>OW028598.1:10000000-14800000 GCA_932294275.1 Chloroclysta siterata
CATTTGCACGCGCTTCTCCTTGAGTGAGTGAAATCGCACCCCGCGCGTGACCGGTGGACCCGTAAACATTTTTAATTTCGTCATATCTTTTGAATGGAATGTCCGATTTGAAAAATTTAAGAAGTAATCTATAGGTATTGAAACCGTCTTAATTATGAAATGAATTATTTGGATAAGGATTAATACCAAGGTACAAATAAAGACCCTTTTCTAGCGGAGGCATTTCAATTATTTTTTTATAATAAAAGAACACTTATTGTGACATAACTATAATAGTTAGACATATGCTGTCGCGACATTTTTTGTAGATGATAACGTGTTCTACAAAATCGTAGTACATTATTTTGTTCTATCTTCAATAGTTTTCGCAGCGCACGCGATGTAAGGTTTTTTGTTTTCCACCTTGGGTTACATTATTGAAGTTTTAGTAAGGATCCCTGATTTTTTTGAAAATATAATATAGCCTATGTTACTCAGGGATAATGTAGCATTCTAATGGTGAAAGAATTTTTGAAATCGGACCAGTAGTTTTTGATCCTATTCGTTACATACAAAAATACAAAAATACAAAAATACAAAGTTTACCTCTTTATAATATTAGTGTAGATAACTACCGCAAGCGGATTCACTTGCGATAAATAGGAAAAAAATGTTGCCTATATTATTTTTTATTATTTAAGCTTGCATTGTCCCACTGCAGGGCAAACGCCTCCCTAACCCCTCTTCCACTCTTTACTGTCTAGGGTTTTTGAGGTCCAACTTTTTCAAAGGTTGACTTTTTCAAACTTTTTCAACTTTGACGTAGGTCAGAGTTTCTCAGACATATATAATACGTGGCTGGCCCATATACTATTACAGTGTCTTTAAGCTATTCAAAATTTCAGGTCACAAACTATGTCTGTACTGCAGATTTTATCCAAATTAATACAAATTAATTTATTTATCAAAAAGAAATGCTCACAGTGTTACCTACTGTCTATTCTCTTATCTGTGCTACTGTTGGTCCCCGCACTAGAACAAGCCTGTATCGCGGAAGGCCAGAGTACATAAAAACACGATTTACTCATGTATTCATCTGATATTGAGTCACAAACATCTAAACTTTCGCATTTTTATAATTAGTGGGATAGAAAATATCTTTCTTGATACAATAATAATTTATTTACCGATAGTTATGTCACATGTTGATATGTCATTTTAGATAACATTAAACCCTATCAATCACTTGTGTGACAGGAAATGTGAAACTTATGATTAATAAGTTAATGGGCACTGATGAAATGAAAGTATATTTTAGGATTTCATATCTTATCTGTCACATGTGTAGAGAAAACGGGCTTTAGCTGGATAATATTGTTGTTGCAAACTGTTTACAACTCTCCGCTCGCCAGAGAAAAAAGGCTTATGTTCTTCGTTCCATTCATGACCTCTATCCGTGATTTACATTATTATTATGAGCCCTCCGGGTCCCACTGCTGGGCAAAGGCCTCCCCCATTTCTTCCACACGTCGCGATTCTGGGCTATGTTTGCCCAGTCCGTCAGGAAAACATTGGCTACGTCTGCGATTTGTGTCTGTGAGCGCAGTTCCGTGTTCCGGATTCTATCCAATCGCTTGACACCTAGAATACTGCGCGCCTACGCACGTTGACAAACCTTGATTTTGGACTTTTGAAGTTGATTTACAAAGAGGAGGATTTTTTTCATACTACCTCATATTAGATCAAGCAAATAGCATGTTATATAGTAACCCATTACCTGTAATAAACTATTTAGGAACACAATAGGAATGTGCCTTACGATGCACTACCCTGCGTCCATTAACTTGAGGCATACATCATGTGCCTGTAATTTCACCAGCAACGACACTCTTCAAAGCAAAACATGGCAGCGCTGCTTGGCGGCAAAGATAAGCATGGTGTCAGTACTTCCCCGGACGAGCTCTTCACAAAGAGCTCTACTGTTCTTATTTAGAACAGACTTGTATGTATTACAAGCTGATGCCCGCGACTTCGTCTGCGCAGGATTAGTCACATAATATCTTTATAAATTGTAGCCTATGTGTTATTCTGATGTATAAGCTATCTTATTGTAAAGTTTAATTAAAATCCATTCAGTAGTTTTTACGTGAAAGAGTAACAAACATCCATCCATCCATACTTTCAAACTTTCGTGTTAATAATATTAGTAGGACTTTAAGACGAAAAAACTTGTTAAAAGTGACATCATCTTACTAGGATATGTATAGGATTATGTCATATCTGCCTTATAACTAACTGATAGAGAGTATTTAATCCAAAATAATTGCATACATAGGCGCGGCAGTATTAAATTGGATTATTGTCACATTATCCTTATCAAGAATTCTGAAGACAATTTCGAATTGTCCGAATTTGTGTTAAATTATCTTAATTAAATATGACGTAACAAGGCATACTAAACTTCCATTTTGAAAAACAAAAATGATCCTTTGGGTTTCAAGGAATAGGTGCTAGGCAAAGATCAATACACATGATTGCTTCTCGAATGTAATCCCCAGGCACGGTAGATTTTCCCTCAGATCTCTTACCAAATAGTACTACATATTTTCTAAAGTCAAAGTCAAAAGGTATTTATTCAATAAAATCGCAAGGATCACTTTGAAACGTCTTAAAGCTAGGTGACTCTAGGTGCCAGTTCCACGCGACCAAAGCCTGGAAGAACATGCAACAAACTTACGGCTTGGTTTCTACCGATGTTTTGTATAACATAAAATACAATACAATACAATACATAAAAACAAAACAATATTGAAGCTCCAGTGTGGTGCCAATCGAATTTAGTGAGGCGTAGGCAAAACAGAAAAAAGTAAACATAATAAAATTTCTTGTCTATTTTATAATGGACTTCCGCAAAGTCACGCCTAAAACAATTAACTATGAATAAGCAACATTCGTGTTTGTCTGGGAAATAGATAAGGTGTAAACTTTTATAGGTAAAGATATAATGCGGTGCCTTTGAATAACTATAATTCAATTCTTGATAGCACTAGTTTCGCATAGTCACCGTTATTTCATCTAATCAGTACAGTCATTTGTTTAATTAGAATAGCCCAGTCACAAAAATGAGCTATGAATCATATCTCCTCTTTCAGAATGCATCATCACAACAATTTCTTTATGATAGAAATTGATGTTACATTTCTGTGGCTAGAATTTTTTATTAAATTTTTAAGTCAACATTTTTATTATGATTATGACTTTTATTATTATTGTTAAAGCAGAAGTAAAAAAATTAATACAACACAAGATCACTTTGAAATATCTTAAAGTAAGGTGAACTTAGGTACTAGTTCCACTCCACCAAGCCTAGGAGTGTAGTTCATATAAATGTATCGACTGGACAGTTTTAATATCCAGTAATTACTACCACCACGCCTTTTTCTGCCGCCAAGCAGCGTTGCTGTGTTTCGGTTTGAAGAGTGTGGTTGCCGGAGTAATTACAGGAACATGAGGCTTAACATCTGTATGGCTCAAGTTGATGGACGCAAGGCAGTGCATCGCAGGGCACGTTCCTATCGTGCGTGACTTACGAGGTAATGCTTTGTTATAAGTGATGGTTACCACTTAACGTCAGGTGGGCAATCTGCTTGTTCCATCAGCGAGTTGTATAAAAAAAAATAGTTCCACTCCACTATGCCTAGGAGTGTATAGTTCATGTAAATGTAACGGACAGTTTTAATATTTTTCAGAAAAACAAAACAGAAACAGGTTCACGGCTTCGATTCCCAGTCACGGTAGATTTTATAATTTAAAGCTTTCATCGTATTTTATGTATTGTGTATGCAACAGGCTAAATCGGATGGAAGTCTTGCCGGCGCGGGCGCAGAAGAAGGTGGATCGCTGTCTGCTGGCGGCAAGGTGCGCTCCCGCAGCTTGGAACCTCTGACGGGACTCGCTATGTGGTCCTCTGAGCCGCAGATTATAGGTAAACATTTTTATTACTTTGAGTCAGTATTAGTTGCCGCCGTTAAATTCTCCTAAGTTGATGAACACAGGGCAGGACTTTGGGTTGCTGCCACCAACCCGATGTCCTGCTCTGCTACTTTAAAGAGCTGGGCTGGCTGGGGTGAGGTTAGCAGGGGGATAATGCACAATACACCCCACTGCGGGACGTCAGTGCAGATCTTATATCCCCACTACGAATTAGAATTAGAACACAGGGCAGTGTAGGGCATGTTCATACCGCGCGTGACTTGCGAAGCAATGCTTGTTATGGGTGGCGGTAACCACTTGGTTGGCCTTATGGTTGTTCTATCAGCAGGTTTTGTTTTTCTGTTGGTTTTCCTAAAAATGTATAATAAAATAAATAAAAAAAGATTTAAAAAAACCGTTTCTCATATGTAAAAAATGTTTAGGCCTTTTGATTATGTTGGTGGTGGTTTGCTTTTTTTTATACAAACAGCTGATGGAACAAGCAGATGGCCCACCTGATGTTAAGTGGGCATCACCTATAACAAAGCATTGCCTCGTAAGTCACGCACGATAAGAACGTGCCCTACGATGCACGGCCCTGCGTCCATCAACTTGAGGCATACAGATGTTAAGCCTCATGTACCTGTAATTACACCGGCGACCACACTCTTCAAACCCAAACACAGCAACGCTGCTTGGCGGCAGAAAAAGGCGTGGTGGTAGTACTTTCCCGGACGAGCCCTTCACAAAGAGCTCTATTACTCTTACTTAACTACTCTCTTGGTTGTGGTAACTTAATAATAAATAAATGTTACAGAGCTGGTAAAAGGCGAGCGCGGGTTAGGCTTCTCAATCCTCGACTACCAGGACCCGCTGCGTCCGGCGCACACGCTCGTCGTTATCCGCTCGCTGGTGCCGGGCGGCGTCGCGCAGCAGGACGGCCGGCTCATACCCGGGGATAGGCTGCTCTTTGTCAACGATCAGGTACACTTTTGTATATACAAGGTGTTCCTTAAGTTGTGTATATAAACTTCAGGGGGCTAAAGTACCCATCAATATGAATAACTTTTTCTAAGGAACCAACACTGCGAACGCGAAAAAAAAACAGCTGTTTCATACATTTTAGCCTGGTAGGTATTGAACTTTTGTATGAAACAGCTGTTTTTTTTTTCGCGTTCACAGTGTTGGTTCCTTAGAAAAAGTTGTTCATATTGATGGGTACTTTAGCCCCCTGAAGTTTATATACACAACTTATGGAACACCTTGTATAAATAAATATTGGTGGACTTTCCACACAGCACTATCTAGCTCCAAATGAAACCAAAGCTTGTCGTATGATAGCCTTCACAGCTCAGTTGGTAGTAGCTCTACCTTCTACGCCATAGGCCGTGGGTCCGATCCCAACCGAGAACAAATATTTGTGTGATGTACATAGATGTTTTTTCTCTGTCTGAGTGTTATTATAAATTATAAGTATGTATTTACAAAAAAAAAGTATATTATGTATTATATCAGCTTTCTGGTTCCCATATTACAAGCTTTTGCTTAATTTGAGGCTGGATAGTGCTGTGTGGAAAGTCCACCAATATTTATTTGTTTATTTTTATATGGGAACCATATTTACACCCAGACACAACAGAGCAGAGAACAAACATCGATGTTCATCATACAAATGTTTGTTCTCGGTGGGGATCGAACCCAAGGCCAACCGCGCAAAAGCTAAGGTAAAGCTACTACGAACTGAGCTGTGATCCCTTTTTTCATCGTTATTTTATGTGCAATGTTTTTATCAGAATTTGGAGAACGCCAGTCTGGAACAAGCAGTGGCAGCGTTGAAGGGAGCCCCACGCGGCGTGGTCCGCATCGGAGTGGCTAAGCCCCTCCCACTCACGGACGCGCCGCCCCCGCTCCCCGCTACCGCACCCCCGCGTCTCAGCGCCACCACTCCTTAAGCGGTATAAACATCTCTATATATTCTCAGTGTCAAGTACTAAGCTAGAGCGGCCCTTATAAAGATAATATTTAATGTTGTTGTGTAAATGTATATCACTTATATCCAAAAAAATCATTACAAGTTTCCAAAAAACACTTGTAAATTTTAATTTTTCTATAGAAATTCTTTTTATCGAAATTCTTGTCGTATCACTAGTTCTTTAACAGTGTGGTGAAAGGAGTTTTAAATGCGCCTTGGCTCCTTTCGAGCTCTTGACACATGTTTTAGATCTTAAAATAATAAACCTTTCTCCTTTTTACCATAATAGTATTGATTGAAAAGGTAATTTCTAAATCATTAGGTAAAACTAATATAAAACGTAAAAATATTTAGTATAAAGTAAGTAAAAGATATTATTATTATTAGTAAGACTAATAGACATCTACAATAACGTGACAATATATTTTGGACACAATTTGGTCCCTTGTACCTATACAAGTACTTTTTTTATATGATATTATGTTCATTATACAAGGTGTTCCATAAGTTGTGTATATAAACTTCAGGGGGCTAAAGTACCCATCAATATGAACAACTTTTTCTAAGGAACCAACACTGTGAACGCGAAAAAAAAAACAGCTGTTTCATACATTTTAGCCTGGTAGGTATTGAACTTTTGTATGAAACAGCTGTTTTGTTTTTTCGCGTTCACAGTGTTGGTTCCTTAGAAAAAGTTTTTCATATTGATGGGTACTTTAGCCCCCTGAAGTTTGTATACACAACTTATGGAACACCTTGTATAGTTGTTGATGGATTTCTAACTAATTCACCCGCATACGTTCACAAAATATTGTGTGTGAAAGTGAAAGAGTTCGTTGGCAAAATAAAGTACCTTAAATAATGTTTATGAATTATATTTTAGTGTATAAGGTTAAATTAACATATCTACATTTAAAAAAGGAAAAACATTCAAAAATAAATATGTAATTAATCAAACCTTAGTCGTAAAAAATTTAATCATTTTCTTAATAAAACAAATTAGAATATAAAAATAAGACATTTCAAACAAACATTCCCACACTCAGTTCAAAGTAGATTATTTATAAAATGATCGCATTTTAATATGGCTCATAATTTTTTTATCACATCTTTTCGCAAAGAGCTTGTTTGTTCTTTGAAAACAGGGAAATAAATAGGAATAGGGAGGGATAGGGGGGGGTTATTAGTAGTAAAGTGATTTGAATTTGGAATGTGGATATTGTTAGTAAAATTTCAAATCACCAATGACGAAAATAATTTTATGGTTATGTACGTGCGTGAGCCAAATAAAAAAAAAGTTTGTAAAATATAAAAAACGCGCGAAATGCTTTCATTCGTAATTGTATACCTACTCAAATTCGGATTTTACTTAGTTTTATAAAAATAAACAAACGTAGGTACATAAGTTGCACTTCCCTATTTTTTCATAGAGGGTGATAGAAATCAAGTGTCCACCTCGGGAACAACACTATTTTAAGCTCGAGTGACATACTTTGAATCCCTTTGCTGCGCTCAGGATTCAAAGAAGCTCTCTCGCTTTTAAACGAGCTGTTTGCTCCTAAGGTAAACAATCTACTATTAGACTTTCCATGCTTTATCTGTTTAAAATCATTCCTCTATAGAGTTTGACCGATTATGTAGCTAGACACTTCTTTTTGGGACAGCCTGTGTTTGGTTGAACTGTAATTTTTAAGCAGTTGCACTTTAAACTTAATTAGTTTTAAATTTATCAAAATATAGTATTGATTATATTATGTTATCATGCAATTTATTTTAAGTAGAGTACCTTGTACCTTGAAGTATTTGACTAGAATTTATGCATATGAATTTAATAAAAGAAAATTCCTTTACTGTCTATTATTGTTAAGTAATTCCTATTCAATAATGTATTAGGTTAAGAGTAATTATTAAATAAAGATTTAAATGAGTTAAAACAAGTATTTTTTTATTAAAAACATATATTTTTGTAACAAAAATATAACCTATCTACACCTTTGCGTAAATAACTAAATCACATTGATTCCGCTTGCACTAGTCCCTAATTGAGCAATATTAAAGTACACTTTATAAAATAGTAATAATTTAGTTGTGTTGTCCCTCTCCCTACTAACTATGCTTATGTCTATGATCACTCTTTGTAGAAGTCTTCAATTATATCTTTGTACTTATCGTAAACGACGTTCCTCTTGATTTTCAACGTCGGTCCTGAAAATTTTAGAAAATTAAAAAGGTGAGTATTTATTTAAAACTATGACATTGTAGAGATTTTTTATTCTAAAATATCGAATATCGTCGTCGGCCCCCCGTTCTACGTTTTCAAAGCTTCCCCTAATAGATTTGACGTTTCCCAGGTAAAAAGAAGGCTCTTCTAGGCAGTGACTTTCTTCGATCATTACAATGTCGTGTCGTACGCCACTTCAAAAACAATCATATTAAATTATTCTTACCTAATTCTCCAGTAAATACGGATAAGTCTGCCGGCAGAATGGCGAACTTCTGTATTTTCTGCGCATTAGATATCGCCTGCTTGTTGGCCCTCATGATACCGGCTTCAATTGCTTTGTGTACCTGTAGAGAATTACTCATTAGCTAACGGTAGATGTGACTGTAATAACTACATTAAACCGAGAGATACTACAGAACTGAGTAGATACCTAATTACCATCTAAGACTAATCTTAGATTACCTATTGTAAATTAATTACTTGCAATGGGTGGTCAAGGATAAATAAATAAATAATAGGTAATAAATATTGGTGGACATTACACACAGCACTATCTCGCCCCAAACTAAGCCAAAGCTTGTGATATGGGAACCAGATAGCTGAAATACTACTTATATACTTTTTTTGTAAATACATACTTATAATATTATATAACACCCAGACAGAGAACAAACATCTATGTTCATCACACAAATGTTTGTTCTCGGTGGGGATCGAACCCACGGCCTACGGCGCAGAAGGCAGAGCTACTACCAACTGAGCTGTGAAGGATGGCTATAGGGATAGTATAGCAATATATACCCGAAATGGGTAGGCTGTTGGAACAAAATTAACACTCTATTTACACAATTTTACAATAAATAAATCTTATTCTGACAAGCAAATATTTATAAGTCTCGATATTAGCCATAAGTATAGGTTAAGGGCAGCTTGTCATATTTAGTAATTGTAATTACTTCAGTTACATTAGATTTTATCAAAGCTTGACATAATCTTTTGATAGAATTCATATCAATTCATATTCAAGGAATGAATAACAATTGTAAATCCATCCCAAAAGTCTAGTCGAATTCGGCGAATTAATATTTTTTGGAGTATATTGATGCGCCAAAACCCAAGAAAGTTGAGCTTAATGAAGCTCAATTTTTTTATAAAGTTGCGCTTATTTAATCAATAAAAATTCTCGCCTTTAAATATAGAAAAATATCGATAGACAACAATACATACTGGTCCATCTTTGTTGCTGACAATCTCACTGATCTTCGTGGCGGAACTGCCCAAACTGGCAACCCAACCTCTGGTCTCAGTGTCTAATTCGTCCGTAGGTACTCCACTCTCCGGATTTACTTTAGCCTGAAATAAATACAGTAAGTTAGCTTAGATAATAAACCCTATAGGGCCAAAGACCAAGTGATCAGACCAAGCACTGGAATACTTTGACGTGTGCAAAGTTTGAATACCTACTTCGTTTTCGAAATTCACATAGAAAAGTAAAAGTAATATTGTCACAGTTTGCAACCACCTTGATAATGCGTCGAGACTTTGGTATACCTATCCGCTATTTGCGTTTACTTATTTGTGGCAGTTCTGTAACCTATTTTATCTACAGTTCACAATTAAGGGTCGTAAAACAGCTGTAAATGACAGCCTTCGCAGCTCAGTTGGTAGTAGCTCTGCCTTCTGCGCCGTAGGCCGTGGGTTCGATCCCCACCGAGAACAAACATTTGTGTGATGACCATAGATGTTTGTTCTCTGTCTGGGTGTTATATAATATTGTAAGTATGTAATTACTAAAAAAAACAGTATATAAGTAGTATATCAGCTATCTGGTTCCCATATCACAAGCTTTGGCTTAGTTTGGGGCGAGATAGTGCTGTGTGGAATGTCCACCAATATTATTATATTATTATTATTAATGCTGCGTCATGTTGTGTTAGTTTCATTTTGGAGGAAAGTTTAAGAGGCATTCCATGAAGGAAAAACTTCGAAATTTCTAAAGTCTTATATCAGAAGTTGTTCGCCATTACCTATACCTTAGAATACCCTGCTTCCGGGGTTATAGGGGTGTTTTGTTAATATACAAGGTGTTCCAATACTTGTGTTAAAAAAAAAACAGCTGTTCCTTCATACATGTCAGCCAGGTAGGTATTGAACTTTTGTATGAAACAGCTGTTTTTTTTTTCGCGATCACAGTGTTGGTTCCTTAGAAGAAGTTATTCATATTGATGGGTACTTTAGCCCCCTGAAGTTTTTAAACACAAGTATAACACCTTGTATAACGTTTTATTGTGTGAATACTGTTTCGTACCTTCAGCGTAAGCAGGATGGAAAGGAATTTCCGCTGGTCTCCAATAAGCACAGCGTATCCAACGTGCAGGAGCTCCGTCTGGACGGTCTGTTCTATAAGTACGGGCGCCACGTTCTCGCCGCCCGCTGTTATCAGAATCTCCTGGAATAGGAAAAGACCATTAGAAATCATTGAACCCGAGCTATTCTGACTTTTGACAAAATGTTTTTTCGTTTAGCGGATTTCGTATTCCGTAATTCGGTTTTTTTTTTTTCCAGCTGGTTTGTATATTTGCTGAGCACTTAGGTTGAGATTCCGTAACATATTTTATTTTTTTTGAAAATGCTATTCGGAACGTTACGATTAAACTTAAAATGCCGCCGCTAGAAAAGGCTCTTTATTTGTACCTTTATTTAATCCTTATCCAAATAAATATAAAAAAAGGTGGCAGTTCCACGCGACCAAAGCCTAGAAGAACAGGCAACAAACTTACGGCTTTGTTCCTAACGTTCTTTTGTATATATTTAGGTAATGTTAAATTACCTTTATCCTTCCAGTAATGTACAGCAGGTTATTACTATCGACCCGTCCGATGTCTCCGGAATGCAGCCAGCCTTCGTCGTCGACGGCCTCCTTGGTCTTGGCTTCGTCGTTGAGGTAGCCCATGAACACGTGTCGGCCTCGCATCATGATCTCTCCCGGCCCGTTCTGACTCACGGAGCCTCCGAACATAGTCTCCGTGCCTTCGAGGAGCTCGCCAGCTGAGTCTAGTGAGAACCTGGACAAATTTCATATTTGTATATTAGTTTACCGCGGACCGAACACTATGGCGATGGATGGAGGAGGCCTTCACCGTCGACGAGTTGTGTGACACGGGTTGGGAAGGTATCCCAAATTTGTGACATCACATTTTTTTTAAATATAATATTTTAAATCTAAGTAATTTTATAAATAAAAATAAAACAAAATTTTATATAAATAAATTTTTTATGAAAATAAACATAATTTCGGAACACTGCTGTTTTAGTCTCAGACGAAGAAAAACATCGTAAGGAAACTGGCATACAATCGTATAACCGACATGCCGGTGTCCTCACGATGTTATAAAACAAATTGTGTGTAAAATGCTCGAACTGAGCCTCTTTGAGGCGCACTTAAAATCCTTTCACCACACTGTTTCGAAAGAACTAGTAACACGACTAGAAGAAGACATATTTGTCATAGATAATTCTATAGATGTTTCGATGTTTGTGCCTTGCGTCCAAAGCACCACGTTACCGCCGGAACAATTTGGAAATACCTACGGAATATCTACATCCCCGATAGATTTAGATTAATGGTTTAAATCTAAACCATTTCCTTTGAAGCTATTTTGGTAGGTTTGGTAGGTTTTCCATTATCTGATTTTCCTTATTATAACAACAACATACCAGAAAAATTACAAAATATGTAGGAATGGCTACAATTTATAATTCACAATTTACAAATATGTGGGGCTTGTTAACATCACAATGTGTGGAATTGTACCTGGTTAACAAATAAATAAATTATTTATCGCATGAAATCGTAATATTGCTTTATTTGCTTTGGATTTATTTATTTAACACTTTATTGCACAAAAATAAAAATTTAAGTGTACAAAAGGTGGGCTTAATGCTATAAGCATTTTCTACCAGCCAACCTTAAAGGTAGAAAATGATGTTGGCGTGCTATTATTAAAAATAAACAGTTACAAATTAACAAACGCAAAGTTCCAAGGTGAAGAGAAGAAAAAAAAAAGAAGACTCTTAAAAGAATTACACCTAACACAAACATATACCTGCAAATACATTTCAATAGTACATGAAGCAACAAACAGAAATACAGTGGATGAGTGGTTTCAAACAACATTATAACATTTTAGTGAACTGATGAGATCTGTTTAAGGAAATGTTCATAGACTAAGCGTTTGAACACTAATTTATTGGGAGACTTTTTGATGGGAATGGGAAGTGAATTCCAAAGACCTACAGCTGCCACCTCAAAAGAGCATTATATATTCGATGCATTTTGCGATTCATAAATTGCTAAATCTTCAAAATGGCATTCGAATCGTCGTTAGTCACCTTATTATGCTACCAGATTTCGGAGCCAAGCACTGTGTGCGTATAGAGGCGATTAATTTTACAAGTCAGTTTGAGTTCATTTTGCGCGGGAGAGTTTTTTTATACAACTAGCTGATGGAACAAGCAGATGACCCACCTGATATTAAGTGGTAACCATCACTTATAACAAAGCATTGCCTCGTAAGTCACGCACGATACGAACGTTCCCTACGATGCACTGCCCTGCGTTCATCAACTTGAGGCATACAGATGTTAAACCTCATGTGCCTGTAATTACACCGGGAACCACACTCTTCAAACCGAACACAGCGTTGCTGCTTGGCGGCAGAAAAATGCGTGGTGGTAGTACTTCCCCGGACGAGCCCTTTACAAAGAGCGCTACTACTCTTAAACTACTGGGTCCGAAAAATTACTGTCTTGCGACTGGACTGACTTGAAAGTCTTGAAACACTTGTATACCTACAGTACACTTGCCCAGACTAGTGTATACTGTCAGTGATAGACTGGCTTACTGTACTGCCACATTACCGCGCGATAATGAAAACCAGTTTTTAGGCTAATGACCCTGAAGTGACCCAGAAAGGGGTCAGCGAACAAATGAAAGTACCACTTTAATGCAATGCGCTTTGAAGAGGCTTCTATTTCTATGAACATAAAATAGTTTGATGTTTTTGAGAAACAAACAGACTTACTTTGGGTATATACTGAGTGTATGAGCACCGGACGCCTCGCTCATTCCAAACGCGTCCACAATAGGTATGTCCAATGAAAGGAAGAACTTCTTCACGTCGGGCGATAGAGGCGCGGCGGCTGTCACGAACGTAGTGCATTTATCCAGACCCAAGGATTCGTGGACTTTGCTAAACACTATCGACTTTGCCATTTTGTACCCGAGTGATGAGCCTTGTTGCCTGAAAATAATATTAAATTAGTATTCGAGCTACTTGTACAACAGAGTAATGGGTTATTCGCTTATGCTTGTGCCTATGACATGAAAATCTATGGAAGTTTGACACAATGATAACTTTAAATATGACATAGTGACCGATAGTGGAGAACTAGAACTAGCATAATACTACGATCTAATCGAGAAAGTAATTGAATTGAATGACAATAAAACGGCAAAATTAAAATGATGATGGCCATGACTTGAAATTAGTTAGATTTACAGATTCCATTACAGGTATAAGTAATAATGGAGTGCTCTCAAGTAAATCTGCAGATAAACAATACAAATAAAAATTCATTATTTCAAAACTATTCTCTACCATTCGATGATTTATTAATACAATGCGTCATGAACTGCGATAGAGTAAGCATGACCGTGGCTGTTTTTGATTCCGGCTACATTTGCCTTGCTTCGAAATATTTGCACGTGTCGGGAGCGGTTCGCATGCGCATACAAAATGGACTAAAAATAGACCGTGCATCGTCGTTTGTCGGTCGATAGGTTATTTACCTTCAGTCTAATTTCAATCGTGTGTTCTTGAAATACGCTTCCTGACAAATGTCTGTTATTAAGAAGCTATCTTGTATCTATACCTAAATTTTTTGAAATCACTGTTTAAGTACAATCTAATCTGATTAGTAGCCTCATTGAGGCGCACTTGAAATCCTTTCAGCACAAGAAGACGTAGTAGTAGTTAATCTGAGTAGTTTTAGCTTTGACTCTACATTATGTTCAGAGATATAAGAATACGGAGTAGGTACGCGTCTATCAAACCATGAAATTTATGTAGGTAAATGAACTCGATCCATCGATAAAGACTAGTTTTTTACGCAATTACGTACATACTACAACTTGTAAAAACATACATAGGTAGGTACTTTTATAGTAAAGTATAACTATATAAAATTCTAGATATCGATCGTTGTAGTTTCTCGACCAAATTGCTGGGCCGAGAAATATTTAAGTTTGTATTATTACCAGGGGTCGGAATAGGTAAGAGTTTTTAAGTACCAAATGACGTAGAATTACCTTTGCAATCTTAACATAGATATGCCTTTTAAACCCGGAATTGGGGATTATGTAGCGTTACACGTACAGCAGAGTTATTTTAAAACATTTGGAAAGGTTTTGAACCGGTAACGTCAGTTTTTATCACATTTGATTTCGAACCCGAATCGTTTCCGACACGGGGATTAAAAAAGGCATATCCATATTTAGTATTCGTAGTAGCGTATTTGACGTCATTTGGTACTTAAAAACTCTACCTATTCCGACCCATGATTATTACGCATAGTACTAATAATCCAGTACGATTACATGAATGTATCATAACAGTATAGTAATCAGTCAAATGTGCTATCATAGCAAACTAAGCTTTTTAATACTTAGGTACTAGTGAAATGATAAAAACATGCAGATAGTGTTCCAAGTACGTAGGTAGGTAGGTACTCGTTTGTTCTATTTTTATTTGACCCTGCAATGTATCGATCGAATTTCAACGCTTCTAGCAAAATCAAATAGACGAGACGTTTTGATGCATGATACGTACCTACTACGAAAGTATTCGTAGGCAACTTAGGGTGGATTCGACCGAAGTAGTATGCATTATGCTTAGTATTAAACACCACCACAACTACTTTAGACTTGTCAAAAGCAAAAACAGAAATATTTTTATCTGAATATACCTAGCGTTACTCCGAGACAGTCGAATCCGCCCTAGCAGTAATTTAAGTATGAATTTAACTAAAAATCTGATATATAAACAATAGTAAAGTTGAACAATCAATGGTAATTAGTGTATGTACAAGGATTTTGCTACAATACATTCTAAATAATATCATGATTATGATTTGATTTCAGTAATCGGACAGTATTATATAATGAAGGTTAATTAACCGAATATCTACGTAATTATTATTAAGAACATGGCTATACTACATAACTTTACAAGTCGATGACATGACTAATGGCCTTTACTTTTAAAATATGTCAAAATATAAACAATGCTCAAGCTATTTCTTACTAATGGGTATCTACAAACTAAACTGAGTTGGAAAATGTTCAAAAAGAAACGTATATAAGCATGGAGAAAAGACTAAGAAGGCTAGACATGCTCGGATTACTAGCGGCTCACTCGTTACATACCAAAACTCTAGCAGTTCGAATAAAGTGAGGTCTATCGGAAGCCCGTTCATTCCCGAAGATAGGGAACTAATCAGAAAGGTACAACATTAAATTAGAGTAGGATATAAAACACATGTAAGTCTTAGGGCCTGTTTAACTTTCTGAGTAACGCTATCCATCAGATACACATATTTCCATCTTTGTGTTTTGACAAGTCAAGTAGTCTTTGGGTTTTATCTCTTAGCTCGGTACTGAGAAATCAGTGGGGATACATACCGTTCCTGGGGATAAAAATTGTGAAGATGTTTTTTTTTAAGTACCTAGTGACGGACATATTTTTATCTGACAGATATCGTAATCCAGAAATTGTGTAACTGGCATTTAGCATAGAGGACTTTAAAGCTTAAAAAAGTTGTGCAATTTGAATTTTAAATAAGGTAGGTACTGTTAGATTGGAGAACGACTTTCAAATCTGCAGTGACCTTTTAAAAAGAAAGCTTCTAATCTAAGCAATAAATTGTATGCAATAATTTCGAGCAGTCTTTGGTTTCTCTGCTCTACACACTGCAGATTTGTTCTTAACTGTATCTACCGTAGTACGTGTATTTTCTTACTCCTCTTAAACTAAAGATGATGCTAAAATTATCTCGTTCCTTTGTTTGTTGTTACTAGGAGAAAAGGTCGATGACACTATGTTATCGAACTTTTGTCGTAGTAAGTAATACAGTATATTTTTTTAATACTTTTTTACTGTGCTACGACAATTATTAAACCTGCCCAACTGAAGCGATTCTGTAGGTCTTTCAAAAGTAGTGGTTTGTAATGGACCGCTACTTGTACTTCTACTAGTCTGATTTTTGTTTTCATATTATACAGTCAGCAACGGAAGTTGACTAACAATCGATGATTTAACATGTTGAACACGTAGCCTCATGTCCAAACTTAAGCTACATAATATTTGAAGATTTGCTTTGGCTAATAACAATTTTCAAGGCTCAGACTCAAACTGACACAAACCAATTTCCGTTGCTGATTGTATAATATGCAGAAAAGTAAACAGGCCATATATTTTAGATGATTTATACAACGTCAGGGGAAACTTTTTTAACTCATGCCTCTATTCTCGATGCACTATAGAGCCTGGGATAGGTTTTTAGATGGATTGGCTATACTATCCTCACAGCTTCGTCACCCAAATCCACAGAAAATTATATGTTTAGTGGTATTTGTGAATTCCCATACAAAACACAGGTAATATTATTATATAATAAGAACTTCTACTTTATTATAGAAACCGGCCCCTCATAGACCGTCGCGTCTAACGTCGTCCTTAGTGAGAGAATGTGTACAAAGAACCGAGACAACCGTTACTCAATCAAAATAAACGTCACTGGCCTCGTGGCTTTCTTTTTGAGACCGGTTAGTTATGTACGAATGTAAGTATAATGTTCAGCTTTACATCATTATAGGTAATAGGTAGGTACTGTGAAGTTCACTGTAGAAATAGTCTTGTGGGCTAGATAGGCGGTAATTCGCATGTCTGAATCAAATGAAAAAAGTTTAGGTATAAGTTGATAAAGTGGTGCTTTGACATACGTGCTGTACAAGCTTTGCTTAGTTTGGGGCTAGATTAGCAATGTGTGAAATTGTCCAAAAATATGCAAAAAAACGAGCATGTATCATTGACATACGCCATAGAGTAGACGAAAGATGGGGTAGAACACAGTTATAGGTATAATCTGTGGGGCAGAAAGATTCTGAAAAGAAGCCCAAGAACTGGCCACCAGAAATGTAGGCAGACCACATATATGAGATGGACCGATTACCTAGTCAAAGTTACCGGTTTTGTAGAAAACAAATTCATAAACGTCTGATGCGACACTTATCACGGTCACTGTTTAAAAAAGGATTTCACGAGACGTTGAATTTACGACTCTACATTTATCACAAACCTCTTTCACTTTACTTTCCAAGTCACTTTTCTTTTATTTGTTTATTAGTAGATACTGAGCCTAACAATCTAAGCATTGTTGACAGCTTTCGAGAAAGATACCTAACGGTACTTTCGTCTGCCCATAAATAATTTTACTTCATTTCAAAACCTTGAAGTGAAATCAACCTGTTTTGAAACAACGTCTGTTGATACAAAATTAATGAAAGATGTCTAACATTACTTATTACAACTCTCATAGAAGCGAGACGCGATTACAAAATTATATCCAAAAAATTAGAAGTTTTTCAGAGCAAGAGACAATACCCCAGAATTTTTGTATACTACATCTGACAAAAATGTTTACAATAATTGAAATGTTTTGATAATATATAATAATATCATTCAATAAAATTATAGTATCGGTTTATTTTGGTACCCAAATCCTTATTGGCAGTGTTCACCTACCGCTAGTCGATATACGACGAAAGGCAAATATAGGTCCAGGTGTCAAAACCGTTAGATAAGATACTACCAAAAACAGATTACCGATTAGAACCGATGGCAAATACTAGTTAGACGAAACGAAATACCTACATACTAGTTATAAGTAAGTAGGCGTGCATTGACAACCGGCTTGTAAAAACTAGTTCACCAAATTCGATTGTGTAAGTAGGTAGAGCGATACACTTACTGCGTTCGATATGAAAGTGAAAACGCTACGGTTCAAAATACGCTACGTTTTTATGCAGCGGTTTTAATCAGTGACTAAGAAAAGTATTTCCAAGTAGGTATTGGCTTTAGGGCGGTATTTTGCATAATTTATTTAGATTGATTGACATTTTAAACGTTATAAGGTCGTTTTTTAACAACTCTGAGTAACGCTATCCGTTACAAAAAATATTTTAGTCTCTACTTTAGACTTGTCAAAAACAAAGACGGAAATATAAAATATTTTAATTTGACGGATAGCTAGAGATGATAATACCCGTCTTATGTTTTACTAAAATGACAAGATCAATAATCGAATAAAATTTATATTTGAATCACAGACGAGCACGGATATATTTATGTAAAGAAATACACGCATACGCCTAGGCTTTTGGCCCGTGTGCGCCAGTTATTTATCGAACACTAAAATAAATAAATAAATAATTAATGGTGGACATTCCACACAGCACTAGGCCCAAACTCAGCAAAACTTGTACTATTGGATAGAACCAGGTAGCTGATATAATACTTATATATATATTTTTTGTTAATACTTATAATATATTATAGGTAATACCCAGCCAGAGAACAAACATCGTTCTTCACACAAATGTTTGTTCTCGTTGGGGATCGAACCCACGGCCTACAGCGCAGAAGGCAGAGCTACTACCAACTAGCTGTGAGGGTTGTCGCAATATTTGCCTAAAATCGAAGAATAACAATAATGTCCACGTCAATAAATCTAATTTTATGCGCCTAACCTTGATCATTCTGACCTCGGACTTTGAAATTTCCGAGAGTCGACAGCTGAAGAATTTGGCAAAAACCTAATACTGTATACGAAATTTGTTATGGTATTGATCTTTTATTTTATGTGGGTAGCAACGAATGTTGATTGACTTTAAATATCTTTAAAACCCGTAAAATCTCATGATCAAAGTTTAGAATAATATTTTAAAAGTCTTATGACTCATTCTTATCATTTTCAAACGGTACTTTGATAGATTCAAACTGGCTTCTGGCTTCAAACTGGCCGTTGCTGGCCTTTTGGGATTTGTCAATTCTGTTGCACCGGCTAACTGCTTTAAATTGTGTGAAATATTCTGTTAAGTCCAAATTATATCAGAAGAAGTATTCGACATCAGAATGACATTCCTAGAGTTCAGTTTATTCAGTTACATGTACGACAAATTAAAAAACAACAATTTACGTGACGACTAGTTTCGATATTGAATTTTCCTAAACTATGTGTAACTCAATTTGACAACAGTTTCGCGCCAAAATATTGATTTTTCTAAACAATGTAGGTAACTCAATTTGACAACACTGAAAATGTTGGAGATTCTTATTAACTGAAATAAAACGAAAACAGCACATTAACTAGACAGTAATTAGGTAATGTAACAAGCTGAATCGACAACTGAAGCTGAGTCGATACACAGCTGAGTCTACAATGGAAACTTAGTAGACTCGCCCAAATAATGGCTTTATTGTTGCCTTAAATAATATATAATATACTATACAAGGTGTTCCAATAATAAACTTGAGGGGGGGGAGTACTTTAGCCCCCCTGAAGTTTATACAAGGTGTTCATTAAGTTGTGTATATAAACTTCAGGGGGCTAAAGTACCCATCAATATGAACAACTTTTTCTATGGAACCAACACTGTGAACGCGAAAAAAAAAACAGCTGTTTCATACAAAAGTTCAATACCTACCAGGCTAAAATGTATGAAACAGCTGTTTTTTTTTTCGCGTTCACAGTGTTGGTTCCTTAGCAAAAGTTGTTCATATTGATGGGTACTTTAGCCCCCTGAAGTTTATATACACAACTTAATAAACACCTTGTATACACAATTATCACACTTGTATATAAAAATGAATTGCTGTTCGTTTGTCTCGCTAAAACTCGAGAACGGCTGGGCCAATTTAGCTGATTTTGGTTTTGAAATGTTTGTCGTAGTCCAGGGAAGGTTTAAAAGGAAAAATTGCGAGGAAGATGGTAAAAACAACAATTTCATTTTCCCATATAAACTGTTCTACCTAAAGCGAAGGGAGAGTTTTCATGTCGTTAGGATAGGTGATACGAAGTACACCGGGTCATCTAGTAATATATAAAAAACTATAGTTACAAAAAAGGTATATGAGTATTACCTATATCAGCTATCTGGTTACCAATCATAGCAAGCTTAGCTTAGTTTGGAACTACGTAGGTAGTGCATAGTGCAGTGTGGAATGACTACTAATTGCTAAAAATAGGCGGCAGAAATAGGCGTGGTAGTACTTCCTAGGACGAGCCCTTCACAAAGAGCTCTACTACTCTTAAAATGTCTAAACTACTACCATTTCTTACATAAAGTATGAAGTAAGTATTCAAGGACATGCTACTACGGTACTTATGCGACCGTGGCTACATCTACAGGTCTGATATATGACTATCAAGCAAGAGTCCTGCTCGATAACCAAAGTTACATTCATCGTCGTATCAAGGGGAAAGTCGTGGGTTCAAATCCCACTCGGATAATAACTTTTAGGACATTATACAAATCTTTGTGATTTCCTTAAGTGTAACATTATAAACTAATAAAAAAATTAAGTAAGTTTTAGTATACAAGGTGTTCCAATACTTGTACTTAAAACTTCAGAAGGCTAAAGTACCCATCCATATGAATAACTTTTTCTCAGGAACCAACACTGTGAAAGCGAAAAAAAACAGCTGTTTCAAGCAAAAGTTCAATTCCAGTGTTGGTTCCTTAGAAAAAGTTATTCATATTGATGGGTACTTTAGCCCCCTGAAGTTTTAATTACAAGTATTGGATCACCTTGAGAATGTGAGAATGATGTTTATTTACCCTTTGATCCTCGCTAGATGATGGTTGAGGCCTTGTTCTCTGGCCCACTTCGCCATGGCCCGCTTAATGGTGCCTCCCTTCGCGCCCACGGCTATTATTTTCTCATACATCTTTTCCCACACTCTCGGTACTCCGAGGAACCTGAAATGATTAAAACAAACAAACTAACATAATGGCTGATTTATACTAGTAGTTCGCTCGGAACTGAGATCTCGTGATTCGACCCGACGAACACATCAAAACTTTGAGTAGGTAGTAGTCAGGGGCAAGTCCAAACATTATTTTTGGACTTTTTTCTGACTACCGCCTACTAACTTGGTATGGTAACCAAGTTTCAACTCTATTGGCCTATTTATTGAAGAGTTCCGTTGAACAGACCTTGGCTCCATCATCAGACCTGGTCGTCGGCACCATTTTATGAGAACTGAGTACCTCCTTAATTTATTTCAAGAAAAAAAAATAAGAAAAAGCAAAGGAACTGGGCGACCAGTAGAAAAACCTTGATGTCAACGAAACTCTTAGGGATGGGAGCTCTTGGGTCGTTGGTTATCTTAATTTAACTTTTTTGTTGTATCTCAAAAACCGAGCATCCCAGAGAAAAAGTAAAAATGGTTTTGGAATGTCCAAACAAAGCCCTTTCATATGACATGTAACTTGATTTTTTTATGTAACTTTTTTTATTTTTGCGCCCTCAAAAAACCCCATATCTCAAAAACCCTTCATCCGATTTTACTCATATACTTACCAGTAAATTTCTCAAGTACAAGCTATGGACATATCAAATTTCATGCAGATCGGACCAACGGTTCTAAAGTTATCGCCAGACAAACATACATACATACATACATACATACATACATACATAAAATGCCAAATCGCCCAAGTTGAAACTGAGATCTTCGTTCGCTTCGCTCACTCGATCAATAAATATAGTTCTTAAGGATCCATAGATTGATTTATAAAAAACCTGTAAGTAATTTAAATAAGATAGATATAAAACTCTTTATTGCATCAATTTTAAAAATGTATAGTAAAGTTCAATGGATTGTTTTATTGCTGAGAGCGATCTCTTCCAGACAACCTTTAAAATGAAATAAACTAATTTCAAAATAGCAATGGAATTACTTCTCATACGGCCGGTTTCTGAAAGCTAGATCATACCTAAAAAGATGTCAAGTCACTTGCTATCTCAGTTAAATTTGATGTAATAGCTGAAATAGCAAGGGATTTGACGTTTGATCGAGTTTTCAGAAACCGGCCCTTAATCGTTTAACTAAACCAATAAAGGGCTCCTTTCTATCATGTCCGCATACTGTGAATAAATGGTAAGTACCTACATGATTGACAGTTGAATCTTTAAAGCCTATGAAATATGTAATTTAATATGTGCCGTAGGCCGTGGGTTCGATTCCCACCGAGAACAAACATTTGTGTGATGAACTTAGATGTTTGTTCTCTGTCTGGGTGTTATTATATATTATAAGTAGGTATGTATTACAAGCTTTGGCTTAGTTTGGGGCTAGATAGTACTGTGCGGAAAGTCCACCAATATTTATTGTATTTATTTATTTATGTATATCCAAATCAAAATGATCCTTGTCTTATTGAATGAAAAACTGACTCAATTATGTTTTGTATAGCGCTTACGTATAAAAGGATGCCTAGTCGTTATTCTGAGAACCAAACCAATATAAATATTGGGCTGAGTTTGAACCATAGCAAAGCTTGTGTGAAACAAACAGACAAAATATTGCTAGTTAAATACAAATAAAGTATACGCCTCAGACTTTATAATAATTAACTATTTAGGAAATACACTAAAAAACATAAAACAAAACGTCATCTGTGTAATATTTTTTTTCAAAAAGCGCTGAATCTATTGCTTTAAAATTTACATGGAACCACCTCTGAAGCCTCTAAAATCTACCAAACAAAAAAAGAATCATCAAAATTTATTTTCTTTAGGGCCGGTTTCACCATGCTCTTTTATATTAACAAAGGATTAAGGGCCGTTAAATATGTAAAAATGTACGCGTTTGACAGCTAAGGTTAGATTTAACGGTCTTTAACCCTTGATTATGAGCATGGTGAAACCGGCCCTTAGGCAGAGTAATATCCTAACAAACATATAATCGAATTGAGAACCTCCTTTTTTGAAGTCGGTTAAAAATATTGTTAGTTACATACAAAAAAATAATTATACGCCTCAGACTAAAAATGTAAAAATTCTCCTTGACAATTTCCTATAACTTCCTCTATTTTTATCTTCGATTGTTGATCGAAGATTTTTATCGTCGCTTGGAAACTTTAACCACGCTATGCTGTTGGTACTTTGAGGGTTATAGGTAGGTAACAATGTAGTAGGTAAACACGATTAGTACCTAACAATCAGTACACGTACGAATCATGACGTCAGCGTTCTTTGCAAACGATTCCTGCCAATTATTCTCCCAATGCAAGTTCTCAAGGCAATTATTATGGAAGTACTCATTATAATCGACCAAGTTCACAATCAGGCGATGCAACAAAGAGGTTAGGTTTAGAAGGTCGTAGTTCTATGACCTACTTACCACTAATTGGCACTAGGTTCTAGAAATAATAACCCATAAATCCTTTCATTGATTATTTTACATCGATAAAAAGTTTTTTTAAGCGGTTTTGTACAGAATAGCGTGGTACAGCCCATGGGCCTATGCTCACTTTGAGCGAGGTTATCTCACGGTGGAGATGACGTCATATCTTGTTCAATAACTCGTTGACGTTGCGTCTCGCATGAACTTTGAATGAGAAAATTGGGGAGTGAGATGGTGAGAATGGGGATAAATAGTTATCGAACGAGATATGACATCATCTCCACCGTGAGATAATCTCGCTCGAAGTGAGCATAATGCCCCAGATCGGTCTTCCCCGGACGAGCCCTTCACAAAGAGCTCTATTACTCTTAAAAATATAAAAAAATGAATTCACATTTTCGAACATGATCCGATATAATCATTTACTTGTGATGCGGACTGTACGTACCAAATCGTAATGGCTGCAAAAAGAACCACCAAAATATATATATCTCATCAGAAAATACTAAATTGAGCGAAATACCTACACACATAATAGCTAGTAAGTAAACGAGGAAAATAGGAACGTGTGGTATTACAATTCTCTTTTTATTTTAAAATCGATAGTTGCTAGTACAGCAGTACCTATCGCAGAGTAAAATACAATATCGAATGAAGCGTTTGTGTGGAGTTTATTGATTAGGTACAGTACTGACCTTGTGGGACGGACTTCTTTCAGCGTTTCCACGAGACTGCCTTTCAAGGCGTCAGGTTGCGCGAAGAAAACTGGAATCGCGTTTGACAGGGTTGTGTAGATGTCCACCACCTGGATCGATCAGATACATTTCAACCCTGGGGTAAATCCAGTTAAAAATAATTGAGAGCACTGGTGGTCTAGTGGTAGCGGCTCCGCCTTCCGATCCTAAGGTCGTGGGTCCGAAACCGGTCGTGCAATAAATAGTTTTTCTGTTCAAAAAAATGTATGTGCCCAATGCCAGTACTCTCAAACGGTGAAGGAAAACATCGTGAGGAAACATGTGTCAAGTGCTCGAAAGGAGCCTCTTGAAGCGCACTTTAAATCCTTGTTTTGAAAGAAACTAGTGACACGACAAGAAGAATAAGTTAAAAATAAAATCAGTATGCCCCGGTTTCTTTCGAAACAGTGTAGTGAAAGAATTTTAGGTGCGCCTCAAAGAGCCTCCTTGCACATGACACATGTTTTAGTTACGATATGTCGTTTTCCTCACTATGATAACTTTCACCGTTTGAGAGTAGGTACTTGGTCGTGAACTCGAATCAGGTCGTCCTGTTCCACTAAGTTCAACTATAAGTTCAACCAGTTGAACTAATTGCACCAAAAAATTCCAGTAACTTCAATTTTCAACTTTTACGAAAAAATATCAATTAAGTATTTCGTAAAAGTTGAACTTTCTGGACAACATTGATCCTATTCGTTCAACTTACGCCCTTTGAGGAGCATTTTCACGATACATTGCTGGTTTTGCAAAATGAAAATGTTTGACTCGTGCATCAATGGATTTTTCTCTTCGAAAAAATTATGTGGACATAAAACCAATGTCAGGAAACCGCTTTAGGAAATTCATTAGCAAGGGCGATGGACTCGCAACTTGTCACGTGTGAAATACCAACTACTGCAAAATTTTCGTCAAGGGTCCGCTTCCAAAAATATCCTACTAATATTATAAACGCGAAAGTTTGTAAGTATGGATGGATGGATGGATGTTTGTTACTCTTTCACGTAAAAACTACTGAATGGATTTTAATGAAACTTTACAGTAATATAGCTTAGGTATACATCACAATAACACATAGGCTCCAATTTATAAAGATATTGTGTGACTAATCCTGCGCAGATGAAGTCGCGGGCACCAGCTTGTAAGTCATATGTTCAAATTGGACAAGGTACCTACAAAAACTTTTTTTTTAATTTATGTACATCTTTTACCCGTCAAGTGTAAAATTGTATTATTACCTGAGCAGCAACATGGCTGAGTGGTAAGAACGAGACGAGCCTATCCTTAGTTGGCTGCAAGTCTCGAACGCGTTCGGAGATGGAAAAGGCGTCCCATGTCAAACTGTCGTGGGACAACATCACAGCCTTCGGGGGTCCGACTGTGCCAGACTGAAAAAAATAATTATGAAAATTCTAAAGTACCACTCATTCATCATCTTCCTGCCCTTATCTCACGCTGCATGGGGTCGGCACAACAGGTTTTCTTCTTCCACTCTCCTCTATCATTCGTCATCTCGGTGCTAACTCCTTTCTTACTCATGTCATCTTTCACACAGTCCATCTTTTCTTTGGCCTACCTCTCCTTCTAAAACCATCCACATCCGTATCTAACACTCTTCTCGTAATATGACAGGGATAATCTAAACTATGATCTTTTAAAAGTGTCACTTGACTTCGCTACGCTACGTATATGTATACGCTCTTGATTTTGTCATTAAATCAAATACCTACGCATTATGTAAAAACATTGAAAGATCTTTTGATACTTCAAATTTTCGGTTTCATGTGTTAATCTCACATTTTTGAACTAAGCCAAAAAACTCTGACGTTTACCTACATCACCATAAAATGTAGATTATGTTAAACAAGCATATTAATGTTTTCATAAGATTGACGAGAGTAAAATAATGATAAGTTCACGTTATCCCGTTAAAAAAATTGCATGGTAAGTAGTCAAGTGCCAATATATTAGACCTACACACGGACACGCATCAAACTAAAAAGTTTGAACTTTGAATGCTGCTTTGGGTTCGAGACGTGTCGTATCTTTCCTACGATTCTATGTAGCGTAGTTATGGGTATACCTACATGATGTGTAACGTGATATGTAGCCGACTGCACCTGTTGCCACTGGTACAACATAGAGTTACCCGTAGTCCTTTTAAATATAACAAAGACAAATTCTATTATTTTCTTATGTGACTATTGAGTGTTATTAAAATATTTCGTGTTGACCTTGCGTCAGGTCAGTGACCGGGTGTTTATTTGTGCCAATCAATTTGTTCATTCAAAATATACAATACTATACAATCAATCAATACAATCATTTATTAAAAAAACCATTTTACACGTCAGAAAAGAAATTACAAACATACGTAAATACAATTTTACCTCGAGTATAGTGTCATAACTATATTATCTACATCTACATCTACACTAATATTATAAAGAGGTAAACTTTGTATTTTTGTATTTTTGTATTTTTGTATGTGGGTGGATCAACTATTTTCTGTACTGAATCAACTTTTTGTGTAAAAAAATAAATATTGAAATTTTACACAAACTGCACCTAGTATTGCTAAATAAACTTATGTAGTTTATGTATCTATAGAGAGCATCGAACTTTTTTGGGTTTATCTTAGGTTTTTATGCGTTTATTTCAGAAGTTACACTTAATAATGTCTCCTGGCTAACAAATATAGTTTGTGATAAAAAGTCATTAAAAATAAATTAATCAATCGGTTTTTGTATTTTATATCAATTACGTATCAAAATTCAATAATATGTCACTATCAAAAGTGTAAAAAACAATCACATTCTTAAAAAAATCATCCTCTTTGAGTCCATTTATGTCTCTGGAGTCACAAAATAAAAGAAACGGGAATTACTTTTATTGTAACTCTATTCCTAGAAGTCCAAGACAAATACACTTTCTCTATCTCTACTGTCGTTTCTTCTTTAATCTTATTCTGTACAAAAAAATGTTCAATAACTATCTATTTAAATTAGATTGTCCTAAAACCCTTTCTCAATTTGGGGACATTGTTGTGAGTCCGAAGACATAATCGGTGACTCAAGAGACACAATGGTCGTCATGCGTGTGTATGACTTATGCAAAGAACGAGTTTGTTAAATAGCCTTAATTCCGGCGTTTTCTTAAACATATGCATATTATATAAGTTTTTCATACTATCCAAAAGGTATCTTTTTTGGACCTTGCTTTGTGATAGTTTGATTATTCCCTGCTGGCGGTCTTGATATGTCTGCTATTTTAAAAAAGGCATCTATTGATTTCTTATTTTTTCCGTATCATTTGTTTTCTTTGTGAGTCATCATTTTTTTCAAATACTTTATGCTTCCTTGTATGTTGTGGTGGGCTATGAAAGAGAAAGGAGTGCCTGGAAAGTACGTGCAGCTTATACAGCCTATGTACGTACAGTCGAGCTAGTACACAAGTCAGGTTCGAAGCTGGCGTTACCAAGTTCAATGGGGCTGTAAGCTTGCACCAAAGTTTTGAGCCTTTATTTGTATCTCCTGGTAATGGATGCACTGACATCATACATACAGGAGAAGGCACCTTGGTGCATGCTGTTCGCCGATGACATTGTACTTGTCGGAGAAGACACAACCGAGGTTCAGAGCAGGCTGGGAAAATGGCAGGGGACATTGAAGAGAGTCGGATTGAA
The DNA here is from genome assembly GCA_932294275.1 of Chloroclysta siterata. Classification (NCBI taxonomy): domain Eukaryota; kingdom Metazoa; phylum Arthropoda; class Insecta; order Lepidoptera; family Geometridae; genus Chloroclysta; species Chloroclysta siterata. The sequence goes on from OW028598.1 coordinate 10,028,098, forward strand.
GATCAGTAGGACCAAAACAGAACGCCTGTTTTGTGACTTCGGTGGTCTCTCCAGTTTCGCTAATATTGCCTTAGATGGTGTATCCCTTCCCTACCAGTCTGTTCCGATTTTTGGTACCTCGGTTCAGTAGTACAGAATGATGGTCAGATTGACAGGGATGGATGGAAGAGTAGAATAAATGCGGGATGGATGAAATGGCGAGAAGTCACAGGAACAACTTGCCATCTAAGAATGCCCCTAAAACTAAACTAAATTAAACCTGACGTTTTGTATGCGAGTGTTGGGCCACACTTAAGGGACGGATGAAAGAAGAGTGCATGCAGCGGAGATGCGAATGTTGAGATGGATGTGTGGAATGACAAGAATGGATAAGATAAGGAATGAGTTTATTAGAGGTGGTTTGAAAGTGGCGCCAGTGACTGAAAAAATGAGAAGCAATAGGTTGGCGTGGTATGGGCATGTTATGAGAAGGGAAGTATGTCATGTAACAAAAAGCGTGTTAGGTAAGAATGTGAATGGACTAAGGAGTAGAGGTAGGTCTAAGAAAAGATAGATGGATTGTGTGAAAGATGACATGGGTAAGAAAGGAGTGACTACTGAGATGACGGATGATAAAGGAAAGTGGAGAGAAAAAACCTGCTGTGCTGACCCCACATAAAGTGAGATAAGGGCAGGAAGATGATGAGCTTCCTAGTATGATACCTTTCTTTGATTGCCTTAGATAACTTTGTGCACTGGTTTTTTATCGGTTTTCTTGTTACCTTTTTTATATTCGTTTCTTTGGCATGGTTTTTTGTGTTTTTCTAACAGTTTTTTTAGCTTTTCATTCTCTTCCTGCAGTGTAAAATTTTCTAGGTCCAGTTTAGATCGGTTTCTCCTTTGTTTCTTCATTCAGCCATTTTTTTAACACTTCTTTATGAGGCACGGAGTTTTTCGGCGTCATATTGAGAACACGATTTAAGTTTTTAATCTATTCTGTCTTAAATTCCGCTTTCTAAGTTTCCAAATCAGTCCTGCATCTTCCTTTGTTTTGTGATTCCTTTGATCTGTAAATTTCTTTAGGTGTAATATCTTTGACAAGTTGTGTGAAAGTTCTTTTTTTTAGTTAGTTCTTTCATACTTAACAGGATCCTTTTTTATTTTTTCTTGATATCGTCTTGTAATAACGCTGTAATAGCTGTAAATAACATGATAACTGAAACAAACTATTTAATATAGACAGGTTATCAAGGCTTCTATAATTTAATCGTTCTTCAACCAATTCTAAACTACAGTATCACTGTTTAGCTGTGTATATTAAAAAAAGTATAATACATCTTTGTTACGTATTTTATTCATTAGATTGCGAGACAATATTTCTTAAGAATACGTAAGTAAATGTAAGTATAACGGAGAGTTTGTACCAAAAGTCTCTTGGGTCACTAAAATTGTCTCTTGGGTCACAGCTTTCGTGACCCAGTGGAATTGTGAGACAAGAGAAAAACTACGGGTTTTAATGGTTATTGTTCCACAAATATTGTAAAAATTACAAAAAATATGTGACTAAAGCATTTCAGACCTAAATGCCATAACATAAAATGCAGATTTATATAAAAAAGTATTCACTTACTGAAATTTCGTCGTTAGCCAGCAGAAGCACAATAAAGACACGCAGCCACGTTGCGAGCCACGGTCGAAATAGCCGAGTACATATAACATTTGGAAGTGGTAAAACTCAATCATACGACTTCCAGATCTGTTTCCGTTTAGTTAATCCATCGACAGTTTATCTCATTCACACTAGTTGGTACGATTTTTGTTGTGAGCCAGGTGACAACGCGTTTTGTGTTTTTTCAGGGACAACTTTTCAATCCGTGTTTTTTTTATTCAAAAATATTACTAATAGTCTCGTAAATCAAGATTTAGAATGCAGATATATCAAGGCACTTTATCGATACAAAATATACTGACAAGTCAAGGAAAAATTTTAGACAGCATCATTGGATATATATGTCACATTGCTTGGGGACAGGTAGAATTTGTATGAAAACCATTTTTTGACTCCTGGGTCACGACAATTTTTTTCTAAATTAATCTATTATTTTGAACATATTAATGAACAGTGTTATTAATAAACAATCTGATTCTATTATCAAGCATCAAAATCGGCATTTATAAAAACACATAATTTTTTATGATTTTTTTTAAACCAAGGACACGATTTGACAGAAAATAGTTGATCCACCCATGTAACGAATAGGCTCAAAAACTACTGGTCCGATTTCAAAAATTCTTTCACCATTAGAATGCTACATTATCCCTGAGTAACATAGGCTATATTATATTTTCAAAAAAATCAGAGATCCTTACTAAAACTTCAATAATGTAACCCAAGGTGGAAAACAAAAAACCTTACATCGCGTGCGCTGTGAAAACTATTGAAGATAGAACAAAATAATGTACTACGATTTTGTAGAACACGTTATCATCTACAAAAAATGTCGCGACAGCATATGTCTAACTATTATAGTTATGTCACAATAAGTGTTCTTTTATTATAAAAAAATAATTGAAATGCCTCCGCTAGAAAAGGGTCTTTATTTGTACCTTGGTATTAATCCTTATCCAAATAAATCATTTCATAATTAAGACGGTTTCAATACCTATAGATTACTTCTTAAATTTTTCAAATCGGACATTCCATTCAAAAGATATGACGAAATTAAAAATGTTTACGGGTCCACGGTTCACGCGCGGGGTGCGATTTCACTCAATCAAGGAGAAGCGCGTGCAAATGTATGAAATAAGTAGATGCGAGGCTCGAACCCACGGTCTAAGTTTATCCTAAAATGTTCAAAAAATTTATGACCACCCATGCGAAGCTGGGACAGGCCGCTAGTAATATAAATAAATTGATTAATTTTGTTATTCATGAAAAGGGAAGGGAAGACGTTCTATGAAGTTCTATGAAAATAATATTATGAAGGGCGGCTTGCACAACGATCGCTGATCGTATTTAACTAGCCATAAATCGGTGACTACTTTCTATCAGGTGGCCCGTAAGCTCGTCTGCCAGCTTTGGCATTAAAAAAAAACACATTTTTGAAGCAAATTACGTTTAACTTGCACAAGAAAAATGCCACTAAATATGGTTTGCGAACTGAGAAAATTAAAGACCCAAAAATGGCTGTAAATCTCCACAACATCGTAGGTATTAAATATATTCAGGAATAAGTAGGTACCTATTTTGTTTCGTAAAGTATTTTATGTACCTACCTCAGATAACCCAGCCGGTTTATACCTACCAAACTTGTTTATACCAAACTTATTATTATTTATCTAAATATGGTTTGCGAACTGAGAAAATTAAAGACCCAAAAATGGCTGTAAATCTCCACAACATCGTAGGTATTAAATATATTCAGGAATAAGTAGGTACCTATTTTGTTTCGTAAAGTATTTTATGTACCTACCTCAGATAACCCAGCCGGTTTATACCTACCAAACTTGTTTATACCAAACTTATTATTATATATTTATATTAACTTTGGTCAAAAATAAAGACAAAAATAATTTTGATGACTAATAATAACTTAGTAATAACATTATCAACATCAATAATAGCTAGTTATAAAATGGTAATCTACATTTTAATAGTAGGAATAAAATAATAAAGGTTAACGTTCAAAAATATTATCTCTTTTTTATCCTATTATATGTAGGTACCTACTTTTTATTAGTTATTATATAATAGAACACGCGCCATTTTAATGTTGATATACGAGTAAGTAGGTTAGGTAATTTCAATCAGTAGAACCATTCACATTGAACTTTAGCATGCCAAGTTTAAATAAATATACCAACGACCTACAGCGCGGAAAGCAAAACTACTACCAACTTCTTTTTCTTGTCGTGCAACTCAAAACAGTGTGGTGAAAAGACTTTAAGTGCGTCTCGATGAGGCTTCTTTCGAGCACTTCTTCTGGTTAATAATGATTATGATGATCAGTCATGTTAATCAGTTCAACAGTTTAGTTGACAGCTTTCACAGTTGGAAGTAGCTCTGCCTTCTGCGTAGGCCGTGGGTTCGATTCCCACCGAGAACAAATATTTTTGTGATGAACATAGATGTTTGTTCTCTGTCTGGGTGTTATTATACATATATTATAAGTATGTATTTTCAAAAAAAGTATATATGTATTAAGTATATCAGTATCTGGTTCCCATATTACAAGCTTTGGCTTAGTTTGGGGCTAGATAGAGCTGTGTATATCTATGGTGCCTAGATAAAAATATATATCTAATAATTATAATCAAAGGATTTTTTATTTGTATAAAGGGAAGTAAGACTCAAAGTAGTATTTCCGGGCTAGATAGAGCTGTGTAGAAAGGTCACCAATATAAAAAAAATGTCAACGATTCATCCTGATGTTCACATTTCGAGGTTCATATTTTTTCTTGTTTGTTATTGAGAACCTTTATTCTCCAGCGGCCGTGGGTTCTATCTTTTTACGTTCTAGCGTTCTTCTGTTGACTAAATTAGATGCAGGCATACTTAGTTATGTACATCGGCCGAAACTACTATTAAACTAAATTGAACCACAAACTTGACTGAGTCGGTATTTGTCATAATTCAGATTGAAAGCTAAAATATTAGCAGTAACAGGAAAACCTAGACAGATACCTACGTGCGTGTAGATAGGAATAGTGTTTGTTACTTTGCCAAAGGACACATTGTTATACCTACATTTTCTTAGATCGTTTCTCTAATCGTCATGGCTATTATGTATGTTCGACTACAATACTCAAGGCGAATAAATAAATTGGTCAAGTCATCGTCTTGTATGTTATTTTTTTTATTGTTCTCTTGAGGGGCTGACTATCAAACAACTTCTCGTTTCGACATGTTGAAAGATATAAAATCACTAAACTCATTTTCTAAAAATCGCAATCAACCATTTTGTGTGCAATAACATTGCACACAGTTAAGTAAAAATTTCATTTTGATCGATACAAGTTTTCCTACTTAAAAGTTTGCTTAAGTACGAACACTAGTAAAGCAAACTTATGAATAGGAAAACATGTATAGATCAAAATTTTTTTTTTTTAATTTAGCTTTTGTCATCGCCTTAATCAGCTATCGGCTCCTTAATCAACTATTTTCTGAGTGGATGCGGTCGGGTGTGTTTCCAGTGAAGCCACAAATGTTAGGTTCTTTGGTCTAGGTTAAATATTTGCTATCTCTTCAAACTGTTTAGGTACAGTCGGTTACACATCAGGCTGCACACGATATATTCATAACTACAGTACATACAACACAGAGAATCGTGACAAAGGGACGGCGCGATGGCAGGCGGCGCGTTAATGGGGCAATCGAGATATTTTTTGTAATACCTACTTGCTGATGGAACAATCATAATAATGTTTTACCTGTAAGGCTATTTAAAAACATTCGGAAAAGTTTCCGATCGGAAATGTCCGTTTCTGTCTTATTTTTGTTTATAAGCAAACAAGACACCACGCCGTTTTCTGCCGCCAGCAGCGTTGCTGTGTTTCGGTTTGAAGAGTGTGGTTGCTGGTGTAATTGGAGGCACTTGAGACTTCTGTATGCCTCAAGTTGATGGACGCAGGGCAATGCATCGTAGGGCATGTTCCTATCGTGCGTGACTTGGAGGCAATGCTTTGTTATAGGTGATGGTTGCCACTTAACATCAGGTGGGCTATCTGTTTGTTCCATCAGCTAGTTGTATAAATATAAAAAAAAACAAGATCGAAACAGACAAATTGTGACGTTTACGACATAAGCAAACAAAACACAAACAAAAGACAAATTCGGACGTTACTGATTGGAAAAGTTTCAGAATGTTTTAAAATTGGATGACTACCGTCAAATAACTTCTCGCTCGCACATTTCAACATTTTTGAAGATATAAAATCACTAGACATATCCTCTGATCCAGTAACATATGTCTGGCTTGTCCGCGTGTTTATTTATAGTTCAATCACGTTGCAACTGTACCGATTTGAATAAAGTTAGGAATACCTAGAACCGTGTCTTGAAATACATACATCAAAACACAGAATAGGTAACCTACTCGTAATAGTACAAGGAAGTACCTATAAATTCAGTAAAGTAAAGTCGGGCAAACTAATATTAATAAAAACATAGGTACAGTCAACATGATAGAGAATCAGAAAAAGTTTTATTAAACTATACCTACATTTTTATCTCAAACTATAATAAGGAAATAAAAACATATGAAAATCATTGGTTTTTTTTTCTAAATTCTGAAAAAGTCATCAACTTCTCATGCAGACTGTACCTATATCAATTATTTGTAGGTAATTTACAGCGTCAGGGATACATTTTGTCCTCCGCACATTCCACATTTTCCGCATACAATTCCGCATTTTCCGTAGGCGTGTTCCGTAAACAGAGAGTGGGTCTTGTCTAGACCTCCTGCCTCTAGTCAGGGGTCACTGGTAGGTAATTAATAAAATACTCACAGTATAAACTAACGTGCAACATTCGTTCACAGCTATGGTCTTCAGTACGTTGTTTAACTGAGTGTCTGACTCCTTCGCTCCGATTTCTAGGAGTTGCTCCCACTACAACAATCGAAATACATATAGCTTTAGTAGTAGAGCTCTTTGTGAAGGGCTCGTCGGGGAAAGTACTACCACCACGCCTTTTTCTGCCGCCAAGCAGCGTTGCTGTGTTTCGGTTTGAAGAGTGTAGTTGCCGGTGTAATTACAGGCACATGAGGCATAACATCTGTATGCCTCAAGTTGATGGACGCAGGGCAGTGCATCGTAGGGCACGTCCCTATCGTGCGTGACTTTCGAGGCAATGCTTTGTTATAGGTGATGGTTACCACTTAACATCAGGTGGACCATCTGCTTGTTCCATCAGCTAGTTGTATAAAAAAAACAATTGCGTGATAGATTTCTCTTGAGACACATACTTGGGATGAGATAGCCTGATTCACTAACATCTAAAATGATTCAATATCGCTGTGATTTCTGAATGGGGCTCTTTTTTATACTGAAAACCGAGTCCATTTGTGTATTAATGATAAGCGATGGGTGACTAAGCTCACCAAGAAAAGTAAAATAAAAAAATATATAGAAAGTTATTTCTAGTTCGACAAATAGAAAGCAAGTCTCTACCTAATAACAATCTCGGTGTGAAAAGCAATGTTGGACACATAAATATTTATTTTGTGAGCCAAACAAATCACTTTAGTTAGAGAACCAAGCTGAGCACTAAAACGACTGAAAACTGAAAGTTACCAACAACTTTTTAGGACGTTTCAATCAAAGTGACCCTAATGATTAATTACTAAAACTTCATTATATTAACCCTAATGTTACTTTAATTTTATAATAAAACTAAGCACTACTAAAAACAACTTTTAAACTATGATTAAAAACATGTATACTACAGAACTAAGAGTCTATATCTAAGAGTAGTAGAGCTCTTTGTGAAGGGCTCGTCCGGGGAAGTACTACCAACACGCCTTTTTCTGCCGCCAAGCAGCAACGCTGTGTTTCGGTTTGAAGAGTGTGGTTGCCGGTGTAATTACAGGCACATGAGGCTTAACATCTGTATGCCTCAAGTTGATGGACGCAGAGCAGTGCATCGTAGGGCACGTTCCTATCGTGCGTGACTTACGAGGCAATGCTTTGTTAAAGGTGATGGTTACCACTTAACATCAGGTGGGCCATCTGCTTGTTCCATTAGCTAATGGTATAAAAAAAAAAAAAAACTAACCCCCACAACACAGGTCTTTCCTAGGGTGGAGGTTAGTGCGCTACTAAATCGGTCGACATGTGACACGAAGGTTAAAACAAATTGTGCCTGTTACATCTTACTCCTATGTATTGTCATGTGTACTTTATAAGTTCCTGAATAGACTATTATTAAATTATTATTATAATTATAATTAAATAAAGCATATTTTACTTTGACTATGGATGAAGGATGAAGAACTCACACTGTAAACCCCTTGCACCGAAGTATCAACCGGTCCCTCCCATTGTATAATAGCTTTGAGCAGCGGTAGTTTGTCCCTCACGGACAGGATTTTATCCAGCTGTTTCTTATCTTGGACGGTGACGATGTTGGCTCGCGATGACACGAGGCAGTGGTAGCAAGCGTCTGCTGAGTTTGTGGTGTAAATACCGGCGGCGTAACCCCTGGATAATTGTCATTTATAGATTATCCGTCAATCTCTCTCTATTGTCGTGTCACTAGTTTCTATCGAAACAGTGTGGTGAAAGGATTTTAAGTGCGCCTCAAGAGGCTCCATTCGAGCACTTGATACATGTTATAGAGCTTTTTTAGGTTCCATGACATGCCGGTTTCCTCACGATGTTTTCCTTTACCGTTTGAGAGTACTGGCATTGTGCACATACATTTTTGAACATAAAAACTCATTGGTGCACGACCGTTTTCGAACCCACGACCTTAGGATCGGAAGGCGGGGCCGCTACGACTAGACCACCAGTGCTCTCAAAGTGCTATGCGTCAATATCGGTTAACTATATAACATTATTGTATAAAATAACAAAATGCTAGAAAAAATATATTCACGTCAGACATTTAAATAAAGACATTTGAATAATGTCACATTACACAAGTATAAAAATTATTAATAAAAAAAATGGATGAATAGAAGGGAAGGGATACAATACATATAAGAAAATCACGTGGACGAGCTGAGAGCGGAGCAGACTAAAGTTCCCCCGTATCTTATTCCAAACGACGCGATTTTCATGGCGCGAATGCATCACAAAATATTATGTCCGTAGGCACGCACGCGTCACTGCACTCGTATCTACCTCTTACGAGTAATTATGTAAGCTTTTTTGAACTTAAATGAACCTTAAAATTCCGAACCTTTTAGTTACAAAAAGTAAACCAAAATCATGAAAAGCGCTAAAATTTGCGATGACCACTTAGATTTATTTGTGATCACAGCCATTCCGTATAAATACAGTTTGTAAGAAAATTATTCCGACTTCTATGCAAAAAAAGTTTAATTTTAACGTTTTTTTTATGAGTTCCTTACTGTTTCTATTTAAGTTATTATTTTCAAATCTATAATGACAAATAGTATTTGTGTAATATTGAGTTAAATTTATTAAATACTATTATTAGTTAATCTTAATTATTAGTTATCTTCCTAATAAATAGGGGTCAACGAGGATGCCATGTGAGCAGTTGTGTGATTTTCTACGTGCGAGTTATTAAGGGTTAAAGCATGTATTGGACAAAGAAAAACTCGTGTATTATCGCTCATAGTTTATATTGTAATCTGTCTCTGATACACGATAAGATTAAGTTACGAAAACTGGTTGATGAGTCTAAATGAGTAATTTTAGCTAGAAGCCTTGTTACCCACTCGATACGTCCTGCCTTACGTTTTTATTTCTCAATATTTAATTTTAAGTGGTAAAGATGATTCATATAAATAGTTGGAAATGTATCGGTTTGATAATTTAATCATCTTTAATTTGGTAAATCGTGTTTCTGTTCCCAAGAAGAACATTCCACTCGACTCTTTAATTTAGCCATGATCACTAATCTATTTGATCACTATTATCTATTATCGGTCTAAGTATTTGCGTCAGGTGTTTATAAATAACCTGCGATGATATGACCATGTATTATCTTCTCTTCATTGTATTACAATTTAGATCGTTTAAGAAAGGCCGAAAACCGACTTCAAAAAATGACTAAATTGAATTCTCAATTCAATTTAGGTATGTTTGTTACGCGATTACCTACTCCGCCAATTTTAATTTTTATACAACTAGCTGATGGAACAAGTAGATGGCCCACCTGATGTTAAGTGGTCATCACCTATAACAAAGCATTGCCTCATAAGTCACGCACGATAAGAATGTGCCCTACGTTGCACTGCCCTGCGTCCATCAACTTGAGGCATACAGATGTTAAGCCTCATGTGCCTGTAATTACACCGGCAACCACACTCTTCAAACCGAAACACAGCGTTGCTGCTTGGCGGCAGAAAAAAGCGTGGTGGTAGTACTTCCCCGGACGAGCACTTCACAAAGAGCTCTACTTCTCTTATTATGAGTTGATGTTGATGATTCCTTTTTTTGTTTTGTTGGTCATACTTCAGAAGTAGTCAGTCGTAAATTCGTAATCAACAAAATTAAAAAAAACATACATGTAGATGTCGTTTTGGTTACCTTTAGCAAAATTTTTCTTTTATGTTTTCCTGTCTGAAAACGTTTTTTTTTTGTCTAATAAGTCATATATTAATCGCAACGGATATCCAATAATGTAATACAATATGTAAGGGTAATTCGGGTCGAGATTATAAAATCCGATTAAGATAATAAGTACTTAGTTACAAAGCGGAAATGCTCCATTTGCGCTAATTGATCGCTACGCAAGTGGGATGGTATCAGGAAAAGTATTTTTTTATGTTGATAATGATTCTTACAAAATATTCAGCGCACATTGGTGATTTTTTTATGCTATTGTTGAGCGAAAGTACAACGTCCATTGGTTGCGTGCACGAACTACCAACAATATCGCGTCATAACTACATTACGTACCTACTACCTACGTAATTATTCTTCCTAATTTTTTACTGGTACAATAGATTATGTAAATTTAAGTATAGCGTTGTACATTGTTTTATATTTTTGAGCTTTGAAAATTAAGGCCTTAATCGCAAAACAATTTTTTTTTTATTTATTGGTTTAGTCTACGTCCGGAACTTCCATAAAAAAGACATAAACGCACTTCGTGCTACGAGAATAACGAAAAGGTATCAAATGTTTATCTAACACAACTTTAGGAGAACAGAAAATTAAGAAGGAACATTATTTTAAGGTTTAATTTTTAGTTGGATTTCACTTTTATCCTACGTGAACAAGTCTCATGCAAAAGACTTAAACGCGCAACGCTCTTCGAAATATAAGGGAGTTTTTTGGGTACTTTTAAACTTGGCTAGATTATATTAAAGAACAATGGATTTAAAAACTAGCGTATACATCGTGTTTATAGGTGAAACAATGAACCGGCTTCACTACTTGAATCCCCAGGCACGGTAGATGTCCCTTCAGATCTCTTAAAGAGTCTTTAAGGATATCTACGGTCAAAGATGCAAATATTAAATTTGGTTCACCACCTCATATGAAATCAAAGAGATCATTTATTTTACTAGTTATAATAATAAAGTTCTTACCCAGCATGTATAGCGGCAAGGTCTGCGATGTACCACTGTTCGGAGTTGAATCCGAGGATGCAAACCGAATGGCACCTGTCCAGGCCGAGCTTGATGAAGCCTTTAGCCGCAATACGCACACGCTCTTGGTATTGTCTGGGAACCAAAACAGATATACAATAGGTACAACTCTCGACACTAGATTCCAATTCCAATCGAAATCTTGATTTGATTGGATTTCTTACAAAAACCTATGGGATCTCTATCATTATTCAACTAAATCGAGATTAGGCTAGGAATTGAGTGTCAGTGGCAGCCCTATTGAGCTTTAAGGCGACGACAACAGCTAATGTGACTCTCGCTCGCACGTTTCGACATGTTAAAATATATAAAATCATTTTCGAAAAAGTTTTTCTACTTAAAAGTTTGCTTATGAACGGAAACTAGTAAAGCAAACTTTTGAGTTGGAAAACATGTATCGATCAAAATGATGTTTTTACTAAACTGTGTGCAATGTGATTGCACACAAAATGGTTGTTTGAAATTTTTCGAAAATTAGTTTAGTGATTTTATATCTTTCAACATGTCGAAACGTGCGAGCGAGAGTCACATTAGCTCTTGTATTCACCTTAAAGAAAATATTGAAAACAATCGACCACTTTAAGAAAATGTGACGCAGTTATTGTTATGGTGGTACTTCATATGGTTATTCGTGTTCGCGTATTCGTCGTATTTCCCCAAATGCGACGATGTTTAGAAAATAGGCAAATATAAGTGAATAGGGTCTATTCGCTCATATTTGCCTATTTTTTACGAGCAAGACGAATCCGCAAATACACGAGCAAATAAAAACACGAATACCCGAATAGCCATCAGAAGTGCCACCATTAGACATTGATGCGAAAATGTAGACAGGAATAAAATAACAATGTCGTTATTTTATAGTTATTATATTACAAATCGATTGTGATGAGTTAAACATTATTCTCACAGGCTTATCAATACTTTTTAGTTTTTAATTATTTCCTCATAGCCTATACCTACTTTTTTAGTTAACCTAACTAAAAAAGTAGGTATAGGCTATGAGGAAATAAAAAAGTATTGATAAGCATGTGAGAATAATGTTTAACTACTTTACCTATACCTACTTTTTTAGTTAGGTTAACTAAAAAAGTAGGTTTAGGCTATGAGGAAATAATTAAAAACGAAAAAGTATTGTAAGCCTGTGAGAATAATGTTTAACTCATCACAATCTATTTCTAAAAGATCTGATTGAATGCTTATTAGTCATCGTAAATTGAACAGAAATTAGAGATATGCCACGCGTACATAGTTACAGTAAGTAAATATTGGGCAAGTGCGTCATGCATGGCCTGATTTAAACACATAATAGGGTAAGTACACATATCATAATTAGCATCTGTGAGGTATTCTTGATGACGGTAAAAATTACGCTCTACAATTTACAAAGGAAGGCTGCGAAACATGACATTTATCTCATTCCTCATAATTATTCTTGTGTTGTTGTATGTAATACAGTATAATAGGCAAGCGTCTCCATCTTGCTTGACAAGTGCTTATCAACATTGAACTATTGACATTATGAACAGTCCTCGGTATTAGCAGTCGCTAAATGTAGCGTTTATTTACTGATAGTGGAGTTAAACTGCTCACGTACGTTGTGTACTTACGTAAACTAAACGACAAAATCCGTATGTAGTCTACCGAATGAACTACGTGGAACGAAAATGCATTCTGTTCTGCGCAGCTTAGTCACGTGGCCCGCAGGAGAGCAACTTGTTTGTTGATTACATATCATTTAAATGCCTTACATATACCAATATACATGTAAATGCCATTAAAAATTATATTTTATTTTATGGATAGGTTAGGGTGCGAAAATATCGTTTTCCTTGTTGCTTCAGTCAAGTAAACTAGGTATTTAAAAAAACTTAGAATTATATATTTTATCAGATCATGATGGGAAATTTCAGGTTTTTATTGGTTTTCAGTAAATGCTGCACCGAATCGAAGCACAGTTTTTTGAAAAGTGATTGACTGTTTCTTTTTTATTCTAGAAATCTGCATCTACACTAATAATAATAAGTTTTTACAAGCAGACCTTTCCTCAGATGCGCAGACATCAATTTCCTATGCCCAAGAACAACAAACTGGACCTTATGATATGCTTAGGCTATATGGCTATTATGGCTATTATGGCTTAGGCCCGTGCTCATTCATTCCACCGACTCTAGTAAGTCGAGTAGATAAGAATCTTTACATAATAATAATAATATAATAATAATATTAATATTATAAAGAGGAAAGATTTGTATTTTTGTATGTAACGAAAATAGGCTCAAAAACTACTGGTCCGATTTCAAAAATTCTTTCACCATTAAAATGCTACATTATCCCTGAATAACATAGGCAAAAAAATCAGGGATCCTTACTAAAACTCCAATAATGTAACCCAAGGCGGAAAAAGAAAACCTTACATCGCGTGCGGTGCGAAAACTATTAATGATAGAACAAAATAATGTTCTATGACTTTGCAGAACACGTCATTATCTACAAAAAATGTCGCGACAGCATATGTCTAACTATTATAGTTATGTCACAATAAGTGTTCTTTCATTATTAAAATTTAATTGAAATGCCGCCGCTAGAAAAGGCTCTTTATTTGGTATTAATCCTTATCCAAATAAATCTTTTCATATTCAAGACTGGTTCAATACCTATACATTACTTCTTGAATTTTTCACATCGGACATTCCATTCAAAAGATTTTAAAAATATAAGCGACGCGCGGGTCACGGGGCGCGTTCTCACTCAACGCGGGCAAGGCGCGAGGTAGAAGGGCGTGCAAATGACTCTAACCCACCACAGTCTAAGTTTATCCTAAAACGTTGAAAACCCATGCGAAGCTGAGACAGGCCGCTAGTAATATATAACAAAGTAAAATACTGGAGTAGAAGGTACCTTGCCTTAAGTTTGTGTCTTGCTAATTGTAGGTAAGTATTTAACAATTAAGTATTTATCTTTCTACCAGTATCCCTACCTGTAAGTAATCTTGTGCCATTTTCCATCGGCCTTCTTCGTGGCCAATGCAGTTGCATCAGGGTATCTTGCGACAGTTCTGTTAAGCAGACCAGGCACTGAGATGGGCGGCTCTGAGGAAACTCCTCGCGATGTGATGCGTAGTTTCACAAAGTCACCAGGGTTGGCTGTTGTGTAGCTCTCAGCTGGGATCACTTGGTCTGGTCCTGGAAGGTTGTTTGTTTTAGAGGACGTCTGAGAGTTAGATCCTTGATATATGTGCAGCATATACCTATGTATAAGGTATGCACTCTATCATAGGTCTTCTTTTTGTTGTGTCAGTAGTTTATTTCGAAACAATGTGGTGAAAGTATTTTAGTGAAGAGGCTTCTTTAAGCACTTGCCACATGTTTAAGAACTTTTAGGTTCTACGATATGCCGGTTTCCTCATGATATTTTTCTTTAGCGTTTGACAGTACTGGCACTGTGCATTTTTGAACGGATAAACTTATTGGTGGACGACCGTTTTTGAGCCCACGACCTTAGGATCGGAAGGCTACCACTAGACCACCAGTGCTCTCGTCGTCTCGAGGTAAAGAAACCAGTCAATCCTACCTATATCTGTTATGCGTACGCCTCACTTTTTCGATTAGCATCACACTGGAGCTTCATTATTTTATTATTTTAAATTGATCCTTATGGTTCAATTGAATAAAAATTATTAAATAAATAAATAAATTTTGGTGGACTTTTCACACAGCACTATCTAGCCCCAAACTAAGTCAAAGCTTGTAATATCTATACATATATACTTGTGATATAATACATATATACTTTTTTTTTGTAAATACATACTTATAATATTATATAACACCCAGACAGAGAACAAACATCTATGTTCACAAATGTTTGTTCTCGGTGGGGATCGAACCCACGGCCTACGGCACAGAAGGCAGAGTTACTACCAACTGAGCTATGAAGGCTGTCAAATATTATATTTGGCTGTATTTGGTTTCGACTTAGCTCATTGGTCTTCTCGTTCGAGTTACTGATCTGATTTAATTTCTATTGGCTTAATGTTTTGAGGAGATTAATTAATATAGGTAAACAGAAGTGGTAAGATATAGACTGATATATCTTGTACCTTTTAGAATATTAGTAGGTATCTCCAATTAAGAGATTATTAAATGAATATAATCCGATAAGAAATTCATTAAAATTCTTAAAATAAATACCTACCACTCCTATTCAACTTACCATTCAAGTTTTTAGCATCGTTGTGATTCACACCGTTTGGTACGATCATTTTGTTGGCTTTCACTATGTCTTCGCCGTTCACTACGATGGCGCCGTTTGACGAGTTGTCCTAGAAACAATAAATAAATATCGGTGGACATACCACACAGCACTATCTAGTCCCGTACTAAACAAAGCTTGTACTATGGGAAGCAGATAGCTGATATAATACTTAATTTGTTAATTTACCTACTTATCATATACATATATTATTATTTTTTTCAACCGAAACACAGCAACACTGTTTGGCGGCAGAAAAAGGCGTGGTGGTAGTAGGTACTTCCCCGGACGAGCCCTTCACAAAGAGCTCTACTACTCTATATAAAACCTACACTCTGTCTGGGTGTAGGTTTTATACCGGGTAAATTTGTGTAATAAAAATAGTTTTATTTTTTTCCAGTAAGGATCGAACCCACGCCCTATAGCGCAAAAGGCAGAGCTACTGAGGGGCTGTATTGTAATACTGATCGTGCTTATTTCTTACATTTCTACCTAGACGTTATCCAGTAGAGAAAGTCGACGTGTGGGTACCTACCTGCCAAACTAGTCCAAGAACCAAAACCAAATATATCAGAATGTCTAGACAAGATCAACTATCTATTTGCATTCGCGCCTGCGGTAAGCTAATTATGAAAATCACATTAGCTTAGCGTGAGCATTTGTCAAACGAATCATCATCATTTTTCATATATTTCATCTTTCGGCAGGCGTGAATGCAAAATTGTAAACAGAGCTTGACATTGACACCGAAAACCGACACCGACATTGAAAAGGGTTTTATGAATAACAACTAGCATTTTATTATCATCCGTATCGAACTTTGATTTCAAAAATGGAATCTAAATATTTGATAATTATGAAAAACTAAGATTGGAGCTATTTATATAATCACTGAATTTTACAATTCTACCTCTATAAAAGGCACTAAGTTTTGATGCTGAATAACTGACTGCTTGATCAAAGTTAAACTTTATGTTTTGTCCTTTCAAAATTTATGTCGGACTATCGTTTAGAGTTTTCGGTTACAACGACGAAGGAACTACTGCTCTACAATTTAACCATAAGCTAGATACCGCACAATCACAATATTCGGTGTCAGCGAAATCAATCATTTGTAGAATACACAGTTTTCATACTGACAACCCGACCGAGTTAGTACCAAGATTGCAATGCTTGGTGAGCATGTAGAACTTATGCGATGTATTGCTAAAACAAGCTTAGTTAGCCATTCGTTTATTGATGCAACAATATTACATAATATTATTATTTTCCGGTTGTTTCTTTTTGAAGAAATTGGCTGAAAGGAATTTTCCTTTCAACTGTCATTGTAATAATCATTTAAAATGGGCTCTAGAGATATACCTTGTAGTGCTCTTGGCTTATTTTTGTTATTACGGCTAGGTATTGTTTGATAACTAGATGATAATACAAAATATATTATACCTAGGTAAGTACCAGGTACTTTAGTATATCATAAAAATATAACTCCCGTCAGTCAAAATGATAAGAAAATTAGTAGGATTAAACTGAGTTATTTATTATTGAAGAAGGTTTTATGCAACGCTTAAGATAATTACCACCCAGAGCGATTATGATTATTTATCAAATCGTATCAACTTGTAGATGCCTAGGTAGGTAGGTAGGTACCTATAAATCCTTCATGTATACCTATCATTTATGCATTTTCGATTAGCAGTTACAGCAGCGATTATTATGATAGGTACCTACTGTGTTTCGGTTGAAGTGTACCTAACCATCTCGCAATATGATGATCTTCGGCTAGTAAAGTAAAATAAGGACCTGGTAGACGTAGATACCAAAGTACTTACCAATAAAACACTAGTACCTACCTATCATGCAACATAATTAAACAAAGCCGCTGACCACCCCCAGCCGTCTATCTTTCGCTAAACGCAATAAACTCAGAACGGATTTTCATACGGTTTTCGCTTCGATCAAATTGTTGATCGAAGGGTTTTCGCCAAAATGGACAAAGTGATGAAGGTGTAGGTAAGTGTATTAAAATTCATTAGAGTTTTGCGTAAATAAGCTGAAATATGACGATGATTGTTGAAGATGTCGGAAAAAAAGGCATAGGTATTACCCGTGTGATGCCGGGTGGGTATGTAATGCATATCCATGTGTACAGTTGTACACATGGATATGCATTAGGCTATATCTACACTGCTCGTACCATTCTTGTAGTGAGCGTATTCTTTTCTTTGGCTTTGATCTGTATCCGGGTGTGTGTGTAGTGTGTACCTATATACGTTCAAAATATACAAGCACAATGTTTTTGGTTTTCGGCATATTGACTCTACCAAATGTTGGCAGTTATCTATCTTTTATTATCTATTACCTACGGTGTGGTTACCTAAGTGATAAAATTGTGTGTTTAATAAACATACCTACCCACATAAAATACATATACTTAGGTAGGTAGGTACCTAACCTACGTACAATACAACCCAGTTTTACGCTAGTGCGTCTAATTTACCTACCCGTTCTCTACTTATGGGGCTGCGGCTGAAATAAGTTTGAAATAGTTTATACCTAAGTATAGATAACACATTTTTTTAGAAGAGAGAGTTAGGTATAATTTTATAGGTATTTTGTTTCCTTACCGTAAAACTTACCTACACCAAAATATTTACCTAGGTGTACCTACCTATAGTTTAGTCAGCATCAAAACTAGGTAGGTAGGTACCTAGGTAAATTATGAACGGACCTAGTTCAAAATATGTTTTATTAAAGAATAATACTTAAAACTAGTTTATCTTTTGTTAATTTTTATCAAACTTAAATTTAAAATTTGTGTCCTGAAAATCCAACCTACCTTTGTAAAAATATTGTAAAAAATGTGAACTGTGTTATCGTTTTGGCTACATACCTAGCTGTAAAGATAATATACCTAGGTATAATGGTAAATAAATAATAAATAAATAAATGATAAGAACCAATGTTAGACATTTTCGAAAATCTGAAAAGTCATCAACTTCTCATGCTGACTGTACCTACCTACCTTCATTCATTTCGCTACATGCAAAGTGCTACGATCTTCTTCTTGTCGTGTCACTAGTTTCTTTCGAAACAGTGCTACGATGGCAACGGCCTTACGAGAAATAAGCATAGCATTGTCAACTCGTAAATAACGAAACCAAACAACTGTAAGGCGACTTTTTGACTTACCAAGTTTTGCGCTATGAAAACAAATCACTATAATCTGTCACTAAAGGTACCTTGATCTAAAACTTTTCTGCCACGGACTATTCATTAGTAAACTTGCAAAATTCAGTATAAATGTAGTGAATAATGTTAAATAACTGACACTGCACGACAACGCACGCGGACGTCTGACTCGCGTAAGGTCGTTTATCTCGGAGGAAAATGTATTGTCGCTACGACCGCGACGATTCGAGCTCTGCAGCCAACTGGCGACTTGCCCTGGGCCGTGGCGTGATATCTACGTTTCAAGTACCTAGGTAGGTATAAAGTTCAGTTCACAAGATTTAGTAAGTAGGTAGGTAAATACTTAATAAAAAAATAAAAAATCGCAATTTTGAAATTTTACTCTTTCTACTCAACCTGTACCTACCGCTAGCGTCTATTCAGTTCAGTTCTACGGCATCAATACGAAACGTGGATAACTATGTATGTAAATAATAAGGTTGTAGAAAGTGGTGTCACGTACCGTAGCGTGTCTCGGCTCTTCCATGGCACGATAGTTGCACTAATAGTACGATGCAAGGTGCACGTGGTGCTATGCTTGAGAACGCGCGAACGACTGAGCGCGCTCCGTTTATTATCAGAATGCTAGCACTGTTTCCGTACAGCTTTTAGATAAACTGACTTCAACGAATCAAAGGCGACTGGCTCGTTTATTACATTTTCTTTCTTTTATTGTTCAGCTTTATCTTATCTATTAAACTCACTCTATCTAAAAAGAAAACTTAATGCAGCAATGCACTTGTTAGGTACCTACCTATGTTAAGTACTATGTTAGTAGTGTTAGGTAGCTATCAGAACTAATTGAAAGCGAGCTAGCTATGGCTAGGCTGAAGGCATCTTGAAGCAGAGGCAAGTATTCAACTACGTAGTAGGTACGTATGTAATTACTTGTTTGTCCGAGACTCAGATGCGGGTTTGAATCCTGCGCATGGCGCTGATGGCGGCGGTGCGGTACGGGCGGCGGCTTGGGGCGTTGTTAGAGTTACTACTAATACCTAATTACAGAAATAAACTGAATTTGCGCACATATTTTACCGAGATTGAATAAAATAGAATAAAAAAGAAACGGAGAGTATAAAATACTTATTTGGTACCTAGACCACTAGGTAGATTTCCATTTTTTCAGCATAATCGATTCATCAAAATACGATTAATTCTATTTAAAAGTTTTGAAAACCCCGCCAAAAATGTTTACGTTCCATTTTACACGCTACCTTGGTGCCAAATACGGCAGATGCCGGTGGATGGTGTAGATTACAACTTCAAGCACTCTCAGTCGGTCGATCCAATATTTATTTATATTCTGTGGTTTATATACCATTTATGATTTAAAAAATTGGCAAGCCAGTAGTCTCATTAGCGTGCAATGTAGATGGCGCTGACTTATTTGGCATGGCATGGCCACTGACCTCAATAAATACCATAGATTTATAATACTATAGATTGCCTACGAGCGTATACCCGAGCAAGACGGACAACAAGTACATACAATTTATGGGTTGCCACATCTTACTATTTTCACCCAACCAAGCATAAGCTATGATGTCGCCGCGGCTCCAGTTGTTTGTTTAATTATGTTTAATTAAAGCTAGTTTCTGCAGTTTAATAGTTTGTACCCTCCTCTAGGTTACGCCATTTTAATATCTTCTAAGGAATGAGCTAGAAAAAAGCCTACACAGCTCAGTTGGTAGCCTTCTGCGCCGTAGGCCGTGGGTTCAATCCTACCGAGAACAAACATTTGTATGATGTGATACTAGACGTTTGTTCTCTGACTGGGTGGTTGTGATTTGGCTTATTTTGGGGCTATATAGTGCTGTGTGGAGCGTCCACCAATATTTATAAAAAATAAAATAAAAAAAACAGGGCGAACTGGCACTAAGCTGGCATTTTAGACATTGACATCAGAACCCTAGGCCCCGCGAGCTAGAGTCCTGGATTTTCCTAGTGAGGGGGACAGAGCTAGTGGTGCTATTCTTCACATTCTACCACCTACCAATAGTTTAACTATGTTACTGCACCAGCTAGGTAAAATTTTTATGAATAAAAAACAATTTATTTATTTATCATTGATTTATTTATTCTACATCCCTACTCATCAGAAACCGTAATTCAAAAGGTTAATTTATAACGCGTGCTTCAATTTTAAATTAAGTAGGTATAAACAATACATCTTAACAGGAGGAAGCCAGCTTATGCTAGAGCTGACCATAAGCCTGAGCAATGCCACCACTTTGCCCTGAAGCGCGAAGTGATGGCATTATGAATACAGCTATCCTCAGAACATCACTATGAATATGTCATAAATACATTAAAATATATCACGTGTAAGTACGTATTTATTTATTAGACGATAAATATTTAATAGTTTGTACATAACAATTTCAGATGAGAATATTTACTTTGAGATACCGTTTATGTTGAAATAGCCCAAAAGTTTTTTAGTCCGTAAGTTTCTTGCCTGTTCTTCGAGGCTTTGGTCGCGCGCGAGGAACTGGCCGTACATTCACCTAGTACCAATTTAAGACGTTTCAAAGAGATCCTTGTGATTGTACTGAATAAAGACCGTTTTGATTTTGATTTTGGAGCTTGGTGACCTGGAGCTTGGTAACCCGTAGCGTTAACCCACCAGCCCAAAGTAGTTGCATCTTTGGGAAATCTGTAAAACAAACATGTTATTATTAGGCATATGTAGGTATTTAATCATACTACGCGATGATGGTCTCAGACATAAAATAACTACCAACTTCTCATATGAAAATCGTGAGGAGACTTAAATTATTAAAATGTAACGCAAAGCTAAAAAAATAAATTAAATGAAATTAAAATATATGTACCTACTACCTATACCTATATTATATGTTTTTTCATTATGTACTTAAGTCAAACAAACCTTATTTCTTTGAATAAGGTAATAATAAGTTGCGACATTGTCATTTGTTTTCTAGATTATTGTGTGTATTTGAACTTATCCTAACATATCAGAGTCGAATCCACCCTAAAGTTGTTCGTTTCCCAACATTTTTGGCAAATAGATTTTGTTTTTGTTGGCAGCCCGAAAGATCGTATAACCCAGCCAAATTATGTTTCTATAGAACTGTATCGGTTTGAATAGCCATGTCATTTGTGTGGTTTATAGTAACCTATACTCAATTTTACAAAATAATTAAATTCTAGAAATCTACTATGATATGCGATAGAAAGTAAACACAACCGTTAAATGATTAATTGTGGACACTGTGCATTCTCCGTTTTATAGTTTAATTGACAAATAGAACATAAAAGTGCTACTTACCGAAGGAAGCTTAATTTTCAGTTTTCCGAGCTGTATCATTATCACAGCCTAAAATACTACAATGCACCACATTATAAACTTAACTCTACGTATACTGGGACCTAGGCACACACTATTTTCAAAGAACTTTGGCACTAAACACCTGTAAACTCACAAGCACCAAGCGGTTTGTTTAGCACCAAACTTGGTGCTAAACAATCAAAAACGTATACGCAGAAAGGGACAAAACATTTATTTTATATTTCTCTCACTCATAGGTATAATTTGTATTATTGCGTCTCTCTTACTCTTGGTATTATTATTTGATGCTCTATCTATTGTATTCTTGATCTAAGATAAATACACTGGACAGGCTTTCACCACAGTGCTACCAACCTTTACCAAAAAATTTCCCTAAGTTTATTCCTAAATTTCCCTAAAAATCCCTAAATAGAATTTGATAAGTACCTACGTAAGTCAGTACATGTAACTACATCATTTTACGTAAATTATTTCGTAGCTCATAAAATAAAACGTTACATATTAAACAAGTTAAATATTTTATTGAGTAAATACAATCATGCAAAGTTGTTAATTATTTCCAGAACCGCATCATCATCCTGTTCGTTTTAGTTTGACGTCTAATTTTTGAAGCCATACATACGTACGTTGAAGTTCTTGATCGTGTCCTGATGATACTCTGTAGTGGAAGGGGGGGGTAGCCCCGGACGGCGGGTACCCCGGGACACTTCAAGTACAAGGTGTTTAGGCACACTTAGAAAACAAATAAACACACCTATAGATGGTGCGTGGAGTATAAATAAAGAATATAATAAGTGGTGGCGTGTCCGGCCAACGGTATTCACGTGACGACAGATTATATCGCGGATCAACCGATTTACGCTGCTCCTTAGGAAGTTTGAATGAAAAAATCCGATATTAAATGTAAGTATTTTGATTTGATATAATTGTGTTACCATAGATAATTTATGAGGCATTCAGAATTTAAAAGTTATTTTCCAATCACATTCATACTTTTGATGTGGTTGGTAAAAACATAGATTTTGGGAGGTCGGGTACCCTCGGACAAATTTTTGGCGGGTACTCTCGGACATTTTTCTATGTTTGTTAAGTAATTTTTAGGAGAGCTATAGTTACTATAGAGGGGTTTTTTATTCATGTACCTACATATTTGTTACAGGTAGACCATAAAATGCCCAAATTGATTAATAGAACCACGGGTAGAGGAGACTGGACAGAGCTTGAGATGAAAGAAGCTTCTAAAAAGCGTTTCTTAGCACGGACACGTAAGTCACCGAAGAGTCAAATCTTGATGTCATCTCCATAAAAAACAGATCTGCAGAAAAAGAAAAACCGCTTCTAATGTGAAAACCTTGAAAACGAAAGGAAATATTCAAAGCCTTGTTCAGAAAAGATAGCCAGAAATATTATGTATAATTTGTGGCGAGATATTCGAGAAAAAGACTGGATTCAATGTATGTTCCATTCAATTCCATAAATGTAAGGACTGGGCCCATGAAGCTTGCGAAGACATCAATGAGTCTTCTGCACTAGGTAAAAAGCGACTGCATCAGCGCTAAAGTAGTGTCCGCGGCTACCCGACATTTTTTTCGCATGCCAAATATTAGAGGTCTGCAGTTTTCATAATATTTTGGTCAATGGTGAATATAACTTGCTAATTCATAGTTACTATGATTAATTATAATATTTCTTAAGAAAAATGATTTTTTTTTAAATTAAAGATTGTTGATTATGCATAAAAAAAGGATTTTATTTAAGTAAAGGGATACCCCCCCTTCCCCTACCATTCTAAGGGATAATCTGTTCCTTAGTTAATTTTTGATTGTCCCATAGTAGAAAAAGCACGCTCGACTGACGCATTGGAAACTGGCGTCATTAATGCTAAAGCAAATTATGTTTTCTGACACTAATGAATGAATGTTTACTCGTTTCATATCGTGCGTTCTTTTCTACGCACAAAACTGAAAACAAGTTCGATTTTGCAAGTTTTGTTTGAAATCCCTAAAAAAATCCCCAAAATATTCCAGTCCTTAAAAATTTCCCTATTAACACTTTTATTCCCTAAATTTAGGGACAAAATCCCTAAGTTGGGAACCGTGTTTCAACATTAGAATGACAGCAATTTTTTGTGCCAATTTGAAGCGCCACTTTTGACATACGAGAGTCCCTAGAACTAATTGTGACGTATATTGCAAATGGCTGCCGTGGTAAATTACATAGAAGTAGGGATGTTCCGATACCACCAAACGCAAAGTATCGATACCTACTCAAATCGTCTTGCGATACTACTAACTGGAGTACCTGAAAAGTATCGATACTTACTCATATCTATAGTATAATTTAAACTTTTTGGACTTATAATGGGACTTTATTTGATATGCTACGTATTTGAATACATAAAAATTAAATGTAGTGAGATATGGTAGCGGAAGCGTGTTCCATCGATCTGACACGAACCGAAGTAGGTTGGACATGTTCATCAAGTGAATTGTATAATGGCACGATGTCACGTATACTTTAGTATATAAGATACAACTTATGCAAAAATAAAGGTTAATCATTCAAGATGTGACTGTACGTTTTAATTCCTCCACGCCTCCGGCACACGATATTACATGGCGACCGTGACAGGACATACACGATATTACATGGCGACCGTGACAGGACATACACGATATTACATGGCGACCGTGACAAAAACCGTGACAAGGACCGTGACAAAGTGATAAGAAGAAAAATGAAGTTAACCGAAGAACCGAAGTGTAAAAGGGCAGCTCCAGTTGATTTCTGCTAAAATCCAAGGTATGGATTGGTTTTTTTTTTACAAGTTATGGGAGCTCAGAATTCAAATGGACAATATTATGGAGAATTGAAATGGACAATATTATGGAGTGGAGCAGTCACCGGTTATTTCTACTACGGCAACAGCTAAAGCGCAGCTAAGCGAAAGGATATTTTGTTAATACATAGAGAAGAGGATGGACAATTCAAGAGCAATTTAAGGAGCGAGCAATATGGCATAAATACGCGTCCGGAGAGGAAGAATCTGGTGAGGTCCAGCAATTTTCACAAATTTGGAAGTGAGTGTGATTCTCTACAATTTTTTTTAATGGTTTTAAAAGTGGTTAGAGACTATTATTGTGAAAATAGGTTAACGATAATTAAAGGGTTTAGGAATTGTTTTAACGTTTTGTTTAATAAGATAATTATAGCGACTTCAGAACCAGAGGTAATGGCTGTTGATCTCATACAGGTAAATACTGATTTTGACAATCTATCCCGGAAGTAGAGTTTTTAGTAATGTCGATATCTTCGCAGTCTCGCTAAGAGTACAAATTCAGGAATGGGGGAATTTGATCTTAAAACATAATGTCTCGATTAGTGAAATGCAGGCTGAGTTTTAATAATTAGCACGCAATGCAAGGTCAGTTACGTAACGCCAATTGGCGAAGTCAGCAAGGTCAAGTAAGGAATTCAATAAAATGTAGCTATGCAAACAATAGGTCAGCAGATGTGCTATGTGTCGAGGCAGCAGAAACGCCTATTGCTCATACTGAAGAAATTTTTCATGTCCAATCTCAATAATGTAGAAATATCATCGTATAATAGCGGGAATCGCGTTCAATTATACTGTGAGGAAGAAAATATAAGTTTGTTATTAGATTCAGGAGCTAGTGTGTTATTTGAAACAGTTGTGTGGCTCGAATAAAAAAGGCTAGAGTAATTAATTGTAGGGCTATTACTATAGCAGGAGTATGTGGGAATTTGAAGTCTTAAGTATATAAGTTGGAGAAGGTGATAGAAGGTTAGAGATGCAATTTATATCTAGAGATGTTAGTTCATTTGCAGTCCCAGCGCGCAGCGAAATAATGAAGTGTTTAGAGACAAAAATAAGTGAAGATGGAGTGGTATTGCCAAAGGAAATAGACAGAAACCTTTCTGGTTGGGTTTTTATTGCAGGTAGTGTTGTCAGTTCTAGGGAAAGTAGTACCTAATAATGGGTGCATGTACAAGTGGTTAGTAGTCGAAGAAGCTACGATATAATTTAACCAAAATTCTTGATTAACAAAGGCACGCATAGACGAATTGTTAAAAAAAATAGGTAGAACTGGTTTGTGGTAATAATGGGTACATGTACAAGTGGTTAGTAGTTGAAGAAGCTATGATATGATTCAACCAAAATTCTTTATTAACAAAGGCACGCATAGACGTATTGTTAAAAGAATTAGGTAGAATTGAAGGGGGATCAGATATTAACGAGATCGTGGTAATAAGAAACGATTCGTAAGGAATATAGCACGAGTTATTTAAAAAAAATACACAGCACACATTGCTGAGGAGATTGAGATTCTGTATTGTTCAGGATGATAAGAGATTGATATAGAGATGTTGCAGAAAAAAAATGGTACGTTGGTAAAAATACTTACGAGAGGTCATGTGGAATTAATAGGATGACGAATAATATTAAAAGGAGGTATTATTGGCTAGGAATGTGTAAGGACATAGAGGATTACGTAACAAATTGCAAGGATTGGCAAAAAACAGAAGCATACCAATAAAAATATTAAAGAGAAAATGATCATTACAACAGCAGCCCGTATCCCTCTAGGAAAAATATTTTTAGATATTGTAGTTCCTTTAGATGTAGACAAGAGTGGTAATAAATACATTTTAACGTTGCAATGTGAATTAAGTGAATTTGTAGAGGCTTACGAAATAGTTTTGTGTCTAAGTGAAAAAGTTGAATCATTGTATGTATAGGATAATTACCTACCATTTAGAGTTAAAGTATCGTCTTCATAATGTATTGCTGAAGCTTGAAATCATCTTTTATCATGTAAATTTTTAATTAACTTATTCAGTAGTATTATATTCAGTAGACTTATGAGTAAATGTAAAGATAATGAAATAAGGAAAAAAATGTATAGTGCATAAGAATAGAACTAAGTTATTTAGGGCTTAACTTTGGAAGGAGGGGTACCTACACCCAACCTTTTTCGGGGAAGATGAGATATGGTAGCGGAAGCGTGTTCCATCGATCTGACACGAACCGAAGTAGGTTGGACATGTTCATCAAGTGAATTGTATAATGGCACGATGTCACGTATACTTTAGTATATAAGATACAACTTATGCAAAAATAAAGGTTAATCATTCAAGATGTGACTGTACGTTTTAATTCCTCCACGCCTCCGGCACACGATATTACATGGCGACCGTGACAGGACATACACGATATTACAGTAGGCAGATATTTGAAACTAAAAATTAAATAATGAATAATCTTATAATAAAGAGTTATTAAGTCAACCAGCTTTTATACTATTCTTCATTTCAATAGATACCTGCTTGCTTCGATAAATCAGAATAATGTCAATTTATTCAGACGCACAGAACCTTATTAGATACCTTTTAAGTGTTAAAAAGCTTCTTCCACAAATTGTGTGACAAGTACATAATAGTCACCCACAGCACAGCTACATACAAACCATGAGCGTATAGCTATCGATAAAAACATAAGATGTCGACTTGCGTGCATCACTAACTTTAGTTCCATGGACTCTCGTATTTGCTTACAGCGCCAAAATGGCGTAAATCAAATAGGCACAAATCTATCTTGCCAGCCGCCTGTCCAGTGTATTTATTGAGGTCAGTGGGCATGGCACACGGACTTGTCACATAACATACCGTAATACATGCGTAATACTGTAATTATTCCACATTCCAGTCCGTTGTGGTAATTACCTACTTTACCAACCAACCTACTAGAATAAACATTCAGAAATTGCGACGCGCACGATTAATGTTATGAAATGAATTAGTATTAAACTTGATTTTGTCAATTTTCTCATAATGACGGAATGACTCTACTGTGTGAATAGAGTATTGAATGACTTAATCGAAAATAACAAAATAAAGGTCATGTCAATTTATTTCGCATCATTTCTCGAGTCATTTGGAACTATTCTTGTTTTTTTAATCTTGTAACTAAATTATCCCTCATCATTTATGTATAATTTTTGATTTAATTTTTACCGTTTCTGGGCTAAAAGTCTTGAAGCTGTTTTTTCTGAGAGTAATGGAGCGTATGCCAAAGACGACGACGACGACTGAGCCGAGCGGGGCCGACCGCCATGTTTTTTTTCCACAACAACATCATCACGTCACGTCTTCGTCGAAAGTAATCAAACGTCAGTCAGTTTACAATAAAATCATTTGCAATTTCATAGAAAATATCACAAAAATACAATTTAATAACAAAGAAAAATTGAATAGATGTTACAATGAATCGAAGCGAGGGATTAGTGCAACGAAGGAACGTTGTAAAAGACAGCTCCACAGAAGGAGGATTAAAAGAAAATTCAGACATTGAAGATAAGAAAATTGATAAAAGCTATGATGACGGGGATTCAAAGGAAACTAGATTAACTCTTATGGAAGAAGTGCTTCTTCTAGGGCTTAAGGATAAAGAGGTACCCATATAGCCAATTCGTATCTACTGTGTTGTGAAATCATCACTGGTATTCGTGACTGGTTCATCTTACGTTGTTCTGGTTTCAGGGTTACACATCTTTTTGGAATGATTGTATATCTAGTGGCTTACGAGGATGTATTCTGATTGAGCTTGGACTAAGAGGTCGTGTTGAGTTGGAAAGAGCCGGAATGCGAAGAAAAGGATTGCTCTCCAGAAAAGTTATTGTAAAATCAGGTAAGCTATAATTTACCAGCACTAGGACACAGATTACTTCGTTAAATAAAATATATTCCAAGTGTGTGTGTGTGTAACTATAGTTTCATTGTGTGTGTATGACTTGGTCCATAAAAATACATAGTGCATAGTGTTGAAATGATGTGTAAATAACACACTGAAAGCACTTCTATTGCCAGCTCTTAAACCTACCCTTCTGACATTGGGTCTTATTTGAGAATTAAGCACACATACACCTGTGCTCTTTCAGCTTCTTGCAGGCTGAAAATTGATTGTTATTATGATAAAATGAAAGAAATGGTTGATTCCAAAGTTTATCTGAAACTACTTTAGAGCCTTACAGTTTAGTTAGTAGTAGCTCTGCCTTCTGTGATGTCAGTTGTCGGTTCAATACCGACCCAGGAAAAACATTTTTGTGATGGTACAATATGATGAGATGGATTATATAAAATTATTTGCATTCTATTACTACAAGGTTTGCTTATATATATATAATTTACTATTAACAAGCCGAACTATAGTTGCTACAGCTACCTACTTATTATTATTTCTCTAAAGCCATGACTAAGTAATTAAACAATGAATGCTCTTTTTGATAAGAAATTTAGCACAGGATACAAAATAGAAATAGAGCACCTACTAAAATTTGGTTAGGAGGGGGACAATGTCAAAGTAAAAAAGGTATTTATTCAATAAAATCACAAGGATCTCTTTGAGACATCTTAAAACTAAGTGAATCTAGGTGCCAGTTCCATGCAACCAAAGTCTAAAAGAACTGTCTGTCTGCTTTGAATAGATAGAATCAGGGGGCCTAAAGGCACACACTTGCTGCTGGGTATAGGCCTTCCTTAGTTGGTGCTGTCCTTCATATTCTGTACTATTATCGTATTCTCATGCACAGTCATATTAAAACAAAAACTATAAATTATGCTGATCGTATTTTTTTTAAGTTGTAATTTAGTTGAATATTAACAGCCAGTTTCTGAAAGCCCGATGAAAACTAATCGGATGTCAAGTCACTTGCTATCTCTAATTTGATGTAATAGCTGAAATGGCGAGTGACTTGACATCCGATTAGTTTTGATAGAGCTTTCAGAATCTGGCTGTAAGTATGATTTGTATTTGTATTTGTACTGTATTTGTTTATACAGTAATTTAAGTTTTCAATCAATACCATGAATTAATGATATGAAAAGGTTTGATAAGAAAAGGAAACAGAGTTTATTGATGCCGAGTTGTTGAGCTTATCCTGTCTGTTTTGCAGATACACCTACCGGCGATGTTTTGCTGGATGAGGCTTTGAAACACATGAAGGAAACAGATCCTCCAGAGACTGTACAAAGTTGGATAGAATACCTGAGTGGTGAGTACTTTGTCACAGATCGAAAGGATGTGCACAATATAGCTGTAAAATCTGTAGTTATTTTTTTCTGCTCAGTTGGGCTGTATTGGCCCTTGTTGATCCAGTATGATATCTGTAAATTTGGTGTTTTAAGAGCGTCCAGGCCACTGTTGGTTGGCCAATTTGGTGTTATTTTATATTTCAGCAGAAATCGGTAGCCAATACTGTGTAATTTAAATATTTTTTCAGGCGAAACCTGGAATCCTATGAAGTTAAAATATCAGCTGAAAAATGTTAGAGAGAGGCTGGCTAAAAATCTTGTTGAAAAAGGTGTCCTAACTACGGAAAAACAGAATTTCCTTTTGTTTGATATGACTACACATCCTCTTACAGACAATGTTGTCAAATGCCGATTAGTAAAGAAGGTAAATACATTAAATTCATATCACCTAATACCAGAAGTAGATATCTACATCATCATCATCATCAGCATGAAGCAGTCTACTACTGCTCATAGGACTACACATTTCCAGAAAGAATGATTCTAATCCCTCTCCATCAACTTAATTACCACGATCTTTACAATGTCGTCAATTCATCAAATATGGGGGGTGACCTATCTTCGTGGTCGCCATTCGGGAACCTTTATTCCCCAAAGGTTGTTTTTGATAATTTTATTTCACTTGCTGCTACCAAATATATGTTATTATATTCAGTAACCAGTAGATTGTTTGCATTAATATGGATGTTATTTGCTACTTTCGTCATAACTTTGATATTTATACCAACCTTGTAGCATCCTTTCATTGACTAATACACGTGTTTAAATACGCAGTTATGCCTCATTTAAATATCGGTTTATGTAGGCTCATTAGTGTTCGTATCAGGCGAGATAAGAGACAAATGATTATTTCAGGTGCAGGAAGCGGCCTTGCGTCGGTCTATCACAGATGTAGCGCACGCCGACAAGCGGTCTCTCGCTTTGCTCATGCTGGCACATTCCGCTGATGTGTTGGAGAACGCCTTCGCTCCGCTCTCTGATGAAGACTATGAACTTGCCACGAGGCGCGTGCGCGCTTTGCTCGACCTAGACTTCGAAGCCGAGGCTATCAGACCCGACGCCTGCGAAATCATGTGGGCGGTCTTCGCAGCGTTCACTAAATAGCGGTAACTGCCTCTATCTTACCATCGGGATATAGGTCAAACTAAGTTGGATATAATTATATGAAAATTACTTTTTCATAAACTCTCATCAATGTATTTAAAGAGTTCGTTTTAAAAACATAACAAATTCATTTAATTAAAATGTTTGTACTACACGCCCATAATTTTTTTTAAAATTAGATGGTTTGAAATAATTCCTAAGTAAATGATAACATAAAAAAATATTGTACAAATAAATCAAAGTATCATTCCCATTACACATTTGTCTAACTACAGTATTAAGAATTGTTTAATTTGGGTTAAAATGTTGAAGATTTAAAAATCTATCTAAGGCACATTAACCGTGCTAAAATGTGCATTTTTTTCGGAAAAAATAGGTTTTTCTTAAATAAACGCTGATTGATCTTACAAAACTTTAATTATTCGCATATTTTATTTACTGCGTTACAACTTTAAAACAATTTCATACTGAATAGTTTTAATCGATACTGTAAATTTAAACATGTAAGTTTGTATCTATATAATTAACTGCACAAACCTATGATGCATTATTTGTCATAGCCATTTTATCTATAATCACATGGCTACGCATGCAGACTACCCTGTTTTTACTTTGAACTATTTGAAGTTGAACGCTGCGAATGGTGCAAGAGGGTGCGATGTGTTGTTGTTATTTCGTTCACCCCACTAACGCGCTGCCGGCTTCCAAGCCGTCCTTTTCCTACCAGTCTCTGTAGTGTCGCTACATACAACAGGGACTGTTTTTTTTTTCGAATGGACTAAAAGCTGGTGATCGTCTTGACGATTCTTACAGCGCTACCGAACAACAGAGATTTGTAGGAAAAGGACGGCTAGTTATGTGTATAAGGAGCGTGTAAGATGTGGTGTATCCCACTGTACTCTTAGAGAAGGTATTGGGTGTTAAAACTCACGAAAGCACTTTGTAAACATTAAAAATGATTAAATAAATATTTGTGGACATTTCACACAAAGCACATACCTGATATCACACGTATAGAACATAAATTTATGTTCATCGCACTTATTATATGTACTCAATGAAGATTGAACCTACAATCTACAGCGCAGACGACAGCTACTAATAACTGAGCAGTAAATGAATAACCGTGGTTGAAATTTTAAAAGGTAGAAGCCATCTTTTGTCTAATTACCAGAGGTCGGAATAGGTAGAGTTTTTAAGTACCAAGTGACGTCAAATACGCTACTACGAAATCTAAATATGGATATGTCTTTTTTAATCCCCGCCCCGTGTCGGAAACGATTCGGGTTCGAAATCAAATGTGATAAAAACTGACATTACCGATTCGAAACCTTTCCAAATGTTTAAAAATACCTAGCTCTGCTGTACGTGTAACGCTACTTAGTTTGTGCTTACATCCGACCCATGCTAATTACTCATACTTTTTAAATTCAACACCATCCAGTTCCCTAAATGAAAACTGAAATAGAGAACGCACTATGAGTATAATTTCGAAAGTTTTATGGTTGATATTCGTTTAAATGAAATGGCTTACATAAACCCAACCTAATTTATTATAGTGGTAGCTGTTATAACTGTTTAGATACATTTTATTATCCTGTTTATTTTAAGATAAGGCATATAGAGTTTTATGTATATGTTTTTTCTCACTTAAGAGACAGACAACCGTCAAATAACTTCTTGCTCGCACATTTTAACATTTTGAAGATATAAAATACCTACCTAATCGAAGATAAATAATAAATAAATAAATATTGGTGGACATTCCACACAACACTATCTCGCCCCAAACTAAGCCAAAGCTTGTGATATGGGAACCAGATAGCTGATATACTACTTAAATACTTTTTTTTTGTAACTACATACTTATAATATTATATAACACCCAGACAGAGAACAAACATCTATGTTCATCACACAAATGTTTGTTCTCGGTGGGGATCGAACCCACGGCCTACGGCGCAGAAGGCAGAGCTTACTACCAACTGAGCTGTGAAGGCTGTCAAAAATAATCACAAACCACAAAGTTTCGGAGAATAACATAGGTTCAGCAAAAATACCATTTTGATCAAGAGGTTTTGATTCTTAAAATATAATATGTACGAAAACTTGTAAAACCTGTTTTTTCTATTTGTCAAAATGTTGAAATGAGCGAGTGAGAAGTTGTTTGACGATTTTCTGCGTCTTAATTATTACGAATAGTTAGTGCGTTATTTCTTAAAAATTGCGTTATTTCTTAAAAATTGCGTTATTTTTAAATAATTATTATTTTATACAAGATGTTCCAATAATTGGGTTTAAAACTTCAGAGGCTAAAGTACCCATCAATATGAATAATTATTTCTAAAGAACCAACACTGTAAACGCGAAAAAAACAGCTGTTTCATACAAAAGTTCAATACCTACCTGGCAAAAATTTATGAAACAGCTGTTTTTTTTTTCGCGTTTACAGTGTTGGTTCTTTAGAAAAAAATATTCATATTGATGGGTACTTTAGCCCCTGAAGTTTTAAACCCAATTATTGGAACATCTTGTATACATATAAATAAAATCTAAAAATTAAATTTGGGTATATTATCCCAGTATATAAAATAATAGAAGAAAGAAAAAAATAACGTTTATACCTTTATTTAGTATTTTATACGTAATTGAATTTATTGCCTTTATGTTGTATGCTGATTTATTTATTGTACTTATGTTTTCATTTAAATCAGCATTATTGTAGTCTAGAAACTTGAATAGAAAAATATGTGTAACGTAAAAAAAGTTTTAAATTAACAAATCTAAAAATGGTATGAGCAATTGAATCTGTCCCCCACATCTGAGTTTTTCTTTTTCGTATTCCAAACCGTCAGGCCGTTTTTTTATAGAGACTTGTGAGTTCCCAGCATGCCCGATAGAGGCGCTGATCGAGTCTCCATACAAAAACGACCACTTTATGTTATGTTGATTTGATATGTTGAAAGTATGATGAAAATTAGTAGTAGAACATAAAGTTCCGTATCGGTATCTCTATCGCGTCTTCATACAAAACCCGCAATGAACACGGAACAAGAACGAATAACCAAATATGGTAAACACAACTCATACTTGGGGTACTGATGATACGGAAAACGATACTCAGACTTGGGATACCGAAACAATTGTGACTCAGAAATATGAATTGCGTGGTATAAACCTGTACTACAGATATCAATAGTGCAATCTTTTAATAAACCATTATCTTACATTATCTGTTTTACTAATATAAATTAGGTAGGTATGTAATTTTGCTACGTTTTAATTTTTTTATGACATCTTATATATATTTCAGATTTCAGATTAATTCTTTTCGCCATTTCATTTCATTTTCAATTCATTTTCATTCTTGTGTCGAGGTGAAAATTTGATACGATTTGAAATTTGTTGATAATTTGATAGTGGGGTTTCTGTCGTACATGACTTTCTCTAATTCGATGTTGTAACTTTATTACCCTTTTAGAAATTTTCATAGGAATTAAATATTATGTAAAATCTTTTTCACAAATTAAGTTTGTGTTTAGACGTAAGGTATATAAAATAGAACTAAAATATTTACTTCAGAGTTTTCGTGAACGTTTAGATAGACATAGGTATTATAGATTAAAATAATGTATTTAATTCGTTAGAAGTATTTTAAAAGAGGTTTTGGCTATTGCACTCCTAAGCCAATTTGACATTCAAACTGACCAAACCAGCATTTATATTCAGATGGTCCAAAGCTACAGTTGACAAAAATGGTAAAACTGTTGTATTTTGAAAGGGATGTCGGTTTGTCGGACACTAGGTTTTTAGAATTGGCTCAGGTATGCAAGCGTCATAATTTCTTACTGTTGAACAAGCATGGAATATCAGTACCTTGTGATAAAGTGACTGAACATTGTACCCTTTCTTGCAGAAGCCGTTTCAAAATCAACAACAAGAAAAGCGTAAAGTTATTCCATCGCTATCAACGCTTAGTAAGTCTTAGTTAATTTTACCTTTTATGGGATTTTTGCTACAGCATCCGGATTTAAATTCACTCCTAGAGTATCGTTTTAATTCGTTTTGTACATAAAAGTGGCGAAATTTGGTTTGTACATAATGAACGCGCAACTAACGCTGAAAAATTTCAACAAGAAATATTTGTAGAGTGATTGGAATTGTATAAAATCAAGATAAATCGATGTATCATACACATTATTTACTAGTATAACATATAAATTACTCAAATATATTCTTTGAAAAATAAGTTTGTTTTGAAGTTATTTCCATTGAAAAGTAATGAGGGCAAGAAAACAAACAATAGATATAATCCAGTTTTATTATAAATATTCTCACACTTCACACAGTGGATAGGTAAGTCTTATATCTCTTCAAGACTAAGTTTATCAAGAAATCAGTTCACGTTTAATTGCAATATTACTAATAATTCGTGAGAGATCGACTGACAAATTGCTTGCTGTGCTGTTTAGATCCTACAGTTTTGGACTATGGGCAATAACCCGAAAACAGTGGTGTTATTGGGTACTTACAACTAAATAGGTAAATAAGTAGAGAAGTTGGAGAGTGAAACATATTTACAGGGCTTATTCAACTTAATGTCTTTGATAAACATACGAGAGTCTATAGTTAATTAGTTACCTGATACAACAAGATCTTTGACTAAAACTTCCCAAGTCAAGAGAAAAATTGACAACTAATATAAATACTATTAAAGGATTATTATTTTAAGTGCTAAGACCGTACCGATTCTCCACCTTACCTACCTTCAAATTCTGTTCTTTATTCATTATTAATCTCACAGCCGTATTCTCTATAAACTCTAAAATTAGATAATACTAAAGATTAAGCGTATTTAATTTACATAATATATAAGAACTTATATTTATCTACATAATATTCTGTACAATAATCCTATTTAAAATAAATTAATCCTGTAATAAATAGTGCTGTAGCCTAGTTATGTCTTAAACTCTGTACGCTGTGCGGGGCTATGTAATGCTTTTTTTTAAATATCGGTAGGTACACTAAGGAAGCCAACGATATGGCTTCATCGTTGAAAATTATACCTATGCATTTTTTAACTATTTTTGTATCTGATTGGTCTTGTGGTGTATATTTTGTTATATTACCGATAATTTAATATCGGTAGGTATACCCAATTATTTTAGTAGATATTCTGACGTTTGTAAAAAAAATCGTTATTACCGAGTCTTGTTTTTTTTTGTGTGAACAAGAGCATTACGATTTGTAATTTCATGGTTGGTATTGTGATTCATTTCGTGCTGATTTAATTCGACTAGGATAAAAAATGCATAAAATATACTCATTTTTAAATCACCCATAAAATTATCAAAGTTCTCAGACCGGTATTATGGTAAGTAATGTAACGTAGAGTGTGCTAAACCGCAAACCGGTCCCTTAAAAATAATTATTTAAACTGTCAGTCGGGTAACTTCTTGTTTCAAACGACAGCAAACAATTTTGGAGTAACTAAAAGGACAGTCTATGGTGCGTTTTAAGCCTTAGCAGTTGGTTCCATACCATTTTAAATTGTCACTACGAGTAAATTCAGTATCATATTCCTTATCTAGCCCGTTTTCTGCACCGGTAGATCTTCGATGGAGACTTCAGCTGGTAGCTGAAGGGTCTGCCCGCTGTCACCACGCCTCAGTGTATCGAATATCGTACTCTTGAAGTTGGGGCAGTCTTTGGCGCAGGTTGTCGAACGCTTCTGCTGAGAGCTTAGTGCTGTTGAGGTTCAGATGGCGGAGATTTGGTAAGCCTAAAAAAATGATACCATATTAATTAACATTCCTTTGAGCAGAAAATTACATATTTCAAATTACCAACTTGGTATTTTTACTTTTGAGTTCTTTATTCTAGTTTGGGGCTATAGGTCCATGTGTGCAAATATATATTTCCAATAACATTTTTAATTTACATATTCGTCACCCGACGCCGCCGCGCCGACGTAATAATTTAATATTTTTTACTTTTATTTTTATTGGTATATTATAGGTATTACCTTTACGTCGGCTTTACGTCATTAGAAAGGCAGACTGAGCATAGTATCAAGAATGCATCCTTATATTTCGAATCTCAAATCTAGCTCGCCGTTGCTGTTCGCTTGGCTGGTCTATTGCCGCAGGACAATAGGTAAATTAAACAAGTTGAGTTGTATGTATGTACCTAGTGTAAACTATTACCTGAAAGTGCTTCGATGCCTTTGTCAGAGACGAGCGTCTCGCAAAGGTTGAGCACCTGCAGCCGGGTTAGGTGCTCTGAGATCAGTTGCAAGCCGCTGTCGTCGAACTTTGTCGCCCATAGGTTCAGGTAGCGCAGTGATGGCAGCTGAAATTGATCAGAAGTTTTTTAACAAGTGTAAATTTACCGCTACATGTTGGGAGCTATGTGTTTCTGGGTCGATTCAACTATAGGTAATTCCAACTTTTACTGGCAGCGCTCTGTAAATTTCACCACCACAGAGCCTCAAGATGACAGTCGATATTAGTGTGCGGAACTAAGGTTCCGTAAGTTATTACGGGCAAGTTAGTCTTAACGCTAACTATTGGCCTCATTCACAAGCTCAAAGTCGCACAACGGGATATGTAGAGAGAGCTATGCTACGAGTTTTACTACGTGATAGAATCAGAAATGTCGACATAGCTCGAAAAAATTGCAAGTTGACTTCAACTTGCTAATTTAGCTGTACTTGTACTTGTAATTTAGTGTGAACTGCTCATTACCACTTGGTAATGAGCGGGTCATCACTAGCGAGTAAAGGTTCCCGATTGGCGACACCGAACTGCCAATGGACCGACGAAAATTTAAAAATCGCGGGAAGTCGGTTGATGGAGAGATCAGATTCAGATTCCTTTAAATGTATTTGGGATGCAATGCGCTGCAGATTACTTCTTCAGGCTTACGATGAGGTTTAAGAACATCAGGTGGGTCATTTGATCATTCAATCAGCGAGTAGTTAAAAAAAATGCAGATCTGAAGAATCGCATAGACTGAACTCTCAATTGCCTTGAACGATATCTTAGCTTTATTAAAATTAATTTGGTTTTACACCTGCCATTCGTGACCATTCGTCATTCGTCTTGTGTCATCCGTGAGTGCAAACACTTCCGTATTAGCAGTACAAATCTCCGAGTTATATAGGTAGGTACCTAGTTTAATTTGTTATACCTTTATGAGATGGTGCGCACATTCGCTGGTCACGCTCGTAAAGGCAAGAGAGAGGCACTCCAGGTTGCCGAGAGCTCCTGCCTCTAACAGAGCTGCTACGTCAGCGTCAGTTGCTCGCACTGGCAAGGCAAGACGTTTTGGACCGCCTTCAGCTTGCTGAAAAATTGATAAAGTTATCAACTGGGAGGTCTCCACTTTGAAGTTCGGTCTTTCGACTAAACCTCACCGAGCCAAGTGCTATGATACAGTGTAGTTATCTCACCAATCTCTCAAGATGCTTCTGCCGTTCACAAACATCACTGTAATATTTCTGGCCTAGATCAGTGCCTTGCAGCGTGGCGATGATTTCCAGTTGGGTTTGCTCATCTGACGTCACTTCCCATTCGATTATTAAGGTTAGAGCTTCTAATGCGGCTGGCTGCAAATAAATGTAGGAGCTATTACTGTATTCCTTTGTTTTTTTTTCCAATCACTTGCAAAGATTTTATTGGCGTAGATGAGGTTATGTTAGTAAGTATTTGAATTCATAATATTTCCGATATTTGGTTCACACACTCGAGTAGAATAAAACTTACGTGTTCTGTTAGGGCGACTAGAATGAAATCGGGCAGCTGTTTACTCATGCTCTGTAGAAAGCTTTTCCTCTTGCAGCAACATTTTAGCAAATTTTCCAGCTGTAAACAAATTTTATATTAAAATTATATTACTAATCGTGTCGATGTCATGCTTATCTTATATCTATTGTATTGATAATATAGTTTATCTGAATCCGGTTTGA
Organism: Chloroclysta siterata; assembly: GCA_932294275.1. Lineage (NCBI taxonomy): Eukaryota > Metazoa > Arthropoda > Insecta > Lepidoptera > Geometridae > Chloroclysta > Chloroclysta siterata. The sequence goes on from OW028598.1 coordinate 10,067,348, forward strand.
TTTACTTCGGAAATCATATTAAGTACGTACCTACCTACCCACTTGTCCAGGTATCAGTTCGACAATTAGATGGATTGATTGTCCTAATAAAGTAGTAGGTACCTTTATCGGTATATAAATAACTAAGTATGTTTAATCGAAACAGGTGTGTAGATTAAGAAGTTAAAGCTTCACGTAGGTACTAAGTCCATCCCGAAGGTATCAAAGTAAATCGATTTGAATGAATGAATGAAAGTACTAATAAAATAATAACTATACAATGTTTGTATTTGCGGTGCAAAACCGGCGCGGTCATTTTTCTTTCGATTCTCTGGACACTCACTATTGACTTGTTGGGAATCGAACCTACTATCTAGGGCCTAGGTCCTAGACAGAGCTGCCAAAAGAGCTGAGCTAACTGAGCTGTGTGTGAGGCCTGTCATAGGACCTTGCCTATGACTGACCACCTTACAGGCCTACCCTTATATAGTGGGGACAATGTACATAAAGACTTCAGCAATATTTTCCATTGTATAAGTACGATCTAATCTAATGTAACGAGTAAGTAGACGAGGAATTATAAGATACTGACCATGCAGCCATAAAGCTCGCACAGTTGCTCATGTGGCAGCGCCAGCAGTGGCTCCGAGGGTCCGACGGCTTTCAGCCACGACGGAGGAGAGGACCTCACGGCCCGCGCCGGAGCCACGCATGCGTGCGCGGCGCAGCGCGGGTCCTTGGCCAGCGCAGACAGGACGCGGGCGAGCCTACCCGCGACCCGCGGACAGGCGAGAGCGTTCGCGCACAGAGGCACTGGCTGGAGCACTGCGCCTACTATAACTAGCCAGTCTTCGTATTCACACCTGGAATAACATCGATGCTACAGAACTGAGCCAAAAATTTGTAAAAAGTGTTTTTTTTTATGTTTTGTTAAATTCCCTATACAAAAGACATTAACGCGCGCAACATGCGTTCCATCTCATATTGGCATATATGTATACTAGCGGCCTGTCCCAGCTTCGCATGGGTGGTCATTAATTTTTTGAACATTTTAGGATAAACTTAGACCGTGGGTTCGAGCCTCGCATCTACTTATTTCATACATTTGCACGCGCTTCTCCTTGAGTGAGTGAAATAGCACCCCGCGCGTGAACCGTGGACCCGTAAACATTTTTAATTTCGTCATATCTTTTGAATGGAATGTCCGATTTGAAAAATTTAAGAAGTAATCTATAGGTATTGAAACCGTCTTAATTATGAAATGATTTATTTGGATAAGGATTAATACCAAGGTACAAATAAAGACCCTTTTCTAGCGGAGGCATTTCAATTAATTTTTTATAATAAAAGAACACTTATTGTGACATAACTATAATAGTTAGACATATGCTGTCGCGACATTTTTTGTAGATGATAACGTGTTCTACAAAATCGTAGTACATTATTTTGTTCTATCTTCAATAGTTTTCGCAGCGCACGCGATGTAAGGTTTTTTGTTTTCCACCTTGGGTTACATTATTGAAGTTTTAGTAAGGATCCCTGATTTTTTTGAAAATATAATATAGCCTATGTTACTCAGGGATAATGTAGCATTCTAATGGTGAAAGAATTTTTGAAATCGGACCAGTAGTTTTTGAGCCTATTCGTTACATACAAAAATACAAAAATACAAAGTTTACCTCTTTATAATATTAGTGTAGATGTAGATAAATTATGACAACTTTTTACTTTTGTTTTAAATAATTTATAATTGTTGTCAACTTGGAATAGTCGTATGTTTTTAGGCCCTATTTATACTAATGGTGTTCACTTTTTGTATATAATTAAGTCATTATCTTCCGTTGGTGGCCTAGACACCGCGACACTGCGGAATACGGCGCAGACAATCCATGTTCATTAATTATATACCTAATTATAAATGTATTTTAGTTTTAAAGGTATTTAATGATAGTGCCTGTATTTCAACTTTAACTGTGTTGCCTAAACTAAAATTGTGTTTATTCATTATTATTAATAAAAAATAAATGAATGCAAGCGCCTGTCATATAAATGACAAACGTAATTTGGAGAAGGGCTTACATATGGTCCAATATATCAGCGAAGCAGAGCACCTCGTCCTCGCTATCCGTGCATTGGTGCGGCGTCGCGTAGCTCCTGAAGTGGTCGTCGAGAGCTGCAAGCGCGACGGCCGCCAGGTTGGGCGCGGCGCGCGGGTGCGGGCAGCTCGCGCGGCTTCCGTGCGTCACCTCCACGAACCGACGCACCAGGCTGGACCCGGAGTTGTGCGCGCTTAGAGCGCTGTTCATAACATTTACATAATTATATATTATCACTAGCTGGTGCCCGCGACTTCGTCTGCGCAGGATTAGTATTTCGAGTAGCTTATATTAGCGTGGCGTAGTATATATGTGTAACTCTAGCGGTTTTGGCAGCGCACGCCAGAATAGCTCTCAGATGTTAGATTTTTTCCTACTTACTTGACACTTATCGTCATATTTTGGACAATTCACACAATATCTTTATAAATGTAGCTTTTTTTTTTTTTTTTTTTTATACTACTAGGTGATGGAACAAGCAGATGGCCCACCTGATGTTAAGCGGCAACCATCACCTATAACAAAGCATTGCCTCGTAAGTCACGCACGATAGGAACGCGCCCTACGATGCACCGCCCTGCGTCCATCAACCCGAGGCACACGGATGTTAAGCCTCATGTGCCTGTAATTACACCGGCAACCACACTCTTCAAACCGAAACACAGCAACGCTGCTTGGCGGCAGAAAAAGGCGTGGTGGTAGTACTTCCCCGGACGAGCCCTTCACAAAGAGCTCTACTACTCTTAAGTAGCTTAAGTGTTATTCTGATGAAACTATATTTTTGTAAAGTTTCATTAAAATCCATTCAGTAGTTTTTATGTGAATGAGTAACAAACATCCATCCATCCATCCATCCATCCATCCATCCATTCATCCAACCATCCATTCATACTTACAAACTTTCGCGTTTATAATATTAGTAGGATTTTCTATTGTATGTTGAGTTAATTTATAATTATAGAGCATGCTGTGGTTGCCTATAATGGAAAGAGCACCTGATATAATCTAAACTGTATAGAAATTATTGTAATTTTGTTGGCAATCCTAAATAAATATATAAAAAAAACATTGCACTATTAAGTAATGTACCTCTCACATTTCAACATCAACCAAATTGTGTGCAATCACTTTGCTCTTGTCATCGCCTTAATACCGAATTCATCATCTTCCTGCCCGTATCCCACGCTAAATGGGGTCGGCACAACAGGTCTTCTTCCACTTTCCTCTATCATCTCGGTGCTCACTCCTTACTCATGTCATCTTTCACAGTCCATGCATATTTTCTTTGGCCTGCCTCTCTTTCTAAAATATCCACATCCATATTTAACACTCTCCTATTAATACCGAATCGAACCGTTCATTTCGGTGGTATGACTAGTTCAACGCATCGGCTGCTGCATTATTTACCTACGTTACTTAGCACTATCCAGTGCAGATTATATAGCATTGCTATAATAGAACAAGAGATTGTATTGTTTTGAAGCGTATTTTACGTTGTTAGCACTAAGGAACATAAACTTTAGTAATTGTGCTGTTACGTATCGTTATCTATTATAGGTTTTCCGGAAGAAACACTAGAACTGTGCTGTGCTTGTTATATATATAAGCTACGTCTGCTCTGTATTATTTGTAGCCAACATAACGAGTTTAATGTTTACCTTGGTGAAATTGTACTGAAACTATGAAAATATTTTCTCGATTGTACTTTGACTTCTCGTGAGTAGGGTAGTTAGGGTTCCAAAGTCCGAAAAGGAACGTGTTAGAATAGTATCGCCGTGTCGTCTGTCTGTTCACTATGACACATTTTTTTAGTACATCATGCTGATATTACGTAAATAAGTTCGATATGCTAAAACATTTTTAAATACAAAGTATTTTTTGGCGTTTGCCCTGCTTGATCTACCTAAGCGACACAGAATGTGATTTTGTTTTTATAACCCATCGCTTGGAGGTTGTCTTTGGAAAAGTATTTTTAAAACATGTAACATTTTATAAACCATTTTTCAATACAAACCTCAGTGTCTTAAATACCTCAGTGTCGTATTTAGGGATAAACTAAGCCATCCTACTGAGTCTTGAGTTCGGAATCCTCCTTATTGCGTGGTCCGAAATGCGTTTAGCCAATTTATTGAAATATACTCGTAGGTACAGTTGCCGTAAGGACGTTATTGGCAACCAATTGACGTCAGCACAACCTGAACTCGATGTGGTTGACTTCATGTTTATGTTGATACTGAGTTGTACCTAATAAGCTGCGTAAACCAAACAGTGCCACGATTGTACATTATACGAGTTAGGCACTCGTATAATGTAATCGTGGTGGCACCGTATGGCTAGAGTCTGCAGATAAGTACTCCAATTAAATTACAGCGACCATTAAATTGATGAAGGTAGGCACTTAATTTAGCTAGCGTGGACACTAAAGTCCTTGACTCACATATCGTAAACTGTGTTGAAATAAACCGTGTTAGAATTCATTTATAAAAGATAACTTCATTAATTAGTAGGACCATTATTGATATCGGTCAAGAGTATCCAGAATCGATTACGAAAGTGACATAACTTTAAACTTCAAACACGTGTTGACGTCAATGATAAGATGTTTTGATTTTCTGGGTCGATCAACCTTATCTTTAAATATGCTTGAAGTAATAGCAACATCAATAAAAACCATTACCTAATGTAATCTCTAACAAGGCGTCGGGCGTTGGGCGCTCTCGCGAAATCGACGTTTCGGGTGAGGACTCTGCGCACAGGCGGAGCGAGAGCGGGCAGCGGGGCCGCGCGAGGTCTTCTCCGGCACAGTCGCGCGAGCAACGCACACAACTCGCCGGTAATGCATCTCTCTGCCAGCAGTGGAGCTGAAGCGCTTGTCACGTTTTCCGCCCACTCTTCCCAATCCGTGTTGTGTTTATTCTGAAAAAAAAACGAGAGAATTGACGAATGCTTTAAACTTTTTTACAAGCTTTTGCAACTTGCATTATATGTAAGTATGTATGTAAATATGTTTAATTAATTGATTCAGACGTGACTTTGCGGAATTCCATTGTTTACATTTTTTGTAAATATGTTTGTTCGGGTGAAATCTTGAAGCAGATATCTTCAACCGATTGATTTGAAATTTTGTAGTTTGTTTAGTATGGATGACAATGCATGGTTAGCTGCGCATTTAAATAAAAACTTGTTTAAAAAAAAAAAACAATCAACCTAGATATCTAGATAATTACTTTTGTAAAAACGAATTGAATAAACTGTAAACAACAAGTGCAATATTTTATTAAATGCTATTTGATTGCTGGCAGTGTGCCTAAACAGACAGCGGTTTTCCCATCTACAATTGTTTGGACCTGCGTATGAGGTTTTAGGTAATTTTCTAGTTGTACTGGTGGTGATGTTGACGTGAATGAGGACACAATGAGTGCGTAAATATTATTGATGGTTTAATTGAGAACAGCAACTGCACCTACTTCTTCAATCAGGGGTATTTTTTCATGATTAGCGGCCGCTCACGACTTCGTCCATACGCAGGATAGGTAGGTATATAATATATTGCATCAGCTTTGGTAGCTCAATTTAATTAATTTATTGATTAAATCAGCAAAACGAACGAAAATTTTACAGTTAACTTGGGCGATTTGGCATTTTATGTATGTATGTATGTTTGTCTGGCCATAACTTTAGAACCGTTGATCCGATCTGCATCAAATTTGGTAAGTCTATGGCTTGTACTTGAGAAATCTTCTAATTTATTTCATATTTTCTAGGACGTAATGTATGATTTTTGAAATACAATTGGTTACCCCAAGTAGGTTAGGGGGTAATCAGAGGCCAAATAACGTGTTTGGTATCAATGTAAGACTGGAGCGGACATCACGAAATCTCAGTTCGCGGCGAACCACTAGTAATATAGGTATTATGAGATTTGAGGGGCTCTTTACCGTTTATATACCTTTCTAGAACCGCTGGAAGATTTATTAGAAAGCGAAGAGCCTCAAGACTTCTATACCTATAACAGGAAAACTGTATTCTAATTCTGCATTCTTTACCGTGGCAAAAATACCTACACACTGAATGTAAAATTGCATTGACGTCACTGAGTCTGATTTCGCAAATTAATTTGCTTTCTGCTCTACGCTTATCAATTTGTAATTCAAAAACAAATAACACGTGTGAAGTGAATGCTACTGATAAGAAGAGAGTAATCATTATTTTCTATGAATGGTGTATTGAAACACTACTTCCGATATTATGATGTGAGTAAGTCGCTGTTGACCTTTCTACCCTTCTACCTACAAATAGAGCAGCGCCGATAAAGCATTCCTGTATTTCATGTGTTTTGTGATAAAAATAGCTTGCAGTTACAAATACTAAGAAAAATATAGGAAATCCTGTAGACCAGGGATGGCGAACCAATGGCACGCGTGCCATTTGCTTAGTTCAAACTATCCGCTACTTCGTTACAAATTATTATAATAGATATTTAATATTGTTATAATAATTATAATTATTATTCTATTTTGTTTAAAATTATTTGAGGGCACGTCTATGGCCTCATATTTTTTATATGAAAAATCGCAATAACAAAGTTTTTTTTAGAGTACTAGCTGGTGGAGCTAGTGTTAACCATCAACAAACAAAGCAGTGCCTCGTAAGTCAAGCACGATAGGAACGTGCCCTACGATGAACTGCCCTGCGTCCATCAACTTGAGGAATACAGAAGTTAAACCTAAATTTCGCGTTTATAATATTTATCGTCATATTTTGGACAATTCTCACAATATCTATAAAAATTGTAGCCTATAATTGTTATTCTGATGTATAAGCTATATTATTGTAAAGTTTCATTAAAATCCATTCAGTAGTTTTTACGTGAGAGAGTAGCAAACATCCATCCATCCATATTTAGAAACTTTCGCGTTTTATAATATTAGTAGGATAAGTTTCACTCAGCGATATAGAGCTCCCGCTGTGGCAGTGATGCGAACACTGGCTAAAATGTATCTACCTACGTCAGCCACTCTAGATTAGAACATCACGAACTTCTTATGATTGTTATAATGTCCTCTTCAAACGTGGAAACTTTTTACTAAGTAGGTACCTAAGTGTGATTGATATTGTCATGACCTCTCTACTACTTTAACCTACAGCAAATTAGAAAACAACGCGCATTTTTAAATATTTAATTAAATAAATGACCTGTGTTTAGGTAGGTAAAGGTATGTATTGTTTTAGCATAATCTCTTTATGGCAATTGAATACAATGCATAAAGATTGTTTTGGTATCTCATCTCCTTTTATCTCGTTATAGGATTTGCCGTAGTGTAGTGTCGCATGGCACGTTCTTATTGTGAGTGACTTGTGAGGTAAAGCTTTTTTATTGGAGATAGTTATTACCGCTTAAGGGGCTGACAACTATCAAACGACTTCTCGCTCGCACGTTTCGACATGTTGAAAGATATAAAATCACTAAACTCATTTTCTAAAAATCGCAATCAACCATTTTGTGTGCAATCAGTTTAGTAAAAATTTCATTTTGATAGATACAAGTTTTCCTACTAAAAAGTTTGCTTATGTACGAAAACTAGTAAAGAAAACTTTTGAGTAGGAAAACATAGCGATTTTTCGAAAATGAGTTTAGTGATTTTATATCTTTCAACATGTCGAAACGTGCGAGCGAGAGTCACATTAGCTCTTGTCTTCGCCTTAACATCAGTGGAAAAATCTGCTTATTCTAACGAGTTATATAAAAAATATGATTACGCATCTACGCTTACTGCAAGAGGAATTAATTTAACTAGAATGAAAAACAATAAAAATGAAATAAAATGGCTAACAGTAAAGTTATCTTACCTCGGAGAGTAAATCTGTAAGAATTTCCAGAGGAGCATGTGTGACGCTTTCATCTTGCAACGGTGTCGTCATCACAAAGTCCACCATATTCTGGAAAATCAAAAGAACAACATCAGAATATTCTACGTCTTTTCGCTATAAAATGACATCAGCCGAGACAATTCTACTAAGCATTAATTCCATAGCACATTATAACAGTCATTAAAAATCGTAGGAGTAATAAACAAACATATTTTACCTTAAGTTCCTTTAAAACAACTTCCTTCCGCACGCTCTTAGTAAGAAAATTGCGATATCTAATGATGTTTCTCTGAAAATAAGAAGAAAATCAATGTTATTCGTCCATTTACGACAAATACAATGCCAATATCGTTATGAATATACTCACCCTCCATATAATAGAATGATACCACTGGTCCCTTGTGTATGCGTCGTTAGCCTAAAAGAAAAAGAAGAAAAGTAAGCCTTTGTTCAAATGGAGTGACTAAGGCAGCGTTCACACCAAACGTTTTGTTAGCCGCCGACTAGACTATGTTGCGAGTTAATACTATTTCCTTACTATTATTATCTACGCAGTTTACTGCTCTTCTATAGTCTATGCTTTCAAATTTTCGTTTACACTCCACATCGAATACCGGGGCGATACGCTCACGTAAACAACGATGTCAACAAAATCAGCGGCTGACAACACGCTTAGTGTGAACACGGCCTAAGGTCAAACAAAAATAAAAACTGAGTTTTATTATTCAGGTAAGTATTTGTATAGGTAATTTTATTAAGATTTCTCGCAAACAGTTTTTTTCACAATGTATAGGTACACTCGGAAAAGGGTCTTTCTATAATTGAAATCAAAAAGCAAAACAAGAGTTCGTTTCTGCTTGATTCGATTGAAGTTCTCTAAGAAACTTGGAAGGGGAGGGGACTTTTGTTGGAGTCACGTGTTTAAAAGCCTTTCCTGTGCGTGGCTCGATACACGTTTTGGTATTTTGTTTCACTCCGGATTACATATTTTGCTCTTGTATGTAAAACTGCTTTAGCCCTGGTGTAATCAGATATTAAAAATATTCAACGAACCTGAAGTAACAGTGATCCATGTGGCATCACTATTCGAAGGCAGTACTTTCTGGCAGGATCCCATCGGGATATGCAGTATACCTCTTGCATGCAACTGTACGAGAGAGGCTTCTCAAGTGAACCGCAAGGCTGAAAGAGAAAAACGATTGAGAAAAACGAAATAAGGCTCGTGAAACCAGATTTTCTAACTAGGAAAAGAAAGTGCACTGAAAAAAAAAATCATTAAAAAGAACTGATAAAACGTTCATGTGTACTGCTTTGAACAGTACCAGGGGAGCCTGCCGAGCAAATCAGTAACATTTACTGCTCCTAAAACAGTTAAAGTTCGAGGCAAAATTTTACCGTTATGACAGTAAATTTAAATGTTTTGAGTAGCAAAAATGTGTAAAAAATGTTACTGTTTTATACAGTCAAAAAATTTAACTGTTTTAAACAGTAAAAAAAAATTACTGTTTTAAACAGTAAAATAAAGTTACTGTTTTAAACAGTAAAAAATGTTACTGTTTTAAACAGTAATATAATGTTACTGTTTTAAACAGTAAAAAAATGTTACTGTTTAAAACAGTAAAATATTAGTACTGTTTGAAACAGTAAAAAAACTAATGTGCATGCACAGTAGCGGGTACTGAAGTGAGCAGTTACAGGTAATGTCAAGGATAGTACTTTTTAATGCGCAAGAACAGTAGCGGGTACTGTAAGTGCACAGTTACATGTAATGTCAAGAATAGTACTTTTTAATGTGCAAGAACAGTAGCGGGTACTGTAAGTGCACAGTTACATGTAATGTCAAGAATAGTACTTTTTAATGTGCAAGAACAGTAGCGGGTACTGTAAGTGCACAGTTACATGTCATGTCAAGAATAGTACTTTTTAATGCGCAAGAACAGTAGCGGGTACTGTATGTGCACAGTTACATGTAATGTCAAGAATAGTACTTTTTAATGTGCAAGAACAGTAGCGGGTACTGTAAGTGCACAGTTACATGTAATGTCAAGAATAGTACTTTTTAATGCGCAAGAACAGTAGCGGGTACTGTAAGTGCACAGTTACATGTAATGTGAAGGATAGTACTGTTTAACGTGTACGCACAATATCGGGTACTGTACTTACTGATCAGTAACAGTACCCGCTACTGAGAATGCACATTAAAAAGCACTATCCTTCACAATACCTGTAACTGTACACCTACAGTAGCGAGTACTGTAAAAGCACAGTAAAAGGTTGTGAAGGACCGTCCCTGATACCTACTGCCTACGCAGTACTGCATAGGTAGGCAGGTATGCAGGCGACCTGAAATAAATTAAAAAAGATTTAATTGAAGTAATTTATTTAAGATGAAAAAACTAAAAATAAAAACGTTTGTCGCTCTTCCAGGACATTTCTGTTTCATCTTCGATGTGTGAAATAAAGCTTTGGCGCACTTCTGCGACTCATGTTCTTTTTCGTTTCAATTGCACCGGGCCAATGATGTGCGGCAGAAGTAGCAATAAGTCCAGGTTGCTCGTTTCGGGAATTTGATCTGTAAAGCAACAAGAACGAAAATTAGTGACTAAGATTTTTATCGTCGAACGTTTATAGGTACCTACTCTTTACTCAGGAATTATACTGACAACTGGTTAGTTCTATGGAAAAAAATCGTGTTGTATGTGACAATACATTAAACTAATTTAAATTACAAACTAACCTCGTGCAAATTGCTTCAATTCTGCCAATGATGTGCGGCAGAAGTAGCAATAAGTCCAGGTTGCTCGTTTCGGGAATTTGATCTGTAAAGCAACAAGAACGAAAATTTGTGACTAAGATTTTTATCGTCTAACGTTTATAGGTACCTACCTACTCTTTACTCATGAATTATACTGACAACTGGTTAGTACTATGGAAAAAAAATCGTGTTGTATGTGACAATACATTGAACTAAATTAAATTACAAACTAACCTTGTGCAAATTGCTTCAATTCTTCCACAAATGGTGATCGTGTTGATGATGAGGAGTAATTTGCTCTTTAGTAGCGGTAGTTTATCATCCAATGAATGTTCATTTTCAGGATACCAATGATTGAAGTCTGCAGTGAGCTGGAATTAAGAGATGTAATGAGAGAGAAGTATGTTGTTAGAAAACCCCGAAAATTTTACGACTAAGTCAAATACAAAAAGTCGTAAACCGGGTGCCATGTGGTTGCACACAAAATGGTTGATTGCGATTTTTCGAAAATGGCATTACTTGATTTTATATCTTTCAACATGTCGAAACGTGCGGGCGAGAGGTAGGTACCTACATGAGCTCTTGTTTTTGCCTTATACGCTCAATCTCTAATCTCTATCTCTAATGCTTATGAATTGACTTACCTTCAAAATAATTCACGTAGGTACTTCTCGAATCCCCAGTCTGTAAGAAGTGTTTTTGTGGTATCGTCACTCATACACTTTCTCTAAGATTGATACACATCATTTTGCACTGTCACACACAACTCAACTGAAAAAAAGTTTAGGGTTTATATGATTCTTCCTAAATTGTTATATTATTACAATTATAAAACCTCTATAATATTGAGTTCACAGACAGATAGTCAGATACGGATACGTTTACAATATGTCTGGCTTGTCGCGAGGTCAGGAGGGAAGAGAGCGAATGTTTGGCGGCCACGCGCTCACAGAGCCGGGTTATGTTGGCTGCCTGTGAAGGGGCGTCGCCGAACCGCGCGGCAAGTCCTACCATTGGCGGCCACACACAGTGCAGCCATCACAATGCCAAGATGCGCTCAGAATAAGATACGTTCGGAAATTTCGGAATATACAATAATAGATGATTTCGGAATACATTAATAGGATCGTTCGCCACAAAAGATTGAAGAAATAATTAACAACTTGCCGAAATTATACTGAACTGAACATAGCGAAGGGTAGAAGGCAACTAGCTAGCCGTGAGTAGAAGGAGTCGGACGTACGCGTCTGGAGCGGCTCATACTGTAGTGAGCCGTCAGTACCGGCTCTATTTCTTTTGGAGCGGCTCAACAGCTCTCATGCCAGCCTAATATAAATTTTATTCCTAGCTTGATAGGGTCTACATTAGAAAAAAGATATCCAGATCAAAAATTTTGCTAAATGAATTTGAATTGAATTTGAATTGTTTTGTCTAGATAATATGATCTAATTTCCAATGCTGCATTTTTGGAGCCGCTCATCTGTGGAGCGGTTCTCAGGTCTACTCATAAAATGTGATACACAACTCAAACGGTTCAAAGATTGGTTTTATGATAAACAGAACCCTGAACCGTTTGAGTAGAATATTTATTTTTATTCATTGGGAGGTTTACTACGTACTCGAACCGTTGAATCGTTTGAAGTAATATCTGCACGGGTGAGTGAGTGGAGTTAGGATGAATTGAAGGATTATGGTTCTTTTTAGAAAAGCATGTTTTTAAATGGTATGGGTTACGAATTTGAATTATTAACTTGAGTTGTTTTAGCAACAGCCCGTGGGTGCCCTCGCGTTTTAGCATACATATTTAAGGATATTTTGCGTTCTAGGCTCGTCATAATTTGCATAAATATTTTCCGCTTTATCGTTTAATCAAGTATGGTTCATTTTGAATAGTAGAACTTTTACTTGAATTTTTTTTCATTCCGTCGTTCATTGTTAGCAATATTTATTAGTTATTGCTAACATAGAAATTCACGGATTTTCTCCTGTTTATTTTCCGCAAGACTCGTTTATTTTTCTACAAAATTATTTTATCGTAGTATTTTTTGTTTTGGCGTCTAGTCCTTTTGCCAAGTCTTATCGGTGCTTGCTTGGAGTATTTGAAGGTACCATGAAAATAAATTGGTCCTGAAATTCTGAGCCGTTTGAACCGTGGTTCGGCTCCGGCTCGAGACTGTAAATGATGCGCTGATGCGCTGCAGATCATGTTTTTTGAGTGAGTTACCCATGGCTACAACTAGCGTGTCGCACGCAGCGGCCAGCGGCGGCACGGCGTAAGCGCGGCGGGGTGCGGAGGAGCGGCGCGTGTCACGTACTTACGCGAGCGAGCATTTGCGTTTATTGTTTGAAACATTAGATTCAATTGTGTAATGAGATAAACAATATTTTAAATTGTTATTATTATTATTAACAGTTAGTTTAATCGTTTATTCCACAAAATACAACTCGTAAGAGAGGGGAAGGTTAAAAGATCCACATGCTTGGAAAACAACAGCAAACAGCGAATAGGTAGGTAGGTACCTACCAAACAATAAACACGAACATGTGGATGGGTGTTTGTTTGTTTTTGTTTGTGTTTGGCTGTTTTTGTTTGTGTTTGCCAGTGATCGACGTTGGTGTCGGTTTTTGTGCACAAATCACAGGTGTTCGACAAACGTGTCGGCGATGTATCCAAAAGCTTGTTAGGTATCTAGCAAGGCGGCGGCCTTGTACGATTTTTGTGAATTTTGATCATCCTCCATCGTCTTCGTTTCCTTCTTTTCCCTCAAACTCGTCGTCCAAGTTTGCCCATCCGGAATATAGGTATTAGTAATCTTAATATAGGTACCTACCTACTAATGTTTCGATAGTCAAAATGCACGTTAGGTACCTACCAGTCTTCCGAAATCCGTCAATAAATACTTATGTGTAATATAATAAGCCTAATAAGATATACTTACCTACCTAATATGAGGAGCTTTTGGAGGGCACCAATGAACATGAAATACAGACAGACAGACGCGAAACGAAACTTTATTTTATACCTATTATGTAAGAATAATACCTATACCTATTATGGATTAAGTAGAGGTAGTTATTTCTGTCTAGTGCACTAACTTCTGGTATACCTTCACGTAACGTTACTAGGTAGGTAGGTTACCAACATACGGTTGTTTGAATTAGGTACTTACTGACAGTAGGTTGGCTATAAGTAGGTAGTAGGTAGGTTGGCTATAAGTAGGTAGTAGGTAGGTTGGCTATAAGTACGTATATATATTTACATAAAGGTAGTTTTTTAAACAAATTGGCAATCAAATATTTATTTCGGTTATAACAAAATAGGTACCAACAAATAGGCACATTGGTAGTTGAAATAAGTAAGTACCTACTACACTACGTAAAGCTATTTATTATAGTGCAAATATTAACACGTCCGGATAGGTCAACTAATAATCGTACCGTTTAACACAAAAAGTGAGAGTACGGCACAAACCAACGAGACAAAATTCACGTTTTCATCATAGTCACGAAAATGGTTAACTCAGCGCCAGCGGCTTTTTAATATTCGAACGGTAGTAGTTATAGCACCTGAAGTAGGTATATATTTTATAATGGCTTGAAAGTTATTAGTTAATGAATGAAACTGTTTAAATAACAGTTAAGTACACTCAAATAATTAAAATATACTGCTTTAATACATATCTTTTTATGAGGTAGTGATCAGTCAGTTTTAATGTGATATCTTTTAAAGTAACTGTTTTGTTCATTTAGTGATAACGTTCAAATCATTACAATTTACTGATACAATACAGATCATTTTGTAGAGGTCATGTTCAGTCAGTTGAACTGTTCTAGCATTTAAATTAACTGTTTTGTTCATTTAATGATAACGATAAAATCATTACAATTTACTGATACAGCACGGACAATTTATTGGAAAACTATGGTGAGTTAGTTGTACAGTGCTATCAGTTGAAGTAACTGTTTTGTTCATTTAGTGATAACGTTCAAATCATTACAATTTCCTGATACAATACAGATAATTTTAAAGAGCTCATAGTCAGTCAGTTGTATTATACTATCCGTTAAATTAACTGTTATGTTCTTTTAGTAATAACGATCAAACCATTACAATTTACTGTTTCAACACAGACATTTATGGAATACCATGGACAGTTAGTTGTACTGTGCTATCCGTTGAATTTACTGTTTTGTTCATTAGGTGATAACGATCAAACCATTACAATTTTTTGCTACAACACAGACATTTACGGAAAACCATGGACAGTTAGTTGTACTGTGCTATCCGTTGAATTAACTGTTTTGTTCATTAGGCGATAACGATCAAACCATTACAATTTTCTGCTACAACACAGACATTTACGGAAAACCATGGACAGTTAGTTGTACTGTGCTTTCCGTTGAATTAACTGTTTTGTTCATTAAGTGATCACGATCAAAACATTACAATTTACTGTTACAACACAGACATCTATGGAAAACCATGGCCAGTTAGTTGAACTGTACTATTCGTTGAATTAACTGTTTTGTTCATTTAGTGATCACGATCAAAACATTAAAATTTACTGTTACAATACAGACATATTTGGAAAACCATGGTCAGTTAGTTGTACTGTGCTATCAGTTAAAACAACGGGTTCGTTCATTTAGTGATACGGTTCTAACCATTAAAACTTACTGACATTACAGTAATGGTGACAATTTTTTTTTTTTTAGTTTTTTTAGTAATTTGTACTGTTTAATCAGTTAGAGTTACTGTTTTGTATTTAACTGTTATTGAAACATTTGTCGATAATGTTTAAAGTAGTTAGTCCTAATGAAAATCACTTAACTGTGTGATAGTAAGCAATCATTTTTTTCAGTGTGGGTGTTGGTAATGATTAGTTTAGTTCGTCGATAGTTAAAGTTGTTACGTCCCACACAAAGAAAGTTTTATTAAATTTCCGTAGTGTGCTTGAGGCGTAAATATCAGTCAGTTTTTTCTACGTCAGAGTCAAGAAACTTGGTTGATGAAGGGTCTGTCTCGGCAATAATCGATTGATTGCTTGCTTAAGCCTGATAGTGAAGCACTCAGCTGATAGAGATGGGTGTGCCACATCATTAGTAGAGTGTCGTCACTCAATAAAGCGGTCCAATCAATCAACCTCAATATTCAATTAACTCATCATTCTCTCTTCATTTATGTGCGATGGCTAAAGCTATTCTGTTTTCGTATTATATTTATGGCAACAGTACGTTAGTTAATTATGTGTTCTTTTCTTCCATTCTCCTCTATCATACGTCATCCAAGTACTAACTCATTTCTTACACATAGCACCTTCATTCTCAGAAACCATACATGTTTTTCTAGGCCCTCATTCTTCTTTTACAATCTAACACTCTTGTCACAATGACATTCTTCTCTCCCCTTATCATGTCCATCCATACCACACTAACCGATTATTCGTAATTTTTTCCGTCACTTTTTTTATGTACAACTAGCTGATGGAACAAGCAGATGGCCCACCTGACGTTAAGTGGTAACCTATAACAAAGCATTGCCTCGTAAGTCACGCACGATAGGAACGTGCCCTATAATGCACTGCCCTGCGTCCATCAACTTATGGAATACAGATATTAAGCCTCGTGCCTGTAATTACATCGGCAACCACACTCTTCAAACCGAAATACAGCGCTGCTGCTTGACGGCAGAAAAAGACATGGTGGTAGTAGGTACATCCCCAGACGAGCCCCTCACCAAGAGCTCTATACTACTCTTAAAGCGTCTACACACGGCTCTAAAATCGGTGGCAATATCCGAGAGAGGGTGGGGGGCGCCTTAGATCGCTCCCTTGATCGCTTCATGTGTAGGCAAATCGGTATCAATTAACCCTATCTCAGAAATCGGGTCTGGCGAACCCACGATTTCGGGGTTGATATTGTCACCGATTTTAGGGCCGTGTGTAGACGCTTTTACACTGTCACTGGCGCAACTTAAAAAAATCTCTGATTTAGGTACCTACTCATTTCTTATTTTAATCCATCTGCACTAGTATAATGTAAAAAAGTTTTTTGGGAAAAAGTGTAGCTAAAACATCCACATTCCACAAACACGGTGAAATTTAACGAAACTGAAATTATAAGATGCTTAAGTCTATTTCTGTTACAAATTCGATAGAGGAAATTAGGTCAACGATAGAATGGGCTTGCGCTGCTCTGTGTGCGAAAAGGGGGCGGGGTAAATGTCGTACGAGGAACGGCAATGACGTCACAAAGTGCATTGCCCCGCGAGCTCTGTGACGTTAGCAGCACTCATCCTGCCCTACCGCGCTCGCTTCGTGCTGACTCAGCCTCGTCTGGCTTTCTCTTCCGGGTTGCTACATGCATATTGCAGTTACCATAACTACCTTCTTTTACCTTCGCCATTTCGACTTTCAAGGCAGACATGTCCTACCATACCCTAGCTATGAATAAGTACACAAAAACAACAGATCTTTGTTCTTTTGCAGGGTGAGAAAACATCCTCAAAAAATTGTAATTTATTTTTGGTTCCATTCAAGCAGTAGGTTAGTTAGTGGTGTTCTGGTTGTGTATTGATTAACGCCTTTTGTTATAGTCTGTTATAGTCTAGCTAGTAAATGCATAAAAAATTCTGAAAAACGAAGTTACACGACAAAATTCACGTAAGTATTAATTTCAATTCCAATGCAAGAAAAAAAAACCTAAACTAACATAGAAATTATCTAGTGCTGTTTTGAAATTAATACTTATTGCAGGCAATTGTAGGGTTTAGTGGGTAGGTGGTACCTACCTACGTTACTAACAAAAGGTTACTACGTTTTGATAAATAAATTACATTGACGTCAAACAATTTTAATGAGGTGCCTAGTACTTTTTATTATTATAGGTAGCGAGATAGGCTGATGCTTATCCTACCTGCCTGCCTACTATTAATATTATTTATTCTATGTTGTTGAGTTATTTTAGGTAAGTGGGACGGCTTCCGTTTGCTTAAAATAGTTCAGTCGAAATTCAGATTAAATTTGTGAACGGTGGTGGTGCCGATTCTGTTGTTGCATTTTCTTAATTTGACTGCCAAAATTACCTATATCTCTAATTATAGTCTTTGTTGTTTAGTTATTAAGGGAGTGGCGGCAATATTTTTAGCATACTGGTGACACCTCACATCACTATTCCGTATTGGCGTTTTATTTGCTTATTGAAAACTGAAACAGCTTTACGACTTTAAGTAGATATCCTCTCAGATCTCTTAGTACCAAGTACTAACTCCAGATTCTTTTGAGGATGTCTAAGGGGGTAGTCAGAGGTACGCCCTAACATTAAATTTGGCACTTACCCACATTTTGCAGTAGTTGGTATTCCATACGTGACAGGTTGCAAGCCCATCGCCGCTGTTAGAGTACTAACTGGTTTCCTCACGATGTTTTCCTTCACCGTATAAGAGCACTAGCTTTCCGCACATTTGCTTATTATTCGGATTAATTGTATAGAATCCGAATAACTCGAACGCACCGTCTAAACATCGTCACGAACAGCGGTATTCGTCTTGTTCATGAAAAATAGGCAAATAAAGTACCTATCGTATAACATACAGTCGTATTTGCGACAATAAGACGATAACGCGAACACGAATAGCGATTTGAAGTTCTATCATTAGGTAGATTTTATTTTTGTTGATATCGCGCACATCAATTTCGCAGCAATTTATAAATGCATAAGTTTGTGCGTGGCGTGAGAGAGTGTTGTTGATCCCACTCATCTCCGTATCGGCTGAACAGATTTAGATAAAACTTGGAGTAATGTTAGACCTGAGAGTCTAGTCGTACTCTTTGTGTTTGATGACCACTTGGAAAACTGGCTATTAGGCTACTTTTTATCCGAGTAGATATATTCAATTCAATTCAATTCAATTCCATTTATTTCATTTTGATACAATTTGTACACTCGGAAAAGTCACATTTTACAAAAGAGTACATACCTACAGTAGACAAAAAAATACACAATAATATTTGTACATAATCGTACCTATACATATAGGGAGGTATTAGACTATATGTATAAGTAGGTAGGTATAAGTCTCTATCTAGTGATACTTAATACTAGCATAGATTTTATTGTGTTGGTAGGTAAATCGATACCCACAAAAAATCTAAATTGTTTAGTATCATGTTTTATTCAACGCTGAATCAATAAAGCCATTTAACAAAAAAATCATCTTGTGGTATCAACATTTACCCACGTCATATTATTCTGAATAATATTTTATTTATTTTCTTCATTGAAAATCAATAGAAGCATGTTTGCAGGTGTGTCACCTGCTGAATACTAATGGTTATACGTCAAGGATTTATAAAAGTGCGTGCTTTGTAGATTGACACACACAGTAAGATATTGATGCAATGCACGTGCCGACAGTTAGTCAAATTTTGTTGTGCCGTGATGTCTAATGGTCGGCTTTATCTACTTGAACAAATGAACACCTCATTAAGCAAGCTACATCGTGGTACAGTTGTCTGTAGATCGTTACACTTTATAATATTCAAAATGATGTCTTAACATACGTTAGGAAAATTAAGTCAATTATTTTGTATTCATGTCTTTTACATCTAACGCAAAGCACAGATAAGATACTAGTACAAAGTAATTTTGAAAATCCTGAAGTTTTATGCAGTAGAGCTCTTTCTAAAGGGATCGTCCGAGGAAGTACGAACCTACTACTATGCCTATTAGTGCCGTCAATCAGCGTTGCTGTATTTCCGATGGGAGGGTGGGGGTGCCGCTGAAATTACAAGCACATGAGGCTTAAAATCTGTATGCCATAAGCTGCTGACAACTATCAAACAACTTCTCGCTCGCACGTTTCGACACGTTGAAAGATATAAAATTACCAAACTCATTTTCGAAAAATCGCAATCAACCATCTTGTGTGCTTATGTACGAAAACCAGTAAAGCAAACTTTTGAGTAGGAAATCTATCGTATCGAACAAAATGAAATTTTTACTAAACTGTGTGCAATGTGATTGCACACAAGATGGTTGATTGCGATTTTACGAAAATGAGTTACCTATGTAATTTTATATCTTTCAACATGTCGAAACGTGCGAGCGAGAGTCACATTAGCTCTTGTCTTCGCCTTAAGTTGATGGATGCAGGACAGTGCATCGTATGGCACGTTCCTATTGTGCATGACTTGCAAGGCAATGCTTTGTGATGGTAACCACTTAAAATCGAGTTTTGAACTGTAAACGACGATGTGGAGGGCAAATTTTACTTACTTCCCTGAAAACATAAATCGATGTGTGACACCGATTAGCGACACGTTGCTAAAAAGATCCCAAACTTTAAAACGATTAAGAGTAATAGAGCTTTTTGTTAAGCTTCCCCGGACGAGCCGTCCGGGGAAGTACTACCACCACGCCTTTTTCTGCCGCCAAGCAGCGTTGCTGTGTTTCGGTTTGAAGAGTGTGGTTGCCGGTGTAATTACAGGCACATGAGGCTTAACATCTGTATGCCTCAAGTTGATGGACGCTGGGCAGTGCATCGTAGGGCACGTTCCTATCGTGCGTGACTTACGAGGCAATGCTTTGTTATAGGTGATGGTTACCACGTAACATCAGGTGGGCCATCTGCTTGTTCCAACAGCTGGCAGTATAAAAAAAAAAGATTTAGGGTTGTAACTACACACACACAAACATCAGAGGTGAAAAGTATTTTGATGAAATTAAGAGTATATTGTAGTTTTACTACTTTTATAATTGAGATTTATAAAAAATATCTAAGAAATCGTGATGCTGATGCCCAACGACCAGTCAGTGACACACACATTTGAATAATAATGGCCTTGATTCAGATGTATACCTATTAGTTACTTAAGTAGTTTTACAATATTATAAAATTTTATATTCGACAATAAACTGTTGTATCGGTTTGCCCTAGTTCGGCAATTTCAATAATTTCGACCTGTTTTTTATAATAGTTGACGGAATAAGCAGATGGCCCATCTGTTGTTAAGTGATAACCATCACCTATAACAAAGCATTGTCTCGCAAGTCTCGCAAGATAGGAACGTGCCATACAATGCACTGCCCTGCGTCCATCAACTTGAGATATGCGAATATTTAGCCTCATGTGCCTGTAATTTCACCAGCAACCACACCCTTCATATCGAAACAAAAGACCGCTGCTTAGCGGTAGAAATAGGCATGGTGGCCTCCTGTCTGATACCAGCTGTTCTGAACCATGTGTGTCCTGCAACCGCTTCACGTTTTATTTTGTCTTTTCACATTATCTTTCTGTTTCGTGAATACCAGCTTGTGCTATAATCACTACATAGTATAAAACAAAGTCGCTTTTTCTGTCCCTATATCCCTATGTATGCTTAAATCTTTAAAACTACGCAACGGATTTTGATGCGGTTTTTTTTTATAGAAAGAGTGATTCAAGAGGAAGGTTTATATGCATAATACAAGCATAATCTCTTAGGGATAACCCACAATAACCGTGCGAAGCCGCGGCGGGTTGCTAGTTTTTAATAAACGAGGGAAATTTACCATTAATTATGTGATATTTGACAAGTGCATGTGTCATCGCGGTTAGAAACTGTAATGTACTTGTTATGTAGTTTTTACGAGTAGATTTATCTCATTGGCATTCGGAACCATGATAGTTTTAGAAGTTATATTTGGATATTTTTGTTCCATTTCACTGATCCTGTCATCTGATTCGATGAAAAAATAAGTATGCCGACCTAAGAATTGTGACACTCAATAACAATATACCTAATGCCTGACTGAAGGTATTTGCGTAAGCAGTTAAATTGACAAGGGGCTGGAAATAGATATTGATTCTTGAGCTTTAGTCAGTTTGGGTTTTCCATATCTCAATACAATGGACTGGTATTGTCACTTTCATGTCACAGCCAGAAACAGTCAAGCAAAATAATTTATTTTGGGTTTAAAAAAAAAAAAATTGAAATCTTCACGTATTTACCTAAATGACAAATGACAGGTTTTCAAATACGATAAGCCCTTAGTTTTTTATTTGTCATTATCAAGCCTGAATTTGCTCTAAGCGTGTATAAGAAACGAACTAAACCTATAAATTACAAGAGTAATCTTTAAGGCGAAGACAAGAGCTAATGTGACTCTCGCTCGCACGTTTCGACATGTTGAAAGATATAAAATCACTAAATTCATTTTCGTAAAATCGCAATCAACCTTCTTGTGTGCAATCACATTGCACACAGTTTAGTAAAAATTTCATTTTGATCGATACATGTTTTCATACTTAAATGTTTGCTTATGTACGAAAACTAGTAAAGCAAACTTTTGAGTAGGAAAACTTGTATCGATCAAAATGAATTTTTTACTAAACTGTGTGCAATGTGATTGCACACAAAATGGTTGATTGCGATTTTTCGAAAATGAGTTTACTGATTTTATATCTTTCAACATGTCGAAACGTGCGAGCGAGAGTCACATTAGCTCTTGTCTTCGCCTTAATTAGACCATGCTGATAAGTGTTTGCTTTTGTATGAGGTTATTTGTCTATTTTATCATGTAGTACATCGGCTGGAGGCAGACAAACTTTGGTGTTTAGTCTATCTTTATCCGACCTTTGACATCAACGCAATAGCTGGTGGTAACCGTATCACCGTTCAAAGAGCTAAACTATATCACTTCCAATGCAGATGTCTGTTGATCTGCAGTAGATATTATATAAATCCTTTTTAAAAGTCTTAAGTCTTTAGAAACGCAGTAAATGCTCGCAGTTCCGTAAAAGATAACAAAATATGAATAGATCGAAGATATCAAGTTTAGAATTTGGATGCAATGCCGAAATGTTTTCCGCGTGCCCCATGACGTCAAAGCAGAACTGTTTTGTACACGAAGAGCCGTAAACGCGTGTGTAAACATTTATGTTTTCTTTCATTCAGACTATAATGCTCTAGCTAACCAGTAAAAATGCCGGAACTAAGCTATTTGCAATACTTACATTATGTAACGTGATTTTATTTAGGTAAACTACTAGACCCATTGACGCACGAGCTCTGTTATCTTCGATTGACCTTATTGTAGGGTTTATTTATTGGTTGTCGATAAAATGATTAATGACCATGCGTCATAATCAGATATAAAAACTTTTTAGTGAATGTACCCACAGTTTGCAAATTGATAGCCCTAAGCAGTCTATATTGTCGGCCTTATTTTTTTATAACTACGTCCCACTTTTTGATGAAACAAGCAGATAGACCACCTATGTAAGAATATAATCCCCTCAGATCTCTTATCAATATATACCTATACATATGTATAAAACTAATAATATATATATGTATATGTATATGTATAATTAAATTAAAAATACACTTTTATAAACAACACAATGTCTCATTGATGTTGACTCTAAATAGGCACGTTGTGCCACGTTATCTAATGCCATAAAACCTACTACAACATCGCAAACAATACCAACATGAACGTTGACTGATAAAGTACAGATGTACTTACCATCTTGCGTCTTAGGAACAGTAGCTGCAAACATAATTTAAGGTGGATACATACATATCACAAGAAACGTGTATTCGTACTATAAGTACCAATACAGTAGTAGGTAAGTAGAGTTTATAGGTACCAATATAAAATCGACATGTTTCAGATTTAAAAAATCTCATCCGATTTATTCTAATAGAGCTAGACGTTGTACATTTTATGAGAGCTTTTATTTTATCTTATGCGCTAGACCTGCGCCGAATCTATTTCTTTAGCGTCGTCCAAAGCAGAAGTTTTAAATAACTCGACTTAAAACTGTAATTTGCCGCACGCATAAGTCATTCTATCTTTAATCTGCAACTAGCACTTGAATAATTTAGTAAATATGAATAGTGTTTTGGTGTTCTTACAAAGAAACAAATGGAATGTATGGTGAAAGTATTTAAACGAGCCATTGTATGGCTGTGTCTGAATCAGGCTCACTAACTGAAAGTACCTGTAACCTTCAGGAGCACAAGACAATGAACCAACTTAGTTTGATAAACAATCAGAATTAATTTATTTAAATGGAACCCCACAATTTACGTAGGTATCTATACTAAACTACGTTATTGAAGTTACCTTTCAGGAGTTACTTGAAGGGCCCAGGTACGATATTCACTTAATCAGGAGTTATTTTATGAACATAATCTACTTGACTAATGGATTTTACCATCTCAGTAATAGCTCATCTAATAAAGCTATACTTGCATCAGATAAAAATATTTGCGTCTCTACTTCAGAAACAAAGATGCGATTATTTTAATTTGACGGATAACTTTCTTCTGATATTGCCCTTAGTAATCTTAATATATTATATAAAATGCTAATGTTCGTACGTGTGTCCACGGTTTTCTCTATGATCCGCAACTTCGATCAACTTCCCGTTGGGATGGCAAATACCCCTTGGTCTCCTGGTGTGCATAAGGGAGTTTGGTCGGGGTGGGTGGAAGAGGGTGGTTGTGGGTGGCGAAAATGTGGAATAATATATATCAGTCCTTCTCTAACTATACATGTTAGAGAAGGACAGAAAACTTCTGTAAAATTCTTAAAATCTCGGGAATGATCTAGAATGTTCCAGTATGTGTGCAACTGATGAAATCAATCTAGAAAGTTCTAAAGCTTTCTGGAATGATCTGGAAAGTTCCAAAAAGCCGTGCAATTATAGTAATCGATCTAGAATATTTCAGAAAGCTTCTGGAATGATCTAGAATGTTCCAAAATGTGTGCAATCGATGAAATTGATCCGAAATGGTCTCGAAAATTCTAAAAATGTCTGAAATGATCTAGAAAATTCTAAAATGGTTGCAATTGTTGTAATCGAACTAGAATGTTGTAGAAAGTTTCTGAAATGATCTAGAAAATTCTAAAATGGTTTCAATTGTTGTAATCGATCTAGAATGTTTTAGAAAGCTTCTGGAAAGATCCAAAGATCTGCAACTGTTAAAATCGATCCGAAATGTCCTAGAACGTTTTAAAAATTTCTGGAATGGTCTAAAAAGTTCAAAAATGTCTTTATCTGCTAAAATCAATCCGAAGTGTTCTAAAAAGTTCTAAAATTTTCTGAAATGATCTAGAAACTTCCAAAATGCCTACTACTTGAAGATCAAAGTACGAGTGAACAGTAATTAAACAAATTCAAGTAATTTCGAGAACGACCGAACTATTTGAATATTCTAGAGTGTTATGATACTAGAAATTTCGATATTCGACGATATATAAACCGAAATCCAGTGACTTTTCGTCAGTACATGCGATGCATAACCCGAGCAACGCCGGGTTTCGCTGCTAGTGTTTTTATAAAATGGCAAGATCAAGATATACAAGGTGTTCTAATACTTGTTTTGGAGTACTTTTCGCGTTCACAGTGTTGGTTCCTTAGAAAAAGTTATTCGTATTGTTGGGTACTTTAGCCCCCTGAAGTTTTTAAACACAAGTATTGGAACACCTTGTATAGAGGTAGATATAAGATTTTGTTCATATAGCAAAATACGTTGGTTTTCAATAAGCATCAAATAATTTGTCGGTTAGATATTGGTCGGCAGTGGTTTCTTCGTCCTAATGTTGTAAATAAATAAATAGGTAACTTTTCTTTTATTTTTTCCTGCAGCTGGTCTATTATGGATAGTCATTCTATTGAATGTAGGTACGAAGGTTATTCGTAATGAATCCACCGTTTGAGGCAATTGATTGTATAACAATAAATGTACCATAAATAATATTGTCTGTAACTTATTAACTGTTATAATATTTGCGGTTATAGAGCATATAACAAACAATAACACACTACTTACCTATATTATATTTTTTTTTTTTTTTTTTGCTACCGGGAAGTATTTACCCGGCAGTAGACTTATGTGTACTTCTTATCGTTCGAACTAATTGCCCAGTCAGTGTTTTGTTATTTTTCAGCATAGTTTTCCATTACACGAGCCCCTACAACAAATACCTACTTAGTAAAGGTTTCAGCAGAACCAGATTGAGTAAAAACACTCGGAACAGTATGTAAGCCAGTTTTACTTATACCGTGGCCAAATAATTTCTTCAGATGTACATTTCGCGATATCTAGACCACTAGATTAGGTTAGCATTATCTGGTAAACAAATATGGATGGCCTATTTATTGTGAAAGTAGATAAATATAGATAGAGTTGAGGCGTGAGATAGCGATGATAAGAGCGACCATTGTTTTAACAGTAAAGAGCCCAACTAGGTACAACTTATTTATAGATAAACAAAAAGGGTGTGTTTTACTGAAAAACATTTATTAACGAAGAGATTCATGTAAGCGCAAATAGGAACCTCTTAATCGTACCCATAGAGCACCGGTGGGCATTATCCTAAGGTCGTTGGTTAGAATCCGATCGTACACTCATGTGAAAGTCAAAGGGTATTTATCCAGTTGAATAACCAGGATCCAAGTGTATCATCTCGAACCAAGATGTATCAAGATGATACCTACATCTTAAAGGTGGTTGATTTTTTAATGCTTTTAACTAAGTATTCGAAATATTTACGTACGCACAATGCCCAGTCCCAGTGCTCTCAACTTTTTTACGCGTCGATCGACGTCCTCGTTTTTGACTACGGCCTACTGAGTTTTTTGGTGCATTTGAATATTCATAGTAGGTAACGCTAACGCTAGATTTCCGTCATTGTTTTTGACCAATCCTAAGTGGAGACGGAAATATTTAATTAAAGGCGATCAATTTATAGAGCCGGGGTCTGGTCTATGTACAGTATATATAATTATCGCTTAGCAATATAGTAACTGTTTTAAGTGCTTATTTGCCTTGTTTAAGTCAAACTTGAGAGTTTGACCAGACCCAGAATAAACCTGTCCTTTAAAGGTTTACACTAGTTTTGTCAAATCAACCCATATCAGAAAATAAATGAAATAAATAAATATTTTAACACCCGACACACTTCTCACTCGCATATTTCACATTTTAAAAGATATAAAATCACTGAAGATATTTATGAAAAATCGCAATAATCACACACACAGTTCATCAATAATATAATTATGATCCAAACTCCAATTTTCCTCCTAAAATGTTGAACTGTGCGAGCGAAAAGTACATTAGCGGTAGTACATAACGTAAAATCAGAATTGTAGTAGGTAGTCCGTCAGAGAGCGGCTATATTTTCATAACGAAAATAACTCTTGGTTGTTTGAATTCTTTCATGTTAAAGCCGTATGAAAGCAAATCAAACTTTGGATGTTGACTTTCAAATAAAAATCAATAAATATTAGCAGACATAGTCCACAACGACATCTAGCCCCAAACTAAGCAAAGCTTGTGCTGTGGTAATCAGTGGGTGCTTGTGTGTGGATGTCAGAATAACTATGGAATACTTTTTTATAAATACATAAGTACATAAAAAAAACTGAAACAGCTTCACGACTTTGATCCCCAGGCACGGTAGATATCCCCTCAAATCTCGTAAAACCATGTACTTACATACTAATACAATATAATACCCAGACAGAATAAATATCTATAGGTATTCATCACTTAAATGTTAGTGCTTGGTGAGAATCGAACTGATAACCTACAGCGTGGAAGGCACAGCTATTACAAACTGAGCTGTCTTTTGTTGACGCCATCGAAGTGGGTATTGCGCACAAAAAATGTCGGTTTTTATTTTTAATTACTTTCGCATGGTTAGTATGCATAACTACTACATATATCATTATTTATTACTCATCCAGTTGTGACGTCTTTATGCTTTTATTTAAACAGATGTTACGGAGATTAAAGAATTAGTAGTAATATATATTTAATACCTGTGAATTGTTTGACACTCCTTTTATATCCTATTGTACCAGTCTTTTCGTGTGAGGTCTGAAAATAGCTTGCAACGCTGATGGGCCCTTGATGGAAAAGAACAGGTCGAAGAATCGAAGAACAAGAACCTTTAGGTACCAACATTCATTACAAATACCTAAGTAAATTCCACAGAAACCATTGTGACCAATGCGTTGATAAGCGAGCGATAAAGTTATATACCTATTTCAGTATGTGGGTTTGTATGCATTTTATTACGGCCCTTAAATAGTCTAGGTAAGTGTAGGACCCATAAACCCTTCAAAAATAGTCATTCACTAACTATAAGTACCTATAACGTATTGATTGATAATTTTAGTCAGTGAATGAACCTTCCCACCAAAAAGGAAAATTGTAAAATAAAATGACTAATGTAGATTAATCAGGAAATTACAGATTCGCGTCATGTTTACAGTTGAAACTTAAATTTTAGGTAATGCCATGTACATATTGATGTTCGATTTGCATATAGGGGAATCAAAAATTTTAGTATTTTATTATTGACGTTTATATATAAAGTTTATAATTAAATTAAAAATGTTGTAGCAAAGGCTACAACATTTTTAATCTTATTCTAGAATATCCTTGACGTCTATGAATTAAAGGTACAGGTACTAATCAGGTTAATCAATTAACATCATCGTTAAATAAGGGAAAACTTAGGTACATACTCCTTTCAATATGCCACTAAAAGACCCATGATCCAATCAATGACAATCTTCGATACTTACGAAATAATCATAACCTACAACTTTTGTGTAAAAGTATAAAGAGAATGACGTCGTTGATTTTATTTTTAATTAATTTGCCCATAACAATTCTACCTTTTACTTCCTGGCTCCGATTGAAACTATTATTCGTGTTGGCACTGTCACATAAAACATAAGTACCTAATTGAAAACGCCCCAAAATATCTCACCGTTTTTGAGACGATATGGTATTCCTGCAGACAGAGCGCATGGGTCTCCCACCTCCTCAGGAACTTGGCTGCGAGGATCTTGTCGACGACAGTTCTCGTGTGCTGGAAACAGCAGACCCTCAGGGATCCCTCTGTGGCTAGCTTGTATCGGGGACCAGGTGGCGGCATGGGGTTCCCGGCTGCACTTGACTCCAGTCCAGTGGTGTCGGCGCAGCATTCCGGGCTGGAACCCTGAAAGTTCCCGTGGCTTTATTAAAAATGTCAAATTTAAAAATATTTTATTGCTTCCTTGCTTTTTTCTTGCTTATAATTGGGTAAACATGATTAACTAAGAGCAATAGGTTAACCTGGACATTTTACACAGCAGTATCTGGACCCGAACTAAATAAAGCTTGTTCTATGGAAACCAGATAAATAGGAGAAAACTTAATTACTTTTTTCGTACATACAAGTACAATTTATCACCCATACACAGAACAAACTACTATGTTCATCACACAATTTTTTTTCTCGGTGGAGTTCGAACTTACTACCTATATAGGTTCAACGTAGAATAAATTAGGTACCCTCTGTTTTTTTGATTCTTATTTAAAAAAAAGTAGCTGAAATTCTAGTGCCAATCCAAAAATCTGTATGTTTAGGTATTTATAAATTAGATATTATTTATTTCAGAATATGTCAGTCCCATCTTTCAGACAAGGCGTTCACGATGCTGTTCGGGCTGCCACGGACTCATCCTCTCAATGACGCGCATCTTTTGCGTATTATGGCATGAAAGCTGTCTACTATATATTCCGCAATTTATTACTAACGGTAAAGCAGTTTACTTTTCAGGAATAAATTAACAGCACACCTACACAATTCGATATATTAAGCGCTACCAAACATTTCGAGAACATTGACCTTGGTCTAGCAATCGCGTTGCGCATTGTTCTCCTTAGGTAGTTTAAGTACCTAGTATCTAGCATGCTTTGCTAGAGCACTTCATAGCATATGGGTATATTTGGCACACTGAGTACCTCATTTGAACCGTGGATTATACGTAGGCACAGATAAGAGAATACTAGACGTAGGTAAGTATTGGATGGAAAATTTCAAAATATTTGCTTTGCGCAGACTAGCACCTTCAGTCAACATCGTTATTTCTTTGACGCTGTGGAGTTAGCCTCCGTGACATTTCCCCAAGTGGAACTCTGAAGGGCATTTGAGTACTTTTTTATAGATCTAAATTACAAGCCTTAAATCAAATGTTTCTATTTATGGACGGTGTGACTTGTTACCGGTACAATTTACGAAATGTCTTGTTGACGTCATTCGCGTCCTTATGTTAGTTAACTACCTAATAGTTTAGTCTAAAGATATGTAAATGAGTTCATTGGATTAGATTACTGTTACATCTATTTTGAGATCCCATAGAATCGCTTACCTGTCAAAGTCAAAAGGTGATTTATTCAATTGAATCACAAGGATCATTTTGATGCGTCTTAAAGCTAAATCTAAAGCTAAGCTAAAGTTGAATCTAGGTGCCAGTTCCA
Organism: Chloroclysta siterata; assembly: GCA_932294275.1. Taxonomy (NCBI): domain Eukaryota; kingdom Metazoa; phylum Arthropoda; class Insecta; order Lepidoptera; family Geometridae; genus Chloroclysta; species Chloroclysta siterata. The sequence continues at coordinate 10,097,365 of OW028598.1, forward strand.
GCCTAAAAGGACAGGCAACAAGCATCGGAGACTCGGTTTAATCCTACTTAAGGCTATGTCACAATATCTGGTTTCACTTTCGTGAATTTTGTTCTATATTTTTGTCCAGAAAAGCAGATTTAGCAGTCTTATTAAATAATCGATGATAATAATAATAAAATACCATTTTATTATTATTATCATCGATTATCGATTCGATCGATCGATTATAATAAATAAAATAAAATATTAAAAGGGAAAAGATATAGAAAAAATACCACTGGTTTTGAATTTGGTGCCTTATAAAGAATAGAAAAGAGTATGTTATTTTGTATTGTAACTAACTTGTCAAAAAACCCAATACTGAATAATGTGGAACATTTGTATGTTTGTACGTGTTTGGTGAAAAGATTCAAATTATGTCAGTCCTTTCGTGCAATGATGAAATAATGTGGCGAAAGAGGCTGAGCAGCTAGGGATCACATTTACTTATCCTCCAAGTGATGCATGTTTTTTCAAGGTAAACAAATAAAATAACTCACCATAAGTTTGAGAAATAAAAGTTTCTAAAGATCTTGTAGTTATTCGTCAGATTTTTATTGTTCGCCACACTATTCGTAAACAGTACTTAGATTATATATAAGGTAGTTACCTACTACTAATTATACTACCACCTTATACTTTAATTAAACAAATCACAATAATGACTATTCTGATTCTGAAACAGTGATCACCACCGTGTGCCACCACACGCAACGCAATAAATTTAAACTTCCTCAATCGCTAATTATGTTATTGATTGAGTGAGCGAAGCGAACGAAAATCTCTAAGTTAACTTGGGTGATTTGGCATTTTATGTATTTTTTTTCTTTATACCATTAGCTGATGGAACAAGCAGATGGCCCATCTGATGTTAAGCGGTAACCATTACCTATAACAAAGGATTGCTTCGTAAGTCACGCACAATAGGAACGTGCCCTACGATGGACGCAGCCATCAACTTGAGGCATACAGATGTTAAACCTCATGTGCCTGTAATTACACCGCCAACCACACTCTTCAAACCGCAACGCTGGTTGGCGGCAGAAAAAGGCGTGGTGGTAGTACTTCCCCGTACGAGCTCTTCACAAAGAACTCTACTACTCTTAATCTATCTCTCTACTCTCGTATGTATGTATGTTTGTCGGGCCATAACTTTAGAACCGTTGATCTTCATGAAATTTGGTAGGTCGACAAGTTTTTGACAAGTTGTAGACATAAAAATATTTTTGCCTGACGAACAGCGTTACTGATGTGATTTGGTTGAACTCCCCTTAATTTATTACATAAATACGTTAATTTTAAACAATGTTTAAAACTGTCCGTCACTCTCCTTCACTATCCGCATATAATTGTTTATTTCGAAATAGATTGCCTTTTTTTAAATTATTTGACATATTTTCATAAAAAAAAAATAATCTATTCCTTTCTAATACCAAAAGTAATTAGTTTTTGGTATAAGAAAGGAATAGATCAATAAATTGGTTATTTAAATTAAGATGTAAGTATGATTCCACCTCGTCTCATCAGCATTTGTCACAAGGAACCTTTATTAAAACTGGAATGTGTAAAGACTGACAAATAATGAAATTTTAAGAAAAAATATTATTCCATAAATTATGTCGTGATTTTGACAGTAAAGTAACTAATGGTGTATTACTAAAGTAGGCGAGTAAGGTATTCAACTGATAGATCATATAAACTGTAGGTAGGTATGTGCATATTATAAACCAGCAACCTCATTAAGGAAATTTATTAATAGGTTTGTTTTATGTTATCGACCCCCTGAATAAACAACGCAAAGTTCATTCAATAACGCAATAAAATTTTTTCTGGTAAATCCATTTTATTTTGGAATTTCCTATCCGTAGGAAGGATAAATTATTTTTAAAATAACCTTAGACGAGCGCAAATCAATCGAACTGAAATATGTATAGGCGAAAAGGCGCGGTGTACAGAAATACTGAGGCAGCTTCACTTGGCCAAATCGGCGCGGCGTGGCGCAAGGCGTTCCGCCGAGACGTATAGTGTGACGTAGGCGACGACGCGACGATGCGACTATGCGACTGTAGGTATACAAAAATGTACCTATAGAAGCAATGGCAATGCCGACGCGACATGATTCTGGAGCTCCGGGTCCCGTCTTAAAAATATATAAATATTTTCTATTTTATTCCATTCTTCCGCCAGTGGCCTAACAATTTACTACGATTTGTACCTGTGAAAGCATTGTAATTTAGTTTATTTTATTTTGCTTAGTTTTATATTTTTTATGGGGGCTTAAAAAAACTAAACATGTTGTTCAACTGGTTGAACAGATAGTTGGTTAACATAGTTAACTATTGGAGTAGATGAATTTGAACATAGCACGTCAAAAGGATGAAAAGACAGCATACCTACTGTTATAAATACGTAATTAATATTTATCTAGGCAAAGTATTTACCTTGCCTCATTATAAAACCCTATATATGACGTAGCGAGTAATTCTCGCGGATATTTTTTGTGGCAATTAAATTGAAATCTGTCCGCACGATTTTGATTTAATGTTTTTTGCTACGTTTTCCGGTGCATTATAGAGAGAAGCGGGCCTGTTTCGGTCGACTGTTGAACTTTATGACCCACATTGAGGTGGTGTTCGATGACGTCATTGCGAACATTTGGGTCACGAGGGCGTGTTTGCGAGGTGAGCTATGATGCCGGCTGAGGAAGTCGACCCGGATAGCCGGCGAATCGAGATTTCTACCACGACTTGCGTCTTCCCACCACGGCCTCGAAATCCAAATAATGAGGGAATTGAGGGGAATGCATTAGAGCAATATGTAAAATCACACAAGCTGATAGCTGTAGACTATTCCTCACTAAAAATACTAACACTTCCCAATCTCTATATTTATGAGCTTGCGACTTTTGTAAAATTGAGGAATTTTTAATGAAACCTTTTACGTTTTAATGAAAAAACTGAAGTAAGCGTCAACCACTCACCACGACAATATTTGTTTTCCCCGTAACAAAACCGCTCTTTCCGTTTCTAAACTTTCAAAGTAAGGAAATGTTAGACATTTCCAGTGTAAATCCATTCAAAGCTTATAAGTGAAAAAATGATCTTGGGAAAATGAATGATTGAGCTTTAGCCCAAAAATTGACACTTTTAAAATATTTTTGGATGACAATAACCTTCTTCTTCTCTCCGTTTATGGCTCCTGTCTGTCATTCGACAGACAATCTTGCCAGTGTCAAGTGATTTGTATTGAATAAATACTTTTTTGTCAAGTCAGTCTATAGTCAAGTCGACCGTCATTTGTTTTGAAGAAAATGGTGGCGGTTTTCTTCAAAACATTGGAAACATTTTCGGTCAAATCAGGATATCACAATACACTTTCATTCCAAATGTTTACACTTTGTGTTAAAACCTCAAGTAATGTTGGTTAAAATACCACCGAAATTACACAACACAGCTCAAAATAACACTAGAAAAACAAATAAAATGAAACAGCTATGTTGCTTCCCAAAATGTCAGAAAATGAATCTCCGACAATAACCTAGTTAATAACCTAGTTAGTTAGTTATAATAATATTTTTTTATTATTATGACATTACAATATTGCAATTATATTTTGGGACATCACAGTTGGTTGTACCACCAGCGCCAGGTAAAGCACAGAGATCCCTACTTATCTACGCTTACCATCTACTTTTATGTAATATTAACCTAAATACCCACCATAAGACTACTTATGCAAGAGGTACTTGGAGGTACTTGGTACAAAGAGTTCTGAGTGCCTAGGGATCAAAGTCGAATACATAATAGGCAAAATACATTTTAAATAACTATAAATATTATAGAGACCTAAGAAGAGGAGGCCTAGACTCAGCAATGGGTGCAAACCGGCAGAAATGATGATAAATATTATAAATATTGCCAATTCAAATAAATATTGAAAATTATAAAAATGATCCACTTCTGTTTAATCTAATTGCTGGTGGTAGGCTCGATAAAGTTCATAATTCAAAAGTGGGTCAAAATTGGAAAGTTATGTTACGAAGCAGAACAAAGTGAAACGTCGCTTTTGTCCACATGATGAGTAATGGAGAAATCTCGACTCTTTGGATAGTTGCTCAATCCTCGTTATAGCCACCTCTTAAAATTTTACACAAATTCACAAGCATTTTGGTAACCCGCAATTTATTGTTCCCAATCCATAGTTTAATCTATTAGTCTGTAGGTAGAGTGCCACGATATAATCTGCAATAGCACAAAACCACTAAAATCGTTTACAAAAAGACATATATGTATAAAGCGGCGGCTTATTTGACGCGTTAAATGTCACCTCTATGTATAGATGCTAACGACTATTCCAATTTGACAACAATTTTATGTTTAATTTTATAATCTAATATGTAAAAGTAGCCAGAATAAAGATGCAATAATAAAAAAAATGCTCTATAGCCTGTCTATAATTCGAAAGCCTCAGGAGATGATACTAACGAAATATGGTTAAGGTCGAAATGCCTTAAGAGATGATTGTGCTAGTTAAATTCACAAGACTACATTGGTCGCTTAGAATAAGGTCAAGGTAGGTTAATAACTATTCTGTAAATTCGGTCACAAGGTAAGTCAGTTATACATAGGTACCTAGATACATAGAAAATTTGTTATTAGGATTGTTAGCATGTAGATCTTTAGTCAAGTACTAGGTAATACTTTCTTCTTTTGAAAGGAATGTATTGACGCAAGTGGTCAAGATTAAATTTACTACTAAGAAACAATCGGTGTCACACAAGTGGCACTGCGTGAATTCCACGATGTGACCGCATGTTCCATCCAGACCCATGTACTACATCAGTGCAGATGTTATCAGTACCTACCTACTTTACTGTACCATTTACGTCATAAAGATGTGCCTACACGTGCTGACGGGATAGGTGAGGGTTGTGTCAGAGGATAGAAAACACAGAGGTGTAAAATTCATTAAAATTAAATTGGTCGGACTCTCAGTTGGAATTTACAATACTACTCTTACTTGTAATTTCGTAGGTAAGGAGGCGGCATTGTGTGACCACGAGTGTCATTCAGATTAAAACTTTTATCTCAATGAGAAATACCGAAATATACAATTTTGAATTAGATAATAGTTTATTTATCATTATAAAAAATGGATAAATTATTTAGCATGTGAAGAAAGAGTTTTTCTTTCCTGAAATGCTTCTCAGCATCTTGACGCATGCAATTTCAGAATACACACCACGGCGATGTCCTAGTTTTGTATTAAATAATAATCAAGACCAGTCGACAATTCGAGATGTTAGAGACTTAAACATAAAACATAGGTATGAGGTGTACATAGAGTTGGTCTAGGCTATATAAATTATAGAAACAACTCCTTTCAAGTCGTTAGCTTCACTAGTTCCTGAAACACCCTGTTTAGCCAAGATAAACGGATGGATGGATCAATTCGCATTATAAGGATTCCAGTTCGGGTTAAAAATCTAAAAACAACAAATTCATCAATCTGCTCCGAACATTCGTACTCCAAAACTTACAGCAGTAGGTAAATGTTTATTATAATATTTTTGTATGATGTTTGATCCAGCGGCCATCAACACATCATTGACGTCAGTAACTTGATTTATTCAGATACAATGGACTCAACAAATTTTATATGCGACATTGATGCCTTTTACAGATAATATAATAAAATTATGCAATAATATCAACCGATTTTTGAAATGGTGATGTTGCTCTTATTATTAATTATTTCTTCACTTAATTTAATGTGATTCGTTTTTACAACCTAGTATGATTAACGCGTAACTTTATTAGTGCGGTTAATCAAACCGCGTAAGTCGAACTGTCTTGTTGTTTAATATCGTATGTCTACAAGTATGTTTTTCTTTCTTAAGTCTCAAACCGTTTGTCACAATGTTTTATAGATAGTTACGAGTACTTAATGCTCTGTTAGATTAACAAAGGATTATAGGGCCGTTAAATATATCAAAATATACGCGTTTGATATCTAAGGTTAGGTTTAACGGCCTGTTAATCCTTGATTAGTAACTAACAGAGCATGGTGAAATCAGCTCTTAACCTCTTTTTGTTTTATGAACTTTGTAAGTTAATACCTACTAACTTTTGACTTCAAAATGCAACACAACGCATTGACAGACCTACATTTAATTGGATATACCCACTCGTAGCTCGTACGGGCTCTAAATTGGAGCTCCGTATGGCTCGCTATGCACACTCGTAGTCGTGCATATTTTTTATAGGCAATGATACTGGTACTGTACCTCTAATGTAACGCCCATTTTGACTTTACCAAAACCTTGTATTTAACAGCTTCACGACTAGGGAGATGTGTATTGGCAGTTATTGTTTACTTACAAAGTAATCATTGGAGCTCTGGTCTGCAAGCGTGGGAGATAGCAGACAACCGGGCGATGGCGGTGCCGTGGCAGCAGGCGGCGGGGGCGCCAGCGACAGTAGCTCGCCTGCTGAAGCCGACAGGCTGCCTGCCACCGCCAGGCTCCTTAGCCGGTCGGCAAGGTCGGTGTGACCACCGTTACACGGCTTACGCACGTTGCCATCCTTCTGCTCATTCTTACTCAGGTTGTCGATGATTCGTGGTCGGCGCAGCTTCCTCGAGGCCGCGCGCCATCTCCTCAGCCGGCACGCAGCGTTGTTCAGCACCTCCTCTGTATCGCGAGATTGCTGCTGCTCGTTGTCAGACTGCGCAGCGACCGCGTCTACTGACTCGTCGATGAAAGGCAACTCCTCTATGGGATCTACGCTTTCTACTCCTGTTGGGTTCGGAGCGCTCAGAAAGTCTCTCAAGGCGAAAGCTAATCTTTGGTCTGTATTGAGCCCCTTTGGAGTATCGACATGATTGGTTTCTACGTATCTGTTTTCATAATTTTTATCATCCTTTATTTTGTTTGCATCACTTTCGTTTGAATTGAGATCCACATTTATCTCTTGACTGTACGAAGGCATCTTATGAAGTGCAGCTAGCCGGGGTCCAAAGGCAAATAATTAAATTTAAAACTGATAAATACAGTTTAGTGACCGGTTCTGCAATCCATTTTCAGTACTTTTCCAAACCGAGTGAAACGTAACAAAATACCTGCACATTTTTATCAATAACGTGGTGATACGCTATCAGCCCAATGGCATCTGTTTGAGCTTTTTATATCTAATCGATGAAATTGTTAGGCTCATCTATAAACTATATGCTCGTAATGCTAACTCACTGAACTGCGTTTATAACTGCACCAAAATTTTAAATACAAATAACACCAATCTATCATGATCGAGAACCGCGGCAGTATTTTTACAGATTTACTATAAACTGCATTCACAGTCGGCCTCGAATTACACAAGCAGTGTGCGCAAACCGAACGGAGCACTACACTGGCCGGCGCTGTCATACGCTATACTCGATTTTAGTCTTCTTGTTTACGTATTGACGTAAGTATATTCGCCTTGCGCATAAGTACCCTCTCTCCGACCTGTGCTGCTTCTAGCGGTGAATGGGTGAACTAAAAGGTTCGAACAACGCCATCTGTGTGCACATGATTTCAGCTTTGGACTAAAAATTAGGTAATTTAAAAATGTTTTAGTTCATCTTGCTACACGTAGGTGACACCTGAAACAAGCAAAGGTTTTCGGGTTATTATAAAACCGGAACCCCTTTTACTTTGGCAAAAAATATACCTATTATTATTTTTTGCTAAACATTTTATGTAAAGCATGTTACCTACATGCTTTACCAAAGGTTACCAAAGGTTGAATTTACCAAAGATTACCTATGCAAAGCAATCAGCCTTAAGACGCAGACTACAGCTATTGCGCTGCTAAAGCTGCTCTCGCTCACACACTTCAACATTTTTGAAGATATAAAACCACTAAATAAAGTTAAATCGCAAACAATCAAGTTTGGTAAAATACCTAAAATACCTAATAACTAATAACATACAAGTAATAATTCTTCAAAATGTTGAAATTTGAGAGCGAGAAGTTGTTTTTCAGCCTCTAACCGCCGGTTTCTGAAAGCTCGATCAAAACTAATCGGATGTCAAGTCACTCGCCATTTCAGTTATTACATCGAATAAGATAGAGATAGCAAGTGACTTGACATCCGATTAGTTTTGATCGGGCTTTCAGAAACCGGCGGTTAATTTTGCAAAGTAAGTAAAACTTGAAACGCTTTAAAAATGTGACGAAAATGATAAGATAAAACGTAACACACGTATGTATTTAATTTATTTAATTGCCAGTTCTACCCAAAACATCCTGGATCCTGGAAAAAAGTAATAGAATGGATACCACGCAACAAAAAAAGGAACAGAGGACGCCCAAAAAAACGCTGGGAGGACATCTTCAGACAGATATGTGGTCCAGACTGGATGAGACAAGCGAGACAAAGAGAGTTTTGGAGAGAAATGGGGGAGGCCTACGCCGGAATGGCGACTACAAAATAATTGAAATGACATTTAAATAAAAACATTGTAACTAGTAGTTCGCCCTGAACTGAGATCTCGTGATTCGACCCGACGAACGCATCAAAACTTTGAGGAGGTAGTAGTCAGAGGCAAGTCCAAACATTATCTTTGTACTTTTTTCTGACTACTGCATACTAACTTGGTACGTTAACCAAGTTTCAACTCTATTGGCCTATTTATTGAAGAGTTCCGTTGAACAGACCTTGGCTCCATCATCAGACCTGGTCGTTGTCACCATTTTATGAGAACACCATTTTACCTCCTTAATTTATTTCAAGAAAAAAAATAAGAAAAAGCAAAGGAACTGGCCGACCAGTAGAAAAACCTTGATGCCAACGAAACTCTTAGAGATAAGAGCTCTTGGATTGCTGGTTATCTTAATTTAACTTTTTTGTTGTATCTCAAAAACCGAGCGTCCTAGAAAAAAAGAAAAAAATGTGTTGGAATGTCCAAATAAAGCCCTTTCGTATGACATGTAACTTGATTTTTTTATGTAACTTTTTTTATTTTTGCCCCCTTAAGAAACCCCATATCTTAATAACCCTATATCCGATTTTACTCATATACTTACCAGTAAATTTCTCAAGTACAAGCTATCGACTTATCAAATTTCATGCAGATCGGATCAACGGTTCGAAAGTTATGGCCAGACAAACATACATACATACATACATACATAAAATGCCAAATCGCCCAAGTTGAAACTAAAGATCTTTGTTCGCTTCGCTCACTCGATCAAATATAGTAATAATATAATAAACGAAATTAAATATCATGCATAATAAAATAAATCTAATAATAAATAATAGAAATGTAATGTTATAATATGTTAAATTTTGATTTGATCCTTGTATTTATGCATGTATAATGTATAGTGTTTAATTTTTTGTGGAATAAATGGCTTTTTTACTTTTACTAACCAAAACACTACGTAAATTGCTGGATTTACCAGCAAAAGTATATAAATTATCGTTAGATAAAATTGTACTCATTTAGATGTAAGCAAATATTACCCAACTTACCTGTGAACAACGGATTAGTGAGCCACATTTTCGATGATTGCTACAATTTGTCGCCATATTACGTCGATGCGCATAACACCATGAAGGCTGTATCGCTTAGGGGAATACCATAATACAAAGGACGTTATTTAATACTTGGGTCACCCTCACCTCGATCTAAATCCACGATGTCAGAGGTTGGAGCAGTACGTTTTTGGATTTTTTAGAAGTCACAGCTCCGTAACTCTGTCGCAATGTGTTTGTGGCTTTTGACCGCCTGTTTGGGGATGCTGCCTGCAAATCAGTCTCCTATTATTATAGTGCAAGCTGTTCCAACACCAATACTAACGCCCACAACGGTAGCTACGACTACGACTGCTGCTACAACAACGACAGTTCGCCCTCCGATGCCAGGGAATATGACAATGCCGGGTAATATGACTATGCCACCTCCAGCCACGACGGCAGCCCCAACTGCTGCCCCCACAGTAGCTCCAACTGCTGCCCCAACAACAGCTGCAACTGCTGCCCCAACAACAGTTGCAACTGCAGCACCAACACCAGCACCAACGATGATGACAGGTCTGTCAGAGCTGTCCAATCTCATACTTTGTAACGACCCCGATGTTGTATGTGTAATTAATCCCGATGAAATCGTCGCAGGCTCGCTCCCGATCGACCCACGACTTGGCACAACACCAGCTTCATCGGCTGCGTATCAAGTGCCCATTACCGGCTACAATGTACAGGTGCCAACCTATGACAATGCTGTGAGATTTCCGAGGGAAAGAAGAAGTGCCACAACAGAGAACATGAATAATCCACTTGTAAGAATGATGATTAACAGAAGAAAACATCACATCCAAAAGAGACAAGCTTGTCAGTGCGTGCCTACAGGAACCTGTGTGAATGCTGCAACTAACAGTGGCGCTGGTATGATCGACATCAGGATAGTCACCCCGGTAAGCCTTTACTTATTTATGAGCATGTTGTCGTCTGACGTGGTAACCACTAGCATCTTTACTTTGTTTTAGACCGCGCAATGTCCAGCAGGACAAGAATATTGTTGCACGGGCACTACAGGTACTACCACGTCGGTAGCTTGTGGAACCTTGCAGACCGTTCCGAGTACAGGAGTTACTCCAGGTGCTGGACAAGCTAATTACGGAGAATATCCTTGGCAGGCTAGTAGCATTGTACTTTTCTTTCAAATCTTGATATCCTACTAACTAAACTATAATATTATAAAAGCGAAAGTTTGTAAGTATGGATGGATGGATGTTTGTTACTCGTTCACGTAAAAACTACTGAATGGATTTTAATGAAACTTTACAATAATATAGCTTATACATCAGAATAACACATAGGCTACAATTTATTAAGATATTGTGTGACTAATCCTGCGCAGACGAAGTCGCGGGCACCAGCTTTTTGAGTAATATTTTGTCTTATTTTTAATGGTTTTCAGGTGTTAATATTGACCAAACAAAATGACTACATCGCAGGAGGAGTTTTGATTAATTCGTTAAACGTTATTACCGTTACACATCGGCTTGTTAACTATGTGTAAGTATTTTCACTTCACCTATCATGCTGCCACACTATCTGACACAGAAATGTAAAATATTTGCGTCACGCTACGCAAATAGTTTAAACTTTTTTTGACAGATAGTGTGGCAGCAGCTTTTCTATCAGATTTTTTATTTTAAAGATTCTTTCATTTCTTTTCAACATTTTACACAAAATAACATGACATGTTTAGTCATGGACAACTTAGTACCTACCTACTAAGTACCTACTAAGTTGTCCATTACTAAAATAAAAATAATGATCGAGCCTTTTTTGTATCTGAACACAAACACACATAAACTAACAAAGAGAAAGATAATAAATTAGGATTTCATCTTAAAAAAAAATCTTTAGTGTTTCAGGAACCGCACCGAACGTAAAAGTCCGCCTTGGCGAATGGGATGCCGCTGCGACTTACGAACCTATTCCATTCCAAGAGTATACAGTATCGAAAGTATTCACTCACCCATCTTACAACCCAAACACGCTACAGTTCGACATCACAGTGCTGAGATTGTCTTCCGCAGTGCCGTTTGCTCCCACAACTGGGTCCGTGGCGTCGATTAACAGAGCTTGCTTGCCGCCTTCTTCAACTACTGTCTACAATGGACAAAGGTAACGCGTATTTTTCACATTTACACACAGTTATGCATCAGGCTTCACTGCTCACTTTTTTTAGGTCCGTGTAGCCATTTTTTTTGGCTTTGCGTAGCTTGTAGGCTGTATCTGTGTGTACACCGATTACTTCTAAAAGGCTATAGTCTGATTTTTATGTCGTCATCTCATAATAACCGTTGGAATATTTTTTTCAAACTAGTGATTTTAACCGGTGCGCCCTAGTCAACTACTATGACGATCCCTCAGTGGTTTTGTAAAGATATACGCAAACACTACAGATGCACTAAATAGGGATGGGTCATGTTATTGTAGAAGATGCCTACGATGCGTAGACATGTCGTAGCACTGGCTGCTACGCTGCGCTACATCAACCACTACTATTTTTTTTTTACTTTTTGGTGCTTTGTTTGGACGCCTAAGCCTTAGTTTAAGTTAGTGTTAACCAAAGGGTCGTCTGGAAGAAATCGCTGTGCGTTATAGGACCTCTGATTGCAGGACTAAGTCTAATGTATTGTCTATGCTAAGTGCATATTTTTATATATTATATATTTTTCAGGTGTTGGGTTGCTGGTTGGGGAAAGAACATGTTCGGCTTACAAGGTCAATACCAGCAAATCATGAAAAAAGTAGACGTCCCAATCGTGGCTCCTGCAACCTGCCAATCGCAGCTTCAAGCAGCACGATTAGGTGCGGGATACGTACTTGATACAACCTCCTTTGTCTGCGCTGGTGGAGAGGCTAGCAAGGATTCTTGCACTGTAAGTCAATACATAACACTCAGCAGATACCATGTTCTGGTCTCTACTGCTCCTGATTTCTGATGGTCACGACACTAGCACTCCTAGTCTCGTGGACATCAGAAATAAAGCAAAACCAGCTCGATTGCCTATAATTTAGATGGTACGAGAAAAAAACATTTTAGAGGTTCATCGACGTAATCAATTTGTGTTATGAATAATTTGTAATATAACAGTCAGGCTTGCATTATTATATTGCGTCACTGTGGTTTTTGCTATCTACATAAACTACATTTTAATGAGTCATGGCACGCTCATTATTTTAACGCAAAACTGAAAAAAAAAAACATTCTAAAATCAAACTTGATAAAGTTTTATCTATTTTTGTCCGGACTAACAAATAGTTTTGTTTTTCTCTCGTATTTTTGAAGTACCACGTATCGTGTCACGAAACTGTGTGGTGAAAGGATTTTAAGTGCGCCTCAAGAGGCTCCTTTCGAGCACTGATAATGATAGTGTTGAATAGTATAGAATACAAACATAGCCTTAAGTAAACAAATTATTATTGTCATCGCGTTGTTCGCCACATTCACTACCAAATTTTGCGCCATATTATATATATACTAGCGGCCTGTCCCAGCTTCGCGTGGGTGGTCATAAATTTTTTGAACATTTTAGGATAAACTTAGACCGTGGGTTCGAGCCTCGCGTCTACTTATTTCATACATTTGCACGCGCTTCTCCTTGAGTGAGTGAAATCGCACCCCGCGCGTGACCCGTGGACCCGTTAACATTTTTAATTTCGTCATATCTTTTGAATGGAAAATCCGATTTGAAAAATTTAAGAAGTAATCTATAGGTATTGAAACCGTCTTAATTATGAAATGATTTATTTGGATAAGGATTAATACCAAGGTACAAATAAAGACCCTTTTTTAGCGGAGGCATTTCAATTAATTTTTTATAATAAAAGAACACTTATTGTGACATAACTATAATAGTAAGACATATGCTGTTGCGACATTTTTTGTAGATGGTGACGTGTTCTACAAAATCGTAGTACATTATTTTGTTCTATCTCTAATAGTTTTCGCAGCGCACGCGATGTAAGGTTTTTGTTTTCCACCTTGGGTTACATTATTGAAGTTTTAGTAAGGATCCCTGATTTTTTTGAAAATATAATATAGCCTATGTTACTCAGGGATAAATAGCATTCTAATGGTGAAAGAATTTTTGAAATCGGACCAGTAGTTTTTGAGCCTATTCGTTACATACAAAAATACAAAAATACAAATGTTTCCTCTTTATAATATTAGTGTAGATTAGTGTAGATATTCGTGTAGATATATATATATATTATTATTTCCGTAACCTTCGCACAAACATTTGTGCCAAGTAACTGCAGGTGATTAATTATTTTGAAGGAGGTTATTAAGTCTGTAGAAAGAGAAGGCCGTATGTCGTTTTTTTTGTTATACGATATCTTCGCCAATTATCAACTGATTTCGATGATTCTAGTTTTTATTAGCGAATAAGTTAATAACCTGTTTCCAGGGTGACGGTGGCTCCGGTCTGGTGTGCCAAGTGAACGGGCAATGGGTGGTGGTAGGCCTCGTGGCCTGGGGCCTCGGCTGTGCCAGCGCAAACGTGCCCGCTGCATACGTCAACGTGGCAGGCTTTCTGCCGTGGATTCAACAACAAGTGGCAACGGCTTAGTTGTAAAAGATGTTGCATTACGCTATTGGTCTTAAAATCTGTCTGTAAACAATGCTAAAAAAAGTTATGCCATATCTTGCCAAAGGGTTATGAAGGGTGATAGGACGAATTGTTTGCAATGTTTATGAGTTTGAGAGTTGATGCTTCTACTACTTCAACGGACTAATACTTCAAGATTTTGTTTTCATATGACTTAAATCTTAGATATTCGATACTTTAATTGGTTTACTTGTATTTATTCCTATTTAATAAAATAAATTATGTGAATTTTTATACTTTCAAAAGGTAATTTCCATAAAAATGGGGATAAAAATTTGTTTATAAAAAACCTAAAGAGTAGTAGAGCTCATTGTGAAGGGCTCGTCCGGGGAAGTACTACCACCACGCCTTTTCCTGCCTTTGGTTTGAATAGTGTGGTTGCCGGTGCAACTACAGGCACATGAAGCTTAACATGTGTATGCCTCAAGTTGATGGCAGTGCATCGTAGGGCACGTTCCTATCGTGCGTGACTTAAGAGGCAATGCTTTGTGATAGGTGATGGTTACCACTTAACATCAAGTGGGCCGTTCCATCAGCAATTTGTATAAAAAAAAAACAATTATAATGAAGCTTAACTCAATAATTTATTAATATAACAATTTATACAAATAGCCATGTAAACTTTATAAAACATACGATTACTAAGTAACATAAACTGTAGTTACGGACTACATACAAGAAAAAAGGCGTTCTAAACGCAAAAGTTCAACGATTATAACATAACATTATGAGTAACTATACTATACCATAGCGAGTTCGGACGTAATCTAATATTGCCGCGGAGCAATCGTGCAGCCGCTTCAGGGACGATAACGTTCACGAGACCTGGGCCCCACTCCTTCGCCGTCAGCCAGCAACAGTTCATTATGCAGTCAAACAATAGAGGCGGATCGATCACCTGGCGATATCCACAATTCTTTTAATGAAATCTTATTCGACCACTCACGGAAACACTCAGCCGGCCCTGGACCTCTTACTGCAGAGCAGTCTATAATAGCCTATTCTTCATCAAGTTTCTCTTGTTTCACTACCGGGGGTGGAGTTAGTACTGCCGGCGGTTGAGGAGGAGCCGGCGGCAGTGGAGAAGCCACTTCAATGTATTCGTCGCTGCGTTCCTCCTTAATCTCCGGTTCCTGCTTCACTTCCGGGGCCGGTGTGGTCACGTGAGCTGGCTCAGGCGGGGCCAGCGCAGCCCAGGCGCTGGCCGCTCCCCGGGCGTACGCCTCGTAGAACGCTCGCTGAGCGATCTCGGCTTCCTCCAGGTGGACGAACGCGTGGTTGTCCAGTTCCGCGCGGAAGAAGAACTTCATTCCGCAACGACCGCAGTCGTACGGCCTCGGAGCCGACGCGTGTTCCGGTAGATGGCGCTGCAGGCCCGCTGCGCTGGTGAACACGGCGGAGCATAGGTAGCAGGTGAAAGCGCCGATGCCTGCGAAGGTGTGCTCTATGAGGTGCGCTTGTAGCCTGGTGGGGGAGTGCAGCGCGCGCCGACAGAGGCGGCAGTCGTGGTCGGCGGCGGCGGGCGGCGCGGCGCGCGGCGTCGCGTGCCGCGCGTAGCACGACGAGCACGCGCGCGCGCCCTCGCCGCCCTCGCCTTCCGGCAGGGCGCGCAGGCAGATCGCACATCTGCAATATCATACATACAAGTAACTAACTATTTATAGTCTTCTTCGTTCTTGTCGTGTCACTAATTCTTTTGAAACAGTAAGGTAAAAATATTTTAAGTGTGCAAAAGAGGCTCCGTCGAGCACTTGACTCGTTTTAGAACTTTTTTAGGTTCTACGACATGGCGGTTTCCTCACGATGATTTGCTTCACCGTTGAGAGTACTAGTGTAATGCAATGGATACCCAATAAATCCAAACTTCTTATAATATCCATTCGCAGGTGCTCATGGAATAGGCCTCGATCCTAGTGTGGGACCAACGGTACTTTCTTATGGTACTTTCTAATTTCAGTATTTTCTGTGATGAATGTGATTTATGATTACGATTAACCACTCATATAAACTTATAATAAAAGTTAGTCAATGAAATACAAAAAAAATCATCGAAATTATTTCTAAAACTGCCTATGGCAGAAAGTCTTACCTCTGTTCATCCTCGTTAGGGCGAAGGTGAAAGCGCGCATGCAATCTCGCCTCGGCTTCGGACGCAAGTGTTTGTCGGCAAACCACACAGGGCGCGGGAAGAGCCGGGTGGTGGCGTGCCATGTGGTTGAGGAACGACTCCTCAGATAGCAGGCGAGCTCTGCATCTAGAGCAGGTATCACCTGCAACCACCTGATGGACAAAGAAAAGACAATTAATTCACATTTTTAGACGTCAATAACTAACGTATTTGACAGGCCTCATAGACAGCAGTTGGTAGTAGCTCTGCCTTTTGCACTGTATGTCTGGTTTCGGACCCCACTGATGACAAACATTCGTGTGATGGCATATTATTTGTTTGTTTTCGGTCTAGGTTCTAAAGGCCGAACAAATACTA
The DNA here is from genome assembly GCA_932294275.1 of Chloroclysta siterata. NCBI lineage: Eukaryota > Metazoa > Arthropoda > Insecta > Lepidoptera > Geometridae > Chloroclysta > Chloroclysta siterata. Next base: position 10,114,048 of record OW028598.1, read on the forward strand.
TCATCATAATACGGAAGAACAGCCTGTAAATATGTAGCACTTTCTCAAACATTTCAAAGCTAACCTTGCAATGTGTCAGTTTATGTTCGGCCAACACAGCAGCAGACGGCAGAATCTCGTCACAAATGAGGCACTTATGCCTCGCAGCTGCTGCACCAGAATGAGCCCTCGTGTGCGCTTCAAGCTCCGCGCGGCTTCTTGCCCTTTCTCCGCAGTAAGCGCACTGCAACGCTACTGCCCCATTTTTTCTTCGACGTTCTTCGCTCACAGGAATTGTTGGCTCGGTAGCAATGCATGGAGAGCAAGCGCCGTCAGCCTCTGAGCTATTGTTGTTCTCCACGCGTTTTGGTCTGGTCAGCTCGCCGTTCAACACCTGGAATTATGTTTGTATTATTAAAGTCAAAGACAACAGGTATATAAGTCAATTGATCACTTAGAAGCATCTTCAAGTTATTCAGATTCAGGCGCGCTGGTGTGACAATCAGGGTGTTAAACAATGATCATTTACCTGTTGAGCCATTGCATGATGGACTTGCATATGCCGCTCTAGCAGGTACTGAACTGCGAAGGCATCGGAACATGTCGGGACAGGGCACCTATAAGCACGCGTGCGTAGTCTCGGGCCGCCGAGCAAAGCGCCGCAGGAGCAGCGAGCGCCGCCATGTCGGGCTCTCACGTGAGCCACCCCGTCGGACTCGGAACGCAACGCTCCAGCGCCGCTTCCACAACCTCGACAAACCCATACTTTGCTTTCGCCACTGTGAGCGACGGCAAAATGAACCTGCAATATGGATACCCCTTTTAATATCATTCAACTTTTTGACTATGCACCTTCTAAATTGGGGAAGGTGCCTTGAAGCCTTAAGGTCGATTCACACATATCAGTGAAGCCACAGTTCCGACACAGTACCGGCAGAGTACCGGCACAATCCGAAATATTCTTTTATACATTATCTATGAACGCATCCCCACTTCTCAGTGCCAGTGACGACACAGTGCTCTTAGTGTCAGTGCCAGAATGTATGAAACTGTGCTGGTACTGTGTCGGAACTGTGACTTCACTGATATGTGTGAATCGACCTTTATAAAACAAATAAAAGTGGTAGAAGTTTGACCGGTGATTTACCTGAATCGCAACTTTAGAGTCGAAGATCTCCTTGCATAGAGAACATCGATAGAGATGATGAGCATGAAGATCTAACAGATGCTTCTGTAGATCATCTGGCGTCGGAAAGCTTCTAGCGCAGCTGTGGCATGTGTACTCGCAGGAGACAGCTAAGTAATGCGCGGTGAGGTGGCGCTCGGAAGCTGCCGCATCAGCAAACGTAGCTCCGCAATGGACGCAGGGAGCGGGGCTTGTCCGCGTCATTTCTCCACCTTCCTCAAGATGTCCTTTTAAATGTGCGCGAAATGCTTCGAAATCAGGCAATGCTGCGTCACACTGGTTACATAGCAATGTATTGGGCGATAATGTAGTTTGAGGCGTTCCGGACCCGGATCGTGGACGTTTAACTGGTGGTGCGTCATCTGATGCACGTCGGCTAAGGTCGGTTGGAGCCGGTTGGTCAATAACAGACATGGCCTCTCCATTGAGCAAGGCAGAGTGAGCAGCTCGCACGTGCAACTGCAGTTGTTCCATACTCGTGAAGGTATCGCGAGTGCAATACATGCAGGCGAGTAGAGTTGGTGGTGGTTGGGAGGCTACGCGACGAGGTGGGGTCAATGCTGCAGCGTCCACCCCATGTGCACTTGCCATGTGAGCCTAAAATAAAAAAACAAATAAATAATATGTTCAAAGAAAAATAAGGTTTGTTCTAAAGGAATGTATTTTTTTATACCTGGAGTAAATCAGGTCTCCGGAAAGCTTCTCCGCACCGTAAGCAACGCATCGGGCGCCGACGGTCAGGCTCTCTACCTTCCCGGTCCCGCTTATGTCCCTGCATGTGTGACGTCAGTGCTGCCGCGGTGTTATAGCCACGGTTGCACACTGTACATTGGAATGGTTTCTGGTTGTCGTGGGTTTTCATGTGGATCTTCAAGTGATCACTGGAAAGAGAATGTTTTGTTGCTATTTATTGCAGGTGAATTCTGAACTAGAGGTAATACCTATGTAGTTTAGTTATAAATAGTTTCCTTTGTTTACTATACGTTGCATACGTTACTCCAACTCCGTTTCTGAACTTGCCTAAGTACCTAGTAACTATATAAAACTTCCGTAACCAGAAACTACAATTTATCATAGCAACCTAAGCACTCACATGAGTCACATAAAGCACCGAGCGAACAGCTAACTAACAAAGAGGCTTTTCACGTGAACTACAGAAGAGGCCATCGCCCAAGCACCTCTGGTAATGGCCGCGCGCCGGTTTAGGTACGGCCCATTATTTCATTTTGTGAGACCCTCGACACCATTTGTCAGAACATCATCTCTTTTCACTCGTCGCTGGACAAATTGAGGGAAATTAATCACATGGACTGAGTGAGGTGACGAAAAAGGTGACGTGTCGCCACAGTGCGCTGAGCTTTGTGTGTGACTTATGGTGATCAATCTTGCACCGCGGCCATTGTCCTGCGCACCTCTTGAGAATGTACTAAAGTATACGCTTAACACCGACCATTTAATGGCCTCAGATTAAGTGCATTAGCATTCCTTTAAGCGAGACACATTTTTGTTACAATTTTATAAACGAGATAAATTGTTGTAGATACGGTGACCTCTACGAACCACAGTACTGACAACACATTTAGGTACCCTTTCTAAGTAATTTTCATTTAGATCTGTTTGGCCTTGTTACTAAAATGTTCATTTGAGACACTGGTAGGTACTGTCTACAAATTTAAGCACAGCCTTTCTATCTGGTCGTAGCTGTTTGCAAAGCAGATGCTGTCAGGCGACAAACATAAATTGAATTCAGTTATTGGACTCTAAAATAGAGATCGCTGTTACGTATAAGATCGCCGTTATATTCTTTTTTTTTTGCACATATTCGTTGATAGTTTTAAAGTTGTCTATTTAGATTAGCTAAACAGCCTAAATTCGCATCACCAATCCAACAGGACGGTAGTGTTATTCTTGGTTTTAGCAGCTCAACAACACCCAACTGTATAATAATAGCCTTACCTTCTTGAAAAAGCAGATTCGCAGTGCGCACAGCGGTACTTCCTGTCCCCAGTGTGTAACTTCACGTGCCTGTCTCGGGAGCGCTTGTGTTTGAACAGTCGCGAACAAAACTCGCACCGGAAAGGCATTTGGTCTGAATGCGTCTGAAATTAGACAAACGAGGTAAGTATTGAAAAAAATATAATTTGTTTTACTAAAGGTTTCCATGCCCCTTGCATGGAAAATGAAGTGTTGTGGTAGTATGAACTGGTATTCCGTAGAATAATAATTTATACAGGCTGCCACAATTTCTAGCAAAAACTTAAACGGGACCTTCAGAGCGTGCTTTTCAATTCATTACATACTAACAAAGCGAAGGTCACATTAATCAGATTAATAGAAGCTAAACCATTTTAAAAACTCATTACCATGTTTGAAAATCTAAGTTTCAGAATGAAAGTACCAAGTGATTTTTCAGTAAAAGCCTTTGGACAACTTTGAGCTATACTTCTTATTTTACGATATTTCAGCCAGTAGGACCCATTGATATGAGTAGTATATCATAATTTGAACGTCCTTAGAGATACATCGATATAGAGTTAGACTCTAGCTCTAGCCTCGTAGGCTCTAGCTGCTAGAGCCTACGAGGGATACCAGTTGTGCATGAAATTCAGTTTTCGGAAGCGGTCTTATTATACCCTGTATATACTCGTAAGGTATACGTTTGAAACATCGTCGATCTCTCGATCTACGGCCTATGGAACGGAATGACGATTAAAATTACAGTCATACAATGATATAAACGAAATAGCTTCGGGTGCATTGCTCACAAAAACCATCGTGAGAACAGTCTTCGAACAATGGTCTGACTACCGCCGCGGCTCCGCGTGAGTCGGCCACCTCAGACTACCGGCATTTGTCAATAGAGTAAAAAACTCAAGAAGGCCAATCGTGACTCGAGAGTGAGATATCAACCAGAGGTCCCATAGCCTGTGATCAATTGATTGGAACACGATAGTGTACCTAATTGACATCTTATCAAAGTACCCGGAGCTCATCCTTGGGTAGGGTACGAGTGTTAGTACAACGGGTATTTATTTCCCTTGTTCCTAAAAATAGATAAAATAGGAAAACAATACAGTTACTTCTATTATTTATTCTGTCATATAAACTGAGTTCGTAAGCAGAATTTATCTACATCAATCTTAAACTTTGGAGATAAAATCTATTATTTTACAAACTGGAAAAAATTACCGTATCACGCCGGGTTAGTTATAAGAGTAGTAGAGCTAGTGGTTCGTTCAGGTTCGTTCGTTAGTTATAGGCGATGGATCCACTTAGCATCAGATGGGCCATCAGCTAATAGTATTAAAAAAAATACGCCGGCAAAGACAGTAACTCAGATAGTTATCTTGCAAAAAGATTTCATGGTACGGCCCCTTAGCTAAAAAAGCTCGTAGATAGTCTTGTCTAAAAGAGAATAAGATCATCTCACACAAATACCACGGCAGTAGTTTTATAGTTAACAATCTTCATAATGCAGTTTTATAGAGCGGTTCCATTCTGAATGGAAGATAAGTGATCGATAACTTCTTATTGTAGAAGTCATTGAGCGTAACGAATCGATACGTGCGCCTGATAACATTCCCGTGCGGGAGCTCCTATAGCTTATCAGCTGAGGACCGTCTCCCATCTGATCGGTAATGTTCACTGGCCTTGCGAGACCCAGGCTTTATAACGGTTCCTCTGTTTTAATAAGCTTTATAAGCCTGCAATACCTATGCGTATGGACATAGCTTTTTTCTCAAACAAAATCATCTCTGAAAGTTTTTAATTTATTTTTAAACAAAAAAGTTGCCTGGCTCTTCCAGACAACCTTTTTGTGTCGCTCTCAGCGATAAGGTCGCCCATTGTTTTACCTAAATGTATGCTTTACACTGTACCTACTAGGTTTCTGTGTGGTGGACAATAAAGAGTTAGGTATCCAACTATCTAAAACCAACACGCAATAATAACAAACTTAAAACACTTGAGTAATGAAATTGTCTTGGACAAGCGATGCCTTGTGTTCACTTTAGATGGATATATTTTAAAAAAGGTTACATATTCAGTAACCCAGTAAGAATTATTCATGAGTGAGCATAATGAGGATGTTAATGTTAATGCTTATGAATAGCAACTGACAACGAGATAATGAGAGTGGTACGAAGCGTTGGCCTTCGCACCATCACGGTCTGGAGACAGGCCAACATAAAGACTCCCAAAATGAACGTCTCCACGCTTTTACTAATTGACCACCTCAACGACATTCATTCATCACGACACTAAACAAACGTTACAAATGATTGACTTTGCTCTAAAACTCTTTAGGCAATATGGTAATAGGTTTTAAACAAACAAAAGATTTTTAATATGATGCCAGTTTAGTTTCGGAGGCTATTTATTTAGGAAGACTTTGTTTGTAAAGGTGACGAGTTTCGCGGTCTCATTCCTGATTTGCTGCAGGACGGCTGTGGATTAAGGTTCGCGATAAGTTATAATTGGTTATAACAAGGTTCCTACGGAGAGCCTTGCAAATTATGACTTCTTTGGTTATTAAAAACTCATTGAAATATTTACTAATGTTCACAACTGAACCAGTGACACTCGTAGTTGTAATATTGAGGACTACAGAATAGTTTTGCTTAGAATATAATTCAAAAGCGGAGATCTAAATCTCTAAACGAAGTTGAATCAGCTTCATGCGTGATAGTGAAACTGCCGACTGTGCTGGTGCTTATAAACAAAGTGGCGAAGCGTACACTACCTCTCGCTTAATTGGAGCGATCCAAACTCGACAGAATTAATAAATCCCATGCTCCGCTATTACTAATAAATCCTGTTTGTGCACGCGCAGGGCCCAAGCTTTTGATAAAGCCATTTTTTTAAAGAGGCCTGAATATGAAAAAGAGCTGTCTCATGTTAAAAATATGAATGCTCTTCGAACAATTTTATGCAATAAAGTCGATTTAACTTTGCAGTGTCACACTGAGAACTTAAACAGTAAATACAGATTAACGAGTCGTGCGTTGTGAAAATGTATTTAGCAAAATATTGATTCTTGTCATCACAGTGCTTCGTGCGAGAATTCAATAATCGAGACGCGTCCTAACACCGCGGGGGCTCGGCCCCTGGGTGCACGCGGGCGCGGAGCCCTGCTGGCCTGCCTCGGGATCGCTCCCACCACGACATTACGCTCGGCTTATTGTACAATGGCACGCAAATATTATAAACATTCCAAATATTAAAATAACCTTATATAAGACCGTGAGAGCCGCGGACATTATACGCTAATGGTAGTAACTTTTCCGAGTAAATCTCACCAAGAAACATTCCAAACTAGTTTAAGGTGAACGTGATAGCCAATAAAAGCTCGAGAATGGGCAGCGCGCGGCTACCGAGCGACTTTCCCAGGTGCAGTAACAACCGAGGCGCGCTCCGGTCACACAGCCAGGTGCTGCGCTCAGCCTCGGGGTCAACTACTAGGCTGTCGACCAACGACACAAGCTCACTTGCTTTTCCACTTGATCATTTACTCTATTATTTTGAATTCATGCCGTGTGTCAACATTATGTTAAGTGGCAGTGGGTAGCAGCAATAAAGGCTTTATTATTGGGTACATTATGGGCATTCCGACTTGGTGCAAGCTTGTTATGCAAAAAGTTTTATCTCCTTGATATCATATTGTTCCCATGAACGTCAAGTTCCTCGAAACAGTAGCTTTATACGCTGTTGGTGCTCATACTGATAAAGTAGGTAGGTACCTACATAATAAAGATATGGATCTTACTGCCCGGAATTACTCAAAATTTTATTAAAAGAAATAAATAGCCCCCATATGTTGTTATTACGCCGCTCTTATCAAAATATACTTTTGTGTAGGACGGAGTTGTCCGGCGGGTTTGGCAAAATTCAAAAGGTAGCGCTGTTTATCACGCAAAAGTTTATGAACATTATTTTTAGAAAGGAAGCTTATGTTTATTTGCTAGCAAGTGTGCGTGTTTGGGGTGATAGCACAGCTTGTGCTCGGTTCTTGGCAAGACTGCTCGACAGTTTTACGATTGTGATTGCGCCCTGTTGCCCACTGATTGAGCCCCATCGGCTACAATACATATCGAACGGCTTAATTAAGTCGACGGCCGCAAACGTAATTAACATGCTATCAATTTAGTGTTGAAGCTGTACTTTCCAAAGAATCTATTTTTATTGCTTTATGGTTTTGCCTGAGGCAAAACCACAACAAGCTCGACGGGAATATCAACGATGCGCGGATTCCAGTAATTGATTTATTCCTGTAATGATCGCCTTTCCCAAGCGACGAGCAGTCGGCGGCGTGCTGCAGATTAAACGTGTGTCGAGCTAGAGAGGGCTAGGCAAGGGAGTTGTTATCGGAGCCTATTTCCGGCCGTCAGCGCTCTGTCGCGAGTGAGACGCGCTCGACGCGATCATCGCCAGATACATTTGTCGGCGCACACCCGCAACCCGCGTTGGCCTCCGATGCGCGTGCATTGATCGATATCTGCGGAGCCGCAACAGCCTCTGCAATTGCGAGGGAACTATCGGAGATCTTGAATTACTTAAGATTACCTTTGATTTTCGAGAATTTCAAAACGTGATGCGTCTTAATTTGACGGCTGTTAGGGGTGACGATTTTGACACTCTAGGTAGATACGTGCCGATCTAAATCACAGTGCAGGCGTACCACCAGCCAGCAGCGGCAGCATGCAAAGTGACGTTTCTATTTGCCTTATCTCAGTTAGATCTGTCGCAGCGTGTGTCGCAATCGTAACGCGGCGAGATCGGCGCAACACAAAGGAGGCGAGATGTACGGCCGCCGTAATGGCCGAGCACGTCACAGCCCTCACGGTGCAAGGCAAATGAGATGCATATCTACGCACCGGCTCTGTAAATGGCCTGTTTTGGGTATCTACTTGCTAATGAAGCGAGGAACTGCATGGTGAAACTGGACTGTGAATTCATAGATATGACGGCCATAACAGTCGCATTGTCTGTGCAGTTTCCCAAGTTGTTTTATGGTAACAAATATACACGATATTATATTATGCCTTAAGTTGAAAAGCTTGTTCGAAGGTTTTGTAAAATAATGTTGATGTTAGCGACGACTCGATCCTTATCGTGCTATTGTGGGTTTATAATGCAACATATTTATATTTGGCCCGGTTTGTAGAAATCTTGACACACTTTTAAGTTTAACGTAATATTATTCTGAAAATAAACTGACGAATTTCTTCTCAGTATTATATAATTCTGTCCACCTTGTCGTGTAGCTGACTGGTAGTTCGCATTAACTTGCTCATACGGTTTTTCAGTTAATAGATGACACAATATTATGAATAATGTGTTATAAGATCAGCTATCTTGAATGTATGAGCGCTCGAGATTACCAACCTGCTCATGTTTCTTGAGATAAGACAACCTCGGGAAGGCCTTGTCGCAGAACTGGCACTGGTAGGGCGTATGCTCAGTGGCCCCGAGGGTGAACGGCGGCTCGGCGTCGGCGTCGGCTGCGTCTGCCGACGGCGTGGAGGCGGGCGACGGGGAGGGCTCCGGCGTCGACGACGGCCAAGAGCTTCCCGCCGCACTGCCCACGCTGCCCAGTGCCTCTGTTGACAACAACTAAATAAGATACGAATTCACACAAATACGCCGGAAGACATGTGCTACACGCTGCGAACCCAAGTAGGCCCCAGCAGGCTTAACTTGAGCAAATGGCTACATGGGAGCCTAGGAATCCTCCAGCTATGCCACACTGTGCCTAACACACTTCAACGTAGGTATAGTAGAGCTCTTTGTGAAAGGCTCGTCCGAGGAAGTACTAGCACCACGACTTTTCTGCCGCCAAGTAGCGTTGCTGTGTTTCGGTTTGAAGGGTGTGGTCGCCGGTGTAATTACAGGCACATGAGGCTTAACACCTCAAGTTGATGGAAGCAAAGCAGTGCATCGTGGGCACGTTCATATCGTGCGTGACTTGCGAGGCAATGCTGATGCATCAGGGATCCTTCATTTATGTCACACTTGATGATCTGCCCACTATGCCCTAACACCAACCTTATAGCACCTGCACCTTAGTTAAGTATCTTTATTTTGTTTACTGCCACCGAAAAAGCCAAAGGTATGGCTAAGTATTGAAACAAGTTTATTTTGTACATACGACTCGACAAAACTGGCTTTTCCTGCCTTTTGAGACTCACGAACCTTAAAGCCATCTTCACGTTCAGCCAGATAACATATTTTTATCAAAATAATACGCTATTAATGGTTTCAAAGATCTAACTGAAATCAAGCACTTGCTCATAAATATTTTTCTATCAGCTGAAGGGAGCTTCAAATACTTATATAAACCAATATTGCCGATGCATTTACTTAGTTACGAATCAAATCTTGTTTGCTAGCAGAAAAAACCACATCTAACATAGGACGTACGTATAAAATAGGTAGGAAAACACACACCTAGGTATTTGATTAGAGTTTCAAATAAGTATGTTCAGCGTAGTTAGTGCAATAAATGACAATTGCGAGGTCTTTACTGGCATTATAAAGTACATTAGAGCTGGCAGACGCAGCCCGGGGCCGGGATAAGGCCATCATAAATATCGGTAAGGCCCCATATTTCGGTGTTAGGGGCCATATTTCTCCGGGAGCACCTCGGAGTGGCGTGAAATATAAACAAATTGAATGGGCCGTGATGACGAGCGGCATCAGCGCAAATTATGAGTAATGGAAACCGCGGAGAATAAAGATTTTGCACTCAAAGTGAACATATTATATCAGTAATTTTTATTTAATGGTCGTTTAAACAGTTCCTTACGATTCATTATCTTAAATATGGAATTTTAAAGAGCGGTTTTTACGGTAAACATCAGTACATATATTTATTAAGTAGGTAAAGTTTTTTTATATAAATATAACATACATCAGAAACAGAAGTAGGCTAGACCTAGGATAAAACTCTTACTTAGAAGTACATAGAAGCGAGCAGCGTAGGTATATCCTGATGCGTATCCGTGTTTAATATTGAAATTCACAAAACAAGAAGTTTAATTATTTATTTACCAACCTTACTAAAATTCTAAGTGTATTTTATATATATTTGCGCGAGAATTTTCTTCCTCCAGCTCTTCTACTGTCGCTATAATAAGGCACTATTTATATCAATCTGGTTCCCTCCACGCCCCGGACGTGTGTAACAACCTTAACTAATGGCCAAAATAATGACAGTTGCGAATCTACTGGAGGGCTGGATTTAAAGCCGTAAAGACAAATGGGATCCAGGAGGCAATTATCACTGATACAGTTCAAATAGATAAATATAAGATAGACAGATAGATAGAAAATTCTATATTGCACAGAACAAAATGTATCGTACATAGGCGAACTAAATGCTAGAGAGTATAGTTAACCTTTGTTTTGAAATAAAAACAAACTGAAATAATATTAATTGATATTTACATAATAAGGAAACCTTGTACATAACATATCACTTTTGACAGCCTTCACAGCTCAGTTGGTAGTAGCTCTGCCTTCTGCGCCGTAGGCCGTGGGTTCGATCCCCACCGAGAACAAATATTTGTGTGATGAACATAGATGTTTGTTCTCTGTCTGGGTGTTATATAATATTATAAGTATGTATTTACAAAAAAAAGTATATATGTAGTATATCAGCTATCTGGTTCCCATATCACAAGCTTTGGGTTAGTTTGGGGCCAGATAGTGCAGTGTGGATTGTCACTCTAAAAAAAAAAAAAAAAAACAATACTTAATACTCATTAATATATTAATTACTTACTTTAAATTTTAACATACAGACATTTGTGTCGTCTGCATTTGTCTTTAGGGTAAGTTGGTACTTATTACTATTATTTGTTAATCTACTTTGAGCACTGGTGGTCTAGTGGTAGCGGCCCCGCCTTCCGATCCTAAGATCGTGGGTTCGAAACCGGTCCAATGAGAATGCACCAATGAAATTTTTCTGTTCAAAAATTTATGTGCACAATGCTCAACTCTCAAACGATGAAGGAAAACATCGTGAGGAAACCGGCATGTCGTGGAACCTAAAAAGTTCTATAATTCTAGTTCTAAAATGTGTCCAGTGCTCGAAAGGAGCCTCTTGAGGCGCACTTAAAATCCTTTCACCACACTGTTTCGAAAGAAACTAGTGACACAACAAGAGAGAGAAGAATCTACTTTTCCACACGTCTTAGCCAAAATTAGTACCTCGACGTGTGCAATTTCAAATTTCACATGAAACATCGTAGAAATAAAGTTCAGCCAAAGAGTACCTAGTGCGTAATGTGGAAAAATAAAGGTTTTGATGATAATCTTGAAAATTGCTCTTTTAATAAAATAAATAACTGGACCTATAAAATCTATGAAATTTTTAATAACCTGTAAAAGTCGTCGACCTTATTTTTAGCAAAACATGCATTTTTAACCTTTTTCGTAATTATAATATAAGTAGCTACTTATCCTTATCATCAAATGACATCGATCATAAAAATTCTTTGGTTGGAATGCAGCATGGATTGGATTTACTACAATTCACTAATTTTTTCTTTAGCTAATTCATGTTTTTATTTTTACTTTCCTTATATTCGTAATGAAAAGCACAGAGTTTACCTCAGGTTAAAGACTTATTTACTCCCTCGAACTATTGGTGAGTTACTTTCACCCCTAGGGTAACAAAGTACTATTTCATTTTTGTACCGACTTTCACATCTAATGCAGTCGATGAGCAATGATGTAACTGGAGGGCCGACCCTAATTTTGACTACTGATTCAAAAGAACTTTTACACAACTGACGAGCATCACAGAGATCTAACAACTCCGGCGGTGAAGTAGGTGATATAGGTAGCGTTTATCCCATCAAGCATCCTTCGTTAGGATGCACCGTCTTGGTAGGATAGGCGTAATTAGCAGCGATTGCAGGCAATTCCTCGGGTGACGCTGGCGCCGCTGCCAGTGGGCGGCGGAAGCCCACTTCCTAATTGCGCCGTCTGAGACACCTCAACCGGCGCCTCGGCAATCAACGCCAATCGCTATCTACTCGCCAAACCGACAATCCACTTTATAACACCGTAATATAGAGTTTTCTCATTAATCCTTATTAATATAGCCTGGGCATAGGCTGTGTTAAGGAATTGCCTCATTAAATCGCACTTCCGAGCAGATATGTCCCACGTTATTCTGCGCGAATCTTCTAAATATATGTACATCCTACAAATATTATAAACGCGAAAGTTTGTAAGTATGGATGGATGGATGGATGTTTGTTAATCTTTCACGTAAAAACTACTGAATGGATTTTAATGAAACTTTACAATAATATAGCTTATACATCAGAATAACACATAGGCTACAATCTATAAAGATATTGTGTGACTAATCCTGGGTTAGTTGTATATTATATAATGGAAAGGAGCACTTAAAATTACCTATTTCATAACACTGTTTCGAAGAACACTAGTGAGACAGAAGAGGAGAGGTCTTTGGCTCACCGACGGTGGATGGATGGTACGAGTTTAAGTAAACGAGATGGCCATAAAAGTATGAAAACTACCGTAGGTATCAGATTTTTATACAATGTGGAATTTCAGGAATTAGAATCTTTACGGATACATCGAAATATTTCACTAGTAAAATTATCATTATAAGTTCGAACAAGTCCACTTATGACATAGGCCAAATTTAGAATTAGGTGGTAGTCACCTCGTTTAGCAGGAGCATTGGTGGCGCGCACGGATTGCTCATTTTCAGATTTTCATTGTTTAAATATTTGATTTATGATAAAATAAATTGAACCTAATCAAACATTTCCTAAAAAATATGGTTTTGGTTTAGGCTTTCGTGAAAATACCGTTGTGTTAGAACGATTTTTCACATAAATTTATATACATGTGGGTCGATTGACTTTTCTTCTCTTCAACCACCTGCGGGGAAATTACCTAACAAGCAGTAGCAGTACTACTACTGATATTGAATATAAAATGAGATGTTGCCTTCAGCCAGTCGATTAACGATTGTATCAAAATCATATATTTACTGAACCCTTGGTATGTTTTATTTGAGATTTTTCATAATTATTTACACAGTGATTTAAATCTTCACAAATGTTGAAGTGTGCGAGATGGTGGTCGCGTCAGCGTCGCGCTAGTAATAATATCAGTTATTTTCACAAGATCAGTGTCTTCACATTTTTGAATAAGAATACCTACCATACGATGGCTTTACAATCGTAGATATTCGAGGCTGGTCCAAGCAGTGGACAAAGTCCATGAATCGTTATTTAATTTTATTTAGATTTATTTATTTATCCCATGGATTAATTTGATATAAACAAATGCTAGTTCAATGTGTTTTTTTATTTATATGTTATTCAGTTCATTATGCCCCCTTGTCCTTGCAATATGAAGGACATTTTATTTAAAAAATCCTCTTTTATCAAGTCCTTTATAATCACCATAATCGTACCTATGTGAAATTATTTCCACTTGATATGTATAATTGGCACATGCACGCAATGTTTCTTTAATTTAAACACTTTTACAAAGGTGGGTTGCGGAATACCTAATTGACTGATTAACCTGTATAAGTTTTTAAAACAAATGGGTTAAAACAATAAAATCAGCTATTGGCGAAAAAGGAGTATTTAATTCATTCGTCCATAGGCTTTAGCCCAAACAAAAAAGAAAATTAATAAAACGGTTTATTGCGAGTAGGACTCGCGCTCTGAATGTTCCATATATTAAATTAAAAACTTCCAATCCGTAAATTAATACTAAATAGTCCTTCGAGTGTGTGTTTGTAGGAACTATTTCCTACAAACTTCACCAACCCATTTATGGGTAAAGTAAAAATTCGTAATAAGTGTTACAGTAGGTTCCTAGTACTTCAACCTTAAAAATAGAAGTAAAGTTACTGAAAGGACTCTAAAGGTGCTTTAATTTTACCATTTCCATACGAAAATAAGACAATTAGTGCACTTTTTTAATATGTTTTGTTGAAGCTTATTTTTTACAGCACACTTACTCTGCGGTATACATTTCGAGTTGATACATGTAACAGTTTCTGAAAAATAAACACAGAAAAGTGATCCTATAAGGGTGGAACCCTTTTTTTCCTTCAGGGCCTCATGTGGGTTTAGTTAACCCATATTTTGTTTGCAGTTATCGCTAGAGATTAAAGAGTTGTTCGGTAATAAACTAATACTATGAATAAGAACTACTATTTACTAATGTAACTTAAACTCAGCCAGATACTGATTCTTCAGAACATACAACTATTTCAGAAATATTCCATTAGTATGATTATGATTTAAAAGTGTTATGCTTACAAGCTAATTTTGGACCTAAGCATAATTTAGTATTACCTATGGCTGATACTATTGGTTGGTATTCAACTCTACTTATCCTATAAGCCATAACTAAATACAGATCAGTGTTAAAAAAATATATAAATAGCTACTAAAAATAAAAATATAAGTAATACTATTCAGCCATAGACGAATGACACTCCATCTTCAATTTGAAAACCTCAATATGTTATCAAAGCGTATTAAGGTTGTACATATTAGCACTGTACACAAAATTTTACTTATGCCTTATTCAAAGTCTTAGCACTTATAGTTCGTACCTTTTATATCCTCAGTGGTAACGTCGTGGTTCTCTTTGTTCGCTTGTATCTTCTCTATGAGGTGTTCCAGCCTACTGCTGTTTCCCCTGAATAGCATGATCATGTCCGCACTTTAGCAGCTCACAAACGACACGGCGACGCTCGCCGGCTGTCTCCCGCACTTTGACACCGTCTGATTGCCGCAGGTGCATCGGTTCCAGTTTATTTTGGAACTTTTTGCGGGTTTATTGCGCGTGCGAATTAATATCGGACAGGTGCCACTAATTGAAGGGGCGCCCGTCGCGGCTGCGCTTCCTTCACGGCAATTATTCGGGTGCCTGCTGCCGGTCTGTTTAATTAGCGTGGATATACGCGTGCACCTTGTCACAGGTGGCTAGTGGTCAGACGGGTCGGTGCAGCGGTGCGCCGTGAGTGGCGAGTTGGTCGCGACTGCGAGCTGCGGCGCGGGCCTCCGGTGGGCGAGTGCCAGCGCCTAGCACCTCGCACCCACCCGCGGCACCCAGCCCCGCCTGCGGCCCCGCCCACACGACCTCCTCCCACCGGCACCCACTGCCGAACCGACACTATCTACTAAACTTACTCTAAACGTAACTTAGTTTTAACGAGTTAGTAGACAGGGCAACACTTAGAAAACAAGTTCCAACCCCTTATCTGTAAAAGTTCGTTATAACTATTCTTACACCTCATCCTGTCACTACTGAGATCCTTAGCAGACCATGCAAACAAACTTACAACTGTACTGACAAGGCTTACAAATAAATTGTTATTATTTTGAATCGGAGCCAGAAACTTGATGGATGAACATATAATTAGCCTACAGCAGATACAAGCAGATAGCATTTGTTTCCGTTCAAACTTATATCAATCATTCGTTTGTTTGAAATGAAGGATGGAATGGAAAAATGCTTTTTGGGTTCATGAAATCCCTGGCGTAATCACTCGTCAATTACAGATTGAAGCATTCCGAGTCGGTCTTGCGGCGCGGTGGCGGCATGCGTGAATATATCAAGAAATAAATGAATCGAATGACAGGCGGATGATGCTAAAAGCTTGTCAAAAGAGCGTCGCGTGGAAAAGTGTGTTTAGATTTTCCCCGTTCCACCCACAGGCGTGGGCGCGGCCAATGGGCGCCACCGCTGCCTCCCGCGCGCCGCACTCTGCCGCGCTCCACTAAGCTCCACTAAATACAATGCAGTGCTGAACCTTTTAAACAAGCCTTTCGTCTTTTTCAAAATTACAAAGAAAGCCTGGTTAACGTCGTCATAATTCTCCACGGTCTGATGACTAACGATACTGTTTCGTAATCAATTGCATTATTTCTCTTCTTTTTTCTTCAGTCTTTATTTAGTGTTGTTTTGTTAATAGATTTTTTTGTATGGTGGATTAAAATATGATTTGGTAGGATTGCGGTCACCCGGTGTCCGGCAATGGCTCCATAGGGGACGATAGAGGCAGTTCGGCTCGCGGCGCTACCTTTTAGTTGTGAATATATTTTCGGGATTACACCAACGACACCGGCAGCTGTAATTTTGGGGATAAACTCAAAAGTATCTGCATTAAGTGTCCCCACGTGATTTGAATTATATCGCGATAAAAATAAACACATATGGTATGCACAAAAAAAACAATGATTAATATTTTTTTCTGTTTGCACTGCTACGCCGCAATGCACCCTGCATTACAATCATTGGTAGGTAAATAAGTTATATTGCTCTAAGTCATATTACTAAACGGGAGCACAATCATAGACTTGACAAACGAATGAGCATTAAACATTCAAGCTACTTTCACGTGGCTGATTGACGTAACTGTCAGGACTCGGGCGCCAACGCCCATCCGATACAAAAGGGTTAAGCATAAATACTTAATAGGAGCGCACCTCCTGACGTGCCCGATTAGTCTGTCAACCTCCAAACCTCGAAATGAATAAAGTATTACGAAAAAGTGCTTCTTATCGCCATTTGCGACACAGCAATGTCCACCATGATGAGGGTCGAATGGCTTTACTCGGTCTATTTGAGCAAAAACTGCCTCACAAAATGACACTGTTGCGACGATGGTTTAGGTGTTTGGTTTAAATGAAAAATACGTAGTCCACAATGGCAACACACAAATTTAAGTAATAATGAAAACTACAACAAATTATTATCACTAACGGTACAATTTAGGTAGTGCCTAAACTGTATAACTATCATAATATGATAGACTCCAATGTAAATTCCCCATTACCAATGTTATCTGACAAATCCCCAAGTTCGTGATCGCTCCGACACGACTCTCCTGAATGTTTGATGAGACGAGCTGACGGCTACCAGCTACGTAAAGACGCTAATGTTCAACCCTTGATTTGGACGGTACAACAACTTGCGATACATACACTATTATTGATCTTATTATTTATTTAGTACCTTACAAATTGCTAGTAGAATAGAGTACAGCAAGAAAATTCTAAGACTATTCTACGTACCTATACACACATAGTAGGCTATGTGGTGTGTTAAGAGGTCAACTTATATAGAGGATAATATTGTTGAGGAGTTTAACTAAAATGTTTTCCCACCGCACCGGTTTAAATCGACAGTTCAATTCTAGAGCTGAACTACAATGGCTTTAGTATTTACTAAAAATGCACTTTATTCTTAACTAAAGCTGAGAGACGATGAAATGTTTTAGTTCATTTGCATAAAACAAATATAAACAAAATCAAAACAAATAAAAAAACCTTCGTAGTTCCTCACCCACAAACAAGTTAATCTAATCTTTTAGGAGTAAAAAATCTACAGCCATAATTTAAAATATTTGTTTCCGACCGTGACGAATTTACGTTGTCAACAAACAACAATCACCCTAACTTTTTTTCGTTCCTACCTGCCTCTCAGGGGAGACAGCACACGTCCGTCCGCCTTCTAATAAATCAGTTCCACAGACTTCAATCTAAGGGTTTATAAAGCCTTATGAAGCTTGCTTGAGAGAATTGAGGTAGTTGTACTATGGGGAATCAAATGGTTTCTGTGTTCCCTACGACTCAACCAAATGGGCATAGTAGTTGTGCCGAGGGTCTGGGTTAAGTCGTAGGGAACTCAGTTGTGTAGAATTGAATCCAAAATGCCCACGGCAAAACAAGATGGGCATAGCATTGCCTTGGGTCCGGAAGGAGAATCTCCTCAGTTGCACATTTTTATTTGCTGAAGAAAGTTTTCTTTTTGCAATGTAAACATAAAAATTTACGAAAAAAATATATTGGAAAACGTACAAAAGTCTGCTGTGAGTCTGAGAATATTAATTTAGTTAAATCCCTCCCTAAAGGTGTCACGCGGTTTCATTATATAAATGGGTACGTCACGTATGCCCCGTTGCTCCTTTTCAATCAATCAGTGAGAATGAGGCTTGACATCTGTATGCCTCAAGTACGCAGTGCATCGTAGGGCAGATTTATATCGTGCGTGACTTACGAGACAACACTTTGTTATAGGTGGTGGTCACAACTTCACATCAGGTGGGCAATCTGCTTGTGTCATCAGCAACTGTATAAAAAAACTGTTATACATCTTATTGATCGAGTGAGCGAAGCGAACAAAGATCTTAGTTTCAACTTGGGCGATTTGGCATTTTATGTATGTATGTATGTATGTATGTATGTATGTATGTATGTATGTATGTATGTTTGTCTGGCCATAACTTTCGAACCGTCGATCCGATCTGCATGAAATTTGATAAGTCGACAGATTGTACTTGAGAAATTTACTGGTAAGTATTTGAGTAAAATCGGATGAAGGGTTACTAAGATATGGGGTTTTTTAAGAGGGCAAAAATAAAAAAAGTTACATAAAAAAATCAAGTTATATGTCATATGAAAGGGCTTTGTTTGGACATTCCAAAACAATTTTTACTTTTTTTCTGGGACGCTTGATTTTTGAGATACAACAAAAAAGTTAAATTAACATAACCAACGATCCAAGAGCTCCCATCTCTAGGAATTTCGTTGACATCAAGGTTTTTCTACTGGTCGCCCAGTTAGTTTGCTTTTTCTTATTTTTTTTTCTTGAAATATATTAAGAAGGTACTCAGTTCTCATAAAATGGTAATAGACACCTGGTCTGATGATGGAGCCAAGGTCTGTTCAACGGAACTCTTCAATAAATAGGCCAATAGAGTTGAAACTTGGTTACCATACTAAGTTAGTAGGCGGTAGTCAGAAAAAAGTCCAAACATAATGATTGGACTTGCCTCTGACTACCACCTACTCAAAGTGATGCGTTCGTCGGATCGCATCACGAGATCTCAGTTCGGGGCGAACTACTAGTATATAAATATAGACTTACCAGCTTGGTTTTCGGAGATCAAGTACACAATTTTTGATCGAGTGAGCGAAGCGAACGAAGATCTTAGTTTCAACTTGGGCGATTTGGCATTTTATGTATGTATGTATGTATGTATGTATGTTTGTCTGGCCATAACTTTCGAACCGTTGATCTGATCTGCATGAAATTTGATAAGTCCATAGCTTGTGCTTGAGAAATTTACTGGTAAGTATATGAGTAAAATCGGTTGAAGGGTTATTAAGATATGGGGTTTTTTAAGGGGGCAAAAATTTAAAAAGTTACATAAAATAATCAAGTTACATGTCATATGAAAGGGCTTTGTTTGGACATTCCAAAACAATTTTTACTTTTTTTCTGGGACGCTCGGTTTTTGAGATACATCAAAAAAGTTAAATTAAGATAACCATCGATCCAAGAGCTCCCATCTCTAGGAATTTCGTTGACATCAAGGTTTTTCTACTGGTCGCCCAGTTCCGTTGCTTTTTTTTATTTTTTTTTCTTGAAATAAGTTAAGAAGGTACTCAGTTCTCATAAAATGGTGACAGCTACCTGGTCTGATGATGGAGCCAAGGTCTATTCAACGGAACTCTTCAATAAATAGGCCAATAGAGTTGAAACTTGGTTACCATACCAAGTTAGTAGGCGGTAGTCAGAAAAAGTTCAAAAATAATGTTTGGACTTGCCTCTGACTACTTACTCAAAGTTTTGATGCGTCCGTCGAGTCGCATCACGAGATCTCAGTTCGGGGTGAACTACTAGTTTATGTTAATTTTATTAAAATGTGTCGTCACGTAAACCTTCATTCAAAAGGTTAAGTAAAACACGTATTGCAAGCTCATCACACTAAGCTAAAACATTTCAACCTTCCCTTACGTCCACAGCCACTGATGAGCGTAAAATGAAGGCCACACAGGACAAACATATCGATGAGGGTGACGTTTTTGTGAGATCGCGCCACAAGATAGGCAGGGTGGTCCATCGCGTTATTCACCATCACCCTTATCTCGAGTTATCAGTGCAATTCTGGTTCAAAATGAAGGAAAACTTGCTTAGATTTTTTTCATATTTAATTTCAGTTAAATAGTTTACCTATGTGAAAGAGCGCGTAGTTGTTTTCAAACTTTTGCAATTTACATAATAAGTTATAACTTTAGAAAATATACAATGAATATACAGTTTGTTTACAAAATAATGACAATGAATAAAGTATTTACAAAATACACATGAAACAGTTGAGCATCTGTAGACCGTTGCAAACGATCTAGAGATAGCTCATCCAAATCAATATAATTATTTAAAAATAGAGGTCATTATTTTCAATATTTTATACTGGTTTTTACCCGCATCGGCATACCGAAGGAAGGCAATAACATCAACACAGATCCTGACTAATGTCATATCATAACCACAAGCGGCCAGATTCCGGCACGGCCGCGTAAATCTACGTACGCAATAAACACTACCGTCCCGACAAAACGCGACCGCGTTTAGATACCATCTACTCAGCCGTAAGTGTAAACTCATATTTAGTTAAACGATTATGAGGCAGTTTACCCGCGCCGTTTCACCCTCGTTCAGTCAAAAGAATAGGACAAAGGCTGTAGTAGAATTGCATTAGAGATAAACGAATTAGTTAAAAGTGTTTTGAAAATTGGCTACTGCTTATAGAGGTAGACGCATTCCCAAAGAAAGCATTTACCAGTTTCCGCTTAAACCAGCGATGGTATGAATTTATGCACTACTAGCGGGATCCCGCGCGGCTTCGTTCGTCTTAAGCTTTTTCCTTACAAACTATCAAATATATTCGTATGTACCTAGTGTACTTGTACAGTAAGTCCGAAGTGATTTCTTGTACCAGCGTAGACCGTCGGCAACCTGTTTTGAACGAAAATGCGCCCTAATATTGTGTGGGGGATCGGACAAGCTACATGTGTCAAATGAAGCGCGCAGAGGGAAGATACGCGACGTCACGTATCGCGGCGATGGTATCCCTGACGCGGCGGCCTGCGAGCGCGACTTCTCACACGAAATGGGTCAATTAAGACGTGGGAGTGAGCTATACGTGACCGTAACACCCGATGCCGCCGAGATATACCGGTGCTGCGTTTCACGCCTCACTATCTAATGCGTGAGTGTCACGCGGATTGAGGCTGCTGTGTCTACAGATGGTTCTCAGAGATGTCTAAAAAACTCACGATTTGGTTCGTGTTCGAGTGATAAAACCTTCTTCCGTATTTGTGTTGGTAAAAGCAAACCCACAATCAATTCTTCCCCTCAACAATAGAATTGGGCGTGAGCGCCAAATCACTTCCACTTCGGAAGCAATAGCTTCTCAATGGCTTCCGGACCACTCCGAATCTTTAATTTATGACTCAAAATATATTATGTGTATTGTGTATCTTTAAAATAAATAAATATGTATTTTAGAAAGAACTTAAAAATTTTCCCTCTGTTCACATAGACATTGTGATCTACTTTATAAGCTTACGTGATAAGCAATTTAATTTATTGAGCAGCCAATGACAACAAGTTTTGCAACGGAGATTTCATAGTTGAAAATATTTTTGTCAGTATGATCCGTGGGAATCGGTGCATCGAAAGTCCAAGCATGAGCGCGAGCTGAGCGGAACGAACCAAGAACCACGGCTTGGTGACACTTCCGACGCGAGCTCCTACTACGCTACTACGACAGGGTTGATTAGCGCTGCCACTCAGAAGCACCATGATCTTGGAAATTCAAAAATTCTCTTATGTTGTGTAACAAAACAATCAACATAAAACATTACCTATAAACTTTGTATTTTTTTTTGCGTAAGTATTTTTATGATGCATGCTGCATAGGTAGGCTAAATTAAAATCTTAGGTAGTTTTCAGTTTTCCATGTAACTTTAACCTAAAATAAAAAACAATAACACTTAAACTAAATAACTTTTCGCTTGCACTCGCACTTTAAATAACATAAGTTTCAGAAAATAACATAACAAATATAAAAATATAATTTTGATCCAAATAAGTTCTACTCGTATTATTTCATGCTATAGGTGCAATACCATTTTTGACACCAGCTAAACCAAATCTAAGCCGAAACCAAAAGCGATTGGCCAGGGAAGCTATGGCATGCTCGTGATCTGCGATTTGTGCGGCCGCGTTACAAAGTACTTTTTATCAGCTCTTGGTGAGCCGCGCTAGTTACTGCAACCCTGGTTGGGTCAAACGATGGTTTTCTAAAATAGCGCTCATATTTAAAAATAGGTCGAGTATCCCTCAGACATAATTATCCAAAGTTCTTGATTACCAAGATAACTAAGTCGAAGTCTACCGTGCAAGGGAACATCTAGCTTACCCAAGGATTAAATGGATGAATGTTGATATAAAAAAAAATATAAAATGGTTTTAAGACTATCATAGTCTTAAAACCATTTTATATTTTTTTTTATATCTAGGGTAAGCTAGATGTTCCCTTACATATTTTGGTAACAAATATCCTTTCAGACTCTTTGAGGAACGAAATATTGGTGAACATTCCACATATCTAAAGGAGTTAACCAGGGGCAGTAAAGTTACAGGATTACAATATCAATCAACGTAATCACTGACTTTTACGTCCGTCATAAAACGGTCGAAACTTCTCAAGATACCGGAGCTGAAGCGCCTCACGTTTGGTGCCTTGTCGTGCAGACGAAAAACCTAAATCAGCAAAAATACAATACAAAACTATAACAAAAAACTAACACCAACAAAAACCTGTGGTTTACTGTATTTTCGCCTGGCCTCAAAATCTGTTAGCCGTTTTTGATTCCCATATTACGAACCTTGCTTAGCTTGGGGTTAAATAGTGTTGTATGAAATGTGTACTATTTTTTTTTGATCGAGTGTTCGAAGCGAACGAAGATCTTTAGTTTCAACTTGGGCGATTTGGCATTTTATGTATGTATGTATGTATGTATATGTATGTATGTTGTTTGTCTGGCCATAATTTTCGAACCGTTGATCCGATCTGCATGAAATTTGATAAGTCGATAGCTTGTGCTTGAGAAATTTACTGGTAAGTGTATGAGCAAAATCGGATGAAGGGTTATTAAGATATGGTGTTTTTTAAGGAGGCAAAAATAAAAAAAGTTACATAAAAAATCAAGTTACATGTCATATGAAAGGGCTTTGTTTGGACATTCCAACACAATTTTTAATTTTTTTCTGGGACGCTCGGTTTTTGAGATACAACAAAAAAGTTAAATTAAGATAACCAACGATCCAAGAGCTCCCATTTCTAGGAATTTCGTTGACATCAAGGTTTTTCTACTGGTCGGACAGTTCCTTTGCTTTTTAGTATTTTTTTTTCTTGAAAGAAATTAAGAAGGTACTCAGTTCTCATAAAATGGTAACAACGACCAGGTCTGATGATGGAGCCAAGGTCTGTTCAACGGAACTCTTCAATAAATAGGCCAATAGAGTTGAAACTTGGTTACCATACCAAGTTAGTAGGCGGTAGTCAGAAAAAAGTCCAAACATAATGTTTGGACTTGCCTCTGACTACCACCTGCTCAAATTTTTGGTGCGTTCGTCGGTTCGCATCACGAGATCTCAGTTCGGGGCGAACCACTAGTTTATGTAAGTATTTATAGTCTGGTCATGTATGGTCTACGTCATTGATTCCTAAAGTGGTCCAGGTGGACCCCCAGGGGTCCACGGGAGATTTTGCGGGGATCTACGTTGGCGTGACAAAAAAATGGGGGTTCACAATTCGTAAGCGTCTACGAAAATTTATCTGGTTTCGATAGTAAAGAACAAAAATGTTGGCTTGACTTCACCCACGGAACAGAGAATAAGAGGAAATCGCATGATGGCTTTCTATGAAGAGAACCAGTGTCGCCGAACTCACACATGTAAAAACGAACACACTTAGAAATAAAAGTTATAATTGGTTGAATGAGACCGTTAAATAAGACTTAAAAGCATAATACTAATTGAACGGATATAAAACCTTAGAGCTATCAGAA
Source organism: Chloroclysta siterata (assembly GCA_932294275.1). Taxonomy (NCBI): domain Eukaryota; kingdom Metazoa; phylum Arthropoda; class Insecta; order Lepidoptera; family Geometridae; genus Chloroclysta; species Chloroclysta siterata. Next base: position 10,138,156 of record OW028598.1, read on the forward strand.
CATGATTCAAAATGCAATCAAATAAACAGTAATCAAATATGAAAGTCTACTTAGTTTACTCAGCAACAGATGGCGCGCATTTGCAAAATATTTTTGTTTTAGTGCCTATTGCTTAGGAGTAAGATTGATAATGCAATGGCGGTTACTTGATTACCCACAAAACAAAACTACTCAACAAGAGATGGCGCTGTCGCTATCGATTTTTGTTATAGTCTCTAAAAACAAAGCATAAGATTGATAATGCAATGGCTGTTGCTCGAACATAGCTACTCGGTTAGTGATGTACCAATGCGGATGCAAGACGAATATATCGATATCGATTATTACCTAACTACTGAAGGATAATGGGTAGTACGTCAGGTTATATTTGTGGCGGTCGAAATAAAAAAGCTTTTCTTTTCTTTCTTTCTTTATTAATACACATTATCTTCTATATATGGTGGGTTTTCCAGCAATGAACCTGATAAAATTCAAACGTCTTTTATATTTTTCGTCTTTTTCATTCTGTCTTCTACATTTTTTGACTTACGGACCTAAGATTTGGCGTGAAGTAAGGTGATTAATCTGGCTAAGATTATGCATTATTAGATTATTCATATAATCTTTAGATTTCCTAGAAATACAGGTTCAGCAAAAAATAAGAATTGGTTAATTGCGTAACACGGGTGGTACGCATTGAACCAGACGAAAACATATAAAAATACAAAAATAATTAAAGCTATCGATAACACATTCATCAGTTTATTTGGGTCACATCCCTAATTGAGTAGCATGGTAATGTTTAAGAGAAACACGACCTTATCATCTATGATTCACAGTCTATCTTTGTTTGACGGTTTTGTATTTAAACAAAACTAACAAAAAACAATTAAATAATACTTACCGGTGATATGATATGCCCCCTTTTGATAAATTTTTGGTTCGGCTATGGTTCCCACACTACAAAACGGCACAAAACGGCATTTTTTGTTTTTTTTGGGGTATGTTTACCTTGACGAAGTTCAAACACGACTGATGTGAGCGGAGCATGAAGCGCGCGGGATCCCGCATACTTGGTGCTAGCGGGCTCCGCCCACTTTCTAATTCTATGTATATTTACATTTCTGTGACTTCACCTATCAATGTAGGCAGATAATAAGGTATTTTAGGAAGCTAATATTAAGTAGCTAATATTTTAATTACATATTTGAATAAATTCAACACAAGAAAATATACTATTTTTCTCTTTATTTTCACCACTCCGAATGGAGAGTTTTCTAAATAAAATAACTGATAATTGATTGGTTTCTTGTGCTTTGAGTAGATGTCAATAACGTAAAGTTGGATGGAAGGCCAACTTTACTTTTATGATAACTAATTAATTAACCAATCAATTCTCACTTTTTTTTCGAAAACTGTTAATTTGTGGTTGGAACTCGGCCGCAACTTTCCATAATTAGATCTAATCATCACATTTTTTGTCGACTGGGAATATGGTATAAATGTAGTTGCACGGTGTTCACTGAAACCAGCTAAATTTTGAACACGGACTATGAGAAAAAAACAATTAGGAACCTCTGGTCTACGTCAACGTAGCACTCCTGCTACGGAGTTTGCTTGTGTTTACTGCAAAAGACATCAACGCGTATCACTAGTTTTTCTTATTGATCGAGTGAGCGAAGCGAACGAAGATCTTAGTTTCAACTTGGGCGATTTGGCATTTTATGTATGTATGTATGTATGTATGTATGTATGTTTGTCTGGCGATAACTTTAGAACCGTTGATCCGATCTGCATGAAATTTGATATGTCGATAGCTTGTACTTGAGAAATTTACTGGTAAGTATATGAGTAAAATCGGATGAAGGGTTTTTGAGATTTGGGGTTTTTTAAGGGGGCAAAAATAAAAAAAGTTACATAAAAAAACCAAGTTACATGTCATATGAAACGGCTTTGTTTGGACATCCCAAAACAATTTTTACATTTTTTTTGGGACGCTCGGTTTTTGAGATAAAATAATAAAAGTTAAATTAAGATAACCAGCGATCCAAGAGCTCCCATCTCTTTGAGTTTCGTTGACATCAAGGTTTTTCTACGGGTCGGCCAGTTCCTTTGCTTTTTCTTAATTTTTTTTCTTGAAATAAATTAAGGAGGTACTCAGTTCTCATAAAATGGTAACGACGACCAGGTCTGATGATGGAGCCAAGGTCTGTTCAACGGAACTCTTCAATAAACAGGCCAATAGAGTTGAAACTTGGTAACCATACCAAGTTAGTAGGCGGTAGTCAGAAAAAGTCCAAAGATAATGTTTGGACTTGCCTCTGACTACTACGTACTCAAAGTTTTGATTGGTTCGTCGGGTCGCATCACGAGATCTCAGTTCGGGGAGAACTACTAGTTGATAATTAAAAAACTACCAACACGAGTTTTTTTAATTAACATGCTGTGTCCCGCTGATGGGTTAAGACTCTCCGAAAATATATACTCATGATATACAGGGTGTAAAGTCATGTACGACATTAAATTGAAACACGTATTCCTATTAACATTTTTAGATTTTAGGCGTTGGTTTTATCAAAAAAGCCTGAATATTTATCGAGATATCGATACTTTTCCAATAAATACGTTTTATACAACCTGTATCTCTAACCGCCGGTGCTGAGGTCAAATTTCCGGGGTCATGAAGTCATATGTCTCATCAATGAAACGAAAAAAAAGGAGAGAGTTACCATATTAATACGCGTTAGAGCGTATACAAATCATATCTGTACGCTAAGTCGCTCACGTTGTCAAATTTCGCTTTGCGACAAGGACAGATATCATTCCGCGTACGTGAGTGATAGAGACAGATAGGTACGCAGCGATCTCACTCTGGCCGGCGCCTCGGCCGAGAAACAATATTTTTATTTCAGTCAGTAAGCGTCTTGGTAGCGACCTTGACCTATCTAATTTTGAAAATTGTACATTCGTCTTATTACTAGTGACAAGTGTCTAGATTTGGTACCGCGAAATAGACTCTTTTTGTGAGTGTGTGTGTCTTGTTAATGTCATCAAAATGCAGAACTTATTGAGAAAGTTATTAGTGAAATTAGGCATTGTTCTACCAAACCCTAGAACAGTTGTAGGAGCTCTTCAACGCATTAATTTGTGTGTGCAACGTGGGAATCCACGTAAGGCACACTTGGCATATTGGAAACCTACGGATTTGAGGTAACTAGTTTTATATTTTCCACATGCCGCGCTATCGGCAAATCAAAGACGCCGGCCGCCGCGCGCATGCGCCGGCGCGGCGCTGCAAGGCCAGCGTAAACGTAGGCATTCGTAGTATGTATGTATGTGTGTGTGCGGTTTCTACGCGCGGCGTACGTTGCTTTGTTTGTGTTTTTATACAGAATGCTTAATAATTTTATGCTTAATCTGATATTTAGTTTGTTTGAAAATAAAAAAATCTCAATTATGAATGAATGTAAATAAAACCTTTTTTAAATCAATACTAGATAGTAGTACTACACGTGTATTAATTTAATGTCGTACAGTCGTTTACACGTTGTATAGTTAAAAAGTAGTTCAATAATTTAAAACAAAGTGAATGATGTCGCACGCTGTCAAGATGATGATTCTATCACAGTTCAAATTGTAGTTACAAACAATTTTGAATCGCATTACTTATTCAGCATTTCGCCACCTGCCCAAATAACTTGATTTCTAATAGATAGGTGAGGTTGTAGCCAGCAGGTGCCGGCGGCAGAGCGCGACCGCAGCATCACCTGCGCCGGAACTACGTGCCGATTCGCCTGCTGCTTACTGCCTGAACTGATTGAGCTAAGCAAACTGCCTGGTTAAGTCCCCCTTTATTCAAGTCTTAGCAAAACTTGCAGCGGTCAAACCGACGGGAAGTCTAGCAATAGAAACAAATGCTTGTAAACTTTCTTATTAGGCCCATTTCCTCCAGCCGTAGCTTCACGATTTTGATCCCCAGGCACGGTAGATATTCCCTCAGATTTCAAATTGTTTGGGATGTTTAGAGGGTAGTCAGAGTCTGACGAACAGTCCAGCTTTACTTACTACACTAAATCGAGCGTGCTCGCAAACCTCGAACAAACTCGATCTTGTAAATAATTGATCGAGTGAGCGAAGCGAACGAAGATCTTAGTTTCAACTTGGGCGATTTGGCATTTTATGTATGTATGTATGTATGTATGTATGTATGTATGTTTGTCTGGCGATAACTTTAGAACCGTTGATCCGATCTGCATGAAATTTGATATGTCGATAGCTTGTACTTGAGAAATTTACTGGTAAGTATATGAGTAAAATCGGATGAATGGTTTTTGAGATATGGGGTTTTTTAAGGGGGCAAAAATAAAAAAAGTTACATAAAAAAATCAAGTTACATGTCATATTAAAGGACTTTGTTTGGACATCCCAAAACAATTTTTACTTTTTTTTTGGGACGCTCGGTTTTTGAGATAAAACAAAATTAGTTAAACTAAGATAACCAGCGATCCAAGAGCTCCCATCTCTAAGAGTTTCGTTGACATCAAGGTTTTTCTACTGGTCGGTCAGTTCCTTTGCTTTTTCTTATTTTTTTTTCTTGAAATAAATTAAGTAGGTACTCAGTTCTTATAAAATGGTGACGAAGACCAGGTCTGATGATGGAGCCAAGGTCTGTTCAACGGAACTCTTTAATAAATAGGCCAATTGAGTTGAAACTTGATTACCATACCAAGTTAGTAGGCGGTACTCAGAAAAAAGTCCAAAGGTAATGTTTGGACTTGCCTCTGACTACTACCTGCTCAAAGTTTTGATGCGTTCGTCGGGTCGCATCACGAGATCTCAGTTCGGGGCGAACTACTAGTATAATATTTAATTGCCTATTTTATTACATAATTACTTATATATACAGATATAAGTAATTATGTTACTATAATAATATTACTTATATATACAGATATAAGTAATTATGTTACATCTGAAGACTTCTACGAAAACAAATTGATAGAACTATACTCTATACTATATTAGATATAGTTCTATCAATTTGTTCAACACAAACTGGGATCCAAAGACAATGTTCTTACTCAAATTCCTTACATTTGCATTTCCTTAAATAAAGGGCACTGCACGTGGACCGGAAAACTCGCCCTCCAAATTGTCCGGCGTGGGTACTGTGTCCGGTACCTACTGGCCCGTGCGTGTCCGGCAGTGGCCCGAACGTCCGGTTGCGCTACCGGCACTTTACATTCGCTATATGGACTTCCGCCTCTCCAAGATAGTTCTCTGACAACATAGATTTATTTAATGACGGGCTTTTCAAAGATGACCAGCGTACATTATGTGATTACAAGATGTTAAATTGAATTGTCAAGGCTTATTAAAAATTTTCTTAATTTGTAATAAAGTACCATTATTAGAAACTAGCGGCCTGTCCCAGCTTCGCATGGGTGGTCATAAATTTTTTGAACATTTTAGGATAAACTTAGACCGTGTGTTCGAGCCTCGCGTCTACTTATTTCATACATTTGCACGTCCTCCTCCTTGAGTGAGTTAAATCACACCCCGTGCGTGACCCGTGGACCCGTTAACATTTTTAATTTCGTCATATCTTTTAAATGGAATGTCCGATTTGAAAAATTTAAGAAGTAATCTATAGGTATTGAAACCGTCTTAATTATGAAATGATTTATTTGGATAAGGATTTATACCAAGGTACAAATAAACACCCTTTTCTAGCGGCGGCACTTCAATTAATTTTTTATAATAAAAGAACACTTATTGTGACATAACTATAATAGTTAGACATATGCTGTCGCGATATTTTTTGTAGATGATGACGTGTTCTACAAAATCGTAGTACATTGTTTTATTCTATCATCAATAGTTTTCACAGCGCACGCGATGTAAGATTTTTGTTTTCCACCTTGGATTACATTATTGGAGTTTTAGTAAGGATCCCTGATTTTTTTGAAAATATAATATAGCCTATGTTACTCAGGGATAATGTAGCATTCTAATGGTGAAAGAATTTTTGAAATCAGACCAGTAGTTTTTGAGCCTATTCGTTACATACAAAAATACAAATATTTCCTCTTTATAATATTACTAGCGGCCTGTCCCAGCTTCGCATGGGTGGTCATAAATTTTTTGAACATTTTAGGATAAACTTAGAGCGTGGGTTCGAGCCTCGCGTCTACTTATTTCATACATTTGCACGCGCTTCTCCTTGAGTGAATGAAATCGCACCCCGAGCGTGACCCGTGGACCCGTTAACATTTTTAATTTCGTCATATCTTTTGAATGGAATGTCCGATTTGAAAAATTTAAGAAGTAATCTATAGGTATTGAAACCGTCTTAATTATGAAATGATTTATTTGGATAAGGATTAATACCAAGGTACAAATAAAGACCCTTTTCTGGCGGCGGCATTTCAATTAATTTTTTATAATAAAAGAACACTTATTGTGACATAACTATAATAGTTAGACATATGCTGTCGCGACATTTTTTGTAGATGATGACGTGTTCTACAAAATCGTAGTACATTATTTTGTTCTATCATCAATAGTTTTCGCAGCGCACGCGATGTAAGGTTTTTGTATTCCACCTTGGGTTACATTATTGAAGTTTTAGTAAGGATCCCTGATTTTTTTGAAAATATAATATAGCCTATGTTACTCAGGGATAATGTAGCATTCTAATGGTGAAAGAATTTTTGAAATCGGACCAGTAGTTTTTGAGCCTATTCGTTACATACAAAAATACAAACATACAAAAATACAAAAATACAAAAATACAAAGGTTTCCTCTTTATAATATTAGTATAGATTAGTGTAGATGAAAATAAAATTCTAACAGCCGCGATAGGCTTGTAACCTATCACGTTTGGAATATCAACGAATGCAAAATGTGGGTACGTGACAAATGTTATTTGTCACGTACGCACTTAACATCATTAAAGAATCTTAAGTTGGTACTTGGTATGAAAAGATCTGAGGGGAGATCTACCGTGTCTCGTGAAACTGTGCGACGTTGATAAACTGTTTCCCTTGTACTATAAAATGGTGTTTAAATTTAAATAATGCTTAAAATTTGCGCTGCCTCTGTTTGCCATTATGCATTGGTAAGAGATGGCAATAGTTTAAGCATAGTTTATCGTTTGATTTTTTGTAGTAAGGCCGTTTCTGTTTAAAAATAGAAGCAAAATGAATAAAAAAATACACAATCACCGCCACTCTCAAATAACAAAAAATGCTTTTTTGGTTTGGAATCCATGTATAAAAATATTTGATTGTTGCATTATTATTATTTTATTCATATATTTGTTTACAATTAAATGTTATAATTATATCTTTTTTTTCACCCTCTTTTGAACCCGGTAGTCGATGTAGGTATCAAAAACACAGTCGAAAAAAAAAAAACTTGAAAGTAAAACCTTACGACCACCATACCAAACTCCATAGTCGAATTAACAACGGCGCGAAAGTTATTCTAGACCAAATTGTATACCTAATACTTACTTGCATAAAAACACAACGCAATCAGCGTTGGCCCAAATCGTTTGAGTCTTACTAGTAGTCATGAAGTGTGGACCTTTATCCCCATGGTCATCGTGTCTACAGTCAAGGTTTACTTCAAAACAAGGTTAGGTTGCATAGATAATGAGCAATTAAAAAGTACACAAAACCAACTCCGTCATAGAGTAGGCAGGGCAAACTAATTAAACACTTTTTACTTCTTTTAGGGTTACCTTTAATATAAAGAGAACCTTTAGGGTCTTGCTGTCCATTTCAATTGCAATTATTTCGATTTTGAAGTAATTGGTTGAGCATGTTTGAGACTCAATCACGCGCCGACTGGACTAATTTTGAAGAAGTTCGGAATTAATTAATAGTTTGGGGTCCTGGGGGCACATGTGCTTTAAGAACACTGAAAGCCTGTTGGTAGAGTTTTATTTCATTCACAGGACAATTATTTCTAAATGCATATTATAGATTAATATTACATTCTTAAAAAAGTAGGGTTTTGCTTGAGTACACCGCCGCTTTTCTGATCTACGTTTTACCCTTTCTATGGGTTGTCTGGAAGGGATCGCTCTAAGCTATACAGCCACCCATTTTACCTTAATTCGTAATATATTTGTGTACAATAAGGCATTTCTCTATATATCTACGTATTATTGCATAGCCGTTTGCTGCAGTTACTCGTATTATTGTTACTGCTCGAGTTACCAAGACGTTGTTTAAGTAACTCTCTCGTACGGAACTTCAAACTATAAACTAAGCCAAGATTAAGCAAAGCATCGCCAAACAATAACAACAATGGAAGTAGGGCTGAATCGGCAGGAAATACCTAAGATGTGGCGCACGCCGCTAAATCACGCACAATGGCAGCAATAAACAAAGGACGGACCTACGCACACGTCTCAACATTTAATTGTAAACAAAACATACCTTATACATCTCTGCCTAGCGTCTCTACGACTTAAAATAAGAAAAAAACTGAAACAGCTTAACCACTTTGGTCCCCAGGCACGGTAGATATTCTCTCTTGGGACCAAGTAAAAACTCCAGATTCTTTGAGAACATCTAATAGAGGTAGTCAGAGGTACCCACATTTTGCAGTAGTTAGATTCCAATAAAATAGAGCCTTTTTAACTGCATATTTTCTAGCAAGCTATCACGTGTGAAATACCAACTACTGTTATATTAAATATACAAGGCTTATTGTAAAACACAAAATTATGCCCTCAGTGTTTTGTTTAACACGAACCTAAAGAACCCTTTTTTGAAATATAAACATCAAAAGAGCAACTAAACATGCATGATTAGCGAGCATTTTCTGGTTGATAGGGCATAGTTCAAAACAGAAGCGACCATATAATTGCCAACAACCTTCAAAATAATGAGATATTTGTAACAGCTCTGCTTCATGAAATTGGGGTTAAAAAAGCACCGTCTCAAAATACTCAATTTAACACCATCTATTTAGTTGATCATTAGATTGCACGAAAAAAGTGCGGAAGAAGGCTTTGATTGCCACACAGAGTGCATAATAGCCATATCTTTATAACTAGACAAATGACTATCGAGCTTAGACGGGCCGAAGAATCATTCCACCCGCTAGAGTTCAACTATCGGTTTTCTGCGGACCGAGACGCAACGTCAACGTAGGAGGTTTCGTTTGGTTATGACGAATTCTGTGGCTCACCTGGCGACAAATTTACTGAGACGCAAGAAGTGCATGTTATATCAACAGCAGGAATAAAGTCATTGCCGCATAAACGCATTGCCTTTAAAAATTCAATATTTATGCTTGTCAGTGCGTCTGTGCATTGTCGTTTTAAATTCTAGGGAAGCCACTTAAGGGGCTGACAACTATCAAACAACTTCTCGCTCGCACGTTTCGACGTGTTAAAAGATATAAAATCACTAAGCTCATTTTCGAAAAATCGCAATCAACCATTTTGTGTGCAATCACATTGCACACAGTTTCGTAAAAAAATCATTTTGATCGATACATGTTTTCCTACTTAAAAGTTTGCCTATGTACGAAAACTAGAAAAGCAAACTTTTGAGTAGGAAAACATGTATCGATCAAAATGATTTTTTTACGAAACTGTGTGCAATGTGATTGCACACAAAATGGTTGATTGCGATTTTTCGAAAATGAGTTTAGTGATTTTATATCTTTCAACATGTCGAAACGTGCGAGCGAGAGTCACATTAGCTCTTGTCTTCGCCTTAACATCAAGTGGGCCATAGGCTTGTTCGATCAGCAAGTAGTAAAACAACCCTATAAGGTGAAGACAAGAGCTAATGTGACTCTCGCTTGCACGTTTCGACATGTTGAAAGATATAAAATCACTAAACTCATTTTCGAAAAATCACAATCAACCATTTTGTGTGCAATCACATTGCACACAGTTTAGTAAAGATTTCATTTTGATCAATACATGTTTTCCTACTCTAAAGTGTGCTCTTCTAGTTTTCGTAAATAATCAAACTTTTAAGTAGGAAAACTTGTATCAATCAAAATGTTTTTTTTACTAAACTGTGTGCAATGTGATTGCACACAAAATGGTTGATTGCGATTTTTCGAAAATGAGTTTAGTGATTTTATATCTTTCAACATGTCGAAACGTGCGAGCGAGAAGTTGTTTGATAGTTGTCAGCCCCTTAAATGAACCTAAAAACAAACTCTCAGATATTTTTACTCTTCACCGGTCGTTTGTCTACGGGGGATGATTGCCACTGAATGGTGGTAACATGGGGGTGAAAGGAGATTAGTCGCGCACGCGTCAGTTAAGACATCAATCGCCACCTGCCGGACGAGAGATCCACCTGCGAACTCTGTGGTCACCACCATTACCGAAACACTTAAATTGCTATCGATTGATCGAATTCAATGTGTAAATTTCTTTAGGTTTCACTCGTAGCTCTTCCATTTTTTTAGTTTTATACGTGTTCCTGATGGCACAAGCAAATAACCCACCTGATGTTAAGTGGTTACCATCACCTATAACATAGCATTACCTCGTAAGTCACGCACGATAGGAACGTGTCCTACGATGCGTTGCCTGGCGTCCATCAACCTGAGGTACTATACAGGTGGTAAGCCTCATGTTCCAGTAATTCACCGCCAACCACACTCTTCAAACCGTAAGGCTGCTTCTATACAAGGTGTTCCAATACTTGTACTTAAAACTTCAGGGGGCTAAAGTACCCATCAATATGAATAACTTTTTCTAAGGAACCAACGCCGTGAACGTGAAAAAAAAAGCTGTTTCATACATTTTAGCCAGGTAGGTATTGAACTTTTGTATAAAGCAGCTGTTTTTTTTGCGTTCACAGTGTTGGTTCCTTAGAAAAAGTTATTCATATTGACGGGTACTTTAGCCCCCTGAAGTTTTATGTACAAGTATTGAAAAACCTTGTAAACATATACATTATATTATATACTTTGAAGAGTAGTAGCAGTCCAATAGTAGACTTCTTGAGGCTGATGATGATGGAGTTTCGACTAGCTAAGCTTGACAGTGGTGGTAGTCATAACTTCTCATTTAACACTGTAGAGAATATTCTCACAACAAGCATGAGTCACGCTCATTACGTCTCGCGTAAAAGATATTATCATTCTGAACCAGTTTCGTGCTGAACTGGAGGTTAGTATTCCAAGAACTTACCTCATCACACCTAATCTAAGCGTGAATTATTTGGGCGAGACATGACCAACATGCACCGCAGCCGTGTACTCCGCGGCTACTTTATAGCCAATGGTATTGTTAAGACGCTAAAAACTGTCAGACAACTTTTCGGTCGCACCTTTCAACATTTTTCTAGATATCAAATCATTACTATCGTGCGTGACTTACGAGGTAATGATTTGTTATAGGTGATGGTTACCACTTAACATCATCTGCTTGTTCCATCAGCTGGTTGTATTAAAAAAAATGCAGCTATTACAAATCGCAAACAAACATGTTTTGGAGTATAACATTACAAAGATTCAGGATTTTTTTTAATTCAACTAGCTGATGGAACAAGCATATGGCCCACCCTACGTTAAGTGGTAACCATCAACTATAACAAAACATTGCCTCGTAAGTCACGCACGCTAGGAACGTGCCCTACGATACACTGCCCTGCATCCATCAACTTGAGGCATACAGATGTTAAGCAAGTTTTCAGAGGCTGCATCTCATGACTCATGGCTCATGACTCATTAGTTCATGACACCCAGAGAAACACGCCTAAGCATACGACAAAACTACATTCACTTATTTATGTGCCATATCATGAAATGGATACTGTATATTCAAAGCTAAATGACTCAATTCGAGTGAGAACATTTCAAATCTAATAGTAGATGTAATCTCCACCACAATGAGGATAGCTGATGAGCAATCATAACGTGAATACGCTGATTTTCCAGTAGTGAGCGGGGAAACGTGACTAGAGCGTTTGGTGACGCCGCTCTACGTACCTCTAGACTAGGTAAGTACATATACCTACTACGAACTATTAAATAAATTAAAAGAAACAGATACGAAACTCCAGCCTGCAATTTTTTTATATTATTTTAATGGAAGATTTGATACACTTAGGTACCTTTGTTTCGTGTGGCTTGTGACACCTAGCTCCTTTTTTCAATTTATGCGTTCAAAGCGTAAGCGAACCTATATCACTAAAACTCTACAAGCTCCGAATTAAAATAGCCAAAAAAATATTTGAAGTGAGAAAATCCTTTGAAAAACTGGCAATTTTTAGTTAGTTTCACATCTTGCTGGTATATTATTACTGCTTCCACAAAATACCATAATGTGTTCCCATAAAATCGTACACAGATTACTCGACGCGATGATTTGTGTGTTGCAAGGTTTGAGCACCTCGTGTCACGTTCGCTCACTGACCGAGACCGCAACATTACTTGGTGCTTTTAGCAACCTTCCTTACCAACTAGAACTCGAATACGCAGTGCGGCCAGCTACCACTCGAAGTCTATTTTAATGAAGGATAGTTCATTCAAGATGATTTAACTTGAAAACTCCTCTGATATCCTAATAGTATAAACGCGAAAGTTTGTAAGTATGGATGGATGGATGGATGGATGTTTGTTACTCTTTCACGTAAAAACTACTGAATGGATTTTAATGAAACTTTACAATAATATAGCCTATACATCAGAATAACATAATATTAATATTGTGGGAATTGTCCAAAATATGACGATAAGCGACGATATCTGCGAGCTATTCTGGCGTGCGCTGCCAAAACCGCTAGAGTTACACATTTTAGGTACTACGCCATGCTAATATAAGCTACTCGAAATAATAATCCTGCGCAGACGAAGTCGCGGGCACCAACTAGTTGCTAATATTGATTAAATTATCACTCGAGTTTGATTATGTTCCTCTAGCAAGTCAGCAAGTCGTGGAAGCCGGAAATCTTTTTTCTCTTTCAATAAAATGATAATAAGACATACTAGACATAAAAATAGAATTTATTTACCATACCATCATTCGACATTTTATAGTAAAACGCTTTTTGTATGGCTGTTAAAATAATTGATTACCCGACGAATTAAAAGAATTATCCTTAGTTATATTTAAACGCAGATTTAATAAATGGTTGTTAATAAATTGCTTTTACGCAATTTTTTACTTTTTACGCAAAGCTTTTTTTCGTTTTTAAAATAGGTGACATTTTAGTATTTTGTAAGATTAAATTGAATGTTTTTTTGTAGGTTTATTGCAATTATTGTAGGTATTCTTTTATCAAATTAAATTATTCTAATTATATTTCAGGTTTTATTTACGCCTTATGTCTATGTCAATGGTCACGTAGGTAGTTTATTTTTTTATCTCTATCACAAAATTGCAAATATTACAAAAGTTATAGCCAAAAAAATCTGCTTATTGCTAGCACTTGGTCGGTTTTTATAAAAAAATGTGTGAGTGGATGTTTTTTATTGTATCATATGGTCATTACATCTTACAAACAAAGTAATAGAAAGAAAACGTAACAATTAAAGAGATACTAATAACATTAAGTTGATTGATTCACTAGCAGCGTTGATCCACGTAATTCACCAAGATCCTGTTTTTGGGTGGTCGAGACTCAGCGGACGGGTTCATTTCACGCGTTTTACCTACCTATCTCCAGTATAGAAACGAATTATTACTAGTGGGGTTGCCCGCGGCTTTGCTCGAATATAAATAACGACAGCTGACATTAATATTTGAGGCGTTTTATCTTCATTGAGTTGGTACACACGGACACAGATCTAGCTTCACAAAGCCAAAAAAAATTGAGCTTACTGAAACTGAAGCAGCTTCAATACTTTGATCCCCAGTTAGATATCCCCTCAGATCTCTTAGTACCAAGCTCTAATTCAAAATTATTTGAGGACGTCTAAGGGGGAGAGGATAGTCAGAGGTACGTCCAAACATTACATTTGGCACATACCCACATTTTGCAGTAGTTGGTAGTCCATACTACAAGGACATAAAAGCGAGCAGTGTTTAGCCTGATGCGTATCCGTGTGTATTCTACACGGTGCCGGTCAGTCACAAACAGGTTGGGAGAAATAGGGTTTTGATATATGAGTAATTTTTTGATGTTTTATTACAGTGTTGTCGACAAAGCCCTTAAAAAAAACCTCGTAACTTTTGCATTTATATTGCGTGGAGAGTATTCTTCACCAGCCCGCAGTAACATTACTTACCTACCACTACAATATAAACTACTAGCAGCCTGTCCCAGCTTCGCATGGGTGGTAATAAATTCTTTGAACATTTTAGAATAAACTTAGACCTTAGGTTCGAGCCTCGCGTCTACTTTTCATACACATTATTTTTTTTTCATTACATTTTCACGCCCTTCTCATTGAGTGAATGAAATCGCACCCCGTGCGTGACCCGTTAACATTTTTAATTTCGTCATATCTTTTGAATGGAATGTCCGATTTGAAAAATTTAAGAAGTAATCTATAGGTATTGAAACCGTCTTAATTATGAAATGATTTATTTGGATAAGGATTAATACCAAGGTACAAATAAAGACCCTTTTCTAGCGGCGGCATTTCAATTATTTTTTTATAATAAAATAACACTTATTGTGACATAACTATATTAGTTAGACATATGCTGTCGCGACATTTTTTGTAGATGATGATTTGTTCTACAAAATCGTAGTACATTATTTTGTTCTATCATCAATAGTTTTCGCAGCGCACGCGATGTAAGGTTTTTGTTTTCCACCTTGGGTTACATTATTGGAGTTTTAGTAAGGATCCCTGATTTTTTTGAAAATATAATATAGCCTATGTTACTCAGGGATAATGTAGCATTCTAATGGTGAAAGAATTTTTGAAATCGGACCAGTAGTTTTTGAGCCTATTCGTTACATACAAAACAACAAAAATACAAAGTTTTCCTCTTTATAATATTATTACCTCTTTATAATATTAGTGTAGATTACTAGCGGCCTGTCCCAGCTTCGCATGGGTGGTCATACATTTTTTGAACATTTTAGGATAAACTTAGAGCGTGGGTTCGAGCCTCGCGTCTACTTATTTCATACATTTGCACGCACTTCTCCTTGAATGAGTGAAATCGCACCCCGAGCGTGACCCGTGGACCCGTTAACATTTTTAATTTCATCATATTTTTTGAATGGAATGTCCGATTTAAAAAAAATTAAGAAGTAATCTATAGGTATTGAAACCGTCTTAATTATGAAATGATTTATTTGGATAAGGATTAATACCAAGGTACAAATAAACACCCTTTTCTGGCGGCGGCATTTCAATTAATTTTTTATGATAAAAGAATACTTATTGTGACATAACTATAATAGTTAGACATATGCTGTCGCGACATTTTTTGTAGATGATAACGTGTTCTACAAAATCGTAGTACATTATTTTGTTCTATCTTCAATAGTTTTCGCAGCACACGCGATGTAAGGTTTTTTGTTTTCCACCTTGGGTTACATTATTGAAGTTTTAGTAAGGATCCCTGATTTTTTTGAAAATATAATATAGCCTATGTTACTCAGGGATAATGTAGCATTCTAATGGTGAAAGAATTTTTTAAATCGGACTAGTAGTTTTTGAGCCTATTCGTTACATACAAAAATACAAAAATACAAAAATACAAAAATACAAAAATACAAAGTTTACCTCTTTATTGATCGAGTGAGCGAAGCGAACGAAGATCTTAGTTTCAACTTGGGCGATTTGGCATTTTATGTATGTATGTATGTATGTATGTATGTATGTATGTATGTATGTTTGTCTGGCGATAACTTTAGAACCGTTGATCCGATCTGCATGAAATTTGATATGTCGATAGCTTGTACTTGAGAAATTTACTGGTAAGTATATGAGTAAAATCGGATGAAGGGTTTTTGAGATATGTGGTTTTTTAAGGGTGCAAAAATAAAAAAAGTTACATAAAAAAATCAAGTTACATGTCATATGAAAGGGCTTTGTTTGGACCTCCCAAAACAATTTTTACTTTTTTTTTGTGACGCTCGGTTTTTGAGATAAAATAATAACAGTTAAATTAAGATAACCAGCGATCCAAGAGCTCCCATCTCTAAGAGTTTCTTTGACATCGAGGTTTTTCTACTGGTCGGCCAGTTCCTTTGCTTTTTCTTAAATTTTTTTATTGAAATAAATTAAGGAGGTACTCAGTTCTCATAAAATGGTGACGACGACCAGTCTGATGATGGAGCTAAGGTCTGTTCAACGGAACTCTTCAATAAATAGGCCAATATAGAGTTGAAACTTGGTAACCATACCAAGTTAGTAGGCGGTAGTCAGAAAAAAGTCCAAAGATAATGTTTGGACTTGCCTCTGACTACTACGTAATCAAAGTTTTGATGCATTCGTCGGGTCGCATCACGAGATCTCAGTTCGGGGCGAACTACTAGTAATATTAGTGTAGATAGATTACTAGCGGCCTGTCCCAGCTTCGCATGGATGGTCATAAATTTTTTGAACATTGTAGGATAAACTTAGACCGTGGGTTCGAGCCTCGCGTCTACTTCTACATCTACACTAATATTATAAAGAGGTAACATTTGTATTTTTGTATTTTTGTGTGTAACGAATAGGCTCAAAAACTACTGGTCCGATTTCAAAAATTCTTTCACCATTAGAATGCTACATTATCCCTGAGTAACATAGGCTATATTATATTTTCAAAAAAATCAGGGATCGTTACTAAAACTTCAATAATGTAACCCAAGGTGGAAAACAAAAACCTTACATCGCGTGCGCTGCGAAAACTATTGAAGATAGAACAAAATAATGTACTACGATTTTGTAGAACACGTCATCATCTACAAAAAATGTCGAGACAGCATATGTCTAACTATTATAGTTATGTCACAATAAGTGTTCTTTTATTATAAAAAATTAATTGAAATGCCTCCGCTAGAAAAGGGTCTTTATTTGTACCTTGGTATTAATCCTTATCCAAATAAATCATTTCATAATTAAGACGGTTTCAATACCTATAGATTACTTCTTAAATTTTTCAAATCAGACATTCCATTCAAAAGATATGACGAAATTAAAAATGTTAACGGGTCTACGGGTCATGCGCGGGTTGCGATTTCACTCACTCAAGGAGAAGCGCGTGCAAATGTATGAAATAAGTAGACGCGAGGCTCGAACCCACGGTCTAAGTTTATTCTAAAATGTTCAAAAAATTTATGACCACCCATGCGAAGCTGGGACAGGCCGCTAGTATTTCATACATTTGCACGCGCTTCTCCTTGAGTGAGTGAAATCGAACCCCGCGCGTGACCGGTGGACCCGTAAACATTTTTAATTTCGTCATATCTTTTGAATGAAATGTCCGATTTGAAAAATTTAAGAAGTAATCTATAGGTATTGAAACCGTCTTAATTATGAAATGATTTATTTGGATAAGGATTAATACCAAGGTACAAATAAAGACCCTTTTCTAGCGGAGGCATTTCAATTAATTTTTTATAATAAAAGAACACTTATTGTGACATAACTATAATAGTTAGACATATGCTGTCGCGACATTTTTTGTAGATGATAACGTGTTCTACAAAATCGTAGTATATTATTTTGTTCTATCTTCAATAGTTTTCGCAGCGCACGCGATGTAAGGTTTTTTGTTTTCCACCTTGGGTTACATTATTGAAGTTTTAGTAAAGATCCCTGATTTTTTTGAAAATATAATATAGCCTATGTTACTCAGGGATAATGTAGCATTCTAATGGTGAAAGAATTTTTGAAATCGGACCAGTAGTTTTTGAGCCTATTCGTTACATACAAAAATACAAAAATACAAAGTTTACCTCTTTATAATATTAGTGTAGATGTAGATGTAGATGTAGATATTAGTGTAGATTAGTGTAGATGTAGATTACTTATTCTTGACCGAAGCTGAACAAACACCATCACAATACCGTAATGGCGATCAATGCCGTTTAATTTGGATGAAGCTAATTGATCATTGAAGGTCGAGCTCATCTGCTCTGTAACTGTGAAATGAACGGTGATCGTGGTAGACAGTGCCTACGTGAAAAATCGTAGTGAACCTTGCATTATTATTAAATTTCGTGAATTTTTAGTGTGGTACAAATTGTACAATGCAACAACACGAAAGTGTATTAACCGAGTGCCGAAGGCGACCGGGTTATATGTTTGGCGTGTATCTATGTAGCTATCCATCGATATTTTCTTTATTACCCCGTAGCATCCAAACGGCTGGGTGGATTTTGATGATTGAGGTATCAAAAGATTCGTCGCAACTTCAGCATGGGCAATATTCTCTCACATTAAAAAAAAGCTTTTCACGCCGCCTGAAAAAGTCCACTGCTGGACATAGGCCTCCCCTACACATTTCCAGAAAGAACGATTCTGAGCCCTCTCCATCCACTGAATTCCTTCGAACCTAACAATTTCGAGTCCATCGGGTAGGATACTATAAAGTATATTCCATTCATTCATGTTCCACGATTGTAGGAGTCTTTGAAGTTGCAAGTTTAACTCGTGGGTGGGCCTTGGATGGGTGCTGGGTGCCCACGTGGGTGCTGTGGGCGTGTTTAGCTCCTCCCACAGCCTTAGCCCTGCCCACCACACCACGCCCAGTATTACAATTAAAAACTTTTTGAAAATTACTGTTTTTCGTGGTTCCTTCAACAGTTTGGCTACACTTATGGATATCACAAAGGTTTTTTAACAGCCCAAAAGATGTTGGATTCAAACACTTGACTTTATACTTGTTCTAAAAAAAACCACGCAGGTTCTAAAGAATATTATGTTTTTTTTATTAAAAAAAAATTAATTCATGATTTTTTTAATAGGTATATAATTTTCATAAGTATAACTTATTTCTTTCTATCTCAAATAGCTATCTCAAAGTTATCAGTTTTCTAACAAAAAAATTGCATAAAATCAGAGCTTTTCTTTTGCCACGATGCCGAAAACAAACAAACAGAAGCCTCACACTGTTTACACCCCTCTTTTAGACTTTGCAAAGCTTAGCATTATTTGTCTCTGAACTGTCTCCTAATATTCCTAAATTAAATAAATTATTAAATAACGTAATGCAAGCAAAGCAAAGTGTTTATTGTATAGAGGCAATGAATACAAAACTCGGACATTACTAACATAACAAAAAATATTCTCTACATTGCTCGAGGCACCCAAGTTTACCTTCATATTGCCAACTTAGTTCCTTAATTTTCCGTTAGATGTCGGTGCACAAGTTTCAGAGGGAAAACCTCTTAAAATTGGGTTGTTCTCGATTGTCGGTAGAGTGCGCTCTATGTCTGTATCGCAGATCTTTGCGCTTTGGAGTTAGACGTTTGTCTTTCGAACTAACTTTGGACTTTGGAGGCGTAAAATAATCAAGGAAATTTAATAAGGTATAAACATACATATATAGGTACCTAATTCCTCTTCTTTTCTTTAGAATTAAAGTTGGTAAACACCGGATTTCGCAAATGGTAGAATTATAAATTCCATTCGAGTAACTAGCTATAAAGCAACAATAAAGATAAAGCAATACAATTTAAATAAAGCGATTATGATCAAGTGGCTTCAGTTTGAAGGGGCGAGATTTGCCGGTGGTAGGCCGCGGCGAGATGAAGGCGATCCTGATACCATCAGGTTCTTTGCGACACTTGCCGACGCCGCCACGCGCCTTACATCAAATAACTGATAAACGTTCATCTTTCATTTCATCTGCAAATGCCTAGTTTACTCTAGCATTAATTTACAGAACTGATAAACACGCAGCTCCCACGGAGCGGCTCCCATGAACGTTGATTTTCTCGAGCGACCCCGTTGCGATACCGCTACGCATTAGGTAAAACTTTGTACGTTTATTAGCATGCCAACTGACTACCTACTGTGTCCAGTGAAGCGTTTTTTTCAGACGCCGTCTTCCGCTGTTAGTTCAAACTATAATTCACCGCACGCAAACGAATCGCCAGTGAAGGTGAAAATCGATGACCATCTGATTTCACGCTGCTGGAGTTTATTTTTGAGATGATAATAACAAAATTAAATATTTTAGAAATAGATCATAGGTTTAAAGATTTTATAAATTTATGTTCTTACTCTTTTTTTTGCTCCTTGTCACACACACTTTTATAGGCAGATATCATTTACTTATCTATAAGAAAAGAATTTGTTTTATTATTTTATTAGCCCCTTCTAGGACTAGGAATGCTAGGTACTTACCTACTTACTTTTTTGTTTTGAATAGGTTTTTTTTCCCTGTTAATTATTTCTTAGTACTAGGTATAACTTTTGACTGTTTACTTAGTCAGAAAAACATTATCTACATAATGTGATCTGATGTTAGGTAAGAAACCATCAAACATCAAGAACTAAAGTTTGATATGCGTTAACTTTAAAATAATCTATCTGGAACTTTGGCAAGTTTTCGCATTAGGAGACCGGCATCTCTGCCCATGCATAGTTAAGTGCATCTGTGTCAAATGTCGACGCAATATCGCCTGGTCCCTTGGGTCTGGAGGTAGGATTAACTCCTTGACTGGTCACCGTGCAAATAAACAGGAAGAAGTCAAAATTTCCAATTACTATGTGAATATTTAGGTGAACGTGTCACATAAGAAGATGAAAAGGAGGGATGATTTTTTTTTTGCTTTTTATGTGTCTGTTGTAAAGTGAGGCTAGAAAAGCCTTAGTTAATGGCCCAGAAGACTATTCTCCCGAATGACATTAAAAGTAAAACCTTATCTAAAATAAATACAAGAATAATTGTGTGTTATTCATCTCTAATGACCGCAATATCCCGTGGTGTTCTTTATAAATAACTAGTGGCTTCCCGCGGCTTCGCACGCGTTGAAGTGGTGAACCGTGATTGAGCCACAAACATCCAAACATCGTAACTTTCGCATTGATTTGTATATTATTAGGGTAGGATTTTAAATACCTACGTAGGTATAAGATATACCTATAGGCGTACATTACTTATATTAGGTAGGTAGGTATAGGTAGGTACTGAGTTTAGTACAATCATGACAAATACAACAAAGACCACCCCACACGGAAAATATGTACTTATTTGTTCTTAGTTTCTACCCCAAAAGCAAACAAAACGAAACAGCTTCACGACATTGATCCACAGGCACGGTAGATACCCTCAGATCTCTTCGTACCAACTCCAGATTCCCGTTTTTAGAACATTGACGCCTCGTTGTATCCTTTATGGTAACGTCTTTATGTTATTTATCCACAGAACACATTTTCTTTTAGTTTGATGTTAATTACACTACGCGTTAAAAATCTCCCATACAAACCTTGAAACTTTGGCAGTCTTTTGCACCCTTTTGTATTACTGAGCACAATATGATACAAAGTGATATTGAGTTCATTCATATTCCTAACTATAATCTCACGGCTGTCTATACAAGAAAGAATCGTCATGGTGGTGCGTGTATTCTCATTCACAATAAACATAAGTGTATTCCGCTTCTGCAAATTGATAAATATTGCATAGAAAATATACTAGAGTGCTGCGCTATTGAGTTACCTGTCTATAAAATGATAGTAATCTGCGTTTACAGACCTCCAAAACCCAGTCTTAAGGACTTAGATAAGTTTTTCAATGCACTGGATTTGATACTTAGCAATCTTTGTTTTAAAAAGAAAAAGGTGGTAATATGTGGCGATTTCAACCTTAATTTACTTAAACCAGACAAAAATACAGAATCATTTAGTCACCTACTGTTAAGTTACAACTTGAAACTTACTATTTTTGAGGTAACTAGACCAAAAAGTGGAACGTGTATTGACAATTTTGCACATAATATAAAGGGATGTAAAATAAAAATAATTGAATTTGCCATATCTGACCACACTGCACAATTACTATCTTGCCCAGTTGCAGATAATAACTGCTCTCTTGATTACTGGTTTATCGAAAGAAGAAATTATAGCAAAGATAATATTAAAAAATTTAAAAACTGTTTAAGCTCTTTAACTTTCGATGAAGTATACAAAACCGACTGTCCAAATTTGGCTTATGAATTATTTCATGACCAATTTATGCTATTTTATAAACTTTGTTTTCCTATTAGGGTGCATAAAGTTCATTGTCATAATAAGCCTAAGTGGATAACAAAAGGCATAAAAGTATGCTCTAAACATAAACGTGACTTATTGTGGACATATAGGAAAAACCGCAATGACGTGACTAAATCTGCTTTTAAAACATACGCTACCCGTCTAAACAAAATAATAAAATTAACTCAGAGATCACAAAACGATTACTATATTAAAAACGCAACGAACAAATCAAAGGCCACCTGCAGCGCAAGTACCGATCTTTTTACGAACTATGCGATCGTCATATTTGACATTTCTATTCGTGAAAACGGGTTTTAGCGATTGTTTGGCGATTTTGACGAAAGTCGTGTTATTCGTTAAATTTTAGCGAATTTCGCTAAAATTCGGGTATGGATGGTACTTTTGATATAACGATCGTGTTGTCAAATAAGCTAATTAGACGAATCATTTTCACGAATCCATAGACTGTGTTCAAAACCGATAGTTTCCGAGTTGACGTTTTACAATTATCGCGAAAATTTACGATCGCATGCGATCGTCAAAAGATAGCGACCCCGAGTTCCGTACTCGCACAATTCGTCAAAATATCACGAATAGAAATGTCAAATTTGACGACCGCATAGTTCGTAAAAAGATCGGTACTTGCGGGGCTGGTCCGTAATAAATAAAAATAAAAATAATATTCCTAAAAATGAAATAAATAAATTAAAAGTTAACGGTAAAATTGTAAATGATCCCTCTCATATTGCTCAATTATTTAATGACCATTTTATTGACATAATCATACCTAAATCTACTCCTTTAAATAATAATTTGACATCAAGTATATCCAATTCAATGTTTATGAGTCCGACCACTCCATTTGACATTATTACTATTATCAAGTCGTTAAGGAATTGTAGCAGTACTGGTTATGATGGCGTAAGTACAAAAATAATAAAAGAGACAGCAGAATACATTTCACCATTACTAAGTTTTATTATTAATATCTCGATAGTTTCGGGAGTATTTCCTGAGAAATTGAAGTTTACGATCATCAAACCATTATTCAAGAAAAATGATAGAGATAGTATAAATTGCTATAGGCCTATCGCTCTTATTCCGATATTCTCAAAAATTTTCGAACCGGTTATAAACAGCAGTCTGTATAATTTTTTCGAATGTAATAATCTATTTAACGAAGAACAAGTAGGATTTCGTAAGCACAGGTCTATAAATTTGGCCATATTCAAGTTTCTTCAAACTATAATGTGTGACCTAGACAGAAAGAAACAAGTCTGTGCGCTGTATATGGACCTGACTAAAGCCTTTGATTACGTTGACCATACCATACTACTGGGTAAGCTTGAATCCTATGGTGTACGAGGAAATATTTTAAACCTAATTAAATCATACTTAGGAAATAGAAGACAAGCTACAGAAATAACAAGCTTATGTCGTAAATCAAAGAAAGAAATAGTATTTCAATCAGAGTATCGTGAAACCAGATATGGGGTGCCCCAGGGAAGTGTTTTGGGGCCACTTTTGTTCATCATTTATATTAATGATCTCCCCAATGCTATTACCGAACAGATGGTGTTATTTGCTGATGATAGCACAGTTATGTTTTCTGACTCTTGTAAGTCTCAACTAGAGGCAAAAATAAGCTTAAACCTTGATAAAATCATAAGATGGTTAAACCAAAACAATTTAATTATTAACCTTGAAAAAACTCAGCTCATGACATTCTCCAATAGTTATAGTAAGATTAATAACTCTGACATTAACATACAATATTTAGGACATACAATTAATAATGTTGGAAGCACGAAATTTCTAGGATTACATCTCGACCGTAATTTAAATTGGAAAGCTCACGCTGACACTATATGTAAAAAACTCAATCAATTTTCTTATGCACTGCACATGCTAGGTAAAGTTGTGAGTATTCCTACTGTAACTACTGCTTATCATGGTCATGCTGAATCTGTAATGAGATACGGAATAATATTTTGGGGAAATTCCACACTAAAAGACAGAGTATTTATCAGCCAAAAGAGATGCATTAGAGCAATATGTAAAATAAAAAAAACTGAGAGTTGTAGACCATTCTTCACTGATCTAAAAATACTGACACTACCCAGTCTCTACATTTATGAACTTGCGGCATTTGTAAAATTGAATATGAACCTTTTTATGAAACTTAGCAGCAAGCGTCACAACAATAAGATTTGTTTTCCATATAACAAAACTGCCCTTTATAACAAAAGTGTTCATTGTATGGCTGCACGCATATTCAATAAACTTCCAAAGTGTTTATTAGAGATTACCGGTGTAAATCCATTCAAGGCTCAACTAAAAAAAAATGCTCTTAGGAAAAGCCTACTATAGTACCTGTGAGTTTTTAGAAGATAATAACCTTGAGACTTATAATATTGTAATTTAATTATTTTCTTTTACTATGGACATGACAATTTAATTTTAATCGCTGTTGAATGTTTGTATGCCGCCAGGTAAAACACAGAGATCAATACTTGCTTATGCTTACCATCTACTTTTATGTAAAAATAACCTGTGTTTACAAACGAATAAATGAATTATGAATTATGAATTACCCTTTGCAGTGGTAGTTTTAAAATATTGAAAACGTGATTTTAGAACTATTTGTTGTGGAGTATATTTACTTCAAGTTTAAAATCAATCGCACTATGCGTTAAAAATCTTCCATACTAACTTTTACAGTCATTTGAACCCTTTGCAGGGGTAATAATCAAAAGTTAAAAGCGTCATTCTTAATTATTTATTCCTTAGTATATTTACCTCAAGTTTTAAGTCAATCGCACCACGCTTTAAAAAACTCCCATACAAACTTTGACATCCCTTTGCACACTTATTAAGGGTAGTTTTGAAAAACTAAAAATGCCTTTCCTATTTTTTTGCCTTAAAATACATGTACTCCAAGTTTCAAGTTTGTAAGTTCAAGGAATACTATTTTTCATGCAAACGTTTTCAACCCTTTTACATCCTTTGGGGTTGAATTTACAAAAATCCCTTCTTTGTATACTTCTACGCCATAAGAACTATGTACTCTTCAAATTGGCCGTGGTGATCCCGGTCACGGGAGGTGATGGAGGGGTCCAATTATAGAATTGGACCCCTCCATCACCTCCCGTGGATGTCGTAAAAGGCGACTAAGGGAACACACCAGGAAATGGGATGCAGCATTTCCAGAGTAAACACCATCAACACTGCGGTCACCAATCCGCCTGCCAAGCGTGGTGACTATGGCAAACCCCCCCCGCCCAATGATGAACACGATTCCTGGAAATGTATAGGGGAGGCCTATGTCCAGCAGTGGACATCTTTGGGCTGATGATGATCATCATCATAACTCTTCAAATGTAAAGTCTCTAGGACCAGCGGTAAAAAACTCACTTACAAACTTTTACATCCCTTTGAACACTTATTAAGGGTAGTTTTAAAAAACTAAAAATGCCTTTTTAATTTTTTTGCTTTGAAGTATATGTACTCCAAGTTTCAAGTTTGTACGTTCAAGAAATACTATTTTTCATACAAACGCTTTCATCCCTTTTTACACCCTTATGGGTTGAATTTCCAAAAATCCCTTCTTAGTACACCTCTACGCCATAAGACCAATGTATTCCTCAAATTTCAAGTCTCTAGGGCCAGCGGTCAAAAAACTCCCATACAAACTTTTACATCCCTTTGCACACTTATTAAGGGTAGTTTTAAAAAACTAAAAATGCCTATCCTATTTTTTTGCTTTGAGGTACATGTTCTCCAAGTTTCAAGTTTGTAGGTTCAAGGAATACTATTTCTCATACAAACGTTTTCATCCCTTTTTACACCCTTAGGGGTTGAATTTCCAAAAATCCCTTCTTAGTACACCTCTACGCCATAAGACCTATGTACTCCTCAAATTTCAAGTCTCTAGGACCAGCGGTTTAGGCTGTGCGTTGTCTATATGTCAGTCAGTCAGTC
This sequence comes from Chloroclysta siterata, assembly GCA_932294275.1. Lineage (NCBI taxonomy): Eukaryota > Metazoa > Arthropoda > Insecta > Lepidoptera > Geometridae > Chloroclysta > Chloroclysta siterata. Next base: position 10,164,209 of record OW028598.1, read on the forward strand.
AGTCAGTCAGGACTTTGAGTCTTATAGTATTAGAGATAAAATAATTGAAAATTAAATATTGCGTCAAAAAAAACATAATAAGATCATAGAATAAGTAACTTGCATCTTATAACTATGATGACCTCCTTATTAATATTTTATTAGAAAATCTAATTTTAAACTAAAGGTTTCGTTTCGCTTTTTTGAGACGAAGATTTTCTTTCAAATTCACGCATAAAACACTACTTGGGGTAGTTGTAATCCTCGCCTATTTTACTGACTACAGCTATCACAATTTAGACAATATCCTAAGTTTTCAGGCTGCGGTTCATGCATAGGTAAAAAGGCTTCTGCGTCGCGTATGGATTGACTCCCCCGAGTCCGTCGCGTCTTGAGATATTACCGACTCCACGACCCTGACGTGCTTTATCTAAGGAATTCGGTGCAAGTTTGTTTAATAATTTAGCTAAATAACAATCTCAAAAGTTTGAATCTGAGTTTGTGGTTGACAGTATATTTTTATTGATAAAATAAACTAATATGGATGGACTGGAACAAAAAAGCTTATATGCATCTTACATTTCGTGCAGACTTGGTCCATGTCAAACACCAAAAGATCTCGCCCTTGCAGTATAGCCATGAAGCGCACTACGTTCAATACCCAATTGAACGTTGATTTTATTCAAAAAGCCGTCAGCCTAAAGTGGAAAATGGCTGGACACGTCTACTGTAGGTCTACCCAATTGTGGGCGAAAAGGAACACTAAGTGGATCCCACAAAACGCAAAGCAACGTGGAATACTGAGAATGAAATGGTGGGACGACCTTATAGTTTATACCTAAGCTATATACATGGACTCTTGCAGCTGATTTTTGTTTATACAGTCGTTTTGACAGAGAATACGTTTGATTAAGAAATATTCTACTTATTTGTTTAGATATTTTTACGAGACTTAGACCTGAGTACTTGTGCATAGTAATGTAGTTAAATAATTAATACATTGTGGGGACTTTATCACCATTGGTATAACGAAGATTGATATCACTATTTGTATCACCGAAGATACATTAGACTTGACATGCTTATTATTCTTGAAAGGTGCGAGATCGCCAAAGTGGGCGCGGAGTGGAACGGTCTGTTGAAGTTTAATTGAACTGAGGTGGGTCGGGATAGCACCTAGATTGGTCCAGGGGCGAGGGAATATGGAAACTAGCATTTGACACTGTATCCTAACAAAACTTAAATAAAATAATAAACTTTTTTGAAACCATAGAGAGTTTTGTTCAAAATAAATAAATAAATATTCAAACTTTGACTCCAAGTTGTTACAAAGTCTCGTAGTGAAAAATGTTAATTAAAATGTTATGAATGCCGAACAGTCCATATAATCATGTTTTGTAGGTGGTTTGTTGTTGCTAAGTCAGACGGCCGGACCGCCCGAACCCGCCTATTTTGTATTATCTTCCGACGATCTCCAAGTGTCGAGCGCATGAATACACGGGACCCATTCATACACGCAATTCTCCATAGAAACAATAAGCGTACCCTTTGCCGCTCCCGGGTGAAAGAGCACTAAATAGAAAAAAACAACTTGTATTATACGAACTTCTTGGGAACCCATTATGAGTGGAGAGGGCAATCGAATGCTTAAAACATTGCAATCGAATATGAGGTTGCGGGTTGAATGGTGCGTGGCGTGCCGCACAATGGCCGAGGGTCCGCGGCGGCGGCGGCGCGGCGCGGAGGCCTAGGTGTCGAATGTCGCCGTCGCCCACGCCGCCGCCTCTGCCTCCGCCTCCGCACCTCTCGCAGCTGACATACGATATCGCCTTTTTATTTCATAATTTCTACACAATAGAATCGCTGCAAATGCGAAGGGTGAAGACAATGCGCCCGGAGGTATAAACCGCTCGGAAACCCTTTATACCTCAATTTATTGTCTCAAAATAAAATCGGGTGCAAATTAAAATAAGTATTGGGACCGTACCGGGGCCGCTGCCAAGGTTTTCAACGGATCTTTTGTATTCGAAAATTGTATAGATGAGTAGAAAGATGCTTCAAAAGACTAGCAGAACTTATACCGGATATAATGAATCGTAATTCAAGTTGAATGAAGTAAAACAACGTAAAGCAGCATTAGTCGGTTTCCTGTTCCCCGAACATAACATTTTGTTAGTTCATTTAATGAGATAAGAGTCGAAAACAACTCGTCAGCGACCGCTAATAAATTGTGGTGGGCTTATCGAGATTGGCGATCCTGTGTAATGTGTGTGTTTGGGTAATCAGATGTGAGCCTTCCAACTTTTAATTCCCCGAGTAGCCGAAGGGGGTGCCGGCGGGGGGTGAGGGTCCGGCGTCGGCGCCGATATCGCATATAAAAAGGTTGCGGATCGCTCGCTTCTCCATCCGGTGATTGGCTAGGCGGCGCCCGCTGCTCCCCAGGGCCCTATACGAGAAGCGAAATGGGCCCCAGAACACCCATAAGAGAGCGACCCCGCCCGCCACGGCCGAATAATTAGGGCTCTTTGTTTAGATAGCGGCAATTTTATTTGGGAGAGAGCGGGCGCTGGGGACGTCTTCGGCCGTTTCGACCGCGCCTGATATTAATAAGAAACGTGTGTGCCACTGCTAACAGCCTCCGACCGATGAAAATGCCTCTCTCGTTTCCATTATCAAAAACAAAAGGTTTCATAACTACTATTCCTTGTATTCATAGATGCCTAACTTCTCTCTTTTGCTAAATAACAGATTCTACTTATTGCCAGGTATGCATACATTTTACCTACCTAGTCGTTGGTGTCAAGTTACGGTTTACGTCATATTTTATGTTGAAGCAAATTGTGAAAGTGCGAGGATTACAAACACCGCAAGTTCATTGCAAAGAAAAGGGGAGCTTTGCCAGTCGCCAGGCAATATCGCATAAATAATACAGCTACCAGAATTGGGATTTTGATTTGTTTTCTTGCAAACTTTTGTTTATCTTTATTTATCGCAAATGGAGAGCGAGAACAAAGGTTCTACTTTTAGAAGTTTCGTAGTTCCTTTGACAATGCATTATTTATTGAAATGGAAAATTTAATCGCACTTAAAATTTTTGTTTCCAAGGCAGCAGCCGCTACGCCTCGATCGGAAAATTACGAAGACGAAGCAAGAGTCAATTCCTTGGTTGACATGAAGGCCAATCATCACGTCCTATTTAAAATAAAGATCTCAACCTTTGATTTATAATTATGGATTCTTATAATAATACGAGTAATGCTAAATGCACTCTCTACTCTCTTCTTATGGGATTATTCATTACTGCTCTCGTTAATTGCTAGATTACGTTCGTAATAAACGGGTGTCAATATCTCAGGAAACCAAATCTTAAGCAAAATAAGAACAGCTATACCCTTATCAATCTATTAACCTCTTTCAAAGAGAATTAAATGAAAAAGGCGAAACTTGAAATGGATAGAAGCGAAGTGGAACTCACTGCATATTGTAGAGGCACATATTGTAGGGCGGACAGAGCGCGGCCGCGTCGGCAGTCGTACCGCGGGGGCCTTGCCTTTGTCTCGTCCCCGCAAACTTGCCATAAATGTTAATATGGGATCTTCTCACATTTGAATATCTATTTCTTCGCGAGGCCGGTTCGTTAACGCGGCCTTGAATTTTAAATTTTATAGCCGCAATGGGAGCTTCGCAGATGAGGTGCGCGCCTACGTGATCTCCCCAACTAAATAACCAAAAGGAAACTTCTGTTTGTTGTTTGTCTCTTTTATTTTTTTTGTAAACTCAGATAATGCTATCCTTCACGTTCTAGAAAACATTTTTTACTCTCCAAGACACAGATCCAGAAAGGATAACATGCAAGTTTCCTTCATTATAAGATGTTAATTAAAGTGTAACAACTATTGCAGCGGGAACGGTTTACTCTATTTGGGCCCACATTCTAAGATTGGTTAATTACACATTTTCCTTTAATTACCTATCGTAGTACTGCCTCCATCAAGTGTCACTGGTTGCAATTACAGTGGCTGACATGTGCTATTTGAGAGTAAGTCTGATATAAACACTATTATACCTTTCGCATAATACAAATTAGAAGTGTAAGGTAATTTAAACTCCTATAAGATTTATAGGCGTTTTATTTACACTTATAAGATTTAAAGGAGTTTAATTTACACTTATAATTTGTATAGGTAATTATAAACAAAACCAACGTTGCGATATTTAGGAAATAATAAAATAGCGTTGCTTTACAAAATAGTTTAAAGTCCCACTGAAATGCTATCATACGATAAAAGTCCGAGGCTATATTTTATCAAACGCATGAGTACGTACTAGGCCTCCATTAGCTCTCAATTTAGCGAATCGCAGCCTTGTCGCCGATGACGGTTGGAAAGTTTAACTGCGAGCATTTTAATGCCCCCACCCCCCTGTCTGACCCTCAATTATTGAAAATGCATTTGAATGCTTTTTCACACGGCACGGCATGGCATGGTAATGGTACCACAAATACCTGACGTCTGGGTATGACTGGAAATGAAAAGACATCTCGTCTTATTGTAAGTTCTATATTCTGAGTGAAACGACGGTTTATTGGGGGCGGAGTGATAGTAGTAACAAGATTTTATTACATACAAGATATTCGATAACTTATCATTAACTAAAGTAGATTCAAACCGTCTCTAGAAATTGGGAAATATTCGGGTATGAATACGCTACTTTTATCATGCTGCAGATTGTGTCAATTGCCATAGATATGTAAGTATTTATAGTTTGATCACAGCACCGTGCCGTGCCGGCCCGATCGTTGCCGTTCCGTCTAGTGAAAACGTCTTCTGTCCGCGCCCTAGCCCGCACCACGCCGCATCGCAAATGCACATTTTAAACTGCACCTGATTGCAGAGTCGTGTTACTATCAGCGGCTAAAAGTCCTGCTGTCGCTTTATTTTAGCCGACAAATATTGAACGGACCCCGGTTATAACTCCTAGTGGACGTCAATCTGATTAATTATTATCCGGGACTCTATTATTGTTGTACTAACTGTATAGGGCATGGAGGTATTATACTTAGTCTAAGGTATAGGGCGTTCAATTCATTCGCGATCATACCTATAGTAAATTTTACGTGTTCGTTCTGAATATAAATACTAATATCATTTCAAAAGTGATAATGGAAAATTAATTTTGACAGCCTTCACAGCTCAGTTGGTAGTAGCTCTGCCTTCTGCGCCGTAGGCCGTGGGTTCGATCCCCACCGAGGACATACATTTGTGAGACGAACATTGATGTTTGTTCTCTGTCTGGGTGTTATATAATATTATAAGTATGTATTTACAAAAAAAAGGATATACATATACAAGGTGTTCCATAAGTTGTGTATATAAACTTCAGGGGGCTAAAGTACCCATCAATATGAACAACTTTTTCTAAGGAACCAACACTGTGAACGCGAAAAAAAAAACAGCTGTTTCATACATTTTAGCCTGGTAGGTATTGAACTTTTGTATGTCAAAGTCAAAGTCAAAGTCAAAATGTATTTATTCAATAAAATCACAAGGATCACTTTGAAACGTCTTAAAGCTAGGTGACTCTAGGTGCCAGTTCCACGCGACCAAAGCCTAGAAGAACAGGCAACAAACTTACGGCTTGGTTCCTACCGTTCTTTTGTATGATCCTTTTACAATGTAATAATATAATATATTATTGAAGTTTAGTGAGGCGTAGGCATATGAAACAGCTGTTTTTTTTTTCGCGTTCACAGTGTTGGTTCCTTAGAAAAAGTTGTTCATATTGATGGGTACTTTAGCCCCCTGAAGTTTATATACACAACTTATGGAACACCTTGTATATTATATCAGCTATCTAGTTCCCATATTACAAGCTTTGGCTTAGTTTTGGGCTAGATAGTGTTGTGTGGGAAGTTCACCAATATTTATATTTACAATATTTAATTATTTCACAAAAAAGGCAACATGGGCCAACTAGGCAAATTAGTATTTTAATTTGAACAACCTTCGTGTATATGAAATCCGGGTAAGATTGATTGAAGAGATTTTTCAGGAAAACTCTCAATAAATGAAAATCTATTCGGCAACTTTTAGTCCAAATACGATAGCTATAAGACTGCCGTAATAAGGTGCTAACGTTGTTTTGTATCTACGCATCTACCTACCTAGAATTGTCTAGCTTTTCATTTTCTATTATTCAATTTAAATAAGCTAGCCTCGCAAAATAAGCACTGTCCAGTACCCGGCCGGCTAAGTGACGAACGATGTAAACAATTTCGGTCGTCCATTTTAATTGTAAGTTCGAGCGGTTGGCGTCCGCAATGCAATTTTAGCCGTCGCATTTTCCGGGATACGGCAACTTCGGCCTTTGGAAACGTAGGGAGAGTATTCAATTAGCCCTAATTTTGTTCCGATGAAAGTTCCACCGTACCTTTCATTGCTATTTTTAGGTGCTACGTGAATTGCTACGCCATCCACTACGCTATGTCAGTTTTTATAGGATTTAATTCTTCCGTAGTTACGTTACATAAGGTAATATTCTAAAGAATTCCAGATTTGAACATTGTTGTTCATACGGCTCATAATACGCGGGCTTAAGCAAGTTGGCAAGTCCATTATTAAATACGCACCGACTTTCTGAATAGGTTTGAACCTACATAGGCACTTAATAAAAATATTATCTTTTATGTATTTGGAGATTTCCCTTTGCGCGAGGACACGCTTTGGCTTCGCAAACTGCGTGCTCTACTCGTCGCCAGTTTAGTGCCGTCTGGAGAGAAACTACGATTCCTCTGAGCTGAGTATCTGCTGCTCAACTTTATGTTCATTTTATCTTTTCGGCAGTATTGCGAAGCGGGGACTTCAAAGGCCCTCCTGGGCTCCGTTAACGGGCGGCCCTACCACCTCGAACTTAAGCACTTTTTACATTTTCCACTATAAAATATTAATAAGTTTTCTTTGTTATAGTGTCATTTTGCATTTTAAAGTAATGTCAAGATTCACGGCATTTCAAATCTTTTAGCAAAGACACGGGTAATACATTTAAATTATTACTAATACTATTTTATTGACATATCTGTCCTAGAACTAAATTAGTCATAAAATAAAAATTATTGAAGATCAAATAGCCTTAAAATAGAAATCTGGTTCTCCACTTACCGGACTCAAAGCTGTCCATGCTCTCTGATTTGACATCTGCGATATCTGAAATAAAAATAAAGAATAAAATGGTGGAGCCATCCTTTAAAATTTGTTTTTTGTTGAACTTTTATAAATAAAGCACCTAATTATGGAGACCATCTTTGATTTGCTGTCAATTGACAAATTTAATTACTTTTATGCCGTTGGTTGTTATATGGTCTATTTTTATGGATTGTATTAATAATTCGGAGAAATGACCGCAATAAGACTTTATGGTACGGGCCCTGATCAAATTCTATATTTCATACACTACTACTATTCTATAATTTAACACTTATGCCATACACATATGCCCTTAACGTTTATTGTAATAACTGAGATCAAAGAAAGAGGTTCTCCATTCAAATAAACTAAGTATACCTCTTTTAAGTATTATTTTTCGACACAACACCCTATTCCAAACAGAATAATAAATACAGTTTCAAAGTATGAACACCCTTTCTTCCGATAGGCACCGCAGTCCGTCTGCCGAAGCCCTATTAGCCCGAGGCAGGGACACCGCTGCGGTTAGGCGCTTTAATCTACTTGCGACAAACGCACAGAACCCCATACTTTTCCATCCTTTACTTGCGACCCGCCAATGGAACCCTACTTTTCCATCCGTTTTAAATTCGAATAGGTGATCCAGTTTAAACTTTTAGCCTAATTTAATAGGTGGAGGTACTTTCAAAGTTCTCTCAAATATTTAGGCAGGGTAAAACATTTTCCGTGTAGCGAATCAATTCTATAACGGTAAACGAAAGGAATAAAAATAGACACGAATGACGATATTATTAATAAATTGATGCAGCTTTTACATTTTTTTATAAAAGCCTCGGCCGAAGATAACAAAAAACAGTTCTCATAAAATGGCGATAGCGATCTGGTCTGATGATGGATCCAAGGTATGTTCAACGGAACTCTTCAATAAATAGGCCAATTCAGTTGAAACTTGGTTACCTTACTTATTTAGTAAGTGGTAGTCAGAAACTAGTCCAAACACAATGTATGGACTTGCCTCTGACTAGCGATTACTTTAATTTTCGAACCCTTTGATCCGATCTGCACGAACCTTGGTATAGGTCGATAGGTTGTACTTCAAAAGTTCATATGAATTTATATGGGTATATGAATTTAATCGGACAAAGGGTTATTGAGATATGGGGTTTTCAAAGGCAGCAAAAAAAAATTTGTTACACAAATATCAGTGAGGTGTCATATGAAAGGGTTTGATTTGTACATCCCAATACTATTTTTATTTTTATTTTAGGACGTATGTATTATTTTTGAGATACACTTGGTTACCCCAAGTAGGTTAGAGGGTAGTCAGAGGCCAAATATCGTGTTTGGTATCAATGTAAGACTGGAGCGGACATCTCAGTTCGGGGCGAACCACTAGGTTTTGTTACTGATAGCTAAGGCCCTTTGCTTATTCTTATATATTTTTAGGGTACTTAGTTCTCATAAAATGGTGACAGCGACCTAGTCTGACGATGGAGCTCTGTTCAACAGCAAGGTCTGTTAAACGGAAATTTCTAATACTATAAGACTCAACATAAGAAAGGCCAAGATTTAAGGCGAAGACAAGAGTAAATGGCTCAACTCATTTTCGTAAAATCGCAATCAACCATTTTGTGTGCCATCACATTGCATTGAAAGTCCTGACTGACATATAGACAACGTACAGCCTAAACCGCTGATCCTAGAGACTTGAAATTTGAGGAGTACATAGGTCATAAGGCGTGGAGGTGTACTAAGAAGGGATTTTTGGAAATTCAACCCCTAAGGGCGTAAAAAGGATTGAAAACGTTTGTATGAAAAATGGTATTCCTTGAACCTACAAACTTAATAAAAAACTAAAAATCATTTTTAGTTTTTTATTGAGTGTGCAAAGGGATGTGAAAGTTTATATGGGAGTTTTTTGACACGTTGTGCGATTGACTTAAAACTTGGGGTAAATATCCTACGAAATAAATAATTAAGAATGACACTTTAAATTTTTGATAACTACCCCTACAAAGGGTGCAAATAACTGTTTATGTTATAGTATGGGAGATTTTTTACGCATTGTGCGATTGATTTCAACCTTGAAGTAAATATACTCCACTGTAAATAATTTAGAATCACGTTTTCAATATTTGAAAACTACCCCTGCAAAGGGTGTAAGACTGTCAAAGTTTCAAAGTTTGTAGACATTTTTAAAGCGTAGTGTGATTATTTTAAAATTAAAAGAAAATGTGTTCAGTGGATAAATAAATAGAAAATAATAAAGGTAAACGCGATAAATACCCGTGTAATACTTTTAAATATAAAAAAAACAGTTTGATTTTTGAAAACAACTCTTAAAACGTTACCCGTAACGTAAACGTCCTTCGTTGCGCTGGAGTAATAAGGATAGGTACAATGAGGCGTCAATGTTTGTAAGGGACATTCTAAAAACGGGAATCTTGAGTTGGTACGAAGAGATCTGAGGATCTGAGATCTGAGATCTCTACCGTACCTGGGGATCAAAGTCGTGAAGCTGTTTTGTTTCGTTTGTTTTTGAGGTAGAAACCATACAACTCATACTTGGGGTACTCCATAGTATGAGTTGTGTTTACCATATTGCCATATCATACCATAAGCTCAGTACCTACCTACCTAATGTAGGTAATTTACGCCTATCGTATCTCTTATACCTACGTAGGTATTTAAAATCCTACCCTACTAATATACAAATCAATGCGAAAGTTGGATGTTTGTGGCTCAATCACGGATCACCACTTTAACGCGTGCGAAGCCGCGAGAAGCTGCTAGTCTTCAATACATAGACTAATAGAGATGAAACCACACCAAGTGAGGAGGCGGTAGTCAGAAACAATTCCAGACATAACATTTGGACTTGCATCTGATTACCATCTACTTACATTTTCGGAGCATTCGGATCGCATCACGAGATCTCAGTTCGGAGCGAACTACTAGTAATAAGTAAATTCAGTGATTTTATTTGATTAAAAAGGTTGAAATGAACGAGTAAGAACGTATTCCAGATATCCCTTTAATGTCCCCAGCGAGTGCCGGCAGGTTATTTTTGGATAAAAAGTCCAGAAATCCCCTGATCCATTTATTTACATTGTTAACTTTTAAATGTCAAAGTCCTTGTTTATTTGAAGTTGCCTGATAGTTTTCAGCGCCTTAACTGTTTTTACTGAAGAAATCAGATTGGTTGTTACTGCTCCACGCCAGTGCAAAACTGCCAGACCCTGGCTCTCACATCAATAATAAAAAAGTCAAAAATACTTATTATAAATTTTGCAAGTTGCTTCAATCAAATATTTGTACAGCAAAAACCTATCCTTGCATTGTAGGTGGAACCCACTTGGGCATAGGTAGACATTCCAGAACATTGTGACTGGTAAAATATGGACAAGATGATTGTGTAGTTCAGTTGCATGTGTCGACGGTGGATAACGACGTCCCAAGGGCTTCTGCCTGAACGCACCAAGGGAAGGACCAATGAAGTAGATAGTACCTGTGTAGGTACGGTAGATACGTACGTACAGTGCTACCACTGTATTTCGATTTCACCATCATCAGCCTGAAGAAGTCCGCAGCTGGGCCTTCTAGGCCTTCTCTATACATTTCCAGGAAGAATAATTCTGAACCGTCTCTGCATCCAACGACTTTCCGTGATTATTGAGTGGGTTTTTTATCATAGTTAAAAATTAAATTAGTTAAGGTTAAATTGGCAGGTTATGCCTATTGTGGCTGCAAGAAGTATTTACTTTTTAAGAGCAGTAGAGCTCTTTGTGAAGGGCTCGTCCGGAGAAGTACTACCACCACGCCTTTTTCTGCCGCCAAGCAGCGTTGCTGTGTTTTGAAGAGTGTAGTTGCCGGTGTAATTACAGGCACATGAGGCTTAACATCTGTATGCCTTAAGTTGATGGATGCAGGGCAGTGCATCGTAGGGCACTTTCCTATCGTGCGTAACTTACGAGGCAATGCTTTGTTGGTAATGGTTACCGCTTAACATTAGGGGGGACATTTGCTTGTTCTATCAGCTAGTAGTATAAATAAAAGACATCTAGTAAGAAAGCAAATGTCAATTCAGACGCTGGGGCAAATTGTGCATCAAACGGTGCGATGTAATTTAATCTTCATTTGATTTATTATTGTTGATATTATTTTAATTTTCTTCTTTTATAGTTGTATATTTATTATATAGTTTAATTTTCTTCTTTCACAGTTGGTTGTAAAGTAGGTTATTATTATACCCAATAGCTTAGTAATAATAAAGAGTAATTGGCTGCATAGTCGTTAAATATAGCCTAGTTATTTGAATAAATAAAATAAATGCGATTGGCCCCAGAATATCAGCATATAAGCATAAAAGCGTTAAAATGCTAAACGTCCTCATGTGATTTAATTAATTAAGCAGCAAGAAATCCTTATGGCTCATGGCAGTTACTAATTCATCGGATCCAATCGGGTGTGAGCGGCGCCTAAAGTCGTTAATGATGCATGGCCCCTTTGCCTGCCTTAATAGGTGGTAATCCACTCGCCTCTGTATTACTAAGAGAAAGATTTTGGCAGACAGCCTTCACAGCTCAGTTGGTAGTAGCTCTGCCTTCTGCGCTGTAGGCCGTGGGTACGATCCCCACCGAGTGATGAACATAATGTTTGTTCTCTGTCTGGGTGTTATAGTATAATATATTATATAAGTATTATATCAGCTACCTGGTTCCCACAGTACAAGCTTTGGCGTAGTTTGGGGCGAGATATTGCAGTGTGGAATGTCCACTAATACTTATTATTTTTATTTTTTATAACTTACAACTAATATTATAAAAAATTGTGATGTTTTCATCCAAAAAAAAGCTTTATACTGGCGTCCACCAAAATAAAACAGCGGTTAGAATAATCATCGATTAAGTTCACACTGATTTATCAAGTTCTTTGTAAACTAAGAGCCAGTTTCACCATGCTCTGTTAGATCAACAAAGGATTAAAGCGCCGTTAAATATGTCAAAATGTACGCGTTTGACATCTAAGGTTAGTTTAACGGCCTGTCAATCCCTGATCAGTAATTAACAGAGCATGGTGAAATCAGCTCCAAGACTCATCAAAGTCTCAGTAGCATCACACTAAGATCTATAACCACTCAGAATCAAAATAAACCACTATGTTCATAGCACAACTAATTTGTTCTAGGTGGGGATCGAACACATAACCTACAACGCAGCAGGCGGAGCTACGAAAATTTGACCTGTGAGTCTTGTCAATCTCTGTTTCTTTTTCCTTATCCCTAATGTTGTACAAATATTAGTAGGTAGGTATATACCACTATTTGGGTTTGTTTGCATAGTTAGTATTATCTTACTTAATATTATAAACGCGGATTTTTCTTTCCTTCTTCCACCCGTTTTCCTGAACGCCCAAGAACAAATAGAAAGACTAAAATCCTAAGGTCATATGTACTACATGTCGTCAAAACTATGGCAATAAAACAAATGCTTCTGAATAACCGCTGTTCTAGGATCATAGTATGGGGCCAGGTGGGCAGTGGCTACTGGGCAGGTAAGTCGCGCTCGCGAGTTAGGATATTAAATACATCCCTGGCGACTAGGCGCGGCCGGCTGAGGCTCTAAGGCTGCCGTAGATTTCCCAGGGGAGCACGTTAATTTTCTGCCGCCTTGAGCATACTGCCCTCAGGGGGCGCGCTACCTTTCGCGAACCTATTCAGAGGCAGGTTTGCCAGCTTGGCTACTTTCTTGCTAGATTTGACTATTTGCTTAGTAACTTTGGTATGATGTGGCCAAGTTTTATGGCCACTTACCCACTGGCTGTATTTGTTTTTGTAGAAAATAAACAGTATCTTATTATTATCTTACTGAACTTCCTTGAACTATCTAAAGAAAAATCTGTATTATTTAACTGTCATTTGTGTGAAAATACATAATTAAATTGAAAAACTTAATACAGATTGAAAACTTAAGACAGACTTAATCTAAAACTAGAAAAATTATAAACACGCTCAATATTACTCGGAGTAATAAATTCATCCGAATTTAATTCACAAACATAGTTGATCTTTTGTTTCTTTCTCTCAAGATAAACAAACAAATAGGTGTGTAGATTCATCTAAGAACTTTTCTTGTAAGTCACTTACGTGCAACATAAAGCATTGAATCAATAAGCATAAGTAGCTCAATACCTCAAGAAAAGTATGTGAAAACTAGCCATAAAATCGTTCTATCAGTTGGCAAACCGCTACAAAGAAGGTGTTATTCCGGCAACGCTCCGGACTGATGCCGATATGCCTCTCAAGAGAGAACTTTTTTACTGGATAAAAATAACGAAACACGCTCTGTGACTAACAGAAAGCCACCCCTAGGATTTAACACTTTTTAGTTTCTTTCCCTATGATGCTGTAACAGGCTCTTTGTGAAATAACAAAAAAGAAAAACTAGGCTCCAAAGTAAATCTTGATTGTGTATTGTTACCTTAAGACAATTTTACCCAAGACACAATCAAATGCATTAGATAGAATAAGGGTTATTAATTGCTTCTTGTTTTTTTTTTAACTTACTGAAAGCACTTTATTACCTTTCTTACGAGGAAAATATTTTGCGTGATTACCTATTTTTCTTGTCGTTTTACTAGTTCTTCTGAAACAGCGTGGTGAAAGGATATTAAGTGCCCTTCAAATAGGGTCCTTTCGAGCTATTGACACATATTTTCACATTTTGAGTTTTTTGTTATTCTACGGTAGTACTTTTGACTATCTTGCTCCTTGCTTTTGATGACCTTACGACTTCCTTTTTAGAAACACCAGTATTACAAAGCAAGCAAGTAGGTACATAATATTTGTACTTATTTGAATTTCGTGTTCGATGCTTTATTTTAACCGCATAGAGTAGATGCAGAATAAAGTTATCTAATTGGCTTGACAATTAATGTTGTAAATATCATTAATGTTCCAAAGTAGAATCCCGAGTGCAGCGAGGGATTCCAAAGTAGAATCCTAAGCGTAGCGAGCTCGAGTTGAGCTTAAAATTGTGTTGTTCCCGTGATGGACACTCTACTTTTTATCAGACTCTATGATAAAATAAGGAAGTGTAACTTAAGAATAAGAATAGTACCTACGTCTGTTTATTTTTATAATTTTTTTTAGAATAAAAAATAATAATAAGTAAAATCTAAATTTGTGTAAACAATTACGAACGAAGGCGGAATGCATTTCGCGCGTTTTTTATTTTTCACATTTTTTTTTATTCAGCTCCTGCGCGTCTTTATCATGCAGCCTGTTACTTGTTCATACAATTTTCGTAATGGATCTCTTTGGTGATTGGAACTTTTACTAACACTATCCTCATTCCAAATTCAAATCACTTTTCCAAGAGCCAAGAGCTATTTGGCTCCTTTAGGAAGAACAAACTAACTATTTGCCAATAGATGTGATAAAAACGCATGTGTAAGCATGACTACTTAAAAGAAAATAATATAATGCTCACGACTTTCATCCCCAAGCACGATAGATATCATAAAGACAGTCTTAAAAATCAGATGTGTTTGAAAAAGTGATTCGAACAAGGTAGTTTTCTGTTTTTTTTTTTTGGTTACCACTTAACCTGATGTTAAGTGGTAACCATAACCTATAACAAAGCATTGCCTCGTAAGTCACGCACAATAGGAACGTGCCCTACGATGCACTACCCCGCGTCCATCAACTTGATGCATACAGATGTTAAGCCTCATGTGCCTGTAATTACACCGGCAACCACACTCTGCTTTAGTGATTGTAGAAATAGAGCTTTTTGTGAAAGAATTCTTCCGGGAGAGATTTACCTACCCATAGATACGACTAGGTATAATAATTATACCTACTATAGTGAGTTTATGGTCTAAGTACCGACCACTGTTTTTATTTCTATTGCTCAGCAGTGTTGCTCGCATTGTTGTGTATCGATTTGAAGAGTAGTAGGTGCTCTGGTGGTAATTCAATTGTTGTTGGCAGAGGCAAATCGCTTAACATCCGGTGGGCTGCTTGTGTCATCACTTTTTCTCATTAAAAAAATAACAGTCAGGCCGTCATATGGCGGTGATAGACAATTGCTTTTTTGAATTTTACTACCATTGACCACTTTACTACCATTTTATTACCAAGAATATTTATTTGGATAATTCTGTACCTCTATAATTCCGTACCGTACCTTAATGCTACTTACTCTCCGAAACTTGGTTGTTTGCGGTTTTTCATAACTTCATTTACCTAGTCATTTCATTTTTTCGAAAATGTTCAAATGTGCGAGCGATAAGTACATTAGCGGTAGTCTGCATCTTAATCAAATGTTCATAACATATTATGCAAGTTGTAGCATGTGAAATAATTAAATTTCCATTATAAACCAATGTGAAAACGAGTAATTTTTCGTAGTGTTCGTCGTCACTCGTTGTTAGGGCAGCGCGAGTGTTGCGCAAATGTATTCTCTACGGGAGCGGGAGGGGGCTCGGAGCCCGAAGTTGGGCGCGCGGGCTGAGTCCCGCGGGAGCGCATGCCAGGGACCGCACTCGCGGCCTAACTTTGTTATAACTCTCAAATATACACCACACAATAATCCGACACACATAATAGAACCACACGAACCAAGGCAGTCTCTCAGTCCTTTTATGTAGAAAGAACTCTCGTTCTTTAAACTATGCCTTCACCATCGTCTTGAATCGATATCTCGTCAAAATACAAAGCCTGAAATTTTGAGGGCTGAAATTTTGCCGACTTTTTAAGGGGCGTAGAAGCTCTTTCTAAGAATCTATTTTTGAAAATTTTATTCCCAAGGCATGAAAATAGTTGCCAATTTTGTATGGAAATAGCTTCTCGCGAACTGCTCGTAAGTCGTTCGAGGTTTCACTAGTTATAGTTTAGATAAGTAACTACTTGTATTGTAACTTGCATTTTTCGTGTACCATTGTAACCTTGTTATGACATAAATGAGTAGACATAAAGTAAAATGTCCTGTTTCGTGACATAATCTGTAACGGGTCCCGGAAACGCAAATTCTTGTCCAAGGTATTCGATTAATGAAGGTCCCAGTAGGTAAACCCGCAAGTGTGAATATCTCAATTGGTTGTTTGAAAGTTATTCTGATGAAGAATGTCGGGGCTGCGTCTCGGGCACGTTGTATTGGGCAGGGTAATTAAATGCCTGTGTTGAACGGCATCGGCACGGCATGGCACTCCGCTGCGGAATGTTTCAGAGTGGTCGAACGGTTGCACGGGTGCGGAATGTTGCACGTTGCTGTCGCGTGCCACGCCGCGTCAACAATGCCGAATTATTGTCGAACTTACCCAGTAGGCCCCCGGGTGTTTTGTACCTATATATGCATGGCTTTGTGGTCAGCACTCTAGACCCTACAACCTCATATTTTAGGACTTATTTCAATGAAGTGGACACTTGCTTTACGCTTGACTCGAATACAAGCATGATTTATCATTTTTCTTGTTTATTTTATGAGAAAAAGTGATGGACCAAGCATGTCCTGCCTTTTTTTTTTTTTTTTATATAACCAGCTGATGGAACAAGCAGATGGCCCACCTGATGTTAAGTGGTAACCATCACCTATAACAAAGCATTGCCTCGTAAGTCACGCACGATAGGAACGTGCCCTACGATGCACTGCCCTGCGTCCATCAGCTTGAGGCATACAGATGTTAAGCCTCATGTGCCTGTAATTACACCGGCAACCACACTCTTCAAACCAAAACACAGCGTTGCTGCTTGGCGGCAGAAAAAGGTGTGGTGGTAGTACTTCCCCGGACGAGCTCTTCACAAAGAGCTCTACTACTCTTATAACATAGGTGATGGTCTCGCCTATAACATAGGTGCTATAGTGATATGTTTATTATAGGTGATGGTTACCACTTAACATCAGGTGGGCCATCTGCTTGTTCCATCAGCTAGTTATATAAAGAACAAGCTGGTGCCCGCGACTTCGTCTGCGCAGGATAAGTCACACAATATCTTTATAACTTGAAGCCTTTGTGTTTTTCTGATGTATAAGCTATATTATTGTAAAGTTTCATTAAAATCCATTCAGTAGTTTTTACGTGAAAGAGTAACAAACATCCATCCATCCATACTTACAAACTTTCGCGTTTATAATATTAGTAGTATAAAAAAACATTACCATTGCATACCTCACATAGCATGTCAACTGCCCTATGTGGCGTTGCACACCCTTCAAACCGAAATACAGCAATCACTGCTTGGCGACATGTAAGTACTTTTCATAAAGAGCTATGAGATATTATTGATATTCCCCTTAGAGCACCCATCCAATTATTCATTGGTACTCTTCAAGGAACAAGATCGGTGCTTAAAATATGGTGCTCTACGAGGAAGGCCTCATATTTTCATTCACTTCATTGGCAAAACACATAAATATTTTTTTCATAAATCAAAAATATCTAAAGTAAACAACAACGTAGCGAATGTAGTCCGTCTCTGTGTGATCCCAGGTGGCGCGGCCGCAGCGTTTGGAATTATCACATAGTGGAGAAGCGGGCGGCGGGAGGCAGCTCAATACATTCGTCACAGGCCCAGCAGCCATTAGGCATTTAGATATTATCAACAGTCGCGAGGGACTCCCCGCGACCTGACTCCCCGTTGTTTCAATGCTGCTTAATTACTAAAAGTATTGCTCGCTCGAGGCGTTCGTTTCTACGTGAGTGTCGTAGCTTGTATTCTATAGCCTGGTCGATGTCCATCAGGCTTGTCCATCGCTTATGTCTGTTACTTGTCTAATGGTTACTGCTCGCCTCCACCGCCCCTCACCCCGCGGTCCCAGGTGGCGTCGCTCCGGCCACACTTCCTTCCGTCCCATGGGAATCCCCGACCCGCGCACTCACACTTTCATAGCTCACACAGACAACGTCTGACGACGTATTATTCTAAAAATCGTTATTTTGTTAGGAGATTCCGTTTATGTTTTTAAGTATCTACCAACGATTACAACCTATTTTGAACTATGTGTATATGAAAACTTACATTCTTATATCAGTCATCTACACTAATATTATAAAGAGGTAAACTTTGTATTTTTGTATTTTTGTATTTTTGTATGTAACGAATAGGCTCAAAAACTACTGGTCCGATTTTAAAAATTCTTTCACCATTAGAATGCTACATTATCCCTGAGTAACATAGGCTATATTATATTTTCAAAAAAATCAGGGATCCTTACTAAAACTTCAATAATGTAACCCAAGGTGGAAAACAAAAAACCTTACATCGCGTGCGCTGCGAAAACTATTGAAGATAGAACAAAATAATGTACTACGATTTTGTAGAACACGTTATCATCTACAAAAAATGTCGCGACAGCATATGTCTAACTATTATAGTTATGTCACAATAAGTGTTCTTTTATTATAAAAAATTAATTGAAATGCCTCCGCTAGAAAAGGGTCTTTATTTGTACCTTGGTATTAATCCTTATCCAAATAAATCATTTCATAATTAAGACGGTTTCAATACCTATAGATTACTTCTTAAATTTTTCAAATCGGACATTCCATTCAAAAGATATGACGAAATTAAAAATGTTTACGGGTCCACGGTTCACGCGCGGGGTGCGATTTCACTCACTCAAGGAGAAGCGCGTGCAAATGTATGAAATAAGTAGATGCGAGGCTCGAACCCACGGTCTAAGTTTATCCTAAAATGTTCAAAAAATTTATGACCACCCATGCGAAGCTGGGACAGGCCGCTAGTTTTGTAATATAGGAGTAAGAAATTTCTGAAATCTCAACCTAACGTTGTTATCCAGACGACACTGAGTACCTAAACTAATAACTGATATGATTATTTTATTTTTTGTTAAGTCATACCTACTTAGGATAAAATATAACACCCAGTTATAGAAACAACGATGTTCATCACACAAAAAAATATTGTTCTCTGTAAGCATCGAACCTGAGCTGTAAGGCCGGTCAAATATAACTAGCGGACCCGACAGACGTTGTCCTGCATGATATTTCAAGCGACTGCAGCGCCATCTGCCGGGCTGATTTGTGAATCTAAACCATCCAGGGAGCCACCAAAACGCATACAAAAAAAATCATTTAAATCGGTCCAGCCGTTTAGGAGGAGTTCAGTGACATACACACGTACAGTAGAATTATATATATAAAGATAGGGACTGTATATGTATACAATATTGTGGTTCCGCTAATATCTTGTCTTGCTAATTGGTAACTAAGTAGTATTGTAGCTCAAAAACCTATTCGTCCAAAAGGCTTCAAGTAAACTCCTATTAGGAATGCAATTAGAAATTAAATGAGTATTGTATACTTATGCGCAATATGCTCTGCTATCGATGGAGGTTGCTGCTACGCCAATGCCAACTTGCAACACATTTTAGCTTGATCTAGCCACTTTTGGACAGTGATGGAGCTTTTACATTAGACAATGCAGACTTCTTAGGTGAGTGACACGAGCGGAACTACATACTTCTAAATACTTCGTGTGTAACTTTCTATTTGAAACAGATCCTCGGATTTGCTTTATCTTTATAATTTTTTCTTTATAATTCTAAAACTGTTTTTCGCAATATTCAATAATCTTCCTTTGAATAAAATTGTGGGTTGTTGTTTCAGTTGCTATGTCGTGGCAAATCTGGCCACAAAACGAGAATGGTAGCTGGCAACCGCGTACTCTCGTGATTAATGCAGCCTCCGCCGGGGCAGCCGAACTGATTGCCGCCTTTCCCATGGGCTCCACTACATTCTAGTTAGCTCAAAAAGGTTTAAAAGCCCTAAAATTTACAGCAAAGTAATGTTTGAAACTAATATTTCTGATAAAATAATTGCAAATACTGAAAATGTATTCATAGTTCATCGATTGTTATTAGAAAGGTTCCGGAAAATATTTTTATACCACTGCAAAGGCATAGAAATTCACAGCATCATGGGACTCGGATCTGCTTCAAAGCCAAGCGCGGATCCACCGTTGTGGGCACGATGGGCATGCCCATAACCCTAATAGCCGTGTGACGTCTCACACACAGTGTTCGCCCCACGACTTTTTAGGAGTTGTAGAGCTCTTTGTGAAGGGCTCGTCCGGGGAAGTACTACCACCACGCCTTTTTCTGCCGCCAAGCAGCGTTGATGTGTTTCGGTTTGAAGAGTGTGGTTGCCGGTGTTATTAGAGACACATGAGGCTTAACATCTGTATGCCTCAAGTTGATGGACGCAGGGCAGTGCATCGTGGGGCACGTTCCTACCTTCCTTGATGGTTACAATTTAACATCAGGTGGGCCATCTGCTTGTTCCATCAGCTAGTTGTATAAAAAAAAACCTATGTCCACGTGGAACTACAACACTGTACAAAATTTTGGTCAGGCCGTCATATTATATATTTTAAACATTCTCTAATGATACTGAATGCACTATATTGATCATGAGCGAGCCTGATATAATCAGGCTCGCAGTTGCTTTTTCGAGGGCTGTTCAAAGGTCGATATTTTTGTATCTCTATGTGAAGGTAGAGTCAGAAATATTTTTTGCCACTCATAGTTAACATACTACGCTGGAGTAGATAAAACATATTTAAAACATTGCCCGTGAACTCAACTTTTATGATGTCCTGACGAATAAATGAGATTTACACGTGTAGCGTTCAATCTGAAAAGTTACTTTCATTATTTGTTATCAGGTTGGTTTACCTAGTTATTTAGTTTGTATCGAGTGTTAGTGGTTAGATAGCCAACTGGTTTTTTTTTTATTTTGTGGATTATCATGCGATCTGTTCATTAATAAGTTTAAATCTCAATAAGCTGGCACAATAGTGAAGCTTTGAATATTCATTTAAGTACCTATGCACAGATCTACCTGGTAGGTAAGCTATTTAGATATTTGCCACATGTAACAGTATTCTTGTATAAAACAATGTGTAATTTACACATCTAGGGTGTTTTGTTCTTTTAAATGACCCTCGTGCTCATTGTTTTACTAGCATGCTACTATATTCTTGACTTGACAATAGCTGAGTTCCTCAATTGCAAATTTTCTTGGGGTCATAAAACGCCGAGTAAAAACACCTAGGACTAAGACAAGCAGCTAATAAATTTCAATTTTACAACTCTACAATTCCCATAAAGATTCCGCCACTGTTAGGTACCTACCAAATCTACATTTTGTGGGTGGCATAAAATTAAAACGTCAACTCTGCAAGATGACTGTTTTTAAAACTTCTCAAGTCATGAAAGATAAAGCGGTGACGTCGCCGCTAGATGATGAGGATGGTAGACAATTTATTTATAATCTCGGGTGCCGAATTGGCTACGAATTAGCATGTAAATATTTGAAGTCGAAGGAGCCTGGTGCAGATTTATCGCGGACGGCGTGAGATAAGCGAGGACAGGGTCGTAAAGCAAGAGCGGGCGCAGCCGGCCACTCGAAGCACACCCTTTGACGAAGTTGTAAAAAGAACGTTAAACCGCAGTAAAAACGCATCGGCCAGAGACTGCTCGTTATTTTAGTAGCCTCCTTATGAATTTCAATGAAGACGCCGACGTAATAAGCGCGCTCGACTCCTCAACGGTGTTAAAAAGTGAACTAAGTTTATACCCAAAAATTTAGGAAGTTTTAATCTGAATTTAAAGTTAATTTGTAAATCTTGATTAAGCTCTGTCATATTATTGCAACCGTGAATAATTTTAAAGTTAAATATATTAAAATAATCCGTTCAAATCTTTTGTGACTTAATCTTATTAAAACATCTCAGTTTCAGTTATAAACTCTTAATATAATCATTACAATTTTTTTGGCATGCAACTTACCGGCCATGTCCTCCCCTTCATGCGGCTCCGTTTCTGCACGCCCATGATCTTCATCTTCAACATCTAGAATAAAAAACTATAGTTCATTATCATCGCACAGAAAATGCAATATCAGAAAATGACTGGAATTTAATGAATTGGAATAAATAGTATATTTGTAGCTCTCAAAATTAAAATAAATCCAAATCAACGCTATACAAGTCGATGACATTGCACTTTTAATGATGATAGTAGTTTAAGCGATATAATTTGAACTAGAATTCTGGCCGCGAGTGGCTAATCTGACAATAAATGGGTGTGAGCTTGCCTGGCAGTGAGTAGTGCAACGTCCTATGCATCTGACAGTTACTAAGTGCTGGGTGCGGATGAGACCGCACTCGTAAATTATAACAAACTACCCGCAACTGGGATTATATGTTTTTTATTGATATTATTACAGCTATGACAAGCTATGTGTGCGTGAAAATAACCACACGAACCAAAAACACTGGAACCATTTGCAAATATTCTATATTGTACGCCGTATTTATCCCACAAACCCAATAATTTGTGTCCTCTCTCGAAATAATAATTAATTTTGGATATACTCAGCCTAATCAAAAACATCCGCAGTTATTGACACATGCCATAGCCTGTCCGGCCACCCAACAACAGCTACCTGAGCTTATACTTGTACTGTAACGGCCGATTTATGTTGTAAAATCAAATAGAATAGTCGAGACTAAGCTACCTCCGAGATTCGCGGGATTTTTACGATTTTTATGCTACGGCATGCTACGAGCGCTACGAGCGCTACGAGTGCTACGAGTGCTACGAATGTGCTACAATTATATTTTAGCTCATGTTAGTTAATGCTGTTAGAAATAAAGCCTATGAAAATAAACAATAGTAGCAGCCCTCTGACAGCCCTTACAGCTCAGTTGTAGCAGTGCCTTCTGCTCTGTAGGCCGTGGGTTCCATCCCTACCCTGAACAAACATACCTCTAGATGCTTGTTCTCTATCTGGGTGTTATACGATATTATGTATGTATTTACAAAAAATCATATAAGTTTTATATCCGCTACATCTGGTTCCATACAACGAGCTTTGTTTGGGGCTAGATAGTGCTGTGTAGAATCTTCATCATCATCATCATCATCCGCAGTCTGACTTTACCCACTGCTGGGCATACGCCTCTCCACTACTGCTCTTTCCACTTTATACGATCTTGGGCTACCCACATACCTACTACCTGTGTGGAATGTTCATAGAATCGGATCATATTATTGCCCGTTCTAAAACTCCGTACGTGAAAACGACGACAGCTCGGAGCTACGTAGTAAGTAGCACACTTCACAATTCCGATCTGTCGTCTGTCGGGTCTATGCACTGCACTGCACACTGCACCCTTCGAGTACGGTGCGACACTAGAGCCGTACGTCATTCGTTATCATTGGCCGTGTGTCAGCGTCAGCCACTGTCAGGCCCCCCATCTACTGCACACGTCTGCATTTCTAGGCGAATACGCGATGCTCACTTTTATAGATAGCTTGTAAGCGTCCGAGATCTCTGTTTAGACTACTAAACTAAATATAATACGCAGCGCTCTACGGTATATGTAATCGTCTAAGAGCTACTGGAAACCTTAGATATAATTAATGTATGTACTGTACATGTTGCCAATAAATTCCTATTTTATTTCTTGATGGTTGGAATCATAAAATGCAGTCCCCGAACATTTTATATAATACCATTGGCATGGAATATTGTATTATACTAACCTACTGATTAATAGATTCATTGAACAATAATGAAATGCAATTCGTTTTTATTCGATTCATTAGTGTAATTGGTAATTTATACTAACCGTTCTAATTAAATAAATTTTCAATTTACATATTTCTAAATATTTGTTTTTTGTGTGACAGTGACATGGTTGTCATGGTTCTTACGATAGCTCTAAAAAGGAACCTAAAAGCTCTAAAAAGTGAAAATTCGTATTCTTCAGTTAACACTTACTATTTAGTACGTTCCTTCCTACCTACTCAAAAGCAAATAAGTTAGTACCACATAAGTACTAACATACAATTTTTATTTTTTAATTATTGGGATATATTTAAGAGTATCACCATGCCTTTTTCTGCCGCTTAGTAGCCTTGCTGTGGTTCGGTTTAAAGAGTGTGGTTGCCGGTGAAATGATAGGCACATGAGGCTTAACATCTGTATTTCTCAAGTTGATGGACGCAGGGTAGTGCATCGTAGTGCACGTTGACATCGTGCGTGACTTACGAGGCAATCCTCTGTTATAGGTGATGGTTACCACTCAACATCAGGTGGGCCTGGTCTGGTGGGGTAATTATTAAAAGTTACCTTCCGCATTGCCGTCATTCACTGCTTCTTCCAGTTCTCTCTCATTCGATTCGGAATCATCATCATCAGCTCCATCACAATCTTCGTCACCGTGATCATCAGCGGCATTTTCACCATTTTCTTCATTCCATTCTTCATCTTCAGCTGAAAATAAAAATAACAGTTTAACATGTTTTAAATAGATAACGAAAAAGACAAGAGTGCAATATTGCATAAGTAGGTGAAAATAATTATACAATAGGCTGATTTATTTTAAATAATATTCGAAGGCTCCACACGTCACTATCTTACCCCAAAATAAGCAAAGCTATTATACTAAGGGAATCAGATAGCTGATTTGACGAATATACTTTTTAGTTAAGATCTACATACTTTTAATATATAAATGTTTATTCTCGGTGGAGATCGAACCCACGGCCTACAGCGCAAAAGGCGGAACTACTACCAACTGAGCTGTTAAGGCTCGACTAAAACTCGACTAAAACGTTCAGTAATAAACGTGGGTCATACTAATGCACTTTAAGGAGTGCCACTAACATACATTTTGTGAAATGACCAGTCCCATTTTCAACATATTTATGTCGATAGTTAGGAGGATTTGCTTTGAAAATGGGTATTTTTACCTCAAATAAAAAGACAAATATTAGTGCTATTATGGTAATAATATTGCGTCCAATTTTTGTGAACTGCTTTGGATGAAATCATTGGATGTAATTTTATTTTTACTATACCCGTGTATGCTTTTGTTTATCTAGATGTGCCTAGTTAGAGCCACCGAGTATATCTAACAGACACGGTTGACTCAAATTAGCGCGTATTTCTTTTGAATAGGTGAAAAAATTGTATCCGTCATTAATTGTTTAATGCATTGATCTCGAATCAGTTAAGTCAATAAAATGACGCCCCACTACCTTTAGAACCAATCCAAGAAAAAAGCAGCAGAAATAAAAAAACCAAAGGTTTTTTATAATCGGCACGAATATATTAATATCAATTATATTTTTATTATAATAATTTATTTTTGAACAAAATCCACAGCTCTTAAGATAAAAATGTAAATACTTAGATTTCTAGCATACAGCCAATAAAGGATTTACATTTTACTACAATTTCTTTTTTATTTGCTTAAAAACCCTTCACCACACTGTTTCAAAAGAAATTAGTGACAGGATAAGTGCTTTACTAGTTTTTGTACCTATGCAATCTTCTTAGTAAATTGCTTTACCATTTTTTTCAAACATGACAGCCCGACTTGACGTAATGTGGCTTAGGACCTAAATTATGGTACATAGGAAGGCAGTGCTATGCTCTACATAGTATGATACTAAATAAATTGCAATTCAAACAAGTACATACATCAAGTTAATGAACAAGTGTTCTAAAGCTAATTAGGATAATGTAGAGGCCCTGTCGGCCAGAAATCACACGGCACGTGTTTTAAATGTCTTTCCAGGGAATAGGCAGACTATTTATTCTGTGTTGTTTTTAAAAATGAATAGTATCTACCGTAACAGATTGAATAAAGGAATATCATTATTTTTCCGGACTTCTAGCTAGCTCCGACCGTATACCTACTACAAAATATGGTATTTGAATGTTTTTATTTTTTATTTATGACAACACAATGACATAATATACTATGAGCGACACGCGAAGACACGATTTACAACATAGACTAATCTTACAAGAAAGGTTCGGAAAAAAAGGTTCATCCTTCATTACCGTCCATGTGGAGCATGGAGCTTAGTCTAAGATGTGGAGACTATATTGAGTGACAATGTACAGTCAGCAACGGAAGTTAATTAGCAGTCTGAGTTTTTTAAACTCTATTTCTTTGGGTTATTTAGATAAGTGCTGATAACCGTGACTTGAAAATTGTTACGATTCAAGGCATATCTTCAAATATTAGCCAACATTTTGACCATAGGACTAAGGGTTCCGGAAATACTCGTGATTTTGTTAACGGGCTGTCGTATTTTTACCTACAACATTCAACATCACGCTGCACTACTTCTAAAATTCCTTTTTATATTCCTTCCTTTCTTTCTTTTGAAATATTATAATGATATTCTTCAAGTTTCATGTTTTTAGGACTTGGTTTACCAAAGTCATACTACTCTACTATTTTTTTATGCTACTTGCTGATGGAACAAGTAGTTAGCCCACCAGATGTTAAGTTGTAACCAACACCTATAACAAAGCATTGCCTCGCAAGTTACGCACGATACAAACGTGTCCTGAGATGCACTGCCCTGGCTCGTGTACCTGTAATTTCACAAGCCATTATACCCTTTTAGCCAAAACAAATCAACGCTCCTTTGCGGCTAAAATAGGCATGGTGTCAGTACTTCTCCGGACGAGCTCTTCACAAAGACTTAAAACTTCGGAATATTAAGTTTGATAGCGTATCAATATAAAATAAATTGCTAGTTGTTAAAGGTTAGTAAAGGCTAGAGTTAGGTAACCGTCAGTTGCATTTGAATCGGACAGCTACGAGTATCTACATACTTGTGTGACATAGTTAATTAGCGTGGAGGGTGCGGCTGGCGTGATTGCGCCCCGTGCCGCGCCCAACAAACAATACGGATTCTACAATTAACAACCCACCGTGATTATATGAGTTTACTGACTTCGTGCTGGACAAACCGAGTGGACATAAGAAAATGTTAACTTTTGTTGACATTGTTCCGATTTTATTGAACGACCTTTTTAGCTGAAGATTTGTTAATGATAGCCTTCCTCTTGTCGTGTCACTAGTTCTTTCGAAACAGAGGCTTCTTGAGCAGTTGAGATGACACATGTTTGAGAACTTTTTAGGTTCTACGATATGTATGCACTGTGTACATACATTTTCGAACAGAAAAACTCATTGGTGCACGACTGGTTTTGAAACCACGGCCTTCGGAAGACGAGTCCGCTACCACTCGACCACCAGAGGTAGGTACAGATTATTTTTAGCATAGGAATTAAAAACTTCAAAAAGTGTAGATATTTCCGTTCTTGTACATTTTCTCTAAGCCAAGCACTACCAATATGGTCAGTAAGAAAATTGAATTGACTTGGCAGCAGTATTGTGGAGCGGTTGGTGCTGAATGCGTCCCGCGCGGCACATTGCGGCCGCGAGTTATGATGGGCTATCTTGCGACGGTGCTGCCAATGGCTCTCGGTGGCCCTGAGAACTACCCGCTTATTTTCATAGAAATTGCCGTTGCATTACTGTGTTTCCTCGTGGGATAGTAAACTACATACTTACGTATACGTGGTAGGCAATAAGGTTGAATCTAACTTTAAACTAACGTAGAGTCCGTAGAACGGTATTGCTTGAGAACTTTCAAACTTTTGGAAGCTTTTTTAGAAGGCTTTGCTTTTATACAACTCAACACATAACTAAACTGAACTATAAATAGTAATTAATACTTTTTATTCAAAAATTGTAGCCACTAAACTCAGGATTCCAGACAAAAAAAAGACAGAAAAAAGAAAAAATATATAAATTACTTTTAAAGGTTTAGTTTAAGGTTCTAACGTATTTTATTCCACGTAAACTCTTGGTGTTCCATCGCTGCCAATAATACGTTAGAAACGACCAATTCCTCCGGCAGCACTAAACGCTAGGTAATAACTTTGATTAAGGACCAAGCGGATAAGCACAGAGGAATAATAACGCTAACCCCATCTCGGCTAAGTCATTGTAGTTTCTGTTGTATCCTTGGAAACTGTAATTTTAATGTGTTCGGCGTTAGGATGCCGTGAGGGAATAGTTGGGGGTCCCAGTGGCGCTCGGGTCCGAGCCCGCCGCCGCTCGAGCCTCCTCCGTGACGCGACGTCCTTGCCTAATGCTCCTGAATAATCTCGTTTTATTTACAAAACACTGAAGTACGCTGAAGTAATCCTACCACAATAAATTGTCATTTTACAATTCAAGTACTGAAATAAAAATTATAACGAGATCATATTTTAAATAAGTAACTATTAAGGTAAGCAAGTATCATCTCGAAAACAGCAAAGGTTTACAAAACACTCTTTATAGGTTATTTTCAACTCCCTATCTACCTATCAATTAAAAGTCGAACGTCTCAGCAGCATTTTCCTTAGAGACAGAGTTGAGAGGGGTTTGATGAGGTGGGGGGGACTGAGGGACTGATGGTCTCTAGGGAGCAGGCGGCACGCGGCTGCCGGGCCAGGTCCCGCGGGACGGCGCGTGGGCGGCGGCGGGTGAGGCCTCGCTTCCACTGGGACCCTCCACTACCCACCTTCTCACCACGGCAAGGACGCCCGTGATGTTTTTAAGCACTGTTATATGAGAGCAAAATTGCTGAGCTATAATCTAGTGGGAATCTCACTGCTGTTTTTCAGACTTGTTGGGCCAGTTATATTTTCAAAACTGTGGTATCACTACATAGTATAAAAAAAGGCGCTTCCTCTGTCCCTATATCCCTAATGTATGCTTAAATCTTTAAAACTACGTAACGGATTTTGATGAGGTTTTTTTATAGAAAGAGTGATTCAAGAGGAAGGTTTATATGCATAATACAAGCATAATCTCTTAGAGATAACCCACAATAACCGTGCGAAGCCGGGGCGGGTCGCTAGTAGTTAATAATTTGTTAAGTAATCGCTTGCTACTTCGTCGCAGTTGAGCTTATTTATTTGAAATATTTACGGCCTTATAAAATTCAGTCAAAAGATAATGTTTGACTTTTGCCATCTCTTACCAAAAAAAACTAAAAACAAATAGACAAGTGTTAACTGTGAGCAGTGTAACTTGAGTAACGTTCATAAATAAGAGCTTTAAAGGCACAGCCTGAGCTTAACTTCTAAGGAAGAAGAGCCCCTACCATGATATCTTCAGCGCGTCAGGTAATTGACCGTATTATCATTGTCACCGTATTGAGAGTCATCTAACCTTTAACCTCTGAGCAACAGAAAATAGAAAGACGGTGTTCTGTGCTCTGAACCATAATCTTTTAGAATTTTTTTTTGACCTGGAGTGTGTGGTGATTTCTGGGTCCTTGAGCTGGCAATCATTAATATTATTCAGATAAGTTAGGTGTTAAATATTGCAGCCTATAGTTTATTTACTTGAACAAAATGAACGCAATAATGTTTTTAAACAATGAATTTTGTAGGTATAAACCGATCTACAATGCTTTGGGTACCAAAGTACAAGATACAAGCATTTATTCGCAGGTGTTACATACATTCATTGAAAAAAGTATCGGGAATGGATGATTTCTTTATGGTTCCAAATATTTTTTTTTTCTTTGATTGGCTCAACTGTTTTAAATTTTGGCGAGGAGCTTGAGTTGCATCTGTTAATTGCTGTTTTTAGTTAGATCATATATCTTGTGTGATGTGTATTACTAATTTCATAATGGACAAAAACATCGAACAAAGAGTTTGTCTTAAATTTTGCATCGCCAATGGAATTTCGTAATACGATAATACGCCTTCACACAAGGCCATCATTGTGAACGAATTTTTGTTCAAAAACTCAACAAATACTACCGATCTTCAAACCTTATGCACCAGATATGGCTCCAGCCGACTTCTTTCTTTTTCCGAAACTCAAATTACCAGCTCGTGGTAAGTACCGGAAGTTTTCATGCGGAAGAAGACATAAAGGAGAATTCGCGGCGAGAACTGAACTCAATTATTCCAGAAAAAGCGTAATTTTTTTTTTGGTAATTGAATTATTCGTTGGCGTAAGTGTATCATTTCTGAAGGAGCACTTTGAAGACGATAAAATAAATTTGGATGAATAACTAACATTTTGTGTATTATTGATCGTTTCCCAGTACTTTCTTGACAGAGATGTGTTAGTATTATTATGAAGGCACTGCACTTTACGGTGCATGTACTGTACATTGTACATCCCTAGCAAGCTAAGGCTGGATTCGACCAAATTAGTACAAAAAATGTAAATTACCTTTTAGTATTACTGCCACTACTTTATACTTGTCAAAATAAAAGAAGAGCGTTACTCTGTCGAACCCCCCGCATAGGCACCTAATTTTGAAAGTACTTACCAATCTCCATCCATATTAATATATCATATAGGTGCCTAGGTACCTACTTAACACAAACAAATAAGCGAGACAAAAGCGAAATAAGAATCAAGATGGATTTTTTACGTGAAACTCATGAGTGATTTATGGCAGTCGATTGGGAATAAGAATTTATCATCTCACACTGTTGTTTTATTTTTTGTATTCATCACCACACGAGAAATGAAATTTCATAATAACTCTTCTACAAATATCTACCTACTAATAGGATTATGAATGTAGGTGTCATGTCAACTTGAATTTAATTATTACCTATATATAAATAAATACATAAATTAAAGCAAACGTAATTTACTACCAAGTACATAATTATATTTCAAATTTATGTTTTGAGAGTAACTAACCAAACCAATAAATGGATATATTAAATGAGTACCTACCTACCTACACAACTTTCAAAAACTGTCTCAAAATGAGGCCGAATAAATACGAGGCTTCAATGGTATATCAATGTTTTTTTAAGTATAGATAAGTACCTACCGACATCCATCCGTCTGTTCCTAAAAACCTGTCTTTTAAATCTTTAAATCCAGTTCATGCACCGCTGAACAAATTGCATCGATTAAGTAGCTCCGTATCTCGGAGAGGTCAACATCAACATAAAACTGTTATGATATGCCTTTAGCGTATTTCCCAGAGGCTCGGTGGGGGTGCGCCACCCAGGGGAAATTTGCCGGCGACTCCACCGGGGCCTCTACAAGTTTTATGGACGCGCAACACCCAGGGCTTTCGCGAAGCCTTTCGACTTCAGCTGATTACAGACTTTAAAAAAAAACTACGTCGGTATTCGTAATAATGTAGGTACTAGAAACAAAACGCAGAGTTTCTGAATACATGGGGCACAACGCCCTACATTTTTTTCTTCCTATAGTTATTATGTTACTTTGTATCTTTACCTCCAGCTAGCTATACGTAGGTATATCTTAGGTTGTGTATCCTGTTTTTTTTTCACAGGATATGGAGCTCCAAGTTTGTAGCAGCCCTAGAACCCGCACCCCTCACACCCTCTCAGGGCCATCAACTTCTTATCGTTACACATAACGGGCCTCAGTAATAAGTAGGTACTGCTACAGTTTACAGATTAATTTCAACTTTTTTTTTATTCTGTTCATTTTGGCAAACCACAGATTAGACTACATATTAAAGAATGCCACGCGCACTTTGCCAGCTACGGTTACAGCCGAGGACTGTTTGCATTGTACTGTAGGTACTGAAATAACCTAAATCCCAGACATAAATATGGGACTTATATGTTCTTATTGTTCGTGATTTTACTCTACATACTTAGGGATAGGTATTTTAAGGAGATCAGTGTGTGATATAGTCTACTACAATCAATCTGATTTACAAGGAATTAAGCCATCCTCTTTTTCATTATTGACTCTGACGTGAATCTCATCTTGACAACCATTTTGGCCATATCAAGTTCAGGATAAGTAGGTACCTCTACCTACGGCTCTGAACCCATGGACTTAATATTGTCTGTACCATCCAACTGCGTCTAATCACCGAGCACACGAGTCCAGTAAAAAGTTGACGTTAAAATCCAAATTGACTTAACCCTCTTCAAAAGGCTTACAAATACGTCCATCCCGAGCTTTTACCTCGCATAAAACATTCATACGGTTTATTGTGATCTTCACACCTCCCCCAGTCACTGCAGTTTAGTACGAATTTGTTTTATTTACTCTTATGTGTACCTACACAATTTATTGGCTTTTTTCATCTAGGTATTTTAATATTGATTTGACCAAAAATTTATAATTAATGCTCAAGCTTCAACTTGTAGGTTTTTTTTTAATACAATTAGCTGATGGAACCAACAGATGGCCCACCTGATGTTAAGTGGTAACCATCACCTATAAAAACGCATTGCCTTGTAAGTCACGCACGATAGGAACGTGCCCTACGATGCACTGTCCATCAACTTGAGGCATACAGATTTTAAGCCTCATGTGCCTGTAATTACACCGGCAACCACACTCTTCAAACCGAAACACAGCAACGCTGCTTGGCGGCAGAAAAAGGCATGGTGGTAGAACTTCCCCGGACAAGCCCTTCAACAAAAGGTACACTACCTTCTCACCATTTATTTGTTTTTTTTTTCATCTTCTTCACCTTATTGTGATGCCTTAATGCGCTTAGGTACCTATCTATTTGCTCTCTGGTATTTGACCACCACGACGACGCGAGGGTTGTTGGTTACTTTTCAGAATTATCAAAGTACCAATTTACTAGCTTGTTGACGGTTAACTAACCCATCATCAGTGCGTAAGGTGTAAATTCTCGGCCATGTAGTATACTTTTCTAATTTAATTTGTAGGTAATTGCAGCCTGAAAAACCAGCTTCCATCAACTTTGTGGTCAACGGAAACGGACTCACTTCAGGTAGGAGAGTAAACAATTCAAGATACGGCAATTCGTTTTTATTATCTGCTTGGGACCGGGAAGGATTAACATTTTCACTGGATGTAAAATTTTAATTCCTCTGCATGAGGGCCGGCTCGGGTTGAAATTGACGTATTATTGGGCCCTGGTGAATGTAGCTGGCCCTCTCAACTGAATCCTCTGATGTGATAAATATGAGGACAGAATCACAGACGAGCTAAGTGCTGTTGTATATGTAACGCAGCTACTTTTCCTTTCCATCTGAAATCGCAATGTTCTTACAGTTTGTGGGAGTTGAAAACATTCGGAACCCCGTTGAAAATGTGTTTTTGCTATTATTATTATTATTATGAGCCTTCTATGTCCCACTGCTGGGCAAAAAGAGTGTAGTGAGAGTACTGAGTTTTTGCTATACAGCTATAAAAAAACCAAAACAAACAAAGCTACTATAAATAGAACAATACTTATAACAGAAATATAGAACATACCTAAGAGCAAGAGAGCTAGTAGGTATTGCATTAGGTAGGTCCCTAGTCGTCGGGAGTCGCAGCATCCTCGCGGCTCCCTTGGGACGCATTACGAAAGAAGGTAGCTACACTAGACGCCACTAGATCGATACGTAAAGTTACAACATTATAACACAAAACCCTTTGCTGTGCAATTTTCCGGTATGAATTCTAGAGCACTATATTATTTTAGCTCGAAGAACCGACAACAATTGGGAAAAAAGGTTCTCGAACGGCGACTACGAACTGGAAGACGAAGTGTAGGACCCCGATGGACATTGTAAAGATCGCGGATAGCCGGTGGATGGAGAGGGCTCAGAATCTTTCTTCGTAAAAATGTAATGCCTATGTCAAGCAGTGGACTTCTTCACATACTTAGCTTCGCAATATCTACTGTGGAGGGGTTTTTTAGTCTAACATTTTTTTTATTAACATCAGAAAATTTTGGTTTTCCATGTGGACATAAAAAGAATGATCATTCCGGTACTCTACTTTATGTAGTGCATTTTTAACAGTTTCTATTTGGTATTCTAAGCCGATGCCTGATGGTAATAATTTTCTATCAAACACCGCACCAGCCAGCCAAACCGCGACGCGCTTGACCGCAGAAAGCCACTGATAAAACGCTGATATTAGGGCGCGGGCCGCAGCTCCCCGACGCAGCGCATCCGTCAACTGCCTCAACCACCCTGTATAGGATTATGGTACTTACCTGCCTCCATTAGTTAGGTGGTAGGTCACAAAATAGTACGTAGTTTATGGCTTTATTTAAAGTCTTGCATTTTAAGTGCTAGGTATACGATACAATACACACTTTTCAAAGTGATCCTTGTGATTGAACTGAATTAAGACCGTATTGATTTTGACTGGTGCATAACTTTTACAGACCGAACATAACATACTCAGAAAAATAATTGAAAAAGGCAGATGATCACCACAATACAGTGTTGGTAATCAGTGGCCGGCGGCATTTTCCAACTGAAAGAACATTAGATAGGTAAGTAGTTACCTAGTATAAACATAACATAGGCAAGTAGGTAACTTACGTTTCAGAGATCTCGGTTTCGCTTGTTTTCTTCTAGACATTATGTCTTATAATAACTAACTTGCACTAAATCATAGAACCAAAGCGTACACTAAACTTAACATCCACAAACAATTATCCTTACAGATTGTTCAAAGTCCCGTAAAGTTTACGCTAACGTTACATTAGGAAGTTTATTTGAAAAGTTTAACGTAATCGTGAAAGGGAGAGTTCCGGAGCACGCACGTGGCCGTCGGCGGCGCACCCCGTGCTTACTGAGCCTGCTGGCGCCCAACAAGTGGCAATAACAACGTAACCTTACGCGCAAACTCATAAGAAGCGCATGTTACATTACATGCCACTTGTCACTTGGGTCGTACTTCTATCTTCGCACTCACTTATGTCGTAACCTAGAACTAGGTAGGACAACAAACAAGTAAAGTAGATACTATAGCTGATACGACTTTGTAATTTTGAACTGGTAGGTATAGAAAGATAAACTAGCTAGGCTAGCACTATATAGGGGTAAAAAAGTTATCTTGGCTTGGGAATCTGAACATTGACTTATACATTTTGTATATTAGTGTAGTACCTAGGCAGTTATTAAAATATAGGTAAACTAGGTTTAGAAGATTTTTTAATTTTGTTTTCAGATTTTTTTATTTTGTTGCCGAATTACCCACTTATAAAATTAAGCATAATATTGAATACGGTTCAAAAAAACATTCCTTCATTATTAAAAATCACTCCGAAAAGTAAAAGGTCCTAAAATATTATAATGTTTTGCAAGGGAGCAAACAACTACCTACATATTTAAGGCGAGAGTGTTTCTATAGTTCAATTATCGCTCTAATTTACAAAAGCTAAGCTAAGCTAACTATTCGGTTTTTAATTTTTTTTCCCTACCTTGCGGTCCTTATACCTACAGTAGGAACATATTAATAATTTGTAATTTATTTATTTTTATACTACTTGTAGCTGGAACAAGTAGATGGCCCACCTGATGTTAAATGGCAGCCATTTTTTTAATTTCAAAGCGAACCACAGCAATGCTGCTTGATGAAAGAAAAAGGCATGGTGGTAGTACTTCCCCGGACGAACCCTTCACCAAGAGCTCTACTCGTACTAGGTAATTGTAATATTCTAAAGTTTTATACAATACCTACGTTAATAGGTACAAGTTTTTTTCCTATTGTTAGTGCCTGCCATTATGCATGACATACCTAACACCTACTGCAAATATACATATTGACTAGTGGTTCGCCCCGAACTGAGATCTCGTGATGCGACCCGACGAACGCACCAAAACTTTGAGTAGGTGGTAGTCAGAGGCAAGTCCAAACATTATGTTTGGACTTTTTTCTGACTACCGCCTACTAACTTGGTATGGTTACCAAGTTTCAACGCTATTGGCCTATTTATTGAAGAGTTCCGTTGAACAGACCTTAGCTCCATCATCAGACCTGGTCGTTGTCACCATTTTATGAAAACTGAGTACCTCCTTAATTCATTTCAAGAAAAAAAAATAAGAAAAAGCAAAGGAACTGGCCGACCAGTAGAAAAACCTTGATTTCAACGAAACTCTTAGAGATGGGAGCTCTTGGATCGCTGGTTATCTTAATTTAACTTTTTTGTTGTATCTCGAAAACCGAGCGTCCCAAAAAAAAAGTAAAAATTGTTTTGGAATGTCCAAACAAAGCCCTTTCATATGACATGTAATTTAATTTTTTTATGTAACTTTTTTTATTTTTGGCCCCTTAAAAAACCCCATATCTCAAAAACCCTTCATCCGATTTTACTCATATACTTACCAGTAAATTTCTCAAGTACAAGCTATCGACATATCAAATTTCATGCAGATCGGATCAACGGTTCTAAAGTTATCGCCAGACAAACATACATACATACATACATACATACATACATACATACATACATACATACATACATACATACATACATAAAATGCCAAATCGCCCAAGTTGAAACTAAGATCTTCGTTCGCTTCGCTCACTCGATCAATTAGATTTGTAGGTGTTTTTTATATTTTAATCAAAACGTTTACTGGAAAAGTTCCTGCTGGTTTTTAAATAAGCCGCCACCATTTTCTTCAAGACAAATGAATGCCGACATACAGTGCTTGATTAAAATCACATGACATTGGCAATGGCAACATTGTTCCGCTGTTATCGTCAAATGACAAGTGACAGACAGCAGAACCCTTAGACTAAGTATCATATAGACGTAGTGTTACGGTTTTTCGGCGTGTCCGTTTTTTGTTAGTTTGTATGTATTCGCGTGAGTGACTAGAGAAGGGACAACTACTACTAACCTATCGATAGAATAAGAAATGGATGAAAAAGGCGTTTTAATTGGAATTCAACTTTTTAATTTTAACTGGTTACTGACTTTTATTGCGAAAGCCCAAAACCATTATAGACACTGGAACACTATCATCGTCAATAATGTTTCCCACATTGCCCTAACCGTGAGAGCGATGTCCATCCCACCCACTCGATACAATTTCTTATGGCCATTTCGTCCATGCATAGAACATTTTGTAG
Source organism: Chloroclysta siterata (assembly GCA_932294275.1). NCBI lineage: Eukaryota > Metazoa > Arthropoda > Insecta > Lepidoptera > Geometridae > Chloroclysta > Chloroclysta siterata. Next base: position 10,201,082 of record OW028598.1, read on the forward strand.
GCTATCAGTTTTCACGCCTAACAGCTTTTATCCACTCCCGTCTTCATTCTGGGCATTTAAGAACCTAAAAAAATAATGTAAAATTTAACAAAAATTGATCCCTCGCGAGACGCCATAAGGTGTGAAATATTGAAACTACAACAGAACAGCCGGTCTGACCCACCGCATTAGATATTTCATATAAAAAACGGAAACTTAAATATTATCGATAAAGCTAAATTGGTCGGTGGAAGTACATCTCTAGAACAGAAGACTAAAACAATGCATTTTATTTTGCAATAATTAATGGGTTTACATCATTTTCACATAGGAAAATATGACTAGTACTAATAAAATGTAATTCCTACAGTCTTTATGGGAGAAAAAACGTATTTTTTTAGCATGAAAATAGAAAAAGAATATTACGTATCAAATGACAATTCCGGGTCTTTAACTCCTCCTTTTGTTGTTTTTGATACACAAAACACAGCTTCACAAGACATACTTTCACCTTTTCAAATATATTTTGCCTAGACAATAATAATTCTTTAAAAATTTTCATAATTTCTTACGCTACATCGCAATGTTGCTGCGAGTTTTTCAAAAACGTCAAAACAAGATCAAAACATTGCATCAACTGACGGCCACGATTTACGCAGACAGTGAGTGAGTGAGATGGAGTGAGTGAAGTTACATCTTCTTTTCTTTTACTCGTAGCTAGGCTACATGGGAAGAACAAAGATAGATGATCAATGTTTGATACACAGTTGAAAAAGGATGTAAGTCTTATCGCTCCCTCCAGTATTATAGTACCTCCATGGCAGAACCCAATAGAAAATTATGAAGTTTAAGTAAAATCAATCAACAAGGAAGTTCTAGTAGAAAGAAAAGAAAAAGGCTGTGCCTGATTTGCTGTTGCTGTGATAAAATAAACATTTTATTTTAGCCCTTTGAGGTTTATTCATTTAGCTCAAGTAATTACGTACCAGTAGTTTAAATTGTGCTCTAAAGTAAATAAGCCAGCAGGTAATGGAGCTGCCGTATGAGGTATGTATTTTTTTATCCTTAAATTTTCTGTGCTTTGTAACTTTTCTCTTTGTTTGCTGTTCTCAAATTGATAATCTTTTTCACGTGATTTGATTAGAGTGATAAATCTAAATACCTTGACACTTTGATGTTGGATTTTTGATCATGGATTTAGCATAGTAGATTATATTTTATATAAAGCATAGTCAATAAAATCTTAATCTTATTTCAGGTTTTGGTGTATCTCTTCAAATATTTACCCAGTTCCGATAGAAAAGCTGCAAGTGAAACTTGTCAGTCATGGTATATGGCAGCAAATGATCATAGTTTTCTGAAAAATAAATTGGCAGTATTTTATAAGTCACCTCTAAATGACGATAATTCATCACCCATCCAGATATTTGAAAACTCATCTCTGACGCACTATAACTACAGTTTCTTTGAAGTTGAAATATCCAATAAGCTTAATGGCTTTTGGGAGCAAATGGGAGAGCACATCCGAAGTCTCACACTCACTAACTGTGATATTTGTGAAAAAGTATTTGCTTTTATACTCCAAAGATGCCCAAACTTAGAGACTTTAGAAATTCAAAGTTGCAGAGAACTTTTCATGTCAGGAAGACTGCTAGAAGGAAAAACTGAAGGCCTCCTTTTGAATAGTCTGGAAAATTTGAGAAGTTTGAGTCTATGGAGCAACCGGTATCTGACTGATGCACTTTTTAATAGATTTATATCAGCTGCTCCTACATTAGAGAAGCTAAATTTGTCTGCATGCTCCCTACAATTTCATCGTGGTCTAGTGAACAAGTTTTATCCCCCAGGTTCTGATATTTTCCGAAACCCTTCAGAGAGTGTCCTTACATTTTATTTTATAATGCAGTTTATAGCAGCCAGGGCCGAAAATATCAAAGGACTATTATTTGGCGAAACACTAATTGATGGATCAGCACTAAAAATACTGTCTGAAACAAAGGGTCTTAAATTAGAATCTTTAGATTTATACTCCTGTGATCAACTTACTAACACAGGTATCATGGCATTAACTGTTCATCAGACTTCTCTGACTAAACTAAATATTGCCCATTGCTCCAGAGTTACGGATTCCTCTTTAGTACATATTTGCAAAAACCTAGTGAATTTGGAATGTCTTAATATCCAGCGATGCAGAGCTGTTACTGATTTAGGCATTGCTGAACTTGGCAAACTTAAAAAGCTGAAATATCTAAATATATCACAATGTGAACTCATCACAAAAGAGGGATTACAAAAAGGCATCTGTGCTGTAGAAAACCATCCACTTATTCAACTGGATATACATTCCATGAACATAGATCAAACAGGACTCATAATGGTTTCAGAGAAGCTACTTAACCTCCAGATATTAGACATCAGTTACTGCTTTAATGCAGTTACAGATACATCTATTCAAGTTATATTTAAGAATCAATTGCAGCTTCGAGTATTAAGGATAAGTCATTGTGACAAGGTGTCTGATGCTGGGCTTACTGGAATGGGGAAATTGGAGAGTGATGGAGAGGAAGGTCCTATAATGGCGGCATTTGATGAAGCTCGTATGCCCCAAAAGATACACCTTGGATCCAGAGCTGAAGAAGAGATAGTGCGTGATGCGCGCCGGAAACGAGATGTCATGATGATGTGCGAAAAGCTATCAATGGACACTTATACCGGTTACTCACTAGCACGCTTAAAGTCCCTTCAAGACTTGGACATCAGTTCATGCAATAGAATAACAGATGTCAGCTTGACCTATGCATTTAATTTCAAAGAACTTGCCATTTTAAATCTAAGCAGATGCCAACAGATAACTCATGAGGGAATGGAACATCTTGTCAAAAATTGTCCAAGCATTGAAGACCTGAACCTTATTGATTGTTATAACCTAAAGGATGACGCTATACAAATAATTGTCCAAGAACTGAGGAGATTGAAACACCTAGAACTCAGGGTAAGAACTTATACCTATGTACTACCTAAAAAAAATCCATGTTTGTCTTGTTCTTCTAAGGTAGGTATTACGTACAGACAAGAAGACATTGCCAACAGTTGCCATTTGTTACTAGCTGATCTTCCATTTAAATTGAACATAACATCTTCCGTGAGCTTTATAAAGAGTGGTCCGCTCCGAACTGAGATCTCATGATGTCCTTTCTAGTGTTATGGTGGCATTTCACATCGCTATACGTGTCAACGTTTGTCGTTTTTTCCCAAATACGACGATGTGTAATAATGACCGTATTCGCCTCTATATTTGCCTATTTTTTATGATCAAGACGAAACCGCAAATAAAAATGCGAATACCGAATAACGATGCGAAGTGCCACCATCACATTTATGACAAACACTTCTTCCTAGTCAGACAATTGAGCTGAAACTTGGTACCAAATTATGGTACCAAGTTTCAGCTCAATTGTCTGACTCAATGTTTGACTTCCCCCTGCTAACTTGGTACCACGTTTCAGCTCAATTGGCATATTTATTGAAGAATTCCATTGAAAAGATCATTATTTTTTTTTCAGGGTTGTAACCAGCTGACTGATTTGACGATTCATGCTGTGAAATCACACTGTAAGAAGCTAAAATATCTAGATATCCAAGGGTGCCGCAACATATCTCCTGAACTTGGGTGCTCCATTGGATGTTTGCCCACATTGCACACAGTGTTGATGTCAAAACCAGGGCCTTACATTTCAGAAGGTGTTAAGAATAGATCCGCACCTGCTTTTCTCGCACCATTGATGAGAACACTAGGCCTGCAGTAATGTTTTAAGACAAACAAAAACTAAAATAATATTATATAGGTTACTAACGACTTACCTACCCTACACGACCGATGTGCCCACGATATCGTGAGGATCGCGGGAAGTCGGTGAATGAAGAGGGCTCAGAATAGTTCTTGGAAATTTAGAGGAGAGGCTATGTCCAGCAGTGGTCTTTCAGGCTGATGATGATGATACTTACCTTGCACAAGACATGCTTTTTTGCTCTTATAATATGTAGGTACACTGGTTACACCGGAGTAGCTGGTCACACATTTAATTACGAATCTAATAATCAGGCTTACGGCCGGTTTCTGAAAGCCCGATCAAAACTAATCGGATGTCAAGTCACTCACCATTTCAGCTATTACATCGAATTAGATAGAGATAGCAAGTGACTTGACATGCGATTAGTTTTGATCGGGCTTTCAGAAACCGGCCGTCAGTGAGGGATAAGTGTAATTTTGTTTCGTATGGAAAGGTATAGTGAATAATATCCATTTTATATGTAATAATTAAAAACGTGTATATAATTCTTTATATCTTGTAATTACTTGCTTTTCTCGGTATATATTTTGTATTTAAACATAAATTCGGGTTTTAAAGTTTTTTGACTTACTTCAAGGTACCTACGAATATTTCTGATTTAATAAAATATTACTATTATAGAAGTGAATGTCACATTTATTACGACAACAAGGCATCGGAGTAATCACAAGGTTAAATATAAGGTTAACCTACCACTCATACCTACAGGTTGTAAATTGCCTTGTTAAACAACTTACCGAATGTAAAAAGGTAGTACTAATTTTGTAGGTACTAACTTCAGGTATGATCGCATGTGAACTGTGTAATAGTTCTAGTCCTCTTTTTATGAAAAAGATGACAAATGGTTTCAAAACCAAAAGACAATATTTTATAAAACAGATTATTTATTTACTTTCGAAACCATTTGTACCATGTGTAAGATTAATTTAGTTCAGTTGCCTATAGGTAGGTAGCCTAAAATTAAGATCTGTGTTTTTAGTTTAGGAATGTGTTGTGTAGTATCCATCACTGTGATAACTTTTAATCATTTCAGTACAAAATGCTAATACTAATTTTTAACTATCATTTATTTCTTTGTCCCTATTTATTTTCTCTACATTGTGATAAAAATAAAACATAAATTATAACATTATAATCTTTTATTACATAGAATTTAAAAATAACTTAGCATGTAATATATTTTTCTTACAATAAAATAGGTAGGTAAGTATATTATCATATTAACTTTGTTCATTATTGTAACGTATACAAGTAAACATACAAATTATGTAGCTCTACATTGAAGTAACTAAAAAAGCGTCATGAAAACATGACACAGAAATACAAGAATGCTGTATTATATTGGTAACCCTTATAAGTAAGTGGTGATAAAAAAAACACGACATAATGTGTGTACCCAAACCTTACCTAAATTTTCTCAGAAAATTATTACAATACTTTAAGAAAAACATCCAAATCAGTTGAACAAAACGTGAATCTATTTCTTCACTTGCCCACATGCAATTACGAAGCAAAGTCTTGTTGCACGAAAGATATTACTGTTACCCATACTGTGATGCAACACAAGAGATTATCAGTGACTTTCTCAAAATGCATAATATTATCTAAAACTACTATATTCGCGTTAAACTCTCGCTGCAGGCTCGGTCATAAGTTATCGAAACGAGACAGCAATATTGCTCTCTCTTTCTCTCGCACGTAGGAAAACGGACGATCCTTTTGTTTTACCGTGTGTTAAAATGATTTATGACTGAGTTTGCAGCGGGAATTTAACGCGACTATAGGTTGAGCACTGACCGAGCCTGCAGCGAGAGTTTAACGCGACTATAAACGAATATATATCACACGCATTATGCCGACAGACAGATGACGACTTGTTAGAAATATAACAAACTTCTGCATTTGAGAGGCGTTTTAGATCTTTCTTCATTCAAAAAAAAAAAGTAGCTTATCGAATGTAGGGGTTTAGTCTACGGATTTACACATCTAGAAACAACAAACAAAACATTACTCTAATTGAATAAAATTGTACAAAGGTCAGAGGTACATTCCCCTGTGCCTTCAAATGATTACCTAATCATAAGTTGTAGATATCTATTCGGTAATTAAGCAAAACTAATAAAAAAATTGCATAAAGAGGGGTTGTTTGGCGATGTTAATAATTGATAAAAAACTGTATAACAATCAGAACACTTAAAATCTAATTACATAAGTTGGTACAGGTAAAATATTTTAGTTAGTTTACCCACCAACTTATAAAAAAAAGTTTAGAAAGTTCTAGATAAATTTTAAACAAAACTAAAACGGTTTTCACTGGCTTCACAGGGCTTCCCCAAACACGTAATTTTAATGTTATTAGTACTCATGTTTTTCATATATTACAGTCCTACTTTGTGTAAGGCACTAATACCTACCTATAGCTTTATAACATAAACTTCGATAATTGAAATGTGTTAGTCTTTCATTATTTTCATAGCAAACATTTTTTAAATTGAAAATATACATTACCTACTCTTTGCTCTAGCTCCAATGGACATACGATTTTTACAGCTTTTTAAAATGTTATAATAATAAATACTCTTACTTACAAAACCCTATTTTTTTGATAGATACTATACTTTCTCCAAAATTTGACAATTTTATACAAGCATTGTACAATTTATATAAATATTATAACCAGATACCTGCACTTTTGTTAAGTCAATTTTGCACTTGTAAGAGTTCGTACGTAATATCGTAGACTCGACTCATCTTTATGCGCTCACTGTCTTGTGTGGCCTGTCCTTGCCGTTTTATTTGTGATGTAGCGAAGACTTTCCTCGTGGTTTCATAGTGAAGGCCGGCGACGAGATCTGTGTCTGAGGGGTATTGAGAGTGGAGCTGCTGGGTACAGGCGATATGTACCCATCCTGGGAGTTCTCGCATTCCAAGTCAGGTATACTTATATCCTCAAAGTCTGGAATATTCCCTGTATACGAGATTAGCTGATTCCCCTCCACTGAAATTTGCCCAAACTGAAGGTTAATTCACGACGGTAATAGACGTACGCTTATTTATTAATTCTTACATCTAAAACTACTACTACTATGGTACATGCAACTATTTGCAAATACTGCTTGCACTTGCTAATAGAACTAAGTTGAGAAGGTACATAAAAAACTATAAAAATTCCACAAAAAACTAAATCAGACTCAATATACCTACCTACTTGAATAAAATACAGGAAAACAAGCATTTCAAAATCAATTTCGAAGTGCACGAGAGCATCTGACTAATTTTATAAGGTTTTTTTTAACCTATACAAGTAAATAAATAGGTAAGTACCTAAACATTAAATAAAATACCGAAAAGCAGTAAAACAAATGAAATTTGCATAGGAATCTATATACATTACATACATTCACCATAATCACTGTTATTAAAATGTGCGTTCTATATTCCCATACCTATTTGAAAAATTAATCTGGGTACATAAAAAACGGGTGAAAAAACTCAACCTTGAAATTTATAAAAAAAAAGCAGCGCTACGTAATACATGTAAAGTAATACCATAGTCGTCGTCAAAAAGTTGATCCAACTTGCAATCCTCGCTGGTTATGTTCTTCTGCTTCTTAGCTTTAATGGACAATACAAAATATGAATTGAATTCAGATTACAAATAATAATATTAGGTCCAGGCGGTAATCCATGTTACATCTACCTAAATGTACCTATGTTATAATTAAATCTTAATGTAATAGCTCTGTACAACAATAGGTCTGCCGATCAGAAAATAGAAGAGCCTTGATGTGAACAAAGTAAATTATTGAGCTAGTTTTAATTTGGGTTTTTGTGGAATTATATCTCCTACCAATGTCTTCCTAATTTTATTAAAAAAAACAGCTGCTGAAGCCTATTGTTTATAATAGTACATATTTAAACATTTAATTATGTCGCAACAATATTAAATTATACAAAACTTAAACGTTTGATAGAATATTTTGCAAAACTTTATAATAATAACTACATCTGACAATCCCAGAGAGTGTCAACTATACCCCCATGATAAAATTCTGCATCAAAATTCATTTAATATTTCCAATATTTGCTGCAACATTAACACACTACTAGATAACACTGACCGGAACCACTGACTCAAATGAACCCCTTTACCAACTGTCGGCATGCCGCACAATACACACAGCATTGTAAAAACTGTTCCCGTTGACGAAGTAGCAACAGGCTACTGTGCCGTTGACGCATCGTTGTTATCAATCAGCCAATCAAAGTCAATCATCGGAATCTGTTTCGTTGTAGTATCTACAATTAACACAAACGTGAAATAAAACTGAATCACCACAAAGAACATACCTGTAGTTTAGATAAGTTGACTCGACGGCCGGATTGCACAGCTCGTATTTTCGCTTTATTTTTATGGAAATACGATCATAGCTGCTCAAGCGACGCACATGGACAATATTAACCAGCACAAAAGTCCGCAGGACCATTTAAGGGTACGTTGCTACTGACGCGGAGCGCAGCGGTGCTGAGTGCAGCCAATCAGATTAACTGATTGATACTTTGGTCAGATATTTTGGTCGCATATGTGTGTATTTTAAATTAACTGATTGGCTGGCCGTCTCGCTCGACTCCGCACAGGCGTCAGTAGAAACGCTCTCTTAACAAACCAAATAAATGTGTTAATTATACGTAGTTTTCCCTACACAATTAGCGAACAAATTAAGAAGACTAGGAATATTGTCCATGAAAACAATTATTATAATATACAACAATCAGTTTATGTGTTCTTGGAGGTTTCTACAACTGAAATTGGTGGGAAATATGTTTGAGGAATTTATAGTAGGAAAAGCACATGCATTTTGCTCCATAATACGAAATCGAATAGGCAAGAAAGCATTTAAAACTTTATCTTAAAATTGAGTATGACAATATTATTATTAGTTCACCTCAAGACTCAAGATCTTCATACTAATAATACATTTGTCTCTATTTATGCTTCAACATTGTTTGAACATACAAACCCTATTGGCGTTCTTGATCGTTTGTGCTGTATTCAGCTATTTCAGCTTTTAAGCGGCTTTTTTTGCTAGCAAATTGGTGTTTGTGTTCTGGATTTTATTAGACTTATAGGAAGAGGTTCGCAGAAAAATAAAGACTATTTTTGCCTATTTAATATCTTATGATGAATATCTGATAAGTTTGTTTAATTAACTACTGAATGATAAGGCGACTCACCATTGTTTGAAGTCTTATTATTAGCTCGCTCGTCCACAGGATTGTTGAATGCCAGCCCATAGAAGGGATCATCTGCGCCGAAAAGCTGAAAATTGAAATTGAAATCCTCTTTACATACATCTAACAATTGAATATAAAGTAATATGCTTGCAATTACGACATGTTTGATACTAAATAAGAAATAAAGGATATCTGAATGTAACACATTAAATTGTACAGACTACATATTCTAATAAGTATATGTAAAAACTAAAAAGTATATGTACGTAAAAATAGGTATATGTATGTAATTTTGTAATTATAAAATTACCCTATGTAGTCTGTGTAGGTACAGTGTTATTATAATTGAGTTACTTTAAGAATGAGCGCTATTAAAAGCGAATAAACTATATCCAAGTATAGTGAATACAAGTTCTTAACATAGGAAACGGGCCATGTCGGTAAGCAATAGTGTTGTTATTACATAATCTAATGTTGGATGGTGAAGAAGTGACATCTGAGGTCCTAATCTTGCATCGGCACTCTATGGACAAAGAAATTTGTTTAAAAATTTATTAAAAGATACTGTATAACCAGCCTGTAAAAAATATTAATTGAATAATTTTGAATAAATCGTAAGGTGCTGCATAGTAGAGCATCAATCGATTCCTTGCGTGAAAATATAGAATAGAGCTCTATCGTAATCACCGGTGTGATACAAAATGTCAAAAACGTTTTATCAATAAACACAACACTAACCGGCTTTTGTGCAACCGGCCTACATTACATAATAGGTATTCGCGCGCCTATGTGTGTGTCAGATGCACACACACAGTCCCAACACGTTGATTGCAACGTGACCCATCACAAACTACCAACATAGGTACATAAAAAACAGACCCAATATTGATGTTTACATTCAAAGTAGTGGGTGTTTGTGTATGTGTTACTCTCATATGGATTGGGCCGGTACAAGATAGCCGCGATTTGATTTCGAATAATATATTCGAATAGGGAATTGATTTTTGTTATTCTAGTAATGCACATAATCACGCTAATATGTAGCGATTACGTAAGTAAGTATGAAATTGAATAATTTACACACCCCCATCAAAGTATTGGTGTCTAGAGAATAGGAGTCGCTTCGAAGAAGTTCTTTCAGTGATTCCAAATCAGTTTGCATAGCGTCCAAATGATCATCAATGTCATTCCTGAAACATAAAAACGCACCTGTTATGGAAATTTTCGCCTCTAGCATCTATGAAAGAAAAAACATTTATAATGGCAAATATTTAAATAGTTAGCTACTTTATAAACAAACTTTTAAATTCAATAACTATGCTTGGAATTCGTGAATTTAGATTTATACATTTTGTATGTATTAGAATCTGTTCACAAAATTTAAGGATATAGAAGACAATAAAATTAAATAAATATAAATAAACAAATAAATTATGTCAATAAAATTAATGAGGGTTTTGAACTTTCTACTACTCTATTACAACCAAAAAGCAAAATCAGTATTTCAGTGCCCATTAATAATATGAACGAGATGGGTATACTAAAAATAATATTGAAGGTAGTTACATAAAAAGTTATGAACTTTCAATTAATATTTATAGTACTTTTGTGCCGATAAGCAAGGTTGTTTATATTATTCAGTTAATAGTAGGTATTTATAAATTGTGACATACTTGTTTGCATTCGTTCCATAGACAGAAGAAAAATCATCACGATTTTTGCTGTTGTCTCTCCTATTCCTGTATTTCAAAATGAAGTGAAAACACACAATCAATATTTAATTATTAGTTACAAAACGACGAGAGGAGTTGGTAGGGAACATTAATTTATCTAGGACAGACTATTATTTACGAATTCTGAGGAAAAACAGTGCCATTTTCTAGTTCGAAAAATACATGCACCTTAATAGACATCCTCTTAGATATCTTGGCAGACCAGATTCCTGAGGATGTATAAGGGAGAAAGTCAGTATTTTTTGGAATTTTATGTATGAAATACTGATACATACCTAGACTGAAACCTTGAAAGATTGTTGTTAGTGTTCACAGTGGCAAGCGTCATGTTGTTCCAGTCAAAGTCATCCTGGAGTTCAGTCTTGATATCTGACAAATTCAGAGTGACATCCTTGCCTTTCCTTGACTTCCTATGTTTGGGAGATTCTGGTTTTTCCAACTTGATATCAATTCCGCCTACCATTTTATCTTTTGTGTTTAGAATGTCATTTTCTGTGACTGACTCTGCAACAAAATCTTGGAGGGCAGTGGTAAAGTCTTCATTAGCAGGCAGTCCAGCATCGCTAACGGAATCATCACTTGCGAATATTTCAGCAGGTAGCCTCAAATCAGCTGATGGGTTCATTGAATGGAATTTGTTAGTTGAAAGGACTGGCCTTGAAACTGAATATTTGCCTGCATTTCGTGTTTTTACTTTTGATGTGGAAGTGGTGACTGGGGTTATATTTTCGGTTAGGGTGTCCATTGCTGTGTTATCAACAGGAAATGTGGCAGTTATTGAAGGTGATGGTGTTGTCACGATAGGCAGCTCTTCATTTGTCCTTAGTCCAGTTATTATTCTTGCACCTAGACAAAATTTTACATATTTATCATCTTGCTTTAAGTACAGTTATGTAAAATATAGCTAAGAATGTTACCTCGGTCAGGATCATCACAATCTCCATCATCCATAGTGACTTGGTATTGTACTTGAGCAGAAGGATCAGTCGGGCTTTGAGCAGGTACAGTCCTGGTACTGGTTGGCATGAGTATAGACACATACTCTGAAGGCTCCATTAAGTCTTGGGATATATTATCATTATGTATAGTATCATCATGTGCCAGTTCATGAATAGTGGGTCCATCCTCCTACAAAACAGGATAGTGAAGTAAAAACATTTTTAGTTGAGAATAAATTTTAAGTGTGAATAACAGGTACTTATGAGTAGTTGACCTTACCATGTTTTCATCATTCAAGTCTTCGAATAAGGCATCTTTATCAAGTTTAATATTCTTAAATCTACCCGTATATGATCCATCAGAGTTGTGGGCTGCATTGTTGATCATCAACTGATATGGTCTCTTTACCCCAACATTATTGCTGTTGGGATTACCAGCTCTACCTGGTTGCACAAGATTGCATAAGAATTGAATAAGCTGAAAATAAAAATTCACATTTATTGTTTTTCACAGTAAAGCTAGGCTACTTAGTTTATTTATACATATGCTTAATGCTTACATTGTTCACAATTTGCTGTTGTTTAATGTGCTTCTGCCTCAAAATAGCAACTTCCCTCCAAAGTGCTTCATTTTCCTGCTTCATTGCACTGAACTTAGCATCTAAACTCTCTTGTTTCCCTTTCATTGATTTCACATCAGATAACATTTTAGTCATGAGTTCAGGTTTGATCATTTTATCACCACTATCATTGCTTGTAACAATTGCCTTTGGGTTAGCAATTTTCCTCTTTATATGCTCCAAGAGGTAGACATGACCTTTCATGAAACATGGATGTGTAAATTCAATTTCATCTTTTTCATAACGCAGCCCACCATTTTCAACAGAAGTAATCTTGTGAAAGCCATACATGTTCAGTTGCCGGATGAAACTTGCCATATTGTTATGTTTGTAGTACAAAGGAAGAAGTTCCCTTGCAAAATCTGCTTGGTTATTGATGACAAATGTTTTTCCTCCCTAGAAAAATATAAAAATATTTGCATACAGTTCTACTACCTTCTACTTCAGAGTACTACCCTGTTTCAAGGAGTTGTGTGAAAGGGTATGTTGGTTTATAGGGTAGATGTGTGTGTCTAATTCTAATTTGTAGTGTGGGAATAAGATCTGCACTGACATCCCACAATGGGGTGTTATGTGTGTGTCTACTGTGTAACCTGATGTGTAGCTGACTGATTACATTATAAGACACATCTGCTTTTGTAAGCAGGTTGTGATATAGGAATGTATCAATCCTGGGCGAGCTCTATATAAATAAATAATAAAGCATTAGTTACAAATATTGTTTATTTTCTTAAATTTTACTTAATTTATTTGAACTATAAGATTTTTTTTGCCAATGAGACATGGTGGACCAATAATCAAGTATTATACCGTACTTTTTTTTTTTTTTTTTTTTTTTTAGTTTATGTACTATCGGCGTAAGATATAGCTATCCTATGAAACAATTTTGCCTTGCGTTGGTTTTGGGTTACTGTTCACACCTTCTTTTTTTTGTTGTCTATTTTGACCAATAGAGAGTTTTATTACAATCAGGTAAAGCGGCATTTTTAGTACTTGACCAGCCTAACGAAATACGTAGCTCCTATTGGTCTTTAAAAACAAAAGAAAACGAGCAAGCCAGGGGTGGCAATCGGTCACTTCACAGAAAAATCACCCTTAAGGTGGATAAGCATATCTTACGCCCAGGTACATAGAACTGGTCGTAAATTTAACAACTCAAATAGTTATTCATAATTAGAAATAGTAAATCAGATCTTTGTGAGAAATAGAATTGGAATAAACATTCAAGGAATGAATTGTTCACAGAACCTTCATTTCATATTCTAGCATCACACCATATAGAAAGTTTTCTAGTAGTAGTTTGGTAGGTAAATTCCTCATTAGGTGGAAGATAGACACCAAGGTATTAAAATCTTTGTGATTTTCCTTAAGTGTAGGTAAACACTATAAAAACAAATAAAAATTAAAATTAAGCACGGTGACATCTCTTGTCGATTCAACTGAATGTAACTTCGGTTATCGAGCAGGACTCTTGATAGTTATATGTCAGACCTGTAGATGGAACCACGGTCGCATAAGTACCGTAGTAGCATGTCCCTGAGTTATTCGTCGAGTGCGATTAGAATCCGATGGCGCAGTTGGTTAGTGCGGCCCCGTATCAATGGGAAGGTCGTGGGTTCAAATCCCCCACTCGGGTAATAACTTTTGGGACTATATTAAAATCTTTGTAGACCAAGGTAGTTTTAGACCGTACTTTATACAAGATATCTAGTAAGAAGATGTCTACCATGCCATCTATGCTATACCTATACATGCTAGGCTGCAGCAATAACTGTGAAAGCCTAATACATTAACAATTATTTAATTTATTACATTAGGCTGATCTGATTTATTTATGGTGAAACCACTAGTGTTGATTTATACCTACCTACTTAGTGAACAGATTCACTTAAAAATTGATATGAAGTAGGCTTAGGGCCATCATAACAACAGCTGTTTATCACAATAAAAATAACTTAAGTAGTACTCTTGGTATTTTTTCTTCTAAGCAGTAAACTACTCAAGCAATATAGAAAAGTGAGTATTATGGTATGCATGGTATAAAACGTGACTTGTACTTAACAATTTATCCATCCAAGTTCCTCAAGACAGACAGAGAACTTGCGACACTTTTAGGTTGTTTCGCAACTAAATACTTTTTATGGACAGATGCAGCAGTTAGCACATAATTCTGATTTGTGGACTAGACTAGACTAAAACATAAAGGGATCAACAACTTACAGGACTCCATGAAATCAAGTGATTGGTTTCAGTGTCGTTCACTAATTTCCACAATTTTCCCAGAAAAGCTGGGACATTTGCCCCAATTTCTACAACAGATCGCATCTTGTGTGTGTGGTTTTCAACTCTCTCTGTTTTTCCGCTCTTTTAATTTTGGAAATGGTTTCTCGTAATAAAAATATTTACGCAGTCAAGACTTTGGTCTCTCTTCTTCTGTACGCCATTTTATTTTAGTTCAATTTGTTTTATTTTTGTTTGTTCTGGCGCTGGATATTCGTCTTTTTGCCGTCTTCACTTCGAGCGATATTATCTCACGGTGGAAAAGACGTCATTCTCATTCGATAACTATTTAGCCCCATTCTCACCATCTCACTCCCCAATTTTCTCATTCAAAGTTCATGCGAGACGGAACGTCAACGAGTTATTGAACGAGATATGACGTCATATCATCTCCACCGTGAGATAATCTCGCTCGAAGTGAGCTTAGGGCTCCAGTGCGTCTTAATTGTAACCTATTCTATCTTCATTTTGTGCCAAAACTAAACTTGCATAATAACTACAACATGATTGCAATCTGTGGAATTCTACGGACAAATTCAGCGTTGCCCTCGAGTTGCCCTCCTATCTATCTATTTAACCCTTGGAGGAAATATCATATGGCTGATGAAAGTCACAAATCCGGTTCAGTTCAAAACTTTCACCTTGGATTTAAAATAACATTATTTCTACTGTACTTTAATGTGAAACAACAAAACAAAAACTGATGAAAAACCACCCGTTGGCACGTTGGCACCCACTGCTAGGGCCTTATGCTCACTTCGAGCGAGATTATCTCACGGTGGAGCTGACGTCATATCTCGTTCAATAACTCGTTGACCTTGCGTCTTGCATGAACTTTGAATGAGAAAATTGGGGAGTGAGATGGTGAGAATGGGGATTTAATAGTTATCGAACGAGATATGACGTCATCTCCACCGTGAGATAATCTCGCTCGAAGTGAGCATAAGGCCCCTGGATAAAGGCGAAGGTCCGACCCATGGAGGTATATAGTCTAAGCACTGACCCCACTGGTATATACCTAGTACATTGTACCAAAGACTATGTATTAATAATACATTGTACAGTACAGTACAGTACAGTACAGTAGTACAGTATTGTACAGGGTAGCCACAACCACTTTGGATCTTGGACAGAAAACGACAGTCGAAGTTGTGTTGTGAAATGTAAAGGACTTACTGCTTCATTCTGGTTTGGGTCTATACACATTTGTACAGTGTACAGTGTACACCACATAGAAAAAATTGCAGATTTCCACAAATGCAATTCAATTTATTTGTAGGCAAATAAAGTTGCGATAACTAAATGTTTATTTGGTCGTATCTTTTACTATGTGAATACTTAAAGAGCCACCATTTATAAGCCAAATGAGTTCCACTCTCAAGCTTGATACCTATATAACGTTGAACTTAATACCCCAATACTAACACTGGAAGCAGGGTATTCTACAGGTTATGGCGAACACCTTTTGTTTTACGACTTCTCGTAGTTTTTCATTTAAGAAATGCCTTTTAGACGTTCCTCTAATATGAAACTAAACAGACCTACCATGAGGCAGACCTAATTTATAGCTGCTTGTACGTTCCGTGGGTACGAGAACTTGATACTTACGTGAACTGTATTGTATTGTTTATATTTTACTATTGTATAGGAATTTCGAAAACAATAAATTCAACCTTTGCACAAGTCAAAGTATTCCAGTGCTTGGTCTGATCACTTGGTCTTTGGCCATAGGAGTTTTAATTATGTTCCACGTTGTATACAAAAGTAGTCAAAATAACAATTCACGCATTGTGTTGTAAATTAGTAGTAAATTGTGTTGCTCTCTTTGATCAAGAAAATCTTGAAGCGCAAGAAAACGAAGTAAAAATAAAGAAAATAAGCAATCAAAACAGTTATTGATATTGTTATGCGATATAAACAAACACTATACACATAGCCGACCCAGGCTCCATACAATAATGAAACAACTCTTTTGTGTGTTGTGTGTGTGACTGACAGTGACAGTCAACAATAAGTAGTGAATACTGTGAATAGTGTTATTAAATTTTGGACGACACATCGGATCGTCGGACCACAGAGTACTTTGTTATAAATGAAATAGAGGTACAACTCAGCTAAAAAATCGGGTAATACAAAGTGTCGCCCACTGGTCGAAGGTTTTGGAACTAATGCCAACACAGTATGTACGTAGGTAGGTATCTATAGCTCGCTACGGTTGCTAGCTAGCTAGCTATACATTTATCTCTACCTATCTACCGTTTTCTATAATGTTATTATTTTTAAATACAATAAAACAATGTTCATTTGCATACTATGTGTTTTATTATTTAATATTTCTTTATAAAAACCTTTCAGACATGTTTTTTGCTCATTATTTGATGTTTTTGGATTCATAAATTTCATGTTTTTCATGAGATGCTTGGATTCCGTCCATGTTTTGTGGTGTATGGAAGTAGGCGTCACAGGTCCTAGAAGAGACTTGCCATGCTCCTTTCTTTTGCTTATGCTTGCATTCATGGAATCAAAAACTTGGTCGAGAAACATATATATCATATCAGCTGTATTTTTGGCTTATTCCGGAAGAATGCCTTCATCTGAAAAAAATATACCTTTTATTAGTATTTTAATCTAATCTGGCAAAACAAAGAGGTGAGAACAGCATGGCAATATAGATAGGTATTACTAATGTTTCGTTTTTATTATTATTTATCACGCAAAAATAAATATTTAAAATAAGATCTTCTCTGCTTGTTCCATCATAACATAGAACAAAAAATAATATTGTTTAATATGCTTAGTTTTATAATTTTTTACTGACCTGGTAGGTATTTTTCTCATGGGTACAGCTTCTTTAAGATGATTATTCCAGCATGAACACTTTTCTTCAAAGTGTGCATCACATACACGGCAATATTTAAAAATATGGTCATCTTTTAGCTGCAAAATATTGCCACCAATAGATTTTTGTCCTTAGCTGGAATAGGGAATTTGTGCAAATTCATCTTGGTGTCTGAAAAAATAACAGATAGGTTACAGAAAAGTTATAAGTTTAAACATACAATAAATTTATATGAAGCATGATGTGCATGTTGCTAATTATTTTCAATTATATATTTTATCGTTCTATTTTGCAAGAGAAAATAGTTAAACAAAACAGTTGATTTCGTGGAACTGAGACTATTACCTCTTATCTGTGCTATTACACAATGTATTATGTATTATCCAACTCAGTAGAAGGAAACGAAATTTTACCTAACCTATATTACTTGTAGGTACTTAAGTATATGTACTAAATATGATGTACGGCTACTTGGGAAGATATCTGTACCTTACTTACCTAGAAATTGGAAAGATTACAGAAGAATTGATGTTATTAACATTAACACTACCATTTCGGTATCATGGTGAGGTTTGAGCTGCGATTCGGCTCGTGAAACACACGTAATCAAGTTTTTTTGAATGATGAACTCCATGGCTGACTCTAACAGTTAAAACTATAGCTAAGCTATATAAACATCCGGGGACACAGCACTTTCTATTAGACTTTTGTTCAAAACCAGGAACAAAGTAAAACGGGAATTTTCAAAGTAGGTATAAACACTGTGAACAACGGTAATAACAAAAACTGCCATGTTGGATTCGCAGTTTTCTTTAAATCTTGCGATAGACGGTAGAATGTGGATAAAAGTCTTTTTGCCACGAGATGTTCAGAATTTTAAATACTGCCATCTTTGCAAAGGTTTTGGAGTTACTTCACATTTTAGTGACGTAAGCGGTTACCCGTTTGACACTACTATGATTGTCAACCCTGCGTCGGACGAAAGACGAAACATAACGAACGGTCAACGCAGCGTAGAAGGTCGTCGGTCGAAGCCGTTGTCGAGTTGACTGAATTTATTAGTAACCTTTAAGAATGGAGGTAAGATTTCTCTAATTCTTGAAAAAATCGTTTCCGTGCCCTACTTTTCCTTATTAGCCAGGCTTAACTTTAGTCACAATGTTTGCAGATTGAAATTTTGAGCACTTCTGGCTCCAAACCATTAGGGAAGATCCAAGTGACTGAGAGTTCAACAATACAGAATGTAAAAGAAAAAATTCATGAGAGTGTAAATCAATCATTGTACCCAGATCGTCAAGCTATCAAATTAGAAGCTAAGGGCAAAACCTTGAAGGAACAAGATACTCTGAAATCCCTGAACTTGGAAAATGGTGGGAAGCTTTATGTGAAAGATCTTGGGCCACAGATATCTTGGAAGAATGTATTCTTGACTGAGTATGCTGGGCCAGTGTTTGTGTACTTGTGGGTATATCAGAGGCCTTGGATCCTGTATGGAGAGCAATCTTCTGCTCCTGGAAATGTTGCTACGTAAGTTTCTTAATGTTAATAACATCTTCAGATTAATGCACCTATTTACTTTCTCTTTGCTTCAATGCCTATTGCATGTCTAATAAGTAGTAAATAAAGTACCTACTTTCTGATTAATATTTTACTAATTGAAACGATTTTACTCACATTTCAGGGTTGCTGCTGTCTGCTGGTCGGTACATTATGTCAAGCGTATCCTGGAGACATTATTTGTCCACCGGTTCTCTCATGGAACCATGCCCTTGAGGAATCTGTTCAAGAACTGCTCATATTACTGGCTGTTCACTGTTTATGTTGCGTACCACATCAACCATCCCCTTTACACTGCTCCGTGTAACCTTTGGTTCTATGTTGGACTTGGAGGATTTGTTGTGAGTACCTACAAATATGACTATTATTTTACTATTACTTGGGTAGATTTTAGCATAAAGCCTTATGTAGTATTGTTTGTTTGATAGGATTTCTAGGGTGTACTGAAAACACATAACACATACCTATTTTGTGAATACTTTTGCCATATCATCTCACAAGCTGTGCTTAGTTTGAGGGTAATTAGTGCTGTGTGGAAAGTCCATCCATATTTTATTATTTATCATCATAATTAGGATTTTTTGTTTTCTAAGTTCTTATGCTTAGAAGAAGTAGTTTTGTATTACATTTTTTATATCATAAAATATGCTAAAGGCATCAATAACCTATTGAAAATACATTTTATCTCATTATCTTTGAAATATGAATGCTTTAATCTATAAAACTTTATTTTGGCTGAAATCACACAACTTAATCATCAATGTAGGTGGAAATTGGAGACTAATTCACCTGTATTTGTTGTTTTTTGTTCATTCCTATAGTATGGCCTCGATCAAAGTCCATTCATACTGCCTGACTTTGACATTGGTCATCTTATTTATATTATACTTTTGTTTATTTTACCACTACTTACTTTGATAATAAGTATATTCTTACTTCATACACACTACACTGTTGGAATGCATGCAGCTTATCTAACTTGTTGTTTTTTTCTGTAAAAACTTTGTATCTTTTAAACTCTTAATGGGTTGAATTTCTGGAATTCCTGTCTTAGTGCACCTCGGAGCGGAGAAGGACTTTGAGTTGATGATAATTTTCAATGATATACATACATACATACATACTTTTATGTAAAGTCTGCCACCTAAGCTTATGGCCTGTTGTTGCGGTGAATCGCGATTAGTGGAAACAGGAAAGGAAGCGCTTTTCCCTACAGTGGGACCATAACAGCTGGATAATAAATAAATACATATAATATACTAATATAAAAAAGGTATGAAGGTCATGGCAAACTACCGCCTGAATCCTTTCACCGCGCCAGTCTTTTCGTTTTTGGTAACGAGGCCCTTTTAAACACAGGGTGTAAAAAAATTACGGCTGGTTTCTGAAAGCCCGATCAAAACTAATCGGATGTCAAGTCGCTTGCTATTTCTATCTCATTCTATGTAATAGCTGAAATGGCGAAATCAGAATCATTTATTTGCGGAATGTAAGTTTAGGTTTACACTGGTCTTAATGTACAGAAAAATTAGCATAACTACATCCTACCAGTTACAGTCCTAGCGTGCAAACATTTTTGAACTTAAAATTAATGAATAATAATTTAATTTAATAAAAGGCGAGTGATTTGACATCCGATTAGTTTTGATGGAGCTTTCAGAAACCGGCCGTTAGTCTACCCAGGCACGGTAAATCACTTCGGTGCCTTTTGGCCTGACTTAACTTGCGTGGTACACAGATAAATAGTCTATAGATTCTTCCAGTAGAGAACCTTTATTTCCTATTGCCACTTCAATTTGCTCATTCTGACTAAGACAACTGTTGACTGTACAGTCAACCAACACTAGGTTTCTATTCTGTGCTGTTTAAGTCAGATAATAAAATTACGATATTAATTCTATTTTCGAGACCTGTCCTTTTACTTCCTGTAACTGCCTCGAAGCATTTAAAAACCAGTTAGGTACCCTTCGCTCCTTCATTTATTTAAAGACGCAACCCAACCTTGCAGTTTGTCTGTTGGCAATTTTGACAGTATTTTCGACTTTAGTTTTAAACATTCACAATCTTAATTGTAAATGATTTTAAAAGATTATTACAAAAGCTTTGTAATCACAATAATGACACCTAGGAGGTTATTTTCAACATTTGTGCACTTGCCTTGCACTGGTTTCGACACCAAATTAGTTCGAATAACAACAAAATACAACTTTTATGATTAGCTTCATTTGACCCGACGCACAGCATACGATATTTTGAAAAGGGAGAGTGTGCTAACCAATGAATATACCTCAGTACCTACAGTAGGCAAGTTTTTGTATTTCTTATACAGGCAGTTGTATGAAAATATCACCCTACGAACCCTTACTATCGTTTTTTTTTTCTAGCTATGTGAACTGGGCAACCTAAGCATTCACATTTTGCTGAAGAACCTGCGCCCGCCCGGCACTAAAGTGAGACGCGTACCCGTCCCTGATTCGAACCCCTTCTCACAGCTGTTCAACTTTGTCTCCTGTCCCAACTACACGTACGAGTTTGGATCGTGGATGTTCTTCACTATCATGACC
Source organism: Chloroclysta siterata (assembly GCA_932294275.1). Classification (NCBI taxonomy): domain Eukaryota; kingdom Metazoa; phylum Arthropoda; class Insecta; order Lepidoptera; family Geometridae; genus Chloroclysta; species Chloroclysta siterata. The sequence continues at coordinate 10,222,678 of OW028598.1, forward strand.
AAATGTGCACCTGGTAAGTTCCTTAAGTAAGACAATTGAATTTTGAGCCCACGCATATTGACCCTGCCTTCCGATCCTTGGAAGGTCCGTGCCGAAGGTCGAATTGTAGTTTGAATTCAGTTGCGTACAGCTTGGCAAGAAAGTTATAAATAGAACTATTATAAATATTATAACTAACTATAATAATGTAAGGCATGTACTCTTAAGATTGAACTGGATAGATGCTATTAGTTGATTGTTAATTAATTAGAATTATTGTTTGGTTTGCTAATATTTATTTTTATGGCAACACTGTATTTTCGCTACCTAGAAGGACAGCAGAACCCATAACACAAGTCTTTACGACTAACGGCCGGTTTCTGAAAGATCGATCAAAACTCATCGGATGTCAAGGCACATCGCCATTTCAGCTATTACATCGAATTAGATAAAGATAGCAAGTGCCTTGACATCCGAATAGTTTTGATCGGGCTTTCAGAAACCGGCATCTAGTGTAGGTTCTGTCTACAACAAGATAATAACAAGCCAAGCTAATGATCAGATGTTCTATACAATGTTATATACCTACTATAAATGCTAAATTATTATTATGCTTGGATGAATAAATAAATTATTATTATTATTAAAAGCCTAGCAACATCAAGTAATTTGACATGCGCGTGTTTCGCATAGACCAGGTGCGAGCAAGACCGCATGTGACTGGACGTAGAAAATCTATGGATAGTGGCGTCTCTATAATTTTCAAGACATTTGCCAAGTTTGGTATTTTCCCAATGTGCCCAATGCTAATGCTCGCAAACGGTGATGAAAAACATCTTGAGGAACCGCGGCTTAGTCAGCTCCACACGTATTGACAATGTCTTTTCTGAGGATCAGGCTGACTAAGCTATGAGGATGGATGGTATAGGTGCTACTCAATCTAAAATCCTGTTCCATTCACTATATCGTCCCGTAAGTCCCCAACGCTGTATAAATCATATAAAATGCAAATGCCTGTTTATTTTACTTACATGCATACATTACCTTGAGTCGGTAGTTTTTTAGAGAGTGCCTTGAGTGAAACGATTTCCGAAGTTCAAAGTAATAATCAATCGAAATATTCACCGCGTCATGGATGCGGCCGAACCATTTACATAATTACCCGCAATAATGCAAATTTATTCACACGCTGGTATGTCGTTTCGACATTGTGTATACTGCGTGCATGATTTATCAAAAAACTATGCATTATTAGTTTCTAAATTGACCACAAATACATCATAAAACAATTATTTTTATTTCATAAATATTTTGAATAGTTTAATTCTGATAAGTATTCTAATAGATAAATATTCTAATTCTAGATCCATGTTTTTTTTTAAATAGGCAACGTTACACAGACACACACCATCTATCATAATTACCAGTACAACCATCGAAATCAGATAAAACAGATGGAATGGAGTGTGGAGTAGTTTGCTTGTCATACCGAAATCCCTTGTCCTCTGGAACAGCGCGCCCACTAAGTCCCAGTACAGTACCAATAGCAATAAATATAAATTAGTCGACTGGGAGCAGAAACAATGATTACATACATACATACAGTCGCAAGGAGAATCTAATGGTGGCACTTGAAATGGCTATTAATGTTCGCGTATTCGTCTTATTTTCCCAAATAGGTACGACCCTAAATTCGTCATTTTTTTTATACATTTAGCTGCTGGAACAAGCAGATGGCCCACCTGATGTTAAGTGGTAACGATGCACTGCCCTGCGTCCATCAACTTGAGGCATACAGGTGTTAAGCCTCTTGTGCCTGTAATTACACCGGCAACCACACTCTTCAAACCGAAACACAGCAACGCTGTTTGGCGGCAGAAAAAGGCGTGGTGGTAGTACTTCCCCGGACGAGCTCTTCACAAAGAGCTCTACTACTCTTAAAACTACTCTTTTTTCGAGCGTGACGCAAATACGCAACTATTACTCGATGAAATAAAAACGCAAATACCGAATAGCCATGTGAAGTGCCATAAAAGCGTGATTTACTCGTATATTATTTTGGTTAGATATTAAATAGAAAGATACTCGACTCTGTTTTCTCTCTTCTGTTATTAATGTGATATACATATTTGTTTTTTTTTCGTTCTTCCACTTAATATTGTTTGTGTTTTGTCGTTGTCTAATCAGGAATATGTTAACCTTTCAGCGGGAGTGTTCGCCGCGGCTGGTCTGTACCAGATGGCGGTGTGGGCCATCGGCAAGCATCGCAACTACAAGAAAGAGTTCCCCGAATACCCCAAGGGACGTAAAGCCATCTTACCTTTTGTTCTCTAAATTCTTTTCAAAAAGGATTCGTGGCACAGCTGGCTAGCCAGTCAAGCCGGGGTTTGATTCCCATGGCAGGATTAATATTTGTTCTGCGATTGGGTGTTGTGTACCATCATATTCGTAGTTATTGACACCACAAGTTAACATAATGTTAGGTATTTAATACTTATACAAGGTGTTCCAATAATTGTATATATAAACTTCAGGGGGCTACAAAAAGCTTTCATACAAACCTGGCTAAAATGTATGAAACAGCTGTTTTTTTTTCGCGTTCACAGTGTTGGTTCCTTAGAAAAAGTTATTCATATTGATGGGGACTTTAGCCCCCTGAAGTTTATATACACAATTATTGGAACACCTTGTATAATTAGTAGTTCAGGTATTTTTTTTCATTCCGCTCTACAAACATCTAAAATCTGGACATCACTGTCTGAGCAGACCTTGGCTAGTGAAATTACGTATATTTTTCTATGTAATTATGTTTATCGTTAGTAATTTTATTAATGGGCTGACAACCGTCAAGTAACTCGGTGAACTTGGTAAATTACTATTTTTCATAAATAAGTTCAGTTGTCAGCCCCCTAATAAGCTCGGTTGACGGATATTTATATTGGGACTGGTTTTTATTTATTGGCATGTATAGGGATTTTAGTGAATTATCTCAATTTTTTTATGAAGGTGCAATACTAATAAGCTGCTAGTAAGCTTAAGATAATTCATATTTCCATTAGTTATGTCAAGATGCATTTATGTTTTGAATAAACGTTTTTGTATAAAATTTAGTTGATGAATCATTTATATAAGTTTTAAAAATACTTTTGGACGTTTTTTTTTTTTAATTGATAATAGCTAAACGTTTTACTGCCATCTCACCTGATGGTAAGTAAAGATGCAGTCTTTGGTGGAGCACGCTTAGCTATAATCCACTTTTTACTCTCGTCTTAAATATTCCTAGGTTATGTTATTTTATGTTAGAACTGAGCTTTGAGCCTGGTGACCTTGGCGACCTTCATGCCTGTTGAGTAACTAAACTATGATTATATAAAAGTCGATTTTTCCCGACATATTTTTCATAATCAATAACCGAAGTCTCGATATTGACCTTTTGTCTCGATTTCTGCCATAGTTGTAATTGCTGGTAGCCAGGTCAGGCTTGGAAACACTACCTATTACCCACTGCAAAAATGCATAAGCATTGTTTTCTAATTATAGACATTTTTAGGGTATTACTAAGACTCCGCTGTCCGTCCGTCTGTCTGTCTGTCCGTCTGTCACTAGGCTCATGAACTGTGATAGTTATACAGTTGAAATTTTCACAGATGATGTATTTCTGTTGCCGCTATAACAGCAAATACTAAAAAACAGAATAAAATAATTATTTAAGGGGGCTCCCATACAACAAACGTTATTTTTTTGCCGTTTTTATAGATAATGATACGGAACCCTTCGTGCGCGAGTCCGACTCGCACTTGGCCGGTTTTTGTTATTCTTCCCGTGCGAAAACCCGGATTCAGATTTTGTAACAACTGCTGTTACGCGTATTGTGTTCGTTTGCAGATCGAACAGTATTTTATAAGTATATAAATAGAAAACAGCAAATTCGAGGAAACATTATTTATTCCTTATTCATTGTTCATCATCATTGGTATCTAGTTCCGATGGTAGTTCAACCGCTTCTTCGATGCACCGGACTTTACCGAGCAGGCGGTCGTTTTCTTCTTTCAAGGCACAAATTATCTCCTCGCGTTCCTGTTGAATTACATATCAGTATAGCTGAGTATTATAGACCTCGTTTATACTCATGCAATGCTGTTAATGGTTGTCATATTACATTACCACACAGACCACTAGGTCTGGACTTGGACCTATGTTTAGGAGGACTAGTACTACAGAGTCCACTTACATGCTAGTGCTAGTGAGCTAGACTGTAAATATTTTCTTTTCTTTGTTTCGTACCTACAACGAATCCTTGAGTAGCAGACGAGAAGTGGAAAGCGTTTTTAGTATGGGCAATTGGGCACGTATGGGGCATGTTCACTCGCACGTGTGCACAGCAGCAAAAAAACGGCAACTCCGTACTTTAAAACTTAATATTATTAACATATGAGTTGAAGTTGTTACCCCAAGCATCCATCAATCTAGCAACCTTAAGAAGTGTTACCTCAATTTTCTGTTTGAAGTTATCGTCCAATTTCTCCCGGTCTTCCGTGACATGTTTCAACTTAGCACGGGCAGTGGCTGGTGGAATGTATCTAGCCGATAGTCCAAGTATGGATTCCATTTGAAAGCACCGAGATCGGGTTGATTTGAGCTCAATGCGAAGGTTGTTAATCTCTCCTAGCAGTGTACAATTCTCCTGGAATTTTATTGAATATATCATGCTCAGATTTCTTCAGAAGAGGGACTTCTTGGACCCTGTAATTTGACTTTTCATGATACTCTTCAGCTTGATTTGATTTAGTTGACTAGATACCTGATTAAAATCGAATTCCGTGTAATTTTGGTGTTGTAACAGTAGATTTTACTGCAAATATTTGGCAACTCGAATTACCGAACCAGACTTCACGGCTTTTAGTGAAACTAGTAAATTTAGTTCCGGGCTTTTATCAAGGGTCAATAAACTAACGTTAATTGCTGTTTGTGTATAGTTGTTGGTAACTATTTTTGTGGCGCTGTTTATTTCCCAAGACTTATCCAAATACCCAAACACTTACTTAATCTATGTCCAAACTGCTAGTTTCTCGCTGGCTTGTATTCACAAACTCGAGTTACTCAATTTTAGTACTGACTTCCACACGACAAATTACTTGAAACTTTAGTTTTGAGTCCTTAGAGCTCACTTAGAGATGAATAATAATATGTACCTACTTGTAATACCTAATACTCTGATGATGACGAAAGGGCAGATGCATTAGATCAAAAAGGAGCTTACATCCATAATCTTGCCAATATCGCTCTTAGATCCTCCCAGAGACTTCGCCAGCTGCTGTTTGAGAGCTGCAACCTGCTTTTCGAGGTGGTCCCTCTGACGGTTGAATTCGCGAATCGCCTCATCCTCTGCCACGCGGCTCCGAACAAAATCTATGTCTTCCACGTACTTGTGGAACAGTGTCTGGAAACAAGCTTAGTCGTCGCATCTGTCTGTACGAGCTAATCTCTGAAAATATCTATATTCCTGAGTGGGTTGAATGGGTTTTACTTCGGTTTTCACAGATACATAAGTAACTTATCAATGTGGAAAGTTTTGTTTTTTACTTATTGTATCTAGTGGTCATTATACTTATTGTTCATTTTCATTAAAGTATAATCTTCATTTCTCTTCCGCAAGCAAAATTTATTTTCTACCCCGTGAGGTAGGTAATGATCTAAACTCTGGTAATAGCGAGAGTAGTGCTTAACTGCCACTCTTACTAGAGGTGTAAAATAAATCTATGCTAAGCCAGCGTGAGTGTGCTAGCTTTCACGTATGCGGCCTTCAGTATTAGGCTATTTCTATTATGTAAAGAGAGATTATTTTAGTGTTAACCACTCAAACTCACTTTCACGTTCAGTTTCAATTTCATCGGGTCTTGAAAGTTCGCGGTCATATTGTGCAAATCAATTTTGATTTTCTTCAGGGTATTTTTCAAAGTAAGGTTCCTCTCGGCTTCATTCAGATAATCCTTCTTCGCTGAAGTAAGCTTTTCATTAAGCTGACTGATTTTAAGTTCTGAAATAAATTTCACTAATTATAAACAGTTAGGTACGCACTTTAGTTAAGTACTTACGAATAGCTTTTACAAGTAGATTTAGATTAAGCTTTTTGTACTGACACAAGATTTTCGTACTTTTGTCAACTTTGCCGACATTTATGATGGCTAATTTAACGGTGATTGGTTGAACCAACTCTATGGTGAACATTCCCTACAACAGTAATTTAGTAGGTAGGTACCTTATCTACTTGGCGAGTCAAAAGCAGTCTACTAACATTATGCCTAAGTTACTAACTACATGTACCTATGCATCAAATAAAAGTGTGGAGGTGGCAAAGTTCTACATGATTTTGGGAAAAAAATTACAACTGAATGTAGAGTTTACCGCGGATCGCTCTTTGTTTTAGAAGGTTTTCCAGTGACACTTCCAATTCAAGTATTCGCACTTTTTTCGCTTTTATATCGCGCTCTAACGGATCGATCTGTTGAATTCACAAACTTTGTTAAAATACCGCAGCTGTAACTTTTTTCTACGTCAAAAATGCACACTGTGCAAGCTATTTTGACAAGATTTAGCTAGTAATTTTGTGAGTATGAAATGAGGTATCTAAAGATGATTGTGCTCTTTGACCGAGTCATACCGAGCTCATGTTTTACATTCAACAGCTTCAATTCCTCATTTTCCATATCGTCAATCTGAACCCTCAATTCTCGAATCGCCCTCTCTTTCGGCTCAATCTATATAATATCAGAATAATCACCTCAATTACTCATCACATTAGATAATCTATTTACGAGTCGTCGTATGTAATCTGTTGCTACTCACCTGATTTTTCAGCTCCGTTATCTTAAAGTTGAGGACAAATTTGTATTTTTCCAGCTCCTGCTTTTTCCTCTTCAGTTCGTAGATTCTTTTTTCTTTGTCCTGAATCGTTCCGTCTCTCTCTGATATCTCCTTTTTTAGATCAGCCACATCTCGTTCCAATGTGGATATGACTTTCTGGAACTGCTTATGTTCCGCTGAAATTCATAAACAGGTTAAAAAATCAGGCTCTCCGCTCTACATTAGAAGATACATTTCTGACTGGCATCGTTTTCAATGTTTACCTTTTAGCTGGGCTACTTGATGTTTAAATTCATCAATTTCTTTGTTAGCACTGATCAATTTCTTCTTCATCAGTCCTGTTTCTCCCTTCAGCCGCACATTGGCATCCTTTTCCTCTTTTAATTGAACTTCGTAGGCCGTTCTTATTTCTATGATTTCACGGTCTGCATCTTCTTCAATGGATGCCTTTATAGTTTCATGTTCTCTTGTTTCCATATCTGCTTGCTCTTGAAGCTAGAAAATAATATTACCTTTATTTTGATCTTGGTTCATCTAAGTTAATTAAGAGCTTTAATTAATAAAGAGCTTTACCTCTTGTAGAATGAGATCTTTCTCCTCTAAACGGGTTTCAAACATATGATTAATTTCCCTCAAAGCCTGGCGCTTACTTTCAGCTAACTCTTCCAATCGTTGTTCGTAATCTTTCCTCATTCTAGCCGTCTTATCTTCAAGGCTCTAAAACATGACATAAGAATGATAATTGATCAGAATCACATAATAGTTGCAAAGTTAATAAACATTTAACATACCTGATATCTGTCGTACTCGCTAATAAGTCTGACATTGAAGTCTGCTTCCAGTGCTTGCAACATTCTCTCGTGCCCCGATCGCAGTTTGGCAATGTCTTGTTGAATCATGCCTATTTCGTGTGTATGTTCGTTTTCCATTTGCTGTCAATATACTTTCACATTAGTGCTCAATCTTTTAGAGCCTGTAATAGCTATTTTTTTTATAAACTCCTCTTAGAACTAGTTTTACCTCGTTCTTCTCTTTTAGTTCTTCAATAGCTGCGCAGTACCCTTCATGGACCTCCTTAAGTTTTTCTGCCTGTGTCGCCTCAGCTTGCCGCAGCTGGTATGTGTGCTCAGTCTCCAGTTCACTCATTCTCGTGCTCAACAACTAAACAAATAAATGACTACTCAAGGTTTTGTACTACTAAATGAGTTACACGACTCATCAAAGTAGGTAAAGTGCATCTGTTTCCAATGCGTAAAGTAAACAGTAGCACAATGCATACTAAAATAATGGACAACTCTTAGAATGCATCAACTGTATAAATAGACAAATAGATCAACTTACATTTATACTGTTAATTTTTTCTTGCAAATCTTTTTTACTTATCAAAATTTCTTTAGAATATGCGAAATCTTTGTCTAGAGCGATGGCCCTTCCGTCAGCATTTGTCAATCTCCAAAGGCAGATTGAAGCGTCTTCCGCTACGGAAACCAGAATCTGATCGTCATACGCCAACGCAATACTAGTTACTTTCTTGTTGTGCATGTGGAACTCGTTGAAGATGGCCTTGTCTAGTAGTGGTAACTGAACTGTCGTCACGCCACCTTCACCGCCAGTTATGAACAGCATCATGTCTGAACGAGACAGAACAATAGTGTCCAAAGCACAACCGATCAGCCCTAAGTTCCTTCTTATTGTATTCGATCCTATTTCTTTTACTTCTCCGTCTGTTCCAACGCCATATGTTGTTTTCCCGATACTGAAAGCGGTAACCTTTCATTATCACGAGTTCAAGAGATCAATTTGAATACAATACAATGTATGCAAGCTAACCTGTTGACAGCACAAGCGTTGAATTGATTCGTTTTTAGTATGACTTCGCCAACTCTCTGTCCCGTCGACATGCTCCATTCGTAAACAGCACCCTCCGTTCCACATGATACCAAAGTCAGATCATTGGCTGACCACGCCAGATAGGAGATCTAAAATTGAAAATCATCAAGACAATAACAAATAATTAAAACAATTTAGTCAAGAACAACAAAGTAAAAAACGTTACCCTTCCATTATGGCCTTTTAAATTGAAGACATTTTGAAATGATGTCGAAGAAAACACCTGGACGACTTGACCATTCACAGCCGCAAAAAGATGTCCATTCGTGCTAAACTTAGCCTGCTTACAGTTTCTTATCGGAAACTCTCTCATTACTTCGAAATCATCAATTAACACGACCATAAAACGCAGCTTATCTGAAAATCCGACTATGGAGAAGAGGCCTGCAAAATAAGAAACCCATTAGTTAGTTTAAAGTAAGACCGTGACAAGGTCAAACAACAATACCGCCCGGTACGAACCTGTTGGATGTAAAGAGACACAATGAATCTCTTCCTGATATAATTTGATCATCTCTACGTCGTCCGTCATGTAGTTCCATATTCGAATACTCTTGTCTGTTTCTCCTGACGTCATGAATATCGGCTTCCAAGCGCACATTGATAGCGAGTTGATGCGACCAAAGTGCATCGACGGCCCCAATTCGGCAAATACGATTTCCGGATTCTAGAAAATGAAAGGAAATTGTGACTCAGTTCGAAGGCATAATTGCTCTTATTTTTGTCTGCAGTTAGGTATGCTTCCTTTGTCTTATTTCCATGAATGTTTTGAAATTTACCTCGGGCTTCTGTGCAAAATCTTGCACCTCGATAAATAAAAACAAATAATAAGATGTAAAAAAATAGTAAATTAACAAATACCTGAAGCATGTGCTGTCCGAAAAGTTTCACGTAGTAGAGTTGCTTCCTCAAGGTCGTAATAAGTAAAGTTTCTTGATTTGGGTCAATCGCGATGTGCTGTATGGCGTCGAGTTCCGACCACATAGGATACTCCCGTGTGTGCCTTATTCAAAAGACTAAATTTAAAATCAGTGAAGACAGACCATGCAAAAGAGAGATTACCATGATACAGCTCTCTTTTGGTATTTGATTTGAACACGGATCGATCGCTCATCGCCATTTTGTCTAGCAGGTCAGGCTCAGAAACGTTGCAAAAGATTTGGGAACTGAATACTTAGCTCATACAGGTAGGTACTTACTTGTAAGATTTCTTAGAAATTCTAAAGACGTTTCTCTTCCTCCAGTGATGGGGTGTCTCTTTTTCGAACATGTGCACGAAGCCAGGACCGCAGGCAAAAGCAAACCCTATGTAAACAAACAGCTGAGCGTTTAATTAGGTACGGCCTTAGGCTGTTTTTGGAAATTGTTTTTGGCAACTATTTCATAGTTATGAACTTTGCATAGGATGAACGCTTAATAAAGTATTGCTTACCTTTTGCAAAGTTGGAAAAACAAGTCACAGGGTGGCTTTCGTCGGTCAGAGCGGTCTCGCTTTGGGTTTCCGGTTTACTTGAAACGCTTGCTTTGTCTCCGCCTTCTTCTGCCCTGTTTCATTGATTAGTTCAGTTCGTGCATAATTAACTTTTAGTTTCAAAATAATACCTACCAATCATGTTGTAGTAGGTAACCTAACCTAACTTTACTTCCTATTATTATGGTTTGTCTAAATGGTAAATGATGATGTAACACTAACAATATGTTGCCTAAATACTTTTGTGGTTACACTCTTGAAATAATTTTTGGTTTGAATGTTCATCATTAAAAATAGTCAGGTAAGCAGCCTGTCATCTCATGCAAATACATATATATTGGTCACCCTATGTTTCTGCTTTACTTATAAGTTTGCCTAAAACAAAAGGCTGTTCGAATAGATATTGAAATCTGAAATCTTAGCGTCTAACTTACTCAGCCTCCACTTTCTTCAATGACATTTCCATGACCTCAGCAGCTTTGAACACGCAGTTCTGTCTCAGCTCTCCATTCTCGCACATCATTATGAGGCCAGTCGCTGTGCCAAACATGATGCGGTCGGAAGTCAGCCACATGCAGGTGGTAATATTGATCTGACAATTAAGAGATGAATGAAAATCTAAGATATCCCATTGTTGATACCAGGTTTAAGGGACGCGCTCACCGTCTTTGCTTTTCTTTTAAGCTCTTATGCATTTTGTTCGGTATTGTATTGTACTTCGGGCATGCTAGCAAATAAAATAAAACTTACATTTTCAGCCTTGCACCAACCCCATTGACGCCACACAGTTTCAGCTACATTCATAATACGGAAAGTGTATGGTCCAGTTATAACAACCAAAGTAGCGTCTGAAGGATTACATTGAACCTAGAATTTTACGTGAAGTTATAACAGTTATGATGGATTACGTAGTAGTATCTTTAAATAGGTAGTATGAAATACTTACAGCTTCCACAACTCCCTGACCACTAGGATTCTGAGCTTTGGCATGGCTCTCGACTTTTCCTTTGTCCCAATTGTAATAGTACAAGCACCAGTCGGGTTCCCCAGTAATCGCAACCAGATACTTTGAATCGAATGTAAACTGTACACAAGCGAATTCTCTAGCGGTCGTGTTTTCAAAGGGTACCGTCAGAATCTTGCGCCTTTTATAGGTTGTCAAGTCGTAAATTGTTATGATGGGTTTTTGCCCTTCTTCGGCTATTTCGTTCAAAGCTAGCCATCGCCTAAAATAGCAGGTACATTTTAGATCAGTCCCACTCTTAGTAAAAGCTCGAAGAACTTTGTTGTTACCTGTTAGGGGCCAGCACCAAAGACTTGATTGGCTTGTGTTTGTCCTGAAGTCTGATGAACTTCTGCTTCTTCTGGAGGTGGTTATGAATAACGATGACTCCCCCGGCCGGGTAGATAATCTCTGACTCGGACAAATAGTGCGCGTTGTACCTACGCAAGTTTCTAGGTCAAGATTGAGCGGAAAACCTAATAAAAACTATTTATAATCGGTTCCTAAACATCGAAGGAGTGAAGTCAGAAGTTTTTATTAATTAGACGTGCTTACAAGAATATATAAGGTCCCCTAAACCTAACCTCTCGCTGCCTCGACCTATAAAAATTTAATACAGTAGCATATATCGGTGCTCAAATATTTTAGCATATCGGATAATCAGAGTAGGTAACCATTTATCTAAATTAGTCTATTTTCGGCATTCCTAACTGTTCTAGTTTATTTTTTCTGATATTATCTTAAAGTTTTACTTTCAGATCACCGATAATTTAATAACTTTAGGTAAGTAGTTACCTGCTGTATCTTTGAGAGGTAGATCTATCGACACTGCTCTTACTGCAAGTAGTACCTAGATAAGATACTTACTGAATGTCCGTGCGAAGGCCGTAAAATATCCTCGCTGATAAATTCGGCGGTGTCGCCGTTGCCATTTTTATTTACTGATAAAATAAAATCTTAAAATAACACAATATGGTATCACAAACGAAGACGTTTTTTATAAATTTCGTCTGAGACAACTCGATGTAGGGAAAGAAGTGACACGATTCTCAGTCGTCATGGAAACTGTTTGCAAAGGTATTTGACCTATTTTACCTCCGTCTTTAGTGTTTTAGAAGGTAGGTGAATTGTGATAGGTAATAATCGATAGAGGGAAGGCATTTATTTCCATAGGGTGGTGGCATGGTGCTGGGTAGTGTTTCGTTACCTTTTTGTAGTAGACCATTACGGAAACACCAACAGGAAATTGTACTCCCATAATGAATTGCTAAAACTACCAAACTGCCTATGGATATTTTATACCATTTGAAACGCTCTGCTTTAGAAAAAGGAGCTCTATATTGTGTTATCTGAGCGTAGCCCTTTATTTCTTGAAATATAAACGTTACTCAAGTTGAAACACTGCTCAAAGTTAGCCCTGTCACTGTTTGTCATTACCAATCGGTATGAGATGGCAATAATTTAAACACTGGTTATTATTTGATGCATAGAATATAAATAGGAACTAATAAAGGCACGGAAGCTGTCTAGAAATGGCAGACCACGCCATTTATCCACGTGATTGCTGCTCAATGCCGTCGCTGTGACTCGGACATAGCAGACTTATTGCAGAGGATGCGCCGGCCATGCCCGAGACTCCACGATAACTCGCAGTATCCGGGAGCATCTGACACTGGCCTGATACCTCGTACTTATCTCAGGTGTCTTACCTTAGTCTTACTTTCGTCACATTATGCCGCAATAGACCGACCGAGCTAAAGCAAACGAAACGAAGCGAACCCGTGTGCACGTTCTAGCGAGAGTTATGCCTAATTTCACCATGCTCTGTTAGTTACTAATTAAGGATTAACAGGCAGTTAAATCTAACCTTATTTGTCAAACGCGTACATTTTGACATTTTTAACGACCGTTTAATCCTTTGTTAATCTAACAGAGCATGGTGATACCGGCCCTTAGTATTCGTTATTCTAACAGCAGCGATGGGCTTGTAGTCTGTCACGAATGGAATACCAACTACTACAAAATATGGGTGTGTCAAAATTTCATATTTGGAAGTACTTACCGCTGGCTACCCCCTTTGACATTCTCAAATATAGGTACTTAAGCTGATTATGTTTCTGATTAACTATTTTTCAGAATTTGGCCTGATTTCATTTCATTAGCTATATAGATCCTAGTGGTTAGTGTCGGTTAGTGATTGTCTGGCACTTTGCTAATTATTCAGATTTCACTTAACTTTTATTTGCTCGCCCGAGTTAGTACCTAGGTACTTTCTCTGTTCTCTAATAATTACAAATGCTTTTATATTATTGTCATACCAAATAGGATATTTATTTATGCTTCTATAATAGCTTCCACCTGTGGTTTCGCTGCGAACCTAAATGTTTTACTGCACTTCTCATAGCTTAAGTGCTGTCCCGTAAGTATTACTAAGTCATCTCGTAGCTTGCACGTAGCATTCCCGTAGTCGTATTGTAGCTAACCCGTAGGCCAGGGATGGCGAACCAATGGCACGTGACACAACATTTTGGGCACGCCACGGATCAAAAAGGTTTATATTTATAGTTCAAACTATCCGCTACTTAGATCCCAATCCGATCAGAAACTACTTGGCTAAATCGCCCTCCGGGCTACTCCGGCTCTTGGAATACCGGTTGAAATTTTCGTTGAAATTATTTGAGGACACGTCTATGGCCTCATATATTTTCTTAGGAAAATGGCACGTTGATTAAATAAGGTTCGCCACCCCTGCCGTAGGCAAAACGTAGTTGTCCCGTCGGCATCACGTAGCGATCACGTAGGCATTTCGTAGCTATCACGTAGACATCCCATAGCCAAATCGTAGCAGGCCCGTAGGCATGACGTAGCTAACCCGTAGGCTCTCCGAAGAGCACACCCTGTTTTTTTTATTAGAAGATGCCTTATAAGGTAGGTAATGCAAGGAATTCATATGCCTCCTAACCAAGTTAGCTAGCACTAAGTATAATACAAGTACAACGCAGTGTGATAGGTAGGTAGGTACTGCTAGGTCAAGGCAGTCAAGGGCAAGAAGGAAAACATAATTATCTACTAGGTAAAGCAGTGCCTATAGCACCTCTACCACTAGGTAGGTATGTCTGCAAAGTTATTTCATTAAAAACCATTCTTATGTTAAGTAACTATATTTTAGCGTAAGTAAAGTACCTACTTAGGTACCTAGCCACCTACGTAGATAGGTAAAATGAACTAATAACCAACTTTGGAGACGTCAAACCACATAACTTTACCACAATGTGAATATTGACTATAAATTGTACCTACCTACTATGGTATTTAGATTATATTTTCCTACATGGAAAGTATTCATAGGTATATTTCTATTTATACGAATGACCCAGTGGGGCCAAGTCAAAGTCAGTGAATCGGCGATAGACTAACCGCAGTGGATGGTGCAATGCAATGGAAATAATTTTCGAATTGAGGACACAATGACGGTTCTCACATCCTGATTAGCGGGTAAGATGGGGGTTTCCCTTTGTTTGGCGCAGCGACTAAAGCTGTGACTCCATATTCCCGCATGCCATCCCCTTCTGTGATATCATTTATAACGATCGATGTAATCTAAATTATGTGTTGAAATAATTTGGATGCGAATACCGATGAATCATTCCCTAAGTATAAATGAAAAATCAACGATGTTTGGATATTCACAACGAAACGCATCATTCGAGGCTGTTTCTGTGTTTATTACAGTGTCTATACAAGGTGTTCCACCATCCCATCAATATGAATAAGTAACTTTTTTTTTAAGTTTTAAAAGTTCAATAAAAAAAAAAACAGCTAGTGCTAAAATGTATGAAACAGCTGTTTTTTTTCGCGTTCACAGAGTGTTGGTAGGTACCTTAGAAAAAGTTATTCATACCTATTGATGGGTGCTTTAGCCCCATTATTATCATTATTAATAAAAGTTTTTTCTGTATGTAATGTCATTATTAAAAAAAGCTATTACACTTTTGTTTACAAAACTTTTATTATTAGAAAAAACAAAGTAGTTGATGATCAAGAAAAATTTGTCAAGCAGCCAATTGGGACATTTACTTTATAAAATACCAACATAATAGTTAGGTAGTTAGGCTTACCTACATTCGGGACATGAAATCATTCTCATTTTAGTTGCTTATTAGGTACTAATTATTACTATTTACCCTTCGTGTCTAGACAAGACCCACTCTCTGTTTGTATTCACGCTTGCGGAAATACGAAATTGCACGTACCTACTACATACCTATGCTTGGCGTGATCATAATGAAATTATATTTTCTTTAAAAAGTTCATGCAATGCAACTTTCTTTTGCATTTGTCAAGACTTCTAACAAAACTTCGCTCTGAGCTCAGACCAATTTTTTTTATTTGATTTGGCTCTAAGGATGAAAAAATTACAACATTAAAAATAAAAATTGTAATATTTTCTTCGAAAAAAGTGTTTGGAGATTTATTTTTTAGGTATGCAGGTCCTTAAGTAAATTTTAAACTTTCCTATACTTACCAATATGTGACATTTAGTGTTAGGGTGTTAGTAAAAAATTCACGTCTCTAAAATACCTATAGAACCTATAAAAATAATTTTGTCTTTGACTGTACCTAGGTATTAGGTACCTACTGTAGGTATTACGACAAGTAGTATTTGGTATTTTGTGATAGTTACCTAGATGGATATAGTACATCGATTGAGTACCTAACTAGGTACCTACCTACATAAATCAAGTAATGCGAGCGACGACCTGACGATTTACCTACTATGGTACCCTTTGCGTGACCAAGCTAACTCACAGCTTTTGTTACTTCTATAGGTATCTACCTACCTCTGCCAACATATATATAGATGTTTACTTACCTATATTGTTGTTTACTTGCTGACGTATACCCACAAGGCGATGTTGGACGTGGCATTGTGCGGTGGATCGATAACTTTCAGGTTAGTCCATTAGTAGCGTTATTTTTGGACGACGATTTATCCTCGAACTACCTAGGTAGGTACGTTTAATGATATAAGTCATGATCCAATGAAGTTGATCGTTTCGAGCTTGTTGTATCTACCTGATACTAAAAATTGTTTGTCCGGTAATCTTTGTAGAAGGCCTATGCTATCTTCGTCCAGCGGTGGATATCTTTGTAGTCGCTACCAACCACTGCGCCAAGCAGTAGAATTGTTGGTGGTAACTTGGTTTTTTATTTGAGCGCTTCCGTAGATTGAAAAATATGATTTTTCCGAATAGAAGGAAAACGTGTGTAAAGACGTATTTTCCTAAGTTTACACGACCTTCGCCTATGCGGCCCCGTCATAAGAGCAGGTATGGCGTCATCTTAAATAAACAAAGTCTGTATTTACAGTTTTTTTTATATTTTACATCCTACAAACGTGTCAGTTTTTAAAATTACTAGAGGATTTCAAAGTAGTATTTAATTCTATCAAACGCTTCTTAGACCGCCTTCTTGATAGCCTAAAGATAACTTTATAACCTACAACAGTACCTATCTTAAATTGTAAAAAATGTACTGCCTTGTCTGACCGCAAAGAATACTAGGTATAATACTCTTTTACTTCTATACACTCTGTTTGTCTATTACTGGATAATTATATTACTATACTAAGTACTTACTTACCTATTTAATTTAAATTTTTGAGCACAGGAAATAACTGGAGTTCAAGAAAATTACTCCGGCTCTGCTCTGCCTGGTCTGGAACCTGGTCCAGGTTTTAGAGATCTACTTACAAAATAGCATACCGGAGGCAGTTGTAATTCGTAATAAGAGGAATGTAAGCACCCAATATGCCTAACCTGCTTATGTAATTAAAGTTTATTCCATCCAGTCCTACTGTTCGATAATCTAACTGTTTGGACAGAAATATTCCAAATTGTAACAGATAGGTAAAGAGAAAGTACAGTGCAGAGATAGCATGCACGAGCGCGTACCTATCATGGATGCACAAAAGAGCTCATGCCATGCCAATGCCGTGCAGCTGTGATGCAGTGGATATGCGGCATAAGGTGATAGCGCTCAGTGGCGACTCAGCGCGGACGCCACAACCGGGCACAACCGCAAGTCCGCAAGCCACTTTCAGTATGACTCTACCCGCGACGCCGCCCGAGCGCCTCGACGCTACCCGAACAGAGTTCTTTCAAAAACAAACACGAAATAATCTCGCGATAAAAGCTATCAGTGATAGATAACTCAGTGTGATAAAAGATAACGGGAGTGGTCGACGCCTGTGTAACTCCTATTATGTAAAAGTGTGATCTCAGGATCAAGATCCCAATTATGGCTACGATGGCTTCCCGCAAGTCGGTGTCCATTCAAGACTATCCGGAGCATCTGAACCCCTTTCATGAAGATGATAATCACAACAAAATCAGATTCTGGACTCTTGGAAAGAAGCTGCAGCGGTCCAACAGCATCAACTTCTCCGGGATTAAAGACCTGAAGAACTCATGGTAAGATCTTTATTTTGATAAAATATTCTAGCATACTATCGCAGGTGTATATAAAGTACCTGCCTTGCTTTGAACAATGGATTTCTCTCACTTGAGTAGGTATTTTCACCCTGAAACACTAATTAGGCACTTGGCGCTATGTTAGCGATTTCTATTGGGGGGTTTATTGACTTTTGCATTATAGGTACCTACTTACTTTTGTTGCAAGAAAATATATTCTTACATAAATACTTACGACTTCTGCCTACCTATGTATGATGTATTGCACACTCCAATAAAATACATCAACTAAGTACTTGTATCGGTACTTGTAACAAAAGAATTTGCGTGCTAAACAAGGTTAATGTTCGATTGCATTAATTTCTAAAAGACTTGCAAAATAAGATTCAAACAATAACTTGTTCATGAAAATTGTTTTGTAAGGTAAACTTTGGAGTCACAGTGATTCATTGTTTGTGGGTGATGATTAATTTTATTTTATATCTACTATAATTAAATCGCATTTAGGTAGGTTCTCTCAACCCGATTTAGAGCCACGTACCTACCTACCTACTTACTCAAACTAACCTAATCAGTGTTTGTTGTTAGTGAATTTAGAAATCGAAACCCGGCTCTACCAGTTTAACTAATGAGTTGGGTTCAGGCTATTCTGTGATACAGGGTAGGTATTGATTTCGTAATGAAGTAAATTATTGTTTTCTAAATAACATACAGATGAGGCATACTGATGTTAAGCCTCATGTGCCAACAACGCTGCTTGGCGGCAGAAAAAGGAGTGGTATTAGTACTTCCCCGGACGAACCCTTCACAAAGAGCTCTACTACTCTTTTACATTACATTTTTGCAAGCTAGTCTAGTCTAAACCTATAGTGTATTTATTTTTCAACTTACTACTGTTTGTATCAAATCAGGTTAACAACATTCATCTAGGTTTCTACTTATTTTGAAAGTTGCGCGTATTGTTAAATCTGATTATTTGTTCAAAGTGTAAGGAACTGTACCTACACATTATAGTGCACATGTAGGTACACGGTATTCAACCGTGTCAGAAGACATCATAATAAAGGCTTCTATAACCTGCGCGATTATTTCCACTTTTTTGAGTTTACTGTGTGTTGTCGTCAACTTTAGATGTAGTAAGCGATGCAGCAGCATAGACTTGTTTTTACCAATATCTGAGTAATGAAACAAAACGTCACTGTTTATTTATAGTATATTGATGTCACTTTATTATTGTCTTTCTAGAGATACTTTGCATATTAAAATTGTTAGCGCTTGACTTTACTCACGTACCTAGGTAGGTTAGGTCCCCAATGTTTTCTCCAAAAGGCACGTCAGTCAGGTACTTTGCCCTATTGGTTGGTGTAACAGCGAGATCAATCAATAGCTACTTATCCATACTCTAGCCATCTGGTAAACTAGTATGTAGGTAACTTACTTTTAAACTAGCCAAGGTGCAAATCTTACGTACGTAAGAATCTTCACAATAGACATAACATGGTACTTATAAGGCTTTAAAACCACATTGTAATAGCTGTTAGAATATGAGCTCTCATTTATAGGAATTTTAATGACGATGATGCATCCGGTTAAGTAATTGATAAAAACCAAAAAAAAACCGACTTTTATTTCATTAAGTATCTATTATTAGAGAAACATCCCTGAATAGATTTTTAGTTTTTTTTTTATATTTAAGTTACATACCTACATACGTAACCAGTTTGAAACCTCTTGTTCTTCACCTGTCAAGGTTGGCTGGTAGAAAATGCTGTCTAGCATTAAGCTCTCCTTTTGTACAAACTTTGTTTGGTGCAATAAATAAATAAATAAATGATTAAACCTCAGTTTTAGTCCTTTCCCAAAACTGGAAGGGAACACTTAAACATACACAATTGAAAAAAAAAACTAAGTTCGCCATAATTTTAAACCCATATTTGAATAATAAAGTAAGTAAGTACCTATAGGTACATATATTATCAATATAACTATCGATTAGCTCACCTAACACGCAACAGTAGAGAATACCAGGTAAAGTCACAAACGAATGCATGATGTAATCCCCGTTTACCTAAATATAATTATATATTTTATAATAATGGAGTAACAAGGAAAATTCTGATTTCACAATCCAATTGTATAAGGTAAAGGAAGAAAATATAGTTTTCAACAATTTTACCGTAGTGGTGTTGAAAAAGCTTTATGTACCCAGGCACCAGAGATTCACAAGTTATATCAAACACTATGTAGATGTTTGGGGACTTGGAAGCCAATTTACGATCACTCACATCTATATTATCGACCTCTTATAGACAACTTATAGAATCTTTTGTTTGGTGTTTTAGTTTGTAATTTAATTTTAGCTTGGTAGGTCCTTTCATCTGAAGCATTCACCTCGGAATAGCGCACAAAATAAAATAATCTGATGCATTTCTCGTAACATGCGCTGGCGTTTTGGCACGGGTTCAATACCTGCATTAGTACTGAAGGTTCATAACATGCGGTACTACTCTTCAACTTTCACATTCCAATCAAAATAAAAGTACTTCATCGCTTTTGGGTGTCTCTCTTCCTTTCCCATGAAACAACCACCATGAAAATTTGAGTTTCGAAAATAAGGACAGAATAATAAAATTTTAAGAATTTTGAGAATAGACGACGACGAGGATCGCGTGAAGCCGGTGGATGGAGAGGGCTCAAGTTTTTTCTTCCTGGAAATGTACGGGGAGCCTATGTCCGGTGGACTTCTTCCGGTGGTTGATGATAATGATGATGAAGATAATAAGCTTTGAATACAGACTGGCGTCTGGCGCGATTAAACCAAAGAAAAAACAGAGTAAGAAAATGTGCATAGTTACGTAGACTTTGTTGATTCTACGATCTTACATATAAAGGAGGGACTTCCTTGCGTTCAAACAAGTGTTTTGATAAGAAGCGGTTATGTAGCTAGCTCTTGAGATTAGTAGGTAGGTAGGTATGTAATGTACCGATAATAAAACTAAAATGCGATTACTCGGTAACCTAACAGACTTTATTGTTCTTTTTTGTTATTGACTCGTATGGTAAACGGATTAGATTGAATGCATCCTTTGAATGCTCCTTTCTTTTTATATATTTACTAGCGGCCTGTCCCAGCTTCGCATGGGTGTGGTCATAAATTTTTTGAACATTTTAGGATAAACTTAGACCGTGGGTTCAAGCCTCGCGTCTACTTATTTCATACATTTGCACGTCAGAGAGTGAAATCGCACCCCGAGCGCGACCCGTGGACCCGTTAACGTTTTTAATTTCGTCATATCTTTTGAATGGAATGTCCGATTTGAAAAATTTAAGAAGTAATCTATAGGTATTGAAACCGTCTTAATTATGAAAAGATTTATTTGGATAAGGATTAATACCAAAGTACAAATAAAGACCCTTTTCTAGCGGCGGCATTTCAATTAATTTTTTGTAATAAAAGAACACTTATTGTGACATAACTATAATAGTTAGACATATGCTGTCGCGACATTTTTTGTAGATGATGACGTGTTCTACAAAATCGTAGTACATTATTTTGTTCTATCATCAATAGTTTTCGCAGCGCACGCGATGTAAGGTTTTTGGTTTCCACCTTGGGTTACATTATTGGAGTTTTAGTAAGGATCCCTGATTTTTTTGAAAATATAATATAGCCTATGTTACTCAGGGATAATGTAGCATAGTAATGGTGAAAGAATTTTTGAAATCGGACCAGTAGTTTTTGAGCCTATTCGTTACATACAAAAATACAAAAATACAAAAATACAAAAATACAAAAATACAAAGCTTTCCTCTTTATAATATTAGTGTAGATCTAGACTTTATTGCACAAAAATGCACAATTAGATCTCAATAGGAGGGCATTTTCTACCAGCTAACGTATGTGGTGGTACAAAAAGGTGTTTAGGTACATGGCTTTTTTTTCCCGCTACAAATAACAAATTGAACCTTAATCTAAAATGAATACAGCTTAGAGATTGAAGCATGTTTATCATCAGCCAATTTACAATCATCTAAATAGTACTTACTAGCCGTAGTTCATAATTACGACACACTTGACAATTTGTTTTATTGGCCACATGCATTTGTAACACAATACAATGACATACATATCTAGTACATAACAAATTAACATCTTGTAGGTAGTGTAACGTTAGAGAATAAATAATGTTTTAATGCAATTCTTGAACACATTAAAATCTATTTTTAAAGCTGACTCCTGTTTGTTAGTACGGCATTCTTGATGGTATTTGTTTCATTTATCTCAACTAGAAGCTTTTATATATTTCCATACTAATAAAGAGTTTTAGGTGTATGTCTTAGTGCGGGTATGAGTAACTATGAGTAACACTATCCGTCAGATTAAAAAAAAATATGTCATTGTTCTTGACGCAATTATTAAATAAATACCTACTATGGAAGAGTATAGTATCATCGAACCGACCCGTAGGTAGTAATTATATTATACCATGCAAATGTTTATTCGGTAAGATTATGAGACTTTTTTGGGTTTATACACATTTAAGTACTTTTATAGGTATTCTGTGATTAACGCAATAGTTATGGCGAGACTTTGTTGTCAGCATTGTAACATTATCTAATCTGTGCTTGTGGTTCCAAAGCAATACAAGTGACTTGAATTCAGCACAATAATTGTGAAACTAGGACCTAGAGTAGGTAGTAGAGTGATGTACAGTGAGAGATAGGTAGATAAAATAGATAACTATATGAAAGTTATTGATTGGTTTGTAGATCTGAAATATATTTTTTTCTCTTTAAATTAACGTCAAAATTTTAGAAAACACATAGTTTGACCCGGCTATGTGTTTTCTAAAAGCTTTCCATAAACATTGGGATTCTCAAGGGCGGTTGTTTTTTATCTGTAGGTATGTATGTTTGTTTGTCCGAGCATAACTTTCGAACCGTTGTTGATCCGATCTGCAGATATCAGAGATTTGGTAGGTCGATAGTTTGTACTTGAGAAATGTACATAAGTTTTATCAGGCAAGTGGTTTTTCGTGAGGCCAAAAAAGCAAAGTTTCTGTGTACTGATAGTTACCAAGAGAACTATCCACTCTAACTAGGTTCGTTACGAAACCAATCGACCACTCAACAAGCAGCAAGACAAGGCACCTAAGAACTACCTACAGCTACACAATACGAGCCGATAGATAAGCGATGTGTTAATTTAATAATAACCACATTCAACAATACACAATACGCTTAGCATAATGAACTTTTGTTTAACGTAGGTAAATGAAAGATAATGCAAAAGGTCCTGCATCCTCTGTATGAGGCTTCGTGAATGAGGAGTTGTAAAATTTCTAATTTGCCATAGAATATAGAAGTAGTATTTGCCAACCGCGTACGATGCTTTTTGACGTCTTTCTCTATCTAAATGAAATTGTTATTAAAAATTAAAAAACCCGACTGCCCAAACTAAAAGAATGTAAACAAGATTATGTTTTAAATTTCTTCTTGATAGTGAACTCCAGCTGTTCAGTCTTGACGAATGATATAATTTAATAATCCCATGCAGTCGGAGGCTCGTGTATGTCCTAGCACTATACTGACTCCTAAAAAGAGCTCGAGATAGCCTCCTTTACATCTCTATCTCTAATACTATAAGAATCAAAGTCCTGACTGACTGACTGACTGACATATAGACAACGCACAGCCTAAGCCGCTGGTCCTAGAGACTTGAAATTTGAAGAGGACATAGGTCTTATGGCGTAGAGGTGTACTAAGAAGGGATTTTTGGAAATTCAACCCCTAAGGGTGTAAAAAGGGATGAAAACGTTTGTATGAAAAATTGTATTCCTTGAACCTACAAACTTGAAACTTAGAGAACATGTACCTCAAAGCAAAAAAATAGGAAAGGCATTTTTAGTTTTTTAAAACTACCCTTAATAAGTGTGCTAAGGGATGTAAAAGTTTGTATGGGAGTTTTTTGACCGCTGGTCCTAGAGACTTGAAATTTGAGGAATACATAGGTCTTATGGCGTAGAGGTGTACTAAGAAGGGATTTTTGGAAATTCAACCCCTAAGGGTGTAAAAAGGGATGAAAACGTTTGTATGAAAAATTGTATTCCTTGAACCTACAAACTTGAAACTTAGAGAACATGTACCTCAAAGCAAAAAAATAGGAAAGGCATTTTTAGTTTTTTAAAACTACCCTTAATAAGTGTGCTAAGGGATGTAAAAGTTTGTATGGGAGTTTTTTGACCGCTGGTCCTAGAGACTTGAAATTTGAGGAATACATAGGTCTTATGGCGTAGAGGTGTACTAAGAAGGGATTTTTGGAAATTCAACCCCTAAGGGTGTAAAAAGGGATGAAAACGTTTGTATGAAAAATTGTATTCCTTGAACCTACAAACTTGAAACTTAGAGAACATGTACCTCAAAGCAAAAAAATAGGAAAGGCATTTTTAGTTTTTTAAAACTACCCTTAATAAGTGTGCAAAGGGATGTAAAAGTTTGTATGGGAGTTTTTTGACCGCTGGTCCTAGAGACTTGAAATTTGAGGAATACATAGGTCTTATGGCGTAGAGGTGTACTAAGAAGGGATTTTTGGAAATTCAACCCCTAAGGGTGTAAAAAGGGATGAAAACGTTTGTATGAAAAATTGTATTCCTTGAACCTACAAACTTGAAACTTAGAGAACATGTACCTCAAAGCAAAAAAATAGGAAAGGCATTTTTAGTTTTTTTAAACTACCCTTAATAAGTGTGCTAAGGGATGTAAAAGTTTGTATGGGAGTTTTTTGACCGCTGGTCCTAGAGACTTGAAATTTGAGGAATACATAGGTCTTATGGCGTAGAGGTGTACTAAGAAGGGATTTTTGGAAATTCAACCCCTAAGGGTGTAAAAAGGGATGAAAACGTTTGTATGAAAAATTGTATTCCTTGAACCTACAAACTTGAAACTTAGAGAACATGTACCTCAAAGCAAAAAAATAGGAAAGGCATTTTTAGTTTTTTAAAACTACCCTTAATAAGTGTGCTAAGGGATGTAAAAGTTTGTATGGGAGTTTTTTGACCGCTGGTCCTAGAGACTTGAAATTTGAGGAATACATAGGTCTTATGGCGTAGAGGTGTACTAAGAAGGGATTTTTGGAAATTCAACCCCTAAGGGTGTAAAAAGGGATGAAAACGTTTGTATGAAAAATTGTATTCCTTGAACCTACAAACTTGAAACTTAGAGAACATGTACCTCAAAGCAAAAAAATAGGAAAGGCATTTTTAGTTTTTTAAAACTACCCTTAATAAGTGTGCAAAGGGATGTAAAAGTTTGTATGGGAGTTTTTTGACCGCTGGTCCTAGAGACTTGAAATTTGAGGAATACATAGGTCTTATGGCGTAGAGGTGTACTAAGAAGGGATTTTTGGAAATTCAACCCCTAAGGGTGTAAAAAGGGATGAAAGCGTTTGTATGAAAAATTGTATTTCTTAAACATACAAACTTGAAACTTGGAGTACATATACTTCAAAGCAAAAAAATAGGAGAGGCATTTTTAGTTTTTTAAAACTATCCTTAATAAGTGTGCAAAGGGATGTAAAAGTTTGTAAGGGAGTTTTTTGACCGATGGTCCTAGAGACTTGAAATTTGAAGAGTACATAGGTCTTATGACGTAGAGGTGTACTGAGAAGGGGTTTTTGGAAATTCAACCCCTAAGGGTGTAAAAAGGGATGAAAGCGTTTGTATGAAAAATAGTATTCCTTTAACCTACAAACTTGAAACTTGGAATACATATACTTCAAGGCAAAAAAATAGGGAACCCATTTTTAGTTTTTTAAAACTACCCTTAATAAGTGTGCAAAGGGATGTAAAAGTTTGTATGGGAGTTTTTTGACCGCTGGTAATACATAGGTATACTTCAAGGCAAAAAAATAGGAAACACATTTTTAGTTTTTTAAAACTACCTTTAATACGAGTAAGTGTGCAAAGGGATGTAAAAGTTTGTATGGGAGTTTTTTGACCGCTGGTCCTAGAGCCTTGAAATTTGAGAAGTACATAGGTCTTATGGCGTAGAAGTATACAAAGACGAGATTTTTGGAAATTCAACCCCAAAGGATGTAAAAGGGTTGAAAACGTTTGCATGAAAAATAGTATTCCTTGAACCTACAAACTTGAAACTTGGAGTACATGTATTTTATGGCAAAAAAATAGGAAAGTCCTTTTTTAGTTTTTCAAAACTACCCTTAATAAGTGTGCAAAGAATGTCAAAGTTTGTATGGGAGTTTTTTAACGCGTGGTGCGATTGACTTAAAACTTGAGGTAAATATACTAAGGAATAAATAATTAAGAATGACGCTTTTAACTTTTGATAATTACCCCTGCAAAGGGTTCAAATGACTGTAAAAGTTAGTATGGGAGATTTTTAACGCGTAGTGTAAAACTTCAAACTAAAACAAAATGTGTTCTGTGGATAAATAATATAAAGGCGTTACCATAAAGAATACAACGAGGCGTCAATGTTCTAAAAACGGGAATCTTGAGTTGGTACGAAGAGATCTGAGGGTATCTACCGTGCCTGTGGATCAATGTCGTGAAGCTGTTTCGTTTTGTTTACTTTTGGGGTAGAAACTAGGAACAAATAAGTACATATTTTCCGTGTGAGGTAGTCTTAGTTGTATTTGTCATGATTGTACTAAACTCAGTACCTATACCTACCTATACGCCTATAGGTATATCTTATACCTACGTAGGTATTTAAAATCCTACCCTAATAATACACAAATCAATGCGAAAGTTACGATGTTTGGATGTTTGTAGCTCAATCACGGTTCATCACTTCAACGCGTGCGAAGCCGCGGGAAGCCACTAGTCTATTATAAAAACAAAACGATTGGGACCATGATAGGTAGGTACATAATAAAAATATATTTAGGTAACATACAATAAATAAAATCAAAAAACAGAAACATAGTAATTTATACAAACAAAGGTAACAATGCAATGGTAAATAAATCATTCTAAACCCTTTCTGAAAAATAACGAAAATTCTCTAACTTCATAATACCTTAGTAGGTGAAACTGTAACAGTCAAAGTCAAAAGGTATTTATTCAGTTGAATCACAAGGATCACTCTGAAACGTCTTCAAGCTAGGTGAACCTAGGTGCCACAGATGCTGGGAATCACGAAAAAGGTAGGCCGCAAAGGGCCTACCTTTTTAAAGGGTTCTAGAGCTCTGTTCAAATTAGGCCCTGGCCTTAGACATGGATAGAAGTGAATCATTCAGCCAACAGTTAGTGATACCACGAGAATGCGATACTGGGCCATGAGCTCGTGATAGTGTTACTAAGTAGGTCAGTTAGAGCTGAGAGCTGTAAATTAAAGATTAATGTTTTCGTGAAGGCCGGTGGTGAACAACCTCTGAATAGCACACAATAGAACATGTTTAAATTTGTTTCAATAGGAAAATGGCTTCGGATCAGTGATGTGATGATGATCAATCGTGTGCTGTCTTATAAATTTGATTATGTTTACCTTTTTCTGTATGCCTACGCCTCACTAAACTTCAATATTGTATTACATATTTATTACTTTGTAAAAGGATCATACAAAAGAACGGTAGGAACCAAGCCGTAAGTTTGTTGCCTGTTCTTCTAGGCTTTGGTCGCGTGGAACTGGCACCTAGAGTCACCTAGCTTTAAGACGTTTCAAAGTGATCCTTGTGATTTTATTGAATAAATACCTTTTGACTTTGTCTTTGACTTTGATGATGATTAGACGGTCCTGATCAAATCTTACACCATGCTCTTCATAATACCAAAGTTGGGCACGGATGGCGGACCATCGTTAAAACAATGATGACCCAACGTCGGGGAAATCACGACACTCAGTAATAAAGAACACGACGCGAGAAGGAGGATCGGCAACAGAAATACATCATCTGTGAAAATTTCAACTATCTAACTATCACGGTTTATGATATACAGCCTGGTGACAGATGGACAGACAGACAGACGGATAGCGGATGAGCGGAGTCTTAGTAATAGGATTCATTTTCTGACATTTTGGGAAGCAACATAGCTTTTTCATTTTATTTGTTTTCTAGTGTTATTTTGAGCTGTGTTGTGTAATTTCGGTGGTATTTTAACCAACATTACTTGAGGTTTTAGCACAAAGTGTAAACATTTGGAATGAAAGTGTATTGTGATATCCTGATTTGACCGAAAATGTTGCCAATGTTTTGAAGAAAACCGCCACCATTTTCTTCAAAACAAATGACGGCCGACTTGACTATAGACTGACTTGACAAAAAAGTATTTATTCAATACAAATCACTTGACACTGGCAAGATTGTCTGTCGAATGACAGACAGGAGCCATAAACGGAGAGAAGAAGAAGAGTCTTAGTAATAGGGTTCCGTTTTACCCTTTGGGTACGGAACCCTAAAAATAACCTATCTATGATTGTCAAAACAGCGTGGTAAGACCTGTAAGCGTTTAGCTATCGAAATCGAAACCACAATCTGTGTTCGGTCTCTCATAAAAAGTACAAACTTTTAAATCAAAGCTAAAACCTTCACGTTTTATGGTTCAAATAGCTAGTCGACATCCCTTCCAAAGTCACAGAATTAGTTTTAAACGTGTTTTGGCTAGTTGAAACTAGGCATTAATTACCTGCAACTTGTTTTTTATTATGATCCTTTTACAAAATAATATAATAATGAAGTTCCAGTCTGGTGCCAATAATCCAGGCTTTTCGAAGTATTGTTGCTATACATAATATTAGTGATCATTCAATTATCCAAAATAAACGAATCATGTGGTCATCTAAATAAAATTATTGGATGCGATTACGTCATTCCATATTTATGAAACCACATCAGACCACACTCAAGACGCTAACACCAGTGCCGCTCTCTCGCTCGCACATTTGTAAATTTTTGATGATGTAAAATCACCGAAAAGTTACGAAAAATCGAAAACAACAAAGTTACGTAGAATAATATTACAAAGGTTCAACAAAGGTTAAACTTTGCCTAAACTTTGGTTTTATGCAGGGGTCAAAATTATCTTTGTGATACAACTTTGTAATTTGCGATTTTTATATCTCTTCATACAGTAAATTTATATAGGTACCTACTTATTCAATAGCAATTGTGCGAGAGACGGCCGCGCTGATGCACATTTCTGAACCTTTAAACCGGACTCAAGATAGGTAGGTTAGGTATCTAATGCTTTGTAATAAAAAGTGCATTCAAATAACATTGCAATTAACTACATCAGTTACAAGAAACAGCCGGTTCAAGAGCGGGTCATACAAATCTGTGCTTATCTGTTTGACCTAGAAGATGTATAATGTCATGCACACTGCTTGTAAACATACTGGAACGGCAAACACATGACTGAACTAGCACTAAAATTAGAAGTTTACGAGGCTGTAAAATCTCTAACACCCGCCTTGTTATAGGCTAGGTATGGTGGTGATCCACTTAAACTATGACTTCTAAGCATTTGGTAGTAAAATCAAAACATTTTCATCATAAAAGCAATCACAAACGTAATCTTGATCTAAGATAGGTACCTCTAACTAAACTGACCTCAAAGTAGTTATCTACCTCTAGACTTGAAGATCTTCATAGTGCAGAGCTACGAGCAGTTTGGCTGATACAGGACGAAAATACAGTTGCGTAGCCAAACTGACTAGAGCTATAACAATTAGGTATCATACAGAGACCTGAGAACATCAGAAATATTTATTGTATTTTTTTTATTGAATAATTGAATTACATAATTGACCACGAAATCAATCATCAAGAAACATCGAACATCCTAGGTATAGGTCTCGATAACTTAGTACGTAATCGTGATGAGAAATTACCTAAAAAAAATTCGAAGGAATTAGGTACGTCCGAATTTCTCATGTCTCATTCAGACTAAAAATAAGCAGTAATGTCCATCTTCATTGCGGTCGCACAATGAGCTCTCGGATTTATACTTATCTGAAGAGTTACGGCGGTTGCAGATGGGTGTTTTTTCTGTGCCTTGCGCGTATTTTTACTTTGTTGCTCGAACTTTTACGTGCGTGTACGCTTGTTCGAGATTTGCATATCGTGGTATGTATATACGTCATATGCGAGAATCACAACCCATATGTAATACCTAAGTACTCGTAATTTTAGAGGATTTTAAGTGCGCCTCAAAGAGGCTCCTTTCGAGCACTTTAGATCCTAAAAAGTTCTAAAGCATGTGTCGAATGCTTTAGAACTTTTTAGGATCTACGACATGCCGGTTGCCTCACGTTATTTTCCTTCACCTTTGAGAGTACTGGCACTGCGCACATAATTTTTTTAACAGAAAATATCATTGGTTCCGTGTTTTGAACACACGACCTTAGGATCGGAAGGCGGGACCACTAGACCACCAGTGCTTTTCGGTAACGCCAATCTGTAACCAGCCTTAACTCTCTGGAGTCGCTCACGGAATACCAATGAGTTAGTAGGTAGGTATACTGTCGGTGTGTGATGACCACCACCCATCCGTCACGGTACAATTGTGAATTGTGACCGCTCAAGTGGAATCAAGTGCAGTAAACTTACGAGTTCCTACCTACCTAACCGGGATTTTCAATAAGAATAACACTTCTCTTCGGTATCTTTACTTACACCACCTAGTCTAGGTTAGCTAGGTAATATACCAAGGAAGAGAAGAAGCAAAATGTTGGTAAACCTACGACTAGAATATTTTCGGAACTAAAGAACTCAATTTTTAAGAATAACTCAACATTCTGTATTTCAGACAAAAATCTTTGAGATTAAAATTTTAAAATTTCGAATCCGACTCAAATTCCACCAGGAAATGGCCTCTAATTGACTTTTTGATTTTTCAGGGCATTCAGATCATTCATGAAGAAAGGAAAGAAGTCCTCACAAGAGAAGTCTAGTCAAAATGGAGAAAGCAGTCCTATAGTGTACAGGCGAGCAATGCAATGTAAGAAATTAAATCATTTTTAAAGACCCGAAAACCTTATAGATACCTACTACTAGATTTTATTGCACACAGCTTATGGACAAACATAGGTAAACGACTAAACAGCGATCTCTACCAGATAACCATTGGATGAAGGGCACTCAAATTGTAAAGAAGGGGTGTTTTTCTATCATAGATTTTTTATAGAATGGATAACAATTTCTCAGACTCGCAAACATCGTCGACGCTCGGCCAGCGGAGTACGGTCGGGTCGCCTGAACGCTACGTCTATGGAGGCTCCATCACACCGCTGCCGCGCTCCAGGTTCCAAGAGAGACTACGTAGCACCAGCCAATACGACGCTAATTCACTCAAGTAACTCTACAATGTTTAATATAAGAGCAGTGGTGGTCTAGTAGTAGCGGCCCCGCCTTCCGATCCCAAGGTCGTGGGCTCAAAACCGGTCGTGCACCAATTAGTTTTTCTGTTCAAAAATGTATGTGCACAGTTCCAGAATTCTCAATCGTGAGAAACCAGACATGTCGTAGAAACTAAAAAGTTCAAAACATGTGTCAAGTGCGAAGAATGAAACCTTCCGGCTAACCCCTCCCCTCTTTCTCCATTCATTTATTCACTAGTAGTTCGTCCCGAACTGAGATCTCGTGATACGACCCGACGAGCGCATCAAAACTTTGAGTAGGTAGTAGTCAGAGGCAAGTCCAAACATTATCTTTAGACTTTTTTCTGACTACCGCCTACTAACTTGGTATGGTAACCAAGTTTCAACTCCATTGGCCTATTTATTGAAGAGTTCCGTTGAACAGACCTTGGCTCCATCATCAGACCTGATCTTCGTCACCATTTTATGAGAACTGAGTACCTCCTTAATTTATTTCAAGAAAAAAAAATAAGAAAAAGCAAAGTAACTGGCCGACCAGTAGAAAAACCTTGATTCCAACGAAACTCTTAGAGATGGGAGCTCTTGGGTCGCTGGTTGATCGAGTGAGCGAAGCGAACGAAGATCTTAGTTTCAACTTGGGCGATTTGGCATTTTATGTATGTATGTATGTATGTATGTATGTATGTATGTATGTATGTATGTTTGTCTGGCGATAACTTTAGAACCGTTGATCCGATCTGCATGAAATTTGATAAGTCGATAGCTTGTACTTGAGAAATTTACTGGTAAGTATATGAGTAAAATCGGGTGAAGGGTTTTTGAGATATGGGGTTTTTTAAGAGGGCAAAAATAAAAAAAGTGACATAAAAAAATCAAGTTACATGCCATACGAAAGGGCTTTATTTGGACATTCCAAAACAATTTTTACTTTTTTTCTGGGACGCTCGGTTTTTGAGATAGAACAAAAAAGTTAAATTAAGATAACCAGCGACCCAAGAGCTCCCATCTCTAAGAGTTTCATTGACATCAAGGTTTTTCTACTGGTCGGCCAGTTACTTTGCTTTTTCTTATTTTTTTTTCTTGAAATAAATTAAGGAGGTACTCAGTTCTCATAAAATGGTGACAACGACCAGGTCTGATGATGGAGCCAAGGTCTGTTCAACGGAACTCTTCAATAAATAGGCCAATAGAGTTGAAACTTGGTTACCGTACTGAGGTAGTAGGCGGTAGTCAGAAAAAAGTCCAAACATAATGTTTGGACTTGCCTTTGACTACCACCTACTCAAAGTTTTGGTGCGTTCGTCGGGTCGCATCACGAGATCTCAGTTCGGGGCGAACTACTAGTTATCTTAATTTAACTTTTTTGTTGTATCTCAAAAACCGAGCGTCCCAGAAAAAAAGTAAAAATTGTTTTGGAATGTCCAAACAAAGCCCTTTTGTATGACATGTAACTTGATTTTTTTAAATCACTTTTTTTATTTTTGCCCCCTTAAAAAACCCCATATCTTAAAAACCCTTCATTCGATTTTACTCATATACTTACCAGTAAATTTCTCAAGTACAAGCTATCTTCTTATCAAATTTCATGCAGATCGGATCAACGGTTCGAAAGTTATGGCCAGACAAACATACATACATACATACATACATACATACATACATAAAATGCCAAATCGCCCAAGTTGAAACTAGAATCTTCGTTCGCTTCGCTCACTCGATCAATTACTTATACAGAGAACTAGACCACTAGACGCTAGGTAAAAATGTGGATAGGCCAAAGAAAAGATGAATTGTGTGAAGAACATGAGTAAGAAAATAAAGAAATGACTAGGTATTCAGATGAAGGCGAGAGTCTTATTCGGAGGAGAGTGGAGAGAAAGAACCTGCTGTGCCGACCACACATGAAGTGGGATAAGGGCAAGAAACTCATGATTAACCGACTGAAGGCATGCATAAAGTTGATGGTTTAAACGGACGCGTATAAGTAGGTAGGTGAAGCCAGTGTGAGGCGAAGTCGCTCTCAGGTAATTTTCAACAATTTCTACCCACACAAGGATCCCGTTTAATTTAAGTGTTAGTGTTTCCTTACAGCTGCGACATAAACAGTTGTCTGTTTGGAATTTAAAAAAAACTGATACAGCTTCACCACTTGATCCACCAGTAGATATCCCCTTTGATTATCTAGCACCAAATACCGACTCAAGATTCTTTGAAGATTTCTAAGGTGTCAGAGATGCGTCCTTATATTAAAGTAGGCACATACCTACGCATGTTTTACAATAGTTGGCATTCCATACGTAACAGGTACCTAGATACCTACACCCATAACTGCTGTTAGAATACGGTCTCCTCATCATCGTTTGAGAGCTCTCTGGCATTGTGCACAACAATTTCTTCGAAGAGAAAAATCCATTCGTACGTCTGGAACCTATGACTTTAAGATATACAGCGATTGAGTCACATCCACTAGACCACCAGTGCTCTCGGTGTTTGAAATTATTCGTATACCTAAGATTCGAATGTATTACTTTGCATCTGTAAAGTGGTAAGGTTTTATGTCAATTGGCAAAGTTAGTTGGATGCGCAAATTAATTATTATGGAAGTACCTACTCGTAATACAAGACCACACGCGCACTTAATTCCCGGACATAGAATTATTTAGCATCGTGTTACAGGAAAAACATAAACAATTGACACACAGTATGCAATAACTTTGACGATTCATCGATATTCAAAACATACATATCAAAAACCTTCCACAGTGACAATTCTTTACTAACGATCTTAAAGGTACATATAAGTTTTTAATTTAGGTATAAGACAGCAACATTCTAATTAAAATGACGACTCGTCATCTCGCGAGACCATCCATCTCATAATGACTCCACTAATTAGCTCTATCGATGAAGATATTCAACATGTAATATTATTTGCTTC
This sequence comes from Chloroclysta siterata, assembly GCA_932294275.1. NCBI lineage: Eukaryota > Metazoa > Arthropoda > Insecta > Lepidoptera > Geometridae > Chloroclysta > Chloroclysta siterata. The sequence goes on from OW028598.1 coordinate 10,256,634, forward strand.
CAGCATCACACCTCGTATGGCCCGTAGCGAAATATCGGGTTCGCGGCTCAGCGTGGAAAGCACTAACCCCTTCGACGATGAGCCGGTAGCGCCTGTTCGTTCCAGGCGTAAGAAGAAGCGCGCGCCGCCACCGCCGCCCGGAGCTGCTGATGTCTCCGTAAGAACACTACTTAACTCCAACTAAATAGAGCAATGTCGAGCCAAAACAAAGATTAAAATATAAAGTATCTTTATGCACCGAAGATATCCCCACAGATAATTTTGTAGTCAACATCGTCGTCAATCACGACGACATCAGTGAAAAATATGATGTTATTTTGTAAGAAAAAGGGATGAGATACATGTCCTAATCGCACTAAGTATACCATTCTTATCAAGAAATGGCTAAAGCTAAATGTAAATTACATTCCATTGTTAACATTTGAGACGTGACGTGCCCTAATGCCGAATAGGATTTAAAATATTTGTGACTTATCTTGTTAATTTTAACTTACAGATTAGCAGCGACACGTCAGAATTACAAATTAGCGAAGTCAAAGACGAGAACGAAACCAAAGCCGAAGGTGATTTAGATTTAGAAGAAATGAACACGAGCATTGAGCTTAAAATTGTCGAGGACGAAGATGAGAGAAACAAAGAGACGAGTCGAACAGAAGTATCTCATAGTGAACTAACATTAAACAGTACAGAAACAAGTGAAACCCTGAACAACAATGAAGTGGAAATATGCGAGCGGTCCTTGAAAATAAACGATCCTGTAAAAACAGCCGATTCAGAAGAGGACATTTTAAATTCCGTTTCATTCCCTAAAGTGAACATCACAATGTACCGAAGAAACTCTAGCGTAAATGACGACGATATCAGACTTAGGCGAGGCAACTTGGAAGACTTTCATTCTTTGTCCAACAAAAGAAGCAAGAGTCTGAACAACAACTTTGATACCAGCATCATTTACGATATCGACCTCAATGAAAATGCAGCGAAAGATACAAACGGAAACGAGGAACCACAGAAAGTTGTTTGTAAGCTCTATGACGAGGCAGCTAGAAAGCAGAGCATTGACACTATCTCAAGCACTGAAAAGGAGTTCATGGAAATAGATAAAGCAACGCGAGAACTTGAGAGGGAAATAAGTAAACTGAATTCAGCTTTGCATGAAGATGATCTCTCGGGGCCAGAAGATCGGCTTTCTGTGTCAGAGATTAAGAGGAGATTTGATTCTAACGGCGCATCATCGCCTAATCCTATACCAAAACCTAGAAGAAGTCACTACGGAGGCTCAAACACGCCCTAAATTCATACAAGATTTGAAGACAGTGAAGAAAAAAATTAAATTTTACCCAAGATCTTGGTACAAACGCGCACTTACTGTAGAATAACATTTTGTGATTGAAAATATGAAATTGGATCTCTTAAATTAATGATGGGAACATGATGCAATATCAATATGAATGAAAAATGTCCATCGACATAGTGCCTTGATCAAATCGCTTGCTATCAAAAGAAGATAAGATACTTTATTTAGCCATAATAACGCATTAGTTAGTAGGTACGAAAACCTAAGTTTCCTAAATGTGATAGTTACTTTAAAAGGCATAATATATTTATGTGTACATATTTGAATATAAACAGCTTTAGGCTCCTTATTTATAATAAACGGTTTATTTTATTGATGTTTCTGGGTTGAATATATGAGGTTATAGTAATTGTTTTTAGTTAGTTAATAAGTGCTGTTTTGTAGTTTTATGTTTTTGATGAATGTCTGTTTATTATAAGAACAGCAGCTATGTCAAAGCAACGCAAAAAAAATATTACGCGCATTTTGTAAAGAAATTCCTATTCTATATTATAATTCACATTAAACTTAGCATAATACATTATCATTGTTGTCCAATAAAATATTTTACTAAATACTAGTTTGATTCATTAAATAAAACATCCAATACTAAAAACATAAATATAATATTTTGTAAAATAATTAATCTATACAATAAATTGTACACCTAACCTAAGTTAACTTTACTTACTCTATCTTTTTTGTACTTGATGAATCTCGGTAGGTTAGTTAATGCAGTACTTACAAGTACTTTATATTTATTTGGAAGTTTCTTCTGTTGCCTTGCCTGAAAAAAATAATAATTTAAATCAAAATGCTTTTATCTGGTAGCAATCCTATATAGCTTTATTAGACCCTTCACTTTATTTCAATTGTATAATGAATCACGTGACATTGTGACATATTGTGAAATATAAAATAATGTACGTTCTCCCCATCCTGACATAACAGTTAACAGACTTGAAACTTCAGCAAAGACCCAAACTCGAGTGCATACTCGGTTTGGAACGCAGTCTACTAGAAGATCGACTGACAAAATCAGAAACTCAACGCTGCGAGCACAAATCAAGACGAAAGCAATAAATCAGCTCGGCTCAATGTCTGACAATCTTTTGACTAAAACCGCTACTGATTGGATTCCTGACGCACCCAACCAAGCGTCAACAAGTTAGATGTCTTTCGGCCGATTTCTGAAAGCTCGATCAAAACTAATCGGATGTCAAGTCATTCGTCATTTCAGCTATTACATCGAATTAGATTAGTTTTCGGGGTTTTAGAAACCGGCCGTTTGTCTTCCAAACTGGTCCAATTTAGCAAAGGATAGGGAAAGATGGAAAGAGGGTAGTAAAGCCTTAGCCCAGCAGTGGGAGATGGATATTTTTTTTTAATAATATATTTTTTTAAAGGTACCTTTAACTTCAACACCGGCAGCAAAATGCTCAACTTCTGCACCAAGTCTTCCTTAGCTGCGATCACATCAGTTTCGTCTTCCGAGTACAGATCTATAATAGTATCTATAGCTTCAGCTAACACCCAAACGTCAAACTCCTTATGTGCTTGCTCCAGAATGAATTGTGTTATGACTTGTATGTGCAGTGTGTCTGAGCCTTCCGTGAGGTTGGAGACCAATAGTAGTGCTAGTAACCCCAACATTCGAATAAGGTTGGACCTTATTTCTGGCACTAGGCATTCTCTGATGCCTGTGATGAGTGTCTACAAAACATAAAAATATTATTATGATTCTAAATAAGGAAAAATTTGACTAGGAAGTACTTATAACTAAGATTCAATGACGAAACTAAACGTGCACTTACGCTTGCGTTATGTCAAAATGCAAATTGTTAGAAGTTCAAAATGTTCTCAGTTTTAACATGAGCAAACATAACTTCACGCTAAATCACGTCTCTGAATCATAGCGTAGGATCTGGGGGCTTATTACGAGTTAGGTGCCGATCGTCGATCGTTACGATACACCGAATTTTCTATGAAAATAAATCAACGGCATCTAGCGTATTCTTTGAGAACCTGTTATTTTTTCATAGAAAATTCGGTGTATCGTAACGATCGACGATCGGCACTAAACTCGTAATAAGCCCTCTGGTATAGGGGTTACGAGAGCCGCGGACATTAGTTATTATTGAAATCGCGCTTACCACGATGTCTTCTATACGTAGATCCTTGAAGAAGCTGCTATCACTTGTATTTTTATTTTCATTCATCTTCATTTTATCCAGAGCGGCCCTCATTACCGCTGTCGCAGATTCCGATAGATTTTCATTATTTTCATTCTGATTGAAAACCAATTTTCCTGCTTCAGTCCAGATTTTGTAAAGACCAGCCATCCCGCCTAGGTTTTCGATAGGAAGAGCTGATAGCATGTTGTTTGTGCAAAGGAGTGATCTGGTTTGTAGGGTGCCGAGCCTGAAATGATCAGAACAACGTTATGCATAATAAGCAACAATACAACGCCTTGACAAAATATTATAATCTACTTATACTCGTATCTCTCTCGAAAGAAGTGGCGTAGCTACCGAGGGGCTAGACAGTGCTGTGTACCAGGGCCCACGAGCTTGAAGGGCCCTCGGACCCTGACCAGCAAACCTCGTATTGAACTAGCTGGAAAGTTTCCCATCGTCGGAATGTACATAAAAAAGGTTGCAACGTGGCTCATGGCAACTCATTTAAAGACTACAAGGAAATACCCAAGTTTCGACTTATGTACGACACTTGTGGGGACAATAATTATATCTTTTGATTTGATAAAACCCTAAACAGTTTATCAGTTAGGGCCGCCCCAGTTTTGCACCAGGGCTATTGGTTACCTTGCTACGCCTCTGCTCGAAAGATTTTTTTTCGACTCAATAACAACGTGAGCTTTGAGGCCAGCCCAAAAATAAAAATTACATTTATACTAACTTTTTGTGAATCATTTGTGAACCTTCATACTCCTTCAGTATAAGCATAACATTCTGAGCTGGCACTTGGGTCCTCGCCCACACTTTCTCGAACAACTCCAGAAAAATCAAAGCTTCCAAAACCTGTGAAGGCAGTCTATCTTCCATCAGAACTGTGCCATTGTCGTTCATACATTGATTTTGCTCATCTTCAATATCATCACTCTCTGATGATTCATCTGCTTGGTTGTCATTTCCATCGCCATCAGTTTCTAAAAAATATAATAAGTAGCGTTTTATTTCTATTTATTAGAGGTCAACGAAACAAAAATTGGTGGATATTTCACAGAGCGCCATCAAGCCTCACAAAAAGCTTGCATTAATAACCAGATTAATAATAAGTACCTTCCTAAATAATGAAACAATATTAAATTACACATTATAACTGACAAGCTGGTGCCCTCGACTTAGTCTACGCAGGATTAGTCACACAATATCTTTATTATTCAATAATTATAATAATCTTTATAAATTGTAGCCTATGTGTTATTCTGATGTATAAGCTATATTATTGTAAAGTTTCATTAAAATCCATTCAGTAGTTTTTACGTGAAAGAGTAACAAACATCCATCCATACTCACAAACTTTCGCGTTTATAATATTAGTAGGATAACATGTGGACACAGAACTAACATTGATCAATAAATGTTGGGCAGGAAACAACTTTGTGGGTTTCCATGCTGGGCTCTTCTACATGGCAGAAGTACTACCAACACAGCCATGAGGCCAATCAAAGGAGTAATCTCAATGAAATCTAGGGCGATCTGAATGCTAATTTTATAATAATGATGTGAGTTGTGATACTAACCTCCTGAACAAATATTAGCAATAATTTCTATGGCACTCTGCTGGGCATCAAGTATATCTAGTATAGCTTTTATCTGATTATCCAGTATCTGAGCATCCTTTCCCGTCGGAGGTTCAACTTTTCCAGTTGCATTACTCAAAGGGATATTACTGGACAGCTGATTGCAGGCAAGTCTGTGATCTACACTTAAAGTGTTCGCAAGGATTGATATGATCTGGTTTATAAAATCAACAGGCAACAAAGAAATGTTACCACCACAGGTGTTTATTATAACTCCAGCAGATAATGTTTTTACTAGTAGCACAGATGGCTCATTCCCCTCCAGTGATAGAAGACCTATCAATTGCCTTTCTGCATTTTTGATCTTCTCCATGGCTATTGGATTGTCTTCAATGACTACAATGAGGCACTGCAGTACTGCTGTTACTATGTTATTGCCAAATACAGCGAGATCCAGATATCTAGGTAGTATGTCCAATATTTTTGTTTGGCCCACATATTTGATTGCAGTTTCTGAAATGAAATCATGTCTATCGTTTAACTTAGCTGTAACTGTATGTACAATTTATAAAATAGTAACATTAAAATATCATAAAAAATTAGCTGGCCATCTATTATGACAAAACAGGAAAAGTGGGCAAAAGACGTTACAGAATGTTATAGAGAAGGGAAGAGTGTGAGGAAGACCATTCCGAAGATGGGAGGCCGACCTCAAAGAAGCAGCTGGTGCTTGTTAGAGAAAGATAGCTCACCGTTGTGATATATTAGTATTAACTTGATTAATAAAGGCTTTTGAAATTTAAATTGTAACATTAAAATAGGACATGGCATTAAATAAATAGAATATGTCTTTTATGTATAGCTCAATAGTTTTTTTTATATATTAATGTAATACTTTTTATGTCCTCTTGTGGAACCTTATTATACCTTTAACACCCTTTCACAGTAAATTTATCAAGCACAACATATCAATAAAATAAGCACTACACTTGAAAGATCACTAAAGTAAATTACCTGAACTTTCACAAACATTCAATAATAAATGAATGCATTGCACAAATGTGTCAATATCTTCAGTATTTGTTTTGGAACTAGGGTCTGGACTCCATGTTTCAGTGTGCTAAAAGAAAAATATAATAATATATCATAGGTATGTAAAATTATAACCACAACACAGTTTAAAAAAAGTTTTTGTTTTTACTATGTAGGTAAATGAATAATATACACAATTAACTTTCAACTATCAAGAATGTGTAAATATATGAGCTTATAGAATACCTCATGGAAATAACATGTCAGAGGTGTCATAACATCCTGGTCAACCATAGAATCGCAGATCTCCATGCTGACTGTAGACATATTCCTGAGCATGCCTGCAGATGCATTTCTGACAGAGCTGGCTGCATCCAGAAGTAGTGGTGCAGCTACTTTCACGAGCCCTTGTTCAATGATCCGAGGCACGTTGCCCGGGTCTTCAATAAGAAGAGCTAGTGTTTGTAGACCGCAATATTTCTCTTCGACGTTTGGCGCCTGAAAACATGAGATTAACCAATTTATGTGGGTTATTATTTTCCAATGAAACCAATATCGGTAAAAATTGAATATGCCTGAATATAACGACAGGACACAATGTAAGTGCAAAACAATCTCATAACCTGCAACTGGTCCATTACAGTCTGTACCGCATTTTCCTTGCTATCGATAGGAATTTCCTCTTCTTGACTTGTATTTTCGAATGCGGCATTTCTTTTATCCCTTCCGGGCCTTGGTTTTCTTATTTTACCCATAACTTTTCACTTCCACGACAAACCGTACCGTTCGTACGAACGAAGGTAAAAGATGGTAAAAGGTACAAAAATCGACATTTTAACGCCAAACAAACGTCAACGTCAATGATAAATATTGTTTTGACTGTTTTGTACAATGACATTGGCAATAGGAAATGATAGATCGATGACAACGACAACAGTGAGAAATTGACTGAGAATCAGAGCCTCGTCTGAGAACAGATTTTTAGGATTCATTTTCTGTCATTTTTGGAAGCAACATAGCTTTTTCATTTTGTTTGTTTTTCTAGTGTTATTTTGAGTTGTGTTGTGTAATTTCGGTGGTATTTTAACCAACATTACTTGAGGTCTTAGCACAAAGTGTAAACATTTGAAATGAAAGTGTAATATGTGATATCCTGATTTGACCGAAAATGTTTCCAATGTTTTGAAGAAAACCGCCACCATTTTCTTTAAAACAAAATGACAGCCGACTTGACTATGGACTGACTTGACTAAAAAGTATTCAATACAAATCACTTGACACTGGCAAGATTGTCTGTCGAATGACGGACAGGAGCCATAAATTGAGAGAAGAAGAACAGATTTTTACTGTTTTTGTTGACAACAAAAACAAAATAAAAGAACGCGAGCTAGGATTTCATAAGGTGGCACTACACATCGCTATAAGATATTCGCGTTTTGAGGAAAATAGGAAAATACGCCAACACAAATAGCGATTTGAAGTGCCACCAAGGCGAATGGATACCCCGATACTAGCGCCACTACATATTTTATATAATCATTACGTTATCAAAGGAATTACTTATCAAAAATTCGGACCGCGCGTAGACGATACCTATTACAAGCTTTTTTTTAATGTATCTGTAATAGTTTTGTTTTGTGTTACTCAGCCTTGTTTGGAGAGCTTGGTGGCCACCAATAGGAACTAAACTTTTGAAACAAGTACCTGCATATATAATACAATACAAAACTATTACAGATACTTACATTAAAAAAAAGCTTGTGATAGGTATCGTGTACGCGCCGTCCGATTTTTTGATAATTCCTTTGTTTAAGGGGCTGACAACTATCAAACAACTTCTCGCTCGCACGTTTTTACATGTTGAAAGATATAAAATCACTAAACTCATTTTCGAAAAATCGCAATCAACCATTTTGTGTGCAATCACATTGCACACAGTTTAGTAAAAATTTCATTTCGATCAATACAAGTTTTCCTACTTAAAAGTTTGCTTATGTACGAAAACTAGTAAAGCAAACTTTTGAGTAGGAAAACATGTATCGATCAAAATGAAATTTTTACTAAGCTGTGTGCAATCACATTGCACACAAAATGGTTGATTGCGATTTTTCAAAAATGAGTTTAGTGATTTTATATCTTTCAACATATCGAAACGTGCGAGCGAGAAGCTGTTTGATAGTTGTCAGCCCCTTAACGTAATGATAGTATCGGGGTATCCATTCGCCATAAGGCGAAGACAATAGCTAACTATTATTGTGACTCTCGCTCGCGAAAACTAGAAAAGCAAACTTATGAGTAGGAAAACATGTATCGATCAAAATATTTTGTTTTCATCACAGCGCTGTGTAAAGTCAGCGCAAAGGGTGCGCAGCAAAAACACATTCATTACCATTCATACACTAGTTACGAGATTTGCATTAGGTACCTACGGTAAAATTTTAAGTTCAGTCAACACACACCACAGCGATCACCGTCTAAAACCTCAGATACGTTAATGATGACTCAGAAGAAGAAACCACCTACATATCCATCGATGGCGCGGCGGCGAGGCGGCGCGGCGGCGGGCGGCGCGTAGCCGTGCAAGTAAGCACTTACTGTCAGCCATTTGATTGATTAGGCTAGCAGGGGGTGGCGACAGCTTTGAAACTCCACTAGTACCTACTTAGTGGAGTATGGAATGCGTTATGTTATTAAGACTTTATGAGTCATTGCCATTGCTTGCGGAACCAAATAAAAAGTTTAGACAGAAGACATTTTGTAAGTAAAATTTAAACATCACAATAATGTCTGCACCTGATAATAGTAGATTAGTAGCCAAGGGCTGTAAGGCATCAATTGCAGCCCGAGATATTTAGGCGCACGAGCGCAGCGAGGGCGCCTTTAGTTGCATCCTCGAACTCGAAGACGTTTCAAAGTGATCCTTGTGAATGTACTGAATAAAGACCGTTTTGATTTTGATTTTGATTGGTGCTTACACCCGAGCTAACTATTCTGCTTTACATCTCGATTGTGAGGTAAGTAGGTTCTTATTACCTCCTAAAATATTGAGAATATGCCGCTGGTGTTACGTACTTAAACAAGTCTCTTTTTTATGCAAGAACAGCCTTTACATATTATACACAACGGTACCTATTTTTGGTAGTAGTAGAAGTAGTAATAGTAGTAGTAGCTCCATTCTTTTGACCTCGGAAATCGTATTTTATCTAACTATTGTAGCTAACTTCACGTAGGAGATGACAGTCACATTTTGAGTGAAGTCGAAAAAGGCGGTTTTTCAGTGGTCTGGAAACTAAAGAAATTATGAGGTAAGGCCATTAGTAGGTTAGGTACCGTATTAATCTAAACCAGAATTTGTCGTCTTTCTCACAATGCTTATATTAATTTGCATGCTAACATAAGTGGTTGCGGCAAAAAATGCATTTGGATAATTTGAGGTACAATTTCTGACATGTTGTTCCAAACTTCGCCTGTACTTAGGGTTGTCTGTCACTACTAGCTTTCCGCACCCGACTTCAAAATGAAGGATGATGATTTTGTAGCATGTTGAATTACATGAGTAATTGATTGTATAGCACGGTGGTAAATTAATCATATTTTTCGCTCGCTCGCTTGGTGAATGTATGGAGCTGATCTGCGCAATGTTCATAAGTGTTCCTAAGTTCGCCTACCCCATTTTTGTGAATTAGGCTTTGTTTATGAGAAATTATAGTTTAAATTTTTTAAAAGCACAACTTTCATACTAAAATTCTCTAGCAACGCAATTCTTACGACTCAGAGGGACCGAAATAATGAGGGTAGGCGAAGTTAGGCACAAGTGCCTGACTGGCATCTTTGCGGCCTATTTTAGTATGAAAATAATTAATATTTTGTCTTTTTTTTATTATTTTTAGATAGCTCGAAGTAAAAGGAAGTGACTAGTATATTTGATGTTCTTGTAAACTACATAGATCTAGAATTGCAAACGAAAATGTGTCTAAAAGTAAGCGAAGTTAGGGTGTTTGACGATAAGTAAGTACCTACTATGTAGTAACCTCTAACCTTGATACCTAGACAAATAAAATAAAATAGGTAGGTATAGGTACCTATTATAAATGATAGATTTGAAACTACTCTTATTTTAAGGTTGGTAATAAGATTCCTAATCATTGTTAATTCCTCCCTGAGTTCAGTCAGTTGGTTCTTTTCTTGTTCAAACACTGGAAGGGAGGGAGAGAATTGGATGGGCAAACATTTCTCGACTCGGTGCGGCGACGTTGCGGCGCCACCAACTTGGGTGAATTGCCATCAAATCTCCCCTAATCCGTTTACTTTTTGAGAATTAAATAGGTTGGTAAGCACTTGTTACCAACTTTATGATCAAATGTTCGCTAGGTATCTCGGGAACATCACGAGTTCTCCAGTTAGGTTAGGTACCTACCTACTTTATTACTTATGTGAGGCACTATAAGTAGTAAGTAAGTACCTACCTACCTAGGTACTTACAGTTGTATCCATCTGTGGAAGTGCACATTATGTAAAATTAAAGCGTGGCTAATAAAAGGCTTGGGCGAGAGGTACCAGACGGCTCTTTGAGGCAGGCCGCCGCCCGCCTCATTTACATAAATTTCAAAATCTGGCCGCGGGACGGCGCGGCGCGCGTGAATGACGACTCTCGTGGTTTCTCGGTTAGGTGGTCATGTATGGGGCACACAGAGTAGGTACACAACATTTCTGTGTTCTGTGATGGGGCAATTAGATACCTACCTAACCTACCTACTCCACAAAACGATAGTTCATATTTTGTCATTATCAGTCAGGTACCTACACTGAATGAGCTGAGTAAAGTGAGACAGCGTGGAGGTGTAGGTAGTAGGTACCTACCTAGTAAGTATACCTACTTACTCACCTACTATACCCATTCCCTAAACATTTGCAATAGGTACTCATACGTCCGTACCTACTAGGTACTTACAGAACCGTTTTTCCCTCAACTTTACATGCACCAAAATTTTTTAATCCTAAGTAGCCTAAGTTCAGAGGTTTCATCACATCCCATAGCATATGGAAGTGTCGAAGTGTCATTGTAGTAGAATACCTCTCTGCTTCATTGTCACCTAACTTACGTCAGTAAAATAAAGCTAAAGCGGTCGCGGCAGGCGCGGCGCCCGGTAGCCGCCTCTCGGGCTTTCTTCATAAATCAAAAAGTTGTTTTTGTGTCTTATCGGCGGATAATCGGCGGGTGCTACTGCGTTGCCGCTTCCTCCTCCACCCCTTCCTTGACCCCTCTCGGACCCATTAGCGGACCCAGGGGGGCATTGCTCTCCAAGAACTCATCCGATTGTTCTCTCATATTACATCAGTTAGGTTAGGTACTTTTAAGTTACTAGTTCATTTTACAGATGAGTTGTTGCACATTGGAGCTTCATTATTTTACCTCTTATTTTGTAAAATATAATACAGTAAAAAAACTGTTTTGAATTTGACGACGTTTTTAAGACGCTGACAACCGACAATGTTATCGCTCGGACTTTTCTACATCTTTATAAATAAAAATTAATGGATGAAAATTATGTAGTCTTGAAAACTCTTAAACAACGAACTTTCGGAGAATAACATTACAAAAGTTTTGCATAGGTAAATATTATTTGATCCAAGCAAGGTTTGCTACCATAAAAATAGTTTTACTAGTATATTTTATAGAAAATAATATGCGAGAGAAGAGGTTTTGGCGAGAGCAAGATTATTCAACCTCTGATGTTCTACAAACAAGGATCAAGCCCCAAAATTGATATCCTGGATTCGCCCTGGCTCGTACCGAACTCCAAGGAAGCCGCTCTCGTTCGAATGGACATTAACTTTTTATGAGAATTAAACATAACGAACCGATAATAATTAAGGTGAAGATACGACTTGCTATCAGTCCTACCGACCGATACTTTTGTATAGAACAGTTAGTGGTAAAGTGAAAATCGTTAGGTACAGGCTCGAGAACATCCTAGGTATTCTAAGTAGGTAACTAGGTAAGTAAAGAGGCTAACAATCCGTCACAATTCAACATTTTTGAAGATATAAAATTACTAGAGTTTTGGCGAATTCAATTCAGCAAAAATCTCATTATTGTAATAATCTGAGGCAAAAATATAATTTAGATCCAGCAGTTTTTTTTTTACAAAAAGTTTGATTTTGGTGGAAGTTGTTAGACAGCTGTCTGCATCTACTTTACTAGCCACAAGTTCTGCTGCATTCTCTTATTTTTTTCTTTCTCGTTTCTGACTGTGGCGGTAAGGAAGAAGATACTTACGTTACAGATAAGAGGTAGGTACCATGTTCTTACGTAGAGTCCAAGAGAACATTGTGAACATTAGCGGTGAGCAGGCTGCGGCGACGAGGCATCGGCCGCGTTCGTGTCAGCACATCTACTTCGGCCTAATTGCACCCCCGCTGCGTGATGGATAGACCGGCCCCGCACACCACCCCTCCGCACACCCCATAGGGTTGTTCTGGCTGTTCTCAGAAATTCCATTATCATCGCACTGCCTCACTCGCCCCGCTTCATTTGACATTGACGTCGCCGCTTACAACTGCCGCATTGTATTGGACACGCATTTTTCACAAATTCCCAGCGTAAATTCTAAATTCGATAAGCCGCCTTCAAACAGCGAGCTATGGGTAGGTAGGTGGTACATCACACACACCATTTATCTAATTAAACAAAGAAAAAAACAACACATTATACCTAATAGGTAATTTTAAAAAAACCTCTTTTGAAATAGGAAGAAATTTAGAAAGAAAGATAATACATAAATAGTAGATTGTTACCCTAGGGGTTAAAGTAACTTATTGAGCCCCGAGACGGGGTTTGAGTGATAGTTCGAGGGACTAAATAAGTTTTTTCATTGCTCATACTCGGAAAGTAGGTCTGAAGTTGCCTGAGGAGCGGGTTGAAACTGTTAACATTCGTCAACCAAAGAGGTAGGTTTATTTTCCTAGGAAATGTGAAAATAGAACTAGTTTTTTTTTACAGTTAGTCGTTTTCATCTGACAGCTGTCAGATGAAAACGACTCTTCCTAGGGCTGAAAATGCTGAAATGTATTACCTACTTCCAACCCGCTCTTCAGGCAACTTCAGACCTACTTTCCGAGTATGAGTAATGAAAAAATAATTTTCTTATTTTAAGTATTGGTGAAAGAAACACACAAGACGCGAATATTCAAGCGAAGATTTTTTTCTCATAAATAATTAAGTAAGTACATTTATTTCATGGATAAAATATCAATGACTAAATTAGTTCCTTATTCTTCAAAATTGTATATTTTTATCCTCGTTTAGGTTAGAATCTCTGAACCTTAGTGGCTTCAATTTAAAAAAAACCCGGCCAAGTGCGAGTCGGACTAGCGCACGAAGGGTTCCGTACCGTACCATTATAAAAACGGAAAAAAAATCACGTTTGTTGTATGGGAGCCCCCTTATTTTATTCTGTTTCTAGTATTTGATATTATAGCGGCGTTGTTATAGAAATACATCATCTGTGAAAATTTCAACTGTCTAACTATCACGGTTCATGAATGGTTCATGAAATACAGCCTGGTGACAGACGGATAGACAGACAGACAGAAAGACAGACGGACGGACAGCGGAGTCTTAGTAATAAGGGTTCCGTTTTACCCTTTAGATACGGAACCCTAAAAACTATTCAGATAAACGTTAGGACGCATCACCTTTCATAGGCACGGAATAAATTGGTAAAAGTTAAAATAACTTTTATCACTTTTTCTTTGCCTAGCAGTGGGACTTGTTAGATAATCTAGTTTTGTAGACGTCATGCTGCTACATACCTCTAGTAGGTACTTAGGTATTCATTGATTTTACTAAAGCTTACAAGCAAGCTAAGCATAGCAATGCTTTGACATAAATTTCTGATAGATACCTATCATACCTACCCACCTATCTTTTATTGGGTCATTTTATGAGTAAGCCGTCGATGAGACACTCCGACCCCTAATCGCAATTTTAATGCTTTCTGTTTTATGGTCAGAGATATAACAAAGGTTTCTATAGAATTCCGTGATTTATAATCGTCGTAAAGTTATATTTTACGACTAGCTTTAAATATAAATTTCTACAAAATTACTAAACATATAGGTAGGTAAGGCACCTCACCTACTTTTATGCATAGGCTCCATAAAATTCCATTTAAGTACATATAAGGCAAAGATTGCGAAGTAGGTAGGTAATTAACTGACAGCCTTCGCAGCTCAGTTGGTAGTAGCTCTGCCTTCTGCGCCGTAGGCCATGGGTTCGATCCCCACCGAGAACAACATGTGATGAACATAGATGTTTGTTCTCTGTCTGGGTGTTATATAATATTGTAAGTATGTATTTACAAAAAAAAAGTATATAAGTAGTATATCAGCTATTTGGTTCCCATATCACAAGCTTTGGCTTAGTTTGGGGCGAGATAGTGCTGTGTGGAATGTCCACCAATAATTATTTATTTATTTATTTAATTAATAACGGTTGACGTTACAGTCACTATTTCTGTGTGTTCAGTTGGTTATTGCGTGTGAAATGGACACAGAAATCTTATCGAGCTCCCCCGTCAGTCAGTATTAATTAACATCATAAGAGTATTGAATACGGCATTGTACACTTAAATCCACCCTTTTCCGGTTAATCGAAATGAACGGAAGCGAAAAAAGATCAATATTTGGACAGAAATGATTACCGAGCGCACGACCGGACGCGAATACGCTCTCCGGCGCTAATAAATTGTAAGAACAGGATGCGATTTTCGACGGAATCATGTTAACTCGTCTGTTCTCAGCCTTCTCTTGTCACAACAATGATAGGTTTTTTAGCTGGATGCAGTGAATTGAATCGGATATTACCGGAGTTTTGATTCAGAGCAGAACTTCCACGACTAAATCCGATGCTCTGTCTATTCAAGTTATTCAACACGATCCCAGTTTGCTTGCGTAAAGTGTACAAAAAAATTGCATCCGTTTCATAAAAGACAGGCCTGCTCATACACGTACCGAGCATGAATTTACTTTTTTCATAATACAGCATTGAAATTGTTTCCATGTCTCACCTATGCCTATAGAATAGTAGGTAGGTACACTTCCTGATTACTTTCCTATCGAAAACTCAAATACGCTAGCAATTTCCTGTCAAGTTGTAGGTAAATTCAATTACACTTCAAGGCTTCTTAAGGGTTTGCCTCCCCAATTCGAATTTGCGGCTTTCAACCGCAGCGATCCGAGACTCCAGTCAGAATTCAATCAATACACTTGCCTACCCACACAAGTAAGAGCTAGAGTAGGTTTTAATATAATTAACTTTTCTGCAAAAAAACCGATTCAAATAGGTTCACTGAAAACATAAAACAGGAAAATACGCAATTTAATTTACTTGGATGACATACATTTTTGCTGTTATTTTGATTTAAAAGCAGAACTACTGAACCGATTTTGATAAAATTTACATGGGACCAATCTGAAAGTATAATTAGCTTATCAAAAATAAAAATAAAAAATTCAAACCATTTAATAAATGACTTAAGTAATTAATTAAATACGCGGTAACAAACATAAAAAAAAACAGTTAAATAATTGCGAACCTCCTCTACTGAGAGATCTGAGAGGATATCTACCGTGCCTGGGGATCAAATTCGTGAAGCTGTTTCAGTTTATTTTTACGGATAAATAGGTATTAATTTTTCAAGATGTACTATCATAGAGTCTACTCACCGGAAAGGCAAAATGTATTTAAACTAAACACTTATGGAAATTATGCAATATTGGCATTACGTAAAGCGCACGCTAACATTTTTAGTATGATTTTGTTAAATAAATTAAAAAAAAAAAAATGATTTAGAAAATGGATTATACTTATAATTTTTGTATAGAATATAGCAGATCTATTTTCTGTAGCAAATTATCTTGACTGTGTAAAAACGTTTGAGCTCCAGCTCTAGCGCCGGATATAACGTATTTTCCCCACATCCTGTTTACGTTTCGCTGATTGTTTATTTTACCTTTAAATAAGAGGGAGGATGGGAGCTCTTAATTTTTTCATTAGCTCCAGTGACAGGTACTGGATAGCCTCTTCATTGTTATAAAAATTTCATTACCTTACCTTACAAACACGGCGCGAGTAAACATAGCTCTATTAGTTTCACCGCGATATTTTTCTGTTTACACTATAATGCCTGCAAAGTTTACTTTAAACTGATAGTAATTCTCTTTTTATTTACGTTGAGGCAATGCTTTCGTTTTATTTATATAGGTGATAGATAAAACATGATAGGAAAGGCGGTGTTGTCGCGAGAAAGGATATCAAACAAATAATGAAATCCTGTTCTTGAGTCGACTGTGTAACACCAGGGGTTCAGATAACGTAAACAACAATGAGATATTAATATTAAAATATTATTATTTGAAGTATAAATGCTATCAAAATGCTACTTTCGACACAATAGATTTTCTATTTTCTATTGTCTGGTTTGGAATCCCGGCATACTAGAACAACCCACAGAATATAATAATTTATAAAGAGTGGCTAGCCTCGAACTGAGATCTCGTGATGTCCGCTCCAGTCGTAAATTGTTGACGTCATACACAATGTTTGGACTGGCTTCTGACTACCCCCTACTCTTGGTATGGTAACCAAGTTTCAGCTCCGTGTGTTCCGTTGAACAGACCATGGCTCCATCATCACTGTCACCATTTTATATTCACTAATAAGTACGAGTAAGTTACTAAGTTACTTTCCAAACACCAACTACGACGTCAACGAAACACCAAGTGATGGGATGGCTCGCGGATGGTTATCTAATTTTACTGTTTTAATTGTACCCTCCAACCTCAAAACCTACGCCCTAGAATAAAAATAAAAACTGTTTTGGAATGTACAAACACATCCATTTCATATGATACGTCACTTATATATTTCTGTGCATATGATACGTCACTTGATATATTTGTGTAAAATATAACTTTTTTTTTTTGCTAACCCTAACTATACTAGGTAATGTAAAACTTTACTAAATCCATATTCATAGGACATCCAGTAGGTAGGTAAGTGCAATACCATGTCTTGAGTAGTAGGTACAGGTACCTACCTAAATAAGTACGAATTAGAAAATTCATAGAAAGTCGCCAGTGGCATCTATGAAAGGCATCCCGGTACCTACATATTAAAATAACCGTTCGGGCGCAAACCAAACCTGTAATTTGAATGTAGAAGGTGCGGCCATTTCGTTGAAAAACCCACACTCACAAATTTCTAAATACCTATGATATGGGCAATGATATTTTGTAAAAATAACATTGCCTATGGATATAAAACTTTTAGGTATACGTGACTGACTGACTTACCTAACGACAGACAACGCACAGCATAAACTAGATGCGGGTTTCGATAGTACCTGTTGGTACGTAAAAAGATGTAACATAGGTCAGGGTCACTTATCAGAGCAAAGTTTTTTTTTTATTATGTTATCCAACTGTGAAACAACTCCACGTCAAAGTCTGAAAAAATCTCTCCTGAGCCCATTTACAAATTGTATTAGTCCATTTCAGAGATAAATACTAAAAATAAGTACCTGAATACATAGTTCATTTATTTTTACAATAGGAGAAATAATATTTATCTGGATACTGCCTATTCTTCGACATCATTTGTTTCTTTAATAAAAATATTCATTAATATTCTGTTTTGTTTATTCATCGGTAAATTCATAAAGCATTCTGGCTTTAAAAGTCTGTCACTAAGTCGTTGGTTTAGGTAGGTACCCGTGTACCAAAGTGAAGAGGACAGTTCCTAGAATGTCGGAAATAGCGCTTCCGAGTAACCACTTGTATCGGATCTCATGTCGCTCGTTCGATAGATAGGGTTGTCTATTCCTACAGTGCGTGGTCTAAGAAAAAGTATTGAAACATTGCCCACTGCCACACTTTGCATTATTAGTTTTTTATTTTCAACTTTTTCAAATTCGTAAAGCCTTATCTTAGAGGGTTCGTCCGAAAACGGCCAAACTGTAGCTAGATACATAAATATTCAGTTTTGCTTATAAGAGAAAGGTATGTCGTATGTCTATGAAAATGATTGGCCATTATTGATAATAGCATTCCTGACCCAAAACAAGTCATTATTAATTATTTGTTAGGTTTACACAGGTTATACAGGTTCATTATAAGCATCAAAATTGAAAGTTGTATACCTACCTACTCACTTAGCGGTTAGTTTTGAAAACTATGAAACTTTGAGATGACCCTAGCTCCATATTTATTTATACCTAGTGTAATCTGATGGCAACCACGACGACTAAAATAAATGTCTTTAATCGTCAATCTTTTTGTTGTGTCAAGAGATAGTCTTCAAAAGCATATAATATAATTACCACGCACTTCCTCTTTGATATGATCTCACGCTAAGCTAAATAAAACCTTATCTTCAAAGAAATCAACCGCCAGCGTAGACGGCGAAGTTAGCAAATACTTTTCTGAAATGTAACTACCTGCCGGGGTATTTTATTTACTTACCTAATAGATATTTTACTAACATGAATGTGACTTTAGCGATTCATTTTTAAAGAAGCGTCGGTTTGGCGGTTATAAAAATATTTTAGTAGGGAACTTCTTTATTTTTGATTTGAATTCTGAAACTATGCTGTTTGCAATTTTTCATCCCATTTATTCGTTAACCCTTTCACGCACAAAATCGATCCTGAAGTTATTCTAGTGTTTTAAGCGAATAAATAGGTTAATTTTGATATTATTTATCCATAATTATCACAAAAAAAATAAAAAGTACAGTAGATTTTTTGGAAAACCTTGGGACAGCCGCGTCCCAATATGCGCCTTAGGACGAAATTGTTTGCAATTGTTATATTTGGAAAACACAACTTATTTAAAAAAAATCAAGGTATTTCTGATTAAAAACAGTGTTATTTTATACAATGATATATTAAAATAAACAACAAATTAATGAAAGTCTGAAAAACAGTTTCGACCGCTAGTGAAACACAGGTGGACATAATGTTTCACAAACGTTATTTGTGCGATTTTCTATGCCCGCTTTTGCACAATTGACGCATCTTTTTCTTTTAGGTGCTTTTACCATGACATGGGCCGGCGGGGATCTGTTGAGCCCTATGTTCTCTATCCTTTTTTTGGTCACCGACATGGTAAGCAGCAGATTTTTTCTCATAGAGAAATCTCCTATCAACGCCTTGGCCACCACTTGCCGGTATTCTAATGTCGAAAGATGAGTTCCTTCTATTTTATGTTCCACGTGCAGTTGCACATAAAGCACGTAGGCATTGTTTATGGCGATATCCTAGATATCGAAGAATAATCTCAAATAGTATTTTATTTTTGATTTTCTGTCTACTTCGTATGTCACCTTCTTTTGATCCATTACAAACTATGTCTGGGCATGTGTATCATGTCTCTGCGCTGACCCTGCTTGGCGGCGTTTCACAGTCTGTGTCGGTATTGGTGACAAAAAAATTGGAAGAAGATGTACCGCCTTATTGTCCATCCACTTGACGAACGATATTCCTTCTAATAAATATCTCCTCTTCTCATATATCTGTCTTGAGGTAAACTTTTAGGAGTATTTTTCCGCTGCATGCGGACTGTATCACAAGCTTTGATCTTTTGTTTGGAAAGCTTGTATTGCAGGACAGGTGAATTGAAGAAATTATCGAAGTATCCTAGACCTACTAAATCTCTTGTCAAATCAAGGACGACGGATTCACCCAAACCAATTTCTGGTCCAGATCGTTTTTTGCCTGTGTACAAATCAAATTCAAATAAATAGGGATTGCTGTGAGTGGTGGAACCACCAGTGATTCGGATGATGATGGAATCACTGGAGTCGGTATTGTCGGTGAAAGTGCTGGTTCTATTATTAGTTCCGATGCCGCTGCTTCCATGTCCTGCTCGATGAACGCCTGATCTTCATCATCCAACACGATAGCATCTTCGTAGTCACTGGTATCGGCAACTTAATGCTTTTCGACATTGGTATCTATCAAAGAAAACAATCTTGTTCCTTTGTGAGCCTAAAACAAAGAAAAAAGGTTAGAAAAATAATAATAAAAGCACATACAATCCATAAAACACCGACTTGAAAAATTTCAAATAATTGACCTATGACGCATATTGGGACATATACTTCCCATTCTTAATATTTTATGTTTTAGTTACGTTATTCGTGTAAATTATTACAAATACCGATAAAACATAAATATTTACTTACCATTTTATGAATCTGTAGCACCAAACAATATAAAAAACAATTAGATTATAATTTTATTTCATTTCAAAATATTTTATATTGGCGCGCCAAAACACGAAACTTCAATTCAATTTTTTTTTAATTTTTTTCCTGCGCCGCGCTTCTCTGACCATAGATAATAAAAGATTCGTTCATAAATAAGCGTTTGGATTACCAACAACTAAGAAGTTTTACATGAAATACCGAAATAAAAATTCGTAAAGATCAGGGACAGGGATGTCCCATTTACGTCAAAGGGTTAAGAGGCCCTTCGTTCCTCGATAAGTGCGCGCAAAATAGATTATTCCAGCGCTTTTGAATTTAGAACACTGTTAAATTAAAAAGTTTGAACACAGTTCGCTTCGATAAAGTCCTGGCTGAATAAAAAAAGCGCGCCTGCCGAGAGGCCGCGCCGCGGCATTGGTTAGCCAAATAAAAAAAAATACGCGGGAACTTCTTATTGGTTTTTTTATTACTTTTTATCAAAATATTAGTCAATTTCAAACTAATTCACACAAATTGAATAGAAAATGAGTTCAGGCAAAGAAAGTGAAATATTAACACCAGAAAGTGTAAAATTAAACGTAAAAACTGTCTTAAACAATTTACTACCGAACAAATCGAGAAATATAAATTTGTAATTTGGTTATGTAAATATAAATTCTTCACTACTAAAAGCATCTCTTATTGATTTTTCTCATAGAGGGGGATGAAAAGCAGAGTGTGCCACACGGTACCTATATTATTTAACCTCGAGCGACGTACTTACTTTGAATCCCTCGCTACGTTCAGGATTCTGCGCTATAATCCTTCACTTCGCTCTGGATTCAAAAAATCGCTCTCGCCCTAAATACATTATTTTGGTCCCTTAAGATACAATCTACTATTTCATATTCATTTCAGTGTTGAAATATGCCAGCGTATTCAATTTCAGTATTAGTTGCATGCATAAACACAGAAAGTACCTATCTAAATTAAAAGATCGACAGACTGGCAACAAGGTCATCCTAAGAGTTCAGTTATTCCAGTTACGATGGAACCCTAAAACACAGATCTTGCTCACACAAGCGCAATCATCATTATGGTTCCTTCAATCGTTAAACACATTAAAAGTGAACTAGAAACTCCCAGATTTTATTAGCTGGTGACGGTTTTACGAGTGAGTAGTTTCACAGTGTTTCAGCAATGTCTGTATTTATAATAATAATAAAGACATTTTAGTTTTGTTATTTTTATAGCAGGCCTAATGGTTTTCAAGCAACACAGCTAAGTTGGTAGTAGCTTTGCCTTCTGCTCTGTAGGCTGTGGGTTCGATCCCCACTGAGCACAAACATGTGTGATGAACATAATCAGATGTTTGTGTTGTGTCTGGGTATTATTTAATAATATTTAAAAATCCTACCAATATTATAAACGCGAAGGTTATAAGTATGAATGGATGGATGGATGTTTGTTACTCTTTCACGTAAGTAAAAACTACTGAATGGATTTTAATGAAACATTACAATAATATAGCTTATTCATCAGAAAAACACATAGGCTACAATTTATAAAGATATTGTGTGAATTGTCCAAGATATATGACGATAAGTGTCAAGTAAGTAGGAAAAAATCTACCATCTGCGAGCTATTCTGGCGTGCGCTGCCAAAACCGCTAGAGTTACATTTATGTACTACGCCACGCTAATTTAGGCTACTCGAAATACTAATCCTGCGCAGACGAAGTCGCGGGCACCAGCTAGTATTACATATTTGCAAGAAAATAAATAGGTATATTGTGTATTCTATCAGTTATCTGGTACCTTTGTACAAGCTTTGCGTAGTTTGGGGCTAGATAGCGCTGTGTGAAATGTCCGGTCCGGAATTATTTAATTTCAACCGATGATAAACAAACAGCTTCACGACTTTGAACTCCAGTCACGGAAAATATGCTCTCAGATCTCTTAGTACCACCTACCTAGTACCAACTCATTTTTTTTATAGAATGTAGGTACAAGGAAGGTTTTCAGAGGTAGGCAGCAAACTTTACCTATAGGTATTTAGTACATTCCCATATTTTGCACTAACGTCCGGTTTCTGAAAGCTCGATCAAATCAAATCGGATGTCAAGTCACTCGCCATTTCAGCTATTACCTACATCGAATTAGATAGAGATAGCAAGTGACTAGACATGCGATTAGTTTTGATCGGGCTTTCAGAAACCGGCCGTAGGTTTTCCAAACGTGCCATAATTATTGCAAGCCCATCAGTTCTGGAATACAAACTGGTTTTCACGCTGTTTTCCTTCACCGAAACCCTGGCATTGCGCACTTAATTTTTTATATTAGAAACATCCATTAGGGCTCCTCCGGATTTGAACCACGACCTTTGCCAATTTCCAGTGTTCAAGAAATTGCTTGAGTATAGTCAGAGGCAAGTCGACTTAGGTAATTGCTTTTTTATATTATGTGCAGAATAGAACTAAGCAATTACGTAAAGGCACCTTAGATCCCTTCCACATTCCACAAGTTCGACAGGAACTTCAATCAAAGTCTTTTAAAATTTCCCTTTAGGATCAGAATGTTGAATTCTCATAATGTTGAAAGCGCAAAATGTATAATTTCCCAAAATAAAATTTCGTTTTCAAACATCTAACTTTACAGATGGTTTTATTTATACCTAGGTTTTTAAATTTAAAAAGCAAACCAGCTAAGTATTATAAAAAGATAAAAGGTCAATGAAACAAATTAAAATTATTGTATTTTGGATTTACGAGAAGGTTGATGGAAAGTGACATTGGGGTCTGTCGGCAGTTGCGTCCGAGTCATCCGGGCACGGTGCGGCGAGATCAAAGCGCGGGTCGACGCACGCGGCTCGATCGTCCCGCGCACGCCCCGCACCCCAAGCGTGCCCCTGCTGCCGCCATACAACAGCAACCTCGGAGGAACTATAATGTAGACTGTGCAGCCACCATGACCATAGAATATTTAGAAGCGGCACGAAATTATATGTACCTAATTACGTAAAAAGTTAAGTTAGGTACAAAACTATAAAGATGGGGGAAAAGGAGGCATCTATGATCAATTTTATCGTTAATGTCTATAAATCCTAAAGCACCTAGTTAGTTGTTGATATTTCGTTACTATTTAGTTAAAGTTGTTAGTTTGTCCGTTTTGTTTGCGGTGGGCAGCTAAGTTTTCCTGGGGTTCTGGGCACTTTAGACTTTATCAATAAAACCGAAAACTAAAATTATAATTTGAGCAATGTTTTTTTTAAGAAATCTAGAGCTCTGAAACATTAGTTATTTAGGTAGCTATGTGTTAAGTTTTGATAAATAACATAACACTTACATTTTTCTACCTAAAAGGTACAGGTACTGTACCTATACCTATGACGACCTATGAACAGTCTCACCTTAGACGGAATTAAAACCTTCTGACAAAATTTAAATTATATATTACATACAAACTTAGGAGGTGGATGGATGGAACTTACACACGTTTATTCAAAGTCGCCTCTGTTTTAAGCTGTGTTCTTCTTTAAGAAATATACCTCTACCAACTGTTCATGAAGTTAGGACTTTACCATCAAAGACAAATTGACTTAGCCCGGGCTAGGCTGCGTTTTTCAAAAGGTGTAAGGCATTATAGATACCTATTTCTCCAAATTAGTTGAAATCGTGAATGGAAAAGCATGTTAGTAAGTTATCAAAGAGATAGATCATCAAATATCAAATAGCTATGTAAATGTAACCTACTGTCGCATGTCGTTCAATTATGTAACTTAAATTCATGTCCCTATTGTGCCATGTCTATAGATTGTAAGTACATTCTTATCGTTAGGCCTCAACTCAATTCGTTTGTTCGACTTCCGATGCCGCTCTATACTCGGACCGCAAAATAACGCGCTAACAAAACCTACCATCTTAGAACCGGTTGTTGTTTACCGATACCGACGAACACTGTTTAGTAGCTATAAATTGCATCAACGAATGTAGGGTATTTTATTCGAATCCGCGCAAAGTAAATTCTTCGGCTTACTTACCCCAAACGTACTCTACCTACCTAATTGGATTGAATATTTACTTTGTGCGCAATCAACAGCTCATTAATGTAAATAAATAAAATAAATAAATATTGGTGGACTTTCGACACATCACCATCTAGCCCCAAACTAAGCCAGAGCTTGTAATATGGGAACCAGATAGCTGATATAATACATATAAAACTTTTTTTTGTAAATACATTCTTATTATATTATAATAACACCCAGACAGAGAACAAACATCTACGTCAATCACACAAATATTTGTTCTCGGTGGGAATCGAACCCACGGCCTACTTACGGCGCAGAAGGCAGAGCTACTACCAACTGAGCTTGTGAAGGCTGTTACTGTATGTAACTGAATGCAATTTACCAACACCTTTAAGTTACAATACTAGTTATTTAGTCATGTCTATGTACTTAGGTAGCGCAATGATGTAATAATCGAATAAAAGTTTGGAAAGCTGGCAGTAATAGCATAGACTAACTATAGCACAGATAACATAATACTAGTAACTATAGTTAGTCTATGGTAATAGATATAAAAGCATGATTAAATCACAGTCTCACTCAGGTGCTTTGCTGTAGAAAGGTATGTAGCGTAACTTATTTATGTTATTCTTATCTACATAAAATACCTGAATACCGAACTAGCAAAAGAACGAACGAATTGAATCAATTAGTAGTGCACCGGTTGGCGCGGGTGCGCCACTCACTGTCTTTTATAACATAATTTGCACTTCGCGCGGCGAGATCAAAGCCCAGCCGTTCGATGGCGGCGGCGGCGGTGCCTTTGATCATTGCGTGCCTTTGATTACCGCCGCCTCCGCTAGCCACGCCTCAAAATAGTCAATTTGTCGCTAGTTTTTTTACATGACATGACGCCTGTATTTAATTAAACGATGAAACACTAATAAATGAATTTACGAAGTATAAGTTAAACTCACACTTGGTCGAAAGAATTCGTTACCAAACAGGATAAAACTCAGGCGCTTGAGGAATTTGAGATGGCAGCAAGATTATAAATCCGGAAGTCCTTATGGTTCAATTTAGGTAGGTTAGGTACCTATGTAGTTAGTTACATAGTGCTTATTGTTACATATTTACCTAACTTTATAACTACTTAGTATTAGTATACTAGTACCAACATTACTTAAGTATTTTTATTGATAGATCAAGAGCGGTCTTTTTACCAGCTGTTCTGACGTAGTTAACGACAGCTGCTGTTTCCGGCTTCACAAAACGATACGAACGGGAGTCCATGATCAAAGTAAATTGATGTTGTAAATTGCATTCTAAAAGGTAAGGTACCTGAGGAAAGTAAGACCAACCTACCACATAACACGGTTATGATTATGAGTTAGGTTTTAATTATGATTTAATACAATAGTATTGAAAGTCAAGTACCTATCTAACTGATCTAACTTCGTACTAGGAGTCCAGAAAATTTGTGACCTCCAAGAAATAGAACCGAATAAAAATGTACCTACTTTAAATGTGTAGCAAGTGTGTAGCGATTAATCCTCTAAATATAAACGGTCTTTATTCAGTTCAAAATTCTAATAAATGGTTAATTTTCGTAGTCGTTCTATGGGTAGTGGTGCCATGTTTTAGCAGTTATAAAACATTAATTTGAATTACACCATCTAATACGATATAAGGTTAAGGTACCTCTACCTACTGAATAATAAACTGCGTTAATCTGTTTGTTTTCTAAATACAAATAAATTAATCTCGTAAACATAAATGATTTTGCCCAATACATTAGCTATATTATGCAGTGTTACATTAATGTAGCTAGCTACGTCTAGATCTGTTAGTTCATTATAATAATGACAGCAGCAAAATTCTGTCCTGTGGCTTATGTCTCCTGAGTGGTCAAGTGTCCCGGATTTCCCCCACACACCTATCAGGGGACCAAACGGACTATTTTTAATAACCTTTTTGGTTGTACAAAATTGTATTGTGTAAAATGTCAAACTCACTAATCTCCATACATCATGGAAGAAATATCATAATACTTCGTCCAACCTACTACATACCTACATACTCAGTGGTATACCGTCTGGGGTTTTTTTTTGGCATTATCGTTGAAAACCAGCGCGACTGGAAGTAAACTCTACTACGAAAAAACGTAACAATTTTCTATAAACAACGGTCAGTTTCTCCGACTCTACAAACGTTACGTCACCTACCCATTCTAGCCGACTGCAAACGCTACATCTCTTTAGATGTTGCTCTTACAACATTCTTAATTCTCAAAGGAAACACACATTAGGTACTTTATTTTGAACAATAAACAAAGTAGTATTCAAATGTTATTATTGAATGTAATTAACGCGGGTGTAGCGAGACGTGGCGAGCCCGGCGGCCAAGCACGGCAACATCAAAGTCAGATGGTATCAGGCCGCGCCGCCACCGCCGCGCCGCGCCGCCGCTGCCGCCGCAGCCGCCGCCAGGGCGAGCGCACTTTTTTGTTCACTTTTTAACTTGAAGGTGCCCAGTGCCTACACAGTACACACTCATGCTCAATCGGTTGTCCAAATGAGAGCGAGGCGCGCAAACTTTCGCAAATTTCTTTCAAATGCAAAACTTGAGCGATTTGGCATTGTATGAATGTAGGTATATTAGACATGGGCGTTTTCGTTTTTTCCCGCAAACGGTTATCTAACCGATATACAGTTTGCATATCGATATAGAAAACGGTTTTCTGATATCGATATCAGTCGTATGGGTTGCAAACGTTAACATGATTTTTAGTTATGGCAAACTAACAACGAAACGACAAACGCAAACTATTTGGCTATTGTTACGTCATATTCGCTTCATCTCTTTTTTACCAGTAAAACAATTCATTCTTAGAAAGGGAGGTAGCGAATATCAATTGGTGTTTGTTTCATATCGTTTGG
Source organism: Chloroclysta siterata (assembly GCA_932294275.1). Taxonomy (NCBI): domain Eukaryota; kingdom Metazoa; phylum Arthropoda; class Insecta; order Lepidoptera; family Geometridae; genus Chloroclysta; species Chloroclysta siterata. The sequence goes on from OW028598.1 coordinate 10,283,963, forward strand.
TTTGTGAAGTTTTCGGTTTGTTCGTGTCTTTAGTAGGTAACAGTTGAGGTTTTGAATAGTTTTTATGATATCGGATAAGTTGATATGAATATCGATATGGTATGATATCTAACCCATATCCGATATAAGTTACGTTTTGATATATCCGACACATGTCTAAGGTATATTTGACTCAGCATAACCGGTGATCCTATCATAATTTGGTTTGTCAGTTAGAGCATCGTTGACTTCGCAGTTCTGTTTCTGGTCGGGAAGTTTTATTTAGAGGGTTTTGACTTGAATGCTTTTCAGTCAATAAAATAATTGGTCACATTATAAATTTTACTTAGGAGGTAGACTTCAAACCTTATTTTTGTAAGCGCTACTCATTCATTCTTCCTTATTATCTAATCTAACAATACAATACAACTTGCATGCATATCCAAATAATACATTAAATCTTTATTAAAAAATAAAAAAACACGACTGCCCAAACTAAAAGGATGGAAACAAGATTATGTTTAAAATTTATTCTTGATAGTGAACTCCAGTTGTTCAGTCTAACAAAAAATACTAATTAAGGCGAAGACAAGAGCTAATGTGACTCTCGCTCGCACGTTTCGACATGTTGAAAGATATAAAATCTCTAAACTCATTTTCGAAAAATCGCAATCAACCAATTTGTGTGCAATCACATTGCACACAGTTTAGTAAAAAATTCAGTTTGATCGATACATGTTTTCCTACTCAAAAGTTTGCTTTACTAGTTTTCGTACATAAGCAAACTTTTAACTAGTAAGTAACTTGTATCGATCAAAATGAAATTTTTACTAAACTGTGTGCAGTTTTATTACACACAAAATGGTTGATTGCGATTTTTCGAAAATGAGTTTAGTTATTTTATATCTTTCAACATGTCGAAACGTGCGAGCGAGAAGTTGTTTAATAGTTGTCAGCCCCTTAAAAAATAATTGAAATTCATAAAAGACACTGAAATTCATAAAAGAACATACTTAATAAATAACCTTTTCAGTCCTACGGCGGCACCTAATGCTAGATTACCATAGCACCCCGAGCACATACCTTTACAGCCATTTTGTCTCACTCGATATTGTGTCAGGTGTGGACATTCATCGCCAGATTTGAATTTTCAACTTATAACCTGCATTATGCCAGCTGAAGCCCTTTTTGCGAGATTATCTAAATGTTGCAAGGACTGCCAAATGATGGCACGTGACGCAATAGCCGGCGGCTCCTTTGATGTTCTCTTTGTGAAGTAATGGATTGGCCGGCGGGAGAGTTGTCGCCTCTGATGTCGCCGACGCCGACAAAGGGCTCAGCGGTAGCACAAAGGTATTGATATCGCTTCAATCCCTTTGATCGTCGCCGCCCCGGTGCGTTTCATCCCCCGAGAAATAGTAACAAAATCAAGTAAGTATTTCATTGTTGAATGGTTTTTATTTGATCTTTTGTTTTGCTTCTTATTGTTCCGGGTTTCCCACCCTAATAAATAATAATACTTGCATCATTTATTCATATACGTACATCACATACATATTACTTACTATCTAAATTAAATCGTGGGGTCTATAAATCTATGCCAACCAGTCTTACCGTCCGTTGCCTTACACATGCATGATGGTAGCATATTTTTATATAAAAGGTCACTAACTAAAAATATAATTATAATAACAGAGGGCTTCGATCAACATTGTTGATCGAAGACAGAGGGCAACTAATTTAGACATCCACAATTTAATTCCAAGAAGTACCTACCTACATATACCTACCTACTTACCTAGGTTAGTAAGTAGGTAGGTATATGTAAACTTAGAGACTGTTTTTGAAAGGTTATTTGTTGATCTTGCTCCCAGCTTTCGCGTGACTCGATCGCATGATTGCCTTCCATTATTTAAATTAAAACTCTACTGTATCTTATTAGAATGCATAGAGTAGTAGGTTAGGTAGGTAATCACACCTCGAAGCTATTAAGTTGGGATATTTTTTACTCTGTTCGCCACGAGAAAGACTGAGAAACAGGTTTTGGAATGGGTGAAAGAAAGAATCGTTTCGCCGCCGGATAAGGGATACAATAATCGTTGGTTATTATTTCTTTGAAGCACCGACGATGTAGAATAATTAATAGTTACTGCACCGATCGACGACGGCCGGTGATGCGACAGACGGTTCATGGGGTATGATGGTAAGCTTACGATGATGCTTGTGTGTGTGTGCCTTTACATTTTAAGTCGAATTGCAGTGTTGTTTCTTGATTTTTAGATTACTATGACGTACCTATGTAATTATATCATAGGAGGTAGTTATATCCCTTACAGTGGTTGGTGGTGGCGAATGGTAAATGAAGAGATTATATAAAATATTGGTGGACAATGAATATTTCACACAGCCTAAGCCTAGCGAAGTCCCATCAAGGCCCACATAAGCAACGCTTTTGTACGAGTACCTAATTACTATGGCAACCAGATAATTGGGGTCAATCTAAGATGGAGTAGGGACCTATTCCTTACTTTTAATGTTTCTATTAAACCTAATTTTGATGCTGGCAACATTTAATTTATAGTATAAAAAAAAAAAGATTCCTTTCGATAGTCAGAACATGTACTCACTACTACTTTGATAAGTTAGTGTCATATGTTAGGTACTACGTAGTAGCTGGGTACATAATTATTATCTTCTTCTACTTCCTTAAACCTCTAATTTTGGTTGATGATAAGGACAGAGCCACAGGGACCAATACAAGTTAAAAATAAGATAATTTTGGTTTAATGAAAACACATCAGTGTGTAAAGCTGGTGCTTTCCCATGGTCCACCGATGCCCACGCGATATAATCGAAACGAACGCATCTGGCCGAGTGCCAGCCGGCTAAATAGTTGAAATAATGACACCATCTCACAGAATAAATAATTTACTTCAATCCTAAAAGATCTTCCGTTCGATCATAAAATATACATTGAACATAAATAAAAATACAATCAAACAACACCTGATAAACGTAAGAGAAAAGAGTAGGTAAGAGAAGAAATATGTTCTAGTATTAGCGCGCTAGATATTATAATTCTGCATTGAAAGGGGATTGTTTGTGCTAAAGGTAGGCTGCATTATCAACATTCACCGCGAAGTATATTATTACTGTTTTGGATACTTTCAGGCGAGTATTCCTGTGCGGTTAAGCGCGAATATTGGTTGGAAGAGGCGATACGCGACTTTCACGAACCACTTTATCAAAGCATCACATGTTTACATAAACGGGTATAAATAATTAAAAATTATTTTCGAGACCACGTAATGAAGATAGATATGTATGTATATACCCAGGGATCACGATAGGCTATGTAAAAGTACTTCCGAGGCACAGTTCCGAGACGGAACACCTAACTATTTATAAGCGTAGTAAAACTAAATGTCTCTACAACTCCTACGGGCTCAAGATCGATGACGGTGGTCAATTTGACGGTTGGGCGTTATTTTACTGTTTTATAACGTCCTTGTATGGCTTTTTCCATAAAAGGATAATATAATATGGCGGTCTGTTTTATTGAATATCGAGAGCCAGCATTTATCGATCGATGATATTGAAGACAGGCCATCAACACTATTTCGTGGAACAACGCCACCCACGTAGTAGAGCCTGTGTGCGGGTGCCTCCCGCCCGCTATGCATTCTCATTTTGTTGTGACATCACCCACCACGGATTATTTCCATGGAAGCCTAACAAATAACACCGTTCCACTATTTCGGTGCAATAGCACTAGCAGTTCCCGGTTTACGACTCAAAATTATAGATACCATGAGGGCGTAATCATCCTCTGAATTGTCCGAATCGAGTAAACAAATTCACCTCGGCATGCAATCGTGCGGGCTGTTTTCCGATGTAGAGTTTTCTTTATTACGGACATAAAACTTGCATAAAACAGTGTTTGTTGTGTAAGTCAGTTTTGGAATACGACCTCATCTCGGTCGACGATAACTTGCCGACAATAAACATAACACGAAGAGGCCGTAAAATTCTAATTCGAAGCGCCTGGTAGTCGCCGGCTGGCACCGCGACTGGCATGGCACCCCACGCTTCCACCCTCTTGGCATTAGACAAGATACCAAGCGTCCACCGGCCTACAACAGCACAGAAAAGCTTTGCGTTCTTAGAACATAACAATGCGTCAATAAATACAATGCAGTCTACTTACAGGCCGATTTCTAAAGATACTTCCAACTTTTTAACCTTTACGCAAGAAACCGGGATAGAACCGTCTTTAATGGTTATTGGATCATTGGTTGTTCTAGGTAATACCTAGTCCATGATCGCTGGCAAATGACACGGATTTTATGGCTTAAATTTGTTGAGGCACAGTTTTCCCATTGCCTCTACCAGGTAGGTACCACTATCTTCTTAGGTACCATCTTTTTTGTAATCGCTGAGTCAGGGTCGTCGACCGCATGGAAGCTGCCATTGCCAACGTACCTACCTACCTACTACGTAGCGGTAGCGGTGCGCGGCACCTTTCTCTCTATTAACTGCCCTGTACGTACACCTAGGCTAGGTGTCTAGCTAGGTACCTAATCAATATAACCATCTATAATCTCTTACCTATAAACTTTGTTGGTCAAGTAATTTCTCTACTTACTTACCTACCCAAACCATCATGTCCATGCACATTCACGTTAATATTAAAGGCGAAGACAAGAGCTAATGTGACTCTCGCTCGCACGTTTCGACATGTTGAAAGATATAAAATCACTAATCTCATATTCAAAAAATCGCAATCAACCAATTTGTGTGCAATCACATTGCACACAGTTTAGTAAAAAAATCATTTTGATCGATACATGTTTTCCTACTCAAAAGTTTGCTTTACTAGTTTTCGTACATAAGCAAACTTTTAAGTAGGAAAACTTATATCGATCAAAATGAAATTTTTACTAAACTGTGTGCAATGTGATTGCACACAAAATGGTTGATTGCGATTTTTCGAAAATTAGTTTAGTGATTTTATATCTTTCAACATGTCGAAACGTGCGAGCGAGAAGTTGTTTGATGGTTGTCAGCCCCTTAAACAAATAAAAAGAGTAGGTTAGGTACCTATGCGTAGGGGGTGAGTAGGCTTTTTAAACCTAAGTTACGGTAAGTACTATAAAAAGAAAAAAATACCAAATTACTAGGTAATTGAGTCGCACTGCATGAAGGTTTAATTCAATTGCAATTTGCAATAATGCGTAGTGAGCAGAGTGAGGCTAGGTATACCTACCTAACTAATGTAAGTAATAGATGAGTCTTTGTCGCCATCATTACCAGTCTGTGAGCGTCCATGTCTGCACATAAACCTCGTTAAAGTCACGTTGCCTGCCTGTTCTACCAGCACCCCGCAGCGAGGACACAGATTAAATTCTAGCAAGGACTAATTCTCTATAGAATCACGGAATAGATAATACCTAGTAACCTACTACGTACAAATGTAGAGTCGGAAGAGTTTAAGACAATCCGATCTCTTTAATGTAGAAATGCTCTAAGAAAGTTGATAAAGTCAATAAAGTAAATATTTATCACTGCTTTTGACTTTTTTAAATAGGTATTCAATCCGCGACGGAGCTACTTAATTCTCCAAAATAGCAATATACCTACCTAGGTAAAAAGTTTTTTTTTATTACAAATATGCGGGTTTGGTTAGGTAAAGCAATAGGGGAGAGAGTAGCTAGTTGAACCATTAGGAATGGGACTAAATACTAAATAACCTCATGGGTACTTTTGGAACAGTTTAATGTCTATCCAACTTGACTTTAAATAAAAAAAAATAAGCGTTGGCGTTGCTGCTAGTTGAGGATTATTCCCATCCGTCACCCAATTCTGTCACCTATAGGTGACGGATGGGAATAAAAAGTGCGATCTGTCACCCATTTAGTAAAGAGGTGACGGATCGAACTTTTTGAAATTGAAAAAGTTCTATCTGTCACCCAATTGGCAAAGGGGTGACAGATCGAACTTTTAAAATTTTAAAAAGTTCGATCCGTCCCCCCCTACACTAGCAGTTAGGGTAGAAGGTTTGAACCCTAGGCACGGTAGATATTCCCACAGATCTCTTAGTACCAAGTTCTAACTCCAGATTCTTTAAAGACGTCTAAAGGGGGTAGTCAGAGGTACGTCCAAACATTACATTTGGCACATACCCACATTTTGCAGTAGTTGGTAAAGCCAAAGTCTCCATGCATTGTATGTAGCTGTAGTAATGGTTCAGGGCAGATTTTGAAGATTCCATCACTAAGAAAATCTTCCCATTGACACAAAAGGTTTCTCATGTCTTCAGCACAGAAAAAATATTCTATAACCTTCGTTATTGTAATCGGCTAACAGAAATAGTTCAAATTTAGGAGGAATCACTACTTCTTCCACATTAATGAAACAATTTTTTTTAACTTGCAGAGCTTTTGCAGCTTCTTTCCGGGCTTTGTACAAATTATTAATATTTTGAAAGAGTTGAACTTTTTTTATTTGTCGATCAAATAAAAAAAGTCTTTCATCTTTCATAGAAGTCACGGCTTCTTTGTAAATTCCTGGGATGCTTTACTTGCTTCATATGCAATAACATTTTGTTTGACTTCATGTAATTTTTTAGCCAAATCATTTTTGGCAAAATCGGGCGCATGGAATGTGGAGTTTTTCTGATAATAGAACTATGCAAATGCTTTTTTTTATCTAAGCGAATGTTTTAGGAAACAAATAATAAAAATCTTGTTCTTAGCCTTGAAACACTGGTACATTCGCTTCCGCGGACTTTAACAGTTGTATTATTTGAATATACCGAGTAGAAAAAAAAGGCACTGGAAGTGAACGAAAGCAAAGGCAATAAAAAAAACGTAGCATTTGTGAGATCATCACTCACACTATAATTTTTTTATAAGGGACTTCATTAATTATTTTCATATTTAGTGTTATTTTATTATAAGGCTAAAAAAGAGTATAACAACATAATACTTTATGTAACAAAGCTTCGCGGATCACTATAAATCTATAATCTATACTTAGTTATCATAGCGTATTGTAGAATTGGTTTATGTCTTACTAAAATGTTTAGCGAACCACGGCTAGTCGGCTTCTTTGTATAAAAAGAACATTGTATTTTCGACCTTATTGTATTGTTTTTACGAACTATAAATGCAGATTTATAGTTCGTAAAAACTACACTCAGCTACCATCGTGTTGGTTTGGATGCACACTGTTCAATTGTTCTTAGTGCGTTAAAATAATCATCAATAAAACGGGTGAGAATGTTGCATTATTCGAGAATCTGATATACACCAAAGGTGGTAAACAGCAGATTGTATGAGGTCAAATCAGAAGACTGACCACCGGTTTCTGAAAGCCCGATCAAAACTAATCGCATGTCAAGTCACTTGCTATCTCTATCTAATTCGATGTAATAGCTGAAATAGCGAGTGACTTGACATGCGATTAGTTTTGATCGAGCTTTCAGAAACCAGCGGTAAATATTATTGTGAGTTATAATTTTGATGACCTTATCTCAAACTTTCTTTCAAATCGAATCAATGTGTGAACAGATAGAAATCAATAGTTATGTCCGTCTCTCTGTAAGTGACGGAGGGTGACAGATCGAACTTTTTAAGATTAAAAAAGTTCGATCCGTCCCCCATTTGGCAAAGGGGTGACAGATCGAACTTTTAATATTTGAAAAAGTTCGATCCGTCACCCAGCTGGTGAAAAGGTGACGGATCGAACTTTTTGTTCCCATCCGTCACCTATAGGTGACAGAAATAGGTGACAGATGGGAACAATCCCTAGTTGAGCACCTCTACACATGCAATTTCAAATACCTATCGCAAGTAGGTAGGTAGTGTCGAGTACCTTTTAGATAAGTAATGAAATAAACGCACTTTACCAACACGAAAAATAAACCTTTTCAAAACTTACCTATAGATCGCTCATTATTTTTACAAGTTTAATAAATAGTTACCTATATTTTTTTACCATCGTTAATTAATTATAATAATATACCTAGTATATTTTTTTATATTGTGTGGGTAAGTTTCATTTCTTTATTGAGATTAGGGCCTTGTCTGCATCTGACCGATCCACACCACAGCGCGCAGCAGCGTTGCCATGGTTCCTAGGAGGTACTTATAGTAAAATGTTCGTATTTGAATGAGAAGAGAAGTATGTACAATTACTACACGAACATCAATGCCGCCGACCGACAACCGACCGTACGGCACGCCACGCTACGCGGCGAGACGCGAGGCGAGCTCGAGAGACGGGCGCCACACCGCGCCGACCCTCACCCGCCCCGCCCTTCGCTTCACCCTTCTTTCTTCATCCATCAGTCAGTCAGTCGACGTTACGCGAGTAGGACGGTCGCTCGTTTCTTACCTCAACTCCGGTTCACGCGGACAAGTGGGTCACAGTTTACGCACAAACAACGTGAGCCGAAACAAATGAAGTTTGTGTTGTGAACGATTTCAGTGAAGTGTTCAAATTATTACGCGTGACCTTTCAAACTCGCGGCTCTTTTGATGTATACGAGATGCGTGCGTGAGCGCAGCGCATGACGTGCTACGAAACATTGAGAGCTCCGGCACCGGCCACAGACGCCCCCATGGCGCACCACTTCGTCAAGTGGTGGCGCAACAAGTTTAGAAATGGATACAAGAAATTCAGCAGTAAGTTCATTTGAGTGTCTGCGAGTCTTGAAATAAACTAGATAGCCTTCAAATACTCTCGTTTGAAGTTGGTGACAGCATAATGAAATTGTTGGCAGCAAAATACTGCAGCAAACCCACTGCTTCGGGCATATTCTTCATTGTAAAACATTGATTGTTCAAAATAAAGTTCTCTAACTCACTCTCCCAAAACGGTTGACGGTAGACCATTATGTATTAGTCAATATAACGAATAAATACGAAATTAGGATAGTACTGGCCTAAGGTAGGTACTAGTAGGTACCTACGTCTACAGCTGATAGTTAATTAATTTTGATTCAAAGCATTCAATGTGGCAAAGAACAGCATTAGCCTGCTCTTTGCATCTTCTGTACATTTATATGTACGACTAAAACTAGTTAGCTACATTGTATTTCCAAAATACTAACGTAAGATGAACAATGAGCTTATTCGAACCTTTCGACAGGCTTAACCAAAGCTTTATTATGGGACGGGATCATGGGCATGGGTCATAAGGAGTGACAGGCAAATCACAACACAATGATAAATACTTGGAATTCCGAACCTAACTATAGGTAGGTAGGTAGGTCACCTCACCAACTTATAACGCTACTTTTTAAATATTGCTTGAGTATTAACAATTAGGTAACTCTGTACTCTGTATGCCATTATTTCCCATCACCTACCAATATTCAATTCGATTCAAATTCAAAAACTTGTAGGTAAGTGATGTTCAAGTTTCCAAGCATTATACCTAGGTAGGTACCTAATAGGCCTACCTATATTATAGTAACAATTAATAAATAGGTTGGTAAGTAGGTAGGTACCTACTTATAGATTATGTTACTATCTGTGCGATCAGCGTCTACAAAAATTATTTAATTTGAACCTTGGTTTAATTAAAACATACCTAGGTATTATCCAATAGGTGTGGTAGGTAAAACTTTCCTTACTAGGTAGGTAGCTACCAATCTTCTTAACAGAATCGAGAGAATTAACTTTTAGCCTGAATCTCACTAATTGAATTTTATTTGAAACACCCGTTTAAATCTTCGCAGTTCATTCAAAATACCTGTTTAACAACTAAAGTAAGGTACCTACGTAAGTACATGTGATTAAAAGATTTTATGATCTCAGTCAGACGTTATCAAAAGTCGGCGAGATCAAAAGCGCCGCCCGCCGCGCCGGCTGGGCTCGCCGCTCGACCTCGACCGCGGCAGGGCAGCGACAAGAACCAAAAAAGAGGAATTAAGACAGATAAATAGCTTTAGCTCCTCAGTTTGGCTTGCATGCCATAAAAAATAAATAATTAGACGGAGATATTTTAAATGATAATCACAAAAACTTTAATTTTGAAAATGATAGCTTAACAATAATACCTATCTACCTATGAAACTATACTTAGATAAAAACATGTAACAAAGACCACAGAACAGTCTTTAAAATTGGCCTTTTTTGGCGCGTTAAATGTTCACCAATATTATACCTAGTACCTAACCTACCTCTACCTACCTATTATTTTTTTACCTAATTAATGTTAATTAATTTTACTTAGCACACTGCCAAGCAGAAAAATCTATCTGCGCTTGCTAATAACATCGGAAGCATTTCACAAGAAGTCTAAGATGATTAGGTACGTGATAATGAACAATAATTTTATTCACATCTAAATATTTCGTACTCATCAATAAGCCTGTTGGCAACGATATAAAATAAAAGTACGTAATAACAGACTGTTCCTACTTCAAAGCAAACGCATTACTTTGATCTTGTTCCATTTAATGATGAAAATAACATTTGCTGAATACTTTAATTTACAAGGTGCTTCAATTTTTGAACACGCATTCGCACAGACCACGTCAAAATTTTGTTTTGAATCTGGAAAGCAAGAACTGTTAATAAAGTTTTTAATGCAAAATTTAACGCCACCACTTACCTAGTTGATCGACATCAAAGGGAAATGCAGTAGGTACTTTCCTATTTATCTACTTTACGTTGCGTTGCCATTGCCACCAAAGCGGCAATGATACCTTTAATTAAATATCAAATGAAACCCGCTCTCTTAGTTTTTTACATCCTTCAAAACACCATAATAATTATACTTTAATACAGTAATAGGTACTTTACAAGAAGCATAGCTTTTTTGCGTTACCATCACATCTTTCATTCTTCACAATATTTGCGTCCTAGGTAGGTATTTGGAGCATCCATTGAGAAGCTGCAGGACTTTAGATTTAGGGGGCAATAAAGCTTTATAAAAAACCTTCTTCCTAACCTACCTACTAACAAGGAACAAAGTTTCCTCAACATAATAATAAATTTCTAGTAAAACTTCATTGATACATCGCTCTATTCAAAAACAAAAGTTTCCAAAAAGATTTTTTTTGGCGAGAGTATAAACGGGCGATCGTGAAAATAGATGTTCTCAAGCAAGAATCATATCCAATGTAGTGCAAAAACATTTGATCTCTAACAAGCTCTAAATGGAAAGCTTATTGTCCACAAACTGGGAAGTAGGTAGGTATACACGATACTCAACAATAAGGGACCGACTATGGAGCAGGGAAGATATTTATGTTGAATCCTTTTAATTTCTTGAATGTGAGGTGATCCCTTCATAAACAGGGTGATGAAGCATTAGAACATGCAACGGTTCCCGTTGCATCGATTCTACCAAAAACTAGTTAAGGGGCTGACAACTATCAAACAACTTCTCGCTCGCACGTTTCGACATGTTAAAAGATATAAAATCACTAAACTCATTTTCGAAAAATCGCAATCAACCATTTTGTGTGTAATCACATTGCACACAGTTTAGTAAAAATTTCATTTTGATCGATACTTGTTTTCCTACTCAAAAGTTTGCTTATGTACAAAAACTAGAAAAGCAAACTTTTGAGTAGGAAAACATGTATCGATCAAAATGAAATTTTTACTAAACTGTGTGTAATGTGATTACACACAAAATGGTTGATTGCGATTTTTCGTAAATAAGTTTAGTGATTTTATATCTTTCAATATGTCGAAACATGCGAGCGAGAGTCACATTAGCTCTTCTCTTCGCCTTAAGAACCATCCAGACAGACAAATAGATCCAACGAATGCCTCAAACTTATAACTTAATTTAGTCTGGGGTTAGGTACAAAAGTAACGGAATTATTACGCAATTACAAGTTGTGTTTTTAGAATATGAATACGAAGTTTAAAAGTCGCAAATAAGGTAAAAAAACTTATTTAGCTTATTATTTTTTTACTCAACGAAACAGTACTACAGAGCAAAATACAATACAAAATCATTTATTTGTGCTACACGTACTTAAATACAATTTATAAAAATACAAGAATATATAAGTAAGTAAGTGACATAAATTGGTCGTCATCGCCACTCAGCATAAATATAGAATGAGTGAGGTAATAGGTACGTCATATAACTTCCAGAAGTAAACTGATCGAGTCAAATTCCCAATAATATTAAAGTATACATTCGTTTTGTTTTGACTTTTTGTGTTTAACTTTTGATAAGGTAACTACCAAACCTAATTACTATGCTAGTAGTACCTACCCTACCTACTTACAGTAGGTACTCATTTAATCGCCACTATAATTAATTAATTATTATAATTGTAATTATAAGTGGTTTAAACATTACCGCTGAAAGGCGAATGGTACATAGCAATAGTCACACCAATAAGCGAAAAATACCAAATTTGAATGCGCATTGGTCAGTTTAGCCCGTTCTCCCCTTTATAATAGGTGAATAGATAAAGGCGTTGTTTCATCAATGTATGGAGCCCGGGTTGGGTCTGTGTACAGTATACCTACATATCGCTTAGCAATATAGATAACTGTTTTGATTGCTTTTTTACTCCGTTTTCTTGCGCTTCAAGCAAGATTTTCTTAATCAAAGAGAGCAACACAATTTACTAAAAATATGGAGGACTCACATAGGTACGTTAAATGTAATTTTGACAACTGTTGTATATGTCAAGCTTGAGAGTGGAACTCATCACCTTCTAAAAAAGCAACGAAACTGTCAGAAAATGATGAAATGCATTGTGTCACGTCAAACGTCAATAACAATACAAAATTACAATTGTCATGGCGGCACTAGAGTGTCTACATAGTAAAAATTTCGAACAGATAAACATTTAGTTACCTATCGCAATTCGCAACTTTAAACGCCTAAAAATTAATGAAAGTGCACTTGTATGGTAATCTTCTATTTTTTTCAAATGTTTCAACGTGGTGTAGTAGGTACATGAACTAAACCCAAAATGAAATACGAGTAGGTAGGTATGTCCTTTACCTACAATCCTATCAGGGAGCAGAATTTTAATTAATAGTGCGAAGCTAAATCTCGTACTTATGTGTAAGTAGAAAGTAGGTAGTTAGTTATGTAATGTGGAGGTTGTATTAGTTTTTTTTTTATAACTAAACGATAATTTCTCAAACATCACGAATAATTGAAATTAGGCGAAGGCGCGCAGTTCTGTAGAGGCAGATGTGGCATAGCATAGCAGATTCGAAATGATCAAGTCGTCCCTGCCCCGAGGCCTTCCAGGAAACATCTCTGCCGGGCCCGTGTCGCTTCGCTTAGGTACCTACCTACATTACATACATCTCGCCCGCCGTCGGCCGACTCGATTCAAAAAAACTTTTTGAGCTCCGCCGACAAAATAGTTTTGGGGCATTCGCCGTATTTCACTCGGCATTCGGCTTTGTGCACGCTTGTTATTATCTCGGGAGTAATCACAATAACCGAATAGCGTGAAATATGCACATAATGGAAGTTCTCAATTATATATCTTTTATGTAGGTAGGTACCTGTTTTTCTTACTGTGGTCTGTGTTTCTCGGAGCAGACCAAGCCACGGTTCACTACCTATAGCCGCATGCCTAAGCTTTTGTAAGAAGAAAACTTCTTACAAAAGCTTACTATAAAATATCTGATTATACTATATATGACAAAAAAGCAAGAAATAATTAGGATTAAATAAATCTACTATACAATTACATACCTAGGCAATCTTAAAACTTAATTTCGTAATAATTAGTTTCTTATGACATTACATTTTGATGAAATTCTTCATGAAATTGATGAAGCTCATATTCCATTACGCCTTGTTGAATGGCGAATGTTTACCTAACCTACCACACTGGTTCTTTCATTAAGGTAGGTAGCAGGTATAAGTACTTACCCAAGTAAGCATTTATTTTTACTGCTAATGAAACACGAAATTTTATTGATTGCACCTTGGCCAAGTTATTTATTGGTTGAAGAACGTTTTTGTCAAAAACAATTTGCAATAGTTATGTATGTACCTAATTACCTATGGCTTCCTACTACATAGTCTAAATACTAGACTGAGGTACCTCATACCTATATAACATACCTAATTGAAGTTGAACCCTACCAGGCAACATCATAGGTACACAGTCTAAGTAGTAAAATACCTAGGTGTCGGACGAATCTCTATTTTCGGGTGCCGGGTCCGGCCGGGTCCAGCCGCGCCGAGACAGGCCGCTAGTTACTAATATCTATAATGCTCCTTTAAGTAGTTTCATCAAGCTTTAATCCATTTCTTTCCTTCGCAGTCGGTACTGAAACGGATCGTACGGATACCGAGGAGCTGGTGGGCCGAGCGATGTCCCAATGTTCAGCCCCTCCAGACCTGCTTCCGAGCGAGGCGAGGGCCATGATGCAGACGCCGCCGCCTCCACAGAGACCCAGGCCTGAGCCGCAGTACAAACCACCCGTAGCTCCTGCTTCGCCAGTTGATGACAAGCCGAGACTAAGATTTGAGGTATGACTTGCAACGATGGCTGATACTCCCAGACCTATTAAAGGTAATCAGATACCTTCACATGGCCTGTATACATTAGACAATTCACGACAGAAGTTGAACAAAAACATTTGGAACCAAGCTTTAACGGAAGGAATTTAGAAAGCCCGTTTTGAGCATCAATGTCGTGACTTGATGATATCAAACCGCGGCCTAGGAAGGTACAAAGTCACAAAAATAGATTAAATCTCCATAATAATACTTACCTCCCACATCTCTGGTAAACCCTACCATGAACCTGAATGTTTCATTATTTGCTTTCTTTGAGTCTGTGTAGTCGGTAACATCAACAACACAATCTACCTACCTACTTATTCTGTATCTGTACGGCTATAACTTCGCAATGCGAGCGGCTCCACTTTGCCTCATATCTCAGTGATCGTAAAGGCGTTGCTAGTTTCCTTTTAAAGCTTCAGATAAAGAGGACGCCGCCTCGTTGCCGCCAAGCGCGTCGCGTCCGGCGCCTTAGATATCTCCTACATACCTACTTACTAGTAGGTGCATGCCCGCCCAGTGCCCACTATTCTCGACCATAACAAAACCCCATAAGAATGTGCTTTACGGAGTTTTTAACTGCGGCGGGAATCACATCGTTGGGAACTATAAGCATTAACCAACGTTAGGTAAATTGGTAAATTTAGCTGGTCTATTGGCAGGAAAGACGTAGGTCCCATTTGCATTAACTGTTTGCAACATTATTTATTGTTTCTGATATCATTAGAATAGAAGTAGAAATAGAAGTATTTATTTAAAACCAAACATCGGTAATTATATTAGGTAATGTATCTAGGTACAGATAAGACCTAAAAGTAGTCACAAGAACGTTGATGTGACCATCAGCCTCGTTGGTGATATTAATGTGGCGTGGCCTCATTGCTCAGAATATAAACAGGCGGATGGGGGTCATTGTTTTATGGTCCGGTTCACGATTCACGACGGATTCTGTCCCTTCCTATTGCGACATTAACTGCGAATGCCTGGCTTGATTTATAGATTATTATCAGATATTGTTAGCGAGACGTGAAGCTAGTTGTACGGTATTCTTGAATGTGTGTACTGTGTATTTAAGTATTTGTTTTGGTATTTATAGGAGCTGACTTGTGACGTGGAATTACAGCACCCAGAACCTTCGAGACAACAACCTCTGCAGTTCTCATTCACCCTGTACGATCTCGATGGACACGGTCGTATGACTAAGGATGTAAGTATTGCCTTCGCATCAAGATAAAGCATAAGATAATTGCATGTCAAATTAATGTCCCTCCCTAAAATCAAAATGATGATTTGCAGAAAATAATTTTCGTTTTTCCCATTACAGGACATAGCCGGCATAGTTTCAACAATATACGAGTCAATTGGGAAATCAGTCACTGTTCCACATTACGGCTCAAAAACAATCCAAGTGCGACTGACCGTAGTACCGGAAGACGGCAAGGGAAGAAGTCACAGAGAGAGGCGGGAAGGACGCAGACGGCGACGAAGGGAATACCCTGTGAGTGTTGCCCCACCCGATTGTGCGGAACACAGCGACGAAGAGCAGAGGGAGAGATTATCTCCAGACGATGACGCGTCATCAAAATCTTCATGCTCAGAGGATAGACGGCCGGTGCAAAGACAAACCAACTACAATCATCCGCGACCGCACCGTCATCCGCGCAGGGAACCCCGCGAGCGCAAACACACGAAGAAACGATCTGGGAGTCTGCAGAGACGTGAGCTATTGGAAATCATTCAGGCTAACATGGAAAAGAACCATCTGAGCTTTCAAGCTTCAAGGTTAGTTTGCTTTCATGGACTTAGTTTGACATAGTGACTCATTTATCTACACTAATATTATAAAGAGGAAAGATTTGTATTTTTGTTGTTTTGTTGTTTTGTATGTAACGAATAGGCTCAAAAACTACTGGTCCGATTTCAAAAATTCTTTCACCATTAGAATGCTACATTATCCCTGAGTAACATAGGCTATACAATATTTTCAAAAAAATTAGGGATCCTTACTAAAACTCCAATAATGTAACCCAAGGTGGAAAAATAATCCTTACATCGCGTGCGCTTCGAAAACTATTGATGATAGAACAAAATAATGTACTACGACTTTGCAGAACACGTCATCATCTACAAAAAATGTCGCGACAGCATATGTCTAACTATTATAGTTATGTCACAATAAGTGTTCTTTTATTATAAAAATTTAATTGAAATATCGCCGCTAGAAAAGGGTCTTTATTTGTACCTTGGTATTAATCCTTAACCAAATAAATTCATCCATTACATATTCAAGACGGTTTCAATACCTATAGATTACTTTTTGAATTTTTCAAATCGGACATTTCATTCAAAAGATATGACGAAATTAAAAATGTTAACGGGTCCACGGGTCACGCACGGGGTGCAATTTCACACACTCAGGGAGAAGGGCGTGCGAATGTATGAAATAAGTAGACGCGAGGCTCGAACCCACAGTCTAAGTTTATCCTAAAATGTTAAAAAAAATTATGACCACCCATGCGAAGCTGGGAAAGGCCGCTAGTATTAAATAATGTATAAAAATGTATAAAAATAATGTATAATGTATAAAACTTCTTAATCTATATCTAACTGCATATGACTTACCGTGATTTTTCATCTTGCAGAAAGCCCAGCGAACCCGTGTTGTATGAAGAAGACAGTAATCACAGATATCAAAAGCACCGCAACAGATCGCACACAGTCAGCGAGAAACCGGTAAACGCATTCCATAAAACTAAAGCCGATAACATCGGCAACGGTTACTTGGATTTGGCGAGTGGGGGAGATTCGCACTTGTGTAGATACGATAGGTACTTGCACGCGGTTATCTGCTCCTCGGCAAGGCATGCGACCAGTGGTTATCATCAGAAACAAACGCAGACTCCGCGCCCTTCTCGACCTCACCATCACCACACGAGATCTCGTTCGCACGACACGCCCGCTGAAGTACAAACCCCGCCAAGAGTCCTTCAAATCATATTCTTATAGAACTTAAAACAGAACAGCTCCGATGGTTATGTGCTATTTGCCTGCTGAAGTGCAGGTTTATTTTCACCGAACTTGCTCTTACGTCATCGGACAAAAGGTTTTTAATATCATCCGAGCTGGTCAAGCAAGGTGACTAAGAATATAGCAAGTGAACCTGCTGACGTTAATTAAGTTACCAAGTGCTGAAGTTTTGATTTTGATAAGGATCAAAATTCTTAGTCAGTAGGTAATCAGTATTTATTCGAGTTGCATGCAGTGTAGTATTACAGAACTGAAGATTCCATGACATTTTGTTAGTGATTTAACTTGATACGGTGACAAAGCATTTGTTTATTTTGTTTGGGATTGGAGTTATTATTACAACTTTGTTGCTCAATATTGAAGGACATAAGGACGACTAGCTTTGCTTGAAATAAGCAAAATGAAATGAAGATTTGTATTAGATACGTGAGAGTGCCTTTACTGGGCATAAACAAATAAAATGTACAAATAGTAAAAATACTGCTTTGAGGTATTCCAATTTCCATACTTATGTTAAATGCGATTTTGGATACGTAGTTCATATCATCATCGTTCAAAACATTCATCTTAAAAGTATTTTGAAGATCCATTAGGGTCATAATGT
This sequence comes from Chloroclysta siterata, assembly GCA_932294275.1. Lineage (NCBI taxonomy): Eukaryota > Metazoa > Arthropoda > Insecta > Lepidoptera > Geometridae > Chloroclysta > Chloroclysta siterata. Next base: position 10,302,096 of record OW028598.1, read on the forward strand.
AGGTTAGGAATGCAACATAGTATTTTTAGTATCAAGTACACTACACCGCTTGCCGCCGTGCCGCCTTTGTATGTTGTAGGTATGTAAGAACGGTATAAATCTCGGAAAGTACTGAACTGATTCTATTTCTGCTCACAGTAAAACATAAATTGCCGAATATTTCGAAAGGTCAGCTATTGACCAAAGATGATTTTGTCTTACTGCCTATGTTCAGTTGTGGCTTGTGGACTTTATACTTAAGATGACTATGATGATGAACTATTATGAACCCAACAAGTAGAAGACACATGATAAACGAGAAAATCAATTGGGGTCCAACCCTAAGCTTGCTGAAACGTCGACTCGCATCAAAACATAAATACCAAGATCTGATTTCGATGTTGCATAATGCTCAGTAGAATATGTATGTAGGTAACTTGTAAACTCATTCTCGAGTTAACAGACTGATTTTAGGTATAAGTGTTAGGTGCTGCGCAGTTCATAGTTTATAGCTGTTACGATATTAAGTTGACCTTCTGTATGTGTATAGAATCACCAAAATTAGTTATTCGTTTGATTTGACCAAATCTTCAGTATCTTTTTGAATCTGAAAAAAATGATTTTACTCATTAAAAATAATGAAATATTAAAAATATTGTGTAATGTAAACAGTTCATATAAACGTTTTCTCAATGATAAAGACATCAATAACTCTATTTGGTGAATGATGGCAGATCTGTTATTTCCAATTTTTTGGACTAACCTTACCAACATCAGTATTCTTTACTTTAAGGTTGATGAATGAATCTCTTACGATATTGTATCTACCTCTTATTTTACTTTTGATACTTAAATTATGTATTGATAACTTATTTTTGATTTCTAAATTCGCTAAGAATTATTGTAAGCTGATAGAATAAGGTACTTTTGTGATAATTTCGTTAATGAATTTGTATGTGTAAACTTCAATGAGTTATCGTAAAGATGTCGTGATATTAGTTTGTTTAGAATGTACTTAAAATTTCAAAGGCGCTCACGATTTCTTTGCGACTTATTCTAGTTTCAAAAGTGTATGTTAGAATTTGTACAAAGCGCTCGATCTTGTCAAATATATTTATTGTCAAAATATAGTCTCGAATTTAATTTACATCGCCTCTTACGTTATCTTCCAAGAATCCTTTGAGTGTATGTGTACAATATAACTATGACTAATAATATAACAGCTGATAGAGCAATTGTTGATTCCAAAGGTAGTCCGCATTTGTTGACCGCATATTCGTCTGGAGTTATGGTGACCTAAAAGGAAGACTCGGTTATTCGGTTGTTTTAAAATCGACTTTTTATATAAGTTAAAAAGCGGATGCGTGCATGTTATGTGTTTAGTGTGCGTCCAAATGAGTTAGCTTTACCTTTCCCCTTTCAAAGCGACTTAAATAATTTCATGGCCCGCCTCCTGCTATGTCAGACACCTAATCAGCCATACATGCAGAATTATTAAATTTAATACCTACCCTGATTCAGGAATAAGAGAAAATCTAAGCTGACTTACCAGCATATACTTTGGATCCGGCCTGTTTCTCCACGAAAATGACGGAACAGAATGTTCCTCCATCTCCATGTCTCCATACGAGTGTTGCAGCAAACATCCATGATGCGTATGACCGCCGAACACGACTCTAGGTTGTAACTTAGTAGCGAGGTAGTCGGTTGCTTCTTTTGAGAGCGCGTCGATTTTAAGTCTGAAGCGCTTGTTTCTTTCTGGTAGCGGAGGGGAATCCGGTTCCGTGCAAGATGAATCTGACTCTCTATACAGTGGAAAATGCTGGAAGGAAAATATTTATTTGTTTACTCTGTATAAAGACCACTTACTTGCATACGAGATGGAAAAAATATTATGATGTGACGAAGTGGTTTTGGGAAGTTTCAGTCGTAATATTTTTTATTGCTCACCTGCATGAGTATAGGGCGACTGTAATCCACTTTCTTTATACCCTCACATGGAAATGAACTTTGGGAGCAGTCCAGCTTTTCTAAAACAAAGAAATATGTAATGTAATATCAACCTATCTTGTTTAAATTTAGTAAATCCACGATAAACAGAAGTATATAACTCAAAACGTTGTATTGTATACCTACTTGAAATATTCTCAACTCTCCTTCTAGCTTCGGTGCACAGTGCACATGAGTCGCCTTCCATCGCCATAGAGTTTACAAGTACAAAATGATTCCCTTTCAGAGTCACGAACTGGACGGAAGATGAGTTCATCGCTTTGGTAAACCTTTGTGCGGCATTACGTCTTATACTGAAAAAATTAACGACCCATGTCATACTTATAAGAGTAGTAGAGATCTTTGTGAAGGGTCTGTTCGGGAAAGTACTACCACCACGCCTTTTTCTGCCGCCAAGCAGCGTTGCTGTGTTTCGGTTAGGAGTGTGGTTTTACAGGCACATGAGGCAGGCACTTAACATCTGTAAGCCTCAAGTGGATGGACGCAGGGCAGTCATCGTAGGACACGTTCCTATCGTGCGTGACTTACGAAGTAATGCTTTGTTATAGGTGATGGTTACCACTTAACATCAGGTGGGCCATCTGCTTGTTCCATCGGCTAGTAGTATTAAAAAAAAACGTATCTTATACGTGTAATTAGGAAGGACAAAAAGGCTAAGACCCCATGCAGGCATGCTTGAGCCTATTGTGGTTGCTACGAGTAGGTATCTCAAGTAACCGGCCTTTACATTATCTAGCACTTTTACCATCCTCTCGGGTTGATCGACCGGACCTTATCTGCAGGGAAGAAAGGTATGGGCGGAGCCTCAGGGTATCGATTTGTCTATGATCTTATTAAGCCGCATGCGGCTTAATACAGACTTCCTCACTATGTTTTCCTTCACCATTCGAAAAGCTAGTACCATGTACATATTTTTATAAAGAAATATCTATTGGTGCATGGTTAGAGCCGAGCCCACGACCTAGATTACTCTAGCTGCTCCCAAGAATTTAACCATTTTTATTTTGGGCCATGTTGTAATCGCCTAAGTATATATATCCCAGACGCATTGTTAATGTGTGGAATGGCAGTCACTAAAAGAAAAAGCATGGTTCTGTTATATGGGATTCATAAATAACGGACTGATAGTTCAATAATAAAAATTAAATATACTTACTAGTTATGGAAGCCAATATCATGATTCCCTGCAGCAATGTGCATACTTATACTGCTAGGAGTTGCAAATAGTCTGTAGAAACGCTCTACATAGTCTTCGAATTGCTTCTGATTACTCCATTCTCCTTCATCAAATACGTCACCTAGAATATAAATAAATATAGGTAAATATTGGTACGATGAATATAAAATTGCAATGTAGGAAGGAAGGTACTGACCTAACAAAAACACCGCATCGGGTTGATGCAAAGTCATGATAGTTTGGTAGCTGCGATGCATTTGCCATTCCCGCCGCCATTTGTCCAACCAGTGACCTTTTCTTGGTCCCAAGAGGTGAGTATCAGCTATTATAAGTGCTCTTAAAGCATCAGTATTCTGTGATTCTAGAACTGGCCAGCTGCACTGATGAAAAGGATTACATAATTGATTGTCGAAAAAAAGTACAGGGTGTTCTAATTAAAATACATCGATCTCGTGAGAAACATAAGGATCTTTAGATCTAATATGGCGATAACTCTTATAAAACTGAACTGTCTCATAACTTCCAGTTATAAATAAATAAAAAAATTAAAACTACATATTTATATATTTAAACAAATCTAAAGTTTTAAGAAACCAATTTAGATGGCTAAGAAATTGAGGTTTATTTCATAGATGAAAACAAATTAATTACATAGGATACTAACTTACACCTACCTACAAATTTTATTAGTGTTCACTAGATAGGAAGGTATCTAAAAAAATAAAATTTAAAATAAAAACTCGTGGTTTGCCCAGTGGCCTTATGCTCACTTCGAGCGAGATTATCTCACGGTGGAGATGACGTCATATCTCGTTCGATAACTATTAAATCCCCATTCTCACCATCTCACTCCCCAATTTTCTCATTCAAAGTTCATGCGAGACGCAAGGTCAACGAGTTATTGAACGAGATATGACGTCATCTCCACCGTGAGATAATCTCGATCGAAGTGAGCATAAGGCCCCTGAACTGAGATCTCGTGAGGTTATCCGAACGCTCCGAAAATTAAAGTAGGTGGTAGTGAGAGGTATGTCCAAACATTAGGTATATTTGGACTTGCTTCTGACTTCCGCCAACTAACTTTGTATGGGAACCAATTTTCAACACAATTGCTCTATTTATTAAAAAGTTCTGTTGGACAGACCTTGGCTCCATCATCAGATCAGGTCGCTTTAGTTATGTAATATTAAATTTTTCATTATATCTTAAAACCAGGCATCCAAAATTAAAGTAAAAATAGTTTTGAAATGTACAAACAAATACCTACCTTATAAACGAAACCTATATCGATATATTTGTGTAACTTTTTTGAATTTTTGTGCCATTTTAAAACCACATTTCTTAATAACCCCCTTTTTTTTATAAAACTAGCTGATGGAACAAGCAGATAGCCCACCTGATGTTAAATGGTAACCATCACCTATAACAAAGCATTACGTCGTAAGTCACGCACGATAGGACACGTGTCCTACGTACGATGCACTGCCTGCGTCCATCAACTTGAGGCATACAGGGGCCTTATGCTCACTTCGAGCGAGATTATCTCACGGTGGAGATGACGTCATATCTCGTTCAATAACTATTAAATCCCCATTCTCACCATCTCACTACCCAATTTTCTCATTCAAAGTTCATGCGAGACGCAAGGTCAACGAGTTATCGAACGAGATATGACGTTATCTCTACCGTGAGATAATCTCGCTCGAAGTGAGCATAAGGCCCCAGATGTTAAGCCTCATGTGCCTGTAATTACACCGGCAACCACACTCTTCAAATCGAAACACAGCAACACTGCTGGTCGGCAGAAAAAGGCGGGTGGTAGTACCTACTCTTAATCTAATTCCATACTAGTAAATTTCTCAAGTACCTACAAGCTATAGACTTACTAAATTTCATGCAGATCTGATAAAAATGGTTCGAAAGTTATGGCCCGACAAACAAACATATACCTATACTACATAAAGATTTTAATAAATACGATATTTAAATCTTTGTGATTTCCATAAGTGTAGGTAAACACTATAAAACTAATAAAAATAATGTAGACATACATACACAAAATGCCAAGTTTCCCAAGATTTTAAGATTGAAAGGTTTTCGTTCGCTTCGCTCACTCAATCGCAGACTAAATACTAGTGTGTATACTGTTTACATACCTGTGCTATCACAACATAGTAAATCAAAAACTCACAATAAAAACCTGTAAACAAAACCCCAAATAGGAACGACAAAAGCTTTTTCGTAACACGACGCATTCTTAACACAAACCATGTTAAAAAAAACTATCTGCGATAAAAAATTGATAATAAGATTTGATAAGGTTGTAAAACGCAAAGAGACTTTGCTTGACATAAGAATTGTGAATGTAGATGATGTAGTAGGTATATAAAACGTACTCTGTGACGTAGATGCTTTCAGTGGTGCCACCTTGGTTTTTGAAAAGGGGCAGTTGGACCCGCCAGAAAGGGCTAGATTTTGCAATTTTTGCATTATAAAGGCTAAAATAGAAATACCTACTCGTATCTTCTGAATAAAAAAAGTTAATGGCTGATTGACATCTGCGTTTTTGTCCATTTTAGCGATTATTTCAAATTATCCCAACTTGGCCCCTTGTGTGAACATCAATACTCTCGGTTAGTGGCTATGTGTAAGACCACGAGTTAGACTGACGCAATCTATACAGTGATAAAAAACAAAACTTCAACATGTTTAGTCTGTGGAAACTCACAGTTGGCCAGTGTTGCCAGTTCTTAATTCCACAAATCAAGTATATTTCGTGTGAAAATGAAAAAAATACCCCGAAGTTTATCTTTACTACAAATTGACATAAACATACTTATTGCATTTATAATATTATTTTACTATAAAAGTGTAAGGGAAATTACAGATGAATCAAATTTTCATTTATAGTAAATTTTATTAAGAAATATTTACCATATTTAAATATTTCCAATAAAGTTTCCTCAGCGTCGTCGCTTTTTTTTATCGTTCTTGCTGTTATTAAATCTATCCAACATGGTTTTTGTGGGAACAAAGTTTACCCACGATTTATGAAAAATCTTTAAATTGTATTTAATACACATTATATTTTGAACCATGTTGAGGGACAATCTATTTCTAAGTTTAGACATGACAAAGAGACAACGCAAGAGTAGATATATTTGCGAATGGCTCTGCATCGGGCTACCCCAAAAAATACCCTACTAAATAAATTCATACCCTAAAAATTACCCTGATATTTCAATTTTACTCAAAATCTAGTAAAATACCTTAAGATGGCACCACTGGCAGTTGCCATGGTTGGCATGCAGTTGGATGGAAATTGGTGTTGCCAGATTTGTTGATCCATTTTCTACCATGCATTTTATTCTACCAAAGCATGTTGGTTGGACATTTAAATGGACATTTCATTATTAAATTTCTACGGACATTTAAAGCAAGTCGAATTTAATTGGAATAAGTAACGAATGAGAGTGATATATTTTTTAAACATACATAAATTTAGATTAGCCCAGTCACAGTCACTCATTGAGAAATTTGTTAATAGATGGCAGTAGTTTAGTTAAGCATTGATTATCAAATAGGTTTTGTGTCTAATATTAACAATTAAATATTAAAATAAAAGTACATATTTTAAATGTCATAATAAATCGAAAATAGGAAACTGAAACTGCTTCATGACTTTGATCCCCAGGCACTGCAGATTATTTGAGGATGTCTAAGAGGGGTAGTCAGAGACACGTCCAAATATTACATTTGGCACTTACTTACATTTTGCTTTAGTTTTCCATATAGATTAGTAAATATAGATAGATATTACAGATGATCCTTGATAAGTCAGGGCTTCACCTTCACTCACCTTGTTAGTTGAATAAAAATAATTTAACTAAAAATTGTAAGCCTCATTTATTTTAAGCAAGATTATTATTAATCTATTTCATTCGTCCAAAAAGACACATGTTCATATTTACAATTGCATTATATTAGTTAATACTCCTAAGTTGGTCGAAATAAGTGACATTATAGAAACTAAGTAATTCATAACAATATTGAATCATACATAACATTAAAAAACTTAATCTAAACCTAATCATAGAAGTTAAAAATTACTGATGATCATATTTAAATTTTAGGTAACATAAATTTAATAGCGAGATTATAACGATAATAATTGTACTTACATACATTGATAAAAATATTTGGTATATTAATACTTCACCTAATAATGTGAATTTTGTACTGAAAAAATAGACGGACAAATTACTTTCGCCAATTAACCAACAAAAGTCTACGACTTACCATAAAACTTACTATTTAGTAAAAATATCAAAAGATTCACGTTTATTTTTGCTTTTCCGAACATGTCCATAATAGCACATCCCTCGTACTGTTTCTGCAAAAGATCTTGTATGTCTACATCAATGGACTCCATTTCAACTCCCATAAACTTTCCCTTAATTGTAAAGACCCCATTGTGATCTGTCGGTGTTATGTCAAATTGTACGTTCTTGAACTGCGATGGTGATAGACCATCAATTTCCAGCAACACGCCTCGTTCTAATAGCTTTGTCCCTGAGTATTTAACTGTGAGTTTTGATTTCAGTTTCTGCATGTCTTTGCCGGATCGTCGTAAACACGCGTGGACGCTCCTGGAATGTTCGAATATAGTTTTAAAAACGATGACTAATAATCACTAAGAATAATAAAAAGTACCCAGTAAAACAATGGAGAACCAAGACAAGCGGATTATCAACTATAGAGCAACTAGTATTTTACCAACTGTTTTTTTACATTATCCTATAAGCCGGGCGCGATCATAAAGGAATGGAACCACAAAATAATACGAAAAAGACAACACAAAATAATAAGTATTTTTTTTTATAATCTTACCTTTTTCCAGCATGAAGATTCGCCAAACAGGACTTTATGTACTGATCATAAGACTTGCATTTGTCCTCGTAATACTTGGTCTTTTCCAACAGGCTCTGCTTAGTACGCGTGAGCGTCGATAAGGCTCTCCTTTGCGCTTGCCTGTACTTCCCCTTGTTGCATAGATCGAGTGCTATCGATGTGATTAGAGCTTGGTAGCCGTCTTCTCGGGTGACGTAGCCTTCGTCTTCGAGCAGCTGTAGATTCTTGCGTAGTTTAGTTATATGCTCGCGAAGGGACATCGCTTCGTCTGGCCGCGCTTGGCCGGAGTAAATGCGTCTTTGGATCTTTTTCGAATATTGCTCTTGCTGCTCCTTTGTTGTGCCGATGCACAGTGCTTCTAACAGATGTTCGCCTATAAGTAAATAAAATGATTAGAGTTTTGATAATCGCATACATCAACTACATAAAACTGTACAGTAAATTGACGGCTGATCGAATCCGACTGTATCTATCTATCTATATGTATCACCTATCAATTTTCTATTCGAAATAATAACTGTTAATAGCTAGTTGATTTTATGAATGAAGCCTCTGGAATTGTATGATACATGAAATTACTTGTTTGAGACAAATTAAATTGACCTTGGACCTAGCCCTTACTTAGAAATTTTAATTTTAATTCCATACTAAGATTTCTATTATTAGTCAATAATAGCATGGACAGGACATGACTAATGCCCGATGCTATAACCTATGAGCGTAGCAAAGGATACGGTTCGTCGTAACTCGAATATCCTATTATTTAATTGGTTAGTGTAAACATTCATTGTTAAATCAGCCAATGAAATACGAGATTAACAGACGGACGTTCGTATTGTTAGGGGGTTCGGATTTTAATCCTCATGTCACCAGTAGGATGACATGATCCGGTGGGAGAGCATGTAGGTTTGGTATTGTCGTAAAAGGTACATACCATTCAAGAATGGTACAATCGCCACACAAAGCTCCTTTGTCTTGATGAACAGTTTGTTCAAGTCTGTCATGTCATCTGCAGGTGTTTGGAACTTATTGACCAGCGCCAGACAGACTTCAAGACGTGCGTTTTCCTCTGTGCTTTCACCCATATGCTAGAAAGCAAAAAAACATAATTAACCAACTGTGTCCCTGTGTGTTTCCCTGTATCTTGTATAACTCGGCACACCAGTAAAATACGCGTCACTTCAAAGCGCTAGAGCGATTATCTAAAGGTTGTCTGGAAGAGATCGCTCTTAGCGATAAGGCCGCCCATTGTACTAAATTTTTTAATGTCTCTGTATTTGTTTTCCTTTGTGTACAATAAAGTATTTATCTATCTATCTGAGCTGAAATATTCAAGAATATGAAAAACCAGTTTATTGTATTCAAATGCTTGGGAAAACTATGAACAAAAGATAAAAAATGTTATGATGTATAAACTGTTGCCATCAAGAAAGTGATAATAGAAAATTAGAAATGGTGACTGGGAAAATTTCAAACAATGTATTGAATTTATTTATATTTCTGTTACCGGATCAACATCTCTGGACGCCAGTTGCGCCACCGTAGGCACCTCTCCTAGATCATCCAATAGCTCGTTGAGGCGATCTCTATGGTCCGGCGCTATTATATCTTGATACTCGACGAGCAATGCGTGCGTGTCTACTATTTCCTGAAAACAATTGCGTGCATCACACATAAATAATTGTTACTTCTCGTGAGAAATAATATACAAAAAAATTGAAAATAAACTCAGCATTTTCAAATCATATTTTTCATTTTACTTCCTCTTCGTAATTTAAAAAGAAAATAGCCTAAATCTATTCATCAATCATACTCCTATTTATTAACAAATTAATTAACTAAAAATACAATTTATTTAGTTTTAAAATTTGTTTGGATCAAAATTATATTTTTGTTTCCTCACTGGATTTAAGGTCGCTACCACTAAGACACTAGTTTTATGTGCAAACGAATTATTATCTTTATTGAACCAAAGTAGTTAGAAGTATTTGTGTAAAAAAAGGTACAAGCGTTTAAAAGGTAAGTAGGTAGATTACGCTATTAGAGCTTTTTCTATCAGCTCGCCGCACAGTGGTTCCAAATCAAAAATAAGTGGACATAGGGTCGAAAGTCGGAATTTCGATCTGATTTTTTTATACAGAATAGATCTCAGCTATCCTAACAACTTTTGTTCTATGAAAAATCTGTAAGAAGCGTAGTTTTCGAGAAAAAAAATAATCAATTATTTTTTGTATGGAGAAAAACATACTTTATTTTTTTTCTCGAATTGGATCAATTTGGCCCGTGTTTGGTTGGTACTGTGTCATAGCCCAGGTGATATACTAACATAAAAAAAATATAACACGCACAGTCACTTGCAGCCACGGGAGAAAATTGACTCTAAATAAAAAAAAACTTTTTTGCTTGTTTTGCGAAGAGTTCTTATTTCTTCATATCTTTTCATGGATTTTCGTGTACTGTAATATATTTTAATTGACTCCGTGAAGAGAAAGTAATAAAAAACTACATTTTAGTTATATTTTTCTACCATATTAAATTTTTTTGCTAAGGTACAAGAGACTGTACGTATTTAATTGAAAGTGAAGATCTGAAATTAAATTGTAAAATAACGCAATTTCAGTTGTTGACAAGGGTTCAGTCCAGTACCCAAGCTAGGTGCAGGTAGTTTATTATTTGCAGGTGGCTAAGTGATTAGTGGTAAAGAGATTATCTTATTTACGATAAAGGCCAAGTATCTGAAATGGCTCATTCTTTCGTACAGGTAAAAATAAGTTTGTTTGTGTTTAAGGGATGAGTGGTAAAGATAATTAATCCTGATCTACTAACAAATTGGTCATTCCGGTACTGGGCTGTGATTGGTCGTTAATAGACAAACTCATTACGGACACAGCTGCAAGACTTCAAATATATTACAATGATTAATTTCATTTCATTCTATTTTCAACACTTAACTGTGAAAGATCTCGGAATAACGTTTTTCAATCTAAAATGGCTGGTTTCGGTTCTTATCTCGATTTGTTTCTGAGTCTTAGGGGGAGTGGAGATCTTAATAATTACAATCATCTAAGTGAAGTTATAATTTCTACAATTCCAAGTGAAATATCTGAAGAAGACCGTAGGAAAATCATTGAGTTTTGCCGTTTGTTCGCCAAACGAGTAATAACGAAATGGTCTGCCCATTTCAAGCAGATGCTTAAAGACATTTCTGAATCGGGAAGCTAATAGCAAATGGCTGGAGACAAATATCAAATGGCCTACCTGTGATACGGTTGATTTAGTTACCGTAATGGCAATTCCTGAGGACTTGGTTGATGCGCCAGAAGTGCCAGAATATTTGCCGGAACCTATTCTAAATGTCTGCACTTCAGAAGCTGGAACCTCTACAGAGAAGGAGAAAAGAATGCCATTCGCGGATTTGAGCAACATGCAGAAGAAAATCTAAAGAAGAAAATATATATCAAAGTTAAAAGAAACGGGAAAGTTAGCTTTGGCGAAGATTGTGGATCATCTAAGCAAGAATCCTGGCATTGTGTCAGATTTGTCAAAACAGCTTTTTAAAGAAATTAAACCAGAATAAATTTCTGAAGATAAATCATTGGCACTCTGCACATCCCTTAAACTGTCCAAGTGGCAGTACTAATCGCTAAGAACGTTCCTCAAAGAAGAAAGTTGTTCCAGTGCTCTTCAGTCTTATCGGAAGCTTTTGTGCGCTAAAAAGAGGTGTTACCCTTCCGATGAACATGTGAAAGTAACGGAGAAAAGGGCTCGGATCAGGTTATTTTCTTTTTAAACAATCTTATAATATAATTATATTATAAAGCGTTGAGATTCACGTTATTTATTTATGTTTTTATTTTCAGACTACAAGGACTTTTGGAGCAGACTGTTCAAAGGATTTTGCTAGACTTGGGACCCATCGAAAGCACCGAAAAAGGGCTGAAGTTAACATGGAAATGGGGCCTTGACGGATCATCATCACAGAGTAATTACAAACAGAGTTTTTCAGATACCGAGTTTGACGATTCCTCTGTTGTGATGATCAGCATTGTCCCTCTCCAACTTGTTGATGGAGAAGAGATGATGATTTGGGAGAACCCGAACCCTTCTTCCACATATTACTGTCGACCAGTGAAGTTCACGTTCACTTCATTCGAAGTGACCTGTACCAATAAGGAATTTCATCACTACATAATAATATGAAGATAAGATGTATGGAGTGTGTGCTTCATATATCTTATAACATAGACTTTCATCGATGGAGTGCCCGTGGAGAACACAAAGAAATGAAACAAGCCAAAAAAATGCGACGGAAATACGGCAAGACGCTTTTTCGGTGACTACAAAAAAACGGCACAAATAACAGGAGTTGACGAAAACCTTATTCGTCGATTTTCAGTTATTCTCCAGGTTATATCTTCAAGAAGAAAAATTAGCATTAAAAACTTCCGGAGCTACTGTAGAGAAACAGCAGAACTTTATGCGCATTTATATCCGTGGTACTACATGCCAGTCAGTGTCCAAAAACTTTGTATGCATGGAGCAGACATTTGTAGCCACTTTTCTGTTTTGCCTATTGGTAAGTAAAGGAGAATCAATACTTTCTTTGCATAAAAGTAAAAATTTATTCCTGTAATAATTAACCATGTTTTATTATCTTAGGGTTCTTATCAGAAGAAGCTTCGGAAGCTCGTAACAAGGACTTCAGGAATATAAGGGAGAAAAACACAAGAAAAACAGGACGAATCGAAAACAATATTGACATTCTGCATGGCCTTTTAATAAGCTCAGATCCACACATTTCCCGAATCAGGCCTAAGTTTTCGAAGATAATCCATCATGATTTACTCCCAGAGGCAGTTCCACTGCTCGAGGCAGACCCGGAGTGGACACGCTTTGAAGAAGAGAACATGTCTCAAGAAGCAGAAAACATCGTTTTCTTATGAAAAATATAACTAAAAATCCTTTTGAAAAATATCTAAAATGTAGTTTTTTATTACTTTCTCTTCACGGAGTCAATTAAAATATACTACAGTACACGAAAATCCATGAAAAGATATGAAGAAATAAGAACTCTTAGCAAAACAAGCAAATTTTTTTTATTTTATTTAGAGTCAATTTTCTCCCGTGGCTGCAAGTGACTGCGCGTGTTATATTTTTTTTATGTTAGTATATCACCTGGGCTATGACACACTACTAACCAAACACGGGCCAAATTGATCCAATTCGAGAAAAAAAATAAAGTATGTTTTTCTCCATACAAAAAATAATTGATTATTTTTTTTCTCGAAAACTACGCTTCTTACAGATTTTTCATAGAACAAAAGTTGTCAGGATAGCTGAGATCTATTCTTTATAAAAAAATCAGATCGAAATTCCGACTTTCGACCCTATGTCCACTTATTTTTGATTTGGAACCACTGTGCGCCGTAGCCGAAAACGGCTTCCTATCCGTTTTAGCACGTCATAATCATCACCTTGACCAGCTTATATTTAAGGTAGCAGAGAAATGTTGGCGTGCGAATGTGAAATATGCTATCAGTATCAGATAAAAACAGCATTCACAGAATTACCTGAACCGTGATATAAATATGTGGGTGATGCAGTAGCGTAGCTTCGGTATATTCGTCGACTGCGAAGTACTCTTCTAGGGTAGGACCGCGGCAGCACTGTCTGAAAAGCTGCTTCATCCGCTCGTGGCATTCGATTATGAATGGGTTCATGCATCGCAGGTGACTGGATTCTTCGCCAAACTGTAAGGAGACCATTAGACATAAAGCAAGGAAGAATCGCAACAAAATGGGCTCACTTCAACTCTCTTATACACGTTAGGCACAGTCAATGGTTTTGGGCAGCTTTTTATAATTACAAAGGTTAAGTTAACAAGTTTTCGTATCAATAAATAAGCTGAACTAGTTTACCAAACTTAACCAAAATTTTAACAATAGCAATAAGAAGAACTGTATAAGCTGACCTTTGGGTAATCCTACTAATATAATAAACGCGAAAGTTTGTAAGTATGGATGGATGGATGTTTGTTACTCTTTCACGTAAAAACTACTGAATGGATTTTAATAAAACTTTACAATAATATAGCTTATACATCAGAATAACACATAGGCTACAATTTATAAAGATATTGTGTGAATTGTGCAAAATATGACGATAAGTGTCAAGTAAGTAGGAAAAAATATACCATCTGCGAGCCATCTGCATCGTGCGCTGCCAAAACCGCTAGAGTTACACATATGTACCTTCTACGCCACGCTAATATAAGCTACTAGAAATACTAATCCTGCGCAGACGAAGTCCCGGTCACCAGGCTAGTGAAAATATATTTTTGGTTTGTGCCAGTTGTGCACAGTCTATGATAATATGAAATACTGACCCCTTTCTTGGCAGCAGAAAAGTGTAAGATCTTGGCGACAGACGCGAGGTTTTTCCGCTGGTCCGTTGTCAGTCCTCCGCCGTTCGGCAAATTGATGATGTGGAACGCATCTGGAGCCACTATAGCAGCATTTAAGAACTGGTAATAAACCAAATTTCCAATCACCTGGAAATTAATTAAGTTTTTAGAAAATATTCTTCACCACACTCTACTTAGCAGACATGGTAGACAGACATCTCAAGACCTATTTTTTATAAATTTCTATCTACCAAAATTTAAGATACTTGAAGATTCAGAGACAACAGTTAGTTGGCAGTTAGTGAACATATCAATATCATAGACGTCCAAACATATCAAACACATAATAGAAGATAAATTTTATATTGGTTTATATTGATTAATGTAACAGTTTAACAGCATTTTTTTTTTGTATAACCGATACATATTATTACCATTAACAGCAAAAAATGTCTACTGCCGAACATAGACCTTCCTACCTATTTCGGTATAAGTTTATATTCGATTTTGAGCCCTCTCTTTACATTGACCATGATGTCGTCAGTTCATCGGGTGAGAAACCGTCCGACGCTTCCTCAATCGCTTACAGATATAATAGGGAGAAATAACCACCATCATAGGTGGTAAGGTAGTGCGGGGGTAGCTAAAATAAAATAATTTGAGGGTAGTCTTAAAACATTTGAACTCACCTTTAGAATGTCTTTTTCTGGCGTATGCGGGAATTTCGATGTGAGAGATCTATGTAAAACGCGCGCCATGTATGTGATGCAGAACGGTAAGATTTCAGTAGAACTTGTGATTTTATCTAGGAACATGACGACTATATTTTTAAGTTGACTCAATGCTACCTCTAATCGCGACGTTACTTCAGAGTATGTGAGAGCCTCTTCCTGACTCACGTTATAGGGTAGTTTCCTGAAACGAAATACTGCTTTTTAGAAAACAAGCCTCATCTACTCAGACCGCCATGGTCTTGCCATCATCTAACACTTAGAAAGTTAGAGCGAGAAGGCAAACAAAATGGCGACATGTCAGTCATTTTAATTAAAATAATACTTACGATATTTGCCCACTCTTCATCTCAGTATCATTTCTCCAAGCTTTATAAATTTCAACTGGACCAGTCTCTATATTCAAATCTTTATCTTTCAACATCATCTCAACAAGAGGCCCTATAATCGTCTGCAAACTGTTCAGCCCTGACAATTGACGCGAGAGACTGACCGCCATTTTTAGCACTAATGGCGTTGACGCAATTATATCAAATGGTTTCACCACTTTGCAACTAATTTCTTCTTCAAGCGTGAATCGAAATAGTTTCAGTAGCAAATACTCGTCTCTTGCGTATGCGCCGAAGTTATACAGACTTAGTACAACATTTTGCAAGAAAAAGTTGGTCTTGTTCTGCGGAATACAGAACAAAAGTTTAGACAAGTATGTGGGATTGGTTTGTAGCTCATAAA
This sequence comes from Chloroclysta siterata, assembly GCA_932294275.1. NCBI lineage: Eukaryota > Metazoa > Arthropoda > Insecta > Lepidoptera > Geometridae > Chloroclysta > Chloroclysta siterata. The sequence goes on from OW028598.1 coordinate 10,318,039, forward strand.
ACAGGTGCTGGTACGAATCCAATAGATGCTTGCTCTCTTTCGTTAGAGATTTCAATCCTTTCACTGCAGTTGTCACCGTCATAAGACTTTTACCATCAGCACGATTTTGGAAAACAAGTTTAGTCATGGAGTTATGCTTTACTAGATTGTTTAGCTTCAAACCGTGCGCTGCCACTTCTTGTAGCGCTATTCGGTTTTGTACCAGCAGTCCTATTTTGAGATCCATGTCGTCAATTTGCTTCGATAATTCCTGATTCTTTCGTATCGATTGCACAACTTCTGATTTTAAGGACTGCAGCTCTATTTCACGGTCGTAATCTTCGGTCGAGAAGTCCAGCATTGGTACAAATTTCTTGATGACTTTGAGAGGTGGATTCGGCGAATGGAATAAGGAAGTGAACGCTTCACGAGCGCGGCGACCACGCCATAGAGCTTGTATCTTAATTATGTTGTGTTCCTGAAATAGAAAGATGGTTACAATAATATTAAGATTTTGAGGAAATTTTGTGAAAACAACTATTCTCAGTTATAAACTTTTTACAACCAATTTCATATCATACTATTTTATGGCTTACCTGCACTTTATACCACGCCCAGGGATTTTGTTTCCGCTCACGCTTCAGTTTTGCTTCAATAGCCTTCATCTTTATCAATGTACCGTACTTTTGTTGTATCACTACTTTCCTCCACCAAGCTTGAATTTTCACAACGTATTCCTCATTTTCCTTGAAGTACTTTAACCGACGTATGAGGCGATCCCTCAGTAGATACCCTCGACAATACGCTTGGATGATTACGATAGACTTTTCTACCACCATCTGTTTATACTTGTTCACATGGTGCTTATTTGTCTTGTCTATTATTGAATTGATGTCTTTCCGTGTCAGATACCGCGCGTAAGGAACGAAGTCCTTAGGGGTCGTCCAGCTATAAGTATATGATTCTACGTCTATGTAAACTGTGTTGCCGGCGTCAGTATGGCAGACAATCCAGGGACAGTTGTGGTGACCTCTCTTCTTTAGAGCTTTACAAAACATTTGGAAGTACATATCCTTACAAGAACTTTCTATCAAGTCTGAAGATGTAAGAATCGGACTGGAGAGAGCATCCCAGAACTCGTCAATACTATTATTAATAACGGCCAGATTTAATTGTACGATAGCTTCGGTCAGTTCCTTTACTTTTGTCGATTCCTCGTTGACATCACCTATGGTCTGTATGATGTCATCGTACCAAAGATTCTGAGATTCCTTTTGGACTAAAGCCTTTTTCAGCATACGCAAATAGAGATGGTTCTCTTCTTTGTGTAAAGGCGCGGATAGTTTTAAACTGGAGTTCTTCAAGAGAGCCAATAAAGATTCGACATTTTCATCAGCCACAGCTTTGTTGATGGCACTGATCACTTGAACCACTGAAAAGAAAAAAAAAAACAGTTAATGCTTTTTTTTAACAATTGAATACCGGTCAATATTGGTGTGTCATATTACTTACACTCTTCATTATCATCATCTTTCAAGTTGACCATGTCAATAGTATCACGGATATCTTCTAAAGTCAGTAATGGGCAAGCACATTGTTTGGACTTAACCTGTATGGCAGTCGCCAGGGCAGATAAGTACCGCCGACGGCAATGCGGTCTGAGTCCTTCTAGGTGAATCTGCTTGGAGTTTAACGAGTTCCACACAACAGCGTCGTCACCTCTTTCGACGGCTAGAGATATAGCAGCGATCGCAGTCAAATACGATAAGGACGCAGCTATTTCGCTTTCATTGAGATTCTTTTCCAACTCACACTTTTCTAACTTCATCTCTTCATAAAGTAAAGGCACAGCAAACCTTTCTACCTTTATGTTAAGCTCTAGATGCGGATTATTCAGAGCTATATACAAATCTTCGGGAGTTCCTTCGTCTAAAGCTTGGTTCACACTTGCTATGGCGATCTTGTGATCTGAATGCTCAAGTGACTTCCTGTTTCCTTCATTTATTATGTTCTGGAATATCTTTTGCCAGTTTGTCACACTTTCTACATCAATATCTTTGTTGTGTTCAATAATTTCTTTTACAACATCACAGTAAAAATCAAGATTTTTGCTATTGTAGTCCTTTATTTTGACCCAGCCCTCATTGAATAGTTTATGCAGAATACTTAAGTCACTGTTTCTGGTTGCTTTGCACAAGTTCTTCCATAGAAACTTATAATTCACAGCTGTAATGTGTCCTTGTATTTCAACTAAAGTTAGTAGTTCGTCATATTCGTCAGGAATGTAGCTATCATTCAGGGAATGATTATGTGCAGCCTGTACTTTCTCATGTTTAGCACTTTGTAAAACCGTTTTATACTCTTCTATAAGCCTGTTTTGGACATACTTCAACTTGAGATGTGGGTTCAGTAGAGCAGATGTTATAGACTTGTCTACATCTAAAAGCTTATTCAGCTCCACCATAGCTTTGTGTAAGTTTTCACCATTGTCAACATTGCTTTTAGATAAGATGCCACCAATTTTTTGGAACATAGGGAGGGGGTGTGTGCAGTTTTGCAAATCTTTTGATACCAGATCCAATTCCTCATCTGAAAACATGACACCAAACACGTTTTAACTTAATCTAAAAGGAAAATTATATCAGAATATATTCTCCTATAGTATATATACATCCTACTAATATTATAAACGCGAAAGTTTGTAAGAATGTATGGATGGATGGATGGATGTTTGTTACTCTTTCACGTAAAAACTACCAAAGGTATTTTTATGAAACTTTACAATAATATAGCTTATACATCAGAATAACACATAGGCAACAATTTATGAAGATATTGTGTGACTAATCCTGCGCAGACGAAGTCGCGGGCACCAGCTTGTTTGAAATAAAAATGATCAAAGTAAATAAGACACCTCAGATATCATGAGAATGCTAGCAAAATCCTTGAAAATATCCCAGCAATACTCAGAAGAATGTTCAAGTATAACTTTTTGTCTTCAAATGTTTTACCTAATTGATATTATTCATTCATAAGCAACCTGTATTGATTATAATTGGCTCAGTGTTTCATGCTGACAATGTATACTTTCAGCTTTCCAAGTACCCAAAGTACAGTCAGCAACAAAAAAGCGGTTGTTCAGCTACTTTTGCTGACTGTACTTTTTGATTGGTAACTTCTAACCATATTTCTCGCAAATAAACAAGCAAAGCATAGATAGATAGAATTCTTACCAGTAAATACTGCTTTGCCAAAAACATCATGTATTAAAGGAGCCTTGCCCAATTTGAAAAGATGGGAGCTAAGAGCATGGATGCAGTATATTACCCTGGGCATATTTTTTTTGTCATAAATATCAGTGGTTTCAGGTTGAAATGTCTGGAATATTGAAAAAGTCAGTATGTAAACATTTATTATAACTTGTACCTGTCCCAATACATAAGGAACCTTTGTATACAATTTATGAAACTTGATGATTACTCAGGTATCAAACAATGCATTGCCATTAGCAGAATGTTATTACAACTTTTAGGTTTTACAGCAACCCCCTCGCGTCTACATACAAGCCTAGGCTTAGTTAGAGTGAGGTGCTCAAACCATATTCTTGGCCTTCGGGCTGAATACAACAGATGCAAACTACCTAGATACTTCTCACTAACAAATTGTTATTCAAACATGTTGTAAGACCATAATGAATAAACATTTTTTATATAAAGCTTTTAGGTTTTTAAATATGTCAAGCTAGCTAGGAGCTCTGTCAACTTACTATAGGAAGTTCAGTTTTCTTCAATATTTGCAAAAACTTGTTTATGTTGTCAGTATGTTTGAATTGCAAGCCCATTATCTGTAACAGAAAAACATTTTAGAATTCAAAAGCTCGATTCAAAATAATTACCTAAGCATTATCATTTGTATTCAAGAATTGCCGTTAATAAGCAAATGGTCAGCAAACACATAATCAAGGATAACACCTACTATTATTATTTTACACTGGGGAAATATATCATTTTAAGACTATTAATATTTGTATACAATAATTAATTAGTTAGTTAGTTTTTGTTAATGAGATTTTTTTTGGTTTATTTATTGTTTAATATTATTTAATTGGTTCAACATGTTTTAGCTCATCAGCAGGGTGTGCTATCGTAGGGCCAGGTGGTGCAGTGCACCAGGGCCCCGGAGCTTAGGTGGCCCTCTAACCTAAGCTTTGAAAAGACAGGGTCAGCCAGCTCCCGAAGCTAGAAACCTTGAGCCTGCTCACAATTGTTTTTTTTAATGAAGATAGTTTTTTTTACTTCTATACTATAGCCATTAAAAGATTTAACAAAGTGTCAAAACAATAATTTTCTTTTCATTTTGACCATTCCTGATCTGCTTTCCTATTTACGAGTTGCAAGTATCATGATGAAATTGAGGCAAAGGTAGCACCGCTGCCTCCACTTTCACACAGCTATTGCTTGACAGAATGTCAGGTGCAGGTTCAATTTCTGCTACAGACTCAATATTCATATCATCATAAGCCCCCTCTACGGATTTCCAGGAAGAATAATTCTGAGCTGCCTCCATCCACCAACATCCTGTGATCTGTACAATTCCTTTGGTCCATCTCATTTGGTCCTATATATGTATAGTATGATTTCAACCACAGGTTGTTGATTTTACGAGCTATATGGCATGCCCATTGCTACTTTTAATTGAATCGCTAACACTAAGAGCCATGTTGGTTATGAACCCCAGAGTTTTATTAATTTCATACCTAAAATAATTATTATTTTGAAGGATAAACCCTGCTGCACAACTTACTTTGTATCGTTTCTGATCGATATCATAGATCTTATTTAGAGTGAGCATGTCTGGGGCAATAAAGTTTCCCAACTTTGCCAAGTAAACCCCATTTCTTAGATTCTCTTCAAACTCTGTGGCTTGAGGGAGTTTCTCTTTCAGACAAGCTTCCATCCAGGTCTTAGCTTCCTCTAGTCGGCATAGATACTCATAGGCGATGGTTCTTTGACGAATAATGTCCATTTCTTGACCAGTCTTGCGAATATCTGAATCGCCTAGAAAATAGGACGAGCATAAGTATGTAGGTACGAATATAAAACTTAGAAGTTTTGATTACACTTTCGCTGCAGCCAACCGCCAGCTATATTAACATTACTGTTACAATATAGGTAACAACAAAGAAATATAGTTTAAATTATAAGTGCTCAACTTACAATCGTCAATTCTCCCTATGCGAGTTTCTTCTGAATCTTCGTTCCCCATTTTTGTAGGTAATCATTCACTTCAATTTGATAATTACAAAGCCTAATATAGTTTCCATAAGATAAAAACGCATTGAATTTAAATCACAATACCAAATTATTAGCCGGTCAACGCTGCCGGTTACCGTTTGAATTGAAATGTTTTGACATTTGATTTGACAACAAGCATTTTTTTTTCGCCCCTCTCGGAGTATGCTAAAGTTCAAGTTAGTCTAACGTCAAAAGCTATGTCTGAAACATAGTCTGAAATGTCAAAATCGCGTTCCGACAAGGCTTTTCAGGAGCCATCGTATTCCAAATTCAAAAAATGACTTTCCATAACGAATCCGATAGCGAATAAATCAAAGATTCGTTTTCTGTCATTTTAGGAAGCAACATAGCTTTTTCATTTTATTTGTTTTTCTAGTGTTATTTCGAGTTGTGTTGTGTAATTTTGGTGGTATTTTAACCAACATTACTTGAGGTCTTAGCACAAAGTGTAAACATTTGAAATAAAAGTGTATTATGTGATATCCTGATTTGACCGAAAATGTTTCCAATGTTTTGAAGAAAACCGCCACCATTTTCTTCAAAACAAATGACGGCCGACTTGACTATAGACTGACTTGACAAAAAAGTATTTATTCAATACAAATCACTTGACACTGGCAAGATTGTCTGTCGAATGACAGACAGGAGCCATAAACGGAGAGAAGAAGAATAAATCAAAATACCCCCCTGGTCGTTGGCACCATTTTAGGAGAACTGAGTACCTCCTTCATTTATTTCAAGAAAAAAAATAAGAAAAAGCAAAGGAACTGGCTAACAGTAGAAAAACCTTGATACCAACGAAACTCTTAGAGATGGGAGCTCTTGGATCGCTGGTTATCGTAATTAAACTTTTTTATTGTATCTAAAAACCATGGAGGTACTATATACTGGAGGGAGCGATAAGACTTACATCCTTTTTCAACTGTGTATCAAACATTGATCATCTATCTTTGTTCTTCCCATGTAGCCTAGCTACGAGTAAAAGAAAAGAAGATGTAACTTCACTCACTCCATCTCACTCACTCACTGTCTGCGTAAATCGTGGCCGTCAGTTGATGCAATGTTTTGATCTTGTTTTGACGTTTTTGAAAAACTCGCAGCAACATTGCAATGCAGCGAAAGAAATTATGAAAATTTTTAAAGAATTATTATTGTCTAGGCAAAATATATTTGAAAAGGTGAAAGTATGTCTTGTGAAGCTGTGTTTTGTGTATCAAAAACAACAAAAGCAGGAGTTAAAGACCCGGAATTGTCATTTGATACGTAATATTCTTTTTCTATTTTCATGCTAAAAAAATACGTTTTTTCTCCCATAAAGACTGTAGGAATTACATTTTATTAGTACTAGTCATATTTTCCTATGTGAAAATGATGTAAACCCATTAATTATTGCAAAATAAAATGCATTGTTTTAGTCTTCTGTTCTAGAGATGTACTTCCACCGACCAATTTAGCTTTATCGATAATATGTAAGTTTCCGTTTTTTATATGAAATATCTAATGCGGTGGGTCAGACCGGCTGTTCTGTTGTAGTTTCAATTTTTCACATCTTATAGGCGTCTCGCGAGGGATCAATTTTTGTTAAATTTTACATTATTTTTTTAGGTTCTTAAATGCCCAGAATGAAGACGGGAGTGGATAAAAGCTGTTAGGCGTGAAAACTGATAGCCTACAAAATGTTCTTATGCATGGACGAAATGGCCATAAGAAATTGTATCGAGTGGGATGGACATCGCTCTCACGGTTAGGGCAATGTGGGAAACATTATTGACGATGATAGTGTTCCAGTGTCTATAATGGTTTTGGGCTTTCGCAATAAAAGTCAGCAACCAGTTAAAATTAAAAAGTTGGATTCCAATTAAAACGACTTTTTCATCCATTTCTTATTCTATCGATAGGTTAGTCAATGTTGTCCCTTCTCTAGTCACTCACGCGAATACATACAAACTAACAAAAAACGGACACGCCGAAAAACCGTAACACTACGTCTATATGATACTTAGTCTAAGCTAAAAACCAAGCGTCCCAGAAAAAAAGTAACAACTGTTTTGGAATGGAATGTCCAAACAAAGCCCTTTCATATGACATGTAACTTGATTTTTTTATGTAACTTTTTTTATTTTTGCCCCCATAAAAACCCCCATAACTTAATAACCCTTCATCCGATTTTACTCATATACTTACCAGTAAATTTCTCAAGAACAAGTTATCGACATATCAAACATGCAGATCGGATCAACTCAACGGTTCGAAAGTTATGGCCAGACAAACATACATACACACGTAAAATGCCAAATCGCCCAAATTGAAACTAAGTTGTTTACGAGAGATGGAAAACATGAAAAGGATATTGAAAGGAGAGTGGCTGCTGGAAATAGAGTGAATGGGGCACTACACACGTTTATGAGTAGCCGGAAACTGTTTATAAAGGCACGACTGGCTGTACATAGGGGGGTGTTAGTGCTTGTTTAGTTGTAAGTGTTGATAGTGCTTGCATGTTGTTAGTAGAAATCAGAGTGGTACGTAGTGTGTGTGGTGTGAATTTGAGTGATAGAGTGAGGAACAGTGTAATTAGAGAGATATGTGGAGTGAAAGAAGACGACTACGTCTTCCCTTCCCTTCGTCTACCCTCATCACTAGATGAGGGTAGAGAAAGGTATGTTATGATGGTTTGGGCATGTGGGGAGGATGGATGAAAGGAGATTAACTAAACAGGTGCATCAGGCGAGCGTAAATGGGACTGTAGGGAGGGGAAGGCTTAGGCGAACGTATCTCGATCAGATAGCAGATGTTCTAGGGAAGGGCCAGGTCAAGAGTACCCTAAACTGACGAGAATGTATGAAGAATGTTATGAGAGTGAATGAAGCGAAAGAGGTACCTATGCAAAGAGTGAGGTATGTAAGGACTGTAGCAAGTGGAAATCCGTGGTCTCTGCCTACCCCTATGGGAAACAGGCGTGATTTTATGTAGTATGTATGAAGCTAAGATATTCGTTCGCTTCGCTCACTCGATCAATAAACGCATGTTACTTTATTGCCTCTTTGCTGTCAAGTGAACACTAAAAAAATCTTAGACTAAGTATCATATAGACGTAGTGTTTCGGGTTTTTGGCGTGGCCGTTTTTTGTTAGTTTGTATGTATTCGCGTGAGTGACTAGAGAAGGGACAACATTGACTAACCTATCGATAGAATAAGAAATGGATGAAAAAGGCGTTTTAATTGGAATTCAACTTTTTAATTTTAACTGGAACACTGAAACACTATCATCGTCAATAATGTTTCCCACATTGACCTAACCGTGAGAGCGATGTCCATCCCACTCGATACACTTTCTTATGGCCATTTCGTCCATGCATAAGAAAATTTTGTAGTCTATCAGTTTTCACGCCTAACAGCTTTTATCCACTCCCGTCTTCATTCTGGGCATTTATAAGAACCTAAAAAAATAATGTAAAATTTAACAAAAATTGAGCCGTAAGGAGACGCCTATAAGGTGTGAAAAATTGAAACTACAACATAACAGCCGATCTGACCCGGCGCATTAGATGTTTCATATCAAAATCGGAAAATAAAATATTATCGATAAAGCTAAATTGGTCGGTGGAAGTACATCACTAGAACAGGTAACTAAAACAATAATTTTTATTTTGCAATAATTAATGGGTTTACATCATTTTCACATAGGAAAATATGACTAGTACTAATAAAATGTAATTCCTACAGTCTTTATGGAAAATAAAACGTATTTTTTTAGCATGAAAATAGGAAAAGAATATTACGTATCAAATGACAATTCCGGGTCTTTAACTCCTCCTTTTGTTGTTTTTTATACACAAAACACAGCTTCACAAGACATACTTTCACCTTTTCAAATATATTTTGCGTAGACAATAATAATTCTTTAAAAATTTTCATAATTTCTTTCGCTACATTGCAATGTTGCTGCGAGTTTTTCTAGAACGTCAAAACAAGATCAAAACATTGCATCAACTGACGTGACGGCCACGATTTACGCAGACAGTGAGTGAGTGAGATGGAGTGAGTGAAGTTACATCTACTTTTCTTTTACTCGTAGCTAGGCTACATGGGAAGAACAAAGATAGATGATCACTGTTTGATACACAGTTGTAAAAGGATGTAAGTCTTATGGTTCCCTCCAGTATAATACCTCCATGAAAAAAATTAAACATTGGATTTCGCTTTCCTTAGGTACCTTTAGTAATCAGAATCCGAGAGCCAATAATAGCATTTATAAGGTAATCACCATTAAAGTTGAATCAAATATCATACCTCAACATGGAAGAAGAATGTTTTGAAGCTTTTGGACCAGAACCGAAATATTGCCAACCAATTCCTGTTTGTAAATGTTTACGAGATGATGAATCTTCTGAAAAAATTGTAATTTCTGCTCGTAAGCAGCTAATTCTTTCTATAGCTTCAAGAACTGAATCATATTTGCAAGAACGTCGTATTCCCGAATTGATAAGATTTCTTTTGACCAAAGTATTGGCTCAAAGCTCTGATAAGCCAATAGCATATTTAGAAAAACTTTTATATGATTGCATGTTGTATCGCGCTGGTCATGGTTCAGCTCCGGTTTTATACGAAAGCAAGTAAGTTAAATAAAATATTTAATAATAGATACTACCTACCGGATATAGACCGGAGTAGTACCTAGTGGTAGTATGTACTAGGGCATGCTCCCGGTACTGATCAGTACCGGTACTCCACAAAGCAAGTACCGGTACTTTCGATACTTTCGATACTCGATATCACTAATAAACTGTCGATGTTTTCTAGTACGATATACATAAATTTCCATGAATAAACACTAGCACTGCGTTCAGTTTCACTTTTCTATTTAGATTTCTATGTTTTAACGAATTATAAACCTAGATTTAACAACCTTCTAATTAAATCCATACAATTTTAAGTATTACGATTAGATACGTAGTTTGTGTTGATTTTTCTCGCTCGCTCGCTCGTTCTGATTGATGTTTGCGTGTGGGTGGAAAAGTTCGCGACCTAACCAAGAAAACAAAGTTCAATTATTATTAAGAGCCTGTAGTGTCCCACTGCAGGGCAAAGGCCTCCCTTCCTTCTCTCCAGTCGCTTCTACTTTGGGCTACTGTGGACCAGTTCTTTATGTAGGCGTCTATAAAGTTCAATACCAACAAAAAAAAATATTTAATAAAAGTATTCCTTCCATTTATAAGTAAGGCTGAAAATGTTTGTTTGCGATTTTTTTTCTCATCTACTCTGTAACCATACGTGAGGATCGCTAATTGGCTTCCTAAAATAAATGAATAGAATATCCAATTACACATTCTTCGACCTCTTCATTCGATGAACATTTTTGGCCGCCGACTTGTTTTTTGAGGTTTGGGAACAGATAAAAGTCAAGGCCAAATCAGGAGATTAAGCTACGTAGAAACCACAATCTAGAATTTGAGGCATGGATTCAATCCATCCAGATTAAACAAGATTTTCTATCTCAGTATCTTGGGAATTTCTCTTTAATTTCTTCTAACGAACGACGCAAAAGGGTTAAGTAATATGCCGAGCTAATGGTTTCGCCCTTAGCGAGGTGGTCCACCATGATGACACCCTTAGTATCTCACCCTTTTCCACAGTAGTGAACTCAGATTACATCTGTTATCTAATCTTATAAAAATCTTGAGGCTCAGCCTCAAACGTGACAATACAGTCGCAAGATTTTGTGAGCTCAACGCGCTTTTGCTCATCTGAGAGCAACATGGGACCAACCTAGCTGAGACCTTCGAAAATCCAAGTTAATTGACAATTATATTTTTTGAATGTTCATAGGAGATGGTCGAAGTGTGTGCAATCTTCTTGATGATCAGTCTTCGGTCTTCCCTAATGAGATTACACACGTTTTCATTGTTTTCCTTAGTCGTAGACGTCTGAGGCCGACCAGACCTAGAGCATCTCTCTCTAGTCAGGTTTGAATACTGTGACCCACTTCTTTACAGTCGTAGGTTTAGGATTTATTTTCATGTCATCAAACAATTATTTGATGATCGCACGTTTACTTTAAAACCAGAAATACTACAATAACCAAATTTTGGATTGTGACAACCAATAAACATATAAATAAAATGGGGGTAGTATAAAAAAGATATAATAACTACACTTGGTACTTCTGTTCTAAATAAATACCTACATATGAACTATTCATTTAGTTAGATAACATAGTTTGTTACCGTTCATTCCAGTTGTTGATTCATTTGATGATTATTCTATTTAGCTTGATCTCACCTGTTCTGATTGTTGTGTGTAAGTGATATTATTGTTCTAAATCATATAAAAAAGCTAATAATCTTAAGTTAATTTATTTACTACAGTTTTTGTTTCATTTTACGGCTATACAGTTAGTTAATTTAAGATAATTAGCTCAGTATCGAAAGTATCGAAAGTACCGGGAATTACCGGTACTGAGCCAGTATCGGCCGAAAATTACCGGTACTGAGAAAAGTATCGATACTGCATGCCCTAGTAGGTACCTCTGCAGGAGTTATATCGCTGTAGATTTCAGTAAGTCTTTACCGACTTTATTTTACTTTGGTAGGACTAATACCTACCAGCTGAATACCATGCATAATATTATCCTCCATGTTGTTTCTAACAGACATTTGGAAGCCGTCGTGAAAAGCTTCGATCCTGGTCAACGTGGGTGGCTTAGTGCAGGTCAAATGCGCCGCGCTTACATAACCCTTGGCCTTACTCCTGATGAGACCTGTGATGAGCGAGTTTCGACTGGAGTGGTGTTAAGTAATTTACGCAAAGCTCAAGAGGTGGAATTATTTGGCTTGATAGCTGCTGGTATGAATTTAGATGAGGGTAGTACTGAGACCAATTCTACTCTTTAATCTTTATTGATGATTATTGTTTCCTTATGGCATCCTAGATGGCGGAGTAAGGTAGTTAGTATTCAGACAGGATAAGCATTTCCTCATGATTTATGTGCCGGATCAATCAATCAAAAGAAAATTTTAGTTTCCAGTTCGTATTTTGCGTATTTCGTAATAATACACCATCTAAGATTATGAAAGCATTTTTCTGTTGTCTTGAATAAAAACTGCTAAATTGGCATACACATAATTACTGAATTTATTTTATTTGACTATCCGTAGGGGGCGATGAGTCACACACCTGAGGCCCTTACCTGCAACTCTTATCAGACGAGATTGATTTGACAAAAATTCTGTAGTGTCACGTCAGGTCAGTCGAAGGGATGTCAAAATTGTAAAAAATGTAAACAAGCAAGCTACTTGCATGCATTACAGCGGTGTTAATAAAATTGAGGAAAACTATTTAATTAAACGATTTTTTACATATTCTATACTTACTGTAAGGTAGCTATTATAAAATAGTGATACTGTTAATAAGAAAAGTGTGTTGATTGATATGTTTATTGTGGGTATCATTATTCATCTTGCATTTTTATTTTCCATCTTCGATATTTACTTTAAATCTCCAATTGTAAAAGATGTAGCCCCCTATCAATCACAGCATGAGGCAGTGGCGGATAGGCTTGTTCTTTTCGTTGTAGATGGACTGAGGGCGGAATCTTTCCTCAATTATACTTCTATGAAATACCTTAGGTCAGTAAATACCTACTTTATAAAAAAGTTTAGATTAGATTAGAAAATTCTTTATTGCACAAAAAGAAGTACACAGGCGGACTTCATGCTAGTTAGCATTTTACGTTTTTTTAAGTTTACCTGCACCTTTAATAATTACTAATTGATACATCAATTATGTATATACTTCATTCACCATCTAGATTATGTGCTTGTAAAACTACCTAATAAGAATCTTATGTATACATTATATCTTAAGAATACATGGGCATTGTAGTTGTGAGCCTACTTAATTTTCTCAATAGATATTTAACAGTAAAACAGGGTTATATAAAATTGTATACCATTTTAATCTTATCTTTGGTATTTTAGATTTATTGCGAACTCAAATGGCAGATGGGGGATATCTTATACTCAGGTGCCTACTGAATCACGGCCTGGTCATGTGGCCATCATCGCAGGTTTCTATGAAGACCCTTCAGCCATTGCCAAAGGGTGGAAGGAGAACCCTGTTGACTTTGACTCTGTCTTCAATCAATCTTTGTACACTTGGTGTTGGGGGGCTTATGATATAGTCAATATATTCACGAAAGGACTAACAGATAACCACATAGTAGTCAATGAGTTAGATCCCTATGATCAGAGTTTTAGCACTGATAAAAACACAACAGAATTAGACTCATGGGTCTTTGACAAAGTTAAGCAGTTCTTTCAAAGTGCTAAGGGTGATGATGCCCTGACGGACAAGTTACACAAGAAAAAAATTGTATTATTTTTGCATTTGTTGGGAACTGATACTTCTGGACACACTCACAAACCAAAAACAATGTAAGTGTTAAACTCTCTCTCTCTCTTATCGTATCACTAGTTTCTTACGAAACAGTGTGGTGAAAGGATTTTAAGTGCGCCTTAATAAGCTCCTTTCAAGCACTTGACACATATGATTGAATTTTTTAGGTTCTACAACATACCGGTTTCCTCACGATGTTTCCCTTCGCCAAATGGTAAAGGAAATCAAAAATTTTTCTAGAGTACTGGCAATGTGCAAAATGAATTTTTGAACAGAAAAACTCATTGGCGCACGACTGGTTTTGAACCCATCTCCTTAGGATCGGAAGGCGGGGCCGCTATCACTAGACCACCAGTGTTAAACTGATGTCCTTTTCCAATCCTATATTCTTTGTAATAATATCTCCCAAGCACTATAGTGTCCTGTAAATAGGGATACAGGTGAAAAATAAGGCCTGGCTCTGTATACCTACATATAATGTGCAATAAATTATAAATAACAATAATTATGTTTTCTTACAGGAACTTTGTGAATACCATCACACATGTGGACCAAGGTATTAAAGAGATTGAAAAAGTAATCAGGGATTATTATGATGATGATGGAAAGACAACATTTCTCATGACTTCTGACCATGGAATGACTGACTGGGGTAAGAATATAAGTTATTCCTTAGTAGTAACATAGTTATTATTAAAAAATCTTAGAAATATAACAAGGGTTCATAATTATTTATAGGTTACCAGGTAGGTAGGTACTTAAATTAAAACATTACATTAAATTTGCCCTGTATCAGTTTTTCATCCTCCTAATATTATAAACGCGAAAGTTTGTAAATATGGATGGATGGATGGATATTTGTTACTCTTTCACGTAAAAACTACTGAATGGATTTTAATGAAACTTTACAATATATAGCATAAACATCAGAATAACACATAGGCTACAATTTATAAAGATATTGTGTGAATTGTCCTAAATATGACGATAAGTGTCAAGTAAGTAGGAAAAAATCTACCATCTGCGTAGGCGAAGTCGCGGGCACCAGCTAGTTACTTATAATAGGGTTTTATTTTCTGATATTTTAATTGATTTTCATAAGTGATTCCTAATGATTTCAGGATCCCATGGAGCAGGAGATGACTACGAAACTCAGACACCCTATGTGATATGGGGCTCAGGAGTGCAGCAAGTAAAACCAGCCCAAATAGACCCAGAGAATACTGACATGTCCCTGGATCACAGATTGGATGTGAATCAAGTGGACCTCTCTCCACTCATGTCCACTATTCTGTCTATTCCAGTGCCTGTCAATTCTATTGTAAGTATTACCTACTCCTATGATCCACCTACCTAATGATGCCTTTTTCTGCCGCCAAGCAGCGTTGCTGTGTTTTGGTTTCGAAGAGTGTGGTTGCCGGTGCAATTATAGGCACATGAGGCTTAACATCTGTATGCGTCTGGTTGATAGATGTAGGGCAATGCATAGTAGGGCACATTCCTATTTTGCAAGGCTTAGGAGGCAATGTTTTGTCATCTGCAGGTGATGGTTACCTCTTGTATAAAAAAAAGCATACAGATGTTAAGCCTCATGACCTAATGAAATGGTTCTATGGTTATTAAAATGTAATTCCTGTCCTTGCAGTCTAAAACAGTTGGTTTTTAATTTGATTGATAAAGCTTAAACATTACCACTTTTTTGATAATTCAGGGTAAACCTATACATGGATTACTTGATATGACTTTACCAAACAGAGCTAAATCCATCTACAGTATTAGCAGACAGCTAGCCTCACAGTATGACAAGAAAAGAAAAGATATTGAAACAAATGCAATAGCATATCTATACCAACCTTACGCACCCTTAAACAAGGAAAAATATGATGAAATTATTGAATTTACTGAAAAGTTGATAAAAGAAAAAAAGTTCGATGAATTGATACTTTTCTGTGAAGAAATCATTACTCTGAGTTTGGCAGGGTTGAGATATTACCATGATTACTACCAGAAACCCTTGTTGATACTAGTCACTTTGTCCTTTTTGGGCTGGATAGCAGTTCTGTTGAAAGTGCTGTCAGAACAAAAAGTCAATGCCCAAGCAGATGCTTCAAGTGGACTTCATAGTAACATGCACGAGTCTAAGAAAGCTATATTTAAAAACATGGTCTTTTTATTTATGGGTGCTGTTTCATTTTACCTAGTTTATAGTGAGTATTTTTTCCGTATACTTTTTCGTAACTTACTAAGACGCACCGTTTATCTTCCGTAGCGGGACAATTGTTTGCATTATCTAAAAATAGTTGTAGTTGTAGTGCTCTTTGTAAAATAGTACTACTGCCTTACCTATTTCTGACGCCATGTAGTGATGCTTGCATTGCCGTGTCTCGATTTGAAAATAATCATCAGCCTGAAAATATTTCTGCTGGACATAAGCCTCCCCTATACATTTCCAGGAAGAACTGAGCCCTTTCCATCCACCGACTTCCCGCGATCCTCATGATGTCATCGGTCCATCGAGGTAGACCGGTAGGAGGGTCGTTCGTGGTCGCCATTCGACAACCTTTATTACCTAGTGGTTGTGCCAGTACTTTCAACGGTGAAGGAAAACATCGTGAGGAAACCGGCATGTCGTAGAACCAAAAAAGTTCTATCGATAACTTTTGTCAAGTGCTTGAAAGGAGCCTTTTGAGGCGCACTTAAAATCCTTTCACCACACTGTTTCGAAAGAAACTAGTGACACGACAAGAGAGAGAGACTTTGTGGTTGTCAGTTCTTCGAGCTGTATGACCTCGTAACTAGAGGTACATGAGACTTAACTCCTTTCAGCGCGTTCTTGATAGGTAAAATTAGTCCTGCTTTGTTAGGTAAAATTGCTGTAGCAGAGACTTTTTCTGTCACATATTCTCATAAGACATTATTTTTTTATTTTCAGCACAAAGTTTACCAGTACAGTATTACTTATACTTTTTCATGCCGATCATATTATGGTGGTATGCCTTAGCGTCACTAGATGTATGGATTTGTGTAATAAAGCAAATACACAGTATTAGAAGGCTATGTGCATTGTGGATTGGAGTATTAAGTTATGTTTTGGGGTCCACTGCATTGGTAAGTAAAACAATACAAGCATTTTGATTATCTAACTGATTTGATGGAGGAGAAGTGAACTAGCGGCAGTGAGCAGGTAGTCAACCGTCTGGTAGTACTTATGAGGTCAAACAACTTCACATTGCACATTTCAACATTTTTAAAGATATAGATATAAATTTCTAAAAACAACATCGTTTCGGAGAATAGCATACAATGGAAAACTGGTTTGGATCAAATAATATTTTTAAACCTTTTAAAAATATTATTTTGATCCAAACCAGTTTTCCAACCTAAAAATTTCATTACCTAACTACGAAAACTTAACTTTTGCAACTTGTTTGGTTCAAAATGATCCTGTTTATGCTGAACCTTCGTAATGTTATTCTCATAAATACATTTTGTGTGTTGTCATAAATAAATTTTGAGATTATTGTGAGATTCGATTTGGTTAGTGCACAGTGTACATTTAATAGATTAAAATAGACAATAAGAAAAACTGTGAATCTAAGAATAAATAAATAAATAAATATCTTGAAAAATGTTTAAATGTGCGAGCAAGAAGTTGATTGACGGTTGTCTGTTTCTTAACGTGGCGACTTTAAGGAACCCACGGATGCCACGTTTATGTACACAAACATTGAGTTCGACTCAAGACTCCGGGTCTACTGTGCTCTCAAACGGTGAAGTAGAACATCGTGAGGAAACATTTTGTATTCCAGAAGCGGTGATACTCTTTCAACGTGTCCAGTTGGAATACTAATTTCTGCAAAAAGTAGGCAAATCCCAATGCCTCGGACTATCATACAACGTACATCTTCAACTATCATACAACGTTCTATTAAGAGACGGAAGGTGATAGATTCCTTGCTTGGATATTACAGAATCTTTAGATAATTGGAAAGAACCTTTGTTTTAGGTGATACAGTTCGTGTTTTTTTTCTTTTTAGGCACTTTCGTTTACCTACAGGTGGATGCTAAGTATCCCCTTGCTAGGTATGGCTTTGTGGCCATTTCTATCAACAGCAAGGAGTCATTTATCAACAACAGTGCTCTTTGCATGGTCCATGGGATGTTTACTACTAAGCATGTTTTCATTCATGCCTGTAGTTGGCAAGGAAGTGTTCATTGAATTAGTGTGAGTAAGCATTTATTGGACATTATACAAAGTAAAAAACTAAACGCCCAATAGACACGGTACTGTACCCCAAGTTGCGCTAACTGTAGGAACTTTATTTTGAATAAGCTCCTCTAGCGGATGTGATTAGAATATAGTAATAATATAATATAACATACAAAACCTACTCGGAAACAGTTAGCGTAACTCTGAACGCACATTCTTAACCTTAAGGGGCTGAGACTCGCTTAAAGTAGGTACCCCCGCTCTCACATTTCAACATTTTGAAAGATATAAAATCACTGAAACAACACAAACAACCACTGAAACAGCTTCACGACTTTGATCCCCAGGCACGGTAGATATCCCCTCAAATCTCTTAGCACCAGATAACTGAATCCAGATTCTTTGAGGACGTCTAAGGGGGGTAGTCTGAGGTACGTCCAAACATTTTGGCACATACCCACATTTTGCAGTAGTTAGTATTCCATACATTCCACTGAACTTATGTATGAAAAATCGCAATCAACCAAGATGTGTACAATAAGATTGCAAAGTTTGCTTTACTAGTTTGATTACCTACATAATCAAACTTTCTAGTAGGAAAACTTGTTTAGTGGAAAATGATATTTTTGCTGAACTAAGTACAATGTGATTGCACACAACTTGCTTGATTGCGATTCTTCATAAATAACTTCTGTGAGTTTATATCTTTCAAACTGTTGAAATGTGCGAGCGAGATGTACCTACATTAGCAGTTGTCATCGCCTTAAGTGATCTTGTGTCATTCAATTAAATAAATACGATTAGACTTTGACTTGGGGTGACCTCAAAACTTCGTAACCAGGGTTAGCCACTAGGTACCTCATACGAACTACTACTACTACTACTAGCTGATGGCACAAGCAGATGGCCCACCTGATGTTAAGTGGTAACCATCACCTATAACGCATTGCCTCGTAAGTCACGCACGATAGGAACGTGCCCTACGATGCACTGCCCTGCGTCCAACAACTTGAGGCATACAGATGTTAAGCCTACTGTGCCTGTAATTACACCGGCAACCACACTCTTCAAACCGAAACACACCAACGCTGCTTGGCGGCAGAAAAAGGCGTGGTGGTAGTACTTCCCCAGACGTGCCCTTCACAAAGAGCTCTACTACCCTTAAAATTCACATAACTTTATGCACTATTCTTCCTTTTCAGGCTCATTGCTGGCATCATCTGGTTACTTGTTCTAGTCATATACATGACCAAAGTGTTACTACCTCTTTATCATAATAGGGAAGAAAATCAAAGAGAAGTAATTTTAAGTGGCTTACAAATTATTCTCCTGATTGTATCACTACAAAATATTTATGTGCAATCAAAGAGGTTTGAAAGAGGCACTCCAGTCTCCTATTTTGATCAGACTACTGCTTGGTTCATTGCAGGTATGTTTAGTTGTTTTTCTCTCTCTCTCTCTCCTACAAATAGTTTTACTGTGCTCGACGAGGATCTTGAGTGGTCGCTCGAATACCGCTAAGCACACAAGCAGTTTGACGGTTGTCTGCGTGTTAATTGCCATGCCGGGTACGTATTACATAAACTGTGCCAGCATTCTTGGCTTAGATATTTTCAACAGATCGTCTGATGCGGGTATTCAATAACAAAAGTACCAGTAAAATGAGTTATTACTTGTTGAATAAACAAACCTCACCGCCAAGGGGGGGGCAGGGAGGGGCAGCTATCCCCCCCCCCCACTCCTAGAGATTAAAAAAAAATATTCAACTGCAAAGAAACCAAAGTCCTAAGGCCTAAGTTGGAACCATTCTTATTACAATCGCCATAGAGGCAAAGACTCGCGCTACAGGCTGTAAAGCTTCATGCTCTTGATTGTACCTACAATTCATATTTTTCTCATTGCCCCCTCCCTGGGCCATGGGCTGGCGACGCTATCGCTATTGCTTTTGACTTTGTTCTTACAAAAAAGCCCCGCGGCTAAGGTAAGCAACGTTCTGCGCGGTCAACATTTGGATAGTGGCGTTTAGGTATGTTCAGATTCACTAGCTCATACGATACGAATTTCCATACTGGCATACATTACAACATCAACTACAATCGTACATGTTGGTGATGTTAACATTATGGCTTTTATACATTCTAAACCTTGACCTTTAACTTTAATAAACATTTTGAATGTTGTTTTTCTTTCTTTGCAGTGTTATCACCAATTTTGCCGCTAGCGTTTTCAAGAAGAATGCTATGTCGCCTAATCGCTATCAATACTTCTGTGTTGAATTTCTATTTACTGATGTCCGTGTCGCATGAGGGCCTATTTATAGTGACTCTTATATTCAATTTGATGTGTTGGGTATTCATCGAGTTTCGGCTGATCTATCTGGATAAGACAAAGGTAAAGAAAAATAATAATAATTTGATATAAGTTCGGCTAAATAAAAACGCTATAAGTACCTTGCAGTACCTACGTACGTACGCAATCACAGTCTCAATGTTTTAAAATTTTTGCAAGGGTTTTTTTTATTTATAATAGACCTATTCTTTTTGCAGATAATAGAATGCAGTTTTGATGAAAATGTGAATCAGGAACAAGTTTGTTTGATGTCGACTGAGAGGAGCATTAGCAACCAAGATTTTCGGAGAGCTTTCTTCTTTGTATCCTTTCTAAAGTGATTATATATTAAAAAAACTGCTAAAACGGATGATGTAGCTGAGGTAGCCTTCCATATCCCACTGTTGGGCGAAGGCCTCCCAGGTTTTCCCAGTTTGACTGAAAACGGTGATGCTAATTTTTTTTTATTTCTTTTTATGTAAGAGATAGACAAACGGGCTTACGGCCCACCTGATGTTAAGTGGTCACCGTCGCCCATATACACCAACAACACTTGGGGTGTTGTCGTTGCGTTGCCTGCCCTGAAGGACTTTATTAACTTTTTTCTTGAAGCTATTCATGTTGTAAGTGGGCGGGAAAACCTCCCGCTCACTTACAACATGAATTACTTAAAACTATTAATTTTCGCCTTCGCCAAAAACAATGTCGAAATTCGTATTAATTTTCTTAGCACTTGTTCAGGTATTATATATAATTTTAGCGTTTTTCGGCACTGGAAACATAGCATCACTGAACTCATTTGAAGTCAGATGGGTTACATGCTTCATGACATCATTCCAGCCTTTCATGATCACCTTTTTGATATTACTGAAGACTCTAGCTCCGTTCTTGTGTGTGGCGTGCAGTTTTGGAGCTGTTCAGCATTTGACAAAGGTAAAAAAAGCATTTTCACCAAGTGCTTATTCTTCTTGTCGGGTCACTAGTTTCTTTCGAAACAGTGCCAGTGTGGTGAAAGGATTCTAAGTGCGTCTCAAAGAGGCTCCACTTGAACACTGGAACATGTTTTAGAACTTTTTAAGTTCTACGACATGCCTATTTCTTCACGATGTTTTCCTTTACATTAGGATCGCAAAAAGCAGGATAATGCAAGAACTTCGAGAACTTTCCTATGAGAACTAATATTCTGACATATTTTATTTATATCTTTTCAGGCACCCCTTGGATATCTGAATATTATTGTCCTAATCTACTCCAACCTGATGGGTATACTTCTTCTCTTCAAAGTAAGAAATACAGGAAGCTGGTTAGAAATTGGAACATCAATATCCCAATTTGTGATAGTACAAGTTATTACCTTATTCATAGTTTTAATTAATCAAATAGCTAAGTTACTGACTGATGCCTGTATTCACAATGTTGCAGAGAAAGTGTTCAAAAGCAGAAAAAAATATGTTTAGAGGTAGCAAATGTTTTTTTTAATAAACAGATTTACCTATTATGTACAATATAAATTGTATAATTACATGTATAATTCAAAGTCCATTCTGTTTGAACTGTAGAACTGGCTGTCTTCACCATGTTTCCTGACCCAGACTCCTGTTTTGAAATGACCTTCTGTCATCCATTTATGCATTTGCTCTGTAGAATGTGGTCCAGTTATTTCTGCACTGTCTTCTTGGCTCCACTTGAACTCCCATTTTACCTTATTAGAGTTGGTATCTTCTTTTTCTTCTTGCTTTGTT
Organism: Chloroclysta siterata; assembly: GCA_932294275.1. NCBI lineage: Eukaryota > Metazoa > Arthropoda > Insecta > Lepidoptera > Geometridae > Chloroclysta > Chloroclysta siterata. The sequence continues at coordinate 10,339,986 of OW028598.1, forward strand.
TCATTTTCCATTTTATCTCCCCCCAAAGTCTGTTTTTCTTTATGATCAAAATCATCAGCATACATATCTAAATCAGCATCTCCATTTTTGCTTTTGTTTTTGTCAAGGATGGTCTGAATTTTATCATAAGACTCCTGATAAATATCCATGTTACCAGTCTTTGTTAATATTTGGTTAGCAAGTTCAGTCACCCTGGTAACAATTTTACCACTCTGATCAACAATACCAGCTTTCTTTCGCTTCAATCTTTCAGCACTGGAAATTTTTGTACTTGCACCTGCAATAATTTAATAGCATTACTTTTTATAAATTTGTCTAATGGAATACTGCATTTCCATAGAAATTTTGACTCTCATTCTCAAAGAGTTCCACACTGTCACAAAATCGTTTGAGGCAGTATGGACTTTCATTTTGGAATAATACCCAGAGACAGAGAACAAATATCTGTGTGCAAAGGTTTGTTTTTGGTGGGGATCAAACCCACAGCCTACAGACCATTTCGAATGAAATTTATTTGTGTGGTTCAGCTGTAATGCAGAATGCAAACGACAATGAAAACTTACCAATCCTCTGCAGAGTTTTAGCTATTGTTTCTTTAGGCTTCATGTGTTGAAATATCTCTTTGTAATTCGCCATCAATTCAAATTTTTCCTTGGGTTCCTCATCTTCACTGCTGGATTCATCACCAAGTCCTTTCATGTCATCATCTTTGTGAACTTTATACTTGTTTTCAGGCCTGCCTTTGACCTTGACCCAGTCGATGTTGTCTAGCCAGCCATCTCTTACTTCTTTTTCCTTCTTCCAGTGGTAGTGACCTTGAGCATCAAAGTGACCTTCTTCAAGTTCCTCTTTCATATTGAAAGGTGTAATAGTAATCTGAAAAGTCAGTTTACATTAGACACTAGCAGGTAGGAAATAACTAACGGTTGAATAGAACTCGTCGGGGATATAAATAAAGTCAGTATGTAGCCAACAATGCGAGAAGTTGCAGGACTTCTGATTTAAAACCACGCATGAAGGTGGGTATGCCACTTACTTCACCTTCCATTCCACCATCTCCATCCTCTTCACCTTCGATATCGTCAGCATTGAGGACATTGCGTTTTTCCTCTTCTGCGCCACTGTCCTCTTCGTCGGAATCTAGAGAGTGTTTCTTTCCCTCAGTTTTCTTCTGAACTTTTTGTTCAACATCCTCAACATCAAATGCTACTGTCGCTGGGCGTTTAGCCATAACGTACTAATTAAATGAGAAATCTCTACGAGATTCGGAAATCACAATAAAAATGCACAAACTTCATCAAAACAAACTATACTTTTTACTGGGTGCCAATAATGTACAACCATGGATTGTACAGCCGTGGAAAATACAGCCCGGAATTGATGTACAATTTAGTCGCGAATTCCATGGCTGTGTAATCCAAGGGTGTACATTCCAAGCCGTACAAATTCAGCACACCTTTGGAAAACACAACCCGATTAAACGGAGCCAAAATTTTGATGCCAAAACCTAGGCTTTGTTTTCACTCGTCAATTACTTACTCACTTGTTTATCCAACTCGGATTGGTAAGGTTATGTTAAAACATATAAATTACGCATGAGGCGAGCGTGCCACGGTAGCGGCCGCCGAAGTGCCAGAATTTTATTTTTTTCTTATACTAATCTCTGAATAATTCTCTTATTTTATATATTTTTACATTATTTTTAATCTGTGCTACTTGCTTAATTGAGAATGGGATACTACAATACTTACTGTGTAGTGCATCTAAACAGAGCATAGGCTTTTGACCAATCAGAGCAATGGTCACAAAATCCATGGTCGTGTAATCCTGGCTGTACAATCCCGACTGTGCTGGGAAAGCACAGCCTGGAAAACACGGCCCAGATTTCATGTAAATTTTGCACATGAATTCCTGGCTGCGTTTTCCGGGTTGTACATTCTCGGGCTGTGTAATACATGGCGGTACATTAACCGGACTCCTTTTTACTAGCAAATGAGCAAGAAGGAGGATTCTTTTATTATTTCGCCCTTTCTGAGCAAGCTAAAGTCATAAAACCATACTACTTCTTCTTTCGTTGTATTTTTCTTCAGTATTTTATTTTTAGGTACCTAGTCTGCTGTTAGTAGAGCACTGGTGGTCTAGTGGTAGCGGCCCCGCCTTCCGATCCTTAGGTCGTGGGTTCGAAACCGGTCGTGTACCAATGAGTTTTTCTGTTCAAAAAATTTATGTGCACAATGCTAGTACTCTCAAACGGTGAAGGAAAACATCGTGAGGAAACCGGCATGTCGTAGAACCTAAAAAGTTCTGAGACATGTTTCAAGTGCTCGAAAGGAGCCTCTTGAGGCGCACTTAAAATCCTTTCACCACACTGTTTCGAAAGAAACTAGTGACACGACAAGAAAGAAAGAAAGTCTGCTGTATTTTCTTTTTATTTTGTTCTGACTCTTTGCAAAGTCCTTCCTCCGCTGGAGGAGGAAATTCGTTTGGTCTCTAGCATAGATTTATAATACTGATCTAAGGTCTCTAGTCATTTCATTTAGTTGTACGTCCGTCTTATTTTCTTCTGGCGCTGGACAAGCACACCAATAAGACTTGGTGTGCTTGGAGCACACCAAGTCTTATTGGTGTGCTTGTCTAGGCGAGCAGTGCTGTCTACTCTAAAAGTATTTTTCACTGCCGAAGTGCCGAGGTGCTAGTTACACTGTCAATCCGAATCGCAATCCAGTAAATAGCAAATGTGTTGTAAAGTAAGGAGTTGTTTCATCAATGTATGGAGCCTGGGTTGGGTCTGTGTACAGTGTATATAAATATCGCTTAGCAATATAGATAACTGTTTTTTTTTACTTTTTTCTTCATTTTTAGTTCGTTTTGTTGCACTTCAAGCTCTTCTTGATCAAAGTGAGCAACACAATTTACTAAAAATATGGAGGACTGACTTGCGTGAAATGTCATTTTGGCAACTGTTGTTTAAGTCAAGCTTGAGAGTGGAACTCACATTACCGTTATAAAAAGCAACTAAACTGTCAGGTTAAGAAAAAATGCAATGCGTCATGTCAAACGCCAATTACAGACTGTCGTGGTAGCTCTAGGCGTTCACATAGTAAAAAATTAACAGTTGACAATTAACATTCGAATGGTGCTCAAAATCGTGCTCGGCAAAACGTCGAGTGTGAAAACCGCGCGCTAGTTTACGCCGCGCGAGACTAACGCGAGCGATTTTGACGCGAGCTATACAACACCGCGTGCTCACCAAAGTGAGGCTTGGAACAGTGAGCTATTTGAAGTCCATTCTTATAACGTCGCGTTAGTTCAAAGCGAAGTACACTTAGCGAGATATTATGTTGTTTGCAAAAAAGCAAATTTTTTCAGTTTCGTATGGTGAAATCTAGGCGCTATTTGTTTTTGTCGGAATGTTTCTTTTTTTATGAGCCTATAATATTATCCTAATTACTTTACTTTGTTTACCTAACTTTATTGTCCACCATACGAAACTGAATAAATTTGCTTTTTTGCAAACAACAAAATATCTCGCTAAGTGTACTTCGCTTTGAACTAACGCGACGTTATAAGAATGGACTTCAAATAGCTCACTGTTCCAAGCCTCACTTTGGTGAGCACGCGGTGTTGTATAGCTCGCGTCAAAATCGCTCGCGTTAGTCTCGCGCGGCGTAAACTAGCGCGCGGTTTTCACACTCGACGTTTTGCCGAGCACTATTTTGAGCACCATTCTAACATTCGACCAGATTAACATTTAGGTATCGCAACTTTATTTGCCTACAAGTTATTGAAATTAAACTTGCATGATGATCTTCAATTTTTTTCAAATTGTTTCTATGTGGTGTAAATCTTATATGTGACCAAACCCAGAATGAAATTGTCCTTTGTCATGAACATACTATGCAAGTACTGATGCTTGCTGGGGGAACTAATGTTTTTATTCACGCCAGGATGGGGGAGCTTATCGCATCTTCATACAAACCCAGCTAGAAAACAAAATCGGAGTGGAATACAGTAAAACAGTATTATTGAACTTAAAAAAACTTCTAAATATCAACAAATAATTTCTGTTTTATAAACTACCTACCTACTTGCTGCACTGCACTGCACTGGCCTGCGCCAATCATCTTGAGGCATAAATACATTTTAACTATTGTGTCAGAGTGCCTAGAACTTTAGATGCCAAGTTTAATCTAAGAGGAATCTTCTCAGGGTCATTAGATAGGACTTGTTTGCAATATATTAGCGATAGCTTGCTTGACACTTATGCAAAATTATTTTTAGGGTTACCCATGTTTTTCCATATTGTAGAATGGAACACTAAAATGAATATCATAGATAGCTGTTACAATTATGGGAAGATGTAGCTAAAAGTGGATGATAGCTAAGCTATTAAATATTACAAAATTTACAAGCTTTACATTTATTTTATTATGAACTTTGTAGGTATAAAATTCAATTCTTTTTCCAAACCAATGTCATGTTATTAGCAGGCATTTCTATAGTATCCATAAGAGAAAGATTATTTTGCTCAGCTAATATTGTAAGCTCAGTCAAGTCTCGAAGACCCCAAGAGGAGTTCCTAGCTCTGAGTGACTTATCAAATTGTACATTACTTTCTGGTGTTATAGCACCATCTTTACTATAAGGCCCATAAGTGATCATAAGAGCATCTGGTTTTAAGTAGCTACCAGCATTTTCAAACAGTCCAATTGTACAGTTGTATGGGCTAATGTGAATCATATTAGCATTGTAAATGTAGTCTATGCTATTTTCTTTGAATCCATATTGATCCAGCTTGTTTCTAATATCTAACAAAATTGGTTTATTTACATTTTTTGTAGGACAATTATTAGCATAGTATTCAATGCTTCCTAATAAGCTTTCATCAAATTCAGTTGGTTGAAATTTCACACTTGGAAAGTGTGGCGCAAAATGTGCTACATGCTGTCCCGATCCTGATGATATTTCCAGGAACAAAACATTTTCATCTTCATTGCCTTCACCTTCACAGAATATGAATCTCTGTAATACTTGCAATATTGGTTCTTTGTTTCTCGAGGCAGCTGGGTAGACAAGTTTTTGGATTTTTAATCTGGAACCAATGTTGATATAATAGGTTAGTAGGTAATCTAAAATAGGGTCACACTAGAGTCAATTTAAAGAGATTGTTTATATTAAATTATAATTTTTTTTAAGTCAGGTTCAAGTTACATTTAAGAAACTCTATTATTAATTATCTTATTAAATAGGAGACCAGTAGACTAGAGATAATGTAATTTAAATTTTGCCTTCTAAATTAAGATGGCAAAATAAAAAGTCTCAGAATTTATGGCAAATATTATTTGATACTACTTATGTTGAACAGTGCATTTTTTCAGGTTGAGGTAAGTTTAAGAGTAAGTAAGTAAGGTAAGGACCAAGCCTAGAAAAACTGGAACAAACTTACAGCTATATTTTATTGTAAGATCTTAAAAAATACCGTCATTTGAATGGTGAAGCTATCATTCAAATGGCACCTGCAAAATTTACTTACCTGTCATTTGAATGAAAACCATGGGTGATATCTTGCTTATCCGTCATAGGTCTCTTGAGAACCTTAGCAAGGTCTATGGTTTTGGTATGTTTGTTCACCACCCGAGTGACAATGCAAGATGCAATTCTGATAAGGCCAGTTTTTATAGTTTTGTGGATCTGCAATATTTTGACACTTATTACGTTTATCAGGAATAAATTAATATTAGCAGCATCACACATGGATTGGATGGATTCAAGCATGAAACATTATGATGACCCAAGTCAAGTGTTTATTCTGATTCAGTGAGAAATAATTAGATATCAATATTGTTAAAGGATGATGACATAATAAACCTAATCTTGGAGGAAATATCTAATAGCCTCTGTTTTACTGTGGAGATATAACAAAGGAAACCTGCCTCTGAGCAAGCAAAACGATAATTTACAGATTTCTCTTCTTTTTTTAGCAAGAAAATCGAATACCAACTGGGGTAGTAGGTACTAGGTACCTTCTTATAATAAAATCTCTGGGTGTTTCAGTCGGCAGCGAGAAAGAACTTATTTTAAACGATAAGTACCGTCCGAACGCACAACATTTTAATTACAAAAATGTGATTAAGAAAAAGATTGTTTTGATTTGTTCGGTGCATAAAATATATTAAAGATAGATAGGTACACTTGTACACTACACTTACAACACAACCATTCAAGAACTTACTATTTAGAGTTATTTTAGTTACTTTTCGAGGGAAGGAGCATAGCAATAGCAATAGCAAACTCACACAGCCAGCAGCAGGGTGTAGTGGTGGACGATATACATCGATGTATTAAAAACACCCGTTGTATAGTAAGTTACTATACAACGGGTGTTTTTAATACTATTAGTAACGATCCATCGAATCGAACCGATGTATTGTTAATTTTTCAACATCAATATACATCGATGTTTTTTTACTCGATGCATCGAATTTTTTTTAATTATTATTTTTAATTAATTCATTAGGTATTTATTTCAATAAGAAGCACTCGAACAGTATTTCGGTCTGAAAAAACTTAAATTATTCTTTTGGAGTTGGCAACATCGGCCACAGACAAGACTGACAACTACAAGTCAGTCAGCCAACCTATAAAAAATAAAATACAAAATGCAAGTGGGTGAGTCAAGTCAAAGACACTCGGATGAGCTCGGGTTTTGGGCAATTGTGTATCCTTTGAACACATTACTCTCCTCTTTTACGCAGTCGTGTAAAAACAATCGATTTTTTTTTTTTTTATATATCAATATTAAATCGATACCACTATCCGATGCATTACATCGAAAAAAACATCGATGGTATTTTTTTATGTCCATCACTAGCAGGGTGCCTTATCCAATAATGTACAACCAAACCATGGATTGTACAGCCATGGAAAACACAGTCCGGAATTGATGTACATTTTGGTCGCAAATTCCATGGCTGTGTAATCCAAAAGCATTGCAAGCCGTACAAAATTAGCACACCTTTGGAAAACACAACCCTAGTAAACGCAGCCCATGGCTTCAAATGGCAATATCCCACAGCGTGTCTGTCTGGAATGTACTGCCATGGATTAGGTACACATCCATGGAATTTGATGCCTATGCTTTGTTTGCACTCGCCAATTACTTACTCACTCACTTGTTGATACGACTCGGATTGGTTAGGTTAAGTTGAAACATATAAATTACGCACGAGGCGAGCGAGCATAGCGAGCGTGCCGCGGCGGCGCCCGCCGAAGTATGCGCAGTGTGAAGTTTTGTTTCGTACAAAAAATGCTAGATTGCTCTTATAAGAAAATGATCTCGGCTGCACTATTAAAGGGCTAGCTCGTAAAGGGCTGAGGTGGCAACCCTGTCAATGGCCAGTATTATTTTAACTTTAGGATGTTCTAATTTTTTTTTAAATAAGTTTATATTATAAACGAAATAACATATGATATTACCTCCATGGCGTGAATACTCAAAGATTGATGTCACATTCAAATCTGACATAATCATTATCATAAATTGACTGTCAATCTTTGAAACAATAAGACTTAGCAAAAAGTCCTGAATTCAACACCAGAAACTTTGCTTTAAAAAGCTAGTTTGAATGGTGCTCTTTGTTGGGGTCCGGTTAATGTACGACCATGTATTACACAGCTCAAGAATGCACAACCAGGAAAGTACGGGCAGGAAAACGCAGCCAGGAATTCATGACCAAATGTACATGAAATCCATGGTCGTGCAATTCTGACAAGCGTTGAACATGTTTTTTTTATATACGACCTGCTGATGTAACAACATGTATTTGGCGGCCGCTGCCGCTTGCTTTGCTCGCTCGCCTCATGCGTAATTTATATGTTTCAATATAACCTAACCAATCCGAGTCGGATCAACAAGTGAGTGAGTAAGTAATTGGCGAGTGTAAACAAACCATAGGTTTTGGCATCAAATTCCATGGATGTGAAAAAGGATCATACAAAAAAACGTTAGGAACCAAGCCGTAAGTTTCTTGCCCGTTCTTCTAGGCTTTGGTCGCGAGGAACTGGCGATAGATTCACCTAGTATATAAGACGTTTCAAAGTGATCCTTGTGATTGTACTGATTATAGACCGTTTTGATTTTGATTTTGTGTAATCCATGGATGTACATTCCAGACACGTGCTGGGATTGTACGACCCGTATTTGAATGCCATAGGAAGCCATTGGCTGCGTTTTATCGGGCTGTGTTTTCCAAAGATGTGCTAAATTTGTACGGCTTGGAATTAGGGTTGCCAGATACTGGCTTATTATTTCCTGGACATTTCTGGGGTTACAAACGGAGTTGGAGTTTTTAGATTCCAAATCCAACTACAAATGTTTGCTGTTGGACCGGCAATACAAAAAAATATAACAAAAATGCTAGTTAGGTACTTATTTTAAAAGAAAAAACAAATGACTTTAAAAACATATTTATTTTTTATAAAATCTATAGGTAATTTTTATTCATACCATACAAAACCACATATTAGAATTTTTAGTTCCAAATAAAAATTAAGCTACTCTTTAAATAAAAATCGTCTCGGCTCGTCCGAGGTACGAGTATGCGTGCCGCTCCTTGGTGTCGTTACTTTGTGGAAAAAAACTAGTGATCATGAATTCCGGGACAGTAAAGTGTAATTACTGGACACGGGACCACACGTGAAATTCCGGGGCTTTCCCGGAAATCCTGGCCATCTGGCAACCCTACTTGGAATGTACACCCTTGGATTACACAGCCATGGAATTCGCGAACAAATTGTACATCAATTCCGGGCTGTGTTTTCCGCGGCTGTACAATCCATGGTTGTACATTATTGGCACCCATTTTGTTGTTTGTTTGTTTTGTTTTTTTTTCTTGTCTTGCTCTTGTTTGTTTAACTTTGTTTACCATGCCATTTTCAGTTCTGGTTTTGAATAAAGGTAGCTTGGATATGTCACTATCTAATGTTACTAGGTTACTACTTACCACTTACTACTATTGATGCTTCAAACAAACAGACAGGGCAATGATGGACGACTTTCAAAAAGAACTTGTAATGGGGTTTTTTCTGGACGATGATAACATATCCACAGTTAGCAAATCAGTCATTTTAATGACTGATATATTAATAGAAAATGGCAAAAATTTGAATGCGTTCAATGAAGCGGTATGTGTGGAGAAGCCATCAGAAATAAATCATTCGCCACCTTTGGAGTCACCTGAAGCACTCAAAGATTACTATGAACAATCTGTAGTAAATTTTTGCGATGATGATTATGAAGCCATCTTCAAAGCAAAGAAGACCACTGTGAAGGTAATAATAAAACAAAATTTTTAGTACCTATATCCGGGAAAGGTAGATGTTACCCTAAACTAAGCTTTGTGGCTAACTAGAATAACACTCCTCAGCTGGTATAGCTCTCCCTTCTGCCTTAACTAGGCTGTGGGTTTCATCCCTACACAAACATAATTCATGTAGATATGTTCTGTTTTTGGTATTAAAATGTTTTAGGTATTACCTAGTGTACCTATCTTCAAAAATAGAAACTATAAATTCTGTTTATTTTTTTCAGGAACTAATCAGTTTCTTGCAAGCCTTTGTTCCTCCTGGAAATATACCATTGGACAAAAAAGTACATATATTTCTTATGTTTATCATGAGTGATCTATCTTATAATGAAATTGGAAAACTGTTTAGTCTACACAAATCAACTGTGAGTCATATATTTCAAGAAATTGGGACTCATTTCACTGAGAATCGCCACAGTTTTATCAGTTGGCCATCAGTAGAAGAGCAACATGTCACCAGAATAAAAGTGAATAGCAGATTTAAATTTCCCAACTGTGTGGGGTTTATCGATACATGCCAACTCAAAGTAGGACAAAGAAAAAGTAAATATAACACCATACTTCTACAGGCAGTTTGTGATGAATCACTAATGTTTATTGACATCCACATAGGTGATGTGGGAAAAACAAAGAAAAATAAGGTGTTCAAAGATAGCACATTATTACAAGGGTTGCCGAACTTGATTGACTTTGATAACCACTTACTAGGTGATTCGGAGTATAAATTAAAAAATAATTTAATAACACCTTTTACTAGTGAAGAACTACTAACAAGTGAAGAGATGAAGTTCAATGAAATTCATTGGAAGGCCCGGTCATACATTGGACATGCATTTGAATTGCTTAAAGAAAAGTTTAGAAAATTAAATCACATTGACAACATTAAGCCAGATGTGATAAACATGTTGATTTATTCTGCATGTGTTTTGCACAATTTCATTTTAATGCATGAAGGCAGCTCTGAAGTTAAAGAAGAAACCATCAGTTGTGATGATGGGATTACCCTGAATACTGATATAGTAATGTCAGCTATGGAAAAGCGTCAATTTCTGTGTAATTATATTAACTACATTGATTCTGACGTTGACCCATTGCTTTCTAGATAGCACCTAACATTCTAAAAGTAACCTTGAACCATGGAAGAATATATGAGCTAGGAATGGAAGGTATGTTAATTTTGTCATTGTACATATTTAGGAAAATAAAATACCAGTAATGTTATAATACTTATATTTTCTCCACTAATATGGAAAATTAATGATGTCACTAAATTTAAATGGTGTTCTAAATATAAAAATATAAATAAAATCATTTTTATGATATATTTTTCCCAGCAGAATCAAATATCTACTCATACAAAATGAACTAATAAACATTCTACAGCTTAGATTAAGCCAGTATAAACAGTTGCATTTCTTGATAACGACATAGGTAATAACTTAATTTAAATTCCTATCTATTATTTGCTTAAGAAATAATATATACAGATTGAGATACATTTTTTAAAAGATAAAGATACTTTGATTCTTTCACGGTGGGAACATTTTGTATATTTTTATTCGTATCTGGTGGTTTTTCAGCCCAATATTTGAAAAGTAATAATAATTACAGGAAATTGATTAAATATGTGAGTAATATTTTGATGAACAAATGGTTTTAATAAAGTAAAAATCAGTACCTATCTTGAGAATTGCTATGGATGGCTTTTTCATCTTAAGATTTTCACTACATACCAAAGTGAATCAAATAATGTAGGTCTAAAATATTATTTTCTCTGTCCTTACATTAGGCACTAAGTTGGCAACCTACAAGGCACTATGCATTAGCACAGCAATATTTGCTATAATTATAATATTTTCACTTTTCAACAAAATCTAATAACTTTTATATTACATGCTATGATAAACCTCTCAATTTTATAATGTCACCCTTTACTTCGAAAACACCATATACTTAAAAGACTTGAAAGAGATAGTTTAGTACAGTAAAATAGTAATCTACCAAGATCATGTTAATGATTTATTTCGAATGCTGAAGTGTTCATGGCGTAGTTTTCTTGAGAGACTTTTACAGAAATTTAGGGGCACTTATATTGCTGTCTCCGAATAGATGGATTGACTTTACTTCGTAACAACACTTAGCCACTAGCTCAACTCTTAATTTCTGAACTGATATAGCATTTGATAAAGAATGAGTCACAGAATTTTCTAGATAAGTTTGAGACACTATGAAGATTGTCATGACAGTTAACTGACCATTTTCTACTTTGTTTGACTACGTCAAACTAATTTCTTTAGCTCTGTGGCTGTTAAACTAACTCTATATATACATTTGATTATATTTACAAAATAGCTGCACTGTATTATAATAAGACTACGGAATGTAACAAAATTTACGCCTCAATATTATATGCGTCTAAAGCTGAAGCAGAACTTATGACACCATTTACTAATATTTACAACAGCATTTAATCTTAATTATGCAAGTTCTTGTATTTAAGTAGTTAAAGTAGATAGTAATGCCATCTATCCATACACTTCCTATAGTTGACTAAAATTTTATGTTTCTACCTTTCTCATGCGTTCTGCTTTAGCGTTAAACACATTTATGTATTAATCGATCACTTAACTACCCATATAAAAAGTTAAAGTAGAAATATCAGTTGTATTGATATTCTTCTTTTAAATGCATAGTCCTTTGTTTACTATGAAAACGGTAATAGTCTCTATGATCTAAACTGTACAGCCACTTAGCATATTTACAATCGAAATCATCACTCTGCGTCCACTTCACTCACACCATACATTTACTAATATTGTCTCGGCCTACACGCTCGGAAGGCTTGGCACACGCACCGCCATACGTCGTCCCAGAGTTCCAATCACTTAGAAATGGACCCGTACACAGTCAGTTTGGGTAATTCTCAAATATAAGTCTTTTTCACTTTTTGTAAAGTGCCACACTTGAGATCTTTGTCTAGGGATTCTGTAGAATTTCGTAGGTCGAGTGTTCGCTCTTTGCCGAGCTCGAGATGCAGATTGTCCGGTTTTGAACACACATTCGCAACCATGTTGACATTCTTGGACCGTGGCGGCATGTAGGCTGAATTTGCATTCAGGGGTGTTTCTAAAGGACCCAATCTGTAAACAATAGCACGAGGTTAATTTATGCTTTAGAATATTAAAGCATTCGTAGCTTAATAACATTTTTCTTATCACTATTTTATTATATTACTGAATGTACATGTATGTGTGTGATTATTTACATTTTAAACATTGATCTTTGTGCTGTAGGTACTACAATTTGTGAGTAAGCAAAATAACACACCACGATAACAGAATTGGCACTGTGATTGCTGACATGCTTTGAAATAACAAAGTGATAGTAATAAATGCGAGTGCTTTCAACTCACTTCCAGAAATCGTAAAAATTCGACTGTAAAGGAAAACTGTTTCGTCAATATCTTCCATCACCAAAAGAGGAACAATGTACTAAATGACTGAATAAAAATATAGCATACCATACCTGTTCAACTGATTGTGTTGTTCATTAAAGGGTGAGCTATCTTGAAGAAAAGGGTGGCGAAATCGCCGGGAGAACAGGTACCCAATGACGAATCCAACCATGAGCGTCACGAGGCACGAAGCCACTACAGCTGTCATAAGTGCTTGTGCACTGTAGATATTCCCTTCGGCCGCTTCCACCGTTAACGAATCTATAAAATATAATTAACACATTATAATCTGTTATTCATATATTCACAAAAAACACTTTTGTTGTTATGAATTTTATGATAGATACGTACCGGTTTCGTGTTTGTTGTGGTTCGTGCTTTTTTCTTCTGTCAAAACGTTCGTTTCTACAACTTCTATCAGAATTTCATTTTGAATATCGTCTGTTTTCTGTCGGTCAGATTCGGATAGCGTGGGTTTCTTTGTCCCCGGATTTCTATTACTATGTCGGTCACCCGGCAGGAGGGCTGGCAATTTATTACATATTTCAGTCTTTCCGTACTCTACATTTTGTAGAAACCTCTCGGGGTTTGGAAATTGTCTGTTTCCAACCCAAGAGCATTGTTGTTGCTTCGAGTCCCATGCGCAATGAGGATCTTGTAACGCAACACATTCCCTAAAACAAATAAAAATCGTAAATAAGCAGTTCATCAAAACATAATTTTCAATAAATAATGCATGATAATATCGCACACATACCTGCATGATTGCACGTTTCCGCAGTGAGAGAGCGTTACAGCTTTTATGATATCACCAGATGCTACTATTAATTTCTCTGTAGTTAAAGCAACGTGCATTTGTTTGATCGGTACCCCTTGGGGTAGGACCTGTACTTCAGAAATCACAGCCGTTCGCACAGGGTTCCTGCTGTACTCGTCCACGCTGGCATCGAACACGCCTTCGTTTGACGCTACGTTTACAGCCTTTATGACTCTACCATCATCGGTACCTATGTACATAACATCGTATTTGTTTCCATTCATTGCTTGTACTTGAGGATGTACAGCGATGGCGGAAAACCGGTACTGGAGACTAACTCTAACCAAAATAGGTTTTGCCAAAAATGTAGGCACAGCTTTATCCATCAATGGATGAGTTTTTACAAAATTCACCGCCGCGTCAGACAAAGTTCGGCTATCTTCTACGCACGATCCTGGTCTATCTGTAGGAATTTTCTCCTTTTCAAGGGGTAACCAGTTCGCGTTCATGCTTTCTTGCCCTTTGAATGTTCCTTCAAAAGCATCTAATATATCTCTCATGGCGAATGCACAAACGGCTGACCCTCCTATGGCGTTTTGGGGTGTTGTAAAGACTGCGTATATTATGTCGTTTCTGCTACCCCCACTGCCATAAATGCCGTTAATCAGATCTGTTGTAGCCTCTAAAAACAAACATTACATAGATTAACATTAATATAGAATTCCCCCTTAAAAGTACCAAAGAGAAAATTGCATGTAATAGGTAAAGCTAGACTTACGTATTTCGTCAAAATAAAACGGGTATTCTCCTGGCATTGAACAATTCATTCGGGTCTTTAAAAAAGATGTCCATCGACCGCTAAACGTATGTGGGCCACCTTTGTCATTTAAACATATCCTCGATACTCTTGAATATACAGCCTGTGGGATATAAATGTAAGTTAATTTAGATAACAATAGCGCATTAAGTAATAACTCGTTGATTTTTTTGACATATACCTTTCCGCAGTTCATGTACTCCACTGCTGTTTCCCGGTAGAAGAAATATACATGACTCGTTGAAGCCACAGCCCCAACGAACGACGGGTCATTTAATAACCGTAGATCCGAACGTTCTGTTCGCACTGACTCTCTATATATCAAAGGATCCGTTCCAGAGAAGTCTGCAGCCGTTGCTGTGTAAAGTTGACCATCTGAAAATAACGAATACAGAGTGAAGACGAGACCAGAGCATATAGTAATTATCTTCGTGACCTATGCTTGGTGTCTAGCAAGTTTCATTGTGCATCATTAGCATGAAAATTGCAGACGAATTAAGGAGTCGTGATGATGCTAATTATGCGGTTTCTTGATGATGTTCGCCACAATGAACATAATTTTCCTATTCTAGCTGTACATAACAGCTAAAACAATGTTTTTTCTCTTCCATATTGTATCTAACTGTGAAGGTAATAAATCGACCGGTATCGTGTTGATCGCGCGGTCGTGCTTCGTGCAACCCTTCTGCCAGCAACCGGGCGCAGCATCGTGCAGTGTTTTCAGATCATCACCACAATATGTGTTCACGACATTACTAGGAAGCGGCGCTATAAAGGTCAAAGAACACATCTTTAAGGAAATGTGAAAGTGGGGTGGTACGTACCAGCAAAAATGGCTGTTGAATTGTGTTGCGGGTCGTACGGACAGCGGCCAGACCCGTCGTATTCTTCAAGGTGGTGGTTTGGTGGGTGTCTGGCGTATCGCCTGCATAGGGGCTTGAATGCGTTAGTTCCACATACTAACAGTCTTCCATGGGACCTTGCCGCTACACGGGGGTAATTCTGGCACTCATCTGCAGATTTTCCTTTCAGTTGACACAGTTCCCTATGCGCGTCTGTAGACTGCCATTCTATACGCTGTCAACAAAATAGTTCCTGTTAGTGATTTTTCGTAAGATTTAGGTTCATTCTGTTAGGACTTTAGTTAAGTGTGTAGAAATCTAATTTAAGAATTGATTTTGGAATGGTGTCATGACAAAATGCCTTAAAAGGCGGTCGCGTTAAATAAAAATAACCGTGTAATGTATTAGTATTCTAGCGATGCGCAGTGGACGTCGCCTTGCGCAGACTGTGAATAATTCAACGCATCACTGGCTAGCCCTAATATGTGACGAGTCATTTTAAACATGAATCTCGCTAAAAACACTTATTTTGTTTTCTTGAAGAATGTCTATTAGTTATACCTATTTTTATCAGTTTAAGAGCTGATTTCACCATGCTCTGTTTGTTACTAATTACAAGGAATTAACAGGCCGTTAAATCTAACCTTAGATGTCAAACGCGTGCATTTTGACATATTTAACAGCCCTTTAATCCTTTGTTAATCTAACAGAGCATGGTGAAATCAGCTCTAATTGTAATACTAATAGTATCTATCTATTATTATCTATTAGGTTGATCTAAGTTAGTGGATAAACTTACTACTGCAATGGCTGTGTCAACTCGGGCAAAACAATATCTTACCTAAAGGACGGCATATAAATAAGTCAAAAGCTTGGTCATGAAATAATTAACCTACACAAAGTAAATTCAACGTGCTCCGCTCAGTATTTCCATTGGAATAAGGTAAATAAGAGGACATTGAACGCAGATATAAAATACTTTGGAGAAGTTACATGCCTAGTATAAATATAGTGAGCGTTTTTTGATGAGTGAAACGTTAGCGATATCTGGCTGCGTGCCAACGCTAGTCTGGCCCTATGTCCGTCCGTCTCGTATTTTTATTTCATGTGCAGATTGTGATGCCATTAATCGTAGTCTCGAATGAATTATATATTTTGCTCTTACGTGAGCCAGATTGAAGTTCAGCAGTAATGTAGACGAGCAAAATATTTTACGATCATACCCATTCACATTTTTTGTGTTGTTCATAAATCTATGCGCCAATTTTAATAACGTAAGCAGTAGGTACTTGATGCATTGCACTAAAATTTTTAACAATTTTTATCATGTAACTTTGCTGTTGCATAAGAGTCATGTGTTCGGATATTCGTAGAAATAAAAAGCTTTCAACATTTAAAATGTTAGTTGGGTGTGTTGCAGATATTATTGTAAACAAAATTAACAAGATTTAGAAAATAAACAGGGCGCTGCCGGGCGAAATAGGGTCGTAACTAAGAATAAGCTGTAAGTGCATGAGGCAACGGGGTTCTGTAGTTGTTTGCGCAAGATTAGATGCATAAACCTGTAGTCAAGTGTTATACCTATTAATATCATTGGAGTTGGTAGAGCTGGTCTGGTCCCAATGGCTATAGGAGTAGGTACTTATGTCAGCCATTCAAAATCAAAAATCAAAATCAAAACGGTCTTTATTCAGTACAATCACAAAGATCACTTTGAAATTTGTTGGATTGGATAATCAATCTTGACTCGCCAGTTACAGGTCGCGGTAGTCAGGTTTAAGTTCTTCAAACATTAAGAACGATAGCTGAACATGCTGTATGTTTATCAATATTGCGATAAGTTTTTTTTCCTTTATTGACGTGACTTAGCAACTCCCGGTAACTTTTTTATATATTTGTTTAACTCACGTTTGTTGTAGACAGGTGCAAAATACTGCATGTTGTTTAAGCAGTGTTAGGTTTTTTAATGCGATCCGTGATTACAAGTTATATTTTTACTGACCTAAAGTACGAAATTTTATAGTAAAATGGTAACCAGGTTGTAGATGGTTTTTTAAACGAATTCGTGTTCATGTGTTTGATGTAGGTTAGTCGAGCTAGATTTTAATCGCCTAGGTAGGTATTTAATATTACCTGATCTGTATTTTCTGATAAGTCGTACAGGCTGAGGTTGTACACTGTATTTCTGAAACGAAAATAAAAAGTTATTCAAAAAACATTATTATTAAAAATAAAAAATAAAAAGATTTAGGCATATGTAGAGCAAAATGGAATGCCTTAAAAATCCCCAAACGCCTTTAGTAAAGTCAACAAATGTGCATATGTCATGATTGTTACCTGCCACCAACTATTATTGAGAAATCATCTTTGTCTAAAATACGGAAGTGGTCTGGCGCCGTTGCGTTGCCTACGAACTGTTCCGAAGTCTCATCACCTGTAACAAAGATACCAATTCATTAAAAGTTTTCTGCTTCCTGCTCTTAATCTTCAACTTTAGGTGCGGATATGAACTTGTTATTATCGAGAGTCTGTGTGCAATTCCGAATATAGCATCGTGATGTTAATTTAAAGCAGTAGCAAACTGATCCCTAAACGTTTCTGAGCTGGTCATGTTACTTTTTTTTATGAAATAAGTACAGAATCTTCCAATCTATAGAAATCATTTTTGGTGCGGATCAAAGGAACAATATACTATTGTAGAGCGATTAAACAACAATGAGGGTTTGCGATTTCATAACAATTGGTTGAGAAATTCTCACGTGAGTCCACCGAAATCGCAGTTTCTCGCACCTGCGGTGTTGGTTCGCATGAGATTGGAAGATTTTTGGAATTGTGATTCATTCTTCGAACGCTTTCTTTGCTGGTTTTATACCCTTATCCACATAAAATGTTGAATGAGGATAATTTCCTCAGTTTTTGTTTTAGCTGTAAAACGGTTAAGTAATAAAAAAATATATACCTACATAAATATGGAGTACCTGCTTATATAATATTATCATAACATTTTTATGGAATTTTTCTCACCACTCGTTTACAAACGCATTATATTAAGTAGTATAGCAGGCACTTGAATATAGTGAAACTAAAAGCACTCCTAGGGGAAGTTTCCGACACAAAATCAGAGTTTTATTCAGAAATTAGAACATGCGCTTAGTAAAACTACAGAAAAACTATAAATAAGTAAATATTAGTTACCAACCACACACAGCCCACGAGTGTAATCCCGGGGCACGGGACATTCATTACATTTCTATTATGATAGTAGACAGTATCATAATGACTTTAACAGTTTTCTTACCATTTTTGACATAGATCCGTGCGTTCGCGTCTGGCATCCAGGCGTGCGCCGTGGATGCAAGAAACAAGAGGACCGCGCGAGCGACGGCCATTTTGTTTTAGTGCCTTCTCCTTTCCACGTCCGCCATCTTCCCGCACCTTTCTCTGCTTTCTGTAACAAGTGAAGGACACATCAGTGGATGATTGCTTGAGATACGTACAGTCAGACTACACATTACCAAATCGTATTGTTTAACCTACTATTATAGCTAAGTAGAGCTTTTGAGCCGGAGACGGTATTCGACATAATTAAATCAGCTACTCGTTAAACGAGCATTATGAGAGATTCTTATATGGCATTAGGTACCTACCTACATATAATGTTACAATCTTTTCTGCCAAGTATATTATCTAAGACTGAGGGCGGATTGACTATCACAGATTAACGCTATAAAATATTTCTGCCTCTATCTTCCTTAGACATCAAAGAATCTTTAGTTGGTACTGAAAGATCTGGTCTGGAGATCAAGTCGCTGAATGTGGTTCTGTACCTAAGAGTTTACTTGTTTTCTGGTGTACCTACCTATTATCTCCGACCGGTATTCAATTGGTCTAACGGAAATCTTGTTACATAACTTTGCTTTAATATTTGAATCGATTTATTTATTTAACACTTTATTGCACAAAAATAAAAATTAAAGTGTACAAAAGGTGGGCTTAATGCTATAAGCATTTTCTACCAGCCAACCTTAAAGGTAGAAAATGATGTTGGCGTGCTATTATTAAAACTAAACAGTTACAAATTAACAAACGCAAAGTTACACGGTGAAGAGAAGAATAAAAAAAAAAAAAAAAAAAAGAAGTCTCTTAAAAGAATTACACCTAACACAAACATATACCTGCAAATACATTTCAATAGTACATGAAGCAACAAACAGAAATACAGTGGATGAGTGGTTTCAAACAACATTATAACATTTTAGTGAACTGATGAGATCTGTTTAAGGAAATGTTCATAGACTAAGCGTTTGAACACTAATTTATTGGGAGACTTTTTGATGGGAATGGGAAGTGAATTCCAAAGACCTACAGCTGCCACCTCAAAAGAGTTACCACGGAAAGAAGTTGAATGCTTAGGAGTCGCCAGAAGGAGAGTGTCAGTAGATCTCAAGTTGCGATCATGGGAATCAGAGAGAAAGGTAAATTTACTTTTTAGGTATAAAGGAGAATGGGGGTCCTTAAGGATCGAGTAAAGAAGACATAATGTTCTTCTATTTCTTCTTTCACGAATAATCGATGTTTTCTGTTTTGCAAGAATCCGCAAATAAAAAGTAACGACGATGCCGTCGTCGCGCTAAAATAACAAGCTCTCTGTATCCTACTTTAATCCCACCTACGCTGTTTCACTTATCCATATCATTATTTTCCCAAGATTCAACCTCATTCACAGCAAAAAAACTGGCTTACTCAAACTGATAATCAATGAAAATGACAGAGTAAATGTTGTTTACTGCACGCAGGCGTCGGATACTTGCAT
This sequence comes from Chloroclysta siterata, assembly GCA_932294275.1. NCBI lineage: Eukaryota > Metazoa > Arthropoda > Insecta > Lepidoptera > Geometridae > Chloroclysta > Chloroclysta siterata. The sequence continues at coordinate 10,360,034 of OW028598.1, forward strand.
GGTCGGTTCTCGGTCACACAGGATGCTCGACACGCACTATGTATCCTCCCGCAGCCTCTCACTGGTCCTCATTTGTTTTTTCATTCCATTTTTTAACTATAATCGTGAGAAGCAGAACTCGATCGACTTGTCCAGTCCGTGATCTTATGCCATCCGCTTAATTGCGATCTTATTTCAATATTTTTTTTACGTCTCGATCGGAATAGTTTATTGTGAGACGATCACGTTTTTATTAAACGTTTAAGTTTGTATTGCCATCGTAAATTATGTTGGTAGGATAGAGCTATAAACATTTAATAGGTTATTTCTCATGGTGGGGTTACATTTGGAAATTACATTATAACGTTTGAAAAATGAAGTTTTGTGCAATATCCACATAACTAGCTAACCACATAGTCAAGTAACTAGCTATCCCGCTGCATTGTGTATTTTTAACCCTGAAGCGCTTGGTTCATTTTTTAGTGACTGTTGTAAGGATTTATTATACCGAGCTTCTTGAGCTTCGTAAGCTATTGGCAAATCATTCTTAGTGCAGCGTTCGCTTGCACACTATGCAAAATCATAGCGCGTCATTGTGAAGTTGATACAGTCTCAATGTATTGGCCAAAAAACTACTTACCCAAATAATGTATAAAAGCAAAATGTTTATGCCGTCTCATCAACTTTGAATTGCTTCATTTACACGGGCTTGAATAAATCTGAATGAACATCACTCATGAAATGGTTTAAAAATGCATCAACAACATCCATTTTAATGCAACAGGCACAGATGTGCTACATTTGCATCTGACGCTAAGCAGCATTATTACTCAAAGGGTTGGGAGTTGCATGTAACAGGAGGCGCGGTGTTCGCTGCACAATTGCGCAGATGTTCCACAAAGGACCATGAGGGGTTTAAGCTGATATCATACTTTCCTCTACTCGTGTTGCGTTGCTGTTTTGATAGTACGCTGCATGAGCAAACGCGCATTCCATTGTCCTACACTACATTTTGACTGGTAAATTCCACAGCGGCGATATATTACGCTTTGAACCTGCAATTTATCGCTGAAACTACCGGTATCATTGCCGGCCTAAACAAACGTGAGGTTACTGGACTGTACAGGACGGTTGTACAATACCACACCAATGCAATGTAATATCTCACCTATTTTATCGCTCTCCAAAAAAGATAAATAGGCAATTCTTAAGTTAACAACCTTGGTTCGGATGAAACCTTCATCAAATATGTATAAAAATCGAACCCTGACGATCCCTCCCGCCTATATACGCAAAATAATGGCAGTTGGAATGGTACCTATCGCCTATTTCTATCTAAGATGACATTGTATTGTTTCGGGACGTTATGTTATTGTAGCTAACATATCAAGCTTGTTATGTTAGTTATACCAACGTACCTGCTTCGAATCGGGGATCTTGTTTAGATACCTGTGCCTGTGATGGTAATAAAACTATCCAATAAAATCTGTTTTTACGGCATCTCTGCTTTCGAGACTTTATTAAAGATGGCGGGAATATGTGTGGCCCAAACATAATAACCCAATGCTTAATTACTGTCGCGGTTGACATTTGACTCGTTCATAGCACGATGAAGACCCGCATAGCCAATACCCCGGGAAGATGCGGTTTATTGCGTCTATAGGCACAGATCGAACTGACAGTAAGGAGAAGAAATTCAGCTTGACTGTTCGGCCTCTTCAAACTCTACAAAATTTTGTTATTTCTTTGCATTTTACTCTACTATTTTTTTCTTAGAGCACTCGCATCTTTCTCCACATTACCCCAAAGGTTTAGTGTAAAAAAGCTACTAATTAGCGATAAGTTCTCCTACTATGTATAAGTACTTTGTTTTGGGCAATACAGAATTTTATCTAAAACGTCTATAAGGTAAAGGTAAGGTACTTGATTAAAATTCTGTCGATTAAAAATCTGAACACCTAAAACGATCTTTGACCGTACTTACCTACCTACCTATTATTCGTTTTACTAAAATACGTTTGTGACCTTAAAAAGCACAAGTAAATAAAAAAAAGCAAAGTGAAGACTGCAGAGTTGTCTAAGATACCTTTATCTAATGGGCCTTTTTACCCAAACGATACGTTGGCACACAATAAGGTTTTTCGAGACGATAAAATACAGTTTTCGCGACATTTTTCCATATCAACGCACGATTTATAGCTGCTTCCGGCAATGTCACACCTGAAATATTATGTGTCTTTAAACGAAACGCGACAGAGATACGTGGACTCAAACGTGTAGGGAAGAAAAAAGATTTGTTTTCTGCAATTTAAATGATCCTATGAGTCAAACCAATGTTAGTCATGCTAGTTGTAGATGCATACAGGTTCCATTACAAAGCTATATCATGTACTGATTTCGCCAAATCCTTCCTAGTAGGAGTACTAGAACTAGTAGGAGTAGGCAAAGAGTTGTCAAAAAGCTTGCATCAATCATCATAAAAACTTTTCTAAGAAAAAAGATAAAACATATTTGACATTATTTTGTGCCAGATGAATCAAAGTTAGTAGTTAACAAGTTACTAATTATTGACTATTTCTTGCAAATACCTCGAAATCTATTGCAAAAAGCTAAGTGTGTGAGGAAAACTAAGCATATATGAATTGCATTAGGCAAATATGCAGACGCTAAACAAAAAACCTATGATTATATAAGTTAGATACCTATACATTATCATTATGATTTCAATATATCGAGTTCATAAGACTTCGATCTCTATGTAAGGTATCGGTTATTCATAAATTTACTGTTTGCATTATTTTTGTCTTAATGAACTAGCTCTATCATAATTAAGGACCAACTATATGTTGTTATTCATTGTGACGTGTTTGTGCATACTTACTAGCATTCAACCCTAGCTCTTTTGGTCTATTACGCATCTTCCTCGATAAAAGTTGATTTACGGCATAGAATATAATAGTTTTCAGTACTTACGGCCAAAGGGTGCCTTTTATGTGGTTTATATTTTAGCATTGGACGAGTGCGCATTAGTCTTCTCTTAACCAAAATAATTCGATATACCTAAATTTTATTTGTTTGTTGTAAGTTGTAACTATCTAGTGCACTATGCCTTTTAAGTAATTTTTATACGTACCTACCTAATTTCCATTTAAAACGGGATATTTACCATGATTTGTGAGTTTGATTGTTTCCCGATATTTCGGCACAGTTGCATGCACCATGACAGCCTTCACAGCTCAGTTGGTAGTAGCTCTGCCTTCTGTGCCGGAGGCCGTGGGTTCGATCCCCACCGAGAACAAACATTTGTGTGATGAACATAGATGTTTGTTCTCTGTCTGGGTGTTATATAATATTATAAGTATATACTTACAAAAAAAAAGCATATAAGTAGTATATCAGCTATCTGGTTCCCATATCACAAGCTTTGGCTTAGTTTGGGGCGAGATAGTGCTGTGTGGAATGTCCACCAATATTTATTTATTTTATTTATTTATGATCACGGGTCGAACTGAATATTAAAAAATGTAAATTATGTTCATAACCATGATAGTTTCAAGAATCGTACCTACCTAGTCTGAAAATTCTCATATGAAAGTATTGAATTGAATAATATTGGATTGAAAATAATATTTTGATCTACTAAATTGTTATCATGTAGTTAATCATTATGTGCCCTACCTATTCTGATACCGATGTTGATAGTATCGAGTACTACGCATTTACTAACATAATTTCTTCGTGGCTTCTGATTACAAATTGCTGCAAATATTTTTGTAGAATACAAAACGTCCATATTCATATCAAACAAGTGTTTTACTGTTTAATACTCTTCTCGTTACATGGATGATTACTTCACATTTTCTCCGTCACTGGTGCTACTTTCAAACTTCCTCTCTCTCTCTTGTCGTGTCACTAGTTTTCTTTCGAAACAGTGTGGTGAAAGGATTAAAGTGCGCCTGAAGAGGCTCCTTTCAAGCACTTGACACATATTATAGAACTTTTAAGGTTCTACGACATGCCGGTTTCCTCACGATGTTTTCCTTTACCGTTTGAGAGTACTGGCATGGTGCATATAATTTTTTCCTCTGAATGGATGACACGGTATCAGTTTATAAATTCTCAGACTTACATTCCTAGGCCTTGCTACAACTACTAGTGAACATTATGTCTGCGTCAACGCATGTGGTATTTTCGTCTATTAACTATCGCGGCAGATGACGCATAAAATACAATACATACCTAACCTACGCTACGCCAGGATGTTGATATTGTCTTTCATTGATCGCTATTGTAATAAAACGTACTATAGTATTACCTACTCTATTTATAAACAAGACCTAAACGATTTTGAGATCGAGTCAGCAATCGTTCTGATTCGATCGTCCAAACCTTTTTTTTTTATTTTTTTTTATTGTTAATAGCTAAACGTTTGACTGCCATCTCACCTGATGGTATGTGAAGATGCAGTCTAAGGTGGAGCACCTATAAATCCTAAGAGGATAATCCTATATGTTTACTGTTTTTGACTTGCTAGGGTGGGGTTGGTAATACAATACTTTAACGTAGTAGAGTCGTACTGCAAGTACCTACCTCAACTCTGTTTTTTGTATTTGGTGTTTAGTTTTCTGTATTTCAGCCCGGGTTCTTGACTCCATACAAAACCCTGGCTCACAATACCGAAATAGGAATACCAGAAACGACTTGAGTCTACAATGTGCGACGTTTGTTCGTCGCGTTCCACATTGTAGACGTGAATATTGTTTACCCACAAACACTACGACACTGATTACATTATCATGTGAATTGTGATTAGATGTATTAGACGATGCAACTGGATAGAGTCGTTCTTATTAAAATCTATCTCAAAAAAAAAACTAGGTACCTATCTTCCTAATAACCAGAAGGAGAAAATACTAACAAAAAAACCCTAAACGAAAATAACCTACTGTTATTAAACGTTACCATGAACTAGTCTATTATAAGTTCTGTTTTGATCAAGTTCCGAAAAATGTGTGTGGTCTTTATCATAACAACATCATTACTAAATATATACTCACTCATACCTTATCAAGAAATCAAGCGTAAAGATACGGGGCGCTCATTAAAATAGTGAATAACTGTATAGGTTTCAGTAGTATTAACGGTTTCTTTATTTGGTTCAAGAAATTCCATTGAAATAACTAGCTCTGTTCTTTACTTCAATTAAAACTATAACTGATACTAACCGTTATTTCTGAACCAGGAACAATTTACAGGCGCTCGATACATAGGAGTGCATAACAGCTAGCTTTGTACTGATCAATTTACACCGTTTAGAACGAACAAATTTTCCCTCGCAAATTTTATATTTTTGAAGATATAAAATCCCTGAAGTTATGAGTAATATAGTAGTTATAACTTCAGGGATTTTATATCTTCAAAAATATAAAATTTGCGAGGGAAATATAGTAGTAATATAGTAGTTATGAAAAATCACAATCAACCAAGTTTCGGAGAATAACGCTACAAAAACTCAGCAAAAATATTATTTTGTTCCAAATATCTTCGAAAATGTTGGAACGTGCTAGCGAGAAGTTACCTATCTAATGGTTTTCAGCGTCTTGCGCTTATTACACGATTTTGTCTACGGCTGTTGGTTACTTAGATCTGGCATTTCATTTGTACCACGTTCGGTACATCTATCAAGCTTAAATACTTAAGTCTGACTGAAATTACTGAATCAACAAAACGTGAACACAAAAGTAATACCTAACATAATTTTGAAATTTCTGAAGTGTTTTACCATCTAAATGCAGGCGACAGTATCCTAGGTTACCTACACGCGACGACGTAACGCTAGCGTTGCGTCGCGTGTCGTGTCGTTTTCGTCCATTCGCTCGCTAGTTACCTACTTGCCCTGTGTCAACAATGCACGCTCTCTCTCCTTCGCTCCCCTGCATATTCGGTTTTGTTTGTACCGCCTCCTCAACGCACAGAACCCCTGACCGTGAATCTGAGCGCTCTCTAACGGTTAGCTTAATTTATTTATTCAGCGTACTGAATAGTAGACACTCACCAGTCGAAAGTATCCTCCGTTTAGTAATCCAATTACGGTGCGTTTCCAACTCCCGGGTCATGAGGACAGAAAATCCAATTTTGGTGAACACAAACACAATACAACTTTTCTTTCCGACCGGTAGAGGTTCACAGATCACAAGATACACAAATCGGTCGAAGGCACTGGTATCACAGCACGAACCGGTTGGTAAGTAGGAGAATGTAAAGTTGTGTTTACGACGCGTTGGCGGTGAAGTTAGAGCGAATGGAAGCGAGTGGAGTAACGCTGTCGCGTGCTGTCGCGACGCACTCGGCACTGGCACTGGCGCGGCGGGCGCCCCTCCGTCGCGGCCCGAACTCACCCAGCAAACAGGCTTCTACTACCTCGGCTTGCGTATGCGCTGCGTTGCCACGTTTAACAACTCCTCGCTCGATACAAAGCGTTGCCAGTTCTACATTTTTTTTTTGTTTTGTGTCGACGACGCTTCTAAATGAGGGGTCATAAAGTAGAACCGGAGTTCGACGAATAGAAAAAGTAGAGTCGGATAAGAAGAAGAACATTTTGATGCAGACGCTTGGAATGAGCTTGGCGAATTGCTTTGGAAAGTTATCCTGCTTCCTATTAAAATAATCCAAAACCTGGGTGGGGTTATAAAAAATATATGTTTAGAGAATTTTACAATTGCAACTGTACTATACCTACAATATCAACGTGATGGAAGTTAAATAGGTACCTAATTAATAATTGAGTACGAAGTACCTAGATACAAAATACAAAATACAAGATACAAAATACAAGATACAAAATAACTCGGATAACCAGCACAAAAACCTCAGACTAGAAAATTACCATTATCATTGAATTGAAATGCAAAATGTGGCTATGAACCAAATGGCACAACCAGCATGTGGCGGACGATGCTAGTTTATTTTCATTATTATCCCTCGCACACCCCTCGCTGAGTGCCATGCCAGGTAGGGAGCGATGGGCGAGCCTATCACAAAAAAATTAAAACGGACGAGTGCAAGTGGGACTCGCGCCCTGAGGGTTCCATACTCAGCTAGATCCCATATTCCTTGGCTGGAAAACCTCCAATCACTTAATTCTTTCTAAATCGTCATTAGAACCTTTTCGGTTTTCAGTCACTTTATCGTACTTACACACTTCAATGCCCCCTGAAATCCCTCTAGTTTAGACATTTTCGTTTATTTGTGCCAATTGTTTTAAATGACTGAAAGTGTTGGAAGTTTTATACATTGTTAAATTGTTATGTATAAAGTAAGGGATGGTCATAAATTTTATGTTATTATACATTTAGCCGTTCTTGAGAAAAAATCCTTGACAAACACACTGACAACAAAGTGATCCTATATGAGTTCTGTTTTTTTTTGGTTCAGTTACGGAACCCTAAAGGTGGTCAAAGAAATCTCGTCATTCAACCAATGTGATCCTTCATAGGTAAATTAATAGGAAATAAAGCAGTTTTAAAATATTTAACTACTCCAACAAAGGTTTAGAAGTAACCTTCCAAAGTTATCGAATTCCAATCTTTCATTGATGCCTGAACTGACATATTTGCGAAGTTTGCAAATATAATATGTATTCTCCAATCTTCCTATTTCTGGGCTCATTTAGGTGCAATACCCTGAAGAATATTTTACCAGAGGTGTAGTATTTTAACCATCAATGAAAATTAAATAGGAAATAAAGCAGTTTTAAAATATTTAACTACTCCAACAAAGGTTTAGAAGTAACCTTCCAAAGTTATCGAATTCCAATCTTTCATTGATGCCTGAACTGACATATTTGCGAAGTTTGCAAATATAATATGTATTCTCCAATCTTCCTATTTCTGGGCTCATTTAGGTGCAATACCCTGAAGAATATTTTACCAGAGGTGTAGTATTTTAACCATCAATGATATTATATAACTCATGAGAAATGACCACGGAACGGAACGTGTATTTATTGTGGGAGTATTTGTACGTGTCAGGTGCTACCTGGATGTGTACCTGCGCTAATGCTATTATGCAGCCATAACTTTCTGTCAAACCGTAGTTGTGCGTCTATGGATGCTCGTAAACCGGCTTAAAATATTTTATTTGAATATTATACATATTAATACATAACCATGTAGTTCAATAATGCAATTTTGAATATAATATTTTAATAGGTAAGGTAAGATATGAAAATCCTCATATTTATATCCATAAATAACATGAACTCCACTCCAAGTAATTAAATTCAAAGAGTTGCTCTTATAGACACAACCCGTGAAATCATTTCAAATCTTCAAACTAAAGCTCCAGATAACATTTTCCTCTGATTTAAATATAAAAGAAATAAACGACACATTGCTTAGGGCTTCGTATCTAATGTCCAACTTTCTCCACAATAACATATTATGGAAGATAAATACGAGGTCCGAGATCTCTGTCTTCCGATATGCACAGGTAGTGGAGCGGGTACAACGCGGTGGGTTATCGAAGACATTTGTCACAGGCTCGGCTATTCAGCTTATGATAAAATGTTACCCGAACTGCCTCTATAGAAAAGTCTTGTACCTACACCCAAAAAACGCAAAATAGCCAACTCATCAACTTGTATCTCTAACGTTATTATACCAAATCCTGAAACAAAGTCAGATTAACAAGGTATTTTATTGTCCTGGCTTATAAGTCTGAGGACTTTGCTTCGAATTAGGTTATCAGATATGAAACGGTTTACGATCTCTCTGGAACCTATTTGCATATCAGCGCTGTGGGCTGTGGGTGTGTGCCGAATGCGCCGCAAGCTGGGAACAATATATTTCAGCAAAAGACGACGTCGCTATCTCTGGCTATTGTACAAAACAGCAAGAAAGGTACCTTTTGCAACTGGCGTTTTGCCACAAGCAAACAAAAGTCTTTGGGTTCAGTTCCATTCTTTCACATCTCGGGCATGCGTGAAAGTGAAGGCTGCAAAGTTTTTCTGCTCTACGCTACTCTGTATTCTCATAATTACGAGAACTCAGTAATCTCAGAAATTGTTTATCAAACTAGTTATTTTTCAAAAGCTAAGCGGTTTTTACTTACCGAACTGTATAAAGAAAGACTAAAAGTTGTTAGTATCTACAGCTCATCGATAAAGCAAAAAAGTTATCTTCGGCTTTCCTAGAGGTGAGACCTTGATATAGACGTTAGATGGGGCTTCGCTAACGACGTCGCTGGCATTTCACTTCGCCGACAAAACGGCTACATCTTTCCTCCCCGGGCCGCCGCCGCCACCCTGATAAGGCACATAGTGCGCCATTTGTCATTAACATTTCTCTGTTTATTCGCTGATTTTGCTTTGCCTTTTCGACTGGGAGAAACGCGATATTGACTTCTGTTAAATCTATCAAATGTAATTTAAAATTTTAGCCAATTAGGTTTTTTTATCATAGAGTATCTTTACATGGCCATACGAGATAACTATTATTCATTCTGTGATATAAGTAACTTTAAAATTTAGTCTAATGCGCTACTATAAAAGTATGTCCTTAACACATCAAACATGTACAATCCGTATACGAACAAACCTGCAAAAAAATTTGACGTCGAACCGTCTAATCCACTTGAATTTTCTAAATTCGTCTCGTCTCACGTCTACGAGATGATAAAATTAGAGCAGAGGAACGCGTGTGTTCCTCTTTCGTTATAATGCCCATAATGCAATGCGAGTTGCGTGACTTTGGAAATAAAATGTTATGGTGGGTAATGTTAGTTTCGTAACGTTTCCGAAAAACTATATTCTTAACAATCAATTTAACAGATCTTAATGTCTCCGACAGGAACCATCCAAAGGAATATTAAAAAAAGCTAATTATCTTCGTTGTAATAATATCATTATGGCAAATGTATGTCAGTGTTACAGATGTACATTGTATAGTGAACAATACCATTGCGTAGGAAACATCATCCTTACAATACAAAATTTATATCTGATTATTACATACGAAGCTGACCGATATACCCAGTTATATAATTAAAACCAATATTGTCCATACCGTATGCTCATAATAACGGCACGTACAATTGAGTGTTTGTTTAATGGAACGGACGCAAACGTTTAACAAGCTTTTATTGCTCAGAAAATAACTTTAGATACCTTCTCTGTATTCTGTCGCCAGCTATAAATAATATTTTTGATACGGCATGTTCAATAATTCATGTTTTGAATCCGCGAACAATGGACGATTAGGTAGACCGCATGGACCGCATGAATTCAGGGACTTGTATGAGGTTATTAAAACGACCGCGTCACATTGAGCGAGGATTACCCGGCAGGTGGTACAAAGCTCGCGGACGCACTATGCTCTTCTAATTCTAAACAAATGCAAATTGAGCGGGCGCGAATAGGCAGAGCTGGACATCCGCTTAATGGGAGCGTATTGTGCTCGGTGCGCTAATGGGCGAGTAATTGGCACGAGGTCAGCCGCGGTCAGCCGCCAACCGCGCTGCCACCTGGATGCGGCCCGTGGGTGCTTCGCGCGTCCTGGTATATCACTCGGCCACTTCCCTGCACCCGGCGACACCGGCCGAGACTTCTTTCAACTATAAGATTTAATTACACACGTAATTAGTCCCAATCAGGACTTCAATTCCATAACAGTTACGCTCGTTTGCTAGATCACGATCACGTGGAATGTAGCTTCTACTGGGTACAGTGAGGCTAAAATATAATGCCCCGACATTATTGTTTGGTAAACTCAAACCTACTAAGCATATATTCGAATCGAATGTAATTGATCGAGTGAGCGAAGCGAACGAAGATCTTAGTTTCAACTTGGGCGATTTGGCATTTTATGTATGTATGTATGTATGTATGTATGTTTGTCTGGCGATAACTTTAGAACCGTTGATCCGATCTGCATGAAATTTGATATGTCGATAGCTTGTACTTGAGAAATTTACTGGTAAGTATATGAGTAAAATCGGATGAAGGGTTTTTGAGATATGGGGTTTTTTGAGGGGGCAAAAATAAAAAAAGTTACATAAAAAAATCAAGTTACATGTCATATGAAAGGGCTTTGTTTGGACATCCCAAAACAATTTTTACTTTTTTTTTGGGACGCTTGGTTTTTGAGATAAAATAATATAAGTTAAATTAAGATAACCAGCGATCCAAGAGCTCCCATCTCTAAGAGTTTCGTTGGCATCAAGGTTTTTCTACTGGTCGGCCAGTTCTTTTGCTTTTTCTTATTTTTTTTTCTTGAAATAAATTAAGGAGGTACTCAGTTCTCATAAAATGGTGACGACGACCAGGTCTGATGATGGAGCCAAGGTCTGTTCAACGGAACTCTTCAATAAATAGGCCAATAGAGTTGAAACTTGGTAACCATACCAAGTTAGTAGGCGGTAGTCAGAAAAAAGTCCAAAGATAATGTTTGGACTTGCCTCTGACTACTACGTACTCAAATTTTGGTGCGTTCGTCGGGTCGCATCACGAGATCTCAGTTCGGGGCGAACTACTAGTAATATGTCAGTATGCAAATGGCAATGAAAAGTGAAATTCAAAAGTGAAATAGACCTACCTACCGTTGCAATTTCATTAAAAGGTAGAGTAGCTTACGCCTAGTTGCCGATCACGTAAGCTTTGTTGGTGGTTTTTGGCTGCTAATGTATACTGTGATTTGGGATGTGCTGGAATAAGGTTTAAAATGAGTTACAGCGAATGCAAGATAAGTGAGTGGTCTCGCGTGTCAGCTGGCTTGTCCTTGTTTGCCCGCTGGCCGCAGGAAATAGCTCATTGTGCTGTGTAGCGGTGACCCGTGTCCACTGCGTCCAGTCTGTATTGCTGAGAGTTGATACTGATCCACAATTGCGATTGCTCTGTTAACTGTCACACGATTCATAACAATAGAAACTACTAGGACAGAGTAGTACTCTAGGCCCATCTGATACTGAGGTCAGCGGAGCGTTTCTAACGGAATGTTATAATTAATATGAATTCACTTGGGTGTTAGACTGGGGTCCCTGTGCGGATACACGCAAGACGTAAGTACCGAGTGTGACGTCTCTCGCTGTCACTTGAATCCCACGCGAATATACCCTCTTATCTTGACAATTAAATCTCACTAACCTACTACTGGTGTACTCGACTTCATGATGTCTCACTCAATGAAATGTAGTTTCATACAAATAGTTATCATCATAAATGGCAAACTTTATAGTATACGTTTTTGGTCATAATCTGAGCTTTTTTAAGAGCAACTATATTATATGTAGGTATATATTAGTTAACGTAGCCTTATTATCTAAAATACAAACACTTATAAGCCTTAAACGTCATCACCATTTAACAACCAACTGAATAAACAACATGATCTGTTAAATCTAGTGTGCAGATGAATTGACTGAACGGAAGTGTTTTCGCGTCTAATTAAGGTTCGACTTCCGTATCTATTTACCACAACAATAGGCAGTATCTTTTGTATTCAGCCGCTGGCCCAGGAACAAAACGTATGTAAGTGCTTAATTAAGCCGAAGTAGGTATTCGTGTGAGAAAATGAAGTTACGGGTAAGTAAAACAGTCGTGAGATCAGGGAAAACAAAAGTCGAGGCTGACTACCATCGGAGGGGCGCGCCGCAAAACGCGATTTCCCACAACTAGTAATATATTTTTGTTGGGAATTGCTTTGTGTCAACGATAAAAACACGGTGTTACTTACTAATCAGTGAGGACAAGAATGAGATAAGGACAATGGGCAATTTTGTTCAAGCGTTCCCAAAGCACCACAATGAGCGTACTGCGAATGTGCATACAGAAGTAAAATTTCGCACGGCATGCATTGTCTTCGTTACCTATGTTATGTACCTAGTAAGTATACAGGGCTCGCATTCAGGGTTGTTTTAGCACGACTAAAAGGATTTGGAAACAAGAAAATTTCGTTACATTGTTTTGTTACAGACTAGAGCAACTTCGTAATACATTCTAAACTCCTTGGTTTGTACGAAACAAGATTGTTGTCTCTGAAGCGTAAGGATGCCGCTTTCTTTTACAGATTCTTATTAAACTAATGAGGAGTACTCACTCAGCTAGATATTGTTGAGAGGGACTATATCACCTACATACATTTATATAGTAGGGAACTATTAAGAGTACTGATTTGTGTGACCTTGTTTATCCATTTAAGGGTACCTCTGTAGGTACTTAGGTAAAGTAATAAAAAAAATTGCAGAATCACATGCTTAATTATTCACTGGTGGGTGATGTAATAGTAGGTATTCAACAGTATCATTGAGCATCGAATATCATGTAACACAGTTGTCAATTTAGTAATTATACTCGTACTAACTTAACTACCTACAAGGTTTTATTAATTACTATAATAACATTCGCAGGTCGATTTCACAATTGCATATTCCTTGAAATTAAATGAAAATCGTTTTTGCTTTATCTGCTTCCCATTGACTTATTTATTTTATTAATTATCCACCTACACATACATAATATCAATGTACACATTCTGCAACAAAAAAAACCCCCACACGTTTTCTATCTATATTTATATTTTACACGTTTTTTATATATAGTTTTCTAACTTGTAACTGAGTAAGTATTTTGTAAAGTTCTGTACCCCAAGTATGAGTTGTGTTTACCATATTTGGTTTTTCGTTTTTCGTTCTTGTTCCATGTTCATCGCGTCTTCATACAAAACCCGCAATGAACATGGAACAAGAACGAAAAACGAAAAACCAAATATGGTAAACACAACTCATACTTGGGGTACAGATATAATATTTTAGAGTATACTCATGAATCTTGTTATTATATGTAGATATGTGTCGTAAAAAATATAGTTATTATGTTCTATTTTAATAGGTTACATTATGAAACACCTCTTTATAATCAGTAAAAGGCCAGAATTGTTTCGATGTTACCAGGAAATAGATTTTATTGAAAGAACCTTCAAATAATCAGCAGTTTGACATCAACTACTCGCAAGTGTTGACAGATTTGTAATGGGATCAAAGAAATTACCAACTATGTGTAAAGGAGGCATAGAAGGTTATTATTAAGGTTGGAGAGCTAATATTGAATCGATAGAATTGCCGTGTCAACGTGTAGGTTACGCACTTAATCAATAGCTAAAATAATAAGTTTGTAAATAGGACCGTATAAAATGTAGCCTTAATAATGCAGACGAACTAGCAAAACATTAATTATTACGTTGCACGCGTGTCACTCGGACGCTTATGAACGATTCGTGTTAGGTTAGAATCTGCGTCCCTAGAGTCTGGGTTTAAATATAACACAGACGCAGTAGCCTGAAGTAAAGCTGCTCTGTTTAAGTCACAAAACCTCGTTTGTCATGTTTTGCTGTAATGTTCAACATCCTGCGTGCGAGCTGCCCTTTTTGTGCGGTGTTTCGCGATGTTTTTCCTCCGGACTTCCGGAATGTTGCGAGATGCGATGTGACATTTACTTATATGTAAAATATTCTTAGTATTCTACTAAGCTTTGTCTTCAAAGAGGTTACTAGGTCTTTCCTTTACTCTCCCAACATGAAGCGTGCCAAAAAACGATTACAACACGACTGAACTGACTGTATTATCGTCGTATATTATCATGTCGTGGTTCAACAATATTTAATTATGTAAAATTATAGCAGGTTTATTGATAACACTTTTCTTGTGTGAATCGGTTTATTGTCATAATCTCCAATACTAAGCTGTCCCCACCAGTTGGGATTATGACATTCTTCAAATTTTTTTGGCGTTTTTACTGCTGCCCTTTAGCAACCGCTTTCGAATCGTGCCAAAAAGTGCCCATCAATCGTTGGGTTATCTTTTATAGGTACAGCGAAATTTTTTTTTTTTTCATTAGTTCTGTTTGCATAAAAGTGTTCTATTAGTGTAACATAAAAATATGGATTCTTACGCCGCGGTTATACCTACTTATACTCTCTGTTGTTACACTTCACACACACAGTTCACGTTACTGAAATAAGAGATTCCGTTAACACTGAAAACATTCTCATTGAAAATGGAAAACAGGTTTTGAATTCGATACCTTGTTTGTAAAAACACCAACGTATAAGTATTAATTTTGCGAAACTCACTGCTTGCTGTATTTCGATTATTCCAGTAGGTACCTAATACATCCTGGTGCCTGTAGTGGGTTAATCCTTGCTGATGTTTGTTACCTATACTTGTAGAAAATAAGGAAACATGTTTTATAAATGATGACTATTCATACAATCAATCACTCCATGTTGTTACAATTCGTAATTTGGAAATACCCTAATGATAACTCTGAACTCTTTCAATCTCTTACATTACCATTGGTAATAATGGCTTGTTGGGTATTGAGCAACAGCGGTACTGAGATGGATCGAATGAGCAAGACGTTTAACCTGAATTGTTTGATTGCTTATCACTCTTAAGCTGTCCGGTGAGCCCTAGAGATGTCGGCGATGCGTCCGTCGCACGACCGATTTCCACTAGGATGTCCATTGAACCTGTCCAGTCCATTGAAACCAGTGTTTTATCGGAATCTGAACATATCAATATATGCACTTTAACACTTTAGACTCTTCAATTTCGGTTTATAGAGTCAAAAGTTATCAATAAATCATCGTCCCTATCATAATTATTTGAGTGGATCGTTTCTTGGAAGAATAATCTTTTAGCGTTTTGTTTGTCTAACTTCGAGTCGTAAAGTTTCATAAATAAACAAATGACTTATTTGCATAAGCGAATTCGACGAACGACACCACCCGGGGATTATTTAATGAGGATTTGCTTAACACGACGACGAGTTATAAAACTTAACTGTATTTTTTGCACAAACTTATGTATTAGGTATGTGTTTGTTTGACATTGCCGAAGATATCAAACATTCCTCCATTTAAATCTAGACAACTGTCTGATAAACAATCAAATTTAATTTCAAACAAAACTAACAAGATAATCGGAAACCAATCAACAAAAACATTTCGAGGTTTCATATGGCCAAGCTGAACAAGACCAACGTCATGATATCCGTTCGCAAATAGACCAAAATAAGTTAATTCGCGTCGTTTCCTTATGAACAGTGGCTGTGGGCGGTGCGTGGTTTGGTGCCACTTGCCTTCGCCAGTTTATGCTACCCGAGACCGAAATACTCCACAATCGACAGTTTCCGTTAGGTATGCATGCACGCAGGCATGCAGATCTTATGATGGAGCAACCGGCATGTTACAAAAATACATTCATATTGATGTCGATAGCATTACATTGATGCGCGGTATTAGACTGGGCGTTTCCTCGCCTACTATCGTTCTGGAATGTTTCTGTGTGCAGGTGTTTGCAAACTGGTTATCAAGTCTGTTTAACAAATTGAACTTGGGTACCTAATTGCTTTTGTGTTCTTATTTCGTTGTAATGGTACTTGAGTTGTGATTGCAAGTCAGAGATTAATTAATTCATTTAACTTTTCAGTTGGAACAAATTATTTTCATGAATAAATTTAAAGTAGCTGGTAGCTGAGTAATTTTAAGAATTGCAGAGTAGAACGTAGAATGAACGCAATGTTGGTAATGCCGGCACATTTCGTGTTTCTCAAGGCGCGCGATTTACGATCCTCTCGGAGTCATCCCAAAGACACGCAGCACCGTCGGAAGTCCGACCGGTTCCGAGCATTCCTATAAATCCTGCCAGCAGGCTGTCTATTGCTCCGCATCTATTAACATACACATAAAGAGGTAGAAGAGAAAAACTATCCTATCATTCAAGATTAAGTACTGCAGAATATCGTGCTTGGAATTAGTTGCGAATTTTTAACCCCGTATACTAAACAGAAGGGGGAATATCCTACTAAGTATAATAATATATAGATGCGAAAGTAACGATGTTTGTGTCTCGATTACGCTCTAACCACTGAACTGATAGGGGTGAAATTATTCCGTAAAATTTATGATAATTATAAGAACGAAGAATATTAAAAAATATTAAACTTTCTTTAAAAAAAGTATTTGGGCACAAGTACTAGCGTGGAGTGGTTGCATGAACAGAACCTTTTCGTGGCGCACACCGGTAACAGCTAGACACGGTAAGGCAGTGTCTAGCCTGGCTAATCTTTTCCAACTCGAGCTAAAACCAAATAACAGATTATCAACTCTAAACACTATTTTTTTTGCTAGTTTTTGAGTGAAGTGTTTAAGTAAACTTGTTAATAACAGAGCTTGTTGAGTTAGAGCTAAGTATACAAGCTGGATTGTTTTTGCTCAGTCGTTATTAGCTTCTTACTATCTAATATTCGGAGTTGAAAATGATACAATTGTATAAATTTAAAATCTCATACGTGATTGATGGTAAAACATTACGAATGGATGTCTATCGAGCGTCTTACCGGATATAGATGATTCTAAGACGAATGTGTTCGAGATCCATTTAGTTTATTACCCTCCCCATTAGATACGTGACCTATCTACCCACGTTCCGATACCGTGACATCTATAATTCGGGGAAAAGTGATTGAACTATAAACGATTTCTTTCATATTTCACATCCAATCTTTTCTTTATGAATAACTGCTGGATAGAGCTTTTCGTTGCATGAATCATGAACATTTTTCAATTGCTAACCAGGCATGTTTTATCCAGCGTTAAATAGAATTTAATGCAGTTTTAATGTTTGTTGTGAAGCGGAAAGCCGATTAGCCGTAACTTTGCACATAGGCGCAATGTTCGCGTGTTGCTTCTATGTATTGCAATATTACTTATGTATAAATTGTTGGTAGAGACAGTGGCAGCACTTCTGCTTCGAAATGGGCACAACCAACAATAGCTAGTTCTCTATTCTTACGTTCTACAACTTGATGTTGTTATAATTAAAGTTACCCAAGATGTGGCGAAATTATTAAATAAAGACAATTTGAGGCAATACATAGTGAATGTCTAACAATCGGCACTCGTTTAGATTGAATTGAACAAATGGCTAAGTAGGTACACTGCTTTTATTGCTTGTATGTATGCAATTACATTTTTAGCAAATTGTGTGTTACGAAACATGAGTTGTACCTATACGTTAGAAGGAATACTATGAAATTCTACTATGAGCAACTATCATGCCCCAGCAGGTATGAGGAAATATGTCTACTTTATTGGGTCGGTCGCCACGATGATTCGCTTGCGTGATCGCTAGATTTATGAGTATGTTTTTTTCAACTATGCTACATCGTACCTACAATGCGTGAATCAGTATCACCCTGAACATTTCCCAATATCAAAACTAGGTATAATTATGAAAAGAGAATTGGAATTACCTGGAATTTGTTCTTGTTATTGAATGATGACGGTCTCGCTGAGTGCCGACACAGATTGTTGATTACAAAAGAGCAGCAATTGAGACGTCACAAACGCAGGAAATGTACAGATTGAAAATTATGTCAGTGTAGCTCAATCTTAGTTCATCTAGTCTAGTCTACACTGTTTAGCAGTCATCATTCATGCTATTTTACTTCCCTTGGCGAGAATAAGCACGATTGAAATATCTCCAACTGAATAATCAGACGCTATTACGCTAAATGCTAAACGCTACCTAAGAAAACATTAGAAAATTAGAACCAAATTTTTATTTACTTAATGATGATATCGATCATGTAATCATATCAGCAGAGAAAGTTACATCTACTTATGAGTTCTTAGTACACATCGTTTCCGGTTGGCTATTGTTTGCAAATGACTGGTAAACTATTGTTCTTTCACAAATGTTTTGCATTGATGTAGCCCGTACTTGCGACAAGAGAATCTGAATGTTGTAAAGATCGAGGCCTGGGAGAATGAATTAATAAGTTGGAAAGCGATGGGTTTGTGGGCAGAACAGACGGTGAAAGCGTGGTCGTAGGTCGCGGCCGCAGCCTGGGGGACTGTGTCATCTGATTTGATACAATCACTATTGATGATGCACCATATTTTCAGTTTCCCTTAACCTTATGATGACTAAGTTCAAATTGCTTTGGCAGCCTACAGGACACGGTTATGTAAGGCCATGACTATGCTAACGTTCGCTAAAAGTTACACAATGCTAACTATCTCGGTGCCACGTTCGAATCGACTGAATAGATTTTATTCCTTTGACCATAAAGTAAACAAAGGTTTGACTAACAATAAAAGTTGATATCCCGTTGTCAGCAATTCATGGTGACTACGACCCTGGTTTTACGATTGTCTCAGTAAAGACAACGATCTTAAAAAGGTTTCGAAGGACATGGCTATTTTTGAGTTAGTCAATTTAGTCGTGTAACGAGTTCTTCGTAATGGAAGTGAGTTATTAATTTGCAAAATGATTGATGTTTCAAAATGGGACCTCGTTCTATAATCATATCGCAGAGTTTCTACAAAAACCACTGATTACCTCTACATTTGAAGATTTCCGATGGACCAACCAAAACCAGTTTGAAAATTAGTGAAGTAAGCAAAGGGGTGCTATGCTTGTAGCAAGCAAAAAGGTTATGGTCCCCACAGATCCTGATATCTGATGATGCATACTTATTCAAAAACTTAAGTAAAATTTTGGAGTACAAGTTATCTAGACTATTCAAGATCAACGCCTGAATAGTTCTGATGATTCATGGGATAGTATTAAGTTTATGCTTGGGACTCATTGCTTCCACCTCCCTATAGGCAAGTGGTTATTTCATAAGCAAGTCAAAATGTGGCAAAAATTGGTAGACGCAATCGCGCCAGCACCGGACGAATCTCATTTAACGCCATATTGATAGCTCCCTGGAAAATGTATTTTTTTTTCACGCCACATTAAATATCAGGCGATATTTCGTTACAAACAATATTTGAAGCATAATTAAGTAGGTGTTGGTCCTACTTAATTATGCTTCAAATATTGTTATTAGTAATGTATGCTGAAACCTATATCTACATTATTATAAAACACCGTTGTTAGTTCAAGATGAAAGTAAGGTACGCTGGATAGTAAGATGAAACTTAACTATCTTTTTTTTTAATTGAAAATGATTTTATAGGATACTTTTATTTTTATTTTAAGAGTAGTAGAGCATTTTGCGAAGTGCTCATCTGGGAAGTAGGTATTACCATGCCCATTTCTGCCAAGCAGCGTTGCTGTTTAGTTTTGAAGGGTGTCTCTATCATGATGAAAATTCCGTTGTTTTTCATATTCATTTCTTATTTATAAATTATAAATTATAATTATTATTATTAATAATTATTATTCATTTTCATTTCTTATTTATAAGTAGTTAGTAGGTAGGTACCACGTTTATATCCAGAAGCTTGAGAAAGGGAATGGTATGCGTTTCCCGAAATGGCTTCAATTTATGACTCATCGCCAAATCGTCTTTCAGAAATCGTATTCTCAGGAACACATCTCTTTTCAAAGAAACATATTGAGCGCTCATTGAGAGCTTACCTAGTTGATTCGTGCCTTCAACTAAAGCTTCGACTTTCAAATGCACCTTTGGAATAACATCAAAGGTTTTCGTAGCGGGTGACATAATGATTGCAAGAAGAAATACAAAGTCACGTACTGAAGCGTAATCTGACTGTTATTGTGGAACCGAAGGAATTTTGCCGCACGAGAGGCTGCTCCCGTGGTGCTTCATCAAATCAATCCAAGCTCAATTTAAATAGGCAACGGTTTGTTGCGTAATGAAACATCGACCCACGGCTAGTGAAGTCCATTTGATCACTTATGCATCAAACGTGTTCCGTTCCGACACTCTCCCCGCGTAGCCACTATAACCATGCAGCCAACGTCCCGGACTTAATAACAATTTAATAGCCCCAGTCAAGTTCAAAACATTTTAAATGTAATAGGCGGTTGCTGCCTCACTCACTCGCTCTGGCTCTAATACTAACATCAATCAAACTGGCTTTGTTATTTTATTACATTTTACAAATACTTTCTAATTACAAATCCTTTTTTTTACCTCGGAGTATACTAAGTATGCTCATATTATCTACGTACGAGGGTCATGCATGACATTTTTATTGCGCTATTTACTTTTAAATATTATTTATCAAACGGCGAAACACGCCATTCAAACTCGGGTTAAATGATAATTAGTTTAGATAGACTGCAGCCACAGATAACGATCTCGTCGTCTGTTCAAATGTTTTCGCTAGTTCCACGGCAGTAAACCGCGTAACGTGCAAAAAGACCACTGAACTACACAAATATAAGAATCAGTCGTATATCAAGATGAGGGGCTTTATCCAAGAAACTAAGCTAGCACGAGCATGAGACTCCATGAAAAATGTTTTCGTACATTTTACCTTGGCGTTCGCTGGAACGGGACCTACCGCATTATGGGAATTTCTGTGGTGTAAGAATAAGAACCGTGCTTTTCTTAGGGTAATTGATGACTTTTGGCTTATGAATGCGTGCTGATTAAGTGCAGATTAAGTGCTTGATATAATGGTTTGTCCTTGTCTGTTGTGCTGATGACGACGACGACTAATTTTATTGCACAAGGATTTTTTGATAATATCCAATGTCACGTCCGTCCAGATTGAATTCCTTTCATTACAGGTATTTCCAGAAGTGTGACATCTGCAATTAACCATGATTTTCTGGCGAGAAATTAATAATTTTACGTTCCACTTAAAATCAGCCTATTAATTTTACAAATGGTCGCGCAGAGCTAACGGTCGCACCGAGTGGCAAATGGAGCGTGGTGCTAATAATGCTATTTGATATAGATTATTTTGTAATTATTTTATTTTTCATTCTACAAATCCTTACTGAATATCAGTGCCACGTGTTCGTCCTCAAAATGAAAATATTTTTGATCGAGTGAGCGAAGCGAACGAAGATCTTAGTTTCAACTTGGGCGATTTGGCATTTTATGTATGTATGTATGTATGTATGTATGTATGTATGTATGTATGTTTGTCCGGCGATAACTTTAGAACCGTTGATCCGATCTGCATAAAATTTGATATGTCGATAGCTTGTACTTGAGAAATTTACTGGTAAGTAAATGAGTAAAATCGGATGAAGGGTTTTTGAGACACGGGGTTTTTTAAGGGGGAAAAAATAAAAAAAGTTGCATAAAAAAATCAAGTTACATGTCATATGAAAGGGCTTTGTTTGGACATGCCAAAACAATTTTTACTTTTTTTTTGTGACGTTCGATTTTTGAGATAAAATAATAAAAGTTAAATTAAGATAACCAGCGATCCAAGAGCTCCCATCTTTAAGAGTTTCGTTGACATCAAGATTTTTCTACTGGTCGGCCAGTTCCATTGCTTTTTCTTAATTTTTTTTCTTGACATAAATTAAGGAGGTACTCAGTTCTCATAAAATGGTGACGACGACCAGGTCTGATGATGGAGTTAAGGTCTGTTCAACGGAACTCTTCAATAAATAGGCCAATAGAGTTGAAACTTGGTAACCATACCAAGTTAGTAGGCGGTAGTCAGAAAAAAGTCCAAAGATAATGTTTGGACTTGCCTCTGACTACTACGTTTACTCAAAGTTTTGATGCGTTCGTCGGGTCGCATCACGAGATCTCAGTTCGGGGCGAACTACTAGTAATTACACTTGATAGCAATGGATCTAGACCATTTAATGTGTTTTAGATACTGATTTTATTTAGCTGTAATGGGTGTTCTAGGAAGCTCGTTTTTTATCAATGAGCTATGGTGTTTATGATTTCATTTATATTGAGTTTGTGTTTGAATTTTGTAAGATGACCTTTGGCATACTTGGTGGAAGTTTTAATACTGCTATTCAAATTGTGAAACGATACATTAGTTTCATAAAGAATAACCATGCAGCATGAACTTTCACGGTTCGACGGTGAAGCATGTCCATTGTCGCTTCCTTCTACAGATCACTGAGCAGGACTTACAACGTCCTGTGAATGAACTTTGGCCGTTACAAAATGTTTATGTTAGGTATATTGTTTCTGTAGGTTAGAAAAAGCATCTTAAATATTATTAAATGACATTAGGTACACACTTACCTACTTACTTAGGCCAGTCACGTCATTAGTATGAATCCTGCAAGGTAGGCTAAAGAACTTACAAACTGATTCACAATTTGTAAATTATTCTTTACGGACAGGTCTGCAGGCCAATGCTAGTTTTGGTTAGAATTATCGAATGTACAATACATAATTTGTAAGATCAATTTAGAAGATTTGGAAGATTATTTTATAGGTACCAAATTAACCTAGACCTCTTATAAAGATTCTCATCCTTCTTGTAGGTATGCAAATCAAAACTATCGAACAGTGTTGAACTTTTGACTAAAGGTTACAATTCGGACCAAGGACGCAAGCGTCATGCAAATAACACATTGAATTTTTGGCTGTCGTAATAGGTAAGTTGGTACGAGTATGTACCTAAGTACCTTACATAGTTTTCACATAGTAAAAGGTAGTGTTGTGTTAGTATCCGATTACTAATAAAATACAACTCTATGCATAGATTATGCGATCAGCCCTCTCGGGAAATAATATTAATGTGCTCATATTGCCCACTTCACGCACGTCTATCAACTCATGTAGGCAGATTTTAATGTGACCTTTATGTGCACAATGATAAGGTTCAACAAATAGGTACTATTTCCACTATGTGGAAATATTGTGGCTCCATAGCAAAATTTGGGCTGAGGATTTTGTAAAGATGCGTGAGGTCTGTCGGCGCACGACAGGCTTGCGAAGCAATAGAAGATTTGCGTAAATTGTCAGTCATTCATCATTCGGAATATTGTGATGTTGTAAATAGGTAGGTACGAGGCACAATTAGTTTTTGAAGCATTACCTAATTAGAAGGTTCTAAAGGTTATCCAGTAAGGAGATAAACATGTACAATTAAATATATAGGTAGTAGGTAAGTAAATAGCACCGGTTCGTTAGATAACTTTTATTGATATTAAAACCTCTATAAGTAAATAAACTTTATTTAATCGCGGCTTCTCTGCTAGGTCAAAGTCAAAGTTTAAGGTTACAAACAATTAAGCAACATCTATAGTTGTTTACGTAGACTCGGGTTACTAGCACTGGCATCTCTCGTTGATTTTACGAGGGCAGCCGATATCAACTGGTAAAGTGGTTGTTAACTGTAATTGACTCTTTCTTCCTTGATGGATTTAGAGGACAGGCTCCGGCAAAAAGGCCGAAAAAAGTGTCACAATGTAAGAGACGTCATCAATCAAATCCCGCAAAATAAAGAATCCGCCACGGGAGACAACATCTCAACCAAACTTCATAAAAAATGTATTGTATTTTTCGTCCACGCTGACATGAATAATTATAATAGAACTGACTGTTTA
The DNA here is from genome assembly GCA_932294275.1 of Chloroclysta siterata. Lineage (NCBI taxonomy): Eukaryota > Metazoa > Arthropoda > Insecta > Lepidoptera > Geometridae > Chloroclysta > Chloroclysta siterata. The sequence continues at coordinate 10,384,313 of OW028598.1, forward strand.
GGGACACAGATTAAAAGGGAAGTAAAATTATGTTTTTCTTGAAAGCTCTTAAAGAACTCTTGGTTTTATGTTATGGTCAGGACAAGTGGTTGTGTACGGTGCGATACGTTTAAGGTAGGTAAAGAAACTGGTTTTTACTTTGTGATTGGCATTGCCTGTGTTTGTTACATGTTTGGGTAAGGAATCATGCTAGTTTTTGTACGGTTGTTGTACTTAGCCCACAGCTATTTATTATTATTAAAAATGTAAGGATCCTTTTAATAAAACCATTATAAATTAAAAAAAAACAGACATTTAAAAGGCTTTTTTAGGTTATGCTAGGTTATGGTCAGACATGCTGCTCAAATTGCACATAGAAAGACTCAGTTCTCATTATTATGAGATACCTAGTAGGTTACATACTAGACAAGGCTATACAAATTATTAGCGGTGAACATGCAAGCGGTGTCGTGTGTACTCGTACCTATGTATCATTTATCATACAGTCGACGTGATAGTTCGCAGTACTACCAGTACCTACAGACATACCTATACGTTTATTAGATCTGTAAAGGTATAACTATCTGCATACCTATATTATACTGTGCCAGCCTAGTGCACGTGGGAAATGTGATCGGAATAAATAAGCACTTACACTCAACGGACGGCAATGTCATTTAGATAAACGCTGAAGTATATCTTTACGGTTATTATGTTTTTAGAAGAGTAGATATAGCGTAAGCTTTTTCATTTTACCTTCTTTGGTAGTAAAGTGACTATAGGTAGGTACACTAAGTACTAACAGCAATACCATACAATTTTTTATTCCATTCATTTCATTTTGTAAAATCTGGATTCTGAATACCTAAACGTAATGATTTTTCAGTCGCATTTATGTTTATCTCAAGACAGAAGTACTCATTTTCTAACTCATAGTAGTGCAAGAACTACAGAACTTCTGTAAATTTGATATTTCAAACAACAGGCAGGATCCATTTTGAAACTGCCTTCTGAACAGTCTTAGAGATATAAAATCATTGAGTCTTGATGTGTAAGGGCAATTCTGGTTTAATCTTTTAACACCCTGTACCTATCCATCCATCACTAATATACTCGTACCTGCTATCAATAGCTGGGTTAGACAGCAGCAGGCATGACATCGAGATAGAAATCATTAGATTAATGACGGCCATCCGAATCGCTTGCGGGAGTGTGGTCCCGCAGGAACCCACACCATTTGTTATACGCACTAATATTTACAGTCGAATAATGCACCATTTTGTTCTAAAATTGTCTTGCTAGAGCTTCTCGTTTATAGAAGACTAGCGGCCTGTCCCAGCTTCGCATGGGTGGACATTATTTTTTTAATAATGTAGAACATTTTATGACAAGTTTTTTTACACCTTGGGTTACATTATTGAAGTTTTAGAAGGAATCCCTAATTTTTTCTAGTAATAAATATAGCCTATGTTACTCAGGGATAATGTAGCATTCTAATGGTGAAATAATTTTTGATATCGGACCAGTAGTTTTTGAGCCTATGTAACGAACATACAAAAATACAAATCTTTCCTCTTTATAATATTAGTGTAGATGTAGATAATAAACCGATATTGGCAAATACACTGAAATAGATCACTCTTCTGTATGTTGCCTCAAAAACAAAATCATCGTTTTCTTTTACTAAGACTTTAGTTCTCAAACGACTGGTTCTCAAATAAACGTTTACAGTTTAGCTTTTATAAATTATCCGAGAACATCAGAGAAGTCGCTTCATCTAAAATTCTAAAAGCCAAAGGAACACGGTACACCTTCGTTTTTATAAAGCACAAACAGTTTGGCCTATTTTTGTTTACCTAATCTCCGGTATCTGCTTCCCCTCTAAGGTTGCCAAACTATATTATTTTCTTATTTTTTGCCACAAAAATCTAAATATTTAAGCAAAAACGCTACAATCGCCATTTAAAGTGGTGAAATAAAAAAGAGACCAGTATTTTGTCGGTCAGAATTGCTTCTATTTAGTCAAGTTTTTGTTGGTTAGATCGTGCAATATGCAAATCACGACGAATCGACACTGCAGCAACCCTATTCTAGTTTTTGGAAGCGTGTGCCAGCGGCTATGTTCCGAACGTGAATGGCATGTTAAGGCTCTATGGTACACAAGCTCAACGATCTCCAATGAAGATGGCTCCAGTGCTCTTGTATGGTTGCGTCACCGAGATTTTTGCGTAATACCCACTTCATTGCAATAGAAGCGAGCTGAATGTCAACCGCGAGGCCAAATCCCAATATACAGTATTGCCAGACTCGAATCCTCTACTTAGGTACCTACCCTATTTAAAATACAGTCGAACTTTAAACTCGTATAGAGTTTAAAGTTGGTAAATTGGTCCTTGTTGCGGATAAAGGCAAAAGAGAAAATAAGCGGTCTAAACGGTCTGGTAGTTTCCGGGATTATCCGGAACTTTTTTGCAGTGGAGCTGGTGACCTCATAGATTTTATACTGAAAGCGATTTCTCGCGGTTTTAGATATTAAACTACTTTCGACCCCTGTTTAGATTTGCAATAATATTTCTCACTGTAGGTTGGTAGATACACAAAAACCTTACGTCACCGTAAGTATCGTTGATTGAAATATCTTTATACACAATGGAAAATGAAATATATTCAAAGAAATGTGAAACAAGAGTCTTACATTTTGTTCTGTGCGTTATTATAATATCGATTCAATCGGATATGTACAAAGAAACAAAGGAATTGCACACCTATGTGAATAGATGCAAATGGATAAGAAGTAGAGCAAATTATCGGGAACAATCGAAGAGACGAAGACAGTGATTCACTAGCTTATGGTATGACTGACTCATGGACGCCGCTAACAGACTATTCTGAGAATAGCGAAATAACCTTGAAAAACACACGCAGAATTTTGCTAACTGGCCCATGTTTTAACACAATGTTAATAAACAAAAACTACTATGGCTCCATGAGTGGTGTAGTTATGTTTCACATTGCGCGTATAGTTTTGCTTTAAATACATTTTCTATTCAGAGGATGCAATCTTACACACTATCTAATGGGTCCTTTAATTCCAATACAAATATAACCTACTAAACGAAAAAACGCATGTGTTATTATAACAATAGCCTACCTATTAGCCGTTATTACCTATAGCTCGTAATAACGCACCTGCATTAGCCTTAAATGAGTTATAATACCTATACGATGACTGGATTGGCATGCACAGAGTATGACGTACCAAGTACCTAAGTATCAAAACATTTGAATTGTTTTATATTTTTTAAAGTGATCAATGATTATGTAGGTACACAGGAAACATTTTATTTCATAAAGACGATCGTTCAATTGTTTCGTTTCAAACATGAACAAGAACAATTTTACAATAAAAATAAAACATATTATAGGACTTCAAAGAGGATCATTTATTCATTCATATAAATGGTCATAAATTTTCCCGATTATTGTACGTGTGTCATAGGCACGGCTGAAAGTTCTGAGCTTTTGTAAGGAAGCCTCAATCGGAATTGGTTTGGTATCGGCGTTCGCAGGGATCGGGTGCGTCCGTCGCGATTCTATCGAATAAAGATAAATGGGTGTATGTCAGGGTTGTAACCGGGGTCGGAATCGGTGAATGGTTGTGTGATTGTTTTATCGGCATCAGACCCTGTGCCTAGCGCAGTAGTTTTGTAAAGTTTTTGAAAACCTGCGGAAGTCGGGTCATCAATCAAGGCAGGTACAGGTTAACGAAGTCGAATGTACGTTGTCAAATCTAGCTTCGAATAAATAGATTTACTCGTAAATACTTAGCTTCTTCACCTAAGTAAGAGAGGAAGTTACATCCCTATTGTTTTTAAAAGGGATATGGAGCCTGACAGTGGGGGCACGAAGGCACGGGGCTAATTGGCTGTCAGCGATGAGTCCGGCTGTGCTCGAGTTTTGTCGCGCGAGTGGCATAGACGGCCTACTGACGCTGACGCCCGTAGGGCAGCCCTCGACGTGTGCCCTCCAAACAAAACAATGACGCTCGATTGGTTAGGAAGTTCTGAACCACTGAGATACAACGTAGGCACAATCTAGATATGGATATGGTTGGATATAATTTACATAGACAAACTCTGCTTCTAATTACTAAAGACTAATCATGTTGAATAAATAAATATGAGAGGAAGACTACGTTATAGCACAAATAAATGAACCTCGATTAGAAATTCATAAAGGCTACGAAATTAGAGAGATTTTAATGGAATCACCGATAGTCGAACACGACCTTTATTCGGGTAGATCCAAAGGATAAACACTTAAAGAATAATTTAAATTAATTCGAAGCACACTTATTTCTTAATCAATGAATATAATTTACTCGTATTTATTTACCTTCAGTTAAGATAAGCTTTTGAGCTTACTTTGATAGTTTAATAGTTTAGCTTCATCAGCTAGGATACAATTTAATATTCTGGAGCTTATGACTACTTGTTGTTTTAGATCTAAGTGCTAACATAGTTTAAGCTAGGTGCTTACTCGTGTTAAGAGAGATAAAGTTAAGACGGAAATGATGCATTGCCGGGCTACCGGACGACTCGTCTCTCGGGCTGCGGCCAACACAGGTGTGCCTTCATTAGCATTATACGCTCATTAACGGTACACACCGGCTGAGAACCAGCTCATAAAACATGTATTTACCCACTAAACTTGAACTTAATATTTTTTATCACAAATCCAAAGTTGTTCACTGGAATATACTAGAAGAGTCAGACGAGCGAGACGAGATGATGCTTTTTGTAGTAATCTGTTTTTATCGGCTATCGTAACAGTATCGCTATAATAAATTCAAGGTCCAGCGGTTCCATTTGCCAAGGTTTTATTAAAATTACATGAAAACAAAAAGCCTCATATTCTTCGCTACGAATTTTAAAGGTGGACATATTTTGTTATTTTAATTAACCCAGTAATGCCTAGCGTGGCCTGGCCATATAACCAAAAAAATAAAGTAAAGCACAGATTTCAATTACGCTGGAATAACTCTGTCCAGTATTTTAATTTGCGTCTAAATACCATTTTTATCCTTATTCATTGGGGCCTATTACCGCATCCGTATTTCAGCAATTTATACGAGGAGTAAAAAACGCAATTTCGTATTCCGGCCCACAGCAAAACACGGAGGTTCACATAAATCTGCGGAGACATACAAAGCGGGCGAGGAGTGTCCCGGGACAAAGTAATGAACTAATTACATTAGTCTCACGATGCTCGCGAGAGATGCGACTGAAATGGCTAAACCGACCGACTATTAGGGGCGTGATGCTCTGGGAATAATGATGATTGTGTCTTAACTTATCTCGCAGTAACTGATTGAGTGCGTACTTATCAAAAAACATTTATTTTTGTAGTGGTTTTCAAAAGCAAAGTTTTCCATAGGCTCTTGGTTTTACCAAGTTTTCAGTATGATGTATGTATGGTACATCTATAAAGTAATTTCCATGGATATAAAAAAAACATGGATTGGTATTACTGTTTGTAGGTTAGCTACTATAAAATCAGGAAGTGGTGAATTTATGGTTTAAATTATACTCACAATTCCAAGTTTGCATAGCATTGTAATGGGATTTGTGATTTCAATATCTTGTCATGTTTTTATTGCGGTTTGTTCACGCTAATGCTGGCGTTTCACCGCAAATGCGGAAGACAGCAAAATGCCGTTATCCTGACGCCAGGAGTGGTCTTGTGGGTACTTTCAACTGCATACTGACTGTCTTTCTCGACGTAACTCTTGGTAGAGTGATGTCGTATGAGGTAGTTGCATAACATAAAACCAACAAAGTCCTATGGAATGAAGTTGTACCTAATCTATCGTCCCAACATGGCGTCACTGCTATAACTATCATTATTCCTAAAAGCAACCATTTTTAGAGCTTTAATTGCTCCGAAAAGGTTAAGGTTATCATCTCGAAAACGTTAATGTACAAATTCTAAATTACTACTAGATTAATTTTATTATTCCCTTATGGTTCTGCCATTACCAATTAACGACTGAGGTTTTTGCGTGGTTTTTTTCACTAGTTCTATTGAAATATTTTTAGCCTGAATAATAAAAGTTGAATAAATTACATTTAATGGTAACTGGGGTCTATTTTTTTAGCGCGACCGGTCTGTGCCTTTTTTATTCCTAATCAATTTTTGATTTGGAGTGAAGTCGTGACCTGTGTGCGTGAACACCCGCGGGCTTCCGTGCAAATAGTGAATGATGGTTGCGCAGCTTTGCCTTTGTTTCCTGATAGTATGACGAGAGTTATATCTACTCATGGTTTCGTTTTTTCTAGTGGTAACTCCAAATCACGAAACAATTGTGATCAACTAATGCTATTATTTCTTGTTGCCTGTTAGAAATTTTCGTGGTGATCAATAAAGAGTTATTATCCATATATTATAAACTCTCTCTGTACACAAACTTTAGGTAGGCATATCTCTAATACTATAAGAATCAAAGTCCTGACTGACTGACTGACTGACTGACTGACTGACTGACTGACTGACTGACTGACATATAGACAACGCACAGCCTAAACCGCTGGTCCTGGAGACTTGAAATTTGAGGAGTACATAGGTCTTATAGCGTAGAGGTGTACTAAGAAGGAATTTTTGGAAATTCAACCCCTAAGGGTGCAAAAGGGTTGAAAACTTTGGTATGAAAAATTGTATTCCTTGAACTTACAAACTTGAAAGTTGGAGTACATGTACTACAAGGCTAAAAAATAGGAAAGGCATTTTTAGTTTTTTTAAACTACCCTTAATAAGTGTGCAAAGGGATGTAAAAGTTTGTATGGGAGTTTTTTGACCGCTGGTCCTAGAGACTTGAAATTTGAGGAGTACGTAGGTCTTATGGCGTAGAGATGTACTAAGAAGGGATTTTTGGAAATTCAACCCCTAAGGGTGTAAAAAGGGTTGAAAACGTTGGTATGAGAAATTGTATTCCTTAAACCTACAAACTTGAAACTTGGTACATGTACTACAAGGCTAAAAAATAGGAAAGGCATTTTTAGTTTTTTTAAACTACCCTTAATAAGTGTGCAAAGGGATGTAAAAGTTTGTATGGGAGTTTTTTGGCTGCTGGTCCTAGAGACTTGAAATTTGAGGAGTACGTAGGTCTTATGGCGTAGAGGTGTACTAAGAAGGGATTTTTGGAAATTTAACCTCTAAGGGTGTAAAAGGGTTGAAAACGTTTGCATGAAAAATAGTATTCCTTCAACCTACAAACTTGAAACTTGGAGTACATGTACTACAAGACTAAAAAATAGGAAAGGCATTTTTAGTTTTTTTAAACTACCCTTAATAAGTGTGCAAAGGGATGTAAAAGTTTGTATGGGAGTTTTTTGACCGATGGTCCTAGACACTTGAAATTTGAAGAGTATATAGGTTTTCTGGCGTAGAGGTGTACTAAGAAGGGATTTTTGGAAATTCAACCCCTAAGGGTGTTAAAAGGGTTGAAAACGTTGGTATGAAAAATTGTATTCCTTAAACCTACAAACTTGAAACTTGGAGTATATGTAGGTACTCCAAGTCAAAAAAATAGGATAGGCATTTTTATTTTTTTAAAACTCCCCTAATAAGTGTGCAAAGGGATGTCAAAGTGTGTATGGGAGTTTTGTAACGCGTGGTGCGATAGACTTAAAACTGGGGGTAAATATACTAAGAAATAAATAATTAATGATGATACTTTTAATTTTTTATAGTTACCCCTGCAAAGGGTACAAATGACTGTAAAAGTTAGTATGGGAGATTTTTAACGCATAGTGCGATTGATTTCAAACTTGAAGTAAATATACCTACACCATAATAAATAATTTAAAATCACGTTTTCAATATTTTAAAACTACTCCTGCAATATTCTAAAAACGGAGATCTTGAGTTGGTACGAAGAGATCTGAGGATATCTACCGTGCCTGGGGATCAAAGTCGTGAAGCTGTTTCGTTTGTATTTGTGCTAAGCTCAGTACCTATACCTACCTAATATAGGTAATGTACGCCTATAGGTATCTCTTATACCTACGTAGGTATTTAAAATCCTACCCTAATAATATACAAATCAATGCGAAAGTTACGATGTTTGGACGTTTGTGGCTCAATCATGGCTTAGCACTTCAACGCGTGCGCAGCCGCGGGAAGCCACTAGTATATATATAAACCTTTGGTATTTATATATATACCTAGCGGCACAGCAACGTCGACTTCCTGTTCCACCTATTTGATCGCACTAACACTTTTATATAGCAATCATTATTCATCTGCAATTAGTTCTGTGAAAAAGCTCTACCTCAATTCCTCGGTTAATTTATGGAACATTCTCGCGATTTGCATATAAGAAAAGAAATTGTTAGAGTGCGATTTATAACTGAAACGTTTAAAAGTTGCAGAAAAGTGTAGAATATACAGTTGAGTAAAATCCCGAACAAATTGTCGCCTTGGCTTTTGCGGAGCGTAGAGGATCTTCGAGAATTGTTATTGATGTGCAGAACGGGTGGCGGTCCGGACTATCTGGTAGTCTTCATTATGGGCGATCATGCGTGCTGGATCCGTTGCGTTGGAAGCGGAAAAATCGTGAAATATCGTCCTCGATGTCCGACTTAACGTGTATGAATTGCCACAAATCCAACCATATTGGACGCGGTATTGAGTTTACGTGCCGAAATATCCCTCTCGGCTACTAGTGAGTTAATCAACGCTTTTACACGATATTCGTTCGGTTGCTCTGTAACAATTGAAGTCATCGAAATTACGACCACAGGTTCTCAACTAGTTTTGTAAAATGATCTACTAAGAAATAGGGAATTTATAATAAACAAGTTGGTGCCCGCGACTTCGTCTGCGCAGGATTAGTCACACAATATCTTTATAAATTGTAGCCTATGTGTTATTCTGATGTATAAGCTATATTATTGTAAAGTTTCATTAAAATCCATTCAATAGTTTTTATGTGAAAGAGTGACAAACATCCATCCATCCATCCATAGTTACAAACTTTCGCGTTTATAATATTAGTAGGATTTATCCGCTTTTTTTTCCAAAGTGCACGCTCATTGTATACTTTCAAAGTCCTTAACTTCATTTAACCTAAATAAGGTGTCAGTATGATCAATATAATTGAAATATTTTCTATTTATTTTCTATTTACACAATCTTGAAAAGGGGAGTTGGTTTGAATTTGTTGACGCTTAGAGATTTAACGCTGCCTGAAAAAGTCGTTATAATTTTCATAATTTAGGTGAAGTTATGAAAACATTTATTAATAGGACCAGTCGCAAGCAATACCTGTAACCGCCCGTCCTTCGATGGGTAAATGTGCGGGCGCATGTTATGAATACATTCCTGCCCTGTACAAACGAGCGTCGCTCTCAATTATTCCACCGGCTATGCCCCGGAATGTCTAATTTGTTCACGTAATTCCAGCGGAATCCGTCCCCTCCCGTCTCTCAACTATTTTTATTACTTGTTTCCTATTTTCTCCGGTGGGAACAATATAACTCGAAGCTCGCGAACTCTAACCAACTTGTCTCGAAACAAGTGTGTTGTGAACTGCACGTAGACTCTGCTGACGGGTGCGAAGATGCTGGATGTCGTGCTTTCTTTTAGTTTTCTGCAACCCTCACGGGAAATATTATATCGTCGTTCAACAGTTCTCAATCACAGCACCATATAAAACGCTGAGATAGACGGAATTTAAATTAGAAGGTAAAAAGAACGTGCCTTATTCGTAGCATGAAGTCCGTGAAATAAAAACAGCACTCCTGGAACGGATAAACTCATCTTCCTCGGACGATAAATCGCATCGGCAGTAACGGTACAGTACAGTTTATCTATACGTATCACCATTGCAGTTCCTGTTAACAATAAAGCGAGATAAGTGATTTTGGACTGAAGCCAGGACGTGGCCCGTCTAGCCCCACTCCATTTGCTCTTTACATAACTCAGTATTCAAGGGATCATTAATCTTCCTAGTTCCACGCCAGGCAGAGTTTAATTTTAATAAACGGCTTCAGCCTCACCGTATTAATTTACATGCCTTAATGAATGGTACTTGTTTGAAATCGTAGATTTATATAAGATTCGAATGGTGTGGCCTACTTCTTAACTTTTTATTTTTCTATTCAAGTTAAGTTATAGCGTATGATTCTAAAATCGTGATTCTTGTTTGAGTTTGTTTATGTTATCGAGTTTAATCTAAATTAGTCATGCTTTAAACATTGCTTTTTTTCACATCCCCCTCCCAGATTGTTTGCTAACAAGCCATAAAGTGCCAGACGGCATTTCTGCAAAAAGTTGCTATCTTATCTTACTTTTCGACTCAAGTTTCGTGGTTATGAAACTGGTTAAAGTGAATTCCGAAATTATGAATTATACATTTTTATTCGAGTTGCTTTCTAGATTTCCCAGGTTCTATAGTCGTATATGAAACCATAACTCACGTAAAGGCGACTCGCTCGTAATCCAGTAGTGGCCGCTGATGTGGCACGTAATACAAGATTTTAGACGCTCCCGACCCCTGGGAATGACCCCCGAATGTTCGAATTCGTCCTTCATCACACACGCGCTGTTGTTTTATAGCTTACGGTCAAAATTTTACTAGTGCTTACTCGAACACAGTTGGAACGATATTTTTGGTCGGCTACCAAGGCATTCAACTGATTTTGATGAAGCATCCCTAAAACGTACCCACCTACTGAGCTATTTGTTCCACATTTAATAACCAAATTTACTGCAATAGCTGCGGTAGAACAAAATGTCGAGAATCGGCTCTGAAACTTTTTCATTCCACTTCGAGCAGTTTACATAACGATATGAGAAAACTCATTTTCAAAAGTAGAACAATGTTTATAAATGCCCGCATATGAGTGGCCGTTATTATTATAGAAGACGATTTGTATTTACATTTTGTTAGTAGGTAGGTAGACGCTCGGTGGGAAGCAGATTTTATTTACTACGTTACCGTCGAAAATATCATATCATAATGCTTAAATTCTCCGTATCAACATCACCTGTGCTTTCAGTGGTAGCAATTTGTACAATACAAATATTTTCGCAAAGCGTAGGAGTGAGACGAAATTGTAACCATGAAAAGCGTGATTTATCCGTCTTCTGGGAAATCCTTCAGATGCCGTCTGTCGGTGTCGATGCGGGCGTAATACCTTAATTCGGATAATCTCACTCTCGACTCGAGCCCGTGGTTAACCGACTTCGAGATACTCCCCTAATGCTGTGCCTAAACATCTCCTTGTGAAAGCTATTTGTCATCTCTAAATTATTCATTCGCTTCAGCTACTTAACGCTGCGAATATACCTTCCATAAGATTGTTGTTAACGTTTCAAAATGTATTTTGAACACTTTAGTTTAAAAAACATTTTCTTTAGCGCTCTTGTTATACAAGTCCGCCTTTTGAATAGCAATCGTGTTTGAAATAATAACAATAGGTCATAGATGAGAATTCAGTGTAGGTATGTTTTTAAAATTAATATATTTTTGCGCATGTAATTGATCGAGTGAGCGAAGCGAACGAAGATCTTAGTTTCAACTTGGGCGATTTGGCATTTTATGTATGTATGTATGTATGTATGTTTGTCTGGCGATAACTTTAGAACCGTTGATCCGATCTGCATAAAATTTGATATGTCGATAGCTTGTACTTGAGAAATTTACTGGTAAGTAAATGAGTAAAATCGGATGAAGGGTTTTTGAGATATGGGGTTTTTTAAGAGGGAAAAAATAAAAAAAGTTGCATAAAAAAATCAAGTTACTTGTCATATGAAAGGGCTTTGTTTGGACATCCCAAAACAATTTTTACTTTTTTTTTGTGACGTTCGGTTTTTGAGATAAAATAATAAAAGTTAAATTAAGATAACCAGCGATCCAAGAGCTCCCATCTCTAAGAGTTTCGTTGACATCAAGGTTTTTCTACTGGTCGGCCAGTTCCTTTGCTTTTTCTTATTTTTTTTTCTTGAAATAAATTAAGGAGGTACTCAGTTCTCATAAAATGGTGACGTCGACCAGGTCTGATGATGGAGTCAAGGTCTGTTCAACGGAACTCTTCAATAAATAGGCCAATAGAGTTGAAACTTGGTAACCATACCAAGTTAGTAGGCGGTAGTCAGAAAAAAGTACAAAGATAATGTTTGGACTTGCCTCTGACTACTACCTACTCAAAGTTTTGATGTGTTCGTCGGGTCGCATCACGAGATCTCAGTTCGGGGCGAACTACTAGTTAATATGTATGCTCTGTCCAATCAGATGAAAATTATCATCACTTATTGTTATTTAAGTATTGTAGGTAGGTACTAGTAGGTAGGTTGTGTATTGTGTAAGCATAATTTTATAGGTATTTGTCGCACGTCAATCCTTTTCTTTACGGTGCGGTGGTACCTTAGATTAGCCCTCCTATAGTATTCTAACTGTGGGTTTTTATGCAATAAAGAATAACTTAACTAGTAGTTCGCCCCGAACTGAGATCTCGTGATGCGACCCGACGAACGCACCAAAACTTTGAGTAGGTTGATAGTCAGAGGCAAGTCCAAACATTTGGTTTGGACTTTTTTCTGACTATCACCTACTAACTTGGTATGGTACCAAGTTTCAACTCTATTGGCCTATTTATTGAAGAGTTCCGTTGAACAGACCTTGGCTCCATCATCAGACCTGGTCTTTGTCACCATTTTATGAGAACTGAGTACCTCCTTAGTTTATTTCAAGAAAAAGAAATAAGAAAAAGTGAAGGAATTGGCCGACCAGTTGAAAAACCTTGATTTCAACGAAACTCTTAGAGATGGGAGCTCTTGGATCGTTGGTTATCTTAATTTTACTTTTTTGTTGTATCTCAAAAACCGGGCGTCCTAGAAAAAAAGTAAAAATGTTTTTGGAATGTACAAACAAAGCCCTTTCATATGACATGTAACTTTATTTTTTTATGGTACTTTTTTTAATTTTGCCCCCTCAAAAAACCTCATATCTTAATAACCCTTCATCCGATTTTACTCATATACTTACCAGTAAATTTACCAAGTACAAGCTATCGGCTTATCAAATTTCATGCAGATCGGATCAACGGTTCTAAAGTTATCGCCAGACAAACAATAAATAGGTATAATTAAATCTTCACTTAGATCGCAACTTTGCCGATGATGACGTGCCGATCTTTTAAACAACACCTATACCTACCAATACTACTTACCTACTATATACTTTGATTTACGGGAAATACAGAGAAGCAGTTGTTTTTACGCTATGGCGCCTGTGAAGAAACATGTAGGTAACAATGTCAGTATCTGCTTAGCTCACTCTTTCTCTATGATTGCTACTAGCAGACGGTAAAAATACCTAGCGACAAACTACATATCCCATATACCCACTTACTTAGCATTATCATCAAAAATAATCCTCTTGTTATGGTTCGAAAGTAGAAGGGTTGAAAGCAGTGGCGTAGCTATCGTAGGGCCAGGTGGTGCAGTGCACCAGGGCCCCGGAGCTCAGGGGGCCCTAACCTAAGCTTTGAAAAGAGTGGTTTAGCCAGCTCCCGAAGTTAGAAACCTTGAGCCTGCTCACAAAATTCTTTCTCTATGCCCGATTCTTGCTCTATGCACGGGGGCCTTTGTCAACTTAGCTACGCCACTGGTTGAAAGTTTCCAGTTGGTCTTTAGGTGTGCATCTTCGGTAAGGACAGTATTTTCTATGTTAGTATGATAGGTCTAAGAATATTTTACCTACTTCTCATAACATTGTTACAAATTTATTCTGCACAGCACTAGTATTTACACAATTATAAATGCTTAGCTAAACAAATTAAATTGCATAGGTATGGCTGTATGTACTGACACAATAATTATAACGTAACTAAAGTGAACGAACACGAGTAAAAAAAAAGAGAAACTTGTGGGTACATTTGAAAAACAACGCAGTTTGTATGGAGCGAAAGCAGAACTTGTTCGATATTTGGGTGTAATAGCACAGTACCGTAATATTCAATGCCATTGCATTCACATTCAAACAAGGATTCAAGCAAATCGAGTTGGAAAGTGCACTGAACGGTACTTTCGCTAGCGCCATTCCTTATTTTGTAACTGCTATTTATACTACCCACTCCATAAAGGGGTTGAGTAAAGCCACGGAGTGAATTTCAACTAGTTTAATCCGATTCATTATGCATTTACGGCGAAGACATGATTAAAAGAAGTAAAATAATTATGTCCACTGCTACACTTTTCTCTGCATTAAATTAAATTCAAATGGTAGAGGTATGGACTAATTGTTGCAAAATAAGTAAAACTAGAAATCTAAAAGAGAATTTGATTAGATACTGCATTCTTAAGCCAGATGCTCCGTTCAGTATTCCTTTGAAATTGTATTCTATTGTTTACGTAAATCATTAGCTGAGGCGTCTGCAAAAAACGTTTCACCAACATCGATGTTCAAAGCAATCGTTTCAGAAGAAAACGATCTGTAAAAAACGCGGCGATGAGGTTTGTTTTCCAAATAAATATTGCGTGTAGGAAAACTCGTTTAGAGAGCTTATCTCTTGCAGAAAATTGCTTTGCATCTCCAAGGAAATATCGCGAGAACGGAAAGCGTTTTTTCGTGAGTTACGGACGCGTTTGGAGCAGATTATTTGGTATCCGTTACTATTCGAACTTTTTGTTGTTGCTGAATGAGCTTTTTATGGCCCTCAAGGAAAGAGTGTTTGAGAAAAGAGCACCAAATGGTTTTACGCTACGTGTTTATAAAAATGATTTGAACAAAATAAAAATCTGCAAAATTCAATCAATGGATTTCGAAATCCAATTAACAAATGATTGTTTGTAAAACACTCGCAATATTTGTTTATTGGTTTTGAAAACCTTAAAAGCAATATCCAATTCAAATATCATTGAATCATGCGATAGGTAGAGGCAGCCCCAGGGTAAGTACTAACCTAACGAATGAGTTGTTGTATCTCCAGCGTAAAAATACGACCGGACAGTATTCCAGGGTGTTTAGATGTTAGTAAGTCAATCACGCCATAGCGACTGGTACGATTTAGATGAAACTTAGTATAGGTAGTTCGTGACCTGAATAGCATATGTACTACTTTGTATCTAGTACGAGCGAAACTGCAAGCGGAGGCTAGTCAGTAGATAAGTTAAAAGTTTGTAGAGTTCTAAGTGAAGGGTGGAATGTTCAGAACGGGTGTGGTAAACATATCCAAAGGCCGCAGTAGACGCTGACATTTTAATAAGCGGGGTACGCTAAATTAGTTTCCTATGCGGGAAGGGATGCAAGGGCGCAAGTCACGCAACTACCTACCCCTGACACCAGCTTTTACATATTCATACTACAAATTCAGTGTAACCATGATTTTGCCAAAACAGCTTTCTGGAATTACTACCTTACTATTGCACATTTATAATTTTCGGTAATTTATGTTTATTTAGTTTAAAAGTATAGCAACAAACACAGTACTGGGTTGTTGCAGATGGATAGCTCCACACACTTTTTTATTCCGATTTCAATGCATACCGTTTATCAATGGTTATCAATTAAATCGGGTTACATATTCGAGTAACACAGACCAAACAAAAATAATTATATTAATTGCCTCAGATTTATACAGGGTTGCAAGGGCGCAAGTCACGCAACTACCTACCCCTGACACCAGCTTTTACATATTCATACTACAAATTCATTTTAACCATGATTTTGCGCACATTTAGATTTTTGTATTGTAGCGCTTATTATAATCACTACGTAGTGTAAAACAAAGTCGCTTTCTCTGTCCCTATATCCCTATGTATGCTTAAATCTTGAAAACTACGCAACGGATTTTGATGCGGTTTTTTTTATAGAAAGAGTGATTCAAGAGGAAGGTTTATATGCATAATGCAAGCATAATCTCTTAGGGATAACCCACAATAACCGTGCGAAGCCGGGGCGGGTCGCTAGTAAATAATAAATTGGTATCAATCAGACGTCTGTAGAGCTTCCGTTAAAACTGTTTTTTTAATTACTTACACCAAGTAAGAAAATTCATATCATATGATTATTTTAGTGCCCTATAAATTAACGTATTTTATCTCCTGTAATGAACGTAGACTTGACAACGCGTACTGCTTTTACCCTCAATTTATAATTTAATTACGTCACAACTAAAACCATGCCAGGGTAATATCGCATCAATTATGGGGTAAAATAACGATGAAAGGGGAGTACGTAAAAGCATGGAGAGTCCAGTGAGTCACCCAACCGACCAGACGGCGCCGGCACTACAACCACTGAGTCCACTGAAGACATAATAGTACTATTGTTTTAAAGTTTTACTTCCCCAGCGTAGCTGCACATACCTAACAGAAACTTGGTCTTATTCATATTGGTCGCCGAGTGCTCCATTAGCTAAACTAACCGATAAGTCTGCTGCTCTCTCTTTTCATATAGACATGAAAGTAAAGTGACAAGTACGCTTTATGGTGCCGCTTTTAATGGTATGGAATAAGAATAAGGGCCTAAGATTTTGTTGATCGATAAGGAATACTATGGAATAGTTTGACGCAGTCAGTTTTGGATAAGTAATCCTTACTGGTGGTAGGTACTCTTATTTGAGCTCTTGCGTGCTTTGAAACGCACGAAGCATCTGAGTGCCTAAAGATTTCATGATATTCGTAAATGGCAATAAGCATTAAATTAATCAAAAAACCAACCTCTCCTTTGAATATTCATGCTTACAAACAATATTCAATCTAAAGTAAGTACTTTTAAAGCTCAATTTAACTGAGAGTTGATTTCAAGTGACCTAAGTCTGCTGCTTTTACTTTGCAACACTGTCTATTTTCACCCTCCTTAAAATTAATTGTAGGTATTAGCCACCGTCACTGTGCAATAACACGAGAAATTATTATTCTTGCCGACGGAAATAAGTTTTGCATATAAAGGGTTTTATTGATGGCTGCCTCCGATAAATATTTATTTAGTTTACGTAAAGTGTAGCGACACAGTACCGGGTTGTTGCAGATGGATAGCCCCAACGCTCTTTTTTGTTCAGACTTCAATGCATACCATTTGTCAATGGTTATCAATTAAATCGGGTTACATATTCGGGAAAAAGAAAAAAAATGCCTCAGATTTAATTTATATCACTTACCTACCGTGAAATGCAATGGGTACTAGTTTTGATTCTTACCTTAAATTCTAATGTAAGCAATTTTTTACAGGTTTTACTTTTTCAGGAGGATAATAATATGTACTGGCAGTTTGTATATTTTAGATACTATCATTGCTTACATTTGGTTCAGGTTGTAAAACCGCAGCTAAAACGGCTGCCGTGCAGACATTTTATTATAATTTATTATTTCAAAACATCCCGTTTCTGTATGCAGTACGTTAGGTACTAGTAGGTGGGATTGGCAAGTTGTAGCGGGCCCGCGTGTACTGGGCACCGGCTGTGACCGCACTCCCATCAAGATAATATTACGAGGTACAGTTGGGACCGCCTTGTGGTTTGGCTCTGGTACTGTGTGTGATGCGCCGTCGAAGCCATCTTGTTTAAGCTGTTCCAACGACGAACGACTATTATCCCTGAGCACCTATTGTTCATAAGAAAGGCTGATATGTAACTGTTTGGACTGCATATACGAAAATTTTCAAATCACTTATTTGTCTAGTAATATGCATGATTTATTCCGACATAATGTTTATTTAGCATCGGAAATCGGTCATGCTCAAGATATTCGGAATGTGCGAATGTTGATGATGTAAATTCAAATGTGTTCTTGAAATTAAATGTAAACTAGTGAGCTGAACACACGTTAGTTGCGCAGTGGTTGTTCTTTAATTATGGTAATTTATTTAAGAATACAGATGTTCAGAATCAAATTAATTTTAGTGCAACTGGGAAGAGACGACGTGGCAGACGGTTTTTGCGACGTGTGCGATCTTTTTATAGAAGGCGCCGCCGGCGAATGTACCTATCTACCGAGTTCAGACAATATGCTGGCGCACTGAAAGGACGCCAAACCACTTCTCGCTTGCACATTTCAACATTTTTGTAGATATAAAATTACTGAAAATATTTATGAAGAATCGGGTCAAAGTTTCGGGGGAATAATATTACAGGTTTGGCAAAAATATCATTTTGTACCAAACTAGTTGTTCCTCCAAAAAAATGGTTTTACTCGTTTTGGTACCTACTTATTTAGGTAGGAGGGTGAATCAACTTTTAAGGCACTCCTTTGACAACATTATGAACAGCAAAAAATAAATAAAAAAATATCGAAATATTATGAAAATATAGTGTTAACATTTGCACTATATATTCTATTTTTAGGTTTTGCAGCGTGCCACGACATCTAAGCTAATTTAAACGAGTTTTTTTAGAAAAACTGACGAGTGAGCCTCAAAAATACCCATTGCGTTACTTCTTTGTAAATACCAAAACATGAAATAAAACGAATAAATTTGAAAAATCAACATGTTAATCATTTTATGAATACTTGAATTCGGTCTTTCTAACTTATTCATAATGTTTTTTATAACCAATCTATGAAATAGAGACAATTCTAGGTCCACTGCGTTGCTTTGCAAATTTTTCAATGCTTAACTTTAGGATAAATCTCAACATAGCATAATCAGACGTACATTTCTTATTTCTACAATATACACGAGTCTTGGAGACTTTTGACTAAACGTTTTTTATAAACAAATTCAATGACTATGAGAGTTATCTTCAAAAGACATATTAAAAATTAAGGGACATTAGAGTAACGCCAGAGAAAAATAGTAACACCTGAGAATTTTAAATCATTAAGGCTTCAATAATAAGGAACAATGTTGTCGATCAGTAACTTAAATTAATCTCAAAACAACTATACAATGTTTTTTGAACAAAGCTTAAGACTAAACGAGATCAAATAGTCAACTATAACATCATCATCTTCCTGCCCATAACCCACTTTATGTGGGGTCGGCACAACAGGTTCTTTCTCTCCACTTTCCTCTATCAGCCGTCATCTCAACAGTCACTCCTTTCTTACCCATGTCATCTTTCACACAATCCATCCATCTTTTCTTTGGCCTACCTCAACTCCTTAATCCATTCACATGCCCGTACCACGCTAACCTATTGCTCCTGATTTTTTCAGTCACTGGCGCCACTTTCAAACGGCATCTAATAAACTTATTCCTTATCTTATCCATTCTTGTCACTCCACACATCCATCTCAACATTCGCATCTCCGCTGCATGCACTCTTCTTTCATCCGTCCCTTTAGTCGCCCAACATCCCTTTAGTGGTTTGTAAAGTGGTATCTCATTTCTTTTCAAAGACATTTGAAATCATTGTATGAACGATCTCCTTTCTTCATAACTTCTGGTACTGGTAATTTCTGAATAATGTCTTCATAATCCACGTCAGAAACATATTTCTCATCTAAAAGAAACCATTTAGCGTTTTCGTCCACTATGCGTAAAAACATTACTTTTACTTCACACGCATAGGTTTTTGATTTGTTCTTAGAAGAGTCCACATGAAAATTCACCAACAAAAAATCTCCACATCCTATTTTAGAATTTTTATCATGACTGCCACATGCCAATTCTTCTTCCGATGAAGAACCTCCGTATATGTCTTCATATATTCTTTGGTGTCATTTGTCATGTCTTGTAACTGTTTAAAAATTATCACGTTACTTAATGGATGTGTTTTCCAAAGTATGGTTAATTGATATCAAATGAAGATTTGTGAGCACCAAGTTACAATTGGTAAGCATAAGATCCATATTCTCCGGTGTTAAGTCTTTTAACGGAGTATCATCATTCGTCAGATCAGCCTAATGTCTCCATAAGTATCTTTTTCTTCATTCGTGAATCTTTTACTTCTACAGTTGAGAAAACCTCTCGTTCCTTCCTAGATTTTGTCTTTTTACATGTTTTCTTTATAGAACTTTATAGAACTTTGTAACTTAGTATCATCAGTTTTTTTAGTTTCGTTAATTTCGCTGTCAATTTGTCTTTGATATATTTTCTTAAATTTTTCATACTCTCGTCTCAAATTCTCATTATCTTGATTAAGTTTTGCGTTTTCTCTATACACCCGTGACCTGTTTGTTTTAGCTTTCTAATTTGGAGTCGGTTTTAGGCGAGTCAGAGCGTGGTTCGTTGTAATAGCCTGTTTTCGTTCATTTTTATGGTATCGAGCTCGGTGTTTTTTCTTCTCTTCTTCATACTTTTCTCTATTATTTTTTCTTCTTATCTATTGCGCTTTTGTTTTTCTGCTGCATTGGCATTAATTGGCATTTTGAATTATGCTGCACAAACCTTGAACAAATTAAACTATATTGATATCTTAGAAATCTAGTTAGACGCAGAATAACGACCACACTATTCATTAATGCCAACTCGCAATGTCAATTTGCCTTACATTCTCTGGCGTTACCGGTAACTCCAGAGAAAATGTATCCAGCGTTATCGGTAACGCTTGGGAAAATTTCAATTCAAAAAATCATAAATAATTCCACAGCCAAAAATCACCGAATATTTTTTCATGACCTTGAAATCAGACATCATAGGCAGCATACTGACCTAATAAAATTCAAATCTTTTAAAAACTTACCATGATTCCCGCCGTAACGCTATAGAGCGACAATAAACCTACGCGCACCAGCTGAGAGCTTCCCGAAGACTGAGAGGCTGGTAAAGCGAAGAAAGGCTTGTCGGACCATACCAACAAAATATTAGACAATAATCGCCTAAGGTGGCACCAAGCTAGGCGCCATCTCTTGATAACGGTCATTGATCGAGTGAGCGAAGCGAACGAAGATCTTAGTTTCAACTTGGGCGATTTGGCATTTTATGTATGTATATATGTATGTATGTATGTATGTATGTATGTATGTTTGTCTGGCGATAACTTTAGAACCGTTTATCCGATCTGCATGAAATTTGATATATCGATAGCTTGTACTTGAGAAATTTACTGGTAAGTATATGAGTAAAATCGGATGAAGGGTTTTTGAGATATGGGGTTTTTTAAGAGGGCAAAAATAAAAAAAGTGACATAAAAAAATCAAGTTACATGTCATATGAAAGGGCTTTGTTTGGACATTCCAAAACAATTTTTCCTTTTTTTTTTGGGATTCTCGGTTTTTGAGATACAACAAAAAAGTTAAATTAAGAAAACCAGCGATCCAAGAGCTCCCATCTCTAAGAGTTTCGTTGGCATCAAGGTTTTTCTACTGGTCGGCCAGTTCCTTTGCGTTTTCTTATATTTTTTTCTTGAAATAAATTAAGGAGGTACTCAGTTCTCATAAAATGGTGACAACGACCAGGTCTGATGATGGAGCCAAGGTCTGTTCAACGGAACTCTTCAATAAATAGGCCAATAGAGTTGAAACTTGGTTACCGTACCATGTTAGTAGGCGGTAGTCAGAAAAAAGTCCAAACATAATGTTTGCACTTGCCTCTGACTACCACCTACTCAAAGTTTTGATGCGTTCGTTGGGTCGCATCACGAGATCTCAGTTCGGGGCGAACTACTAGTGAATATTTATCGGTAACTCTGTAGAGCTGATGTTTTGATCAAAGTTTGGGACAAAAGTTTAGGTGCATGAAAAATATATAATTTGAGTCAAACTTTTTTAAATGCTAACTTTAAACGTAAGTTTATCTTTTTCTGAATCATAATATTATATGAAAATGCTGTGCATTCATACATTTTTTTTAAGAAACGTCTTACATTGTTTCGTCACCTAGGCCTGGGGACACATATTTTTTGTATGGATATGGCTTGAGCTCTGCTGAGTTACCATAATAAAATCTAATATTATGATATAAACTTTATAAAACTATGAAACTAGCATGTAAGCAAATGATCTAAGTTTACGTTTACATCAAAACAATCATATTTAAAAATGAAGTACAGATTTTGTTGCTATTTCCATGACAGGGACACAAAAGGAGTGCCTTAAAAGTTGATTCACCCAGGAACACTTGTTTGAATCACAATTATATTTTTGACAAACCTTTGTAAATGGTATTCTCATAAACTTTGTTGTTTGACGAATACCCGCATTTTTCGAGAATGTTTAATATTCTGACAGTGGCGTAGCTAGGTGGACAATGCACCTGGGGTGCATAGAGAAAGAATCGGGACGAAAACTTAACTAAAAAGTTAACGGGTGGAATTGATTATTTTATTTATTATTTATTTAAATAATACTAACTAATACTCAACCAAACTACCAAATAACTATAACAAACAGCACATGACGACGACTATCGACGACGCTTGGCGAATGTGTTAAACTTGAAAGTCTTAAATCGGGAGTTCTCTGACTGTTTATGTTCATTTAAATAAATCATTTAAAATAAAAATAAAATTGTGATCAGGCTCAAATTTTTCTAGCTTTGGGAGCTGGTTTACCCTCTTTTTTCAAAGCTTAGGTTAGAGGGCCTCCTGAGCTCCGGGGCCCTGTTACACTGCACCACCTGGCCCTACGATAGCTATGCCACTGTATTCTGATGATTTAGTCTAGTGTATTTTGCAATATGACCACGTTTCCGAGTTTCGCAGGAAGCTCAAGTGGTTACCTATAAGACTTCGCCGGAATACTCACATTCTAAATTTGTTATACAATATCCTTTTCTGTCCAACTTCCCCTCCCTATCTTAAAGATCGTTTTCAATTTCTTCATCTCTCCAACTCCCGATCCTTACGCTCTTCTAAAACTCTCCAACTTAAGACACCTGTACACTCCTCTTCTTACTTTGACAACTCCTTTACAGTGCAGGCTGGTCGACTATGGAACGCATTGCCTGTTGCTATCAGACGTGCTAAATCACTTTTTTTTTTAAATCTATGGTTAAGGAACACTATTTGTCTTGTTGTTACTAAATTTTCCCTGCTTATTTCTTTTATTACAATAATTTATTTATATATATAAATATGTATTAATCATAATATGTATCGTGGTATAGTATGTATGACTAATGTAAGTATTTTATTTATATTTTTATATATTTGTTTCTAATTCTTTTTCTTTTATATGTATGTAGCATAGCCTTTTTCACACACAAATATTTTTTTTATCTCTCCGCACACAAGCACCCCTTCTAAATTGAATGAGTCCACTTCATCCAACGGTTGTCTGGTAGAGATCACTATTTAGCGATAAGACCGCCCATTGTACTTTGTAGTTTAAAGTCTGTTTTTTTTGTAATATCCTATGTATATATGTAAGTTGTGTGCAATAAAGTATTTTCTATCTATCTATCTATCTATTTTTGAAAGTCTAGAATTTAATTAGTAAATATCACAACTTATCGATAGGATAAATAAAGCACTCGGAACTATCATAAATTGGTAACTGTAGCGGTCAGTGAAATAAATGCAGTTAGTATTAATAACTACCGGTATATCTGCGTGCACCTACGTATAAATAATAAAAACCGCATCAAATGCTCAATGTGATGAATATCGAGAGAATAATCAGTTTCAGCGGATATTACTAATAATCCGATTCTGTTTAGGTATATAGGTAATATTTATAATGATTCGCCTTGAGTTTTTTTTATTTATTTATGTAATTACATACTGGCATTATTGATCTTGTACGTGACTCCGCCATCGCATTTGAAGGGATTTAGTAAAACTTTATCTGCAAAGATACGACATCTTGAGAGTTTTCGTTTGCTTCTAGTTATTTCCATTAGTATTTGAGAGGTGTGTCTCTGAAATATAATAATAGAACTGAACAACCTAAGTATATAACATTGAATTTTAATAAATTTAATAAAACATAATACCAATACAACAATATATGTATAAAAAACACGTATTGCTTTGTTAGTGGGTGCGCTAACCGTAACATTACGATTCTCGACTTTCGGTACACCTTGGAGAAAGCTACTCTATCAATCAAATGTTTGTCTGAGTCTGAGACTTTGACCGATAGGTAGGTATGTTAGTCACGTACAAACTCTGAGCAGTTGCTGCGTTGTATGTACGCACTCTACTGGCGTTATTTTTCGAACGGACTAAATGCTTGACTGAATGCTAAATGGACTAAATCGTCTGATAATTCTTACAGCTGCTGGTGTCACGGAAGACAAGCATTATAAGCGATGCTACTATAGAAATAATGCTGAAAAAACACAGCTTCACCACTTTCTATCCCCAGCCCCGGTAGAGAGATGACCAATTTATAGGGTTCCGTACCCAAAGGGTAAAACGGGACCCTATTACTAAGACTCCGCTGTCCGTCCGTCTGTCTCTCTGTCTGTCTGTCTGTCTGTCTGTCCGTCTGTCACCAGGCTGTATCTCATGAACCGTGGTAGTAAGACAGTTGAAATTTTTACAGATAATGTATTTCTGTTGCCGCTATAACAACAAATACTAAAAAACAGAATAAAATAAATATTTAAGGGGGCTCCCATACAACAAACGTTCATTCGTGCGCGAGTCCGACTCGCACTTGGCCGTTTTTTTGTAAATTTGATTGTTTGTTTCCCGATATTCGACACAGATGCATGCTCCATGATCACGGGTCGAAGTAAAGTCCAAACGAGTAAAACGATATTGAAAAAATGATATTGTCAGACAAAAAAAAATTTTCATACCATGATAGTATCAAAAGTTATACTAATGCTTATTCATGTCCATTCTTGTATATATTATTTATCTGTGGCATAAGAAAATGATTTTCTATGGTAGGTATTGTAAAGTAAACCAAACTTGCAAAGGCTCGTAGCTGTTTGCTCTGGCTCGTGTAAAGTCTGTCGTAAAACTTAACTTTCACTGAGTTTGATACTCGTAAAGGTAAACTTAGGTGAAAATAGCCCAAGGAGTAGTTAGGCAGTTATAGTCTTGAGCAAAGATCTGCAGTTTCGTGGCCTACAGCTGTTGTTTGTTAGAAATGTTGGTTGGGTACCTATAAATTATAGGAATTAATGAGGGAGTAGACATAATTAACTATTTTTTTTATACAAACTGCTGATAGAACAAGCAGGGACGTACACAACAACAATAGGAACGTGCCCTACGATGCGCGGCCCTGCGTCCATCAACTTGAGGCATACAGATGTTAAGCCTCATGTGTCTGTAATTACACCGGCAACCACACTCTTAATACCGAAACACAGCGTTGCTGCTTGGCGGCAAAAAGGTGTGGTGGTAGTACTTCCCCGGACGAGTCCTCACAAAAAGCTCTACTACTCTTATTCATGTTATATTTATTATGTAATGTTAGTCCTTTTCTGTGTCTTATTTTTCCTTTTGTATAAAACATTTTTGATTTTAAAATACGGTTCTTTTAACGATTTAAATTTTCTAAGAAAGTTAAATCACACGTAATAGGTATAAACGTATACATTATGGACCTACACATAATGTACTCATATGATGTATAAGGAGTCATTTAATAGGTATACAGAGTAAATGTATTACCATAAAATTATAAAAAAGGCAGTATAAAATGTTAAGTTTCAAAAACAAACCGTATTTGCTGGCATACATATTCAGGGAGACGACGTAAAAATTAATCGTATTATCTAAATTTAGCGTTGTAAAGAGCACCGAGGCGTCGCTGTCGCGGGGCGATTTATCGCGCAAGCCATTCTCGCTACATGCTACTACATATTTACATTCAACACTAGCTACTTTGCGAACTACATAACTGCTCGTTTGAACAAACTTGCATGTTCAATGTAAGTACATATACGGTGGCATCTCGGTTTTTGTAAGATCCTGAACCTTTTCATGATCATCATCTTCCTAAAATATTTTAAAACGTTAGGTTTGACTATAAATAAAAAACATTCATATTTGGTGGCATCTTGTTTTTTTTTTCAAGATCCCTGAAACTCTTCATAAACGAGATTAAAAATCATTTTTTTTAAATAAAAATAGAGACGTCAATAAAGTCTTTATTTATTAAAATAAACATCTCATCGGCTACATCGTCGCTTACCATCACGTGAGATTCTCGTCAAAGGACGGTCTATTCATTGTAAAAATAAAACAATAAAAAAAAACAAAAACCAAAAAAATACTTAAAAACGTTACAGTTAAACAGTTTTTTTTTACTGTGGGTGGTTTCACGAAACACGATTATTCCGAAAACGTATGGTTCAGCCATTCATTTTAATCTTTTTTATTGAGAAGAAACTGTCTAATTGAAATTCCATGAGCTTTAGTTCAAAGCGATGACTTACTACTCAGCCCGGGGCTTGAAAAGTAATTGAAATTATCCATGAGTAGGTAGTGTAGCAAGGAACCTGTAGTGACTAAAGTTGTAACGTTACATCATAACGTAACGTTAATCAAGTTATTTCATTTATTTATTTATTTTAATTTAATTAGAACGGTACATTAATTACCAATTACACTAATTAAATCAAATATAAAAAGTTTATAAGAATTCAATTGCATTAAAAATAAAATAAAAATTTAGAAAAAGAACATTGAGAAAACACAGCAAAAATAATATACATATAAATGGAAATTAAAAAATTAAATTATAAATCCTTTTCGCAAAATGCAAGGAACACAGACATTATCGCCTTGCATTCGTCTGCAAATATATCACAGTTATACTTATTTATAGGTAAAAATGTGTTAGTGATAAAAAGTTCCAGTACTTTCTTTTATACTAGCGGCCTGTCCCAGCTTCGCATGGGTGGACATAAATTTTTTCAACGTTTTAGGATAAACTTAGACCGTGGTGGGTTCGAGTCACTTCTAACTCGCGCCTTGCCCGGGCCCGCGCTGGGTGAGAACGCGCCCCGTGACCTTATATTTTTTAAATATTTTGAATGGAATGTCCGATTTGAAAAATTCAAGAAGTAATGTATAGGTATTGAACCAGTCTTGAATATGAAAAGATTTATTTGGATAAGGATTAATACCAAGGTACAAATAAAGACCCTTTTCTAGCGGCGGCATTTCAATTAAATTTTTATAATAAAAGAACACTTATTGTGACATAACTATAATAGTTAGACATATGCTGTCGCGACATTTTTTGTAGATGATGACGTGTTCTACAAAATCGTAGTACATTATTTTGTTCTATCATCAATAGTTTTCGCAGCGCACGCGATGTAAGGTTTTCTTTTTCCACCTTGGGTTACATTATTGGAGTTTTAGTAAGGATCCCTGATTTTTTTTAAAATATAATATAGCCTATGTTACTCAGGGATAATGTAGCATTCTAATGGTGAAAGAATTTTTGAAATCGGACCAGTAGTTTTTGAGCCTATTCGTTACATACAAAAATACAAAGGTTTCCTCTTTATAGTATTAGTGTAGACTACTTTCTGATGGTAAAGTAGATGGCCCACCTGAAGTTAAGTAGTAACCATCACCTATAACAAAGCATTGCCTCGTAAGTCACGCACGATATGATCGTGCCCTACAATGCACTGGTCTGCGTCCGTTAACTTTAAACATACAGTGTAATTTCACAGTAACTACCTTCAAACCGAAACACAGCAACGCTGTCGCTGCTTGGTGGCAGAAATAGGCATGGTGGAAGTACGAGCTTCACAGGACGAGCCCTTCACAAATTTTTTTTTTTTTTTTTTTTCGAATGGACTAAATGCTGGTGTTCGTCTGACGATTCTTACAGCGCTACCGAACAATGGCGAGCGCGGAAGGCGCTCAACCGGTAAAGTTAGGTTGGGGCAACAAACGCAAGGGCACCGCTATGGTACGACCTCGACTTGGGCTGTTGCCAGGGTGGGGGTTTAAATCTAGATTAGGCCCCGAGTGGGCGGGCGCTAAGGGACGTCTTCGACCTCGCCGGCGAGGTCGGTGAATCTGTATAGTGTTTACTCTGTCCGAATTAGATGACTCGATCGCTTCCGCGTTAGCAGTTGCGATCTCATCATCGGGATCACCAAGGATATGCCTTGGTCTACGGAGGGATCTATCGACGGGAGGGTCGATAGGATAATCGGGCATCGTAGAAACAAGAGGGTTCGGGTGGTGGGGAGCTGAGTCATAGTATCGCCTAGAGGCGAGCTTAATGAAATCGGCAATCGACTCGAGACCTAGATCGCGATGGAGATCGATATTGCGCATATACCAAGGCGCACCAGTGGCTTTGCGCAAAAATCGATTTTGGACATGTTGGAGGATAATAATGGACGAAGAGTGGGCGAATGCCACAGATGAATAAGTCAGGACGGGACGGATACAAGTTTTGTAAAGTGTCACCTTATTTCTAAGGGACATTTTACTCTCTTTGCATAGGAGACTATGGAGTCGTCCAAGCATGAATTTGGCGCGGTTACTAACCTTTCTGATATGTTCGTTGAAGTTCAGGCGACGATCAAGAATGACGCCTAAATAGCGTGCTGACTTAGCCCAGGGAATGGGTTCGTCGAAGAGGGTGATGGGGCGAGGTTTGGGGAAGCCCTTTGAAAAGAACACTGCTGTGCTTTTTGTGGGGTTTACCTCAATTCGCCACTTACGGAACCATACACCTAGTGCAGTGAGGGCGGCTTGCAGCTTTATACATACCCGATCGGGGTTCCGATCAGATGCATACAAGGCTGTGTCGTCCGCAAAAAGGGCAATTTCCACCTGATGGGTGCGGGGGATGTCGCTGGTATACAGCGTGAACAGAAGGGGAGAGAGTGCGGAGCCCTGGGGGACTCCGGCTCTGATGGGTCTGGGGTCCGAAAGGGAACCCTCGATGCGGTAGCGAAAGCTGCGATTTAAAAGGAAGTCTCGTAAGATGAGTACGAGCCTAACTGGCACACCAAGTTTGTATAGCTTGTAAATCAAGCCATTGTGCCAGACTTTATCGAAAGCCTTCGCTACATCGAGAAAGACAGCACCAGTATCTGCAGGCCAGGTATGGTGGCGTCTAGTTAGCACGTGTTCCGTGAAGCGAAGCACTTGCTGGGGGCAAGAGTGTCTCGGACGAAAACCAAACTGCTCGTCAGGGAGTAGTTGGTGCTCGTTGACATGTGACCAGAGACGTTTCAAAAGAAGACGTTCATAGATTTTCCCCAGAGAGCTGAGGAGACTGATAGGACGGTAGCTGGAAGGCTCTGACGCCTTTTTGCCTGGTTTGGGGATGCCGATGACGGTGGCTTCCTTCCAGGCATCGGGGAAAGTACAAGTCGCCATAGCCGCATTGAAGATGCTAACTAGGAGGTAAACTAGAGCAAGGGGGAAACGCTTGAGAACCTTGTTGCTGATACCGTCAGCGCCAGGGGCTTTTCGCGGATGGAGGTCTTTGATTATCGCCTGAACCTCAGAAGCCTTAATGAGAGGTAAGGGAGGATCGGGGGGAGGCAGAGAAGTCAGGTGTTCAACTTCGTCGTTCACCAAAGCGAGATGGACAGGATCAACGGGTTCGAGACTCGGGGAGCATTGCGACTCGAGGCTTTCTGCTAGGCAGTCGGCCTTTTCATCGTCGTCGAATGCAAGAGATTTGTCTGGTCGGGAGAGGGGGGGCATGACTGAGATAGTGTCTGCTTTCATTGACCGAGCCAGCTTCCAGTAAGCCTGGTGAGTTGGCTCGATCCCTGAGAGCAGGTTATCCCAGTCGTTATTGGAATGTTCGCGAATACGTCTCTGAACTTCGCAGCGCAGAGAGCGTAGACGGTCACGGTTGTCTACAGAGGGCCAAGAGCTGTAATGTCGGGTCGCTGCGTTCTTCTCCGTGATCAACCGTCTCACATCATCTGGCAGAGCCGAGCGACGGTATGACGTCGCTGGCACCTGTTTCGATGATCCGCTGATAGCGGATGTGACATGATTGGTCAGAGAGTCGACTGCAACAGTAATGTCGTCTGGGGACTTTATGTCGTCGGGGATCCTGTCCAACTCGGGTGAATGTATAGACTCGAGAGCTTTCCCGAGCTTATACCATTGCACCACGGTCTTAGTGAGAGGGATCGGGTCGGCAGGGGGGCCTAAGCGTAAGAGCACGGGGCGGTGGTCAGAGTCTAGTTCGTGAAGCGTTTCTATTGAGCGCAACCGTAGGGCTACGTTCTTTAGCAACGCCATGTCAAGGATGTCAGGTCTACAACTAACTCGATGAGGGTAATGAGTCGGGGTCATTGGAGGAATTACGTCGAAGTTAAGATCGTCGGCAAGGGTCTCGAGAAGTCTGCCATTGGGATTGGTGCTAAGACAATTCCAAAGGAGGTTTTTACAGTTAAAGTCGCCCGCCAGAATGACGGAGCTACCAAGATTTAGGAGGGCCTCAAGATCACTCTTCAACAGAGTTTTTGAAGGGGGCAAATAACAAGATGCTATGATAATTGAATGATGACCGGTCATCGCTAATCTACAAACGGAGGCTTCTAAGTCTTGCAACGGAGGACAGTCGATAGGTATGCAGTGCAAGGACCTTCTGTAATAGATGAGGGTGCCGCCTTTTGGGCGGCTGGTTCTATCGTCACGCACCATCTGGTAGTTAGCAATACTGGGATTGCGATGGTGCGGTTTCAAGAAGGTTTCTTGCACTAGCATTATGTCGACTTGATGTTTAATTAAAAAGTCCTGAACTAAAGCACGTTGTGGCTTGAGATCGTCGGCGTTGAAGAACGCTAACGAGACGGAGCGGGGTTTGAGCCTCTCTTTTTGTACAATCATATTGATTGATTAAAAAGAGAGGTTATTGACGGCGGCCAAAAGCGCAGCCTGGTCTGCTAAGTACAGACACTTGTGGACTGGGCTAGGAAGGGCGCGGAAGACGCGGGCGAAATCTTCAGATCTCTTAAGGAGTTCGGTGAAGGGGAGGCCTTCTTCGTACAGGGGCTCTGTACGGCTATAAGACTGGCCCTGTGAAGGTTGGGGCCCGGGAGCGGGGAGTTTGCTTGAGGGCAAACGCTCCTGGGGGCGAGGGGGAGAGGGTTTAGCCTGACGGGCAGTACTGGTCGAAGGAAGGGGGCGAGACCACGCATTGTGGGGTGGAGATTGAGCGGGTACCATAGCCAGCTTTGGACTGGACTTGGTGTATTGAGGCGGCGGTTGCGGTTGCGAATGCGAACGCACCGGCAACGACCTCTGAGCCACCCGCTTGTTTACCTTGGGCGCCATCGGGCAACCGCGATAGTTCGCGGTATGACCGGTGGCGCGGCAAAGCACACAGCTGGGCGGCTCCGGGGCGTCGCGAGTGCGAGGGCAGTCAGCGGTGCCATGGTCGTCCAAGCACTTGACACAACGGGGGCGGGCGTAACAGTTGCGCGCAGAGTGGCCATAAAGTTGGCATCTGTGGCACTGAGAGGGGGAACCATTACGGTGTGGGGTTTCAACATGAATCCCAGAGAGGCCATTGACTGTCTTCAAATTGAAGATCGCCTTGCCTTCTGGGGAAAGAATGAGAATGACGAGCACGAGCTCAAAAGGGGTTTTGGTTTTACCGCTATACATGCGGTGGACTTCCCTGACGGGGAAGCCCTGGGCGGTTAGGTCGGCTTTGATGGAGTCAGAGCCGAACTCAGCGGGGAGGCCGCGGATAACGACTCTAAGGAGTCGTTCGTCCTCCAGAGCATAGGTGTGGAAACCTATGCCCTGTTCCCGAAGGAAAGAGGTTAGGCGACGATGATCGGTCGAGGTCGGCACTTGGACTTTGATACCGTCCTTGGTGCTGCGGGCATTATTATAAGTAATGCCGGAGATCCGGCAAGCGGTGGAGACGTTCTCCCATTTTTCCTTCTGGCGAAGGAAAATGGGAGGAGGAGGTTTCTCCCTCCTTGCTGTGGCATTAACCGCAGAAGGTTGGGAGGAAGGCGGAGAGACTGGGGACGATGGACGAGAAGAGAGAGGGCTGGGTCGAGCTGTCGCTTGTTTAGCGGGAGGCGCAGAGGAGGATTTGGACTTCTTACGCTTCCTCTTGCCTTGGACAACGGTGAAGCCAGAGTCCGAGGAGGAGTTAGCGTCCGAGTCATCTTCCGTGAGAGGAGAGGCGGGACGGGAGGCAGAGTCAGAATCCGCTTCCATAGCAGATTCGCGGTCAGAGTCATCCTCTGAGGGCGAGTGCCCATCGAGGGAGGAGGCGGATGAGGTTTGTGAAGAGGGGGAAGACACGGGGGACGGAGGACTGCGTTTTTTGGCCTGAAGGGCTTGGGTGGGTTTAGGTGTCTTAAGGACTGGGGTGTGCTTGGGGGCCTGAAGTGCTGGTTTGGGTTTGGGGGCCGGAAGGGCCGGGGTTTTCTTGGGGGCCTGAAGGGCCGGGGTTTGTTTGGGGGCCTGAAGGGCCAGGGTTTGCTTGGGGGCCTGAAGGGCCGGGGGGGAGGTTTTGATGGCCATAAGGGCCGGAATTTTACCTACGGGATTCTCAAATAGAATCCCTTCGACTAGGTGGGGGGCCTGTTGGTAGGCTTTCTGGAGGAGAAAGCCTAAATGATCTCTGCTGAAGGCAGAGATGTCGATGCCTAAACCGGGCGGGGGCGCGGTATGGATGAAGTCCATATCTCCCGGGTGGGAAAGCCCGGGAGGTGTGTGGGTGAGTGACCCTCTCCGCCGGGGTAGGCGGGGAGGGGGTGAGTTTCCTAGTGTCCTACCTATAAATGTGTCCTCCTTGCCGCTTTTTTCTCGGGCAATCGGGGTGTGTTCCTAATAGGACTGGCAGTCGGCTAGGAGATCCCCCAAGGCCGGTGGTCCAGACCCGACCGGATTCGGCGTTCCTCTGAGGGAGGAAAGACGGCGCTCCGGGTCCACGCCCAAACCAAGTTGGTATAACACCGCTGGGTCTCCCTTGGTTTGACCACTGAAGGTGGATTTCGTTTGACACAGTAGAAACAAACTGTTCGTCCGAAAATTGGACTACGATTTGCGTTCTGAAAAGAACGACTAAAACACACGTCAATGAAACCTTACCGCCCTGAAAAGGACGACAGAAACATAAGAATGCAGGAAACCGGCGCACTGATAAGTGCGGATTAGCGTGAGCCAATCACACGGCGCGGAGCTCAGGAACGCGGCGCGAAGCGCCAGTAGCTTGAGCGCCGGCGGCAGGTCCGGAGCGGGGTGCGGTGCGGGTGCGGCGGGCGGGGTGCCAGCGCAGGTAGTAGTCCGAGCAGGTAGCAGGGACCGGAGCGGAGACGTCCGTGCAGCTCTGCGACTGCAGCCGAAGTGAGTGTCCTTCACAAAGAGCTCTACTACGTTTATTTATTTGTTTTTTCGTATGAACTAAAGTGCTACTTATTTTAAAACCGGGCCATCCTATACCTGTCTCTCTCTCTTCTTTTTATATCTTTAAATTTGGCCTTGGGCTCATTATAGCCGATCTTTAAACAAAAGAAAATAAAACATGAAAATATGGTAATTATTTATGGCAATACGCATTAACTCTACAAAACCGAATAGCCGTTAAAATGACGAGCTCCTGGATTTGGGCTCAGTTAAAAAGCGTTGATATTGTCGTTCTACTATCGCAGAGAAAAAGTGCTGTTATATTAGAGTCGACCTCGGGCACCTAATGTACTGGGGCCATTACTCGCCTACCCTAATGGATATTTACTCTGCCAGCAAACATAAAAAGTCACATCTTTCAGACAAGTCAATTGTTGTAGGTACCGCTCTGTAAACTCGAAACTCGAGACGTTCACTTTAAAATAAAAACATCTACGTTCACTTTTCAAGATTTTCAGATTTTTTCTAAATATCTAAATACATGTTACGTACATTTGACTGGCAAAACATCGTCCGTTTTCTGTCCTTATTCATTAATGCAACAATGTCTAATGAGTATGTTAGTGATGCAAATATTTATGCTTAGACATAGGCATTAAGCTTTAAAGTTGAAAAGCTTCCAGAAGCGCTCAGCCATAGTAATTATAAGCTCAATGCAGCGTTGATTACGTCAACTACAGTAAGTTTAACGGTCACATCACCGTTGCGCGTTCCACCCCACAGGATGCACGCTTTAAACACCGCCCCTAAACGTGCACGCAATTACGCGTTTAGAAAAACCCCAGTAATGATGCCGTATTACCTCGGGAGGCTTACATAACTGAATAAACATAAAAACTAATCGTAACGGCAGATATACAGACAGCTCAAAGCTCATGGTGCCTGGAAAGTAACTAGAGCACGTCACCCGGCTGATGATGATTGCAGGTTTGCCCATTGAAGATTATAGGTTACTGATATATCCACTGGTTACCCACACATTAACCGGGCGTTCAATGATTTACTTACCTTTTGATCCTCTATAGCAGTTGACATAACCGAAGGTTACGTCTCTTTATGCGTTGGTGTACACCAGCCTAACGGTAAGCAACTAATGGCATCTATCTATTAACATTCTCATATCATGAACCGCCAGCAGTATGTTAAACGCATCCATCCATTCTACGTAACGGAAAAGGACAAATGACATGGAATCTCGAGAGCCTTCTTAATGGTACCCAAGTACCGAAGGCTACATAGCGGAACTGTTATATTTTGCTACTTATGTCGTCTAACTTTTGCTTCCGAGTGTGTCGAATGTAGATATAAGAGGTTTATTATCACCATAATCTGTAGCTTTAAGAAGTTAACTGCTGGATCTAAAACTGGAAAATTGGAAAATGGAATCTAGAGTCACCTAGCTTTAAGACGTTTCAAAGTGATCCTTGCGATTTTATTGAATAAATACCTTTTGACTTTGACTTAAAAATATATAAAAAAACGTGCTAATAGTCTGTCAATAGCGATGGTCAAATGAAACTTAGGAATAATAAAATTATTTGCTATAATTATCTAGTTATTTAATATTAAAAGTTTGAGGGATTCTAAAAATTTTCTTCTCTACTTTAGACTTGGTCGAAAACAAAAACTAGTTTTTTTTATCTGGCGGATAATTTTACTCTGAGATGGTAAAACCCGCCTTAAGGCTTCAATATTATTGATCTTCTTTTAAGTGGGGGTGAAAAATTACTTGGAATAGTATCAAATACTGAATACTATTTTACCTGTCCACGACATACAAATAAAAGGCAAGTCTCATCGTATTTTTTGCCACAGCAAGGGTAGGCAACATCTGCCGTTGGAGCTTATTATACAGGTGCTGCAGCTAGCCCAAGTCACTCATATTTTATTGTAAAATGAGCTTTGTTGCGATGGATTTAGATTCGATATAACAAGGAATACGATCAATTCTAATTTGGGAAAAATATTTCCCAGTTGACTCTAGAGGCATAAAGTGTTCTGTTATGAGATTGAGCTGTCAGTATAGAAGTCTGTCTGTCTGAAGTCATATCACCTTTAAATCGGCTTTCCTCACATTCCAAGTATAAGTTTATGTTTAGATTGTTTAGTGACCTCAATCGTCTTCAGTTGGAGTTTCACTCCATCCCTGTGGAGATACATCTATGTTGTGCTGGTATTTATTCTACGCCACAGTATCAAATATGGCTGCCTAAGCCTCTTCTATTATGAGCCTGAACGATGTGAGGAAAGGTCGAATAAGTTCAGTGTTCTTTAATAAGGCAGGTGCCCAGGCACAGCTGTGAATGGCACGTGCCAATTTAAATTAAAAAAGAATTCAGAAACAAGGTTATACTTACCTACCGCACAAAGGTATGGCCAGAGTTCTATTTTTACAGAAAATGGAACACAAAACAGTAGAGTTGCAGATTTCAATCTCAAGCGAGGTAGGAACTTTCTACACTGCGGTTTCTGCTGCGGTAGGTAACTTTAACGGCACCTTGAGATATATCCTAAAGAAAGTAGTAAAGAAATTGTTAATCTTCTAGCTCTTTATAGAGTTTACTGTGGATATATTTCCCCCAGAGTATACATGTTTTCTAAAGCAAGGCAACTTGGTTAGCAATTCAATTGGAGATTAGGACATAGTGGTTCATCGAGCCGAGAACCGAGAGGGGACGGTGCGCACGCTCGCGGCGCCAGGCGGCGACACTCACAACTTTCGGTCCACAATCATCAATCATCTAAAATCCATAAATCGGCTCATACGTGAACCCATTTCACGCGATCCGAAGGCTTTCCCAAAATAGAGTAACCGAAGAAAACGTATTACCTAACACCGACTACTTACTTAGAATAAAAGAATAGAAGAATAGAATTTTTGAGAAGAATAGAAATATGTTTTTTTTTTTTTTTTTTTTTTATTCTATTCTATTCTATTCTACTTACTTAGTATCTAATATGAATTGATCCCTTCTCGAAATCTCATATTTACGGCCGTCAATAATAGTAATGATCCGTACATTTAACGTCATAAACAAGGTGCTCGGTTGAGGTGCAAACAACGGGGAATCGGAACATTACCGTCATTATGGTATTTAATTATAGGCCGATCAATGTTAGTTGCCGTGTGCTACTTCAATAAACCTTTCACGTTACTTAAAACAGTTCATTTTTACAGTTGAACTAAACTAACTAGCCACGTGGATTACCGACTGTCTTCTGTGAAAAATAGTTAACAATTTCTTGGCACCAGTTACGGGCATAGCTTGTACTTGTTATATTTTGACACTGATTGGCTCAAAGCGTACTGCACCAGAAGTTTCCAGTTAGAGAAGAAAGGTCAATAAACTGGATCAATGGAGGCGGGTTTTGTTTTGTCCCATGAGTGAAAGAAGACTATTGCGTGGCTGTCGGAGCACGCAACAATACGAATGCTAATTCCGACATTTCGGTGCGACCTCCACTTTTCATTTCTAATTCTTAAGTCCTCCGATCTAAAGTTTCACTGGCGCGACACGATTTCGCAATTACGAATTAGATTTGAATTTATTCTGACTTATAAACATTACTCTGAACGCTATAGTATAAAAGGATCGAAATGTAAATAAGTTACGGTCCGTTTTATAATTCAATAAATCTATTACTGCCGACGACGTTCAGTCTACCAGAACACCAGATACCAGTATAAGTTTTCTGAAATGTTTATAGTTTTCCTCAGCAATGATGTCAGCGGTTAGCCTTGAGCTCAACATTCCTCCACAAGTCTTAGCACGTGGAAGTATTCTAGCAAATAATTATTATAGCTACGTGCAATTTGCAGCAATTGAACATGCGTCAATAGACTTGATTAGTACTAGTGTGGTGAATACGTAACAGTGAAGAGTTCGTCTCATCTTCAACTATTCGTTTTGTTCTTCAGACAATCTTGCCAGCGTCAAGTGAATTGGATTAAATACTTTTTAGTCAAGTCAGTCCATAGTACATCGGCCGTAATTTTTTTCTTTCAAAACCTACGAAACATTTTCGTTCAAATCAGGATATCACTTATAACACTTTCATTCCTATGGCTCACACTTTATGCAACAACCTCATGTGAATGACCCAACATATGAGTTGACATAATTATACCTTCACAATTCTTTAACAAAACACTAGACAATGCTGTAAAAAAGTCTTGTTCTCAGAAATGCCTACGACGCAACAAACATCAGTTTGAGATCCACCCGCTGCCAGTCAAAAGACATTTCTCGCTAAGGCTTTTAATCTTGTAAACAATGTGATCGAGTGTTATCTTATATTATTCTCAGTAATTCCTAAGAAAACAAGTTACTTTGGTATAATATGTACTGGAACCTTGTAACAACTTCAACCAATCATTTATTCACGTTTATAGCTCCAAGTTATTCAAGTTTGAGTTGATTCATTTTAAGTATGTTTGATATTTTGAAATATCTTGATAATAGTTGTTCAGAATTTGAAAATCACTTGGGTCATTAAAACAAAATTTACCGTCTAGAAAATATACTCGGAGTTCAATAATGAGTTAAAAGGGGTCGTTGTTCTTTATACAAGCATGGTTGAATGAAACCTTTTCACATGATTGGACCTTCAAAGCCTTAAGTAAACATAGACTATTTGCGTATGTACGAACCTTATGTTTTTTTTCTTTATTTCGTGTCTTTGAAACAGTAAATATATCTTTTTTTTTATTAGTTATAGTTTCATTTATTTATATCTGTCTGGGTTCTCTTTATAAATTAAAAAAAATGTAGGTTTGCTACCTACTTACAATTAAAATGTATAGTTACTTAATAATAATAGTTTTAAGTAAAGTACTTAATATAAAATGTAATTTTAGAAGTTCAATGGCACGTCCCTACGTATGCAATTACCAAACGCCTACAACATTTCGCAAACAATCTAAACTTTGCTGTAAGTGTAACCCCTCAGAACTGATAATCTTATTGCCAATTTTAGAGCTTATTCGAAGTCCTAGGATGAATCCGAAAGCTATAAAAAGCATATCGTTATTTTTGCGAACCCACTAAAACGACAAAAAAAAAACAAAAATCAAAAGAAGTGGAGAAATCAAGAATTCAAGAAATCTTTACAAAATAATATTATAATACAACGTTTAATAGAAACTTACGGCTTTGCTTTGTACAGCTTTTATTAAAAACGGTAAAACTAAGCCTTAAGGTTCCAGTTCATCTAGGCTTGGCTGCGTAAAACTGACGTCTATATTCATCTTGTTCTGAGGACATTTCAAAGTTATCCTTGTGTTTATGAATACAAAAACCATTTGACTTTGAATAGCGGTCTAAAATATTATGCGAATGACTTTATTATTTGCCCAGCATCGCGTCGAGTCGTACACCTAAGGCAAGGTAGCGTAGGCATCCCCCCCCAGATTACCTCCTTATGAATGAACAGGTGCCTCCTCCTCCCACGCAGGTATTAATTTATCTCAGACTACGATGCTTACTCGTATCGACACCGCTTTATTGTCTCCTGCAGAACTGTCGTTAACAGGTTAATTGATAAGCTCTATGTCTATAACCCAACAAGGTTTATTCTATAGTTTCTTTATTTATATAAACTACTAGCGGCCTGTCCCAGCTTCGCATGGGTGGTCATAAATTTTTTGAACATTTTAGGATAAACTTAGACCGTGGGTTCGAGCCTCGCGTCTACTTATTTCATACATTTGCACCCGACCCGTGACCCGTGGACCCGTTAACATTTTTAATTTCGTCATATCTTTTGAATGGAATGTCCGATTTGAAAAATATAAGAAGTAATCTATAGGTATTGAAACCGTCTTAATTATGAAATGATTTATTTGGATAAGGATTAATACCAAGGTACAAATAAACACCCTTTTCTGGCGGCGGCATTTCAATTAGTTTTTTATAATAAGAGAACACTTATTGTGACATAACTATAATAGTTAGACATATGCTGTCGCGACATTTTTTGTAGATGATGACGTGTTCTACAAAATCGTAGTACATTATTTTATTCTATCATCAATAGTTTTCGCAGCGCACGCGATGTAAGGTTTTTGTTTTCCACCTTGGGTTACATTATTGAAGTTTTAGTAAGGATCCCTGATTTTTTTGAAAATATAATATAGCCTATGTTACTCAAGGATAATGTAGCATTCTAATGGTGAAAGAATTTTTGAAATCGGACCAGTAGTTTTTGAGCCTATTCGTTACATACAAAAATACAAAAATACAAAGGTTTCCTCTTTATAATATTAGTGTAGATGAGATTAGTAAATAAATATTGGTGGATCCACAGAGCACTATCTAGACGCAAACATCGAAGCTTGTACCATCGGAATCAGATAGCTGATATAATAAGTACATTTTGTTATATTTTTTACTACTTTTCTCTTAGTTTCATTTTTTTTCAAAATCTGATCTATCTTGTACAGATACCGCATATTATTAAATTTGGTTGTAGCATCAACCGCCTGATTTGTGTAGTTTCACCCAACTTGGAATATCTCAAGTTCTTGTGGGATTAAACGAAGACGCCAAAGCAAAAGTTACGCGACATATGAACAAACTTACCCATTAGGACTTGAGTCTGAGTAGTGAGATGTCTGGAATTTCACAGCTGATCTGCAACAAACAACTAGAATTACAAATAGCAACGAAATAATAAAGAAATAGCTTCACGACTTTAATCC
The DNA here is from genome assembly GCA_932294275.1 of Chloroclysta siterata. Classification (NCBI taxonomy): domain Eukaryota; kingdom Metazoa; phylum Arthropoda; class Insecta; order Lepidoptera; family Geometridae; genus Chloroclysta; species Chloroclysta siterata. Next base: position 10,424,165 of record OW028598.1, read on the forward strand.
CCACGCCATTTTTATTTTATTCATTGTCATTCTTGTCGGTAATAAATAATAGTTGAATGGTAACTTCTTTCTGCATCAGATGATCTTAGAGAAAACTTTGTCTTCAAAATTTAAATTTGTGATCAAAAGTCAGCTGGTTACGGAATTGTTGTTGAACAAATGTTCATCTCCTTTTGTTGTTGATTGTACAATGCAGGCATGAAACGGCATATGCACGTATATGCATCTACGTTTCTCTTGCGCTTATGTTGACATTGACAAAGTGACAGCAACAGTCGTGGGTAATCTGCGCGGCAAATCTGCCATCATGCTTTTCAGCGTTTCTAAATAAATGTTGTATAATCTTCGTGATGCGATTGTGTAATGTTTCACTAAACTAGGTCTTGGCAATCTGCCTCAGTTTCGTCCTTAGTCGAAGTCGTAATCTTTGCATCTGGTTTTTGCAATATATTGATCGTCTTCCTTTAGTTTCGGTTCTAGGTCAGCTCTACCTTATATCACTAGTTCCAATCTTTTTTTAATGTTATAAGAATCAAATTCCTGACTGACTGACGTACTGATTAAGGGGCTGACAACCATCAAACAACTTCTCGCTCGCACGTTTCGACATGTTGAAAGATATAAAATCACTAAACTCATTTTCGAAAAATCGCAATCAACCATTTTTTGTGCAATCATATTGCACATAGTTTAGTAAAAATTTCGTTTTGATCGATACATGTTTTCCTACTCAAAAGTTTGCTTTACTAGTTTTCGTACAAAAGCAAACTTTTAAGTAGGAAAACTTGTATCGATTAAAATGAATTTTTTACTATACTGTGTGCAATGTGATTGCACACAAAATGGTTGATTGCGATTTTTAGAAAATGAGTTTAGTGATTTTATATCTTTTTAAATGTCGAAACGTGCGAGCGAGAGTCACATTAGCTCTTGTCTTCGCCTTAAAGCACATCCTAAACCATTGCTAATTGTAATAAAGGTTTGAAATTTAAAGAGTGTGTTTCTTGCACTAAAAGATCAAAATTCGTTATCGCGACACAGAATAAATAATAGTAAAAGTACTAGATGGTTGCGGTTGTGGTTGTGTATAACGAAATTTTGAAAGTTCGCGTCTGAGGTTGTTCAAAATTTACCTTCAACGATGTTTTTATAATATTAGTGCGTTTTTTTGTATTCAACTTTTTTATGGGATACGTTTTTTTTATAAAACTATCTGATGGAACAAGCACATGGCCCACCTGATGTTAAGTGGTAACCATCACCTATAACAAGCATTGCCTCTTAAGTCACGCACGATAGGAACGTGCACTGCCCTGCGTCCATCAACTTTAGGCATACAGGCTAAGCCTGTAATTTCAACTAGTTAAATTCTCTCGTTTCTTTCGAGTTAATAAAATACACGCAGGCGAAGTCGCGAGTATATAAATGCTATTAGTTAGTTAATAAATTTTGAATATTTACGACCAGTGGTGTCGCGAGGTTTATAAACACATTTAAATATTTTGATTAATACAATTCGCCCATGCGACATCCGTGGCCCCGTGGGCCGTAAGTGCTAATAGGGCCGTGTCGTAGGGTCATTGATGACCCAACATCGTTGTGCAACGCGCCTAATAAGTCACACTACAATCATGCCGCACCCAGTCTCTTATGAATATTCATACTCTATCGTTTCTAATCCATAATCAAAAGACGTCAATTTCATTAATGATCTAGGTGTTTCCGATGAAAAATAAAGGTGACGGTCTTAGTCAATTTAGAAATCATCAAATATTTCATCATTTAATATATTTATTTCACACGACAAAATTTAATGTAATATACGTAATTCAGTTTTGATGTTTTTTTTATAATATGTGGAGTAACCTCGAAGTTAGTTCTATTCAAATTAACAAGGTACCTATAAAGTTGAAAAATAGATGATTCCTGGTATACTCCACACTCCCTAGAAAAAGAAGAGGATTCCACCCTATATACGCAGGACGCCCCCCGATGGACTAAAAATAAAGTATGATGAAAATATATATCATGATATAAATATATATGATGAAAATGAAAATAAAGTTAGTAAGATGGAGTAAAAATAAAAGAATCATTATTTCTGGAATTATTTAGGAAGACTTATGTCCAGCAGTTGCCTTTTTCAGGGCGGTATTTTTGATGATCAAATAAGATGATAAAAAAACCAAAATCAAAACTTCTAAAACAAGCACAGTTTTCTTGAATGGCGATTCTATATATGGCCACTGGTTAGATTGTGTTCAACTTTGTACTTTTACCATAGGTACTTTTCTTACTCACTCGGTGTACCCCTAGACGACGAAAGGAAGAAACTATCCAAGTAGATTTATATGAGACAGGCTAACTTTACCGTACGTTGTCGCCAGTCAGTGTAGCAATATTTTTAAATTTCAAGTAAAGCATTCTTTAGCTCTTCTTTATTTGAGATAAAATGGATTCAGAACAGAAACTGGATAGACTCGTTTGCACCGTTAGGTATCGTGATTCGAGCTATTAGTTTCAATTTATAAATACACACCGCTATTATTTAACAATAATAACAATTCTTGAAAGTGTAATTACCAAACATTAAATCATCATGTTTATCAAAAACGTTCGTGTCGTGATAATTGTCGGCACAATGGACGATAAAAAGGAAAATAACCAGTTGTTTAGTACGAGTAGTGTGTTGTTACGTAAGGAAATACCAGACAAATGTCCATTCAAGTTTGCCGCAACAGTTAATCGTAGCATGATCCAGTAGCGTTAATCGCTCGCTTGGGCGTTTGTCTTCGACTGGCACCGCACCTCCGTTCTTCTTCTTCTTGTTGTGTTAATACTTTCTTTCGAAACAGAGAAGCCCCTTTTTAAGGGGCTTCTTTCGAGCTTTTGACACTAGTTTTTAAATTAACGTATTTAGTTTTTCGTAACGTCTTTTTTGTATGGAGACTCGTGAGCATATAGAGGAATACTACGGGGGGAATGTAGAGTTCGTGAGTTCTCAGTACGCCCCATAGAGGCTCTTACCGAATCTCCATACAAAAAAGGCCTGACATTACGAAAAACAAAACTCTAGACTTGGGGTAGGTACTGTAATAAAGTTACAATCGAACAATTCTTTTTTCTATCGTTACAGAGAAATTGCAATATTTTATTATGTAACTGCCATTTTCATCTGGGTACATGGAGTTATAGTAATCTAATTTAACGGTTATTGGCTGCAATAAAAAGTGGCAATAGTAACTATCGGCGTCGGCCTGTGACGAACTGCTGAACCGAAGCCAGGTCAGACACATTTTCAGATTCGATAGAATTGTATAACGCGACGGCGGGCGCGGCGCTTTAATGACCAGACGAAGACAAATGACAAAGTGATATTGTAATTTTTCCATGCATGTTTCACGAATTTTTTTATGAAAACGTCAGAATTTGAGAATAGTAAGCCATTTAAGTTTTTTTTGTAATCAGAATGTAGAGTTTGGATAAAGTTATTTTGAAAATGGTTTGCTTTAGGGTCAATGATAAGGAACTACATAACGCTCATTTGGTAGAACATCGACGTAATTGACAGTATTTCATTTTTCTATGAGAGCGTTTATTGTGTTTTTTTGGATTTCTTTAATGAATTTGTAAGTAACTGGTAGGATTATGATTATACTAGATAATTATATTAAAGCTATTCATATAATTTCTAATGTCATTTTACAAATATTTAAACTATCATAGTATTTATCATGTAGTTAAGTCAAGTAAGCTTGCTTATTAGGCATTTTTCAGTAAGCCCTTCAGTAGATCGCTAAAAAACCCTTTCGCTTAGACACGCACTTCAGTATATCGAAGTTATAGTAAAACGGCCACCCAGACTAGATACTCGATCAACTTACTGCCATAGTCTACAATTTCGAATCCAAAAAGAGCAGTTATGCAACTGCGGCGACGGAAAATATTTTTCATTTTATTGATTTACGCGCCTGCAGTGCTCCAGTAACTTGTGATTGCATCACGGAATATTGATAAACATAACCTGTGTAGATGTAGAGCAGTCATTGGCAAACTTCCTCGTTTGAGTGGTACAATACCCTCAGCTGAAGTGTTTATATCCTCATGCTGTATGAGATGTTAGGCGCTGGATCGTCCTCTTGGTCGTTGGTTTAGTACATCATCATCCACAAGCCCGATTTAACCCACTGCTGGGCATAAGCCTATATGCTCTTACGATCTTGGGCTACCCTCATCCATCTACGGCCCACGACACGGGCAATGTCGTCGACCCATCGCACCGTCTGATCCGACTCATGCTTGACTGCTGACACTCCTCTTTGCTCATGAAGTTGGTACAAACGTCTCATCAAATCTTTTAAGGCTTGAGCGTGATAGATTTAATAAAATTTGCTTGTTTGATTTAGAGTACCTATGTGTGCGTGAGGCTCGAACAGGGAAGCACACAATGCCTATTTCTGAAGCAGCACATAAGACCGCAGGGCAGTGTATCATATGGCACGTACCTGTTGCACTTAACATCAGGTGGCCCATCACCTTGTCCAGCAAAAATAAGTAAAAAAAATGGCTATGGACGAACAGACTATCTGAAAAACGGACGTGACTATTATATACAAGCTACTATTATTGGTTCTAAATCCTATAACCAGACAAAATTGGCCTCTTTTTTTGTTAGTGAAAATAAATGCCGCCAAGCAACGTTGCTGTGTTTCGGTTTAAAGAGTGTGGTTGCCGGTGTAAATACATGCACATGAGGCTTAGCATCTGTATGCCTCAAGTTGATGGACGCAGGGCAGTGCATAGTAGAGCACGTTCCTATCGTGCGTGCCTTACGAGGTAATGCTTTGTTATTGGTGATGGTTACCACTTAACATCAGGTGGGCCATCTGCTTGTTCCATTACCTTGTTGTGTAAATAAAAAATGAACCAACAGTAGTTGTAGTTTTAAAAAGTTTACCTCGATTATATACTTGCATATTTAGGTAAATACACATACTTTTGCCAAATATTTCGGTGAATTAATGTGTCCCCTGACAGTGGCTTATCGCCACAGGAAGAGTGTTATACGCTGTGACGGGTCGAAAAATCCAGTGACTCGCTTTATGGGAAAGTTTATAATTATTCATAGTGTACCTAACTGAGCGTGACTTATCAACCAAAGCTGAAATAGCTAACTGCAAAGCTGCTTAAATGCATGCCTTCATGCATGAAATGATAAATGTTTCAGTCCATAATGCTACCATCCGTTTAATACCCCTAAACCACAGAATATAAATAAGTAGGTACCTATTACTGCTGTATGGACCTAAGCCTAATCATAGTGGACTAAAATGTCTAACTACTAGCGTATGCTTAAATAGGCTCTATTTCAAAAGAGATAATAAATGAATGAAAACTCTATAATAATGTACTTACACCTTACAAACTAATCCAGACAACCTTTGGATAAAGAGAAGCTTAGTTAAATGAAGGTTGGTAAATGGTAGTAAGGAAGGTTTAAGAAATTCAGGCGGAAAATATTTCCAAAAAATATATTCCACTCGAATTAGAAATTACAGGCGTATTAGGCTTAACATCTGTATGCCTCAGATTGATGGAGGAAGGGCAGTGTATCGTAGAGCACGTGCCTATTGTGCATGACTTACGAGGCAATGCTTTGTTATAAGTGATGGTTACCACTTAACATCAGGTGGGCCATTCGCTTTTTCCATCAGCTAGTTGTATAAAAAAGTAAATGTTATTATTATATAGCCCGTATTTTATATAGCAACAGAAGAGGCCCAGGAAGTCCGTAAATCGTTGGCTCGACATTGTCCATCTCGTGCACATGGCTGCTAATTGACCCTCTGGCAAAAGGTTATGGAGTCTTCGCTAAGCAGCGGCGACTATTAGTCAGCGTCATCTGCACCACATTTCTTTTGTCACAACGTCATTCATAACCGCAGAGTACATTAATATAGCTTGGAAGTCAGTGATGATATTCCTACGTCACATTTCTGATACATGATCGTAAGAGTTTGATCTCTTTGGTTTTTCTTAGAAATCTCTATGATGCGGAGTTTTGGTAAAAAAATGTGCCATGATTGAAAAAAAAACAAATAAAACTGTAATTACTGAGTGATTTAAAATTGAACATTATGAAGATATAAAATGAATTGATTGTATTTACGTAAAATCGCAAAATACCAAGTTTCGGAGAATAAGTTTTAAGCCTTGTTTCAACCGATGTCCGTTCAATGGGTATCGGATATAAGTGAAGTGATTTGTGACGACTGTCATCCTACTGGAGGACTGAAGGAGTAGGTACTATATAAGCCAGTGAAATCTATTTGGGTAATCTATACTTTTTTTTTCTATTTATCCTCAAGTCACGTCAAACTCACTTGCTCCCAGACTACCACGCATGAGCGAGCCAGCGTCATTCAGAAGTGATGATCTCGATTACTCGTAGCCCACGTCGCTATGATTAATGTTAATTACCCACACCTCGATTTTCTCGCGGTTAGCGATTAAGAAGACCATTAGACTATCTCCCGAGGCGGCCATTACCCGTACTCTTCAAATATCTTGATGTTGATTGTACTATGAAATATGGAATCTATCTCTGGCTAAAAAAGCTTGAAATATTGTACCTAACGGTTATAATATCAAATAGTGGTAATGCTGGCGCTCAAATCTACTCAAATCGATATAGGACAAAGCGATAGCTTGTCAAGCAGTGTGGCTTGCCTCAAACGATTTTAAGGTCACACTCAGAGTTTAATACACAGCTGATTTTATCGTAAGTTCAGTTTTGAAGTCAACTTGTATACAAGACAAGTTATTCGATACCCTGTATACCTAATTTCCAGGAAGAACAATTTTGAGCCTTTTCCGTTCATCGACTTCCCGCGATGCAAGAATAGTGCGTTATCATAAGAACTATTAAAACCACACTCAATCCACCATGCTCTCATTGAGCTATCCTTCCAGTAAAGTTTTCTGCGCCTTACCAACCCACGTCGTAGTTTCGCCATAATTTTGATATAATATTAGTTTTTTCTCAGTTTTGTGGTGATATCGCGTGTGGCGAAGGCCGTGCCTGGCTCCGCGCCCGTCGCCGCTGTCATGTCGCCAGTCACGCCACTTCTGACTGCGGAAGGCAGCTACACTAAAAACTGTCTGATTTCTACCACTGAACGAACTACGTACGGCTGTTGAGAAACGGAACGGTAAGGTGTTTTTGTAATTTACTTGAGACAGCATTGTAAATTGAAGTAGGTACTTAGGTATTTATGTAGTGTAAATTGTAGTTTTTCAGAGACCATATTCTTAGATGAGATGAATGAAATAAGTCCATAAGATGCTGAAATCGTCAAACAACTTCTCTCGCGCATTATAACGTTTATGAAGAATGTAGAAAACTAGCAAAATATTATAGGAAAAATGCTTATAATGGAATAATATTTTTGTTGAACCTTTGGTATTATTCTCCGAAACTGGTCGTTTGCGATATTTCATAACTACATTCAGTGATTTTATACCTAAAAAAATGTTGAAATGTGCGTTTGAAATGTTGAAGTTGTTTCACGGAGGTCTACAACTTACTGTTAAACGCTGTTGTACAAATACATCTGTAGATACAATAATTGCTGTACAAAAAGTGATTTTTGAAGTAATAGCACAATTTACGCTCGTTGAAAACCTGTCGCTAAATGTCGCAAATGAAAGGCCAAGGTTAGGCGAAAACATAGTAGTTGGTATTGTGTGTAAGTATGTACATAATTATCTTGTGTACTTAGCAACAACATGTGATCCACGAATGCCTCTTAAAAGTAAAGGGAAAGTATACAAGACGATCATAAGATATGACGTGCTGTATGGATCTGAGTGTTGGGCAACCAAAGGGAAGGATGAGAGAAGAGTGCATGCAGCAGAAATGCGAGTGTTGAGATGGATGTGCGGAGTGACAAGGATCGATAAAATATGGAATGAGTATATAAGAGGAAGTCTGAAAGTAGCGCCTGTGACGGATAAGTTGAGGAGTAATAGCTTAGCGTGGTATGGGCATGTCATGAGGAGGGAAGAAATTCATATTACGAGAAGAGTATTAGATATGGATGTGGATAGTTTCAGAAAGAGAGGTAGGCCAAAGAAAAGATGGATGGACTGTGTGAAAGATGACATGAGTGAGAAAGGAGTGAACACCGAGATGACGAATGATAGAGGAGAGTGGAAGAAGAAAACCTGTTGTGCCGACCCCATGCAGCGTGGGATAAGGGCAGGAAGATAATGACTTATTATCTACACTAATATTATAAAGAGGAAAACTTTGTATTTTTGTATTTTTGTATGTAACGAATAGGCTCAAAAACTACTGGTCCGATTTCAAAAATTATTTCACCATTAGAATGCTACATTATCCCTGAGTAACATAGGCTATATTATATTTTCAAAAAAATCAGGGATCCTTACTAAAACTTCAATAATGTAACCCAAGGTGGAAAACAAAAAACCTTACATCGCGTGCGCTGCGAAAACTATTGAAGATAGAACAAAATAATGTACTACGATTTTGTAGAACACGTTATCATCTACAAAAAATGTCGCGACAGCATATGTCTAACTATTATAGTTATGTCACAATAAGTGTTCTTTTATTATAAAAAAATAATTGAAATGCCGCCGCTAGAAAAGGGTCTTTATTTGTACCTTGGTATTAATCCTTATTCAAATAAATCATTTCATAATTAAGACGGTTTCAATACCTATAGATTACTTCATAAATTTTTCAAATCGGACATTCCATTCAAAAGATATGACGAAATTAAAAATGTTAACGGGTCCACGGGTCACGCGCGGGGTGCGATTTCACTCACTCAAGGAGAAGCGCGTGCAAATGTATGAAATAAGTAGACGCGAGGCTCGAACCCACGGTCTAAGTTTATCCTAAAATGTTCAAAAAATTTATGACCACCCATGCGAAGCTGGGACAGGCCGCTAGTCATTTATATACACTTCTTATTCACTTCTGCACCCAGTGCTCAACTCGTTACTAGTTTTACCTATGACCTAACCACCCTTCCACCTCTATGTTATTTTTATTTCATTTTTATTATTCAATGGGCAAACAACTTATTTTGGTAGGTAGGTTATTTTATTCAAATTGGTTTTTTAAGATTTAAGTAGGCTATAGGTTAATTTTATATTTTTGTTAATGGTTTTCATAATTTCTGTGTGTTGTACTTACCTATGTTAAATCAAAATATATTCTATTCTATAAGACTACTGTTATGCAATAGCTTATTATTTTGTCAATTATACCTACTATGTATCAAATCCTAAAATGGTATTCATGTTTAGCAATGTTAAAGACTAGTGGCAATCTAAAATGAATGGCTTTATTCATTGAGTGGACAACTACAGGTTTCTGAAACAATACAATTAACCGCGAAGCTAAAATCTAATTATCTGTGATCCTATTATGAAATACTAAACTTCGTATGGAATAGGAATTGAATCACATTTCTGTTGTAGGTTCTATCTGGCTGCGGTCTTAATCATTATGGTGTCTATTTCCCCAATTGCATGCGACTAGTAAAACTGACATGGCGGTACAATATTAAGCTGAACTGTAGAATGATGACGATGAATAAAATAAATACATAAGCTTTTATTCACTTTATTTTTATGCGTTTATTAGAGAACCAGACTAAACTATTATTCAGATTTAGGTAGCTAATTAGTACGGTTATATTCGTATAACAAGCTTTATTTTTAATATATGAGTTCATATAAACATTAACCAATTTACCAAAGGGTAAGAGATGGCATTTTATCTTTTGTCATTTAATTTCTCTATGGGCTTGCTACAAGTCGCACACAATACATTATTTAATGAAATATACAATACCATTCAGATAAGAGGGATCAAGTTTAGCAACTTCCTCCATTTGACATGTCTAAACATTGACTTCCTAACTCAAGCCTGTCTCTAGCACCTGCCTGGTATCCCGAGTTATGTAAAGCCTTGTCTAGACGTCGCACAGTAACTCGTATGGCATCATTTCTACGATTGTTGTAAAAAAATGCCTTTGAGATGAAAATAATGCGTATAAATATAGGTAAATTCTACTGTATTGGTAATCATTATTATTATATATTTTTCAGTAAGTTTTGGATACATACAACTGAACCTAATCATTGTTAATTGTTATCAAAGTAGCTGAATAAAGAAAAAACTAAAACAGCTTCACGACTTTGATCATCAGGTCTCTTGGTACAAAGTACAAACTCCAGATTATTTGAGGACGTCTAAGGGAGGTAGTCAGAGGTACGTCCAAACTTAATTGCTGAATTCACTTCAGTAACTTACTGTGCGTCAATTAAATAAGCCTGCTACAGCAGCTGCACGTCACCACGAGTGTAAACCGTAGCCTGCGCCCGCGCATCTCTGCCCGTCCAATAGCAACGCAACAGATGCACCTGCCGGTAAAGGAAGCTCGAATAGAGCCAGTTGCGTTGCAACTGAACTTTAGATCGCAGCCTTAACGCGGCGATTGTATAATGTTATTGTAAAGGCTTTGGTGTCGTGTTCGTGGGATCTTTGCAACTTCTTGCACCCATCATAGCAAGGAAGTGCTTGTATAGCTCTTTATTGAACCTTGAGTATGTCGGGATTCCAGATATAATAGAAAAAATATTGTGTCTCGCGTAGATCTACCTTCCGGAATACGCCTTAAAACAGCGTCTCACATTATCTCAAAAAAAATATGAAAAAAACAAAATATTTTATTCATAAAATAGGATAGGGATAGGGAGGCTTTTGCCCTGCAGTGAGACGATGCAAGGTGAAGTAAAAAAAAATAATATCAAAATACAAGTTTCAATAAATAAATAAGTTGGGATCTCTGCTTTTAAGTTCTAAAACTATTAGAAGAGTTGTTCTAAAACTATATTCTGTGGTTTAAGGTGGTCTTGCAATTATGAGCTGCAGTTACAAATACAATTTTTTATAATTATAATTAAAACTATACGCCAATTTATCTTTTCACGATAACTGCAGCCGTTTGCGACTCCGGTTATCGAAGGAAGCCATCTGAGTTCGTCGTTATTATCGTAGTTACTACTAAATCGATTATTATTATAAGCCATATATGTCCCACTGCTGGGCAAAGACCTCCCCCCATTCCCTCCTCTCTGTGCGGTCCTGTGCTGTGGTGCTCCACTCCGGCTGGTATTTGCGATCTGGGTTCTAAATAGATGAATAAGTATATTTTTAAAGCTATCAAATCTTAGTTAGTTTGTTAGCAACTGCAGCTAAAATGTGACTGCATAGCCGTCATATTTACTTATTACAAACAGAAACTGATTGCAACAAAGTTACTTGATCAGCCAGCTGATAACGCGAGGTGATGACGTTAGCTGAATGGCGTCCACGAACTGGGTGTCTGTCTACTCTCTATTGGCATTTTGAGTTACACTGCATGGCATACATGACAATGACAGCTCGACTGCAGAGCGGTTACCCGTACAAGTCTGTGTTTTGTTTTTAGTTTTCCGTATGTTCAGGCAGTTTTTGTATGGAGACGTGAGTTCTCAGCACGCCCGATAGCTCATCGAGTCTTTTTTTTTATACTACTAGCTGATGGAAAAAGCAGATGGCCCACCTGATGTTAAGTGGTAACCATCATCTATAACAAAGCCTCCTAAGTCGTATCCTCGTAAGTCACGCACGATAGGAACGTTCCCTACGATGCACTGCCCTGCGTTCATCAACTTGAGGCATACAGATGTTAAGCCTCATGTGTCTGTAATTACACCGGCAACCACAATCTTCAAACCGAAACACAGCAACGCTGCTTGGCGGCAGAAAAAGGCGTGGTGGTAGTACTTCCCCTGACGAGCTCTTCAAAAAGAGCTCTACTACTCCAAATAAAAACGGTCTGACGTTACGGAGAACGCAAACAAAACTAAGACTGGGGGGTACCGTTGCCGAGCAATGCAACTGAAAATGAAAACGAAACTCCGTAAATCGTTTTGCGGTGTAGACAAGAGTCGGGTTGTCCTACAGTTGGGCCGGGATGTGGCTCATTGTGGGCAAGAATTAGATGAGTGAGACTAGCACAGGACCGTTAACCTCTACACTGCGGCGATTCCAGACACAATAGAATATAGATTTTTTATCGTGCCAGACCTGTGGTGAAACAGACGAGGAATTAAGAGTAGCTCGAAATAGAGAGGTTTATACCGGAAAGCTGGATGATACAATGGGATGATGATGATGATAATAGTTTCAGCACACTTTAGGTACCTATATCAATATACAACTTTCGTTGCTGACTGTACAGTCACCTTAATAATGATACACTTCATAACTTTCAAAATTATGCCATTACTTACTTATGTATTCATGTTATGTCTACCAAACGTGAATAGTCAGTCATGATATAATCCATTATGTCATTACTTCTATGTTCTTGTCCGGTAGTTAGACACCAGACATATATTTAAAAATATTTCTAAAAGTTATGAAGTATAATCATCTTTCTGCAGGTGATTGTACCTCGCTCTCGTAAATTGAATGAAAGCGCGATCCTAAAGGCGGAGCGTGTGTGCCATTTCCACCACTGTGAGTATTCCGCTGCACTAGGCTTCCGTAGAGCTATGCGATGCGATACCAGCCAGTGTAAAACATTAAAAAATCTGTGATAAATTAGGTAATCTACCTTTTAAGACTTTGATACGTCACAGACACAGGCATAAAACCAGGGATCGGAATGGGTATGTTAAGATTGCGTAGGTAATTTGACGTCATTTGGTACTTAAAAACTCTATCTATTCCGACCCCTGCTTATGACACTACTATTAGGTCTACCATGAGTTTTATTTTTGGTTTCTTTGGAACCCGCGTTTTGTATGGAGACTTGATAAGCGCCCCGATCGGGCATGGTGAGTACCTACCTAGGTACTTGAGGTAGGTACTAGTGCATAAACAGAGCCCGTTTGCAAAGAAAAAAAATATGAATGTTAGCTTCAAGTAACTAACACTTGTAATATTTTTTCGTCCCAGACACGTAAGAATCTTGAAATAAAAAAATGAAAATTTTTACATGTTGACAGAGGCCTATTCCAAACGGATGAATAGAAGAATTAGTGTCAGATTAATTTAGTATTTAGAAAAATTGTCTGAATAAAGGCTCATATAATTATTATTACTATTAAACTACTGTGTCCCGAGACATCCTTGGGGATGTCTAGCACGGATAGTAAAGATAGTAGCTTACGCTCTCCATCCCCCGCCTGGGGCGTCAGACAAGAGCTTCGCGTCTCGGCACACTCGCAAACGATTAAAATTCAAAGCCTGTAGAAACGTAATTACTTCTACGTTTGGTCAGAGTTCCGACTTTTATTCTGAAGTAATTAACTCAATGCTTTTACGTCTCGAAGTTTCGAATCGACGGAGACGACTCATCGATCAAGATTATGGTCCGTCGTCATTAATTTTGTAAATGTCAAAGCATTTTGTAAGCAACTACAATTGTTTGCCATTATGCCGTAGTACATTTTAGAACATTTAATCTAACTTTAGATAGGCGAATGTACACATATTTTTATAAAATAAAAGTCTTGGGGATTAATGCCCAAAGCCCAAATTTTGCTATTCAATCAATTCTTTACACTGTTTGGAATTCAGTATAGTGTTTCGTGTACCTACGAGTACGACCCCGGCCACTCAAATAATGAATAGGTAGGTGAGTTTAAAGTCAAAAGGTATTTATTCAATTGAATCACAATAATAACATCCTACCTACTAGTACCAGTTTTACGCGACCAAGCCACCCAAGAACAGGCAACAACGTTTATTTCTTTTAAAAATAAAAAAAAACTTCTTTAAAGAAATGTAAGCCCATGACAAAAGTAACAAGTGAAATAATATCTCTTAAGACAAACGCATAAAACTGACTTGCTCTTAGAAAAAAATGGAGTTTTCAGGCAGGCAAATTTGTAAAAACAATATCGGATCCAGCATCGTTGAGCATGAATCTAGCCCCGTAACTAAATTAATAGTATATTTGAATTTCATGATCAACAAAAAAATTGTTATTTTCTTTATTTTTGAGTTTTAAAATTACGGAACTACGTACGGAACTTTGGATCTCACTTCACCTTAAGAGTGCATTGTTCATAGCTTCGTTTCAGTACGTTCAGGTGTTCCGGCCACACAATCAGCAGTAAAAGCGAACGGACTAAGTTATCCCAAGATATCTCGGCGGTTAAGCTCCCTAACGGCTTTGTTAAAATTTTAATATGGATAATAACTGTTTTAGGTGTGATAACTTCGTGCCTTTTTAAAAAGAAAAAGCGCCTAAAAAGCTGGTTTAAGCTTTAAGGTTTAAGCTATAAAATAGATGTGAAAAGTATCAGTGTTGCTTAGGTACCTTCTTCATAATTTAATTGGAAAAATTTTAGTAATTGATCCTATTATTGCGATTTTATGTTCTTAGTACCTTATTGCGATTTTATGTACCTTAGGTACCTTCACGACTGATAGATATAAAAAAAAATTACCAAGATCTCTGAAATTTACGGAGGTTTCTGACGGTAATAGTAATTAGTAATATTCAGCATTATATTCTTACCCAGCCATTCATATTCCCGGTGAATGTAATATAAGAATCTTTGTCCTGACATAGACAAGGCACATCTACAGCTGCCTTGATATTTAAGGGGCAAAATCCACAAAAAATACTAATCTAAAATGTATTACTAATGAACTTAATTATCGAAAAGGTATTTATGTTCACTATCTTTACCTCATTAACGTAACATTTTTTTAACTTCCTTGGTGTATTTTTTGAAGATATAATTTGAAACTCACAAAGATTTTTATATGGGAAAAAACTGAAACAGCTTCACTACTTTGAGCCCCAGGCACGGTAGTTATCCTCTAAGATCTCTTAGTACCAAGAACGAAATCCAGATTATTTGAGGACGTCTAAGGGGGGTAGTCAGGGGTACGTCCAAACATTTATATTTGGCACGTATCCACATTTTGCAGTAGTTGGTTTTCAGGTTGACAGGTTGCAAGCCCATCGCCGCTGTTAGAATACTAACCTTCACCGTTTAAGAGCACTGGCATTGCGCTCATAAATTTTTCGATAGAAAAATCCATTGGTGCACGACCGGATTCGAACGTACGACCTTACGATCGCAAGGCGGGGTCACTTGACCACCGGTGCTCTTATATTTTTATATGATCCCAAAAGTTATTATCCGAGTGGGATTTGAACCCAAGAATAAACCCTGAAACTTAGTTAAGGAGGCTATGGATTCAATAATGTACCTACTACTTATATCATGTTCCTGTCAATAAAATTATTTAGTATTTGTAATGATAATCATTCTGTATTGTTTACCATATCTTTAAAGACAAGTGTATTCAAGATTTTTTTCGGCGAACGCGTCTTCTAAGATCTAGGGTTTACTTTAGCGAGTTTATCTCAGTGTTTTGTTTACATGGCTTGTGTTCGCTGGAATGACAAATATACTACTACGACTCGGCGAATGCTTCTAGGAACCTTTCGGTGATATAGAGGACTGATAGGTAATAAACATTGGTGGATATTTCACACAGCACCGTGTAACCATAACTAAGCGAAGCTATTAAGACTGATAGAATACTTATATTCTAAGTAAACGGGTACCAATGCATATTGTTAAGTACATTTCCACGACTGTACCTATGGTAGGTACAGTCGTGGAAATATAGCTACGGCAGCCATCCAGAGGCAAATTTTACCTATGCAAGCACTATTTTATCTCATTGTAAGAGAACTATGTATTGTTTTTATGTGAATAAATGTATTTAAACCTTATTATATTATATACTTAGCATATAGAACATACCAGCTTATACATCACTACATAGTATAAAAAAAAGTCGCTTTCTCTGTCCCTATATCCCTATATATGCTTAAATCTTTAAAACTACGCAACGGATTTTGATGTGGTTTTTTTTTATAGAAAGATTGATTCAAGAGGAAGATTTATATGCATAATACAAGCATAATCTCTTCGGGATAACCCACAATAACCGTGCGAAGCCGGGGCGGGTCGCTAGTATTATATACTTAGGACAAGCAGAGCTACTATCAGCTGAGCTGTGAGACTAAGATACTAAGAAAATATACTACGAAATTAAATCAGCATTTCGAGTGTTATGTTGTTTTTAAGCGTATAGGATAATGATATCTAGAGAAATATTTTAGTAGGAATTCCGATAAATTGTTGGATCTGAAATCACAAGAAACCAAACCGCGGCTTGTCACTGGCTGTTCTAATTGTATATTTTAGTGAACGCTCGTGTACGCCATTAAATCACTGGATATCGATAATATCCACTCAATTGCCGATAAAGTTTAATGCCCGTGCAATAAGTACCTGGCCACAATATAATAGATAAAGTTTAACAAGCAGTAGGTATGCTAGATAACGGAATCACGTCCTCCTACCCTCGCAATACAGTTCTCGCATAATGTGTTTATCGAGGCATAACCTGTCATAAAATACAATGATGTAGGGGTGTATCTACGGGTACTACATACATATTATACATAGGTAAGACCCATTTATTTCGTAGCGAGCGTATCGATGGTTCATCCTTTATTTAGTAGCGAGCGTATCGATGGTTTTTGAAATAAGTATTTTATTTATTTGCTCATGAAACAACCAGATGACCCTGCTGTGAAGTCGTAACCATCACCTTTAACAAGGTATTTCCTCGCAGGTTACGCACAGTAGGAACGTGTCCTACCCACTGCCCGCAGAGTCCATCAACTTAAGGTAAATCCTCAAGTGCCTGTAATTTTACTGGCAACCACACCGCTAAAACCCAAACACAGCGAAGGAAAGAGTCAGTAGAGAGTGATTTTGACCTTTAATTATCATGTAGGTAAGGATCTTGTTCCAGACGGATAGAGTCGTATAAGTAGGGTCCAGTGCAGCGTTGCCAGATTTTTTTATGCCAAGTTGGGATTTTGGAACTTTTTGAGTGAAAAAAGCGGGATTCTTTCGTCGAAAGCGGGACATAAACGTATTTAATCAGAAGTTTTTAAATATTCATCTTTTTATTTGAGTTCAAATCACGTTTACGTGACAATAGATAGCAAAAATAGCCATAGAAAATGTATTTTAATAAAAATATGATATTCATAATCAGATTTACCTACCCTATTGATAAATAGTTGTCGAGTCGTCGTCGAGTTATCCCCGAAAAGCGGGACTGAGACTGTCCCGCGCGGGACATTTTTGATTTAGAATCGGGACGCCTGGCAACGCTGGTCCAGTGTCTTTACTGCATTTTAAAGTCAACTTACTGTGCTACCTGACTGTTTACTGTATCTGTCAGAGATTAATGCGGTAACTACAAGCGTGCTAGTCCTTTCATTTAGATATATGACCCTGCGTTACGTCTATAATGAATAAATAAATGATTAGATAACTTCTAGGTACAGGTTTTGCCGCTAGCTCTGGCTCTACCTTTATTGCCAACCATAAGTCAACACATTACTAAAGGTATTCCAACATTTGTAATATTTACGCACATAAGGACTTTTGTAACAACTATAAGTGTCATGTTTCAAGAAGGCGAGGTACACAGCTCGAGAAGATATGTTATTTTATACTCAACTAAGGACTGAGACAGGCATTTCAACACCATTCAATATTGATAC
Organism: Chloroclysta siterata; assembly: GCA_932294275.1. NCBI lineage: Eukaryota > Metazoa > Arthropoda > Insecta > Lepidoptera > Geometridae > Chloroclysta > Chloroclysta siterata. Next base: position 10,441,879 of record OW028598.1, read on the forward strand.
AAAGTGTTTTGCAATTTAGCAATTACTTACTTTATTGTTAAGTGTATAGGAAGGTAGTAGGTACTATTCTTTATAAGTTAACGCACTAAAAAAACCGGCCAAGTGCGAGTTGGACTCGCGCACGAAGGGTTCCGGTTCCGTACCATTATCTATTAGTTTAAAATTGTTAAAAATATTTCTATTATATAATGTAAATAAAAAAATTCGCTTTTCGCAATTTTTCCTTTATCTGTGCTATAGGACGTTGCTTCGTACCAAATTTCAAGATTCTGAGTTCACGGGAAGTACCTTAAAGGTTATGATTACCTTGCGAGTGTTGAAAATTTGCAGCATAACGGCTGTATCTTTTGATTGCGTTGGCTTAGAAGTTAGATTTTTTCACAGCTCCAAGGGACAGTAGACCTAAGTATTTGATATGAATTTCAGCTTGATACCTCCACGCGTTTATTAGAATAGAGTACGTAAATTATTACATAATTAGCGTTATTACATAATTTACTATACCCTACTATTAATCTAACACGTTCCTGAGAAAAAGGGTCTTGACAGACAGAAAACAAAGTAATCATATAAGGGTTCCGTTTTTTTCCTTTTGAGGTACGGAACCCTAAAAACACAGTGATACAATAAAGAGAAGAAAATTCGTGGGATTAATCCAAACCGGTCAATAACTTTTATAATTTAGGTTGTTTTACGCAAAAAATTTAATTGTTAGGTCCCTATGCGATTCTAGATTTTTAAGTTATTGTATAATGAAACACCCAACAGTCACACATAACTCCACACAAAAAGTTACACAATAAGTACTTATGTCTCTTTACATTAAATTGTACCTACCTGCTTAAAAACTTTTCGTTTGAAAACTCAATTAGATACCTGTCCTTACCGTAATGTACCTACAAGGTGCTTGTAACAAAACTTCCCACAGTAATGAACAATGTTTCCTTATTTCCTGTTGTCGATCAGGGTGCCGATTCTCTAAACAACAAAGTCACGCGAAGTTTCATCTAGCTAAGTGAATCTAGAGCTCACTTCGATCACAAGCTTCGTCTTAATCGCGTTTGCATTTCCTCTCGCCAAAACACTCACGCGGGTGTCGTTAGTGATGGGTGAATTTGAAAACTCACTGTGTATTCCGTGGTCACTTGGGTGAATATTGTTGTCGGAATAGCACTACGGAAGGTTACGTCATAAAATATTTATATTGCATTGTTAGCTGTCTTGACGAGCCTGCACAAAAGACTGATTAAAGGTTACCACTCGCACTTGAGCAGACATCACTGGTGGTCGAGTAGTAGCAGCTTTGCCTTCCGATAATAAAGTCGCTCCATAATGAGTTTTTCTGTTCAATAATTTATGTGCTCAGTGCCAGTACTCTCAAACGGTGAAGGTAAACATCGTGAGGAAACCGGGCATGTCGTAGAACCTAAAATTTCTAAAACATGTGTCAAGTGCTCAAAAGGAGCCTTTTTGAGGCGCCTCTTTTCACTACACTGTTTCGAAAGACCTAGTGTTTCGACAAGAAAAAGACTTGAGCAGAATGGTTTCATGATTGTGTCTAAGAGGTAAATCGTTATTCTAGCACATAGCTTTGAGTAATATCATATCGGATGAAACGTCTAAAATGCCTGCGTTGAAGACTGCTTGGCGGCGCAAGCGCAGGTGGGGCCCTATTGCATCAGTCCCGCATTCTTCTAGCTATAGCTGTCCTACTCTATGAATACTTATGAATATTTCATCCCGTTATGTGAATTATATCAAGTTTTTGTATTATAACAGCGTAAACGCACACGCACACACGCACAAGCTAAAATTTAACTATATTTACCTTCTAGGTATATGTAGGTACTTCTAGATACAGGTACTAAACACCTCTGTGCCTTTTAGGATTAAGTTATTTACGTCCTTAAGTAGTGGCTTAGTTTATTACCTACCTGTCGGTGGTTTTACTTAAGAGGTACCAATTCGCACCTTCTTTGGTGTGCGTGAATGGCCAGATTAATTTCTGGTCTGATATGGATGTAAATTGTGGTAAATTAGCATGGATTTGATGATGACGGGTACAAAATCTTTAACGATATAGGTATACCTACCTATGAATGAACAGACCATTTTTTTCACAACGATTGCACGGACTGGTAACCTACTATAACCTTCAAAACAGTATTTAGTAGAATGAAAATTTTCCATAGGAATGCAGAAACATTTCACAACATCCTGCGTTTAGATTGAAACGATCGTGTGAAAAAAAAACCTTTTTCCAGCAGCATTTTTTTTATACAACAAGCTGACGGAACAACCTGATGTTAAGTGGCAACCATCACCTATAACAAAGCATTACCTCGTAAGTCACACACGATAGGAACGTGCCCTACGATGCACTGACCTGCGACCATCAACTTGAGGCAAACAGATGTTAAGCCTCATCATGTGCTTGTAATTACACCGGCAACCACACTCTTCAAACCGAAACACAGCAACGCTGCTTGGCGGCAGAAAAAGGCGTGGTGGTAGTACTTCCCCGGACGAGCCCTTCACAAATAGCTCTACTATCTACTCTTAAAATTACCATTATGTATCTATCTGTATCATCCATCATACCACCAGTTAATTAGCTTATGATATCCACAAGCATCTCATTAACCCAATAATATACTAAAGTTTAGTGAAAAAACATGTCCCAATGCAGCGATTACGATAACACTATGAAACGTGTTTCAACACTCAACTTATTTGACCAGTTTACAGTATTTCCTTGTGAGGTGCGGACCTCTCAGATTTCTTGTTTTTAATTAAGCACCGGCATTACCTTTTATAGCTACAATTGTAGCATACTAAAAGTATCTGCATTTATACCAAAACATAATACCGTTTAGCCTTTAGGTAAATAAGTAAATACTTACCAGTACCCCAAGTATGAGCTTTGCTTACGATATTTCGTTTTACGTTTTTGTTCTGTGTTTATTGCGGGTTTTGTATGAAGACGCGATATTGATACCGATACGGAACTTTACAAAACCCGCAATGAGCACGCAGCGAAAACGATTCGTTTTTGTTCCGTGTTCATGGCGGGTTCCTTATCGGTATCTCAATCGCGTCTTCATACAAAACTCGCAATGAACACGGAACAAAAACGTAAAACGAAAAACGAAATATCGTAAGCAAATCTCATACTTGGGGTACAGGTAATTACACAAAGGGTGCCTATGCCAAGTGGGTTCAAAATTATATATTAACAAATAGTATGAAATACCAATGGTATGAAATATTATGAACCTACTAGTTGTGTTGTGGGTAGATAAGATTTATACTCGCGGCTTTAGCCTTGAAACTGCAGACTGCGTGCCTCCGAGCGAGGCACGATGACAAACGCAGATGTGTCTAATATAAACAGCACGTTCTCATCATATTTTTCTCTATATATAAAACAAGGTACCATACCAACGTATTGCGCCTCAACTCAACCCAAAAAACAATAGACAGTAGGTACCTAAGTACCTACAGATGAGAGGCTCCAAGTTTTTTACGACGATGCTCAGCGACCTTTTTTGTTCTGACTAAATATATCGCTGCCGCATCGTTAGATTTGCTATTCAATTATCATGATTGATATTTTGACGTTGAATAAAAATTATAATTATTGAATGCCTTCAATGGTGCCAGGAAACGATTACGGAGCTTTTTGCTGAGTTTTTCTTGAGAAACTAGAGATTGTTCCGAGCTGAGACGAATCGATGAAAAGGTAAACTGACACCGCTAATGCTACGATTACTAATCGATTGCCAATATCGGGTTAGTATTTTGTTCTGCTGCTTTTTATGTTTTTCATGCCTTTTGCCTATTTGCTATATTTATTGCGCAATGTTTTCTAGACATACCTCTAAATCTAATTAGATCTTTTATCGCATTTTAAGATCTTCACAGTACGGTACGGATATAAGTACTATACTACCTGGTATATCTGCGTGAGTTTTACTGAAGAATCAATTTTGCAGATCAATCGCAAAATTGATATGCTGTTTCTGAAGTCAATGCATTGACACACACAAGTCGTGCTATGCTAGTTTTTTATTTTAAAATATAGATGCGGTTGTCAGTACTGTTCCTATTGGACCATTCTCTTGTAAATGACTTCCTACGCAGTATAGCTAACCGCTTGTTCAAACATCCACCTAAAAGCCCCAAGTCTATAATACTATGCATTTTACACCTCCATGCATAATTTATGCATATCTCGTTGTCGCTTGAACTTGTTATTTGTAACTACTTCTGTACCCGCTGAATATATCCTCATAAAATGTTCTTATAAGGATTTTACGCGGCTATGTGTAAAATGGAGCGATGGCGGCTCCGTTCGAATTACTATGTTGTAACTGTCCGGTCAATTTATAGGATCCCCATTTTCTATTCCCATTTGTGGGGATATAAATTTACGGACTACCGCAATCAGATCTTTTTAAATGCAGTCGGTATTTGTCCATTGTAACTAAAGGTAATCCTCCTATCTGGATAAACTGTCGTACCTATGGGCTTCCTATTAGCAAGAAGTCTGAGTTTGGTTTTAGTTTCGTCAGGCCATTTTTGTATGGAAAAATTAAAAATGATAAACTAAACTCAGACTTCGGGTACTTTAGGCAGGTCACCAACCTTAAACTTCGATTTCTTATTTTTTTTCAGAGCGTGAGAATTCGATGGTTCATAGGCCGGGTCAAAATAATATTATTATAAGGTGGCATGGCGTGTTTCATGGTTAAGTGTTTCGTCACGTCTAGCTTTTTCTATAAAAAACTCGTTAATGCCCAATCACTTTCAATTCCATTGAAAGTAGTCTTGTGCTATTGTGTTTTTAGATGAAGGTTTCGAACACCTCTATAAAAATCAACTTTGTTAAGTTAACAAGAAATAAATTGCACGTAAGTACGTAGGTACCTACTTACAAACTTTCTTTTGAGTGTACTTTACACAAGTAGGTTGGTACCTACTTGTACGGCGTAAAGAAGTTATACCTACAAGGAGAATTTACTAACCTCACTTGCCACTGTCCTAGCCAGTTGCTTATAGCTGCTCCAGAGAATTTAGCTGCTTCTGTCCGTGAATCTTATCGGAACTGGTTTGAAATCTATTTCTGTAGTTAAGGCGAAGGCAAGAGTTAATGTGACTACTACTCAAAAGTTTGCTTTACTAGTTTTCCTACATAAGCAAACTTTTAGATAGGAAAACATGTATCGATCAAAATGAAATATTTACTAAACTGTGCACAATGTGATTGCTCACAAAATTGTTGATTGCGATTTTTCGAGAATGAGTTTAGTAATTTTATATCTTTCATCATGTCGAAACGTGCGAGGGAGAGTCAAATTAGGTCTTGTCTTCGCCTTAATATGACTTGCCTACGAACTGGCTACAGCCACTGCCTCAATGTAAAGCAAACTTTGGGGATTAAGTTAACAACGCGCGAACATCAGCGGCATTTCATAACTTGTCAGTGGTATTATTAGGATTATAGCGCCTGCTCTATGAAAATTAATATCAGCCTTAAGATGTAGAGCACGAAGTTCCAAGGTTCGGGCTGATTAATCGTGGTTTGGCTTCTGACATTGCCACTTCGTATAACTGGGTAAGGTACGCGATATACGCCATACAATCACGTCACTACGAAACATTTTTGTGTGAAGCTTTTTTTATTTTTTATTCAACTAGCTGATAGAACTAGCAGATGGCCCACCTGATGTTAAGTGGTAACCATCACCTATAACAAAGCATTACCTCGTAAGACACGCACGATTCATACCGAAACACAGCAACGCTGCTTGGCGGCAGAAAAAGGCGTGGTGTAGTACTTCCCTGGACGAGCCCTTCACAAAGATCTTATTCTTTAAAAAACTCTTAAATTTGGAATATTTCTATTATTTATTTTTAAATCCGGGTATATTTTGTTGCGATGATAATGACGTAGCAAACATCGTGGGCAAGAGCTGGATGATACTAGCACAGGATCGACAACAGTGACAAAAACAAAGAGAGGCCTATATCTAGCAGTGGGTGAAGTCGGGCTGTGGATGGTGATGATGATGGGTCGGAAAGGTGCTACGGTTCAAGCGAAACCGCAGGAGTAAGCAAGTTAGTAAAGAGGTCTGTAATTACATAAAACCTTGCAGAGGAACGAGCAGTATTGTGTGCCTTACAATGCTATGCAAGTAATTAAACACATAAATTGTGTAATTAATCACTAAAAGCTTTTGTTACAATGTATATCTATTGTTACTTTGAATATTTGTTGCTCGTTTGTTAATAAGTTTTTCAATCATATTACCATATTGGTCTAGTTCTTTTATATAATACGGTCTACATTTAGGGCTGGGTATCTTTGTACCGTTTCTGTGCTCCCATTATGGATTCATAACACCGAAAACATAGTATAACCAGTGGAGCATGGTATGGAGCTAGGAGCGAAGCCAGCCGCAAACTTACAAACAAAACGCCACTGTAACTATAGGTTACATTTAAAGCTAAGGTAAACTAGATACCTTGCTATGCATTTATTGCCACTAAGCCTTTGTAGAGTCTATGGTTTGACTCTTGTAAAGTATACATATATGTAGTACTTATATGCGAGAATCTTTGTTCCGGGGCAGTTTACCTACATATGTTAGTCAAGGATTAGTCCGTTCATATTTTTATCTACCTACTCCTTAATACGTTACTGACTAAGAATAAAATCTCCACTTTACTTTCTCCAAGTCGGCAAGAGCCATCGGCTTGTTACATCGAGTTTCTGTACAGATATTGTTATGTAGTGTTTGTACCATTTACGCAGTGGACTTTCGGGTTTTTAAATAGAACTAATAAAATTCTGTTATTTATCTTCATCGAGGTTTTAAATCGCTTTTTACAATAGATAATATTGTTTTCAAATATACAGCTATGCATTTTAAATAAATTATAGGTCCCGTTCTAAACTTGAACATTTTAAAAAACCAGACCAAAAGTAGATTGACCGTCCAGTTGAAAGAAGACTAAAGGCTGTTCTAAGAAAATAGTCGTCCAAAACGGACACTCAACTAGTTGGACATGAAACCCTAAAAAGAGAAAAATGCTTAGGTAAACATCCTGATACCTATAGTACCTATAGTTTGTCTGTGGGTATGGGTAAAGTAGTGTAGGTGGTATCTAATCTTTGGAACTACTAATAATGGTATATACCTACATAGTTTTACTTATCAGTGGGTAGATTTTTAGAACTATTGAAGTAGGTATTTACTGTGGAACTACTGAACCAATTACATTTCCCGCCTTTTTCTATCCTAGAGCGCTATTAAGCTACGCATGATTTATAATTTAAACCTACGGGTGGAAGTTGCGGGCAGGATATCTTATGAATAAGAAGGGATAGGGTTGAAAACACGTTTTTAACAATAGTAAGGTTGATATAACACTTGGCGGAGGGACAATGCAGGTCGGATGGCACAATGGGCTCGTTAACTGCAACAATAACTGTTCACCTGCCGACCAATCCGATCCTATTATATCGCTTTTAAAAGTATTTCAGCACTGGTGCTATTCTAGTGGTAGTGGTGCTTTTTAGTTCAAAAATGTGGGATCGAAAAAGAAAAATATGATTTTTTCTAATCAATAAATTATGGTGGTATCTAGATGAAAAAATCATGAGGAAGTAGGTATTCGGAGACACTAAAGTCCTGCCTTTGGTACATTGTGTACCATAGACCTATGTAACATGATACATTTTTTTTACAAGTAACGATGGAAGTTATATTGCCCCAAATAATTTCTGAATCTATACTTTAATATTATAAAAAGAAAATTGTATGTTTGTAACGAATAAATTCAAAAACGACTAGTCTGTACCCCAAGTATGAGTTTTGTTTACCATATTCGTTTATCTTCCGGTTTTGTATGAAGACGTGATAGAGATACCGATACGGAACTATTATGTTGCAAGTATGATGAAAATTAGTAGTAGAACATAATAGTTCCGTATCGGTATCTCTATCGCGTCTTCATACAAAACCCGCAATGAACACGGAACATAAATGAAAAACCAAATATGGTAAACAAAACTCATACTTGGGGTACTGATTTCAAAAATTATTTCACCATTAGAATGATACATTATCCCCGAGTAACATAGGCTATATTTAAATGTTTAAAAAAACAAATGTCCACCTGTACGAAGCCAAGACGAGCCGCTAGTAATTAATATTTAAAAACCAAGGCTTTGATTTTTGTTTAATTCACATACCTACGTACCTACGCTGCATTGCCTGAACTAGTATTCTCTTATCTGTGCCTGAACCAAGGCATTGAAAGAAATAAACTAGAATAAAATGAACTAAAATAAATATAATTTTTGCATGTTTTTTACTTTTATAATATAAAGCATCTTTCAAATAGCTATCATACAAACTTCAGGGTTTTGTGTTTTATAAATTTTTACCTACACTTCAGGAATTCACAAAGATTTTATAATGTCTCGGATAAGTAATTATAATCTCGGATAATAACTTTGGGACATTATTAAATCTTTAGGGTTGACTAGGGACTCAATCCGTCAATGATTTCCTACAAATGTATATTCTACTAGTATGGTTGTTATGTCTTTGTTTTAGCTACAATACAGGTATACAAGTACTTATATAGTCCGGCTGAACGCAGCTTTACCCGACCCCTATTGTCCAACGCACGCGACAGTGTCTCGACCGGTCTGGTTGGTGTATAACTGTAGCCGATACCTAGTATTAAGACTATACCTAGTATTTCGAGCTGTAGAGTACGTAGACAAACATCAATCTACTATCTAAACGAAAACGCTTTTTTGTTTACTGGCCTGACAGCTTGGTGGCTCTGCTTTCTGAGTGGGTTAAATTCCCACTGAGGACAAACTCGAAATATCTTATACTTTTTTACTTGAGTAAAAAAACAAAAGTAAGAATAGAGTAAAAAACAAAAGTAAGAATAGAGTACAAGATTTTAGGGGCTTGATGCACTGCATTTAAAATGTCTACCAATATTTATTAAGTGAAATGAAATGAAATTTTTTTATTTAGCAGCTTATTAGTTTAGTTGTACAATTATGTTTTAAGTGTACAGATAAAGTTAGTTTTAGTAGATTTTTTGTGTAAGTGACAATTTAGCCTCAACACAATGTTTACATTTTGAGAGGCAATCCATATCTAAACTTTTAGGCAGTTTGTGGTTTGTCCGTTCTAATCGAAATACGACTAGTTCCTAAATCAAGCAACTATAATCAAATGCGAATTACGCTTTCGTTTACAACGAGCGTTCAGCCGGCTACTTATCTAGGGCCAGTCGACGGTTCAAACTAACTCCGATACATAAACTAGCATGTTGCAGAGTCGTTGTATAAACATCAAGTTTTATTGCTTGGCTGTGTTCCACGCAGGGACGTTAAACCCGGTCGAGCCCTCGAGCTGTTGGTATTTACACGATGGTTCGTTGCTGCCAGTTCACCGAGGCATCACATGACAGTGGTGCCATCTATCTGTCTATTATACATAAATTTATATTGGGGGACTTTACACACTATCTAGCCCCAAAGTAAGCAAAGCTGATATAATTTCAACATTTTTGAAGATATAAAATCCCTGAATATAGTTCTGAAAAAATAATTTTACATCAAACAAGTTTTCCTGCCTCAAACTTTTAGGTAAGAAACTTGTTTGGATTTAAATCATATGCTTACTAATTTTATACCTAATGTTAGTCTCCGAGTCTTAGTCGTAATTTTTCATAACATCCTTCAGTAATATTATGTTTTCAATCTTTCAAAATGTTGAAATGTGCGAGCAGGAAGTTGACGGTTGTCAGCCGCTTAACTTTACTTTAACTTTATATTCAAGTCTGCGTGCTGTGAATAATGTTCACGTTGTTTCTTACTGGTTACGACAAAGAGAAACCAGTGTAGAGGGAAGGATTGCTGTATGCGGATATGTTAGGTAGTTAACCAACAGGGTGGTGCATTTTGTAATATACCTATCCATATTGTGTGCATCATTATCATCATCGTCATCACTTCTCAGCCCATTATCACCCACTGCTGGGTATAAGACTAAGTCTTCTTCATATTTCGCCCGCCTCCTCTGTCCTGTGCGTCTCTGGTTCAGGTGTTTCCTGCGACCTTACGATGTCGTCGACCCATCGCGCTTTCGGTGCATAGGTAGTAGGTACCTACTATTGTGTGCATACTTATACTTAGTATGCAGAGTTGACCAAGAATGGAGGCCTTATATCAATATGCTGCTCACATACAACTTGTTGCCTTTTATGTAGATATCTTTAGACTTAGACTTTCTTTTGACCGGTATGTTTGTAGAATAACACACATAGTGTAATATGCAAACACTTAGCAGCTGCTTCTATACCGGTAACAACAATAAAGTACTGCCTAAAAGAAGGATGGAACATTTGGTCAATCAGTTAAAACTATTTTAACCTATCAAGAGATTATATTTCTGATCTGTTTTCGAACCCAGAACTACTTACTATTAACGACACCACTAGTGCTTTAAGCCGGGAATACACATGACTCCAGCTACAGTCATGTGTACACACTTGCATAAAAGCTACTTGCACATGCCACCTACTTCCATGTGTATACGCTAACTGGCATGGCTGTATCTAACACGCAAGTCGTTAGCCTAACATTCTATTTTTTGACAGCTACTGGCATGCAACGTGAGGGAGGCATGCAAGGACGCAAACTAAACTAACTTGCAAATCTATCCACATTGCGCCAGTAACTTGTATAGCATGTTCAATACGCGAGAATTATTCAGAAAACCATGAAATAGTTGCACACTTGGAGCTACAGTTAGTTCAGTTTGTCTAGATTCATGGTAATTTGTTCTGGAGCTGTAGAATCGAAGAAACTCCAAGTAATTTCAATCAGCACAGCGTCGGGGCATTGTTTGCGAGCTCGTTCCTGGCGGTTGGCTTTCGATAGTTACTAATGGACGTCTGCCTGCCAGCGAACTGCGGGCGCCACAACACTATTTTAATGTCAAAATGCTCACAGGAATTCAATAAAACATTGTATTCCGCTAAGCTTTCTCGATTTGCCTTTAGTAACACTGTACTCCCTTTGAAATCATGGTATTCGATCTGAATGGTAATCTGTGTTATACCTACGTACGGTCCAGTGATATGAGTAACTCATCGACTCTGCTACGCATCATCGAGTTAGTTAAATTTTTCCAGACGATTAAGTTTTGTTTACGCTTTTGTCAGGATTAACGTGACAACGCACCAATAACACTCCGCTGCGCCCATTATCAACGATCACCGATTCGAAGTGATCGCGAGCCCGATAAGCGCTTGTTTAGCTGAGCCTTAATTTATTATTCAGTTACTGTCGCGGGCGGTAATTTATCTAGGCGCATTTACAGACGAATGCGGCTGTCGCGCTGAGCTGATTACAGCTTCTAGCGGCGAGATAACACGGTAGCGCACACTGCTTTGCATTTGCGGGGCTTTGACACAGTTTCAGCTAATCCAACATGCAATAATTGCAAGGAGGCTAAATATAATGCTGCATTGGCATTCTGTCCGCCGCGGCCGCGCTGACGGGAGCGTACCTCACACGCATCCAAATAAGCGCACGATGCCACGTCGCGCCGCTCCTCCGGCTTACGAATGAGAATTTAATTTAATGTTTTCGATGGTAATGCGTTTTAAACAATAGCATTGAATAGGTGATTTTACTACTTTGTAAACAGTGTTCACAATCGGCTGCTACTTGGCTTCACTTCATTCACGAATGTTAGAATTCTAAGCAAGTTCTCGAACATTATTTTAATACTTTAGAAGTCGAGTGTTTTTGTTCAGGCTAGTGTTGAATTGCCGATAAATTGAGTGTACATTGTACAATTGAACAAAAAGTACTTTGGCGTGATAAATGAACCTTATCAAGAGGAGGTAAAGTCCACATGCGGCATAGCACTGTAGCACTTCCGCGATCCATTCAATGTTATTAGAGTTACAGTTGTGATAATAGTGTCCAATAGTGTCTACCTAGCCAATGGGAAGCCGTCATAAATGCTTATTCATGACTTGTATTAGTGTAGAGTCGTGTGCATGTATGTAAACATGAGGTACCGCTATCGGGCCGCCTCCCAACCACTCTAATGAAGAGATTTGGCACGAAGCACGAGCTTTAACGGTGTCTGTCGCTTCACTGAGATAAACACGTTTAGTACACACAATAAATTTATAGACACGATACTGTGTTTGACTACTACCTACCTACCTATTAAAATGTATAATGGATTTAACCATTTTTAATTAATATTCACGCTAATATTTGTCCACTAAAATTGCATCGAACCTCATCAGCATAAGTTCTAATTTTAAATCGGTTTTACTCGTAATCCCACAATACCTACGTGCAGAATTTAATTGGCTCGGAAATTTTCAAACCTCAAACATTTTGTGGATAGTTGTACCTACTTTTCTTTTTACCTTCGTTTATGCGGACAGTTGAAGTTAATGGAGTGCATTTGAACTGATGGTTCGTCAAATTATCCATTTGGATTGGTCACGAATGCCGTCACGACAGACGCAGTGGTAAGAAGCAAGAGCCGACGGATCCGATCACGATTCGAAACAAATACGCCGGTGGTACCGTTTTGTCATGAGGACGACGACGATTGTCGCTCCGGACCGCACACATTTTGTGTACATTCACGAAAGCAACCGTTACGTTTGGTAAATAAAATCCGTTTTATGAGCATTGTTTCCCATTTATTAAGTTTTTTTTATCAATTTACTTATTATATTGACACTAACAAGCTGTACCGAAAAAACTAAACGTTTTTAGCGATTTTAAACGATTGTGACTGCGTATGAAAGTGTTTATTCAGTTTACAAAGCACAGGAAAAATTGTCCGAAGCACCCTTTTGACCCAGTTTCAGAAAAACTTGTTTCCTGTTTCTTTTTATAACACGTAAGAACATTTTGCCTCCACTGTACTCACATATCAGAGCTTCAGAGCCCACACAATGGGTACGACGACAATGGCACAAGCGCCGTCACCGCTACTCCCAATATTCTTCATTTGCATACTGCCGTACCCTCTACAATTTGTAGAAACCTTACGTGTAGATACGAAACTCTTTTGTCAAATTCTTCTACCGACAAAATCAGCTATAGCTCGTTTACCATGGTAGCTGGGTTTAAAAGCTCGTCAAATTCAGCAGTTTCAGTTCCATGCAGTATCTTATGTCTTCAACTCTACCGCCCTAACATGCCGCTTTCAGACGTGTCGATCCTGTACAAAAGTGAGCATCACGATATTACTCTCACAGTAGACACAGACATATGTCTACTTTACCTACCAACCAGTGTGTATTGGAGATGGGCCGAATCGCGATGTCAACGAATACGAATATTCAGTAAAAAGTTTACCGAACCGAATATTCGGGCGAATGCATGTCGAGCCCATGACCCTTCCTCCCACTTACTTGGGTCTCCTGGATTTCAGGGGTGTTTTTCAAAGAATGTTTAAATAAGACTAAATTGGTAAAAAAAAATACTACAACTTTAAATAAATAGGTAATCTGTATCAATTACTTTCAACCGTTTTGTAAGGTCGGTAGGTAGTAATATGTATGAAACATACTTAATAATTAAGTTGTAGTGAAAGTATGTTTGGCAGAAAGTTCGGCATTTTTAACAAATAACCGGCCGAATACGAATGTTCGGTAAACCTGCCGACCATGCCGAATACCGCACATAAAACGAATATTCGTCCCATCTCTAGTGTGTATCTTGCGTGGTGTTTATTTTGGCACTCGAGTGAAAGGTTTCATCTTACGTGACCCATTGAATCGAGTATTATCTTTACCGAATACCTACTGGTTATATCACTGTATCCAATCCATACAGAGTACTTTTTTAGGGTAACCGACCATAGTTAAAGTTAGGTGCCAAACTAAGTTGCCTAAATAAGGAAACGAATTACACAAAGACGTAAGAAAATTATCTCTCTCTCTCTTTGTTAGTTTTGACATGTAAGATAGAGCAGATATACGGAATCTGTAAAGTTTTCAGAACTCACTAATTAAATAACCAGTGATAGGCGTTCCCGATTGAACACTGTAAAAAGAAAAACGGCGAGAAGACAATTGCAAAAACGACAAAAACACGGGAAGCAATCCAGCGGGCATGCTCTTAATTGGATGAGACCACTTCCTCTAAACGACACCGCGCGCTGCCGGCTACGGCTCTTCTAGCTTTTCATATTCAAGTAACAAGACTCTAGTGCTTGAACGAATATTCGGATTCGGCAAACTTTTAGCGCAACCAACTATGTTTACAAGTATTTGTCTCTTGTTTTTTTTTTGCCTAAAATGGACACAATGTCCTACTAGGGTTTTTTGATACGATACCTACGTTTTAACTTAGGTGAAATTGGAATAATTGCACTAATAATAAAATAACTGTGTTAAATTTAAAAATCTAGAAACCAGACCTCTAGAGCTAGGCTAGGCTAGTGCAGATTTCGTTTGGGCAATTTCGAAACCGAAATTCGGTCAGATACAACACTGTCCTGGAATATTTCTACTATTGTTACCGAACTTATTTATAAACGTATGCTGCACTTAGGTGATTCCCGCAGGGAAATAAGCTCACTATAGCGTTAGTGTTAGTATAATAGCAATTTTTCTCTTGCTACGCACGGCACCTGTTCTGAATACTTGTTCGTTTTATATAATATACAAGTCAAGATTAAGTTTATCCCAAAGAAAATACTAAACACGTGAAATTAAAATGACTTGCAACAAACGAATGTGCCGGTAAAATCTAACTCTGTGCTGGTAAAATAATGTTCATTCATAGGAAAAATGTATTATCTGAAATGTCTTGTTTTTTAGATATATAAATGTGATCTAACCACTGACTCCATTAAAAAATGAGCATACAATACCTACATAAATATATGTATTTTAAATATCGTCACGTTGAATTAATTGAATTTGCAAAAAATATAGCTTACTTATTTTTATAGCTTATAATATTTATTTTAAAATGAGACTGAATGTGTTTTAAAATGAACATATTATTATTTAAATAATAAGGGGTACGGTACGCAGACCAAATACAATACTTATTTAAAAAAATATTATATTGAGAATACAGACAAAGCCTGTTTACATTGTTCTCCACAATGTCAAAATGACATCTTGTTTTATACAGGCAATTGTCGAGCTGAAAATTAATGAGGTCAATGTTAGAAGCAGGCACGAGCGAAACGTGACGTCCAAACCAACACATCGTAAAACTCTAAATAAATGGCGACACAGTAATAGGAATTATTATGACTTACATAAGTCGTAATAACTATAACACGATGGTAAACATTCGTGGTATATACCTACTACTACTACTTTATACCTACCTACTTGATTGTAAATAAAGAAAACAGGTTGTTGGCCGCACCTAAACTCAAAACACGAACATTTAAATTCTGTTTTGATGCTAAAATTGACAATACAATAATCAATAAAGATATTTTGCGATGAAACTGGCCATATAAATCTTGATATAGCAGCTTATTATCATACAAATGGTCTGTCGGATATTCGGAATATGAAAAGTGCTTGGTAAAAAAGCGAAAATATAATTTAAATTCAAATATAATAATTTTACCTATTCCTAATGCGAGCTTAGTATTCTTTACCTCATTTAATATGGAACCTTATCTGATTAACATAAACACAAAGAGCGCGTATCCAAGGGTTGAATTTTAATTCTAGCTACCTACCTCCTACAGTAGACAGTTGGTTGGTCGCTATCCAAAAATAGGATCGCCGAGGTCATTGCCACGCCGCGGTCCGCAGGTGTTTTCTAGCTAAATATTATTACTTCGCCTGACTTACACTATGTTTAAAACGATTATAATGTACTTTTATGTTAGCTTACAACTGCCAATCAGATATGAAGTTGAGAGACTGAGGACGAGTAAAGTTGTGAGTTGATTTATTTGTTAGCCATATCCGCAGCTCTCGTTCGTGAGAAAGCTTCCTTCAGAGATCTCGTTGACAATAAAAGCCTCGCTGGGATCATTATTTTTATACTGGCTTATCTTTTTACATTTCCCAAATTAAATGGGACCGTTTGGTGGTTTTGTTTGTAGGTCGTATCATTTGTAAGCATAACTTATTTGTTCGTTTTATCATTTTTAAATTCCAAAAATGATTTAATAATCATTAATCCTATAATAGTAATATAGTAATGGTAATCCTATACATTTAAAATGGCCTCTGCCGTTGCAATTTATAAAGATACGTGTATCTTAGTTTTGCTTGCATATAATCTCTCTACAAGTTTCTTTCATTTTTCCTCGAAACTTATCGACGGGGTCAATTTCCAGCAGTGGACTTCTCAGGCCAATGATAATGCTGATGAAAAATAATTCAAGAGAAAGGTGGATATATGGCACAGATAAATATTTTCAGCCATTGAGTGCCGCTGTTCATGAGTACGAAATAGTCAGGAAAATAGCATTGGAAAATTCAATCTGGGTATACCCAACATAATTAACGCTGTGTTATTTTCTGAAACTTAGTTTTTTGCTTTTTTTCGTAGTACATTCAGTTGTTTTATTTCAAAAATGTATAAATTTGCGTGCGAGAAGCACTCAAGCAGTTATTCCAGGTATTTGATTAAAAGTTCATCGCGTTGCCGATGACGATATTCCGAGCTTTGTCGCTTTTTCATTTCAAAGTTTATTTAACTGTAACTCGCTTAGTGTCTAAGTCAGTTTAAAAGAACGTAACAATGAATTCAATCTTTTTCTCTGGCAAGTATCTATAAAGGCACAAAGAGCTGCCTTTCAGCGTTAAAGTGGCTACTTACAGAGAGGCATAATGACGGGCAATAAGGAAAAATAACATTGGATAGTCGGCTTATTCTCATAACGACTAAGGGTTAATCTGAAAATTTGAATTAAAAGAGTCCTTGTTAAAAAGACTTCTGCTTTATAATAACGCTAATTGGATCACAAAATCCTATTATACCAGCCTTTCCCAAAGTGGGCGATAACGCCCCCTTGTGGGCGCTGCAGGCCTAAAGGGGGCGGCAAGAACCCCAGAAAAAAAATGGGGGAATTAACTTGAGACCTGAGCGCCGTTGTGTTCTACCGCTCAGGTCTCAAGTTAACTCTTGCGGGTTATAGTAAAAGTCTCGTTTGGAATGAATGTTTAATCTCCGCTAATATAGCTCACAATAAATAATTTAATTTGAAGTTATAGTGGTTTTTAAATAGGTGTAAAAATGGGGGCGCTAAAAAATAATTTATTCTCAAAGTGGGCAGAAGACAAAATTAGTTTGGGAACCCCTGTATTATAGCATCCTAATAAGCCAGTACAGTACCTAGTGACTGGGTTAGCTGTTAACTTTGCTTGTGTGTCCCGTGTTACTGTCGTCCGTCTGTTACAAATAA
This sequence comes from Chloroclysta siterata, assembly GCA_932294275.1. Classification (NCBI taxonomy): domain Eukaryota; kingdom Metazoa; phylum Arthropoda; class Insecta; order Lepidoptera; family Geometridae; genus Chloroclysta; species Chloroclysta siterata. The sequence goes on from OW028598.1 coordinate 10,459,359, forward strand.
TTGTATTTTCTTTCTTTCTTATCTTTCTTTATTGAACTAGTTTGAAGATAAAACTTAAGATGCTGACAACCGTCATACAACTTCCGCTCGGACTTTTCAACATTTTTGAAGATATTAAATTACTGAAGGCAGTGATGAAAATTCGCAAACAACCAAGTTTCTCGATTTTTTGTATCTTAATGATTTTATTATACCTATTCGATTTTTTTTAAATGAACGAGTTTCACAGTAGTCGATGTCTTAAATAGGTTTTCTTTTTCACAAAGTTCGTCTAAAGCTCTTTTAGCCGATTTCGTAAAATGAGCCACTATTTACCATGCGCCACCACGTTGTACGGTATACGGTTATACAAAAGAACCGCTAAATATTCAGCTCCATGAGTTTGCAGCTAAAAGCAAGTTGCAGAGAATGACTGGGTTATTCCCGCTCGTCCCCAGCGTTCGTCCCCAGTGGGGACGAGCGGCTATAGATATAAAGTTTTTTAGTAGCGTTCGTCCCCATTTCAATTTATAATTTATTTTATTATAAAATCAAATTAAATAATTAGCAAATATACAAAATACACTGTTTATTAAATATTGATAATAAAACAAATAAACCAAGAACATGCCTGATTTTATAATTAAATAAATTCTAAATTGGAATGGAGACAACCGCTACTAAAAAACTTTACATCTATAGCCGCTCGTACCCAATGGGGACGAGAGGGCATAAAACTTCCCGCTCGTCCCCACTGGGGACGAACGCTGGGGACGAGCGGGAATAACCCAGTCATTCTATGCAACTTGCTTTTAGCTGCAAACCCGAATGACTGACCATTAAACCTCCGGTAGTTAAACAAACGAGGCGAACGAATCTGAATGGAATAAAATTGGAATTGTTCGGAAAACACTATAATTGTCTAATGTCTTTGAGAATGTCGGTCAAGCGAAGACAGTGGCGCTAGCGTGACCGAGTTACGGCAATTGGTTTGAATTGATCATCATCGGGCACTTAAAATCTATGGTATCAATCACAACTATTCTAGGACGTCAATATTTATCGATAGTCTGAACGCTCCTGCGCTGATGGAAAGATTAATGTGTATTCGCAAGGGACCTTGAAAATTGTTTACTTACGTCAATTTTGATTCATGTGTCCAAAGTCCTCTTCATTTATTGAAAATACAAATTGCCGAAAGAGCGTACAGACGCAAAGAACTCTGCTTCATATAGCACATTTTTAAACTGTCTAGTCTACCTAACCAGAGTTATCACTACATAGTATAAAACAAAGCTGTCTAACTGTCCCTAAGTATGCTTAGATCTTTAGAACTACTTTGATGCGGTTTTTTTATAGATAGAGTGATTCTAGAGCAAGTTTTATATGTATTACACATGCATAATATAGTAGAGAAACACTTATAACTTTAGAGGTTTCTAATGTGATATCGTCAATAATCACATTTTTTGCGCTTACATTGCAAACGCTGGCTGAACCCTACGAAATAGATCAAATTAATGTACTGCAGTATTGTACATCTTAAAAAGGTCTACAAAAAAGTCTGCGATGGTATGTGTCTATCTTAGGGATAACCCACAATAACCGTGCGAAGCCGGGGCGGGTCGCTAGTCTATTGTATTAAACTGTTTGCGTGTGACACGACTTTACTTATAATGGTGGCACTTCAGATGGTTATTTGGTATTCGCGTTTTTGTTTGCTCATGTATTTGCTGATTCGTCTTTCTTGTAAAAAAATTGGCATATAGAGTAACTACACATCGTCATGTGGGAAAATAGGACTAAAACGCGAACACCAATAGCCTTGTGAAGTGCCTTAAGGCCTGTAAAAAACGTTAGGTACAGACAGTGGCGTAGCTATCGTAGGGCCAGGTGGTGCAGTGCACTAGGGCCCCGGAGCTCAGGGGGCCCTCTAACCTAAGCTTTGAAAAGAGGGTCAGCCAGCTCCCGAAGCTAGAAAACCTTGAGCCTGCTCACAAAACTCTTTCTCTATGCCCGATTCTTTCTCTATGCACCGGGGCCCTTGTCCACCTAGCTACGCCACTGGTTACAGATGAGTTAGAAAATCCATAAATCAAATGATGCTTCGCCCTAGATACTCCACTATTGTTTCCACCTTTAGATAATCATACCTAAGTAGGTATACTAGGTAGGTACAAGTAGCACAAAGTAAATCAGTGGTATGAAATTGCTATGAGTTTAGATTCTATAGGCACGAGTTTATAAAGTCTTAAATGGATTATTATTTTGACAGCCTTCACAGCTCAGTTGGTAGTAGCTCTGCCTTCTGCGCCGTAGGCCGTGGGTTCGATCCCCACCGAGAACAAACATTTGTGTGATGAACATAGATGTTTGTTCTCTGTCTAGGTGTTATATAATATTATAAGTATGTATTGACAAAAAAAAAGTATATAATGTATCAGCTATATGGTTCCCATATTACAAGCTTTGGCTTAGTTTGGGGCTAGATGGTCATTCTGTAAATAATTAAAATTATGTAATCTAGATAGGTATTAGGTAGGTAAGCCAAGTTTGACGTTTCTAAGTATGTAAGTAATTGATTTTGATTATGTTGATTCTACGAGAAGATGAACAATAAAGTCTTGACCTTAACTTCGGTAATATAATAACTAAAGGTAAGGTCATTTTATAAAATTGATTGAACTTGGTCTGGCTTCGTTATAATATTGGTTAAGCAAGTAAAGTTTGTTGTTCTATGCGTGAAGCCGACTAAGGTCACGGGCCAAGTTCAACAACTTTTCTCTATGTAAGAACAATTTTGTCAAGCCTACTAAAAACAATTAATATATTATTACTTTACCAGAATTTAAATTGAAGCTAGCCATTTTGCTGTGGCAAGCTGAGCTAATATGAACTCTATTGATACTTTGCTAAAGTTTAAAGTGTATTTTAAATCCAGTATGCGTATTCGTGAAAAATAATTTGAAAACGGCGTATAAAATAAATTAGGCACCAACTAACAGAGTTTAAAATTGCCAATTTGCATTGCAGCGCAATTTGCTTGCAGTTTCGTTAATCTTTTATACTTTTACTGGGTTGTTATTAGTTTTTTTTTTGCAATTGTTTTAAGTTTTATTTTATAAAAATGTTGTGTGTATTACAGCGATGCGCTTCGTCGTGCTTGATTCTCAAATGTCATTGTTATTTAGAATCATATCCATCTCTTGGTAGGTCAGATGAGTTCGATAGAGTACGGAATCGCAGGTCACGATGCTTCCCGATCTGATACAGCTAATGCCACATAGTAAGCTAACGAGAGCATCATGCGCAACAGTGAGCTTTTAGATAGATCTACGGTACACCTTGAATTTTATATATTTCAATTTATTTAATTAGTAAACATAAAACAGAGGAGACAAGATCTATGAGCCTTCACAGTTCAGTTGGTAGTAGCTCTACTTTCTGTGCCGTAGGCCGTGGGTTCGATCTCCACCGAGAACAAACATTTGTGTGATGAACATAGATGTTTGTTCTCTGTCTGGGTGTTATATAATATTATAAGTATGTATTTACAAAAAAAAAGTAAATAAGTAGTATATCAGCTATCTGGTTCCCATATCACAAGCTTTGGCTTAGTTTACGGCGAGATAGTGCTGTGTGGAATGTCCACCAATATTTATTTATATTTATAAGAACACTGAAAACTGCATAAGTAAAATTTGTGTCGCAGTTTCCAGCACCCAACCTTCGGCAAAGATTCAAGGCGTTCACAACTTAACTAAAAGGTAGGAAAAAAAAAAGAACTCCAAGCTAGGTAATACATATGTGTAGTATATGGTTATCTGTGGTATGGCACGAACTTACCACTTAATTACTATACTACTGTATCAACATAAACAATTTTAGGCTTATTGGAGTGTTTAGTAATTGCAGTACTGATTGGGGTTCACGATCGCAGATTAAATGCATTCAACGTCCAGTTATGGACCATTTGTTGGTGGTGCCGTTAGTTAGACAATGAACTGCGAATGGAGCGGAGGCACAATCCGATCGAAGATTGCTTGCTCCTGTTTCTAGAACAAAGGGCTTGATTTAATAAATACCTATAGTATACCTATTGGTTGCCTTTTTAATGAAAAAAACTAATAGAACTCAATAAGAAATCAGATATGGTCTAGCAATAGGTTTTTTTTTATACTACTAGCTGATGGAACAATCACATTTGGCATGTGCTTGTTCCCCTATATCATAACCATCACCTATAACAAAGCATTGCCTCTTCAAACCGAAATACAGCAACGCTGCTTGGCTGCAGAAAAAGGCATATTTTAAAGCATTTGAAAAAAAAAACCCATCAGAATGTATCTCTCTTGCTCTTGTTGTATTTGCATGTAAACAAAAAAGATAGCATTCCCGATCGAAAACGAATCGTTTCCATATGTTTTAAAACCCTACTGGTGAAGGTGTTGAGCGGATACCTCTGCCTATAATAAAATGCATTATCACACAAAGCACGGTGGTTCTTTGTAACTTTTATAAAATATATTGCGTATAGTAAGCTAAAAGATGTCCAATGAAATTTTATGTGGTTAAATTGAAACCTAATATCAGTACTCCGGTAGAGCTACTATATCGCCCAAACCAAACTTTAAAGTTTTAAAATAGTAAGAAGAATTGATTTTTGAAGTTAAACAGAATCGTGCTGTCATGGTGTGGTTGGCACGAGGCGAGGTCACGGGTCGCGAATCGCTGCGACCTCATCTGCATGTTGCGTGGGATCCTTGTGCCTAATTGTTTTTGCAGCTATTAAGCTTATTATGCTGACAGTCTTCGGGTCTTTCCTTCAAAGAGCAAGAAATTAAGAATTACTAAAAATATATGCTCGGATTTGGGTGAATTTTGTAGCTGATACTACGAAATACAACTTGCCAAGAGCTTTTTTTTATCGGTGCACTATTGGATTAAGCTTAAAGGTTATGTTGCTTGGTGAGGATATGAATCCTATTAATATTATAAACGCGAAAGTTTGTAAGTATGGATGGATGGATGTTTGTTACTCTTTCACATAAAACTACTGAATGGATTTTAATGAAACTTTACAATAATATAGCTTATACATCAGAATAACACATATGCTACAATTTATAAAGATATTGTGTGACTAATCCTGCGCAGACAAAGTCGCGGGCACCAGCTTGTAATTTATATAATAAATAATTTATATTTGCACACCTGCAATACATACTTCATAGAAGAGATACGGCATTTGTTTTTTTGTGAACAAGAAATTTCAGATATTCAGAAAAGAGACTTACCTGAAGAAAGCATGGCAAAATGACAAGATAAATCCGACCCCACTTCAGCTCATGAACAAATGGAAACAAGGAATGGATCTGAGTGGCCATAAACAGAAACGACTAGAGATAACGGCCTGTTATGTAACTAAGAAGATAAAATATCCTTTACTCTCTGTAGATCTAGTGATCAAGATCCAATTGGTTCTATTGAGAACATTTTTTCCCAATATGTCAATTGTATTTTATTCTTTAACCACCTTCTATTAATCATATTCGTATATATTTTTGTATCAGTCATTTTCATAGTCTAGGCAAATCTAAAGACACCTCATTAATGAAAATCCATTAACCCGTTTATGGTCATGATAAGCCAAAAGCCAAAAGAAATATACACCATTCACCCGAAAAACATAACCCTCCAGTAAAAAACCCAATCACGTAGCAAATGCGGATTATACATTTTTAATAGGGTGTTTTGAATTAGCTTGGTAGAGACGCTTTTGTTTGCTAAATTGTATATTATACAAATTCCTAAATCCAAAATATACCTACCAAAATCTAGGGACATCCCTCACTACAGAGTATTAATTCGCCTTTTGTGGTTGCATCTTAGAGGGCGTTTTAAAATATAACGTCAGCAATGCGCGTGTGATGCCTCTGGCGTTAAAAACGTCCACAGGCTACGTTCACCGCTTAGTATTAAATGAAAAAAAAAAAACATGTGTTGACATTTTGACGCAGCTGTGCGATTGCATATTGCCATTTCCTTGAGAATCTTACTGAAGACATTTATTTCTAATATCATCGAATGAAAACAATAAAAGACGATTGCATGCGAGCATATAGGAGCGAAAGCCTTTAGGTAGGTTTGTGAAGGCTCGGTTGGTACAGCAGCGCTGATTTAAAATTAATAGATTTGGGCAAACGTATATACCGTGATTGCTTTCGGATTTGCTTTTTTAGGCTGCGAATGGCATGATTACAAGAACACTGGCGGTCATAAATTGAAGCTGCGTTATTTTTTTTTATTATTTGTAAGATATATTTGCTTTTAGTTTCGCTTCCAATCATATTATTATTATATATATATTATTTTGACAGCCTTCACAGCTCAGTTGGTAGTAGCTCTGCCTTCTGCGCCGTGGGCCGTGGGTTCGATCCCCACCGAGAACAAACATTGTGTGATGAACATTGATGTTTGTTCTCTGTCTGGGTGTTATACAATATTATAAGTATGTATTTACAAAAAAAAGTATATATGTATTATATCAGCTATCTGGTTCCCATACTACAAGCTTTTGCTTAGTTTGGAGCTAGATAGTGCGGTGTGGAAAGTGTGTGTATTATACATGATCGTGCCTGTGATCGTGTCACGGCTTTTATGCAGATAGTTTATTAAAGAGATTTAGCCCCCCACCAAGATAGTTCCACTGATTATTATTTATTATAACTTCCCAAAGCAACACGACACGGCACGGTCAAATGTATTCATATTCGTCACAGAAACGTGAGAAGTGGACATTCGTCACGTTGCGATTAACATTTTCAGTTAATGGTTAGCTCTAATTAAACTAGGTTAGGTAAAGGGGACAATTAGGTACTTTCAATGAAAGCTTTGCGCTATTATGGAATTAAGTTAATTGGAAACCTTCACGTTCAATGTTACCGCGCGGCTACATTCACTCGCCTTCCTACTGCCGCTGGTCATAGGAGATATACAATATCTGGTTCACTTTTTACCTTTCTTGATTTGTTTATAGTCTCTCACCAATAAATAAATATACTATCTTTAAATTTGTATATATAGAACGGCGTGATTGAGTAGAGCAGGTTCACTTTTTATCTTTCTTGATTTCATAGATTTTTTATAATCTTTCTCCAATAAAAAAATATGAAAATAGGGAGCAAAAACTAACCCATATACATTGATATTATATTGAACGGCTTGAATGAGTATGAGCATAATAGGAATAACATAAGGATCAATGTTTTATTCTATGCATTGCTTATTTTTGCCTTTATTAGGGACATTTTATTAAGGAGTCGTCTAGGCACCACTACTTGACCACTACAAAAGCAACAGTTTTTTAACTTTTTATATAAAATTCTACTGTACGTGTGTATGTCACTGAACTCCTCCTAAACGGCTTGACCGAATTGAATGAATTTTTTTGTATGCCTTTGGGTGGAACCCTGGATGTTTTAGATTCACAAATCAGGCCGGCAGATGGCGCTGCAGTCGCTTGAAATATCATGCAGGACAACGTCTGTCGGGTCCGCTAGTATGAGTATATAATTATTTATTTCAAGCAGTAAAAACCCCATCTGAATTACGACAGAGTATTAAATTTTACGTAGATACTAAAACAATATTTCTTAATTGAATATTCTAGTTTTTTTTTAATACAACCAGCTGATGGAACAAGCAGATGGCCCACCTGATGTTAAGTGGTAACCATCACCTATAACAAAGCATTGCCTCGTAAGTCACGCACGATAGGAATGTGCCCTACGATGCACTACCCTGCGTCCATCAGCTTGAGGCATACAGATGTTAAGCTTCATGTGCCTGTATTACACCGGCAACCACACTCTTCAAACCGAAACACAGCTTTGCTGCTTGGCGGCACAAAAAGGCGTGGTGGTAGTACTTCCCCGGACGAGCCCTTCACAAAGAGCTCTACTACTCTTAAAACTAAACTAGTTAAGTGAGTGAGGCGGAGTGAGTGAGATGTTTAATATCAGCTGTGAGTGAATTATTCAGACAGTACTGACACTCACCCACTTTCCATCATGCGAACCGGTCTGGACAAAGAGCTCGTTTCTTAACGCGTTATTGCGCCAAAATATATTGGCTTGTTGATATTTAATTAATTTATATTAATTCATGAGACAATTCTTGCCACATTTACATGAAAAAGTAAAATGACCTTACAAAGTGTTGAATTTATTCGAACTAGGTTTCTAACCGCCGGTTTTTGGAAGCCCGATCAAAACTAATCGCATGTCAAGTCACTTGCTATCTCTATTTAATTCGATTTAATAGCAGAAATGGCGAGTGACTTGACATCCGATTAGTTTTGATCGAGCTTTCGGAAACCGGCGGTAAGAGCTTTATTTAAAACTTTTGCACAAATCAATGTTCTCAGGAGGACTCAATGCTTCTTATTATCGTGTCACTAGTTTCTTTCGAAACAGTGTGGTGAAAGTACCTATTTTAATTGCGCCTCGAAGAGGCTCTCAAATGTTTCTATCATGCTTTTATCTTGGGTTTTTATAAAAAACCACGACGAAAACCTTATAGACGACCTAAAAACTTCGCCATTAGTTGACCACTAGCGCATATGAACTAATTAACAAGTTCAACCCGAGCAAAATACGTTATCGATTTTAAAATTCTGTTCATCGAAGCTTGACTTGTTTTGAACATCATAGGCACGAGTTTCAAATCTGAAGCAGAGTAGATATACGATATCGATATAATATATACGTATATCCAAAAAGATGCAATAAAAACTCCTCTTCACTATTACGTGAAAACGAAAACGAGTACAATAGCCAAAAAAATATCAATGAATTCTCGTCACGGTACATAACCAACAGAACCGTCTGAAAGCGTAGCGTAGGCGTTTGTAGACACGAGACAGCCGGCGCAAGAGCTTTCCAAGCTCGCCTTACCTTCGGGAATCGTCGGTTCACATCGGCCATTGTCGTAGCGTTGACGTAAACTTTCCTTCTCACTCCTACTCGGTAGAACACTACGGATTAGATCACTGAACCAAAAAAAAAGACTGTTTGTCGTCCGGTCGGGTTTAGTTGTAGAACCGGTTTTATACAGAGTAGCCAACTATTAACAGGATATTGTGGCTTAAACGGCCATTCCCGATAAGTGGTTAGAGCCAAAAAAATGAATAAGCGATAGGAAAACGAAATAGAAATAAGTATAAATTGGTCTTACGAGAATGGAGCAATGCAAATGAAATTAGGTTTATAAACTGGGATAGGTAGGTACCTGCTTAAAACTCTTGGCGGAACAGATGTTATTCCTGATTGTTTTTTCTTTGAAACTTAACAACAAAAACTAAATATGGATATTTTAAAACACATTGAATTAGTATGGTTTTCTATTAAATTAAGTAGGTACTTCTCGAAATATAATAAGTACTTATCGAGTTTTGTTTTAAGAAGCTGACTAACACGAAAACTTGCATAACAATTTATTTGGCAGCTAAACTTGTTTGGATCTAACCGATATTCATAATAAATCTTTGTAACGTTATTCTTCGAAACTTTGTTGGTTACGATATTTCATAACCACATTCAGTGCTTTATATCTTCAAAAATGTTGAAATATTCTAGTCTTCTTCTTGTCGTGTCACTAGTTTCTTTCGAAACAGTGTGGTGAAAGGATTTAAAATGCGCCTCAAGATGCTCCTTTAGAGTACTTAACACATGTTATAGAACTTTTTAGTTTCCACGACATACCGGTTTCCTCACGATGTTTTCCTTCACCGTTTGAGAGTACTGGCATTGTACACATACCTACATTTTTGAACAGAAAAACTCATTGGTGCACGACCGGTTTTGAACCCACGACCTTAGGATCGGAAGGCGGGGCCGCTACCACCAGTGCTCTCACAGTGCACACCAATGTTCTAGTGAGAAGTTATTTGACGGTGGACTGCGTCTTAAAATACGGGTACTTGAAGCATGTATCAAGGTTGATGCATGCAAGCATGTACGTGTATCAAGTAAAGTAGCAATACCTCGAGACAGCGACAGTGAGAAACATTTTACCAAGAGTACCGAAGCTGGCAACACATCGTTCTCTCGTATTGTATCTTTATCCTTACAAATAAAAGCTCATGCATAGATAATCACACTCGTATCGCAACGAACTTACGTAACGTTGAATAAATGTTAGTTAGTAAGGATGTATAGACGATGCATGGAAGGAAACTGTTACTGAGCGGAAATGGGCCTGGGTGGTGAGGCCATTAAAATGGAATTACAATTTTATAAACCAAGGGGTACGTTTAAATATGGGCTTCAAATATATTTGATTCAAACTGAATATAACGTTGTGCTAAATTTATTTTAATTGAAGGAAACATTAGCGTATTTTATTGATTTCTGTTCCTTTCAGGATGGATATTTTACTTGGAAGAAATAAACGAATTTATTTGCTTCGACTATTATAATTGTAATAGCTTTCATGTACAATGGTTTCTAGGTTATACAAATCGGGATAGAAGCTGTCAATGTCAATGAGCACGAGGCTCTTTATATTTGATATGACATTGACAGTTGCGCATGCACCTCCGCGACGTCATAGGCCGGAACAATTTGCTTTCTGTTTTATTTAAATTTAGAAGCAACTTCTTAAACCAAAACAGCTCGCGTAAAGGCAACCATAAATCAATTAATATTTTTGGTTCAGTATATCTATCTGATCTTAGAGCAAAACTCAAGTAATTATAAATCCCTTTGCAATATCTCGGTACTAACAAAACTAAAAGTAGGTACAGGCGGCTGAACTAAAATAGAAATAAGATAGGTAGTATACATTTTTTAATTTTTCAAATCGTAGGGCACGTTCCTATCGTGCGTGACTTTCGAGGCTTGTTATATGTTGATGGTTGATTATAGGTGATGGTTACCACTTAACATCAGGTGGGCCATTCTTGTTCCATCAGCTAGTTGTATAAAAAAATAGGATTACAATAAATAACTCAAACATTTTGAAATTTGAATGAGTTGATGAAGTCTTTTATTTTTTTGGTATTTTCTCTGTACATGTCTATTGTTATCTATTGCTGCCGACTGTACTTAATCAAGACTCTCCGAAAACGTTGTGAACAACATAGTAATACTTACAAACGAGTTTACGAGTAAGCATTAAGTTGTGAAGGGACAAGGAACCCTTGACAAAACAACAGGAAACATTACCTTACTATTTCTTCTGTGCCATTACCCGCTCGTATTTGCCGTCCTAAATATATACAATGAAGAGATTTCCCCGCGTTTTTCCGCAGTAACACAATGCCGTCGCTAGATTTTACAGTCCCGAATAAATATTACAGGCGCGGGTCCAAAGGTATAAGCCTGTGTCACTGCCAAATCTCTTCCTAAAAAAGAACTGAGGCCTTTTAATCTGATGTCCATAGCCAAAGTCAAAGTCTAAAGGTATTTATTCAGTTGAATCCCAAAGATCACTTTGAAACCAGTGGCGTAGCTATCGTAGGGCCAGGTGGTGCAGTGCACCAGGGCCCCGAAGCTCAGGGGGCCCTCTAACCTAAAAAAGCTTTGAAAAGAGAGGGTCAGTCAGCTACCGAAGCTAGAAAACATTGAGCCTGCTCACAAAATTATTTCTTTATGCCCGATTCTTTCTCTAGCAAGGTGAATCGAGGTGCCAGTTCCACGCGACGAAGCCTAGAAGAACAGGCAACAAACTTACGGCTTGGTTCCTACTGTTATTTTGTATGAATAGGCTAACGGCACCCGCTTTTCATCAGGCAAAAAGCATTGCCTCGCAAGTGACGCACGATAGGAACCTGCCCTACGATGCACCCTTCCATCAACTTGAGGCATACAGATGTTAAGCCTCATGTGCCTGTAATTTCAACGGCAACCTCACCCGTCAAACTGAAACACAGAAAGGCTGCTTGGCGGTAGAAATATACATGGTAGTTTTACCCAGGACGAGCCTTTCACAAATAGCTCTACTAATCTTATAGTCATTTCGGGAATAAAACATGTTTCCTAGTGGGCAGCACTGGTGTCGAAGTTTTTAAGCCGGCTTAAAACCTCTGTCATGGCTTGAAAACTAGAGCCGGTAACGACAGCTTAACGTGCCATCCGAACGTCGTTTCTGGGCTCGGCTTTGGTGATTGTGACATGGAAATAAATTCTCTGTCTGTTAATGGAGCATATACCGATAGTACCTAAATCCATGTGTCAAAATAACATAACTCATGTGCCTTGGGTAAAAGTTTTCCTTGCTGTTGCATTTGTAATGTCTTCTTTAAAGTCAAATCGTTTATAATGGTATCGTAAATAACAAATCGTAAATACAAAGAACACTAATGATAAGGACAACCATCGGTGTCAGCATCAGCTTTGTGCTCTCACTTTAGTGGCGCAGCCAGAGTGAATCTTTCATACAACCTTATCATCATTCGTCTGTGTTACGTCAACATCCAGGTCGTCGTAATAACAGTACTATCACGTCGGAATAAAGTTCGAATTAGAACGTGGAGTTTGGTGACAATTGCAGTGTTTCTAGCAGTACAAGAGGCCGCTAACGAGTACGACGGTTGTTTGTTTTCCCACGGCTCTTGAGTGCCGACTGTCGGCACGCTCAGCCGGGACCGCGGGATTGTCGATCATCAGCGATTACCGGAACCAAGAGGATTGTCAGCAGACAATCCTCTTGGTTCCGGTAATCGCTACGTCACATTCACCTAAACTGTTTACTGTCTTACATAACGAAACGGTAGTTTAGGGATCGCATGCGTATGCTTCTTCGTCTCGGATATGGTGATTGGTATATAGCTTGTACACCAAGGGCGCTGCAGTTGTTACAGGCGCATGAGGCTTAACATCTGTATGCCTCAAGTTGATGAATGCAGGGCAGTGCATCGTAGGGCACGTTCCTATCGTGCGTGACTTACGAGGCAATGCTTTGTTGTAGGTGATGGTTACCACTTAACATCAGGTGGGCCATCTGCTTGTTCCATCAGCTAGTAGTATAAAAAAAACTGTGAAGCGAGTAGCTTAATAGAACATACTCATTCTTAAAGGAATTACATTAAATATTATTCGTATATTTTTCATTTGTCTTATAAAATAGCAATCTATGATTTAAGTTCACGTAGTAGGTATGTCAGTTTTAAACTGACGACTAAATACTATTTTACACTACTAGTTGATGGACAAAGCATTGCCTTGCTTGGGTGAATTATTACTACTCTAATAATAGTAATAATTCACCCAAGATAAAATTGCGGAAAATCATATATTTTATATTTATTATTGTACTGAATGTGATCTCTTTCATGAGCGAGTTAGTTCTTAATTAATTATACAAGCTATGCGGTAGAAAGCTTTGCACACAAGAATATAATCTTACGAATATCTGCGCAGTTTTACTTCACTAAGCAGAATCACTAAATGTCTTTTTGGTTCTGCTTTTAGATTTATGAACCACCTACTGTACTACATGCTCTATTACAGTCAAGAAAGTATAGTATAGTAGTACTCAGAATATAGTATAGTAGTACTCAGAAAAACATAAACAACTGTCTGGAAGAGATCGCTTTTAGCGATAAGACCGCCCATTGTACATATCTATAGTTGTAATTATGTGTTTCCTATTTTGTTCGTTTGTAATCATTTTCAATCATTCATTCATTCAAACAACTTCTCGATTTTTATCCCCAGGCACGGTTAAAATCCCCTCTGATCTCTTCGTACCAAGTACTAACTGAAGATTCTATAAAGGTTTCTAAAAAAAGTCGGAGGTACGTCCCAAGTATAATATTTGGCACATAAATGCCCACATTCTGAAGTAGCTGGTATACGTGACAGGTTACGAGCACATCGCCACTGTTAGAATACCAACTGCTTTCCTCACGATGTTTCTCTCCATTGTTTGAGAGCAATGATATTGCGCACATACATTTTTCAAAGGGAAATATCCATTGGTGCACGACTGGATTCGAACCCACCTTAAGCTCAGAAGTCCTAGAGTGAGTCACTCACACTAGACTACCGGTACTCTACTGTTAGTGTAAATTCAAGTTGGTCAGTGCTGAGTACAGTAGCTGGCACGCTCTATGTACCTAACCTACCCCTGTCTACAATCTGATTTGTTCTGCAACTTCATTTAGGGTTGATGAGGGGACATTCTGTGACATAGGGGTAGCCTTGAAAGTTACAACAATATTACAGTTTAATTGTCACGCGCGTTTGTCTTTTTGTAATGTTTTCGGCATGAGGGAATAGAACATATGATTTTTTAGAAAATCACATGTTTTTGAGAGTTCTCAGAAACTTTTAGTCCGAGGATTAAATTGTATTTGAATAAATATAAAAGTGTAAGGTCTAAAAGCGGTAACTTATTACGAATGATTGTATCAAATAAAAAATAAAAATAAAAAAAATCTGAAATCATGCGTCATTGTTTCTGACAGCTACATTATTTATTTCCAACACCAGCTACCAGCAACTACCAGCACAACTACCAGCAAAATAGTTATTAGGTAGGTATGTATTTTTTAGGGAGGCTGATATTTTTATAGTTCAGTCAGTCACATGTGCATAGAATTACTTAAATCGTAAAATTCAAACTTACCGGTCTCCAAAAGTATTTTTCTCCTTGTAAGTTAAAAAGTCCACTCTGAAACTTTCGGGGTATCCGTAAAGTTCCTTTGAAGAGTTTTTATTCACTTAGATTGTGATCCTTGCTTCCAGTGAAATGTTTTATTTTATAAAATCTTGAAAGCCATTAGTCACTGGGTATAAAGTTTGTATTGCACTGAGTTTCTATATTTAAGCTGAAAACTTCTCATTACTGTACAGTCACACTGAACTAAGACCTTGTACCTATGTAAGTAAGTCTTTTAGTTCTTGATTCATTAAAATGTACTTCGATTCTATAAATACGCAGAATTCCTTCGAAGCCGGCTCGCTCCGCTCGAAAGCAAACAATATAAACACCTAAACCAATCTAAAGTTCCCAAATGTGTTCACATTCTGTTTAGAAACCGTCATCGCCAACACTCGAATGAAGCACTGCAAATACTCGCAAAGTATTTACGATAAACATGTGTTTTCCAGCGACAGCGACGCGTTCGTCCCGTTGGGCGGCTCGCGCGACACTGGGCGGGCGGATTCAGTCTCAACCGCCCGCCCTTGCGGAAAGTTCACGGCAACGCTTTCTTTCTACTCAGTGACATTATTACATTTCAATCGTGCTCGATGTTTACTGAATAAACATTGCGTTTATTTCTATGGGGAATGTATGCAATCATCCTGGTATATTGCTTACTTTATTTGTTCGATAGTATTTTGATATATATAATGAACCTTGTAACTAAAAATTCGAGATATATATATAGTTTTTGATCTACTTGCTGATGGAAATGGCGAATGACCAAATAAATGGAAGCCTGAATTCTTGTTTTTTTTTCGGGAAGACCTTCGCCCAACACAGGAAAAATATTTTTATTTTTTATTATTTTAGTCTCATTAAGTTTAAAGAAAGAAATTTTATACAATACTATGTATAATTAATCAATATGTATTCTTAATAGTTGTAAACAAGATGGCACGGTTGTTGTGGCAATCTCATTTTGAATCTCATCTAATCTCACATTTCAGATACTCTAAATTAAGATATGATACTTATTGGTTTCTTTTAAATAATACCTTACTTAGCTAAACAGAACAGAGGACTACACATTGTAGGTACATAACAATACTAAACGTTTCCAATCCGACCCAGTTCCCGGCCTCGGTCAAAGACAAAACGGAAGTTATTCCATCTATTCGACAATCGGCGACATTCCACTGGAATTTCAGCAGCGCTTGAATACAGCTAGTAAACCTCACAATATGCAGATACAGCTTAAAACGAGCTTAACCAGGTCCAATGGGTATTCCGAACTGGCAACAACAGATGCTTACTTTGGTGAACTGTTCTGGGTTAAATACCAACTGTAATCTTGGCTGGTGCTGTACGTTGCCTGCAAGTACAAGTAGGTAGTGCAGGAATATTATCCTATTTATTTAGGAACAAAAGAGCATAAGAAAAAAATTAAAATATTTGTAATAACGCTGTGCAACTGCTTTATCCTAATTTCATTATCAGTCATAAAATGTGTGATCATTTGTTTACAAAGAAAATTACAATGAATACAAGTATTTACAAAATGTACAAAATACATATGAAACAGTTGAGCTACGAGTATCTGCAGACCACCAGAAAATAATAATTTTTCGTTCGGTTCAGCTTCTACTTCGGTTCACCATGAGTCACGTTTATTGCACAACTTTTAAAGCCTATGTAATTTTTTACTCCTGAAAGTCGGCCAATCGCTACTTATCTCGAGTACCTTACCTGGGGCGTAAAGGTTAAACACAGCTCTAAAAGCTCTAAGGTACTCTACTAGTATTCTCTTATCTGTGACGATACTAACCCTTTAAGCTTTAAGCACTGTATACTATCTTTTACAGCCTGTCGTCTGTCGGACCTTGAGACGGAATAATGGAAAGATATTACACTTTCGAGCTACACGTCTAAAGACGCGTCACTTTTGTCACGTAATAGTTCTTTGTATTCGTTTATTTGCTCAGAACAATTGAAGATTTATGTGGGCACGAGACGGATTTCTGTCAATATCGTTATTTACGAGCGAATATGTTCTAAGTAGACGTAAAGCGAGATACGGCGTATTGACACGCAGATGGTTACCATGTTATGAGAAAATATAAAGTTGATGTCATGGGCCAGCCTCCGCAATCTCATTATGCTGAAATGGCTCGCTTGAAGAGCACTGATACGATAAATCTGAAAAAGGTATCACTTTGCCCGAATATACTGTCCGTCCGCGGCTCTGCTCTCGTAGCACAAAGTTCCTACCTGTTTTAAAGTAGAATTTATGTTATTCTACAAAGCGACGACGAAATAGACCACCTGTACCATTTCTACACACATAGTTATATATTTTAAGGTACTGAGTAGGTAAGTAGGTACATGAATTTTGTTATTTTTGTTTCTGATATGTTTTAGTTAATAAAATACTTTCATTCTTATGCCGGACTGTCACAATTTTATAGTAGACAAATGTATACAACCATCGCCCACCATAATTTATAAGGAAAACTTTTTACTAGGCTTTTAATTTTACTGGTTATAATATACATTGACCACTGATCAAAAGGAAGGATTTATTTACTTATCTTAATTAAATAGGTACTTAAGCATTTACTCGAATCATTCCTGATATTACCAGACAAACTATCATTGTTCAATATTATCATAAAACAGATACCAGAACCAATGAAGGTTGCTTCTCTGAAGTAGCGACATCTCAACAGTAAAATATAAAAAGCGGCGAAGGAATCGGATAATTAGAATCTAAAACTTTTACAATTTAGCAGTTGTAAAGTTATAATAACATAGGTATTTATTGGCATTTATATGGTATCTATATCTTCGAGTATAGGTATTTTGTTATTTAGGAATGTGTGCGAAGACAATTCATGTGAAGTGAATTGTCTTCGCACACATTCCTAAAACATGTAAAATTTAATAAATAAATAAAAAACTTATGGTGGATACGCTCATTTTTTGGTTTAGAGCTAATGTGACTCTCGCTCGCACGTTTCGACATATTGAGAGATATTGTGTGCAATCACATTGCACACAGTTTAGTAAAAAAATCATTTTGATCGATACATGTTTTCTTACTCAAAAGTTTACTTTACTAGTTTTCGTACATAAGAAAAAAAATTAAGCAGGAAAACTTGTATCGATCAAAATTAATTTTTTACTTAACTATATGCAATGTGATTGCTAACAAAATAGTTGATTGCGATTTTTCGAAAATGAGTTTAGTGATTTTATATCTTTCAACATGTCGAAACATGCGAGCGAGATGTTGTTTGATAGTTGTCAGCCCCTTAACCATATAACGGACGCCGCTATTACAGGAAACTCTTGCGCCAAGTCTGATTTACAACATCACGCCAGTGATTCTGACCGCTGGAATGACGACCCAATGAGTCCGTGGAGCGACCTAAATATTGGGCATTCATTCTGCTTTGATTTGTGGCCTTGTTATGACTGACAATGCTGTTTTGTTTTTGATTCAGTCATGCATTGTGTATGATATGCGGCTCCAAACTATCAAAACCCGGATAGGTCCTAAATGTTGGAAGATTAGTTTTAGAAGGCAAACCATTGTTATGAAATACTTGCGAAATTAGAATACCTACATATT
This sequence comes from Chloroclysta siterata, assembly GCA_932294275.1. Classification (NCBI taxonomy): domain Eukaryota; kingdom Metazoa; phylum Arthropoda; class Insecta; order Lepidoptera; family Geometridae; genus Chloroclysta; species Chloroclysta siterata. The sequence continues at coordinate 10,477,624 of OW028598.1, forward strand.
TAAACTCGGTAAAAACTTCAACACTTAGTAACTAAAAGCTCGTTTTAATTATCAAAGTTTAGATTATCCCGGGCAAAATACAAAATGCCAAAATACGTCCTGTTCTTAAGACTTACTTTATACAACGTAACCTAATATCCAATTTAACGGCTGTGAATTGTTGACGCCGAGACTTTCAAGTAACGATTCCTTTAAGAAGTTACTCCCGTTTTTGTACGATGTAAGCTACGCGCAGAAGTTAGCAGCTACATTATTGTTATGATACCAGATAATTGAAGTCGTCTACCGCTTAAATACGAGCTTCATCATGACGAACGTAACTTCTTAGGAATTCAAGACTCAGTTCCGTCTCAAGTATTCCCTCGGTTGCCTTAAGCCCAACTCCAATTAAACCGTAACAAATGATGTTCCGTCTAGCAAACATGTGCCTGTTGGTGCCGATATGAGAGTGAACAAATGAATGCGCATTAGAAATGCCCGTCTCCTCTTCCCTCCACGTTTTGATACAATGTTTGTGGGTCAAATCTTGGAGTCTGTGGAGTATACTCCCAGATTTGAATCACAAACATCGTAATACGTATTTTGAGTTACTTGAGGTTGCTTCGTCGTTGCCGGGCACGTTGTGCAGTATAACTCAAAATAAAAATATATATCTTCGTCTGTCTTTTTAGGGTTCCGTACCAAAGGGTAAAACGGGACCCTATTACTAAGACTCCGCTTTCCGTCTGTTGTCTGTCTGTCTGTCCGTCTGTCACCAGGCTGTATCTCATGAACCGTGATAGTTAGACAGTTGAAATTTTCACAAATGATGTGTTTCTGTTGCTGCTATAACAACAAATTTTTAGTATTTGTTTTTTGGCCGTTTTTATAGATAATGTTACGGAACCCTATATACGTGCGCGAGCCCGTCTCGCACTTGGCCGGTTTTATTTTAGAATAGACCCGGCTCAGACGGCTGTGAACAACTGCTATCAGAATTAAATTATATAAAAATTAAATTATTTTACATGTTAAAATGTTTTTGCTAGCGATCGAAATTGATGTTCGGTCTAGAAAGCATGTTTCGATAGGTCTAATAATGATTTTTACTGATTAAAAACGCTCCTTTATAATTAACTTTTAACTTATTCGTCTGCGTGCCCTCAGGGGTATCAATGTGTAATGTATCTTTCGTTCATTAGACGGTATAAAGCACTCTGGTATGCGTTGAAAATATTACCGTATCGAATTGATAAGTCGTTTCGACATTCCTGGCGTGATTATAATCGTCAGCCTCATTTTTATAGAAAGCAGGTTGCCTGCGCTGGATAACCGCATTCTGGTAGTTCCTTAAAAGTTGGGCTGGTGTTCGTCCAGTACCTTTAATACCTCGTTTACACTCAGCTCATGTCCGTGGAAATGTGCAGAGACATGCAGAGACAGGCGCAGGGACTTGGCCAATGCCAGAATGGGACGGCAACATTCTGTCCACGCGAATGGCAGCGCGAATGTCTAAATGTAAACGCGCTATGAAATTTACCAATAGTTGCCGTCTAATATCAATGTAGCTGGCATTATTAATTGATAGTGTCTACTGTATGTGATACCGTTGTAGTGTATCAACCACAGTATCCTGTGTGTGTGTAATACTGTGTAGTGCAAATACATACCGGTTGGTTTTAAGGGTGTTCATGAAATATTACAAATTGTTACAGTGAGCTCAATCTAACGCAATGTTAGCCTGCGCCTGCGCTAGATAGACGACCGCACCGGGTTTTATTGTAAATGCGCCCTTTGTAGGCTACTGCGGAAGCCGAAAACAAATTACTCTGTATAATAAAGGAGGTAGGTATATAGTCGTGTCGGTTACATCGATGGAGGTGCCGTAAAGCTGTTCAGATTGGTCACACCATGCTCTACAATAGAACTGATTTAAAATGTTTAAAAAAAATTAAATTATTAGTTGGCCTCATATAGTAATATTTATGTAAAAAAGTAACAAAAACTGATGGTTTTTTTTTTGAAGTTCGGCCGGCTTATGAATATAGTTTCTCAGTGTAATAAAGATCTGAGTAATTGGTCCTATATATTATTATTATAATTATGTACCTATTTCCAAAAGAAAAAAATATTTTTATATCAGCTACCTGATTCCCATAGTCCAAGATTTGTTTAGTTTGGGGCTCATTGGCGCTGTGTTAAAGATCTGCTTAAACATATAATAAAAAAAAATAGAATATCTTCGAGCATTCTTGCACGAGATACCACTAGCAAATAATAAAATAAATAAATAAAACTAAACAGTGCGCTAAATTATCTTTGACAAATTACAAGCAACACACAGTGGAAGGCACCGGATGCCGTCTCGCCTTAGGGAAAAACTCATAATTGCTTCTACGTATCGTTGGCTTTGCTACTAACTTGATGCCAATCTGTGGTACTGGACCCGCACGACGCGACGGCCCTAAGGAAGTGGCGTTCAAGTTACCCGCAAATCTGGTCAATCTAGTCGTATGTACTTCTTTGGAAATTGTAACGATGATTTACGTGTCCGGTTCAACCACTGCCGCTGTCTTATGTTGTTATAATGCACACTTGGTCAGCTTCTCTATAGTTTCTCTCGTCTCACGTGGCACGAATTTGTGTATTTTGTATGAACATTTTTAAGTCGCTGATCACCGCTAATATACCTCTAACTCAGACATGAGTATATTTTTATTGAAATATAAAATCACTGAATCATAACATAAGACAAGATAGTTTCGGAGAATAACGTTGTTAGTAATGCGCGAGCGAAGAAGTACGAAGTATAGTGGGCGATTACTGTGTCATTTTGTTTATAATTTCAGTATTCATGCCAATAAATTGGTGACCAATAATGTAATGAGGTAAGAATAATTGTACAGAGCATGTAACAAGAACTCGTTGCCCTGTCAATTAGTAAAATTTGACTTCACTGAAAATGTAATCATGTATTGCCTGTCCGCTTGGTAGGCTTGGTTCTTATGGACAGGTCAAAATACAGAAATAATTGAATTCAAAAGGCATATTTTACTGGATCATGCGTAGCTACCTATTAACCCAACATTGTTTTATCAACACGAGTGACCCAGTTCCTTTCTACATGCCGCAAAATATTAATTCCCATACACTATCGTAACGCTGCTCGTAGAGTCTGTTTTCCAGTTTCGTAAACTCAACAAGGGAAGGTCGATCTACATAAAATTAACTACGCTGCGTATTAGAGACACGTATTGAATTTTAATTTAATTAATTTAATAATACCGAAGATACGAAGACGCTTACAAGCGTGTCTTGCTGTTTGTGGGATAAATTTATTCCAGTCACGCTAACTTTTATAGACCAAGCCACAACTTAATCACTTCCTTGATATTGATACGCTCCTACATCACTCGTATCTGTTGATTTTGTGCTGGGCTATTCTAGAGTTCTGTGAGGCGTTGTCTGGATCCTCACGACAATGTGAAACGTGTGCACTGGTGCAGAAGCTGCAGTCTCATTGAATCGATAGCGTTGCTACTGCCACAAAGGGCATGGGGACATGCAAATTGTCTGTATTATAATGTCGTTGGATGCGGCAGCAAGATTTACATAGGAATGGAGGGGACGTTAGCGGCAGTTAGGCGCTTTCCGTGCGGTGCGGCGGCGTTCGGGCCGCGGACGCGGTGCGGTCGCGGCGCGGGCGCGGCCGACCGCATCGCATTGCGTCAGCGACGCAGACCGATTACAGACGCAAATCTGCAACGCTTATTCATAACTCGGGGCGAAACGTTCACGAACTACGAGAAAATCTGCATAAACGGCCGATTACTACCATGAAAATCTAATTCCAAGACCTAGATACATGAAGAACAGAAATTGTCACGTTTCGCTGAATAGACTCCTTTCAATTTCAGATTTTGCATCAGAATTTCTGAATTTTCATTTTAACTTTGTCGAATCGGAATGTCTGTTTATCAGCGACTACGGTATAAAACACATTTACCTACGAAATGCTTCGAACATGGTGCATCTGTGACCGCAATCAAAACCACATTAATTTAGCAATCTGAATTGCTGATCATTAACCTATTATTTTTTGTCAGTTACTCAATGATGAACTAGGGTTCAAATTGGCGTTCGCCAAATGGTTTCATCACTTAGATCTGTCTAAAAACATCGGCTAGTAATTAATTTGGCTGGCGGTCAGTCTCTCAGACAAGATGTGGGTTGCGCAACGCATGTTGCACTGTCCGTGCCTACTGCTCTCACCTTGGACTCGGCTGAATGGTACAGACAGAGTGTTGTGTAAAAGCTAATTAAGATGATAACAGATTTCGAACATTGCTTTTTTTAAGAATATAGGTAATGGGATCATATTCTGGTAGCAAGCAAGATTCTACCGCGTTTCACGCAATCGTAATGTACAAGTAGGAATGTGTCGCAGAAATTGCAGAAATTGTAAATATATGTTATTAATACTAAAAAAACAGCTGTTCCGTGCAAAAGTTCAATACCTACTTGGCTAAAATGTATGAAACAAAAAGAACCCTAGAAAAAGTTACTCATAAAAACCCCCTGAAGTTTTCGGGAGTGATCTTTTACACTAAAGTAGAATATAGATTTTATATTTTTATTATTATGGTTGTTTTGATGAGTTTGCCTACCTAACCTAGATACTGTAACTTAGATAAAGACTATTGCCATATTTCAATTCGTACGACACGAACCTACTTCGTAACTAAATTGATAAATCCTTTATCTTAGCGATCTCAAAACAATACTGTTGTTCATATCTCTTGCTGCCCAATTTGGCGGTCTTTTCTAACTGTAGACAAGTGACTTCTTAAATTTTTACAAAAGTGATGTCTGTGGTGGACCTTATGTATTTAGTTTTTATAATGTAATGTACCTACTTGTGAAAAACCGTATATATTTTATGTAAAGGGGTAAAAACTAACAGTAACGGTTTTTCATGATTTGCCATAAAGAATACTCAGCTCAGCCGAGATCTCGGTGAGTTGAAGAAGTGTCATTCTGACAACAACACTTAACCAAGTGACCGCGGATTCCGCGGTGAGTTTTCTATTTGGCATTCCGTAATACATTCCATCCTACATACATACACCCATCACAAGCTGTTTTGGCGGTGAAAATGCCAACGTAAGTGAATCCACGGTGCAATGGCGTAGCTAGGTGGACAAGGGCCCCGGTGCATAGAGAAAAAATCGGGCCCTCACCCCCTCTTTCCACAAAGCTTGAACTTATATTAACATTTAAAATAAATTAATAAAAAAAATATTGTGAGCAGGCTCAAGGTTTTCTGGCTTCGGGAGCTAGCTGACCCTCTCTTTTCAAAGCTTAGGTTTGAGGGCCCCTGAGCTCCGCGGCCCTGGTGCACTGCACCACCTGGCTCTGCGATAGCTACGCCACTGCCACGATAAGTGGGGATTCTCTAGGTGATGTTTTTGTTGTTTACGGAATAGCACTACAGAAGAATTTTACGATTACTTATTTCGACGGCTACTTGTCTAGGGTAGCTTATCGGCACCATCAGTCCACAGACCGCTATGCTACCGCTCGCTTCATAATGGACAATAAAATATACAATCTTGATCGTGTTACTAGATACTTATTGACTGTTCGATAAGCGATAGCATTGACAGCCGAATAATTTGGCCTTTTACCGCGCCATTCAAAGAATGTGGTAGTTACTGCGTAAATCAAAACTTGGAACGACCATTATTCTTAAAACAGGGCAAGTGTGACAATATAATAACAATCGTTAACTCGCGATAGCACCAGCACAAACCTTAGTGGTTTTTAGATGCTATTTTTTACAAAATGTATATATTAAAGTTGTTAAATTGTTGGTAAATAAAAAAACACACCGTTTCATAAACGCTCCATGTTAAAACCATGTTATAGCGGCTCTCTAATAGTGGTATACATATGTGATTATCTTGTTAATAAAAAAAATGGTAACAGTTTTACTAGCCTCTATAGCTAGGATCCCAACTCTTAGTCAATTATCAAGTTTGCCAACGCCAAACGAAAAATTAATCTTATATAGGATATATAACAATAACCATTTAGAGATAAAATCATTGGTACATCTCTAATACTATAAGAATCAAAGTCCTGACTGACTGACTGACTGACTGACTGACATATAGACAACGCACAGCCTAAACCGCTGGTCCTAGAGACTTGAAATTTGAGGAGTACATAGGTCTTATGGCGTAGAGGTGTACTAAGAAGGGATTTTTCGAAATTCAACCCCTAAGGGTGTAAAAAGGGATGAAAACGTTTGTATGAAAAATTGTATTCCTTGAACCTACAAACTTGAAACTTGGAGTACATGTACTTCAAAGCTAAAAAATAGGAATGGCATTTTTAGTTTTTTAAAACTACCCTTAATAAGTGTGCAAAGGGATGTAAAAGTTTGTATGGGAGTTTTTTGACCGCTGGTCCTAGAAACTTGAAATTTAAAGAGTACATAGGTATTATGGCGTAGAGGTGTACTAAGAAGGGATTTTTGGAAATTTAACCCCTAAGGGTGTAAAAAGGGATGAAAACGTTGGTATGAAAAATTGTATTCCTTGAATCTACAAACTTGAAACTTGAAGTAGATGTACTCCAAGGCTAAAAAATAGGAAAGGCATTTTTAGTATTTAAAAACTACCCTTAATAAGTGTGCAAAGGGATGTAAAAGTTTGTATGGGAGTTTTTTCACCGCTGGTCCTAGAGTCTTAAAATTTGAGGAGTACATAGGTCTTATGGCGTAGAGGTGTACTAAGAAGGATTTTTGGAAATTCATCCCCTAAGGGTGTAAAAAGGGTTGAAAACGTTGGTATGAAAAATAGTATTCCTTGAACCTACAAACTTGAAACTTGAAGTAGATGTACTCCAAGGCTAAAAAATAGGAAAGACATTTATAATTTTTTTAAACTACCCTTAATAAGTGTTCAAAGGGATGTAAAAGTTCGTATGGGAGTTTTTTGACCGCTGGTCCTAGAGACTTGAAATTTGAAGAGTACATAGGTCTTATAGCGTAGAAGGGTACTAAGAAGGGATTCTAGGAAATTCAACCCCTAAGGGTGTAAAAAGGGTTGAAAACGTTGGTATGAAAAATTGTATTCCTTGAATCTACAAACTTGAAACTTGAAGTAGATGTACTCCAAGGCTAAAAATTAGCAAAAGCATTTTTAGTTTTTTTTAACTACCCTTAATAGGGAGTTTTTTAACGCGTAGTGCGATTGACTTAAAACTTGAGGTAAATATACTAAGAAACAAATAATTTAGAATGACGTTTTTAACTTTTGATAACGGGTACCCCCTGCAACGGGTGCAAATGACTGTAAAAGTTAGCATAGGAGATTTTTTACGCATAGTGCGATTGATTTCAAACTTGAAGTAAATATACTCCACAATAAATAATTTAAAATCACGTTTTCAATATTTTAAAACTACCCCTGCAAAGGGTGCAAAAGACTGCCAAAGTTTCAAGTTTTGTATGGGAGATTTTTAACGCGTAGTGTAATTAACTTCAAACTAAAAGAAAATATGTTCTGTGGATAAATAACAAAAAGACAGTTTGATTTTCGAAAACAACTCCTAAAACGTTACCCTCCTACGTTGCGATCGAGTAAAAAGGATACAACGAGGCGTCAATGTTTGTAAGGGACATTCTAAAAACGGGAATCTTGAGTTGGCACGAAGAGATCTGAGGGTATCTACCGTGCCTGGGGATCAAAGTCGTGAAGCTGTTTTGTTTCGTTTGTTTTTGGGGTAGAAACTAGGAACAAATAAGTATATACTTTCCGTGTAAGGTTGTCTTTGTTGTATTTGTCATGTTTGTGCTAATCTCAGTACCTATACCTACCTACCTATTATGGGTAATTACGCCTATAGGTATCCTTTAAACCTACTTAGGTATTTAAAATCCTACCCTAATAATATAAAAATCAATGCGAAAGTTATGTAATGTTTGTATGCAAAATAGTATTCCCTGAACCTACAAACTTGAAACTTGGAGTACATGTACTTCAAGGCTAAAAAATAGGAAAAGCATTTTTATTTTTTTACAACTACCCTTAATTAGTGTGCAAAGGGATGTAAAAGTTTGTATTGGAGTTTTTTGACCGCTGGTCCTAGAGACTTGAAATCTGAGGAGTACATAGGTCTTATGGCCCAGAGGTGTATTAAGAAGGGATTTTTGGGTAAAGTTAGTTTGGGAGATTTTTAACGCATAGTGCGATTGATTTCAAACTTGAAGTACTCCATATAAATAATTTAAAATCACGTTTTCAATATTTGGTTATGGTTATGGTTGTCTTTGTTGTATTTGTCATGTTTGTGCTAAGCTCAATACCTATACCTACCTACCTAATATACCTAGGTAATGTACGCCTATAGGTATCTCTTATACGTATCTACGTAGGTATTTAAAATCCTACCCTAATAATATACAAATCAATGCGAAAGTTACGATGTTTGGATGTTTGTGGCTCAATCACGGCTCACCACTTCAACGCGTGCGAAGCCGCGGGAAGCCACTAGTTAATTATATAAACGATTTCATTAAAATAATTCCACAAAACATAAGGTAATTATCATAGCTATATCAAGTTTTAAAGTTTCCTACTAATATTATAAATGTGGAAGCTATGTATGTTTGTTCACCGTTTAACCGCTGCGCGGATTTGGGTGAAACTTGGAATATTCATAGTTTGTAACCTGGAATAACCTTTAGCTCCTTTTTCCAGGTACCGCGCGAGTGGAGCCGCGAGCGTATGCTAGTTTTAATTGTAAGTACAATCACAATCACTGGCTGACTGAATTCATATATTTCCAATTCTATGAATGAGTTAAGGATACAATGTTGTCAATACACATACGAACTACAAGTTTACAATTACTTAAGTGCTAAAAACGTCTTGCTAAACAAGCACGTAGTGCGTCAACGCACTTAGTCTTCTGAGTGCTTATATTACCAGTCTAGGCACGCTACATTTCACACTTTTCTTTGCGACTGTATTATCGGAGATTATAACTTAAAAAAAAGGGTTACATACTTTTGATTGCGACTGTAGGTATTAAAGCAGCTTTTAATAAAAAACCGACCATTATAAAAATATATAATAATTTAAAATATATATTTATTATCAATAATATAAATGTTAAAAATTTATTATTATATAATTCTTTTTTTAGGATTTGTTGTTGCGGCAACAGAAAAAATATACTTTTTAGCCAGGTAGGTATTGAACTTTTGCATTAAGCAGCTGTTTTTTTTCGCTTTCAAAGTGTTGGTTCCTTAGAAATAGTTATTCATATTGATGGGTACTTTAGCCCCCTGAAGTTTTCAGTACAATTATTGGAACACCTTGTATAGGTACAGAAAGGTACCGTTTATTTTATATCTTAAAAAATGTTGAAATGTGTAATCGTGAAGTTGTTTGTCGGTTGCCTACGCCTTAATTCTTCTCTCGTTTTAACTTGTTGAAATTATTTTACTAATCATGTATGGAGTGTTAGATAGCCGCGATAAATTCAGGGCAGGAAACCTCAGTCGACAGATAATGTGGGACCAAGCGGTTTGACCGCTCGCGATGTCGGCTACTGCGGATTCTATCTCAGAAATATACCTAACGGTTTCATGGAATTGAATATACAAGGTGTTCCAATACTTTTACTTTTAACTTCAGGGGGCTAAAGTACCCATCAATATGAATAACTTTTTCTAAGGAACCAATACTGTACTTTAGCCCCCTGAAGTTTTTAAACACAAGTATTGGAACAACTTGTATAAGATTAAGAGAAGCAGCGAATATGGAATTACCTGTTGGATAGTACAGGGACTGTTAATCCGTATTGAAAAGCTTTCAATTCGAAATAATAACTGTGAAATAGGAAATAATACAAAATTACGACATTGATTTCTAGGCACGGTAGATATTCTCTCAGATCTTTCAGTACCGAGTACATACTCTAGATTCTTCGAGAATGTCTAAGGGTCTCTTGACTAACCGACAAAGGTACGTCCAAGTAGGTTAGGTAGGTAATACAATTGATATTTACAATTGGTATTCAAGATAAATGACAGGCCCGTCTGGACTAGATAAAGGCAGTCTATAAATGAACTTGACCAATCTAAACACCTACATACTTTTCATTCATAACGGTATATTTACCACGATTTGTGAGTTTGATTGTTTTCAGATATTACGACAAAGTTGCATGCGATATGTCACGGGTCGAACTAAAGTCTATGCGAGTAGGTAAATCAAATGTTTGATTTTTTGTAAATTATTTTTGTTATTGGCAGACAAAACGATCTACCCTCTTTGTCACTCTTTTAACGCAAATGACGTAATAAAAAATATAAATTTATAATTTCGCATAAAAAATCTTATTTTTTTTATTGAATATGAAATCCTAAAAAACAAGTCGTTAAATCTCAAAATGAACGTACTAGTTTCATGCTCACTTTCCATTAGATTTCGTTTACGACATAAAATAATAAACTACACCAAGAAACTTATGTCCATAACATATAGATAGCTTCACCAGTTAATACTTACTGCCTAGTGAGTAAGATTTGCGGCGATTTCAAAAACTAACATTTCGTGACGATAATTCACGCCGAAATTATACGGTCGACGACCGGTGGTGCACGAACAGACTCTCATTTGTTATTTTTTCGTAAGTACACAATTGCTACTTCGCAAAAACTCTTAAAATGAACCAAAACTTTCAATAACTGCATTTTTAGTGTCATTGTTATACTAACGTCGGTCGTTGGGTTAGTTTTAATAACTAAGTTTGTTTAGAATCTTTTCGGAATTCAATTTCGACAATGTTTTGTTTTTTTTTTCGTAGGCGTTAAAAAGCTGTAGTAAGTTGAATTCATTTAATTAAATTAAAAAACTTTTTATAGAAAGCGAAAAATTATAGAATGCTTTTTTTTACATTAAATATACAATTTATTTGCTCTCAGCGGTACTAACTTCAGGTTCCAACAGAATTGATAGCCATACTAAAGTTTTTTAAAAGTTCTTATTATCTTGGTGAAAATATTTGTCCCTGTAGGTATTCTTGATTATTCCTATTGGAGTCCTGTTGGTCTAGTCTCAGCAAGTTCAGAATTTATGCCTGTAATTTCAGTTTATGATTATTTATGAATGATATTTGAATATATTTTTGAAGAAATGTTTTGACTAGGCATGATTTAGCTCTAACAGAGTTTCAATAAGTTGGTATAGCGATGGAATTCATACAATACTCAACAAAACACGAAGTAGGGCCTACATGTAGAGCCTTGATAAAAATCGTGACGTTTTGCTTTCAAACTCTTTAAATGAGCCTATACATTGTTGCTCGATGTTGCTCAACTCTGTCGTGACCTATCTGAAGTGCTAGACATAATAAAGTCAGACATTTTCCTTAAACTTTATCTTTCTCGCAACTGCAAAAAAGTTAACATACCCTAGACCAAGGACGCACCTACCTACCTTATTCTATCTCGAAACTTATCAAAAGTTCCACAGAAACCTCAAAAAATAATATCTCTCATTCCATCAGCCGCGATTACAAAATGAACAGTTGGATAGGCGAAAAAACAAGCTTGTTATCTTCAATTAGTTTCCAAAGCGATCAATCGGGGTCAGAATCATAAGAAAGGAGCAATACCAGGAGTTGGGGCACAGAATAACTATCAGTTCGCTAAAGGTGCTACGCTCGATCGAGAATCCGGTTCGAAAAAGTGCGGTCCAGTGGTTAGCGGAAAAAAAGGAAGGGTTTCTTATGGCAGTCGATGCCACCCTACACCTCAGTAACACCAGGTACAGAGTAACGAGTTGTAACTTTATACCCGTCCTTTTATAAAACGACACGTGTACACTCGGACGTAACGCTCTTTTGTTTATTCACGAGATGAGCTCACACTCCGTTCTCTTTGTTTTTTCTTTTGCAAAACCGCCCTTGGTAATCCAAGATAAGAAGCCTTACATCACAGAACACTTAACAATTATTCATACAGGACCTAAAAAATCTTTTCAATGTAGTTTTACTCGCTATCATGATAAAGGTACAACTTTTTGACCGTTGCACGGGGAACACTATTGCACAAATACACAACTACACGTATGCAATCTGACTGCAAAATGACCTACCAAATAAAAACGCATGCGCTTATCTTACGTGCATATATTGTGAATACGTTCCATTATCGTAACCCAGTAGAGCTTCCATCCATATTTAAAAAGAAGCGCCAGGAATATTAAATAGTTTGAGAAAGTTCTGTTATTTGATTCATTTTTAATATCCGTTATTCTATAAACATTGTGTAGGATGAGCCATGCAAATGAGGAGTTATCATATTAATCAGAATATTATAAATACTGTATTTAGAAAGCCGTTCGTGGATCATCAAGCGTGAAATCAACTATGGTCACAGAGAATTTATGCATTTAGGTGATGCCATAAAACTCGATGTTTTCGAGCACAAACTAAACACAATCGCATTTATTGTCAGTCTGCCAGCGATTAACAAGTTATTATTGTGTCAGTCGAACACGAACACGTTGTCTAGAGTAGTTAAGTAGTCACCTAAATATACCCAATCGATGCTATCTTGTGTTACATAGTGAAACACCTAGGAATAATAAAAACAATACTATTTAGTTTCAAAAACACAGCCTAAATAAAAACTTATGAAATATAACATTACTTAATAAGAATATAAAATATGTCAGGCATGAAGAAGTTATCTAACTTTACTAGCTAGAAAAGCCTGGCAGAAGTTATCTATACCTCTAATAATAATAATAATAAGCCATTTATTTCCAAAATAACTTAAATAACATATTTTTTCTAGAACTTGCATTTTCGATATACCTATGATTACTATATAGTTACGAGTATCTAGCTAGTAAGAAAAATAGGCTTATTCCAAGTTGGATGCAGACCGAACAGATCCATCGCTCTGTAAATCTATGTTCAGCCGGAAGACGTCCAATGGCGGATGATGATGATATGATTAACATGATTCATTGGCAATAGCGTCATAAAATTCTGAGAATAAAAGCGCACCCTTTTAATGATAGAACTAATTCATAGAGCACGTAGTTAACTAACTACGTTGATATTGATTATTTTTGTACACAAAGGCTATACGCACGTTATGTTTACTCAGACCACATGCTCACATGCAATACCTAAAGGTCAAACCTTAACTGAAACCACGTAAATATTTGAACACTTGCGGTGTGCCTCAAATGAAGGCAGGGCGTGTATTTTTGAATGATGTTTTCAAACATGTCCGAGGACGGACGTTTTACAATGTTAGTAAATATTTAATTTTCAAAATTGCTTTGCCTCTGTCGTCCCGACCTCAGTGGACAGTGAGGCCTTTAGAAGGATCAATTTTGCGTTTCGGTAAAGCCATCTTTTTTTAGGGTGAAAAGGAAAAAACAAATTCGCAACGACAATATTAATTATGTAAAGTGTCTGCTCGGGTAAACATAAAACAGTTATCAAATTATTCCCATCGTTAAAGAAATTGTTCGCATAGTCTTTTGTGTCATTTAAAACAATAAACGAATTTCTTCGTCAGTCTGAGTCAGCTCGAGTACTCGTGTTGTCACGTTTCACAAACTGGTGGTATCGAGACCGCACCGAATTAACCAATCTGTTGGTTTTGTTAACCCACGAATTTTACCGTGATTCATTGTCGTTGTGACTAATTCCTTCACCGGATATGTAAGCAGTTTTGGACTTTATTTGCCAAAGTTTTTGTACCGAGCTTATTGATTACCAAGCAGTGAGTTGTGGCTCTATGGCACGGCAAAAGAATTATACGAGTAGCCTGGTGCCACATCTGATCGAATATTATATGAATTATCTTATAACACAAAACATTTTAAAAGTTAATTCGATCAGAAGTGAACCAAGAACAAGATTGCCTTTACTATTAATAAAATAAGCTTAAAATTTAACTTAGAACCAGTTTATTTTTAGATGCTGATTTAAAATTCACAGAGTAAGCAATTTCATTTCAGATTCATTTAGCGGAGAAATATTAAATGCAGTTACTTCGGGCCTTGAAGCGATTGTGAGTTTGCATAGACAATAATTTAACTAGATATTTTGCCATTGAACCAATGCATTCTGTAGAAAGTGACTAATACATAATAGAAAACGATTACCTATAATGGTTTGTGAGAGTAAAACTGTTTGTAGGTACACGACGTAAAATTGCAGTTACGTTCGGTCAATTCTTTTTGATCTTTCTCTATATTGATTGTCAGTTTTTGCTTTGATCATCATCCTTCTAATACATAAAACATTTTTATTAGTGGTAGATACTTACTTTTTTTACGAACCTACTCATTCATAAGTCCTCTCTCATCTTAAAAACAATTTGTTGGCTTTTCGAAAGTTCACATTTGCTTAAGAATAAATAAAGTAGAAGTAGACATATTAAGTGTGCTCATTACATTATGCTAATTATAACATTAAATTCAAAACAAGTGTCGTGCAGACACCGATTTCATTGCGTGTTGCGTAAGTAATGCTTGTAATATTGTCGAGGGTCACGTAACTAATACTTTATTTTTTTATAAAATGTAATAAAAGGAGCCGTTTAAGTGCTCGTTAAAATGTTTGGGATTGTTCTACGTTTATGGATTGCAGGGATGTATTGTACACCTAGGCCGAACGGGCAATAAAAATGAACTAGTAGTGAACGAAGCGAATATTGTATATAAAAAAATATTTTCCAGTGCCTGCAGCATTTTTAAAATAGTTTTTTGAGAACGGAGAATGGTATGATAGATATTTGGCAAGATACTTCTGCTTTAAGGTGTATTATTGTCAATCTTGGATTATTTAGTCGCTTGCAGGGTTAACTACCAATAACCCTGAAAGAACTTGCTTATTACCAAACAAGTTGACTCAACCCACAGTTCTCATAAAATGAAAGCTATGGCTGGGAGCCGAGCGAAGACGCCTCACGCCACAATTTACATGTAGATCAAGTACATTACCAGTAAAATATAATAATGTGAATAAAGTTTAACGTGTGTGTTACACGCAACATTACACACGCCGCGCCGCGACATCGCCCTCGGACAATGGCACGCAACATCAATCCATTGAACCCATCGATATGCTAGGATTGCAAAACTTTAAATTATGCCTATTAATTACACATTATACATAAAATCAAGCATGTTTCCTATATTATACCGGCAATCACACTCTTCAAACCGAAATACAGCAACGCTGCTTGGCGGCAGGAAGAGGCGTGGTGGTGGTACTTCCCCGGACGAGTCCTTCACAAAGAGCTCTACTACTCTTAAAGTATGTAGGGTTAAATAGGACTATCCATAATATTAATCGATAAGCGAGGTACGTAAGCCACGCAACTTTTTTTTTTTTTTTTTATACAACCAGCTGATGGAACAAGCAGATGGCCCACCTGATGTTAAGTGGTAACCATCACCTATAACAAAGCATTGCCTCGTAAGTCACGCACGATAAGAACGTGCCCTACGATGCACTGCCCTGCGTCCATCAGCTTAAGGCATACAGATGTTAAGCCTCATGTGCCTGTAATTACACCGGCAACCACACTCTTCAAACCGAAACACAGCGTTGCTGATTGGCGGCAGAAAAAGGCGTGGTGGTAGTACTTCCCCGGACGAGCCCTTCACAAAGAGCTCTACTACTCTTTAGTTTGCCACAAAATATTTGACAGTTGTATGGCAAAAATATGCAGTTGTCTCAGTCTCTTGAAGACCAATCCAACATATCCATATCCTTTGAAGAAACATAACACAAAAACTTTGTTAAAGAAAGCAATTGGGTACTTTGTATTGCTCTCACATTTAGATAATTATCTGTAGCGTTTTCCCTAAGTCCCCTGATAGACATCGCATTATACGAAAGAAATTGGCATTAGAGGGCAAACCGCTACTAATGAACGACCTACAAGAATGGGAGTGTTATGTTCGGCCGAGGTCCAGTATTGAAAC
This sequence comes from Chloroclysta siterata, assembly GCA_932294275.1. Lineage (NCBI taxonomy): Eukaryota > Metazoa > Arthropoda > Insecta > Lepidoptera > Geometridae > Chloroclysta > Chloroclysta siterata. Next base: position 10,493,643 of record OW028598.1, read on the forward strand.
AAAAGAAAGTAAAATTATAACCTAAGTTCTTTATTCAAATTTTATTAGTTTATTATTTTTGTTCTCTATTCAAATTATTTTGTCCTTTAAAACTTTATTTATTATGGAGTGACAACCACCCCAGCACCAATATCTTCTTTAAAAAAATGCTTGTTTTTTTTATCTGTAGTACTAAACTCGATCTCAGTGGCTTTTTTAATTTTGTCATGAATATTTCCCATCTATTTCATGAACCCTGTATTTTTAGAATTCCTAGCTTGACCAATTCGGCTATATTATGTCGAGCTGATGCTCAGGATTTGGAGAAACATTTTCAATTGACAATCGAAATAAACTGGTGAAGTGAAGATCAATCAGATCTTTATGGCGTTCCAAAGGCAAAAATAAAATTTGCGATGGCAGTATAGGAAAAGTTTCTAAAAGGACCCTTATCTATCGGTTCTACTGCCGGAAAGGTACCTTCCCTCTACTGGCAGTGCAATAAATAATGGAGAGGATATTTGTGGTATTGTCCCTAGTGCATTGTGCGACAATCAGATTTCAAACTTGACCTTTGTTGTCCATTATTCCTGCCTCGGGCTTTGTGGCTAGGAAGTTACATTGTGTTGGAAACTATTGAGATTAACTGTAATCGGGAATGAAAGATCATGCGACCGCTTCGGATGAATAATTAGAAGATTTAGGAACTTCCCATGAAACTTCTTGTTGCTAAATAACCTACTTAAATGGCACTCAGTACTAAACTTACTAACAATACTACGAATATATAGGTTTTGCTGTTAGACCCTCTTTTCAAAACATGTGTAACTATGAGGTCAACATAATTAATTATTAGATTTGTTTGTGTTAAACTGTTCAGCCACGTAAAACATAGGGCCCTGGTTGATCATTGAACCGCGTTGTAAATCGAACCCACTTCAAAGTTGTTTTTACGAAAGTGTGATCGGCCGTAGATACCTAAACTCTTTTGCAAATAAATAGTAAATAAAATACTTTCAGTTTAATTTAGTTGTATATAACTTACGATGTAGTTCTGTTTATCAGACCTCCATCGCAGCGTTTACGGGCCCGTGTTAATATAATCAAAACGCGTCCAACGCAAGGGTATGTAATCAAACAAATCTTACAAGTTGGTCTAATGTATTGGTAAGAGCTAAGTTACAAAGCAAAACGTTAGGTTTCTTAGCTCTAACGCCGTTTTCAAAATCGAACGCTGGATTGAAAATCGAATATATTAAAAATGGGATTTACATTCGTTAGCTTCTCAAATTATTTATCAGCGGCTGCAGAATGTAGGATTCTACAGCCGCCATTTTAAATTCATGCTTTAGAGAAAACCTCCGATATTTCTATAACCATTTACAGTGAGTTTAATTTCACGATGCAGTAGCAGCCGCAGGGTATGTAACTACATTTTAACAGTCCATGAATTATCCAAGTCCACGCGTCGGCAAACATTCTTTCAGAACAGAACAGACAAACTGAAAATACGGATTATGAGCCATATTCGATTTCACACAAACACACACACAAGTACTTCAGCCGTTCCTTAAATATACCTACGCTTCACACATACGCCTCATACACACGCCAGAAACATAATACCAAGCTTCTTTCAGGGCAGTCGAGTGACCAGCGGTATTTTTTTCAAATGAACTGATACTAGTGTTCATCTGACGGTTATAATGAAGATTAAAAGAGATCTAGCTTTTGTATGTATAAGCTATGTATTAAGCCGCATACTGAATGGCATAGGTCCGACCTAAGGTCAAACTGCAAAGTCTCTGAAAACGGCTCCTTTGTACTCGCTCTCAGGAGATACAGCCTAATTTAACTTGACTAATTAACACGCTGTCTTACTTTGGTTTTGGTTACGTATAAAATACTTTTTCTCATACGGATCAGCAGAGAAATCAGCAAACGTAAATTCATACGTTTGCTATGATCTGACATAAAATTTTGATTAAAAATGGCATAATCTTTCGCTAAATGTTCACATTTCTGAATACTATGTTGAAAGTATTCCAAGAAGCTGTCCTGATAAAACAAAGTGACTTCTGAAAATTCTTTGTAATTAATAGTCTGAGTGCCTCCAAAATTAATCTTGTCTTTCGAAAAACTCATCTCCCTTGTCACATAAATTACTTAGATCTCATTTTAAATGCATAAAGTGTGATAGATAAGATAAGTATTAATTCGTTTATATGGGTCTACAAGTTTATACCTAGCTGACCCACCGCTACTTCGCCTGCATGTCAAAGTATGTTTCTACGTAGACTTCTGCCGATATAAAATTGGTTGGTACTAAACGTTTTAGCACACTTTAGTACTAACATTGAATACTATAGGTAGGTATAATATTAAATCCAAGTTGATCCAAGATGATCGAGTTTATAATTTTTTTAATTATGCTTTGACTTCTATATGTTTCGACACCCGTTTTTGGAGTATATTCGAATAATTCCGCAACCCGTATTTTTTTACCGTGTTTGAGGCTGCCTAAAATATTTTTTATTTATTTTACATACAAACTTCAATACTCCATCACCGAACCATTACTTAAAATCTGAAAACATACCTTGTTTAAGGATACAAGGTAGATTTGAAAGATTTTAAGATACCTCTGTGTTTCTTAATTTTCTACTTTTTAATTCTGTATATTAGTATTTAAGTCAATTAATATAATTGTATTATGATTATGGATGTAACGGAATACGTGCATGTAATGGAATTCTTAATACCATACACTTCAGGGCAATAATTGAACAACCAATCATGTCGCGGAAATTGCAAACTTTTATTAGAATTATGGAACATACATGAAAATTGTTTTATTAAATTTGACATTTGGAAATTATTTACCTGCGTCCTGCAATAAACTAAATAGTAGGATTCATTTTCTGACATTTTGGGAAGCAACATAGCTTTTTCATTTTATTTGTTTTTCTAGTGTTATTTTGAGTTGTGTTGTGTAATTTCGGTGGTATTTTAACCAACATTACTTGAGGTCTTAGCACAAAGTGTAAACATTTGGAATGAAAGTGTTGTGATATCCTGATTTGTCCGAAAATGTTTCCAATGTTTTGAAGAAAACCGCCACCATTTTCTTCAAAACAAATGACGGCCGACTTGACTATGGACTGACTTGACTAAAAAGTATTCATTCAATACAAATCACTTGACACTGGCAAGATTGTCTGTCGAATGACAGACAGGAGCCATAAATGGAGAGAAGAAGAACTAAATAGTAGACAGTCTGCTATTTTAAATTGTACTCGCATTTTTTATGGAAATGATATTTTAAATTTGTATAAATAGTATTTTTTTTAACTCATACTGTCAAACTGATGCAGTCAATAATGACGGAATTTCTTTGAATGAGCCTTAAAATTTCGAAAGTACAACTACATGTTCCAATCCAATTAGATTTTTACAATTAGACACGATTGAGTTAGTAACTTTACTCAATCGTGTCTAATTTGCATTGCTTTGCCGAAACCTACCTGTTTCAGTTTCAATAGGGATACTAATAACTCATACGAATAATGAAACTATTGCTTGATATGCTTCATTTAAATATTCATAATGAATCTCTATCGAACTAATTTGCTAGCAGTCGGATTCATGAATTTCAATATCGATAACAAAAGTCTGTTACTCTGAAATGATTCTGCATGAATGAAAATATTAAGAATAAGGGTTCTTTTTTCCGTATAATATATACAAAGGACGATGAAAAAACTTAATTATGTAAAGGTTGGGTCCAAATCGTTTCTTAGTGAGCACCTTCACCTGTCTTAAGAATACTTGTGCCAAATTTCAGACCTAAGAATAGACCCTGTAGTTTTGGACATTTCTTTATGAGTGAGTGGACTTTCATATAATATACAGATAATAGACAGTGGAAACTTACGCGACTTTCACGTGAAGCTATGAATTGAAAAAAGTGAGCATTTTAAAGTGCTCAATTTTCAGTATGGCTGAAAACTCTGGCTGTTTTTGAATTTCTCCTATGTAATACGGAACTACGAGTATCTTCAATCATTAAGAGAATACGGCTCTATGTACGATACACTCTATCAATGAATTTTCTAATCAAAAAGCACTCTAATGCAACATAATAACCCATGGAGTACATGGTAATTTTTGGCTCCATTTAGTCTTATGATCTGATATATGTTAGAAATATGATAGCAATAAATACTGACAGTGCCTGATCTGATATTAAAAGGATAATAAGTTCTCGGCTCTGAATCATTTTTATTATTTTACCTAAAACCCGCTTTACAAATGATCTGCCTAATTTGTCTCAGAACACTCGTTACTGAGAAACGGATTCGTTATTTCACGTCCAATTTGTAACTCCAAGCAGTAATCATACCGTTAACGCCACGACAGCTGAGATTGGATTCCAAATCTAATATAGTTTTAAGCGTTTAAGTTTTAATTAATTTATCGAAGTTGAATGGAAATGCTGATTGTGTAATTATAATAAAAATATGATATTTCAATTCGTTTTTTTGCACGCTATGTCAGTGCTCTCAAACGGTGAAGGATAGCATCGTAAGTAAACCAGTTAGTATTCTAGTAGTGCCGATGAGCATGCAAACTGTCGTGTGGAATTATAACTACTGCAAATAGTGGTTACCTTGCTGACCGAAGCTATATAGGAAATTTGATACCAATCCACTGCAGATTGTTGGGTGCGGCTGGTATGCGAATTTCAAATACTGCAAAAAACTATATTCGTAAGAATTATTTACTTTCAAGTTTTTGTAAATTTAGCTGCAACATTTTTATTTCACTCCCAGATTCAAGGTAAACAAAACTTGAAAGCTCAATCTAGGTGTTATTTCTAGACCTTCTCCAAAAGGTATGCATTTTTACAGTATCTTCACGTATCGCAGACGTGATGATGAGATTGAGTGAAATATCGTTATATTTCACTATCCTTCAATCCATAAAAAGGTCATTGAAACTATACGTAAAAGCAAAATCCCTCAGAGACATTTCGTGACACAAACAATGTATAACGTGTTTGAGAAATAACGATACCACCTACGTGTGTCTAACGTGATACAGGTTCGAATTACGTAGGCAGGCTCTAGGTCATACGTTGATTCGTTAAGTATGACCAATTCCATCAAATCAACGTAACTAGGCCGCATTATTGCGCGATGACCGAGATGAGACTAAAAGTCAAGAGCAGCAATAGATGGTAGAGCTCTCTTTTTCATGCATGAGGCATGAACTACCTCATGATTCCCATGGGAATAACCTTCTGAAGTAACTACACTTCTCTGTATTTTGTTATCATTTATTTTTTTGTAAAACTTTTTATAATTAATATACATACATTTTACATAACATACATTTAAAATTATAAATATTTCTTCAGAAGCGGTGGTTCTCTGTATACCGGTAGACAATTTCTGTCCTCTGTGTCCAGAATTCATATGAATCCGCAAGTGTCGTGTAGATTCTATTTTATTAGATAAAACCTCTGTGTTCCACGTTAATATTCTGAGATGGGTCTAGAACGTTTTAGCTCAGAGCCGTTAGCAAAATTACCTTTTCTAGTCCATTAGTCTAACTTAATTTTCATTTGCGTAATTATACGCGGATCCTAATTTGCTAGGTAGTTGAACACTAAATTATTGATTCATATAAGTATGCTGGCCATTTAGCTTTGGAATCGTGTGTAGCGAAAGTATTATCAGAGACACATACGTTAATGATACTATTGTACACAAGGATATACCTACTACATAACTCTACGAGTTAACGGGTGGCCTTATCGCTGAATGCGTTTTCAGGCAGTTTTTTATACAGCAGTACATAATAGTCACACACAAAATAATTTAAGAATTCTTTGAAACCTCAGGATTCTCTTTTGTGACTCCCTGTGACTCTGTTGTGTTCAATAGCAATATTTTATTTTAAGTCTCCGTGTACAATATCGGATGTAGGTATACCGGCCTGAAAGCCTTAAGCCTTTAAGGCAAACCATCGTCAATTTCTATCAAACAAAGCACTCCTCATGACAAAAATAAAGAAATAAACATAATATGTTTTTTTCTTTTTGTCATCAAGTCTGTTTCTTTTTGTATTTTTTTGTCAATAGAGAACGCTATACCTATTATAGCGTTCTCTTTTGACATAAAAATACAATAAAAAATATTATACGTTCTTCAGAAGCGCTAGTATGTAATTTAATGCAATGTACACAAATGTACATGTAATGTATGACACACTATACTATTTATATACACTGTATGAATAGTATGCCTACACTATTAATAAGTTCATCATATTGTAGGAAAATAACAGTCGTAGCTCTCTAGCTACATTAGGCTTGTGTATAAGCGGGACGGAGTCGATCTTAATTATGTACATCAACTAACCTTCACCATACCCTACACTACCGTGATTTTTTTCCTCATGCTCATAATTCAATAATAAATAAAATAAAAAAGGTGTATTTCAGTTTTTTTTTTCAACTTTTGCGATCGATGGTATACTTATAAACGGTATTTATTCAACACACTCGGTGTGTCACTCAGCTTTGTGCTAATGCATATTATTTAAATTCGTACATTGCAATTCATCGAACGCGTTCTTGCATATTAATATAAATATCGATTGTTATTTAAATATGACTGGAACAAATTAGCAATCTGTAGTGCTCCGTATCGAGCAATCAATGGATCTTTATTTGGACCTTACTTATAAGACAAGGAAGCGCTCAGGATATTCAGGCCGTAGCGTAGCGTATACGAATTATTGACGTGACGTCTGCGCAAATGTGGGTTATGGTGTCATTAGTCCTAATTTGTCAGCGAATATGGTACTCATTGTGCTTGATCAAGATTTAGAATTATGTTAGTTGCAAGACTTCATAAAGGAGCTACATACTATTTGTGTCATTTTGACTTCTAAAATAATGTCTCCAAAATCGAACTCATGAATTGGGTATATCATAATCGCGCACTGTATTGTACGGTGATATTTTGTAGCTTGAAATTTTATTGTGCTTAGAAAAGGTTTTTGGAAACATATTGGCGAGGCAGAATCGATGGATAGTAGAGAAAAAGTGAACTGCACATCTGTACGTAAGTGTTTTTATGGAAATCACCAAGATTTGGCGAACACCCAGCTCCACTGTATATAGCTTGTCGTAAGCGTCACCTGCCACACACATAGTTTGCCTCGAAGGTCATCGGATATTCAATGGTACCTACACGCGATATGAAACTGCATTGTATTACATACAGGCTGCATGATATACCCACATTAAAATGTGGTTTATGAGTTCATGCATATTAATAAATCAGAAAATATTGAAATGTAATCGAATATCAATCAAGTCACGAGCACTTGATAAATTACTATAATCAGCCGTCCAGTTGCGGGTTTAATGTATCTATGACTTAACAGAATAACCTTCTGATCTCAGCTCCAGCATAATATGTCACCTTCTCTGAAGTGCAACATGAATACAATGACGTAAGCACTTCAGAAAACAGCTTGAACATTTTGCGACGTTTCATAAAATTGATAAACTTTGTACAAGTTTCCGTGGTTACACAGCGTGCATACAAATTCACCGCTCCCATTTAGAACTTCCAGCAAGTTATTGATGAAGTAGAAGGTGTAATCAAACAACAAAGAATGGGAAGATGGATGAACCGGCGCCGGCTTAGCTTAAAATGAAACGGGAATTTCCTTTGTGGCAAGCACAGTCACGAAACCTACATAAGTTGTTACAAAAATATGGAGCGAGAATATTGTTTTCGAATCATTTTTCAAGACCTATATTTTCAAGATCTATTTGAAACGGCTTATAAAATTAAATAAAGTAGTTTCACTACTTTTATCTCCAGGTAGATATGACTACATATTTTTTAGTACCGAGTAGCAACTCAAGATGCTTTGAGGATGTCTAAGGGGGATAGTCAGATACGTCCAAGTTGTCATCACATTAGTCACAAAATTTCTTCTAAAAGACAATTCTTCTACACAAAACATCAACATTTTACAAGGTTTGTCGCTTTAAACTAGCAGGAAGCTGGTTTTGTTTGTTCTTTATAGGGATGTGTATATAGCACGACGTCACTAGGTGCCTCGTTAGGACCATATTGTGCAAGTCAAAGTGACTCCTTTTACAAGTTACTTGAATCAAGTGTCGCCTTTACTAGCATAGGGCTGGCCAAAAATATATTAGAAAATAATAGGTTCTCAGTTATATTTGGGCTATTATTATTTGAAAAAACAACTTACTATAAGTTTCAAAATGCATTTAACCATTAATCCTTTTAAACGGAAAAAGTAAATAAATAATAGCTGAAATTTTACACAGCACTGTGGAATAATACAACATTTACCAGATACCTGATAATAAGTACAATTTTTGCAAATACAAAGATGTATTTTCAAAAATGTTACTATTGTATGTTATACCAGGTGTTCCTTAAGTTGTGTATATAAACTTCAGGGGGCTAAAGTACCCATCAATATGAACAACTTTTTCTAAGGAACCAACACTGTGAACGCGAAAAAAAAAACAGCTATTTCATACATTTTAGCCTGGTAGGTATTGAACTTTTGTATGAAACAGCTGTTTTTTTTTTTTCGCGTTCACAGTGTTGGTTCCTTAGAAAAAGTTGTTCATATTGATGGGTACTTTAGCCCCCTGAAGTTTACATACACAACTTTTGGAACACTTTGTATACAGTTGTTGTATGTATAGAGTATGTAAAGCACTATTATGTATTGTGTGGAAAACGAACTATACAGTTGGGTCATTGGTGTGAAATTGTGAAACCAATTGGCTTTGTATATAAACTAAGGGTAACACCACGATCAATCAATTTGTGGTTGGATTCTTGCAAGGCGATGCATCACTGCAAAATAAATAAGTACTACAGAGCCGCTATTGTATATGTTACTAAGATAAATGTACTCAAAGGATTATACATATCAGCCAGCTAGCAACATTTATAAAAAATACTTTCTATTTGAAAGCCTATAAATAGGTATCACTCATACCACATAAACATCTGACGTACTCATATATAAATTCTGACGATTAGTAATTTTTAAAAAATGTCGACAACCCTAAGATTGCCTACAAATATGAGTAGGTGGAGGTCCGAGTAGGTAGGTTAATTTTATGGTTGTCACACTTGTATACAATGACCTAGTGATCTAAGGAACCGCGACAGGGGATGGACAGCAGAATCTCTTGAGTAACCGCCTACCAAGCGGCACAACCCCCTTCAAATATATATATATCCGCCATAAGATTCAATCAGGCTCATGATGGTGATGATGAATTGTATTTTATGAAACATATAAAAAAATAGCGTAAAATTTAAAAAAATGTACACTAACCTATTTTATATCCTACAGTATGTACCTATATTTATACATGAAAATACGTCCCATCAACAAAAGTAGTCAGGTCAAACACTTCTACTTTTTCTGCCTGAGCTAGTTTGTGCCCAGCAGCGTACACTACTCCAACTTCTTTGACCGACAAAAAGCACTTAAAGAAACCTCAATGTCCCACCTACGAGTAAATACATAATTATTCAAGAGGATGTCCGTCCGAGTCGCGGCGGGCGGTAACATAAATTAGACCGATTAGAAACCTAAAGACCTAACATGGCTCCGTTCAAACACTATATTAGTCTATCCTAATAGATACGTTTCACCTTTATTATGATTGCTTTGGGCGTATGGGCTAGGCATGTTACCCTATCATCGTCAGCCTGAAGAAGTCAACCCTACATTGGTTGGTACATTGGTCTGTTCTATTTTTTTTGGGGACGGGAAAGCGGTTTTTCCGTAGACACTGCAGCTGGCAAGCGGATTGGTGACCCCAACAGTGTTGGTGTTAAGAAGCTGGCCCAACATCTGGTGACTTTTTTTTTTACAATGAATAAACCGCCCTTTACTACAATCTCACCTGATGGTAAGCGACGATGTAGCCGACGTTGGAGCAGAACGAAAACACCTATTCACTCTTGCCTTGAAGAGATTTAGATTGTAGTGGTCAGGAAAAACAGACGACGGTAATGAGTCCATTAGCAGTTCGCGTAATTTAGCTAGAAGCAAAACGCTTATTGCAAATAGGTGATATGCTAACCAGATATGGATGATACCCGCTAACCCTTGCTTAACAATATTTTAAACCTTTTTGTAGAGAAAGATACTAATTGTAAAGTCGTTGTAGACTTTACAATCACAGAAGACATTGTAGGTAAATCAGAAAAAGATTATAATAAACCTACTATTTGCCTTACTATTAATAATAATAGGTATTTATTTTCAGAAAAAATCATACAGAATGTTTTACATAAGTAGGTGCAATATAGATGCGGTGTGTTGACGAATACAATTTTTGTTGAATATACAATTTAACAATTTGGTTTTTTGTTTGGTTTGGTGAAAAACGTTGAACCTTGCTCTAAGTTAGAAACTTGTGTACACAAGGGTCTCTGCTTCGGCTCTGATTGTAGAGATGATAAGTTGAGTAAGTAGGTGAACAGTTAAAATGAAAACAATAAGAAAATAAAAAACAAGGGGTAAGTACTAAGTACACACACTAAAAACTAATATTAAGAAAACAATATACACTTCACACTTCACAATATACCTATATTACCTTTACTATATTTTTTATATCTTTGTACCAAATACTAAACAGGTTTGTTAGAATAATTCAGTTAACGTCTTATCGATACGTTATAATATAACTGTCACGGCTACGCAAACTGGGTTCAAGTAATTGTATACTCGATGTAAATGTTTTTGTAATAGCAAAGCCTACAACAAGGTAATGTTTTATTCATGTGACGTCATTAGCGTGATTAATGAACTTACGATAGCGGCTAGACGCAAAGCAGGAGAGATTTACTTCTGGGTCATATGAGGTCAATGTTATTAATCTTAACATCTGACATGCAAACCAATATTCTTCTCAACGGTTCCCGGCTTTTATTGTGGCACAAATTACAATTTTATTTACTCTTTGAGATAGTCAAACCATCATTTGCGATAAACCAATGGTGGCAATTGTAAATGTAAAAAATGAAGTTTTTCTGTTTATACTAAAGGTCTTTTTAGCATAACACTTATCTACTCGTATGTATGAAAGATAATCCTGAAATAGAATAGGCATTTTTCAGTAAATCGTGCGTGTTTTACGTATATTTTACGTCCAATTTGACAACACTGATTTACATGATGGTTAAATACGCGTAATACCTACTAATAAATATCCCAAACTAAATTGCTTTGAAAGCACTGAAATTGTAGATGTCTTTGTTGTTTCAGTTTTTTAGAAAAAGACTTATATTTTTGATCCTGTCAAATAGATTAGTAATAACCGAATTGACACCCATGTCTATCATTGCTACCAACGTAAACGTCATCTCAATATCTCGAGGGCCGAATCGCCCATATGACCATCACTGACGCTATAGGTATATACCTACTTTGTATAGTTATTTCGTAGTCTTGCTATAGTTGTGAACGGGAGAAATTTAAGGAAAAACCTGCTAAGAAATCAAATCATTGGCTGGATAATCTTATCAGATATTCACGATGTGCCACTACAACAGCCGGCAGCAGTAGTAAGAAGCTCAGTTGAAAGGAAACATGGAGGTCAGTAAGCCGGCGAGTCATGCTGCATAATAAACAACCTGTGAAATATTAGGTGAAGTTTATTAGGTTTCGCGGATTAACTTAATTAGATAAACGAGTACCGTTAGAATATTAAATTCTCATTATTCAAATTGAATTCCTTTCTTATTAAAATTGCGCCTAGTACCTACAGTCCATCGCATATAAGCAAAACGACCTGACTAATGAAAATATGAAAGTAACAATATTTTCATCTCTTTTAGATGGTTCCGATTCGACCCGGGAGATAGCTCGCTCTCGCGCAAATGATGTCGTCACAGAACCTAAGAAGTGTTCCGGTCGCCCGCAGCTATGGGTCCCTTCCGATGACGTGACATCTAAAATTACCCCTACACGAGCGTTCCGACACCGACAAAAGATATCAAAATTATATAGCTCTCTGTACCTACATGAAAATAAATGTGGCCCATTTATCTGAACAGATAAGTTTTACGCTCGCTCCATACAGAGCACAAAGGCTTTAACGGTCCAAATATTTATTGAATAGATTCGTAAAACAAATAGCGATTGCAGCGATCCGGTACAAGTAAAGCTGTCTCTATTTGTCTTCGGGCATAACTAATACTGGCGATTAAGCACGCTCATAATGAGGGGGTAAACAAAGGGGCGAAGTGGCCGGAGCTAAAACTGCGCGGAAAAAGCAATGCCGCGGTCAAGTTTGGGTGTGCGAGGCAGCGTATCCCCGGTCGCACTGCGAACCACTATTGTTGCGCTCACCAGACACCATTATGCAAAATAAATAGCTTTTAGCGTAAGTAACGACTGCGGTAATTATAACATTACCATGGGAAATACCGGTTAAGCATCGGCGCGTGCTTTTAATATTTTAATTTAATGCCGCGTCGAGGTCGATAGGTGACTCGTAAAACTGGGTGAAGCGTTTTCATGTAGAGCGCGGGGAAAGTTGCAAATGTTTCCAGTTAATCGCGTGTTGGGAATAAATTCAGAAGATGCGACAATGTCGAGATTGCCGCGGGACTGACGGCCGCGGTGCCGATGCCGGGCGTCGCGGAAATGCGAAAAGTTACGAACTTAGCCTCTATCTGAAAACTGTGGCTCGCATCTGCCTCGACGACGTGCCAAATGGAAAAGTGGACTTTAATTCCTGTGACATCGTACCGATACCTAACTCTAGTTCACAGCGAAAGTAGCGTCAGAAGCTTAAGTAGATTATCATAATATTATTCATTGGTTTGCAGAAATTTGTTTTGCTTGCGAATTCATGAGGACTTTACAATTGCTCGTGAAAGGCTGTTGTTCGCTTGTTTATCGTAGCACTCTGTTTCGTTGTTGAGCTGTTTGACAATGGCCCAGGTTGTCTTTGTATCACAATTATGTGAAGACGTTGGAAAGTGATCTTTTGTGATTTTATAAAAGTAAACCTGCCTTTTTAAAATCCTCATTAAACTAGGTGAAAGTAAGCTCTATTTATTGGCTTGTATTGTGGCTGATAATGGTAAAAAATGATGTTGGAAATATTAAGTAGAACCCTAAAATATCATCAACGCAACTATGGCAAATAAAATTCAGAACAAAACGATACATTTATATGAATTCTGAAATAGATCTGTATCTATAATAGTTACTAGTCATAAAGACTTCTTCATTAAACAGTTACAATAAAGAAAATAATTTAGTACCACATCTCGGAAAACGCAGTATTAATAACAAAAACGGCCACTTTTCTCTCCTATCTTAATACAACTTCTCAAATTGTATACATGAATAAATTTATCACCGAAGTGCGCAATCAAAACTTTGTCTCAAAGCCTTTAAACAAAAACCATACTACTGGAGCGTATTCGGAAAACGTCTACTAAAGTATCAAGATGACTAAACTACTCAAGAACTAACAGCCAATTTTTATATTCAAATACTTCAATAATGTTAAACCATACCACAACACGTAAATTTAAAATATATTGTGTACAGTGGCAGTAAGTATTACATATCAAACCTTTTTGGGTAGGGCGTAAGAAACTCCGATTGTAAATTATACATTTTAGGGTCGTATTGATAAAAATTTTGTTGGAAATCGACCTCAATTTATCTTGATTCGTCTTTATTTTGATAGCATCTTTTACTGTAGCATTTTTTCTGAATACCATCGAGTCAGCAATGAAACGAGAATAGGGTTCATCATAATCATCAGCCTAAAGAAGTCCACCGCTGGACATAGGCCTCTCCTCCGCATTTCCAGGAAGAACGGTTCTGAGTCGTTAGTCCATAGGAGGTCCAGTCCAGGTCCAGGTCCAGAGGGCGGAATAGGTTTACTCTCTCTCGTCGTGGCACTAGTTTCTTTCGAAACAGTGGCTCCTTTCGAGTACTTGACACAATATGTTATGGAACTTTCTAGGTTCTACGACATGCCGGTTTCCTCAAGATGTTTTCCTTCATCGTTTGAGAGTACTGGTATTGCGTACATAAATTTTTGAACAGAAAAACTCATTGGTGTACGACCGGTTTCGAACCCACGACCTAAGGATCGGAAGGCGGGGTCGCTACCACTAGACCACCAGTGCTCTGATAGGTTTACTAAAAAATACATTGAGTATTTAAATAAAAAACACGAAATTGTAAAAAATATCGCAGATTCAATTAACGCGTAGCGCTTACTGTAATATGGATTTGTCTACGAACCAAGAGCTCGAGATCTACACTATTTTTTACGGGTACCGTTATCTGTAACACTTCTCGTGGTGAGCATTTCACGCTGCAAGTTTCAAGTGAACAGATAACAGATTATTTTTCAAACCAGATTTGAAGTGACACAGACTCTTTTTATTGTAAGCCGGTTTTTTGATTATTATTAAATATGCTTCCGAGAACATTTGGTTGTGTTTAAGACACATTTCCAACGCAGGTTGAGGAAAAAAAGAGTCCACCGAAAACAAACTAATTTAAACTTGAAAGGTCACTTTTTTGTTGTATAAAATGAACAGAATAAACACTTGTGAATTTTTTGTCTCTATGACCCAGCGTGTTAATTAAATAAAATCATAAAAATGTTTAGGAACATTTTATGAATTAGGTGAACCTAAGCGCCAGATCCCCGTGTCTGAGCCTAGAATAATGTTACGGCTTCCTATCTCACAGAGTCTAACGATCCGAACTACCCAAATGTATAAAGCCCACAACTATAATTTGCATCCCAGCTTTGGGAATGAGTGCTACCGATTTAATAGACTTCAGCAAAGTATTCAATATAGACATTCAGCAAAGTACCTAGTCATTTTTCTATTATGGTGTTATCATTTTTGTAGACATAATATCCATAATAATATGACGAAATAATTTCCAGACGTTTTACTAGTAGGTCATTTAACTTATAAGTAGTTCTGATACGGACCGGATTAAATTTTTTGTCATATTTATGTAACCACACCATTGAAGCAAATAAAATTAAATGATTTATGATCCTTTCATTTAAGGGGCTGATAATAATATTCGCACGTTGAAATAATATTACATTTTAAAAGATTCAAAACGTTGAAAAGTGCGAGCGAGAAGTACATTAGCGGAGGTCTTTGCCTTAAACTTTGTTAGACAGCCACGATAGCTCAATATTTTTGAGTGAAGCAGACAGAAGGATGACTTGAACATCAGATCCTTAGTATTAAGTAGGTAGTGCGATTCCGTAAGCATCATTCACCTTAGTATTCTCTTATCTGTGAACCAAGTGACCGTGGAATGAATGAATCGGGAGTTTTAAATTTGGTATTCTGCAATAAAGTCATCCATCACCCGCGTGAGTATTTTGGCGAGTGGAAATGCCATCGCGGATCGTCTAAGTGACACTTCCCTTGATTTTGTTTGGAGAATCGACAGCCTGTTTCTGAATTGGTGATTGTAGTTTTATCCAAAGTGAAAGCAAACCAGCTCGATATTCAAATATTCTAAGTACTTACAGTAAGTAGGTAACCGTAACGATACGTTACGAAAAACTCGTACATGTTTTATTTTATTTGCTCATATTTGTTAACCACTCTTTGCACAAGTCTGAACTGTGTAATGAGATGTACTCGTATGTAGGTGATGTGTATCTACTCTGTCAACTCTGTGTATCCATGTTATTATATTTTAATTCTCGTACTTTACGCTCCTCTACAACATTACAGCTAAGAACTCCTCTGCACTCTTCTAAAAAAATCGAAACATAATTGTTCTACGCAGTTACTTTAATGAAAAAGAAGAAATACGGTGCTATTTTTGTAACATAGTCAAAAATCTACTTTTTAAATTCGGAAGTCGAATAACAGCAATTCTAAGTTAATAGCCAAACGACACAACTTCATTAAAAAAGAATTTAAATGGCGGAATTTTATTAAACAACCAAGCATTTCGAAACGCCAACATTCCTACGCCGACCTTTGGCTTACTATTTCACTATTAATAAGTACCTAACTATTATTACAGAATAAATAATAGTACTGCGAACTATTATTCCTAAATTGGATGTTTATTTTAAGCCTGCGGGCGCACTAAACAGATCTTGATCATTTTTTACGGATGGTGTACCACCACTGATACGTATAATAACCAATGTTAAACCTTGAAAGTCACAACTTTTACTAGCTGCCTGCCACTTACTTACTCCAAGAATTAAGACGCAGACAACCCTCAAATAACATCTTTCACGCACATTCCAACGTTTTTGAAAATATTAAATCGCTGAATGTTATTATGAAAAATGGCAACAATTCTCCGAAACTTGGTTGTTATGTTTCAAAATTTATTTCAAGATGTTTGATATTTGTCAGTCTCTTAAGCATGACTCTTTGTTCTTACTTGTCTTCTCTCAAACTCTTACGGAAATAGTTTTCACCACAATTCCTATGAAAGTCTGAGTTCGTGATTAACATGCAGATACGTGCGGGTGTCTGTTATACAAGCATAGAGCAGTGTTTGTAGGTATTAGGTATGCACGTGGACAAATTAGCCTGGCTTGAGACAAGAGCTAACTTAATTTCCATAGTCGTGGGGGTGGGCTATTGAGCAACTGCTGATGGTCACGAATCGATAACCAACCTGGGTATTCGTGCAGATTATAGCAGAACCACTGACTCACGTATGGCCTCGGCGTGTAGCACACGGCACCGCCTGCCGCGGCGACGAGCGGTTGAGCAGGTTGCGCTTTTAAAAAGTTCTAAAGATAGATTCTATTAGATTTCTTAGTGTTAGAATTACGCTTGTTTGATTTCTAAATGTGACTTTTTAGAAATCTATACTTTTTAGAGAGAAAAATAAGAAGAAAATAAATGATACTTTGTTATATTATAGCTGATGGTTACCATACTACTCAATAGATGGGCCATCTGCTTGTTATATCGCACTTGGCTGGTTTTTTTTTAAAAGACTGGCCAAGTGCTGGTCAGGTTCGCGCACGATGTGTTCCGTACAAAATCGGCAAAAAAATCACGTTTGTTGTATGGGAGCCCCCTTTAATATTTATTTTATTCTGTTTTTTAGTATTCGTTGTTATAGCAGCAACAGAAATACCTACATCATCTGTGAAAATTAATCTATCACGGTTCATGAGATACACCAGGCTGTGCCTGGTGACAGACGGACAGACAGACGGACGGACGGCGGAGTCTTAGTAATAGGGTCCCGTTTTACCCTTTGGCTACGAAACCCTAAAAAGGACTAAGCAAATACTTAACCAGCTGGTTATGTTAAACTGTGGCATTAATTAGGTTACAATTTGCTTAGGCTAATAGAACACGCCGAGAGTGGGTTGCTATCTACAACATAAATTGGAAAATGGCCAATAGGGGCGATGTAAGCTCATCATAAGCATCTGTTGCCACGAAGCTATCCGCTCGAACCAATTATGTACAGTACAGTCTGCAACTGAAATCCATAGTTATACTGAACAAAACGAACCGAAGTCAAAGTCGAAAGGTATTTATTCAATAAAATCACAAGGACTTTGAAGCGTCTTAAAACTAGGTGTCAGTTCCACGCGACCAAGGCCTAGAGAACAGGCAACAAACTTACGGCTTGGTTCCTATCGTTCTTTTGTATGATCCTTTTTACTTTTTATTACAATATTGAAGCTCCAGTGTGGTGCCAATCGAATTTAGTGCGTAGGCATAAGAGAATCAACCCACAGACTTCATCTGATACAATTCCATCGGTCTATCATTATCATAACATGTACTCCGGCGTCACAGAAGACCAGCGTTATAGTAATGCATCTGATACTAATATAGCACAAAGCTGAGTGACGACCGATTTTGTTGTCCTAACCAATATTTTTCTCTGTATGTCGCCTACGTTACTACCAACATTTTGATTTTGATTTTGATCATTGCATCTGCCTATCCAACACCTCTCATTTTACGTTTTTGGCCCTTATAGCCTGGCCCTTGAAGTTTTTGCTGAGATTTAACTTATGAAAATCCAATTAACTAAAGTCGCTGACTGTTCAGTACCCTTGTAGCTTATCTTGTAAATGATAAATTGAAAGATTTGTTTACAAGAGCTCGGATAAGATTAGGTTTGTACTTAGGATGTTTTATAATTGATATGACCTTATACGTCATATTATGTTTAATTTATCAAAAACTAGTTAACCCATTTTTTACTATTGGATAACATCGAATCCAATTACTTATTCATGCCAAAATAGATAAATTGGATTCCAAGCCTGTACAATTTATTTTGAGCTTCTTAATCAAATGGTAATATAAAAAGTCTAACAAATTCAGTTGTGCATTTCGTTGAGGCGAACGGCATCTTTTCGACGCGAGCTCCAAATCGCTAATGTTCAAGTCGTCGACATCCAGTAGCAATTTCTCGGCTGAATTATAAAGCGTTTAATAAATTCCTATAGCAAAATAGATAGCAGTTTAGATCGAGTAGCGCCCGAGAGCTCGGTCGTCTATAAAATTAAAACTCTATTTCAATTTTTCAGAACATTCTCGCCGATAAATAGGTAATATAAATTCGCGTGTCCGTAGCAGGCAATCTCTATCAGGGGTAATTCAGTGGCACCGAGAGCCACCCTCGTGCCCGGCCACATGTTTTACGGAATGCCCCGATGGTCTCAAATCTGTGGTCGTCCAGTAAATTCCACATTTTATAGCCAGCTCGACCCTTTCGGTCAAATATACGTGTGACGTCATTTTTAGTGCAGGAAAAGGAAGCTATCCGTTTGAAAAGGGGCTTGGGAGCTTTGTGCCGCCTTTCTACACCTAATTTTACACAGTTTCTTATTTTTAGATTCGAAATGAGATTTTTCTTCATTTCTTATTTATGTGCAGTCTCAAAAAACAAAATAACAACAATCTTGTACGTTTTTGCATCCCAATCGCCTTGTGGTGCTTAGAAGGTACCTTAGGGTATGAAGTTGATGGACGCAGGGAAGAGCATCGTAGGGCATGTACCAATCGTGCGTGTCTTGTGAAGCAATGCTTTATTATAGGTGATATAGTTACTACTTAATATCAGGAACACTTCCTTGTTCCATCAGCGATTATAGTATAAAAAATGCCTTGAATAGCTGACATTATCAAGCTCCATTTCAGGCCATGACTTCTTATCTAGCCTTTGTACCTACCCCAACACGTGCACCAATAGCAAGCTTGATAATACAACAGTTATTAGGAGTAAGTAATTTTATAAAGTAGTTTCAAAAACTGTTAAGTGCTAGATTATTGACACTGTAGAAGAAGAGTATAAGTTGAGTATATTAAGAGTATAAGTTACTTTCACCCCTAGGGTAACAATGTACTACCTAGGGGTGAAAGTAACTTATTTAGTCCCGAGACGGGGTTTAATAGCTCTTCTTAATAGTTCGAGGGACTAGATAAGTCTTTAACCCGAGGTAAACATTGTGCTTTTCACTACGAATACAAGGAAAGTAAAATAAAAAAATGATTTTGCTAAAAAAAAGAGAATTGTAGTAGATGCAATCCATGCCGTATTCTAACCAAAGAGTTTTTATGTTCGATCGAAAAGGGTTAAAATCCATGCTGCATTCTAAGTTTTTATGTTTCATGTTATTTGATGTTATGGATAAGTAGCTACTTATATTATATTTACGAAAAAGGTCAAAATTGTATGTTTTGTTAAAAAGAATTAAAATATATTTTTATTAAGAGAATAAAGGGTTATAATTAGAACACCTATTTGAAAAAAATCCATTACAGTTTTCACTAACTTGGCCGAATAAGTACCTCTTTGGTAATAAACATCTTTAGTTTACGAAAGTCGACAGAAGGTCAACAGTCATACCTACTGTTGACAATCGTAAAACAAAAGAGGTTTATTTTCCTAGGAAATGAGAAAATAGCACTAGTTTTTTTTTATAATTTGAAAGCTGCCAGTTGAAAATGATTCACCGTAGTGCTAAAATGTGTTACTTCCAACCCGCTCCTCAGGCAACTTCAGAGTTCAGACCTACTTTCCGAGTATGAGTAATGAAAAAAAAGTAACTCACGTTTTATTATGCAAACATTTATTTGAATGTATAAATTAAACATTATAAAATTGTTCATAGATTTTTTAATAATGTTATTCTTATTGAAACCATCAGAATACTTCTAAAGCTTATTTTGCACCCGAGAGTAATATTTGAGGTTACACATGGTGTGGGCGAAGTAAATAGAGTTATTTTTTGCTATGCCACCCGCGGTCTCTCACTTCATCTGATTTAGCATTTACTGCGGGATACTACGAAGAGAATCGTAAAATTCACGATAAAAGTGCTTTTATCGCGTCCACGCTTCAACGATCGCTTTCCTCCACGTTCCTAATCCTAACATGATTACCGAAATCCAATCCATGCAAAATGTTATTGCCACGCGCAAAAAGTTATTATTATTTTTTAAACAAACTTTCGATGACTCCTAAAACCCGGATCGAATCGATATTTTACAGCAATAAAAGCCGTTAAAGATAATTTATATCGGCCATTTCAGTAGATAATTCGCCCATGAATGCTCCCGAAGGCATCCTGGGAGTCACGACGCGATTCGCAGCGTAGCCGGAGAATTGCTAACCTCGTTACTTGCCGATACCACTACTAGAAGACTGTGGAAGCAAGCAATGGTTCAGTAATTCATTATCTGAAACCGAGCAGTGGTGCGGCGGTGGCGGTTAGCTCGATCATTTGAGCGAGCTCGTTATTGCGGGGACCCTAGATGGGCGCCGATTTCCGCTTGCACACTCATTGAACGCCACTTTCAGAACGCGTTATCTCCACTATAAAATCCATATCTAACTATAAATAGGGCTCCCTTTGTAATTGCAATCGTATGTAATTTACAGTTTCCGCTGCGGTTAACTAGACTATTCACCGGGCAGTCGGTAATCGCCACCGAGAAGAGGGTTTAGAGCACGTGATAATGAGGTGTGAAAGCCAACAATTCCTTGTCGGTGCTATTGCTAGTCGGCAATTTAGCTAAGTGGGGTCTTTTGTCCCATATCAACTAGCCACACAAATACTTTTTAGTGCACCTACCTTATCTCTGTTCTCTGATTCAACATAAAACGCCAAACGGGAGCAAAACAGAAAGGTTTGATGATTTCTACGCAGCGCTGGTAATATTGTTCAATTACTTACAATCCGCGTAATTGCGATGGTCGCTACTACAGGGCAATAAGCCTACAATAAATTATTACATTCATGGCAATTTATCTCTACACATTTACAGTTGTTGGTCTAGACTTCAATACGGCGGTGGCATAAATTTCCGAGTTCGCTCACGCTAACAGAGCGGATGTCAGGGGATGAAAAATGGAGTCGCGACAGCAATGGCAGCGGCGGCGGCGGGATGTCGATGCGACTGATTGCGACTAGCAATAACCTAGTGTGGCCCAGTACCCCATTGAATCGACTATCGATCAATCACTTCATCGATGCACTGGCACTGATTAAATCCGACCGGCCAACCGCAAGCTTGATTGTTATACTGTTCTTTTTCACGAACACTTTGATGATCTCTTCATCTAGTACTTGTTGAAATAATTTAGCAAAACGCGTCTTGGGTGTCACAGGCTTTACCTACATAAATCACTATGGCCATAAATGTGAAAATTCTTTTTACTATTGAACCGTCGCGTCGAAACGAATCGAAATTAAGCCTTTGTTCATTCTTGCAATGTCAGAGTTATAAAAGCTTGCATTTACTCAACACTAAAAAATAAGTATCTATATTTCTTCTATTCGTACATCAGCTTCCACTTTTACATAAAGTAACTTAGTTATTTGGTTAAGGTGTTTGCAACTTAGATATTATTAGCAGTAGCAGTTTTAATTAATGAAAAAATATATTAACTAAAACATGTATAATTTTAGTAGTTTGGTAGCAATTTGGTTGTTTATGACTACACTCGCTAGCAACTGTAGTAAAAACACGTATGAATACTTATACACTTAACACATAAAAATCAAAATCAGAAACATTTATTACTATCGTTGAGTATAGTCGAAAAAATGTATGGTTGAAGTTGTCTTTTTCATGAATTACGAGTACTAATTGCGTTAACGTAGTGACAACAGTGTTTTCCAAATTCACTGCAATTAACAGCTGTTCAGGCTGTTGATGATGATGCTACTGTCCCGGAACAAAGGTTTCTAAAAAAACCCCATTTCGATCCTAGACCGACTGCACCCAGTCAATATCGTAGGAGTCAGGGTCGGCACTATATCGACAATAATTTAAATAGGAATGCACAATATGCACATCACTATTTACCCTGCAGCGCGAACTGATTCAGTGCGTTCAATGCGTCATTTGCATGCGCACACTCGCCTCATATGCGCAATTTGCAATTTTATCAATGAATAATCAAGTTTCTGACGCATCTTCCCTTTTTCTTATTTTATTCATGAATACATTATTTACTTATGAATTCATTCATAAAGTAACATTTAATATTAATGAATGTAGTTTTAATGTTGACTGACTTGTTTACTTACAATGCATGGTTACTATATTATTATGTTTAACAATTGTATACAGTTCAATTCGGTATATTCCCTATAATTATGTGTAAATCTATATGTATAAGCTGTCATAGGTTGCAAGTTCATCGCCACTGTTAGAATGCTAACTTATTTCCTCGCGATTTTTTTTATCGTCAAAATTCACTATTTATACGGACAGATACTGCGTACATAATTTATAAAAGAATTTTGAAAATAAAATTCATTGGCCAACAATTAGCGGTCTGCGAACCAGCACTAGAATCACAGCACGTTGGTCGCTGCACTGCAGCCCCAGAGGTCGTCAAAGGCAGTTACGTCGAACTTTGTTATAGTTTTCGTAACGAGCAGGTAGTAGGTACGATCGGAAACATGGTTACAAGTTGCCTGCAAAGTTCCCGTGCGCAATCATCGGTAGAGAGCGCTCGATCACTATGCCCCTTTATTAATTAAACCAAACGCCCTCATACTTAACCCCTGCGCTGATTGCTGAGCCTCACATCTCTACGTATAACACACACGTTTTAATCTGTGCGTATTACGTACCTTGTGTAACTGTGAACAGCTGAACGGCCCTCTGTTGGCAAAACGGATTGCTTTCTGCTATTATTTCTCGAATTTACAGGCTCAAGCGGCTTTGATATTTAATTGGGGTAACTAGTAGTTCGCCCCGAACTGAGATCTCGTGATGCGACCCGACGAACGCATCAAAACTTGGAGTAGGTAGTAGTCAGAGGCAAGTCCAAACATTATCTTTGGACTTTTTTCTGACTACCGCCTACTAACTTGGTATGGTAACCAAGTTTCAACTCTATTGGACTATTTATTGAAGAGTTCCGTTGAACAGACCTTGGCTCCATCATCAGACCTGGTCGTCGTTACCATTTTATGAGAACTGAGTACCTCCTTAATTTATTTCAAGAAAAAAATATAAGAAAAAGCAAAGGAACTGGCCGACCAGTAGAAAAACCTTGATGCCATCGAAACTCTTAGAGATGGGAGCTCTTGGGTCGCTGGTTATCTTAATTTAACTTTTTTTTTTGTATCTCAAAAACCGAGCGTCCTAGAAAAAAAGTAAAAATTGTTTTGGAATGTCCAAACAAAGTCCTTTCGTATGACATGTAACTTGATTTTTTTAAGTCACTTTTTTTATTTTTGCCCCCTTAAAAAACCCCATATCTCAAAAACCCTTCATCCGATTTTACTCATATACTTACCAGTAAATTTCTCAAGTACAAGCTATCGATATATCAAATTTCATGCAGATCGGATCAACGGTTCTAAAGTTATCGCCAGACAAACATACATACATACATACATACATACATACATACGTACATAAAATGCCAAATCGCCCAAGTTGAAACTAAATCTTCGTTCGCTTCGCTCACTCGATCAATAAATAAGTGCAAAACCAATTGATAAGGGTCAATTTTGTAATGACCTTACAAATGTAGGTATTTTTGCCAATCGAGCAAATCCAAAGCTAAGAGCTGATTTCACCATGCTCTGTTAGTAACTAATCAAGGATTAACAGGCCGTTAAATCTAACCTTAGATGTCAAACGCGTACATTTTGACATATTTAGCTCTGATTTCACCATGCTATGTTACATTAACAAAGGATTAAAGGATCGTTAAATATGTCAAAATGTACGCGTTTGACATCTAAGGTTAGATTTAACGCCCTGTTAATCCTTGATTAGTAACTAACAGAGCATAGTGAAATCAGCTCTTAACGGCTCTTTAGTCCTTTGTTAATCTAACACAGCATGGTGAAATCAGACCTTAGTAACATATAGATGTTTCGTAAGAAGCTGTTCACCAACTAGAACTCTATGGGCGAGACTAAAACGCATGCTATCACCTTACACCATGCAAGGATTCGACTCAGTGATGAGCAGCAGGAAGCTATTACTCGCACGCATTTAATACTTCTGTATATAGCATACCGCCTCTAATTGTAGGTATACTTTGATAAACCTTAAAGGAAAGTGTTCTCATCATAAAACTACTGGAAGTATTCATAACTATACGTGCATGTAAATAGTTTAGACATACTGATTTCATACTCCTTGTGGTATTTATTTACGCCCCAAGTTACGGTAAAATTACGGTTCTTTCGAAGCTCATAACTTTCTAGTTATTTTTAATTATACTATATGTCGTTATAAGCATATAAAAAGACAAGGCAATTATATACCATGCTTAATGCATGCAACATGCAACCAAGTTGTGTGCAATAAAATTGCGCCAGTTCAGCAATGATATCATTTTGATCCAAGTTTTCCTACCAAAAAGTTTGTTTTACTACACTCGCCCGCAACAATAAAGGGTCACCTTTAATAACAGCAATTTCTTCAAGAAATGATCAAGATAACTTCCTTTGCTTATGAAATTAAACCAAAAGAGGATATGCGGACAGTATGCAACCCTTCATTTAACCTTTTTCACTGTAATGGCATAAAAAAATGCGTTTTATGTAAAAACTACCTGTTTTCATATTGTGATTCATGTTTCAATTTCGACTTCTTTGATTTTGTTTTTTAATTTTTTATAATAAATATATAAATATCGGACTTGAAATTGATTTTCTTTATTCAATTCGAGTTATTTTTCCAAAATCATGCCTTTGACTTTGGAAGAATGTACCAGAATTATCAGCATGGTAGAGTTTGGGTTTAGCCAGCGCCGAGTG
Organism: Chloroclysta siterata; assembly: GCA_932294275.1. NCBI lineage: Eukaryota > Metazoa > Arthropoda > Insecta > Lepidoptera > Geometridae > Chloroclysta > Chloroclysta siterata. The sequence goes on from OW028598.1 coordinate 10,518,985, forward strand.
GTGGTAGTTTATTTTATGCGTAATTAAATTTTATTTCAAATACTTTTTAATTTAAAGAGCTAGATAGATTGTGTGGTTTCAAAGTTATTTGGAGTTAACTAGGTGACCCTTTATTTTTGCAGGCGAGTGTAGTTTTGGAATTTATGCAAACTTTTTAGTAGTAAAACTTGTTTGGATGAAAATGATATGAGCCGCTATTCGCCTCTCGATAAGCGCATCCCTTCCAATAATAGTTAATGCATGGCAGTTTGATAACGAACTCTAAATTAACCAGTCACAGACAATGAGAGGTCCGCTCGATGGTAACGGGATAACATCAAAACGTACTCAGAGGGCCGCGAACACGAAGTAGGTACGCAACAAACAGAGCGCGTGAGGGAATTATTTGTAGCTGGGCGATTTTGTGCGAGGTCGCCAGCCTTATTCTGGAAGGCGAATTTCATTTCGTTCTAATTTTAAAACCAATTAATTGGTTATAACATCTAATAGTTTGTATTGGGCTTGTATTGGACTTCTCGTATTCGCATTTATAGACTATTAAAATATTGCTAATGCAGAATTTAAAAAAATAGTATAGAAATAAGTACCTATAAACCTCCTAGGCTCCTCTAAATCCAAAGGTTGTCTGGAAGATATCACTTTTAGCAATAAGACCGCCCATTGTAAATTGTGTTGTTGTTTAATTGTTATAATTTGTCCTATTTTGTTAGTTTATAAGGCGTGCAATAAAGAATTTTCATTCATTCACACCTTAGATTAAAGCATCAGTACTCCCCCTATTTTACAGCATCGAGCGGAAAAGTCATTGCGTAATCAAAACCTCAGCCTGAAAACTAAAAAGCGAATGAAAATCATAGTGACAAGTTAGGCGAATTGGCATTGCATGTTTGCCAGAGTATCATTTTAAAACAATTTATTACATACACCGGAATTATTTCCGGTTCAAAACAAAAGAAGGCCATGGACAACATCACTGATGCCATTTCATTTCATTTTGTAACAGAATCAACCTGTAGCTCCCGTTTGCTTGCGGCATTCCGCCCAATGCACTGAGCCTTACGCAGTGGTTAAATAAACGATTACCGATAGACTGGTTTGTTTGTTAGGGTCTTTTACTTTCTTCTTATGATTGTGCCGCATGTTGTGTGGAAAAAAGTCAATTATATTATAAATACATAGGTATATTCCTTTTTTAAACCTTTACAGGCTCTCAGGTTGCTTAGATACACATAAGCATTGACTACCAGTTTTGACATTTTAATTCGTTTCTGTCCGTTTTTGAAAGATTCTAATGTTATTCATATTGGTCGTTGAGAGCTCGAGTAACTAAGTTGGCCGCTAAGTCTGTTGCCATCGTTTTTACAGCGATGAAAGTGACAGTGACACGTATATTTTATAGAGCCGATGTGATGTGTCAGGGAATACGATATGACACTGAATTTTTAGATAAATCCATATTCATATTCAAAAATTTAATATCATTACAGATACACAATGAATGAGATGGAAATAGTATACGCCTTGTTTACCTAAAAGTGCTACAAACGATTAGCAATGTATAGTGTTGTAAATGGTAAAGATCATCTCTACTGTTTTTTTTTTTTTATACAACTAATTGATGGAACAAGCAGATGGCCCACCTGATGTTAAGTGGTAAGCATCACCTATAACAAAGCATTGCCTCGGAAGTCACATACAATAGAAACGTGCCCTACGATGCACTGCCCTGCGTCCATCAACTTGAGGCATACAGCTGTTAAGCCTCATGTGCCTGTAATTACACCGGCAACCACACTCTTCAAACCGAAACACAGCAACGCTGCTTGGCGGCAGAAAAAGGCGTGGTGGTAGTACTTCCCCGGACAAACCCATCACAAAGAGCTCTACTACTCTTAAAACAGAGATACTACTGTTTACAACAGAGTATCGTTTCCTAAGTATTTTTTAGCTTCATAGTGTCTGCGACATTGTTGTAATAAGTAAAATTTCCTTCTTTCATAATTCAGAAAACAAAGTCGTAATTATGTAAATAACTGAGTTTTACATTAAAATACCCTCCTACACAAAGACAAACATAATTATAATTGTGTTGATACAGGTTTTCTCATAACAATATGAGACCTAATTGTAAATTCTCTAAGGAAATAGTTTGCGATGGCGATGGGTTTTTTACTCAGCAGTTATTTTATGATTTAATTTTTATATATACTATATATACTAGCGGCCTGTCCCGGCTTCGCACGGACATTATTATTTAAACATTTTGGGATAAACGTAGACCTACCTACCTCTAAATAGATTTAATAAATATTATATAAATAAATATTACAGAGCGTAATTTAGCCACAAACTAAGCAAAGCGAAGCAATGGGAAACGAAATACCTATCTGATATACATAATATATTCTTCTTTTTGCAAATATTATACAAGGTGTTCCATAAGTTGTGTATATAAACGTCAGGGGGCTAAAGTACCCATCAATATGAACAACTTTTTCTAAGGAACCAACACTGTGAACGCGAAAAAAAAAACAGCTGTTTCATACATTTTAGCCTGGTAGGTATTGAACTTTTGTATGAAACAGCTGTTTTTTTTTTCGCGTTCACAGTGTTGGTTCCTTAGAAAAAGTTGTTCATATTGATGGGTACTTTAGCCCCCTGAAGTTTATATACACAACTTATGGAACACCTTGTATAGTATTTTATAACACAGAGACATAGAACAAACTTCTATGTATCACTTAACGTTAACTGGTATAACAAAGCATTACCTCGTAGATAAGTCACGGACGAAATTGTTACACTATGTTTTTTTATTGATAAAAGTATGTATTTTCAAAAGTATTTAGTCCTCAATAGAGAAAGTAGCGGAATATAGAGGTGCCAGGTGATAACTATTTTGAGGCCCACTTTCAAAGCGGCTTCGCGCAACGCCAGGTTCGATTAGAACCATAATTTGAACTTTCTACGGGGATTGAGGGGCTACTGCGAATTTGTTAGTTTTTTTTATTAAATTTTTTTAGGTGATGTGGAATTGTAGACACATATTTGTAAAATAAAATACATATCTTTGAATAGCGTTCATGTATTTTATATGGATGGAGAAAATAATTTTATGTGTATCCGTATCTTATTTACCATATTTCAAGAGTGTAGAGATCTTTGTGAAGGGCTCGTGCGGGGAAGTACTACCACCATGCCTTTTTCTGCCGCCAAGCAGCGTTGCTTTGTTTCGGTTTGAAGAGTTTGGTTGCCGGTGAAATTACATTAGCAAGTTTAAAAAAAACTTTTTTTGGACCACAATTCATATTTTTTTTTATTGGCGACCTCTTGGAAAAATTGTCGTTTCATAGTAGCTCTCAGGTCGGGCGTAACAAATTGATTGTAGCCTTTGGCGCGGCGCGTTCAGTAGCACTACTATAACCAAACTATAACGATTATGAGATGAGATTGTATCGACTTTGTATAAATTGCCTACGTCCGATCCTATGCCGCTACTCAGTTCGGAGTCGGCTTTGGAAAAGAAGGATATTTATCATATATACTATGTACACATTTTATAGGCTTCACTAAGTAGTAGACATTTTGTAGTAGAGTAAGTTAAGTAGTGAAGTTGATACACACATGATTAATACTTACACGAATCGAATATTGTGATTGGAAAGTAATTTTTTTATTTGTTTTTCTTTATTTATTTTTATTTAATTTATTCATTTATTTTGAATTTAGAATCTGGACTCTATGTAACATTTTATAAGTAGGTCAATAAAGTAAATTAATCAATAAATTTAAAGCAGACATTTTAGCAAAGCTCGTGTATGGGAACCAGATAACTGATAGGATACATACGTAGTTACTAGTAGGTAGAGTAGGTTTACCTATAATATATCTTTAAAAGTACCTACATTCTAATATTATATATAATACATTATAAAAAACATATAACAGGTGGAGTAAACTTGACTGGCTGACATACTGACATCCGTAACAAGTGCGAAGAATAAGAGTGAAATTGTTTTACCTGTGTTCTACGAATAAATAAGAGGTGTTAAAGTGTTCATCTGCTGCAGTTCATTTCATCTCAGAAGTGCGATTGAACCAAGGTATGTAAAATGTTACCTATTCTGCCCACATAATATTATTTTATTGCCGTTTGGAAGATTGGTACAATATTTTATTCCATTTAAGTATAATGGAGATACAGATTTTACTAGCATGTATCGGTCGGGATTGACCCGAGACTATCCGATCGTGCCAGTTTTGTTCAGTTGAAAGCATAGGTACTTAGCGGCTTTATTTCTACTGAATCTTTGTTGGCGTGGTCCAGTCGGCATTGCCCCGAGACTATCTGGCCATGCTAGCACTATTCGGTTTATGGAGCTGTTGGTACTTGTGCCTACCCATTAAACATAAAATTTACAAAAGTCTGGATAGATTTTCTAGCAAAAGCTGATAGAAATCGACAAAGAATACCAATCTACTAAACGTGCAAGTGACTGTGTGTGATCATGAGTTGCTTTTCTGTACCATATCTATGAAAATATTTTTTGTTAATACCGTCACAAAAGTTTTTGTGATAACAATTTTTGCTAAATATTTTTTATTTAACAATGTGGAGTCTAACGAATACTAGGAATAAAATTCATGCTGTTTCACTCGAAGTATTAAGTTTGAAACTTATTGATGTCTTTCATCAAATTTTTACCGCAGTTACTTGATAGAATTATTACTGGTGAAACTTTTTGCCACCATAGCATGTTGCTAATTGAAAGAATATTTTACGATAAAAAGTTTACTTACATAAAAAAAAAAACATTATTAAAATATAGTGAAGTAGTGAACCAAGTGAGTTCTGGGGGTTATATAAGCCATAACAATAAGTAGGGTATGCTGTGATGAACCAAGTGAGTTCAGGGGGCTATGTATGCCATAACAATTATTTTTATAAGCAAGGTATGCTATGATGGACCAAGTGAGTTCTGGGGGCTATGTATGCCATAACAATAAGTAGGGTATGCTGTGATGGACCAAGTGAGTTCAGGGGGCTATGTATGCCATAACATTTTTTTTTTATAAGCAAGGTGAGGAACTAAGTGGGTCTATGTACCTATGCCACAGTGAACAAATTTTGGACAGATAATGCTAACAATTTTGCTACGTACACAATGCACTGATATTTGCCAAATAATTACCTACTTGGTAACTGTAGCTGTGATTAAAATTTATTTCATCCACATCCTGATATTTTTATTTCGAGTAAAAGGTTATTAAATTCGACTTAAGTTTAACGGTATGAAACATTTTGTTAGCATGTATCAGTCGAGATTGCCCCGATACTATCTGGCCGTACTAGCACTATTCGGTTTTTAAAAATTGTCAGGGCCTTACCCATGAACATTCAAGTTGAATACATATCGAGCAAATTTTTCTAGAATAAAGTAGGTGAAATCTTACAATTTTTTATATTATCCGATAATTTTAACATTGAAGGGTAGGTTATTTTATATTTTTATCCTATTTTATATTCGCATTTTGAATTGTTCCTCACAAGAACTGGTCTGTACTGAACAGAGACTATCCGGTAGTGTTAGCACCTTTAAATTCGTGGATTACCTACCTACTATTATATATATTTTTTTATTATTCTATTTCACATTACTGCTATTATCAATGTTCCAATAGCAATAAAAATTGGCTTACCTATATCAAGCAGAAATTAACTATATATAGTTGTCACCTGATAAACTGTCGTAAAATTATAAATATCGATGATCAAGCCTACCCTCTGATGCGAGTCTCTGAAGCAAAGTGTACTAAATTAAATATCTATTAAGTTAAAATTTATAGATATATAGGTAGGTAGTAGGTACATGCTATGTATGCAGGTACAGGCTATGTATGCCAGAGTTTAGCCATGTGCGCTATTAGCAGGCTATGTATGCCAGAGTTTAGCCAGGTGCGCTATTAGTGAATTTCTTAGTGAAAAATGGGGTATGTATACCTGTAAGTTCAAAACTAACCAAATAATTAGTACAATGGTGCAAAAATATATATATATATATATATATATATTAGCATTTAAACACTGGACCTGTAAGTGGCTAAGTACGTCGCAAAATTACATGGACAGCTGTTATGCTAAGCCAAGTAACCCATATGAAAAAAATAAAAAAATAAATAAAACATGAATATAAATTAAAAAAAAAAAAAGTTTGAAACAATTGGTGAATATGATAACTACAGTATTTTTTTTCTCTTTCAATGAACTCTGACGGTGCGATGACTCCTGAGGAGGAACTTCTTGTTACACACACGCATTCTAAACGAAAGCGAAAGTCTTCGAAGACATCTGCAGGAGATTTGGCGTCAACTTCAAACAACAGTTTAGCGCTTGGACGAAGTATTATACTGCACGGAGCCTTTCGGTTTTTGGCGTGTCCGTTTTTTTTGTTAGTGTGCAGTTGTCGATATTGTATTCGTGTGAGTTACTAGAGAAGGGACTACATTGACTAACCTATCGATGGAATAAGAGATGGATGAAAAAGGCGTTTTAATTGGAAATCAACTTTTTAATTTTAACTGGTTGCTGACTTTTATTGCGACAACCCAAAACCAATATAGATACTGGAACACTATTATCGTCAATATTATTTCCCATATTGACCTGGCTGTGAGAGCGATGTCCATCCCACTCGATACTTTCTTATGGCCATTTCGTCCATGCATAGGAAAATTTTGTGGACTCCCAGTTTTCACGCCTTTAACAGCTTTAATCCACACCCGCCTTCATTCTGGGCATTTTGGGAACCTAAAAAAAATAATAATGTAAAATTTAACGGAAATTGAGCCGGCGCGAGACGCCTAGAAGGTGTGAAATATAAAGCTAAATTAGTCTGTGTATGTAAATCACTAGAACAGATGATCAAAACAATACATATTATTTTATGGGTATATTTTATTAATGGGTTTACATCGTTTTCATATTGGAAAATCTGACTAGTACTAATAAAATGTAATTACAGTCTGTAAATTGAAAAAAGAATATTACGTATCAAATGACAATTCCGGGTCTTTCACCTCCTTTTGTTTTTTTTGTTTTGTTTCCTTTTGTTTTTCTTGATGCACAAGACACAGCTGCACGGGATATACTTTCGCTTTTTCAAATATATTTTGCTTAAACAATAATGATTCTTTTGATTTTTCACTATTTATTTCGCTTCACCGCATATTTCAACCGACCCCAACTAGAACATCAAAGCATTGCATCAACTGACGGACACTATTTACACAGACAGTGAGTGAGTTGGAGTGAGTGAACTTACATCTTCTTTTCTTTTACTTGTAGCTAGGCTGCGTGGGAGGTACAAAGATAGATGATCACTGTTTGATACACAGTTGTAAAAGGTTGTGGATCTTATGGCACTCACCATTATGATATTACCTCCATGATTTAGTGACTTTTTTTTAAATGTCGCGCAAAAGGACACTCTTACTTTAAATGCCCTAAGCCAATAGTAAAATGCCAAAAGTGTCAAAGAGTTGATCACGACAATAAAAACTGTAAACTTCTACCAATGACACCGCGTTTCGCGTACGGACGTTAAAGAACGGAAAAATTTGACTATTTCCACAACTGGTGATACTAACAGTAAATTTTTCAAATAAATCGAAGTTCGTGAATCTGATGCTCAAGACCTAAACTTCTTAAAAAGATACACACAATTGCCTATCATCAAAGGTTTCGATAACTCTGTAGTTACACCTGTCTATAGGAGCTTTGTGAACATTGAAATCGATGATGTTGAGGCGACGATCGAAGTTCTTGTAGTTACTGATGAGTTTGTGACAACAGCATTGCTTATAGGGTAAAACTTTATAGAGTTTTCTTCGGTGTCTGTGTTCAAAGACAATTGCAAACTATTCTTCTACAAAAGTCTTGCTCTTAACGCAAACTTTGACATTGAAAATAGCTTAAACTTGACTACATTAAATTCTACCTAAGTTCCTTTGTCAGGGTTAGTTGAAGTTATAACGCAGGGATCAACTAACTTTTCAGGGGATGTGTATGTGGAAGGTTACAGTAGTATTGAACCGGTAAAGAAAATCAATCGATCAAAATTGCACCAAGGTGCTTATCACGTAGTTAATGGAAAATGTCATCTTACAATACAATACAAAATAATTTATTTATGCCACACGTAAATGCAGTTTATAAAAAAAAATACAAGAAAAGACAGTAAAAGTAAGTAGGTAAGTGATATAAATTGGCAGTCACTCGGCATTAATGCAATAGCAGCATACGCTACTATAACGCTGGTCTTCCGACACCCATGTCATCGTTACAGTTACAATAAATAATAATAATATTCTAATTTATTTCTAATAAAAAAACCGAGAACCAATTTTAACAATAAAGACAATAGAACTAAGCTCTTATCAAAATTTATAGGCCTCTTTAAAATCACAGAAGTATATATAATGATCGATATAAAATTTCTGAACTTACTGGATTTAGTACTCCTAAAAGTAAATACGATAGCGTAGTTGCTTTTGATCGGATTTGACCTTGGATCAATGTTAACCTTTCTCATGACTACGATACTAATATCTAACAAAAGTAATACTTCATCCGAAAGCGAGGATAATGATGACGAAAATATGCCTACAAAAGGTCGACAACAAAATAATACAAGCAGATCTGATACTAAATAAATGCCAAATGTAATGATTAATAATTTAAAGTAATATTGTTAGTATAATAATGTAGCGAAACACTGGGAGTTATTGTTTTTTTTGTTATTCACATGTTGTTTTTATAATTACTGAAAATGTTACTGTGTTAAAATCGTAAATTCAATTTATTTGAGTATTTTCTATAACTATTTAATAAAATAAATTTGATGAAGAAATTGAAGTTGATAAGGACTAAAATAATAAAATGAATTTGTATATAAGCTATTACAATCAAAAATAAGATTTTTTTTGTTCTTTAAAATTAAAATAATATAAATATTCTTAATTGATTAGTACGTTCAGTTAATTTATTTGATCATGCGTCAGGAGATCGCATGATGGCGGATGGCCGAATGTAATGATTTCTCGAATTTTATAATTCATTTTGTAAATATTAAGCTTGTTTTTTTAGATTAAAATTGAAGTAGCATAATTAATTTTATATCTTCCTGTCTTTTAGTCAGTCAACTGACCGCCAAGTCACAGCTTTGGTCCGATAGGTGGGTAGGATGGATAGCGTGGGTAGGTTGCCGAACAGAAAAGAAAGAAAAGGGGAAGATTGAAATAAAATGTGGCATTCTGGAAAGAGACTGGGTGGAGTAAACTTGACTGGCTGACATACTGACATCCGTAACAAGTGCGAAGAATAAGAGTGAAATTGTTTTACCTGTGTTCTACGAATAAATAAGAGGTGTTAAAGTGTTCATCTGCTGCAGTTCATTTCACAGGCATGTATGTTTACTCAATTTGTTTGTCCTTGGTGGGTTCCGGTCGTGTTGGTGACCCTTGCTTTGAGTGTTGTTGTGTTTGCTTCAGAGTGTTGTTGTTTGGAAACCAAATTGTCTATTAATTCAGCACATTTTCCGCAATCAAAAGATAGATTTCATGAATATTCAAACAAACAAATTACCAACAAATAACTAGACGATGTGTGTCCAATTAAAACAAATAAGTTGCGGTAAAAGTAGGAAGTTTAGTTGTACTGGGTTACTGTGTTAATTGAAACCAAATCTAATTGTTTTCTTGTGTTTTCACGACTCATTAGATCGATTTATAAACATGGGAATTATTCGTTCCATTTACTTTCACTGAAAATATGTATTGTAAATAATACTTATAAATAAATATGTTTTGTATTCTAGTATCACGGAATGAATAAAATCCCTATGGTCGTGGTCGTATGCCAACAAGGGCATACTATTCTTGTAGTTTACGAACTATACCTCTTACCTATTCTATCTTAAGTATATAGTTCTAAGTTCGATTGAAATATAGTAGCTACTTATGACGTTCATCAATTCTTCTTCTTCTCTCCATTTATGGCTCCTGTCTGTCATTCGACAGACAATCTTGCCAGTGTCAAGTGATTTGTATTGAATGAATACTTTTTAGTCAAGTCAGTCCATAGTCAAGTCGGCCGTCATTTGTTTTGAAGAAAATGGTGGCGGTTTTCTTCAACACATTCGAAACATTTTCAGTCAAATCAGGATATCACATAATACACTTTCATTCCAAATGCTTACACATTGTGCTAAGACCTCAAGTAATGTAGGTTAAAATACCACCGAAATTACACAACACTACTCAAAATAACACAAGAAAAACAATTAAAATGAAAAAGCCATGTTGCTTCCCAAAATGCCAGAAAACGATCCCGTTCATCAATTCCTTGCCTTGGCTTGGTGACATGTAACTGACATGTCAGTTTCATGCCACTTCCTAGATTTACATAGGATGTGCTCAAGACGTTTCAAAGTAATCCTTATTTTAATGAATGCCTTTTGACTTTGACTTTGTATTACCAAACTAGTATAACTCAAGCCTTTTTACATGAATTATAAGTATTATTAAAGCCACAAATAGCAATAGTTCCAATTACGCAAAAACAATCTGTTTAGCTTTTATCGTGTCTGGTTCTGATTCCCAAAACATAAAATAGTCATCTCAGTTTCTGGGAAATAATATTTTTATTGCCTATACAACCATCGGGGAGCAAATAGAAAACTATGCAGAGGCCTCAACGTCTGTGCTTCTATATCGACGATGCTCTCATTCGAAGGCATTTCAATCAGTAGTAATGCCATGTTATGTAAAACTGGCAACGCCTCGAAGCCACAGCACCCACCTACCTTTCTGTTTTAGTGTTACGACAGCAGAATAAAACACAAGCAATTGTATAGGTATGAGGTAAGGTTATTGGGGACGTGTTTTCGCTATTGCAATGAAGTTATTAGAATTAATTATGTTTATTTATCATAAAAACACAAACGACTTTTAAAGTACGGAATACAAACTCACAAGTGTATACCTTACCTATCTACTAACATAACGAATGATAGAAGTAAACCTCAGAACAAAGTAAAAAACAGAAACTATGTGCCGCCGGGTGTTGTGAAAAAGGCCCAGTCTCAGCTGAATGCTACTCCACAATTTTTTGGTAGCATTTCTAATGTCATAAGAGCTTCCCATAGAAACACCAGGAACTAGAGAGGTGGTTACTCTATCTTCCTATAAAAAATGTTATTCGTTTGTTAATATTTATTTATGAAAAGAACCATTCAAATTGAAATGCAAAAATGTTTAATGGGACACCTGTCAAACCGAACCACAGCAATGCTGTTTGGCGGCAGAAAAAGGCATGGTGGTAGTACCTACATCCCTAACGAGCTCTTCACAAAGGGCTCTACAGTCTTATAAATGTAGGAACTCTATTTTGATTTAGCATAAAAAGTGTAAGCAATCAAAACTTTTCAGCTATTATCTGGCTTCCTCGAGTAAACAAGTAAACGTGTTGGAAACCTGTATTCTGGGTACACACCGTGTTCGTGCCCTTGAACCATTGTTTGCAATGTAGGTACCTATGCTCCAGAGACCTCGAGGTCAGCTGAAAACCGGTCACTCACCTATTTTATTGTACATTGTCCGAATATATTAATATTTTACCAGAGCAATTTCGAAGTACTCCCTCTAAAGAGATAGGCTTTGTTTTTTGTTGGGAGCATCGATACTTCAAAAGAGGTTGTAGGGGTTACTAAGGTCACTCTTAGGGTAAATTTTTGTTGCCTAAGATAGTACTTATTAAATTGTTTCTTTGATTTCCATGGTCTACACAAATAATTCAATTGATTTTTCTTTATCGAATGAAAACTTTGTTAACGGTCGATTGCACATTGAAGAAAAGTACGAAGTTTTTCTGATAGCCTTTCTGATAGATTTTTCTGATAGTAAAGTAAAAGTCAGAGTCAAAAGTATAAATAAATTTAGAAAGTAAATACACGTTAATAGATTTATTCAAAAGTTAGCGTTTGTACGCGAAATCCACAACTTCAGCAACTGACGATTATCATTTCGTGGATAACAACAAAATTCAATAGTTGAATCGTGCTGTCTAAACTTAGCCTAATAAATCTTTGTAGGTATTCTTATAAGGCGTAGTACACGAGAAACTTTCAAACAATCATAATCTTTGCTTGAAATATGACGTATATAAATACTTGTACCTGTACTTCAAAAACGGGCGATACGTGCCATTTATAAAATGAAACCACGCGAATCATTGAGGGAGCGATTTAAAGAAATTAATATTCTCACAGTAATTTCACAGTATATTTATGAAAATCTATTATACACTCATAAACACATAGATAGCTTTAAGAAAAAGAGTGATGCACATAACGTTAACACTAGAAATAAAAACAAATTATGTATTCCTAAATTTCGACTCCAAAAGGTAAATGGCTCGTTTATGGGGAATGGTATACGCTTCTATAATAAACTTCCAGAAAGTGCCACTGGGCTTCCTATTAGAAAATTTAAAGCATACATTAAGAATAATCTAATAAGTAAAGCTTATTATACTTTAGATAGCTATATTGATGATAAAAGTGCGTGGCCCGATGTCCCGGTCGCTCTGCCCATCGGCAGCTAACATGTCTGCAATGTCTGTACTGTACCTACTATTGTGTGTTTTATTTTTCTCTGATTATTAATAGATTGTATTTAATTTTATGCATTAGGTATTATTAGTTTGAAGCGTAGCGTGTGCTGTCTTATAAATTTGATTATGTTTACCTTTTTCTGTATGCCTACGCCTCACTTAACTTCAATAATATATTATATTACATTGTAAAAGGATCATACAAAAGAACGGTAGGAACCAAGCCGTAAGTTTGTTGCCTGTTCTTCTAGGCTTTGGTCGCGTGGAACTGGCACCTAGAGTCACCTAGCTTTAAGACGTTTCAAAGTGATCCTTGTGATTTTATTGAATAAATACCTATTGACTTTGACTTTGACTTTGACTTGATTTGATTAATTTGAAGCGCTTACTATACCTGAAAATACGAGTGAGCCAATTATATTTTACTAGCGACTCGCCCCGGCTTCGCACGGTTATTGTGGGTTATCCCTAAGAGATTATGCTTGTATTATGCATATAAACCTTCCTCTTGAATCACTCTTTCTATAAAAAAAAACCGCATCAAAATCCGTTGCGTAGTTTTAAAGATTTAAGCATACATAGGGGTATAGGGACAGAGAAAGCGACTTTGTTTTATACTATGTAGTGATAGTGATACTTACATCTGATTCTACGAATAACATCATACCTATCATTATTTTATTTACAAACAGCAATCCAAGGAAATAAATTGTTTGGTAAAATAGTCTCATAAATGAGTTTTAATATAAACTGACAATTCTTAGTACCTGTTAATGGTTTATGCTGAATAAAATAAACAAGTTTTCTCATCTACCTCCTCTCTACGGCTGACTTCGGTTTACTTAGGGTAAGGTGAACAACGCTGAGACCAATTAACATTTGCCAACACAAAACTCGAGTTTATTATATGTACTAACCTGGTTAGAGTAAACGAAAGGGGAAAGATTGTTTAAATATGCAGGTATTGTTTCATAACGCCATAGTACCTTATATTAGATATAATAAGTACCTATCTAAAATATTTTTATTAATACAACTAGCTGATGGAACAAACAGATGGACCATCTGATCTTAAGTAAATAATAAATAAATATTGGTGGACATTCCACACAACACTATCTCGCCCCAAACTAGCTGATATACTACTTATATACTTTATTTTTATTTTTGTAAATACATACTTACTAGTAGTTCGCCCCGAACTGAGATCTCGTGATGCGACCCGACGAACGCACCAATACTTCGAGTAGGTGGTAGTCAAAGGCAAGTCCAAACATTATGTTTGGACTATTTTCTGACTACCGCCTACTAACTTGGTACGGTAACCAAGTTTCAACTCTATTGGCCTATTTATTGAAGAGTTCCGTTGAACAGACCTTGGCTCCATCATCAGACCTGGTCGTTGTCACCATTTTATGAGAACTGAGTACCTCCTTAATTTATTTCAAGAAAATAAAATAAGAAAAAGCAAAGTAACTGGCTGACCAGTAGAAAAACCTTGATGCCAACGAAACTCTTAGAGATGGGAGCTCTTGGGTCGCTGGTTATCTTAATTTAACTTTTTTGTTGTATCTCAAAAACCGAGCGTCCCAGAAAAAAGTAAAAATTGTTTTGGAATGTCCAAACAAAGCCCTTTCGTATGACATGTAACTTGATTTTTTTAAGTCACTTTTTTTATTTTTGCCCCCTTAAAAAACCCCATATCTTAATAACCCTTCATCCGATTTTACTCATATACTTACCAGTAAATTTCTCAAGTACAAGCTGTCGTCTTATCAAATTTCATGCAGATCGGATCAACGGTTCGAAAGTTATGGCCAGACAAACATACATACATACATACATACATAAAATGCCAAATCGCCCAAGTTGAAACTAGAATCTTCGTTCGCTTCGCTCACTCGATCAATAATATTATATAACACCCAGACAGAGAACAAACATCTATGTTCATCACACAAATCTTTGTACTCGGTGGGGATCGAACCCACGGCCTACGGCACAGAAGGCAGAGCTACTACTAACTGAGCTGTGAAGGCTGTCAAAGTGGTAACCATCACCTTTAACAAAGCATTGCCTCGTCAGTCACGCACGATAGGAACGTGCCCTACGATGCACTGCCCTGCGTCCATCCACTTGAGGCATACAGATGTTAAGCCTCATGTGCCTGTAATTACACCGGCAACCACACTCTTCAAACCGAAACACAGCAACGCTGCTTGGCGGTAGAAAAAGGCGTGGTGGTAGTATTTCCCCGGACGAGCCCTTCACAAAGAGCTCTACTACTCGTAAATATAAGGACGTTTATTTATTACGACGTTATAATATGCAGTGGTATGCAATTTTGTAAAGACACATTAGAACTCGCTTGTGCAAGCCCACACTAGACACTGCTAAAAAGCTAAAAGCATATTAAGCTATTTTGATTTGATTTAGGGTAATTCATCAATTTAAAAGTTTACATGATTGACAGACCGACAGACAGAAAGACAGATAATGATAGACCTCATAAGTTGAATTTGCTACCACCACGTCTTTTTCTGCTGCCAAGCAGCGTTGCTGTGTTTCGGTTTGAAGAGTGTTGATGTTGATGGACGCAGGGCAGTGCATCATAGGGCACGTTCGTATCGTGCGTGACTTACGAGGTTATGCTTTGTTATAGGTTATGGTTACCACTTAATATCAGGTGAGTCATCTGCTTGTTCCATCAGTAAGGTGTAATTAAAAAAAAGAAAAAAAAGCGAATCGTCTACCTTCTTACTGCATCTTCGCAGTGCAGGTCCTCATCAACCAAAGCCGATTGCAATTCCATGGTTTAACTTTAACGACAAATATTTTGATGTTGTGTATTCGCAACGGATTAGCATACAGATTGCCCGTTGCAAATATTTGATGGCAAATATGGGATTCGATTCGGACAAATTAGCAGTTACGCCTAAAAGCCTTATTAGCTATCTGTGGATTTGTATGACAGAAGCAGATAAGTTTGGAAATTATGGCTAAAGATGACAGCGTTAAGCTTAGCTTATCTTGTATTTCAAAAGATCGCGGAAAACTAATAAGACAAATTTACGTGGTATACCTAAAGTAAAGTCAAAGTCAAAAGGTATTTATTCAATAAAATCACAAGGATCACTTTGAAACGTCTTAAAGCTAGGTGACTCTAGGTGCCAGTTCCACGCGACCAAAGCCTAGAAGAACAGGCAACAAACTTACGGCTTGGTTCCTAACTTCCTACCGCTCTTTTGTATGATCCTTTTACAATGTAATCTACACTAATATTATAAAGAGGAAAACTTTGTATTTTTGTTGTTTTGTTGTTTTGTTGTTTTGTTGTTTTGTATGTAACGAATAGGCTCAAAAACTACTGGTCCGATTTCAAAAATTCTTTCACCATTAGAATGCTACATTATCCCTGAGTAACATAGGCTATATAATATTTTCAAAAAAATCAGGGATCCTTACTAAAACTCCAATAATGTAACCCAAGGTGGAAACCAAAAACCTTACATCGCGTGCGCTGCGAAAACTATTGATGATAGAACAAAATAATGTACTACGATTTTGTAGAACACGTCATCATCTACAAAAAATGTCGCGACAGCATATGTCTAACTATTATAGTTATGTCACAATAAGTGTTTTTTTATTATAAAAATTTAATTGAAATGCCGCCGCAAGAAAAGGGTCTTTATTTGTACCTTGGTATTAATCCTTATCCAAATAAATCTTTTCATAATTAAGACGGTTTCAATACCTATAGATTACTTCTTAAATTTTACAAATCGGACATTCCATTCAAAAGATTTTAAAAATATAAGGTCACGGGGCGCGTTCTCACCCAGCGCGGGCCCGGGCAAGGCGCGAGTTAGAAGTGACTCGAACCCACCACGGTCTAAGTTTATCCTAAAACGTTGAAAAATTTATGTCCACCCATGCGAAGCTGGGACAGGCCGCTAGTATAATATATTATTAAAGTACCTACATAATCATTCACGCCTGATTTCCAATAGGTGTAGGCAGAAACATCGAATAGTGAGTAGTAAACTCATTTAAACATTTTCTTTCGTGAAATTGATTCATTTTCGGCTGCCTAGAATAAAAAAATCCTTTGCTTTTGTGAACAAAATAACTTCAAACCACCAGTTTCCCGCGCCGTTAAAACGTTCTCGGTAAATAAATTGCACATTTGGCAATTGTAAATGGTTACATTCATTTCACAGCATCCCTGTTAATTATCCCTAAACCCGTGTAATGAAGTAGATTACACCCTGCTACCCCGTTAAGTACTTGTGGTGGTGTTCCGTGCAAATTAGCAAATAATTTCAGTAATGAAAGTGCTATGCGCTGCCACGCTCTAATTTGTACGGCCAGCCTTTAATGTTAAATGTTCGAATTATGAGGCCAGATTTGATTCGTGTGTTTTTGGCTTTTGATCCAGAAATATGTTTTAAGCAGCTACTTTTTCACGCGACCTTCTCCTTAAATATCTAATACGCCCCGTTAGTATTAGATATTAATTATTAGAGATTAGGCGTACGGGCGTATTAGGTATTTAAGGACAAGGAAACTAGTAAATGAAATGATTCGTCAAATGGATGCGGAAAGCGAAGTCGTCAAATAGATTAGATCCTTTTCGCTTTCCTGTTGAAGATTAAGGCCTAAGATAGTTTGGCCGCCTGCTGATAGTAGGGAAAAGTAAAATACGATACACATACATCTGTAAGAATATGTATGCCTCAAGTTGATGGACACAGAGCAGTGCATCGTAAGGCGCGTTTACATCGTAGGTGACTTGTAAGGCAATGCTTTGTTAAAGGTGACGGTTACCTCTTAACATCAGGTGGGCCATAAACTTTATTTGCTAATATAAAAAAACGATAAATCGCGTCAAAGTGGCGAGCAACAGATTTTCGAAGGTTGCATAAATATGCGACAGAAAGTCGCATTATATTGTCGCATCTAATGGATTAATTTGGTTCAAGCCTGGCTTGACCGCTGACTCGCACGCCAGCGGCGAAACTGTGACAACGTCCTCGACCAGTATGAATTATAGATAACAGACACGATACGTGTGAAAAAACAGAAATAATTTCGCTAATAACTTTATTTCGTGGGTTCAATCTCCACCGAGATCAAATATTTGTGTGACGAACATGGATGTTTGTTCTCTGTCTGTCTGTTATTTATATTATAAGTATGTATTTATAAAAAAGTATTTAAGTATTAAATCAGGTAGGTATCTGGTTCCCATAATACAAGCTTTGCTTAGTTTGTGGCTAGATAGTGTTGTGTGGAAAGTCCACCAATAATATTATTATTTGCTGTGCGACGTAATCGGCTCTACGTAGAGCTTTAGCTGAAAGGTTCCAACCAAAATTATTCAGCAGCGTTGCAGTTTCCGTTTGAAGGGTGTCGTTGTCGGTGGGCGGTGTCGTTGTCTGCTTGTTACAACAGCAAGTCTTATAACAAAACCGGCCAAGTGCGAGTTAGACTCGCACACGAAGGGTTCCGTACCATTTTATATAAAAACGGTAAAAAATAACGTATGTTGTATGGGAGCTCGAATATTTATTTTATTCTGTTTTTTAGTATTTGTTGTTAAAGCGGCAACAGAAATACATCATCTGTAAAAATTTCAACTGTCTAACTATCACGGCTCATGAGATACAGCCAGGTGACAGACGGACTGACAGACAGCAGACAGACGGACGGAGAGCGGAGTCTTAGTAATAGGGTCCCGTTTTACCATTTGGGTACGGAAACCTGAAAATGATATAAAATATTTTTTCTATAAAAAGATACTATTTTATTGTGATTGTTTTATCACCAGCATTTCTTAGAAGATATTATGTACATAATCTATTTTACTTGGAAGATTCTGCAAAGTACAATTTGTCTGCTAATTGCTCTGATTTATTTCGCGCTGAACGTATTTTAATATAAGAACTTTAAAGGGATTTTTGCACACGATTAGTTCATTTTCGGCCGTTTTATTGTAAAATCAGCAATTTGAAATTACGAATAACTTGGACTTATTGCGTTATATTAAAATAGGTAAAGCAACTGCCAACTACCTCATATATTTTTTTCCACTAGCCATCATGTTATAGAAACATTACTGAAGCATTATCATTATTACCTTTATTGCTGTTCTTATGTTTATGATATACCTACTTACCTACTCTATTTTATATATTTTTTTGCTGTTGACCTTTTCAATAAAAAAAAAATGCCACAGAAGTTGCAATGGATATTTTTTTACCTCATTGATTATCTATCTGTAAAGTCTGTTACAGTTATAGCACCTGAACACGTCTTGAACAACCTGAACTGTCATCAGCCTCTGAGAGGGAGAGAAAGAGCGCTCAGAATCCACCTCCTCCGAAGGAAGTCTCAAAACTGTACCTATTATACCTATTGTACCTATTATACTGTACCTGTAATAGCCTGTGGCTATTAATTTGCTTAGCACAATGAATATAATTTTGAATATGATTTTTTTGTGAAATCATCTACTTCTTTGTTAAGTTAGATAAAACCTATTTTATACCCATTATTCGTTTCTTTGCGTTATTGACTCTATACAAATAATACAATACAGAGAATCGTGTGAAAGGGACGGTGCGATTGCAGGCGGCGAATTAGTGGGGCAAACGAAATAACAATAACATATCGCACCCTCTCGCACGATTCGCAGCGTTCAACTCCAAAGTCCAAACTGTTTAGTCTGATGCGTAATCCGTGTGTTTGAGCATAGCTCTCGGTCCGACTCTGCTACCTACCAGATAAATTTACATAATGAAATTACAATTCATCATGACAGCAGGCTAATTTGTGATCCAGCCGTGTGCCTGCTTAATTACTGCGATGTAGGGGAGCGGGGGGGAATTGGCACCTACTAAGGGAAATTGTAAATAAAACTCATATTTATTGAAAGTATAGTTTTTTTTAATTATGCACATGACCTTGCTTATAACTATAAAATAATCATAATTCCAATTGTTTATAATGAGGTATTTGTCTAAATTCACACCGCTCCCATTACCTGGCCGCTCTTATTACCCCCCGCTCCCATACCCTATTCGCATCCAAATATTACAGCATTGACCTAGGACGTTAATGAGTTTAATATAAAATTGTGATTCATTTTTCATTGCATTTTGAACATAGCTAAAAAGTAAAAGATAACAGTAAATGAGCCATTTATTCTTCAAAAAAAAAACCGTTAAACATGCATAAAACACTAAGATCAGATTAATTTTACATATACAATTTTATTAATTGTTATTAGTTCTCATTGAATTTATTTTATTATTCATGCAATTTATGCATGCATATAATTCGTTTATTATAGTATAATTCGTTTATTATTTACATGTCATTTCCTTTGTAGTGGCCATTCTGGCGCAGGCCTCCCCCTTATCTCCATAATTCTTTATCTCCATAATTCTCTTTGTTTCCAATGTCTCAACATCCAGTCTGGACCACATTTCTGTCTGAAGATGTACTCCCAGCGCTTTTTTGGGCGTCCTCTGTACCTTTTTTGGTATTGTTTGATAGATTGTATTGATTGATAGACCGACTTTCTTACCTTTTCTTGTGAACATAGGTATCTAAGTCATACATAACATAGGTGATTGTGTAGGGCTCGTCCGGGGATGTACTACCTCCACGCTTTTTTCTGCCGCCTAGCAGCGTTGCTGTGTTTCGGTATAAAGAGTGTGGTTGCTGGTGTAATTACAGGCTCTTGAAGCTTAACATCTGTATGCCTCAAGTTGATGGACGCAGGGCAGTGCATCGTAGGGTACGTTTCTATCGTGCGTGACTTACGAGTCAATGCTTTGTTATAGGTGATGGTTACCACTTCATCAGGTGGGCCATCTGCTTATTCCATCAGCTTGTCGCATAAAAAAAAAAGTACAATTATCTTATCTCTTAGAGAAAATATTATGTTAGTAGTGTAGGTATTGTATTCTCTACTTGCAGACGGCTCACCTGATTTTAAATGGTAACCATCACCTATAAGAATAGCATTGTATCTCGTAAGTCACGCACGATATAAATGTGGCCAACGATGCACTGACCTGTGTCCATCGTCGTCAGTGTTACTTAGAACAGATTAAATAGAATTCTTAGCATCAAGCTCAGCCTAGTTCAAGGAATACTGCACAAAATCCTACCTATAATATCCTACCTATAATCTTATGGTATTTTTTTGGCTCTAGAAGCATAGGTACTTAAACTATGTCCATACCTTGGTATGGCTCTATGAGAGGCTCTTAGATAGTAGAGCTCTTGTCTCAAGCTCCAGAATAAACTAAGGTTCAATATACTAAGTTAATTCTGTGTTCGCGTAATTGTTCCCAGGTAGTTAAAGTGGCTGCGGCCATAATGAAATAAATTTTCTATCAATTCTAATCTCGACAGCGCTCTCCGGTAGAGTTGAGAATCCAGTTTTTCTAGCGCGGGAATGCAGTCCAATGCACCTGTTTTGCTGCTCGCACCTCCATGGAAAATGAATAAATTTATAAAACTAAATAAAATAACTCATTTACCAACATACAATTAAAGAACAGCAATAAGACCACTTGCTGTATATTTGTCAATATGTTTTTGTTTTATAATAGACTAGCTAGTGCCCGCGACTTCGTCTGCCCAGGATTAGTATTTCGAGTAGCTTATATTAGCGTGGCGTAGTACATATGTCTAACTCTAGCGGGTTTGGCAGCGCACGCCAGAATAGCTCGCAGATGGTAGATGTTTTCCTACTTACTTGACACTTATCGTCATATTTTGAACAATTCTCACAATATCTTTTTAATTTGTAGCCTATGTGTTATTTTGATGTATAAGCTATATTATTGTAAAGTTTTATTAAAATCCATTCAGAAGTTTTTACGTGAAAGAGTAACAAACATCCATCCATCCATCCATACTTACAAACTTTCGCGTTTATAATATTAGTAGGATTGATTTTATATGATTCTTTGTTGATTTATTGCATCTTTTTGTATAGTCAATGCTTTTGTAATAGTACCTACATAATATTAAAATATAAACTTTTCACAACTTTTTAGATACAACTTTTTTATGTTTCAAGAGTTCAAGACATGCTTGCCCTACGGTTTTTCATTGAAGAACATGCTGTAAATACGCAAATAGTTGTAAGAAAAAAACATTATTGCATTATTTACAACAACAACTGTGATTTTAAAACGCCATGGCAACATGTCATAACCACTAACTACACTGAGAAAAAAATATTGTTGGGTGTAACAATAAAACTTTAACAGGGGAGAGCCGTTCATAGTCCATAGTCGCTACGGCAACGTTTTTATTGTTAGCAGGTTATTGTTAATGTGGCAAAGTTCTTATCCTGCGTATGAATTTGTTAGAATAACAAAATTTGCGTTGACAATAAATATATACCCTATTGTTGTTGCAACAGTATACCTTCTGTTTCTTTAACAACTTAACTATGTTTCTACATCAATTGAACTATGTTCCTGTAACTAAACCTCCTATTCCAACATTGTCGAAAGTTGTTACAGTATCTAAGTTTAACTAAGAAAGTTGTTACAGTAACTATGTTTAAGTTGTTGCAGTATTTAAGTTTAAGTAAGAAAGTTGTTGCAGTATCTAAGTTTAAATAAGAAAATTGTTGCAGTAACTATGTTAAAGTTGTTGCAGTATTTGTATTAAAGTAAGAAAGTGTTGCAGTAACTATGTTTAAGTTGTTGCAGTATCTAAGTTTAGGTAAGAAAGTTGTTGCAGTAACTATGTTCAAGTTGTTGCAGGGTCTAAATTTAAGTAAGAAAGTTGTTGCAGTAACTATGTTCAAGTTGTTGCAGTATCTATGTTTCAGTAAGAACTTTGTTGCAGTAACTATGTTCAAGTTGTCGTAGTAATAAAGTAACTTTGTCTTTACAACTACTCTTTTTTGTTACCCGAGCAAATGAATATTGCTACCGTAGCAATTGAACAAGGTATTCTCTTTTTGTTAACGCAACAAAGTTCGCTTATCCCACAGGATTTTGTAGTTATTGGAAATCAGGAATCGACATCCATGTCACGAGGATTAGACTGTTCCTCGTTACACACAGGAATAGTCTAATCCTCGTGACACAGATGTTGATACCTGATTTCCAATAACTACAAAATCCTGTGAGATAAGCGAACTTTGTTGCGTTAGCAAAAAGAGAGTACCTTGTTCAATTGCTACAGCTAAAAAGAAAAACCCTAAAACCCTACCTGCCTATAAGATTTGTAAATTAAGGTTATGTAAATGAAAGCTTTAACATTAGTACATACATTATATTTATCATTAATTATAACTAAAGCATATATAGAACACACAAATTAATTCACACAGAAAGTTCTTATTTTAACTTCTATAATTACTTTTTCTATTTGTAAGGTGTACAATTAATAATTTTCTATTCAATTCTTATAAAAAAAGTATAAAATCTACGATTTACATAGCATCCTAATCATTATTAAGCATAGGTCGTATATTAAGTTAGGTGTAGGTAGGTGCAATGGAGCTCAATTGAAAAAGTGGGAATATGCGCACAATATTTTTTCCGCACTTTCTACAAAAATTACTTCTATGCATTCAAGGTCAGCGCTATTACACCGTGAATACATACATTCATTACATTTTGCACGTATCTGGACCAGGCTTATTAAAAACGACTGTTAAATACAATCACGTACCTAAGTAAGATATAGGTAAGTAAGATACATTGAAATTTGCGGTAACTGTTTTTGCTATTAAAAAAATTCTAATACCGGTGCTATTCAAAAAATGATAATGAACTTACTAGAAGCTAACTCCAACAAACCGAATGTTTTTCTTCTAGGGCAGACCATGTTCTGGAAGTTTCCCCGTTTGAGGCCAGCAATTTCAATCACTTTGTTTTAATTATTGGAAATTTCTTGTCGTAGCTATTTATTGTTTCTGGGTTGACTGCATTGAAATCGTTCGATAGCTGAAAAATAAAATAAAATATATTGACACATTGCTGACTATCACAAAGTACAATACGGGCGCTACTATAGCGGCTTAAAAAAAAATTACTTGACTCACAAATTCATATCCGTTGGGTCAGCAATCGCGACATCGGGCGGAGAAGAGAAACTTCGAAGCCAATCAAGTTGCTGGCAAAGACGCCGTCACCGTCGTGTTTCAAGTTTTCAGAAAGAGATTTGACTCGTTTGTTTTTGTGATCACTAGCTTTCCCTGAGCTGTGACCACTGTCACTTTCACTGCTACTGCCGCTGCCATTTCTTTTATTACCTTCAGGAGCCAATGATCTTCTATGTGTTATAAGTCTGTTGTGGATGAGCCTGAAATAAAGAATAGGTAAGTATATAAATGTATCGTTGACAGGCGTCTTAGCTCAGTTGAAGGTAGCTCTGTCTTCTACGCTGGCAGTCGTGGATTCGATCCACACCAATCGATCTTGTCGTGTCAATAGTTCTATCGAACCATACTTACATGATATTAGTACCTATCTGGATAGTATTTATGCGAGGTGTGGGGTAAACATGTAGGTATCCGTCTCAACATGTGCATAAAAACCTATGGTCACACTACCAACGTGCGTTGCGTCGCAAAATGGCGGTGGCCAATACATAAAATGAAAATAAAAAATCAAACTTACCAATCAGGTGATTTATAAGGGCTTCATTTAGACCGGCTTTCACTAAAAACATCTCAGTAAGGAACTAGAACTACACTCATCCATCACTACTTTGCTTGCCGTCGCACACGCGTGAAGCCGCCAACACCGTTATACAAATGAATGCATAAAATTGATATCCTAACCAAAGTGCCTGCTGGCGGATTGCCCCCCGCTGCCGCTGCTTACCCCCAAACATTTTTATCCTAACAAACTTAATTATGAATGTTGCTAGATCGACAACTTGAATTTAAATCCTCTAACAACTGCTTTTGTTTGATTTGACTTTGTAACTGTATCTATTTGAAACTTTTTTAAATTCACAATATAAGATTGTCACAACGACAAAATTATATAACTTAGTTGTAGTGACTAGTCGCAAGTTGTTCCTGACACAATAAATGTTTAACAATAAAATTTTGTCGCACGCTCTAAGTTATTGTCATTATAACAAAGTTCACATTACGTAGTTAAATTGGCAATGTTGATATAAATACCACAACAATTGATAAGTTGCTAAATTTGGCTTTGTTTCAACGATAATCTTTACTTTGTTAAGAAAGCAAGGTGCTTTGGTTATCATAACAACTCAAAAATAACTTTGCTACATTGGCAAAATTTGAGTTGTTCGCGGCACTACAAACCCGAAACAATAAAAAAGTTGGCGCAGAAACTAAGCTCGCGTGGATGTGGTTACAAAGGTTTTTGTTTCTACAACAGGAAAAAAATAGCAAAGCATTTATTGTGACTTTGTTAGCCATTTTTTTTCTCAGTGTACTATGCCAATCATTCTGTAATGAAATTCATAATCATATTACTTAAGTCGATATTAAACATTAATGTTGTTTAGCATAGTAATATTTTTCACTTTAAAACGATGTGTCAGGCATTATAATCCGAGGTTTACGAGCATGTCTGGCAAAATGATTAAATTGAATTTGTCAAGCAAAAAATTTAGAGTCACGTTCAACTAGATTCATGACGAAAATTTAAAATAAAATAGAATTTACAAAGTTATGGGTTGGTTTAATACGAGTTTCTTTTATATGAATTAATTATAGCGTTGATGTGTATTTTTTACTAGCTTTTATTTATCTTAGTAACGGAATCAAATGATAGGTCGTGACAAATTGTTCGATGCTAATCTGAGGGCATGGTTACTGTCATAGTCATGAATGACTACAGTTATGTCATTTTATTTTTGTATAGGAAGACCAAATATCTTATTCTAACTTAATTAACATTTGGTACAGAAGTTTGAAAGCCAATTCTAGATTTTCACGGAAAAGAAAACATTTAAGAAGCAGGCACTTATAAACGTCGAATATCGAACGCGGTAAAAATAGATGTGCATTTTATTCGTTGCTAAAGAATTCGAATAACAGTTATAACAAAAAGCATTGAAGAAGAGCAAATGCACGAAGCATGTTTAGAATTAGATCCTAGAAACATCGGTGGCGAACAACCGCAAGATAAACCACCAACTCTCATAGTAAGGAACAGAATCCCAGGAGCCCTTCTTTCTTGTTTCGTTTTGTTTTATTCTCTCGATGCGGCTATATTTTCCAGTGACGTACAATCGAGCCCTTGGTCTTTGAAACTGCCTACTTTTACAAAATTAATTCAGTGCCTATCATATAAATACGCACAACCTTGTAAGTCATTTATGTATTGCTTTGTTTGAGTATAGACCCTTATTACCCCAAGTATGAGTTGTGTTTACCATAATTAGTTTTTCGTTTTTCGTTCTTGTTCCGTGTTCATTGCGGGTTTTGTATGAAGACGCGATAGAGATACCGATACGGAACTTTATGTTGCAAGTATGATGAAAATTAGCAGTAGAACATAAAGTTCCGTATCGGTATCTCTATCGCGTCTTCATACAAAACCCGCAATGAACACGGGACAAAAACGAAAAACCAAATATGGTAAACACAACTCATACTTGGGGTACAGCAAATGTGAACTACTCAAAAATGTCTTCATACCACCCAAATATTTGCCGGTAGATAATGCAAGAGCATCGGTGGACTAGTGGGAGTGAACCCGCCTTCCGATCGTAAGGTCGTAGGTTCGAATCCAGTGATTTTTTTGATAGAAATATTTACTTGGTACCAAGAGATCCGAGGGGATATCTACCGTGGCTGGGGATCAAAGTGGTGTAGCTGTTTCAGTTTTTTTTCATTTCTCAGATAATGATATTAGCGTTAAGCTCGCCTGTGTCAATACTTCTTATGTGTATTTTAGAGAATGTTATATCTATCTAAAAAAGGTCACTGTAAGCACTGAATTATTGCTCTTCCATAGGGTCTTAAGATAGATAAGCTATACTTGGCATACAAAGTAGTCGGCGTATCAAATCATAAAACGTTCTCTTTATTGGTCGCCATTATAGCAATAAAATGGTTGAACATTTAGTGTCTCTTGGTACAATGAAACCTAGAAACCTTTTGACTGAAAATTCAAATATCATACATAATAAATACGAGTAGGTACTTGAATAAATCCCACATGATTGTTTACTTTTCACAGAAGTATCGCAGAAAGTAACGGTTAACTAAGATTGGTGAATGAAATGATCATCTACTCGTTTGAGATCTGTGCATGATTATTTTTGGACTGTGCAAATGTGATAATTGGATTATTTTTTACTTAGCATTTGTGTTTGTGCGTAAGTTTAACTTACCTATACTTATGATTAATTACTCTTTTACATAGGTACCTATAGGTAGATTAAGTAAGACATGCCTTACTTATTGATCTTACAGTCAACTTGGTGGCCCGTATGCTCGTCTGCCAGCTTTGGCATAAAAAAAAAAAAAACTTGGGCGATTTGGCATTTTATGTATGTATACATATATGTATGTATGTATTTATATATGTTTGTCAGGCCATAACTTTCGAACCGTTTTGCTACGATCTGCATGAAATTTGGTAAGTCGATAGATTGTACTTGCGAAATTTATGAGTTAAATCGGATGGCGGGTTATTAAGATATGGGGTTTTACAAGGGGGCAAAAATAAAAAAGTTACACAAATATATCAAGTTACGTGGCTCTATGTGTACGTTCCAAAACCATTTTACTTTTTTCTAGGACTCCCGGTTTAGCATTTCTAATATTTGCATTTCGCACCCATTGCGCAACCATTCATCGTTTTAATAAAATAATTATGCCTATGCATCAACCCGATATAACATCACTTTTCAAACCACTAACTAGTTGCAACGAAAATCATTTTTTCTCAAGTAGGTAAGTTGAAACAGTTTTGCGCATAAAAAGCTTATTTCGACAAGCCGCGCCAAGCCCAGAAGTTTCCCAAGAGGCTTGACATTCATATTACAAAAGTTGTACACCAATGAAATATGTGGTTAAGTTTGTTTTTACCAGCACCGTACCCCGATGCTGCCATCAGCTTATTACTAGTTTCTAGTTTCTAGGCCGTAGTACTACAGTAACTTACAGTACAGTGTACGTCACAACCAATTCTCTGCCGAAAGGTGTTAAGTTTTGAGGATTATAAGCACAATTCAACGGGATTACAGGATATGACACAGTTTAATTGTTTTTATTAATATGAGCCATTTATGCTGACATAAATTAAGTTCACATAAATATAACTGACGTTGTGCACGCAAAGCGTATTATTCTGTATCCTTGTCGAACAGAAACCAGAATTCCTGACATAATATTAAGAAGAGCGGCAATTTTGAGTAATAACATTACACTAAAACATCTGGTCATCTCCCGCACTTATAAAATATGGCAGATCCTAAACGGGTTTATAGACCTACAGCGAATAAACCGGGTCAGTCTTGCGCTAAAAATAAACATAAAAATGGTTTTAATCCGACCGTCTATGGCGTTTTTGCACGGACCGTGCAACGTTGGTGCTTGATAGCAACGTTGACGAAATTATACCTCTCCCGGATTATGACCTACATTTTGTACTAACATCCATTTTAACGAGCATTGATGTTTTATTAACATTAAGTAATATTATGTAAGATGAACGACGGTCTTTGGTTTATGGCGGTTTTTTCACAGACGCGACGCAGATTAGGTACTCCGTGCCAAGCGATATATAACTGTATTTTTCTATTTTTTTTATACTGCTTGCTGATGGAACAAGCAGATGGCCCACCTGATGTTAAGTGGCAACCATCACCTATAACAAAGCATTGCCGCGTAAGTCACGCACGATAGGAACGTGCCCAACGATGCACTGCCTTGCGTCCATCAACTTGAGGCATACAGATGTTAAGCCTCATGTGCCTGTAATTACACCGGCAACCACACTCTTCAAACCGAAACACAGCAACGCTGCTTGGCGGCAGAAAAAGGCGTGGTGGTAGTACTTCCCCGAACGAGACCTTCACAAAGAGCTCTACGACTCTTAAAAAAATATGACAAATTGTAACTTACCTACATAAAAAAAACTTATGGTTCCAATAATTGAATTGCTTAGAGCAATGGAAGCTTGCCAAAAGCCATTCTTAAGCGCAAATTTCGGTTGGCAAACAAAACCGTCAAACCGGGAAACTTATCATAAATCGCATACAACGCAGTATCCCCTGTCGCCCCTCCGTTTACTAGGTAATCAAACATCGCAGGTACCTAACTACCAATCTGGAAACTAATTTCCCTGCAAATTGTTGGGGTGCGACGTTGTTTTAGAAGGGTGAGGCTGGGATCATTAGCAGAGATACCTTAAAATGTCAACAAGCAGAATCAGCAAGGCAGTTTCATTGTGTTGCACAAAGATTGATTTAATGTGGCTGATACAGTGTGAAGGGTTGAAATCTTGGCGAATAAACTAAAACAAATTGGCTTGATAACTTAAATAACAGATAATCCTTGCTCGCGCAATATAGATATGAAGCAATGGGCTTTCAAGCGTGCAAATTTTGACAGGGGACCCGCCATAGATGATGACGAGCCGTCTTCAGCAATATCTAAGTAACTCAACATCCACTACTGGACCTAGTCATTCACGATATTTGAGGATGGTTTTCTGTAGTCACCACCCTTTGCAGGTGGTATGGTGACTGCATGGGTTTTCAGTGCTTATATAGGAGATGATACGGCCCATCCCCTAAGTGTTTCCGCAGTCGCTTTTTACGACATGCAAAGGTTATCTAGGACCAGCATGAGCAATGCAATTCCTCTGCAATGTATTGCATACTATTGAAACAAGTGTATTTCTCACAAAATATGGTCCCAGAATGGAGAAATAATCAAACTGTTATCACAGGATCCCAAGACTGGATGGTCGTTTGCTTAACGTCTCATGTATGCCACGGCACGCGCACTCTAGTCAGCTATTTCGAATAGTTACTGACCATTTAATGAACATAACCTTAAATATAGTGGTCGTTTCCCATCCCAGTGCATTTGCTGTTTCAATTATTTTGTCTAAGCAGTTTCAGTGTAACTTGTATCTATATGTAGTGTATATATGTATATGCAGTGTTCAAAACGAGCCTCTTTTAGGCGCACTTAAGATCCTCGCACCACACGGTTTCGAAAGAATTATAGTGACACGACAAGAAGAAGAAACAGTATCATTGATTTCGATTGAGAGCACTGGTGGTCTAGTGGTAGCGGCCCCGCCTTCCGATCCTAAGGTGGGTTCGAAACCGGTCGCGCACCAATTACTAGTAGGCACCTAGTACTCTCAAACGGTGAAGGAAAACATCGTGAGGAAACCGGCATGTCGTAAAACCTAAAAAGTTTTATAACATGAGTCAAGTGCTCGAAAGGAGCCTCTTGAGTCACACTTAAAATCCTTTCACCACACTGTTACGAAAGAAACTAGTGATACGACAAGAGAAGAGATTTATTTCGACATCCGTGGCGCTGTAATAAATGTTTGGGTGATATTAAAAACTATTTGATATTCATAAAATAAAATATACAAGGTGTTCCAATAATTGTGTATATAAACTTCAGGGGGCTAAAGTACCCATCAATATGAAAAACTTATTATAAGGAACCAACACTGTGAACGCGAAAAAAAAACAGCTGTTTCATTCATTTTAGCCAGGTAGGTATTGAACTTTTCTATGAAACAGATGTTTTTGTTTTCGCGTTCACAGTGTTGGTACCTTAGAAAAAGTAATTAATATTGATGGGTACTTTAGCCCCCTGAAGTTTATATACACAATTATAGGAACACCTTGTATAATGCCTAATGTTTTTAAATTCCTTTCGATGCTTCGCATAATACTATGCAACAAAGTTGGTACAATCACGAGCACAATGCAATATGATGGCGTAGGTGGTAAGCTTGCAGATTGTCCGGGACAGGCTGACGGCTCTTACACGTGCCCCATAAATCGTTAGCTCTGCCCACGGTCCCTAAATGAATCATATTCCAAGCCATTGTCCTGGATTATCCCGACTGGAACATGCATGTTCTAGAACATACGAGCCTTGTTCGGGGAAGTTGTTGATTCGAGTAACAAAATAATCGTCACTGGTTTTCCCCGTTCTTAGCGGGAAAACCGAGATAGATTCATATGAATCAATTATAAAATCATAAAACGTACAGTAGGCATTAGAAGTTGATGAAAACTTGCTAGGTTTTATTTAATAAAAACTTTTGAATCATCATTTACTTTTGATGCTGACTGTACTTACTAGATACTTTTTAGCTTCAGATGGCCTCAGCTTATTTAAGTAAACAAGAAATATAAAGAATCAATAAATATCCATTATTATATTTTGACAGCCTTCACAGCTCGGTTGGTAGTAGCTCAGCCTTCTGCGTGCCGTATAGGCTGTGGATTCGATTCCTACCGAGAACAAACATTTGTGTGGTGAACATAGATGTTTGTTCTCTGTCTGGGTTATTATAAATTATAAGTATGTATTTAAAAAAAGTAAGTATGTTATTATGTATTATATCAGCTATCTGGTTCCCAGAGCTTTGCAAACAAGCTTTGGCTTAGTTTGGGCCTAGATAGTGCTGTGTGGAAAGACCACCAATATTTATTTTTAATATTTTTTTTATTATTATCTGTTTTTTTTTTGTTAATTATCATCCCGTTTTTGTGTACTATCCCAATGTTGACCGTTCGTTTTAGGATTTACCTAAAATGGGACCACAGCTTCGCGTGCTTCGGGCGGGCTTTGCCCTAATCCGGAGTGTACGCCTTCCCAGTTTCGAATAAATCCGCCCTTAATCCATAAACAAATAATTCGCTTTCTGATTTTTATAAATAATAAACCTAAGGAAATGAAACCAAAGTCTGCAGTTTAGTCAGACGTAGGTAGGCAAGTATTAGATTAGATATATTTAGTAAGACGGTGTATCTTGCCTTTTTATGTAAAGTATCTCATTAAAAGTTTTTTGGCTGTTTGTCACACTGCATCTTACTCATAAAATCTTTTAGCAAAATATAAACGATTGCCCTCTCTAACCATCATCATCATAAAATCATCATCAATTAAGAGTAGTAGAGCTCTTTGTGAAGGGCTCGTCCGGGGAAGTACTACCACCACGCCTTTTTCTGCCGCCAAGCAGCGTTTCTGTATTTCGGTTTGAAGAGTGTGGTTGCCGGTGTAATTACAGGCACATGAGGCTTAACATCTGTATGGCTCAAGTTGATGGACGCAGGGCAGTGCTTCGGAGGGCACGTTCCTATCGTGCGTGACTTACGAGGTAATGGTTTGTTATACTACTACTACATAGGCCTAGCAACTGTTAGACATAGACCTCTCCAAGCAATAAGGTACGTTACGTACTGATAAACAGGATTAATTCTATGATTCACGAGCATTACAATTGATCAATTCAAACAGGTGTTTGTTCCCTATAGGCCTAAAACAACTTATTATATTGTCAGCCGACTTGATACATTACCAAATAAATCAATACAATAGACCTAAATACATAATCGTGACAAATGCTAGGTATAATTCAGCACGTCCTCCCACACCGCTGTCAAAACATGTAACAAAATGGCACAGCTTAGTTTGTGTTTTGTAGGAAACGCTATTTAAATCATAGTTGACAGTTCGTTATTTTCATTTTTACCCGATTGCCGGCAACTGGGTTCTGTGTTTGGCGTATTTTGTATCTACCCTTCGATATTTTCTTTATTACCACGTAGCACCCAAACGGCTGGGTGGATTTTGATGATTGAGGCATCAAAAGATTTATCTCAACTTCCCGAGTGTCCTAGGATACAAAAAGTTTCAAAAATTAGGTGAGTAAGAAAGCAGGAACAATATTCTCACACATGAAAAAAAAACTTTACACAATCATAGCAATATGGGTATCAAAATCTAAATAGCAATAGAGTGATTTCAAATAATATATTTGTTTTTCATTTAAACTAAATTCTCAAAGAATAAACCATAACGCAAAATTCGTTAAGTCACTTTAGCGACCTAGGCCATGAGTGATTCAAAAATATATCATAAAACGTTCTCTAAAGTCATACAAATCTTTAAAAAAAACCACATCCAAATCGATGAAGCCGTTTTGAAGATATTACTAGTTTTGTTATCCTAAATCTTTAGGCCTCGACAAAAAAGCTAACAATAAAATATTTATTAAAAAAATAAAAAAACCCGACTGCCCAAACTAAAAGGATGGAACAATTTAATAATCACAGGCAGTCGGAGGCGTCAGTATACTGCTAGGACGGACATACACGAGCCTCCGACTGCGTGTGATTTTTAAGTTGTATCATTCGTCAAGACTGAACAACTGGAGTTCACTATCAAGAAGAAATTGAAAACATAATCTTGTTT
The DNA here is from genome assembly GCA_932294275.1 of Chloroclysta siterata. NCBI lineage: Eukaryota > Metazoa > Arthropoda > Insecta > Lepidoptera > Geometridae > Chloroclysta > Chloroclysta siterata. Next base: position 10,552,104 of record OW028598.1, read on the forward strand.
CCATCCTTTTAATTTTGGCAGTCGGGGGGTTTTTTTTTATTAATATTTTATTATCCTTATAACTAAAGACCGGTCATTATAGCAGTAGAGTAGGTCAGTTCAGCTCTAACTGGCAACTAGGCTCGTGTAGGGTAAACTAGTTTGAAGTCAGTCCACGGCTGACCTCACGCTTGCACATCAGTAATTTGTGTTCTGCGCAGTAAAATGAAATCAAACTGACTTGTTAAATGAATGGCGTCTATACGAACTCAGATTTCGGACTCATTCAGAGTTCGAAATCTGAGATACAGCCAAGAGTCGCCAGCCCATGGCCCAGGGGGGGGCAAGTTAATATTATGGAGGACTTCGTCTGCGCAGATGGTAGATTTTTTCCTACTTACTTGACACTTATCGTCATATTTTGGATAATTCACACAATATCTTTATAAATTATAGCCTATGTGTTATTCTGATGTATAAGTTATATTATTGTAAAGTTTCATTAAATTCAGTAGTTTTTACGTGAAAGAGTAACAAACATCCATCCATCCCATACGAACAAACTTTCTCGTTCATAATATTAATAGGATGAGAAAATATTAATTGTATTTACAGTCAAGAGCATGAAGCTTTACAGCTTGTAGCGCGAGTCTTTGCCTCTATGGCGATTATAATAAGAATGGTTCCAACAACTTAGGCCTTAAGGGGCTGACAACTATCAAACAACTTCTCGCTCGCACGTTTCGACATGTTGCAAGATATAAAATCACTAAACTCATTTTCGAAAAATCGCAATCAACCATTTTGTGTGCAATCACATTGCACACAGTTTAGTAAAAATTTCATTTTGATCGATACAAGTTTTCCTACTTAAAAGTTAGCTTATGTACGAAAACTAGTAAAGCAAACTTTTGAGTAGGAAAACATGTATAGATCAAAATGATTTTTTTACTAAACTGTGTGCAATGTGATTGCACACAAAATGGTTGATTGCGATTTTTCGAAAATGAGTTTAGTGATTTTATATCTTTCAACATGTCGAAACGTGCGAGCGAGAGTCACATTAGCTCTTGTCTTCGCCTTAAGACTTTGGTTTCTTTGCAGCTGGCTACGTTTTTTTAATCTCTAGGGGGGGCAGCTGCCTCTCCCAGCCCCCCCTTGGCGACGCCCTTGGATACAAGGTTTAGTCACTTGGCAGCAGCTATTAACATGACTTGTCTCTGGTATAAGGTAAAATTACAGGTATAAATGAGGCTTAACAACCGTAATGCCTGATGTTCATAGAGGTAGGCCAGTGCATCGTAGGGTTCATTCCGATCGTGCATGACTGGCGAGGTAATGCTTTGTTATAGGTTTGCTTTTAGTACCACTTAACGTCAGGTGGGCAATATGTTTGTTCCAACCGAGGCAGCGCAGTCAAGCGTGTTCTATTAACGTAACTTCTCTCTAAATAGGCAATGTAGGCAATTAGGGATCCGCCTAACCACGCGGATATACTCAACGTACCTCCTCCGCGCGATCAGGCGGCCAGTGTGTTAACTAAATAAATAAAATAAATAAATATTGGTGGACATTCCACATAGCACTATCTCGCCCCAAACTAAGCCAAAGCTTTTGATATGGGAACCAGATAGCTGATATACTACTTATATACCTACTTTTTTTTGTAAATACATACTTATAATATTATATAACACCCAGACAGAGAACAAACATCTATGTTCATCACACAAATGTTTGTTCTCGGTGGAGATCGAACCCACGGCCAACGGCACAGAAGGCAGAGCTACTACCAACTGAGCTGTGAAGGCTGTCAAAATGCCTTAGACTTCAAGAAAATTACAAACTCACTCAATCACTTACAGACATCTATTACTGAGGCTATTACGATTATAATAATGTCGCGATAAGTCTGGTGTCCCTTTGCTTTTTTTTATTAAAGGGGCTGGCAGCCGTCGAGCAGCTACACGATCGCACATTTCTTCATTTTGAAAGATTACTGAACAGCAAAAATATCATTTTGATCAAATAAGCTTTCCTACCAAAAAGTTTCAGAATCAGAATAATCTTAATTGTAAACTGTTGAATGTATTAGTTTGCCTAACTAGTTATCGTACCTACTTATGCAAACTTTTTAGTAGGAAAACTTCAATGACTTTATAACTTTCAAAATGTTAAAATGTGCGAGCGATAAGTTGTTTGACAGGTATCAGTCCCTTAAGTAGAGCAACATTTTTTCTTCCACTCTACTATGGCAATTGCCATCTCTTTACTAAATCGTGCCATCTTTCTTTTCCAGTCTTACTAATTTTGAATCAGGTAGTTTTTTTGAAAAAAAATTGTACAACTAGCTGATGGAACAAGCAGATGGCCCACCTGATGTTAAGTGGTAACCATCACCTATAACAAAGTATTGCCTCGTAAGTAAGGCACGATAGGAACGTGCCCTACGATGCACTGCCCTACGTCCTTCAACTTGAGGCATACAGATGTTAAGCCTCATGTGCCTGTTATAACAGCGGCAACCACTCTCTTCAAACCGAAACACATCAACGCTGCTTGGCGACAGAAAAAGACGTGGTGGTAGTACTTCCCCGGACGAACCCTTCACAAAGAGCTCTACTACTCTTAAAAAGGCGCGGTGGTAGGAATAGTAGTTGATGTATGTATGTAATAAGAGTGCCAGAACGCAGCAGCAGTGCAATTTAATAGTTTTAACTAGTATTATTTAATAGATCCTTGCAGTAAATTTAAGTAGACACCAAAGTACTTCTGTCTTCCATAAAGGGGGTATAGTATATCCACGTTAGTGTTCTCGGAGTTTAAGCAACAATGTTATTGGACACAGGTCTGTATCCAGAGCTATACCAAGCAGGAGCGCTAAAGCTGAAAATACAACCAAATTGATCCATGTTTGGCATTCCTTTCATTTCTGCCCCATTCAACCAAAGTGATTCAATTTGGTTGAACCGTGTATTTTCGGCTTGAACAACACACACCTTATCGAGAACGAATTTGAGGTTAGTCGCGTTAACGTATCGTATCCTTAGGGAGCGTATCCTTGTCACAACAGGGGCATTATTACACAGATACGACTAGACAGCGGCGAAAATCGGACCGTATTCCCTATGACTTAAGGTCGATTCACACATATCAGTGAAGCCACAGTTCCGACACAGTACCGGCAGAGTACCGGCACAATGCGAAATATTCTTTCACACATTCTCTATGAACGCATCCCCACTTCTCAGTGCCAGTGACGACACAGTGCTCTTAGTGTCAGTGCCAGAATGTATGAAACTGTGCCGGTACTGTGTCGGAACTGTGACTTCACTGATATGTGTGAATCGCCCTTTAGTTGATATTCCTAGTTGTCATTCTTAGTCCGAATAAGGTCGAATCTCGCTAGGATACGTTAACGTGGCAAATTTCAAAATTCATTCGTGATTAGCCTGCAGATTACTAATCGAATAAATACAGTAATTGTATAGTGAGAATGGATACTTAAGCAAAATTTAAACAAGATAACTTGCTCCTTTTTTTAAGACATGGGCTTGACTTAATATTCGAAATACGAAATCTGGTATCCATACAGAATGTGGTAATGATATCACCGAAACGACAAATTATTTCGGTGGTATACCTACGAATAAACAATTATTTATTCGTAGGGTATAATTACCTATTGCGCGCAGTGTTTAAGTATGTTCAAATATAGTGGGAGGTGCTACGGTAACCGAAAAATAATAAAGTGCTAGTCTGGGCATTATCAATAGTCCAATGTTTTTTTACAGTGAGTTTTAGTCGTGACTTGAGCAACAATAATAAATTACAATACTTTTAGAAAGTGAATACGGGGGTTCTGCCTTTGCCGATGATACAAGTAACCTTTAGCTGCCTTTACCTTTAGCTCTATTAGCCTGTGTTATTTCAAGTAATGAACTAAACCTTTACAAATATTACACATATTCCAAGCTTTATTTAAAACGGCCTGTTACATTGTAATTGATTCACAAAATCTACGAGCACTTATAATAATAAACTAGGATTCATTATTAATTAACTGCCCCGGGCGCAAGCTTCTTGCACCGACACTGACATGGGTGCGAAAGCTTTCTTGAAACCAGTTTAAACTTTATCGGCCGTTCTCGTATTGACCTTTTAAGCTCGACTGTGTCACTGCCTTTTTAAACCTTGAACGTATTTTCCTGTTCACGATTGTCAAATTATGCACCAACTTGCAAAAGTATAATAAAAAGGGTGCTTATATTTAATAGCATTATTCTCCTCTAAAAATCTACATTTTCATCTGAATTACCTACTAAGTCAGGCACCATCAATGCGCATCTAAAAAATACTATGTATACCTACTATATATATCTTAGCCAGTATATTAACTTCGATGTAAGCTCATTAAATACAACTTAGCATGGTAGTTATTTTTTAGCATCTACATTTGTAATAATATATTCAAGCAGTAAACTTCTAAAATATTGATATATGACACAAATAACGTAATTGTATCGACATCTAGTTTTATAACTCAATATGACAGTATGATTAAAATTCAGTGAAACATGAATAATTTATAACTCGTCCTATATTCTTTTATCATCAAAATGTTCCTTAAATTATCATCTAATAGTAAATTATAGCAACTGAATGTTAGGAACTATTGAGGGGAGACAAATAAAGACTATTTTTTTAAGAAAATCACTTTATGCCATGTTACTTATAGTTATTAAAGAAAGATAATATATATGGTTGAACTATAGTTATCTGGTATCTGATCTGCTTGATGCTGGTGGATGCGGGGGTGGGTGGGAAGTCCTTAAATGGGAAGTTTTTAAATTGCTAATTAATTTGTTAAATGATTACCTCACTAATTGTAGTATTCTGAGACATAATTCAGAGATAAGTGTAGGTAAATAAAAAATCATTTCTGGCACTTCTACGATGCACTACCCTGCATTCATCAACTTGAGGCATACCGATGTTAAACCTCATGTGCCTGTAATTACACCGGCAACCACACTCTTCAAACCGAAACAGCAACGCTGCTTGGCGGCAGAAAAAGGCGTGGTGGTAGTACTTCCCCGGACGAGCCCTTCACAAAGAGCTCTACTACTCTTAAATATGTAAATAGATCACAAATAGGTGATTTCATTGAATTCAAAACGTGACGAACGAACGTGTGTTGTGTGCTCTAACACAACTCTACCTCAAGTCCAAGTTTTTTTTTCGTTTTCCTATTGTGAGCCTGAGTTTTGTATAGAGCCACGAGAGTTCTCAGTTCGACGCTTATCGAGTCTCAGAACAAAATCCGGCCTGACGATACATAAAACGAAAAGCAAACTCAGCCTTGGGGTACTGGTTATAAAAGTTGCTAATGATCATTTTGAGTGTGAAACCGCGTCTGGACACGTTTTGTTATGTCGTAAACCCACTTCTGCTAACTGTTCTTACAACAACTTTGTATTTTATTTAAAAGATAGACAAACGGGCTTACGGCCCACCCGATGGTAAGCGTTCACCGTCGCCCATATACACCAACAACACTAGGAGCGATGTCGTTGCGTTGCCTACCCTAAAAAGTGTATGAATGCACCTATGGATTCTATCGGTAGTGTAGGGTACTCTTACTATTTCTTCATGTAAAATAGTATAACCAAGCAGAGTAAATTATGCTGAGAGGTTACCGTATGACATTACCCCACAACATGCAATGGCCTATGTCCAGCAGTGGACTTCTTCAAGCTGATGATGATAGAACACGTCCACTGATGACGTGCCTATGTAACATAATATCTCTCTTGAGATCTCTTGTTATTGGTCTGGCACCCGTACCCTTCAAATCGAAACATATCAACGCAACGCTAGCAAAACGCAGCATTACAGCTTGGCGCCAGTTAAAGTAAAGCTGTAGATGTCTACCGCTTTACTAAAAAAAGTAAAAAAGTTTTTTATAAGTAAAGCGGTAGACAGATGTCTAGCGCTTTACTTTTAGAGCTGTTACTGAGCTCCACCACTGGAAATAAACGAATAACTTATTTACCTACTGTTTCGTAAAGATAGCAATTTCCGAACGGAACTTTATCTGTCATATTTAAGTATTTTACTACCTACCTACCCCCATCTACCCAACTTCCTATCCATCACCAAAACCTGGGGGTAGACACTTGACGTTTCTACACCAGCCGTGCGAGTCGAGCTCCATATGGCTCCTCAATAAAATCCGTTAAAATCATCTTTCCACCGCGTAACACGGCAAAAACCAAGTCTCAAGAAAATCAGCGCCTTTAGCCAAAATCAGCACCTCATCGGAGTGGCAAGAGGAAAGTCCATCACGCAAGGCAAGGCCCAGGTATTTCCTTATCCTCAATCACTTCATCCCCACTACAACTTACTTTCATACAAAATTCACTTAGTGATACTTATTTAAGGCGAAGACAAGAGCTAATGTGACTCTCGCTCGCACGTTTCGACATGTTGAAAGATATAAAATCACTAAACTTATTTTCTAAAAATCGCAATCAACCATCTTGTGTGCAATCACATTGCACACAGTTTAGTAAAAATTTCATTTTCATCGTTATATGTTTTCCTACTCAAAAGTTTGCTTTACTAGTTTTCGTACAAAGGCAAACTTTTAAGTAGGAAAACTTGTATCGATCAAAATGAAATTTTACTAAACTGTGTGTGATGTGATTGCACACAAAATGGTTGATTGCGATTTTTCGAAAATGAGTAAAGTGATTTTATATCTTTCAACATGTCGAAACGTGCGAGCGAGAAGTTGTTTGATAGTTGTCAGCCCCTTAAGTAGGACAAGTTCGACGGTTCATTGATATTCGAACTATTTCGAACGCACATCTAAGCAGTTGTAGAGCAATAAATTGTTATTAATTGCTATTAGTGCCGCCAGATCAATTTAATATGGGATTTAATTACTGCAGCACGAATGTCAAGGCAGGCGGCCACTGGCCGTAAATCACGAGGGAGGCAGGTACTACACTCAGCGAAAAATGACAGTGAACAAGTCTAACTATCTACTGAAATACAGCCTCGCAGCAGTTACGTCACAGCTCAGTTAGTAGTAGTAGTCTACTAACTGAGCTTATTTATTTTCAAAAAAGATCTCGTACAGACCACTAACCTAACTAAACTTAAAATTAACAATACATAGGTAGTAATAGGTATAAAAGCTATTACACTACAATTACGCTACACGCAGCTAGGTGGACCAGGGCCCCGGTGCATAGAAAAAGAATCGGGCCCTCACCCCCTCTTTCCACATATTTTGATCTTATATTGGCCTTTACAATAAATCATAAAAAAACATTTGTGAGCTGGCTGACCCTCTCTTTTCAAAGCTTAGGTTTGAGGGCCCCCTGAGCTCCGGGGCCCTGGTGCACTGCACCACCTGGCCCTACGATAGCTACGCCACTGTCTACACGAGCCCCGCTGCCTTCTGCGCTGTAAGTTGTGGGTTGGATCTCCGCATTAAAAAACAATTTAAAAAAAACTGAAACAACTTCACGACTTTGATATCAGGCACGGTAGATGTTATCTCAGGCCCCTGAGTACCAACTGAAGATTCTTTGAGGATGTCTAAGAGGGTTAGTCAAAGGTACGTCCAAATAGTAGTAGTAATAATAGTTAGTACCATAGAATACGCATGGTACTTTGTGGTTCCGAAGTTGCCTGAAAACGAATGCTCATTAAATTTTTGGTGACGAACTGTTGTCAGAACGAAGTAAGTAGGTATATTTATAAAATTATAATTATAGGTACCTTCAAAGTACTTACGTAAATTTTCCTTTTTATGTGCGTCTTTTTGATGATCTTACTTCAGTCAAATTTACAAAGATTTGCTGTAATTAGGGTATGTGTTCGATTTATTCGGTTCATTTGCTTAACAAGCGTGTATTTCATTTTGGGGTCCTTAATAATTAGATTGTATGTACTTTTTTTGTGTTATTTCACTACTTGTTTTTGACGGCATGTCTTCTGTGTCCTTTGTAACACAACACAATCATTACTGTACCATTGATAAGGTTTCTACATAAAGTAAGATCTAATTCTAGCTTGAGCTACGCATAACCACATCATTAGGTTATCAGAGAATATTTATGCACGAAGTAAATTATCTTGGCGTGTAACTAGGCTAAATTCTTTCGTGCCTGATTTGTAAATGCTTAAAATATATAATTACACCCAGACAGAGAACAAACATCTATGTTCATCACACAAAATGCTTGTTCTCGGTGGGGATCGTACCCACAGCCTACGGCGCAGAAGGCCAACTGAGATGTGAAGCCTGTTAAATAGATAAATTGGTACAGTACTTCCCCAGACGAACTCTTTCTCAAAGAGCTCTACTCCGAACCTACTACTTCTGGTCGTATCACTAGTTTCACCTTATTTTTTGTCGCAATAGTATAGTGATAGTAACATTGGTAGTAACTTAGTTAAAGCAATGTCAATTTAAGTCTCATAGCAGCAAGGTTTCGCGTGTTAGTCAAGAGTGGTAAGGTATAGTTACAACAACAAAACACGAAGACTTTTATTTGTAGGGCTATGTAATAGTAGATTGTTTACCAACGGAGCAAACAACTATTTTTATGGCGAGAGTATTTTTTGAATCCAGAGCGGAGCGAAGGATTCTAGAGTGGCGAAGGATTCTAGACTTAGGATTCTACTTTAGAATCCTAAGCGTAGCGAGGGATTCAAAGTACTTCACTCGAGCTTAAAATAGTGTTGCTCCCGAGGTGGACACTCTACTTTTTATCACCCTCTATGAGAAAATAACTTAGTGCAACTTATGAATAATCATAATCATAGTCACAAATTCACGAAGCCACGAAGTCACAAAGTCACAAAGTCACAAAGTCACAAAGTCACAAAGTCACAAAGTCACAAAGTCACAAAGTCACAAAGTCACAAAGTCACAAAGTCACAAAGTCACAAAGTCACAAAGTCACAAAGTCACAAAGTCACAAAGTCACAAAGTCACAAAGTCACAAAGTCACAAAGTCACAAAGTCACAAAGTCACAAAGTCACAAAGTCACAAAGTCACAAAGTCACAAAGTCCCCAAGTCCCAAATTCACAAAGTCACGAAGTCACGAAGTCACATAGTCACAAAGTCACGAAGCCACGAAGTCACGGAGTCACGGAGTCACGAAGTCACGAAGTCACGAAGTCACATTGTCACATTGTCACATTGTCACATAGTCTCATAGTCATAATCATGTATTCATTGTAATTTTATTTATTTTCATAAAACTAAGTAAAATCTGAATTTGAGTAAACAATAATTATGAACAAAGGTGGAATGCGCGTTTCACGTGTTTTTGTTTATTTTTTAGTTCAGGCGCTTTTTTTTTATTATAAAGCCTGCTTGTTCATACAGTGTTCGTGATCTCTTTGGTGATTAGAACTTTTACTCAATAAGCACATTCCAAATTCAAATCACATTACCGCCCTTGGGATCAAAGTGCTATTTTGCTGCCTGTTTTCGAAGAGCAAACTATCTCTTTTCGAATTGATGTGATAAAAAAATAATTATTCCTCTGTGCTGAGTGTACATCAGCCACACAGCTCGACCCGCCCGCGGCCGCCATTCCGGTGTGCAATCGAATGTGACCCGTCGCAATCACACTTTTTATGGCAGCCGCTGCTCAAAATATTGCAGTGTTTATCAATTTCAGGAATAGACACACTGAAGCATATCCACGGATTTTTAAATGTAGCACTTTCGAGGAGCTTTTTCACTTTGACTGACTAACACTGAAACTGCGGTCTGTTCGCCGCTTGGCCGCTTTCTGATTTCGCCTATTATTTCTAGCCATGCATAGAAATTGTGGATCTTTGCCCCCTTTTAGAAATTGTGTACCTACTTTTTATTCGTTCATCGCCCACTTTCGTTATTTTCCCCCTTTACTAAACATCGATCAATAGACTAGTTTTTGGTACAAAACTAGAACTATAACTATCATCTTTAGATGTTTGATTGGCATATACTTATGCACCTATGCACATATTATATTCTCATGGATATTTTTATGAATTTTCAGAATAAAAATAGCAGTAGGTACCTACCTCAAGTCTGAGTTTTTTTTATTCGTATTTCGTAACGTCAAACCCTTTCATAACGAATCTCCATACATAAATGGCCTGACGTTACGAAATACTAAAAACAAAACTTAAACTTGGGGTACAGGAATCTAAACTATCAGATGTGTTTAATAACCGGTGCTGCTATCTGTGAATTGTGTACATTACTATTTCCACAGTGAACGTAGATGGTACCGTAGCGCGTAGCTTTGTTCGTAGCGAATCGTGTAGCAGTAGTCTGGCTTGACCGTGTCACAACGGGGTCTAAAATGAATTTCACAGATGGCGCTGCCTCTGCAAGATCTAGTACCTAAATGAAAAAAATGTTGTTGTTAGAATTTCTTATTTTTTTTATTTTTCAGCAACGGTTATGTTGATTTGTCTATTATGGCGAAGATAAGAATTAAGAAAGGCACTGACTGGTTCAAAAATTTTGTTTTTTGTTATTTATACAACGTCATAGATAAGAGAATACTAACAACGTGTAACATATTACCCCTATATGACCAAATGAGCAGACCAAGCACTGGAATACTTTGACGTGTGCAAATTTTGAATACTTCGTTTTCGAAATTCCCATGCAAAAGTTAAATTAATATTCTCTACGAAATTTGCAACAACCCCGATAATGTGAACATGACCTTGGTACATACGCTATTTGCGTTTACTAATAGGTGGCAGTTCTCTTACCTATTTAATCTACAGTTCACAATTAAAAGTCAACTAACAGCTGGTAATAGGGCTGCGTTATGTTGTGTTAGTTTCATTTTGGAAAAAAATTTAGAGGCATTTCATGAATGAAAAACTTTGAAATTTCAAAAATCTTATAACAGAAGTTGTTTGCAATGACCTGTAGAATACCCTACTTCCGGGTATTATGTTACATTTTTTTTTCTGAATACAATGTAGAAATTTGATAAAAATGGCAGAAGTGCCGTTATCCATATTTATTTCAAAGTCAAAGTCAAAAAGCATTTATTCACTTGAATCAAAAGTATCACTTTGATACGCCTTCAAGCTTGTTGAATCTTGGTGACAGATCCACGTGACCAAGCCCAGAACAGGCAACAAATATAATATACGGTCTAGGTTATGGTTGAGTTGAATTCGTTACGAGCTAGAATATATCCTTCGATCGGTTCTAGACATCACAGGTCATTGTCATATAATTAGTGCCGGTCGTTTCATAGGCTCATGCTTTTGTTTTCAAGCGTGTTTATGCTGAAGCGTTCATAATACCTATGTACGTATCACATCAATGAGTAATATTATTATTCTAAAACTGTAATATAGAGGTAGTTTTTCGCTATTTCATTGTCTAAGCAACTCTTAAGCAGCGGCAGCTTTAAATATTCTGCAATTTATTTTTTAATGCTGCTGCTCTTTTTTATATTCTACGAGCGTCCGTTAGTAGCTCGATGGTTCCTTGTTCATCGAGAAGGTAATCTCTTATCTTCTTATTCTTGTCGTGTCTTCTTCTTTCGATACTATGATATGTGCACGCTTGTCTTTAAATCCACATATACTTTTTACCAAACAAAGCACAGTTAGAATCGGAAGTTGAATAACATTCGATTTAAATACTTGGAAAATCCCGCACCCGTGCCTTAAGATCAAAATTTTGGTTAATATATGAAGATTTGCCTTGGTTTATAAATAAAATTACGGCACATCTACATAATGCGAATAAAAAAACATTAAAAAATACTCAAACTGTAGATTTCTTTTATACTTGTAGCTCATCTGATGTTAAGTGGTAACCATCACCTATAGCCAAGCGTTGCCTCGCGAGTCACGTACGATATGAACTTGCCCTACACTGCACTACCCTACAGAGTGGTAGCCATCACCTACAACAAAGCATTGACTTCTGGTCTGACTGTACTTCCTGTGATTCAACTCGGTTTCCGTGGGATGCATCTTGTTAATATAAATCAATAAAAACTAAGTGCAGCCCACACTCTATTAACTTAGGCACCTACTTGATTTGGATGAACTCTCTTTTGTTTGAAAAGCATCGGTTGTAGTGGGTGTGAACTCGCCTTTTTATCGTGAGGACTTGGGATCGAGTCCGGTCGGGTCGGGCAATAGAAAAATGTATGGTCGCAATGCAAGTGCTCTTAATCGGTGAAGAAAAACATTGAGAAAAATGAGTTAGTACTCTAGCAGTTTCTTAGTTTTTTTTATAACTAGCTGATGGAACAAGCAGATGGCCCACCTGATGTTAAGTGGTAACCATCACTTATAACAAAGCATTGCCTCGGAAGTCACGCACGATAGGAACGTACCCTACGATGCACTGCCCTGCGTCCATCAGCTTGAGGCATACAGTTGTTTAGCCTCATGAGCCTGTAACTACACCGGCAACCACACTCTTCAAACCGAAACAGCAACGCTGCTTGGCGACAGAAAAAGGCGTGGTGGTAGTACTTCCCCGGACGGACGAGCTCTTCACAAAGAGCACTACTAACTCTTAAAAAGCCATATTAGTTAAGCCAAACTCGATTTGGCTACATTATTACGATGATTCTCCTAGCAATAATTATATTAGAATACGGCGCATGTTTTTAATTATTAAGGTAACTATACCCACCTACTTACATATAGGTAGGTAAGTACTTTTACCTTAAGGAATACAGAAACGTAATACAAACTTATTTTATTATTTATTGATCTATAATAACATAAATAGGTACTACGTTTATTAACATAGTAAATATGCGTTATTGTCAGCTTGAAGGCTGTTGTTTTATTACTCGTAACACAAAATAAATAATTAGTTGAGGCAGTGTAGAGGTTTTTGAAAATGATTTGAATGTTTTTTCGAGGTGCTCGTTAAAGTGGCCATTCACAGCAACGAATAGCATAATAGTAGCGTATTCGTCATATTTTTTCCCAAATGTTTTGTGACTCTATATGCCTATTTTCATGAACAAGACGAATAAGACAAATGTAAGAATACCGCTGTTCGTAACGATGTGTTTAAGTTATTCGGACTGAAGGCACTGGTGGTCTAGTGGTAGCGGCCTCGGCATCCGATCCTAAGGTTCGAAACCGGTCGAGTACCAATGAGTGTTTCTGTTCAAAAATGTATGTGCACAATACCAGTACTCTCAAACGGTAAAGAAAAACATCGTGAGGAAACCGGCATATCGTATAAGCTAAAAGTTCTATAACATGTGTCAAGTGATTGAAATGAGCCTCTTGAGGCGCACTTAATATCCTTTCACCACACTGTTTCGAAAGAAACTAGTGACACGATAAGAGAGAGAGTTATTCGGATTCTATACAATAAAGCCGAGCTATAAGCAAATAAATATATATTAGAATGTTATTTATTAAAGTAATTGCTTTATCATTAAACTATAGGTATTAATAACTTTACTGCATGACCGAGAATAGTGCACTATTCAAATGAATAATCAAAATTAGTAAGCATTTAGTTCAAATCACGTGGTTTATGGCATTTCCATTTCATCTAGATATTAGGGTCACATCAAATACGAGTGAATATGTGGCGACAGGCAGTCAGGCATGAACTGTGGGTAACTTAATACCTACGGAAGCCAATTCTAAGGTAGAGTGCTCTAGAACTTCGGGTCATCGATCGTGCCAGACCTACCTACAGTTATACACTATTTTGAAATTACAATGCATTATCGTTGGTTATTAATTTTACAGTTTTATTATCAAAATGCATTCGAGGATGCATTAAAGTTTACGAGTACGAAAACGATGTGAACAGTAAATTAGCATTAGATGCATTTGTGTCATGTTGATAATGATTTAATAAACAAATTGATAATGAGAATGCAGTTGATCCTTCAGGAGCGGGGTTTTGATAGGCAAGGAGCGGATAGAGTTGCAGAGCTCGCCGGCTGGATGGGGCTAATGTGAAGTCATACATGTGTTGTTCTCCATTCATGGCACACGCCACCTCGTCACTGTACAAATACACAACAAATTCAAGTTCCCTAGAATATATTTTGTTTGCACAACTGTGAAAAATATACCCACTTAGCAAATATAAAAACAATTGTTTTATGTGGTGCCTCACAACTTAGTCCGCGCGAGTGCTCTTGACTGTTTGTTTCGATTAAAAACATGAGTGTAAAATACGGAGCGACTGATCTACATGATAAAGTTGAAAGTGAAAAAAGTGATTGCAATGGCGTGGAAATTCATCTAAGGTACCATACTTCTCCAGCATTCTTATCAGTTTCGGACGGAGCATTATCTAATTCAATGCGAATTCTCTTCCGTGCAATTTGTCCAATTGGTAACAAGCGGCTGTTCCAAATTAGGACACAAAACGGGGAATCATTCAACCTATCAAGTTAATCTACTGTGGGATTGAGGAAAACTTCAATAAACTTACAAGTCCCATCTCCGTGGAAAGAAATCTAAGTGAGAGATATGAATTCTGTTTAAGTTGAGTTCTTTGTTGCTCCATTAAATCGTTAACTACCGGCGCGGCTCTGTAACACGACGCGGCCATAGTCAGTTCCTAAGAAACATATTAGAAGTAGAAGTAGAATTAGAAGTAGAAGTAGAATTAGAAGTAGGTTTTTAACAATACTTGCCTGAGTAGGTACCTACTCGTAAACCGAATTAGTTTTTCATAATTACTTACTCTAAATTGAAATGTAAAAAAAGTAAGTTATAATTATCGACCTACGTTTTAAATACCAAAATACACAATAAAATGAATTAGTTAAATAAAATGTAATACTTGTAGATATTTCATTACCTATAAGTAATTAATAGATTTCTTAAATTTGTTTCTCTAAAATTTCCTTCAACAGATCATAAATCTGATAGGTAATTGATTATTTATAAAGCTAATTTATTTATAACTAGCGGCTTCCCGCGGCTTCGCACGCGTTGGTGAACCGTGATTGAGCCACAAACATCCAAACATCGTAACTTTCGCATTGATTTGTATATTATTAGGGTAGGATTTTAAATACCTACGTAGGTATAAGAGATAACTATAGGCGTACATTACCCATAATAGGTAGGTAGGTATAGGTACTGAGTTTAGCACAAACATGACAAATACAACAAAGACAACCTTACACGGAAAGTATGTACTTATCTGTTCCTAGTTTCTACCCCAAAAACAAACGAAACGAAACAGCTGCACGACTTTGATCCCCAGGCACGGTAGATACCCTCAAATCTCTTCGTGCCAACTCAAGATTCCCGTTTTTAGAATGTCCCTTACAAACATTGACGCCTCGTTGTATCCTTTTTACTCGATCGCAACGTAGGAGGGTAACGTTTTAGGAGTTGTTTTCGAAAATCAAACTGTCTTTTTGTTATTTATCCACAGAACATAATTATTTTCTTTTAGTTTGAAGTTAATTATACTACGCGTTAAAAATCTCCCATACAAAACTTGAAACTTTGGCAGTCTTTTGCACCCTTTGCAGGGGTAGTTTTAAAATATTGAAAACGTGATTTTAAATTATTTACTGTGTGGAGTATACAACGTGTAAACGACTGTACGACATTAAATTAATACACGTGTAGTATTACTATCTAGTATTGATTTAAAAAAGGTTGTATTAACATTCATTCATAATTGAGATTTTTTTATTTTCAAACAAACTAAATATCAGAATAAGCATAAAATTATTGAACATTCTGTATAAACACACAAACAAAGCAACGTACGTTCATTCAATGCCGCGCCCCGCGCGCAGAAACCGCACATACATACCTACTACGACTAAACCTAAACTGTGCCGCGCGCCTGTGCCTAAAGGTGAACGCCCTTTCAGCGCGGGCGCGCGGCCGGCGGCGCCGGCGGCGTCTTTGATTCGCCGATATAGTAGAGCAACGTTAGCATGTAGGAAAAATAAAACTAGTTAGGTACCTCAAATCCGTACGTTTCCAATATGCTCACGTTGTTGCATGTTGCACATACAAATGAATGCACTGAAGAGCTCCTTCAACTGTTCTAGAGTTTGTTTTGTATGCCTAGTTTCACAATTATCTTTCCCTTCATAATACAAGTTCTGCATTTTGATGACATTAACAAGACACACACACTCACACAAAAAGTCTATTTCGCGGTACCAAATCTAGACACTAGTCACGAGTAATAACACGAATTTACAATTTTCAAAATTAGATATGTCAAGGTCGCTACCAAGGCGATTGTTTACTAAATAATAATGTCTTTCACTGGCCAGACTGGCCACCGGGCGGCAGAGTGGCACATAGTGGGGCGCGCTACGTACCTATCTGTCTCTATCACACACGTAAGCGGAATGATATCTGTCCTTGTCGCACAGCGAAATTTTACAATGTGAGCGCACAAATATGTTTCTTATGCGGTCTAACGCGTATAAATATGATATCTCTGTCCTTTTTTTCGTTTGATTGATGAGTCACATGACTTCATGACCCCGGAAATTTGACCTCATCACCGGCGATTAGAGATACAGGTTGCATAGAAATTATTTATTGGAAAAGTATCGATATCTCGATAAATATTCAGGCTTTTTTGATAAAACCAACTCCTAAAATCTAAAAATGCAATTAGGAGTACGTGTTTCAATTTAATGTCGTACATGACTTTACACCTTGTATTTACTTCAAGTTTGAAATCAATCGCACTATGCGTAAAAAATCTCCTATGCTAACTTTTACAGTCATTTGCACTGCAGGGGTCATTATCAAAAGTTAAAAGCGTCATTCTTAATTATTTTTGTTTCTTAGTATATTTACCTCAAGTTTTAAGTCAATCGCACTACGCGTTAAAAAACTCCCATACAAACTTGGCATCCCTTATTATTTATTTGCACACTTATTAAGGGTAGTTTAAAAAAACTAAAAATGCTTTTGCAAATTTTTAGCCTTGGAGTACATCTACTTCAAGTTTCAAGTTTGTAGATTCAAGGAATACAAATTTTCATACCAACGTTTTCAACTCTTTTTACATCCTTAGGGGTTGAATTTCCTAGAATCCCTTCTTAGTACACCTCTACGCTATAAGACCTATGTACTCTTCAAATTTCAAGTCTCTAGGACCAGCGGTCAAAAAACTCCCATACAAACTTTTAAATCCCTTTGCACACTTATTAAGGGTAGTTTTAAAATACGAAAAATGCATTTCCTATTTTTTTGCCTTTAAGTACATGTACTCCAAGTTTCAAGTTTGTAGGTTCAAGGAATGCTATTTTTCATGCAAACGTTTTCAACCCTTTTACAACCTTAGGGGTTGAATTTCCAAAAATCCGTTCTTAGTACACCTCTACGCCATAAGACCTATGTACTCTTCAAATTTCAAGTCTCTAGGACCAGCGGTTAAAAAACTCCCATACAAACTTTGACATCCCTTTGCACACTTATTAAGGGTAGTTTTAAAAAACTAAAAATGCCTTTCCTATTTTTTTGCCGTTAAGTATATGTACTCCAAGTTTCAAGTTTGTAGGTTCAAGGTATACTATTTTTCATACAAACGTTTTCATCCCTTTTTACACCCTTAGGGGTTGAATTTCCAAAAATCCCTTCTTAGTACACCTCTACGCCATAAGACCTATGTACTCCTCAAATTTCAAGTCTCTAGGACCAGCGGTTTAGGCTGTGCGTTGTCTATATGTCAGTCAGTCAGTCAGTCAGGACTTTGATTCTTATAGTATTAGAGATTTATAAAAAATCAAATAAAGCGACTCTATAATAGTGAGTGGTTCTCAGGTTGGTTCTGTATTTTTTAGGTATATTAGGTGCTAGGTAGGTACTTAGGTAGGTATTACTGTCCTTTCGAGCAAGGCACAGAAGAGATAGAATAGATAGATAGATCATAATATTCATAATGTAAAACGATCCCTTGGTCGCAGGGTCTTGTGGTTATGAAGGTACTTTCAATTGCAACATTTCCAACTATTCTAGGGCGGGCACGACAAAGTCCGCTAATGCGTTAGTCATAATATTTCCGCTTCTACTTTATCGAAAACATTTTTTTTATATTATTTATTTAATTATAACGGTCTGCTGAACAATTAGAGTAACTAATTACAAGAATACGACTAAAATTAAAATACAATACAAATTATTTCAGTCAAGTTCAAATTAAAATTAAAATACAATTTATAATAGATCAGTCAAGCTTACAAATAGTGTCAGATGAAGTTATTAAAATATAATCAAAATAAACCTAAATTAAAAACTTTATAATATATTCTATATAATATAAAATTTAATACGGAATACATTTAAATTCGATTTAATTATTCGATTTCACAAAACCTTAAATATTCTAACATATTTTTTTTCCAGTCATCTGCAAATATATCGCAGTGTGGGTTGCTTTTCAGTACCTTGTCGAGAGCGGTGAGTGTTCTGGGTATTGGGGAGTGCGCGCGCGCAACCGTGCCTGCCTGCAACCTGTTTTTCAGTTTTTTTTACTTTGGTCGAATCTAGCCTTAAAATCCAGACCAAAATAAATATAAATTTATTTTTATTTGTTAGCCTAAGTTCGTATGAGCTAGTTGCCACCTCTGAAGGCGGGTTTTAGGCCACCCTAAGGCCTCCGTCATGGCGATAGAGTCTATGTCCACCATCCACTGCCTGTGAACGGAGTGTGCTCCGAACGGACTCAGATAGACGAATAAAGATGTGTAAAAAGTCCTCCAATCGCACGTAAAACGTAATTTGTATTTACTCCGTGACCAAAGTAAATGTGTTTGTAATTCAACGTTGAAAAACAAAGTTATTCAACTTGATCTTCATTAACTTATTTCAAAGTGATCCTTCTTGTTTTTATGACGTCAAAGTGATCCTTGTGAATGTACCTACCTACCTACCTCTGAATAAAGAGCGTGATGTCATAAAAACAAGAAGAATCTAACGCCCACTTCCTCGCGACCAAAGCCTAGAAGAACAGGCCACTGACGACCACTTCCCTTTCTGTTTAGTGGTCAATACAGAAGGCGATGGTGGCGGATGGGTCAGAATGCCCTCTACGGGCTGGGTCATGTCTACAACGACCTGTGCGCTGCCATGTGGTTCTCATACATGATGCTGTATTTCCAAGCAGTACTAGACATGAGAGCGGCTGTTGCAGGCACCATGCTACTATTGGGTAAGGTTCAGCGATAGTTAAAACTCTTTAGTCATCGCACCTTCACTATTTAGCCGTCTAAGTAGTGAAGGAAACTTTAGTGTCTAAGGGGAAGTTGTTTGCCTTTTTCTTCGCTAGAATATTAAAATTGGTTTATTGAAATCGTTATTCTTCAGAGAATTGAGATCCACGTGAAAGATATCACAATAGCAACTAAGAACACTAGGGATGAATGTGGATGGATGGATGGATAGGAGTAGTGGTAGACCAAAGAAAAGATGGATGGGCTGTGTGAAAGATGACATGAGTAAGAAAGCAGTGACTAGTGAGATGACGGCTAATAGAGGAGAGTGGAGAGAAAAAACCTGTTTGCCGACCTCACATGAAGTGGAATAAGGGCAAGAAAAATGATGATGATAAATCTACTTACATACCTACATAATTTTATAACTAATTAATATTATATGGGGCTATACCTTCTGTATTTGACAGCAATCTCATCTACTATGTAGTTTTCACTGAAACACGCACGATCTTGCTTTATAAGGAAATTATTTTTCTAATTAAGCATTAATTTTCAGGGCAGGTGGTAGATGCTTTAGCCACTCCAATTGTAGGTGTGCTAGCAGACAAATACGGCACGAAGAAAGCATGGCACTTAGCTGGTAAGTTCTTACTCTTAATTTTTGTGATCTTTTGCTCAACAATGTTTTATGTGGGTCTTAAAATGGGCTGTTATGCATTTTCACTGAAAAGCGATCTATTTTTCCAAAAATAACCCAGTGAAGAGTAGGGTCTACGATGGTAGGTTTTGACCAACTTTGACAATTGGAAAATTTGTTACTGCAACAGTAAATTCTGCTAAGGCAGGAACTGGTACAGTAAACTGTCGCTGAACTCACAAACAAACCTTTGTTCTTTAGCAAGGAAACCTCAACACCTAGTTCAATTTCTTCGGTGACGTAGACAACTCGAACTAATACCTATCTACCCGGAATACTATAACAATTAGTATCTTTTTACTGAGTACCTGCGTGGGAGTACCTACCAACAGTGTACCTAATGATGAAAATAGACAGTACCTAATCTCTATACTTATTGGCAGATAATTCGGTTCAAAATGATATCGTCAACCTTTTGTTTTGGTTTTTTTAAATTACAGGTTAGCCAATAGTTAATATTTATTTATTTATTATCCATCAATACAAAATCACCTACCAATTCGTCACTCGAACTTGCTTATAAAAAAAACTATTTAATTCCAGGTTGCGTCCTAATCACATGTACATTCCCACTCCTCTTCGTGCGGTGCTGGGGTTGCTGGGTCGGCGGAGCAGCCGAGTACCTCAACTGGTGGATGCCGCTGTACTATGCGATACTCATATCGCTCTTCCAGATCGGGTGGGCGGTGGTGCAGATATCCCACTTGGCCATGATCCCGGATATCTCAGACAACCTGCAAGTGCGCTCCGAGCTGACTTCGATAAGGTTAGAGATATGTACCAAAGTCCTATACTATCCTCGGACAGAAAAGCTTCCATGCTTCACGACGGGCATGACCACAGAATAGCATGACTATTACCTAGTAATGAAGAACAGGACGAAGAAGAATTAACAAAGGTTCTGGTGAAGACTTGCGACAACTAAACCATCCAGTAGATTGTATTTTGACATCTTCATAGTTCATTAGGTACTAATATTTTACATGCTGCATTTTTAACCACACTGGATAGATTGAGCAACTCCTTTAGTTATAGTCCAAAAATAAAAATCTTAATTTACAAATAACACAAGCTAAATAACTTCAACTATTTCAGCCAGCTTTTCTGAAAGTTTTTTATTTTACCTTTCAGATATATGGCTTCAGTTATTTCAAGTTTGGCGGTCTACCTCATAACATGGGTGGTTCTGAGAGCAACCAACTACAGTACTTTCATTGGACCAGCTGATGATTTTAAATTTAGGGTGAGATTGACTATTTATTTTAATATGCATTCTAGGTAACATTTCAAATTGCATTACTTTCACTGTTTCCATGCAATCGTTTTAGCTGATAATGACTATAAATTAGTGGATAATGAGATATCATAATGAATCTAGCTCTGTTTAAAACACGCAACAAACCATGTTCATTGACTGAAAATAGAAAAAAGCGTCGTGTTACTCTCTTATATTATTCTTCGTTTGCCATGCCAACATGATATGACCAAGCAAAGATACTTTACTTTCTGTTTATCGTTTGTTTCAGAATGTCTCCGTCATAATAACCGGCATCGGTATAGTCACGTTCGCTTTGTTCCAAGCGTTCTTCAAGCTCAAAGACCCGAAGGAGCAAAAGGCGAATGGCCATTCATTGAGCAACGGGACCACTGTGACGAGTAATGGAGGAGAGGCGGGGGAACCTATTAAGTTCGCCAAGTCGAAAATAATGTACTTCCTGCAGATGCCACTGCTGTACCAGACTAGTTTATTGTGAGTTGATGATTAAAATTATATGGAGAATATAATTGTATCCAAAGCATCCAAAGGTTGGATGCTTGGATTGAAATTGAATGAAAAAAGTCCAAGGTCTAATCTCTTCAGATGTACGGTAGACATCTGAAGAGATTTCAGCTAATTCTATTAGAGTGGGACGAATATTTATTTTATATTCGGTATTCGGCATGGCTCGGTAGGTTTACCGAACATTCGTATTCGGCCGATTGCCTGAACCCCAACTCTGAATTATGTTTACCATTTTTCGTATTTCGTTCATCGTAACGTCAGACCTTTTTTGTATGGAGACTCGTGAGTTCTCAGCACGCCCGATCGAAGCGCTTATATCTCCATACAAATCCGGCCATACGTTACCTACCTAACAGAAAACAAAAAAACTAAAAACGTTAAACAAATCTCAGTCTTAGGGTAGTTACCTACAAACAAGCACGGATCTGTCTGATATAAACTCGCTCATGATCACTAAAGAGCATTCTGCATCATAAGACAATATACATATAAACAATATGTTTACAATATACCTATATAAAGGTCTGACCAAAATGTTGTAGGTACAACCGGTCACGGTCACGGTCACATTATCTCGAGACCTCGCTGGAATGCGAAAATGAAATGGATGCTCGTTTTGCGCACCATATCAGAAGAGCGCCGACGCGACGTGACGTCATCGACGCCAGGTCTCGAGATAATGTGACCGGGTTGTACCGTGTTGTAGTTCCACGTGGACAAAGTCCTGGGGCGAACACTGTGTGTGATACGTCACACGGCTATTACGGTTATGGGCATGCCCATCGTGTCCACAACGGTGAATCCGCGCTTGGGTACAAGTGATATCCAGCAGCTTGATTACAGATACGTATTCTCCCGCCTCTACTGGGCGCTAAGCCTGGTCTACGTGCCGTTGTTCTTGGAAGAGCGGCTGTCCGTGAACCCCAGCGCCGGCTCGGAGCTCGTAGCTAGTGTGCCTCTAGTGCTGTACGTCTCGTCTTTCTTCTTCTCGCTGATGTTCAAGAGCAAAATGAATATCATGGGCAATGAGGTGAGACCCTGCCTGATGGAAAGCGTATGTAGATAGGTTCCTTGGTAATTAGTTATATGTATAAAAATTCTAGGTCTCCTCTAAAACTTTTCACAATTTACTTTTCCTTTTGGTCTAAAATTGTGCGCAGGCGCAACTTAATTCCTAAGTACATACTAAGCATTGGCATCGTCACGTAATAGGTACTTAAATCAAGCTAACTGATATATTTCGCAGAATAATTTTAAGAGTAGTAGAGCTCTCTGTGAAGGGCTCGTCCGGGGAAGTACATACTACCACCATGCCTTTTTGTGCCGCCGCTTTTTCAACGCTTTTTCAGCGTTGCTGAGCTCCGGTTTGAAGAGTGTGGTTGCCGGTGAAATTACAGGCACATGAAGCTTAACATCTGTACCTATGCCTCAAGTTGATGGACGCAGGGCAGTGCATCGTAGGGCACGTTCCTATCGAGCGTGACTTATGATGCAATGCTTTGTTATAGGTGACGGTTACCACTTAACATCAGGTGGGCCATATGCTTGTTCCATCAACACGTTGTATGAAAAAATAATATTGTAAAAATAATAATTACTTAAATGTAAATTTACTTTTAGGTGTGCTACTTGGTCGGAAGTTTCTTGAGCCTTGTCAGCTGCTTGTGGATAGCGCTGGCCATAGATCCCCACGCAAGCATCGTGCAGATTTACATGGTGGCGACTTTGATAGGTATAGTAGATACCTTCATTACGATAAGGCGACAAATTTCAGCCTATAAAAAAGAAAACGTGCTTTAGATCAAATAATTTTAGTTAAATCGAGAAGGCATGCCCTCCTCTCAGCCTAGGCGGTGTCGGTCAGCAAATATTTGCTGAGCTATGTCCCGTGGTTCCTCAAGATATTTACCTGCATCATTTGAGAGCACTAACTTTTAGCACATAGGTACATAGTACCTTGGTATAATAGTACCGGATTTCAAACTCGGAACGAAATAACGTCCTCATAAAATTAAAATTGCAGTGGTGCACCAGGGCCGTTGTCCACCCTAGCTAAGCCACTGGGCAGCAGTAGGTGTAGTGTATAGTAACAATAAACTATGCGCGCTGTCTGGGTAGGCGGGTGACGAGAGAACGCGCTGTCGCGGGCACTCGATTCCAGCCGCCACCTCAGGCGGACGTTACCCAACTTAAGTGTTTCATTTGGTACCCAAGCAACCTGTACAGTACAGTAGGTATAGGCAGATACATACATTTTGTCTACATCTAGGTGCGGGCAGCTCAATAACACTGGTATCCAGCCTCTGCGTCACAGCTGACCTGATAGGTCCACATTCACACCAAGGGGCTGCCATCTACTCGATCGTGACTTTCGCAGACAAACTCGTCACTGGTATAGCCGTTGTGGCTATCGAGAACTAGTAAGTTGTGAAACTAGCATTAATACCAACTCCTACTATTTAAGTAATTGTTCATCGAGGTTAGTTTTATGAATACTACTGAATTCATTGTTAACAGCTAGCTAATTAACAAAAGCAGGTTATGGCAGCACTGTAGTTTTGTAAAAACCTGTAAAGTCCCGCTTGCTCAAAACTTAACTCGAACCAACCAAAACCAAGTCAATCCCATAATTAATGCTTTAGAACTTTTTAGGTTCTACGACAAACGGTTCCTCACGATGTTTTCCTTCACCGTTTGAGAGTACTTGCACTGTGCACATATAGTTAGGTACATATAGTTAGGAACAGAAAAACTTATTGGTGCACGACCGGTGTTGAACCCATGACCTTAGGATCGGAAGGCGGGCACTACACTAGACCACCAGTGCTCTTTACTAGTTTGTCCTATAGGAGAGTAACAATATTAAGATACCACTTACCCAACATTCAATTGTTTCCAGCAAATGCGAAGACGTCTTGGAATGCCCGCAGTATTACCGAGGAGTACTGACTTACGCATGTGGGGGGAGTGCGATCCTTGGCATCCTCTCTTTGTCTATCACGAAACTTGCTTCCACAAACAAATCCGAAAAGCAGAATAAAGATACTCCTCTCTAAGATCGGCCTTTTAATGCGAGATAACCTTCTCGATTGACAACCAGGTACCGAAAGACGGGTGATGGAGAAGACTTCTAAACCTTGGAAACTTATTCCAGCTTATACCCAGCAGTGGACTTCCTCAGGTTGGAAGTACCTAAGTAAGGTCTGGGTGATGATACCTACTCTACCACAAAGTATAGGTACTTACACCTTCAGTATTCGGGAATGGTATAAGCAGACCCTGTGTATTAGCAGAGTGGTGCACTTTTCCATGAATCGTTTTCTTCATTTAGCGACTTTAAAAAGCCAATATTCCATTCAAGAGTATCTAAAATTCAAACAGATGACAGATTTAATACTTCAAAAAATAACTACATAATCAATAAATTAATTTATTAAATCTAATATGAGGAAAATGCATGCGATATTATTGTTCAAGTACCATTAGGTACCTAGATACCTGCTTAAATGCCTGCTTTTAAAATTAGTTTAGATTATTTTTTACATTGTAGCTGTTTTTTGTAACTAATTAAATAAAATAAAATAAATGAAGGTAGTTTTTACAGATTAAATAGTCTTTTAAATATTTATTGAGTCAAAGTTTGAGATAAAAACCATACAGTTAGGTATCTACACGGATATGCATCAGGCTATACACTGCTCGATCTCATGTCCTCAGTCCTTGCACTTGTAATTTTTCTTTGGCTATGTATAGCTTGATCTGTACACATGTGTACAAACATACAATACAGATATATTGTAGCGTACAATATCTATATACCTTCTATAGGTATTAAATACTTAATCATATAAATGCTGCTTACAAGCTTAGTACCTACCTACATTGCACATTGCAATAAGGGCATTTAAAGTGCCTGCTCACATGGATAGACCTACACAATAAATATCTACTCAACCAGTTACCTACATGCATTGACTATTTTTAAACCAGATAAATGTTTTGGATTCAAGTACCTACCTATCAAATACAAAATTGATACAACAATTTTATTGTACTTTATTTATATAACTAGCTTGATTGGATTCAAGTTGAACACACTGATATATTGATCATAACTATAAAACTTTCTATTGATATCAGCTTTGACATGCAATGTTAGGTTAAGAAAATATTTGTGATATTTTGCTTTCGCTTTTTTCATTAACTTTTGCTTCTTTGCGCAAGCTGAGTCACTCATGTGTGCCTGGATGTGTAAGTTATATAGATTAGGACATGCTTCAATGATAACTTCAGGGTTAGCAATATTGGTATCTTCAGCTGCACTCTCTTCTTCCAAAAAAACACTTTCCAAAGTTTGACATTTTGCTAGAGAGGCAAGCAATAACTTAAAATCTATGTTCCTATCGAGTAGTCGAAAGTTTTTCAAAGTCTTACTTTGGTTCAGGTAATTCGAAATAGGCTGAAAACAGGGTGATATTGCAGGAGCGTCCACATTAAGAGTGACTAGATTGACACAGCTCTTAAAAAGAACTTTGAAGAACTCCGATGTGTACTTGACAGACCCTGTCAAACTCAAGAAGGTAAGTTTTCCAAGATAATTAGATTGAGCTGAAAGTGTAACAGGATTCATTATATACTCATCACATATGATAGACAGTTGCAGTTGATCCTTGGATTCAAAAAGACTATCATAATGTAATGCAACATCTGGTGGTGCCTTGCGTTTGCCTTTACCCTTATATGGTATTTCTAATTTAGCATCTGGCACAGTAGGGCTTATATAAAACCAATCATATATCTTTGGAACTGGAGTTTCGTCAGTTTGGCTGCATTCCCAAGGGAAGTACGGTCTCAATTTTTTTGTTAATTGACAGAAAAAGTCTTCATCAAATGTATTTGATTCTTTATACCAGATCAAAATAGCTGCATTACCTATTATGGCATCACTGTATTCTGAAATGTATACCATCTCAGTTTCTATATTGAAGTTATCTAGAAAATACTTTTTGAACAATGGTGTGGCATGGACATTATATTTTTTTACATTCTGCCTAATAATGATAATTACTTCAATTGTATCTAATTCAACCATAGAAAGAACAGGCAGCATGAAGAAGGAGCCAAAAAATGCATAAACTGTTGTCCAATCTAAGAAATACAAGAAAAACTGCTTAAATATTGCCATGGGAGCATTTCCTGCTTTTTCTGGAACATATACAGTATGCAAGCGATCACTTTCCGCAATAGAGTATTTTAAAGTGTCTAACTCAGCATCTTGTAACAGAAGTAATGAAAGCTTACCATACAAAAGGTTGGTAGCAGAGCCAACAAAATGAACATTTTTACAGTTTTTAAAAGCCTTCTGGCACTCTATTATGGCCTCATCACTTAATTTTGCAATACCACTTTTCTTTATCATAAAATTTAACGATACATCTACTATTGTGGGACACACTTTGTAAATTGATACAAAATCATTTAGGCTGAGATTTGTGTAAGAGATATCCAATGTTAGTAGATTTTTTAATTTACTCATCCCTGGTATAAGTATGGTCTTTCTGACATCAGGGGCTCCACATAAGTTAAGCTCTTGCAATTGTCCGGCAATATCAGTGAAGAAATCTGTTTTGAAAGTGTTCACTGCAGCCAATATGTTTGTAGAAAAGCAGCATTTCTTCACCACACCTTGCATAGTGACCACATTTCTTATATGTGTACATGTATAATACATATTAAAAACAGATGGTGTATCCAATTTTTGAATAATTATTATCATGATTTCTAATGGGAGCTCTGTTAGACTCATGCTGAAACAACGAAATGTATAATTTTTAATTAGGTATACTTAGTAGAACTTTTATTACTTAATTTTCACTATCAATCAAAATAATAAGAGTAGTTTGTACTTACATGCCCTTTTTCTATGTTCTCTGCTTTGGTTGAAGTATCACAGTTTGGGAAATTATTAGCTTCACCGTCCATAAAGTCCCTTAGGCCTGCACTAATGATGTGAAGTGTAGACACCTAATAAAATAAAGGTTTTAATCATTCCCGGTGAGACGCTTACTCAATACGGTAGATAAATACATACGTCTCTAAGTTAATAATTTATATTATACTATGAATTGGAGAAATACTTTTAGTTGGCAGCAGTAGGTACCTACCTACATTTTGTAACAGCGGATTCTGTTATTTCACAATTAATTAGTTTTACTTCACGACCAGCAATAACTTTATTTTGACTGATTTATTGAAAATTGAAATCATGGACTGATGGAATCAAGACATCATGGGTGGGTAGGTAAGGTAGGTAATCATCTAATTAACCGTGGGTAGAAGGAGTCAGACGTACGCGTCTGGAGCGGCTCATACCGTAGTGAGTACGTCAGTACCGGCTCTATTTCTTTTGGAGCGGCTCAACAGCTCTCATGCCAGCCTAATATAAATTTTATAGTTATTACCTAACTAGGGTATATATAGATAGGGTCTTTATTAGAAAAAAGATATCCAGATCAAAAATTTTGCTAAATGAATTTGAATTGTTTCGTCTAGATAATAAGATCTAATTTCCAATGCTGCATCTTTGCCACTCTTGATCTGTGGAGCGGTTCAAAGATCTACTCATAAATGTGATACACAACTCAAACGGTTCAAAGATTGGTTTTATGATAAACAGAACCCTGAACCGTTCGAGTAAAATATTTGTTTTGATTCATTGAGAGGTTCAATACGTACTCGAACAGTTGAATCGTTTGAAGTAATATCTGCGCGGGTGAGTGGAGTTAAGATGAATTGAAGGATTATGGTTCTTTTTCGGCGCGCTTATATAAACCGATTTTTTTTATGTGTTGTTTGGTTATAATGTTTGCATTCGGTCTTTCGACAAATGTTTTCACATTATATTCTACCATGTAACTTTCTGATTTTTAAATTATAAATGTGAGCATAATTTCATTATTATTCCACTGAATCCAGAAAACATCGATGTATAAATAATGTTTACGCATGCATCGTCAACAAATTATTATAAAATGCTGACATTTTATATAATGCACTTTAGCAAACATTTTTATTAAGGTTGTATAAATCTTCACTACATTAGCTTTGATGCTAGTTTTAGTGACATAGAATTATACATAGTTAGTATGGGATCGGGTGATGATGATGTAAAAAATCGGTGAAAATAAGATTTTGGCGAATTACAGAATAACAGATAGTTACTATGACACATAGAAACTACACTTGAATCTGTGTCACACTTTTGCGTGACACAGATTAAAGTATAGTTATTAGGATAATAGTAATTTTCGGTGTAAATAAGATTTAGGCGAATTACAGAATATCAGATAGTTACTATGTCACATAGAAACTACACTTGAATCTGTCACACTTTTGTGTGACACAGATTCAAGTTTAGTTAATAAGGATTATAGTAATTATCTGTTACTTGTCATAATAATTAATTATATTTCGATGATGTATTTGTTATTAAGTGTAGCTGTTTGGGATGGGTATTTTTTTATTCAAGAATTTATACATAGTACTGCATTCCAATTAGTTGATATGATGGAGCCAAGTGCTCTATACAGGTGTTGACTGGGTGTTCTGTCGGTGTGTGTAAATTAATTAAAATTCAATTTAATTAAGTATTTATTCATCAAGTACTATTATATTGAGTTGGTAAAATAATAATGAAAACATTAGTGGTGAAAACAGAATAAATGTTATAATATTAGTAATATATAACTTAGATCCTTATTGTTAGTACATAATAAACTTAATGAACTATGTTAGGTTAGTATTTAGAAAAAGGGTGATCCTGTGCTGTCATTACTCGCAAACAGTGCTTGAGGAAGGGGCTATCCTATTAATGAACAATGATGTCCAGGATATTATTGGAACTTCCACTGACTCTCGTCAGCTGTGATGCAATTTTCTTATGCATGCAGGCAGCGAAACTGTCAGACCTCTTCAGCGGCACTGAATTTGTTTTCATAGAATTTGTGTACAGTAAAGTTCTCGGTCTTGTAAGTTTTTTTAGTTTAATAATGAATTATAGTGGTATTCACATCCACAATGAAGTGTGGTAGTTTGCTGTAGATTTTGAGACAGTAGGAGTCGGTGGTGGCATCTCATGATGTGGCAGTTACTGTTCAAGGTTGCAATAAGACTGCTCAGCAAATAATATAATTTTATGACAATGTTTTTAATTTATAGTACCTGCAAAATAATAAATAAAACTTTAATTATGAAAACAGGATCAGCAGCAATAAATTTGTCTTTAAAGAAATTCGAGTAGGTACAGTACAATACTCTATCGAGTAAGTAGGTATTTACCTAAATCTTAGATGGAACAGCACTGTTTCGAGCTCTCTTGGTAGGTGTACCACCCATCAAAAATGTTACTTGGCAAATTTTGTAACCTATTGTAGTTTTAGGTAAATATAGGCACCACAAGCTCGTGCTACATGTTACTCTATCTGTATCGATGAGGCTAACGCGGTGCAACCGTTTTTATTCGTCCGACAATCAACATACATGCAATTATTGAATAGGTGTGCAAATCCAAACACATAAATAAACATTAAACAATAAACTAGGGATGTTAAAAAATAATCGATTTTTAATAAAATCGATTATTATTTTCTTATAATCGATTTTTTTTCATCGATTTTTTTTGTAAAATTAATCGATTTTTAGTAAATCGATTATATAAATTACGTGTTAAAATCGATTTTCAGACACAGCTCGTATCTATCCGCTCAAATGATTTTGCGCCGCGAGATTACGTTACGGGTCATGACTGATGACGTCACGTCATTTGGCGCGAACCCCGGCATGCAGTCCGCTCCGCCGTTAGTGATTACTACTGGCCCGGCCCGTTGCCTCATCTCACTTCTTTTATTTTTTTCTCTTTGAACCTATCATTAACCTTTTTTGTTAATGCCACTGTCAATATTACTCTGAATGCACTCAAATACGTCAATCCGACATTCGAGACTATAGAGTAGTCGTTCAGTTTTTTAAATTCTCATTTTAAGTATTTTATTTTACAACTAGTCAAATGTAAAATAGGACTGGTCAGGCATTTTTTTTTAATCATATATATATTTTAGTTTTTGAGAGTTTGTCATTTTGTTGGGATAATTATCGTTTCATTTTTATTATAATTAATAAAACTTTTAATAGTAGTAAAATTTGTATCATTAATGCTATTTGGTTTCCTTATTCCTTACCTTAAATTTTAAAGGAACATTGCCTTTGATTGTTAGTTTTGAATTGGTTATTTTTTATTCATATAATTTTATTTTATTTTTAATCTGATAAAGTTAATATATGAATCTCTTAGGTTTATTATTGGAATATGAAAAGCATGTACTTTTAAATAATACAAAAAAATCGATTTTTTCGCAGAAATCGATTATTTCTATTAAAATCGATTTTTGACAAATCGATTAATTTTGAATAAAGAAAAATCGATTTTTATTTAATCGATTCTTTTTCATTAAACTAACATCCCTACAATAAACAAACAAGTCAACGCCACGCCAGTTGCCAACTAAATTTCCCTAAATATAAATAGCGTAAATTCAGTTTAAAAAAAACGGCATACTCAAATTAAGATAGATAACACTTTATTGTACACAAGGATACATCATAAATCTAGGCGTAAAATAATAAAGTACAATGGGCGGCCTTATCGCTGAAAGCGATTTCTTTCTTGTTTTAAGTGTAATCATTCTGTTTGTTTCTCAAACTGAAAGTTATATACTTAGTTGATATATGACTAATAGATTTATTTTGATTCCATAATCAGTATCTCATAGGACTTTGTCAGAGACCACGGATTTCCACTTGCTACGGTCCTTACATACCTCTTTCGCTTCTTGAATGAAGCGAACATTCTCTAAACATTCTTCATACGTTGTTGGTTTAGGGAAGGTAGGTACTATTGACCTGGTTGTTCCGTAGAGCGTCTGCTATCTGGTCGAGATACGTCTTCTGAGGTCTTCCCTCCCAACAGTCCCATTTATAGAATAGAATAGAATCTTTATTTTGTCTGTTAAAAATCGAAATTTACAAAAGAGCTGTTACAATTTTGATGACAAAAAAGGCCATTTACGCTTGCCTGATGCACCTGTTTCGTTAATCTCCTTGCATCCATCTTTTCCACATGCCCAAACCATCTTAACATAGCTTTCTATACCCTCATCACTAGGTATGTCTTCTTTCACTCCACATTTCTCTCTAATCACACTGTTCCTCTATCACTCAAATTCACATCACACATATTAAGTAACGCTTTCATTTTTAATGCATTACTCTACTCTGATGTTTGCCCAACTTTTACTAGGTACCATACATTATTGTCGGCACGTACACCCCCCTATGTACAGCTATTCGTGCCTTTTACAGTTTCTGGCTGCTCATAAACGTGTCTTGTGCCCCATTCGCTCTATTTCCAGCAGTCACTCTCTTTTCAATATAATGTTCATGCTTTCCATGTTTCGCAAATAAAGTCCCTAAGTAGTTCGATACAAAGTAGTAGTTCTTTTTGGTTCTCAAATTGTGTAAAATAGCTGAAATAACCCAATAATGTTTGATTATGTTTATAATGCAGTTTGATTACCTTTATCATAGGCAAACTTGGAGTTGGCAACATTTACATATTATTTTGTTAGCAATCTTCTACTTCTTCTTTATTTTGTAGATGTTCTTGCTAACAATCAATAGCAAGCAGTTTGATAATTGACAATATGAAATGTCAGTTTTGACAGTAGAAATATCAGATATGTCAAAACAAAAACTGAAAAAACAAAAAGTCCGCCATTTGTAAAATCGGTATAAATAAGTCCCGCCGTTCTTTTTAGAAAAGCATGTTTTTGAATGGTATGGGTTATGAATTTGAATTATTAACTTGAGTTGTTTTAGCAACAGCCCGTGGATGCCCTCGCGTGTTAGCATACATATTTAAGGATATTTTGCGTTCTAGGCTCGTCTTAATTTGCATACTTAAAACATTTTCCGTTTTATAGTATAATCAAGTAAGGTTCATTTTGAATAGTAGAACTTTTACTTTAATTTTTTTCATTCCGTCGTTCATTGTTAGCAATATTTATTAGTTATTGCTAACATACAAATTCAAGGATTTTTTCCTGTTTATTTTCCGTTTAGGACTTGTTTATTTTTCTACAAAATTATTTTTATAGTAGTATTTTTCTGTTTTGGCGTCTAGTCCTTTTGCCAAGTCTTATCGGTGCTTGCTTGGAGTCTTTGAAGGTACCATGAAAATAAATTGGTCCTTAAATTCTGAGCCGTTTGAACCGCGGTTCGGCTCCGGCTCGAGACTGTAAATGAGCAGGGGCCTTATGCTCACTTCGACAGAGATTATCTCACGTTAGAGATGACGTCATATCTCGTTCGATAACTATTTATCCCCATTCTCACTATCTAACTCCCCAATTTTCTCATACAAAGTTCATGCGAGACGCAAGGTCAACGAGTTATTGAACGAGATATGACGTCATCTCCATCGTGAGATAATCTCTGTCGAAGTGAGCATAAGGCCCCTGATGCGCTGCAGATCATGTTTTTTGAGTGAGTTACCCATGGCTAAATCTAATTCAGAATCAAGGTGAATATTTTTTTTTAACTGAATTGTTAGCATAAACGATTCACCTGAGGCCTTAACTATTCCCTCCCGTTGCTCACTATGTCAGTTAGCGCCACAGAGTACTATTCTATATAGGAAAGTTAGCGCGCACTGCGTCTTAGGCCGATACAGACCTACCGAGGGAAAGCAATCGAAAGATAAAAAGCAAAAGACCGAATCAGTGTGGACGATCTAGCGAGAGCGAGCAAAGATGTGCGTGCGAGTGCCTTCGCTTGCCCTCCAACCAACCAAAGTCTATATAGTATAGACAACGCCAACCGTAGACCGAGGGCTGACCACCAAACAAACTTGATGTATAGACTATACATCAAGTTCGGTTGGTGGTCAGGGTCACCACCACGGTGAAGGCGAGTGAGCGTGCAGTCTCAACGGCCGGCGAAGCCCCACCTCTAGTCTTCTCCTGCTTTCGCTCGTTCGGTATGTATCGGCATAAGCAATGTCGAGAAGAGGAAGAAGAGGCGAGAGCACTGGTAGACCAGTGGTACCGGCCCCTCCTTCCGATCCTGAGGTCGTGGGATCTAAAACGGTCGTGCATCAATGAGTTTTTCTGTTCAAAAACTTATGTGCACAATGCCCGTACTCTCAAACGGTGAAGGAAAACATCGTGAGAAAACCGGCATGTCGTAGTACCTAGACAGTTCTATAACATGTGTCAAGTGCTCGAAAGGAGCCTCTTGAGGCGCACTTAAAATCCTTTCACCACACTGTTTCGAA
This sequence comes from Chloroclysta siterata, assembly GCA_932294275.1. Lineage (NCBI taxonomy): Eukaryota > Metazoa > Arthropoda > Insecta > Lepidoptera > Geometridae > Chloroclysta > Chloroclysta siterata. The sequence continues at coordinate 10,586,167 of OW028598.1, forward strand.
AGAAACTAGTGACACCAAAAGAGAGAGGCATAAGCGAAAGGTAAGTAATCTCTGTCTATATTTCAATTCAGAATAATTAAGGGAATTGGGAATAAATAAATAGTTCAAGGGACTAATGGAACATTCTTATCGTTAGACGAAGCCTTTCTTGAATCAATATTTTGTGAATCAATAAGCGGATTCAGAATTGTTAAGGTGAATTCATTCATTCTGGTGAATCAGTTCATCTGAATCATTTCCGAAGCTTCCAAAGACTGAATGAGACTACCCACCCACCTCCATGACCCACCCTTTCACCCTTGTCAATTGAATGAAAATGAGATCAATCGGATCAATCAATTAATGGGTGCCAATAATGTACAACCATGGACTGTACAGCTGTGGAATTGATGTACAATTTGGTCGCGAATTCCATGGCTGTGTAATCCAAGGGTGTACATTCCAAGCCGTTCAAATTCAGCACACCTTTGGAAAACACAACCCGATAAAAAGCAGCCAAAATTTTGATGCCAAAACTTAGGCTTTGTTTACACCTTTTTCTGGTTTGAAGAGTGTGGTTGCCGGTGTAAGGCACATGAGACTTAACATCTGTATGCCTCAAGCTGATGGACGCAGGGCAGTGCATCGTAGGGCAAGTTCCTATCCTGTTACCACTTAACATCACGTGGGCCATCTGCTTGATCCATCAGCTGGTTGTATAAAAAAAAATTAAAAAAAAACACTTGTCAATTACTTACTCACTCGTTGATCCGACTCGAATTGGTTAGGTTATGTTAAAACATATAAATTACGCACGAGGCGAGCGAGCAAAGTGAGTGTGCCGTGGCAGCGGCCGCCGAAGTGCCAGAATTTTATTTTTTCTTACACTAATCTCTGAATAATTCTCTTATTTTATATATTTTTACATTATTTTTAATCTGTGCTACATGCCTAATTGAGAATGGGATAGTACAATACTAAGGCCCAGTTTCACCATGCTCTGTTAGTTACTAATCAAGGATTAACAGGCCGTTAAATCTAACCTTAGCTGTCAAACGCATACATTTTGACATATTTAACGGCCCTTTAATCCTTTGTTAATCTAACCGAGCATGGTGAAACCGGCCCTAAGAGCTAATTTCACCATGCTCTGTTAGTTACTAATCAAGGATTAACAGGCCGTTAAATCTAACCTTAGATGTCAAACGCGTACATTTTGTCATAATATTTAACAGCCCTTTAATCCTTTGTTAATGGAACAGAGCATGGTGAAATCAGCTCTTACTGTGTAGTGCATCTAAACAGAGCATAGGCTTTCGACCAATCAGAGCAATGGTCACAAAATCCATGGTCGTGTAATCCTGGCTGTACAATCCCGACTGTGCTGGGAAAGCACAGCCTGGAAAACACGGCCCGGATTTCATGTACATTTTGCACATGAATTCCTGGCTGCGTTTTCCTGGCCGTGCTTTCCTGGTTGATCATTCTCGGGCTGTGTAATACATGGTCGTACATTATCCGGACTCTCAATCGTTGACCGAATGTTTTTTTTGACCTTTTAGGTCAGTTCAAAAAAAAACTCTGATGGGTGGGGCATCATTGTTGTGAGAAACGTATATAGTAACTTTATTATATTTGGAGATATCCCAAAAGTAAAACCTTACTTTTAGGACTAGGTACACCATATCATAATCTGAGAGCACTGGTGGTCTAGTGGTAGTGGCCCCGCCTTCCGATCCCAAGTTCGTACGTTCAAAACCGGTCGTGCGACAATGAGTTTTTCTGTTCAAAAAAGTACTTTCAAAACATCGTGAGGAAACTGTAGAACCAAAAGTTTTAAAACATGTTGGTGCAGTTTGACCAAAAAGAGTAGAAAATAATAGGGGCGCCACTTTCTATATATTTTGGACGTTCACTCACATGCGATCTTGCTCGCACCTATGCGAAATACTCGCATGTCAAATTAGTTCCATTTCTAGACATTTTGGCTAAACTGTACTCGTGCTCAAAAGAAGCCTCTTTGAGGAGCACCAAGGATCCAGGAGCACTTTCCATTCATTATACGGCTTCGAAAGAAACTAGACATAAAAATATACTCTGTGCTTTTACGACAAGAAGAATCGCAAACCAAATCTAACTATCATATCAACCTCTATCAATGGTTCGACTAAATCGCAAACATGATTGAAGAAAGAGAAGTAGATGGTGAATATTCTCCCAAGTAGGTATCTAGTCGTTTACTGACGAGAATGGATTTTTTTTAATATATAAAAACTTTTCTTGCCATTTTCAAATTATAGACGGAACTACGTCACCGGCTACTGACAGCATCGACTTGAAATCCACTAGTGTGGAGCTTAGATAACTCTGATTAATCAAAGAATAAGATGGTACCAATGTAGTAACTAACGAATGGGATGCAATAAGCGATAAACCGTATTTAACCGATAAGCGATTGGAGGTCATGAGATCAGGGGCCTTATGCTCACTTCGAGCGAGATTATCTCACGGTAGAGATGACGTCATATCTCGTTCGATAACTATTTATCCCCATTCTCACTATCTCACTCCCCAATTTTCTCATACAAAGTTCATGCGAGACGCAACGTCAACGAGTTATTGAACGAGATATGACGTCATCTCCATCGTGAGATAATCTCTCTCGAAGTGAGCATAAGGCCCCAGGCCTCAATGAGAAACATGGTTATTAAAGAAAAAAAAACTTGAATGATAAACAAATGAACAGCAACTTGGTTATAATTACCATACCAGGAGCTGTATCTAACCAAGTTTCAGCTCAATTGATAGGATATTTGTTGAAGAGTTCCATTGACAGATCTTGGCTTCGATATTACACTGGCTGGACGTCACAATAATATTAATAATGACGATAAAACTCAACGCTTTAGTCGTGCTTGATTTAGACTCAGGGATTTATTTCATAACATCTTCATTCCGCCTCAAAGAGGATTCTTTCGAGCACTATTACAAGTTAGAGATGCATGAAAACCTACACTGAAAATAATGCGGGCAGTCATATTGTAACTGCCTTGCCTAACTATTTTATTGTTTGTACATAAATACCGTCTAAGTTTTTTTGTTTCCACTCGCTAACTAGAAAGCTTACTTTATCACTGCTACTCTATTTGATCAAATAAGCAAACTTTTTGTACGTGTACGCAATGTAACTTATTGAATATATTTTATTTGTCTTTAGGTAGTACGAATACGACACGATCATAATCGAAATGCTTTGTCAATTCGTTAGCGTAACTTCCCTATTGATTCTTTCGCTAGGCAGGTGGCAGATGGCAATATGGCTGTAGCTTTCGAGTTTCGCTGGCAGTGCGCGGTGCTCGCATCATTTCCAGTGTAGGACTAGTATTTCTGACGGCTGTAAAGTTTTCATTTTCGATTTTTTCGTTTATCTTGGTTCTGTTTACATTGTTTTTACTGAATTTGTGTGGGAAAAATACTGTTTTTTCATTTCCGTCGTCACCAATTCTTTCGACGACAAAATGGCGTCCCTTTGCAAGATTTTACTGCAAAATGATTTCTTGGATATAATTTCCCTATCATAAAATTGAAATAATTTATTTGTTTACTAATGATTTCATTAGTTCTTTCTCAATGTAATATTCAAGTTTCGTTCAATTTGCTCGTCAGTTTTACAAGTAATCGTGTGTTCCTCAAATTTCTACAAAATGCTCCTGGTAAGTGATAATACTGCTTATTTTGGTAATGTTTTAGTGATTACTGCAATATTTTTGTAATATCTGTGTATCAAATATTCTTGGAATGTTCTAGAAGTCCTGGGTGTGGCCCTGAAATTACCTGAAATTCTAAGACGTAATTCTGAATTTTAGGGGTTTTGTGATTGTTTACAATACATTTATATGATTTTATGTATGAAAATGTTGTTGTCTTACCATAGAAAGTCATTACAAAGATTTGCAGTTACGTAACCTTTCTATAATGGCCAGTGAAAATTGTGTTAGGAATGAGCTTATTTCTTATATTTAGCTTTGAAAATAAGTCTTCCTCAGTGCAGTGTATAGAGAAAAAGCTTTATAGGTTATGCCGTAGTATCTTGGTAAATATCTGCCGTATTGAAGAGCCCTAGATGTGCCAGTGAAGTCTGCCCATACCTTCATTGAGAGGGCTGATTTTTTCCATTTTTTTTAGGAATTTTGTGTTAGTTATTCATGTAACTTTCAATTATTTTGAGGTTATGTTTTCTGTTTTTGTTTGTTATGTATTGGACACTTCAATAGAATCAAATACTTTATTAGGAGCTTTCTAAAAGATTCAATAAAAAATTGTAAAGAAAATGTGTGTGGATTAGGCTGAAATTGAATAATTTCTAAAGTTTCAATAAGCTTTTGAAGTAAAAAGAAAACATAGTTTTAGCTTCTATGCTGAGGTAGTCCAATTTCATATTAAATGCATAACTTGTAATGATAGTTATGAAACTAGAAACCTTCATGGTGGTAGATCAGCAATAGAGTTGTAATACATTTGAGTTACCGTCACTACAACATAGAGTGAAAATGAATCTTGACATGGGTTTCTTTACAGACGGGATCCATGAATGAATCTGGAAGTGAATCTGCAAGTGAGAAAGGAGGCAAAACTGACTCCAGTGGCTCAGGATCAGGAAGTGAAAGGTATGTTGGTTCTGTAAGAACAAAATGTTGTTAGTATATTTTGATTACATAGAGTGTATACAACATGTAACATAATACCCCTTTAACCCCAGAAGCAGGGTATTTTACAAGTCATGATGAACAACTTTTGTTCTAAGACTTTTGAACTTTTGAAGTTTTTTATTCATGAAATGCCTCTTAAACTTTTCTCCAAAATGAAACTAGCACAACATGACGCAGCCCTATTTACAGCTGTTTTTGACCTTTAATTGTGAACTGTAGATAAAATAGGTACCAGAAATGCCACCAATTAGTAAACGCAAATAGTATATGTTCCTAGGTCACATACACATTATCAGGGTTGTTTCAAATTTCTAAGACAATATTAATTTTCCATAAGTATGGGAATTTCAAAAACAAAGTATTCTAACTTTGTGCACATCAAAGTATTCCAGTGCTTGGTCTGATCACTTGGTCTTTGGCCTAATAGGGGTGTTATGTTACATGTTGTATAATAGCATCATTGTTTGACAGTGATAGTGGATCTAGCGGCTCTTCTGGATCAGGATCTGAAAGGTCTGGATCAGTCAAATCTGGTGCTGATAGATCGAACCATAGCGATGATGCTAAATCATCACCAAAACACAGCACTGCCAATTCCTCAAAATCGGATCACCACACAGATAGGAACTCGTCAGATGATTATTCACCAAAGTCAAAAACCAGAAATAATCATGAGAAAGTGAAAGCTGATCTTTGGGAAGACAATCCTGATATATATGGTATAAGACGATCAGCTCGGTCTCGTAAAGAGCCTGACAGATTAAGAATTGCTACTGAAAATAGTGACTCTAGTGAACGAGGAAGGAATCACAGTAGGAAAAACAGAAAAAGAAGGTAAGATCCAGATCTAACATAACAAAATAATGTTCCTGTTAAAACTTTGTAAGGTTGTTTATACTGATCAAACCCTGATAATTTAAATAGGGTTGACAATGTTGAGATGCAAAAAGTGCCTATATCTTCCCCCTTTTGTCAAACTCCACACAAGGTCAGCACATTAGTTTTTTTCTCTTTCCACTTTCCTCCATCATTCTTTATTTCAGTAGTTACTCTTTTATTACTCATGTCACTTTCCCATGCCCAGAGTCACAGCCCATCTTCTCTTTGGCATATCTCCACTCCTATATCCTTTCATATTTGTATCTTCTCTCTTTACTCTACTCTTCACATTCTCCGCATTCTTCCCTACTGATGACATGCCTATACCATGCTTATCCATGCTCCTCATCTTTTCAGTGACTGACCCAAAAATTAACTTTCTTTTAAAAACTCATTCTTTATTTTATCTATACTCATCATCACTCAATAAACAGATTAATACAAAATGAGGTTTATATGATAGTCTTGTTAATTTTCCCTTTTAGTTTAAGGGGGCATTCTTGGATTGCAAGTTGTGTGACCTGTGACCATTTCAACCGTCCTGCATTTATTTTGTTCAGTACATCCTTGTCAATCTCTAAAATGTTTTTGATATCAGAAATGTAATTTGGTCCTAAATAATTCAAAACCATCAAATTTTTTATTCAGAGGTATGTGTGATGAGGTCCTCTAGCATCATATTTTTTTATCTCTGGTGAGTGAATCACATTTTTTAAATGTCATGTAATCGTTTTTAGTGACTCTTGGAATTCTAACTCATCAGAAAGCGATAGTGATATAAAAGGTTCCCCACCCCCTCCATCAAAGCGACCAGGCCAAAGAAGTGTACCTCTCAGAAAAAAGAAACCTGCCAGGAGAAGAAAGTTCTTAAGTGATGATGATGAAAGCACAGAAGGCTCAGATGATGATGGCAGAAGGTAAGTTTTTAATAGTTTTGGTGTCATTAAACTATTTGGTGAAATCTGTATTGTAATTAGCATTTGTTTACTACTAGACAAGCAACAAGGCGAACAGGTGCTGCAGTTAGTTATAAGGAAGCTAGTGATGAACAAACAGATTCCTCTGATCTTTTGGAAGTGGATGGGGATGGTGAACCCGAGGGAGAACCTGAACCAGAAGACAACAGTGAAACAATAGAGAGGGTTCTTGGGAATAGACGTGGAAAGAAAGGAGGTATAATAAATTCTTTTAAATCATGGCTTATGTAACTTTCAAAATACTTTTCACATTCTTCTGATCTCTCAATTTATTATTTTAATTTGCATTTTGGTGCAAATATCATGTTGAATTTTAGCTAATGTCTTCTTATCATTATGCAGTCACTGGCAATGTGACTACAGTTTATTACATAGAAGAGAATGGAGATTTGAATGAAGGCTGTAATCCTGATGATGAAGAATCAACTGAACCACAGTACCTGATCAAATGGAAAGGCTGGTCACATATTCACAATACATGGGAATCTGAAAGATCTCTTGCAGAACAAAAGGTTAAAGGAATTAAGAAATTAGAGAATTATATGAAGAAAGATGGAGAACTAACATGGTGGAAAAAACAAGCTGGCCCAGAAGACATTGATTACTATGAATGTCAATCTGAGCTACAACTGGAGCTGGTCAAGACTTACAACTATGTAGAAAGAATCATAGGTACAAATTGTTGTTTGCTAATAATTTGAATTACACATACTCATTTCAAAGGGTTGTGGCATTAATATTTTTTTCTTCACCAGCTGAGCAGACAAGAGAACTAGAAGGAGGTGAGACTGTAAGAGAATATTTTTGTAAATGGGAATCCCTTCCTTATGCGGATGCAACATGGGAAGACTCTGTTTTGATTGAAAGACGGTGGCCTGAACAAGTAGAACATTTCAAGTATAGAGAAGCTGCTAAAACAACCCCTACAAGGCATTGCCCTGTTTTGAGAAGAAGGCCAAAGTTTCATCAGCTTAAAGAACAGCCAGAGTACATGGGTAAAGATCAGGTATAACATTTTTGTATTCTAAATTATTTAATGCAGGTTAAGAAATTAGTTATTATCATAAAACGCAATCCTTTCCAAAATTCATGCCGCCATCTTTAATGTAGTTTATCGGTCACAAAATGGTGGACACATCTCTCTTCTGTTATATTTGTTTGTTGCTGTCATTTAAATGAACGTATTATTACTGTTTAATGCAAGTGCGACTACATTGTGTAAAATAACAGATATCAAACATATTTTCAAAATTTGATTATTATTATGTATTTTTTCACTCATTCATCTTGGTCTTGAACAGTCCCTCTTTGTTCATACAAAAATCGCTATAGTACTAAATTATTATGATCGGCTCATGTTCGGCTTGGCCGCCATCTTGTTCTAGAAACTACTGTAATGCATGACACAATTAATTTAGGTTAAACATACCTAGTTAGATACTGGCCAGAAGTAATAATCCAAACTTCATCAGTATACTAGGGTATTTAATTTACGATGTTATCAAACATTTGAGTACAGCAATATTTTCTTACAAATCATTTTCCAAAAATAGATTTAGTTATTTAGAGAACATTTGATCAGAAAAAGATAAAAATATGATTACCAAGGGAATTATTTTTGGGGTACATTTGTAAATTTTGCTGAAATACGTTTTTGGATTATTTTAGGTATTTTCGAATAAATCTAATATTATTTATCTTGGTAGTGTAATTGGATACAACGCCATCTCGTGGTCTGTGCTCAAAATAGATTGTAGTGTAGTAATGTTTCGGTTCTGCTACGCCCGCGCGCTCGGACTCGGAGCATTTCGCGCAAAGAATAACAGTAGTCGCTAGTAGTAGACAATTTGACCACGAGTTTTTTAACTGAACCGACCTTGAAATATTACGATTATGTTTTATTTTGCTAAATACTTGTATAATTATCAAGTTTGTTACATAAAAGGACTTAAAAGATTTTTATGCCTCATGCGTATTTTAACTACGTGACTGACATTAACAAGTTTGGTCTTTTATTTTGGAATCTTAATGGCATCGTAATTAATAAATTATTACTGATTTTGATTCCAGAGTTTCATACTTAGAGATTACCAAATGGATGGATTGAATTGGATGATACATTCCTGGTGTAAAGACAACTCGGTCATTCTTGCTGATGAAATGGGTTTAGGTAAAACTATACAGGTAAAAAGCCAGCACCAGTAATCATGAATTTAATAATAGCAATTAAATTAGATTAGGGAAATGTTATAATTGTAATCTTCTCTTTTTTCAGACAATTTGTTTTTTATATTACCTGTTCAAATCACAGCAGCTGTATGGACCATTCCTATGTGTGGTGCCATTAAGTACAATGACAGCCTGGCAAAGAGAGTTTGTGCAATGGGCACCAGATATCAATGTCGTGACATATCTTGGTGATGTTTCTAGTAGAGATATTGTAAGTTTCACATTTCAACATTGAATAAAACTATTTTTTATTTTAAAAGTGTATAGAAATCTAATTTATTTTTCAGATCAGATCATTCGAATGGAGTTTTGCTAGCTCGAAAAGACTGAAATTCAATGCAATATTAACCACTTATGAGATTTTACTCAAGGATAGACAATTCTTAAGATCATTTAGCTGGGCGTGTTTGCTGGTAGATGAAGCTCATAGATTAAAGAATGATGATTCTCTGCTGTACAAGGCGTTGAAGGAGTTCGATACAAACCACAGGTTGCTTGTCACTGGCACACCTTTACAAAATTCTCTGAAAGAGCTTTGGGCTCTTTTGCATTTTATTATGCCATACAAGTAAGTCATTTTCTAGTTGACTCTATTTTAAATAAATGGGTACTTTTGGATGCATATAACTTATCAAATATTTTTTCGTAGATTTGAGTCTTGGGAAGATTTTGAAAAGGACCATGAGGATGCTGCTGTAAAAGGTTATGAAAAACTGCACAAACAATTAGAACCTTTCATATTGCGGCGGCAGAAAAAAGATGTCGAGAAGTCCTTACCAGCAAAAGTAGAACAGATTTTGAGAGTGGAGATGACGTCAATACAAAAGCAATACTATAAGTGGATTCTGACGAAGAATTATAGCGCCCTCCGGAAAGGCGTTAAGGGATCTATTAACACGTTTATAAATATAGTTATTGAGCTGAAGAAATGCTGCAATCATGCGTTATTGACAAAACCAGAGGACTACGAGACGAGAGCGTCACTGGCTACGACTGATGCTGTGGAGGTAAATCATATTTACTACACTTTAATGAAAAGTGACTTCTAATAATTAATTAGTGTACATGTTTGTAAACATATTTTATATCTTTTTACAGAAATTGTTGAGAGGTTCTGGCAAACTTCTTCTGCTCGACAAATTGCTTTGTAGGCTAAAAGAGACAGGTCATAGAGTTCTGATATTTTCCCAAATGGTCAGGATGTTGGACATTCTTGCCGAGTATTTACAAAGGAGGCATTTTCCGTTTCAACGACTGGATGGTAGCATAAAAGGCGAAATCAGAAAACAGGCACTTGACCATTTCAATGCAGAGGGCTCAACAGATTTCTGCTTCTTGCTATCTACCCGCGCGGGCGGGTTAGGAATAAATTTAGCTACTGCCGATACTGTGATAATATTCGACTCTGATTGGAATCCACAAAACGATCTACAAGCCCAGGCCCGCGCTCATCGTATTGGACAAAAGAATCAGGTAATTAGCCGCTTCTTTTTAATTTGCATGGTTTTTGTTTGAATTTATGATGTAAATCAAGTGATATCCACAGGTCAACATTTATAGATTGGTTACTGCCAGGTCTGTGGAGGAAGACATTGTGGAAAGAGCTAAGAGGAAGATGGTGCTGGATCATCTCGTTATCCAGCGAATGGACACTACAGGGAGGACGGTGTTAAACAAACGCGACGGCACGTCGGGAACCACTGCCAACAATCCCTTCAATAAGGAAGACCTGAATGCAATTTTGAAGTTTGGCGCTGAGGAATTGTTCAAAGATGATGACGAGAATGATGAGGACCCTGTCGTAAGTATTTTACGTTTAATTAATATCTTCTATGCGCAATAAGACATGGCCGGGGCGGTGTGCGTCTAATGCCTAGCTGTGTCTATTCTTATTTTATATGAAACTAGCGACCCGCCCCGGCTACGCACGATTATTGTGGGGTATCCCTAAGAGATAGACATATACCATCACGGACTTTTTTGTAGACCTTTTTAAGGTGTACAATACTGTATTACATTATTTTGATCTATCTCGTAGGGTTCAGCCAGCGTTTGATATGTAAGCGCAAAAAAATATGTTATTTACGGCATCACACTAGAAACCTCTTAAATTATCAGTGTTTCTCTACTATATTATGCATGTTTTATACATATAAACCTTCCTCTTGAATCACTCTATCTATAAAAAAAACCGCATCAAAATCCGTTGCGTAGTTTTAAAGATTTAAGCATACATAGGGATATAGGGACAGAGAAAGCGACTTTGTTTTATACTATGTCGTGATATCTGTTACCTTTGATTAAGTGATAATGCCCAGTGTCGTACGCAATGTTATACAACCGCGGCATACCTACAAGCGCAAAGTTGACTAACAATTTTAATTTACTTTCAGTGTGATATTGATGAAATCCTACAACGTGCCGAGACGCGGGATGAAGGACCTACGATGGTGGGAGACGAACTACTCTCCGCCTTCAAAGTAGCTAGTTTCGCTTTTGATGAAGACAAGGCTGTAATGGAAGTCAAGAAAGAAAATGTTGAAGAAGAGAGTAAAGATTGGGTATGTAAACATGTACATACATAAATTTGTTCAGAGATATGAGTATAATGTGTGGTCGTGAAAGTTAAGCATGAGAAGGGTATTCTAACAGTTTTGGCAAGAGTTAAGAGAGAATTTAAATTCATATTCAAAGTTTTTGTTTTATTTGTAGGATGACATAATTCCTGAAAATGTCCGGAAAACAATCGCCGAGCAAGAAAAAAGCAAAGAAATGGAGGACTTGTACTTGCCGCCGCGACGGAAAAACTTGCAACAGAATGATGCCGATAGTAAGTGTTGTAATTCAAATTTAATTTATTAGTAACTGTACAACATCAATATTATATACAGGGTGTCCCAGGAACCGACGCCAACAATCGCCACTGTATATTCAAACAGTGACGAGACAATTATTTCAATAGCCTTTATAAGTACTTGAGTTGAAGTATTCATGCTGCTTAAGTAAAGGGGAATAGCCATCGAATACATTGACATTATTTAAATTAACCAACAAATTATTTTCAGAAGGGGGTCGCAAACGTCGAGGTCGCAATTCCGTAGACGGGCAGGACGGCGACGCAGCAGATGGTGACGGTGAAGCTGACAGCGATTATTCCGAAGGCGACGGCAGCGAAGGTGACGACAAACCAAAGAAGCGAGGCCGCCCACCTGCCTCGCTTAGAGAGAAAATCAAAGGCTTTACTGATCATGAGGTGAGCCAAGACACAAATTACTTCTGTTCGGCGTAGCCTACTCTCAATATATTCAACTTACCTGTGTATTTCAAATAAGGAACTATTTAGTCGGGGTTTCAAACAAATAACTGACCATGAGGGCCCACTTACTGGTACGACAGCAGGTTTTGTGTAGATAGTCAAATTATTTTCTTACGTATCGTTATTTATTATTATTACTAGCGACCCGCCCCGGCTTCGCACGGTTATTGTGGGTTATCCCTAAGAGATTATGCTTGTATTATGCATATAAACCTTCCTCTTGAATCACTCTTTCTATAAAAAAAAAACCGCATCAAAATCCGTTGCGTAGTTTTAAAGATTTAAGCATACAAAGGGATATAGGGACAGAGAAAGCGACTTTGTTTTATACTATGTAGTGATGAGCCTTCTATGTCCCACTGCTGGGCAAAGGCCTCCCTCCATTCCCTCCACTCTGTGCGATCCTGTGCTGTGGTGTTCCATTCCGGCTGGTATCTATCAAGCTCATCTCGCCATTTCGTTCTTGGTCACCGCGGCGTCTTGGCTCTTGCGTGCACCATTCCGATGTCAATTTTGCCCAGCGCTCGTGCATGCGGCGGACATGGCCGGCCCACTCCCACATATCGTTATTTTGTGCAAATACAATAATTGATTATTGAATGTAATTACCTATCTACTTATTCATTTACAGATTCGCAGATTTGTCAAGAGTTACAAAAAGTTTTCGGCGCCGATTAAGCATCTTGACAGCATAGCGTGCGACGCAGAGCTCCAAGAAAAGCCTTTAGCAGAACTAAAAAAATTGGGAGAGGTTCTAGAGGAAAGATGTAAAGCGGTCTTGAATGACACCTCTGAAGCGCCAAGTAAGAAACTTTGTATGTATTATATTTTTTGATAAAAAAATATTAAATTTGTTTCCTAAAAAAAGCTTTTCAGTTAGATTTTTACTTTACCTGTGTACCTTCTGCAGGTGAAACGAACGAGGTTGGTCGCAAAAGCACAGTAAAAAAATTCAAACTAGGTGGAGTGCCTGTGAATGCCAAGACGTTGTCGGCAGCCCTGGCGGAGCTGGCGCCTTTAGATGTATTCTTGCCCGATACTAAAGAAGATAGACTGAAATGGCAGTTGGATTTCAGGTAAGATTCATCGTCAGTCTAGAGAAGTCTATTGCTGGACAAAGGCGTCCCCTAAAATTTCCAGAAATAGCGCTTTCTCCTTCCACCGACTTCCCACGATCTTTACAATGTCGTCCGTCCTTCGCCTCGTCTTTCGGTTCGCAAGAACCTTTATTCACTATGGTAGTCGGTTGAGTTATACATATAAGCCGGCCATTGCCATTTCAACTCGTTACTGGCATATGGACTTATGCTGTGTTAGACTTGCGAGTTCTTTAAAGAGTTGCATTGCACTGCATGATATAATCAGAAGTGAGGAAATCTGTAGGTCACCAACATAGCCCAAATTACGTGAGAATGAATGATAAATTTTGAGATTTCTGACTTTAATCGTAATAATGTATTGATCCAATGGCAGCCGTCCGCGGCTTCGCTCGCGTGGTACTGTATAAAAAGTGACCCATGTTATTCCAGGTCACAAACTAAGTAAATTTCAAGTTTCATCAAAGTCCGTTCAGCCGTCACGAGAGGAGTGGGAGCAAACATTTGGCGATAGTACTTATAATATTGGGATGCAAAATACTAAGTGGGTAGTCAGAAGCACGACATTTTTTTTGATATATTTTGTATTTAGGTAATACTGCATAGGTATGGAACATGTTGCAAGCCCATTGCCGCTTATATACTTATGGGTGGTCAGAGGTGCGTACAAACCTTAAGTGGTTACAACCACGCCTTTGACTTTTTGCAAATAGGTTGCATTTACTTTTGGTTATGGGACAGGTTGCAAGCCCATCACCGTAAAGCTTGGACGTACTTTGTTACAATCATAGCAGACGAATCTTAAATACTTAAAGATCATATGATTATAAAGATTATATGAAATAGATAAAGAAAAATTAAAGGAAATGCTTAAAGAATCTTTGAAAATCAGTAATGATAATGACAACTATTTATTATGCTAAGAGCTGATTTCACCATGCTCTGTTAGTTACTAATCAAGGATTAACAGGCCGTTAAATCTAACCTTAGATGTCAAACGCGTACATTTTGACATATTTAACGGCCCTTTAATGCTTTGTTAATCTAACAGAGCATGGTGAAATCAGCTCTAAACTAATCATGCTAAACAACCAAATACTAATTTCCAACCACCACTTTCAAACCACTTTTTTTACCACCTTGAGTTTATTTTTCAGTACAAAGGTTAAATTTGTTAAATTAAATTTTGTATGAATATAGATTATCCAGGGTAAAATCTATATTCATACAAAATTTCATCCAAATCAGCTTAGCCGTTTCAGGTATGAGTGGCGGCAACACAGATACACACACAAACAATCGCATTAATAATATCATTAGGATAGTGTGTCGGCATTTACCTACCAAATATTAATTATATTAAAAACATGTTTTTTTTGTGCAGGACGCGACCGGCAAATTTTGATGTAGAATGGGGAGTACCAGATGACTCAAAACTACTTGCTGGCATATATCAATATGGTATGGGATCCTGGGAAGCAATAAAAATGGACTCGTCCTTTGAAATCAGCGATAAAATTCTCACAAACGAAGACAAGAAACCTCAAGCCAAACATTTGCAATCACGCGCGGAATACCTACTAAAAGTAATAAAAAAATTGCTGGATCAAAAGAATGGCAAACAAAAACAGCGGAAACCGAGGGGTAAACGCGGTAACAAAGAACCTGTCACGAAAGACATTGTTGAGGATGAAATAAGTTCTGCGGACGATAAGAAAAACAAGGCTAATAAAAACGATAAAGCTGAAAAGGTTTGTATTACTTATAATAAAAAATATTTTAAACCATATTGTTCCTTGACATACCTACTTCTATTGTGTTTGATTTTTCATAGGGCAAATTAAAACCGGAAGACATCTCAACGCACGACGAAACTTCAAATGATAAAACAGTAAAGGAAAAGAAGCGATCAAAGAAAGATGGCAAAGACAGAGGGAATTCTAAAACAAAAGGTCGCAAAAAACCCGCTGGTCCAATGCATTTCACGGCTAACAATGAACCTCGCGCGTTGGAAGTGTTAGGCGACCTTGATCCTTCAGTTTTTGAAGAGGTATTTATACAATATGCATATAACTTAATGGAAAATATGTCATTGATTTCGGAGTTATAGATTGTTGATTTCTGTTTCAGTGCAAGGAGAAAATGAGGCCTGTAAAAAAGGCACTCAGAGCCCTAGACAACCCAGATCAAACACTATCTGAAACTGATCAAGTCTCGAGGACGCGAGCGTGTCTCGCACAAATCGGGGCTCAGATCGATATTTGCTTAGAAGTTTACCCAGATTCTGACAAAAAAGCGGAATGGAGAAGTAATCTCTGGTATTTTGTATCAAAATTCACTAATTTTGACGCGAAACAATTGTATAGGTTGTACAAATATGGTCTCAAAAAACCTGATACCAAGAAATCTGGAAAACACAAAAAAGAAAATGTTAAGGTAAAAATATTTAGTTAGCTTTACAATTTAGATGATAGTAAATGTTATAACATAAAATAGTTTTGTTGAACCTAACAAGTATAATTTTAATTTCTCACAGAACAACAAAAATAACCATGATACAAACAACCACCAAAAGCCATCAAAAAAAGAAAAACGTGATGAAGGCAATGAAAAGAAAGTTAAAAAAGCAAAGACGGATAAATCTCCTAAACCAAACAATGATAAAACTCCTCAGACGTCAGGTGTAAAGAGAAAGTTAGAGGATGGCGAATGTGATCCGGAGCCTTCAGAAAATAAACGTCATGAGCGGTAAGTCGAATTCGTATGAGTTGGAAGTAGTATCACCATCATCATGATGTCACTAACCTGTACAGAACAACCGATCTACTCATTTCACTCGCTCGCATGCTTCTACTAACATTGTATCATGTAGCTAACCTGCTAGTAAGCTCACAACCATACCGCTTCTCCATCCCTGCAGACGTAAACACAAACATAAGGATCGCAAGGATAGGGAAAAAAACCTGAAGACGGACGATTTGATGTACAGAGAGCGGAGCCGGTCGGAGCGGGATCGTGATAGAGACCGCGACCGAGATCGAGACCGGGAACGGGATCGGGAACGAGACCGGGACCGGGACCAAAAGCGAGACCGGGATCGGGATCGGGAGCGGTCGCGGACGCGGCGAGATAGCGGCGGGCTGGGCACGCCGCGGTCGCGACCGGCGTACGGCATGCCGCATCCGCATCCCGACCATCCGACGCATCCCGCCTGGACGCCGCCCGCGTACCCCGGCCCCAGGCAGTACCGCGGCGACCGGACCTCGCGACAACACGATAAGAGAAGGTTGGTCTACCAATACACGCTAATACTTGGCGGATTAGTTGTTTAAGTAAACGTGTGTAAATGAAATGATCTCTGAGGAAATCATTAATAATGATTTCACATTGATAATGAAAGCATATTTCTATCAAGATGCAACTGATTCGACGATTTTGTGATGTGTATTAAATGTTGTGTGTGGTTTGCAGTAGGTACGGCACAGCTGCGTATGCAGCGGCAGGCATGCAGCCGAGCCCGTACGCCGCTTACTACGAGAGTGCGGCGGCTATGGCGGCAGGCATGGTGTTCCCCCCGGGGCGAGCCTACCCCGACGAGTGGCGGGGCTACGCGCAACCCGAAGGCTACCCCTATGACGAGCGGGACTACGAACGGGAAGTCTACAGAAGAGACTACGACCGACGAGCCCCGCCCACCTGAGCCTAACTAACCGAGTGCTCAAACTGAGAACACTCATGTAAATACACTTGTAATTTCTGTAAATAGTATTTAGTGTTACGTTTCTGAGGACGTTGCTGGTCTGACCGATTGTAAAGTGTAAGTGACAATAGTGCTGTGGTTATTATAAGCGAGCATCGATCCATCTTGACTTAAGTGGCGCCGTTTGTATGTGAGACTGTATGTATAGAGAATTTATTTATTGCCGAATCTGTTCTATTGTTTGTTGTCGTACAGGTTTTAGATGAATGATCACCATAAATTTTTGTATTGATTAAATTTTACCGCTCATTTTATCGGTCTCAATTTTATTTTTTTAACCGTAATCTGATTATATTTATTTGATGCGTCATCATCACGTTAAATATATGTTATGGGATACAATACAAGTGATATAGTAGTGAATAGATAATGTACAAAACTGGAAATAGTAAGATTTGCGCGTTATTTTCTAAATCATGTGCTATTCAAGGAATTTGTATAGCTTTGATAGAGGGGGCACATTGTTATACTTTCTCATTGCATTTTAGCAGTGTTGTATGTATGAGTGTTGGATTTGTACATTCGTTTCTCATTCTATGTGCATTTCTAGAGTCTTAGGACTCATAAAGTCCTATTTTTATACATTATGTAAATTCCTATTATCTGTTACAAAAAAAATGTAATAGGAGTTGAAGCATCTTGAATGGTTAATTACCATTATTAAAATAAACATTATTAAAGTTGAACATTTTGTTTATCTTTCTCCTCCCGAATTCCCAGTGTGAAGAACTCCTAAAGCATGTAACTCTTCTATTTACATAGTATGTAGGGTAGGTAGGGTAGTGTGAGATTGTGTGGGCGATAAGACTCGTGCTCGTTATACAAGAGAGGATGACGCAGGTACGCGTCATCATAATTTAACCTCACATGCGGGAACGTAGATCCACGTGACACGATACATTTTCTATTGTGTCCGGAATCCCAGCATACAAGAGGCTAAAATAACTGCGTGAAGTCAGAAGTTAACTTCAGTCGTGTTTTGTTTAGTTGCAACTTTGCAAGTATTACTAACTAACAAAAAAGTATTGTAAAAAATATCAATTAGTCGCAGGCATAGGTAAGGTACCCTTTTATAATTGCGTCATCCTGAGGAAAGTTAACATTAATAAGAAATTTCTTATATTTAGGGCCGGTTTCACCATGCTCTGTTAGATTAACAAAGGATTAAAGGGCCGTTAAATATGTCAAAATGTATGCGTTTGACAGCCTTGATTAGTAACTAACAGAGCATGGTGAAACTGGGCCTTAACCTTAAGGTTAATCTCGATGAGTCCCTTTGGTGCTCCCGAAGAATTGATAGGGTTATTAGGGTAAAAATAAGCAGTATCGATGAAGAAAGAAAACATTTATTTGCAAATACGTAGCTACATATAAAACAGACATGACGATGAGTCTTTGCTTGTTGATTAACGATTGGCCCATTGTCGTAAAACAGATGTACCTACAAAATATGACAACAAAACAATCGGCAGAAAGTTACAAACAACTAGGTAGGTACTCTTTTCGCTGCTACTGCTACGGCCTTCACGTACCTATATCTTTTTAGGTAGGTAAAGGTACCTAAAGGCCCTGCCGGCCAGTCAATGCGGCCCGCCCACGCCGAGTCCAGAAAATCTCCTTTATGGAAGTACGGACTGCGCATGCCCGTGACTTCATTCATTCGGCCTCCACTCGCCTGTGTCTACAGCTCAGTTCAGACTTTAGTTAGTCTATCCTCGGCATTGGGGTCGTGAAAATGTCTGAATCCATTCAAAGCAGGACAGTTAACCTTTAGTACCTACTTGTTGTTCAATAGGTCACATTCTATCGAGGGTTGGAAAGCAGCGGTAGGTAAGTCAAATGCCTAACATTTCTCTTTAGCAGCCTTTTAACGTTGTTATTAATTTGTACCTAGGTTAGTAAGGTATACCTACAGGTGCTAAAATAACAACACCTACTTTGATGTGTTTCATTGAATACGTATTGATCGGAGGACTTTCAGTCCAGTTTAGTTTTGGACATAACGTTTTCAGATAATCTACCAGATTTTTATAAATTGGTTTTAGGCAACGTAGAAGAGAAAATCGAAACATCTGTTGAATATTTTTGTTACTGAAATCCTTTTGTTCTAGCTCTATGTGCAGTGATAGAATACAATGTGTAATGGTCGCGAGAAAGTCCAAGCGCGGCTCTGTTGCTGTAAAATGCTAGGCTGGTCACTGTTGTCATTATTTGTCGTAGCAGCCGAATGCTGCTATCTTTTTCCGAGTGGTAAGCAAAATATTTTTTAAAGCTTTTAAAGTTACGTAGATTGTGCATATACCTAATATTGTAAACACAATACACCTATGCTATTATGTACTTATTAGTTGTAGTTAAGTTGCTTTTGACAATCACAGGAAGAAATTATTTTCCCTATTGATCCCGTCAGCAGGTGATCTTGGGCTGAAATGATGATAGAAGATGGCTGATAGACATTAGGACAATGATATAGACACAATGACCTACTAGTAAAACGATTAGTAATTATTTTATTCTGACAATGATGGTTTGTAGCATCGTTGTCAGAATAAAATAATTACGAATGGGTCTGCGTCCAGACGTACCAGACCCGTGCCACGGAGTCACCTGCGGTCCTGGCGCCCTCTGCCGGCCAACTTCCGATGGCCGTTCCTACGACTGCGAATGCCCTACTTCGTGCCCCAACTACGGAGACCACGAAGGCTCGCGACCGCTTTGTGCCAGCGACGCTCGCGATTACCCCGGCGACTGTGAGATGAGAAGTGCTGCTTGCGAGGCAAACACCAATATCACTTTTAAGTACTACGGTAAATGCGGTAAGTTCATATTCCACCGCCAGTCCAATTTGACGTGCACCAATTTTACAAACATTGCCTGTGAATGTGGCCACCTCTAAGTCAGACTTATAATCACACTGTCTTCTTCAGTAGGACCAATACTTTTAGATAAGTGCTCCCGTCGCGTTGGTTCTAAATGTGTGGTTTATACCACTAAGTCATGCCCCATTCCTTCTGTCGCCTCCAGTCTTCTGGCGACCTTTCTGTTCTAAACAGTTTTGCTTTTTAGACCCGTGCGCCGGTGTAACCTGTCCGGACCCCGAAGTTTGTCAACTAGACGAGCGTCGTTCGCCCTCGTGCCGCTGCGCCGAGCCCTGCCCACTAGAGTTCTCACCAGTGTGCGCCTCTGACGGCAAGACTTACTCCAACGAGTGCCAGATGCATCGCGAGTCGTGCCGCGCCAGGAAACAGCTGAAGATCATCTTCAAAGGACAGTGCAGTTCAGGTAAAACGTTCGTCAACTGTTTTCCTTGAAGACCTTCAGTGCCAATGCCATGTCGTATTTTACTTTCTATGATTTGAGTAGAACAGTCCGAAGATGTGTAAGATGGTGGTGCATGGTAGTGAAATGACACGCAAAAATTTGCTACTTAATGAATAGAAACAAACTTAGGTTTAGGCTGGGTCCTCAGATCAGAGTTGTAAGTGCTGGGCAAACCAGCGCGTTCTACCTGCATTGCGTCCGCGGTGGCGATCAGTTGGTATTCAGAGATACGTCCAAACATCACCTTCATTTGGAACATCCCCACTTTGGTACCTACCTACTCCATACGTGATGGGTTGCAAGCCCCAAGCTTCTAAATAAGGTGTACCTAATATCTTTGTAAGGTGTGAACCCGTGTGCGGAGGTCGAGTGCCGTCACGGGGCAGAGTGCCGCGTCGAAGGCGGAGGCGCTGTTTGTGCTTGTCCGCCGCCTTGCGAGCCGGTACTGCGTCCTGTCTGCGGCTCCGATACGAGGACACACGACAGCGAGTGCGAGCTGCGACGGGCTGCGTGTCTGCTGGGACGGGAGCTTAAGGTTCTACATTCAGGGGCTTGTGGTAAGATCATTGAGCATCAAGCTTCATTTTTATTGATGTGATGTGACGTATTCGTAGAATGCGTCTACACGACAGAGAATTGAATTTTTTATAGATTTTTTAATGAGAGTTAAAATGACGACTCACAATGAACACAAAACACTCACACTCCAGCTTGTTAAACAACTATATTACCTCTCAAATGACGTTCACCGAGGAGCTAGGTATGCCTATAATTATGGCAAACTGATGGATTTATCCATCAGTTTGAGACTCTTGTGTCGCATTTGACACGCATGCACCGGCCGGCACCCATACCTTTCAAATAAATACACCGATGCGGAAATCTATTTTACCGGACAAAAGCCGAAAAAATATGAAAAACTCACCCACCTTAATTAGCCTGATATGCGTATTTCTAGGGAGATGGATTTGGAGCCTACACTATCAACCGGCATTCCGCGATCTTCACAATGTCGGTCTATCGGATGGCGAGCGTCTAGCGCTTCTTTCGGTTCGATTTCACAAAAAGCTCCCCAGGCACGGTAGATATCCCCTCAGAACAACTTTATAGTACTCTATAACCAAGTACTAACTCCAGATTCTTTGAGGATGTCTAAGGATGTGGAGGTACGTCCAAACATTACATTAAATGGTCTAATTATATTTGTCAGGCTCGAACGGCGTGTGTGCGGACCGCACTTGCCCGCACGGCGGCGAGTGTGTAGCGACCGGGGGCCGTGGCCTGTGTCGCTGCCCGCGCTGCTCCAACGAGTTCGCTCCCGTCTGCGGCTCTGACGGCATCTCGTACGGCAACCGCTGCAAGCTGCAGCTGGAAGCTTGCAGACATCGCCGTGACGTGCGCGTACTTTATGACGGACCCTGCAGTAAGTAACTCTATTGCATTGTATTAAGATGCAGTATGGCTTGTGTCGTTGTTAATAGTTGATCAGTCGGTTTTCTCAGCGGAAAGGAATAGGAATTAACTTTCCGGTGAGATTTTAACTTGTCAATTCCTATGGAAAGGCCGGTCTTCTGCTTCAAGTAGATACTCTACCTGTCCCTCCGACTTCACAGCAAATAAGAGCTGAGGTGGATATATATGCACAAAATAAGCTGGTCCAGTGGATTCGGTGCGGCAGTACCTCAGTGGTTACGGTAACGGGTTTCGTCTTCTTCCGTTCCTCAAGTACGACACCCTCTTCGTCGCAGTGGTCTTTTGGACTACAAGGTTCCTGGCTGACGCCTCAACAAAAATAATTTAACTAAGTACGTTTTTCACTTCACAGACGGCTGCGAAAATAAGAAGTGCGAATACTACGCGGTGTGTGAAAGCGACGGAGTTTCTGAAGCCAGTTGCGTGTGTCCAAAGCATTGTGAGGAAGGAACTGTAAGTTGAGCTTTAGGAGTATATTCCTAAGTTGGTAACTACATAATCATAACTTTCAGAATTTAATCTTTTAGGCTACCATTACCTTCCTACTTTTATGCTGTTTCGAACCTGTTCTTTTTTCAACTGGTAATTTTTTTTTGTTTTTAAATTATATAAATTGTCGACGATTCCAAGCTCACAGACGATCTGGAGCCTTTAAGTCTACGGAGAGACGTAGGATCTCTGTGTGTGCTCTATCGTCTGTACAATGGAGAGTGTTCTGAGGAACTGTTCAGTTTGGTGCCCCCGGCTAACTTTTATCACCGCACCCTTCGATCCGCAATTGTTTGATCGAAGACCGCACCATACGTCACAGAACTAAATTCTATCATCACCATCTGGATGGGTGGTTCTCCTCGACAACTCGTTTTTCTCGGTCGTTTTTACCACGCACAACTAAGTTGTGGAACGATCTCCCTCTTGCGATTTTCCCTCGGAGTTACGACATGGGGTCCTTCAAAAGGCGGGTTTATCTTTTCTTGAAAGGCCGGCAGCGCATTAATAACGCCTCTGTTGTTGCTCCCATCAGGTGGCCCGTATGCTCGTCTGCCAGCTTTGGTATAAAAAAAATAGGTATATAAATTATAATAATCATTTATTTGACAGGAGACAGAAGAAGTCTGTGGAAACAACAACAAAACTTACAGCAGTGTTTGTTCTCTACGTGACGTAGCTTGCCGGGAGAAAAAGCGGCTTTACATCAACCACATGGGCTCTTGTGGTGAGAGGTTTTTTTAATAAGAACGAAGTGACAGGAAAAGCCTCTTGGTCGATATCTTTTGAAATACTTTGATTTAAATTTGTCGTTGACTTTGTTTGTTCTCTTTCTATAAATACAAGGTGTTCCAATACTTGTGTTTAAAAACTTCAGAGGGCTAAAGTACCCATCCATATTAATAACTTTTTCTAAGGAACCAACACTGTGAACGCGAATAAAAAAAACAGTTGTTTCATACATTTTAGCCAGGTACGTATTGAACTTTTGTATGAAACAGCTGTTTTATTATTCGCGTTCTCAGTGTTGGTTCCTTAGAAAAAGTTATTCATATTGATGGGTATGGGTACTTTAGCCCCTAAAGTTTTTAAACACAACCACTTAACCACTTAGGTACCACTTAACAACAGGTGGGCTTATGTGCTTGTCCCATAAGCTAGTTGTCTAAAATCATATTCTATAATTCTCATAGACATAGCTTTGCTTAGTTTAGAGCTAGATAGCGCTGTGTGAAATGTCCGTCTTTATATATTTGATAGAATCGTGTCTCAGCGTGCAATGCCCGGCCGGCACGTGGTGTGCCCGCGGGTCTTGTGCCTGTACAAACCCTTGCGCGGACTCGGAGCGGGAACCGGTGTGTTCCAACACCGGCCACACTTATCTACACGAGTGTGCGCTGCAGAAGGCAGCGTGCGAGGCGCGCATGCGCGGCGAACAGCCTATCAGAGTCGCTTATTACGGCGAGTGTACGGAGGCTGAAGACAATGGGACTACAGGTATAAATTAAAGTATTATTGTCGTAGAAAAAAAACAAAAAAAATACTACAAACAGTTACAACGGGTCATTTGGCCCCTTGAGATAATAAAGCGCTCAAGTCTGGACTTGACACGACTTTTTTTTTACATTTTGCGAAAAGAGTACGGCATGTGCCCAGGCGCGGTCGCAGCCTCAAATTGTGTAGGGGGTCACTCATAATAATACAATATGTCGTGTA
Organism: Chloroclysta siterata; assembly: GCA_932294275.1. Taxonomy (NCBI): domain Eukaryota; kingdom Metazoa; phylum Arthropoda; class Insecta; order Lepidoptera; family Geometridae; genus Chloroclysta; species Chloroclysta siterata. Next base: position 10,610,112 of record OW028598.1, read on the forward strand.
AGTTATACTTTATTGCACAATAACAAGCACCGTTAGATGTCAGCAAACCATAAAATGCATCGCGGCTAGGGGCAAAAAAATGCTTTTTTTATTTTGTATTTTTTTAGAAGATTTTTCCATTCGACGTGTACGATTTTGGGGGTAATCATGTCCCCTGTGACCCCCCACTTCGGACCGCGCCTGCTGATGTGCCAGCAAAGCCACAAGATGTGTGGTTCCATACATAATTCCCAAATGTCTACTTTATAACTCAATCAATATTTAACTGCTTTGTTAAAGAAAACCATGTTTTATTGAACCTTTGAATCTTGCGCTCTTTGAAACACCCTTTATATAGGTATCTTGTGTAATATACTGTCTGCCATACAAACAACCTTTTTTGCATATTTCATTCTTTCAGGCGGAAATAGAAACACCCTATTATAGGTAGGTGTCTAGTGTTATATACTGTCTAGCCATACAAACAACCTTAATCGCATATTTAATTCTTTCAGGCGGAAATAAATCTAAAATAACAGAGATCGGCAATGAAATCCAGACGGATGAAACAGAGACTTCGAGCGAACCTAACGCGGGCACAGCGGTCTGTGCACGAGTCCAATGTGCGTATGAGGCGACGTGCGCCGTCGACTCTAACGGACAGCCAAGGTACTTTTATAAGAGTCATTAGACAAATAACTTCTCGCCATGTTACAACATTATTAAGACATGTATGTTTATTTAAAACTTTCACACAAAACAATGTAGTGCCAGGAGGACTTCATGCTAATAGCATTGTCTACCAGTCATCCTGGGCGTGCAAAAAGATGGTAGGGCGTGAAAACTGTTTGATTTTAATATTTAAAAACTTTCAACTATCTCTAATACTATAAGAATCAAAGTCCTGACTGACTGACTGACTGACTGACTGACTGACTGACTGACTGACATATAGACAACGCACAGCCTAAACCGCTGGTCCTAGAGACTTGAAATTTGAGGAGTACATAGGTCTTATGGCGTAGAGGTGTACTAAGAAGGGATTTTTGGAAATTCAACCCCTAAGGGTGTAAAAAGGAATGAAAACGTTTGTATGTAAAATCGTATTCCTTGAACCTATGAACTTGAAACTTGGAGTACATATACTTCGAGGCAAAAAAATAGGAAAGGCATTTTTAGTTTTTTAAAACTACCCTTAATAAATATGCAAAGGGATGTAAAAGTTTGTATGAGAGTTTTTCGACCGCTGGTCCTAGAGACTTGAAATTTGAAGAGTACATAGGTCTTATGGCGTAGAGGTGTATTAAGAAGAAATTTTTGGAAATTCAACCCCTAAGGGTGTAAAAAGGGATGAAAACGTTTGTATGTAAAATCGTATTCCTTGAACCTACAAACTTGAAACTTGGAGTACATATACTTCGAGGCAAAAAAATAGGAAAGGCATTTTTAGTTTTTTAAAACTACCCTTAATAAATGTGCAAAGGGATGTAAAAGTTTTTATGGGAGTTTTTTGACCGCTGGTCCTAGAGACTTGAAATTTGAAGAGTACATAGGTCTTATGACGTAGAGGTGTACTAAGAAGGGATTTTTGGAAATTCAACCCCTAAGGGTGTAAAAAGGGATGAAAACGTTTGTATGTAAAATCGTATTCCTTAAACCTACAAACTTGAAACTTAGAGTACATATACTTCGAGGCAAAAAAATAGGAAAGGCATTTTTAGTTTTTTAAAACTACCCTTAATAAATTTGCAAAGGGATGTAAAAGTTTGTATGGGAGTTTTTTGACCGCTGGTCCTAGAGACTTGAAATTTGAAGAGTACATAGGTCTTATGGCGTAGAGGTGTACTAAGAAGGGATTTTTGGAAATTCAACCCCGAAGGGTGTAAAAAGGGATGAAAACGTTTGGATAAAAAAAAATATTCCTTGAACCTACAAACTTGAAACTTGGGAATACACATACTTCAAGGCAAAAAAATTGGAAAGGCATTTTTAGTTTTTTTAAACTACCCTTAATAAGTGTGCAAAGGGATGTAAAAATTTGTATGGGAGTTTTTTGACCGCTGGTCCTAGAGACTTGAAATTTGAAGAGTACATAGGTCTTATGGCGTAGAGGTGTACTAAGAAGGGATTTTCGGAAATTCAACCCCCTTAGGGTGTAAAACGGTTGAAAACGTTTGCATGAAAAATAGTATTCCTTGAACCTACAAACTTGAAACTTGGAGTACATGTACTTTAAGGCAAAAAAATAGGAAAGGCATTTTTCGTTTTTTAAAACTACCCTTATTAAGTGTGCAAAGAGATGTAAAAGTTTGTATGGGAGTTTTCTGACCGCTGGTCCTAGAGACTTAAAATTTGAACTTGAACCTACAAACGAAACAACTTGAAGTAGATGTACTCCAAAGCTAAAAAATAGAAAAGGCATTTTTAGTTTTTTAAAACTACCCTGAATAAGTGTGCAAAGGGATGTCAAAGTTTGTATGGGTGTTTTTTAACGCGTGGTACGATAGACTTAAAACTTGTGGTAAATATACTAAGAAATAAATAATTAAGAATGACGCATTTAACTTTTGATAACTACCCCTGCGAAGGGTGCAAATGACTGTAAAAGTTAGTATGGGAAAGTTTTTAACGCATAGTGCGATTGATTTCAAACTTGAAGTAAATAAACTCCACAATAAATAATTTAAAATCACGTTTTCAATATTTTTAAACTACCCCTGCAAAGGTTGCAAAAGACTGCCAAAGTTTCAAGGTTTGTATGGGAGATTTTTAACGCGTAGTGTAATTAACTTCAAACTAAAAGAAAATGTGTTCTGTTGGTAAATAACAAAAAGACAGTTTGATTTTCGAAAACAACCCCTATAACGTTACCCTCCTTCGTTGCGCTCGAGTAAAAAGGATACAATGAGGCGTCAATGTTTGTAAGGAATATTCTAAAAACGGGAATCTTGAGTTGGTAGGAAGAGATCTGAGGGTATCTACCGTGCCTGGGGATCAAAGTCGTGAAGCTGTTTCGTTTCGTTTTTTTTTGGGGTAGAAACTAGGAACAAATAAGTACATATTTTCCGTGTAATCTTTGTTGTATTTGTCATGTTTGTGCTAAACTCAGTACCTATACCTACCTACCTACCTAATATAGGTAATGTACGCCTATAGGTATCTCTTATACCTACGTAGGTATTTAAAATCCTACCTTAATAATATACAAATCAATGCGAAAGTTACGATCTGTGGATGTTTGTGGCTCAATCACGGCTCACCACTTAAACGCGTGCGAAGCCGCGGGAACCCACTAGTAAATAATAAAGGGAAGAAACAGCAGAGAGATATTTATATAAATACTTATATATTTATTAGAAAGAAGGTAATTGTATAATTACACATACTAAAAACCCTAACTTATATAAAATACAACATATAATATAATATGTAATGTATTATAAGTAAAGTTATTTTTAAAGTATAGTTATAGGTACAGAACAGTGTAATTTTTGTAAATACTTATGTATTTACAAAAAAAGTATATAAGTATTATATCAGCTATCTGGTTCCTATATAACAAGCTTTGCTTAGTTTGGGGCTAGATATAGTGCTGTGTGGAAAGTCCAGCTTCTTCTTTTTATGGTGTCACTAGTTTCTTTCGAAACGGGAAAAAAGGTGAAAGGATTTTAAGTTCGCCTCAAAGGGGCTCCTTTCGAGCACTTGACACATGATTTTAGGACTTTTAGGTTCTACGACATGCCGGTTTGCTCACGATGTTTTCCTTCACCGTTTGAGAGTACCTACCTAATGGCACTAGTCCAGCAATATTTATTTTATTTATCTAGATTATGAAAAATTGTAGATTGTTTACCTAGGGAGCAAACAACTATTTTTAAAGGCGAGAATGTTTCTTTGAATCCTGCGCGCAGCGAGGGATTCAAAGTACGTCACTCGACCTTAAAATAGTGTTGTTCCCGAGGTTCACTACTTTATAGCACCCTCTATACCTTATACTCTCATGTATTCAAGTGCCGTCAAATCTAATTCTAGTCTTAAATATGAATTTCATGATCATTAAAAAATCTTTACAAAAATTTTGATCTAACCTAAAAAAAATCCTTCAGATGTGCTTGCCTATTCGATTGCGCTGCGGCCGCCGCTGCCTTGACAACGTCTAATCCAGTCTGCGCTTCGGACCTCCGTCTGTATCCCACGCTGTGCCATATGAAACTGGAAGCTTGCAGAAGGCAAGAGGACCTGAGACTCCGTCCGTTGGCGCTCTGTCAAGGCTTGGAGGTATTTGAAATATTGAAAAAGCTAGAGCGAGTGCAACGTTTTTGAATAGGTAACCGTTTTTAAGTATGTACGCTTGCTTTCAAATTCTTACGAGTTAATAAAACCCGCCCAACATGGGTTGAAATGCGGCGAATTCCAAAGCCGCGGTCCCTTGTAGATAAGCGTTTCTTATTTGATTAATGTAGAACCAGTATAGCTTAACACTCCACCGCATTATTATTTCTTTATTATTTACCGCAATTTTTTTATGCTATTTGCTGATGGAACACCAAATCAGCTATAACAAAGCATTGCCTCGTAAGTCACGCACGGTATTAACGTGCCCTACAATGCATTGCTCTACGTCCATCAACTTGAGGCTTGCTGATGTTAAGCTTCATCTGCCTGTAATTTCACTGGCAACCACACCCTCCTACCGAAATACAGCAACGAATACAGCATTGCTGCTTAGCTGCAGAAATATGCATGGCGGTAGTACTTCCCTGAACGAGCCCTTCACAAGGAGACTATTAAAACTGCTATTTTATTTATAAATCGAATGAGTACCTTCGCAGTTATTGTTTCTAATTCTGCGTTTACATTTAGACATTCGCGCTGCTATTCGCGTGGACGGAAATGTTGACGTCCCATTCTTGCAAGTCCCTGCGTATGTCTCTGCACATTTCTACGGACATGAGCTGAGTGTAAACGGGGTAGGTATAAAGGGTTGTGTTGGTGTATTGCAGTTCAAACCGTGTGGTGACGACGAAACAGTGACCGATATCGACGGACGTCCGATGGACTGCGGCAGTGGTCCTCACAGAAAAGACTGTCCTGCAGGCAGCTACTGCCATCATACTGCAAAAGCCGCTAGATGTTGCAGAAAAGGTAAATTTCTCGTTCCTTAGCTCGATTTGTTTATACTAGGTACTTGTCATACTAATGGAACAAGCACATGTTTTATACTACTTGCCATACTAATGGAACTAATGGCCCACTTGATGTTAAGTGGTAACCATAACCTATAAGCACTACTTCGCAAGATGGAAACGACTCTGTACGATGCACTGCTCTCCGTCCGTCAATATGAGGCATACGTACCTACTTACAGGTTTTAAGCCTCATGTGCCTGCAATTTCAGGTCAAATATCTTTATTCAATCAAATCACTGTGTGCCACCCTAGAACGCATTCCACTTATAAGATGATTGGCCAGTTTAGGACAAGGCAAGCTCTGAGAACCGTTGAAGTAGAAAGGTAAAGAAAAATTTACCCATAAGAAAAATGCGCAATAAATAATGTGAGACAGCTCTTCGGAAAGACGACTTTGTAATGGAAGTCATTGAAGTTTTTTTTCTTACTTAACTATCTGTCATTTCAAGTCAGAACCCTCCATGTCAGAACCGGTTTGTTATGTCTACAGATAAAGCAGTAATAGAGAAGAAAGGCTGCCAAGACTCGTGGCACGGCTGTTGCGCCGACGGCATGACGCCGGCGCGTGGTCCCGGCGGCGTCGGCTGTCCCTCGCAATGTGGCTGCCACCGACTCGGCTCCGTAACCGAACAGTGCGATGCAAGTGGCCAGTGCCTCTGTCGGCCGGGAGTCGGCGGCCTCAAGTGCGATAGATGCGAGCCCGGCTACTGGGGACTGCCGAGGATAGGAACCGGATATACTGGATGCATACGTAAGTGTCTAGACAAGGTCCACTTTCTGTTTCCGGAGATAAATTGTATGAAAATGACATTGCTTGACAGATGCTCACGCCAAACGAATGTCATTTTCATTCAATTGATCTTAGCGCAAGCGTCGTCGTGTAATGTGGGTGCGGGATGCATACGTAAGTGTCTATAACATTATCATCTTCAGTAGACGCAAGGCCTGGGGTCTAGACAAGGTCTTCTTTCTGAGAGGTAAATTGTAGGAAAGTGACTTTAGCTTGACAGATGCTCACGTCAAACGAATGTCTTTTTCATACGATTTATCTTAACGCATGCGTCGGCTATATCAATGTCACCGACTCGGCTCCGAGACCGAACAGTGCGATGCAAGTGGCCAGTGCCTCTGCCGGCCGGGCGTCGGCGGCCTTAAGTGCGATAGATGCGAGCCCGGCTACTGGGGACTGCCGAAGATAGGAACCGGATATACCGGATGCATACGTAAGTGCCTTTATCATTATCATCTTCAGTAGACCCAAGGCCTGGGGTCTAGATAAGGTCCACTTTCTGTTTCCGGAGAGATAGATTGTTTGAAAATGACATTAGCTTGACAGATGCTCACGTCAAGCTAACGTAATTTTCATACTATTTATCTTAACATAAGCGTCGGCTGTGTCAATGTGGGTGTCACCGCCTTTGCTCCGTGAAAGAACAGTGTGATGCAAGTGGCCAGTTTCTCCGGCCGGGCGTCGGCGGTCTCTAGTGAGATACATGCGAGAAGGCAGGGGACTGCCGAGGATAGGAACCGAATATACTGGATGCATACGTAAGGCAACATTATGGTGTTCCGTAAATTGGGAAATATGTTTAGGAAAATTAGTATTTCAAGCAGTTAAAATTCCCTTAGCACTGCAAACTCTTTAGTAGGTAAACTTGTTTGTATCGAAATTATATTTTTGCTGAAATGTGTGCAATGTAAACAACTTGGTTGATTGCGATTTTTCATCATATAAGATTTTACCACCGCTCCTCTCGGCACCGGGATCGAGCTCATCCACACATACTAGATCCTTGGGTTTCACGCACTGTCCGTTTTTCAAGATCATTTCTCCCCCATACCCATAAACTGTGGAATGAGCTACCATCAGGGGTTTTTCCGCCAATATACAACATGAGCAGCTTCAAGAAAAATGTTAATAAAGTCCTTCAGGGTAGGCAACGCAACGACAACGCCCCTGGTGTTGTTGGTGTCTATGGGCGACGGTGACCGCTTACCATCAGGTGGGCCGTAAGCCCGTTTATCTATCATTTATATAAAAAAAAAAAACATAAGTTCAAATGTCGAGCTAGGTACATTAGCAGATTCTTTAATTGAACCATAATAAAGATTTTTATATTGTTCTTGTTCCGAAAGTTATTATCTGAGTGGGACTTGAACCCACCCAAAAAAAAACACCTTAAGGCGAAGACAAGAGCTAATGTACCTCTCTAATGATTTTTAGAAAATGGGTTTAGTGATTTTATATCTTTCAACATGTCGAAACGTGCGAGCGAGAGGTACTATCGGCGTAAGATATAGCTATCCAGTTTGAAACAATTTTGCCTAGCGTTGGTTTTGGGTTACTGGTCACACCTTCTTTTTTTTGTTGTCTATTTTGACCAATAGAGAGTTTTATTACAATCAGGTAAAGCGGCATTTTTAGTACTTGACCAGCTCCACGAAATACGTAGCTCCTATTGGTCTTTAAAAACAAAAGAAAACGAGCAAGCCGGGGGTGGCAATCGGTCACATTAGCTCTTGTCTTCGCCTTAATAGCTTGTGTATTTTGTCAGCGTGCGGATGCTCGGCGTTCGGTTCGGTTCGCGAGGACTGCGAGCAGATGACCGGCCGCTGCGTCTGTAAGCCGGGCATTCAGGGGCAGAAGTGCACCGTGTGCTCCGATCACGAACACACGCTCGGACCGAACGGATGCTTTGATCGTGAGTGCATAACCTACACTATGACAACCCTAGCTTAAAAAATAAGATTCGGATTGGTTACTTATAAATCCTGCTTAATTTGCATGCATTGGTAAGAGATGGAAATAGTTTAAGCATTGTTAATTTTTTGGCAGATTTTTATACGTTAGGCCATAAATAATTAAATACAAGCAAAGACAAGAATTCGATCCGCGCAGGCCAAGCTTTTGATACTATTGTTAATTTTACCCCATCTTATCTTTTACTTTATCCATAACCAAATCCGTGTTATAGTCGCGTTAAACTCTCGCTGCAGGCTCGGTCAGTGCTCAACCTATAGTCCCGTTAAACTCCCGCTGCAAACTCGGTCATAAATCATCTTAACACACGCTTAAACAAAAGGATCGTCCGTTCTCCTAAGTGCGAGAGAGAGAGAGAGAGAGAGAGAGCAATATTGCTGTCTCGTTCCGATAACTTATGACCGAGCCTGCAGCGAGAGTTTAACGCGACTATAGATGTATTTTACCAATACTTCGTTAAAATATGTAATTGAGTGTGTTTCCAGCGGAATCGACCCAACTCCCACCAACGAACTGCGATCGAATGACTTGCTACTTCGGCTCCTACTGCCTCGTCCGAAGCGGGCTCGCCGCTTGCGACTGCACCGTCAAAGAATGCCCCAAAATTGACGCCCTACCCGTCTGCGGCAGCGATGGTCGAACCTACCTATCCGCCTGCCACCTCCGCAACCACGCCTGCAGAACCCAATCAGACGTCGTGGTACAAGCGTTTGGACCTTGCAGCGACGAACCCCACGTCAGGAGAGGTACCCGCGTCCGTAGATCCGTACTCAAAGCTAGCGCACAAAACTCGCAATCCGACACATCGCTAAACAATTACATCCCAGCCGCAACGTCCCACACTGACGTATCAGTAGATACCAGCGACAGCGGCAAACCAGACAGCCCGGAACCAGAGCTAACCTGCATCGATATACTCCCTCCCGTTGGATATCGCTAGTACACTCCGTAGTATCGTAGTCCTTTCCTTTTAAATCTACTACACTATCTTGAATGATTCGCAGACAATCACTACGTTAATAAAACACATTGCGCTACAAAATCAGAGAAACCTATCGTAGAAGACTTCGATGATGACTTTGTGAACGAACTGAACGAGGATTATGCGATGTATGAATATTTGGAAGAGCATATCAATGTGGGTTATGAGGTGCCGCTGTTCGACGGCGAAGCGTTTATAAAGGCGCAGGTGAGATTACCGGGACAGCGGTTCGATATATCGGCTGAGGTTTCTTCCGTTTGCGGTAAAGGATCTTTGGTCAGCGGTGCGGGGAGAAGGGATCACTACTGGCTGGGCTTTGTTCACAACAAGGCGGTGTTGCGTTGGGATGCGGGAAGTGGGCCGTTCGAGCTTCAAACGGGGAGAGTGAAGGCTGATGGGAAGTCGAAGATATCTGCAAGGAGATACAAGACGGACGGGGTTTTGAAGCTGGGGTCTGCAACAGTCAGTGGGACGGCGAAAGGACGCATGACGTCACTCGACGTCGATCCGTTCGTGTACGTCGGTCTGCCTCCTGAGAATGTCACAAGGTACATTTAAAGCAAACTTTTTTTTAAACCTTGACATACATTTTAATTGCGGCCTTTTTATTAGTGCTTTGCGTGAGCGACAGCTAGGAATTTCCATAAACATTACCTATTTACTAGTAGTTCGCCCCGAACTGAGATCTCGTGATGCGACCCGACGAACGCACCAAAACTTTGAGTAGGTAGTAGTCAGAGGCAAGTCCAAACATTATCTTTGGACTTTTTTCTGACTACCGCTTACTAACTTGGTATGGTAACCAAGTTTCAACTCTATTGGCCTATTTATTGAAGAGTTCCGTTGAACAGACCTTGGCTCCATCATCAGACCTGGTCGTCGTCACCATTTTATGAGAACTGAATACCTTCTTAATTTTATTCAAGAAAAAAAAATAAGAAAAAGCAAAGAAACAAGGCGACCAGTAGAAAAACCTTGATGTCAACGAAACTCTTAGAGATGGGAGCTCTTGGATCGCTGGTTATCTTAATTTAACTTTTTGTGTTTTATCTCAAAAACCGAGCGTCCCAAAAAAAGAGTAAAAATTGTTTTGGAATGTCCAAACAAAGCCCTTTCATATGACATGTAACTTGATTTTTTTATGTAACTTTTTTGATTTTTTCCCTCTTAAAAAACCTCATATCTCAAAAACCCTTCATCCGATTTTACTCATATACTTACCAGTAAATTTCTCAAGTACAAGCTATCGACATATCAAATTTCATGCAGATCGGATCAATGGTTCTAAAGTTATCGCCAGACAAACATACATACATACATACATACATACATACATACATACATACATACATACATAAAATGCCAAATCGCCCAAGTTGAAACTAAGATCTTCGTTCGCTTCGCTCACTCGATCAACAAGGACCTTAGGCAACTGTAACTCCAACAAGCAATATCGACTTAGTCAAAGTTGCGGGTCAGACATTTGTTAGACTGGCACAGGATCGTGGTAGATGGAAGGCCTGGCCTATACCCCGCATTGGGTGAAGGGAGGAAGCATTTGGGCGGTGAATGATGATAATGATGTTAACAATGAAAAAAAAAATGAAGGAAGGACGAACTTGCAGAAAGTCCGCATGTGGCTACTACGTATTAGCTAGGTCAGAACGATGTATCTTCTCTTCTTCTGTGATTATCTTGACAGCCTTCACAGCTTAGTTGGTAGTAGCTATGCCTTCTGCGCCGTAGTAAATGTTTGTTCTCGGTGGGAATCGAACCCACGGTGGGTTCTTTGTGTGATGAACATAGATGTTTGTTCTCTGTCTGGATGTTATTATATATTAAAATTACGTAGTTACAAAAAAAGCATATAATATGTATTATATATTAGCTATCTGGTTCCCATATTACAAGCTTTGGCTAAGTTTGGGCTAGATAGTGCTGTGTGGAAAGTTCACCAATATTTATTTATTTATATTTATTTATATTATGTATGCAACAGTTTTATTAGAGACTGTAAGAAAAGTGCCAATGGACACATTCTTATTTATATTATTTCTATAAAATTATTTCGAAACAAAATTACTCATTAGCCAACCTGGCTAGATTGTAATGATATTAGAGTACCGCAAGTCACGCGCTAAACTAATTTATTTAAAAAAAAAAGTTTGCCTTATGCCTTTGATTTTTTACCGTTGAATGTAAAAAAGTATGTTTCCGCAGGTTATCAGGAGCTTCATCACTACCAGGTTTCATAGGCTGCGTGCATCGGCTGCGCGTGAGTGGACGAGACCTGATTCCGCCCGCCAGAGGGCTCACCATATCATCTCAAGGGATACGATCGTGCACTCCTTATAATATTGCTAAGCTGGTGTGTCCATGACGGGTTTGAAAAACAAAATCATGTTTTTTTTTTAATTTAGACTGGTATTGAATAAAGATGGTTAGTACCGGAGTGTATAGAGGTCATGAAGGTTACATTGAAGATAACAGCTGGAGTGGAGTGGTTTTTAATTGGTAAATAGTTATTTTATTTTTTCTAAACGGATTAAGTACAAATTTCAATAAAAAATATCGGTGGATATTCCACACAGCACTGTCTAGCCCCAAACTAAGCAAATCTTGTACTATATAATATTTAAACGTTGAAAATTATACTTTCATTCGATTACTTAGAAAAAAACAACATTGACAAAATTCCTCCACCTATGCGCGCTAGTCTTAATGCATCAATACTTACACTGAGCCTAGCCTCTTATATTCACTGATCCACTATCACACCATACGCGGTAGACATTCCAGGATATCTTAAATTAAGGAAAATTAGTACCTATTGCAAACCTAAATATTTTATTTTTATTTTTTATTTTATTTATTTAACAAAATCCATAGCTCTTTATCTAAAAAAAAAAAAAACATGAGTATAGCTAAAAGCCAATAACGGATTTACATTTTTTAACAGAAACTGGTAATATAAACGACTGTCAATAAATTAAATGATGACATGTACTATAGTCGCGTTAAACTCTCGCTGCAGGCTAGGTCATAAGTTATCGGAACGAGACAGCAATATTGCTCTCTCTCTCGCACTTAGGAGAACGGACGATCCTTTTGTTTAAGCGTGTGTTAAGATGATTTATGACCGAGTTTGCAGCGGGAGTTTAACGCGACTATAGGTTGAGCACTGACAGAGCTTGCAGCGAGAGTTTAACGCGACTATAATAGCTTTTTTTAATGTATGGACATTGGGTGGTCTTATAGCAAATAAAGCAATCTCTTCCAGGCACGTGGTCTCTAGATCCTTGAAGTGACTAAGGAGCAGATGTACCTACGTTATAACATTTTGTTTAAACATGTCAACTCTTTCCAGTTTGAAAGCTCACACTGTTATAACAGGCACTGTAGACATCCTCTCAGATAGATAGTTATACCTACCTATTAGTATTCGTCGATCGATTTTGTGCCAAACAAAGCAAAAGGTAAAATAAATCCCAAACCGATTATTATATTGAACTGTATACCTATTATACCGTATTTCCTAATTTCATGATCTTTCGTTTTAACCCTAATTTATGTATGATCTCTTGTTATTGTTTCGATTTATTTGAGAAAGCAGTTGCTGCTTGTGTACTCCGGCGTCACGGAAGACCAGCGTTGCAGTAGTGCACCAAACACTATTACAGCATAAAGCTGAGTGACGACCGATTTTGTTGTCACAGTATTGTTCTTTATATTTAATTTTCGCCTATATTTTTGTAACATGTATTATATTATCTGTACCTATTAATGTTTGTACGCTAAGCAGCAGGATCTGGCGATTCGAAACTACACACCAACCATCTTATTTTTTGTTAAACCCAGATTCACGAACAAGATCCAGTTTTTTTAATGAATAAATGTAAGTACTATGTAGTAGACCAAGTAATCTGTAACGAAGAAGCAATATTTAATAATAAGTACAAGCAGTAAAAAAAATATTGTAATGGATAACTAATATAAAACCCAAAAAAGTGAAATGCGATGGATTTGAAATATTATTATTTATTTCTTGAACTGAACCCTATTTGTAAGAATTTAAGGACTATTCTTATTGTTACTCTAAATAAATAAAAAACGAGTTTGAACACTTGACTTCTCCTTCAAAATGTGATATTCATATAATTCCTTCTTTCTATGGTGTTACATATTTATTGACATATCTTATTCTATGCATTTTGTAATAAACTATCTTCACATTATACTGTTATGAAAAATATGTTGTTTTTTGACCTCTTATACCAATTAGAAACACCAACCCTAATTAAAATTAAAAAATGAAAACCGCATCTTACCTCGGCTACATCGTCACCTACCAGGTGAAATTTTTAGTCAAAGGACGGTTTAATAATTAATAATAATATTTATTGATCGAGTGAGCGAAGCGAACAAAGATCTTAGTTTCAACTTGGGCGATTTGGCATTTTATGTATGTATGTATGTATGTATGTTTGTCTGGCGATAACTTTAGAACCGTTGATCCGATCTGCATGAAATTGTCTGATATGTCGATAGCTTGTACTTGAGAAATTTACTGGTAAGTATATGAGTAAAATCGGATGAAGGGTTTTTGAGATATGGGGTTTTTAAGGGGGCAAAAATAAAAAAAAGTTACATAAAAAAATTAAGTTACATGTCATATGAAAGGGCTTTGTTTGGATATTCCAAAACAATTTTTACTTTTTTTTTGGGACTCCCGGTTTTTGAGATAAAACAAAAAAGCTAAAATAAGATAACCAGCGATCCAAGAGCTCCCATCTCTAAGAGTTTCGTTGACATCAAGGTTTTTCTACTGGTCGGCCAGTTCATTTGCTTTTTCTTATTTTTTTTCTTGAAATAAATTAAGGAGGTACTTACTCAGTTTTCATAAAATGGTGACGACGACCAGGTCTGATGATGGAGCCAAGGTCTGTTCAACGGAACTCTTCAATAAATAGGCCAATAGAGTTGAAACTTGGTTACCGTACCAAGTTAGTAGGCGGTAGTCAGAAATAAGTACAAAGATAATGTTTGGACTTGCCTCTGACTACTACCTACTCAAAGTTTTGATGCGTTCGTCGGGTCACATCACGAGATCTCAGTTCGGGGCGAACTACTAGTTAATATTAAGTTACAAAGACTATTAAAATGAATACAAATATTTACAAAATACATTTGAAACAGTTGAGCTATTTCCAAACCGTGCAAACGATTTAGAGATAGCTCAACTGATCCCAATCAGTGACGATTGGAACCTTTCCCAAGACACTGGCTGCAATGCTGATGCGCTGAGCCTGATTCTCACCAGCCCTCGGGTCAAAAGGCTCCTAATAATTGTAAAAAAAGACAGTAGAAAACCACGAGTTTTTGAAGTGTTTCATTGTCAATTCATTTTCAAGTGTCATTTGTTCAGTGTAAACTTAAAATCTACGTCGCGTTTCTCAAAAGCTATAATGTGATAGTGATGGTGTTCAACTTTAAGGAGATGGAAGGTGGCAGCTATTTGGTAAGTACCTAGCTATAATCTTTCAAACAATGTTTTTTACGGGTATATTATACCTACCTTCCGCCTGGAAGGTAAATTTAGAGGAAGGTAGGAGGGAGGAAGGAATAAAGTTTGTTGGTAAAATGTAGGTAGGTATGCTTTTTGTTTCAACAACAAACAAAACGTTTCACTCGACCCAGACAAAAGAATCATCATTCAAAGCAAGACTATTAATTTGACGTAATTTTCATGATCTTTCATCGGAGTACGATATTTTCTCGGTTTCGTTACGACTCATTATTTCCTTATCATGATAATTCGCCCCCACTTCCTGTTGTAATGCGCGTTGACCCCACTTACTAACGACCCCAGAGTTCAAGAGCCGTTGGGAAACTGAAAAAAATCTCCTAAAAACTTTATGCTAATGATCTTTTTAAGTAAGGGTTCAGTAGCTATAAAATTTGGATTTTATTACAAGATGAAATCTAGATTTTTATAAGGAAAAGGCTATACATTTTCATATTTCACCAGGAAACCTAAATACATACTACTTGTCTATGAATAAATATAAGTAGGTATTACATAATTTTACCATAAAACCAAACTTGAAATTCCTATACTTTTTGCGACAGTATTTACCTTTTCTCCCATGGCCAGCCAGCTAATGGCGAAGGGTAAGTCATTGTGAACAACAAATCCTTAGTATGTTTAAAAATGTCTGCTCCGAAAAACTTCCCCTCCCGGAAAATAAATCAAAGCTACAATAAAAGAAGAAAGAAAGAAAACTTTTTTAATTGTCCCAAGTAAAAGTAAAAAATTAAAAACAATAAACAGTAGGTAGAAAGAAGACAGTAACAATAACAGTAGGTGATTAAAAAAAAAAATAACATGTAGGTAAATAGATAGGTGATACTCATCTCATGCATCGTTGTGTGGGGTCAAAAAAGTCATCGTCTCAGCTTTATGCTGCACAGTACCTAGATAGGTATAGGTACGGTGCGGCGCTGGTTTTCAGACGAAGACTGGGTGGTGATGTGACAGTGCAAATAGACGGTAAACCTCAAAGTGAATCTAAATTAATGTAGGAATAATACCTAGGTACAAGGAACATTTATCAGGGAATTCGCCTCCTTAAAATTACTCCATACTTATACGTGTAAGGGTGCAAACAGCACATTTCCTAATAAAAAGGGGCCATAACATACATTATCTTTTATGGCCTATTTAACTGATTACGTAACTCGAGTCGCACATGGTCTTTCTGCTATCATGATTGAAGTGAGCACTTACTAAAAGTCTAACATTAATTTTGTCAACAGTCAAGGCTCAACTGCGTGGTAATATAGCTAAAAGCTTCTATTCATTATTTTTGAGTCCCCCTCAGTCATTTAAAATGATGCTTGGTTTGATATACTTTAGCTCATCATTAGCTTGATCTTAAAATATGTAGAAACCCAACTTACTGTTTTTTTAAGATACAGAATGTAAATACGACTTTCGATAGTAAAGTCTGAGGTAGGTAAATGTTCTTACATATTTCGAGGGTTTTGTTACCTTCATAACAAGACTCCATGAGTGTTCATTTGGATAGCCTGAGCATAAACAAAATGTTCTCTTTACATAGCACAGTCTTTTACGCGAAAAATATTTAGCCCACCGCCAGCCAAGTGCCATATTTATTCATGAATGCCAAAATTACGGTCACTCGAGTCTTGTTTACCGCTAGCATGTTGCTATAATGAGAATTTAAAATTTTCTTTGTCTACTGTAAGCTGGTCCTTCGGGGGAACTAACTCACATTACAAAGCTGTGAACTTTCTTCCAGCTTGGCTCTCTTAGTTGAAAACTGTACGTGCACACTGCACATTATCTAATAATACGTAATTTTAATCTTATTAGCTTACCTTAGTACTTTACTCGTTCTACATAAAAATAAGCAATGTGGCTGGTTGACGCATTTAATCTGGGTTTTTATTGCGAAAGTAATGATTGTAATTTGCAATAGGATCGAATAATGATTAGAACAGGATATTGGACAGGATGGTACTCAATAAATGTGGCTCGCCCATAAAATGTCTACTCTACATCTAAGTAGCGTGTATCGATTAGTGCTAAGAAAGAACGGATTAGGATTCATCAAAGTTACCTTTTGTAAAGTAAAATACGTACCTTTTGTTTTAGCAGATAGGATTGTAGCTGGATTTTTAATAAGTTTATTTTAGGCGTATAAATCTATTTTATAAGACGTGCACTATCTTACTCAAAGAAAATTATGTATAAAACAATTGTATAGACCTTCAACGTCAAAGTGCTTCTGAAATATTTACAATAATATAAAGCACTTACCTACCTCTAGAAGACATTTTCGTAAATATCTACCAAGGGTCTCAGTAACTAAGGGTTCTGTTGAAAGGATATTTGAAATTACAAAGGAATGTTTCGGAGTAGACGAAATCAGTCTTTTGGTTGAGTAGGTACAAATTTGTAAGTTAGGTAACCCTTCTTTATAATTCACAGACTACATTATTAAACTAGAGAACGATACGGTAGACTAGTTCGCTTACGAAGAAAAATTCCTTTCATGGTTTGTCTTGTCTATTTGGCTATATGTTTAGATTTGCCTTTTACTCGTTTGGTGACCTGTATCTGTGCCTGTAGGTTTTTTATATACTTTCATCACTAGTCTTCTTATATTACAGGTTCTTAACTGTCATAACATAATTAATTCTAAGAGTAGTAGAGCTCTTTGTGAAGGGCTCGTCCGGGGAAGTACTAAAACCACGCCTTTTACTGCCGCCAAGCAGCAACGCTGTGTTTCGGTTTGAAGGGTAATTGCCAGTGTAATTACAGGCACATGAGTCTTAACATCAGTATGCCTCGAGTTGATGGACGCAGGGCAGTGCTTTGTAGGGCACGTTCCTATCGTGCGTGACTTACGAGGTAATCTTTGTTATAGGTGATGGTTACCACTTAACATCAGGTGGGCCACCTGCTTGTTCCATCAGCTAGTAGTATAAAAAAAAAAAAAAAAACATTAGTAGGTACTTAAGCGTTTTTCTTCATCTAAATTGTATAAAAAAACTTTTCTTGTTAGGACATCACATTGTGGTGACAAACTTTTGTAAATAACAAATACAATTAAATTAACTAGGTAATAAAAATAAAAATGGCAAACAACCAAGAGACAGCCAAAATATAAATTTTAACCAAACAATTTTTAAAAAAAATATTTCAAAATTTCAAAAAAATATTACGAGGTTAGGGGTTTTATAAACATAAATTTAATGAAATAAATATATAGTACTAATCCGCTAATCTAATCTTATGTAAGTAAATCAAATGTAGACTTGTGTGTGCACCCTTCACTGCATCTGCAAACTCTGCATACTCTGCAAATTCTGTAACGTGACAAGACGAGAAACTCTGCATACTCTGCAGAGTATGCAGAGTTTGCAGATGCAGTGAAGGGTGCACACACAAGTCTACATTTGATTTACTTACATAAGATTAGATTAGCGGATTAGTACTATATATTTATTTCATTAAATTTATGTTTAACAATGGAATTCCGCAAAGTCACGCCTGAATCAGTTAATTAGGGGTTTTATATCTTCAAACATTTTTAATGTTGGAGCGAGAAGTTGTTTGACGGTTGTCTGTGTCTTAACTAGAAACACTAGACATAAAAATGTCGTTTACTAACTCTTCTTTACGTTCAAGACGTTTTTGATGTTTTGTTGTTTGTATTTTGGAGTCCATCATTTTCAGTATAACTTATATGAGGACGTCTTCGAAGCAGAATAAATCAATGTCTTCAGGTACCATTTTTATTTATTTCCAACAGGCTACCGAGATGACACGGACTGGAATTTAATGTTCAAACATGGGCGTGCTTTGGATGCCTATAACAGCAATACGAATAGCTACGTAAACGTTTTCATAGAAAGCGCTAGTACACGACATTGTTAGAATTTTCAAACGGGTTAATATCAAGGGGAGGAAAGGGGAGGAATGTTTAATCACCGCTGTGACATCCGGAGACGAGGCTGCCACATGCCTACGCTCTCGTCTTGTCACTGTAATTACTAACTTATGTTCCGCCTGTAATTTGTTTGGATAGCTGAATCTTCTCAGAAACTCTTATACGAATTCTTCAACTTTAAGATTGCCGACCCATTTTAGCATCCGATTGTTAAATAAGAAATCGAGAAGCAAGAATCCTTACGGTTCGTATTAATTCCATTTCTTTGCACTTTCATACCATAATTTTCATAATCCTGCTGATGTTTTTATCATCTGACGTTTTTATTTCAAAATATAAATTCAAAGCACGCCGGGCAACAGGTTACTAACACGCGAGCAATTTTTCCTAAGTGTGAGTAAAAGCAACACGCGATTGCATAGATTTCACTCTTCACACGAATTAACGGGAAACCCACGACATGACTACAATTACGTTACCGCTGCCTGTGGATTAGGCACAGCTCGTCGGGCTGGCATAGTGCAGTCATGATATCAGTGATTTAGCTTTGTAGCGGACGCTGTTCACATCAAAATGAGGGGATTCATTTCTCGCACATCTAAGCGACAGTACTAGTTTTTTAAGGCGATGACAACTGATAATGTACCTCTCGCACGTACATGATTAAAAGTTTGCTTTAAGTTTTCGATCTTTTGAGTAGGAAAAGTTGTTTGGATGAAAATTATATTTTATCTGAACTGTGTGCAATGTGATTGCGCACAACTTTGTTGACTGTGGTTTTTCATACATTAGTTCAGTGATTTTATACTCTCGCTCGCACACTAAGGGCCGGTTTCACCATGCTCTGTTAGATTAACAAAGGATTAAAGGGCCGTTAAATATGTCAAAATGTACGCGTTTGACAGCTAAGGTTAGATTTAACGGCCTGTTAATCCTTGATTAGTAACTAACAGAGCATGGTGAAACTGGGCCTAAGGCTTATTGGAACTGATTTGTGTAGTACCGCTACAGCTTGCTACGAGTGCTACAAGTGCTACGGCAAGGCTACGAACTTTTACCTAGTACAAGTAAACCGTATTTTTTAGCTCTATTATTGATTCTATGTACATATAATATATTATGTGTTATGTAAAACACAAGATGTTTAATAAAAAATAAATAAAATATGTTGTGTCCACGCTGTGCGTTACTGGACACGGAATAACAAGTTTGACTAGTATTTCAATAATCAGTAAAAAGTAAACACTAGTGCGATTGTAACTTTTGGAACTATCATGGTATTTGAAAGCCTTCACAGCTCAGTTGGTAGTAGCTCTGCCGTCTACGCCGTATTCCGTGGGTTCGATTCCCACCGAGAACAAAAACAAAATAAATAAGTATGTATTAACAAAAAAAAAGTATACTATAATAGAATCTAGCTTATTATATTAAATTGTGTTAAAATATTATTAAAAACGAAAACATTTAACTATATCATAACATTTCCTCGTAAATAACGCACGATAGGAACGTGCCCTACGATGCCATGCCCTGCGTCTATCAACTTGAGGTATATAGAATAGTATGTATTATATCAGCTATCTCGTTCCCATATTACAAGCATTGGCTTAATTTGGGGCTAGATAGTGCTGTGAGGATAGTCCACCAATATTTATTTATTTAATTTTCATAAAAAAACGGGATATTAACCATGATTACTGAATTTGATTGTGTTCCGATATAAGTGTTACTAGTGCGAGTGTTTATCAGTCAATAAAACAAGTTTGAATAGCGACATTTCGTTTAATGGGAAATTTAAAAAAACTTTAAAGTTGCAACACTCAGATAAATCCACGCTGCTATCCAAGCCTTTTATGTTTATTTACGGGTTATAATTCCCGAGCGCAGAGGATTATTTGAAAACGTAAACGTAGGTGCGGCCATAATTCACGCAGCCTCCGGCGTGTGGCAGTTGTGAAAGTAATCACTACAAACACGCAGGAAATTCCACCCTCATAGGCGAAGAGCTGGCTTTTATTACTTGCTACCTACTGTACTGATAAACTATGATTTGCATAATAATATTTAGTCTTTCTACCTACACTTGTTTCTTCTTTTGTATTAGCTTATTAAGCTCGCCTATACAACGTGTTTATTAAGAATTGTAGGGATCCGAAAGCAGGATATTCTACCGGTCATAACGAACAACTTTTGTTCTACGACTTTTAAAATTTCAAAGTTTTTCATTCATGAAATGCCTCTTAAACTTTTATCTAAAATGAATCTAAACGCATCATGAGGCAGCCCTATTTACAGCTGTTCTTTGACCTCTAGTTGTTAACCTTAGATAAAATAGGTAACAGAACTGCCACCAATTACCTAGTAATGTGCCTACCTAATAATGATGTTGCTGTTTTTAAAGATCTTGGTATGTAAAAGAAATATTTTCGCGACTGTAATCCCTAGTCACGGTAAACATTCTCTGAGATCTTTGGTACTAATACCTATTCAGTAACTAGGTACCTACGTGGCTACGTACTCAATATTTAATAGAATATTTATTTTTGTTTAATTACTAGATGTCGTAAACCAATGTTTATGATATTCATAGTTCTTTCAATTGTAACATGTTACTTTACCACCATGGTTCATTGACACGACAAAATTATTCAACTGCAATTTTGGGAAGTGTCTAGTCTGTCCTATTTAATCTTTGACTAACCTGTCTGTCATTGGTTGCATTTAAAAACGCATATCCAATCAGGATGGCCGACGGCCGCCGATCAGTGTTACCATTTGTGGCAGATTTCTGCCATTTGGCAGATTTTAAATATTTCAAGAAAAATCTTATTAGTTTGAATTTTTAATGAAATAATATTTATAATTTATTTATTTTTTACCGAACTGGAAACTTCTTATTCTTTTTTACCTTTATTGATTTGGTTTCTAAACAACTTCTATCTCGTTTTAGATAACTGCAAACCGTTACAAACGATCAAAAGATAGTAACTGAATGTAATGTAGGTATTTAATTTATTCCGTAGCCACGAAGGAGATGGTATGAAGTCATATTTTTGGTATTTTTATCGTCAAGCTTGGTAGATTTTGACAGATATTTTGGCAGGTGTGTGGTAGAACCGCCACTTTTGAGATGGTCACCCTGTTTGTGTTTGTACATGCGTTGTTGTACATTGTTTTGTTGAGAAAATGTCATCAAACGTGATAAAATGGTGATTGTTATGTAAAAAGCCGTCGTCAGTCAGTGTGTGTATGAGCAGTGCCTACGAGGTAATGGTTTAGTGTGAAGTTTGAAGCCTGTGTCGTGCGAAATCTCGCAAACTTACCAAAATCCAGTTTTATCCAGTGTTATTATAGCCAGTAAATAATGACAAAATCCATAGGAACCAGTAAAAATATCGTGTCAGGGGATTGGCGGCGTACCTACCTACCTACCGAAAGGTAAGTATTTCAAATTATCTCGTAGGTTATCGTTGTTTTTCTCTTTCCTAGATAGAAGCGCGCGTGCGTGTGACCTTGACACGTACACAGACAGGGCTGTTGCAAATTTCTGAGAAAATATTAATTTTACTTTTCTATGGGAATTTCGAAAACGATGTATTCAACCGTTGCACACGTCAAAGTATTCCAGTGCTTGGTCTAAATACACGCTCTTTGTTTCCCTACATAACTTCATCAACACGTTGTATACATATAAGCGAGCTTATTAAGCTCGCCTATATATTGTATAGGCGAGCTTAATAACAGTATGTTTTATTTGTGCAATAAAGAACTTTCTATCTATAAAAAATAAAATTACTTACCTATTTATTTGAAACAATAAACGGAAGCATAGAACCAGATTGAAAAACGATGATATTCGCAGGAGTTAAAAAAATATTATGATGATCGCAAGAAATTGGTGGATGGAAAGAAAAAGGTCAAACTTACAAAAATATGAGTTTTAAGAGTAGAAAAGCTCTTTGTGAAAGGCTCGTCCGGGGAAGTACTACCACCACGCCTTTATTTGCCACCAAGCAGCGTTGCTGTGTTTCGGTTTGAAGAGTGTGGTTGCCGCAGTAATTACAGGCACATGAGGCTTAACATCTGTATGCCTCAAGTTGATAAACGCAGGGTAGTGCTCGAAAGGAGCCTCTTGAGGCGTACTTAAAAAGTGCTCGAAAGGAGCCTCTTGAGGCGCACTTAAAATCCTTTCACCACACTGTTTCGAAAGAAACTAGTGACACGACAAGAGAGAGAGTGCATCGTAGGCCACGACCTTATCGTGTGTGACTTACCAGGCAATGCTTTGTGATGATGGGTGGTGATGCGAGGTAATGATAGGTGATGGTTACCACTTAACATCAGGTGGGCCGTCTGCTTGTACCATCAGTTGGTTGTTTAAAAAAAAATATAGTAGGTACTTATAGTAAAAATATAGTAGCCTTTTTCCTCATCGAAATTGTAGTTCCACTTATGTTTGTGCGACAATTAAAAGAAAATCTTTCTTTCTTTCAAAGCCTCTTAGAGCGCCGGTGGTCTAGTGGGAATGCCGTCTTTTAATCGTAAGATTGGTTCGAATCCGTCCGATCGTGTACTAATGGATTTTACTCTTCGCAAAAATGATGAGTGTTCTCAAACCGTGAAGGAAAATATCATGAGGGAACTATGTAGTTTGTATTCTAACAACGCGATGGGTTTGCAACTGACACGTATGGAACGTGACAGGTTGCAAGCTCATCGCCACCAACAACTCCAAAATGTGTTCCATCAGCTAGTTGCATAAAAAAAAAAACATCTAAGGGGGTACCTACCATATCTGTCGTCAAGCTGTTTCGGTTTTCTCGTACAGTAAACTTTCGTTGTTAGATTAAAATGATTTTTTTTATTGAATATTTGCAATCTTGTTCTCCTCAAAGTTTTTCTGTTCAAAAATGTATGTGCACAATGCCAGTACTCTCAAACGGTGAAGAAAAACATCATGAGGAAACCGGCATGTCGTAGAATCTAAAAAGTTATATAACATGTGATAAGTGCTCGAAAGGAGCCTCTAAAGGCGCACTTAAAATCCTTTCACCACACTGTTTCGAAAGAAACTAGTGACACGACAAGAGTTTGTGTCATATGTAATCCACCACTAGATCCCGGTCTAGCGTTGGCTTAGGGAAGTCGAGTTCTCATTTGTAATGCACTGACAGAATGCATTATGGAATCTGGATTCGAAACAGATCAATGCTCGCTGCCCGATGGGTTTTTGAATTTATAATCAACGGATGAACCTGCCATTTGTAATTCGGCTGCGGAAATTGCATTTTCAACTATTTCCATTATTTACCATGGTTCTTTATCCAATGCTATAGGTACGCGTTGGATGGGTGACCGTTAGTGGCTATCCATCCCATAATTAGAGAAAATCCTATTCTACTATTTTCCTATCATCATAAGGCACGTTCATGTCTTGCAGTGCTTTGTCATAGGTGATGGTCACCACTAAACATTAGCTGGGCCACCAATTCCAGCAGAAAGTTGTTTAAAAAAAATATATGCGAAAGTTGAGATGCTTGGATGTACGATGTGTCTCAATTACGCAACTGATCAGCAGGTTGATTACATAACTTTGCTGCAATTAGTTACTATATGAAACCAATAAGTATATAAAACAATAAGAAAGTTTTGCGATTATCCATATCAATAGAAACACCAGTTGTAATCTAACTTTGTTAGCAACTGCAGCTAAAAGCTCGAGAGCAGCTAAACATGAACACCTTTTATGATACAGAAACGATCGTATAGAATGGACGGTCTTATCGCTGAGAGATCTTTTCCAAATATGCTCTGGTAGAAAGACCATAGACAAGAAAACCCTTTTGCAAAGCACGCTCCGATAAAAAAACGAATCTAAAATATCTACGCAAATCATTACCTCTCACTCGTGAAAGGTATACCAAGATTAGCGCCACTATTTAAGATTTGTTTCTTTATTGGCGCTTTTAATAAGCCAGCTACGATCCCCACACAAGTCTTCATAAAAAGCTTCTTGTTATAGCTATAAAATTAGACGTGATAATAATTATGTAAACCAGTCATCTGAACAGAATTCCAATAATTTTGCACATCAAAATAAAGCTGTTTAAAGTCATACACACATGCAATCGTAAATTAACCGACTTGTGTAATAAGGCTGTCAGCTAGCAATAAAGCGTTAAAGTCGTACTATAGCAGTAGGTAGGTCTAATTAGTACGATAAGCACGGTGCGTCACTACCATGCCGGGCTGCTCTGTACGCGGCATAGTAGCAGACAGTATTATATTTGACTAGCTGGTGCTCGCTACTTCGTCTGGATTAGTATTTCGAGTAGCTAATATTAGCGTGGCGTTGTACATATGTGTAACTCTAGCGGTTTTGGCAGCGCACGCCAGAATAGCTCTCAGATGGTCGATTTTTTCCTACTTACTTGACACTTATCGTCATATTTTGGACAATTCACACAATATCTTCATAAATTGTAGGCTATGTGTTATTCTGATGTGTATGCTAATATTATTGTAAAGTTGAATTAAAATCCATTCTGTAGTTTTTACGTGAAAGAGTAACAACCATCCATCCATCCATCCATCCATACTTACAAACTTTCGCGTTTATAATATTAGTAGGGTATTATGTTCTAAAAAAGTATCATTGTTGATATGTTCTTAACTAGTAGGTAGGTATCAAAGTTGATACTATCTTCTTAAATAATATAATAGCTGATCTATGTTCTCGAATAGTATCTTAGTTGATAATATGAGTCAAATTTGAGTAGATTTTGTCAGTGTTTTTAATGGTTTTTGTGGACCAGTTTTTTATGAGAACAAGTGATGGATAAGCTTATGGCCCACCTGATGTTAAGTGATTACCTCAGCCTGTAGGTACCTAATTGCATTTTTTTATATTTTTGGTTTTGGTTATCGTGTCTTATGATATAAAATCCTTCAACGTCGCGGATCGCGAGCATTTAAATAGCATAATGCAGATCACGCATTTACCTATGCATATATTTCACACGTAATCCATTCGAAGCATAAAATACGGATGGTCTGTAAATATGGCACGCGATAATTTTACTTGTGTCATGCCGTAAATTATTCTGAGATTTGCAAATACAGATGTCGACTTACCTTTTATTGTGGTTGATAGATATACATAACCGTCTACCCCAACTTATCTCTACAATAGTTGTTGAATTAAAACTACATATTATACTTACATGTCTTATTCTTACATAATATTTTGTGCTAAAATTATATTGACTGTGGAAGTGGATGGATATAGGAGTAGAGGTAGGCCAAAGAAAAGATGGATGGACTGTGTGAAAGATGACATGTGTAAGGAAGGAGTTACTGCTGAGATGACGGCTGATAGAGGAGAGTGGAGGGAAAAAACCTGTTGTGCCGACCCCACATGAAGTGGCATAAGGGCAGGAAAATGATGATGATGATACTAAAATTATATTGACTAATAAGTATTTTATCTATTTAAATTGAAACTGGCAAGATTGTCTGCCAAAATGACGGGAAGGATCCATAAATGAGCAAGAAAGAAGACTGTCCAACATTAGGCATATATTGTGGGTTTGGTTCTCGCGGTAGGACAAATGTTTGTCTGATCTGCAAATGTTTTTTCCGGTTCCGGTTTTGAATCATGGTACCTATGTACACAAAAACACATTATCTTATAAAAAACAAGTCATCGTACAATAAGTACTCGTAAATTACATTTTTATTTTTTATTTTTATTCAGAGCTTCCGGAGAGTTATACACATTTCTTACAAAATAATTTAACAATATTCATAACTTTCTTGAGCACACACTTTTGAACAAGTGTGAGCTACGAGACAATAATATTTACAAGATAAAAAAGGTAATTTAGGTTGTGTGATTAGGTATTTACAATTATTAGGATATTTTCAATAAAAAAGTCTATAAAAGCCTGTTTATACTACATTACATAAATTTGTTCTCAAGTAAATCAATTAACAAAATGAAAACATGCAATTACGAGTACTCAGTTCAACGGGCAGCCACACCATCAGTTCGCCTAATTAGGCAAATTGACTGTAATGGACTTTTACAAATTATTCTCGGAGATATTTGTTTCGCTGCAAAAACAGAAAACGAGTCCAGACAGCTGACAGACCACGGGCATGGGGAACAATTCGCTTACCGCTTCTAGAGACCACCATCATAGTTCATGTTTTTCAACTGTGTTGATACTGCAGCTGTTTTTGTTACCTACATAGACATTTTATAAATTATGTACAGTCATTTTACAGTCAAGATGTTTTTTAGTTACATACAAAGGCTTTTTTCAATCCAAACGTTTCAATACAAAAAAAATAAGGAATAGATTTTTCATTTAACACACATATAAAAAAATATAAGAACACACGAAATAATATTGTATAGGTACTAGGTACCCTCTGACGTAGTTAGGTACGTATTTTTTCCGTCCAAAAATCTCAAATCCATCTGAGCTTTTGCTGTATCATTAAAAGTTTTCCATACTCTGTAAAACAACAAATTGATTTTTGATGTCGCAGGCTCGTCGGTCGTTTTGCGGCGTGTTGCCATCGCTGACAAAAAGACATCATACCTCTTTAATAACCGCGCTATGTGAAATGATCCGTTACTGACGTCATTACCTACTGGTAATATCCGTGGCTGCTAATACTGAAGATGTAATAACACTGATGATAGTAAAAGGTAGTAAAAGGATCATACAAAAGAACGGTAGGAACCAAGCCGTAAGTTTGTTGCCTGTTCTTCTAGGCTTTGGTCGCGTGGAACTGGCACATAGAGTCACCTAGCTTTAAGACGTTTCAAAGTGATCCTTGTGATTTTATTGAATAAATACATTTTGAATTTGAATTTGAATTGAATATTTGTGTAGCATTGTGTATGGTCAGCGTTAAGATTATAAATATAAAAAAATTGTGAACATTAAAGTAGAGCTTAATAACGCAAAATGCTTGTAAAAACTTTTGTTTTTTTTGTCTTTTAATACGTTATGCGTTTACGTTTGCGTTTACGTTTTGGCAGACTCTTTAAATCTACTTCTTAAAAAAGTAAAATGTAGTTTTTATGTAAAATAAAATACGCGGGCGGCCTCAGGCTCGGGTTATATATTTTTGATAATATTCAAAATACAGGTATGGCATTTTACTGTTACTGTACTGAGTCAAAGTTTTATGGACATAAAATAAAACAATTGTTTCAGGATTCTTAAATCCGCTAGGTAAGAAACGCGGATGAAGTCGCGTGGTCAGCTAGTTCTTTTATATAAATAAATGGTCTTGGATTCCCACGTCAATCAAGAGGCAATAAAAACAACATTAAATTTTATTGAGGCGCTAGGATAACAAATGGCTCCTCGATGAAGAAAGGAGCGATAGTTCGTTTTCCGACACAAATCAAGATATTGAAGCGATAAACGTCTCTTCCAGTCACTAGTGTCCTATTACAAGGTGCGTGGTGTTATTTACGCGGGACCAATCAGAATGTAAATGATGTGGGGTGCGGTGAATGATCTGGAGTGAGTGGGTGAGCCGCGCGTCAGCCTCCAGTGCGGTCCGCGCTCGTGCGCACGCTTCTAACGCATCCTTCGCGTGACAACCCTCATTCAACCGACTGGTATCCTGGAAAAACAAATGTCTCTCTACCTCGAAGTATTTACTTATTCATCATGCGATTCTCAACTTTAATTTTGTGGATACTCGCCTTGGACGTCATTGTGGCGAACGTGCAATTGCTCGAAAGACATGGGGCGACGTCTGCTTGTAACAGCGTCACGTACGACAGAGTTCTATTGAAGCGCGTCACGTTACTCTCCAAATACATATTCACGGGAAAAGTTTTCGGTGCGAGCGTCGGTCCGAACGGAACGAGAGTGTACAAAGTGAATATTCGTCGTGTTTTAAAGGGTGATTTGAACGATATCGGTGTGGTGGTGAAGTTCGGTACGGCAAAGTCGCTACGATTCAGCGACGCCACTGTGTTCGTTCAAAGCTTCAGGTCTTTGGATTGCCGTCCGATGCGGATGCGCACCTACGGAATATTTCTCACGGAAAGAAGGCTTTCTGAGAGTCATTTGAAGCTGAGTTTAGTGGTTGAACCATTGGTGCTAACATTGCGGAGCCTGGATATAATTGAAGCAGCCGTTAAAGGTAGGTCTATTAGCGTATAATTGGTTTGTGGAATAACAGAACAGTTTAAAGGCGATTAGTGACCGTTTACTCTTATGCGGTTATTTTAATGTGAGCACGTAAATAAACAAGAAGGCGGCGATTAGTTGATGGGCGGGACCGTTGTCGGCGGCCGTCGGGAGTTATTGCGGCTACCTGTTACCGTCAGAAGAGCTTTGTAGCTTTTCAATATTGTAATTTCTAACTTGTTCTATCCAGAACTGGTTTAAAACGCTAAAGCTTGCAAAACTCGCAACAATTTACCTGCAAAAAATTAATTCCATTGGCTTTGTTATATTTTCTGTTCCTCACTTTACCTTTGTAATGTTGTTCTCCGGAACTTGGTTGTTTCCGATTTTGCATAACTACATTCTGTGGTATTATATCTTCAAGATGTTTAAATCTGCGAGCGAGAAGTACCTACTATAGCGGTTGGCAGCGTCTTATACTTACCTACCTGCTTGTAAATTGAATCTTTTGCAGACTATAATAAAAAAATACATTTCTGTCTTTCAATATCACACTGTAGAAGTCGCCACAAGTTTGGTTGTCTTTAAATATTTTTCTAATTCCTATTTTGAATGACACAGGGAGCCTTTTGATTTTGTCTTCGCTTAAAAAGTTAATCCAACACGTTTTATTTAAGTAAGACAAAAACTTACTTGAAAAAAGATTTGCCATCGAGTTTTATGTTATGTAAACGCCTCCGAAACAACGAAACTCAACTTCGGCTTAACATTCAGGAACTTTGATACTGAGCGGTTCGCTCACTGATGAAAAAACTCGTAAAATTGTTCAGTTTCAAAGAGTAAGTTTGGTCCGGATCCCATCCTAATCCAACTACATGCCACGAGAATATTAAATTTTCTAGCCTCATGTCTCCGGAAAATTCTTTAAGGTAAGTTTAGTTTACCAGCTCTCAACGTGGCGAAGATATTAATTTTATTAAAAGCTCGACTGAGAAATTTTTAGTACAAAGAGAGATTTTTCTACAAACATTTGTCTGCTTGTTGCATAAGTTTATCGTTGAACTTCGAGTAAAACAATTTACTCTATATCTGCTTATATTTGTTTTGCGTGTTTTGTATAACTCGAATAACTTTGAATCTCATTCTATCCTACTAATTTAACTAAGTTTGTAAGTATGGTTGGATGGATGGATGGATGGATGTTTGTTACTCTTTCACGTAAAAACTACTGAATGAAACTTTACAATAATATAGCTTATACATCAGAATAACACATAGGCTATAATTTATAAACATATTGTGTAAATTGTCCAAAATATGACGATAAGTGTCAAGTAAGTAGGAAAAAATCTACCATTTGCGAGCTATTCTGGCGTTCGCTGCCAAAACCGCTAGAGTTACATATATGTACTACGCCACGTTAATATAAGCTACTCGAAATATTAATCCTGCGCAGACGAAGTCGCGGGCACCAGCTAGTCTTACATAAAACTGACGATATTTTATTTCCAATCGCTGAATATCAAGGGTCAGTTTCTCTACTTAGTTTAGAAGTTTGGTTACTATCAAGTACTTAATTTAATACAGAATGCAGATATCAGATAGGTAAACAAAGAGCTTTTGCGTGTATCCAAGTTATTCACAGTAATTAATTGAGTAATCAAAATATTAGGAACAACGTAAAAGTAGATCCTAATGTTTAAACTTCGCTGGTCGTAAAACTTGATGATTTTCCAACTTTGGTTTCAAGGGAAAACAACGCCGTGCTAACTTTAAATCACACCCACTCGTGTGATGGAACTTGATGGAAGGGAACAATAATTCTTGGAAAATGAGCTAAACCATTCTCAAAGAAATTATACGGACGGGACTTGTATTTGCAATCGCGAGCTCATGACAATTTCAAGTTCTTCGAATAAAAATATTTTTAAGTGGTCGTTACCTGTGTTACATGCATATACTTCTGTTTTGTTGAAATTTCGGGAGCCAATAATGTACGGCCAAATAATGTACAGCATGATATTGCACAGCACGATAATGCACACCCAGATAATCCGTGTCCACTGGTTTGAATTATTGGGTGTACATTATCATCCCGAACAATAACATGCTGTGCAATATCGTCACGTGTCAATAATGTACACCCAGATAATGTACAGCATGATAATTGGAAGCCACTTTAGTACCGTTGAGTCGGATTGGTTAGGTTATGTTGAAACATATAAACTAGTAGTTCGCCCCGAACTGAGATCTCGTGATGCGACCCGACGAACGCATCAAAACTTTGAGTCGGTAGTAGTCAGAGGCAAGTCCAAACATTATCTTAGGACTTTTTTCTGACTACCGCCTACTAACTTGGTATGGTTACCAAGTTTCAACTCTATTGGTCTATTTATTGAAGAGTTCCGTTGAACAGACCTTGGCTCCATCATCAGACCTGGTCGTCGTCACCATTTTATGAGAACTGAGTACCTCCTTAATTTATTTCAAGAAAAAAAAATAAGAAAAATCAAAGGAACTGGCCGACCAGTAGAAAAACCTTGATGTCAACGAAACTCTTAGAGATGGGAGCTCTTGGATCGCTGGTTATCTTAATTTAACTTTTAAAATTTTATCTCGAAAACCGAGCGTCCCAAAAAAAAAGTAAAAATTGTTTTGGAATGTCCAAACAAAGCCCTTTCATATGACATGTAACTTGATTTTTTTATGTAACTTTTTTTATTTTTGCCCTCTTAAAAAACCCCATATCTCAAAAACCCTTCATCCGATTTTACTCATATACTTACCAGTAAATTTCTCAAGTACAAGCTATTGACATATCAAATTTCATGCAGATCGGATCAACGGTTCTAAAGTTATCGCCAGACAAACATACATACATACATACATACATACATACATACATACATACATACATACATACATACACTAGTAGTTCGCCCCGAACTGAGATCTCGTGATGCGACCCGACGAACGCATCAAAACTTTGAGTACGTAGTAGTCAGAGGCAAGTCCAAACATTATCTTTGGACTTTT
Source organism: Chloroclysta siterata (assembly GCA_932294275.1). Taxonomy (NCBI): domain Eukaryota; kingdom Metazoa; phylum Arthropoda; class Insecta; order Lepidoptera; family Geometridae; genus Chloroclysta; species Chloroclysta siterata. Next base: position 10,641,704 of record OW028598.1, read on the forward strand.
TTTCTGATTACCGCCTACTAACTTGGTATGGTTACCAAGTTTCAACTCTATTAGCCTATTTATTGAAGAGTTCCGTTGAACAGACCTTGGCTCCATCATCAGACCTGGTCGTCGTCACCATTTTATGAGAACTGAGTACCTCCTTAATTTATTTCAAGAAAAAAAAATAAGAAAAAGCAAAGGAACTGGCCGACCAGTAGAAAAACCTTGATGTCAACAAAACTCTTAGAGATGGGAGCTCTTGGATCGCTGGTTATCTTAATTTAACTTTTATTATTTTATCTCAAAAACCAAGCGTCCCAAAAAAAAAGTAAAAATTGTTTTGGAATGTCCAAACAAAGCCCTTTCATATGACATGTAACTTGATTTTTTTATGTAACTTTTTTTATTTTTGCCCCCTTAAAAAACCCCATATCTCAAAAACCCTTCATCCGATTTTACTCATATACTTACCAGTAAATTTCTCAAGTACAAGCTATCGATATATCAAATTTCATGCAGATCGGATCAACGGTTCTAAAGTTATCGCCAGACAAACATACATACATACATACATACATACATAAAATGCCAAATCGCCCAAGTTGAAACTAAGATCTTCGTTCGCTTCGCTCACTCGATCAATAAAATGCCAAATCGCCCAAGTTGAAACTAAGATCTTCGTTCGCTTCGCTCACTCGATCAATTATTTTGATCAGTACCTAAGGAATCTGTAGCTTCCTGTGTATATGTAGGAAGTACCTAAGTAGGTATCTATTTCAAGTTTCAAACTTTAACATCATAACATTTTGTTCGATAGCATTATTACTTATTTTCAAAAATGTAGCTAGGGTATTTGTTCGTATGCAAAGGGATAAACCGGACAAATGTTGTAGAGTAATTTCTCGAATTGCCACCCATCCGATGGACCGACAACATTGCAAATATCGGTGGATGGATTAGGTTCAAAACGTTCTTTCTGGAAACGTATGGAAGAGACGTATGTCCAACAATGCACTTCTAAGGTTGATGATGATTATGGTCGTTTGCAAGGAGTAGGTACGCTACGTACGGCCATATCGCAACAAGAGCCTCGAGAACCTAGGGTCGGCACGGGTACGGGTGCACGCTGCCGCCGCCCGCACGTCTAGCGAGCGGATCAATATGAACCTTAGCATTATGAATATTTAGATCAAAATCCTATGGTGATATCGAAAAAGTGCAATCTGTTTCTTCTCTTTGTTCAATAGCTGTGTTTAATTATGTCATATTCTCAATCGTATCGAATCAAATCGACCTACCAAGTTTCGTACAGATCAGATCAAAGAGTTCGAAAATTAAAGTAGTTGGTAGTCAGAGGCAAGTCCAAACATTGTGTTTGGACTTGTTTCTGACTACCACTTACTAACTTAGTATAGTAACCAAATTTCAACGGAATTGGCCTATTTATTGAAGAGTTCCGTTGACCAGACCTTGGCTCCATCATCAGACCAGGTCGTTGTCACCATTTTATGAGAACTGAGTACCTCCTTAATTTATTTCAAGAAAAAAAAATAAGAAAAAGCAAAGTAACTGGCCGACCAGTAGAAAAACCTTGATGCCAACAAAACTCTTAGAGATGGGAGCTCTTGGGTCGCTGGTTATCTTAATTTAACTTTTTTGTTGTATCTCAAAAACCGAGCGTCCCAGAAATAAAGTAAAAATTGTTTTGGAATGTCCAAACAAAGCCCTTTCGTATGACATGTAACTTGATTTTTTTACGTAACTTTTTTTATTTTTGCCCCCTTAAGAAACCCCATATCTTAATAACCCTTCATCCGATTTTACTCATATACTTACCAGTAAATTTCTCAAGTACAAGCTATCGACTTATCAAATTTCATGCAGATTGGATCAACGGTTCGAAAGTTATGGCCAGACAAACATACATACATACATACATACATACATACATACATACATAAAATGCCAAATCGCCCAAGTTGAAACTAAGATCTTCGTTCGCTTCGCTCACTCGATCAATTACGCACGAGGCGAGCGAGCAAAGCGAGCGTGCCGCGGCAGCGGCCGCCGAAGTGCCAGAAATTATTTTTTACGGTACCAAAGTGGCTTCCAATTATCATGCTGCACATTATCTGGGTGTACATTATTGACACGTGACGATATTGCACATCCAGATAATGCACACCCCGATAATGTACACCCAGATAAAACGAATCCAAAAAGGTACCAAAGTGGATTCCAAATATCATGCCGTACATTATCGTGCTGTACATTATCATGTCGTACAATAACCGGACTCGAAATTTCGACCAATGGCAACGGTTTTTGAAGCAAAATGGCCGGCCCGCGCGCCTTATCTTTGCAATTTATTTCTTTTACAAACAATAAAATATTTTTTTAAGTATTCTGTGACTTATTTACTCGTAATGTACATGGAAGAAACAAATGAAATTATTATAATTATATACTTAGATGAATGTGCTGTGTAGTGACTCGTGGCCTATATTTGATTACTAGTGGCTTCCCGCGGCTTCGCACGCGTTGAAGTGGTGCCGTGATTGAGCCACAAACATCCAAACATCGTAACTTTCGCATTGATTTGTATAATTAGGGTAGGATTTTAAATACCTACGTAGGTATAAGAGATACCTATAGGCGTACGCTAACTATATTATGTAGGTAGGTATAGGTACTGAGTTTAGCACAAACATGACAAATACAACAAAGAACCTTATACGGAAAATATGTACTTATTTGTTCCTAGTTTCTAACCCCAAAAACAAACGAAACAGCTTCACGATTTTGATTCCCAGGCACGGTAGATACCCTCAGATCTCTTCGTACCAACTCAAGATTCCCGTGTTTAGAATGTCCCTTGCAAACATTGACGCCTCGTTGTATCCTTTTTACTCAAGCGCAACGAAGGAGGGTAACATTTTAGGGGTTGTTTTCGAAAATCAAACTGTCTTTTTGTTTGTTTGAAGTTAATAACACTACGCGTAAAAAATCTCCCATACAAACCTTGAAACTTTGGCAGTCTTTTGCACCCTTTGCAGGGGTAGTTTTAAAATATTGAAAACGTGATTTTAAATTATTTTATGAGGAGTACTATATTTACTTCAAGTTTGAAATCAATCGCACTATGCGTTAAAAATCTCCCATACTAACTTTTACAGTCATTTGCACCCTTTGCAGGGGTAGTTATCAAAAGTTAAAAGCGTCTTTCTTAATTATTTATTTCTTAGTATATTTACCTCAAGTTTTAAGTCAATCGCACCACGCGTTAAAAAACTCCCATACAAACTTTGACATCCCTTTGCACACTTATTAAGGGTAGTTTTTAAAAACTAAAAATGCCTTTCCTATTTTTTAGCTTTGGAGTACATCTACTTCAAATTTCAAGTTTGTAGGTTCAAGGAATACTATTTTTCATACAAACGTTTTCATCCCTTTTTACACCCTTAGGGGTTGAATTTCCAAAAATCCCTTCTTAGTACACCTCTACGCCATTAGACCTACGTACTCCTCAAATTTCAAGTCTCTAGGACCAGCGGTTTAGGCTGTGCGTTGTCTATATGTCAGTCAGTCAGTCAGTCAGTCAGGACTTTGAGTCTTATAGTATTAGAGATTTTTTATAAGCAAGACGAACACGCAAATACCCGCGCAAATAAAAACGCGAATACCGAATAGCCATGGGAAGTCATTAGTGCCACCGTGACTGGAGCGCATATAGTGGGATCTCAGTTCGGGGCCAACCACTGGTTTATTAATAACAAAGGTGACAGAGTGAATCAGCAATGGTCTTCATATTCCAAGAAGCCGGCGGCAAGGCTATTTCATTATTAACTTGATACGCCTTTGGGGCATTTTAAATGAAATCGTGAGGTGTCTATATCATTACATAATTAACTTAACCCCCATTTTAATCATCGGAAAGGATCGAGCTAGAGATCGGTAGACTATTTTCTATTTTAGTTTTTTTATAGAAGTTCGTAGAATAAAATCTACTTACAAACATAACGCATAATTTTTTATGCCATAAAGTGGGTCTCTCTTCTCTTGTCGTGTCACTAGTTTCTTTCGAAACGGTGTGGTGAAAGGATTTTAAGTGCACCTCAAGAGGCTCCTTTCGAGCACTTGACACATGTTATAGAACTTTTTAGGTTCTACGACATGCCGGTTTCCTCAAGATGTTTGTTTACCTTCGCCGTTTGAGTGTACTGGCATTGTGCACATACATTTTTGAACAGTAAAACTCATTGGTGCGCGACCGGTTTCGAACCCACGACCTTTGGATCGGAAGGCGGGGCCGCTAGACCTCCAGTGCTCTCATATAATATAATATATTATAAAGTGGGTAAAACATTTAGTTAAAAAGTAGAAGCTGGCCACAGAAGTACTATTACTTGGTGTACATCAGTGAACTCAGTCAAAGTATAAGCTAAATGAATCATCGCCATGAACCTATTTAAAAACATTTTGTGCAGCATAATGTTACATAAATAATATACGATCAATTAAAAAAAGTATAAATGCATAATATCAGCTATGTGGTTCCTATATAACAAGCTTTACTTAGTTCGGGGCTAGGTAATGCTGTGAACGTCCACCAATATTTATTTAATTGCAATTTATAAAAATACAACTCTTGTCCGTCTTTGGCTTAAGTTCCGGCTTTCTCATGGCTTCCCTAAATGAGATGGGTGGTTGGAACGAAATCGGATATAAATCGGTGTTCCATAATTGTTTATGTGGGATTAATTGTGTTGCGTGGGTTGTTTCGCCCTGGGCGGCGCGGCGCGCTGGGCGGGGGTCTCGTATATCACGGCGATCGCCTGACAAACAACAGAAAGATGCAAAAAATAATTAATCGAGCAAGCGGCATAAATTGTTGTTTATCCAAAATTCTAAGATCATCACAGCCGTTTCGTCTCAGTCGGTAGCTCTGCCTTCTGCGATGGCAAAGATTGTTTATTGAACATAATACCTATATATTTTGTTTTTGGATATAAATAAATACTTGTAAGATACAAATTATAACTAGTAGTTCGCCCCGAACTGAGATCTCGTGATGCGACCCGACGAACGCACCAAAACTTTGAGTAGGTGGTAGTCAAAGGCAAGTCCTAACATTATGTTTGGACTTTTTTCTGACTACCGCCTACTAACTTGGTACGGTAACCAAATTTCAACTCTATTGGCCTATTTATTGAAGAGTTCCGTTGAACAGACCTTGGCTCCATCATCAGACCTGGTCGTTGCCACCATTTTGTGAGAACTGAGTACCTCCTTAATTTATTTCAAGAAAAAAATATAAGAAAAAGCAAAGTAACTGGCCGACCAGTAGAAAAACCTTGATGCCAACGAAACTCTTAGAGATGGGAGCTCTTGGGTCTTAATTTAACTTTTTTGTTGTATCTCAAAAACCGAGCGTCTTAGAAAAAAAGGAAAAATTGTTTTGGAATGTCCAAACAAAGCCCTTTCGTATGACATGTAACTTGATTTTTTTAAGTCACTTTTTTTATTTTTGCGCCCTTAAAAAACCCCATATCTTAAAAACCCTTCATCCGATTTTACTCATATACTTACCAGTAAATTTCTCAAGTACAAGCTGTCGTTTTATCAAATTTCATGCAGATCGGATCAACGGTTCGAAAGTTATGGCCAGACAAACATACATACATACATACATACATAAAATGCCAAATCGCCCAAGTTGAAACTAGAATCTTCGTTCGCTTCGCTCACTCGATCAACTATAGCTGATTCCCATAGTACCTACAAGCTTTGCTTGTATGGGGCTAGATAGTGATTTGTGGAATGAAGTCCACCAATATCGTTTTTTTAAATAAAATCACTAACTAATCATTGTAGCGGGTTATACTTGAGAAAATATGTTCCTAATTGGATGGATACTTTACTTTCAAATGCTCTCTGTCAGTTTGATAATCGTTTATTGTTGGTCTACCATCCAATTCCGCTAAGAAATATGTTTAACTACGCGTTTACTTCTATTAAAGTACTTATTAGGAGCTTTCAAGTCGTTTCCCTATTGTTGTATCTCACTTTTATGGTTTTCGCAAACGAGGACCTATTGTGCAGAGCAACGCGGCAAATCCTTTGCTCTAAGGTGCCAGCCGTTGATATAATGACGTAGGTAAGCACCACCAGTGCTATCCGAACACTTACAGAATGTCACTTCCATTAATAGACCAGCAGTGCTTTACTAAAGTGCAAAAAATCGTATTGAGCTAAAACTTAGTTTAGAAAAAATTTTGAAAAGAAAGAAAGAAAACATATTTATTTGCAAATTCTTAGCTACAATAATTAATTATCATACATATATAACGATAATACTAAAAAATAAGAAGTCAAGAGTTGCAAAAGGGCATAAACTCAGCATAAAGTTAGTTGGCCAGCTACTAACGCTGGTCTTCCGTCATTTAGTGTTTGAATAACCCTTAGTAAGTACCTAAATATATAATTTTTATTTGTTTTATAGTGTTTACCTACACTTAAGGAAAATCACAAAGATTTTATATAGTTCCAAAAGTTATTACCCGAGTGGGATTTGAACCCACGACTTTCCCCTTGATACGGGGCCGCGCTAACCAACTGCGCCATCGAATTCTAATCGCACTCGACGAATAACTCAGCGACATGCTACTACGGTACTTATGCGACCGTGGTTCCATCTACAGGTCTGACATATAACTATCAAGAGTCCTGCTCGATAACCGAAGTTGCATTCACCTAAATGTATAAATACGTGTATGCACCGTGTGTCATCCACTACCTCCTTTGAATAAATTCAGATAGTTCAATCGAAATTGCCGGCACGCCGCCGGTTGCGCAGAAACATGCAAATGAAGACATGATCCCGAAGGATGTTTATGCTTCGAAGGCGGGACACAGATGTTAACACTAGTGTCGCGCTATCAGGCTGCGCCTTCAGGCTTCGACCTCAATTGCGGGCCAGCCACGTGAGTATCATAATCTTGAAGAGGCTGACAACCTCAGAAGAGAAGTAGAGCTCTTTGTGAAGGGCTCGTACTACCACCATACCATTTTCCGCCGCCAAGCAGCGTCGCTGTGTTTCGGTTTGAAGAGTGAGGTTGCCGTTGAAATTAAAGGCGCATGAGGCTTAACATCTGTAGAGGTATACCTCAAGTTGATAGACGCAGGGCAGTGCATCGTATGTCACGTTCCTATCGTGAGTGACTTACGATGCATTGCTTAGTGATTTTGTGTGAAACAATCGCGTGCGTTTGTCATTGGTTGGTAGGTATAGGTACTTGTTAACTTATTAAGGGGCTGACAACCATTAAACAACTTCTCGCTCGCACGTTTCGACATCTTGAAAGATATAAAATCACTAAACTCATTTTCGAAAAATCGCAATTAAGCATTTTGTGTGCAATCACATTGCACACAGTTTAGTAAAAAATTCATTTTGATCGATACAAGTTTTCCTTCTTAAAAGTTTGCTTATGTACGAAAACTAGTAAAGCAAACGTTTGAGTAGGAAAACATGTATCGATCAAAATGAAATTTTTACTAAGCTGTGTGCAATGTGATTGCACACAAAATGGTTAATTGCGATTTTTCGAAAATGAGTTTAGTGATTTTATATCTTTCAACATGTCGAAATGTGCGAGCGAGAGTCACATCAGCTCTTGTCTTCGCCTTAAGCTGCTAAAGTAGAAGCATGCGCCCATATAGGGCCTAAGCTTTGAACACATTTTATGTCATGCTCTAGCTATCTGCATGAGTTTGCGGTTATTTGTAGCCCCATAAAGGCGTAATTTTCGAGTGGAGTGCTTGTGTTCATTTGCTATAGAGTCTATAAAGTGAGGCTATTATCAATTTGAAGGTAGTAAGAAGATTCTATTATACTTACCGTGAGTAATTTAGCTAGACAGACCAACAATTAGACGGACCGTAGAATGGAGACCAGAACTTATCAATAATTTGCAGAACACTAAAAACTATAGGTAAAATATGAAAAATATATTCGGTTTCACGGTTTACTTATTTTTATTTAATTTCTAGTAATTTTTAGTAGTTATTAGTTTAATAGATAAATACATTTATTATTTTTTAATAAACTCATCCCTCGTAAATGTCCCACTTGTTTTTTACTACTTATTGGTAAAACTTTTAACGTAATTGCCTAAATAACTTCACAAAAAAACTTACACACACAAAGTTATTTTACACTTATGCTCAGAAATTTATTAGGTGTTTTACGCTGTATTCTAGAAGATGTAAAATTTTATTATTGAATGAGGTTCCTACAGATTTATTATGCCAGCCTTCACAGCTCAGTTGGTAGTAGTTCTGCCTTCTGCGCCATAGGCCGTGGGTTCGATCCCCACCGAGAACATATATTTGTGTGATGAACATAGATGTTTGTTCTTTTAGTTCTTGATTTTTGGCGCCTTTGGTGGCCAAGCTATAGCGTAATCTTTCATGATTAATAAATGTATTGTGCATGCAGAAGATAAAACTCTGTAAAGTCTGTACACAAACAAGCTTGTTTCAACTGTTTGCAAGCCGGAATTATTGAAAACACCTAACCTACAAAGCATACATACTAACCTAAAGTCTGAAACATCATACAGTTGTTTGAAAATCAAATGGAAATACTATATCTACCTAACAGGAGGTGACTGGCTCATGTACAACTTCAACCATGATATAGCTACATACTGCATGCTATAGGTACTTTAAATTTGAGTTGTTTGGTTTTGAGAAAGTAAAACAAAACTACAATCAAGATGTCACTTACACGCACTCCTGTAAAGGAAAGAGCCTGTGCTGGATGTCCCCAAATGATAAAAAATAAACAATTTCTCATATGTTGTAAATGTAATCTAACATTTGACTTGGAGTGTGCGAATGTCTCCTTTACAAGATTTACAAGCAGCCTCACTGGAGAACGTAGAGCTTCTTGGATATGCAGTTTGTGCTATAAAAAACCTAAGGGTGATAATATTAATACCCCAGTTGGTAGACATAATGAGAACTATGCCCATGAAAATGTGACAATGAGACAAAAACAAAATAAGAAAAAACTTTCTCTAGAAAATCTATCAGCTGACACATTGAACTGTTCTGAGACCAATTTGTCTATCTGCAGCCCGAATACTAGTCACATAAATACTTCAGAAATTATCACTTTTGATATAACAAAACTAAAGCTAGAAGTGGACGAGTTGACCAACCAACTAATCAAAGCAAAGGAAGAAATTAATATTTTGTACACTGAAAATACAAACCTAAAAAATATAATTTTGCAAAATGGTATCAAAAATTATGAAACAAGCAATGTAGGATTTGTAGATACAAGATCAACAGAAGGTGAAGTCATTGTCAGACAGCAAATCAGTCCTACTGAAGATTACTCAATCCTGATGCCGAGCAACACTTATAAAAATTGCATGGATGAACCTGAATTGTTACCAGAACTTCACACAAAGCCAAATATGAGTATAGTTGGAGATGTAGATTGCTTGACTGTAGTATCACAGCTTTTGCAGGAAAATAAAGAGGAAAAGCAGGAAAATGGACCATGCCCCACCCCCCATTCTTATCAAGCCCAAGCATGAGTAACATAAAAAAAAATTATACTGGAAAATTAAAATTAAGACCAGAGCTTCAAAGCCTAAAATATTTATTGTTGGAGATCAAGACTGCCGAAATTTAGCGTCAGAGCTAATTCAGAGACGTTCACAGGAAAAAAACTCTAAGAACTACAGTGTAACAAGTTCTTGCTACCCAGATGCACCAACTAGTTATATTCTGGAAAACTCAAACCTGAGTGAGCTGGACTTAAAAAATGATGACTGGGTAATATTATCTATAGGCTCAAATGATAGTAACCCTACAAATCTCTTCATTGAAATTGCTGCACTACTAAAAAAATTGAACAAACCAAATGTTATAATAAATGAAGTTGTTAGAAACCCTCACTTAAATGAGGACAAATTTAACGCCAATATAAAAAACATCACAAAAAATTTCATAAATTGCAACTTTATAACACATTATAAAAAAAATGCTTCACATGATAACTCTCAGCAAATAAATGATCTTATCAACACTCAAGATTACAAGAACTGCTTTTTAGGTAAAAATATAACAAAAATGACAAAAACTGCACCAAAAGGAGGATCTTATAAACAGAATACCTCAACCACAGGTAAACCAGTAAACCAAAACCTAAAGAAAGGTACTATACCATTCTATTTTGATAAAATGAACAGGGCCGTTTTGAAAATGGATGAAACTAAAATAGCTGAAATACACCAAAAAAATACTCAAACGGGAATTCACCAAAACACACCAAAGCGTGGTACAATCCCATTTTATTTTAACAAAAAACTCAAATAAATGAAAACCTTCCCAATAAAGGGTTGTTAACAAAACAGCTTTTTCGTTAAAAATAAAAAACAGAACAACATTAATATAATGCACCTAAATGTTCAAGGTATTAGATCAAAGGTAGACCAGCTTGAAATATTCACCAACTCTCGAGATATAGAAGTTATTTGCATTGATGAAACACTTTTGAAAGATGATGAATCAGGTTTTTTACAAATTGATGGGTATCATAATGCTGCAAACTATTCCAGGAAAAGTAAGTCACGATAGAGAGTTGGAGGTGGAGTTGGTATATTTGTCAAACACTCGATTCACTTCAAAAAACTAGATTGGATCTCAGATATGTCAATTGAACGGCATTTTGAATGCTGTGGAATAGTCTTAACCGAAATAAATTATATTATAATATCCTTATATCGAACACCTAACAGTAATTTTGACATATTTATAAACTCTTTGGAATGTCTTTTAAATAAACTTTCAGTAAGACTAAAAAATAATAAAAAGAAGGTAATTATATCCGGTGATTACAATACTGATCTCCTTATAAATTCTAAAAACAGTGAATTATTTAAAAATACTTATGCGGATGTTCCATATGCACCCTACTGTGTATACTCCTACTAGAATAACTTCCCACTCCAAAACATGTATTGATAATATAATAACTAATATAAAAAACTATGATATAGAAGTATTAAATTTAGGTATATCTGACCACACTGCACAAATATTAACAATACCAGTATCTATAGGTTTTAAAGAAAGGTTCTGGTATGCTAAAAGACGAAATATAGATTTACATTTAGATTTATTTAACAAATACTTATCACAAATAAGTTTCTCTGAAGTTTATTATGAAAATGACCCTAACATTGCATATAAAAAATTCATGGAATTATTAAGTCTCATATTTAATCTTTGTATACCAATGGAAAGATATAGAATAACATATAAAAAGAAAGTGAATTGGAAATCGAAGGGAATAGTCATGTCTAGTAAAAAAAAGCGTCAAATATATTTACATAGTTTAAAGAGTAATGATAAAACAAAATGCAATTTATATAAGGAATATAGTAAAAATTTAAAAAAAGTCATAAGAGTATCTAAGAAAATTTCTAATATAAATTATATTAATAATAGTACTAATAAGACAAAAGCCACTTGGGGAATAATTAAACAGTATACTAATAATACGAATAGTATACAAACAACAATAGATAAAATCGAAATAAATAATCAAAAAGTCTCAAAACCTCTTGATATTGCCAAGTCATTTAATAATTACTTTATAAATTTAAATAATAATAAACAAACTAATTTACAAAGACACAGTATGGTTAACACAAACTGTAACAGTATATTTCTCACTCCAGTTAGTACAGATGAAATCAAAAACATAGTAAAAAAATTAAAGAACACAAAAAGTTCAGGTTTTGATAACATACCAATACAAATTGTAAAAAGTAGCATCGAAATACTAGTCCACCCATTAGTTCACATTATTAACTTGACATTTGAACATGGATGTTTTCCTTCTGATTTAAAGAAAGCACTTATAAAACCGCTGCATAAAAAAGGTTCAAAAACTGACATGGGGCATTATAGACCGATAGCAATTCTTCCCAGTATTTCAAAAATTTTTGAAAAAGCTATTTACAATAGAATCTTTTCTTTCTTAGACGCAAACAACATTATAAATTCTAATCAATTTGGGTTCCAAAAAGGAAAAAACACAACACTAGCCATCTTTAAAACTTTACGACAGGTATGGGAAGAAATAAATAATAATAAACCTGGAGTTGCTTTATTCCTAGACTTATCTAAAGCGTTTGACTGTGTAGTTCATGACATTCTTATCGATAAACTAGAAAAAATAGGCATAAGAGGTGCAGCATTATCATTGATGCAATCATATTTAGATGGTAGAAGTCAATCCACTATGATTGATACATACAATAAAAATACTAAAACGATTGAACGCATAGAGTCTGGATTTGAAAATATCTTGCTTGGAGTACCTCAGGGTAGTATACTCGGTCCACTTTTATTTCTTATCTATATAAATAATTTACCACAAATAACTAAACATGTATGTGTCATGTTTGCAGATGATGCTACGATCTTTATACCACATGATGATAACCATAATATAAGTATATTTGAGACTGAAATAAATAATACCCTTAGTAATATAATTGACTGGTTAGGTTCAATAAATCTCAAAGTAAATATAGATAAAACAAAATTTTTAAGATTTAGACACTATAAAACACCTTCAATAAAATTAAATATTTCCCACAATAATACAAATGTTGATGAAGTAAGTGAAATAAATTTTCTTGGTATAAAAATTGACACAAATTTAAATTGGAAATCTCACACCAGTAAAGTAAATCATAAAATTTCTAAATATATTTATGTAATTTCAACTCTGAGCCATGTTTCTTCTACATCTGTAGCAAGAAATGCATACTTTGGCCACGTTTTTCCTCACTTATGTTATGGGGTAATTTTCTGGGGTAATTCAGTTAATGCAACATCGGTTTTTTTAATGCAAAAAAAATGTATTAGGGCCATATATAACATGAAAAGTACCGAATCGCTCCGATCTGTTTTTAAACAGAAAAATATACTCACTTTAACTGGGATATTTATTCTAGAAATTTGTCTGTTTGTTAAAAATAATATTACCTATTTTAATAAAAAATCTAGTCGATCTGATAATTTACGTAGTAAGCATAAATATAATATCTGTATTCCTCAAATAAATAACACAATGTTCTATAGAAGTACCTATTATACAGCCATAAAAGTATATAATCATCTGCCAACAGATTTAAAGGAAGAAAATGGAAATTCATTTAAACATAAATTAAAGAAATGGCTTTTATATAATGTTTATTACACTCTAGAAGAGTACTATAATACCTAGGTACCTACTTTGGGCTGTTATTAGTTTTAAGTAAATTGTAACCTAGTATAATAATATTGTATGCCCGAAAGGGGTAGACTGTTGGAACAAAATTACCTCTGTAAGATCTATTTACACAGTTTTACAATAAATGATTCTTATTCTTATTCTTATTCTCTGTCTGGGTGTTATATAATATTATAAGTATGTATTTACAAAAAAAAGTATTTATGTATTATATTAGCTATCTGGTTCCCATATTACAAGCTCTGGCTTAGTTTGGGGCTAGATAGTGCTGTGTGGAAAGTCCTGTAATATTTATTATTATATAACATTTAAACGCAATTTTACCTAAATTGGATTGCTGTGTCCTACTTCGCTTTAAGGAGTACTTCTAGCTCCGGAAACCTTAAATCAGTATCCCGAAGATTTTCCTGAATCCAGCTTGCAGCGTGCTTTGTTAACTCTTCGTCGAAGTAGTCTCGCCATCCACCAGTTTTACCTGTGAACCAGACCCTTTATTGTAGTAGGCTTTTTACGATATCATGTTATTGGTAAACTATCGGATCCTCTTTGATGGGCACTTAAAATCCTTTCTTCACACTGTTTCAAAAGAACTATTGAGACGACAACAAGCAGAAGGTAAACTAAGTAAGTATTTTATCACATTAATAATTCGTATATTATAACTACGAATTATAATTACGCAATTATTATACTACAAAATAACGTTTTACCTTTTCTTATAAATGATTGCTCCGAAGGCACAAACTGATCGAATTTCTTCAAAAAATTCAAGTTGACCGACTCGTTCTTTTGAAAGTTATCAAACTTCATATGTTCACATAATACCTTGATCTGTTCGTCGGTATAACTTTTATTCAGAAAACTGCTTATGCGTCGAATTGCAGCGGGAAGATCCTAAAAATGAAAACAATTAATTACTAGTCAATTTTTTTTGTTTTGGACCAAAGCGATTTAAAAATTAAAAAAAAACTAGTGGTTTACCCTATTCTGAAATCTAGCGATGATTGTAATTTGGCTTATACCCAATCTTAGCTGAACTGTGAAGCTATTGGTTACATGCTATTCCTAGCAGAACGGATTCATAATTTTTGAGACGAAATATATACAAATACAAATATAAAACGCCGATAATGCAGAGTTGTTTGAAAGATATTTGTTCACTTTTCTCGCTAAGCACAACATCACTTTAAAACGAGTTCGACGAGGTAAGATACCCTTCTCTTAGATATACTCCAAGATCTCAAGTAGGAGCTTCTCAAGAGATCTGAGGAGAAATGTCTATTGGGCCTGGGTATTGCGGTCTTATGGCATTTTTTCATTTAGTAAAAAGAACTTGAGTAGCGGTACTTACTTTAGTAATATCTTCATAGAACAAGAACAACATATTTGGATGGTGTCTTTTCTCCCATGCTTGCTTCACATGTACGAAATATGGGGTCCACATAGCTGCAAAACAGTGGTTGGCGCTGTTTAACGTAATGTTAGAAATAATACACCTACGAATTAACTAAATTTTATTGTTTCTGATTTCGAAATATGTTTGTAATTATTTTATTCAGATGTTCATTCTTTTCCATGTTCACAAAAAAACATAGTACCTAATATCGATATTCATTTGATATTGACTTCGTATGAGTTATTACACAAGTTTTAGGCCGCCTATATTACTGTTATAACCAGGACTTGCGAAGCAGGTGACCATTGGTCACCTAATGGTGGCCACGCAGAACTTCGCTTACCTTAATTAGGAATATCCAAGCAAGTTGCTCTTAAAACCTAAATTTGAATACTTTTTGTTACTTTCAAAAAAATTATTACAGTAGTGCAACAAGTTTGCGTGAATGTCTTTTAAAACTAAACAATTGCCTAGCGTTTAATACACGGAACAGAGGAATAAGATATATTTACATTTCTGAGGTTTAATACGAGTATACGGCCAGCCATATCTATTTAATTTTGATTTAGATATTTAATTTTGAGCAAAGCACTCGAGATTACTAGAATTCTGCACGAAACAGGCATTTTTTCTTTGTTATGGCTACTGATATTGTATACTTACTCAAACCCCTGGTGAATAAATACCAAAGTGTTTTAAAATCGCCAACATATTCGTATATTTTAACTGATCTGAAGTAATGGAACATGGAAACCGCTACGTCCAAAGGGTTTCTCGCGACGTATATGACTTTAGCTGTATCCAAGGTGTCTGGTGGCAGCATACTGAATAGAACGTGGGCAGCAAAGAAGCGATTATCGCTAGTGTGGGCAATTTCTATCGGCCAACTTAGCCGTTCCAATCCTTCAAGTTGCTTGAGGTTTTTTTGCTGATATTTCTCTGACTCTATTGCTTTCGTCGGGCTTTTGCTATCAGGGTAAGCCCTAAAATGTTGAAATAGTTACGGATATTTCCTAGTAAATGAGTAAAAATTCAGTGATTGACAGGTTAGTAGGGGGAAGAAAGAAATTATAAGAGATAACAACGCTGAAGCAGTCAATGTCTAAAAAATCATAGTCAGTATTACTTAAAAAAGCTGAATGTAGACGCAATTCCCATGTGACCAATTCTTTTGTAAAATAATGTGATAGTGAAGCTTCGATGTGGTGCCATAAAGAACCATGACATCGATTTCTGTATCTCTTATAGTTTCCAATTTCACCATTACGACTAGTCTATAGATTAAAACCTTGTCTTATTAACCTTATTTAGCTACCTTAGGCAAAGATATCTCTCAATAAGATACTTGGAAGATGCAGTATCATAATCCAAATCGTTTCCTATTAGCCAAACTAATTCTTGTGTCATTGTGGTGCCTGTTAGAAAACATATAAAGTTATTATCAATATAATTATAGGCATTTGAAACAAATATCCACATGACCCCACTCAACATCGAGTGAGAGTGAGATCACTGGTGGTCTAGTGGTAACAGCCCCGCATTCCGATCCTAAGGTCGTGGGTTCGAAACCGGTGGTGCAGCAATGACATTTTTTTTGTTCAAAAAATTATGTGCACAATGCCAGAACTCTCAAACGGCGAAGGAATACATCGTGAGAAAACCGGCATGCCATAGAACCTAAAAAGTTCTATAACATGTATCAAGTGCTTGAAAGGAGCCTCTTGAGGCGCACTTAAAATCCTTTCACCACACTGTTTCGAAAGAAACTAGTGACACGACAACAGAGAGAGAACATCAAAATAATGAGCTATCAGCTTATTACCTATAAAGAGGCTAGGTCATACCTGATCGAGGAAATGTAACTACGAAAGTCTCGCTTTTTTGAATCCGCATGTTGTAGAAATATGATAGTTGATCCATTATACTTTCATGCTTAGGAAAAACGAAGCCCGTCGGTCCGATTCGGATAAAATCGGGGGGTACTCCTGAAAGTAATTAAGGTTACCTATACTGCCATTTGGAACGCTTTTTAAGCAAGTAATATTGAACCTTATTTAATTAATTAGTTTTTTGTCTCAAACAGTACCTACCCTTAAAATACGTTTTTAATTCTTTAACTTCCTCTGGATCCATTGCACTTATCTCCAAAGGATACTCTGTCTCTTTTGAATCCATCGTAAGAAAAGTGGTTTCAAATATAACACTTGTACTGTACCAAAGATAATAAGCACTACGATCAACGGAGCTGTTGATAATGGCTACCCATTCATAATGAAAATCTTTTTATATATACCTAATTATTATTCGGAAATTACATCAACGGAGTGTTTTTCGCTTTCTTGAATAACTAGCGGCCTGTCCCAGCTTCGCATGGGTGGTCATACATTTGGATAAGGATTAATACCAAGGTACAAATAAAGAGCCTTTTCTAGCGGCGGCATTTCAATATTTTTTTTATAATAAAAGAACACTTATTGTGACATAACTATAATAGCTAGACATATGCTGTCGCGACATTTTTTGTAGATAATGACGTGTTCTGCTTAGTACATTATTTTGTTCTATCATCAATAGTTTTCGCAGCGCACGCGATGTAAGGTTTTTGTTTTCCACCTTGGGTTACATTATTGGAGTTTTAGTAAGGATCCCTGATTTTTTTGAAAATATAATATAGCCTATGTTACTCAGGGATAATGTAGCATTCTAATGGTGAAAGAATTTTTGAAATCGGACCAGTAGTTTTTGAGCCTATTCGTTACATACAAAACAACAAAAATACAAATCTTTCCTCTTTATAATATTAGTGTAGATTAAGCCACAACTGGATCTATTAACCTTGAGCCCAATATATTGACACGGAAAACCTGACCGAAGCTGACGCCTAATTAGAAAATGCTTTAATGAGATGATTTTTATACAAGGTGTTCCATAAGTTGTGTATATAAACTTCAGGGGGCTAAAGTACCCATCAATATGAACAACTTTTTCTAAGGAACCAACACTGTGAACGCGAAAAAAAAAACAGCTGTTTCATACAAAAGTTCAATACCTACCAGGCTAAAATGTATGAAACAGCTGTTTTTTTTTTCGCGTTCACAGTGTTGGTTCCTTAGAAAAAGTTGTTCATATTGATGGGTACTTTAGCCCCCTGAAGTTTATATACACAACTTATGGAACACCTTGTATACTCTGTTTTAGAAGTACCTAAATAAAGCACTACTCGGGAGAGAGGGTAATTTTCTAACATTAAAAATGATAAGATCAATTTTCCGGGACATCAGCCAATTCTCCGTCAAAATCCTAGCAGTCACGACCTACCTACCAGTTTTGTAAAACAACCTGTATGCTTTCCAAGTAAGTATTATGTCAAGGGAAGCCACATCATGGAATTTGGTGGTTCTGACTATGCTGAAATATTGGGACTTAGCATTTATCGTCATAATTCTCATGACGTCATGAGTTATGACCCGAAAAAAAGAACCTGTATCATCCCACTACCACAAGGGCAAAGGCCTCCCTAGAATCTAATATTATTCTTCTTCGCTCCATATAAGGTAACAAACTGTTATTTCAATAACTTCAAAGAATTCCGATCCTAAAGTCTTGTGGTGTAATCCAGTCGTACAGCAATGAGTTTTTCTCTATACAGGTAACACAGTAGTTAAAAAATAAAGGCCCATATCACAAATACCTTAATAGGTATAATACATAATAATCATACATATTTAAATGAGCTTCATTATGATGAGATTCCAAACACACATTCCTCATGGTGAGCTAAGTCTTCCTTAACCTGCGTGCGTATGTGCGTTTGCTGTAAAAATTACTGGAAAACTGAGCAGTAATTAATAAATAAATGATTACCACTGTGCTTTGCTATGCCAAGCCACTGGCTGAGCTCACTTCACTGCATACTCCGAAAATGTATTCCTTTTGTGGCTTCAAAGCCGCAAATACGTAATAACCTGGTCACAAGTTTACTTAACCGATGCTAAATCGTGTAGCGCTTGAAGACTTGAAGTTAAAACTATCGGGCCGATTCAGATCTAGTAGGTATACCACTGGCGTCAGCAACCCTTGCTACCTGGGGTTTTGAGTCAGTTTGATTGTACTTTCAAGAAGGTAATTCAATGTTCTTGCAATTTTTGCAATGTCGATAGGTAGCTTCTAATTACATAAAAACAAAAACCACAAATAAACTGGATCTAAGTAAGTGCAGTTTTAGTAAGTGGGTAGGTATATTTAGTTATTGATAGTGTTCTATATTAGCTAAGAAATGAGATTTTAATTTAGACTTAATGTTTTTTGAGGTAATGCTGTTAATGAGATTATTAGGTAGTCTATTAAAGTAAACAAGGAATTAGATAACTTGCTGTCCTCTTGCCGTATGCGTTCCGAGCGCGCGTTTGTTTGTTTGTTTGCGTTGTATTTAATTTCTTGTTTAATTTTTTCATTAAAAAAGTGTTCTTTGAATATATTATATTTAAATTGAGTGTGTACTGGTAGAATTTTGCAATGCCTAAAAAGCCCTAAGTCATGATTTTGAAATTGAAGTAATTAATTTTAGTAGATACGATATTCTTGAGGACTTTTAATTGGAGTCTGTAAATTTGATTTATATATGTAGTGTATGTACGACCGTAGCTACTAAGCCCATACTGAATGTAGGATTCAGCCAGTGAGTGGTATAAGTTTGACCTTAAAATGATACGATTTTTAGGGATAATAATATTCGCAGCGAATTGCCTTAGTTTATTGCACACGCGCTCGATATGATTTGACCAATTAAACTTGCTATCAATAGACAAGCCTAAGTACGTTTGTTTGCTTAAAATTTATATACAGGGGCAGCTACTTGTACTCACAGATTTGGCATGTAAGCAACCATGGGAGTGGCCTAAAATTTTTTGAAAAGGAACCTTTTTGATGTAGTAGGATTTTATAACAATATTTTAGTTTTGCTAACGTTTAGTACTAAGTCAACATCGTGACACCCGTTTTCGGTGTGATTGTCTGCTTGATCACGGACTTTGTCCTGCCAACATGACACAACAGACACTCCGACTGTGGTAGCACTCGGCCAACTCAGGGTAGGATATAAGGGATCAAGTAACAACATAATAACATTATCTAAGCCAACCAACGCTTTCAATTCAACCTATGTCCGCGGTGACGTGAACGACGGCAACGCGAGAGTTTTGAGAAACAAAAAAAAAGATAAATTGTATTTATGCTTTTTTATTTTATCTGAAGTATCCACATGCCAATTTTTAAGAGTTACGTATTTCTACGACAGCCTTCTCAGCTTAGTGACAGCCTTCACAGCTCAGTTCGTAGCTCTGCCTTCTGCGCTGTAGGCCATGGGTTCGAGCCCCACCGAGAACAAACTTAATGAACATGTTGGTTCTCTGTCTGGGTGTTATTATACATATATTATAAATAGTATGTATTTACAAAAATAAAAGTTTTTAGGTATTATCTCAGCTATCTGGTTCCCATATTACAAGCTTTAGCTTAGTTTGGGGCTAGATAGTGCTGTGTGTAAAGTCCACCAAAATTTATTTATTTATTTATGTCAAATAATTAAAATATCCGTTTTCAGAAAAGTTGGACTGATGTGTTGTCATCATAAATTATAATTAATTAGTTTGATTATAGAAACGCTTTTTTTTTTGTAACTAGCTGATGGAACAAGCAGATGGCCCACCTGATGTTAAGCGGTAACCATCAACTAACAAAGCATTGCCTCGCAAGTCACGCACGAAAGGAACGTGCCCTACGATGCACTGCCCTGCGTCCATCAACTTGAGGCATACAGATGTCAAGCCTCATGTGCCTGTAATTACACCGGCAACCACACTCTTCAAACCCAAACACAGCAACGCTGCTTGGCGGCAGAAAAAGGCGTGGTGGTAGTACTTCCCCGGACGAGCCCTTCACAAAGAGCTCTACTACTCTTAAAAATCTAGAAACCTCATATCAGTATCAAGAAGATTCTTCAATACAGTAAGCAGCGTGCTTTGTCAAAAAGTTATCTGTCAGATAGATATCTCTTGTTTCTCTTTCTCTCAACTTCTCAAATACAAGGACGGAAATATTTTTTTTATCACATGTATTCGTAAAGAGCAATTTTTTTCTTGTCAAACAAGGACTAAACTATCTTGCACTTACTTATATTTTCTCACAGCGGATGATAAAAAGTTAATTGTACACCTCGGGAACAACACTATTTTAGCACTACGTCACTAACGGCCGGTTTCTGAAAGCTCGATCAAATGTAATCAGCTGTCAAATCACTCGCCATTTCAGCTTTTTCTACAAATTAGATAGAGATAGCAAGTGACTTGACATCCGATTAGTTTTGATCGAGCTGTCAGGATCCGGCCGTAAGTGACGTACTTTGTAGTTATTGTATGTCAAATCAAAAATAGTAACCTATAGTAACACTCTCGCCTTTATAATAGTTCTTTGCTTCCTTGATAAACAATCTACTAAACTGGCGGCGTTACTAGATGGTATCTAAAACCCGTCATAAGAGTGATACTTAATAAATGGTTACTGTCAGTTTTATAACAGTTTACCGTCAGTCTACGGTTTATGCACTATGAATTATGTTTAACTACGCGTTTACTCCCAGTAAAGTACTTACTAGGAGCGTTCAGCTGGTTCCCTATTGTGTATCTCACTTTTATAGTTCTAGCAAACGAGGACCTATTGTGGCAGTCGTCGATTTAACATTGCAATATCGTACACGAAAACAGCTATATAAAGCTGATTGCTCTTTTGAGCGCTGAAATTCATTCTTCTCGTGTCAGTCAACAGACTGTTATTGCAGTACCCGTCGTCATCGGATCATATTGTGAGGGTTCTATAGCGTTTTCTATGGTTTTGTCAATGTTCGTTGCGTATTTTTTTATATGAATAATTTAACCCATAGAATCCCAAAACTACAAAAGCTCAAATCCCTTCACAAGTCTTACATTACATATTTTATGTTTTCAATAATGTAAGTGTAAGTTTTTAGTAGGTAGGTAGGTAATCTTATTAGAGTTGGCCAAAGTCTACTGATTTATTTATTATCTATCTTTAAAAATTGTATCTATTTTTATATTACTATTTTTATATTTGGCATTTTGCTCCGGGGGTAGGAGCAAAAAGCCAAAGAGGATTGCAATAAACACAATTATTCGTTATATTAACATAAACAGCACAGTATAGTTTGCGTTGTAGGCCGTGGGTTCGATTCCCATCGAGAAAAACCAGTGTGTGATGAATGTAGATGTTTGTTCTCTGTTTGGGTGTTATAATAATATATAATATATAATACCGGGTGTCCCAATCATTCCCATGTACATTCTGAGATTTTTCATTGTTTTCGAGTTATGATTTTTTTCTGAATATTTGAGAACTTTCGACCTGAACAACTTAAAACAATTCTAAAAAGAAAAGTAGAAGACTTTTTCGAGTTGTTTTTTTGCAACTGTATCTTCATGGGTTGTACTTTTATGCACAAAACAATCAGCTTTGTAACTTAGATGAAAGTTATTAAAATATTGATATAAAGTGAAAAATTTACGTTCGATGAAATAAGACTTACATTTTCAACTTTTAATTTAAATTCTAAACAGGTGACTTCATGATTCCTAAGTAGGTCTCAAGATTTTCAAGAGATTTTCCGAACTCTTAGCTTTCATAGACATTCTAAAAAGAAGTACGTAATGGGCTATTTTGGCTAAAATCGGCCTTCAAAGACATCGAAGTGGAAAATTCTTAAAATTAGCGATTTTTTATTTAGTGACATTTTTTTTGGCCATTTTAGCATTCCTAAGGTTAATGAGTTTGTTAACTAACCAAAAATTACTGCAGGAAAGTAAGATTTCAACATTTGTAGTTTTTTTTACGTTTAATTCGGGTGCTCTATCTTTGGACCTCCGCTTGATAAAATTTTTTGGGACACCCTATATAACAAAAGTAGTGTACGTATTATATCAGCTAACTGGTCCACAGTTCAAGCTGTGCTTAGTTTGGGTCTAGATAGACGTGCTGTGTGGAATATCCGTCCACCAATATTAAAGCGATATTGCTGTTATGCTTAGAATTCGAAAACATTCGGCAAATCGCATTAGACAAAAACGTACAAAAGCAGCAGGGGCCTGTTGCTTACACGCCTTAGATCTTAGATATTTAGATAATTGGATGTTTTAACTCAAATATGTCGCAAAGGCTTTTTTTAATAAACATTAAAAAAAGCCGTTTACGTTACGTTTATAATCGTTAATATAAAAAACGCTATCGTGTCGGACAACTACGTAAACTATCAAAGTTTGGATCGTATTTTTAGGTCACGATATACAGGGTGTTAAAATACCATTCCCAAAAACTTCATTCCCAAAAACTTCATTTTTACACTTTGTAGTTTTTTCTAGCTTTCGAAAAAAAAACATCTATAGCGACTGAGCAACTTTTTACTAATCTAGTAGTAAAGTTTCTTTGGCCGTAAAGTAAATGAAGTTTGCATGTCAAACTAGGGCTGTTTAAGTCAGACACCATTAAAACAACATTACTGAGCGGCACAGAATCATCCAGTAGGTATAAAGCCATCACTAGCAGTACAAATCTTTCATTGATATTCAGGTGACGATAGCATAAAGAATGCGGGTTCGATTTCCGTGAAAAGGTAAATCAAAAATCAAAAAATCAAAACGGTCTTTATTCAGTACAATCATAAGGATCACTTTGAAACGTCTTATATACTAGGTGAATCTATCGCCAGTTCCTCGCGACCAAAGCCTAGAAGAACGGGCAAGAAACTTACGGCTTGGTTCCTAGCGTTTTTTTGTATGATCCTTTTTACAATTTTATTATGGTACCTACTTAATTGTTTAGTGTTTGTACTTAATAGTTCAGTCCCAAGCTTTTTTGTCATCTATTTAATCAGATATTTTATAGTAAGCTTTTGTAAGAAGTTTTCTTTTTATTACGTTTTTGAATTGCTTGATCCAGAAATTCATTATATTTAGTTCTAGCTATGACACAGGAAAACCTGTGACATAAGAGTGTGGGGTTATTTGGAAGTATGTTTTAAATAGTCATCTCAGTACAAAAATAAACTCGTAATAAACTCTTTTTTTATATTATTCATTTGTATGTACTGTTTATATTCAATATACTTGAAACCTATTTTATAACAGAACACTCCACACTTATAAACTTCTCACAAGGTTTATTGGCTGAAGGTCTCGGCAGAATATCAGCGCCTAATTACTAAAATAGTGGTGAGGCATACGCTGAGTCGAGACCCTTTTGCTGCTGCAGCACACAAACACCTACATACCTAGGTACATATTTGTTTAGCCATTTCCTTTCTTTTATTGTTTTGTATGTTTATGTGTGTTTTTTTAAGCAAATGAATGTCTGTGTCTATGACTTATACGTCAAAGACATTGTTGGTCATCAATGAATGGTATTTGTCGATCACAAAAACAAGACAGCATTTTTCTAACTGGAGTGAATAAATTAAATAAATTGGACATTTTATTAAAGACAAAGCCAAGCTTGACATTTTCTCCAGTGTCTCTACTGCAAAAGTTACTGTGCTGTGTAAATGCCCTAGTAAAGTTAATTAATAGCTTATTATGGGGCAGCTTTCCTGAGCCGTTTGTAAAGCTTTGCTGAATAGAAACGTAATAATGCATGTTTTTGATAAGATTAACTTCTTAAATAAGCACTACAAGATAGAGTTTAGATGCCGAACGGTGCCTGGTATTTTTAATTAGATTTAGAGTAAAGCTAACACAAACTATACAAGATAGATGGATTTAACTTGCCTTACAGCTCAGTAGATTGTAGTAACTCTACCATCTACATTGTAGGTTTTCGATATTCACCCAAAAACAAATATTTGAGGGATGAAGGTAGATGTTTGGTCTGTGTCTGGGCGTTATAATGTATTCTAACAGTTATCTGGCTCTCATAGAATCTGTTTTGCTTTATTTAGACTAGATGGCGCTGTTTAAAAATATCTACTGATAATGTATGTTTTATATTATATTTATTATTATATTATCCATGAACTCTGAAGGGTTTCGCTTACCTTGCAGACTTATGACGTACTACATAAGCGTATACTCTTACTGTGACAGGGTTCAGTCAGACTATAAACAATTCTTCTTCTTCTTTTCTCCGTTTATGGCACCTGTCCGTCATTCGACAGACAATCTTGCCAGTGTTAAGCGACTTGTATTAAATACTTTATAGTCAAGTAAGTCCATAGTCAAGTCGGCTGTCATTTGTTTCG
The DNA here is from genome assembly GCA_932294275.1 of Chloroclysta siterata. Taxonomy (NCBI): domain Eukaryota; kingdom Metazoa; phylum Arthropoda; class Insecta; order Lepidoptera; family Geometridae; genus Chloroclysta; species Chloroclysta siterata. The sequence continues at coordinate 10,666,706 of OW028598.1, forward strand.
ATGAAAATGGTGGCGGTTTTTTCAAATCATTCGAAACATTTACGGTCAAATCAGAATATCACATAATACACTTTCATTCTAAATGCATACACTTTGTTTTAAGACCTCAAGTAATGTTGGTTAAAATACCACCGAAATTACACAACAGAACTCAAAATGACACTAGATAAACAATTAAAATTAAAATCTATGTTGCATTCTAAAATGTCAGACAAGGAATCCCTTTAAGCACTTAGTTTTTCTTGGAAGAATGAAGTGGTCCTTAGATGTATTTGTCATATTATAGTATTTGTCCCATCCGGTTAGTGAGTTCCGGCGCCACGCGTCGGTGACAAGAAATGTTGTTCTACAAACAGGAGCGAAGGGCTAGCACCAGTTTTAAGCTGCCCGGCAAACAAGTGTACGGTTCATAGGGTTGCCACGGGCCGGTTTTTTTATTTAAGAGTTACCAGCATGAAAAATACGTGTAAATGTTGGTATATTTGAAGATACGGCTTTTAAAAGGTGTTCGTTTTGCAAAGCAAATTAATAAAAATATTTTATTAAAGTTTTATTTTCTTGTTCACTTTCACAGTATCCTCACATTCCTCAGTACCAAGTACTAACTTAAGGTTCTAAAACATTACATTTGGCAAATACCCACAATGTGTGGTCTTCCAAGCTCCTAGACATTGTTGGATGATCTGCTATCCAATCCGGAATAGTCAGAAACTTTTCAATGTCGACCGTTCTTTTGAAACTTCTCCTGTTTGTGTTAAGAGCCAGACGGATTACGGCCATAAGCTCGGTATCACATAGCCAAAAGAATGCTAGCATCAAAATTAGTTGTTTATGTCTTAGAGAAATCCTCCAATTTCTTTTCATCAAAAGGAAAACTTTATGAAATTGGAATCCTCATCAAGGACGAAGTGGCGTTTTCTTTCAATCAATGGAGATATAGCTTTACATTCTCACTTTATAGTCTCAGATCTCTGCCACAAACGAACTGAAGCAAGTTGTCAGAACATCGACGAAATTCACTGGTCGAACCCGAACGAAAAAACTGTGGTGATGGCCCCTGTCACTGCTGGGCATATCTCAATAACCCTGTTGAAGACTCTTTGGAGAGCAGCGCGTTCAAGTAAAGCAGCATGCGTTATGGAGCCATAAGGTCCTTCAGTCTTTTCCTAGCTAGACCATTAGTAGGAGCTAAATGTTTCAAAGACGGATTAACAGCCAGAGCTGAAAACACAGTAGTAACCTAGTATTAGGTATTTATACATGACAGGTTGCAAGTCCATCGTTTATTTAACTAGTGTACCTGCGCTACACAAAATTCAGCTTTGTATTATTTTTTCAACTCTACAGTACAGGAACTCGTAGTCCACGTACGTAAACGTCTTCTGGCTGTCAATTACTGGTTTTAAACATAAACTGATTGCAACTGATCGTCACAAAACTAAGTCACAAAATTGCTCCTTAGGTTTATGAGGTGTGAATGAATGAATGAAATGAAAAATACTTTATTGTAGGTACACCAAACTGAACAAAAAAAACACTTAAAAATATAAAATAAAGTAGTACACAGGGCCTTATCGCTGAAAGCGATCTCTTCCAGGCAACCTTTGTCTTGAAGAGATCTTTGTCTTTGTTTGTTTGTGTGTTGATTGTATGTCAGTTGTTATGTAACGTAAGAGTTTTGAAAGTTGTTCATCAACCCATCAGCGGATAAGTGGTTTATGGTTTAAGATATTTATTTCTCATCAAATTTTACAATAAAATCAATAGCTGTGGGTAGTTTTGACAAATTCTTACCTACTAATCAAAACTTATTACGGGGCCAGTTCCACCAACAACGCTGTGTTGTAGGGAAGTGTCGGTTAGCAATTAGAGAGGTACAAGGTAAGATAAAAGATAAAAAAAAATGTGTATTGCATAGTCTTATACACTAAAACATTACAGATATAATAGCAGTTAGCTGTCTTTTATTTTTTTAACCACTTTTGTAATACCGTGGGTAAAGACCTTAGGGTACACATTAATTGAAGTTCCTCGCTCTAACTAAGCATGAGCTTGTGTGTAGAAGCGAGGGCTCTTCCTCTGGCTAGCTCCAAGGAGGTAAGTTACAATCTCGTGCTACGGGTCCCCTGTTGGACCCTGTTTACAGTCCCACTGGCTCTGCTCAATTAACATAATTGAAAACTTGACGCTTCCGACGAGCATTTTAAATGATTTGGTATATTTTTTCAGGATTAACGGATAAAATGGGAAATTAAAGTCTGTCAATCTGTACTCCAGTAACTTCTGCTGTAACACAGTATTGGAGAGAACCGAAAATACATTTTAGTAGTTCAAGCTGGGAAACCGAATACCTTCATCATCATCATAAGAGCACTGGTGGTCTAGTAGTAGCGATCCTATGGTCGTGGGTTTGAAACGGGACGTGCACCAATAAGTTTTTCTGTTCAAAAATGTATGTGCACAATGCCAGTACTCCCAAACGCTGAAGGAAAAACATCGTGAGGAAACCGGCATGTCGTAGAACCTAAAACGTTCTATAACATGTGCCAAGTGCTCGAAAGGAGTCTCTTGAGGCAAAGAAACTAGTGACACGACAAGAATAAGAATCATCATCATCATCATCAGCCTCATCACCATCAGACATAGGCCTATTGCTAGGCCATATTTCCAGGAAGAACGTTTCTGAACCCTCTCCATCCATTCCCGCGATCCACACAATGAATACCTATTAATAAATAACTATTGGTGGACATTCCACACACCACTATCTAGCCCCAAACTAAGCAAAAGCTTGTACTATTTTATTTATTTATTTAAATTCATAAAACAGATTACAATCGAATAAGCAAAAAATATTTGTTCTTAGATCTAGATTCGTAATCAAATATGTGAATATGACAATTATATGAGTGTTGCATGCATAAATTTAAAATTTCCCTAAAACTAAAAACAACAAAGAGTATCAATTATTATTATTGGATTCATAATATTTCGCCAGCATACCGTAAACGCACCGCTTATACTTGCTAAGTTATCATTAAAAATATCCAAATTATTTACTATGGGAAATTGGGAACCAGATAGCTGATCTAAATAATAAAAGCTTACAATACAATATCAAACTCAGACCAGAGTACAAACATCCTTACTAAACATTCCCTGTGAGGCATGGGTGAAGTGACCCGCAGAAGGCAGAGCTACTACCAACTGATCTGTGAGGGCCTTCAATGTCACCGGTCCATTGAGTATGAGGGCACAGAACCATCGAATACCTTAAACATTTGCGCTAGTGATAGCGTGCTCATGGAGTTCCATTCAGTTATCTTGATCCGGCACAGCCGCTCTAAAGCGTTAAACGTAATTAATCCTACCCAAATGCATGCAATGCCAACGCACATAACTACAGGATTGTTCATACAGAAAGCAGGCCCGCCTTCAGGTAGAATAAAAAGATAAGAATAAGTAGGTACTACCAACTGCACTAAAGCAAATTGCTGCGGTGGGATTAACTTTTGAAACATGTTTTAGAACAAATTTTATGACAATAAAAGTCTTGTCATAAAACTTTGTTGTTGTATTGTTCGGTCCGTATCAGAAGGACAATCTAGCATAACGCCCTTGTGGGATGAACGACATCAAAGTAAAATGACCTACTAGTAAAACGTCTGGAAATTATTTCGTCATATGGGTATTATGCCTACAAATTATAACACCATAATAGAAAAATGACTACTTTGCTGTATTATTTGCCAAACGTACCTATAGAGTAGAAAGATTAAATAATTAGTTTTCTGTATTTTTATTAATAATATTCCTTTAGACAAGGTGTAAAAAGACCACTACTATTACTTTAACCCCCTGAAGTTTTCGGGAGCTGTCTTTTTACACCCTGTATAATTGAACCTAAATTAAACAATACCTATTAATGTATTTTAATTTAGAATTTGAATTTTATAACGTTTAAATGTACATCATTTTACTTGTTCCTATAGAATTATTATTAATAATATTATTATAAACCAATTATTTTTTACCCTAAATAATCATAATATTAGGGCATAATGTCTTGATAACTTTTTCCCAAAACAAACTTTATTGACACCCAGTTCCTACGCCCAAAATACAATATTGTTTATTTATTTGATTGTCGATCTGTTTTCTATGTAAATGCCGCTCAGACAATGAGAACATGCGATTGAAACGTTATTAGATGCAGTAAGGTTTCACTCGATTAAGAGGCAATTGTTATGCAAATATGTGCCCTGATACTTCATTGGCTGCTTGTAGACTGGACTCAGCTGCTAATTAATACAATATATGCTTGCTTTAGAGAGAGTTGTGACATTAAAGAGGGACTGAGGACTTGGAACATACATTATTGTATTGTATTTTGGTGTACCTTACAATGTTCTAGTTATACTATCACAATAAACTGCATGATTTTACTCTGTTGCCTGTACCACTACAAGTAGGTTGCTTAAAATGTGACTGAGGATAGCAAAGTTGTGGTCCAATGTTGTGGACCATTGCTGTGGTAATAACGGAGCAATGTACCTAATCTTCCTCTCAATACTCAATACTGCCACATTCATTTAAGTCGAGGTAAGTTTTATTAATGAGAAATGTTTATAATGTTTTTGAAAATATTTTTTTTTTATTTGAATCAGAAGCTTATATACTGCGTTTACATTTAGACATTCGCGCTGCCATTCGCGTGGACGGAAATGTTGCCGTCCATATGTCTGCGGCAGCGTCGCCGGTAATGTGTGTTCACGCAACACGGGCAACGCGAGTGGACATGGAAGTGGCCTGTTTACATTCTCGCATTGCCCAAGTCCCTGCTCATGTCTCTGCACATTTCCAGGGACATGAGCTGAGTGTAAACGGGGTATTACATTTTTTATTGATGTTACGTATGGAAAGTCGCTGTACATTTTAGTTGTCAACGCGGTTTTATTAGCTTATTTCTTCCTGGCCTCAATGCGTATCTATCTCTCTTTAGAAAAATGATTTATCTTGGCTTTGGTGTTTGTATTATTAAGAAGTGCATGTCATATATCAAACTTGCATTGCGAGAACAATTCACAATATTAATTATTATATGATAAGCATCTTTTTGTCATGTGAGGATTATAAGTGTGCCTCAACTCAAAGAGGCTCTTTTCGAGCCTTTGATACATGGTTTAGTAGAGATTTTTAGGTCCTACGACATGCCGGGTACCTCACAATTTTATCCTTCACAGTATGAAAGTATTTTTGTAAAGAAAAACTCATTAGTGCGGCTTGTTTTGAACCCACGACCTTAGGATCGGAAGGCGGGTATACTCTCACGATGAGATAATTATAGGGATGTACTCGTATTTAAATATAAACTATTTTTAAATATTTGTTCACGGTACGACCCTTGTTTTTCTAGATAGTGAGCTACTGTGCAATCCGTCAATGCTCGTCTTTTGCGCTGTTGATCGAAGGGTAGCCTAGGGAGCCATTCTGTCTCCAATGTCGTTAGACTAGAAAATCAAACCAGTCTTCATTTTTAATGACATGATGAGAAATTGTGGAGCCCGTAAGTAATGGCTACTATGAACAAATTGCCGAATAACCTATAATAACCTATATGTATATGATGTTTGTTAGTTATGGATCCGAAACAGTGGAATATAAATAATCTGTGCCTAAATTGAGTGTGAGTATGAGTATTAGGTATGAATAGATTTGCTACAATGATTTTATAATTTAAAACTTTGGGTAGCTTTGTGGAACGCAGTTGTCTAAATTATCTATTTAAGTATTATAAGAGTTCTTAAATTTTAAGGCTCTTTTTAAAGGGCTCACCGGGGAAGTTCTACCACCACGGCTATTTCTGCCGCCAACCATCGTTGCTTGGTGTTGTGGTTGCCCGTAAAAATACAGGCATATGAGGCTTAGCATCTGTACATCTGCACCTGGATACAAAAAATTCTTCATGAGGTTCTATGCTATCCATAGAGGTTCTACGAGAAAAAGGTTAAAGTAGCTCTAAACTTGTAACCATTTTTTTCACAAATAAGCTATTTTATGTACAACTCACCTGCATCAATAAAGGAGTCGTTTCAGCAATGCCAGAAGCAAATCAGTCGATATCAGAGCAAAATGGAATGTCCACTGGATGTCTGGGGGTCCGATCGCCGAGCAGATAGCCTGCACTCAGCATATAGCTCCACTCTATACTCGGCAGATATTTATTTAAAATACACTTCGCTAGGTTGTGTTTTCTCCGAACGACTAGTTATTTTCGTCATTGAATGCTTGAATAAGTAACAGCTATTCTAGAAATTATTTTAAATAAATACAGAGCAAAAAGTGGGTATCAAATCTACCGAAAGATCTACCTACATACCTACATACCTACACCATCTGTAACATAAAAAATAGATTCATGGATTTTGATTGAAATAATAAATATTGGAGGACTTTCCACACAACACTATATTATTGTTTTGAAGATGGTTTACGTTTATCGACTTTCGGAGGACTTATAATCTTTGGTAGTTTAATCGATCACCAAAAGAGTAGATTTAGGCATTTAAACATACTTAAAAGTTCCTAAAATTAGAACAAATATAAATAGTTTCATGATTTACAATAAATCATGAAACTATTTATATTTGTTCTAATTTTAGGAACTTTTAAGTATGTTTAAATGCCTAAATCTACTCTTTCGTTGTTTAATGAAATGAACTGAATTAATTAATTAATTTCATTTCATTTAATCTATTCAATTTTCTTAGTTCATTTTTTTCATTCATTTTCTTTAAGCTCTTGGCTCCAGCCCTTACTACACAGCGACTTACAGCGATTTCAATCTATTACCGCCCACAAAAATTATCAATTTTATTTTACTATGCTTGTTGTTTTACGATTGTTTGTATAAGCATCTTTGCACACCGTCGAGAACTATTGGACTAGTGTATTCTAGTCTGTCTATCTGCAATCGGAATGCCATTCTTGCAGCCTGTTCCGACTGTTTATTATTGTTCACTGAAATCTGCGACCATTGAATCTTCTCGGTTGTTATACGAAGACAAGTTGAGGTACCAAAGTGATTTAAATCAATTGTGATAATTCATGTTTGTGGACGTTGGTTTTCCTTACCTAATGTACGATATTTACAGAAGAAATCAGAAAACTCTATATTATATTGATGGTCAAAATAGTTCTTCTTCTTGTCGTGTCTTGTCTTTCGAAACGAAATTTAATAAGGGAACTTGTAATATGGGAAATACGTAAATACGTACTTATAATATATAATTACACCCAGCAGAGAAAAAACATCTATGTTCATCACACAAATATTTGTTCTCGGTGAGGATTAAACCCACGGCCTACGGCGCAGAAGGCAGAGCTACTACCAGCTGAGCTGTGAAGGCTGTCAATTAATGAATTGTGGCACTTATAAATACTGCTTAGCCATTATCATAAGCCATACTTTAACATTTACAACGGAATTGCTAGAGATATTAATGCCAAAAACGGGTGCTTCAGAAACAATGCTTTCATACCATACTTACCACTTTATTCACTCGACTTGGCAACGTTGCAAGTAGGTAGGTAGATTATTAAAGGGAAATTATAATAATTTATGCTAGCCAATAAGCCGCACTGAAACCCCGAATGCAGCATTGTCCCGCTCTGGACCATGTTAATATTCAAAACTGTTGTAATTATGAAGGTTGTTGTAATGTGTTTAATAGTTATTATCCTTTGTAACATGTGATTGTAAACTTTAGTTTTGTTTAAGAACAGTGGGCATTGGGCTTTGCAATGCTCAACACCTAATTTTTATTATTGTACAATAAAGTGTTAAATAAGTAAATTAATGTTAATGTTTAGCAATATAAAATGGCAACTAAGTAAATCGCTTTTATTCAATAAAATCAGAATAATAACTATGAATTGTTTCAGACAAAAAGATACCTAATTTAATGCTATACACAGCATTTTCTTATTGTTTGTATAGAAGTTGGATATATTCGGATTCGTATTCGTTCGGATTCGAGTCAATAATTCTCACGGTGTCACTTCATGGTGTCGATCAATCAGTGCGTTCTGTCATTTAATTACTTACAAATATTCGATTGCCACTGAGCACGCCTTCGCGGACGCATGTTGAACGCGTCGGATTCGCCTTCGCTCTGTTGTATAAGGTCCTTCATGTCAAATTCGTTTGTTTCTAGGTTTCCAACATGATCTAAATCTACATTCAGCGTCAAATGGAGAACACCGAATCTCTGGTCTGAGTGTAGGTATAGAGTAAAAAGCAATGCATTATAAAATAGTCCACGTTTTAGATTGTATCACAGCAGATTTTCTTGGCAGGAGTCCGCTTGCTACGTTAGTGCAGCCTGAATCACTCCCAATTTCATGGTTTATTTTGAATTCCTTATAAAGTATACTACGATCACTTTCAGAATTTTTGGCCGATATGTAGACATACTAGACTGATAGACATAAATTTAATTTTAGCTATCAAAGGCCTTGTCTTGTATATCGGCTCTATAAGGTATATTCGTCACTGTCGCCCTCATTACTATCACTTCATAGTATAAAACAAAGTCGCTTTCTCTGTCCCTATATCCCTATAAATGAAATTAAATCTTTAAAACTACGCAACGGATTTCGATGCGGTTTTTCTTATAGAAAGAGTGATTAAAGAGGAAGATTTATATGCATAATACAAGCATAATCTCTTAGGGATAACCCACAATAAGTAAGTCAGTAGAGTCCTCAGCGACTATTATGGATCCCACCACAAATCTCCAGTAGTATTGTAAAAGTGTGTGCCATACAAGCTATAGAATTGCCCACTCCTAGTTACTGTTATAAAGATAATGTTGAGAGATAACTTTAGGGATAGCAAGCATAGCAGAGCCATATACAAAAGCTGCTGCGCTGCAAAAGCACCGAACTCTGCCAAAACGCCGCGATTAGCTCTCGTATTTGTGGACCGAACAAATCAATTGATAGCCCAATATGAACATCCGTGCCTTTTTAGGGTTTCGTAGCCAAATGACAGAAACGAAAATCTACTTTCATATATTCTCATAGATACTTACGATCACGTTACTCATATAGTTAATTTGAAATATGTAATAATGTAATTTGTAGGTTAACATTACAATCATTATAATCATATAAATACAAATAAATGAAATTGCCTTTTCAGAAAATCCAATTTTTCTCCCTATTTTTAAATATGTACATAGACCTAGCCCACGAAGGAAAAACTTCTTTGACAAAAAGCATTGCCTCTTACGAGGCAATGGTGATGTTTACCACATGTTTGATTAATATCAGGTGGGCCATCTGCTCGTTCCATCAGCTAGTAGTGGAGCAGGGCAGTGCTCTGTCCTGTATCCATGAACTTGAGGCATACAGATACCAAGCCTCAATGTGCCTGTAATTTCATTGGCAACCACACCATTCTAACCAAAACACAGCAACGCTGCTTGGCGGTAGAAAAAGGCGTGGTGGTTTTCAATTCTTCACAAAGGGCTCTACTACTCTTCGTATACAGAAACTGAAAAACTGAAACAGCTTCACGACTTTGATCCCCAGACACGTTAGATATCCCCTCAGATCTCTTGGTACCAGGTACGACTTTCAGATTCTTTAACACAGACAGTTAGAACCCATTTTAAATAAATGTCATCGCGCATTGCCAGTTCATTTCAACAGATGTACGGTCGTCGGATTACTGTAATTGCATCGGATGCGGTTATCATCGACCGACGTTAGGCCACCCCGTCTCGGGGCTATTCATTTAATGGAACATGTTTTAATTTCGTTATCCTATCGGTTTGGATTGCTTTATTGGAGAAGGTTAAAAACTGAAACGACTTACGTTTGAATAGAACAGAATAAATAGAAAATGTTTTATTTGGCACACAAACATGGGTACAGCACAACATAACAAGAAAGAACAACAAAGAACGTGGAGCATAGGTCGGTTCGAGCCTAGTATAGCTTTGTTTACCTCCGTAGTACGACTCCAATATGCCAAACACAATGACTTTTTTCTACATTAAATATTTTAGTCTGAATGATGGGGAGATTAAACAAAGTTACAAATAGGTATGTAAGTCGTAATTTTATTAAATGTAGGGACGTCGCTGCGCCACATACTTTCGGCGTCACTGAAAACCAGCGCCATACAAGCCACGAGGCTCCTATGGCAAATGCTGAGTGGAAGCCTTTTTTACGACACTATATTTATAATGTTTTATAATATGTCTTCTTGTGTATCTTTGTTTTTTTTTAATTTTATGATTGTATTTTGTGTCGTAAAATAAATATTTTCTATTCTATTTCTATTCTATTCTAAATTATTTTTCTAACTGTTCAAAGCCGTATCTATTACTGAGACTGAAGGAGCTCAGCGCATTGAACTAAATGTAAATATTTCCTATCCAATAAGATCTCTACAAAAACTATATTTTAAAATGTGTACCTACAGTGGGTCAGCTTTTTATAATTTTTTTAGAACAACACAAATTCTGTCATCGTGAAAGGAATTAAAGCAGTGAAATGACAACGTGTTTGGTTTCCACCAAATACTTCGTGCGCATTTAAAATGTTAATCTGATTCACACTTTATTTAATATTTTTTATTTAGTTTTATTACATTAATTTTTTTAAATCTAAGTATTTATGAAATTGAAAATATATGCGTCCTTAAATGAAAGGGGAGCAATTATGTCTGTCGCACAGGCTTTTAGGCTTCAATAAAAACAATGTTGATATTATCGTTACATACATTTAACCTTATTTAATAAATAGCGAACCATATTTTTGTACTCAAATAAAATATTGTTATTAGCTTACGTATTCAAACAATCCAAACCATCAATGGAACTACAACATTATCTGAAAGGGTTCGGTAATACACATAAATATCGGGTATCGGGGATCTTTCGCTCACGGGCACATTGTCTGAACACCTGGCCGCTTGCCGCGAGCCATATTGAACCCAACATGCCGAAATACTCTATACTAGGTCACTGTAGCATGCACTTTGAAGTTTTAGGTTTTTTTTGGGAAAAACTGTAAGTACTTCGATAACGCTACGTTCAGTTTGGCATGAAATAAAGGGAAACCCCACTGGTAAAAGATTTTTGAAAAGATGGAAACAATGAATCGCTTAAAAAATATAAAAAATACGAGATTTTTTTTGGGAATAACTGTAAAAGTACATCGATAACGCTATGTTCAGTTTGGCATGCAATAAAAGAGAAAAACTATTAAACGGTAAAAATAATTAAAAACAAGAGTTATTTTTTTAATGACTATCGTTACACCATTTTAATTGGCATACATCGAGTCTACGGTCTGAATTACTCATTTTTCATAAAAAAACTAATATTGCTCTGCGGATTAGTTACAAAATGTCAGAGCTTATGGTGGAATAATCGCAGTTAAGGTACTTACGTTGTATTCCAACCAGTGATGTTTCAATTTATATTCATGATATTAGTAACTCAGACGAAATGCACGTCACATTTGATTTCCTTTGTTGGCAGAATAAATACTAACCCTTCAGTAGGTACAGTTGCTATCAGAAGTAGCATATCAACTTTGCAAATCGAATTTAGATTAACATCCTTGAACACAATTATTCTCAGACTACTCTAATGAATATAATATTTTTTTATAGTTTTCTTTTGTTTATTTTGCCAATTAGTCGAGTGAGCAAAAGGGGGATTGGCCTGAAAACTGGGTGCGCTACAATAGCTGTTTTACTTTAATTATTGTGCTAAGGTATTTTGCTCCCAAGTTGTTTAGCTATTATGTTGGCTTTGCGTACCTTTGTATTCTCCATGTTTATTCTACGTACAAAACTGAAACTCCATTCCATATTTATGAAGAGAATGTTTAAGCTTTGGCAGTGCTTCGCTAGCTGAGACCGTGATAAGTGTTCTAAAAGCGTCGATATTTTTACGCCGAGAAAAACTGGACGTGAACTATTTGGAGTGAAAATAAAAGCTTAAAGTTTCATGAAACGCCATTCAAAAGCATTTATCGACCGAAGGATTAAATGGGCGACTCGATACTGGAACATTTTTGTACAGATTTGTTGAGTAGTCACTGCTCGTTGATGTAATTCAAGACTGTTTTCCGCAGGGATATTAATTTCAATTTTATTCAGCCGGACATTCACCCTTGGGAAAGTTCATCTCGAGTTTAATTTTAATATTAATTTAATAAAACCAACCAACCGTCAAGAAAAAAACGAGTCAAAAGAAGCCGAACAAAAGTCAAAGTCGACGGGAATCGTATAACGGAACTAAAATTAAGTTGGAGAGGACATCTAACAAGTCTAGGTGATGACAGGTTAAGTAAGACTCAGAACTGGATACAAGAGTCAGCCAATATCGTGGGCAAGTCACCACTACAAGTCATCAGACTAGCACATTAACGGCCGGTTTCTGAAAGCCCGATCAAAACTAATGGGATGTCAAGTCACTTGCTATCTCTATATAAGTCGATGTAATAGCTGAAATGGCGAGTGACTTGACATCCGATTAGTTTTGATCGTTCAGAAACCGGCCGCAAGACTGTCAAATGTGGCACATGCCAGAAATGGTTTATACAATGTGTCTGGTTACCGGTGTTATCGGACTTTAGGGGGTGAAATACGGTAAATTTTATCGACAAATCACTATCCCTATTTTTTTTTCTCTCTCCATAAAATGGCAACCATTTTGTTTTCCTTGAATAAAGAATGAAATTAGACTGTGGAGATGAAAATATAATAAATAAAATATGTATAGAATATTGAAATTCTACTATTTATTGTATTCATCATGGTATGTTTATGTTTAGTTCAATCATGCTGGTGCTTACATTATACCTACACAACAAGATAAAAAACTCAGTATTAGTAAAAGCATTATTATCGCTATGATCCAAAACTACTAAAGTCCTCAGAGTGGTACGAAAAGTTTCATAGGAAAGTTGTCTAAAATGGTGAGGTTAGTCGTTCCTAGGAAGTTCATGTCTCTTCAAGAGTTCAACTAAGTTTGGTGGTGCATGACAGACGTTATATAAGACCCGTACCTAAGGCCTAGCATGTTTCGGACTTTTTTGAGATTTACTATTTTACATCTTTAGGTATCTATTCGTCAGAAATACCAATGGCTTATACCTATTTGCAGAGTTTGTATTTTATTTATAATCATCACTCTATCTCTCTCTTGTCGTGTCACTAGTTTCTCTCGAAACAGTGTGGTGAAAGGATTTTAAGTGTGCTTCAGGAGGCTCCTTTCGAGCACTTGACACATGTTATAGAACTTTTTAGGTTCTACGACATGCCAGTTTTCTCACGATGTTTTCCTTCACCGTTTGAGAGTACTGGCATTATGCACATACATTTTTGAACATAAAAACTAATTGATGCACGACCGGTTTCGAACCCACAACCTTAGGATCGGAAGGCGAGGACGCTTCCACTAGACCACCAGTGCTCTTGATGATCATCACTGATTGATAAACATATTAAAACTTATATATTATTCTAGCATAAAATCTTTCTATATAAATGCCCAATATTGATCCTAATACCTACATCATTGCACTGTATATAGGTAACAAAATCTTTGCTGAGTAGATAAAAGCGGTATTTTCAAAGACTTTTCTCTAAATTGAATTCAGTCCATACAATTCGCAAATAGAAGGCTGTCTGCTCTGTCCTTTGCCTCAAACGAACTAGTAGAGGACATCCGACTAGCTCAACACTTTTGTGCAACTCTTCTGGTTCATTGAACTGGAGTAGTAAGGGGCTAATGGTGCCGATTGGCAATTTTAGCTGTTGGTAATAATACGAGAACGTTATTTAATAGACTCGTGTCTGGAGCATAACCTATTTCATGTAACCTTATTTTGGGTCACAAATTTTATTACTTTGTTCGAGTTTTATATTTCATGAAGTTTATTATTTTCTCACGGAAAATATTGCATCTAAAACAGCTTCATATTTTTACAGAGAAAATAGAATAACTAAAAATCCTTTTGAAATAACTTTGGATTTTTAAAACAACAATGGAAACATGATGGAAAGATATAGGTTTTTTTTTATGACAAAGCTGGCAGACGAGCTTACGGGCCACCTGATGGAAAGTAGTCACTGTCGCCCATCATACCCCATCATACGCCTGTCACACCTGCAACACCAGAGGTGATGCTGATGCGCTGCCGGCTCTTTAAGAGGTGATAAACCCGCCTTTAGAAGGACCCCATGTCATAACTCCGAGGGAAAACCGCAGGGGGAAGTTCGTTCCAATACTTCCTCGTGCGAGGTAGAAATTAAAATAGGTTCTTAAAACCTTAGATTTAATGAGAATAGTGCCTACTAGGTAATTATAGTATAGGTAGTATTAGCAAACAGCTTAATGATGGTTCATTCAACTTTTTTACTTTACTGAATTTTCAAGCAACGTCGCACCTACATAAAGTAGCGTATTTATTTCTACCACCGACATTGTAAAATATTGAACCTCTATTAAAAGAACTTTCCATGTCGCCGTGGCACAATATTTTCCGCTCAAGAAATCCACCACCAAGCAACCGCATTACGAGTGGAGCCGAGGTGCAAATGCTTTGCAAATGCACGATTCTTACAGTCGAGTGCCAGCGAGCGTTCTGCAAGGCACGCATAAATCGAAAGCCGCTTACAAAGGTGACTATTTCAGCTTTTATTTCAACGAAAAGTTCTGTGAACCTAATTAACTGCCTCTATTTATACGCTGACGATAGAAATTGTAACCCAGCTCGGAATTTGTATTCCGTGGAAACCCGGCGGAATTAAACTTGCTGGAGTAATACTGAAGCGATTTGGGTACTGATTTTAGCAAAGCTTCCAACATTACTTTGGGAAGTTAACTCTAGGTTATATTATACAGTTACTTTTTCTTTTAATTTTCTTTTTGACATTGAGGTACTAAAAAGGTCAGCGACTAGCTCCTCAGAATGAAATTTTGTTTTAAAACTTATCAAAAACGTTAAGATTCTAATTAGTATTCCTAGAAAGTAGGGAATCGACGATATGATAAGTTTATCTATATGAATGGAGTATTTTTTGCAAAGATTTCCCAGCTAAAATATTTTATATAAGCGTTTCACTACTAGTTGCCATCACAAATTATAATGAAAGTGATTCCTTATAGCGGCGAGTTTCTCTTGAAAGACCACCAGCCAATTACCCAAGCCAGACCCAAGCCAAGCGAGTACCGGGCATATCAACAGTATCATTTACCGATAATTTATCAAGAAAACTGTCGTTTTATTGATAATCCGCCTGTAGCTAGACGTTGTCTTGCGTCAATAATACCTTAGAATATATTTTTTATTAAAAAAAAAGCAAAAGTCCAAAGACCAAATCTATTTTGATTGTTTCCATCCTATGATGTAGCCAGTTTCTTGGGGACGCTTCCGATTGGATTTGGATCAGTTGAGCTATCTCCAGATCGCAACAGTATGCAGCTATCTACTGTTTCATGAGTATTATTTATTTTTATTTTCTTTGTAGGAAATTTACCTATATTATTGTTTATTTAATCAATAGGTATAGGTGTGGCAACTGGTGAATATTCGTACGCTGTATTTTAATAAATACCAAAAAACTGTAGAGAGATTAACTTTGTACTTCGTGACCACACTTTTATGAAGGACGGATTAAGAAATCTTATGATTACATATCGTCCTTAGTATAAATTTCGCTAGAAAAGTTCCCACTAAGGTGCGGATTAGTACCTCGGAGTGTGGCGGTTGATTATGTGCGATTCAACAACATGTCCATCAACATCGTAACGTTACTGACCGCAAAGGTTAAGGACCTTTGGGATCAGGCCACACAAAATTGGCAGCTCTGAAAATCCTTTGGAGTGGACGTCTTATGCTAAACTGATAGTAGGCAATAATAAAGAAATAAATTCATCGAGTAAAATTAATAAGCATGTGGGTAGGTACATTAGTGTACAAAATTTTGTGGTCATATTTTTTTCGTTATATACATATTTTGACGGCTTATACTGGAAACGCTAAAATCTTTTGAATTTTGTTTCAAAAGCACGTTTTACATTTTTATAACGTTAGGCCTTGTTCGCCGTCGTTTATATTTTGACAAACTTTTCTTTATTTATGTAAAACGCTTACATCTAAAATAGCATTTTATTAAAAATGTCACCAACGCCAAATTTATTCAGATTTTGTAGTTGACGTGTTCATAACAGGTGCCATAGATTATTATAAAGTTTGATTGGGGTTTGTTTAATGAGCGGCTAGTTGCAATTTGACAGAGTGATTTAATATCGGCCGGTGATCGTTGCAGTAAATCGGGATTAGTTTCGGGCGCGGTCGAACCGTGAATTATTGGAATATGCCGCGTTGTCGGTACACGAAATATTATTCACGATTAGGGCTGCTGGGCGAATTTAAAAGCCTGACGAATAGCATTGTTGGAAAAATCAACAAACACACAGAAGCTGTTATAAAAATGTGGGCACAAACTTTTAATTAGCCTTTTGTGTGAAATATGTGCCCTCCATATACTGAAAGAAAGAAAGAAAAGGCATTTATTCATACAGACTGTACACGACAAGGTATAGGACATATAAAAGCTATTCTATGGGATAGGTATTATAAATGAGACGTAAATAGAGAAAAAACAAAAGAGCGATAAAAATAGTGTGTGTGTGTCACGTCTACGCAATATGCATGTGCAACGCTGATGCTGAGCTTATCAGCATCAGCTGAGAAGTAATTCTCAGCGCTGGTTTTCAGCACAAAGCTTTTGGTGACGCACGAACTGTAAATATTGTAAATGAGTTGGTACATAAATTGTTAAAAAATAATAAAGAGTTGATACAGTAAGGGTAATGTATAAATTAGAGTATAATTAGTTTAATAACAAAAAAGTCGAATCACACAATTACAGATATTATAAAATGAATATAATATCTAACAAGTTTTCCAAAAACAAATAAAATAAAACTGCCTTAAGCTGAAAAAATATGATAAATTTAGTCTTCAAATTTATATACAAAGGCAAGGTTGCTCCAAAAAGATGAGGAACCCACATAGGATTTAAACCTAAAATAATGTTTCCCAATCGATTCGAAAATAATATATTTTTAGAATTATTTCCTTTTTTTGGTTCCATTCGATCGATTTTTATTAATCTACGAAATGTGTCATCTGAATACATAATAGGTATGATATTAATACGCAATGGCTTAATCGCCATTTTTTTATTCAAGTTTAACGTTTAAAATGAACTCTATGTGATATGGATGGGTTTTATTAGAGACGTTTGTATTTACAAAAATAACGTATTTATGTGGCTGACAACCGTCAAGTCACTTCTCGCACGCACAATAATTTAAGGCGAATACAAGAGCTATGATCGATACAAATGTTCCTACTCAAAAGTGTACTTTACTAGTTTTCGTACATAAACAATCATTTAAGTAGGAAAACTTGTATCGATCAAAATGAAATTATTACTAAACTGTGTGCTAACTAATCATATTGATTGCACATAAAATGGTTGATTGCGATTTTTCGAAAATGAGTTTAGTGATTTTATATCTTTCACCATGTCGAAACGTGCGAGCGAGAGTGACATTAGCTCTTGTCTTCGCCTTAATGTTGTCGAAGATACAAAATCACTGAATGTAAGTTATCAAAAATCGCAAACAACCAAGTTTTGGAGTAACATTACGAAGGTTCAACATAAATATAATTTTGTTCCAAACAAGTTTTGCAACCTACAAGTTTGTCTTACTAGTTTTCGAACTTCTGCGTGTGATTTTTCAAAACTATATTGAGTCATTTAGTATCAAAGTGATCCTTGTGATTGTACTGAGTAAAGACAGTTTTGATTTTGATCTTCAAATGATAAAATGTTAGAACGATATGTTCTTTGGCGGTTTTTTGCGTCTCAATATGATTGCTTTATTATTTTTAAATTAAAATATGGGACTATCCACACTATCCGCGTTTTGTGAAATATCCACAACTATTATTCAAAAACAATATGTTACACGTCCATTCATGCTAACCCCTTCACAAACTGACGCATGTCCATATCGCATCAGCTGTTTATCGCTTTATTCTCGCTATGCATATTTCGGCGGTCGTGTTTATTTATGAGCTGAATATGGATACCAAATTATTGCAGTAACGATATTCTGATGGCGTAGAACAATAAAGGTGTTTTAACTAGGAACTGTCTATATTTGGCCGAATATTAGAAATAAAAAATATTACTTTCCACACAGCACTATCTCGCCCCAAACTAAGCCAGAGCTTGTAATGTGGAAACCAGATAGCTGATATAATACATAAATATATTTTTTTTTAAATATATACTTATAATATTATATAACACCCAGACAGAGAACAAACATCTATGTTCATCACACAAATGTTTGTTCTCGGTGGGGATCGAACCCACGGCCTACGGCGCAGAAAGCAGAGCTACTACCAACTGCTGAGCTGTGAAGGCTGTTAATTTTATTCATGTGCATATTAATGTGTAGATTTATGTTATACACCAAACAAAACAGAAAAAAAAATGATGGAATTAGCAAATGGCCCACCTGATATTAAGTGGTAACCATCACATATAACAAAGCATTACCTCGTAAGTCACGAACGATAGGAACATGCCTGCTTGGCGGCAGAAAAAGGCATGGTGTAGTACTTCCCCGGACGAGACCTTCACTAAGAGCTCTACTATTCTAAAAATCCTATCTAGGTTATTATTAGTATTATTACAGTAGAGAACCAAAAATAGATGTTTTTTCTCTGTCTGGGTGTTATATAGTATTATAAGTATGTATTTACAAAAAAAAGTATATAAGTAGTATATCAGCTATGGCTTAATATGGGGCGAGATGGTGCTATGTGGAATGTCCACCAATATTTATTTTACTGAAATGAACTTTCGCACAAAAGTTTTAACTGGGAAGACGAAATTTGCGGGTTTATTCTAATATACACCAAATTTGTTCTATGTTATTAGCTCTCCCTTTCGAAACCAAAGCTTAGGTTCAACGTCACATTCCAGGCTGGATGCCCACACATCCACAATCATAAGTGGTTTAACCGCATCAATTATATGGGTGGAACAAAAGCATGCCAACAACTCGTAGAAGTCGCGTACGAGCGTACGCGTGTACGACACCCCTTACTATGAGTTCTCGATAACAAATTTTATCTTTTTTGAGAAAGGAAGTTTTTTGCAGCTTCAGAAGAAATACTAGTGGGTATTCCATGCACTTTTATTTAAAACCAAATTAGAATGAATACATGTATTAACAAAATGTGCCAAATACTATGAGACAGTTTAGGTACCTGAGGACGTTTGCAAAAGATCTAGGTTTAGCTAGACTAAAACTACGCTTCAGTATCAGAATTTTCGTTTTACCAGTCAGTACCTTACCTTTAAACGTACTCGTATTTTAACACCCAGACACTAAACAACCAATCCTATTTGTGTGCAATAGATATTCTTGTATTTTTGTCCTTGGTGGGAAACGAATCCATAACGTAGGGCGCAGAACTAGCTGTGCGGCTGTCAACAACTTATACAGTATATAGTTATACAGATAATGAACTTGTATAAGTTTATTAGCTATAAAAATATAGCAGTGAATATCGCCGTGGCGTGTAGTATTTTCTTCTTTATTATGTATTTTAAACCGATGACGTAAAACGGGCTACGAGACCCATGAACCGTTTTCATTATCCTTTTTTTTGACAGCCTTCACAGCTCAGTTGGTAGTAGCTCTGCCTTCTGCGCCGTAGGCCGTGGGTTCGATCCCCACCGAAAACAAACATTTGTGTGATGAACATAGGTGTTTGTTCTCTGTCTGGGTGTTATTATATATTATAGGTATGTATTTACAAAAAAAAAATACTATGTGTTATATCAGCTATCTGGTTTCCATATTACAAGCTTTGGCTTAGTTTTGGGCTAGATACTGCTGTGTGCAAAGTCTACCAATATTATTATTATTTATTTATTTATTTATCAGCAAGCTGAACTTAAAACTTTAGGCATAAATAAGTGAGAATGCTTAATAGGGGCACATTTATTGCCCACTGCGACCGAACAAAGAGATGAGTGGGATGATGTATATTGTGAATACATATTTATTTTATTTTTAAGGTGTTGTCTGCATATTTTTTGTATTCTATTTTCGTTATTAATAATTGCAGACGTAAGATACCATGCAAAAAACAAACAACGATATTGAAGATATCGTTTATCATAATTTATAATAAGGGGTATAATCATACTCACGTAGGTGGGTACGGTCAGCATCAGAAGTTGGCGACTGTTTCTGTATTCGAAACGGTGTGTAACTTTTATCTCTAATACTATAAGAATCAAAGTCCTGACTGACTGACTGACTGACTGACTGACTGACTGACTGACTGACTGACTGACATATAGACAACGCACAGCCTAAACGGCTGGTCCTAGAGACTTGAAATTTGAGGAGTACATAGGTCTTATGGCGTAGAGGTGTACTAAGAAGGGATTTTTGGAAATTCAACCCCTAAGGGTGTAAAAAGGGATGAAAACGTTTGTATGAAAAATAGTATTCCTTGAACCTACAAACATGAAACTTGGAGTACACATACTTCAAGGCAAAAAAATAGGAAAGGCGTTTTTAGTTTTTGAAAACTACCCTTAATAAGTGTGCTAAGGGATGTAAAAGTTTGTATGGGAGTTTTTTGACCGCTGGTCCTAGAGACTTGAAATTTTAAGAGTACATAGGTCTTATGGCGTAGAGGTGTATTAAGAAGGGATTTTTGGAAATTCAACCCCTAAGGGTGTAAAAAGGGATGAAAACGTTTGTATGAAAAATAGTATTCCTTGAACCTACAAACTTGAAACTTGGAGTACACATACTTCAAGGCAAAAAAATAGGAAAGGCATTTTTAGTTTTTGAAAACTACCCTTAATAAGTGTGCAAAGGGATGTAAATGTTTGTATGGGAGTTATTTGACCGCTGGTCCTACAGACTTGAAATTTTAAGAGTACATAAGTCTTATGGCGTAGAGGTGTACAAAGAAGGGATTTTTGGAAATTCAACCCCTAATGGTGTAAAAAGGGCTGAAAACGTTGGTATGAAAAATTGTATTCCTTGAATCTACAAACTTGAAACTTGGAGTACATATACTTCAAGGCAAAAAAATAGGAAAGACATTTTTAGTTTTTTAAAACTACCCTTAATAAGTGTGCAAAGGGATGTAAAAGTTTGTATGGGAGTTTTTTGACCGCTGGTCCTAGAGACTTGAAATTTTAAGAGTACATAGGTCTTATGGGTAGAGGTGTATCAAGAAGGGATTTTTGGAAATTCAACCCCTAAGGGTGTAAAAAGGGATGAAAACGTTTGTATGAAAAATAGTATTCCTTGAACCTACAAACTTGAAACTTGGAGTACACATACTTCAAGGCAAAAAAATAGGAAAGGCATTTTTAGTTTTTGAAAACTACCCTTAATAAGTGTGCAAAGGGATGTAAAAGTTTATATGGGAGTTTTTTGACCGCTGGTCCTAGAGACTTGAAATTTTAAGTGTACATAGGTCTTATGGCGTAGAGGTGTACTAAGAAGGGATTTTTGGAAATTCAACCCCTAAGGGTGTAAAAAGGGTTGAAAACGTTGGTATGAAAAATTGTATTCCTTGAATCTACAAACTTGAAACTTGGAGTACATATATTTCAAGGCAAAAAAATAATAAGGCATTTTTAGTTTTTTAAAACTACTCTTAATAAGTGTGCAAAGGGATGTAAAAGTTTGTTTGGGAGTTTTTTGACCGCTAGTCCTAGAGACTTGAAATTTTAAGAGTACATAGGTCTTATGGCGTAGAGGTGTATTAAGAAGGGATTTTTGGAAATTCAACCCCTAAGGGTGTAAAAAGGGATGAAAACGTTTGTATGAAAAATAGTATTCCTTGAACCTACAAACTTGAAACTTGGAGTACACATACTTCAAGGCAAAAAAATAGGAAAGGCATTTTTAGTTTTTGAAAACTACCCTTAATAAGTGTGCAAAGGGATGTAAAAGTTTATATGGGAGTTTTTTGACCGCTGGTCCTAGAGACTTGAAATTTTAAGTGTACATAGGTCTTATGGCGTAGAGGTGTACTAAGAAGGGATTTTTGGAAATTCAACCCCTAAGGGTGTAAAAAGGATTGAAAACGTTGGTATGAAAAATTGTATTCCTTGAATCTACAAACTTGAAACTTGAAGTACATGTACTCCAAGGCAAAAAAAATAGGAAAGGCACTTTTAGTTTTTTTTAAGTAGGTATCACATGTCCGAATCTAATGAGCGGGGAGAGACGACTGGCGACGCTACATACAAACCCTTCGCGTCAGCCCGATTGCAAGTAACTGTGTGTGGCTAGCCGCCACAACAGTTTGATTTTCGAAAACAACCTCTAAAACGTTAACCTTCTTCGTTGCGCTCGAGTAAAAAGGGAGCCAATAATGTACGGCCAAATAATGTACAGCATGATATTGCACAGCACGATAATGCACACCCAGATAATCCGTGTCCACTGGTTTGAATTATTGGGTGTACATTATCATCCCGTACAATAACATGCTGTGCAATATCGTCACGTGTCAATAATGTACACCCAGTTAATGTACAGCACGATAATTGGAAGCCACTATAGTACCGTTGAGTCGAATTGGTTAGGTTATGTTGAAACATATAAATTACGCACGAGGCGAGCGAGCAAAGCGAGCGTGCCGCGGCAGCGGCCGCCGAAGTGCCAGAAATTATTTTTTACGGTACCAAAGTGGCTTCCAATTATCATGCTGTACATTAACGTGCTGTACATTATCATGCTGTGTATTAACTGGCTGCACATTAACTACACGTGACAATATTGCACATCCAGTTATTGCACACCCCGATAATGTACACCCAATAAAACGAATCCAAAAAGGTACCAAAGTGGCTTCCAAATATCATGCTGTACATTATCGTGCTGTACATTATCATGCCGTACAATAACCGGACTTAGTAAAAAGGATACAACGAGGCGTCAATGTTTGTAAAGGGCATTCAAAATCGGGAATCTTGAGTTGGTACAAAGAGATCTGAGGGTATCTACCGTGCCTGCATGGGGATCAAAGTCGTGAAACTGTTTCGTTTCGTTTGTTTTTGGGGTAGAAACTAGGAACAAATAAGTACATATTTTCCGTGTTTGTCTTTGTTGTATTTGTCATGTTTGTGCTAAACTCAGTACCTATACCTACCTACCTAATAAAGGTAATGTACGCCTATAGGTATCTCTTATACCTACGTAGGTATTTAAAATCCTACCCTAATAATATACAAATCAATGCGAAAGTTACGATGTTTGGATGTTTGTGGCTCAATCACCGCTCACCACTTCAACGCGTGCGAAGCCGCGGGAAGCCACTAGTTATAAATAAAAATACTAGTTAGTAGTAGTAGTATTAGGCTTTTATTATAAAACCATTAAAAATACTAGATTTTATTCGTGAAATGCTTTCAAAGTTTTACGCAATCATTTTTTTTCGTAATTTTCAAAATTGTATCGGTTTATTTAAACATTGCATCTCGAGCTCTCGTAGACATCGCGTCAGAACCTTAATCTTTAATTTTCGTTATCGGTTAAAGTTTATATTTCGATCTCGTGGATAATCACCCTTAAATCACAAGTTGATTTGTTGTGGCGTTCGGAGTGCATTAAATCCTACAGGAACCCTGGAGTTGTCACTACACACTGGATAAGCACCTGAAGGTCGAAGGTGAACTCTAGCTAGAAGGATCTTAATCGGCTGGAACCTTGTCTTTGTGGATGCGACAGGGGACACCACACCCCCAGGAGTTGAAGGTAAGTCCCTAGGATTTATGTTGCCACCCCTATAAACGCACACTAGGTCAATCTGTGATTATTCTCGTCTCGTTTCGTTTCATATATAAAATACCACTTTCAATATCGAAAATGAGAAAAAAACACGTTTTCTGTATGCGAGCCCTCTTAAACATTTATTTTATTCTAGTTTTTAATATTTGTTGTTATAGCGGCAACATAAGTAGGTACATCAACTGTGAAAATTCCAACTGTCTAACTATCACGGTTCATGAGATACAGCCTGGTGACAGACGGACAGACAGACGGACGGACAGCGGAGTCTTAGTAATAGGGTCCCGTTTTACTCTTTGGGTACCGTAAAAACTGAGAAAAAAAGATTTTGTGTGTGAAGGTAATGATGTGCACATTAATACCATATAATTTATTCGTATATGCTATACCCTGATAAGTTATCATATTTTGCAGCTAAAATGTTTATTTATTCCGCTATCTTTATTTCATCGAGATATGCACAGATGATTCGTGGATTCGAAACATTGTTATCAGGATACAGGGTTATCGAAAAATAGTACCTATTGGACCTGCCACAAACCGTATCATCAGAAATTACGCTAATATTAAATGGGACTATATTTAAAATAAAACATTATTATATCGGGCTCGTTTGGATACAGCGTTTTGCTATTAGTGTAGCAGTTTGTACCCCAGATAACATTCCCGTTTGAGCTGTAGCATTGAAGGCAGTGTAAATGTATGCCCTAGGTATCGTCTTTGTAAAATCAAAATGAAAATTAAATGAAAATTATTTATTGAGAGCTAAAGCAAACACATAAACATTAATAATAAATAATATTGCTAAGTGTCGTCGTCAAATTTACAGAATAAAAGGTTTAACACAAAATATAAATGATATCGTCGCAATAAGGCGTCGTCTTCTCATTAAAATGTATGTAGGTAGGTATCATTTTTTTTAAATGAAGTCAACAGATTTATAAAATTTGTGTATAAAGCAATATACTTCATTATCTAATTAAAATATCATTATAAATTTTTGTAGTTTAAGCATTTCCGGGTTCAACCATACATAGTATTACCAACAATTCTAGATATACTATAACCTCTTCTTTAAAAATCCTAAGAATAGGACATTGAAAAACGTAGAAAGAAATAAAAATCATATTAAAATGTCCTTACAAAGACGTGTTTCATCATAACTGTGAGAGCACTGCTGGTCTAGTGCTACCGCCTTCCGATCCTAAGGTCGTGGGTTCGAAACCCGTCGTGCACCAATGAGTTTTTCTGTTCAAAAATTTATGTGCACAATGCCAGTACTCTCAAACGGCGAAGGAAAACATCATGAGGAAACCGGCATGTCGTGGAAACTAAAAAGTTCTATAAGTTGCTCGAAAGGAGCCTCTTGAGGAGCACTTAAAATCCTTTCACCACATTGTTTCGAAAGAAACTAGTGACACGAAAAGAGAAGAGATCATACATGTAATGTGAGTAGGCTGTATTGCGCTACTAGTTTCTTGATTTACTGTTTGAAACTGATGTTTCTGTATCGATGTAGGTATACTGCAATTACACCTCAAAGATTTGTTGGCAAATCGGCCTGTGGTCCGTGTTATAGGTGGTACGATCGCCTTAACGTAGCGTCAATTGATCGTTTAGCTTCAGTTCCATGGACCAAATTGGTCGTGTATTCGATTTTGGTTACATTTTATAGATTATTCTTGAAGAATCGATAAAAAAAATGGTATGTATACCTACATAATTAATTTTAAGAATTCAGTTTATGATTCATTATTTGCACGGTCTATACAAAACATCAAAATTAATGTTTGATGTAGGATGCCATTTCTCATTGGGAGCTATTTTTGGATGTATCAGAGTGGAATAAAGAAGTAATAGAAGCATGCTCCTACTTGTATCTTGAGCCACAGCGGAGCATTCACGGCGCCCGCTCCGGTCCGCCCACGCAGCACGCATCGCGATCGCGAGCTTTCACAAGCATCTGTGGAACCGCAGTAGCGTTGCAACGCGCTCAATGCATGAAGTGTTTATGGATGTGCGTTTTCGCAATGCGGTTGTTTTTCTTATTAGCAAGCTTGTGATCGTAGTTTGTTAAGTGTCTATAAAGGTTTTCATTTCTCTGTTTTATTCGGAGATGCGCTCGTGGGAACTAATATTTAGATTGAGATTTCGCTCAAAAACTTTACCCAACTAATATTCTTATATATTATTGTTATCATTTGTATGATAGTAATACAAAAATTACTATAATATTCTAGAGGTAATAATTAAAACGTAATAGACATTCAACGCTAGTTATCCCAAAGAGATATTTGATAAATGCCATCTACTATAATTAAATCAAAACGAATGCTACTCAAAGCTCTAGAACGTATTCGTTCAACCAGATAAAAGCTTAATTGGTGACAAACACATTTATATTAACACAAGAGCAGACGTTATCCCCTATTTTCTGGGAGGCTGCGTATGACAGGCTTCAGTTAGCGCTGGCGAGCTGCGCGCGCGCACGCATCCGCTCTAACCTCCCGGTCGCAGCCGGCCATGTTTGTTTACCAACACGATCGATCGTAACCTTATAAGCTAATCCAGAAATTATGCACGCTATCTCGCATAAAAATAGAATGAATGGAAATTAAAATATTCGATTTAATGTTTTCTGCTAGTGAGATGTCAACGCCTCTACACCCTTAATAAGCCATCCAGCACTTTACGAGTCCCAGTGCGCGTAAATAACGTGCATAATGTGACAGATACATTTGCAGCGAGGTCTCGTTTTGGTTTGTAAACGATCTGCGATATGAGGCCCTCGATTATTGTTTATGTTATCGCGCTGGCGATCGTCGCCGCAGAGATCAGGATCAAGGGTAAGGTGAGGAAAAGATACACGCATAGACGGCACCGGGCCATTCTTCCGCCGTGCAACTTCAACGAGACTATTATCCAAGATGAGTGGTCCTTGATGGAGGCGATAGCCAAGTCCAAGTACATATTTACGGGCAAAGTCCTCAGCGTAAAGAAGTCGAAGCCGGCGGAAGACGCGAGAGGGAAGAGATCGAACTTGTACAGGGTTTATATGAGGCGAGTGTTGAAAGGGACTTTAAGTGAGTTGAAAACGTTTGTGAGATTTGAAGATGGTTCGGAGTCTTTGAGCGGTGCTACCGTCGTGGTGGAGAAGCCGAGAGCGCGCGAGTCGTGCGCTCCTGCACCTCGCCCGAGACTTTCGGCGATCTTCCTCAGTGATGGAGTGTTTACTGATGTGCCCAGACCCATTCCTAGACTGCGACTGCTGACTGATCCTGTACCACTGACTCTTTATCATTTGGATAGAGTTAATGCTGCTGTGCAAGGTAAGTTTCTTCTGCTTATGTTAACTTCATACAGTATGTGTCTCAACGTGATCTTTTATACCAAACGATAGTAATAAGTGGGTTAATCCAAGATTTTATTGAAAAAATATACCTTAATAGAAATGAAACGAACAAATCGATGTATCGCCATTGAAATTACAATAATGTGTGGGTGTTGTATCCATAATGTTCACCGTGAGGGCATTAAGTGGTGATTTTGATCGACATCTTGGCAACTGTTCGTTAACTTAATGGATTGAGCGTCTTGCTTGCGCGTCTGTAGTTTGCCGCTGTAATACAAATATCACCTATACATACACACACACACAACAATCGGTACCTACCTACATATTACCGTATAGGGATTATCTATACTGCAAACAGATTCCAATTAGTTGAACAAATATTACGACATAAGTAAATGCCAGTCGTAAAACGAATATAATAGAGTGTCATCCCTATCCTATACGCGTTAAGCAACGTTCAATAAATTTTAAGTGATTTTTTTATTTGGCTCTTAATGGCCCAAGAGCCAGACACATTTATCTGCATAAAGTGGTTTTATTCTCTTTTATAGTTGGTGTTAGCTTTACCAATTTCATGCCATTATCATAAACGTTAATAGGTGCTCTCTTTCGTAGTCTAGAAAAAGTAAAGTTCCGAGCAAAAATGTAAGTAAATAAAATAACACGGAGATGGAATTTAATCCAATTCGCAGGGTCAGGAATAGACTTTATTCCGAGTCAAATACTCCGCTATAAATTTTATTGCGAAAGCCATTTTAACCTAAAAATTCCGAGAAGATCCAATTTAAACCTCGCATAATCCGACGACGAGATGAGTATCTCGCTCATCTGCAGTCCAGTCGGAGTCTGCGTGTTTCTCGAGATGCGACAGAACTCATATCTGGGACGCCGCATCTAGGCTCCCACAACCACGTCGTAAAGAAGCGTGTGTCTGCGTCAGCCCTTCGTCGGCTGTAACTTCGCTCAGACGAGGCGATACGTATCAGTCTACTGACCGCACGATCCGTGAGAATCCCCGCAGATAAACCCTGGACCCACACACGTATGAGATTGAATCTGCTTCATTAGACGCGAACTCGCAAAGCTCGCGTGAGACGGACTCGCTCTTCTATTGATTTTATTGATAGGTAAATGATTCAATAGTATGCTGAGTGGGTATCATATCTACGCATCGATTTCGATAGTTTAGAGGTGAGTCAGTATCTGAAACTATCATCGCAGGAGGCGTTATGACTGTAGAGAAAGTAATGACCAAGTTCATTCGTCACGATAGCTTAGAACCACACACGAAGTTCACTGCTGATTGGCATTTATAATTTTTTTAAAGACGAATTATATATCAGACGTAATTTTGGAGCAAATATGACTAATTAAAAATGATCTATAAACGATACCTGACAATATTTTCACTAATCATCTAGATGATGATACTGGTGATAATATTTTCACGATAAAATAATAATAACTTTATGAGTGCCTATTAAAATATTATAGCTAGGCTAGGTAGGCTAGTTACAAATAAATAAGTTATTTGAATGACAAGATCGGAATGAAGCATCTTTGATTTTTTATCTCTTTCTATGCCATGCAATAAATTATAAAGTAAGCACCTAACCGACTGTAAAAAAATGTTAAAAATATAAAGTGCGACGTTGAAGATTCGTCAAGAGTGCGGCCAGACTCGCCCGCCTACGCCCGTACCACTTTCCAAATTCCTCTTGTAAGCGCTTGCAATCACCTACGACGTACGTGCGGAGACGACTAACAACGTTTTTAAACTTGTTTTATACAAAATCTTACCAAAGCCTTTTCAATACAGAAAATAGAGACAACAATGAAGCGCAATTTGGAAAGAGTCTAGGAGTATTACTCTATTGTCAAATCAGAGCTTCATAATTTGGGACGGACGTGGGATGTGATTGTAGATAGAAAGTAATGAAATGATCGAATGAGCGGTACTGTTGCTAGCACAATCTGATAGTATAGAAATTTACATTGTCAGGGTACAAAGATTTACTTATGGTACAACCTAAGCTGCGATAAAAGTAACTATGCAAAAAATATGCTGAACTAGTTTTACTTTGTTTAGTTAAAACGGTAGGAAAGTGCTCGGCGATTCATCCCTGACAGTGGATGCATGAATATTCAGGACGGCGGACCGCGCGTAGGCAATAACTGTTAACTTGAGCCGCGCTGCATCCGACACCGACACCGTGTCTATCTGTTATTCTGCGGTAGCGCGCTTCATATCCCGCCCCCATCCAATAACGACGCAGATTCCATTTTTATTGGCGAATCCGCAAACAATCAACGTAAGCTCTCCAACATATTCTACACTAGGACTGCCGAGCCGAAACAAAAGCTTTCGACCCGCGGCACCAATTAGCATACTCGTCTACTAATTATTTTAGATATACCTACCACTGCGTGAGAATAACGTATAACCACGTTTGTTTACGTTGTTGAAGGTTGCATCGAATTGCGAAGTTTCCCAGTCTACGCGCGAGGCTGCGCTAGCGCACGCGTCTCGGTGGCGCCTATAAGCTCGATTGCGCAACTTTGTGCTTACTTATTGACGGTCTAAAGTCTACACGCGACGCGACCGACTGAAATGGCCCTAACACACGTTCTGTCGAACGAGACTTAACAGACAACGTTCACAGTAACAATAAAAATGAAGCTTCAGTTTTTAGTGTTATCGCTTTACTACATCACGATAATTTACGCCCAGTTTCGTCTAAAGGGTGTCGCGAGGAAGCGGGATACGGTTTACCGCAAGAAAGACATAAATGGTCCCAAATGTGTTTTAAACGAGACGATAACTAATGACTACGAGATTCTGTCGTCCGCGGTGTCTGAATCTAAATACATTTTCACAGCGAGAGTGCTGAGCGTGAGGAAGATTAAGCGCAGCAAGCCAGGCGCGAAAGTGTTTATGGTTTACAAACTATACATTCGGCTAGTTATGAAAGGAAACCTCGAGGAGCTGAAAAGTCACGTCTTTTCAGGGGACGAGCGCTCTCTCAACGGTGCGATTGTGTTTGTCGACTGGCTCCGGTCGAACAAGTGCGCTTACAAACTGTACAGGCTTTCTTCAGGCATATTTTTGAGCGACGATTTTTACGAAGCTAGCAAGAAGGGGAACAAGCGACTGCGATTGTTGAACGAGCCTCTTCCATTGTCCCTTTACGATTTGGATAGAGTTAATGCCGCCTTGAAAGGTAAATGTTTACTGTCATCTAAGGTGTCGGCTTCGTGTGTGCACACCATCTACCTATAAATTTTTGTGTTTTATTGTTAGCTCTGTATCTATGCGGTCATAAATTGCTCCTACACTGAAGACATAAAGTTAAAACGTCAAATAAGGAGGTACACAATGACTAAGAGAGAAATTATTTCCAAGTTTATGCTGATTCGTATTTGGCTTTTTTATGAAAGGTCGTAAAATTCTTTTATTTTATGCATGCAACTGGCACGTCGAGGATTACCATTGATGACGGCCCCTGATTGGAAAAAGACGATTCGGTTCATATTCCAAAATAAAAAATTTAATAATTTTATATTATAATTTATTTTTTTAAACGGTCAAAATGCTGATGAACGTCTGACGATTCTACAGCGCTACCGAAAGTTACTCCAAATTATGGAATTAATTATGCTCATACACACAAAAACGTTTTGAAAACACATTTACACCCAAGGTTGTATCGGATTCGTTATTTTATTAGTGAATATTAAAATCGTGTTTAGTGTGAGATTATTTCGTTTATTAGGCTTGTGATAAATTGATTTATGTTTTAAAGCCAGTGGCGAAATGTTTGATGGTAGCTAGACGCTTCGCTACTGCGTTACGTAACTTACAGCATCGTTATGATCAATATTGAATGTCCACAAGAGTTTTAGGTTACTACCGTGTCCACTATCTTTTCGTTGGACGTTTTAATAACAGTAGCTCAAGTCCGAGTTGTTTTTATTAATTTTGGTATTTGGTTTTCTGTATGCGAGCCTGGGTTTTGTATAGAGACACGATAGTTCTCGGCATGCCCGAGAGAGGTACTAAGGGGCCATCCATAAATTACGTCACACGTTAAGGGGGAGAGAGGGGGTCGACGAAGTGTGACATTGTGTGAAAAGGGGTGGGGAGGTGTTCCAAATTTTGTGACATCACATTTTTTCAAAATATAATTTTATATATCTAAGTTAATACTTAGATACTTATATAAAATTATATTTTGAAAAAATGTGTTGTAATCAACACAAAATGTTATTGAAATATAATTTAAATGGAAATAAAAATAATTTCAGAACACTGCTGTTTTAATTAAATAAATTTCTAAATGTAAAATTGCAAAATATGTGACATCACACTAGGTAGGGGATCTCACAAATGTGACCAGCTGTCACAAAGACGGGGGAGGGGTTAAAAAATCATGAAATTCGTGTGACGTCATTTATGGATGGCCCCTAAGAGATCTGAGGGTATATTTACCGTGAATGGGGATAAACGTCGTGGAGCTGTTTCTGTTCTCGTTATATAAACAAGTGCAGGTGTAGGTATTAGTGTGACTGCACGATGCAAGCCGCGGGAAGATGCTAGTTATATTATAAATTTCTGCAGAAACGGGTATCATCCACGTCTTACGATGTTTCAAACTGTATTTTAAATAGGTCATTTGCAGTACAATTCCACACGCCTTAGGCGGTACAACTTGTGTGGGCGAAGGTCGATACGTGCAATTTAACCAGAGAACATTAAAGATGGTAGATTTAATGCCTTATTGGTCTATTATACCCACCCACCTGAGTATGCTAACCTACCAACAATCATTGTACTCTAAATATGGAGATAGGCGTATACACTAGCAAATCTTACGAAATGTCCAATGGCAAAGGCAGATTCATAAAATGTCAAGTTCCAAAAACAGTAGTCTTACCATCGCGTAAAGTTAACTGCTGGATATGTATAGATATATACATACATATGTGTAGATATACATATGTATAGATAGATTACTCTTTATTGTTCACCACACAGAAAGAAGGTTAAGTCATACATTTAGGCAAAACAATGGATGACCTTATCGCTGAGAGCGATCTCTTCCAGGCAACCTAGGCTTTTATTTATAAAACTAGCTGCGGCCCGCGGCTTTGCTTGCGTAATTTTAGCGATATGAGTGAATATCTAAGGCGCTTTCCCTATAAATATAGAGAAAATGCCTACTATAATAGTTAAATAAAATAGAAAAAGAACAAATAGAACGCCTATAAGCGTTATCCCTATAGTTCATATTTTTTACCCAGTTCCCAGTAATTTTCGGGATAAAAAGTAGCCTACGTGTTAATCCAGGCTACGATCTTTATTAGCTTTAAGTTACATCCCGATCGGTTCAGTGTTTAGGGTGTGATTGAGCTACAAACATCCTCACATCCAAACATCGTAACATTCGATATATGAATTCGAAGAATTAGTAGGAAATAGGATTAGGATTTCCAGGAAGAACGATTTTGAGCCTTCGGTAGTACATCAAGTAGTATCAAAATCGAACTAACCCACTCGTAGATAATAGTAATGTTTTTATTGAAAATTATGGAACGCTATCAGAAATAAAACGCTTAAGTATTTATTACATCGTTATATAAATACGACAAGTGAAAGTTACATACTAATCATTACCTACAGATATACCTAAAATGTGTCTCAACTTATCATAAAGGTGTGATAATAAGTAAACTTTCGGAAAATATAACCTATAACTAATATTATATGCCTTTTCTACATTATAATGTTAAGCAGGTGTAAGGTACAGAAAACCAGCAAGGTAAGTTGGTACAACTTATTCCCAAAGTAGTTAAATGGGTGTATGCTGTATCAATTGAAAGTGATTTGTAAGTACCTACCATGTAAGTACTCACCGTAAAAAAATATTGCTATAGTTTTTTTTGTTAAGTTTAGTTTGATAGCCCTTACAGTACAGCAGGCTGATTACGAATGAAATTTTACATTTGTCGCGTTAACATATCCCAGCGATATTCGACCTTATTCTGTTGATCTTAGGGATACGATACGTTTACGTGCCTAACGTCAAATGCTTATGTGATTAATTGGTAGGTTGGTAGGTTGGTAGGCCTAGTAGCTCTGCGTTCTACGCCGTCGGGCGTGGATTCGATCCCCACCGAGAAAAAACAATATTTATTTATACTTCACATCTATACAACTAGCTAGTGGAACTAGCAGATGGCCCACCTGATGTTAAGTGGTAACCATCACCTTTAACAAAGCATTGCCTCGTAAGTCACGCACGATAGGAACGTCTAAACTAAGTGAAGTCTATTTTCTTCATAACCCACCGCCATGTTTCTTGTAACAATATAGCTTGTAACAAAAAAGGTACCCTAGCGGTTTCTAGTAGAATCTGTATCTGCGCTCCATACATCGCGTTGCTATTTCCACAAATCTAATACAGTCTCAAAGCTTGCTAGTTGGTGGTTTAGCTAGCATTTCGCGTAGCTTTAGCCGCAATATTTTTCCACTTCCATTTTTAGGTATTTCTTGCACAAATCTTACACCTCCGCGAAGCTGCTTCCATGAAGATACCTGAAAGGATTTGCATTTGGAGAAACAGTACAGCAGGGCTATATTTACTTAATACGCAGATTACCGCTAATGTACTTCTCGCCTATTTTTTTTTTTTTTTTTTTTACAACTAGTTGATGGAACAAGCAGTTGGCCCACCTGATGTTAAGTGGTAACCATCACCTATAACAAAGCATTGCCTCCTAAGTCACGCGCGATAGGAACGTGCCCTACGATGCACTGCTCTGCGTCCATCAACTTGAGGCATACAGATGTTAAGCCTCATGTGCCTGTAATTACACCGGCAACCACACTCTTCAAACCGAAACACAGCGTTGCTGCTTGGCGGCAGAAAAAGGCGTGGTGGTAGTACTTCCCCGGACGAGCCCTTCACAAAGAGCTCTACTACTCTTAATAATAATAATAATAATATTGTAATAATAATATTGGTGGACTTTCCACACAGCACAATCTAGCCCCAAACTAAGCCAAAGCTTGTAATAAGGGAAC
Organism: Chloroclysta siterata; assembly: GCA_932294275.1. Taxonomy (NCBI): domain Eukaryota; kingdom Metazoa; phylum Arthropoda; class Insecta; order Lepidoptera; family Geometridae; genus Chloroclysta; species Chloroclysta siterata. The sequence continues at coordinate 10,701,105 of OW028598.1, forward strand.
CTGATATCTGATATAATACATATATACTTTTTTGTAAATACATACTTATAATTAATAACACCCAGACAGAGAACAAACATCTATGTTCATCACACAAATGTTTGTTCACGGTGGGGATCGAACCCACGGCCTACGGCGCAGAAGGCAGAGCTACTACCAACTGAGCTGTGAAGGCTGTCAACTACTACCTACTAACTAATAACTAATTTTCGTACCTAAAGTTTGAAGTAGGTACGAAAACTAGTTAAACATATTTTAAGCGAGGTAGGAAAACTTGTTTTTATCAAAATGTTATTTTTTCTGAACCCTTTTAATGTTATTCTTCGAAACTAGGTTATTTGTGATTTTTCATATAATAATTTACCTTCAATAATTTTATTCAAAACGTTGAAATGTAAGAGCGTGAAGTTGTTTGACGATTGTCAGCCCCGTAACCACCATGATAAAAAAGTAAAACTCATAGTTTACAGCCAATAAATATTAAAATCATGTTTATAAAGCGTTATTCAACAAATACTTTATCTTGAGATTATGAGGCAGCAAATATTTGACTGTTATGAAAGGATTAGGTATGTTTAATTTAATTCTACTTCCAAAAAAAGGAGGCTCCAGTATATTTTTTTTTCATTTCACTTTTATAATTTCTTTAGTTTGGTAATAGGTGTAAGAAATTCCACTGAGACATATTTTTTTTTATCAATAATTGGTGCCCGCGACTTCGTCTGCGCAGGATTAGTATTTCGAGTAGCGTGGCGTAGTACATAATGTGTAACTCTAGCGATTTTGGCAGCGCACGCCAGAATAGCTCGCAGATGGTAGATTTTTTCCTACTTACTTGACACTTATCGTCATAGTTTGGACAATTCACACAATATCTTTATAAATTGTAGCCTATGTGTTATTCTGATGTATAAGCTATATTATTGTAAAGTTTCATTAAAATCCATTCAGTAGTTTTTATGTGAGAGAGTAACTAACATCCATCCATCCATACTTACAAACTCGAAAGTTTGTAAGTAACTCGAAACTATACCTACTACCTACCTACTACCTACCTACTTATATTATAAACGCGAACGTTTATAATATAAGTAGGATTATGTTATTATTAGTCACATTAATGGTACCAATTTTGTGAAACTTTACCTTAGACCCAACGAAGTCTATAAGCTCTTTCTCCGTGACTGCTTCGTCTGACTTCACGACGAATGCTGTGGGTAGCTCGCCTACCAAAGGGTCCGGAGTACCCGTCACTCCTGTGTCCTTTACTGCTGGATGTTGCCGAAGAATTGCTTCCAATTCTGATGGTGATACCTAAAATTCATAATTGAAAGTCAGTTGGCTGCTCGCTTTGTCAATAAATTGATAGATTTTAATAGATGTTTCGCACAGAAATAATATTTTGAGACAACCCGAGATGGACTAGCCCCTCAGCGTGGACAATTTCGAATTTGTACTTTGCATCGTGGATTTAAAGTTAAAATTGGCTCGTTCCGCTTTGGTGATTATGACGTCTGCTCGGTCAAAATGAGAGAGATTTACGTTTAATTCAGCTTCGTGAAATGAATGAATTCAAGCGGTTTGGAAAAAAATACATTTAACAAGTGATGGTAGGTACTCATTTCCATATCTTTTTGGTAATGAGCAGATATCATACAAAAGAACCTTTTAGTCGGAAATCCGTCTGTAAGAGGATACCTTACAGACGTCTCTCTCATAAATTTCATCCTCTTTCATAAATTTTAGCCACGTAGGTATTTAAGTCATTTATTTTTGTCGTTCATCCTACAAGGGCGTTATTCTAGGTTGTCCATCTGATTCGGACCGAACTTTTGCATGAAACAGCTGTTTTTTTTTCGCGATCACAGTGTTGGTTCCTTAGAAAAAGTTATTCATATTGATAAGTACTTTAGCCCCCTGAAGTTTTAAGTACAAGTATTGGAACCCCTTGTATAAGTACACCAAAATAAATTAAAGAACATGATAATTTAGGATACCTGTCCAGCTTTATATTTTATAAGCTCCTTTATTCGGTCCACGATGAAGAAATATCCATCTTCATCATAGTAACCAACGTCTCCCGAACAATAAAAGCCTTCATTGTCTATACATTCACTCAAGTCCTTCCCGATGTAACCTTGGAAGAGTGCTTGACCCTTCACGCAAATTTCTCCAACTTGGTTTGCACCCAGGAGTTTTCTTGATTCCACGTCAACAACCTGTAAATTATTTATTTATTTAAAACTTTTACACAAAACAATGTAGTGCTAGGAGGACTTAACGCTAATAGCATTGTCTACCAGTCATCCTGGGCGTGCAAAAAGATGGTGAGGAAGGTGTGGCGTGAAAACTGTTTTATTTTAAGTAGGTAGGTATTTTAAAACTTTTAAAATACCTACCTACTACTATACTATACTAATTATATGGTATTCATATTATGCTGCTTTTGTTTTTCTGTCACTGTCAAAATAAGAGTAAAGAAAAAAAAAGCAAAAATAAACGGGAAATGCTCTAAGTGCTACTGCTCCTTTTTAATAGAAACTCCTTTATTTTTTGTTCAACGCTCCATTATGTCAAAATAACAGTAAAGAAACAAAAAGCAAAAAAAAAAACGGGAAATGCTCAAAGTATTCTGCTCCTTTTTAATAGCAACTCCTTTATTTTTTGTTCAACGCTCCATTATAAAACAAAACGCCAGACGTCATTTTTTTATAGCATGTTAAGTCTTGTTTGGTATTCAAAAACTTAAACCAGCTTATCCACTTTCGACGAATAATACTTCGTTATCAGCTTATGACGTAATTTTCTTTTGGTATTAAGATAAATATTATTTTTACCATAAAAAGTATTTACCTAAACGAGTAATGCTCGTTCCAAATTTGACAAATACCTAGAGACACATTTTATTATTACAAAAAATTATATTGTGAATTATTCTGCCGTTTTTGATTTTAATATTATTTCTTACTCTGTCGAGTCATGTTTGTGAAATTATTTTCTAATTTTGGTCGGCCGACTGTCTGAATTCAAACTGATAAGTATTTTTTCATACTTCGGTTTTCCAACCAGTAACTTAATAATTAGTTTATTTATTTATTCAGGGCTTCCAATGAGCACATTTCTTACAAAAACAATGACAATAATGAAACATTTCCAGTATCCTAAGTCCGAGTATTGTTTACCATATTTAGTTTTTCGTAACGTCAGGTCTTTTTTGTATGGAGATAAGAGATTGATAAGCGCCTCTATCGAGTGTGCTGTGAATTCACGAATCTCCATACAAAAAAGGCCTGGCTTTATGTACGAAAACTAGTAAAGCAAACTTTTAAGTAGGAAAACACGTATCGATCAAAATGACATTTTTACTAAACTGTGTGTAATGTGTGCACACAAAATGGTTGATAGAGATTTTTCCAAAATGAGTTTAGTGATTTTATATCTTACAACATGTCGAAAAATGCGAGCGAGAGTCACATGAGCTCTTTACCCCAAGTATGAGTTGTGTTTACCATACTTTATATTGCAAGTATGATGAAATTTAGTAGTAGAACATAAAATTCCATATCGCTATCTCTATCGCATCTTCATACAAAACCCGCAATGAACACGGAACAAAAACGAAAAACGAAAAACCAAATATGTAAACACAACTCATACTTGGGGTACTTGTCTTCGCCTTAAAGTTAGCCACAGCTAGCACAAGTGTGATCAGTGAGTCTACCTTGACAATAAGTCCGCCAACCACTCTACCAACACTTCCTTGTCTTGGTGCTTGGTCGCCGTCCTCTGTGGTGGCTCCTGATGTTTCTGTCATCCCATATCCTTGCAGTACGTGTTTTAGGTTCGGGAATCTGTGCAAAGATTAGAGGAGATTAGATAAGTAAGAAAAAATCTTACAAATCATTTTCATTTAAGAAAAAAAATTGTGACTTTATCACTTTTGGGTGCTTCGGTCTTAGATTGTAAGCCCAAACTGTGTTTTATTTAGTAACTATTAAGTAAATTCAATGAAGATTGTGTGATAGAAACTATATCGGTATTAGTTGACAAAAATATATGACGTTTCCGCTGCACCACTATGGTGGAATTTTAAGAATTATTTTTAGTACACCACTACACATGAATACAACAATACCGGAGAAGCCACGACTAGAAGTTATGGCTGTGATTAAAAACCAATATTCATTGATTACAAATAATAATATCTCTAAAACTCCAATAAAAAAATCAGTATCAATCCAATCAGTAAAAGTTAAATATGACTAAATACTGATGTTAACTATATTTACCTCGTTTTAGCTTTATTGATTACAGATTCATCCATTGGTGACCCTCCACAGTAAATAAGTTCCACTGAAGAAATATCGTATTTTTGTAATATATTTGAATTATTCAGTAACACTACCAATGGAGGTACGGCTAGAAGCAATCCAACCTGCACAGCAAATAAAATAATAATATTACTATTAGGTATCCAGACGACCTCTGTTTTTGATTCGACTTCCACGGCGGAATCAATAAAATAAATGTGGCATTACAAAATATATATTTGAACGACTATTTTAAAACATTCGGAAACTTTTGTTATGAAACGTTATTTTCTGTCTTTTACGTTTATAAGAAAATAAGGAACAAGAGCGAGGTATAAATTCTGAAGTTTTCGATCGGAAATGTTTTGAACTGATGTCCTAAACTCAAAAATCTAGACAAGAACAAATAATAAACATATTGAATAAAAAATGATCTGCCTTAAACGTTGCATTGGGTAACGAAACTATGACGACACATAGTATGTACCAATACAGTAGTATAATCAGTCTTCAATAAATCCAATTGTAGTAAAATTACCTTGTACTTAAAAAAAAATTACCTATCGTCATCGTTATTATCCGAGTGGGATAAGATTGTAGTCAACACTATAAAACGAATAAAAAATTTATACCTTGTACTTCTCTATACATTTCAAGTAATTTTCTTCTTTGAATCCGTTCAAGTAAACTATTGTCTCATTGTAGATTATCTCGTCCATAGTCAATATTATGCCAACAGTATTAGACCATGGTGCTATGGACAGACAGACCAGACCTCTCTTAAAAGACCTGGTACAGAAAAAAAGGTTTACGTCTTTTATTTCTAAAAAGAACTAGTTACAAGCTACTAAACTTAAATATAAAATTAAGAGTAGTAGAGCTCTTTGTGATGGGCTCGTCCGGGGAAGTACTACCACCGCGCCTTTTTCTGCCGCCAAGCAGCGTTGCTGTGTTTCGGTTTGAAGAGTGTGGTTGCCGCTGTAATTACAGGCACATGAGGCTTAACATCTTATGCTTCAAGTTGATGGACGCAGGGCAGTGCATTGTAAGGCACGTTCCTCTCGTGCGTGACTTGCGAGGCAATGCTTTGTTAAAGGTAATGGTCACCACTTTACTTCAGGTGGGCCATCTGCTTGTTCCATCAGCTAGTTTCATAAAAAAATATATATCATGTGACGTCATAAAATTAACATATCGTCATAAGTGCTCTTTATTATCAGCGACTAAATAGGTACGATAAAAAATATTTATTTTGAAGTATATAAACTTTTAACGATCAACAGAACTGTCATGCACAACTTAATCTATAGACTGACTCAACGATTAGTCCTCAGCGAAAGCTCAATGGATCTTGAATGAGGCCATTCTGAGCGTCGTGCACACATTCAATAACAGTCGACAGTGTAACAAACACTTGAAATATCGCAGTCAACGTAACTAATGGATTTACTCAATTAATAAGTGCCTCCCAAAAACTAGGTTCTGTTTTGAATTTTGTACTATTAAAAATGTTATCGGCGTACTTGGTGAACAAAATCACGTGGACAATTTCATAAAAAGAAACATAAATAAATATTAGTTAACAGGTTCCCTGTCCAAGTTTTAGAGTGGAAGTCGCTCCCTCACACGTCCAGTTGTGTCCAGTTGATCCCGATATCCCGAAAATTTGACGTCCGTTCTCTATGTCCCAGCCCTTTTTGGTTTCTATATGATATGTCCTGTCACGTCCAAATCAAATAAACGCCGTTCTCTCCACCTCCACGGCTCTAAAAACCTTCAAAATTGTATCGACGCACAGACTACATATGGTCTGTGAACTTGTAGTGCTTTCCGTTTACAGACCACATATGGTCTGTGGACAGGGAACCTGTTAAGTGTACAAAATTTTATATAGCATTTCATAAAAAAAAACATAAATCGCAGTCTCAAACTCAAAGCTTGTACATACGTGTACTATGGGAACCAAAAATAGCTAATAATAACTTGTTTTCGTAAATATATACTACTCGTTTTTATATAATGAAACACCCAGACAGAGAACAAACATATAATGTCAAAAGTCAAAAGGTATTCGATAAAATCACCAGAATCTAGAACTTTGATAATTATTATTATTGATTATTTTAATGATAATTTATGGCACAAATGTTAGTTCTCGGTGGAGATCGAACCCACCGCCTCCATCGCAAAAGGCACAATTACTACCAATTAGGCTGTGAGGGCTGTCTAACTGTAAATATTCGCCTGTAAATATACTGTAAAAGTGTGTGTTTAAATTGTTTACGTGAAAACGTAAACTTGGGAACGTCAATAAAATCCACTTACAAGGGTTGTAGTCCAGTTGTAATTAAATTGCGATGTGACAGTTTAGCACCCTTCGGTAAGCCCGTGGTGCCCGACGAATAAAGTATGAGAGCCGTTTTCTCGACCCCTATTAAACGACATCTTTGTGAAATATGATTTCAATTATTCAGTTAACATCTAGTTTATTACGTGGGAGAAGCAACAGAAGGACAGAATTAATTTAAAACAAATTAAAGTAGATTCGGAACAAACTTGGAGTGGTAACCGCAAATGGATTTATCAAAACTAGGGAATATTTTCTCTGGAAGGGTTTAAATTCAATTTGAAAGATTATAATGTTTTAACAAGCACTCTAAAATTTGGGTAAAGAAAATTCCAAGTTCACTCAGTAAAATTTGAACCGACAACACATTGACTTAATGCCGATAAGTAAATATAGATAGCAATTGACTTGTATCAGTATACCAAAAAAGTATACCAAATACTTCATCCAAAGGAGTGGTTCCATATACGTAGTAAAATATTATTAGTAGGTATCAGTAGTAATTTTGTGTATGACATGAAAATCTCACCATTGAAGTGCTTGTGTCGAAATGAATCAACATCTACATGATTCAATTCTAAATCAGCAAAGCTTTGAACATTTCTGTCAGGTGCTGCGGGCCCGAAAATATAAAACTTCGATATGAAGTCCAAAGTAGTCATCGTTTTGTTATACGATTTATAGGTGTTCGGAGACAAGAACATATACTTAGGCTTTGATATTTTCAGCGTATGAATCAGTTCACCTGAAAAATAAAAACTACCTTTATTTTAACTGAAACATTACTGCATATTGGAATTGTTTGAATAACAACTAAGTAATAAAAAATGTATGTAATCTCACACAGTTTAGCGAAAGTAATATGAAAGCAACGAATCTTGGTCACAAACAAATACCTCCGACAAAACTTTTACGTAGACTTTATTTCAGTAGGCACCAACTAAGACTGTTCGGATATTTAGAAGTTGAACGATGCCAATTGTTTATGAGGGCGTGCGATATGTTGCTCTTATTTCTTTCGCCCTACTAATGAACCGGCTACCCCCGCACTATCTCTTTCCGTCGATTCTCTGTACCTACTTATTAACTTCTTGCACTAGTGGACTACTGGTAGTGGTTCCGATCCTAAGCCGCGGATTTAAACGGTGAGTTTTTCTGTTCAAAAATCTATGTGCACCGTGCCTGTACTCTCAAACGGTGAAGGAAAACATCGTGAGGAAACGGGCATGTCGTAGAACCTAAAAAATTCTAATACATGTGTCATGTCCTCGAAAGGAGCCACTTTGAGGCGCGCTTACAAACATTACACTGCACTGTTTTAAAAGAACTAGTGCCATTACAAGAAGAAGAAGATTCTCTGTATTGCTCGTTGCTTAGTTATGGGTATATAGGTTGTCGAGTCTGATGTGTAGCCGTCTGTACCAGTGTCACTGGATCGTCGTTCGTTAGTTATGACCAAGAGCGTCTCCAGCCTATGGCACAGGGTGGGGCAAGTTAATATTATGGAGGATGAGAAAAACATGAATTGCAGGTACAGTCAAGAGCATGAAACTTTACAGCTTGTAGCGCGAGTCTTTGCCTCTATGGCGATTGTAATAAGAATGGCTCCAACAACTTAGGCCTTAGGCCTTAGGACTTAGGATTCTTTGCGAATGGCTACGTTTTTTTAATCTCTATGGGGGCAGCTGCCCCTCTCTGCTCCCTCTTGGGGACGCCCTTCGTTATGACCCATAATATAATAAAAAAATGGCTAAACTTCTCCAAAACCTGTATACCCATAACTTACCGACTGTAACCATTTAGCCGACTGTACCAGTGTCACTGGTCCGTTCATAGGTCTCAAGTCTCAAGAGTTTTACCTGTACTGTATGCACTATTGATGAAAGTGACTACCCCTTCAGTGCACATGCCAGCTATGGCTGTAATAAGGAACTCTGTTCTGTTCTCGCTGCAAACTCCGATAACATCTCCAGCTCCCACTCCTAGATTGATGAGGGAAGACGCGGTGTTTACCACTTGCTGTGCTATCTGCCCGTATGTGACTTTGTCGCCTGACTCTCCATTTATCTTTTAATATAAAATATATAATGTGAAATAAATAATAAAAAAGAAATCATATTAAATCGAAAGCAAAATAATCGTCGCTTGGACATGGATTTGGATATTTACCATGTGTTTTTTTTTGTTTTTTTTATTCAACTAGGTGATGGAACAAGCAGATGGTCCACCTGATATTATGTGTGGGGTCAAATCAAATCATCAAAGTCGTGAAGAAGTTTAAAACATTACATGAATTTTCTATCCCAAAAGTTAATGCCGTCAATGCTCTCGAACAGTGAAGGAAACTTTTGATAGTTGGCAAGTGGCGGCGATGGGCTTGCAACCTGTCACATATGATATACCTACCATCTACTGTAAAATGTGGATGTGAGTCAAATCTCGTATTTGTATGTACCTACATCTGACTATCTCTTAGCCATCCTCAAAGAATTTTCAGTGGACTTTAAACTAAGATATTTGAGGGGATATCTACCGTGCCTGGGGATTAAAATCGAAAAGCCTTTTTTTTAATTGTGTACTTAAATTTTGAGTTGAAATATAAATCATTGACTGAAACTCACCAATGCAACTTTATCTTTCTTCTGCAATAGTTTATCCAACACAAACCTTCCGTAATTCACATGAGGGGGTATCGTAAAGTTTTGATCACCACTTATTACGCTTGGACCTGAATATTTTTTCATTATTACTGTTGTTTTGTAATTATTATCTTATATAACTCGTATCTCTACGAGTATTTTTATCCGACTGAGTATTACTTGCGTTGACTCAAGGTCAAAGAAGACTAAAGTGTATTCACCTACTAAAAGCGATTAAGCATAATTCAAACGGAGAATTCTTTAAAAAAAAACATTGCCATTTGACATTTTGATATCACATCCTTATTTGGAAAACTTAGATTCCTAAATTAATACAAATATTAACATTTATGCTACCCAAGTTTAAGAAATATGTATAATTTATTCGTGTTTTCATCTGAGGCTATTGTCGTTTAATAAAATATATTATCGGCAACCTAGACTAACTGTAATTAAGATAACGTAAGAATGTATTTACTTATTTAAGTTTAAACAAATCCAGATTATTTTATTCATTGTTATAAATATTTTCTGTGTACCGTATTGTTTAGTATTGGCATTCTACTCTAGCAATGTATGCTGACTCGCTCCCTAACAGCGCGTGCGCGCGACATTGCACAAGTGCTCCATATACCTTTACTAATAACCTAGGTTATTGTACCTAGGTTATTAGTAAATAGTTTTTAGCGCTCTATTATACCTTTTTTTATACCACTAGCTGATGATGATAAAAAAAGGTATAATAGAGCGCTAAAAACCACCTAAAATACTTAAGACTGTCACTTGGTCTGCCAAGTGACAGTCTAGTAGAGTCAGATAGTCAGACAGTCAAGTATTTTGTTAAATAGCGAGTACCTTCTCAATAAGCTCAGTGCATTAATCATCAGTGCTGCAATTGTCAATAATACCGAACACATAACGTCGTCTGAAAGAAACTTTAGATAATGTTTTATACAGTATGTTTGCTATCGGTGTCATTGTGTAAAGTTGGAAGATTCAAATATTTTTTAGTAAATATATATAAAACAATTTAAAAGCCATGGTTATTACGTACGTGTTATTGAATCCATATTATTATCTTTTTTAAATCAGAGGCTTCCAAACTTTTTTTTCTCATAGACCACTTTCAAAATTTGCTGGTTCCGGTGAACCCCCTGCAGCTTCATTTCTACCATATTCCCAGTCGACAAAAAATGTGAAGATTAGATCTAATTATAGAAATTTGCGTTGCGGCTGAGTTCTAACCACGAATTATCAGGTTTTGAAAAATAAAGAGAGAATTGTTTGGTTAATTAATTAATTGATTGTAAGAAAAGTGTAATTGATCGTGACAGTACAAGAAACCAATTAATTCTCACACCGGAAATTAATTCTTACATTCAGAAACCAATTATTTTATTTAGAAAACTCCCCATTCGAAGAGGTAAAAATAAAAATAAAAATAATATTGTTTAAAAATAAAAATATTTATTTAAATATGTCATTAGAATAATTATTATGTTCTTAATATTAGCTTCATAAAATATTATCTGTCTACAATAATAGGTGAAGTCAAGACAACATTTTAGTTCTTTACTATAGAAACCAGATAAATTTTCGTGTTGCTTACGAATTGTGAACCCCCTTTTTTTTGTCACGCCAATGAAGATCCCCATTTAGTCTCCCGTGGACCTCTGGGGGTCCACCTGGACCACTTTGGGAATCAATATTTTAAATCAATATACTTTTATCAACATCGCAAAATATTGTGAGACAGTGGCGGACATCACATAGTGAAGACAAGTCTACTGCTGGGCATAGGCCTATGGGGATATCAGGGGTTAAGGTGAAGTTTGCCGCAATAACCACGTTTATATACAATATATGGCAATCAACATCGGCTTTACATAATCTTATTTAATCACATTATATTTTACTATGTTGTACCTACATATAGATAAGAATATATTCTCTACTAGATATTGCATACCCAGATAGATACTTGTGTTATGAAAGTTGTTTAATAATCATGAAGATTGTCATAGATAATAATATTGTCGTAGATTGAAAGTGGTGGTCGCTGGTCGCATGAACGAGAATTTTACGTCGATTATTGAAAGTGGTGTCAAAGATGAAATAGCTTCACGCGATGGAAAAAGTATTGTATTCCATTCGTTTTTAAAATAAAAGATAAATACGATATTTTTCTCTATTAATTTATTTATGAATACAAACAAGATGTGACCCTATCAAAAAAGTTTGGAAATCGGCTTTTTGACCCAATTATTCGCCTAATACATTTAAACTCATCAGATGCAAGCAAAGTTATGGCTCCGCGCCTCCCGAATCCTGCCTTGAAACCTATTTAAGTCTATATAATTTATGTAGTGGTACTTACGGAACTTGATAGGCAGTAGTGATGTAATTTAGATGAGTCAGCGTCACTCCCTGGGGCGGACCCGTTGTGCTTGATGAATATAGAACTAGGGCAGTGCGTTCTCCCTAGATATTTCCTTTGATTGGGTTAATTGTAGACTATCGGGCAATTTCGGTACAATTCTCGGAAGGGTAGTTCATTAGCTGTCTCTACAATACTTGATACAACACCTTGATTTTTGTTAATGATTACAAATTGTATAAAGGCTTAACATTAAGCTTAAGGCGAAATCAGCTGCTGATATGCCTCTCTCTCGCACATTTCAATATGTTGAATGTCACTGAACTTAATTTTTATTAGTTTTATAGTGTTTACCTACACTTAAGGAAATCACAAAGATTTTAATATAGTCCCAAAAGTTATTATCCGAGTGGGATTTGAACCCACGACCTTCCCCTTGATACGGGGCCGCGCTAACTAACTGTGGCATCGAATTCTAATCACACTCGATGAATAACTCAGGGACATGCTACTACAGTACCTGACTACAGACCGTGGTTCCATCTACAGGTCTGACATATAACTTTCAAGAGTCCTGCTCGAAAACCGAAGTTGCATTCAGTTGCAGGTTATGGGTTCAAATCCCACTCGGATAATAACTTTTGGGACTATATTAAAATCTTCAATTAACTTATTTATGAAATCGACCAAGTTGTGTGTATCATATTTCACACAGTTATTTTGCTACTTAACAGTTTCCATATGTAAGAAAACTAGTAAAGCAAACTTTTAATAGGTACCTAAACTTGTTTGGATCAGGTCTCTGTATGAACAGGGTCTAATAAATAATAAGGATAACTAATTGATAGCAAGTTTATAGAACTAATAGTTTGGTTGACTTGTCTTTGAGGCTCGCACTTTGCGGGTAAAGCAGGTGCTCACTTACGGTGAGAAACTAACTGAAGTGGCCCTTAGTTTCTACACGGAAATTCCAGGCACAATAGAATTTTCTAGCATTCTAGGATTTTCTAGAATAGAAAATGTGTTTTGGTCATCAAATGTACCAGTGTATAAACTCAAACAGAAACACAATAATTATCTTTATGACTTTAATATGATAATATTATATTACTTTAACTAGCTGACCCGTGCCCACATTGTTGGGCAGTGTAAAATTTGCAAAAAAAAATATTGCGGCTATAAATTGAGATGAAGGCTATCCTATCTTTTAAGTTAAATCAAACTGCATACGGTGCGCAAATTTGATTGAAATCAGTTAAGTAGTTTAAGAGTCCATAGCGGACAAACAACGTGATACGTAAATTATATATATTAAGATATTTCGAGACTCGAGTACGATTTAAGTAAACAGGCCTAACTAAACAGTCATATTTTTTTTATATAAAATTTTATTATCTTCTAAAGGTTTCTACTCCAAAAACCGTAAACTAAGATTCATGTTGATATTTTGAGTAGACTCCCGATGTTGTTTTACTATCTCAACCCGATATTAATAATATTACAACAGCATAACACACAAACTCTAACAATGTGTTTTGAAACAACTAGGAATCCTGTTCACTTCGTTCCTGTGTCAACTGTTTGATTATTACGCCTGCGAACGACTAGATCTCCCACGCGAAGCTCAGTTTACATTTAGCCAGTAGTTCTTAATTAAAAAAAAAAACAAATCTACTATATACTATCTAGTATATTGATAATTATGTAGTATTTTTTATTATACATATTTAGCATCTGTATGTCTTTAAAGTATTAAGTTCGCCTTTGTACTGTTATTTTAATGTGCAATACACAATTTCAATCAATCAATCTACTTACCTACTAAATAAATCAGAACCAATTAACTAAGAGCCGTTGACAGCCTTTACATTTTGTATTAGCTCTGCCTTCTGCGCAGTAGGCTGTGGTTCAATCCCCACCAAAAAAAAATATATGGGTCTCTGTCTGGGTGTTATAACAAAACATATTAAAGTATGTATTTAGTTTGAAGCTATAGATAGTGCCCTATGGAATGATCACCAATATGATAAAAAAAGATACCTATATTTCTCGAGAAGTCAAAGATAGCAAGCAAAGTAAACGTTACACTTATCGTGTGTAAATTGAATAGCGTCTTTTATTTATCTTCACTATTGTTTAATTACTTTTAACAAAGTAAATTACTATTGTGAGATGCTACAAGTACAAAATGTTATCGGATTTCATCTAATTAACGTGTAATTTCGAATAACGCCGTAGGATAGACGACCAATGACAGTCAAGCAATATAAAAAAAAAGTTTTGTTTCAAATTTGGAATAACACCTTCAGGTTGTGTGCTCGTTCACAACTCGACCGAGTTTTACGACCCAGTCACTCGTCTAGTGTAAACTAAGGTAAGCTGTTGAGTTACAAATCGACGAGTATTAGCGCTTCTCACGAGGTGACTCAGAGAGAGACACCTATTAATGTTTTAAAATAACAAATAGGTTGGTTTATAATCATAATAAAATCCGCCCACGATTGCGCTTGCGTAGTACCTACCAGAAAAAAATGAAAAACAAGCCTATGTTATTCCAGGTTACAAACGATGTATATTCCAAGTTATATTTAAGCCCATGAAGCCGTTACTGAGATGAGTGGAAAGAAACATACACGAGTATGCTCTTTGTGAAGGGCTCGTCCGGGGAAGTACTACCACCACGCCTTTTTCTGACGCCAAGCAGCAACGCTGTGTTTCGGTTTGAAGAGTGTGGTTGCCGGTATAATTGCAGGCACATGAGGCGTAAAATCTGTATGCCTCAAGTTGATGGACGCAGGGCAGTGCATCGTAGGGCACGTTCCTATCGTAAGTGACTTACGAGGCAATGCTTTGTTATAGGTGATGGTTACCACTTAATATCAGGTGGGCCATCTGCTTGTTCCATCAACTAGTAGTATAAAAAAAACCCACACTCACAAACATTTGAATTTATAAATTAGAGAATGAAGGATAGCAAAAGAAAAAATATCTTGGACAATTTTTTTATTCCTGGGGATCACTTTACAAGTCTAATAAAATCAAATCTGTTCAACTTCTGTGCTCCATCTTTATTATCTTTATAGCTGATCTACTTCATTTTCAATCGCTCCAATAAAATAACATTGTTTTTTAGTACCATCTTTACATAGTTGACTGTATTGAAATCGTTTCCATTGGAGCTCATAGTGACTATCCAGCTATCTGTGATCCCAGTCGCAATAAAAACACCCCCTGTAGTGATGGGACACCTGAAGACCGCGGTCCGAAATTATAAACACACATACATCAGACACGTTTTAAGAAAAATATTTTAACAAATAAATTTACATTAGTACCTTTTTGGGGTTTCGTACCCAAGGGTAAAACGGGACCCTATTTCTAAGGCTTCGCTGCCCGTCTGTCCGTCTGTCACCAGGCTGTATCTCATGAACCGTGATAGTTAGACAGTTGAAATTTTCACAGATGATGTATTTCTGTTGCCGCTATAACAAAAAATACTAAAAAATAGAATAAAATAAATATTTAAGGGGTGTCCCATACAACAAACTTGTTTTTTTTTCCGTTTTTATAGATAATAGTACGGAACCCTTCGTGCGCGAGTCCGACTCGCACTTGGCCGATTTTTAATGTATTGTAATACTAGCAGCTGTCGCGTCTTCTCTCGCGTATGAGAAGTGATTGCTTTTCCCTTAATTGAATTATATCGGGATAAAAAGCAGCCTGTGTGCTAATCCAGGTTACGAAGTATTTCGCTTTTACGCTTCACATCAATCGCTTCAATAGTTAAGGCGTGATTGAGCCACAAACATCGCAACTTTTGCATTTATATATTATCACGTCACATTTATAATTAGGAAGTAGGATTTTAAACTTAAAAATACGATAGCTTACAAAACAGTTTAAAAAAATCACACAATGCATTGCCCAAACTAAGCAAAATTTGTACTATGTTATCCGGATAATTGATTGAATAGAGTAGTGAAAGAGAAGTACATGTTTACGAGTATAAAACAGTCAAAGAATAAAGGTTTCTATGCTACGTGCAGCTTTACCCGCAGTAGTAAAAGAGATGTGAGATTAGAAATGTAGGTACACGAGTATAACAGTGACAAAGAATAAAGTATATATTTAATTTTGGGTTTGGTCTATTACACCACATATAAATATTTGAAATAAATAGAAGATTACCATAGCAATGCAATCCCATATAGGCAAATAAAGTTGCGATAACTAAATGTTTATCTGTTCTAATTTTTTACTATGTACTTTTACTTTTAGAGCCGCCATGACAGTCTGTAATTGACGTTTGACATGACGCATTGCATTTTGCATTGCTTAAATAGTTTTGTTGCTTTTTTTGACGGTAATGAGTTCCACTCTCAAGCTGACATATACAACAGTAGTCAAAATGACATTTCATGCATGTCAGTCCGCCATATTTTTAGTGAATTCTGTTGCTCTCTTTGACCAAGAAAATCATGAAGCGCAATAAAACGAAGTAAAAATGAAGAAAATAAGCAGTTAGAACAGTTATTAAATAGCTAAGCAAATATTATATAAACTATACACAGAGCCAACCCGGGTTCCATACATTGATGAAACAACTCCTTTGCGATACTAGGCGCAGCTTCATTACGTTACTGATACCGAATCGCATTTTTCCCGTCCCGTCATGGATACTGTAGGTGCGGATGTGAAGAGACCGGTCCAGGCTTAATGTCCTTATTCATTAAGCTATCGGAAAGCTCTCCGGTGGTCGCGACATGTAAAATAATGGCTTTAACATTGCACTCAAGTTAATGGACATTTAGTGCCGTTAAAAGTAAAGCTGGAACAGGAAGTTGTGAATCTATAATGATGAAGTAATGGTGTTTGCAAGATCGTTTGAACTCATGGAAGTACTTACCTTGTTTTACCATACTTACGAAGCCTGTACGGTACAAGAAATCTGTACGCAAACCAGTGCATCGTAGGGCACGTTCCTATCGAGCGTGACTTACGATGCAATGCTTTGTTATCGGTGATGGTAACAACTTAGGTGAGCCATTTACTTTTTCCACCAACATGATGAATATATAAATTAAAAAAAAACTAGAGTAGTGGTGGTCTAGTGGGTGTGGCCCAGCCTTCGGATCGTAAGGTCAGTGGGTTCAAATCCAGTCGTGCACCAATAAAGTAACTTTTAGTTAAATAGAATAATCTAAGTGATTTTGTACTACTCGTAGTTTTCTTAATAGGTTCCCTAATAATAATTACCTTTCCTTATTTTGACGTTTCTGTGATCATTGTGATTCAATTGACAAGATGATTCAATTGCTAATTAATGAGACAAAATAATAATACAACTTCAACTTGCTAGAAGTAACCAATTGGTGCAGCTAAAATGCAAATAGTATACCACCCACGGGATAAAACTTGGGGTTGTGTAAGTATTCTTCACTCCAGCTAGCGGTTTCGCTGATTTAGTAGCTACTGGGATAACTGATTGCTTGGATGCTATTCTGTGTTATGAAACACTCAAGAATAGAGTAGAATTAACGTTAATTCAGCTCAAGTAGACATAACATTAACAAATAAGCCTGAAATCAGTCAAAACAGTGGGTAACATATAAAATAATAATTTTCAGCGGCTCAAACTACACCAGTACAACAGTACCTAGTAGGTAAGTATGAAGAGCAGTAGAGCTATTTGTGAAGGGCTCGTCCGGGGAAGTACTACCACCACGCCTTTTTCTTGCCGCCAAGCAGCAACGCTGTGTTTCGGTTTGAAGAGTGTGGTTGCCGGTGTAATTACAGGCACAGGAGGCTTCATATCTGTATGCCTCAAGTTGATGGACGCAGGGCAGTGCATCGTGCACGTTCCTATCGTGCGTGACTTACGAGGCAATGCTTTGTTATAGGTGATGGTTAATTTAACATCAGGTGGGCCATCTGCTTGTTCCGTCAGCCTATTAAAAAAAAAGGTAATTATTAAGTAGGTACCTTACCTATAAAAACGGTATTCAGGTCAGCATAAATGTAGGGGTGTGAAATGCTAAACGCTGATTTTGAGTTGAAACCAAGGGGGGAAAGGAGCCATGAATCCGGGTCAATGGCATAAACCTTGATATCTCGCTGAGAGTGCTAGCTTATTGATATTAAGGTGTTCATAAACCAAGTTCAGTTCAGAAAACTTATGTAATAAAAAAAAAAAAAAAAAAAAATGTTAGTACTCAACGTAAACGTAGCCTTTTTGTTACATTTTTTTGTTTTACTCTATTGAAAGTCAAATATAAAAAAAATACAGAATTGATGTCTTAAAAATACACCAAGGTGTTTTTTAAGACATCATTTTTGCCTACAAAATAATGGGAGAAGCCACGGGCTCCTGAAACACATAGAATACACATAAAGATAACGTTATGATACTTATGCAACTTTTTAAATACATATCTTTTCATAATATACAAGGTGTTCCAATACTTGTATTTAAAACTTCAGGGGGTTAAAGTACCCTATGAATAACTTTTTCTAAGAAACCAACACTGTGAACGCGAAAAAAAACTGCTGTATCATACAAAAGATCAATACCTCCCTAACTGGCTAAAATGTATGAAACAGCTGTTTTTTTTTCGCGCTCACAGTGTAGGTTCCTTAGAAAAAGTTATTCATATTGATGAGTACCTTAACCCCCTGAAGTTTTAAATACATGTTTTTTTTTATTTTTTTTTAAATATTGGTGGACATTTCACACAACACTATCTAGCCCCGAACTAAGCCAAAGCTTGTGATATGGGAACCAGATAGCTGATATACTACTTATATACTTTTTTTTTGTAAATACAGACTTATAATATTATATAACACCCAGACAGAGAACAAACATCTATGTTCATCACACAAATGTTTGTTCTCGGTCGGGATCGAACCCACGGCCTACGGCACAGAAGGCAGAGCTACTACCAACTGAGCTGTAAAGGATATCAAAGTATTGGAACACCTTGTTTATCAACCATCTATGTTCATCGTATTACAAATGTTTGTTCTCGGCGGCGATCGAACCCACGGCCTACAGCGTGGAAGGAAAAGCTACACCAACTGATCTGTGAGGGCTAGATGGTATAACAGGAATAACAGACAGTTGTTTTAATTCATTCTATCAACATATTAGAACCAAACGCAGCAAAACAAAGCCGAGAGAAACCAATACCAGCTGGCGATGCGAAGAAAATTAATGAAACTTATCCGTAGTACAGTTAATTACGTTAATAATCCCTCTGGTTCAGATATTAGCCAGATATTGGCGCAGAACCATGGAATTAGCTAAAGTTTCACTCAAAAGCTACAAAAAAAATCGGATGATGGCTAGTAGCTATTAGTTTTTACGCCACCCTAAGGCTTCCATCAAATAAGATTCATTGATTTTCCTACTAAAAAGTTTGCATAAGTATGAAAATTAGTAAAGCTTAGTAAAAATTTGTAAATTTTGGTAGGAAAACTTGTTTTGATCTGATATTTTCGCTAAACTGGTGCAATGCACGCCTTTTTCTGCCGCCAAGCAGCGTTGCTGTGTTTCGGTTTGAAGAGTGTGGTTGCCGGTGTAATTACAGGCACATGAGGCTTAACATCTGTATGCCTCAAGTCGTGCGTGAATTACGAGGCAATGCTTTGTTATAGGTGATGGTTACCACTTAACATTAGATGGGCCATCAGTGTTCCATCAGCTAGTTGTATTAAAAAAAACACAACTTGGTTTATTGCGATTTTTCATAAATAGGTTCTGTGATTTTATATCTTTCAAAATGTTAAAAGTAGTGCGAGCTAGAAGTAGGTATATTAGCGGTAGACTCTCGAACCATGAAAGTATTTTTTGTCATCTACTTTTCATGCCAATTTCAACTTTAGCAACGTTTATGAGAAAAAAACGTTTATGAAAAGAATGAGCATTGAAAAAAATGAGTTGTGTCCGTTTCTATAAAAGAATTTTTTGAAATTAAACCTTAATTATAGATCGCTAAGGCTAATTTTCCTTTGACACGGTTTCCGAGTGATACAAGCCATAATGTTGGTTCAGCTAATGCGTCAATATAATACGCGGAGTGTATTGATGATCTCAATCAAACCAGTGGCATTGTTCCGTTGTGTGACGATTACAATGAGCTTAGCATAATGTGGTTGATGTAAATTAGTTGGCTGAATTTGATGTTTTTGGTATGCCATGGAGAAATTTTGAAGTTCTAAAAGTTCCGCCACCGAAGAGTTTTGACATTGAAGGTTTTAGTATGGAGTCTGGCTTACTATCGCCCGCTATTTTGTTTTTTCTTAGAAAATGTGGTTTAGAGTAGTATAAGCTTAAATCGATTAAATCTTAATACAAAAATAATTATATCTTCATTTGTTGCTTCCAGTATTATTTTTTATAAATATTGATGGATATTTCTTACAGCTTCACGACTTTGACACGGTATGGCACGGTTGATCTGATCGATTAGTATCAAATACGCACTCAAGATTCTTTGAGGGTGTCTAGTCAGAGATTAAAGATTTAAGAGTAGTAGAGCTCTTTGTGAAGGGCTCGTCCGGGGAAGTACTACCACCACGCCTTTTTCTGCCGCCAAGCAGCGTTGCTGTGTTTCGGTTTGAAGAGTGTGGTTGCCGGTGTAATTACAGGCACATGAGACTTAACATCTGTATGGCTCAAGTTGATCGACGCAGGGCAGTGCATCGTAGGGCACGTTCCTATTGTACGTGACTTACGAGGCAATGCTTTGTTATAGGTGATGGTTACCACTTAATATCAGGTGGGCGATCTGCTTGTTCCATCAGCTAGTTGTATAAAAAAATACGTCCAAATAATACAATTGTTATTCATACATTTTGCAGTTGGTTTACCATACGTGACAGGTTGAAAACCCATGAAGAATGCGTTGTAAAATTATTATACTAGAAACTAGTTCACGAATTTATATGTTTTTAAGTACATTTAAGTCTCCTTGAGTTACTTTAACAGGTACAATTTCCTACATACGAAAGAGAAGATAAACATTTTACTTTGAAACCGAATTTTAAATTAGGTTGGTTGGTACTTCCAACGGTAACAAGAAAGAACTAGCTAGCTACTGAAGATTTTACTAGAATTCAGTTCCTATTTTATATAAGTTTCATTTGTGTTTGTTAAAGAAAATGTTTATACTAAGATGCTTCATCATTAATCTACACTAATATTATAAAGAGGAAACATTTGTATTTTTGTATTTTTGTATGTAACGAATAGGCTCAAAAACTACTGGTCCGATTTCAAAAATTCTTTCACCATTATAATGCTACATTATCCCTGAGTAACATAGGCTATATTATATTTAAAAAAATCAGGGATCCTTACTAAAACTTCAATAATGTAACCCAAGGTGGAAAACAAAAACCTTACATCGCGTGCGCTGCGAAAACTATTGAAGATAGAACAAAATAATGTACTACGATTTTGTAAAACACGTCATCATCTACAAAAAATGTCGCAACAGCATATGTCTAATTATTATAGTTATGTCACAATAAGTGTTCTTTTATTATAAAAAAATAATTGAAATGCCTCCGCTAGAAAAGGGTCCTTATTTGTACCTTGGTATTAATCCTTATCCAAATAAATCATTTCATAATTAAGACGGTTTCAATACCTATAGATTACTTCTTAAATTTTTTCAAATCGGACATTCCATTTAAAAGATATGACGAAATTAAATGTTAACGGGTCCACGGGTCACGCGCAGGGTGCGATTTCACTCACTCAAGGAGAAGCGCGTGCAAATGTATGAAAATAAGTAGACGCGAGGCTGGAACCCACGGTCTAAGTTTATCCTAAAATGTTCAAAAAATTTATGACTTCCCATGCGAAGCTGGGACAGGCCGCTAGTTGTATATAATTTAGCAATATATACTTTGGTAATTATTCCGAAAATGTTGCCTAAAAACCGCAAGTTTATATTAATATCTACTTATTACCAACTACTCGATGTGTTGAATAATATAAATTGCAACTCATTCGAAAAAAAACGAATAAATTGTACGTATGTAAAATCATCTTATTATTATTGAAAGTAAAAAACCCTACCAAAATTTATCCACAATAACTTTGTAATAACGTTCGAAACTAGGTTCAGTATTCATAAATCTTACGCAGCGAACCGAACTTTCGGCATACGCACTTAGATCTTGTTTCTGAAAAAACGGTGCTGTCATAGATGACCGTGATATTATAGTGATGGTGATGAAACAATATTTTTGGTCAGTATGTTAAGGGGCTGACAACTATCAAACAACTTCTCGCTCGCACGTTTCGACATGTTGAAAGATATAAAATCACTAAACTTATTTTCGAAAAATCGCAATCAAAATTTTTTGTGTGCAAACCCTGCACACAGTTGAGTAAAAATTTAATTTTGATCGATACAAGTTTTCCTACTTAAAAGTATGCTTATGTACGAAAACTAGTAAAGCAAACTTTTGAGTTGGAAAACATGTATCGATCAAAATGAAATTTTTACTAAACTGTGTGCAATGTGATTGCACACAAAATGGTTGATTGCGATTTTTCGAAAACTAGTTTAGTGATTTTATACCATTCAACATGTCGAAACGTGCGAGCGAGAGTCACATTAGCTCTTGTCTTCGCCTTCATTTACAAAATATATATGCCCTGATGTTAGTGTGGTGGTGGTACCTTATGTGGTAACTATTACTTATATCAAAGCATTGCCTTGCAAGTCTCATGTGCCTATAAGTCACCGGCACCCACACCCTTCAAACTAAAACACAGCAACGCTGCTTGGCGGCAGAAATAGGCATAAAACTTCTACGGAAGAGCCCTTCACAAAAAAACTCTACTTCTCTCATTAATTTATTTGCTTTTTGGTTACCAAAGTACAATATCTATTTAGTTTGGGGCTAGGTAGCTCTGTATGAAATATCTACCAATATATTTATTATTTATTAATAACGGTAACAGTATATTTGGCTTACAGCTTCTCTCATTGGTCCATACGTTAACGTCCAAGTTTACAACGAAAATGACTAATGATGTTACTGCTTCTAATGGAGTTTACACGTAACTTGGTGATCGTGTTCCAAGTTGAGAAACACTAACTAAAATTTAAATAGGAGGTTTAGTAAACCTCATCCTTTAAAATAAAATGGTTCTTAACTAATTTCTTTCACTTTCCGATTTTCTTAATTTATTCATTAACATCATGTTTTCTTTAGTTACGTATATGCGAAAACATCAAATTGGTGATGCGTATTTTAAGTAATTTTAATTATAGAACACACACTTTTTGTTTTCCGAATAAAATAAAATAAATATATATATTTTTTGACTATAAAACTTTTGTTAAGCAAAATTTAAAACCTCAAGTCCGACTTCTTTTTCGTTTTTTGTAGGAGGTATTTGGTTTTATGAATTGCGGCTAGATTTTGTATAGAATTATGAGAGTCCTCAGAGCTCCCGATAGGGCACTTAGCTGTATGGAGATGCATACAAAACCCGGGCTCACAATACAGAAAACCAACAACAAAACATGGACTTGAGGTACCTACTATATTCCCAAAAACAAAACAAGGACTATATTCAACGTAAAAGCAGAATAGTATTGATTATGAAGCGTTTCTTAGAAGCAAGTATTTTGGTCAGGCGACTTTGTTGACCAATCATTTGATTGTTTACCTACAGCTTTTAGAACTTCAGTTTTGGAGGCGCAAATGGATGCTGTTTGAGCGTAAAACAACACATAAAGAAGCCGAAACATCATCAAGCATCCATATTTAGTATTCGAGTATCCGATGCCCGATTACAACTTACTTAACACCATTTAAAGTTGTTAACGGCTCCTACAGATGCGACATTATTTATTCATGTGCATCTAAGTGGTCTTCCATTTATGGGGGTCACACACGCACGTGTAAGTGCAAGCTTATATACAGATTTCATTGACTATTAGAAGCTTCCAGTCATTTGATACATCGAATTGGAACTTACGATACTTTCTAAGGTTTTAAAGGTCAAAATCTCAGTTAAAACAGCTTTCCGCGAATTTATTTATTATACTTATTTTTTTTTCTAGTGGTCGTGTATAGAATACCAACTATACTGCGAAATTAGAGTATATTATGCCGATTGAAATTACCTCTGACTTGGGGAGGTCTGAGCGGATATCCGCAGTGTCTTTTTAGGGTTCCGTACCCAAAGGGTAAAACGGGACCCTATTACTAAGACTCCGCTGTCCGTCCGTCTGTCTGTCTGTCCGTCTATCACCAGACTCAATCTCATGAACCATGATAATTAGACAGTTGAAATTTTCACACTATGTATTTCTGTTGCCGCTCTAACAACATACACTAAAAAACAGAATAAAATAAATATTTAAGGCGGCTTCCATACAACAAACGTGATTTTTTTGCCGTTTTTATACGTAATGGTACGGAACCCTTCGCGCACGAGTCCAACTCGCACTGGGCCGGTTTATATTTTTATATACAACTTGCTCATAGAACAAGTGGTCGTGAATTTGTTTCTTTTTTCAATTAATTTTTAGCATTGGGCTTATAGTATCCACAAACAAAACATGATGGAAATTGGTTAGGTAATGTTTTTATTGAAACTTAAAGTTTCTAAAGTACAAGTTTAATTCGCATTATCTTGAGCCCGAAGAAAACCACTGCAGGATATGAACTTCCCTCATATTATTTCTAGTGTCCTACGCCTTCCGCATTCACTGACTTTACGCAATTCATTCAAGTTATGCCATCTGTATATTGTCTATTTCCGTCATATTACATCTTAAATATTTTCTATGAAATCTGCGACAGACTCGCTAGAGTCTCGATAACTTCAGAAACGTACCAATGCTATACGTCTAACGCGTCAATAGTGGTACCGACTGGTATCGGAGATTATTTCCGTAATTGGTTGTGCATTGAACAGCAGTAATCAGCACGCGATCGTGGTGGTAATAGATAGAGCTGGCTTGGAGTGCTTGTCAATGAGAAATGTTGTATCCAGTGGTTACTTTGACTAGTAGAATTCATTCATAACAGTCTGCAGATATCTCAACTGTTTCATATTATTTTGTACTATTTGTAATTGCAATTTTCTTTATAAATAAATCTTTAAACTTATATTTATATGAAAATGTCTTCAAAGAACTTATTATATCAGAATCATTGAGCAAATAGAATGAAAGATTTTTTTAGTGGTGTTCTTCGGAGATATGAAGAGGGTAAGGAACTGTAAGTTTTTTTACAACTAGCTGATGGAACAAGCAGATGGCCCACCTGATGTTAAGTGGTAACCATCACCTATAACAAAGTATTGCCTCGTAAGTCACGCACGATAGGAACCTGCCCCCTCGATGCACTGCCGTGTGTCCATCAACTATAGATGTTAAGCCTCATGTGCTTGTAATTACACCGGCAACTCTTCAAACCGATACACAGCAACGCTGTTTGGCGGCAGAAAAAGGCGTGGTGGTAATACTTCCCCGGACGAGCTCTTCACAAAACACCTCCTACTACTACTACTCTTAAACTCTTCTTTCTCTTTCTTCTTCTTCTTTCTCTTTCTTCTTCTTTCTCGTCTTAAAAAAACCTTTATTTTGGTTGGTACATAGTTGAAAATAGACATGTTAACATGAGACAGGTATTCTTTATAAAAAGTAAAATACTTTTTCTAGTAAAGCTAAAAATGTTGTGGCATTCCTTTGGTTTCTCAAAACATAAAACCAATATCATAAACCCTTAGCAGCTTGGCCATATAAAAAGGACTCAAATAACTAAAGGAACACTAAAGTTTGGATTTTCGAAGTAGCGCTGACCGTCATGATGACGTAATAGGAACTTGGTCGTCATAGAATATGCAGAAGACATGGCAAATGATAGACTCAAAACTTATATTGAGTTTCCTCCTATCATACTAATATTATAAACGCGAAAGTTTGTAAGTATGGATGGATGGATAGATGGATGGATGGATGGATGATTGTTACTCTTTCACGTAAAAACTACTGAATGGATTTTAATGAAACTTTACAATAATATAGCTTATACATCAGAATAACACATAGGCTACAATTTATAAAGATATTGTGTGACTAATCCTGCGCAGACGAAGTCGCAGGCACCACCTAGTCGATGATAAAGCTTCTAACATATCTAAAGATAAAGCTTTCGAAGATTAGGTTAAATGTCTATATAAAATACAATTTTTGTTTAGTGAATAACAAACTATCGATAGACGTCGTGCATACAACTTTAGGTTTAGTTTAGGCCAATTTTTTGCCTTTTAAGAGATCTGAGGAGACATCTACCGTGTCAGGGGATCAAACTCGTGAAGCTGTTTCAGTTTTTTTCATATTCTCTTTCAAAAAGGACGTGAAATAGCAGGCACTGTTTTTGTAGAACGCAAGGTTTTACAACCATACTGTCAGCCAACAAAATTCTCCCCATAACAACAAAGTCAACAGGCATTACAACCAGGCCAACGCATTTAGCTATTCCACTTAGCGCTGGATAACTAGCCACATTCACAGAAAGCGTCTCGTGGGCGGGTGCGACCGTGGGAAACCATAGCCCCTTCGACCTTTGACGTCTATGGCGCGGCGGGCGACTGTCCTGCTATGGCGCGAGAGCTGCGGTTCGGTTCTCAGAGTGGTGCAAATGTTTGCTTGTTTCGATCCTCTTACTATTGCTCTTGTTTGTAGCCGCCCGCGACGTTTGGCTCTCTCTCTTGTCGTGTCACTAGTTTCTTTCTTAACAGTGTGGTGAAAGGATTTTAAGTGCGCCTCAAGAGGCTCCTTTCAAGCACTTGACACATGTTATAGAACTCTCTAGGTTCTACGACATGCCGGTTTCCTCACGATATTTTCCTTCACCGTTTGAGAGTATTGGCATTGTGTACATACATTTTTGAACAGAAAAACTCATTGGTGCACGACCTTAGGATCGGAAGGCGGGGCCGCTGCCACTAGACTACCAGTGCTCATAATCTTAACCACTGTGATGACACATAATTCGATGGGCGATGACCCGTCTTGCACTAACGTTGCTCGTAGGTTATAGATACGGCTGGATTAGAGCCGTTTCATTATGCATTTTTAAACAGCAATAAGAACGTGCATTTGTCACGATGAATAGGCTGACAAGCGTCAAATAACTTCTCACTCGCACATTACTACATTTTTAAAGATTGTAGAATGTAGCAATGCGTTTTTTATAAATTATACGTTCAGTGGTTTTATATCTTCAATAAAATCTTTATTAAAAAATTAAAAAAACCCAAGTGCCAGAACTAAAAGGATAGAAACAAGATAGTGTTTTGAATTACTTATTGATATCTTATCTTATGTAAAATCCTGTTGTTCAGTCTTGACGAATGATAAAATTTAATAATCACAGGCAATCGGAGGCTCGTGTATGTCCTAGCAGTTTACTGACGCCTCCGACTGCCTGCGATTATTACATTTTATCATTCTTCAATCGTCATCTGTGAGAGAATATTGCTCCTGATTTCCTACTTACCTTACTTTTTGTTTTTTTTTTATCTAAAGACACTTGGGAAGTTGCGACGAATCTTTTGATGCCTCAATCATCAAAATCCACCCAGCCGTTTGGGTGCTACGTGGTTATAAAGAAAATATCGATGGATACATACATACACGCCAAACACATAACCCGGTCGCCTTCGGCGCTCGGGTAAAAATGCTGAAGTGCGAGCGGTTGTCAGTCTCTCATAAGAAATGTCTTGTGACGTCAGTCAGGACAACTTTTCTTTTTTTCATGATTGCTACTACTTATGTGCAAATAGTTATACATAAAGTACTTCCATTTACAATATACTTGACACAAATGGCTCGTGAAGCGAAAGACGCTGTTTATACAATCACCTACACTTGAGCATGCAATCACTGACTTTACTGCCATTATCATATTCAAGTTGTATTTATTCGATACAGTTTGTTCGCAATTACGCGGTTAAATCGGACAGACAGTTCGCGTTACCATATTTCGTTTTCGCCTATCACCGCAGCTCCACATCACGTGATATCTAACAACATGCTACCATTGGTCAATTGTTCCTTTCCCTCTATCCACGAATTTTGTAATGGCTGAATATAAGCCTTGTCACTTTGAACGCACACGCATCTTTTTATTTAAATCCATATAAACGCATAGAAACCCAGTAATTAGGTAGCCACGATCAAATATAAAGTGTTTGAAACGCAAATCAAATACACAGTTATAAAATACGCCGAGCAAAATGTTAGTACATACATGCATTCCTGGGCTGGTTAGGGCTTCGTTACACGGAAACAATAATGTGTAAACGTAGTAGACATAAATAAATATTGGTGGACATTTTCATACAGCGTCCAGCTCCAAACTAAGCAAAGCTTGTACAATCAGGAATAAATGAATGCAAAAAATAAAATCAAAATCAAAAAACGTTTATTTTGTGTCATAAAAACAGGCGAAATATTGTGACAGCAAAAGCGGTCATCAGCTTTATGCTGTAACTAGTGTAGTGACCCGCCCCGGCTTCGCACGGTTATTGTGGGTTATCCCTAAGAGATTATGCTTGTATTATGCATATAAACCTTCCTCTTGAATAACTCTTTCTAAAAAAAAAACCGCATCAAAATCCGTTGCGTAGTTTTAAAGATTTATGTATGCACATAGGGATATAGGGACAGAGAAAGGGACTTTGTTTTATACTATGTAGTGATAGTGTTTCATGCACTACAACGCTGGTCTTCCGTGACGACGGACTTTCTTCAGTGACGGAAAAACACTTTATGATAGAACACAGGAAGTTCTGTGTCTGCGCAGAAAACTGTTAACTGTGTTTGTTTAATAAAACATAGTTAAGCATAAAAAGTACAATGGAAGACCCCATCACTCAGGATCGGCCTCTTCCAGGCATTAGGGGGAAGTTGTTGTATGAAGCACCGCTTATATAAGGGTTTATTCCTCAACCCCACTTCATACTTATAAATTCAATAGCTTCGGAATTTGAGAACTGATTCTAATGAAATTTGGGCCGATCCTACGAGGAAGGGTCACAGTGATTAGATTCCATCTGGTGGGGTGTATCTGTGTAGTGTTTGTTCTGATGGTGGAGTTTATTTGATGCACCAATGAGATCTTCTTCTTCTTCTTGTCGTGTCACTAGTTTCTTTCGAAACAGTGTGATGGAAGGATTTTAAGTGCGCCTCAAGAGGCTCCTTTCGAGCACTTGACACATGTTATAGAACTTTTTAGGTTCTACGACATGCCGGTTTCCTCACGATGTTTTCCTTTACCGTTTGAGAGTACTTACTGGCATTGTGCACATAATTTTTTTAGACAGAAAAACTCATTGGTACACGACTGGTTTCGAACCCACGACCTTAGGATCGGAAGGCAGGGCCGCTACCACTAGACCACCAGTGCTCGAAGAGAATGAGATCTTGAAGTGTATCTCAAGAAGGCGGGTGAATCATTGCATAGGATCGTTCTCAGTAGTTTCTTTTACTCTCACTCCAGCTCGCTTATTTCGGTGTGTACAGCCCTTTAGGTCCCAATGATAACGTCTGCGTCCGATTGGTCAATAGACAAACAGATGATAAAGCATACAGCTATTGACATGGCATTTGCATGGAATGTTAGGAATTGCTTTACGGCGTCAACTGTGAATTACAAATGACCAATGGGGGCTTTTATGGACTATTGTTTTAGTAAACAGAAGGAATTACGTTTTCATAGCGTGAAAGGTACTTTAGCTGAGTCACAACTAGTGTCGGCTTTATTCTATTTGATTTAGAAGAAAAACATTGTTAAGTTTACCTACTATTGGTCTTATTGATATTTTTTTTTTGTTGAGGGTTCCATTACCTAAACTGACCGCTAAGCCTGTCTATCTCTCCGTACTATCGCCATGTCTTTCTTACCAATGGATAATGACCAATGGTCGGAATAGGTAGAGTTTTTAAGTACCAAATGACGTCAACTACGAAATCTAAATATGGATATGCCATTTTTAATCTCCGTGTCGGAAATGATTCGGGTTCGAAATCAATTGTGATAAAAACTGACGTTTCCGATTGGAAACCTTTTCGAATGTTTTAAAATAGCCCTGCTGTACGTGTAACGCTACTTAGTTTGTTTTTAAAATAGAAAAAATCCTGGTTAAAAGGCAAATCCATGTTAAGATTGCGTAGGTACGTTTACGGCATTTGGTACTTAAAAACTCTACCTAGAGGTATTCCGACCCCTGGTAATGACAAACAAGGAGAGGACTCATTATAAGCAGTATTCTATCAAATAAACCGGTTACGGATTATAATTTTAGATAGATAGATATAAAATTATTTATTGTTCAGAACAAAATGTATCGTACATAGGCGAACTTAATGCTAGAGTTCATTCTCTTCCAGTTAACCTTTGTGTAGTTTTGATAAACCGAAAGGGTAGTGCACAAACATGGATGTTAAGGAGCTATTTTCTACAAATTCAGAAAAATACATATTTGATATAACAAATACTTATTAAAATAATATGAATAATGAATATAATGAATATAATGAATATTAAAATTATAATTTAAATTTAAAACGGGATATTTACCATGATTTGTGAGTTTGATTGTTTCCCGATATTATGTTCATAACCATGATAGTTTCAAAAATAATATTAAAATTGGTACTTAATCACAAATGCTTAAATAATATCGATAATTAATGTTTGAAATATAATAAGAAAATGTTTGATAGCTAAAATGAATAAAAATATGCGTAAATATAAGTAAATAAATAAAGAAAAATAAAAAATAAATGGCTATATAAATAATAATATAAATATTTTCTCGTTTTCCTTTTGCTTTCCAAGAAATGCTTATTGTGACCGTCGATAATTTTAGATCATAATTAATTTTATATGCAGCAGTACTAATATTCTAAAATACTTCCCAATATCCAATTATAACTCTAATGAGTCCATTACGGAAGCACCGCGACTAAATTGCTTTCCTTCAAGATAGTCTGGACAAGATTAACGAGCGTAACGTGCAAAACGTTTAAACCCATTTCCGACTGAAATCCAACCAGTCAGTTCCATATATTAGTGCCGGGAGAGCGTTTCTGGCGCAAATTCCCATCACTTACATTAACCAAATTAGTTAGCTTTAAAGCCTTGGTATATTGAAAAAACGGCGAACGTCATCCAGCTTTTGTCACGATAAGCATAGCTAGCTTAGCAAGCATGTTTAGATCGTCTGAAAACCAGCGCCGTACCGTTCCTATACCTATCTAGATACTGTGCAGCATAAAGCTGAGGTGGATGACCATTTTGACCCTACACAACAATGCACATGTTATTTTTAATTATATTAATAAAAAAAAAACACCTAATAATGACAATGTTACTGTCTTTTGTCTACCTATTTTTTATTTTTTTTTAATACTTGTGTCAAAAAAAAAAAAAGATGCATGTTAAGAGTAGTAGAGCTCTTTGTGAAGGGCTCGTCCGGAGAAGTACTACCACCACGCCTTTTTCTGCCGCTAAACAGCAACGCTGTGTTTCGGTTTGAAGAGTGTGGTTGCTGGTGAAAATACAGGCACATGAGGCTGAACATCTGTATGCCTCAAGTTGATGGACGCAGGGCAGTGCATCGTGACCCCATGCAAAACTCACTCACATTGATCAATTCAGAATACGCACTTTGAAGTATTTGACAAAATAAGAGATGACGTCACATATCAAGCAATTGTCGGTGACAGGCCTCAAAATTCCCTCATTCAAATTTAAACAGAAACAATTGACGTTCTCCGCTTCTCGAAATTTGTTCGAAATTTAAAATTGTCCGCGACACATAAACTTTAACTTAAGTAAGTAGTACGTAGTTTGCTCCCAAGACGTAACACATGAGCTCTGTCCTTGACTCTTCCCGTCATACCATAAAATGATGTTTAAATGAGATGTTTCATCAATTTAAGGAGCCGGGGTCTGGTCTGTGTATAGTATATATAATTATCGCTTAGCAATATAGTAACTGTTGAAACTGCTTATTTACTTTATTTTTATTTCGTTTTCTTGCGCATCAAGATTTTCTTGGTCAAGGAGAGCAACACAATGCAATTAAAATATGGCGGAGTGAGATGCGTGAATGTCATTTTGACAACTGTTGTAATAAGTCAAGCTTGAGAATGAAAGTCATTACCGTCAAAAAAAGCAACAAATCTGTCAAAAAATTAAAAAATGCAATGCGTCATATCAAATGTCATGTCAAACGTCAATTGCAAAGACTGTCATGGCGGCTCTAGAAATGTGTACATAGTAAGAAATTCGAACAGATCAACATTTAGTGACGACAACTTTATTAGCCTACATATTAATGAAATTGCATTTGATGGTAATCATAATTTTTTTTAAATTTTTCTCTGTCGGGTTCATAGACCAGACGCAGAATAAAATATGTTCTTTAAATAATGCTTAAAATTAGCGCATTGGTAAGAGATGGCAATAGTTTAAGCATAGTTTACTGTTTGACAGAATTTTTGTAGTAAGGCCGTTCTTGTCTATATCCCACCAGCCAGCTATATTTCGCAAATCATCACCCCAAAGGCTTCTTACAAATCTCCACTCAAGTACTCGTTTGCTCCAGCAATTGTCGGTCTCGATTCTACGGAAAACATGGCCGAAAACGACCCTCCCAAAAATAAACATGCACTAAAATATAAATGAAAAAACCAATCTGCATGTGATTCCGCAACAGACAAGTTGCGCTAACTACCAATTTAATTTCGAAATTCAATATTGCATATTGCTCTACTTTCTGGAGTTCAGAATTTTTAGTAGCACACTAAACCACATAACTTTCTGATTTGTGAATACAGTTACCGCAGTATCTCATCTAGTGATTTCTCGTAGCATGTGTATAGTATTTCTTAAAGCCGTCATGTAACGGTACATGTCTCTTGGAAACCCTATGCTTAAGCCATCCCGAACTAGCCGAATCCAGGTCATTATGTGAACGGCTGAATAAATTACTAGGGATACGTTTTCTGTCATAGTGCTGAATAACGTGTTCATATTATCGGTACTGAATAGCTCCGATCAGTTATAGAACGATCCGTAAACGATTTATCGATGAAATAATGGTGTTGCAGGTTTCTATGGGATAGTTGACTTCCCATCAGTCTGTTCGACTGCTAGCTATATAAAAGTTAAAATAGAATTATCATCAACTAGCTGGTGCCCGCGACTTCGTCTGCGCAGGATTAGTATTTCGAGTAGCTTATATTAGCGTGGCGTAGTACATATGTGTAACTCTAGCGGTTTTGGCAGCGCACGCCAGAATAGCTCGCAGATGGTAGATTTTTTCCTACTTACTTGACACTTATCGTCATATTTTGGACAAATCACACAATATCTTTATAAATTGTAGCCTATGTGTTATTCTGATGTATAAGCTTTATTATTGTAAAGTTTCATTAAAATCCATTTAGTAGTTATTACGTGAAAGGGTCACAAACATCCATCCATCCATACTTACAAACTTTCGCGTTTATAATATTAGTATATCCTACTAATATTATAAACAATACCTGAAAAACATGCCGTAGCAGTAACAAGCGCTTTATTTATTTAAGTTATTGCGCGTCATGTAACTGCATCCAATCACTGCAAAATAAATTACGAAATGTAGAACGAATATAGTCATTGCATCACCAGATCGCAACCCAGTGTTCTATTTCATGTCATCTTATTATCACCAGGATCCATAGAGCAACACGGAGGGGAGTGGCCGTAGCGTTTATTACCGATACAAAACTGTCTGCCATTTTTTGCGGGGGGAAATTTGTGTTACGCACACTTTCTCAAATTCCCACACAAAAATAATCGTCTGTCACTACGAAACTCACACATACCTAATTAAAAATACACTAACAATATCATGCACACATAGATACATTCTGTGTCAGTTTTATTGTACGTCTAGGACCGCGTGGACTTGTACTTTGACAGAGGGGAATGCTTTCGAAGGCTACTCCCCTCCGGTCCGCCGGTGGCCCGTGTTGCTCTAAGCCAGGATCGCGCCTCGGCAATAAAACCATAACCATTACTTTATTAGAACAGCTAGCTCACTCTAGATTGCCACAAGAATAAAATAAATAAAAACCGGCCAAGTGCGAGTCGGACTCGTGCACGAAGATTCCATACCATTATCTATAAAATTCCACTTTTTTTGTATGGGAGCCCCCTTAAATATTTATTTTACTCTATTTTTGGTATTTTTTGTTATAGCACCAACAGAAATACATCATCTGTGCAAATTTCAACTGTCTAACTATCACGGTTCATGAGATACAGTCTGGTGCTGGTAACAGACGGGTAGACAAGCGGACGGACAGCGGAGTCTTAGTAATAGGGTCCCGTTTTACCCTTTGGGTACGGAACCCTAAAACGAGTAAGTATTTAATTAAAAAACAGCGCAATAAAGTCGATCCCTAAGCGATGCGACAGTACAGACTACTTGCTACGACAAAGGACCTTCTGCAGTATTTTGTATAAAATCTTGACGACTAATAAAAATTTGCAGGATTTAAGAGGTACCGGTGGGCCGTAAGCCAGCTTTTTAATCAAAACACAAAATTTAACTTCCACTTGACACCTAAGCTAGGTATCAAGTGGACTAGGTAACAGCAGCTAAGTGTATATGAATTTATGTAAATCAAGCCACTTATGACTAAAGCTACATAAGACTAAGACCAAGTTATAAAAACACTTAATTCCTAAAAAAATGCTATTTATTTGAGGTTTCTTGATTTTTTATATGCCATGTTAAAAGCCTTACGAAGTAAATGACAATACTTCACCTCGCTCAGTAAATAAATTAACACTGTAGTAATATATGAAGGCCTATTCAAAGAACTTGCCTAAAAGATGATATTTTCTGCATTTATAGTTCACCATGATATTATCACGAATCGAACAACTTGCTGGATTGAACTAGCTGTATCCTCTTAGCTTTGCTTAACCTAGGTGGTCGCATTGTGTAGCAGATACACTTACATATATTTTTATTGAACTGTATAAGGTTTTATTACGCCATCCAACAAAACTTTATGGCGGTAAACAAGAACACTTATAGAGAACACTGTCGAAGTACTTTTATTTATTCTGTGCTACGGGTCAATTGTGAAATATGGTTCACATTTTTCTCGCCGTGAATTGCGTTTTTGTAATATCTTTTTTTATTTATTTATAAGATAGTAAATATAACATCTTAACAGGTTTTTTTTAACCCTAAGGCGATGGTATAATGTACTAATCTAAACATTTGGTTTCAATGACTACCTGTGCAATTTGTAGAAGTTTCGGCAGGTTATTGAAAAAAATATCCATGCTTTTCGCAGACAATATACACTCGCCCGAAAAAATAAAGGGTCACCTAGTTAACTCCAAATAACTTTGAAACCACACAATCTAGCTCATTAAATTAAAAAGTATCTAAAAGAAAATTTAATTACGCATAAAATAAACTACCACCACTCAGCGCTGGCTTAAACCAAACTCTAGCATGGTGATAATTCTGGTACATTCTTCCAAAGTCAAAGGCATGATTTTCCACAAATAACTCGAATTGACTAAAGAAAATCAATTTCAAGTCCCATATTTATTCAAAATTAAAAAACAAAATCAAAGAAGTCTAAATTGAAAAATGAATCACAATTTGAAAACAGGTCGTTATTTATAAGTAATAACGACCTGTTTTCAGGTCACGCATTTTTTTATGCCATTACAGTAATAAAGGTTAAATGAAGGATTGCATACAGTCTGCATATTCTCTTTTGGTTTAATTTCATAAGTAAAAGAAGTTATCTTGATCATTTCTTGAAGATATTGCGGTTTTCAAAGGTGGCCCTTTATTTTTGCGGGCGACTGTATTAAGTAGATATAAAGCGAGTGACATGGGGGCAAACTTAACTAGGTTGGTCCTAGATCTTATTTTTTACTTAGGGTAATGTTGAATGACGGACACATATTCAATACCAATTCTAGTCTATGACATGCGAAAGTGCGTCTGCCTGTTCTACGTTTTTAAACACCACTGATTAAATAAGATTTTTTAAATATTAGATATAGATATTGCTGGACATTCCACACAACACTATCTAGCCCCAAACTAAGCAAAGCTTGTAATATGGGAACCAGATAGCTGATATACACAATTTATATTATACAAACAATTTTTTTTTTGTAAATACTTACTTATAATATTTTATAACACCCATACAGACAAAGAACAAACATCTATGTTCATCATACAAATGTTTGGTTCTCGGTGTGGATCGAACCCATGGCCTACGGCGCAGAAGGCAGGGCTACTACCAAAGCTGTGAAGGCTGTCTAATGTGTATTCTTATTCCTTTAGCTTCCAGTGAAGCTCATTCTGTATTTTCTTATCATCATATGCCCACGTTCGTCAGATAAGTAGGTAAATATCTTCGCAGAATTAGCAAGTTGAAGTGGCAATGGGCAAGTCATAATAGATCGAAGAACTGACAACCGCCGGGGAATAAAGGTTCTCGAATGGCAACCATGAACAGGAAAACGCCCACTTATCCGATGGACTGAAGACATTGTTAAGATCGCGGGAAGGCGGTGGATGGAGTGGGCGATCGTTCTTCATTCTTCTTCTTGTCGTGTCACTAGTTTCTTTCGAAACAGTGTGGTGAAAGGATTTTAAGTGCGCCTCAAGAGACTCCTTTCGAGCACTCTCGCCTCCTTGACTCATGTTATAGAACTTTTTAGGTTCTACGACATGCAGGTTTCCTCACGATGTTTTCCTTCACCGTTTGAGAGTACTGGCATTGTGCACATACATTTTTGAACAGAAAAACTCATTGGTACACGGCTTGTTTCGAACCCACGACCTTAGGATCGGAAGGCGGGACCTCTACCACTAGACCACCAGTGCTCTCATCGTTCTTCATGGAAATGTGTAGGGGAGGCCTACTCGTATGTGCAGCAGTGGAATTTTTGAGGCTGATGATGATGATGTATCTAAGTCACTGTGAATTCAAAATAAATCAAATTACTATAATTTAACAGTTACTTTCATAATAAAACAACGACAAAACCTGACATGACAAGCTTAATTTGTTCTATTTGTATATGACCCCTCATAATAAATTTGATACGTCATAATATTGTACGAACATGAATGGAAGCTACATTGAGCATACAGACAGCAGACGCTCTTTAGTTAAATAATTGAGTCAATTTATTGAGCGTCGCCCTGTCTAACGGCTCAGTGACACTCAACACTGATTACCTATGATTTTACTCAAAGTAGGTACCCGTAGCTGTGAAGAGTTTCATGAAATTTTCATAATCCAGATTTTGCGGGCGCTGTTGACTTCTTTTTTAGTTGAAGAGTAGATATGTCACCTTGGACAAGCCTTGCCATTGCAAGGGAGAAAAATTATAAAAAGTAGTGCAACAACATCAGTTTATCCTAGGTAGTGGATTCGCGCTCACTTCTATCACGAGCGTCGGGTCTCACGCTGGTGGCGCTAGTGATGGGTGAATATGTTACAGAATGCCAAACCCCGCCGGCTTGGTCGAAGACGTCCCTTAGCGCCCGCCCACTCGGGGCCTAAACTAGATTTAAGGGGCTGACAACTATCATACAACTTCTCGCTCGCACGTTTCGACATGTTGAAAGATATAAAATCACTAAACTCATTTTCAAAAAATCGCAATCAACCATTTTGTGTGCAATCACATTGCACACAGTTTAGTAAAAATTTCATTTTGATCGTTACGTGTTTTCCTACTTAAAAGTTTGCTTATGTAAGAAAACTAGTAAAGCAAACTTTTGAGTAGGAAAACATGTATCGATCAAAATGAAATTTTTACTAAACTGTGTGCAATGTGATTGCACGCAAGATGGTTGATTGCGATTTTTCGAAAATGAGTTTATATCATTCAACATGTCGAAACGTGCGAGCGAGAGTCACATTAGCTCTTGTCTTCGCCTTAAACCCCCACCCTGGCAACAGCCCAAGCCGAGGTCGTACCATACCATAGGTGCCCTTGCGTTTGTTGCCCCAACCTAACTTTACCGGTTGAGCACCTTCCGCGCTCGCCATTGTTCGATAGCGCTGTAAGAATCGTCAGACGATCACCAGCATTAAGTCCATTCGGAAAAGAAAAAAAAGAAAAAAAATAACAGAACGCCAAATTGAAAATTAACTGTGGATCGGGTGATTTTTATTGACGGAATAGCACTACAGTTTATAAATTAGTAATAACTGACGCCTGAAAAAAACTATTTTGTCTTAAAAAATATAGTTTCAGTTCGGCAACTCCACCTCTATTCAATGTATGATCGACGATGTCTATCAGCCTTATTTCAAAGCAAAACAAATGAAGGATAAATAAAATCCAGGCGCAAGTTTTTGTTCTCGTCGGTTCCTGTCGTAATGTAGGCAGTATTGTGAATTCAAGTGGCCAGTTTACCCGCCTTCGGCCAGCGGTTTAAGTGAAACTGACAGGCAGACCACTTAACCTTCGTCGTGTATTATGGGAAGGCAAAACATTGAACTCGCGCCCCGCTCAGCGGTAAAAAAGTGCGCCACTTATTTTTCACTCGAGATTTGAAGTGTGGACGTTGAATGCAAATTAGGTCAAATAAACGGACACCGAAATAAAAACAGGGACTCGAGACTACTTTACACGATGGCTCTTCGGTGTTAAGGTACTTGTTTTTAAAAGCTCTTGTAAAACTTCAATACAGAATTTGAATGCTAAATTATGTTCTAAGACTAAGGGAATATAAGATCAGATAGAGCGTAGTGTTTTGTGATGATGACGTCTAGCCGGTTTCAGCTACGACGACTTTGTAACTGCTTAAACAAATTTTTATTTGTTTTATTTGTCTTTCGTGTGCTTTGAGATGACTTGAATAATCGATTTTGGCTTTGAAGGTTTAAGCATATAACATAAGAGCGCCTATTTTAGGGTTCCGTACCCAAAGGGTAAAACGGGACCCTATTACCAAGACTCCGCTGTCCGTCCGTCACCAGGCTGTATCTCATGAACCGTGATAGTTAGACAGTTGAAATTTTCACAGATGATGTATTTATATTGCCGTTATAACAACAAATACTAAAAAACAGAATAAAATAAATATTGAAGGGGGCTCCCATACAACAAACGTGATTTTATTGCTGTTTTTCTAGATAATAGTACGGAACCCTTCGTGCGCGAGTCCGACTCCCACATGGCCGGTTCTGACTATGCTATTCTATTACACGGAAAGCTATTCTAAGCCTTCATAAAAACATTTGTAGTTCCAACGTAAATAGCTAATCCTATAATTAGGTACCTAACCTTCCTTTCTCCTTTCGTAATAAAAAGATTTACAGATCTCATCGACCTTCATTCGCCCGCATTTTCCTTAGTGGAAAAATGTTAGCCATTAGCGCAACTGAGCTCCTGCCTCCTACTAAATAACACACCATAAACTAGTTCATAGAGATGAAACTCGCTGCGAGAAATTTTCCTTCCCAAGAATAGAATAGAATAGAAAATATTTATTTTACGACATAAAATACAATTATAAAATTAAAAAACAAAACAAAGAAGACATATTAAAAAATATTATAAATATAGTGTCGTAAAAAAGGCTTCCACTCAGCATTAGCCTAGTGGCTTGCATGGCGCTGGTTTTCAGTGACGCCGAAAGTATGATTAAGGTGTACTTCAAAATCATGTATAGAGTTTTCGGTTCGATAGCCGCGTGTGGAAGTATACGTGACGTATATGTTATATTAAAAAAAAATATCGATATAAATATTTTTCAATGTGTTCGGTAGGTACAATCGGAAATAAAAATAGAAATCCATTGGTTGGATTTACCCAATATGGCATTTAGAGTAGACGAGGCATACCTTATCCAACTCAAATTTAGGTACTTCGTAAGAACTTTCATACCAAAGAGCATTGTTTTACTTTCTTTTTAAGGCATTGGATCGCATTCTTCTTATTCCTACTATATAGTGCAGTGTATGGGTCCAGGTGCAACCACATTATTTAATGTCTCAGAGTGATAATAGGTACTCAGTTTAAAACCACAAAAGGCACGTCCTCCGTGGACGAGCTTGAGGTAATGCAATATTTTTTATAGGCAGAAGAAACCGCGCAATATTATAATATGGGCCAGTAGTTAGTTGCAACTCTTTATAGATACCCTAAAAAAACAATTTCTTTATTTGATTAGCTAATGCTAATCAAACTTATTTATTGCCATTGTTTATATGATTATAAACTTATTTATTATATAATTATCCCATAAAATTAATAAGAACGGGTTAGAAAAAACGAATGAACCCAAAATGGGAGAACTATAAATATTGATCTTGGTAATAATTACTACAACGCGAGAAAAGCTGCGGGTGACCTCAACTTTTCTATTAAATCGAGTGTCACTTCTAGGTACCCAGCAACTAAGCTCGCAAGTAATACTCGCAGCCACTTGACACATATCGGTATTTATCTCAGCGGGTTAATTTTCCGGGTCAGCCGGCGCGGTCGACGGATTCAATCAGAAGCAACAACGTAAGCAATCTCGACGACCATTCGAAACGATTGCGTTGTATTGAGAGTCGAGACGAACTGACGAGTGCTTTGAGCGCCCTCGCGCGACCGAACTGCTTATTGTGCGGACGTACTTGTAGTTTCGATCCCATTTATCTGGACGGTGTAGTCAGAATTACTTGAAATTGAAATTGATTTCGGTCTGGGACTCAATTGCGCTATTTTCACGGTTTCAACGCTCGAACGGAATCGGTGTTTGATTGCTAAACCTTCGATAGATAGTGACGTATGGAAAGTGTCCTCTCTGACTGTAGTGAGTAGCAGTAGTCTGTAGTTCTGTTTTGGTATTATCGTGGTATATCGTGGTAGAAAACCTCCTGCAGGGCTATTTGCTATTTCAAAACATTTGAAAACATCTAGAAACAAAAGCAAAAGCAAAGAGAGAGATATAGTCTGACGTTTTCGGTCGGAAACGGCCCCGAATAAATTGAATGAATGAATTGAACACTTTGAGTGTTCAAATCTTTGCTATAAAGTCATATTCAAAATTGAAGTTAGTTTTGGATACTATAATATTGACAGTTATCTTGAAAAATCACAACAACACTTGTCAAATTTTGTCAATAGACATTGAAAAAACAATACTTAATAAAATTTAATTCTTTAAATATTTTTGTACCTACCCAGTCATACTAAGATACGAGTAGCGACGAGTTGATGAGTAGCTAAGTCAAAGTTAAAGTCTAAACGTATTCATTTATTTATTCATTTAATTAAGCTATCACAAGTGGCATAAGGATCACTCCGAAGCTTGCTTGCTTGTCAAGTTTTCGAAAGCCGTTTTAAGTCAAGAATATGGTTCGTTGCATGAAATAACAAGGTTATGCCGCGTTATATATACACCACGTGATTAAATTCAGGTTGGAAGTTTACATACATATCTATCACTTGTATTGTTAAATCGTTTTGGAAATATATAGATTGATAACGTGGTGGGATTCTGACAGTGACCTAAGGTTGTTATATTGGTTTTTATATTTATTTTAATACTATTTTTATTAGTTTTATAGTTATTACCTACACTTAAGGAAATCACAAAGATTTTTAATACTGTCCCAAAAGTTATTATCCGAGTGGGATATGAACCCACGACCTTCCCCTTGATACGGGGCAGCGCTAACCAACTGCGCCATCGGATTCTAATCACACTCGAGGAATAACTCAGGAACATGCTACTACGGTACTTATGCGACCGTGGTTCCATCTATAGGTCTGACATATAACTATCAAGAGGCCTAGTATCAAGGGGAAGGTCGTGGGTTCAAATCCCACTCGGATAATAACTTTTATATTAAAAATATTTTAATACTGTCTTTATGTCATTTTTCTCCGTTATCAAATGTAGCAAAGTAAGTATAGTTTGGACTTAAAAAAAAACAGTAGGTACCTATTTCCTTTTATAACAAACCTGACCCTTTTATCTACTACAATACTAATATACCTACTCGTAATTGTTTTGATATATATTTCGATGTTTTGGGGCTCAATCACTTCGTAACATCATAATAATCTAACTGTATAAAAGTTGGAATATGTATTTGTTCGTGGTCAAACAGAGATAAAGTTCCATAAATTTATGTACACAGTTCCAGTACTCTCAATCGGTGAAGAAAAACATCGTGAGAAAACTGGATTGTCGTAAAATCCAGAAGTTCTAAAACATTCGTCAAGTGCTCGAAAAGAGCCTTTGAGGCCCACTTAAAGTCCTTTCACCACCCTGTTTCGAAAGAACTAGTGACACAAGAAGAAGAAGAGAGCGAGTAAAGCCGCGAGCGGAAGCCAGTCATCAATATATTCTTACCAGCTGAAGACAGGAGCCGATAACCAGTAGTCGTAAACGCGGGAACCTAGACGTTCATAAATAATGTAGAGAACTATAAAAACGACCATACTTTGTAAAAGATCTAGCACAAGAAGGCGGCGTGCTGCACACGTTTTCTAATTTATGATTGCTCTTGTTGTGAAATATGGGACTGTGTAAGAAATTCGATCGATAACTTTTACTCATTTTTTGCTTTGCAAACATGAATACGGTGTATGTTATGGCATTGTTGATGCGTTGCGTTGTTGTTGTATATAACTCTTACAGAATATAATTGTAATTTTTACACAAATATTTAAATATAATTCTGAAGCAATGCAAAAAAATTTAAACGTTTTTAGATTTTCGATTTGATCCCATATAATTGCGTTGCATAATCATCATCATTATTATTATTAACAAAAAGCAATATACTTTTGCTTGTACTGTTTTATCTTCGACTTAATCCCATATAATTGCATTGTATAATCATTATT
Organism: Chloroclysta siterata; assembly: GCA_932294275.1. Lineage (NCBI taxonomy): Eukaryota > Metazoa > Arthropoda > Insecta > Lepidoptera > Geometridae > Chloroclysta > Chloroclysta siterata. The sequence continues at coordinate 10,743,744 of OW028598.1, forward strand.
ATTATTAACAAAAAGCAATAACTTTTGCTTGTACCGTTTTATCTAATGTCATTATCAAGTAAGATGTAAATAATCAAATACAATGATGATGGCTGCTGTATTCAGGAGACGAAAAGCTCTAAGTGACATGCCACATCACTTGCTCCGTCATCTGAAAGCGCTTCTTGTAATGTTGTTAGAGCATTAATCTACTGGGCACTATCAGTAGGTAGTTACAATATAGTGTGAAATCTGTGGTTTATTGCGGTAGGTATATACGATACCTGAATAAAGTAATTAACACGAGCGGTATTTACACTGACCAATTCAAACAGACCGCAGCTGCGGTTATTTGTATATATATATTATATATATTTTATACAATGATGGAACAAGCAGATGGTCCACCTGATGTTAAGTGGTAACCGTCACCTATAACAAAGCATTGCCTCGCAAGTCACACACGATAGGAACGTGCCCTACGACGCATTGCCCTGAGTCCATCAACTTGAACTTTAAGAGTAGTAGAGCTCTTTGTGAAGGGCTCGTCCGGGGAAGTACTACCGCCACGTCTTTTTCTGCCGCCAAGCAGCGTTGCTGTGTTTCGGTTTGAATAGTGTGGTTGCCGGTGTAATTACAGGCACATGAGGCCTAACATACATATGTATGCCTCAAGTTGATGGACGCAGGGCAGTGCATCGTAGGGCACGTTCCTATCGTGCGTGACTTACGAAGCAATGCTTTGTTTTAGGTGATGGTTACCACTTAACATCAGGTGGGCCATCTGCTTGTTCCATCAGCTAGTAGTATAAAAAAACCCACTTAACATCAGGTGGGCCACCTGCTTGTTCCATCAGCTTGTTGTATTAAAAAAAATAGGAAGAACGATTCTGAGCCCTCTTCATGCATTAACTTCCCGCGATTCTCATAATGTCGATCCATCAGGTAGGAGGGCGTCCAACGCTTCGTGTAATTGTGTGTGTTGTTATGTGTGCACGTCGCAAACATAAGTTTCATACATTGAAAGTAGTTAAAAAATAGTTACTCTACGAAACCTTATTTACGTCTAGGTAATACCGGGTAAATAGCTAATGGGTCACCTTATTAAAAAATCTATTTACGGCAAGGCTGTACAGCTACGTTCTAGTAATTAAGCTAGATAATATTCTAATACCGAAAACTGGTACAAAGTAGGTATATAAAAAGTCGTATAGAAACGTAAACTTAGGTATATTGAATTACTTATACCAAAAAAGATTAATTATGATATTGAAATTTTGACCAGTTTTTACCCACTATTAGTAAAAATGCAGGAACACATAAAATCCTACTAATATTATAAACGCGAAAATTTGTAAGTATGGATGTTTGTTACTCTTTCACGTAAAAACTACTGAATGGATTTTAATGAAAATTTACAATAATATAGCTCATAGATCAGAATAACACATAGGCTACAATTTATAAAGATATTCTCCGAAATACTAAGCCTGCGCAGACGAAGTCGCGGGCACCAACTCGTAAAATATATACCCGAAAATATTGTCCTTGCAATATTTACCTTGGCCGGAGTTTTGCATCTATTTTCTAATACCTCTGGCAGTATACTCGAAGTGTTGCAGTCTCGTTAGTCGGGTCAGACGTTTGTCACCTACACGACTTGCGCGCATTCATTCCCCCCAATCAGACCACTCGAATCCCGACGTGCTGGAGTATGAAAGCGGGCTTTGTGCATTACATAAAATAAAATTAAAAAAAAAGCCGCCTTTTTCGTAGCCAGCCACGTATAAGCTTATAGACAAAGATAAGTCTGAATAGTATAGGAATAAAAATGAGCCTGTATACAAAGAAGGATCGATTTTAAACTTTTTTTTTATACAACTAGCTGATTGAACAAGCAGATGGCCCACCTGATGTTAAGTGGCAACCATAACCTATAACAAAGCATTGCCTCGTAAGTATAGGAACGTTCCGTATCGGTATCTCTATCGCGTCTTCATACAAAACCCGCAATGAACACGGAACAAAAACGTAAAACGAAAAACCAAATATGGTAAGCAAAACTCATACTTGGGGTACAGGTGGCCCGTATGGTCGTCTGCCAGCTTTAGCATAAAAAAAACATGTTTTAGAACTGCGAAATATTGTCACTTGATTTCCGTTTTCCAAGTATCTATTAACTGCCAAAACTCCTGTGAAATTACACTTTCGACAAGAACCCATTTCAAAACGTCATAATTTTGTCATGATATTGCCATTTTGATAAAGCTAATAGGATCTGTGTAATGTACTTTCAGATTTTGGGAGTAATTTTGTTATTTTCTTCATACTCTATTTTACCTCCTAAGGCTGTGTTAAATGAAAAGTCTCTTTCATACCCTCAAAAAAATATTTCATAAAGTTGTCTAATGATTAGAGGCATTCGAGCCTCTAATTATTAGACAACTTTATGAAATATTTTCCACGATTGTTGGCGTGTAGGCATAATTCGCGGCAGATTTTATTCACTCGTGTGCGAAATTCAAATATACTTGGTGTGGTGTCTAGCCTAGTCGCGCTGGCAACACTAGCGACATGCTGGGCACACTTGCTTGGACGGCGTGGCCGGGCGGAGGGCATAACCTCGTATAATAATATATTTGTGTTTTAATGGATCTACAGAATCCCACAAAGTGGCGACTGAGGAGAACGTGAGTAATTTAACTCATTTTACTGAAAAGGAAGGGATAGATGGCATTCCAAAGTAATTATTTTGCAGTTGAAGTTCAAGTTCCAATTCAATAAACAAGGTACGAAACCTACGTTGAACTAACATGTACAGTACGAGGGTACCGTATATTAGATCAAAGTATTACTTACGTAATTGAGATACCTGTTAGAAAAAGATCTAGAAAAATTTATCGCTGCATAATAATTTTACCTGCCTACCCTAACCTACGAAAACCTTCTGTGAAAGAAAAGATTTTTACTTTGATCACTATGAAGGTAGAAATGTTTTGAAAATTATTAGCATTAACAATGCTGCCGTAGCCAAAATCGGCCTGGACGACACATCACATCATCATCAACCATATCTGTATGTCTTGACCCACGTCACCAGGTACTACAGTGTATGGAATACCAACTACTGTACCTGTACTGGGTTTGTGCCAAATGTTAAAAGTATTTGGACGTATCTGACCACTTTAGACATCCTCAAAAATCTTTAAGGTGATACTTGGTACTAAGGGATGTGTGAGGATATTTACCGTGCCTGGGAATCAAAGTCTTGAGGCTGTTGCTATTTTACTATTATTTTTTATTAGCAATTAGGTGAATGGTTTTTATATCTTTTATACCTACCTATTGCAACTGAAATCTAGACTGAAAAACCAGCACCAGTTTTAAGGGCAATGCAACAAAGTAGCTATACTATTGTTGCGCTGAGCATGAGCCACAGCCTAAAATGAATAAAAAATATCTAATATGAAAAATGTTATGTTACAGGCTCCAAATACCGGTCATGTAAATAAAGGCCATGCAATAAGTGTCATCACATCAGAAACGACGGAAAGGCTATGTAATTAATCTCATCAGAAATGATGTAAAGGCCATGTAATTAATGTCATCAGAGATGAATAAAGGCTATGTATAATGTTATTAAAGATAACCAAAAAGCCATGCAAGAAATATTTCATCAGAGATGGAAAACAAAGCCATGCATTTAATAAATGGTCATCGGAAATGACAAAAAGGCAAAAGAAATGAAAAATCATCAAATGCACTGTGTGTGATCACATGTGACAATATAATAAAAATTAAAGGCCATGAATAATTCGTATTTGTTAAATATGCATCGGAAACACAAACATACTTAATAACACTTAGCTTTTGAGTGTTTTAGATGAAATGAAATTTATTTATTTAAAATCGTTAACAAACATTACAGTATTTTATTAAATTGGGTTTATGTTAAACATTTGCTATAGGTATTTCCTGTTCGAACAACATTTGTACCCAAACTAGAATAACCCTGTGTTATAGTATACCAATGCCAGGTGTGGCAGGCAAAACACAGGAAGATTATTGGGTATTATCTCGATTTCCGTTTCATTTGTAACATACTATATACTTACCATTATCATTATAATTAATCTACTGTATATGTAATCTACCTCGTTGATTATTCGTAGTGGTTGCTTTACTGTCAAAAGTTTATGTGTGTTGTGAATTTCACAATTTATAATAATATTACCGCATCTTTAGAAAGAAATAAAAATATTTGTTCCTTAATAATATAGAATATCAAACTACCTCCCATTATTAAAATGTGAGTAGGTATTATGTAACAAGAAATTAAGAAGAAACTTAACCTACACAAACACGGCAATGCAACTGTTAACAGTTGATAACGCCACGAATATGCATAATATAATTAAATGCCTTGACAATTTATTCTAATTATGTTATTATAACTCTGCTAATATAATATATGTAAGATAGACCATCATCATTTACAGCAAACAAGGCGGTAAAACCCACTCGGGTACGAACACTCCAAAAATCGACCGACCTGCTTGGTAGCTATTATAAATACTTACTATATACTTATACTATCAATAGAATGGTAATCATAACTGCATATTTTGTTCAGAGATTTTTGAGCTACCTACCTACATTGTAGAACACTATATAAATTCAAAACAGCCATACGTAAATCAAACTGTTTAAAAAGTGGTTGATCTATTTAAAGAAACGTCGACAGCATTAACGAAAATAAAATAAAGGTTATTTATTTTCTAAAAAATAATAATTACAGGAATGATGGAAACAAAAGCAGAAATTGTGTTAGTAGGAGTTTGCATTCTGTAGCTACAGCAGCAAAAGAGACTTGTGCCTATGTTCAAACATGGTGTATGGATGGAACATCCACGTAAAAAGTAAAATTATTGTACCGATGCCTATATACTTAGGTAGAGACAGTCATACCTCACTATATTCTTGTATTTCCTGGATGATTGATAGAGAATGCTATTAGCATCAATTTTATGTGTGAAAGTAAGTATTAAATAACCTATCTGCTTATCACAAGCCAATAGAACATTCAACCTGCCTACCTTGGTATTTATTACTAAGTGAACTAAATGAAGAAGACATTAATATAATAATCAAGTAAACAAAAGGACAAGAATTACATTGGTTTAACTAAACTTGACAAAGTACAGTTTAAAAACTGGTTTTGAATAGAAATAAATTATCAGTAATACATAACAATTAAAAATAAATGTTTGAGCAACATTTTGATAGAAATTGGTATTTTACCCTGTTTTATCTGATAATGGAGAAAAAGTACTTTTTATCTCTACTAAAACTTAACTTTGGCCTTGCACACAGTTCTTAATGTGTCACTAAGTAAGTTTTTCAATGTGTTGTATGATTTTGATAATGTTGATAAAATCTACTGGTCACTCAGACTGGTAGTGAGCAACTGTAAAAAGAACGTACTGACTTATAAAAGTTACTAGACTCTTTGAAGGCATGAGACATCTAATGAACAAGCTGAATATATCAAAGCGTGTCTTTTTCTGGTAAGGATTCTACCAAAAGCTATATCAACTGTATTAATGAATTGAACCTATATCAATACCTTATAGTCATATAGTATATTGACTAAGTGTACATACTACCATTATTACATTAGAATAAGGGTGATGATGATGAATAAATAAATTATGTTACTTATTTACCTAGGTAGGTACATACTTAAAACAAGGTAAAATTACTAAGTACAAGAAGTTCAAAGAGTTAATAGGTTTTATTATGAAAATTTAAACATTGTACCTATCTTGAAAGAACCTTGGTTTTCCATGATATGTCTGTTAATGGTCTGAGAGTGAAGAGACAAAATATGAAATCTAGATCTTCATCTTTGTTTTAAATGTTTACGTCTTTTCACACCTCCTGCTTGGGCGGACCTATATTCACCTTGAGTGTGTTTTAGGTACTATCTAAAATACTTCATATTTGCCGGCTGCAGTAGGGGCGATGAAACCTGACCTAAGTATAATCTATTTGATACTGCCATGGATACCTAATGAAAGTTATACATAGCCTAGAGAACATTATCAATTGGATTGGTGGTAGATTTGGTCAGTTCTTATACCTACATACCCCTAGTCCCTAGCTGTTCTAAAGGTCCTGTATAAACTTGTAAATTTTGGTGTACCTGCCTATCTGGAAAATGGGGGGTATCTGAGTAACAGAATCAATCAGTGATTACATACTTCAATGGGTTAGGTAAATTGATAATTGGGTAATTAGAGACTGCTTCAAAGTATGATCGATTGTATCCGCACGGATCTTGGATCAGACCGGTGGATTGACCTCTTCTTGATGTTATGTACCTATTCCGGCAAGAACTAGATTATGCTAATCAACACAAAACAAACGCCAAGAGCTGAGTTGTTCTGCCCATGGAGGTAAATGTTCTGCCTGTTGAATTCTTCTTCTTCTCTCAATTTATGGCTCCTGTCCGTCATTCGACAGACAATCATGCCAGTGTCAAGTGATTTGTATTGAATACTTTTTAGTCAAGTCAGTCCATAGTCAAGTGGGCCATCATTTGTTTCGAAGAAAATGGTAGCGGTTTTCTTCAAAACATTAGAAACATTTTCGGTCAAATCAGGATATCATATATACAGACACTTTCATTCCAAATGCTTAAACTTTGTGCTAAGACCTCAAGTAATGTTGGTTAAAATGCCACCGAAATTACACAACACAACTCAAAATAACACTAGAAAAACCTTAGACGCAGATGAGAAAAATAATTAAAATGAAAAAGCTATGTTGCTTCCCAAATTGTCAGAAAACGAATCGCCTGTTGAATTGAATTGAGCTATGAAGAAACTACTAGGAACCAAGTTAGGCTAAATTGTTCTTTCAGCTTACTAAAGAGGTTACATTCAAATTTGAAAACGACTGACAAATTCAATGTTATGATAATGATATTATTCTATTTCTATATAAAATCTGTTGTGCATCAGACAAGATTTATGAGTTATGAAGAATTATGCTTTTATTCTTGTAGAAATATCCTTCTACTAATACGATGAATTTGAAATCTATTCGTTCAATTATTAAATATGTAAATGTACCTACAAAAATGTTCATGTTAATATTACCAATTAAAGCATCTTTCATGCTGATACAATGTAAGAACTTTTAGATTTAAACCAGCAAATAAAAGTAACAAGAGGTGAAATCGGCATGATTTCTATATGATGTCTCACCCAACTATTTGAACTAGTTTCCTTTTAGTATAGTTTATTGAATATGAATTTGTAAAATTCAATCAAAGAGCACGAATGGATTGCCTTGACCACAGATAAACAAATATTAGTGCCTTGACTAACCTGTAAGTTCTACCAGTAGTTTAACTTTTTGAAATTTTAAAATTCCATATGTTAATCAATGTTCAATACTAAAGGCCGCAAATTAATAGAATGGCGAACGGAACGTTCAACATTTTGAATCGGTCAAATTTTATTCTATTACCTGGTATTAGTTTAAGGTTAAGGATAAAAAAAAGGATAAGGGGAAGGAATATAGGTAGTGATAGTAAGAAGAAAGAGTTAATCAGTTATTATTTATAATACCTATAACTATTCCAAAATATTTGAAAATGTTAGTGTTGACTTAAAATGTTGTACCTATACTATAACTGTTATACAAACTAATCTTACTATTTATTTCATCGTGTTTAATCTTTGTTCAACCTATGCTACATTTCCAATAATTTAGGTATGTACTTACATACTACAATATGTATTGAATATGGGTAAGTAAATAAGGAAATCAATGGTGACAATACAATCTAAAATGTAAGTAATAAATAATAGCGTTTGCAAAGAGCTACAAATGCTCCATTGCATCATGTGTGTTTTATACATTTTTGTGTACCTGTATAAGTTGTGGTTTGCTTTGTTTATAAATGTGTTTTATACAAAGTATAATAATATAAAGTATAAACTAATCCATAACTATTGCCTTATACTTTCATGATTACTGACTCTTTTACAAATATGGTTTACTGTAAGTGTTCTGAAATTTGTAAATTTTAATAAAGATGAGGATGTGGTGTCTAGCCTAGTCGCGCTGGCAACACTAGCGACATGCTGGGCACACTTGCTTGGACGGCGTGGCCGGGCGGAGGGCATAACCTCGTATAATAATATATTTGTGTTTTAATGGATCTACAGAATCCCACACTTGGAAACCTACTCGTGGAAGCTGTAATCAGAGACTGGTACTTACACGTACACGGGAGTTTGAATACTGGTTTTATTTTAGTCCAATAGTATAATAAGATTTTTAGTCAATTTTGTATAATTTTCGATTGGCTGTTTTCAGCTTGTAGATTCATAATGTAGCCAAAATTAAAAGTTTCGTTGTAGCTACATCAATCTAGATCCTAATTTAGACATAGACAATCATTTATTTGCCACAAGAACACACAACACAATCAGGCTTAAAATACATATAGACGTAGATAAAATGGTACAAGAAAACAATGATAAAAAAAAGACAACTAAAACAGGTTTTTTACAAATATCAATAATAAATCAATTTAAAAGGCATATAAAATTAAAAACATAGACTTACATGATACAGAAGTACTAAATATATAAACTAATACCTATTTAATTTATATAACCTACCTAAAATTTATATAAAAACCTAATTTAATTTAATTTGAAATTCCATCCTCCATGGAAAGCGGTACTTATAATCAATCAGCGCATGGATTTTGAAAAACCCAAAATGATTTTTTATTTCCGCACCGCGAATTAAAAAATGTCATACCATCAATCATCTCAAATCCTAAACCCCATAATAACTTCTTTATCTCATAAAAACATATCCTACCTATCACATTTAAGCACTCGGGACTATCTTTTTGAATTTGATTGTTATGTTAAAAAGAATATTATAAATTGATTGCTTTAGGTAATATATTGTATTTATGCATTAGGTATTATTAGTTTGAGGCGTAGCGTGTGCTTATCTACACTTCTACACTAATATTATAAAGAGGAAACATTTGTATTTTTGTATGTTTGTATGTAACGAATAGGCTCAAAAACTACTGGTCCGATTTCAAAAATTCTTTCACCATTAGAATGCTACATTATCCCTGAGTAACATAGGCTATATTATATTTTCAGAAAAATTAGGGATCCTTACTAAAACTCCAATAATGTAACCCAAGGTGGAAAACAAATACCTTACATCGCGTGCGCTGCGAAAACTATTGATGATAGAACAAAATAATGTACTACGATTTTGCAGAATACGTCATTATCTACAAAAAATGTCGCGACAGCATATGTCTAGCTATTATAGTTATATCACAATAAGTGTTCTTTTATTAAAAAAAATTAATTGAAATGCCATCGCTAGAAAAGGCTCTTTATTTGTACCTCGGTATTAATCCTTACCCCAATAAATCTTATCATATTCAAGACTGGTTCAATACCTATACATTACTTCTTAAATTTTTCAAATCGGACATTCCATTCAAAAGATTTTAAAAATATAAGGTCACGGGGCGCGTTCTCACCCACCGCGGGCCCGGGCAAGGCGCGAGTTAGACGGGCGCGTGTAAATGACTCGAACCCACCACGGTCTAAGTTTATCCTAAAACATTGAAAAAAATTATGTCCACCCATGCGAAGCTGGGACAGGCCGCTAGTGTCTTATAAATTTGATTATGTTTACCTTTTTCTGTATGCTCACTAAACTTCAATAATATATTATACTAGCGGCCTGTCCCAGCTTCGCATGGGTGGTCATAAATTTTTTGAACATTTTAGGATAAACTTAGACCATGGGTTCGAGCCTCGCGTCTACTTATTTCACGCCCTTCTCCTTGAGTGAGTGAAATCGCACCCCGTGCGTGACCCGTGGACCCGTTAACATTTTTAATTTCGTCATATCTTTTGAATGGAATGTCCGATTTGAAAAATTTAAGAAGTAATCTATAGGTATTGAAACCGTCTTAATTATGAAATGATTTATTTGGATAAGGATTAATACCAAGGTACAAATAAAGACCCTTTTCTAGCGGAGGCATTTCAATTAATTTTTTATAATAAAAGAACACTTATTGTGACATAACTATAATAGTTAGACATATGCTGTCGCGACATTTTTTGTAGATGATAACGTGTTCTACAAAATCGTAGTACATTATTTTGTTTTATCTTCAATAGTTTTCGCAGCGCACGCGATGTAAGGTTTTTTGTTTTCCATCTTGGGTTACATTATTGAAGTTTTAGTAAGGATCCCTGATTTTTTTGAAAATATAATATAGCCTATGTTACTTAGGGATAATGTAGCATTCTAATGGTGAAAGAATTTTTGAAATCGGACCAGTAGTTTTTGAGCCTATTCGTTACATACAAAAATACAAAAATACAAAGTTTACCTCTTTATAATATTAGTGTAGATTACCTCTTTATAATATTAGTGTAGATGTAGATTACATTGTAAAAGGATCATACAAAAGAACGATAGGAACCAAGCCGTAAGTTTGTTGCCTGTTCTTCTAGGCTTTAGTCGCGTGGAACTGGCACCTAGAGTCACCTAGCTTTAAGACGTTTCAAAGTCATCCTTGTGATTTTATTGAATAAACCTTTTGACTTTGACTTTGACTATTGGCTATCAGAAAAATCAGGGGCCATAAAAAAGACGGCTAAAACGTGTAATGAGAAGAGATAGATGCTAAATCTTTAAGATCGATCAATATATTACCTACTATATTATATTTATAGAAATACAAGCTGGTGCCTGCGACTTCGTCTGCGCAGGATTAGTCACACAATATCTTTATAAATTGTAGCCTATGTGTTATTCTGATGTATAAGCTATATTATTGTCAAGTTTCATTAAAATCCATTAAGTAGTTTTTACGTGAAAGAGTAACAACCATCCATCCATCCATACTTACAAACTTTCGCGTTTATAATATTAGTAGGATTTTTTACAAAGGATAAGTTGAGTGACGCCACCATGCGAATCTCGGACAAGCATTCTTTACCTGTCACTGGTTCTTTTTACATTCCACAGTTGTGATCAAATAATGCGTTTCACGCAGCAGGGTGGTGGTTGTGCATAAATCATTGCTAAGTGAGATTGGACCCGATGTGTGAACTCGTAAATCAGCCGTGTAAATGAGACCCGGCCACGGAATAGGAAACAGCTGTTGTGATCGGAAATTTCACTCCATAGCTGGCTATGAAACGTAGTTTTTGTCAATTCGATCAACAATCAGTGTAGTAGTTAAGTTGTTGACAAAGCCTTTTACAAACAGCCTTTGACAAAGTTTCAAAGTGATCCTTGTGATTGTACTGAATAAAGACCGTTTTGATTTTGATTTTGATTTTGACTTTTTACAGCCGCTTGTATTTTCCATAGTTTTACAGTGATATTTTAAGAATCTTTTATATTTTATACCTAGCTTAATTTTTGACAAAGCCTGCTATACATGCAAATACAGCTGCATCTAAAATTATGTACCTACCCAGTGAATTTGTATTAACATTGTGTTTTTGTACGAACAAATTGATGTAACTAAGTGTTCCACAAAAGTCCCTATGGTTTGAAATAAATGGAGCTATTACTATATTATTAACTGATCGTAATTTAAATACATCATTTTTTGACCCCGCTGGAGGAGGAGACCCCATCCTTTATCAACATTTATTTTGATTTTTCGGTCATGAATATGAATATGAAATCCAATCCATCCCAAAGTTGTCTGCAAGAGATCGTTCGAGTGATGAGCAGGGTACCCTCTGATGCCCGCTTATCGTTGAATTTTGGGACTCATTGTATATAGTGTTTTTTTTTATAATACTTCCTGACAGAACAAGCACATGTCCCTGTGGTGATCATTCGCTTTCTAACCAAAATGTGTGTAAGAACAGCGTGTTGTAGTAGCTCATTTACGCCAAAACCGATCCGCAGTAACAGTCTAGTTAATCCCAAAGCTAAGGTTGCCTATACCAAAGCATTATATAAATTAATCGAATCTAAGGTAGATTTATCCAAGGAGATTAACTGCCTACCTGCTTAATTATGTCTGTACACATCGATTCGAAGGATTACCGCATGAATACGTAGGTAGTTATAGGTTACTAAAGGAACTAATTATTAATACAGGACGGTTTTTTATACAGGGTGTCTTAGACAATTTTCTTCTTATAGAACAGATTATCCAGGCTCTTGGAACTAATGCCCGTTTTATGAGGGATCTTAGTATGAGGGACTTTTTTTTTAAAATGTAAATGATAGAAAAACCGTCGCACCAACAACACCAGGGGCATTGTCGTTGCGTTGCCTACCCTGAAGGACTTTATTAAAAAAATTCTTGAAGCTGTTCATGTTGGCGGAAAAACCTCTGATAGTAGCTCTGTCCACAGTTTATGGGTATGGGGGAGAAATGATCTTGAAAAACGGACAGTGCGTGAAACCCAAGGATCTAGTATGTGTGGATGAGCTCGATCCCGGTGCCGAGAGGAGCGGTGGTAAAATCTTGACGCCGGGACTATTATTGTATTTATGTTTGATGCATGTTTGAATTATAGTAATTTGAAAAATTGAATGATAGTAATTTTTTTACTAAGTTTTTAAACTTTGAACTACATTATACAGCCCATGCCCGTCAACTTACTTTATGTGCCTGTAATTTCAGCAGCACCCACACCTTTCAAATCGAAACGCAGCACCACTACTCAGCGACAGAAATAGGCATGGCTACCAGTTGGCTACACATTAGGCGTTACACATTAATGCATACTCCAAACAACGATACATACAATACATATCATAGTAAAAACAAGACGGCACGTTGAGAACGAAATAAAACGAGTCTCACGATTTGCAGCGTTCAACTTCAAAAACTTCAAAGTGGTAGTTTGATGGGCAGCCGTGTGTACTTCCCCGGATGATCCCTTTGCAAAGAGCTTTACCTAATCTGATCTGTGCAATTACAAGGATAATCTTCAACCTATTCGTATGAGACGCTCCAATTATACAGACGTACCTACCCATATAGCTTCGTTAAGCTGTTAGTAATAAACACGCGAACCTACATACTTGCCTACAGTGGAGTATAGCATGTCGGTCTATTTATTATAAATACAGTACTACCTTTGCCAATGTGATAAGATTAAACTAGATACAGATATTATTAGGCTCTTAGCACTTGGCGATTAGCATTAGTTCTAACTCGTTTTTAAAGCACTACAGGTGACTAAATCGTTTTATTCGTTTTGTACTTAAGGCGAAGACAAGAACTAATGTACCTCTCGCTCGCACGTTTCGACATGTTGAAAGATATAAAATAACTAAACTCATTTTCGAAAAATAGCAATCAACCATTTTCAATCAACAGCTTAGTAAAAATTTCATTTTGATCGATACATGTTTTCATACTCAAAAGTTTACTAGTTTTCGTACATGTAAAGTAAACTTTTGAGTAGGGAAACATGTATCGATCAAAATGTAATTTTTACTAAACTGTGTGCAATGATTGCACACAAAATGGTTGATTGCTATTTTTCGAAAATGAGTTTAGTGATTTTATATCTTTCAACGTGTCGAAACGTGCGAGTGAGAGTTACATTAGCTCTTGTCCTCGCCTTAACTTGGTAGGAAAACTTGTTTGGATCAAAATTATACGTCAGTGGAAAGAAATGCTAAAGCTAAATGCTAAAGCGCCAAAATGCTACTTGTGGGAAATCAAGTTAAAAACTTTTCTTTTTAGAAAAAAACATTTTCTATATAAATAATCATTTTTTATTTTAATTGGTTTATTAAAATGTCATAGTAATTTTAAAATTGTATCTATTTTTATGAAACATTTTCAGTTGTACCTACATCTCTTCTATTTCATTAAATAACTGTCGCTTATGCAAAAGTGTTCTAAAAGTTAGTCAGAAAAAAACTGCCATTCTACCGAAAATAAAAGAAAATCAATTCTATCAACAAGTAGTAATAAAAAAACTCTACTAGCCAGAATTGCAGCAACTCAATGCAATTATTTTTAACATGACTTTCACATGTAATTATAGACACCTATATAAAAGGCAATCAGACGTGTGATAACTTTTATTAACCAATCTGAGGACCTTTCTCTAAGCAGTATAGGTAGGTAGCCTAGTCAAAGGTTGGCCGTTACGACGAAAGCTTAAATGTAGGTAAGACTGACATTCGTTTAATTACTTTAGACCCCAAAATAATAATTAGATACCTTTTTATGTACATACATAAAATTACTTGTGGGCACGCGCCAAATGTAATATTTGAACGTATTTAAGAGTATTAGAGCTCTTTGTGAAGGGCTCGTCCGGGGAAGTACTACCACCACGCCTTTTTCTGCCGCCAAGCAGCGTTGCTGTGTTTCGGTTTGAAGAGTGTGGTTGCCGGTGTAATTACAGGCACATGAGGCTTAATATCTGTATGCCTCAAGTTGATGAACGCAGGGCAGTGCATCGTAGGGCACGTTCCTATCGTGCGTAACTTACGAGGCAATGCTTTGTTGTAGGTGACAGTTACCACTTAACATCAGGTGGGCCTTCTGCTTGTTCCATCAGCTAGTTGTATAATATATATAATATGACACCTTAGATAACCTTAAAAAATCTTACGTTGGTAGCTGGTACTAAGAGATCTGAGGAGATAACTACCGAGCACGGGGATTATAGTCATAAGCTATGACCAAGTTTCTACCAACTTTATATTAAAAAAAATAAAATAATGTGATGTGTTTTCTGGGTATTCTGTTTGTCTATACCTGTCCGTTCGGTTTTTTTTGTGTGTAGGTATGTCATATAAATGTATCTTCTTTCTTTTCTTCCTTCTATAGTCGTATAGCTCTTTCGGTTTATATCTCTATGTCTATTTATAGGAGCGCGGCACACCGTCCTCGTCAAATCGATCTAGCGAAGCCATACGATACCTTTTCTTGAGGCATTAATATTGTTCAGCGCTTTATGACTATTGAATTTTATAAAATAATTCTTAATTCTTGGTAGTGATGCCTAAACCATAGTGCTAAAGGTTTTTGAGCATATTATTTGATTACCATTTGGCAAAGTACCGACGAAAATGACCGACATAGTTCGAAGGAAGCTGAAGTGGTGGGTAGGCCATATAGCCTGACGAACTGATAACCGCTTGGGAAAGTTTATAAAATGGTGACCACGGGCCGAAACACAGCAACGCTGCTTGGCGCCAGAAAAAGGCATGGTGGTAGTACTTCCCCGGACGAGCCCTTCACAAAGAGCTCTACTACTCTTAAAAACTACTCTACACCTTTTGTCCATCAACTTGAGGCATACAGAAGCCTAGCAGTGGACTTCTTTAGGCAAGCGGCGCGGCGCGCAACGGTCCAACTGTCTATACAATAATACATTCCAATAAGCAATGAGATGGAATGAGAGCCTTGCGAGTTTTAAGACTTTTTGCCGCATTATATTTTCTGCAGCGATCGCTCCTGAATTATTTACATCGAGTAGAGTATTGGGTTCTTACAGCCCTTCTTGGATGTTTCAATTTGATTGCGGGTGCTATTTTGTTGCATATATTTTTATAGGGATAGTTGTAAAAATATATTTATTTTAGCCCTTTTTGTACGAGCCGCTGAAATAAAACCTTGATTGGGATGGTTGATAAAAATGGCTGAAAATTGCCTATGGAGATTCGTCTAGCTAAGTTTTTACGCTTTTATATAGTGTAGTACTTTTGTATAGTATAGTTTTAGTGTGCTTTGTCTAGATATTCTGATAATAATTATGTTCTTTATCAACGCCAGCTTCAATGATAGAAAGCAGTTACCAAAAGCTTATAACTGAAACTATGTACCTTTGGATTTTTCGGTGAAGGAAATCATCGTGATGAAACCAGATAGTATTCTAAGAGCGGCGAGGGGTTTGCAGCCTGTCACATATGGAATACCAACTATTCCAATGATTGAACGTACCTACCTCTGACTAGCCCCACAGACATCCTAAAAAAAATAAGTTAGTAATTGGATATCGTTGGGGATATCTACCGTGCCTGGGTATCAAAGCTACAAGGTTTTTGTAGGCCATGGCTTAAAGACATAATTTTTAGCGTCTTTCGCCTTATCTTATAAACGCTAAAAATCTAATAAAACATAAGTTCTTAGGCTGGGCTATAGAAACCGATTCTATTACTACTCCTTAGCATATTTAAGCAATTGCAACACGCGAGCTACTTCGTCAAAATACGCTTTCAAACATTCAATTTAATAACTAGCTCAATTTCAACCTGCAACGGAAACGATACCTTATGTACCTCAATATTAAAGTGAAAATAGAGTATCGTTTTCGAAGAGGGTTGTAAGTACGCTCTGTATTGAGTTACCTGGCTATAATTACGGGTATCAGCATTTAAGCTGGCATCATCAGCCTAATGATCTGATTTCTGAAACGCTAATGAGATCAGTTTCAATATTGGTATAGGTATTGGCCTATTAATTAGATACGATCAATTACAGGGCGGCAAAATGTATTCTTTATTTAAAAGATAGTTTTATGATTGGTGTCTATGAAAAAAAGTTAATTCTTCATAATTTTTCTTTTAGTTTTTTTTTACGCGTACTATATTGATACTTAGACAGATTTTCTGCTATAGTATTGTGTTTAAAGGAAGTGCATGTTAAGGATAGCGATATTAATTAGGAGGGCTTGCTTATTAGTACTTTTATCTAGAAGATTTCAACATCATCAGCATGTATGAAGAAAGTCAAAGTCAAAAGGTATTTATTCAATAAAATCGCAAGGATCACTTTGAAACGTCTTAAAGCTAGGTGACTCTAGGTGCCAGTTTCACGCGACCAAAGCCTAGAAGAATAGGCAACAAACTTACGGCTTGGTTCCTACCGTTCTTTTATATGATCCTTTTACAAAGTAATATAATACAATATTGAAGTTTATAGTTAAAGTTTATTTATTTAGTGAGGCGTAGGCATACAGAAAAAGGTAAACATAATCAAATTTATAAGAAGTCCTTAGAACTCCGTAAAAGTCTAGTAGGTAGTCAGTTTCATAATTCTATTGAAGAGTTAAATTAGGTCTTTTGAAATGTGTGGTCATAACTGCCAGAATAGCTCTAACAGAGAAGATTCGATGAATTTCATTTTTTCTCTTATCTTTTCGCATTTTATTTCACTCAACACATTCTTGCAATCCATTTTCATTTTATTTACATTACATTTTATTTTACCGATGCATACCTACCGCCCGTCTTGCTGACACGGATAATTATTTATTGCGTTACGAGTACCTTAAATCATATTTTATCGTCGGTTAAATGCGAATTAAGATCTTTACGACCATGTTCTCGGTTTCTTGTGGCGCCATCTATAAAGAAGGCGAAGACAGGGAAGAACAGTGTTTGGGGCTTAAGTTTGACAGTTATGATGACAACTGAATGACTAATTGGTTTGGAGATGGGATCGACCGAGTTCATGAAAACTGATCATTGATCATTATTTTATTCAAAAAAGCAACATATATAGTTTATAAGAAGTCCTTAGAAGTCCGTAAAAGTCTAGTAGGTAGTCAGTTTCATATTTCTATTGAAGAGTTAAATCAGGTCTTTTGAAATGTGTGGACCTCACGAACAAAAAGTACCAATTAGAAAATGGAGAAAAGACTGAGGATCAGACTCCGACCCCCCACGTCCTTCACGTCTACACTGACGGCTCGAAACAAAAACTGGGAGCGGGTTGCGGCTTCTACTGTCCTGAAACAGGGCTATCCCGCGCGCAACCTCTCAGTAAATCAACGACCGCCCTCCAGGCAGAAACACTTGGGCTCTCCCTGGCAACAGGAGAAATGCTCTCATCAGTAAAGTCTATGACGGCCGCAGCCACTGCAAACGAACAGACAACTATTATTTTCACAACAGACAGCGCAGCACTGATTAACGCATTGAGAAGATCTGACACAAGGTCAGCTTCCCTTGTACAGTGTCACACTGCGCTTCAAAATCTGTCTGACACGCATAGTGTTAAAATAAGATGGACAAAGAGTCACGGCTCATGTTCAGGTAACAACGAGGCTGACTCCCTAGCAAGAGAGGGCGCGAAACAGGCACCGACAATAAATGACATAGGTCTATGCAAACCTACGTCGGTAGAGATAAAAAACAGGCTGAAGATGCATTCTCAGAAGGAACACCAAAAGCAATGGGAGCGCAGATCAGACTGCAAACATACAAAAACAATGCTTCCAGCCACGAACAGGCACTTAACAACCATCCTGTTAAAGCTGAGACGCGAAGATCTAAAGCAGAATAGCTCTAACAGAGAAGATTCGATGAACGATAACGATAACGAGAAGATAAACCTATACCTACTTGGAAAAGTTCAGTATAATAATTTGATAACTAAATTTATTACGTAATTTATACAAGCTCAACACAAATCGGTTAATAACACGAATTTAGCGGTATTTATTCAATCTATCAGTATTTTCGTTATCAGACAAAACTACTTCCATATTTGCGTTGCGTAGCTCGGCCGATCCGCTGACACGGCCCCGGGCGGCCGGCCTGCATCCGGGGGATGACAGACATACATTTACACAATGCTTAAATATAGCTATTGGCCAAATAATCCGCCTGATATGTGCCTGTTAGTGATAGTAACGAAAAATATTGCAAAATAAATTTAAAACCGCATTTGGGACAAAAAAATATCATGAGCCGTGTTATGAATGACTGAATGAATGAATGAATGTAAATTCTTTATAGATACACTTTACAATCTAACAAAACAAGAAAAGATATATAACAATTAAAGATATACAAATGTATAATGGATGGTCTTATCGCTAAAACGTGTTTTTATCCAGACAACCTTTGAATCCATCCATTTATCATAATCAGCCCATGTAAGTTATGTTGGATGTAATTCTAGTTTATATTCAAGCACTTTTAGTATTTATAAAATTAAAGATAATTTAAATAATTATTCGCTTCTCGAATTTATCAATTTAAATTAGTACGTAAAAAATTCAGTAAAAAAAGATTTTCCGCTGTTAATGAATTTTGGATAAGTAAGTAAAATAATGCGCTAATTGGATATTGATACCTACCATTCTTGGAAAAAATACAGTGAAACACTTTCAATCTTTTTTATTTTTTACACGTGGATAAAGTTATTTTGAAAATACCTCGAAAACAATATTTCAGTTCAATTCTTTGCTCATTTTGACAGATAATCTTGTAGGTAATTGTCCAAAGGATTAATGAAATTTTTTAGTCTAGTCAGTCAGTCATATTACGTATCCTCGGGCTGTCTAGTCATGTTTTGAATTAAATGGCGGCGGTTTCTTAAAACCTATGAGAAACATTTTTAACATATTTAAACTTAAATATAACTAGTAGTTCGCCCCGAACTGAGATCTCGTGATGCGACCCGTCGAACGCATCAAAACTTTGAGTAGGTAGTAGTCAGAGGCAAGTCCAAACAATATCTTTGAACTTTTTTCTGACAACCGCCTACTAACTTGGTATGGTAACCAAGTTTCAACTCTATTGGACTATTTATTGAAGAGTTCCGTTGAACAGACCTTGGCTCCATCATCAGACCTGGTCATCGTTACCATTTTATAAGAACTTAGTACCTCCTTAATTTATTTCAAGAAAAAAAAATAAGAAAAAGCAAAGGAACTGGCCGACCACTAGAAAAACCTTGATGTCAACGAAACTCTTAGAGATGGGAGCTCTTGGATCGCTGGTTATCGAAATTTATCTTTTTTGTTGTGTCTCAAAAACCGAGCGTCCCAGAAAAAAAGTAAAAATTATTTTTGAATGTCCAAACAAAGCCCTTTCATATGACATGAAACTTGATTTTTTTATGTAACTTTTTTTATTTTTGCCCCCTTAAAAAACCCCATATCTTAATAACCCTCAATCCGATTTTACTCATATACTTACCAGTAAATTTCTCAAGTGCAATCTATCGACATACCAAATTTCATGCAGATCGGATCAACGGTTCGAAAGTTATCGCCAGACAAACATACATACATACATACATACATAAAATGCCAAATCGCCCAAGTTGAAACTAAGATCTTCGTTCGCTTCGCTCACTCGATCAATAAATACCTACACTCTCATTCAAAATGCTCAGACTTTGTGCTAAGACCCCAAGTAATGTTGGTTCTTTTTGGACATTATTCGTGCAAATCTAAAATACCACCAAAATTACAGAACTTGCAATAACACAAAAAAACAGAAAACGATATGTCAGTTTGAATCGATCTGCTAATGAAGTGCTGTCAGCTTGTCAATCAACGCAATGAAACATCCTTACTCCTATATATTTACGAACATAATACACTTTTCCTGCTCATTGTGACTTGCGAGATGAAATCAAAAATCCATTACGCCAATTTGACTTACTTACTATATAAAAAGAAAAAAGTTCACGACATTGATCCCCAGGCACGGTTGATATCACTTCACATCTTATGTACTAGCTTTAATATATTTGGTATGAAGTTGAAATAATTATAATTTGGGCTTGTAGTTTAAAAAATACAGAATAGGAATTATGACAGTTCCTTACACAGACTCATTCGATTACTTAAATCTGGTCTTTAGTACAGATATTGCTAGAGAAATCCAAACTAAGTGGCAGTAAGAAGGTAAAGAATACTTAAAAAAAAGTATAATGATCATATTTTTTAAGGTAGCTACGAAAAAGACTCAGAGCCGTTCTCAGAAGCCTATATAACCAGCAGTGGATTTCTTTAGTAGACTACTCTACTAAAGAAATCCACTGCTGGTTATATAGGCTGGTTATATAGGCAGAGCCGTTCTCAGAAGCCTATATAACCAGCAGTGGATTTCTTTAGTAGACTACTCTACTAAAGAAATCCACTGCTGGTTATATAGGCTTCTGAGAACGGCTATGAGTCTTTTTCATTCACCACATTTATAATGTCGTCGATCAAATCATCCTTCAACAATCAGGAAGCGTCAGTTATCAATGCATCTTATTCCACAATGAGATGAATGGTCTACCGAAGATGAACAGACAGGGTGATAAGTTGATGAAGATAAATTAAGTACTTGTGTTCTCGACGCGACGGTTAATTGAATCAGTGTCTGTAAGCGTACTTGCACATGCAGCGGACAAACAGTAGCGGAAAATAACTTTAAGAAAATCCAACACACGGAAAAACATAAAAGAAAAACTTTTCGTGAAATGAACTACAAATCAAATAGACATCTGTAGATATATTTTTTGTTTTTGTTATATTTTTAAAAACCGCTTAATCAATTTCGATAATATTTATATGGGATAAAATGGAATGGAATGACGATGAAAATGAATAAAATTTTTATAATATTTTTATTAACATTTTTATACAGTTCTTAAGGTTACATTAGTAACAAACTGTGCATCGTTTACACTCAGCTCATATCCATGGAAATGTGCAGAGACATGTAGAGACAGGCGCAGGGAATTACCGTCCACGCGAATTGTAGCGCGAATGGCTAAATGTAAACGCGACATTAGATTTTGCCATTGTGAACTGAAAATATTAGCTACTGAAAATATTGCCAAGTAATGAAGCGGAACTGTCTATCAACTTGAGGCATAAATGCTGTTCAGCCTCATGTGCTAATCATTTCATCGGAATACAATTGCAACCGAAACACAGCAACGCTACTTGACGGCAGAAATAGCATGTTATATATTTTTTTTGTATTATATAATATTTCTTTGTACGCTGTATGTATTTTATGTAAACCTAGCTGTAAGTTTTCCCAAAATTGTTAAAATAAAAATAAATTAAATAATACTTCCCGGTCGAGTCCTTCACAAAGACCTTTACTACTAACTAATACAACGTATTCTATGCTAATACAACGGCTAAAATAGCATTTAAGGCGAAGACAAGAGCTAATGTGACTCTCGCTCGCACGTTGTTTCCTATGTTTCCCATGTTTTCCTATTCAAAAATTTGGTTTACTAGTTTTCGTACACAAGCAAACTTTTAAGTAGGAAAACTTGTATCGATCAAAATGAAATTTTTAGTAAACTGTGTGCAATGTGATTGCACACAAAATGGTTGATTGCGATTTTTCGAAAATGAGTTTAGTGATTTTATATCTTTCAACATGTCGAAACGTGCGAGCGAGAGTCACATTAGCTCTTGTCTTCGCCTTAACGATACTCACTGTCCGCTAGCCGTTAATTTCGGTGTATCTTCAAACCTCGAAACTAGGCGCCAGAGTATACCATAAACATTCACGCAATCATGCGATTATAGCTCTTAGTCCAAACTAATCAACACCAATTATTGCATACATGTAGCTTCAACAACGAAAGCCATGAAACCGATTTTAACAGCTTCATTTTGCCGATTAAAAAGTTGTTGCTAAGTTTATTAATAAACCAAATAACTCAGCCTCTTCTCTTCGACACCAATAATTTTATGTCTTGAAAAATTTTGAAAGGTGCGAGGAAGACGTAATTATAGACGGTTGTTGCGTCTTAAGGGGCTGACAACTATCAAACAACTTCTCGCTCGCACGTTTCGACATGTTGAAAAATTTAAAATCACTAAACTCATTTTCGAAAAATCGCAATCAACCATTTTGTGTGCAATCACATTGCACACAGTTTAGTAAAAATTTCATTTTGATCGATACATGTTTTCCTACTCAAAAGTTTGGTTTACTAGTTTTCATACATAAGCAAACTTTTAAGTAGGAAAACATGTATCGATCAAAATGAAATTTTTACTAAACTGTGTGCAATGTGATTGCACACAAAATGGTTGATTGCGATTTTTCGAAAATGAGTTTAGTGATTTTATATCTTTCAACATGTCGAAACGTGCGAGCGAGAGTCACATTAGCTCTTGTCTTCGCCTTAACAAAGTCCTTCAGGTAGGCAACGCAATGTCAACTCCCCTGGTGTTGTTGGTGTGTATGGGCGATGGTGACCACTTTCCATAATCTAAATATAGATAAATCTGCCACATGCCACGGCCTGTCGGCCGTATGCCCATTATCTGTCTTTAACATAGTATGTAAATTTAGCTATAACAAAGTATTAGACAAGTTTGTGTAAGCCCTGACAGCGGTAACTAAGTTTATAGGCCACCGCGGCACCAAGCTTTGTTCGTCACTACAAACTTCTAGCTTGGTAAAATCCTACTTTCTCGAGGTTTTGCTAAGTCGTTTTTCTACTTACAAAGCCACAAGAGATACCGAGAGGCACTTACGCTGACAACTGTCAGGCAACTTCTCGCTCGCACATATCAACATTTTTGAAGATCAGTGAAAAACAATAATATTATTGTTTGAGTTTTTCACACAGTTTGTATAAATATTGGTTTTGATTCAAACAGTAATGTACAAATGGATTTTATTAGCGAAAAATTTAGGAGCGTCATGCTACGCAATACTCTCAACCCCTCACTCATAGTATACCAATTTAAAGCAAAATGTGGGTAGGTAGGTATATTTTAAAGTGCCAAATATAAAATTTAAACGTACCTATATACACTTACCTTAGCCATAGTTAGGTTCATTAAGAGTTGCCAAATAGCGACATCACACAGATATTTTGATTGTATAAAACCTTTGTCCACAATGTTGGCATTACGTGTAGAATGCCCTAACAGCTTGCAATTATTAATACTAAGCTCACCCAACTCGATCCAATTGCGGAAGATTTATTCAAATTGGATCCATCCTTGTTTAGTGTAACCCACTTTGTAAATAGTTTAGCGACATTTATTTACTGGAGCGTGAAATTGTTAATTAAATTACTTAGTCAATGGATATCAACGAGCCTAATCTGATTTGTGTAGAAATTGACGTGAAAATTTGAAGTTACTGCAATTTGATTCATCCAACTAATGTTTGAAATAGCTCTGCCAACTTTATAAATAATTCTTGCTACTGATAAAAAGATTTAGGTAGGAATAGTTTAAAATCCCAGAATTGGTTTTATCATTATAAAAGATTATGAAAAACTCTCATAACTACGCACATATTATACTTGTTCAATCTAACACTATTTGGCATATTTTTTCTATTAATTTAGATGACGATTAATTCTGCGGTCACTTAGCACTCTTCTCTCTCTTCTCTTGTCGTGTCACTAGTTTCTTTTGAAACAGTGTGGTGAAAGGATTTTAAGTGCGCCTCAAGAGGCTCCTTTCGAGCACTTGACATGTTATAGAACTTCTTACGTTGAACGACATGCCGGTTTCCTCACGATGTTTTCCTTTACCGTTTGAGAGTACTGGCATTGTGCACATGCATTTTTTAACAGAAAAACTCATTGGTGCACGACCGGTTTCGAACCCACGACCTTAGGATCGGAAGGCGGGGCCGCTACCACTAGACCACCAGTGCTCTCTTCACTTAGCACTGTAGATCGTTCACAAAGGTCACCTAAGCTTGTGATTTGAAGACAAAACTTTATTTCTCAATCGTATGTTTTTAGACCCAAATAAATAACAGAGCGTATTCAGATCGCACTTTCTTTTGTAAATATAGAGTTGCAACAGACTCTCGCGTAGGTAAGATTTGTTAGGAGTTAACTTACGTAGCTGAGATAAATCAAGTTTATGTGACGCCTTCTGCCACAGTTCGATTTATGTGGCTGAGCATCCTCCACTATATTCTATAGGTAAATAACTATTTCTGGAGCTCCAAACTTTTACCTTTTAGTGGAAGATTTATTTTCGTTGAACCAACTAAGTATTTTTTCTTTGAATTTACTTTCGATCAAATGCTGTCTTGTCAACTCTTTTTGTTTTGAGTGCTGTTGGTTTTCTTATAAATAAATAAATAATACCTCTACATATCTGCATTAACATAAAATTATAGATAATAAGTTTGTCGGTACTTATGTAAACATTTTTGATAATTTTTACGCGCATTTTTATGTATTTTTATATCTTCTTCAGAATATTATAATCAGCATCTACGAAATTGACAGCCACTCCAATTGATGACACTTGAAAACAGATAAGATCTCAGATCGTGTTACTTGTTTCATAAATCGTTCAAAAATTACTTGACGAGTTAAAATAAACACTACTTTCACTGAAACGACACGATAATTGCGACCTTCGTTACCGCTCAATGTATACGTGACTTAATTTGAATAATAAGAAATATTTCTCAATTTCGTTTTTTTCCAAAGGTGAATGATATTTTAAAATATTTACGAGTGCCCTAAAAGTTAAATTGGCATTATAATTAAGTATCTTTGAATACGTGACTATTCTGTCTGACAAATAATCTGAATGTATAACAAACTAGCGGCCTGTCCCAGCTTCGCATGGGTGGTCATAAATTTTTTGAACATTTTAGGCTAAACTTAGACCGTGGGTTCAAGCCTCGCGTCTACTTATTTCATACATTTGCACGCCAGAGAGTGAAATCGCACCCCGAGCGCGACCCGTGGACCCGTTAACGTTTTTAATTTCGTCATATCTTTTGAATGGAATGTCCGATTTGAAAAATTTAAGAAGTAATCTATATTGAAACCGTATTGAAACCGTCTTAATTATGAAAAGATTTATTTGGATAAGGATTAATACCAAGGTACAAATAAAGACCCTTTTCTAGTGGCGGCATTTCAATTATTTTTTTATAATAAAAGAACACTTATTGTGACATAACTATAATAGTTAGACATATGCTGTCGCGACATTTTTTGTAGATGATGACGTGTTCTACAAAATCGTAGTACATTATTTTGTTCTATCATCAATCGTTTTCGCAGCGCACGCGATGTAAGGTTTTTGGTTTCCACCTTGGGTTACATTATTGGAGTTTTAGTAAGGATCCCTGATTTTTTTGGAAATATAATATAGCCTATGTTACTCAGGGATAATGTAGCATTCTAATGGTGAAAGAATTTTTGAAATCGGACCAGTAGTTTTTGAGCCTATTCGTTACATACAAAAATACAAAAATACAAAGCTTTCCTCTTTATAATATTAGTGTAGATTTGATCGATATTTTTTCCAGTTAAAAAGTGAAGTTAGGTAAGTAAGCAAGGCTACATTTAACTTCATTTAATATCAAACAAAAAATATACTTAAAATCCCCATTTTTTTTATAATTTTTTACTGTATTTGGATTGCTTAGAAACCATCATATTTGAACACAAAGACTAATAATTAGGGCCGATAATAATAAGGCATTTATTCCACGTCGCCCCGCTATGTAAATGATTATGATAATTTGGACGGCACGTAAATGGAGCAGAATTGTGGAGTCATGGTGGAGTTGGCATTCGAAGGTGGTTTCCCGGCCACGTAACCGGTGTAGTGACGGGCGTGATGCAGCAAATAGAAGGGGTGTGTGGTACAATTATAAAGCTTTGGGCTAGTATGAAAAAAATATAACCAAACATTGAACTCTTGTGCTTCTTCAAAACAAAAATCATATCAACTTATATATTAAAACGTTTATTTTGTGTCACAAAAACGAAGAAGAGATACAACGAACAATATTGGTTAGGACTATAAATCGGTCGTCACTCAGCTTTGTGCTATAATAGTTTTATGATCTACTGTAACGCTGGTCTTCCGCGATGCCGTGCACTTGTTTGGGTTGATCGGGTGAGAGAGAAAGATGATGATGATGACTTCTGCATTTTATTGCACTAAACAAAAAATCTCTTTTTGCAAAGTCCGCTCATCCAACAAAAGGTCATCTTGATATGATTAAGATAGTTGATAAAATGTATTTTAATTTCGTACTTCTTTTGTTTCAGGTAAGACAAATATACAATGAAGAACACGGTCAAAATGAAAAGTAAAAAGGAATTACATCTAAAAGTCAGCAACACTTCCAGCAGCGCAAGTACCGATCTTTTTACGAACTATGCGACCGTCAAATTTGACATTTCTATTCGTAAAAACGGGTTTTAGCGATTTTTTCGCGATTTTGACGAAAGGCGTGATATTCGTAAAATTTTAGCGAATTTCGCTAAAATGCGAGTAGGTATGGTAGTACTTTTGATTTCACGATCGTGTTGTCAAATTCGTGTATTTAAGCGAATTGGAAGAATCATTTTCACAAATCCATAGACATCTGTGTTCAAAACAGAAAGTTTCCGAGTTGCCATTTTACAATTATCGCGAAAATTGACTATCGTATGCGATCGTCAAAAGATAGAGACCCCGAGTTCCGTACTCGCACAATTCGTCAAAATATCACGAATTTGACGATCGCTAAATTTAGCGAAATGAGTTCCGTACTTGCACTGCAGGTTACACTGAGATGATTTTGTTAGTGGAGTCCAGAATATTGGTACAGAATATTAAAAGGCTACTATTGAAAGCTTGCGATGTGCAAGGTGCCCTTACACAGGTCCCATTACACCATGATGCAGTACATGCCAAACCAGCTTATGGCAGCTTAAGAGACTGCTGGGTATATCTTAATTTATTTTACGTGTCTTTGCATGTCAGCCATTAAAATAATGACTACCAAGTATCGTAAAATATTAGGTATTCATAATTATAAATTCAGACCTACATAGTTTTGGTATACTAAACGTAAAAGTAGAAAATAAACATATAGGTATAGGCGTGTTCCGCAAATAGTATGTGCCGATGGACGGACAATGTGTCTGTCCAGATTTTTTTTTATTCCGATCTCCCTGTTTTTGTGCCGACCCTACTTAATGAAAGACGATGATGATGATGATGATGCGTTAGGTAGTTGAGTCTTTTTATCGCAACTCTTTCAACTTGAGCGTTTATAAAAGTACCTACTGACTCGATATTTAAACCCGCGTAGGCGTCAACGTAAAGTCATATTTCAGTCTTTTGTGTCGAATATCTTTATTGCTTTAGCTATTCATTACTGCCTTATTAAATAATGTATGAGAAATCTGTGCTGGTTACATTCAAGTTGCAACAGAATTTTGTCCTCGAATAAACCTGTCATCAATCGTAGGGTCGTTGTGTTGCCTGTTCTTCTGGGCTTGGTCGCGTGGAACTGAACTGACACCTAGATTCACCTAGCCTTAAGACGTCTCAAAGTGATCCTTGTGATTCAACTGAATTCAAAGTCAAAAGGCTAAATGCCTTTTGACTTTGACTATGAGGGAAAGTTTTCTCAGAGTGACGCTATCCGTCAGAATAAAATATAGCCGTCTCTTCTTACTTGATTAAAACAATGACCGTTGGACCGAAGACATTGTGAGGATGGCGGGAAGTTGGTGGATGAAGAAGACTCTCTTTATTCAGGAATCGTTCTTCCTGGAAATGTATAGGAACTCTCTATAGTGTGTTTATAGGTTCCATTCTTTAGGATGATATTAAATTCTGAATGACATTTTCTTGGGGTTTTATTGACAGCCTTCACAGTTCAGTTGGTAGTTCTCCTTCTGCGCCGTAGGCCGTGGGTTCAATCACCACAGAAAACAGATATTTGTGTGATGAACATAGATGTTTGTGTTCTGTCTGGGTGTAATTATATATTAAAAGTATGTATTTTCAAAAAAAAGTATAAATGTATTATATCTGATAGTTGGGTCCCATATTACAAGCTTAGGTTGGGGCTAGATAGTGCTGTGTGGTAAGTCCACCAATATTTATTTATTTATATATTATTTTTGCCGCAAAAATATTAAGTAGACGGAGGCAAATACTGTAAAAACGAAGCATCAGTAATTTTCTTTAGGCTTGGTTGGTTTGAACTGGCGGCACTTAGATTCACTAGTTCATTAACTTTGAAAGAGATCCTTGGGGTTTTATTGAATTAAAAAACGCTTTTGCTTTGACGTCGGGAGTCACAGACAACAGCCAGTCTGCAACTAATAAAATTATCTATCTACTGAAAATTTAAATAAAATCGAGAGAAATCGAGAGTAGTAGAGTTCTTTGTGAACGGCTCGCCCGGGAAGTACCACCACCATACATATTTCTGCCGCCAAGCAGGGTTGCTGTGTTTTAGTTTGAAGGGTGGTGGTTGCCGGTGAAATTTCAGGTTCATAAAGCTTAATATCTGTACGCATCAGGACGCAGGGCAGTGCATCGTAGTGCAGGTTCCTATCGTGCGTCACTAACGAGACAATGCGTTGTTATAGGTCTCTTCTCTTATCGTGCCACTAATATCTTTCGAAACAGTGTGGTGAAAGGATTTTATGTGCGCCTCAAGAGGCTCCTTTCAAGCACTTGACACATGTTATAGAACTTTTTAGGTTCTACGACATACCGGCTTCCTCACGATGTTTTCCTTCACCGTT
This sequence comes from Chloroclysta siterata, assembly GCA_932294275.1. NCBI lineage: Eukaryota > Metazoa > Arthropoda > Insecta > Lepidoptera > Geometridae > Chloroclysta > Chloroclysta siterata. Next base: position 10,773,055 of record OW028598.1, read on the forward strand.
TGAGAGTACTGGCATTGTGCACATACATTTTAGAACAGAAAAACTCATTGGTGCACGACCGGTTTCGATCCCACGACCTTAGGATCGGAAGGCGGGGCCAATACCACTTGACCACCAGTGCTCTCAGCTATAGGTGATGGTTTGCGCTTAACATCAGGTGGGCCATTTACTTGTTCCATTAGCAAGTAGTATAAAAAGAACAAGAACTATCATTATTCAAGGCTCACTTTAAAACGTCTTAGCTTAAAATGATTTAGAAGGTACCATAAGTACGAAAACTAGTAACGCAAACTATTGAATAGGAAAACTTGTATCTATCAAAATGAATTTTTTACTCAACTGTGTCTAATGTGATTGCACACAAAATGGTTGATTGCGATTTTTCGAAAATGGGTTTAGTAATTTTATGATCTTCCAGCATGTCGAAACGGCGAGCGAGAGTTATATTAGCTCTTGTATTCGCCTTAAAGCTAGGTGTATCTGGGTGTCAGTTCCACACTACCAAGCCTAGAAGAACAGGCAGAATGGAAACCTTTACTGCTTGGCCCATAGCGTTTATTTTGGATATTTTGTAGGTACTTGTTTATGGTATGGTTGTTTATGGTATCCCCATATTCCACATGCATACATTATAATGGCCAATAAAAAAACAATAATTATTTTTTATAGCCATTAAATTGAAACCTCACCGAATTAGTGACAGGTTGGCGCTGAGCCGAAAAGGGAATTAAATTAATTAGTAGGCGTTTAGATGCGGCAGTAATCGTAAAATTGCTTATTAGGATTTTATTTATGTTTGAAATGTTTCTGCTATTGTGCAAGTAGTTCCTCATTACAAACAAAGATTCTGCTATAGTATGTATTATCCTAAACTAACTAACCCGTCCTTGCTATTTATATTTTTGATTTTACTCTTGGAAAATTTCATGTTTGCAATTCTTGTACTCTCAAACGGTAAAGGAAAACATAGTGAGGAAACCAGTTAGTGTTTTAATAGTGGCGATGGGCTTGCAAACTGTCACGTGCCAAGTATTTTAAGACCTTATTATTATTATTCTTTTTTATGCCAAAGCTGGCAGACGAGCATACGGGCCACCTGATGGAAAGTAGTCACCGTTGCCCATAGACACCTGCAACACCAGAAGCGATGCTGATGGGCTTCCGGCAAAAAAATAAAAAATCAATAAATAAATTTAAAAAATATATGAGTAAATGCCATCAAATTCGACACTTGATACCATGGAGGTATTTAGTCTAAGCTTGATACTATTCTACTCATTATCTGCTTCTGTAAAAAAATTGCTCGCGATACCTACACTGAAACAAAATGCGTGCGTTTGAAGATGGGACGTATTTTAGACGAGGTATATTCATACTCGTGTTTTGGCGTTCGTGCGAAGGTCGGCGCTTACACGCGCGATTCATTATAAGCAGCATGATTGGATGATTTTCGTCACGTAGTATACAGAGTGTAATATTATTCACGAAATTTTCAGGGAGTTAAAGTACTATCAATATGATAACTTTTTTATTAAGGAAGCAATACTGTAAGCGCGAAAAAAAAACTATTGTTACGTACAAAAGTTCAGTACTTGCGTAGCTAGGGAAAGTTGATGGAATAAAGTATCTATTGATCGTTTTTTTCGATAGAAAAAGTGGTTCATATCTACGATTCAAATTTTCAGGCGCTACTATTACAATCTGTATAGTATATTGACGCTTGTGCGCACACGCACGTAGGTTATACGAGCTTAAGGAAAGTGAAACACTAAGCTCAATTTTCAAAGTTAGAGGTTACAAACAATAGGTGTTCCTCTTTTGTCCTTTTTTATAAATTTGATAGCCCACTTGGTCTTGAGGCTAACTAGGCAGCTATAAGAATTGCATTATCTACAGCTTGGCGACAGAAATAAATGGTCATTCTAGACTTGGGAATAACTTTTTTCACAAAGAGCTATGCATCCTTCTACTAAGCAAAAGTCTTTGTAGAAGAGTAGTAGAGCTTTTTGTGTGTGGCTCGTCCGGGAAGTACTACCACCACGCCTTTTTCTGTCGCCAAGCAGCGTTGCTGTGTTTCGGGTTGAAGAGTGTGGTTGCCGGTGTAATTACAGGTTTAACCTGTATGCCTCAAGTTGATGGACGCAGTGTAGTGCATAGTTTGGCACGTTCCTATCGTGCGTGACTGACGAGGCAATGCTTTGTTATTGGTGATGGTTACCACTTAACATCAGGTGGGCCATCTGCTTGTTCCATAAGCTAGTTGTATAAAAAAAACTGTTTATAAATATGTAAACAAAAGCTATCTACATCGTTAGGTGTTAATACCATGCCACTTCATATCAGCACGTTAGTCCGCAGCAGCGTGCATATCGGCTCAAATTGCCCACTAGTACTGAAGAAAACCAATAGCCCAGTTTTCACGCCACTGGTTTTATTGAAAAGCTACGCCATTCCTACAGCTTTTTCCACAATCACTATGTTATTCCAGTTTGTTTTACACTCTTTGCAGTGCTTAGCTTTGGTTAGCTGGCGCTCGTTTTGTTCTTTATAACAAGACTTACTGAGGGAAATTGTTTGGTTTTCTTTACATTGTAATATTAAAATTAAAAAGACACAACACAAGAGCATAATTTTATCAAACCTACTGCTATACAACTGTTAGAGTAACCCTTATGAATGAATGTATGAAAATACTTTATTGTACACCAAACAAAGAGTAGTAGAGCTCTTTGTGAAGGGCTCGTCCGGGGAATTACTACCACCACGCCTTTTTCTGCCGCCAAGCAGCGTTGCTGTTTCGGTTTGAAAAGTGTGGTTGCCGGTGTAATTACGGGCACATGAGGCTCCTCAAGTTGATGGACGCAGGGCAGTGCATCGTAGGGCACGTTCCTATCGTGCGTGACTTAAGAGGTAACGCTTTGTTATAGGTGATGTTTACCACGGGCCATGTGCTTGTTCCATCAGATACCTCTAGTTGTATAAAAAAAAAAAAACAACAGCACACAAATAAAAATAAAACTGTACCTTCCTACCTGTAAACTGGGTTATCTAATCGCTATAAACGGTCTTTTCCTGAGCGATTTCTTTCATATGTTAATACATAGGTTGGTAATAAAACACTTACTTCAAATTACAAAAAAATATCTTTGAGTGAAGGATCATAAATATACAAAAAAAGATATACGTGTGTCAATTTGTTCTGACAGTAAGCTGTTCTACAAATGATTCTGTTTATTAAAATAAAAACAATCATTTAGGATTTTATTGTTTCATATTAAAACTGTCTATCTTATTAAGTTTTATAGAAGCAGTACGGCGAGACAAATTGATATTGTTTTGCTTTCCTTTATTATACAGTTAACTGTACATCAGGCTACTCTCCCATCCGCCTACGGGACCGTTCACCTACAATACGGCAGAGTCACGTAGAAAGCAGGTAACCAGCGATAACAAAACAAGCAGGTACCATTTATTCCGGCAATCTCGACTCAGCCTTAAAAATGCCGAAGACTCGCAGTTATATACAGACTCAGCAGCGGTTTGCGGAGTGTGAGAAAATAAATAATAACGCGCGTGGTTATTTCATTTTACATAACGACTTTTGGTTCATATTATTTTTGTTTACAAAGAAAATTACAAATACTACAGGTATGTTAAAAGCACAATTTTCAATGACTTTTTGCATGTCTGCTGTCAGCAATCGCTGTATGATATCAGAACAATATGCGTTCGAAAGAAAACGGGTATTACTGGAAACGAACTGGCGCCGAAATGTAAATTCCTAAGCTAGGTAGCTGCATTATTTATTATCTGTAGATGTCTGCTTTCTGTGCAAATGAGGCTTTTTAGCCCCAGTTGCGTGGTCACCTAACGCAGGCATGCTTTATGGGTCCAATAAAAATATAATATAAACTAAAACATTTCAAGTAACCTTTATGAAATTGTATCGTTAAATTTTATTATTGAAACCATCGACATTCACTGATTGGAATGGTAATAAGTATTCGTTTGTGAGTATTTAAAAATGGTATGTACCTATTTTTATACATTTCATAACTTTGTGGCAGTCACATGCAAGCAACCTCTTCTGAATTTGATGCACCAACAATGCACACTTTCGACTCCGAAGGCAAAAAACGAATATTTTTGTATACCTCCAACATCGATAAGTCGCTATTCGTTTTTTTAGCTTTGACGCGACGCGACGTTACAATAAAGTGAAATTTTTTCATCACAAAATACGTCGCTTTGAGAAGCATCAATTCTATGATGGAGACACACATCACAAATCGGAGAACTTATTGATGTCGATAACAATTCAGACTTGACTTAGCGAGTAATATATAGCACAAACGGTCGTTCAATAACTTAGTTAGTCACTAGTTACATCAAACTAATATCACATGTAGGTAGAAGTTCAATATAAGAAAATTTACTGGTTAAATGTAAAGCGTGGGTGTAGCTTTATAAGGTGTTCGAATTACCTTGATCTAGTTAGCAAACAATGCCTTCAAGTTTCTAGTAAGTAAACGGGTCTAATTTGTAAGGTATATCGCTTAATAAAATAAACAGGTATTTGCATTTATATTTGATTTATACAGCGTCAGTGGCAAAAAATTTGGATCATCGTAAAGCGCTTTTTTAGAACAGGCTGGATGGTATGGGATTGCCTTGCCGCCTTTAGTGTAGGTAGGAAGTAAGTTAAGCCAACAACATCTTAAAAGATAAAGTATAAAACTACTATAATTAAAAAAAAAAAAATTGTCGACTGTTTCAGTAAGTAATTGAACTTTTTAGTACAATTATTTTCCTCAGAACATCACTGTGCTATACGAAGCACGTCCCTTGTTCAATCCCGCACTGTCGGGAAGACGTATCTGCTTGTCTTGTGGGTTTCTTGTAGATCGTGATCATGTACTGGAGATTATTCCTTTTTGTAGGTTTAATCCTTTAGGGACGTGTTTTGTAGCTGTTGTTTAAAAAGAATCAGTAAAAAGTTGTGTAAAGTTTTTACAAGGTATTAAAGTACCAACACATCTGATACCAACTTCTAAAAAAATTTAAAAATGTGGATATGTGACTAATGTAAAATTTGGACGTACCTCAGACTACCCTCCTTTAAAATCTTCAAAGAATCTTAAGTTAGTACCTACTTGATACCGAGAGATCTAGGGGATATAGGTCGCAAGTAATAATGGGGTAATAAGGTACGGTATACGCTTCTATAATAAACTTCCAGAAAGTGCCACTGGGCTTCCTATTAGAAAATTTAAAGCATACATTAAGAATAATCTAATAAGTAAAGCTTATTATACTTTAGATAGCTATATTGATGATAAAAGTGCGTGGCCCGATGTCCCGGTCGCTCTGCCCATCGGCAGCTAACATGTCTGCAATGTCTGTACTGTACCTACTATTGTGTGTTTTATTTTTCTCTGATTTAATAGATTGTATTTAATTTTATGCATTAGGTATTATTAGTTTGACGCGTAGCGTGCGCTGTCTTATAAATTTGATTATGTTTACCTTTTTCTGTATGCCTACGCCTCACTTAACTTCAATAATATATTATATTACATTGTAAAAGGATCATACAAAAGAACGGTAGGAACCAAGCCGTAAGTTTGTTGCCTGTTCTTCTAGGCTTTGGTCGCGTGGAACTGGCACCTAGAGTCACCTAGCTTTAAGACGTTTCAAAGTGATCCTTGTGATTTTATTGAATAAATACCTATTGACTGACTTAAGTAATTTATTTACATAATTTAAATAGTATTTTATTATTTATTTTAGACTAACTATAATCTATCATTTCTTTAAGACCTACTTTATTATATATTAGTAATATTTCCATCTTTGTTATTGACAAGTTTAGAGAATGTGAAGGCAATAAATGGGAGGCGACCTAAATTTTCTTAAAAAATTGCATAGGTAATGAACAAAGTAGTTTCTACTGCGATTTTCAGTGTTCGACCAACTATTTTATATGTATATCGCCTTAAGTCCTGTGTTTTTGCTTTAACTTTAACTATAAAACGCGACACAATTTTTACTGCTGCGATTTTCAGTGTTCGGTCAGCTTTAGTTTGTATATTGTGTATCTGTCTAGTGATAAAAATAAATAAATAAATCTTTCTAAAAAAAGGATAACTCAACTCTTATTGTCTCTTATTGTGTGGAGTCCAGGCCGAACATTTTTAATATTCCGAAGAACTACTAATGGCAGTAACTGGCTAATACCGGTCAGTGAACAAACGTTGACTAATGGAAGTCAGACGCACATTACTTTCTAAACGAAAACATAAATAATTAACAACATCGCGACTGTAACAGTCAATTAAGAAACTAATCTTAAGAGGCTGACAACTAACAAAAAAAAACTTGCTGATATTTTTGCTGAACGTTTTAAATGGCACGATTAAAATCGTTGTTTGAGATTTTTCATAGTAATTTTCAGTAATTTTAATTCTTCAATAAAATTTGTACAGGGCAGGGCCGTTGCAGGGCAAGGCATCATAGGGCACATTCCTATCGAGCGTGGCGATGGTTACCACTTAACATCAGGTTCTTCTACTTCTCCAGTGCTATATACTTGTGTCACCAGAAAGATGTATAAAAAAAAATATTTGAACTATGATATGGCTATTTTGTAATTAAACTACAACATCTTAGATTGACTCAGTTAAAACTTTCACTGCTGCACAAGTTATTTTATTGAGGCGAAACTACACCCTGTCTGAAACAATATCTTCCAAAAAAAAAAATAGGTAAGAGCTCAAGCATATCCCTCGTGAAAAGATTATTTTTTATTAAACTCCTATTTCTTCGTATGTACGAGTGAGTTTCATGAAAAAATAGTAGTACTATAGAGATTCTATAACTAGGTTTTTTTTACTCTGGATTCTATATTTCACCTCCAAGATAGTCAACACCCTTGCATAAAAATATTACTGTACATGACTGGATTCAAACCTCCAGCCAGATCGGTAGGCGGAGTCGCTTCAACCAAACCACCAGTGCTCTACTTTCTAAGAGCTTTTTAAGTACTCTACGGCGGAACTTTACAGCGTATAACAAAATAAATGTTATTCCGTCATCTTGTGGACTTACGGGCACAGCTGGGAAAAATAAGCACATTTTTAAAGACCTCTGTGGCGACTTACCGGCGTAGAGCGTGTTTGATACACGTGACGGGACAAGTTATTTAGTTGTTTTTTTTATACAACTAGGTACTTGATGAAACAAGCAGATCCAACTGATGTTAAGTGGTAACCATCACCTATAACAAAGCATTGCATCGTAAGTCATGCACGATAGGAACGTGCCCTATGATGCACTGCCCTGCGCCCATCAACTTGAGGCATAGGTACAGATGTTAAGCCTCATGTGCCTGTAATTACACCGGCAACCACACTCTTCAAACCGAAACACAGGAACGCTGCTTGGCGGCAGAAAAAGGCGTGGTGGCAGTAATTCCCCGGACGAGCCCTTCACAAAGAGCTCTACTACTCTTAAAATATAAATAGTATGGGTTCCTGACGGACGGCGGCCTCGTGGTCGGCCAAGAAAGCGTTGGCGGGACGATCTGGATGCCTTTGAAGGTAAATTGTGGGAGGAGACTCGGGATAGGAAGAACTGGAAGTCCTTGGGGGAGGCCTTTGCCCAGCAGGAAAATAAAATAGGCTAAGCAAAAAAAAATATAATAATTTGTTTGATACTCACGGTACAAAACTCTAGTGATATAGTTTCAATACTTTTTAGTCAAGTCAGTCCATAGTCCCCAACTACCTATATACTATCCAATATACTATACCTATATACTATACTACCCAAGGGACTATCGGCTATAGTCCAGGCGACGAGTAGTTTCTCACGACTTATGAAAATGTGACTCATGCCACGAGTAGTTAGTTAAGGGGCTGACAACTATCAAACAACTTCTCGCTCGCAGTTTTCGACATGTTGAAAGATGTAAAATCATTAATGTCATTTTCGAAAAATCGCAATCAACCATTTTGTTTACAATCACTTTGCACACAGTTTAGTAAAAAATTCATTTTGATCAATACAAGTTTTCCTACTTAAAAGTTTGCTTATGTACGAAAACTAGTAAAGCTAACTTTTGAGTAGGAAAACATGTATCGAAAATGAGTTTAGTGATTTTATATCTTTCAACATGTCGAAACGTGCGAGCGAGAGTCACATTAGCTCTTGTCTTCGCCTTAAGAGTTAGTAGAGCTCTTTGTGAAAGGCTCGTCCGGGGAAGTACTGCCTTTTTCTGCAGCCAAGCAGCGTTGATGTGTTTCGGATTGAAGAGTGTGGTTGCCGGTATAATTACAGGCACATGAGGCTTAACAGCTGTATGCCTCAAGTTGATGGACGCAGGGCAGTGCATCGTAGGGCACGTTCATATCGTGCGTGACTTACGTGGCAATGCTTTGTTATAGGTGATGGTTACCACTTAACATCAGGTGGGCCATCTGCTTGTTCCATCAGCTAGTAATATAAAAATAAAAAAAGAGTTACTAGTTTTGGTTAAGAACTCAGCTTTGGTAAATTCGGAATCAGAAGCTTATGAGATTTTTCTTTTGTCGAGTAACAATTTAAGTTTAAAATTGTTCTTTACTATTTGAAGTCGGGAGATCTTTTTCATAAAAACCTGCCTGGAAAAGACTGGCTATCAGCAATTTGTACGTAGGTACAAATGTAGAATGTTTTTTTTTTTACTTTTGCGATCATGTCACATATTAAATACTACACAGGTATTTATCGCGTACCTATATCCTTATTTATTATCCCGACGTTTTGGAAATGTTGCAATAGCCGAAAAGTCTACACGCGACCAAGGATATTGTAACATATCCGAACCATCGGAAAAATGAATAAGGTAACGCGATAAATACTCGTGTAATTTGCTAAATCTGACTATGACGTCAAGCACAAGCAGTGGAAAATAGTGGAACACAAGAAATAGCTATTATCTCCCTAGTTCTAGTTATAAAACGAATGGAAGCAATGTAATTATGTTGACTCGTCTGTATTAATAACGTAGTTACGAGTAGGTACGTCCCAAGGAGCTTATTGCACCGGCACGGCGCTTTCACGTTGTTTGTGACTTGAGACGAACGAGCTTCTGGACTTAGTTATAAGTCTCATCACAGTACGAAATGGAAACAGCTTCACAATTTTGATACCAGGCACGGTAGATATTAACCCAAGTACCAGAGTCTTTGTGGACGTCTAAGGGGGGTATAAAGAGGTACGTCCAAACATTATATTACAATGTGTGTATGTGCACACATTGTGCAGTAGTTAGTATTCCATACGTGATAAGTTGCAACCCCATCTAGATTTACATGACAAGGACTGGAAATAAGGAATAATAACATCTATGAAGTAATTAAAGATGCTAGCAACCGCTTACATATTTTATTATTTGTGAAGATATAAAATCACTGAATGTAGAAAAAATTGCAAAGAAACAAGTTTTGGAGAATAAGATTACAAAGGTTCAACGTATCATTTATTTCATCTATCAGTTGCCACAGTTCTCATCAATCGATCTACTAATTTGATTTAAATGCATAAATTTTATGAAACATGACTAGGTAAATAATACCAAAAAAAATCAGCTTCCTAGCTATTAGGGCTTGACGACATTGTGAAAAATGACCAATTTTATTTATTTATTCATTATATTCATTCAGCGTGGCCAATGCAGCCAGTGTCTTGGGGACGCTTCCGATTGGCACTGATTTGGATCAGTTGAGCTATCTCTAGATTGTTTGCAACGGTCTGCAGATAGCTTAACTGTTTTATATGTCTTTTGTACATTTTGTGTAATTTAATTTGTAAAACAATGTTTTATTTATTAATAAATTATAATTATGAAGTCCAGAGGTTGGTATATTGTGGTTGTAAAGCTCTTCATACGAACGATGTTTACTTTAGAGTCGCTACAGGCGTAGCCTTTTCCAGTCAATGCTGCTCTTGAAGACGTCATAGGTTTAATTTAATTCCGCTGTACGAGTTCGCATCATTTTTATTTCTTTACCTCGTTTTCCTATAAAATATAATGCCTAAGAAAGTCTTATGTATTTTAAAGACAAATTTATGATGAATATAAGTCAAAGTCAAAAGGTATTTATTCAATGAAATCACAAGGATCACTTTGACACTTCTTAAAGCTAGGTGAATCTAGGTGCCAGTTCCACGCGACCAAATACTTTAAGAACAGGCCGTTCTTTTCTATGATCTTTGTATACTGTTCGACAAATATGTTATCATCTAGCTCAAGGACCAGCGGTTAAGGCTGTGCGTTGTCTATATGTCAGTCAGTCAGTCAGTCAGGACTTTGATTCTTATAGTATTAGAGATAGAGATCAATCAATCGAACGGATTAAACAGTACCACAGCATACATAATAGCACTACGTAGGTACAACACCATCTAGAAATTGATTAGAAAGCATACTTTTTTATGAATGTTCCTCATTTGTATATTACTTTTTTATTAATTACTAGCAGCTGCCTACGGTTCGCTGGCGTATAAAAAGCGATTGCTAACATTATTCATGTTCATTTTTTCTACCCCGTTACCGGTATTAGGGATGTAAAGTAGCAGTTATGTTCATCCACGAACCATTATTTCTAAGCTTAATCCCAATATATTCAGTGGCTAGGGCGTGATTCAGTCGCAAACATCGTAACTTTCGCATCTATATATTAGAGAAAGAGGAAAGAAAAGAAAGTAATTATTATTACTCGCTATTCTTAGAACAAAGACATTGACGCACATAATTATAATGCCTTAAGTACCTAACCTACCAACATAGTTGTCAGGGTGTGGAAATTTATCCGTCTTATTATAAAAATATCAGTTAAACTAGGTTTAAACCTGGTACCAACTAGTCTTGGTTTAACCCGGTGTCAAAGTTGGTTCCTGGTCTAAACTCGTTCGTATTACTCCGCCTTATTATAAAACGTGACATAAAGATAAATCAAAGATGTTACTATACTTAGACCATGACTTAGACAAACGTTATTATAAAACGTAGTTTATCTCATAAACCATTGTTTGCCTATGGTCTAAAGATAAACTCGATAGACCCCTAGTTTAAATATGGTTTAACTGGTAAAACTCGTTACTTTGATTTTCGTTTTTTACTATGTTGTGTGTGATCAATGTTATAATATAACAATTTATGTGAGTCCTGGTAACTAATAAAAGTAGGTGATTGTTTTAATTGTTGTATGAGGAAAGTATGAAATCTGCCTTTTTTTACTTTAACTACTGTTTTCTCCTGTTTTTTTATTGGTGAGCTGATGTTTCATGTCACTGACCGCCACCACTCTGACGCGCTTTATTAGACGGCGTGATCGAATAAATCCATTCGACCTATGTGATGAAGATTTTCGATATAAATATCGTTTTACAAAACGTTTTGGCGACAAAATTGTAAAGCTAGTGCGTAACGATTTGCCCCACGATCCTCGAGGATGCCCCTTTAGCCCTGAAATGCAGGTGGTTTGCGCGTTACGCAACTGGGGTCGTCATGAAGTAAGTTAACTTTTTAATAGTTTTTTGGCAGTTCTTCTGGTAGGTACCTACGTTTCAAGAATACGTACCTACCTACGTAAAAACAATCACAAACTAATTTCGGGGAATTGGGTTCCTTTATAGAATTGCCATACTTACCTTACTACCTATTAAATCTTTTGACATTGACTTTTGATATGAAAAGCCAAAATATGAATTAAGCTAAATGCAAAATTTTCATGCAAAAGAGTCAAGAAATATGCTAAATTTAGCACTAAAAATGCTAAAACAGCAACACTGCGCTCTACTCCGATAAACGCATCCGTACCCCAAGTATGAGTTCTGCTTACCATATATGTTTCGTTTTTCGTTTTTGTTCCGTGTTCATTGCGGGTTTTGTAAAGTTCCATATCGGTATCCCTATCGCGTCTTCATACAAAACCCGCAATGAACACGGAACATGCGGGTTTTGTAAAGTTCCATATCGGTATCCCTGTCGCGTCTTCATACAAAACCCGCAATGAACACGGAACAAAAACGAATCGTTTTTGCTCCGTGCTCATTGCGGGTTTTGTAAAGTTCCGTGTCGGTGTCCCTATCGCGTCTTCATACAAAACCCGCAATGAGCACGGAACAAAACCGAAAAACGAAATATGGTAAACCAAAGTCGTACTTGGGGTAGGTATATAAAAAAAAATCGTGTGAAATATAAATCCTAACTAAATTAAAAAAAACTAAATAAATATTTTAAGAACAAATTGATTAATCTTGTACTTAATTAAAAAAAATCTTCAAAAGACATCATCTGTAAAGAAAATATCAACACCTCATAGACGGAATGTTGCATCGGGATTGTGCTTGAATGACTGAGAAAAAAATACAACGAAAACGTGGTAACAACTAGTCTTGGTATCAAAGTTAATTCATAGTCTAAACTTGTTCGTATTACAAAACACAGTTTAATCAAGGATTACATAAAACCAGAGTTAGTCCATAGTTTAACTAATATCCACAGATATTATGCAGGCTATAGTCATATAATCATACTACCTCGTCTTTCGTTGTATTTTTCCCTCAGTCATTCTACCACCAACAGAGTTGTTTGTTGATATTTTCTGTATTTTGATGTTTTAGATACATTTTTATAAATAAAATATTATTCAATTTGTTGGTATAATAACGTTTTTTTATATCAAGCAAGCACCATTTAGTTTAGAACTTTTTACACACAACCTACAATATTACTATCTGACTGATGCGTGTAACGGAGAAGTGTTGAGCTCGCTCCATTTTATTATTATTGATACGATCTCTACTTTAAAAAAAGCACGCAAGATCTAACTGCAAAAATAAACAAAAGGAAAAAAAAACAAAACGTAAGACTAGGTGGTATGGTCTTAGAACTATAGCCTGCTCCGAAGAAAATAAAAAAAAACCATTTTAATAATATTGAAAGAAAAAGGAACAAAATTCTCCACCGAGCATTACCGAGAGATAAAAGAAATATGATTTATATACTTACTAAATTTATCATTGATGGGACAGAAATACGGATCCAAAATCCTGAGAAACCTGTAGCCCAGCAAGCATCATGGAGCAGTTACAAGCATACCTAACAATACATTGAAGATGCTAGTTGGAGACACACTTGGAGGTCTACTCTACTATCATATTGCTTCCCTGCGTATGCTGGTTCAAGTCAATTAGCGACAGACAAATGTAGAAAGAAGTGACTTATTCAAATTGTGTGAGCCCGGAGACAGTATCATAACAGTCGGAGGTTACAATATTCAAGATCTGTTTATTGGAAAAGATATTACTACATTTTTAGAAGGAAAGGCTCTATACCGGATTTGAAGTGATAAAAACTTGTTAGAGAAGAATTACATCACTATTCTGTACCCCTCGCATCAAAAAACTATTTTGTGTGTCTAATGTGCTGCAATTTTAGGTTCAATAAATGAAACTATTTAAATACATTAATTTGGTTTTATTACAGAATAATAATCCTTGTATAGGTAAGTATTTAAAAATTGCTGGTTTTAATTATTCTACATATAAAAGGATATTTTAAAATTTCTTTGGGAATACTGTTGGCTAATGCCTGCTTGATGACTTCCAGATAAGGCATATTGCTGCCCGAGGTGCTAGAAAATCCTATTGCTAAATTTTGCACATAGACTTTATAATTGTCTTCTTTGACTGGGTTATAGGTATATTACTTTCATAGACTTAGACCGCTTGCTATGTAGCACATGTGATGATTCAATCAGGGAGTCATTCCTTTAGGCAGTACTGAAACCTGAAATAATGATTAACAACTTAAAACAGCCCTGTAATTCTAATTAGTGGTGAGGGAAAGAGATCTGCATGGACATCCTGCAATGGGGTGTATTGTGCATTGCTCAATACATGCTCACAGCTCAGTTGGTAAAGTTCTGCCTTCTATGCTGGAGGGTGTGGGTTCAATCTCCACCAAGAAGAAATATTTGTTCTCTGTCTGGGTAGGTATTATAAAATATTATGAGTAGGTAGTTATTTACAAAAAAAATATCCAAAGATTATATCAGCTATCTGGTTCCCATAGTACAAGCTCTGCTTAGTTTGGGGCTAGATAGTGTTGTATGGAATGTCCACAATATTTATTAGTTTATGATATTCTATTATTATACGATTTCCTCGCAGCATTTAAGCAGATATTATCTTTTAGCTTTCTGCAAACTTTTGAATGCGATGTTTTGAAAACGCCGACAGATTAGTGCTTGCATTTCGTCCCTAAAGCTATCTAAGGCAGGAAATTCCGGAATCTGATCGTCCAACTCGTCTTCTACTCCATTAGGATTGTTCCTGTCGTACGAATTCAGCCTACAATGACAAAAAACAGTTGGAATAATTGTGATGAAACTTAGCCTCTGATTATTGATAGATGTCTAGATATTTACCTTTTCTATGAGAGCGCCTTTTTTACCAGTGGTACATGCTTTTCTTTTCCGTAGCTCATCCTTTATTTGAAGTGCACTCCACTTCGAATACATTTTAGAGATCTTTAAACCTACAATTAGGTTTTTGATTTGACAAAAACGTAAGTAAACAAATCATATCAGCTGTGCTGTGGCGGCCATTTTACCAGATAAACCATTGTTAAACCAAGGATCTATCAGGTTTATTTATACTAGATAAACTACGTTTTATAATAACGTTTGGTCTAAGTCACGGTCTAACTATAGTAACATCTTCGATTTATCTTTAAACCACGTTTTATAATAAGGCGGTATGAGTTTCCAATAGGTCAGCCTGATGTCATTCTCCTATTCTAGTGGGCGATAATTACTACCCATAAAGTCATTATCGACTCGAGAATCTGGTTTCAGAAATAGGAACTACGTTAATGCGATGACTACTCCTAGTATACCTCTCGCTCGCACATTTCAACCTTTTGAAAGATATAAAATTGATTGAGATATGAAACTGAAATTATTTACGAAAAATCGAAACAAGGTTGTGTTGAAAACATCCCGCAGTTATTGATTGCATGTTATGTGGATTAGACCAACAAGGCTGAGAAGATGGGCATTGTGGGCAAGTCTATTCCATCTAAACTCCTGTCTTGGGCAGAACAGCGCTTGTAAATAAGGCCATGAAAAAAACGTTAAAAAAGAGTCATCCTTAACCCGTGACTCGAACCCAAGAATGAGACAAAAAACAGGAGTACTTTTTTCGCTTCCGTGTGTCATTGCCGTACAGTCTTATAAAATAACGATGTAAATATAATTATTCCACAATAGGGCTGGTTTGACCATCTCAAAGTAACGTTGGTATCGTTTCTCTTCTGATTGAAATATTTGCTTTTTATAAAAGTCTATCCGCCGGTTTCTGAAAGCTCGATCAAAACTAATCGGATGTCAAGTCACTTGCTGTCTCTATCTAGTTCGATGTAATAGCTGAAATGGCGAGTGACTTGACATCCGATTAGTTTTGATCGAGCTTTCAGAAACCGGCCGTAAGATTGTTTTTTTTTTGACGATTAGCATTACACGGAAATGGAAAAAACCCCTTTTTCATGAATGAATAATTAAAAAAAAATAAGTTACAAAAATTGCGTTTATTTAATTTACTTATTTAAACCCTGTGGATAGCACAACGCACTTCCTACACATCCCATCCGGTATTAGAAGATCAATGACGTATTGTCTAAGTAATGGATTAGCTCACCATTGTTCAACGTCGACGTAGGTATAATACGTGCTTTAATGGAATTACATTTTATATCGGATGACTTAGGAAAGGCTTTTTGGTTTATGGCTTTATCATGAGGATGCCCAAGCTTTTTTTTTGGAATTTAAAGCTGAAGGCACAAAGCCTTGGACTATTTGTCTTGTATTTGTACCTTAGATATCGAATACATAGCAAACTCATATTTTTGTAAGTTTGACCTTTTTCTTTTCCATCCACCGATTTCCTGCGATCATCATAATATTTTTTTAACTCCTGCAAATTACCTATCATCGTTTTTCAATCTGGTTCTATGCTACCGTTTATTGTTTCATATAAATAGGTAGTAGTACTTTTATGTTTTATAGATAGATAGATAGAAACTACTTTATTGCATGAATAAAACATACTGTACATAGGCGAGCTTAATGCTAGATATCATTATCTACCAGCTAACCTTTGGGTAATGAGAATAAATTTTTGGGTAGTGCATATTAGATGAAGGCCTATGCTGCAAAGATATAGAAAAGTACATAACTAAGTGTTTCAAAACAAACAAACTAAATTTAGGTCTTAAATAAACATACTAAATTAATATTAAAATATACATATATATAACATAACTCACCTAAGTAATAACAATAGAAAAAAAAGCATATAGTTTTACCTATTTTCATCTAGTTTGAGAATTTTAAGCCCAATACATATTTCATGGAAAGAGATGCAGGGCGAGGCCTATCTACATCTACATCTACATCTACACTAATCTACACTAATATTATAAAGAGAAAAGATTTGTATTTTTGTTGTTTTGTTGTTTTGTTGTTTTGTATGTAACGAATAGGCTCAAAAACTACTGGTCCGATTTCAAAAATTCTTTCACCATTAGAATGCTACATTATCCCTGAGTAACATAGGCTATATTATATTTTCAAAAAAATCAGGGATCCTTACTAAAACTCCAATAATGTAACCCAAGGTGGAAAAAGAAAACCTTACATCGCGTGCGCTGCGAAAACTATTGATGATAGAACAAAATAATGTACTACGACTTTGCAGAACACATCATTATCTACAAAAAATGTCGCGACAGCATATGTCTAACTATTATAGTTATGTCACAATAAGTGTTCTTTTATTATAAAAATTTAATTGAAATGCCGCCGCTAGAAAAGGGTGTTTATTTGTGCCTTGGTATTAATCCTTATCAAAATAAATCATTTCATAATTAAGACGGTTTCAATACCTATAGATTACTTCTTAAATTTTTCAAATCGGACATTCCATTCAAAAGATATGACGAAATTAAAAATGTTAACGGGTCCACGGGTCACGCTCGGGGTGCGATTTCAGTCACTCAAGGAGAAGGACGTGCAAATGTATGAAATTAGTAGACGCGAGGCTCGAACCCACGGTCTAAGTTTATCCTAAAATGTTCAAAAAATTTATGACCACCCATGCGAAGCTGGGACAGGCCGCTAGTAATATTATAAAGAGGTAACATTTGTATTTTTGTATTTTTGTATTTTTGTATGTAACGAATAGGCTCAAAAACTACTGGTCCAATTTCAAAAATTCTTTCACCACTAGAATGCTACATTATCCCTGAGTAACATAGGTTATATTATATTTTCAAAAAAATCAGGGATCCTTACTAAAACTTCAATAATGTAACCCAAGGTGGAAAACAAAAACCTTACATCGCGTGCGCTGCGAAAACTATTGAAGATAGAACAAAATAATGTACTACGATTTTGTAGAACACGTCATCATCTACAAAAAATGTCGCAACAGCATATGTCTAACTATTATAGTTATGTCACAATAAGTGTTCTTTTATTATAAAAAATTAATTAAAATGCCTCCGCTAGAAAAGGGTCTTCATTTGTACCTTGGTATTAATCCTTATCCAAATAAATCATTTCATAATTAAGACGGTTTCAATACCTATAGATTACTTCTTAAATTTTTCAAATCGGACATTCCATTCAAAAGATATGACGAAATTAAAAATGTTAACGGGTCCACGGGTCACGCGCGGGTTGCGATTTCACTCACTCAAGGAGAAGCGCGTGCAAATGTATGAAATAAGTAGACGCGAGGCTCGAACCCACGGTCTAAGTTTATCCTAAAATGTTCAAAAAATTTATGACCACCCATGCGAAGCTGGGACAGGCCGCTAGTTATATATATTATGTTCACTGGACTTTTCAATTCTGAATTTTAGGAAAATGTAAAAAAAAAACTCGCGTAAAGAAGCTTACATTTTAGCATCAGGGTATGTTCCCTACTCCAATCGCTTTCCATAAAGTGCGCTCGCTAAAAGATCTAAGTAAATATTTTTGCAATGCGGCGCTTAACAATAACGTCGACGAGTGTAATGAAGAAATCTTTCTGTCACATTTTCATATTTACCGCTCGCGATATAAGGTTGTAAATCGTGTGTGGATTGCAAGTGACAGTTGTAAGTTTGCAATCGTGTCTGAACGCCGCGGGGACCGGAATAACGAGCGCAGCCGGCGCCGGCGATCCTCTTTGAGTCTTAAAAATTAGCTTTGATATTTTTGTGTTGACTGTACCTACTGAAGCAATTTGCTCATCGCCTATTAAAAACTCTAACAAAAAAACGTAAACTTTACCGGAGATACTCGGGGCTAAATTGAAGTTGCAATTTTTTTTTTGTATTATCAATAATAAGCAATTAGTGAATAAAGGACGGACTTAAAGCGAGGGCCATAGATGAATCACGAGCGTAGTGAGTGATTCAATGAAGGTGGACTTCTTTAGGCTGATGATGATGATGACAACTCTTACTACTTACAAATAGTAGCTTCTACGCAGTAGTCTGTGAGTTCGATCCCCAATTAGAACAAACATATTTTGTTTATGTATTGAACATACATGTTTGTTTTGTCTGGGTGTTATCAACGTTTATTCTAAGCCTAATGTGTTTACAATAAGGTATTATAATCATTAGATTACCTATCAACTACCTGGTTCCTATATAACATTACTAAGTTTAGCGCCAGAATGGAAAGAAGAAAAAAAGATGTGCACGGAATAACCAAATATATTTGTTAAATCAAATAAAAGAAAACCTCTACAATTTTTTTTACAGTTTTGTTATAAAAAATCAGTTTAGTATAAACATAGTGCTTAAACATACTTTGCGTCATTATAATACAGTAAGTATATCTATATAAATCAAAATAGGCCTTCTCCACATTCGTGGGAGTTTGCCGTAGGTAGTATAAACGCATGAGATGGAAGAGATCGCTTATAGCTGTAAGGTCGCCCATTGTACTTTGCTATATCAATTAATTCTTATAATGTTATGTTATTTTCTAGTGGTGTATAATAAATAGTTTACTATTTTTCTACTCGGAGATTTGGAGTTGGCTGCCCATCCTCGGATGCGGTCCGTTTGATTCAACACAAGTGGTTCACCTCAAACTCATATAATTTTGAGTAAAAAAAAAACTGTTTTCTCGATTTCTAACCACTATGTTTGGCATATCCCCCCCCTTACTAACTTGGTATGGTAAGATGGTAACTAAGTTTCATCTCAATTATTGTACTGTTCGTTGAAGAGTTCCGTTGAAACGATCTTGACTCTATCATCGAGCCAGCTTGTTGTTACCATTTTGCAAGAACCTATTACCTAGTAATTTATTTACAAAAAAAATAAGAAAAAGCAAAAGAACTTCTAGACGTAACAGAACAACGTAGATAAGATAATCGACGAAAGATAATCGCTTCGTTCTCTTTGCTCACTCGATCAATGAGACTCATACACAGAACAAACTAACGTTCATCGCACAAAGTTTTTATTATATATATTCTCTGTTATAACTATAGAAATCATTATTTTATTTATTAATAAACTGTATGATAACAATGAG
Source organism: Chloroclysta siterata (assembly GCA_932294275.1). Lineage (NCBI taxonomy): Eukaryota > Metazoa > Arthropoda > Insecta > Lepidoptera > Geometridae > Chloroclysta > Chloroclysta siterata. Next base: position 10,792,704 of record OW028598.1, read on the forward strand.
GTAGGTAACGCAAAAGCTGAGCAACATTCTGAGTAGGTTGGGATGCAGTGGGATCAGCTTGTACACGTGGAACCGACAATTGCGCTCCTCCACGTAGTGGATGAATCTTTCTATGTCTCGAATTTCAGATTTAGCTGAAAATTAAGAAACAAAACATCATTAACACCAACAGTATTATGGGATTGGTTGACCAAATCTTGTTAAACTGTTCTTTTGTATTCATATTTAATAGAGGTCAATAGAACTGTGTAGTTTTAGTTTTATTTAATACTAGCGGGCTGTCCCAGCTTCGCATGGGTGGACATACATTATCTGAACATTTTAGGTTAAACTAAGACCGTAGGTTCGAGTCTGGCGTCTACATCTACATCTACACTTCTACATTTCTACACTAATATTATAAAGAGGAAAGATTTGTATTTTTGTATTTTTGTATGTAACAAATAGGCTCAAAAACTACTGGTCCGATTTCAAAAATTTTTTCACCATTAGAATGCTACATTATCCCTGAGTAACATAGGCTATATTATATTTTCAAAAAAATCAGGGATCCCTACTAAAACTCCAATAATGTAACCCCAGGTGGAAAACAAAAACCTTACATCGCGTGCGCTGCGAAAACTATTGATGATAGAACAAAATAATGTACTACGACTTTGCAGAACACGTCATCATCTACAAAAAATGTCGCGACGGCATATGTCTATCTATTATAGTTATGTCACAATAAGTGTTCTTTTATTATAAAAATTTAATTGAAATGCCGCCGCTAGAAAAGGCTCTTTATTTGTACCTTGGTATTAATCCTTATCCAAATAGATCATTTCGTATTCAAGACTGTTTCAATACCTATAGATTACTTTTTGAATTTTACAAATCGGACATTCCATTCAAAAGATATTACGAAATTAAAAATTTTAGCTCGCTTTAAAATATTATTAGTGAACGTGCGGTTCACTAATAATAATAATGCGGTGAATGAGGGCGCGTTTTTACTCACTCAGGGAGAAGGGCGTGCGAAATAAGTACACGCGAGACTTTAACCTACGTTCTAAGTTTATCCTAAAATGTTCAAAAAATGTATATCCACCCATGCGAAGCTGGGACAGGCCGCTAGTAATTCATACATTTGCACGCTCTTCTCCCTGAGTGAGTGAGAACGCGCCCCGTGGAACCACGCGTTCGCTAATAATATTTTTAAGAGAACTAAACTTTAGTTTCGTTATATCTTTTGAATGGAATGTCCGATTTGAAAAATTCAAGAAGTAACCTATAGATATAGAAATTGTGTTGAATACGAAATGATTTATTTGGATAAGGATTAATATAAAGGTATAGATAACATGGTTTGATTTTGGTTGGCATTTTAATGAACTTTTCAAATGTATAAAAGAAGTTATAGTAACATAACTACGATAGTTAGACATATAGTATTGCTGAGTTTACTGTAGATATTGATGTGTTCTTTAATATTGTAGAACATTTTTGTGTTCTATCGTCGATAGTTTTCGCAGCGCATGCGATGAAATACATATTAAGGCCAATTTTGTTACACCTTGGGTTACATTATTGAAGTTTTAGAAAAGATTCCTAATTTTTTCTAGTAATAAATATAGCCTATGTTACTCAAGGATAATGTAGCATTCTAATGGTGAAAGAATTTTTGAAATTGGACCAGTAGTTTTTGAGCCTATTCGTTACATACAAAAATACAAACATACAAAAACACAAATCTTTCCTCTTTACAATACACTCGCCCGCAAAAATAAAGGGTCAGCTAGTTAACTCCAAATGACTTTGATACCACACAATCTAGCTCTTTAAATAAAAAAGTATCTGAAAGAAAATTTGATTAATTACTAATTAAAACATTATTAAATTTTTTATTAATAATGAACTATTTATTAATTTGAAAATTAAAAGAAAACGAAAAATGACAAACATCGTCAATTTACGATTTCATGATTTTGCACATAACTCGAATTGAATAAGGAAAATCAATTTCAAGTTCCATATTTACACAAAATTAAAAAAACAAAATCAAAGAAGTCGAAATAGAAAATTTAATCACAATTTGAAAACAGGTAGTTTTTACTTAGGTATAAAGCATATTTTATGCCATTACAGTAAAAATGGTTAAATGAAGGGTTGCATACAGTCCGCATATTATCCTCTTTTGCTTTAATTTCATAAGCAAAAGAAAAGAAGTTATCTTGATAATATCTTGAAGATTGTTTTCTCAAAAGTGACCCTTTTTTTGCGGGCGAGTGTATTAGTGTAGATGTAGATGTAGATAGTGCAGATAACGAAAAACCTTCTAAATTCTTCTAAAAAATTTAGAAGGTACGAAGAAATGTTTAATATTTTACAATATACCTCTACTTTAGCAAAATCACGCCTGAATAAATTAATAATATAAATCTTACCGTGAACTTCCAGTAGTTTGTTGTGTAGAATTGTTTTAATTTTGTCTGCTTGCGTGGATAGCATGCTTGCAGAAAAAGCCGGAGATAATATGATAACCAATGGTTCTGATGCTAATAAATACAATGGTAGGAGTATTTTTATCTGAAATATAAATATTCAAATTTACCTATTTATTTATATTCAAAAAGCAGATTTACAATTAAATTAGAAAAAATAATTATCATCAGATCATTCTAGATTCATTTGAAAATATATAAGATTGTGACAATAATTATTTACTGTTAATAATTATAAAAAAATATGATGCATAAGTATATAATAAATATATATATATAAATACTAGCGGCCTGTCCCAGCTTCGCATGGGTGGTCATAATTTTTGAACATTTTAGGATAAACTTAGACCGTGGGTTCAAGCCTCGCGTCTACTTATTTCATACATTTGCACGCCAGAGAGTGAAATCGCACCCCGAGCGCGACCCGTGGACCCGTTAACGTTTTTAATTTCGTCATATCTTTTGAATGGAATGTCCGATTTGAAAAACTTAAGAAGTAATCTATAGGTATTGAAACCGTCTTAATTATGAAATGATTTATTTGGATAAGGATTAATACCAAGGTACAAATAAAGACCCTTTTCTAGCGGCGGCATTTTAATTATTTTTTTGTAATAAAAGAACACTTATTGTGACATAACTATAATAGTTAGACATATGCTGTCTCGACATTTTTTGTAGATGATGACGTGTTCTACAAAATCGTAGTACATTATTTTGTTCTGTCATCAATAGTTTTCGCAGCGCACGCGATGTAAGGTTTTTGGTTTCCACCTTGGGTTACATTATTGGAGTTTTAGTAAGGATCCCTGATTTTTTTGAAATTATAATATAGCCTATGTTACTCAGGGATAATATAGCATTCTAATGGTGAAAGAATTTTTGAAATCGGACCAGTAGTTTTTGAGCCTATTCGTTACATACAAAAATACAAAGCTTTCCTCTTTATAATATTAGTGTAGATGTTTGTTACATTTTACCGGCAGAACCAGTCCCGCCCGATAAAATTCGGTAGTTTGCGATCTGAAAACCGGATCGTGATCTTGCGTACAAAACCAAAAAGAGTAATATATCCGAAAATGTATATGTCATTAGGTATATAGCGGTTTCCTACCCACAAATACCTAAGTCGTTTCAATCCCTTAGTCTAGTTAAACTATGAATTAATTGACATAATGTAAGAGTTCATTAAAATATTCATATAAATATATTAAAAAATATTTAACAGTATTATATATAATAAGGTAATAAGTTACTCACATTTATCCCAGAGTTTTCAATTATTAGAAACTCCACTGAATATAATATAGTCATCATTATTATAGGAATGTTATACAAAATGCAGTTTATGAACTGAAACCAGACAAATTAAATTAATTAAAAAGAAACTGCCAAGAACTTCTCGCTCGCACATTTTAACTGAATGCAGTTATCGCAAATAACCATGCTTCGGAGACTAACTTTGCAAAGGTTTAGCAACCACTACAGAGAAATAAAGCTAATGTCACTTACTGTAGAAATATAGGTGAGAGCGATATAGCGAGAGGACTGAGAGAGGAGAGTTTGGATTTATACTTGGACGTAGTACCACGGACGCTATATTCGCAGTCCTAATTATGCGAAAAAAATAGGCGTGTACAAACCTTACACATGGTGTTCGAAGACCTAGAGAAGGCGTACCATAAAGTATCCCGGGAGGTTCTGTGATGAGTGATAGTGTCGGACTGAAGATCAGCAGGACCAAACCCGAAAACTTTTTTTGAGACTTTGGATGCCATCAGGCAATAGCGGTGAAACTGGAGGGACGGCTTATCCTTACCAGCCTACTCTGATCTCCGGGATTTCGGAAACAGTTAGAACGACCAAGACATAAAAAATATAATAAATAAAGGGTGGATGAAATGGCGATTGGTCTCAGAAATAACATGTGATCCACGAATGCCCTTTAAACAATAAGAAAGTATACGAGGCGATCATAAGACCTGTCGTACTGAAATCAATCTAAGAATTGAGCAATCAAAAAAACGGATGAAAGAAGAGCAGCAGAAGAAATGCAAAACTTGAGATGGATGTGTGAAGGGACTTATTTTTAGTTAAAACTAATTAAACTTGTAAAATTTATTAGATCTTAGTTTGATAACATGAAGCTGGTTTGACGGCATCACTATTTCAACTTACCAGAGGATCAAATGCTGATTTTTGTGCCTCGATTAGATCAACAAATGACTTGTACATTGTTTGAAAATTAGAGAAACCTGAATTCGACATTCTCAATACTGATGTAAACTCTCTGACCCGACAGTTTATAGAGTAAAATACTAATGAATAAAATAAAACAATTGAGTGTCCAAACGTAGTTAAAATGTTATGGTAGTAAGTAAGATTGGCAAAGCACTGTTGAGATTCCAAACAATAAATAAAGTAAATAACAATCCTAAGGCAAAGATGCAATGAAATCGTAATAATCATTTTAATTTCCGAAATGAACGACAAATCGATTCGCAACGCAGTATCAATTTCATTTAATGCGCCAAAAGCTGAATGCATTGTTTTGTCGCCACTTAACAGGATTAAAGTAAAAACATTACCGAAGTGATGGCATAGAAGGAGGCATAAAAAAACAATATCGTAAGTATTGTTAAAAGTTGAACTTAAAACCATCAAGCAAATAAACGTAATGGTCTGGGTAATAGTAATTGACTTCCAGAATATTCTTTGTTTGTAAGATTTGTAATCAAAAAATCCAAAGTCGAAGCCCAAAAATATATGCAGGAATCTAAAGTAAACCTTTATTATTTTGAAACAATTCGATTGCCGTGGTGTTATATATTTGGGGAGAACGTTTATTCTACGCACTACCACTGGCTCCATTTTGAAAAGGAAATATGGACTATTTATAATGTGATATCCACATCAGTTAATTAACTATGGTATGCGTGTTCATTACACAAGTGTTGATAAAACAACAATCGATGCTTTTTTAATTTCGTTTCCAATTTGAATAAGTACCTGTTTTTATTACATACTTTACTATAGCTTACTAATTAATGTTTAACTCATAGAGATACGTTTGTACGGTACTATGCGACCGTGGCTCCATCTACAGGTCTGATTTATTACTGTCAAGAGTCCTTCTCGATAACTAAAGTTACATTCAGTTGATTCGACGAGAGTAACCTTTCTTATTTGAATTTTGTATTAGATTTATAGTGTTATTCTTATGAAAATTATTTTGTTATTATTACTTTGATATACTTATGATAATCACAAGGATTTTTTATAATATTCCAAAAGTCCGAGTGGGATTTGAACTTGAACCCCCAACCTTCCCCTTGATACGGAACCACGCTATCTCCATAAAAAGAAAATAATTATCGTAATTGGTTTATGTAGGTACGAATGCTGGATTATAAAAAAATATAGCGGACTGCATAGTCTATATTTTTTTAGGCTGATGATGGTGATACAGCTCTTACTTCTTACAAATAGTAGCTACTGCGCAGTAGTTCCTTTAGTTCGATACCCAATAGAACAAACATTTGTGTATTGAACATAGATGTTTGTTCTGTCTAGGTGTTATCATCGTTTATTCTAAGACTAATGTGTTTACAATAAGGTATATAATTAATAGATTACCTATCAGCAACCTGGTTCCTATATAACATTGCTAAGTTTGGCGCCAGAATGGTAAGAAAAAAAGAAGTGCACGGAATGACCAAATATATTTGTTTAATCAAATAAAAGAAAACCTCTACATTTTTTTCTACAGTTTTCCTATAAAGCTTCAGTTTAGTTAGTTAGTTAGTTAGTTAGTTAGGCTTTGGAGAGTTTGCCATAGGTAGTATAAACGCATGAGGCGATTTGATGACCGCAGTGTTGGTGTTAAGTACCTACTCGGATATTTTTCGGTAATGTTGGCTGCCCATCCTCTGATGCGTTCCGTTTAATTCAACACAAGTGGTTCACCTCAAACTGAGATCTTGCGATTTCTAACCACTATGTTTGACATAAGTCCCCCCACCCCATTACTAACTTGGTACGGTAAGATGGTAACTAATTTTGAGCTCAATTGGACTGTTCGTTGAAGAGTTCCGTTGAAACGATCTTGACTCTATCATCGAACCAGCCCGTTGTTACCATTTTACAAGAACCTAGTACCTAAATTATTTACAAAAAAAATAAGAAAAAGCAATAGAACTTCTAAACGTAACAGAACAACGTAGATAAGCTAATCGACGAAAGATAATAGCTTCGTTCGCTTTGCTCACTCGATCAATGAGACTCAGACACAGAACAAACTAACGTTCACCACACAAAGTTTTTATTATATATTCTCTGTTATAACTATAGAATAGAGATCATTATTTTATTTATTAATAAACTGTATGATAACAATGAGGTAGGTAACGCAAAAGCTGAGCAACATTCCGAGTAGGTTGGGATTCAGTGGGATCAGCTTGTACACGTGGAACCGACAATTGCGCTCCTCCACGTAGTGGATGAATCTTTCTATGTCTCGAATTTCAGATTTAGCTGAAAATTAAAAAACAAAACATCATTAACACCAACAGTATTTTGGTATTGGTTGACCAATCCAATAAATGATTGTCTAGTCTATGTCTACCAATCCTGTTTAACTGTTCTTTTGTATTCATATTTTATAGAGTTCAATAGAACTGTGTAGTTTTAGTTTTATTAAAAACTAGCGGCCTGTCCCAGCTTCGCATGGGTGGTCATAAATTTTTTGAACATTTTAGGATAAACTTAGACAGTGGGTTCGAGCCTCGCGTCTACTTATTTCATACATTTGCACTCCCTTCTCCTTGAGTGAGTGAAATCGCACCCCGTGGGGGCCCGTGGACCCGTTAACATTTTTAATTTCGTCATATCTTTTGAATGTCCGATTTGAAAAATTTAAGAAGTAATCTATAGGTATTGAAACCTTCTTAAATATGAAATGGTTTATTTGGATAAGGATTAATACCAAGGTACAAATAAAGACCCTTTTCTAGTGGCGGCATTTCAATTAAATTTTTATAATAAAAGAACACATATTGTGACATAACTATAATAGTTAGACATATGCTGTTACGACATTTTTTATAGATGATGACGTGTTCTACAAATACGTAGTACATTATTTTGTTCTATCATCAATAGTTTTCGCAGCGCACGCGATGTAAGGTTTTTGTTTTCCACCTTGGGTTACATTATTGGAGTTTTAGTAAGGATCTCTGATTTTTTTGAAAATATAATATAGCCTATGTTACTCAAGGATAATGTAGCATTCTAATGGTGAAAGAATTTTTGAAATCGGACCAGTAGTTTTTGAGCCTATTCGTTACATACAAAAATACAAAATACAAATCTTTCCTCTTTATAATATTAGTGTATATGTAGATAACAACGCATTTGAAGGCAGAACCTTGAGATAAAATATATAATATATATTAAACAATAAATTGGGTATTATCGGCTAATATTTATTTATGATAATTACAGAATTTTGTAGCGTTAGTCTCCTGGTAATTTCTGCAGCAAGTAAATTATTACTGAATATTTTGAATTGGCCTATTAGATATTTTGAACATTAAACATTGAAATTTTTAGAAGAATGGTCATCAAGGAGTCCGGTTATCATGAAGGGCAAGTTGCTGAGTAGAAGAGATTACCCTTTTACTCAGCAACTTGCCCATCATGGGCAAGGTAAAAGAAGCAAAATCACGCCTTTTACATATCACATTAACAATATAAATCTTACCATGAACTTCCAATAGTTTGTTGTGTAGAATTGTTTTAATTTTTTCTGCTTGCGTGGATAGCAAGCTTGCAGAAAAAGCCGGAGATAATATGATAACGAATGGTTCTGATGCTATTAAATACAATGGTAGGAGTTCTTTAATCTGAAATATCAATATTCAAATTACCTACTTATTTATATTCAAAAAACAAATTTACAGTCAAATTAGAAAAAATAATAATCATAATAGATCTAAATTCGTAATCAAAAAATATGTGATTGTGACAATAATTATTAAGTGTTGCATGCATAAAAAATATTTATGCATATAAATTTATAATCTACTAGCGGCCTGTCCCAGCTTCGCATGGGTGGTCATAAATTTTTTGAACATTTTAGGATAAACTTAGACCGTGGGTTCGAGCCTCGCGTCTACTTATTTCATACATTTGCACGCGCTTCTCCTTGAGTGAGTGAAATCGCACCCCGCGCGTTACCGGTGGACCCGTAAACATTTTTAATTTCGTCATATCTTTTGAATGGAATGTCCGATTTGAAAAATTTAAGAAGTAATCTATAGGTATTGAAACCGTCTTAATTATGAAATGATTTATTTGGATAAGGATTAATATCAAGGTACAAATAAAGACCCTTTTCTAGCGGAGGCATTTCAATTAATTTTTTATAATAAAAGAACACTTATTGTGACATAACTATAATAGTTAGACATATGCTGTCGCGACATTTTTTGTAGATTATAACGTGTTCTACAAAATCGTAGTACATTATTTTGTTCTATCTTCAATAGTTTTCGCAGCGCACGCGATGTAAGGTTTTTTGTTTTCCACCTTGGGTTACATTATTGAAGTTTTAGTAAGGATCCCTGATTTTTTTGAAAATATAGTATAGCCTATGTTACTCAGGGATAATGTAGCATTCTAATGGTGAAAGAATTTTTGAAATCGGACCAGTAGTTTTTGAGCCTATTCGTTACATACAAAAATACAAAAATACAAAAATACAAAAATACAAAGTTTACCTCTTTATAATATTAGTGTAGATGTATATATGAATTTATTTGTTTGTTACGTTTTCCCGGTTACCGGCCAAACCAGTCCGGATAAAATTTGGTAGGACAGTGATAGTTTGGGATCTGAAGACCGGATCGTAATCCTGCGTACGTAAAGAAAAATAATAAGTAATAAGTTACTTACATTTATCCCAGAGTTATCATTAATTAGAAACTCTACTGAATATAATACAGTCATCATTATTATAGGAATGTTAAACAGAATGCAGTTTATGAACTGAAACCAGACAAATATAATTAATTAATAAAGAAGCTGCTATAAACTTCTCGTTCGCACATTTTAACTGAATGTAGTTATCGCAAATAACCATGTTTCGGAGAGAAACATTGCAAAGGTTCAGCAACAACTACAGAGAAATAAAGCTAATGTCACTTATTATAGAGATATGGGTGAAAGCGATAGCCAGATGAATGAGATAGGAGAGTTTGGATTTATATCTGGACGTAGTACCACGGACGCTATATTCGCAGCCTATGGACGCTATATTATGCGAAAAACATAGACGTGTACATCAAACCTTACACATGGTGTTCGAAGACCTAGAGAAGGCATACTGACGTAAGTACTGAAATCGATCTGAGTATTGGGCAATGAAAAGGACGATGAAAGAAGAGTGCAGCAGCAGCAGAAACGCAAATGTTGAGATGGATGTTTGAAGGGACTTATTTTTAGTTAAAAATAATTAAATTTGTAAAATTTCTTAGATTTTAATTTGATGACATGAAGCTGGTTTGACGGCATCACTATTTCAACTTACCAGTGGATCAAATGCAGATTTTTGTGCCTCGATTAGATCAACAAATGACTTGTACATTGTTTGAAAATTAGAGAAACCTGAATTCGACATTCTCAATACTGATGTAAACTCTCTGACCCGACAGTTTATAGAATAAAATACTAATGAATAAAACAAAACAACTGAGTGTCCAAACGTAGTTAAAATGTTATTGTAGTAAGTAAAATTGGCAAAGCACTGTTGAGATTCCAAACAATAAATAAAGTAAATAAAAATCCTAAGGCAAAGATGCAATGAAATTGCAATAATCATTTTAATTTCCAAAATGAACGACAAATCGATTCGCAACGCAGTATCAATTTCATTTAATGCGCCAAAAGCTGAATGCATTGTTTTGTCGCCACTTAACAGGATTAAAGTAAAAACATTACCGAAGTGATGGCATAGATGGAAGCATAAAAAAACAATATCGTAAGTATTGTTAAAAGTTGAACTTAAAACCATCAAGCAAATACACGTAATGGTCTGGGTAATACTAATTGACTTCCAGAATATTCTTTGTTTGTAAGATTTGTAATCAAAAAATCCAAAGTCGAAGCCCAAAAATATATGCAGGAATCTAAAGTAAACCTTTATTATTTTGAAACAATTCGATTGCTGTGGTATTATATATTTGGGGAGAACGTTTATTCTACGCACTACCACTGGCTCCATTTTGAAAGGGAAATATGGACTACTTATAATGTGATATTCACATCAGTTAATGAATTATCGTACGGTTGTTCATTACACAAGTGTTGATAAAATAACAATCGATGCTTTTTTAATTTCGTTTCTAATTTTAATGAGTAGGTACCTGTTTTTATTACATACTTTATTATAACCTACTAATTAATTATTAACTCATAGGGATATGTTAGTACTGTACCTACTATGTACCATTAGATAGTACCATCAATGGTAGGTACTGTGGTAATTTTGATTTGCCGTTGAACCATTAATGGTACTAAGGAATTATTTTTTTGCCGTAGTACCATTGCTGGTACTGTGGTATTTTATTTCAAGTTCGCCATACATTTGTTTTTACGTTTGCGGACTCGTGGTTACACCAGATTGTCACACTGTGCTGGTGTGACTAGCAGGAATTTATTTTCGTGTTCACACTACATTGCAAAGAATCGCACTTGACCGAATAAATTATTGTGATGTCCAAGTACCTGAAAAGACTGACAGCTGTCAAATTGACACTGATTGATTTGATTACAATTTTGACCGAAACAGTTGTTTTCCATGACTATCTTGGATTTGTGACAGAAACTGTCACAAATCCAAGATAGTCATGGAAAACAACTGTTTCGGTCAAAATTGTCAATGAATATTGAATTGACAGTAGATATCAAAACGGTCATATCTTGGAAATTATTCGTGCTAGACTCTCAGTTCCTAGCTCTTAGGAAAGGAACGAACAAAATCTACTTTTACGATGACAGCTGTCAAATTGACACGTACTGTCAGATGTGACAGAAACTGTCACAAAACCAAGATAGTCATTGAAAACACACTGTTTCGGTCAAAATTGTCTTTTTCTTTTCAAAATTTATTTTCTGAATATACTACAGTTAACAAAAAATATTATTTGCAATGGTACCATCGATGTAATGGAACGATGGCATAATAAAATTGCCACAGTACCATTGATGGTACTATCTAATGGTATACCAAACGGATTCGAACTGTCAATTTCGTACCGGCAACTACCAAATATTACACGTCATCGAGTCTGTTCAACTACAACTAGATAAAAGAATAGCTGACAAGCTTTTTCGTACTAGATGACGTTTCGTTGTGCCGTGATGGCTTCATGTAATCCGTCAAGTGCTTCAAGTTTCAGACCGCTTATTGGCGGCAGCAATTTGATAAAAATGAAGCGTGTTTAATATGGTGCTGTTCAGTTATGCTTATATAATAGCATTAGTTAACCTGCTATCAATTTTGAATTTGGAACATATCAGGAAATATGTTTACATGCATGGTGCTTATGAGTGAGTTCTTGGAAAAGCTGACCAGGTTTGTTTCACATATATTCGTATATATACGCATTGTTTTCAAGATTGTTTTACACACCTACTAAATTTGACAGTTCAATACTAGAGCTGCCGGTCAGGCCGCAGGTCTGATTTATAACTGTCAAGAGTCCCACAGGGTGATTACGTAACTGTGTTGCAATCAGTTGCTATATGAAACCAATAAGTATTTAAAACAATATGAAAGTTTTGCTATTATCCATCAATAGAAACACCAGTTGTTATCTAACTTTGTTAGCAACTGCAGCTAAAGTGTAACCGCATAGCCGTCATCTTTACTTATTAAAAACAGAAACTGATTGCAACAAAGTTACTTGATCAGCCAGCTGCTCGATAACCAACGTTACATTCAGTTGAATAGACGAGAGTCGACCTTGCTTAATTAAATTTATATTAGTTTTATAGCATTATACTTAAGAAAATCACAAAGATTATTTATAAAATTCCAAAAGTCCAAGTGGGATTTGAACCCCCAACCTTCCCCTTGCTAACCACCAGCCCGATACGAGGCCGCGCTAACCACCACAAAAAATGAAAATAATTATCGTAATTGGTTTATGTAGATACGAAAGGTGGAATATAACAATACTCGTAAGTATAAGAGAAAATACAGCGGGCTTTATAGTCTATATATTTTTTTAAAGTCTTCTAACTTTTTCTGGAACAAGTGATTTGATAAGACCACCTGTAGCAGGAAAACGACATATTTTCCTTGTCACACCGAATGTGCTTAAGTTTCATGGAGGTTTATCTCATTTTATTTATTTATTTAAATGTCTCAAAATAGTGTCTTCTTTTATCATTGTAAAAAAGAAAATCATATCATAAATATCGTGCTTTATCTACACTATCTACACTAATCTACACTAATCTACACTAATCTACACTTCTACATCTACACTAATATTATAAAGAGGAAAGATTTGTATTTTTGTATGTTTGTATTTTTGTATGTAACGAATTGGCTCAAAAACTACTGGTCCGATTTCAAAAATTTTTTCACCATTAGAATGCTACATTATCCCTGAGTAACATAGGCTATATTATTTATTCAAAAAAATCCGGGATCCTTACTAATACTTCAATAATGTAACCCAAGGTGGAAAACCAAAACCTTACATCGCGTGCGCTGCGAAAACTATTGATGATAGAACAAAATAATGTACTACGGCTTTGCAGAACACGTCATCATCTACAAAAAATGTCGCGACAGCATAATGTCTATCTATTATAGTTATGTCACAATAAGTGTTCTTTTATTATAAAAAAATAATTGAAATGCCATCGCTAGAAAAGGCTCTTTATTTGTACCTCGGTATTAATCCTTATCCCAATAAATCTTTTCATATCAAGACTGGTTCAATACCTATACATTACTTCTTGAATTTTTCAAATCGGACATTCCATTCAAAAGATTTTAAATATATAAGGTCACGGGGCGCATTCTCACCCAGCGCGGGCCAGGGCAAGGCGCGAGGTAGACGGGCGCGTGTAAATGACTCGAACCCACCACGGTCTAAGTTTATCATAAAACATTGAAAAAATTATGTCCACCCATGCGAAGCTGGGACAGGCCGCTAGTCTACATCTACACTAATATTATAAAGAGGAAACATTTGTATTTTTGTATTTTTGTATGTAACGAATAGGCTCAAAAACTACTGGTCCGATTTCAAAAATTCTTTCACCATTAGAATGCTACATTATCCCTGAGTAACATAGGCTATATTATATTTTCAAAAAAATCAGGGATCCTTACTAAAACTTCAATAATGTAACCCAAGGTGGAAAACAAAAACCTTACATCGCGTGCGCTGCGAAAACTATAGAAGATAGAACAAAATAATAAACTACGATTTTGTAGAACACGTCATCATCTACAAAAAATGTCGCGACAGCATATGTCTAACTATTATAGTTATGTCACAATAAGTGTTCTTTTATTATAAAAATTTAATTGAAATGCCTCCGCTAGAAAAGGGTCTTTATTTGTACCTTGGTATTAATCCTTATCCAAATAAATCTTTTCATAATTAAGACGGTTTCAATACCTATAGATTACTTCTTAAATTTTTCAAATCGGACATTCCATTCAAAAGATATGACGAAATTAAAAATGTTAACGGGTCCACGGGTCACGCGCAGGGTGCGATTTTACTCACTCAAGGAGAAGCGCGTGCAAATGTATGAAATAAGTAGACGCGAGGCTCGAACCCACGGTCTAAGTTTATCTTAAAATGTTCAAAAAATTTATGACCACCCATGCGAAGCTGGGACAGGCCGCTAGTAATATTATAAAGAGGAGAGATTTGTATTTTTGTTGTTTTGTATGTAACGAATAGGCTCAAAAACTACTGGTGCTCAAAAGCTACATTATCCTTGAGTAACATAGGCTATATAATATTTTCAAAAAAGTCAGGGATCCTTACTAAAACTCCAATAATGTAACCCAAGGTAGAAAAAATAATCCTTACATCGCGTGCGCTGCGAAAACTATTGATGATAGAACAAAATAATGTACTACGACTTTGCAGAACACGTCATCATCTACAAAAAATGTCGTAACGGCATATGTCTTACTATTAAAGTTATGTCACAAGAAGTGTTCTTTTATAATGAAAATATTATGACAGCCTTCACAGCTCAGTTGGTAGTAACTCTGCCTTCTGCGCCGTAGGCCGTGGGTTCGATCCCCACCGAGAACAAACATTTGTGTGATGAACATAGATGTTTGTTCTCTGTCTGGGTGTTATTATATATAATAAAAATGTATTTACAAAAAAAAAGTATATATGTATTATATCAGCTATCTGGTTCCCATATTACAAGCTTTGGCTTAGTTTGGGGCTAGATAGTGCTGTGTGGATAGTCCACCAATATTTATTTATTTATTATTTATTATGAAAAAATAATTGAAATGCCACTGCTAGAAAAGGCTCTTTATTTGTACCTTGGTATTAATCCTTATCCAAATAAATAATTCAAGATTGTTTCAACACCTGTAGATTACTTTTTGAATTATTGAAATCGGATATTCCATTCAAAAGATATTACGAATTTAAAAAGTTTTGTTCGCTTTACAAAATATTATAAAACGCGCGGGGCCACAGGCCGCGTTCTCACTCACTTAGGGAGAAGGGCGTGCAAATGTATGAAATAAGTAGACGCGAGACTCGAACCTACGGTCTAGGTTTATCCGAAAATATAAAAAAAAAAAAAACCATCCATGCGAAGCTGGGACAGGCCGCTAGTATAATAGAGGTAGATACCCCTAGACATGTCGCGTTCAGAACTTATAATTAAACTGACGATGTTTTCCCGAGTAACAATTAATTAGTCCATAACTGCAATAACGGCTCCAGTGAACGATGAGACGCAACTTGGATTAGAAAGTTCAGTACGAGGATTATTTTACAGTTTACCTAAGTTTGTATTAAACTAAAATGTATAAGTGAAAATTAGCTCCTGTTATTATTTTTGATACTTTTGTCTAGAGATGTCTCAAGATGGCGAACGCTGTACGTTTTTCCTGATTTTTGAGAACTTGCTTTTAGAATTTCGTAACTATACGAAATCTTTAGTTATCAAAACTCAGAATAGACATACAGGGCTATGATCAAAATCAAAATCAAAACGGTCTTTATTCAGTACAATCACAAGGATCACTTTGAAACGTCTTATATACTAGGTGAATCTATCGCCAGTTCCTCGCGACCAAAGCCTAGAAAAACAGGCAAGAAACTTACGGCTACGTTCCTAGAGTTTTTTTGTATGATCCTTTTTACAATTTTATTATGGTACCTACCTAATTGTTTAGTGTTTTTGATGAGTTAGAGCATAGTTTAGTACCAAGATTTTTTGTCATCTATATAATCAGATATTTTATAGTAAGCTTTTGTAAAAAGTTTTATTTTAATTATTTTTTTGAATTTGCTAATCGACAAATGACGAATCTAGCTTGGGACTTTGTTAACTAAGCGTACACATTGTCCTGCAAACGATTTGCTTACTTTAGTGAGCCTAGTAGTGGGAATTGCGAGCTTATCTTTATTTCTAGTGTTAACATTATGATGGTCGCTCTTTTTGACATATAAATGAATACTTTTTCTAACATACATTACATTTTCGTATATGTAGGACATGTTCACATCGAGCGTGGCTTTCGGAACTTACAAATTCTGTCATCAGCTTTATTGTGACGTATGGCAGCTTTTGAAGCACACCAATTTGACGTTATTTTAGTTGAACGTGTTTTTAAGGTTCCTAAATGCGATGAGTGGCTCAGTACGATTAGTAATTGTAAGCCCCCTCGAAACACAACAGAAATTAGTTTTTAAATTGGGTTCGTATTTTTAAGCAAGTAGATAGGTAAGTACCTAGTTTTAATTACAGCTCAGCACAACTTTTTTCATAATAATAATAAATATATTTTGCTAGATAAATTATTCGTTTACTGCAGAATGCTTTTGAACTTTCAAAACATTTATGCAATGGAATCCTCGCACATTGTTTTATTTTAGGGCGGTAAAACTTTACGTCAGGGATATAAAAACAGAAATAATGATGCTGCAAAAAGTAATGCGACGTTAATCCCCGACGCCCAAACAAATTCATACCTCAAACGTCAGATTAATATAAGGCCTCGTGTACACCGTTGATTGTGCGAATAATAATCCGAGAAGCGTCTAGTAGTCCGCGATAGCTCGAAAGCCGAGCGCAAAGGAACAAAGCCTCCAATTACCCGAGCGGGCACGCCGTGGGCTTTTAGTGAATAATGAGGCCGCTTATCCCAGCGGATGACGGCTTCACTAGAATTGTTTTTGAGTGGGACTGGGGACCACCCGAACACCACTCAGGGCCGCTACACGTTCACACTCCAAGGGCATCTTGCGCGAGTAAAGACGCGGTTTTGGTAAACGCACCCTTGTAAAATATTTACAGGTTATTTCGGCTGTAATTTTGTTCATTTTAAAATAAGCCTCTATCGTTTTAGTTTTGATGTCAAGTAATTTTTGTACTTAATAAATAAATATTGGTGGACTTTTCACACAGCACTATCTCGTGCGGGTAAGTACTACCACCACGCCTTTTTCTGCCGCAAAAAACAGCGTTGCTGTGTTTCGGTTTGAAGAGTGTGGTTGCTGGTGTAATTCGGTGCCTCAGGCACATGAGGCTTAACATCTGCATGCCTCAAGTTGATGGACGCAGGGCAGTGCATCGTAGAGCACGTTCCCTTCGAGCGTGACTTACGAGGCAATGCTTTGTTTGTTATAAGTGATGGTTAGCACTTAACATCAGGTGAGCCATCTGCTTGTTCCATTAGCTAGTAGTATAAAAAAAATAAGTTATTTTCATTACCTACTCGCCTAAAAAATATTGTCGATTTTTTGATGCATAGTACTATGTATCAAAAAATCGACAATATTCAAAGTCAAAGTCAAAGTCAATTCTTAGTCAACACTATTCTTAGTTGGACAGCTAAAAGTTATGTAATAGTTCTAGGCTATAAAAACGTCGCTTTTGTGGGAACACTACTGAATATGTTTGTGTCATAGAGATTAATAATTATAAATTCGCGAATCGCAGAATTCGTTGGACGCAAATTTCCGCCCACCGCCCACGTACCCCAGTTACTACATCTTGGTAGTTTCACGTCGCGATACACTGTTTAATCCACTATTTCCATTAGACTAAATATTTATACAAAGTCGCGCATTTATACTGTTGGTCGCGAATTCTCAAACACCAGTTTAAGGTACCTAGTTACCTAGATACTACGTCACACGTCTCGGTGGTCTCACGTCGCGGTCACTGCGTCAACACAATTTACTTCATACTCTTTCCCCGAGTCCCTCACTTTGACATTTAACACAAAACAAGCCTTTCCAATGTCGCCTTCATACCTCCACATAAAGGACACTCATTTCGGTGAAACAAGCCTGTTCCAGCATGTTTTAGACGTGCAAAGATTAATAAACGCCCGATAAAACGAAGTGAAATGAATTTTCATGTCGAATAACGATGAATTTTCAGATTCTGACTTTAAGCTAAAAGGTAAGTGAGAGCACTGGTGGTCTAGTGGTAGCGGCCTCGCCTTCCGATCCTAAGGTCGTGGGTTCGAAACCGGTCGTGCATCAATGAGTTTTTCTGTTTCAAAATTTATGTGCATAATGCCAGTAGGTACTCTCAAACGGTGAAGAAAAACATCGTGAGGAAACCGGCATGTCGTAGAGCATTAAAAGTTCTATAACATGTGTCAAGTGCTCGAAAGGAGCCTCTTGAGGCGCACCACACTGTTTCGAAAGAAACTAGTTTCTAAGCCTTATCATGTCAGCCTTGTCGTGTCACTAGTGACACGACAAGAGAAAGAGCTAAAAGGTTTATACTCTAATTTTGTCAGTCTTTTAGGAGCATGGGACTGTCTTGATTTTTTGCAGAAGTAAAATTAACTGAACAAGCTTATGGCTCACCTGATATTGAGTGGCTACCTCTGCTTATAACAATGTTTATCTCAAAGAGCACTTCCATCGAGGACATGTTCTATGTGGTATAATAATATCATTATCATGTGCTCGTAATTGCTTCATATTGGTGCTATTTTAGGTACTCTCCAAATCGAAAAACAACAATGTGAGTATAATTTCTTGAAAGCAGAAATAGGTATAATAAGAAATTTACATAATATAAAAATTAATGATCCTTAAAACAATTTAATTAATTTATTTATTACGCTTAGTATAATTCTTTTCGCATAGTATTCGAAAAAAAAATACAAATCTAACTAAAACTGTTTGAAATCACAATCGTTATTTGCTTTTACTACACTTATCACTTGCTCAAGTTTGATGGGTATCGACGGAAACCAGAACATCAGGGTAAGTTTTAGGTCCAAAGATACGGTCCTAAATCAACATGGCTGTTTTAAAACGTGTTTGCCGACGGATTTAACGGTGTTAGGGCTGGAGATAATAAAATAATAATATTCCGTAGAGTTCATCATGGCAAGTTTAGTTCAATTTTCTTACGAGACTGCGTTTTAATGAGGGAGCCAGGAAAATATCGACGTAAACATGTTGTTGTTTGGAAGAGTACTTAGTACTTTTAAAAATGTTATCTCTTTTCCAGTGAGGATTGACGAAGTGACTAAAAATACTTAATTTAATTTCATTCATTTTTTAGGTAGTAAGCGCTGCCCCGTATCAACGGGAAGATCGACCTTCCTTTGGGATGATATAAAAACTCTCTATGAATTCCTTAAGTGTAGTAAACACTAAAAAAATAATATTATATTACTTGCTATGTGTTACTAACTTTTGACTTAAAATTTTTAATATGATAACGATTGTTTCAGAGAGTTAACAAAGTAACAAAAGGTTGGTTTAATAAAACAACAAGATCACTGTCAATCAACAAACTATGTGAAACTAAGCCAGCCCCACGCATCCATTGTTGTCCAATATTTCGATGCGTCGTTATGCGTCGTTATGTCGTTATGCGTCATAATTCCTGCTTACATTCGAATATTACTTCGTAAGGAGCACACACATTTAAAAGAGTAGAATGAAAGGGTTGTGTGTTATAAGTACTCGCTTAGTTAAATTCATTCACAAAACACTATGACCTGTTTTAAAAATAATACTATACCCCACGACTTATTTTTACTGATATTTCGACTTTGTAAGCAAACTACAATCAGTTTTCTTTTTATAATTTATCCAATAGTTTTCTAGCACATTTTGTAAATATATTTATTCACTGTAATTTTCTTAGTAAATAAATACTCTACCGGAGAGAGTGGCTTTTTAAAGGGGAGGCCATATGTACTGTATGCACCCAGCAGTGGGTGCATACAGGCTGAATTGATTGATTGATTGAAATACTCTACATACATTTAAAGATATTCATTTTAGAATACATACGCGTAAGTTCAACCCTATATCTGATTTTCAGCACATTCATACCTCATCTAGCCTTCATCCATTTACTGTCGAAGTTTCCTTTGCCGAAGCATTGTCTATCATACTTCAAACATCAACTATTTATCTGGGTGGCACTTCACACTAGGTATTTTCTAATAATAGCTCTTAGAATAATTGGTTTAGTTATTATTATGAGCGGTAAATTTTCCAATAACTTTGTTTTAAAAGCTTTGGTAATAAACTCATAGTCCCTAAGTATGCCGGATATTTTTTTGTTATTGTTTTTTTTCTTTATACCTTTATTTTATTTTTATTTTATTTTATTTATTTAACAAAATCCACAGCTTTTAATTTAAATAGAACATATGAGTATAGCTAAAAGCCAATAACGGATTTACATTTTTTAACAAAATACTATAATATAAACGACTATCACTAAACTAATTGATGACATATACTAATAACTTGTATTTAAAGTGTGTACCTTTAAGGGGCTGACAACTATCAAACAACTTCTCGCTCGCACGTTTCGACATGTTGAAAGATATAAAATCACTAAACTCATTTTTGAAAAATCGCAATCAACCATTTTGTGTGCAATCACATTGCACACAGTTTAGTAAAAAAATTATTTTGATCGATACAAGTTTTCCTACTTTAAAGTTAGCTTATGTTCGAAAACTAGTAAAGCAAACTTTTGAGTATGAAAACATGTATCGATCAAAATGTTTTTTTTACTAAACTGTGTGCAATGTGATTGCACACAAAATGGTTGATTGCGATTTTTCGAAAATGAGTTAAGTGATTTTATATCTTGCAATATGTCGAAACGTGCGAGCGAGAGTCACATTGGCTCTTATCTTCGCCTTAACAAAATAAATGCTTTTCATTCTGTAATTCACAAATATCACAAAATCTTAAAAACGTCATCATTTTAAACTAGGTGACTCAATAGGTGCCAACTCCATTGACGTCTTTTTTAATACAACTTAAAATATAATATAAGTCTATACATAAACTTTTACATGCTCGCTCATTCCTTTATCCACAGAATGTGATTTGATCCAAAGTCAAAACATTCTTCTTCTTTTGTTAGCATAAAATAATAAACAAAAATACCGAAGCGCTATCTTATGTAACAATCGTTTTTATAGGCCGTTAATTTATTTTTTACGTTTGCCATCCCGTTTCAGGTGTGACGTTAATTTTCTTCCAACACATTAAAATAGACTTTAACGGTACTGAACGATGGCACAGTTGAGAAAATCACTCAGCTCAGCAAACTGTAACAGTAAAAGCATAAATACCTACAAGAAATTATGTAAAATTTCTTATGTATAACACTTGTAAAAAGCGGCGCTTGTCTTGCCTTGGACGTGTTTATATCTGTTGATTGCTCGCTGGTGGTTTATTTCATGAAACAAAAAATACATTTTGTCTAGCTTTTTTTTATAGACTTCGTGATATTTCGATAACACCCGTGACATTCAAACTTTTGTATTGGGTATGGTATCCTGATTTGAACGGAAATTTTTCGTATGTTGTGAAAGTAACTGCACCATTTTTACAAAACCAATGACGGCCAACTTAACTATGTACTGACTTGACTTACCAAGTATTGAATGTATTTTATTTGACTTGAATGAAGGACGGATGCCATAAATTGAGCGAAAAATAAAAAGTGTTTGAGTAGTAGAGCTCTTTGTGAAGGGCTCGTTCGGGGAAGTACGCCTTTTTCTGCCGCCAAGCAGCGTTGCTGTGTTTCGGTTTGAAGAGTGTGGTTGCCGGTGTAATTACAGGCACTTGAGGCTTAACATCTGTATGCCTCAAGTTGATGGACGCAGGGCAGTACATCGTAGGGCACGTTCCTATCGTGCGTGACTTACGAGGTAATGCTTTGTTATAGGTTGTTATAGGCCATCTGCTTGATCCATCAGCCAGTAGTATATAAAAAAAAGAATAAATAATGTAGAATGTGAATAGGTACCAAGGCACAGGGAGGCATCGACTATAATTATCATAATAAGTAGGTATAGTGTCAAATGCTTAACCTTTCTTTTACTAAGCTGTGACGATTGAGAACTGTACACTCACCATGTTTTATTGTGAGTAGCATTCCTTGACACAAAATTGCGAATTAAAAGAAAATTCACGTTTTTATTACGTCGTTATTCTGGTCCTCGGCGATTCCGCTGTTTAGTGGCCGTATTTGAAATGCCTTGGCTTCTGATATTTGATAAGAGAGCAGACGTAAATAACTTTTGACCATTTTACTGTATAAAGTGGTTTTTCTCATTATAATTAAAAATGCTGACGATTATAAACTCCTATACAAAAAACTAAAGTAGATTTTACGAATTTGTATAGTAGATATGCTTTGAGATTGAGATAAATAAATATAGGTAAACATTTAACACAGCGTCAACTAGCCCCAAACTAAGCAAAGCTTGTACTATGGAAACCAGATAATAAGTGCTACTAACCTCACCGTTTTTAATTTAATTTTAGTTTAAACTGTAACAATACCAATCCACTAACACAGTTCAATAAAATACTTCAAGCTTTTTCATTATACTTAACTACAAAAGCATAAAGTCTTTCGAAGGCAAATACAACCTTAGAAACGACTTTTATACCAGCCAGCAATATCAATAAAAGTTTCGTGTAAATTAATGTAATAATCATAATCATTGCCTCAGCAAAAAATCGTTCCAAGAGCTCGTTTGCTTGCATAAAAAGAAAACTTTATTCACTCGTATCGCCCGTTCTTTGAACGCACGATAAAAAGTAAAGTGTCATTCTGCAAAGGCGTACACTAATACTATTTATGTTATTCAGAATTACACCTGCAATATTCTGCATTTTATTTTGACAACTGACAAATGCATATAGCCAAGTTTGCATGACGTTTGTTAAGGTAAACAAACCTCCCGTATTTTACACCCCGCGCCCCGCGCACCGTTGCCGGCCGCCTGGTCACTCACTTACACCTGGTCAATACCGGCAAGCCGGTAACACGTCAATCGATCTGTAGGTATACTTTACAACATCAGGGTATAGCACTGGTGGTCTAGTGATAACGGCCCCGCCTTCCGATCCTATGGTCGTGGGTTCGAAACCGGTCGTGCACCAATGAATTTTTCTGTTTTAAAATTTATGTGCACAATGCCAGTACTCTCAAACGGTGAAGGAAAACATCGTGAGGAAACCGGCATGTCGTATAACCTAAAAAGTTCTCATGTGTCAAGTCCTCGAAAGGAGCCTCTTGAGGCGCACTTAAATTCCTTTCACCATTCCAGTCAATCAAGTGGTTATAATGTGAGCAGGTACCTAAGATTACTTCAGAATATTGTTCAGGCTGCATCGGAGGTGAACATATTGAATGTCCTGACGTCTAGGAGGTGAGCTGGAAAGAAGGAAAACATCGTAAGGGAACCAGTTAGTACTCTAACAAGCGGCGATGAGCTTGGGTAACCTGTCACGCTTAGAATACTAACTACTGCAAAATTAGGGTTTGTGCCAAATGTTTGGACATACCTACCTCTGACTAAAGGGACTCTCTCCCTTAAAGCTTCGGTTTCGCGATCGTAACGCACAACGCTGCGGTATGCGACATGCGGTGCCGGACACATAATCGTATGGAATACG
The DNA here is from genome assembly GCA_932294275.1 of Chloroclysta siterata. Classification (NCBI taxonomy): domain Eukaryota; kingdom Metazoa; phylum Arthropoda; class Insecta; order Lepidoptera; family Geometridae; genus Chloroclysta; species Chloroclysta siterata. The sequence continues at coordinate 10,816,405 of OW028598.1, forward strand.
TCTAGAATGGTCTCGTTCCGTCGCAGTATGCATTTGCGGCGAAGGGCAAGCGTGACGGCATGCGTGACGCTGCGTTTGAGCCGCATACCGCAGCGTTGTGCGTTACCATCGCGAGACCAAAGCTTTAGAAATCCTCAAAGAATCAGAAGTTAGTACCTTTTTTTTATACAACCGGCTGATGGAACAAGCAGTTGACCCACCTTATGTTAAGTGGTAACCATCACCTATAACAAAGCATTGCCTCGTAAGTCACGCACGATAGGATCGTGCCCTACGATGCACTGCCCTACGTCCATCAGCTTGAGGCATACAGATGTTAATCCTCATGTGTCTGTAACACAGGCAACCACACTCTTCAAACCGAAACACAGCAACGCTGCTTGGCGGCAGAAAAAGGCGTGGTGGTACTTCCCCGGACTTTACAAATCCTCAAAGAATCGGAAGTTATTACCTACTTGGTACTAAGAGATCTGATGGGATTACTACCGCAGCTAGGGATCAAAGTCGTGAAGTTTGTGTTTTTTTTCCTGGTTCCATAAAAAATAATCATCAAGTATTAACATAAAATGTACAAGGAATAGTGGTTTGGTGGTCCATTTGGGTCGGACGTGTGGGGCGACGCAGTCAGGCGAGCGCAATTTGTAGTCCATTTCTCTTGCATGCCTCGCGACACTTCTACGGATTGGTGAGAAAGATTTGTATGGATATTCCATTTATAAAAAAAAGAAGAATTACTAACCCGATTATCAAAAAAAAAGATGGTATATCTATACCAGAGTCGTTTTTTTTGACCTGAATGAAATTGTTGAAACTGTTACCTCTAAGAAAATTACCGCATTACCGCATCTACTGCATAGAGCAGGTACAGCCATCTTCAAAATATTTTAGCTGTTTCGCAAAGTCGGTTACATAACCAATATTATGATCTTTAAAGGTAGATCATTATTATATTATACTTGTTAATTTTATTTAATTTCTATAATAGTATGATTGTTTTGTTAGTACAATTAAACAGGCTTATCAAATTAACCAGCCTTTTTTTTATATACTTTTAAGTATAGTATTTATAAATAATTATTAAAAAATTAAGATTATTAAAGTTCATGTAACCGTACTGTAAAGTCGTGTAGATAAAAACAACAAAAACGAAAATAGATCTGTAGAATAACGTGACTACAAGCACAGCTTCACGACTTTGACCTCCAGGCACGGTAGATATCCCCTGAGATCTCTTAGTACCTAGCCTTACTATGGATTGGTAAAACCCACCCTCAAACAACTACCAAAACATTTGTGAATTGTAGATATCAAAAGGTGCATTCGCAGTAAGCAAAGTTTACGAGTAAACATTGGAAAATCACTGTTTCATCGTTTCGGTCGGTAAGCCCGTTTAGCTGTGCATAAAATAACTATAGACTGAGTATTGTCCGCTAGCTTCCCACGATGCAATTTGCGGAGCATTTCTCATGTGTGTCCTCGGAACAAAGCTACAATTCCAGCTGACGCAGACTATCGATAACTCGACAGAATTAGTGCTGTTAGAGTTTCGTAAAATACACAATTTTATTATTATGACGTGTGATAATGGCTGAACTTTACTGGATATGAATCTGAAGCACTTTGGACAACTTTTAGTTATAGATCCAGACGGATTTCTTCCTCCTAAGGCCTAGTAAGTTTGAGGAATGTTGGACGATAAAAGATTCATTTATATAAAAATAATTCAACTGAAATATCAAATAAAAATAAAAAGACTTTTATCAGATTCTTAAAATCGATATAAATTTCATTTTGATAGAAGGGACGGAAACAACTAACTAAGCTAAGTGATAAACTCATAATTTTTAAGGTAATGAGCCTTCATATGCATTTCATATCTTAGTCAGAACACCCAAAATACACTCAACATCGGGATATAGATAATAATAATCAGATTGTGTTCTATTTAATAACCTAAACTTTGTTTTAAATTATCAAAGGGCATCTATAATAAAATATGAAAAATAGCGTATGCATAAATCTCTACAAGCTTAGCAAGGTATGATAAAAACTGACGCCCGGAATCCGCAGGGCGCGATCCTACTCGCACTTATCCGTCTTTTGTTCTTACTGCTACGCTTTCAAGCATTCAACCTTTTACGCGAAGAATAGCCATAACTAGCGCACTCGCAGTGACGTCTCGTTAGCTTAACTCGATAAAGCGCTGGATGGTTGAAATAATTCGAATTCTATGTTAGAATCGAACGAAAAATGAGTTTTTCCGCGTTGAATTATTGGTCTTCCACGCGAAGAAATTACGGTGAATCGTTCATGCAATTGGTCACTTAAATAGGGTTGTAGGTAGGTACAATCAGTTATATAAGAAAGTTAGTTCGGACACTCAAGAAATCCAAAGCGTTGGCGTTTCTCGGAGAGGTAATTTTGTTTTTTTGTGTCCTACGTAAACATGCATATTAAATCTGATTCATATTATATATCATTGATATTACCTTTTTTAAAGGGTAGGTAAAGTATGCTGCTGTAATTTATCATATTACAAACTCGGAAGTAGTAGGTACTGTTAAAAAAGATATATTTTTAATAAAAAAAATGTGTTATTTATTAGTGTATTTTAGCGTATTTTATCATTTTTGTGAAAAAAATATTGTCTTCATGCATCTATTGTGACCAGTTTCGATAATAATATTAGAAATATCAATTGCCTTGATATCTGTTAATAATATTATGATAAGTATAAAATTGATATAAAATATACTCTAGTTAAGTTATAAAGGACTGCTACGACAGAAAAAAACTATCATAAAAGTTTTGATTCCACCACAATTTGGTTTGCAACAGCAATGCTGGTCCCAAGATTTTATAGGCAAGCTCCCAATTCCTTCTAAAGACAGCCTATATAGCTGTCGCTCATACATCGAGGGCTCTATGGCTCATAGTTTGGGCTCCATCGCCGGAATGCAATTCAAGCATAGCTGTGGCAGACATCGGTCGATAATTGCATTTTGCGGTCGGCCTGCGCTCCACTTCGCTAGAACATTATCACTGAAAATATCTCTCAATATGAAATGAACTTTATTAAGGGCGTTATAAGACTGAATGTGACTTGTATATTTGATCCAATTCTTTACTAATGCAAGTGTTATTTTAGATTGGAATCAACATTTTATTCATTAGCTAATTAGCTAGTTTTTAATCCTTTGTTTTTCATTGAAATTATTTGGTACCTTATTGGGCGCTGTAAATTGAGACATAGTTTTCACTACTGCGATTTTCAGGGTTCGGTAGTGAACTCTTCTGACCATAAGATGTCAAATCTCGTGTACCAATAGATTTATCTCTATGCGCTATGTCAGTTCTCTTAACCTGGAATATAAACTACTGCAAACTATGGGCTAGAAGTTTTGGATGTAACTCTGACTACACCTCTTAGACATCCTTAAATAATATTGAGTACCAAACTTGGTACCAAGAGATATCAGAAGAAGATCGATGTCGTGAAAGTGTTTTTGTTTATCTTTTCACACAAAGTGTATGTAGAGATAGGAGTGATACTTCTGCAGAATTATTTGGCCTGTGCCTCGGCCAACACGACCGATTGAACGGAACGCAAACAGACTGAAGTTTTCTTCAAGAAAATTCCGATTGGATAAACAAGATACGAGGGAGCTGTACTGTACACTCGGTGGTACAAATAGTTCCAATGGTTGAGTGGATTGAGTGCCATATAACTTTGTCCTAGCTTAAAACGATTTCGTTGACTCTAATTATTATATAGTTTCTCATATAAGTGAAATGTAATTTCTTTTGAGAAAAAAAAGAGTAGTAGAGCTCTTTGTGAAGGGTTCGTCCGAAGAAGTACTACCACCACGCCTTTTTCTGCCGCCAAGCAGCGTTGCTGTGTTTCGGTTTGAAGAGTGTGGTTGCCGGTGTAATTACATGCACATGAGGCTTAACATCTGTATGCCTCGAGTTGATGGACGCAGGGCGGTGCATCGTAGGGCACGTTCCTATCGTGCGTGACTTACGAGGCGATGCTTTGTTATAGGTGATGGTTACCACTTAACATCAGGTGGGCCATCTGCTTGTTCCATCAGCTAGTTGTATAAAAAAGTGTCTTGAACCTGCTAAACCCGCTAAAGAATCGAAAAAGGACTAAGCTAGTTTTTAAAGTCGATAATTTCAAGCAAGAATAGATGTGGCCTTTGATACTTTTAACTAGTGTGTTTTGAAAGTGATAAATTTGAATAACAATTCATTTATTAGTAAAACATTTTTAAATAAGACATTATAAGAATAGACTTGAAGTTCCCAATTAAATTACTATCTATATTTAAACTAATTTAAAGTAATGGTCCCACACAAGATTCGAAGCCCGTATCGTGAGTATGTGAGGTGATTCACAAAAGCTTGGGATTAGATACCCATCCTTTATAATTTACAATTTATTTAGTATAATTTATTTAGCACATCCAAATATTAGGTATATTTGGCACAAGCCCATATTTTTTTAGGAAAACTGAAATTAAACATTTTTCGTTTACACATTTATAATTTATAACTTTGCTTTGCAACAAAAATAATTATTCTTTCAGTCTTTAGTTCTACAGCTATAGAAAAGTAAGTAACCATTTTATTTATTATTTAATTTTAGCTAGTACTACTAAAATCAAGTGCGTAAATACCTCTCTTTAGAATTCTCTTCTCTTGTCGTGTCACTAGTTTCTTTCGAACCAGTGTGGTGAAAGGATTTTAAGTGCGCCTCAACAGGCTCATTATCAAATGAATAATACATATTACCAATAGCAATCGTAATACCTAAAATTATATTTTTTTACAATATTACGCTTCACAAAACTTAAAATAAAGCCTGGAAGGTCCAATCCGACGAGATTAAACGCTGCAACGTGACGCCTGCCACTGCCAGTTGCATTAATATTAAAACTACATTGGAACGGTATTCAAATAAAGAATACCCTATTTGAAAATACCCGGCCATTGGTTAGTACCTAACTTTGTGCAAGGTATTTTTGATAGCTTACTATAGTGATTACGGCGTGTAACGGCAGATAACGTGTAAACAACATCTTGATCGCATCATAAGGCGAATACAAGAGCTAATGTGACCCTCGCTCGCACGTTTCGACATGTTGAAAGATATAAAATCACTAATCTCATTTTCGAAAAATCGCAGCGAGAGTCACATTAGCTCTTGTCTTCGCCATAATATTTTTAAAGAAATGGTCAGTTTAAAAAAAAACTCGGAAACAACCAAGTTTTGAAGAATACCATAGCAAAATATATTACTAGTGGTTTTTAGATGCAACTTTTTTTACTAAATTTATGTATCCAGTTGAAAAAAATAATAATCACAGGCATGATAGGAACGTGCCCTACGATGCACTGCCCTGCGCCTAGCAACTTGAGGCTTAACATCTTTATGCCTCAAGTTGATGGTCGCAAGCCAGTAAATCGTAGGGCACGTTCCTATCGTGCGTGACTTATGAGGCAATGCTTTGTTATAGGAGATGGTTACCACTTCACATCCAGTGTACCGTCTGCCTGTTCCAATAAAAAGTTATATAAATGAATTAAAAAACCTGCGTCTCAGCCCTGTAATAAAAAAACCTAAAACCTCGATGTTGCAATGATTGCCACCACGCGAGCGACCCGCGGGTGGCAGCTTGTATAAAAAAAAAAATAAACATCAGTAATGATAAAGTTTTAGCCGCGTCTATGTAGTGCTTCTTGTAATTACTTAAATTAATCATGAGCGCGACTCTAGGCTTGGTCGCGTGGAACTGGCACATAGATTCGCCTAGTTTTAAGACGTTTTAAGGGGCTGACAACCATCAAACAACTTCTCGCTCGCACGTTTCGACATGTTGAAAGATATAAAATCACTAAACTCATTTTCGAAAACTCTTTTTTTTACTAAACTTTTTGCAATGTGATTGCACACAAAATGGTTGATTGCGAATTTTCGAAAATGAGTTTAGTGATTTTATATCTTTTAACATGTCGAAACGTGCGAGCGAGAGTCACATTAGCTCTTGTCTTCGCCTTAAAGTGATCCTTGTGATTTGATCGGCGCGTCACGGAAGACCAGCGTTGTATTAGTGCATCAAACACTATTACTGTAGAGGTATAAAGCTGAGTAACGACCAATTTTGTTGTTACAATATTGTTCTTTATATTTCACCTATGTTTTTGTGACACAAAAAAAACGTTTTTTTTTTTATTTAACCTTTTGACTTTGACTCCTATACTGGTGGTCTAGTGATAGCTGCCCCGCCTTTCGATCCAAAAGTCGTGGTTTCGAAACCGGTCGTGCACCAATGATTTTTTCTGTTCAAAAATTTATATGCACAATGCCAGTACTCTCAAACGGTGAAGGAAAACATCGTGAGGAAACCGGCATGTCGTAGAACCTAAAATGTTCTATAAAATGTGTCAAGTGCTCGAAAGGAGCCTCTTGAGGCGCACTTAAAATCCTTTCACCACACTGTTTCGAAAGAAACTAGTGACACGACAAGAGAGAGAGACTACTACTATTTTTTATAACAAACGGTTCAAGTTCTCAGATTTCAATAGTTTTCAATTCACGTTGCTCTAAAATAGATTAGCAATCAAATGAGAATAAGACACAATTTCAGTTTTGCAAGATATAAATTAAAAAGATCCTAGAAACAGCAGCTAGACAGGCTTAGAATACTACGCTGTAAGCTCATTGCATTCATGGCGTCCTTACCTTGCAACTTTCTCAATGTTATCCGTACAAGGAGGATACTTAGATTATATTGGGAGATAAGCCGCGTGTTCTACTATGGATATTACCGAATAAACGGCGCATGGCCAATGCCTTAAGCCTTTTCCTCATCTTTCTTCAGCCTCCGACAGCCTTCACAGCTCAGTTGACAGTAGCTACTGCCAACTGAGCAAAAAAGCATTGCCTTCTGCGCCGTGGGCCGTGAGTTCGATCCCCACACAGAACAAACAGTTGTGTGATGAACATAGATGTTTGTTCTCTGTCTGGGTGTTGGTTCCCATAGTACAAGCTCTGACTTAGTTTGGGGTGAGATAGTACTGTGTGGAAAGTCCGCCAATATTTATTTATTATATTAAGTGAGATTCTATACTTATTGAGGAGACACGAGAGACAGACATGACAATGAATGACGAAGCGACGGTGGTCATAAAAAAATATGTGTTTTTCAAACATTCATCTGGTTTTAAATATTTTAAGAAGTGCAAAGCTTGATCGAGGAAGCATAAATAGGAGCTGCTTTGACTGATTTCTGTAGTTTGAAGTTTTAAGAGTAGTAGAGCTCTTTGTGGAGGGCTCGTCTGGGGAAGTACTACCACCACCCTTTTTCTGCCGCCAAGCAGCGTTGCTGTGTTTCGGTTTGAAGAGTGTGGTTGCCGGTGTAATTACAGGCACATGAGGCTTAACATCGGTATGCCTCATGTTGATAAACGCAGGGTAGTGCATCATAGTGCACGTACCTAAAACCCTTTATTATTTGTATTTTTAGTAGACATTTTCCGTTTTAGTTAGGTGTATGGTTTGACGAAGGTTTTATGCTATCCAAATCAGTAACTCGCACACCTATCTACGGCGTGCTGGGAATAATGTGTACTTTGTGTGATACTGGCTCCATTCCAGGGTGTGCTTGAAAGTTCGTGAAGTGATTTAGATATGCTCTTATATTGTGTACTCTACGATATTTTATTTAACATTGTACGCCCATAATGTTATGACATATTATTATGACTTAAAAAAAGTCGTAAAGGTTTTTTGCATACGGACCGTTGTCATAATTGGCTTATAGCTAGTTCTTATATTCATCGAGCAATGTTGAGCAGCCATTAGTGCACTACGGAACGTCGTCCCTCAGATAATCTCTCATCTAACTGGTCAATATAAATTATCACTTTTAAATTAGCCAATTAGACGAGAGATTATGCGACCAAATAATCCGTAGATCCGTACCGAATAAGCCGGTTTTTTTTTATACTTCTTGTGATGGAATAATCAAATGACCCACCTGATATTAAGTCGTAACCATTAAATAAAACAAGAGGCATACAGATAAGCCTCATGTGCCTGTAATTTTACAGGCAACCACACCCTTCAAACCAAACAGCAACGCTGCTTGGCTGCAGAAATAGTCATGTTTAGTGCTCATACAAACTACTGTTGACAGCCGAAAACGGTAGGTAGCAGTCTGATCTTACACGCATACCTTTTTATTGTATTAAACAGCTGAATATTACACAAGCTGCATAACTAACGATCAACTCAACAATATTGTGCGAGATATTTGTAATAAATCAAGCTTTCGGAGGTATCGTTCAAATACTTATTCAAATGATCATTGGAATAAACGTCGTTTCGTAGAAAATACATCAGAAATGTTTGTAAATAACTAAAATAAACAATATATTTATTGCTCATAAATTGCAGCCGCAGAGTACTTCTATCTGTAGATAGTCCAATCGTGAATTTTAGTTGGTTATAAAATGATAAGCTACTTAGCATTGGAAGTCGTATGCTTGCTAGTTAAAACATGTTTGTGCTATCCGTGTACCAGAAAGGTGCCAAACGAGGATACAACGTACGCAAATTGCAGTATCGATATAATCCGTTCCAGAGGTACTTTTCCTGCCGTTGCAATATGATTCTTATCACCTTGAAACAAGGGTTGAGGATTACCCGTAGGTGTAGAGTTGATCGTACTACGCTACAAGTTCGCCCACGCACCGCCACGTGCTCAAGATGCACTGAACCTCGGTGTCCGTGTACCTTCATGGTCATATTTTAATAATAAGTCTGTCGTAGAGTATCTCAGTAGTGGGGCTGAGTAATCTTCAACCGATACTTGAGTTTGAGTTGTCTAAAGTAAACTCTGAGGGAGATGTTCTGAAGTAGGTATAGTTCGGAGAAGCTCTTTGTCCTGTCCGTTACAGTAGTTTCCAAAGCGCCGGCGACCAGCGTGTGACGGTCCTTAAATATCGAAATCTCAAAGCCACTGATGACTAGAAGAATACTAAGAATACTAAATAATACTAAATAATAAAATTTTATTGAGGACAGCATGAATAAGGTTAAACACAATAAAACTACATTGGGTTTGTCCTACATTCGGCGGTCTTATCGCAAGTAGCGATTTCTTCCAGACTACCGTAATTAACTAAACTTAGGACTACTAGTACTGAACATTATAATTTTTCCCTATTTTTTGTCCTACATTATATGTATTACCATCTACTAGTTTTTACAAGAGGCGGGCGCTGAGGTTCGGGAAACAGAATTTCTTGCCTAAAACTCCAATCCGTGGTATGCCTGTAGTTTTTAGTAATAGAACGTAGATATACCATAATTCTGTAACCTTTTTCAGAACAATAAACAATTTGAATTATTTTCCAACATGCTAAGCAGCTTTGGTAGATGCTGCTGTACTGTACTGTCTTTTGTTTTATTATCTTTTTGATCAAATCTATTTAACAGGACACATTTCTTTTTATGTTTAATGTGAAATGGTTTTAAAATATGCAGTGTGCTATTGTAGTTAATAAAGTTTGTCTATTCCAAGTTCCTAACGTTTCCACGATAATAATAACATCGTCACATAACGGTCGCTACTTCTTTAAAACAGATTTAGCTTCAGTCTACGTAAGATGAAATTTGCAGTGAAATACGAAAATGGCTGGAGCGTGGCGAATGCAATGGAATGAACTTGGTAATTGCACTTTTATGATGAAACATTACTGTGTCACTTTCATCATCAGCTTGTCGTTTAAAAGTTTCCCAAAAAGACTTTTGAGGTTGCCTATTCACCTTCGCCCGCAGGTTATTATTTTCAGTGAGAATACAAATAAAGTGTACGCACTATATTGTATCTAAAGAAGCTACTATACAAGGGGTTCCAATACTTGTACTTAAAACTTCAGGGGGCTAAAGTACCCATCAATATGAATAACTTTTTCTAAGGAAGGAAGGAAGTATTGGAACACGTATAGTAAAACATTTGAAAGTAATAAGATTTACATTTATTTACTTATTTGGAGATCACAATTTGGGGCTCACCTAGCACCAAACATGACTGTATTCCGCATAGTTGTTAAAATACAACTTTTAACATAAATTTCAATAAAAAAATCTTTGTTTTGCACGTTTTTTTAATCTAAAACTCAGGAACCTTACAGTACAGCGAGAAGATTTTATTGTGATGAGAATGTATTATAGCATTTTAGTAAGTTTCAGAGCTTTCATCGTTCCAGTTTTATTATTGAAGGCATAGTTTACACTGCTATTTTCTCACATTTTCGAAATCGAGGCGGATGTAAGTGCCACGACAGTGTGCAAATTGTTTTGAACTTTATTTCAACTGAATTATGTTTTTGATTTGAAATTACACGCCTCGAGGTGCTAATCTAGGCTACGACGCGCTCATTTGAGTGTTATACACAAATAAATATAATCGAATGTGGCTGGATTCCGTAGCTGAGCTCCGTGTGATACCTGGTCAAAGCCTTATAGGACTCTTTACAGCCTCTTTATAGCTATGTGATTCCAAAACTATAGCACTATTGGCTTATATTTTTTCATGAATTTTAAAGTTAATGTTTTCTTAATTATGTTTTGCTGAATAATTGTGGATTCTCCACACAACATTATCTAGCTAATCTAGCCCCATTTCAAAGTACAATATATCCCTTTAAATGTGTTCAATGTGTAAGCAGATGACTATAATGACATCATCATCAGCCTGAAGAAGTCTACTGCTGGACATAGGCCTAAAGATGTGTGTGAGGTAAGATGTGTGTGTATAGTAAATCCAATGTATTTACAAAAAACTATCACCTTTCTGAAATCCAAAGTACAAGTTTTGCTTGGTTTAGGTTTTAATGGCAATGTGTTAAATGCCATGGTCGCTCATTGAAATTTTCAGTAATTATTGGGTAAAGTAAGATAGTGCCTGCCCACCACTTACGTACAATATACTTTACCCAATTCACACATGTCTGATGAATTCAATCCTGCGCAAGCGCAGCTCATTTTAGGTCAGACTCGTAAAGGTTTTTCAAGTTAAATCGAGACAAACAATCACATAAACATTTACGGTCGTGCTAACTGCCCACCATTTAGCGACCTACTGACTAAGGCAGGCTTGCATTCTTCGGAGACAGATCTCGATGCAAAAGCTAGTTTTGCTAAGGCCTCGTATCGTATAGCTTGTATTTATAACAAATACAACCGTCAAGTACAAACTATAAGTATATTGTCATTCGAGAGAGTACTGTTTCTTGGGCCACAGCTAACGCTATTCCAGGAGACAGAGCCTCACACTTTACTGTTGATTTTAGTATTGCCAATAAACATTTTTTTTTTTTTTTCAAATACTCTTGCACATTTAAAATTTTTTGAAGATGTGAAATCATTGAATGTTGTTCGAATGAGCGAGCTGTGCATTCAAAATTACTGGCATCGCAGTTTTTTTCCGTTATTTTTATTTGACTTTTAAGACGATTAGCCGTCAATTTAGTGATACTTTTTGTTTTTTTTCTCATGCTAGTGAATATTGAAATCTTTTTGAAAAAAATTATAATCTTAAGCCCGGAATTGAGAAATCGCATATAAAGAATTATTGGAGAAAACCAACAAAGGTTCAACAGGATTTTAAAAATGTCTCAAAACGTAAAAACGTACAAATCATTTTACTCGAAAAAAAATGGTTAACTGATTGTTGTATAGATTCTAAAATTTAATTTCAACTACCAGCTAATTCTACTAATATTAACGCTATTTCAAAACTAGCTACTAGTAATACTATCGACAAAACAAATTAGACCCCTGCTGTGGCCTTTCCAAGGTTCTTTAGAGTCAGTTAACTATAAAAGCTTTTTTTGCAAGCGGTAATATCTAGTATATACTCATACTCAACCTCACGCTGCGCTGATTATATAATTAGAATTCCTAAATGCGAAAGGTATTCACGACTCAATTAGCATACGATACACTCGGATATGTCAATATATTTACAGTTTATGTTCATGACCAGCTTGTACCTTGTTTTCACTTATTCTTATTGACAGTCAACCTTCTCACGGATGTCTATAAGTGGCTTGTTTTTCATTCTTGTTTGTAATTCATAGAACATATCCTTCAGCTGCTTATTTTAATTATTTCGGAAAATTACTATTTTTAGCTTTATTCGAAATATGAATTATAAGAACTATACATAATTTTAAGAGTAGTAGAGCTCTTTTTGAAGGGCTCTTCCGGGGAAGTACTACCACCACGCCTTTTTCTGCCGCTAAGCAGCGTTGCTGTGTATCGGTTTGAAGAGTGTGGTTTCCGGTGTAACTAGAGGCACATGAATAATATCTGTATGCCTCAAGTTGACTGACGCAGGGCACTGTATCGTAGTATAGGTGATGGTTACCACTTAACATCAGGTGGGCCATCTGCTTGTTCCATCAGCTAGTTGTATATAAAAAAATATATAAAATACACGTATCTGTGTTGACTCGCTCTCTAAAAATCTACCAGTTGGTGAGCTTAGCGCCCTGATATTATAATACAAACAGTTATAGTACCTGTTCATAATTCGCGTTTATTATTAGTTTGCTAGTCAGTTCCCCACTTAGGTGTCCCATAATCCAAAGCAAAATATTTAAACCTTTTAACTTAAAGACGTTTGTAAATATTGTAGACGTATTTGTAGTGAGTGTTTACAAAAGCTGTAGCACTGAGCTTAAGGATTAACATACAACAGGTTGCAAGTTGCAGCGGATCCGACAGAGCCTCCAGTCTGAGTTGGCACGGCAGGCGGCGCGCGCGCACCTCCCACTTGCATTTCACGATAATGTGACGACTCCATTCTACCCAAACTTCAAGTAAAATGTGATAACGAGTGATGAAACGAAAAATGTGCATTCAAATACACAAAGCAAAAATTCGCAATACAAAATGATAAAGGCCACTTCGATCGTAGTGCTCCTTTTGATTTCCACGACGTCCGCCGACTTCGTCATAAAGGGAAAAGTTAAAAAGCGGAACACTGTAATAAAAATAAATGACATCACACCACCGAGATGTTACGCTAACAATTCCGTGTTTAGGAACAATGATACGCTCAGGCGAATTGTGTTTACGTCGAAGTACATTTTCACTGGGAAAATTGCGAGTGAGGTGAGGAAGCGTGGGAAAGTGAGAAGGAAGATTTTTAAAGTGTTTGTGAGAAGAGTTCTGAAGGGTGACGTCGGCGCTTTGAGTGATGTGCTGTATTTTGAAACGAGGACGCTGAATTCGTCAAATCGCGCTTACGTGCTCGTGGAGGGGAAGTCTTGGAGGCGAGGATGCGTGAGTCCGCCTCAGGGCTGGGCGGCTTTGATGTTCAGTGGTGGAGAATTCTCTTCACCGCTGAAACTGTTGATAGATCCTGTGCCCACGAATCTGGAAACCGTGCGGCGTGTCAAGACAGCTCTCAGAGGTAAAATAAGCAAAAAATTGTGACGTTTAAAATGTATAAAATTTAATGGAGAGACCCGTTAACGAGTAACACCTTCAAAGCTCGGGGGCATGTTTATAATCTTCTAGGGTATTTTCGAATCGGTCTCAAATGGAAACTAATTTCTTTAAGCACAGCCGTAATTTTTGCTTATCACATAGAAAATAATTAAAAAACGGACTTCCATTCATTAATTTATTCATTTTAATGAACACGGTTACAACCATTACAATCACTAAATATTAAAAATTACAACTAGATAGAATACTTACAACATTACATATAAAATCATTCAACAAAAGAAATAAAAAATAAATGTCACATCAGAATAATTAATTAAACAATTAACTCACAGTTCTTTCTGAAATAAAAAGCAAACCTTGCGTATTGACTGATATTTTTTTTCTTAGAATCATAATATAAAGATTAAGATTATTATACCTCTAATAATTATGAGCAGTAGAGCTCTTTGTGAAGGGCTCGTCCGGGGAAGACCACGCCTTTTTCTGCCGCCAAGCAGCGTTGCTGTGTTTCGGTTTGAAGAGTGTGATTGCCGGTGTAATTACAGGCACATGAGGCTTAACATCTGTATGTTTCAAGTTGATGGACGCAGGGCAGTGCATCGTAGGGCACTTGCCTTGCGTGACTTACGAGGTAATGCTTTATTATAGGTGAAGGTTACCACTTAACATCAAGTGGGCCATCTGACTTGTTCCATCAGCTAGTTGTACATATAAAAAAATAAAAAAAACATAATATAACATAAAACATGGAATTCATTATGTTAAAATTATTATAAATATTATTAGGGTTTAATAACAGAGTATTGTGCAGTTTTTTGAGACTTAGTAAGTTCCTCTTAAACAAATCTCTGTATACATTTTTGTGTTCTACAGTTTGGTTTAGAGCTGATTTCACCATGCTCTGTTAGTTTAATAAAGGATTAAAGGGCCGTTAAATATGTCAAAATGTACGCGTTTGACATCTAAGGTTAGATTTAACGGCCTGTTAATCCTTGATTAGTAACTATCAGAGCATGGTGAAATCAGCTCTTACAGTTTTATAGAGGAACAATCGCGCTAATTTTGGACAATAATATCAAAACAAAAGCGGAAACGAACCTGAAACAAAAATTATAATTTTTCGTTGTCAATGAATCAGGGTGGGGAGAGGAATTTCATTTTCTACATTATGATTTGCCAAAGGCAATTTCATCCTGGACGTGATTATCGGGTGTGAATGCCCCAAAGGGACTGTTGTAAATTCAATGTGATAGAAATATGAGAGTGGAGGCGGCATTTCAAAATTGCTTTAGAGTTATTGCTTATTGTTTGGTGAAAAAAACAAGGACTTTGAAATAAGTCTGCCACGATACTAGCCCAGATTCTATTATTATATTTATGCATTAAAATTTACAACGCCATGATATTCAATATTTTTTATACATATATTTCAAACAGATTTGATAAGTATTGTATTTGAGAACTTGTGTGTTCTCGATAATCAAAAGTTTTACAAATGATCTCATTTTAAAGATTATATCGAAATGATGCCTTTTTATGAAACATGAACCTTGTCGTTATCCGTATTCTACAAACTTGATGGCGCATTTTTGAATAATCGTGGTTGAGAAGTTTTATTTCCCCTTAGCTATAATACCTATCTTTTATTCTACAAAGTTATCTGCTGTTGCTCAAGCCACCTTTGTTACATTGTCGCGTAGGTATCTACGAAGGTACTTGAGGTGATAAATGATGACACATCAAAAAACTGTGGGCATTCGTTTATCCACGTTATAGCTAAATTATGAACACAAAGTTCCACTCCTTGGTCTGAAATGTGTTCGAAGAAGCCAACGTGGGCGTAGTGGAACCGTGAGAAAATACAACCAAAAATTGTACCATTGTGTGAAGAAATGAATAGAGCCTTCAATGAGCTGCCTCGCGGTATCCGACTAAATTAGTCATATCCTTTGGTTTTGGATTTAGTAATTGGTGGGTAATCAACCCCGTCGGCTTGTCCTATTTATAACCCAATCCTGTAATTAAGTTAAGATTTTGGTGTGAGTAACAATTTAATTGTCTTCCGATCATGTCTTCCGTGATTGCTTGATTGCAGCTTATCCGACAGTAAAACACTTGAAGATTTACGATCTCGTTCAACATTTACACAGACACAAATTCCGAGATTACCCATTTGATAGTCCAGATAAAATCTCCGGATGATATATTATAATGAGGACAAGGTCGGCGGTAGATAAAAACAGCCATTCGTCCCGGAACATGGGTCCGATCCTCCGGGATGTCACAGCGGCCCGGGACCGAGTTTATCGGGACCACCGACGACGATACGAGACCACTGAACCTCCCTCGACAAATTTATTGACACTCTTTCAATTAAACCTATTGTTGCCGGCAACAGAACAGTCATAACAGAATAGAACACGATAACGCGGCGCGATCCGTATGCATCCTATCGACCGCCACGCTCCAGACCTCGTAAAAGGAGATTTATTAAAACTATTTGGAAACTGATTCGATCGAAACCGTACGATTTGACATTTAGATAAAGAGTAAAATTTATTTTTCCCTCGGATACGCCGCATCGTCGGAGTGACAATGGAATAAAAAGGTTATAAAATGCGGCTGTTGCAGCGCAGTGGTTCGCCCACGTCCCTCGGGTGTTGTCGGATGTTCATACGGCGACGGCGGCGTATCTGTCGAGGCCGGGTCGCAGCTGCCACGCTGGCAGATAAAATGCGACTGCGTTATTACGGGCCGCTACTTGCAAGCACGTGTAAATTTCTATGTGAGAACATGGGAGATAAGCCGGGGAGCGTGGGCGCAGAGGAAATTCACGCGGCGGTGGTTTGGCGCCACGTTTGGCCGGAGGCGCCGTCTGTCTCCACTCGCAAACTTCACGATTTTTTGTGTAAATAATGCAGGTGCATGTTAAGCAGATTTCGTAGATATGTGGATATTAATTTGTCTGTTTGGCAGCTTGCGGACGCTGGTTGACAGGCGGATGTGAAATTTGGTTACGTGCTTCATTGAAACGCTCTACTTTATCAAAGGTTTAAAACACTAATCGAGCAAGAATGCTCTGTTTGTCTTTGTTTTGTATGCATTGAGGTAGATCAGTGAGGTGAAGATAATCTTCTTAGGACGTGACACGAGAATGAGAACTTTTTGCTGACGCATTGTTTATGGGCACGAAATAGACGTGTCATCCTGTCTCAAGTGCGTGACATACTCCATATTGAAAAACCAATATTAAGGATCAAAAGGTCAATGCACATTGGAGAATATTCAAAAGATTATCACGTTCTGGCAGAACGTGATAATCTTTTGAATATTCTCTGTCCTTCGATTCCAATCTTTGATCGAATTCCATCTTGTCTGTGAAGGGTTAATAATGGTGCAGCTTTTAAACAAAGCCTGTTTACTGTCCATTAATAATGCTCTTATTTATCACCCTTTTAGTGAAACTCTGCTCATGGCACTAAATAAACATAAAGCAAATATTACCATCAGGATGTCTCTTTATGTGTTTTACTGTAAAACATTGGTCTCACAGTTTTTACGCAAAAGCTTTTATATTTTGAACTAGCTCTTTACCGCGACATTGTAAGTAACATGGATTTATAAACAAAAATCTGTTTTTCAGTTTAATAATTTTTTTTAGGTATTAAATTTTTCACAATCGCATTACGTAACATTCAGCCGTAACTTTCATTTGAATATCCTTTCGCATGTTGTCCAAAGTCTAGAAAACACACAGACATACAGACATAGCGTTCAATGTATAGATGAGTTCATTGCTATAAAATTTGCATTATACGTATACAAAGAGTACTCCAGGGGACGCTATTCGCTCGCTTTTAGCTGAATAGAATATTGCTATGTTAACATCACGACATGAATTTCAATTTAACGATAGACGATGTCCCTCTATCGTCGGGGCTCGTGTTACAATCTTGTTAAATAAAATCCTAGACGACTGTACTATGTAATACGCCGCCAACGCCATGCAAGATGTAACCAGTAGGTAAGAAAATTGACTACCCATAGCACTGTCATGAACACGATAGGGTCATAAATATATGAATGCGAGATCGAATTGAGAGCTTTATTATGTCGTGGAGTTTTAACCAATCACTTGGTTTCATTTATACCTTTTTTTTTAAATATTGGTGGACTTTCCACACAGCACTATCTAGCCCCAAACTAAGCCAAAGCTTGTAATATGGGGACCAGATAGCTGATATAATACATATACAATTTTTTTTGTAAATACATACTTATAATATTATATAACATCCAGACAGAGAGCAAACATCTATGTTCATCACACAAATATTTGTTCTCGGTGGGGATCGAAACCACGGCCTACGGCGCAGAAGGCAGAGCTACTACCAACTGAGCTGTGAAGGCTGTCAATACCAAAATGATGATTATTAAAAGTTCGCATTATAAAATAATACATCATAATATGAATCCCGAAACAGTATTAATCTAGGATTCAAACAATGGATCCTTATGAAAGTTCCATTATAAATAAGTATAAGTTCCACTGCTACGGTTGACTAGCCATCGTAGAGGGAATAAGTGCGCGTTCAGTTTCCATTGCGGAATAAATACCCACATAAATCTTAAAAGTATACTATGGGTACCTTACCCATAGTATATTACCACCCATAGTAAATTGAGGTACCACAGTTTCGAGCGCAGGGTTTTAAGTATTTTGAATAATCTCATAAAGTTAACAACTTCAATACATTCAAATTAGACTTGTCATAAAAATACATATTATTCCGAGGATCGGTAAGTAATTTTTTCTTTTTTGAAGTCATTTTGAAATCGGAAAGTACCTATTGTGTATGTAATGTAATTTACATAATATTATCCATTGTATCCAACTGAGTTTCCATAAAATTTAACAACGTTTCAGTTCACGTGTCCTGTGAGTACCCAAGATGCTACTTTATGACGGTTCTCAAGACCAAGTTAAGGTTATGACGATAATTCAGTTTTATGAAACCCCCTTTCAGGTGGTAAAGTGTTTCGGAAGGTTCTCACACATAATATGCTTGCTCGAAAGTTATAATAATTATTGACCAGTACCTACCTTAAAGCTTAAAACAAGTATTATACGTAATATATCACATTATAATAAATAAATAAATATTGGTGGACTTTCCACACAGCACTATCTAGCCCTAAACTAAGCGAAGCTTGTAATAAGGAAACAAGATAGCTGATATAATTCATATACTTTTTTTGTAAATACATACTTATAATATTATATAACACCCAGACAGAGAACAAACATCTATGTTCATCACACAAATGTTTGTTTTCGGTGGGGATCGAGTCCTCGGCGCAGAAGGCAGAGCTACTACCAACTGAGCTGTGAAGGCTGTCAATTATACTTCACTTCTTCTTCATGTCGTGTCACTAGTTGTTTCGAAACAGCGTGGTGAAAGGATTTTAAATGCAAGGAGCATTTCAAATCCTTTCATAGAGGCCCTTTCGAGCACTTTACTGTGACTATTGAACATTATTTTAGTCTTTTATTTGTTAAATGTATTTGTGGTGTGTGGGCTCTTCCGGGGAAGTACTAGTACCACGCCTTTTTCTGCCGCCAAGCAGCGTTGCTGTGTTTCTGTTTGAAGTGTGTGATTGCCGGTGTAATTCCGTAATTACACCGGCAATCACACACTTCAAACAGAAACACAGCAACGCTGCAGATGTTAAGCCTCATGTGCCCGTGCACATGAGGCTTAACATCTGTATGCCTCAAGCTGATGGACGCAGGGCAGTGCATCGTAGGGTACTTTCCTAGAGTGCGTGACTTACGAGGCAATACTTTGTTATAGATGATAGTTACCACTTAAAATCAGGTGGGCCATCTGCTAGCTGTACAGTACTCTCAAACGGTGAAGGAAAACATCGTGTAGAAACTGGCATGTCGTAGAACCTAAAAAGTTCTAAAACGTGTAAAGCTCAAAAGGAGCCTCTTTGAGGCGTACTTAAAATCCTTTCACCACACTGTTTCGAAAGAAACTAGTGATACGACAAGAATAAGAAGAAGCAATTGTCTAAAATCAGACACAGAAAGTGTTTACGACCTTATAAATATGCAACAACAATTAATTAGCTAAAATCACAAAATTACGCAAAACGCGTTCTGAGGTGTAGATACTGCAAATTGTTCGTTATAACAATTCTCGGTCCTAAGGTAATACCGCGTTCATTAACTTGTACTAATATTTTCCTTCAGAGTTCGTGGGGTTTTGCTTTATTTGTATTTTGTGATACTTCTAATTGACTTGGTGCTCGGCACTTTGAATAAGTGATAAAATCTAACCGGGTACCTAGAGGTAATTTATAATGATTGTGGATTCAACTGTTGCAAAGAGAATCAAGCCCCTCCGAGACGCAGTTTTTTTGAACAAGCAGATGGCCCTTCTC
This sequence comes from Chloroclysta siterata, assembly GCA_932294275.1. Taxonomy (NCBI): domain Eukaryota; kingdom Metazoa; phylum Arthropoda; class Insecta; order Lepidoptera; family Geometridae; genus Chloroclysta; species Chloroclysta siterata. The sequence continues at coordinate 10,836,392 of OW028598.1, forward strand.
CTTAAGGCGACGACAAGAGCTAATGTGATTCTCGCGCGTTTCGACATGTTGAAAGATATAAAATCACTAAAGTTATTATCGAAAAAACGCAATCAACCATTTTGTGTGCAATCACATTGCACACAGTTTAGTAAAAATTTTATTTCGATTGATACAAGTTTACCTACTTAAAAGATTGAATATGTACGAAAACTAGTAAAGCAAGCAATGATTGCACACAAAATGGTTGATTGCGTTTTTTCGATAATAACTTTAGTGATTTTATATCTTTCAACATGGAAACTAGTGACACGACAGGAAAAAAACAAGGGGTGTGCCTAACTGCGAAGCGAAACATGAAGAGTATTAAAACTATTGAAGAAGAGTAAAAAGAAAATTAAATCATCATTCCTCGTTCGTTCGTCCTCATAAACCTTTGGATTTTGAATTTCTTGAGAGGTGGTGAACTAATTGGGAATGATAACTAAATATACGAGTATGATAGATTTAAAATATTACATAGGTATTTCATCTTACGGCATAGGTCTGCTTTAAATTCAATATAAAAGCCTATTACGAGATGTTATGGCAATGAGAAATTCTTGACAAAGGTTTACAACTCCAATAACTTGCTTTACGAGCTTTACGACTCACATTGCGGTTTTAGCACGTGTCAAAAGTATGCTATTCGTTTGAATACTTCTATTATTGTTGTTTTTAGGATTCCGTTGAGTACAAACAGGACATAGTATAGTAATATGTTAGACCTGTAGAGCCACAATCGCGCCGTACAAACGTATTCTTATGACTTATTCGGTTCGAAACCGGTCGTGCAGCAATGAGTTTTTCTGTTCAAAAAATTATGTGCACAAAGTAGTAGTCTCAAGTAAGTAGTACTCTCAAACGGTGAAGGAAAACATCGTGAGGAAACCGGCATGTTGTAGAACCTAAAAAGTCCTATAACATGTGTCAAGTGCTCGAAAGGAGCCTCTTGAGTTGACTTAAAATCCTTTCACCACACAGAAGGGGAAGGTCGCGGGTTCAAATCCCACTCGGATTATAGCTATTGGGATATTATAAAAAATCTTAGTGCGAACAGGGCCTTCTATTGACCTTGCGTGTCCATATGTCTGTATCTTTGTATTTGTGAATGTTGCTGGTAAAATTGTTGTACACAGGGATTATATTATGGTTTCCAATTAAAAAGCACCTTTTTGACTATCACATCAAAACGCCGTACTACTTATGTTTTACAAAAATTACATTATTTCCCATAATAAGTATAATGTAGCCAATATATGGGACATTGGCTACATTATGATAAAGGTGAATTCTTTCAGCCGTTTTACTTTCAAACAAGATGGCTTGAACGGGATGTGGTGGTCGTAAAGCTGTGTTATACTGCACAGGGTGCTTCTATCATAAAAGTGAACCGACTCGCTTGAAGGAGCTCTAGTAGAATTGAAAGTCAGCAGCTAACCGTTTTAGTAGATAAGTGAATATTGAAATGCATCGAGCTTTATGGCATTTTCTTTTATTGTTATGTTTGCACGGTGTTTTTACTGTCAGCATTGTTGAGAATGAAATCTTATTGAGTAGAAATGTCAAGGTTGTGTTTTCAGGTTTGGTTAGGAATGGTTCGGAATTTTATTTAGTTTTTTGTTGCATTGGTTTTTATGCGTACCATTTATAATATCACTGGCCTTACGCATATCTCTCTTGGTAGTAGCTTCCTTTGCACTGTCTGTTGTGGGTTTGTTTCCACCTCGGACAAAAATTTAAACTTGTGTTATGTAGTTTGTGTATTGAATTTGTGTTTGTGTTGTGTGAAATTTGTGTTTTGTGTATTTGTGTCTGATGTTTGTTTTGTATCTGTGTGTTGTAAAGATCTTTGAGAGGTATGCAATATACATAATTATAATAAAATAAGTGTCTAAGTATTATTATTACAAGTTTTGATTCGTTTGGAACTCGATAGCGCCGTGTCATTATATAAAGAAGATTGGGCTTGAATTGTTTTTTTTTTCTAAGCACAGTATTGTGACACACAAAAGGGACAAAAACTATTTTATATTGATAATCTAGCTATGTCAATATGGCAGAGCCATCTTTATTCCGATTACACTCGTTTTTATATTATAAACTGCTTTATCGTAAGGATTAATATTCCAAAAATAGAAAAAAATATTTTGTTTAGTGGACTCAATTCCGGTGTGATAGCATCGATATTTGAGTAACACAGATTAAAGAATGAGTAGGCCGCAAAGTTGATTTTTGAATGGCGAGTAGTCCCAAAAATGACTCGTGCGCAGGTAGGACCGACATTCCGCCGCTTTGTTCAAGCGAGGTCCTCCCACACACTTCCGGATGCTGTAAACGTTTATCATATTAATATTCATCTGTTAAAACCACAGAAGATTAAATATGATAAAAAGAGGTTATGCTGGCGGAAAAGTAGGTACCTCTTTACATACAGGCGTCAAAAATCTTAATATTTGTCACGTGAAACGCGGCTTTTCCTTCAGAGCGTATGCCATTTGACGCCATCAAATTAGAAATATGTCAAAAAGGCATAACAATACTGTAGGTAGTTGCCGAACCTTACTAATGTTTATTCTCCGACACTTTGTTTTTTTGCGATATTTTTCATCGGTCCGTATCAGAAGGACAATCTAGCATAACGCCCTTGTGGGATGAACGGCATAAAAGTAAAATGACCTACTAGTAAAACGTCTCGAAACTATTTTGTCATGAGTATTGTCTTCAAATAATAACACCATAATAGTAAAATGACTACTTTGCTTTATGTCTATGACATAACGTTCATTCATAACAACCTTCAGTAATTTTATCATCAAACATTGAAATGTGCGAGCGAGAAGTTGTTTGACGGTTGCAGCCTCTTAACAGTTTCACTATTGAAGAAGAAGAAGAAGTGTAGCCTTTCGTAAATTGGTATGGATGCCACTTATTATAAAAAGGAGGTACATAAGCTATTTCGTCAAAACCTTCGCTTTCTTCAATAACAAAGCATGAAAATAAAGGGAGCCAATAATGTACGGCCAAATAATGTACAGCATGATATTGCACAGCACGATAATGCACACCCAGATAATCCGTGTCCACTGGTTTGAATTATTGGGTGTACATTATCATCCCGTACAATAACATGCTGTGCAATATCGTCACGTGTCAATAATGTACACCCAGATAATGTACAGCATGATAATTGGAAGCCACTTTAGTACCGTTGAGTCGGATTGGTTAGGTTATGTTGAAACATATAAATTACGCACGAGGCGAGCGAGCAAAACGAGCGAGCCGCGGCAGCGGCCGCCGAAGTGCCAGAAATTATTTTTTACGGTACCAAAGTGGCTTCCAATTATCATGCTGTACATTAACGTGCTGTACATTATCATGCTGTGTATTATCTGGCTGCACATTAACTACACGTGACAATATTGCACATCTAGATAATGCACACCCCGATAGTGTACACCCAGATAAAACGAATCCAAAACGGTACCAAAGTGGATTCCAAATATCATGCTGTACATTATCGTGCTGTAGGTACATTATCATGTCGTACAATAACCGGACTCAAAATAAAACCGTGCCTAATAAGCACTTGATTGATGATGCTCGTCATTACAGATGCTTGTCTCTTGTTGACAGTTAAAAAACATTAATTACCAGCCACGGCCGTGAGCTTCTGTGGTCCAGTTCTGAGACCGAGGGCTGATTTTGTATTTCTTCACGTTATAGATAGTGATGAAATTTGATTTGATTAGGAAATTCTTTTTTACACAAAGAGTAGAACATAGGAGTAGAACTATTGCTATTTTTAGCATTTTAGTTAGCATTTTCTTCCTTGTGTAGTATAGAGTAGGAGGGCTCTTTGTGAAGGGCCAGGTGCCACGATACCCATAACAAAATATTTAATAAATATTTTTACGCCAAACACGGGAATCGAACCTCGGAAGTATCAAGCTATGACATAATAAATCCACTGCTGCCTCCTAACCCCTTGGTATGCAGGTAATGGAATGTCATTAACTGTTTTATGATCTTGCCGAATCTTGTTAGTAAATTGCGGTTAATATTTTTATATCATTTTTATGGACAAATTTGGTTCAGTGAAAAGGTGCTCTGTAATGAGATTGACCCAGATGTTTTATTAATACTTGAACATATTTAGCTGTTGCGTATATTTTTCGATACAGTACCCTAAGTATGAGTTTTGCTTACTTTATGTTCTACTACTAATTTTCATCATACTTGCAACATAAAGTTCCGTATCGGTATCTCTATCGCGTCTTCATACAAAACCCGTAATGAACACGGAACAAAAACGTAAAACTAAAAACCAAATATAGTAAGAAAAAGTCATACTTGAGGTACAGTTGCTCCAAAAGTGTACCACTTAATTCGATTGGCACCATACTGGAGTTTCATTACAATAATTTGTAACAGGATCATACAAAAGAACGGTAGGAACCAAGCTGCAAGTTTGATGGCAGTTCTTCTATAGGCTTTATCATCATCATCATCATCATCATCTACCTATGTTAATCCACTGCTGGACGTAGGTCTCTCCCAAGACGTGCCACAGAACCCGGGCACTGAGATCGGGATAGCCTTGAAACAGTTGAAAAATGGAAAAGCCCCAGGGGAAGACGGAATCACTTCGGAACTCTTAAATGCGGGTAGCTCTATAGGCTTGGTCGCGTGGAAAGGTTCACCTAGCTTTAAGATGTTTCAAATTTATCTTTGCGATTTAACTGAATAAATATGTCTTGACTTTGACTACCTCTACTAAGACTTCAAATTTCAGAGAAACGAATAGAATCAGAATCTGCTTCTTGACTTCGATCCCCTCGGATCTCTTATTTCAAAGATATAACAATGTGTGTAAAATATGTCAGAAAATGTTTGACATAGAGATTACAAGAGATTAAGTCTTGTAATCAAGAGATTAACCATAAAAAACAACCAAACTAGCTTAAACTACAGTTTTACTTAAAGTTCTCTGTGCGGTAACAATAGTTTTTTTTATACAACTAGCTGATGGAACAAGCAGATGGCCCACATGATGTTAAGTGGTAACCATCACCTATAACAAAGCATTGCCTCGCAAGTAACGCACGAAAGGAACGTGCCCTACGATGCACTGCCCTGCGTCCATCAACTTGAGGCATACAGATGTTAAGCCTCATGTGCCTGTAATTACGTAAAAGACGTAGCTAATGAGTATAAATTCAAATTATACCTAACTAGCGACCCGCCCCGGCTTCGCACGGTTATTGTGGGTTATTCCTAAGAGATTATGCTTGTATTATGCATATAAACCTTCCTCTTATATCACTCTTTCTATAAAAAAAACCGCATTAAAATCCGTTGCGTAGTTTTAAAGATTTAAGCATACATAGGGATATAGGGACAGAGAAAGCGACTTTGTTTTATACTATGTAGTGATGATACATCATGACCTATACCTACCTATTGATAAAGTGGTTCCAACAACTTCATCAATAGGTAATACCTACTAACCTATCGTTTAGGTACAACACAATTACAGCTCACATTACAGCAAATTGTGCCAACGTAATGAGTTACGGCCTCATAACATTTGACGCACAACATAATGTTTCAATAGGCCCAATAATACTATGGATTTTATGATAGCTATAATCACTGACGCTCGGGAAACCATAAAACCATGTTCACCTATAATCAATTCGTGTCTTCGCCCAAAGACACCCACTTCGCCATAGTTGCGACAAGGTGCGGGGGCTCAGATATATTGTTATGATGAGGATGAGGTAACCGCATTACTAATTGTTTTTATTCTATTGTTGCAGGTAATTCAACAGGCCGGGTCGGCGGAGGTATTTTTTATTATGTCATACCGATCAAATATAGAGATGCTAAAAAACAAGCTACTGTTTTGTTTTTTGCAATGTTCGTGTGTGTTTATATTCGAATCACCAAGCCAAATTCTCTTCTTCTTGTCGTGTCACTAGTTTCTTTCGAAACAGTGTGGTGAAAGGATTTTAAGTGCGCCTCAAGTGGCTCCTTTCGAGCACTTGACACATGTCATGTTATAGAACTTTTTAGGTTCTACGACATACCGGTTTCCGACCAAATTCTCTAAAAACATTGAAGATGCATATGCTATAAATGGACTATTAAAAAAAGAAGAAATATTAGGGCGGATTAAATTTTGTTGAAAGATTTATAATAGTATGTTACAAAGTAGCGATATACCGTTTACGAGCTGACAGCTGATGTTATAGCATGTGTAAAATGTGCGAATTGATGCTGGCTTGATGCATTCTATCAAGATTAATGTTTTAAATATGGTCCCTTTTTTAATTTGAATGATATTTCCATCGTTTCGATCACCACGAGTCGGTAAAAAAACGGTAGCGATAATATGCCACGCTTTGACTTGTCGACAAAGCCTCACTTCTTTATTCCTCAAGCACAGTATCGTACGGTATATACAACGTGTAACTTAATACCCATATAAGGTCAAAGACCAAGTGATTAGACCAAGCACTGAAATACTTTGACGTGTGCAAAGTTTGAATACTTACTTAATTTTCATATTCGAATATTCCCACACAAAAGAAAAATTAATATTGTCTCAGAAATTTGCATCAACCCTGTTAATGTGTACGTGACCTTGGTACATACGCTATTTGCATTTACTAATTGGTGGCAGTTCTGTTACCTATTTTATCTATAGTTCACAATTAAAGGTCAAAAAACAGCTATATATCGAGCTGCGTCATGTCGTGTTAGTTTCATATTGGAGAAACGTTTAAGAGGCATTTCATGAATGAAAAACTTCGAAATTTCAAAAGTCTTATAGCAAAAGTTGTTCGCCATGACTTGTAGAATACCCTGCTTCCAGGGTTATAGGGGTATTATGTTACACGTTGTGTATATATGTGTGTATATATATAGACATAATGACATGTGTTATAATAGTCTTTGAGCTACTCTGAAGTACTAACTGTTATTTTTTAAACCAACTTACTGATAAAAGAGATTGCAAGAACTGACTTTCTTTGTACCACAAAATACGGTCCCAGGAAATAAGTTTAATGTAAAGTCTGTCTTCGCTAAGTAAATAGCATGAGAAGGCGAGTCCAGGGGCTGGCTTTCGCTAAGTTTTGTTTACGTGTGTCGACGCTGTTGACAGTGGCGCTACCTTTCGGCACCGCAACTGAGCTCACGTCAAGGTAAATACGCCAGGTTTAAGAGAAATCAAAATTTGATGTGAACGTAAAGAAACACAACTTTCTCGTTGCTTTGCCTGAATCATGTAGAGTGCTACTTGAGTTATATTGCTGGAGCACGTGTTAGGAGCTTAAAACGTCAGCACGATGATTTAGTGTAATTCGAGACACTAGGGCCACTGTTGGACTAATTGTAGTGACCCCTCCCTTTGGTCCTAAGATCGTGGGTTAAAATCGGTACAAATAGTTATAGTAAGTATTGTGTAATCGCAATGGCATCAGTAGTGCTATTCCGCCAACAACATTCACCCAAGTGATCGCTGAATCTGCAGTGAGTTTTCAATTAGGCATTCTGTAGTACACCCATCACTAGCGCCATCCGCGTGAGTATCATGACGAGTGAAAGTGCTAGCTTGAGTGAGGTAAAGCTCGTAATCGAAGTGAACGCGGATCCACTAGGTGAAATTTGTTGTGATTTGTTGAAATTTGTTGTGATTTGTTGAAAACCCTTCAAATCATAACAAAACAATCGAGCGTTACTGTTTCGAGAATTCATACAAAACGACGAACATACGAAATCTGTAGAATGCAAACTTCTCTTCTGCTTTTATTATATTTTTAATAAAACTTGTTGGTTTGCGAGATATATTCGGAGAAAATTTTGCTTAGTTGTGCAAAGAGTTGAAGTTCCCTACTATCGCTACTGAACGTTAAGGCTTATTGTACTTTTTATGTTATATATTATGTGTTTTTATATTATTTTCTGTCCTCTCTGTACTATGTAAATTGAAATGTTCATTCAGTAATAGGAAAGCGTGTAGGTACGAAATGTAAACACAAGTTACTACTGGAGAAAATTAATACCCTTTGAGCCATTGAAATGACGAATGAATGAAACTGAATGTACCTACTTCGCTAGATTAGTTTATTTAACTCGTGTGCTTTCGCCTTAGAATTTCCAGTGTGCCCGCGAGTTGTCGCTCCCATAGATCATTTGACTGCACACACATTGCGATGTTCTCCACTAACTATTAGCCTTACTTATAAGTACCGTACGGTTATGCAAATACCGTCGTCAAATAATTTAGTGAATGTAGGTGATTAGTAAACAGTGGAGCGTTGCTGATTTGAATTTTGAAGTTGATCAAACAAGTTGAGAGCCCGTGCCGTGCGTATTTTAAGTTAGGCTTATGAATAAATAAATATTGGTGGACATTTCACACAGCGCTCCTATAGCTACAAAGTAAACAAATTTTGTACCATGGGAACCAGCTATTAGCTGATAGAATAAATATAAATATATAATTATTAAATATTGGTGGACTTTCCACACAGCACTACTAGCCCCAAACCACAGAATAAATAAGTGTACCTATCTACAACAAACTTAGCAAAGCTTGTAATATGGAAACCAGATAGCTGAACTGAACTCCAACTCTCAGTTTTGTATTTCATTTTTCGTACAGGCCTTTTTTGTATAGAGGCTCGTCATTTCTTAGCATGCCCGATAGCAATTTTTTGTTTGATAGCTTATCGAACAAAAAAGGCCTGACGTTACGAGAAACTAAATACGAAAAACCAAACTCTGACTTGGGGTACTTCTTCTTCTTTCGTGTCGCTGTTACATCCCAAAATTCAAACCCACCTTGTCCAGTAGGTGGCCACCTCCACAGCACCATCCGAGCAGGGGGTCTACTCTGAAAAACGATAAACGAAATTTCGTATTGGAATTTTAAGTTACACTGCGCGGTAAAACAACCACTTCTTCTTCTCCATTTATGGCACCCCGTCAGATAATCTAATTAAGTCATTTCCCCACTCCTTAGAGAGCAGGAAGATTATTTTTTTGGACTGGCAAGATTATCTGACGGGGTGTCATAAATGGAGAAGAAGAAGTGGTTGTTTTACCGCGCAGTGTAACTTAAAATTCCAATACGAAATTTCGTTTATCGTTTTTCAGAGTAGACCTCCTGGTCATTAGGTCCTCTAAGGTTCATGAGGTGGGGCATGATGGACACGCGAGCACATGTGGCATGGACTGCACCTGGGCACCACAATGGCAATACGTGTCATTTTTTTCGATCATCCCCCATCTGCTTAGGTTGCTCTTGCAGCGTCCGACTTGGGTTCGGAGTCTATTAAGACTCTTCCAGACTGGCCAGGGTAGCTCGTGACCAGGGGGTAATTTCCCTGCGGTAGCGATATTGTCCCTAGGTGGGGCGTGTTTAGATGACCATAGAGCAAGACGATCATCACTTGCGTCGCCCAGCTTTGCCGAGGTGGAATTTAAAAAGCTGACTCTGCTTTTCAGTCTCCTCTTAGATGGAATGGCATTATATACTATTTTTTTATTATATAATAATACCCAGACAGAGAACAAACATCTTATGTTCAATATTATAGTTTATTTATACACAGAACCAATAATGATTATCAATATTTGACCTCGGTGGGGATCAAATCTACAACCTACAGCACGGAAGGCAAAGCAAACCAAGAGAACTGTGTAATCAATAAAGGGACGCCTATTTACTAATTTAGGTATTATTGTAAATTCAATTTTAGTAGGAATGCAATTAAAACGTGGTTGTATTATAACTGTTTATACAACCTGTTTCGTTTTCGCTCTGTTTATGGCACCTGCCCGTCATTCGATAGACTTGTCAAGTGATGTAGCAAAGCTTAAATAATTTTAAGTCAACTCTGTCTATGGTAAAATCAGCTAAATTTTTGAAAAAAATGGTTGCGGTTTTTTTAAAAACTTTCGAAACATTTTCATTCGAATCAGGATATCACTTATTACTCTTAAATTCCAAGTGTTTACACTCTGTGCTAAAACCTCAAGTAATGCTGGTTTAAAACCAACAGAATTACACTACTGAGGGCTTATTACGAGTTTAGTGCCGATCGTCGATCGTTACGATACACCGAATTTTCTATGAAAATAAATCAACAGCATCTAGCGTATTCTTTGAGAAGCTGATTTACTGGCACTAAACTCGTAATAAGCCCTCAGAACTCAAAATAACACTAGAAAAACAATAAAAATGGAAAAGCTATGTTGCTCTCCAAAATCCTTATACACAATTTATGAATTATGAAATAGACAGCTAATTCGGAAACTGACAGGTCATAATACGGTTTCAATACTGCAGTTGGTTATGCAATCGAGCTGAATCCGCGTAGGTTATACCAATTTTGCCTACAGCATGGTTATCTGACATAGCGTGTAATTAAACAAAGCTTATATGTATTTGTATTGGATTTGTAATTAAATGGACAGTACTAGAAACTGCAGTCCAAAATACTTTTAACACTCCTTAGAAAAAAAAATGGTTTTGTTTCAGTGGAATCACAAGAATAGCTTAAACTATGTGAATTTAGGTGTCAGTTCCTCGCGACCAAAGAAACTTACGGCATGGCTTTTTTGTATTAACTACTAACAATAATGATACCTACTTAATTTTCTTTGAAGGAATTTGAGTTGGTTCAGTCCCAAGTTTTTTACATTTATACCTATAAACAGTTTTAATTAACTTCTTTGCAAATAAAATATTAATTTAATTCGATTTAATAAAAATCTAGCACCGTATAAACAGGTTACGAATAGCTTATCTCATAAACAGCATAGTTATCAAGAAGTAAATGCATTATTGATAAAAATATAGAATTCTATGGCAAATGCGTTCCAAGGAATTTTATCGCCTATCTACAGCGAGCCTATAAAACAAGTAGGTACTGTGGTTTGGCCCGTTTTAAGCCCACACGATTCCGAGGGCTAAAATATTGGAAATCTCACCACAGATACTGTCACGTTTTGTGGAAAGACTTGATTTTCTTCTTTTTGTTTAAGAATGAGAAACAGCAGCGATAGGCAACCAAAACATATTTTGTAATATCCGGGATAGGTCAGCCGTGCAGTGCGCTCCATTTTTAACCGAACTAAGCACTGAAACACGTCTTTTTTGGAATAATAACTAGGTACGGTCAGGTTTGTTATGGGTGAGAGTAGATGAGCACTTTTGGTTTCTAAATATTTTTAAGGAAAATTAATTAAGAAATACTCTTGATCATCACCAGTTTTAAACACCTAAATTGATCAAAATTAAAGTGAGCGATTTTTATTACATTATAATTATTTTTTTTTATTTTACTTAAAAATAACTCACTTTTAATTGAAATTTAATAAAAAAAAATTATCATTGTAATTTGCGTGTTATTTCGTTACGGATCGAAAAGAGCTGTTTGACGTATTCTTTTTTTATAATGTTTTTTTATTGCTCGCCCCTAAAAGACTACGCCTATTACGCCTCACTAAACTTCAATAATATATTATATTATTACATTGTAAAAGGATCATACAAAAGAACGGTAGGAACCAAGCCGTAAGTTTGTTGCCTGTTCTTCTAGGCTTTGGTCGCGTGGAACTGGCACCTAGAGTCACCTAGCTTTAAGACGTTTCAAAGTAATCCATGTGATTTTATTGAATAAATACATTTTGACTTTGACTTTGACTTGACGTCTTTCGCTGTATTTTTTTTTTCATTATTAGTTCTTACAATTTTGTATTTCGTGGACTTTTATAATTTTTAGTGGGAGAAAAAAAACATCTCAATCTCAAGTATCGTTTGAACATAATCGATAGATCAATATTTGCGAAATAAGATCTAACGAGAATTAAATACCGTAAAGTAAACTTTGGAAATAAAAACAACAAAAGAAAGTACTCTAATAAATTGAACCTCGTAACTATTCAATAAACACTGCAATCGATCAGCTGTAAATGTAACATGAAAGTCAGTGGCCAATGGATAACGTTCCCCTGAATAAATCACCATTTAGACGGTGAGAATTTCTCGTCTCTAGACTACGAATATCCTGTAGTTGTAAATAGGTTCAGCCCGCTGCCACTGCTTGACTTGCCGTATCCAGTTAAAATCTTATTCAAATCTTAATCTTATCTAAGTCGTTATCAATATTATTCCTAGTTTTGTCCAAATCGGTCAAGCTGATACCACGTTATTGAGCCACCACCATCAAAATACCTAAACATCCAAACATCGTCACTGCTGAGAAAAAACCTCCTTGTTTTCTTTATTTTGTTTTCTATTGGATTTTTTCAGTTCTGAGTTCTCTTTTCCAATTATTCTGAGGATTATTAGTTACGGCAATCGCATTCCATTTCTCTACAAACGTGCGAGAATGTTTCCATGTAAATGAAGCTTAGAGGATCGCACGGTATCGTAACGTGCCAATAATTACAACTGTCCAGTGTAGTTGTATACTATGCATTGACCGTAGATGTGGGGCTATGACAATTGCGGAAAGAAATAAGCTCATCGGCAACCCTAAAAATATTTGGATAGTAAAGATTTCAGCGCCATCTAGCTAACACAAAGTAAAGCTATTAAGCTCACAAATCCCGTTTTAAGTAATAAAATATAATAAAATATTGTTTACGAAATAGATTTAATAATCTTCATCATCATCATTTTCCTGCCCTTATCCCTTCATGTGGTGTCGGAACAAGATTCAACAGATTCAATAATAATAATTCAAACAAAAGACATAAACGCGCTTTTCCAAAAACGAATGGTAATCTGGTAAAAAGTTCCATAAAGTTCAACAACCTACGCGCTGCCTCAAGCCAAACTTTAAGTAGTAACGTAACAATTTCGAACTTTGCATTGTTTGTTTTTCATTAAATAGTTATTGTACCAGATCCCACGGCCAAAACCAAACACGAGTATCATAGTTTTGTTTTGGCTGTATTGCTATGAGCAAAAAATTGCCGTTTCTTACTAATAGATAGTCCTCACAGCTCAACCTCTGCCTCTGCCTTTTGCGCTGCACTGCGCTGTAGACCGTGGGTTTCAATCCCCATCGAGAACAAATATTTGTGTAATGACAAATACAAAAGAAGTATATCAATTGCTTATCAGCTATCTGGTTCACAGAAAAAGGTTTTCTTAGATACTTTTATAATGGATAATATTTTTGGTAACCAAACTTTTTTCAAGATATCTCTAGTTCGTTTGCAATGGTCTGCAGATAGTTCAACTGTATCATTTTAATGTAGTATTTTGTACATTTTATAAATACTTGTATTCATTTTGTTTTTCTTTGTAAATAAATGTCGTCAGATATCTTTATTCTGAGATTGATCAAATAAATGAGACATATTGTATAATATAAGTTACAAATTGTGATATGGATCTAAGGCCTGAAAATTTATCAAAATATAAACAATGATTTTATTATTACCATCTTTAATCATTAGGTGATGATGAACGGTGATAGGGGTAACTTTAACTTGCTGGTGCAATGGTGTAATTACAGGCACATTAGGATTAACATCTGCATGCCTCAAGTTGATAGACAGGGCAGTGCATCGGAGGGCACGTTCCTATCGTGACTTACGGGGTAAAGCTTTGTGATGGTTACCACTTAATATCAGGTGGGCCATCTGCTTGTTCCATAAGCTAGTTCTATAAAAAAAACCTATAAGCGTTAAATCGCTTCTTCGCTAGTTGCTACCCGCTGATTAAATGGCCCTAGACCACGGTCTAACTCGTTCACCCACGCCGCCACTCCGCCGGCGCCAAATGTCAGATACCGACCAGCGATATTCCGCTTTCGAACCTCTAACAATTTATATTCACCTGGTAATTAGATTTTTAAACGTCGTCTAACCGTTGTTTGTCTGCTTGATTTGTGTGGTGAGATAGCTTTGTGAGTGGGTTTCTGACGCATCTTGAGTTCATTTGTTTTTTATTTACAATTTGGATTATAGAGTATAGGGTACCTAAAGTAAAAAGTATACCCCTCTCCATAAAATGGTGTTTAAATTTAAATAATGTGTAAAATTAGCGCTGTCTCTGTTTGCCATTACGCATTAGTAAGAGATGGCAATAGTTTAAGCATAGTTTATCGTTGGACAGATTTGTATTAAGGCCATAAATGATGAAAGAAGTAGCTTACTCCTGTCATCTTTAATACTTTTTTCTACAGTGGGTATACTCCTTTCTTATACAATTAAGTCAACCGGCAACCACACTCTTTAAGCCGAAACACAGCAACGCTGCTTGGCAGCAGAAAAAGGCGTGGTGGTAGTACTTCACAAAGAGCTCTACTACTCTTGAATAGTGATGACCGATATTGATTTCAAACGTGAAAAGCAAAGCATAGAAATATCTCGAAAGTTGTTCTCAATAGAAATTTCTTCATCGTCTTTCGTATCTAGAAATTATTAATGATCACAAGATGTAGCTGTAATTGCCACTGAGTCGGTAACTTATTGATTTCAGAATCATAGTGCATTATTAACCTACTTGTGGAGTGTGGTCTGAGATTAATTTATAAAGCAGTTGCTCCACTGCAGCATCAATTAATCTTCGGTACAAGGCTGCAGTCTCACAGCGTATGCTACCAAACCATTAGCTACAACTAGGCGAAGGAACAGCCGGTTTCAAATCAAGCGTTGATTATACAAAATAAAACTAGCTAGGTGGTCTTGCGGTACTGAATTTGTCTTCTAATCCTAAGGTGTGGGTTAAAAATGGGATACGTGCCCAAATTTTATTTATACTACTTGCTAATGGAAAAAGCCTTATGGCTCACCTGATGTTAAATGGTAACCATCACCTAAGCATTGCCTCGCAAGACACGCAAGATGAAAACGTGCCCTACGATGCACTGCTCCATCCATCAACTCGAGGTATAAACATATGTTAAGCTTCATGTGCCTGTAATTTCACCGGCACCTACTATACACCGCAAACGAAAACACAGCAACGCTGCTTGGCTGCTGAAATAGACATGGTGATAGTACTTCCTCGGGGAAGTACTATCACCATGAAGTAAGTAAGGAAGTACTATCATCCTTCACAAAGAGCTCTACTACTAACAAAAATAGCCATTGCTATTTGCTATAGGTGTTATTATTATAGGTATGTACCTATATTGCTATTACGTCAGTGAAGACGTACCTTAATGAAGGCTTTAACTATCAGGTTGATCATCATTACTGTCTTGATGTATGGCTTATAATTACGAATAGGTTTCTTGCTCTATAAATATCGATGATATTTGGCCACCAACACCTTCGCATTTTCGCTTTGTGTGGCCAATTCTGCCTTGAGGATACAATTTATTTGAGAGTTTAGTAAAATAAAAAGATTATAACTATTATAAACTTTGTCGTCAGGGTAACATTGAACCCTATCAAACTATCGAATTTATGTTTATTCTAAAATAGGATTACTCAAAGTACTATAACACATTCAGGTATAATATTTTCTAAGCTTCATTTTCTTGAAAATGTTGCTATGTTTTTAACGGTTTTCTTCTAACTCCTTTATCCACGATGTAAACATTGAAAACGAACATCTCAATGTAAAGGCCACCCACACATACAAAGGCAGGCTACACACAAAAGCGATATTGTTTGTATTCATACAATCTGGATGAGAGCCGTTATAAATTGCAAAAAGGCGAAGCTCGCTTTTGAGAAAGCGATTTCGCGAAATGCTTTACAATACAATACGCTCTCCCGCATTGTGCTGAAATCTGGGCGTTACCCTGCATCCTTTACTGGATTTATATTATATTTTTGTATTCTACTCATATACATGTCGTGCTAGAGTGATACAAGTTTGGATAATGAATTCGCTGAGATTGTGGCTCGTTTCCTGCGCTGGGTTTTTTTTACACGATCTATAAATATTTTTTTGGGACTTTTTTACTAAATTTTCAGTACTATGGTAATAAATTTAGTAAAGAAGTCCCGGAAAAATATTTATAGATCGTGTAAAAAAAACACAGCGCAGGAAACGAGCCTATAACCATCTCAGTTGATTCATTACCCAAACTATGGTAGTACTACCTACCATAATACCATAGTATAGGGTAGTAGGTACATAGTACTGGCATATTTAAAAAAAGTATAGGCCTTTGCGTCTACTTTCAAAGTTGATGCATGGCGTCAGGAACAATCTTTTAATAATGTCCCTTTTAGAGGTTATAATATTTTTAATCTTGTAAATAAAATAAATTTGTGCCTAAAGACGACAAGAACGTAACGAGACAATTTATGATCTTACGATCATAAATTGTATTTTTCAATTATACTAACATTAATTATAAATTTATAATTTTTAATTAATTATGAATAAAAAAAATAAAAAATGTTCTACCACAATCCAACCAAAAAATATCTCATGACTACTATGATACACTGATATAATACGACTAGTCATCAGATACAGTCAATCATAATTTTTCCTAAAAGAGATCGTAATCAAGGCCTACAAACTATGATTCTTTGTTAAAGTTGAACATAAACAACCTTAAATACTTTTCAATTACCAATAAAAAAGTATTATAAGTCTGTATACTTCAAGTGGGTATAGACAATAAATTGCCGCTAACTAACTGCAATAAAGCAAGACATCACAACTAAAGTCGCTTGCAATTTAATACAAAACGCAATAAGGCATTCGGTCTTCGAAGAAGTCCTTTTTTGGTGGCACTCTGCTGATTGCATCGTGGGGAGTAATGACACAGCTTGTACGGAGAAGGCTGGTTTAGGGCCGATTTCACCATGCTCTGTTAGATTAACAAAGGATTAAAGGGCCGTTAAAAATGACAAAATGTACGCGTTTGACAGCTAAGGTTAGATTTAACAGCCTGTTAATCTTTGATTAGTAACTAACAGAGCATGGTGAAATTAGGCCTTAGTCTTGAGCTTGTAGGCTTCAGAACTGTTTCAGCATATGACAAACCCAAAAATACTGTGAGTGAATTAGCGTGAGTGGGCCCTTGACAGCGCTTGCATTTTGTAAAAGGTTTTTTTATTCAGCAAGTGGCTATCGTAGCCTATGGACATTAGCAAACAAGGACACCAGAAACAAGGAGAGCATTCCACAACCTTGGAGAGTGCAGGAGGAAGTTCCTCTGTAAGAGCGAGCCAAGGTGTTTTGAAAAAAAAAATCATGTCGATTAATTTATCAAAACAGCACCCATTATACAAGCGGAAGAATACACACAGATGGGAGAAGTTTTTCCTCAAACTTAAGGGGAAGTGACAGACTAATCTATTAAGGAGTAAGTTTTTTGCCTGTTCTTCTAGGCTTTGGTCGCGATGAACTGGCGGTGAAGGTGAAACCACCTAAAATCCTGCTTATGAGTGAAAAGTTGCTGTAAATTCAACAAAAGATGCAAAGACCTTTTTACTCAGAGTTGAGTAGTGATGAAAAATCGCGAGGTATATAATTGGTTTAAACTATGTGAGCTAGCTGTACCATGTACTGTGGTAATAATGACTTAATACACTGCTTTCACGGAAATTGTACGCCATTACAGGTCACGATGTCCAACCTAGTCGTTAGGGTCTCATCAAATAATATTAATCTATGGTTTGTGCTTGTGTTTGAACATAAAAATAGTAATTGTTTGCGATTCGAGGAACAATAACGTTTAAAAGTAACTGCTATTGGTCTAAGGTTTATTTATAAAATTCCGCCATAACTATAAACGTAAAATTAGTTCTGCCTTCTTGCAATTAGCTAACGTATTGTTTGTCTTTTCTCATTTTTAGAAGTTATTTTTAAATCCACTAGATAACTGGTGGTTTAGCGGTAACGTGAAAACGTTACCACTAGACCTTCAGATTTCTATTTTTAATGGCTGCAGCCTCTTATATATAATCGCTTACTTTAACATCTTTTATCATCTGCAACACTATTAATGCATTGCAAACTCTAAACTTGCTTACAGCCAAAGCTGATGGTTCCAACATGCCTTTCAACATAAGAATACCATGGTATGGGTTCATCAAAAGCAAAGAACCTTCAAAAACAATAAAATTTATCCGCCCTAAAACAAAAGCCGTATAAAGTTACACATTCAACGAAGGATAAGAAGATACCGCAAAACTGTAACAGCTACTGGCAAGTTGTGAACTTAAACCCACCATTAATATGAGCCTTAGCTATATTTGAACATCTCTAAGTTAATTAAGACAGTCGGTTTACCTTATCCAAGTATTGCAGCATCTAAATGTTCCAAGTTTGCGGGAAGTTATCTCTGAAGTTCCGCAATCTACCGCCGTAGGTTGGACCGATCTCTTCAAATGGCTCTGTAAGTAGCCTCAAACACTCCTGATCCTACCATTTGCAAAACGTTGTTATGAAAATCCCTTACGCCTATGAGGCCGTGCCAAAAGGCTTGCGGACCCATTGACCCAGACTTGGTATACGCAACAGCTGATACAAAAGAACGCGTCGTTTACAAACTCCGCACATTCCGATTCCGCACGGCCACGTAACATTACAAGCAAATGCTACCCGAACAGAAACTTTAAAATGCAATCTTTGCGAAAGTGAAAGATTAATGGCGGAAACGTTTAAACGGTGGCCGGTGACGGTGCCAAAAATCCTCTGCTCCGTGTGTTGGCTAACAAAAACGGTTCTGCGGAGAATCCCCTTCATTAACAGTGTGGAAATTAGTGAGCGTTAGTTTGAGGTACGCTCGCAAGAGGGCAGCCGCATGCAAGTCATTATGCGGACGATCATTGAATTAATTATGCGGACGGCTGGGGTCGGAAGTGTTGCGGAGTCAACCCGCTCCACTCCACGCTTTCGCGATGCACGCCCTCCATCTGATGAATACACTTTTTCATATCTGTTTTCGTTTTAAATGCATTTTCCACCCATTCACATTTTCATTCAACTTATTCATGTGGAAGCTATGTAAATTAAAATACGTGTCCTTGGAGATAAAACTTTTAACAGTTTATAAAGTTGGCGCTAAGCAGTTACGTATTTAATCTCGTAATCGTAAACGTCCCAAAACGGTTTTAATGTTTGCTTGGAGCTACTAACTTTATACGACGTCTTTCTATGATGGTGTTCAAAAGTTTTAATCTAAAATCGCCGACAAAGAAACTATTTGGACGGGGAGGTACTGATACGAGAAAGTGTTAGAACGAAATTGCGAATTGATTGTCGAGATCCACCGCCGAGTTTGCATGTTACTGTAGATAAGGGCTGTTCCCACAGAATGTATATACGAACTAACAGACGTACTTGTTTCACTCAGTGTTTGTAAAAGAGTGATTCAACCAATGTGAATAATATGAATATGGAAAATAACGTTATTGGTATGTATTGATGGTAGAATTATAATTCATTGTATTTTTATGGTAATTATGCAGTATCAGATGCATGAATGTAACGTTCAACAAAAACATAACTGAAATTACATTTCCGTATCGTATAGATTGAACTTTGTGCATAGTTCAAAATGTTTCTGAATTAATTAAATAAATTAAGGTGGCTTGATCTAACGAGTATAAGCTTTATATTAACTATTAAATAATTCCGTCACTACACAGATATATGTTAATCTGACGTTACTCTGTGATGGTCGAATTCGCCTCTAGGAGAGGATATAATTGCAATTCATTAATGCAACTCAAAGATAACCTTACTACACAAACTGTGCGGTTTTCAAGTCACTGCTAAAAGCAACTCAAGACTGTAAGAAGACGTAATAAAGCTCAGTTTACATTCCTATCAAATGTGAAGTGAAGCATGCCTGCTAATACATTCCCCGGAACACGATTTTGCCTAGTCGGTGTTAACTGGAACATTATGTAAACTAGCGATGAGTTGCTAAACTATTGCTAAGCGGGATTTGAACAATCTTTAGCCATCGTTTTTTTATACGGCAGTCAAGTTTTCATAAGGTTGATACATCCTGGTCAGTGGAGCAGGATGTATTGAAATTGGCCCCAAGGAATAAGTAGTGAGGGGGGCCAATTCTTGAACAAAACAAAAACAAGCATAAACAAAAACTAACAACCGTCTTCATCATAGATATTATATACATAGGTACCTATATAACTCTTTAAGGTTCACCACACAAAAACAAAGTGCAGGGTAGAGGCATTCATTTAGAAAAAAAAACAAAACGACCTTATCGCTGAGAGAGATCTCTTCCAGGCAACCATGGATGGTTGAAAAAATAATCATCATCATCAGCCTGAGAAAGTCCACTAGCCAAAGTCAAAAGGTATTTATTCAATTAAATCACAAGGATCACATTGAAACGTCTTAAAGCTGGGTGACTATAGGTGCCAGTTCCACGCGACCAAAGCCTAGAAGAACAGGCAACAAACTTACGGCTTGGTTCCTACCGTTCTTTTGTATGATACTTTTACAATGTAATACTACTAGACTCAGGCCTCTCAAGGAACATTTCCAGGAAGAAAGATTGAACCACCCACTCCATCCACATCGGTATCGGTACGTTTTGATGCGTTTTAAAAGCAATATCACGCACGTCACTAATTTATTGAACGGTAGTCTACACTAATATTATAAAGAGGAAAGCTTTGTATTTTTGTATTTTTGTATTTTTGTATTTTTGTATGTAACGAATAGGCTCAAAAACTACTGGTCCGATTTCAAAAATTCTTTCACCATTAGAATGCTACATTATCCCTGAGTAACATAGGCTATATTATATTTTCAAAAAAATCAGGGATCCTTACTATAACTCCAATAATGTAACCCAAGGTGGAAACCAAAAACCTTACATCGCGTGCGCTGCGAAAACTATTGATGATAGAACAAAATAATGTACTACGATTTTGTAGAACACGTCATCATCTACAAAAAATGTCGCAACAGCATATGTCTAACTATTATAGTTATGTCACAATAAGTGTTCTTTTATTATAAAAATTTTAATTGAAATGCCGCCGCTAGAAAAGGGTCTTTATTTGTACCTTGGTATTAATCCTTATCCAAATAAATCTTTTCATAATTAAGACGGTTTCAATACCTATAGATTACTTTTTAATTTTTTCAAATCGGACATTCCATTCAAAAGATATGACGAAATTAAAAACGTTAACGGGTCCACGGGTCGCGCTCGGGGTGCGATTTCACTCCCTGGCGTGCAAATGTATGAAATAAGTAGACGCGAGGCTGAAACCACGGTCTAAGTTTATCCTAAAATGCTCAAAAAATTTATGACCACCCATGCGAAGCTGGGACAAGCCGCTAGTAACCAATATAGCACGGTTCTTATGTCAAACCCGCTTCTAAATAGCACGATTGCTCAAATTGCTGTTTTATTAAAGCACTGAGCCACCATCCAGCGTACAAAAAAACTAACCAGTAAATACATTTTAAATATGGCGCAATGGCAAAATGGAATATTCGTTGCATCCTGCAGGAAATATTTCAGCCTGCATTGAGGCCTCCTATGTCACCATGTTTTGGTTGCATCAGATTCTCTTACATAATACTCCCTGGAGTTGGCTAGTAGCGTATAGGACATGGACGAATAACTTCAAGAGGCAGCATACCTACCGCAAAGATAAAGTCAGCGAACCAATCCCTCCATACATTTTTTGCAGTACCAATTCTTATTTATATCTATGTCCATAATATATGCGTTGTTATTCTTTTACTATCATACTAGCAGCTTCTCGCGGCTTCGCACGCGTTAAAGTGGTGAGCCGTGAGCCGCCTATTGCAACTTTTTCAGGGGTAGTTTTCAAATATTGAAAACGTGATTCTAAATTATTTAGAGGTATTGTGGGGTTTATTTACCCCAAGTTTAAAGTCAATCGCACCACGCGTTAAAAAACTTCCATACAAACTTTGACATCCCTTTGCACACTTATTAAGGGTAGTTTTAAAAAACTATAAATGCCTTTCCTAATTTTTGGCCTTGGAGTACATCTACTCCAAGTTTCAAGTTTGTAGATTCAAGGAATACAATTTTTCATACCAACGTTTTCAACCCTTTTTACACCCTCAGGGGTTGAATTTCCAAAAATCCCTTCTTAGTACACCTCTACGTCATAAGACCTATGTACTCTTCAAATTTCAAGTCTCTAGAACCAGCGGTCAAAAAACTCCCATACAAACTTTAACATCCCTTTGCACACTTATTAAGGGTAGTTTTAAAAAACTAAAAATGTCTTTCCTATTTTTTTGCCTTGAAGTATATGTACTCCAAGTTTCAAGTTTGTAGGTTCAAGGAATACTATTTTTCATACAAACGTTTTCATCCCTTTTTACACCCTTAGGGGTTGAATTTCCAAAAATCCCTTCTTAGTACACCTCTACGCCATAAGACCTATGTACTCCACAAATTTCAAGTCTCTAGGACCAGCGGTTTAGGCTGTGCGTTGTCTATATGTCAGTCAGTCAGTCAGTCAGTCAGGACTTTGATTCTCATAGTATTAGAGATTTCAACTTCAAAAATTTCAAAATTATTTAATTATATTTGTAGTTGCATTTCTTAATGTGTAAGGTAGATGATTAGTAGGTATGAGCTTTTGTTTGATCTCACTCATCTCAGTAACGACTGCATGAATGTAACGATTCGATAAAAGTTGAAATATACTAAAGGTTTTAGGAGTTGTTGGAGAGCTCTTTGTGAAGGGCTCGTCCGGGGAAGTACTATCAGCACGCCTTTTTCTGCCGCCCAGCATCGTTGCTGTGTTTCGGTTTGAAGAGTGTGGTTGCCGGTGTAATTACAGGCACATGAGGCTTAACATCTGTATGCCTCTAGTTGACGGACGCACAGGGCAGTGCATCGTAGGGTACGTTCCTACCGTGCGTGACTTACGAGGCAAGGCTTTGTTATAGGTGATGGTTACCACTTAATATCAGGTGGGCTATCTGCTTGTTCCATTATCTAGTTGTTTTTATATTTGCAGTCGATTGAACTGCACTTACCTAGATCCAGTTTTTTTGTTTTTGTGTAATTGATTAGAAGCTATCGACATAAGACTCTTTAGTAGCATTACTTTTACAAACTTTACTGGTTTTCTTAGTGCTATTTAATTTAATATCTGTTATGTATATTTTATAAAGATAAATTTTAAAAAAAGTTGTTTAATAAAATAAAGTAATCGTCCATAGAGTAGATACTTCTTGTGTTCGCGGACTTGGCTGGCTCGGCGAATCGAATTAGGTCGGGTGCGCGATGGTATCGCCTGAACGCCGGCCGTCCGCCCTCCGATAACAACGTCTGAACTGATACTGAATCAGAGCTGTAGCTAGACCCAGGGAAATCTTTCACACCATTTCTTTTCACAATTTAAAGTGAAAAATACTTTATTGTTACCAGCTACCGCCCGCGGCTTTGCTCGGTAATGTTTGATAACTTTGAATTTGATTATTATTTTATTTTATCTGGGAACCAAATATTACATAGATCAGTAAAAACACATATAAAAACATCAACAAAGTTGAATCAATAAGGTGTTACAAAGAAGCAGTATTTTTTTTTTTATATTATTTAAAAAAGTAGTAATTGCTACAATATTTAAAGCTTTCTTCAGGCTGATGATGGTAAAAATAATATATTCAACCCTGAAAATATTCTTCTTCTTGTCGTGTCGTGAAACAGTGCGGTGAAAGGATTTTAAGTGCGCCTCAAGAGGCTCCTTTCGAGCATTTGACACATGTTATATAACTTTTTAGGTTCCACGACATGCCGGTTTCCTCACGATGTTTTCCTTAAAATGTTTGAGAGTACTGGCATTGTTCACATACATTTTTGAACAGAAAAACTCTGAACCATAACTAATCTGATGAATAAAAACTTTGAACCCACGATCTTAGAATCGGAAGGCGGGGCCGCTACAACTAGGCCACCAGTGCTCTCACAACATAGAAAACATTTGGAAGCCAGTCTTAAAATTCATAAATTATGAGATAGATTTTTGGTAATTTGAAGCAACCCGTAGCTCATCCTTAGCTCCCTGTTTGCCAATTCCTTTAATTTGCTTATTGCTTTCTATTTGATGACAAATCTTGTTAATAGCCTACGTAAAGGTTTCCGCGTCCGTGCCTTATCTACTCTTTTCTAATTTAAATAAAATCGAGGCGACCTCGATGACGTGTTTTGCTTTGAATTTGCATATTCGTTTGCTGGTCTTTCTGCGGTGCAGGAATTTACAGTGGGAATTTTAATGAGTGAAAATAGAATTTTAGTTGTTAGGCATTCTGTATGAAATGCTTTGTTTGCAAACGTCGGTATAAAGAGATAACTCAAACTCGTTCGTTCTGGAAATGTATATAGGGGAGACTTATATCAGGCATAGTACATACTATTGACAGCCTTCACAGCTCAGTTGGTAGTAGCTCTGCCTTCTACGCTGTAGGCCGTGGGTTCGATCCCCACCGAGAACTAACATTTGTGTGATGAACATTGATGTTTGTTCTCTGTCTGGGTGTTATATAATATTATAAGTATGTATTTACAAAAAAAAAGTATATATGTATTATATCAGCTATCTGGTTCCCATATTACAAGCTTTGGCTTAGTTTGGGGCTAGATAGTGCTGTGTGGAAAGTCCACCAATATATTATATATAATATAATATAATATAAATATATTATATAATAATATACTTAATATTATTTTTTCTGTCCTTTAGTGGACTTCTTTAAGCCGATTTTGATGATGAAGCATAGGTTTGTAAGCCCTTTTTAATATTAGCAAAGTTATTCTATACAAAATGTATATGCTAATGAGTAATCTTACGTTGGCTAAAAAAACAATGATACTGAGTATGTGTATATGTATTTTGAAGTTCTTTTCCTTTTAGCTTCAAGCTAGAAAGGCATTGAACCATCTGATGCGATTTAAATTACGATAGTGTCATGTACACAGCGTGGCATTGGAAGAAATAGTGTTTTATTTGAGTGTTTTCCGAGCTTTTGTGCTCATATAACTCTGGAGCGTCTTACGCTCTGTAGAGCTAGGGTGGTGAGCTTTCCGTCTTTTACAACTATGACTGACTTGAAGTAAGATATATTACATTTAATACTATGTACTATGGGAACCAGATACTTGATATCAGTTGTATGGCACCTCGTTCAACTTGTTGTCTCCAAAGGTAATAGCTGAAAATCAGTGCTTTGCTCTCGAGCAATATTATGCGCTGAGCTGTTACCTTTTTGTCTAGCTGCAACACACACGGATCTAAATATGTATTATTTAAAATGTTTGTTTGATTTCAAATTTACTTTTGGTTGTTATTTTTTTTCTCATTTTATTAAGTACTTAGTTGTTTTAATTCTGTTGTTTTTATTTTGATTTTGTATTTTTGTGTCTGTGTATATTAGTTCGGCAATAAATGTGTTATCTATCTATCTATTACGGTTGTCTTTGTCATTCTCTTAATTATTTTGTTACAGCTGTTTTTTTTACCTTTGACTAATACGTAGTCATCGCTTTGGATCATCTTAGTGAGGATGCGGGTTTCACCGTAAATTTGTTCCATGGAATAGTATTTGTTATCTGTGATAGTACTATTGAGATTATTTATGAACACAAATGAAATGGATCTTTGAAATGAAAATAACTAGCGAAGTATTTTTGTTATCCTTTTAACCGAAACATACAAAATGAGTCCAATAAAATACTTGTTCCGGCTTTGCTTCTAGCATCCAGCTCGTCCCACATTGAACAAGTGCTATATAAATATCTAAGGGGATTAGGGGATTTAGAAAACGAAATTGTCTTCGAGCATCAAGAATATAGTTTTATGTTGGTAGGGGAAAATAAACATATCGCATCCGGACTCGTGAGCATTGAAGCTTGTTTGTGAATTGTCAGAAAATTACTTTTGTATGAGTATTTATGGGAGGCCTTTCTCTAGCTCCAATTTTAAGAGCACTGATTTTCGAGCACCGATCTTGTTCCTTGCAGAGTACCAAATCAATATTTAGATGGGTGCTCTACGAGGAATATGATAAAGTATGGGCGTGCGCTGGATGTATTTATGCTAAACTTTTTTCATACTACCACCTACCTACTTGTTGATGGAACAAGCATTTGGTCCACCTGATGTTAAGTGGTAATCATATACTTGGACTAGGCAAATATTGACATCGGATTTCTCCCATACTGATGCTATATTCAATTTTTTTTAAAGAAAAATTCATCTTGGTAGACTGTTTAGGATTTTATTGAAACGCAATGCGTTCAATATTTTTTTTTTATTATGGAAAATTTAAGGTTAACAAGATTTTTGTCTTCCTTTTCTTTCTAAGTCCGAGGTAAAATCGTATCCTATACATGTAAATATGTACTAATAAGATACATACTATAGTGTCTAGTGAGCTGGTTATATTAGACTCCGCAAGCAGTGGCTATTTTCTGCCGGCTAAGTTTATGCAAATACATAATTGACAAGCTCTGGGGCGCAAGGGGTTACTATCCGGCTGAGCCGCAAGAGGGTGTGGGTTCGTCTCAGGCCACGTGACAAATATTTGCATGATCTGTAATTCATTCAGTTTGTGCTGTATTTTATACTTACAGATGGGTATTGTGGTAAAATATCACATATCATCATCTTTACCAGCCTGTAAAAGTCTACTGCTGGACATAAGCCTCCCCTACATTTCCAGGAAGAACGATTCTGAGCCCAATCCATCCACCCACAACTCGCGATCTTCACAAAGGCAGGAAAGATATTCCCTCAGGTATCTTGGTACCAAGTAGGTACGCACTCAAGATTCTTTTAAAATGTCTAATGTCTAGCTCTTGAAGATATTCAGTTGTGTAATAGACTAACAGCCTTGATGCTTTTAAATGTTAAAAGCTTCTAATTATACAAGGTGTAAAAATACCAGTGCTAAAAACTTCAGGGGCTAAAGTGCTCATCAATATGAATAACTTTTTTTAAAGAACCAACACTGTGAACGCGAAAATAAAACAGCTGTTTCATGCAAAAGTTCAATACCTACCTGGTTAAAATGTATGAAACAGCTGTTTTTTAAGTTATTCATATTGATGGGTACTTTAGCCCCTGAAGTTTTCAGCAGTGGTATTTTAACGACCTGTATATCTGTAGTAAGTACACAATAGTTAATGTAACCGACATAACCAAAAATGTCTCTGAGTGATGGTGGGAGACGCTTGCCAAAATGTCTTGAAACGAAACTCATATGACATGCGGGTGTTTTGCGTATGTGCAAGCAAGACCGCATGTGAGTGAATATCGAAATTGTATAGAAAGTGGCGCCCTCATATTATCTACTCTTTTTCGCCAAGCTGTAGATAAAAATTACACACTCGTTTAGTAACATTAGGAAGCTCCCGCGATCTAATTTTAGCTAAGCTAGCAGCCAGCCAAGCCAACTTTCTCTTACCTAATTAACTAGGTTGCACACTTAAAGAGCCTGACTTCGTTAAGAGACTTAAAAGCAAAATGCGCGTAAATGCTTTCAGAGGAGAGATTAAGACAAATATTTTTAATAACCGAATATTTATAATTTATAATAATAATAATAATTTATAATATAATATTTATAATTCGTTACAATGGCTGTAACGACTTATTCACCAAACTTTTTTAACTTTGAATAAAAAAAAGGTTTAGTACTAAATTCCGAAAATCAAAACACTTAAGAATTTTCTTGTTTGCAGGTATTAAAAACTGACATATTATCATGATTTTGTATATCGAGGAATTAATTATCAATCAATGGTTTTGTACTGTTACTTATAAATAATTTAGATTTTTTTGATTATCTTTCGTTTTTCTATGTTACGACCGTAGACCTGACAGGTCTACGGTCGGTAAACATTTGTTGGGCAATGGTTGTCAATAGATAACCTAAAAAATAATTGTTGAGCAGAATACAACAATCTAGGATTCGAATGAAAGGTTATTCGAATTTAAAATAAATATTGGAGGACTTTATTGGAGGACTACACAGCAATATCTAGCCCCAAACTAAGCCAAAGCTTTTAATATGGAAATATTGGAGGATTTCCCACTCTAGCCCCAAGCTAAGCCAAAGCTTTTAATTGGAAACCAGATAGTTGATATAATACAAACATACTTTTTTTCTTGTAAATACAGAGAACAAACATCTATATTCATCATACAATATGTTTGTTCTCGGTGGGGATCGAACCCACGGCATACGGCACACGGTAGGTAGAGCTACTACCAACTGTGAACAGCTGTGAAGGATGTCAAAAAAAACATTTATTAATTTTTAATTCATAAAAAAAAATAAGTTTTTTTTATCATTAGCTATCTTCCTGTTTTTAATTTATTTAAAATCTATATCTAATCTCATGTAAAATCTTTACTTACAATCGTATCATGCGCACTATACACAATTTTTCCTCCAAGGTAGAAATGACACAGCAATGTCGTAAACCCTCATCTGGGGCAAGTTTCTATCGCACTTTGCGGGGAGTTTCATAAATAGGCTCTTCCGTGCCCCTATGAATTAGTGGTGACCTCATTAACCTATATGAGGTACGAGCTACTTAATAATAAATCCCTGTAGCTGGTACAAACATAATTAGTTAGCAAGCTCATGTTGACTTACACTTTTATGACACTTAATTTTACCGTTTTAACGAAACTAGACTACGTACTTTTAAATCAATAAATAATACCCAACAATCATTATAAGATATCAATAATTCAGTGGAACGACCTGTGTGTGTGTGTATGTGACTTCTTCAGGCTGATGATGTTAATATTCTACAGTCTCGAACAACATGGGTATTGAAATTAGGCATTTTATATAAGCACAGTTTACCATAATTTTATTGTACTTACATTCTTACATGTTAGAAAACAGTGAAAAAGCTCATAAAAAGATGAATGATTCACCATGTTGTGCTTTATTCTAGAATAAAAATAAACCTAACGAATACGAATCTGTCAAAAGATAATTAACGTTAAATAAATAAAAGACCAACAGTTAATAAATAAATAAATATTGGTGGATATTCCACACATCACTATCTAGCCCCAAACCAAGCAAAGTACTATAGTAACAAGATGGCTGATATAACTATACAGTAGCTTTCTTTTTTTATAAATACATTCTTATAATATATAATAACACTCAGCCAGAGAACAAATAATAATAGATGCATTAAACAAAAAATAGATAAATGAAACTCGGTGGGATGGAAACCACGGCCTACAGCGCTAAAAGCAGAGCTACTACCAACTGAGCGGGTGCTGTCAAAGGAGTGCAGGTGACAGGGCTAACTTTAGCAATATTTCAATTGAGTAAAGTATTATAAGTAAGAGCAGGAGCTTAAACATAGACGGCCCGATAAGCAGTCATAATCAGGGAAGAATTCTTAAAGTCTTCTATTCCCCGTTTGACAGTTCCAATGGCTTTTATGGTGTATCTTAATCAACCTCTGGCCACAGAGCGCTGGTTGAAAAGCCAATACAGCTAATACAACTGAGCTCTTTCAAATGTAAATATCGATGAATGGGATACTCTACTAAAGTATTTTTTTACTGTTTTTCATCAAAACTGTCAAAAAATATCAGCTATAATTTTAATATAATATCACTGATGTAATCATTGATGAAATGAGGTTGTTATCATCCTCCAAAAAATTTATTGCATGCTATAGTATAGAAGGTATAATAAGATTTCTATATTTTGAAAGATATACCAAGTTAAGTGCAACACAGTACACTGTAGTACTCAGTTCAGTAAAAATATCGTTATGATTAAAAAGTTTTCCTACCAAAAAGTTTGTTATACTATTTTTCGTACCTACTTATGCATACTCGCTAGTAGGTACCTACAATAACAGTAGTCTTTTCTTTAAAAATGCAGACGTTAATAAATTCCTACGTTCACTCCTCGTGGTAGTAAATAAAAGAAGGGCTTTATACAGCTAATAGACCGACACCCACATAGCCCAGCAATAAAATCTTGGCCGTCACGTGATGGTATTTCATGCGACAATAAGCTACGTAAGCAAGCAGTGTTGCCGGTAAATAAAAAAATGTTAGTTTGTTGTTGCTTCTATAACAAATAAATAATAGTCGTAATAAATTGGATATAAGACGAGTGATAAAAAAATAAGCAAGATTACTCCACCATCTAGTGATGGTTAGATTACATTCCCATGAGCTCTTGTTCCTTGGAAATAAAAAAATACATTTTGGCATATTCTCTCTTTTTACGAGTAGGTACGAACTTATTCCACTGTGTAAGTTTCAAGACCTGTGAAAATACTGAAAATTATAGTTTTTCGTTTATTTAATTACATTCTGTTCGACGAATGTAATATCATGCATACATTTTTGTTTTGTTAAAAAAAAAACTTCTAACCATTTTTGTAGTAAAATCAAAACTGGCGTTTTATTCTAATTTATTCTAAATTACTAAGATCTTTGCCAAAAAGTTAAATATTTTTTTTAATAAAAGAAAATAAATGAAGCACTATGGGCAAAAGAAACTGTAAAATGAGGTTAAAAAACTAACCAAAATAATTTTAATTAATCGCTAGATCTAACCAAAAAAGTTTAATGCTGGAAACATTGGTCGTAGAGAACCAGAAGTACAATAGCGCTGGCAATTCCCTGTGGCTTTTGATACTGCTTGGGTGGGTCACTTTTGTTAGGCGACTTTACCCTATACCTAGTCTTCCCTTAACTCTTAGCTTAGGCTGGTTAATAGTTTTAGCTTCATGTTTTGCCAAAGTTATTAATTTCAAAGATTATATTTATTGAATTTCACTGAAATAGGTATCATTCTGTTTTTACTAATGTAGTTTTACTTTAAATCTTAATAATTTTTTCATTCCGTTACGTTTTGTGATCAGGGCGTGATTGAGCCACAAAAATCCGAACATCGTCACTTTCACATTTATACAGGGTGTAAAATACTAGTACCGAAAACTTCAGGGGGCTAAAGTACCCATCAATATTTACTTACTACCATTACTTTTATATAACTTTTTCTAAGGAACCAACACTGTGAACGCGAAAAAAACAGCTGTTTCTTGCAAAAGTTCAATACCTACCTGGCTAAAATGTATGATGGGTACTTTAGCCCCCTGAAGTTTTCGATACTAGTATTTTAATATTATACACCTTGTATATTAGTCACCTTGTATATTATTTTTTGCGAAACTTCAACCATCAACCAGAAAAGTAATTAATGAGAATGCCTTTACCTTTGTAAATTACGGATAAACATAATATAGGTATACAATACGCGTTTTTTTAACACATTTGCATATAATTTTATTTGCACTAACAAACACAACCAAAACATTCTAGAAAATTCAAAACCTTTTGTTTAAAAAAAATACTTAATAGAATATCCAAGTTAAGACCCCATGAGCACACGCGGCGGACAAAGGCTCTATCTAACGTGTCGCGAGCGATTCCGCCGCGGCTCTAAACTGCACATGTTACGAGTAGTTACGAGTGTGGCCGGCTTTGTTCCCGAGAGGAGAGCGCCGCCAAGCCCAATGCTCTTCTGTTAAGAATTATACATTATGGTTTATGGTTTTTCACATTTGACTTTTAAGGTACACAAAATACTTTATAGACTCGAATCTATATTTTTTTTAATTGAATTTATATGTAATGTGGTATTTTAGTATGATTGTTTATGGTAAGCAAAACACTATCGACTCGATCGATATTTTTTTAAATTTAACTTATTCGATCAAGAGTGTACCCTAACAATCTAGCCATAATAAATAGGCTAATGAATATTTCAATAAACATAAATTTCTATCCTGAGTAATTTAAAAGACATACATTTCTAGCATATTATTATACTAAGAATGTGTCCATTTGCACCTTTTTTATTGTCTCAGCTTAAGGTGATGGGGAAGAAAAGAAAACATTTTGTTCACATATTGTACTTGATATTATTGAATTTTATACTTCTATTTACAAAGAAAATTACAATGAATATAATAATTTACAAAATGTACAAAATACATATGCGACAGTTGAGCTATCTGCAGATCGTTGCGAACGATCTAGAGATAGCTGGACTGATCCAAATCAGTCCCAATCGGAAGCGTCCCCAAGACATTGTCTGCATTGCCACACTGAATGGCAATACTGATGCGCTGAGCCAGAGAGTCACCAGCCTTCAAGTTACGCGTCGCCATATTAGTATACTTATTTTTTTTTAATTCCTTTATGTCCTTTTTTTTCTCATAAAATAGTATTGTAGTTTAAACCGGTCAGAGTATGCAGGATGTTTTGGGACCACTGTGGCCATATGCGACTCGATCCCTCATGGACTGGTATTCGCAGTAAACCCTCGATAAATACGCCGCAAAATTATTCGATTACTCGACTGGGACTCAGGGATACGTGCAATTCGATTTTCGGTAGTCTTTGTTCGCACCAGATCATTATTAGCAGCCGTTCTTTTTGCTGCTGTTTTATATTGAAATGAACAATTCCAATCAAATTGAGTTTTAAACTTTTACTGTTTTATACAAGCTAGTTTTATAGAACTTGAGTTATTAAACTAGTGGAACATGAATTATTACGTTTAGTTGAGCTGTGTTTAAGAAAATATACCTATATGTTTTATTTGGAAACTTCTCTTACAAAGTCAAAGTCAAAAAGTATTTATTCAATAAAATCACAAGGATCACTTTGAAACGTCTTAAAGCTAGGTGACTCTAGGTGCCAGTTCCACGCGACCAAAGCCTTGAAGAAACTTTCGGCTTGGTTCCTACCGCTCTTTTGTATGATCCTTGTTACAATGTAGGTAGGCTTTCTAGTCTGGTTGTTAGATTGGTTACTTTTATTAAAATCTGACGCCATCTCCATACAATCTTTAAAATCTGATACAAAATATTCA
This sequence comes from Chloroclysta siterata, assembly GCA_932294275.1. Classification (NCBI taxonomy): domain Eukaryota; kingdom Metazoa; phylum Arthropoda; class Insecta; order Lepidoptera; family Geometridae; genus Chloroclysta; species Chloroclysta siterata. The sequence goes on from OW028598.1 coordinate 10,869,285, forward strand.
ACATTACTATTCAGTTCCACTTGAATATCTATGCTGCTACTCGTCAGAGCCTTGTCGTAAACGGGCAACGTGTTTGCATAATGTCTATAAATAAAGAGTACGCTTCTTGTAACCAGTTGTAAGAGTTGAGAAACGTCTAAAGAAACTAACTCTAATAAGATTTTTTAAACAGCTATTGCAAAGAATTTGCGGTAACACGTGGAGTAATAAGGAGTGGGAGTTAGTACTGAAAATCCACCATCACACAGACGGTTAAACAGTTCAAAAGTTGTACCTATTACAAGTATTTGACAGTTGGTTTTCCTTAAGTATTTTTAAGAAAGTTGGGTTTCCAAATATTTCCTGTATTTTTGTTTATTTTTAATAATTTAACGAAAATTATGTAATGTAAAAAGATTTTGTATTGACTAGTTCGGGCATTGGTAAACGTCCGAACTCTCTACAACGTAGTCGGTGGTAGAACTTTGTTTGCGCCCTTTGAAATGTAGGTGTAGGTTTACGGTTATTGTCTGCTGGTGAAAATTGCCGTGCGCGATAAGATCAAAGATGGCGTAAGTAATGGCTGCCAATATTATTTATAATTACTTTTACTATTTATTCTATTAGTCTTCAGTAGAGACTTGCTAATATTTCCATAAATGGTATGCTACCCTGTAATGGCTGGTTCTATCAAGTGATTTCACTTTATGTGAACTCATGAAAGTGGAATGAAGAATATAATTGGTTCTGTCAGAGAGTGCCAACATTCACGCCAATTGCAGTTGAGCTAACCGCGATTAGTAGATAGTGTAGAAACGCCATTGGGCGAGTTGAACCGACGATTTCCGGAATGCAAATTAGGACGTACCGTTTCAGACCCACTATCGCTGAGCTAAAGGAGGCTTTTAAATGAATGTAAGTAAATACATAATTCAGCGTAAGTAAATGTGATTTCGGAAATTACCAAAATCACTGTGCTTTAGGTAAAGGTATATTCTCTCAAAATTTCTAATAAACTTTAAGAACTAATAGTTCCATATCCCGATATTTTATTAAAAGTAAAGTTTGCTTCATCAAATTGAACTTTGATGAAGCACTCCATCAAAAACTACCAATTATAAGCGCCTGCTTTTAAGTCAATTTAATGACGTAAATGCCTCAAAGGTGCAATTTAAAAGGTATCGAGTATCACAATTAAAATGAATAATGATGTCAAAATAAATTATGTCCGTAAAACAATGCGTGGGGCTTACTAATAAGTAATGGCTTACATTTATGTAGAAAGCAGGTTGATAAACACGCGTACGTCAAAGCTAAAGTCAAAAGGTATTTGTTCTTTTGAATAACAAGGATCACTTTGAAAGGTTTTAAATCTAAGTAAATCTGGGTGCCAGTTCCACGCGACCCCAATCCTATAAGAACAGGTACCTAACAAACTTATGGTTTGGTTTCTACCGTTCCTTTGTTTGGTACTTTAGTGAGACAATATGATAAGTGGCCGTAAATACCATTTTACTGATCTAAATATCCTGTTTTCTGCCTGAATATGAAATATGATTTAGCAGCAAATAGTATGTAAATTATGCATATTGACTACTCTTAGCAGCGTTTTATTTAGTTTTCAACGTTTATAAGCTTCAAAAAGCAATATAGTGAAAGAAAATACAAAGATATTTCAAAATTACAGCACGGACAGCTACAGTGGATCGGCATCTACTTATAAATAAAACACAACTTAAATAAAGTAGGTAGTTAAGTACTCAACGTACCATAAACTGGGTCCTAACCAGTCTCGTCCAGTGCTAAATGTTATGCCAAGTAGGCCCTGACTTAGCTTGTAAGGACGCCGGAATATAAGCGCCGGAAAACTGGTTTCTATATCAACGCAGCTAGGGCCGGCTTTATTGCACAACTCTTTTGTCTGATGTTTTCAAATTAACTACACAAAAAGCTTTTATTGTTAATTAAAACAAAGTTTCAACTATTTGTAGTTGTTTTGGGTATGTTAACATTGTTTCAGTATGAAAAAAATATTGTGAACTAATAGCAGCTTAATTAATAAAATCGTTTTGATATCTAGCATGAGACCAATCATTTTAATGAGACTTGAAAGTAATGACTCTTGAAGTCCCTGATAGTAGGTATAAGTTTTATTTCACGTTAAGACGCAGACAACCATCAAAAAACTTCTATATCTCGCACAATTAAACTTAAAAATATATTAAATCACTGAATTTAGTTGAAATTTGCAAGCGGGACGCTGTTTCACGGTTGTCAGCCTCTTAACTGCTCAAACAGTTTTCTACCTTTAGAAGGCTAACTTACTCCAACATACAAAGTTGGCATAGCTGTTTACCAAATACGTGGAAGGAAAGGTCAAACATTTGCGGCCACTTTACAGCTGTTAGGGATCGTGCGTGCCGTTTACATTGCGAAGACCATACATTGCAGGCATGTAGGTAATTAGAGTAGGAGTGTGTGCGTGCTTTGAAATAGGGCCGTTGGATTTATTAAATGTCTGTGAAGTTATGAGAAAATTATGGAGCAAAGTTCATGGAAGTTCAAACAATATTGTGGAGTAGCACTTTTATTTTTACTCAAGCGGGTCCCACCGCGACATTTTTAAATCGTTTTGACGGTCGAATGGAACGTTTTTGCTTGTTACCGTTCAATAATAGAGTAGTGAATTTGAAAATGTATCTAACATATAGTTTTTCTTTACACTTTGGCATTAAAAATTTGTGAAAAAAAATCATTAATATGGAGCAATTTTTTTTTAAAGTTATAGTGCCCTTCGGTGAGTGCGCTGCTTACAAGAACTAATTCAAAAGTTGTCATACTGAGAAATCGACTAATAACGATAAAAAAACGATAATTTTGGAAAATATCAAGATGTAACGTAAAAAGTTTTTTTTTAAATTACAAACAACCAATGCACGAATTTGAACAGAGAACGAAATAAATAAAAACAAAAGATCTCGTGTGAATCTACACTAATATTATAGAGGTAAAGAGGTAAGATTTGTATTTTTGTATTTTTGTATGTAACGAATAGGCTCAAAAACTACTGGTCCGATTTCAAAAATTCTTTCACTTTTAGAATGCTACATTATTCCCGAGTAACATAGGCTATATTTATTATTGTAAAAAATTAGAGATCCCTTCTAAAACTTCAATAATGTAACCCAAGGTGGAAAAAATAATCCTTACATCGCGTGCGCTGCGAAAACTATTGATGATAGAACAAAATAATGTAGTACGATTTTGTAGAACACGTCATCATCTACAAAAAATGTCGCAACAGCATATGTCTAACTATTATAGTTATGTCACAATAAGTGTTCTTTTATTATAAAAAAATAATTGAAATGCCGCCGCTAGAAAAGGGTCTTTATTTGTACTTTGGTATTAATCCTTATCCAAATAAATCATTTCATAATTAAAACGGTTTCAATACCTATAGATTACTTCTTAAATTTTTTAAATCGGACATTCCATTCAAAAGATATGGCGAAATTAAAAATGTTAACGGGTCCACGGGTCGGTGCGATTTCACTCACTCAAGTAGAATACGTGCAAATGTATGAAATAAGTAGACGCGAGGCTCAAACCCACGGTCTAAGTTTATCTTTAAATGTTCAAAAAATTTATGACCACCCATGCGAAGCTGGGACAGGCCGCTAGTATTTTATATAGCGGCAATATAGTAGCCATATGTGTTCATAATTAAGCAGGTACAGTAAAACATCAATAAATAAAAACAATCTTAATAACCTAGCCTACAGCCAAGCTGCATTTGAAACGGCCAACTGCACTTCGGCAATAAAAGCAAAGTATGCTAGTTATAAATTAACTTATTAATATAAAGCCTGAACTTTCATGATAAAGTCTAAAATCGTGCAAGTTACGAGTATTTTACTGCTCAAATAATTATTCGGATTTTTGACAGTGCAATCGAAGTTTCTCGCTAGGCCCAGCCGATATTAGTTAAGAGGGTCCTACCATCTGATATTACAAAACTTTCTTTAGACAGTTATACCATACTGCAGCTACAAGACTGCACTGAGAGCACTGGTGGTTTAGTGGTAGCGGCCCCGCCTTCCAATCCTAAGGTCGTGGGTTCCAAAACAGTCGTGCTCCAATGAGTTTTTCTGTTCAAAAATTGATGTGCACAATGCCAGTACTCTCAAACGGTGAAGGAAAACATCGTGAGGAAACCGGCATGTCATGGAACCTAAGAAGTTCTATAACAAGGTGTCAAGTGTTCGAAAGGAGCCCTTTTGAGACGCATTTAAAATCCTTTCACCACACTGTTTTGAAAGAAACTAGTGACACGACAAGAGAGATTGAAGTGCCTATTTGTACATGCCGGTTTCGTCACGATGTTTTCTTTCGCCGTTTGAGAGTACTGGCATTTTCATTAATCAGCATTGTAGGACTTGCCTATGAGCACCCTAAACTTCTTCAAGAATCTTGTTTTCTAAGAGATTACGGAGTGAAAACCATCCCTTTATAGTCGTAAGCCTTTTTCATTATGTTTACTTTAAACCCACGTAAATAATTGTAAACATAGCATATAAATTTTTTTTTTGAGTTTTGAGTGCGAATTTAGTCTTGTTGAGGTGAGGTCGCGTTCGCATGGTGCTAGTAAAATTACGGGTCACGGCACAGAACTCTCACACTAAGTAACACGTTCATTAGAGCCATAGTCGAGTGCGTACAAAACTATCAAATATTAAAAACAGTGCGCTATTGTATCGCAAGTGCGTCTACCTCGCCCCGCTGTACCTCAAGTGAAAGCAGGACAGGCTCCGAAATCACAAATAATTCGTCCTTTTCGCGCAGTGTACGGAGGCGCAGCGACGCCATAGATCACGGCAGAGTTATTATAGGCCTCTTGTTCTCAAGTGCACGCATACTTATCAGTTGAGTCATCACACCTACTATCGGATTACCGACAGATTTTGTTTGTAAAAACGAACTTCTAACAAGCAAAATGGGTTATAGCTGTGCCGCCTGCACTAAAGCTATTCGAACGATTCAGCATATAAAATGCTCCAGATGTTCCAGTAACTACCACCTACTGTGTGTTAACCTCACGTCTCAATTTAAGCCGTCGGAAGAAATTAAATCAAATTGGATTTGTCCTATCTGCAAAGCAGCGGAGCCCAAGAGAGATAACACAAACACCCCTGTGCGAGTTAAGGTAACTTGTAGCGATGACTCTGCGTCTACTGCGTTCCCACAGCGTGAAGTTACCCGCAAAACCGCGGTGTCCGCACCGGTGAGTCCGCTTCCTTCTGCTGACTCCGACTCACTCTCTGCTATGGTCAGCGAATTGAGAATGCTACGTGAAGACGTAGGAGAAATTAAGTCTCAAATGAAGTCATTAACGGAACACATAACAAAATGCAATACGCGCCTGGATGAGTATGAAAAAAACTTAACTGAATCAGTGGACAGGCTGCATGTTGTTGAGGAACGTACGTCACTCATAATATCACTGGAAAATGAGATAAACTACCTACGACAACAACAAAGCTCTCGGGAGCAATTCTACTTAAGGAATGAAGTTGAGATAGCTGGAGTTAATGAAAATGCGAATGAAAATCCAATGCACATTATCCGTGTAATAGCTCAAAAAATTGGCAAGCCTCTGGAGGACCAAGATTTGGACTACGTAACCCGTGTGGGGCCGCCGCAGCGTCGTAGTGGTACGTCTGTGGATGATTCCCACAGTAACCTTCCACGCCCGCTGGTCGTTCGGTTTCTCAGGCGTCACCAGCGTGACGCTTTTTTAACAGCGGGGAAAAGCAAGCGTAATCTAAGCTGCTCGGACATCGAGGTGAATGGTGCTCACAAGAACATTTACTTTAATGAGCGCCTAACTCAGGAAAAAAGGCAATTATTTCGTTCGGCTAGACACCGCTGCAAAGGCTCAGGCTACAAATACTGCTGGACCAAAAACGGCTCCGTATACGTACGGAGACAGGAAGGAAATCCAGCGATTACCATTAAGAGCATGGATGAGCTGCTTCAACGTGTCAACTCCGTGTTTACGGAACATGAACAACAATAATTGCTTAACGGATCTATTTGATCCTCAAATTAACTCACGCTCAATTCACGCCTCGAAGTGCTTGTTTGATTGTTTTTTGTTACTCCCTTTCCTTCTCATAATGACCCTTAGCCTGTTAAATGTTATTATATCATATGGAGACTGGCAACTACTATATCAACATACAAATAAAATAACACACATATATAAATTCACGCATACACACTTCATAAACACACTAACATTTATCTACACATACACTTACACATTCTCACTCACACTGTTCATATTCTCGGGATCGCGAATGACAAATAATTTACTGAAATATTATTTGACGTTTTTCTTCTACTATCAGTATGGCTTTACTTAGCATATCCAACGACATAGATGAAACCGTATCTATTGAATGTCATTCATACGATTCTCTTGAATTATGCCGGGACTTTTTATCATCAAGTAACTTCAACTTTAAGATTCTTTCACTAAATATCAGAAGCATTCAATGTAATTTTGACAAACTTGCTGTATCGCTCCAGCGACTTGACTCAGGAGTGGACGTCATTGTTTTAACGGAATGTTGGTTAACTGAGGAATTAATAACAGACTTTTTGCCGGGCTACCGCGTATTCCGTTCAATAACTCAAATGAACAAAAATGGTGGTGTTGTCATTTATGTAAAAAACACACACATTACAGTTATATCTCACCCTATGATTAAAGACGCCGATAGCTTGCTTGTAACTCTTAATGACAATATTGCTGTTTTGGGTATCTACCGTTCTCCCTCAACTGCTTCTATTGAGCCCTTTATAAACTCACTAGACCTTGTCCTGAGCACTCTGAAAAGCATACCGAACGTTTTAGTAACAGGTGACCTGAATATAGATATTTGCCAGCCCTCAAAAAATCAAGTGCCAGACTACTTGTGTCTTATGGCCTCACATTGCTTGCTTCCTGCTATTACAAAGCCGACAAGATCGAAAGCCTGCTATGACCATATTTTTATTAAGTCTAACTCTAGCTCAGTTGGTCTGGTATGCAAATCATCGATTACTGATCATGATATTGTAATTTCTGGCTTATCAATGGGATCAAAGCAAACTCCGAAACAAAGTTCTCGTTGGAGATTTAAAACAGATAGTGATGCCGTAGCAGCTGAATTAAACAGTATTGATTGGTCTTCTGTCCTGAATGATTCCTCCATAGATGGGGCCTTATCAAAATTCTATGAAATTATTAATAGTGTCATTAACAGGAACACTCACAAGGTAAAGATAGGGCGTAAGTTGATAAATATTAAACCGTGGATAACTCCGGGCCTGATTAGATGTATGAGGCACCGGGACAAACTCCATAAAGAGTCTAGAGCCTCTCCAGGAGACTTGAATTGCCATAAAATATACACTCGTTATAGAAACTTCTGCAATGATCTTCTTCGCAAAATTAAGTCTCAATATAATAGACAGCAGCTTGAGAAGAATGCAAATGATCCCAAAAAGCTCTGGAAGTCAATTAAAAACATCTGTCAAACCTCTGCACAAAACACCTCACCCACTGAATTACTCATGGCCGGCAATGACGATGCCACGTCACTTAATCTCTGCAATCAGCACTTTGCGTCTGTTGGTAAAACGCTAGCAAGTGACATTCTTAGCAGACTTTCTGTGACCCAGCAATCTCTAGTAGCATCATACAGACCTAATAAGTCGGTGGCGCATTCACTCTTTCTTTATCCAACCGATCCAATTGAAATAACCAAAATAATGACTAACTTTAAAAACGACAGCTCGCCAGGCATAGATAAAATAACCGTCTCCCTTATTAAAGCTTCTCTCCCTTCACTGATAATTCCACTAAATCATATTTATAACATGAGCCTATCTTCAGGTACGTTTCCAGATTGTTGGAAAGTAGCTGCAGTCACACCCATTTATAAGTCTGGCTCAAAGAACACTCCTGATAACTATAGACCTATAGCTTTACTGAGTGTACTCTCAAAAGGACTGGAAAAGATTGTCAGTGATCGGTTAGTTCCATTTTTAGAGAAATACCAACTCCTCTCAGACCGGCAGTTCGGTTTCAGACGAGGTAGATCGACCGAAGATGCCGTGACGCTCTTGACAGATCTAGTCTCATCTTATGTTGAAAAAGGCGAACGATGCATTGGAGTCTTTCTGGATCTAGCGAAAGCGTTTGATACAGTCTCGGTCGATCTACTTCTCAAAAAGCTTGAATCATTAGGAATTAGAGGAGTGCCACTGGAATGGTTTAAGAGCTACTTATTAAACCGCAGGCAACGTGTAAAAATTTGTAATGGACTAAGCTCGCAGCTCCTCGTTGACTTTGGAGTACCACAGGGTAGCATACTTGGGCCAACGTTATTCACCCTGTACATAAATGACCTTCTCCAGATGTCTATGAAAAATGCTGAAGTCGTAGCCTATGCGGACGACACGGCGATCCTGTTTCATGGCTCTGACTGGGAGCAAGTGCAAAGCTATGCAGAGGTAGGACTTGCTGAGGTGGGCAAGTCTTTGAATGAAAATCTCTTAACACTTAATATTAAAAAAACACAGTTTATAGCTTTCTCTAAAACAACAGTTGGGAGTCCTCCCCCTAACCTATCACTGAAACTACATACATGTTCTCAGGCTCTTATCAGCTTTCATGGAAACTGCTTATGTAGTTTCATTGAACGACAGCCTTCCCTAAAATACCTGGGAGTAACTATTGACGAACACCTAAATTACAAAAAACATCTTTCAGATCTGGCTGGACGGGTGAGGAGACTTATTCACGTTATGAAAAAGCTTAGAGACTGTACTCCCCCCGAAATTCTAAAAATGGTCTACATGGCCCTCTGCCAGTCCATAATTCAATACTGCATTACAATATGGGGCAATGCCGGGAAAAGTTTCCTTATTCAGGTGGAGAGAGCGCAGAGGGCGTTAATTAAAGTAATGCTGAACAAACCATTTCGTTTCTCAACCGACAACGATGAGGAATTTAATGTGCTTCGGGTTCGTCATCTCTTTGTTCTAAGCGCCACCATTAAAACACATAAAAACATCCGGTTTCGTAAAGATTATCAAGAGATAATGGATAGACGCGCGTATAGAATCCCTATTCCCAAAACTCAATCTGAAATAGCCAGACGTAGTCCTGGCTTCTCGCTACCAAATGTTTATAATAAAGTTAGTAGGGTATGTGACATCAAAGGCAAACCCATTTTCACCTGTAAAAAAATTGTAAAAAATTGGCTACTTAAGCTTTCATATAAAGAAGTTGAAGAATTGATTGAGACAATAAAATAATTTTACTCGCTATTGTAACCTGATACGTTATACTTATACGCACATAATCTCCACTCACACATATACACACCTAAACACACTCACAAACAATCTCACATACACACAACATATTCATACAAATACACTACACAAACACACAATCACACACTATTGCCACTCTCCATTTTTCTTTTGATTATTATAAAACTTTTTTATTTTCTTCTTTGATTGTTATAATTCATAAACTTAGTTAACTATATGCCATACGCATGCCTCGCTAAAACTCACCCAATTGTAACTGAAATGAAACCAAAGTAACTCGTACTCCTGAGACCCAAGATACAGGCTTTTCGCCTAGTTTGGGCCTCTACGTTTAATCATAATCTGTACTAAGAATGCTTTGTGTCCTGAAACTGTTTATTTGATTACCTGTGATTCTGTTTGGCAATAAATTATTCTTATTCTTATTCTTATTCTTAAATAAGCTACAAACGAATTTTGTCGCCCTAGTTAACTCAAATAAACTTTTATTTCTTTGTTTTATTATGTTTTTATTCCGTTTTGGAATGAACTATGAACCTACACTTGGTATTCACGTGGGTCTTAAAAGTTTAAGTACCAAATAAGACATCAAACTGTCGACTCTACTCCGACTCAGTTTGTAGAAGTCAGTTTTGCGCTGCAGGCCGCAGGTTTCATCCCCACCACTTTATAGACTACCCATTGCCACTTCAGCTGGCTAATTCTACGAGCTATGTCAGTTATTTTATGCATCAGTATTTATATTTATGTATAAATAAGGCAATTGCTAAGGAAAATCTGATGCTGCACATTGTGTACAAGTATACTGTAGAGCTTGATATTTTCTTGTAAATCGTAAGAAACGGTGGTAGCACCCATTGAACAAATTCCAATTCTTAAGTTACGAATCCGAACTCTGCTTTGCTACACTGCGTTACTTTACGCGATTGAACGTAAACTTCATTGATACTTTAATTCGTTCGCGAGTTCATTTCCGATGAGTTCATCTCAGTTTTAAGTAAAGAGTAAAAGTTTATTCGTATACCTGGATTCTGCCTTTAAGTGAAAGACCTTATAAAGTGGAACAAATGTTGAAATAAAGTTACTTGGCTCTCTTAAGTAATCAGAAGCAATGTTTTTAAAGTTTTACATTTATTATATATATTCATTTTATATAGCGTGGTTACTGGCAAACCCCTCCCAATTTCTATTAACAATTGATATTTTTTAAGTTATATTGAGAACAAAAACCTACCTATTCTCTTAGATTCAGAGAGGATTCAGATAAAAAGTAAGATCAAAATTTCAGAAATAATATTTTACCGAGAACATTCGAAGATGAAATCTCTTATTAAGAAATCGTTTTCAGAAAAGAAAGAAAAGGCAGCGATTAAGGTAATACCGCTGAATTCGGCGTGCTCAATCAGCCCAAAAAGGTACCTACGAACTTTTTTATTGCTTGTCCGAGGCCCGTGCACGGAGTCTAACGAGCTCATTGGAAATTCAAATCGGACTGGACCGCCGCACCCTGTAATCAATAATATTACATGTACGTGCTTCCTGAAGTCTCCGCCACGGAACCCCAATTCGTACGTGGTAATACTGCTGACCACAGCTTGCTCTGCGATATCGCACAAAATATTTTTGTTGATAAAGTTTTTAAATCTACTTCTTTTTATTTTAAGCAGTATGAGAAACACCGTTTCATCGACGACATTACGCACGCTCGTAAACGTAAAAGCCTTGTTTATGCACCGAGAGAACAACTTTAATAAACGACGCCAATAGCTGAGTTTGGCTATCTTAAGTGGAAAATAAAGTGACAACTTCGGAGCCAGCACTCCATAAGCAAGCACTCGGGTAAAAAAGGCACTTACTCAATCGCGTTTAAATGAATAGAACTTGATAAAGATTTCACGTTGCTGCAAAAAATATGCAAAAACAACTTTGAAACGGCGCGGTGTAGACATTATGCAAATACATAGTTATCGTTAATATTGAGTTATAGTTAGACTCCATAATGAGGCCACATCATGGAGAATAGCCATACAAATTATCAAAGTCCAGTCTCGGAACTCGATTTCCAAGTCAGATTCCGAAGCAATTACAAAGTATTATTCATTCCGAGCATAGCGTAGCGCACTCGGCGATCGCATTCGTGTAGTGGATGCGAAGAAAATTGCACTAACTAATGATCATATCGCTTCTTGAATACAAATTCAGGCCTTTCAGCAGACAGCCATTGGCCTATTATTGCAGTGTTGCCGAGGTAAATTGAAATGGCCTTATGATTTATCGTGGGTATTCGCGAAAGGGAATTTTGGCCAGTTCCCTGCACGGACGTGACATGAACACCAACACTGCGAAAAATTAAAAACAATGTTTCGGCCGCTCGTAAATATTAATATAATGTATCTAAAACACGAAACATCAAATCAAAAATGTTATTTGAATACGAAACTCTTACATTTGGTACGGAAGCTGGTTTTTGCCTGTAAATCGCCACTTTTAAAATATTCACCGCGTATTTTGCACGTCGCGTAGCTCAAATTCAAATCACATTAATCTCACATGATAAACATTTTGACGAGTTGGTGTAAATTTCTTCAGTGCCAAATTAAATACTAAGGGTGGGAATGGGTTCGCATGTAAATGTGCTCGTTTAGCAAAAAGGTTCGCGTCTGGCGGAATATGGAGAGGCTTCTGGCGGCGAGCTCTTAGTTTAAAAGTCATATTTAGCTAATTACGCCGCGGGCTGCGGTCGTCGTCCGTATGGCGGTTTGGTGTGCCTATCACTACCCGTACCTACTGTAGGTAGGTAGGCTGTACTGTGTCAGTAAAAACTCCACTCAGAACTTTTTTATAGTAGGTATTTACTTTTGTACACCTTTCTGATTTTCGTTTACCTTTTCCATCCAGAGTTTGTCTATAAGAGATCGCTCTTAGAGATAAGGGCAATATAATATATATAAATATAAATATAAATTTTTACTTTCCACACAGCACTATCTAGCCCCAAACTAAGCCAAAGCTTGTAATATGGAAAACCAGATAGTTGATATAATACATGTATACTTTTTTTGTAAATACATACTTATAATATTATATAACACCCAGACAGAGAACAAACATCTATGTTCATCACACAAATGTTTGTTCTCGGTGGGGATGGAACCCACGGCCTACGGCGCAAAAGGCAGAGCTACTACCAACTGAGCTGTGAAGGCTGTCTGCAATGAACCAAAATTTGTAATGTTTTTGTTTGTATTTTACATTGTTTACAATAAAGTATTTATTTATCTTTATATTTCGGTCGCACTTTGTATTAGTTGACCTATCTCTAGATTCGTTTGCAACGCTTTATAAATAGCTCAACTATTTCATGAGTATTTAGACATGCTGTAAATTATAAAACTGTAACTGAAAATAATCCATAACAAAATACATAACATAAACTAATTTCTTAATGTTTCTTTAGATAAGTCAATAAAAAAATCTTGTTTCGAGTTCTTCTTTCATACAAAGGAACGGTAGGGACCGAGCCGTAAAATTGTTGCCTGTTTTTCTAGGCTTTGGTTGCGTGGAACTGGCTTCACCTAGTTTTAAGACGTTTCAAAGTGATCCTTGTGATTTGACTGAATAAATATACCTTTTGACTTTGACTTCGATGGTCAACAAACCATTCTTATTACAGTCACTTAGACCAATATGTGGGTCAACGACATTGTCCGTGATTGTTCTGCACGGATCATTCATTCATTCATTCATTCATTCAGATCAATCATTCGATCTTCCATGTGCATATGTTGGGCAGGATGAACACTCAACCACATGTGGCATAGACTGCAGCGGGGCACCACACGCCTTTAACGTTTCGTTTTCACTAACAATAGGTACCCCATCTGCTTTAGTTACAGCTACAGTGAACAATTTGTGTTCTACGCAAACACTGAATATTGCTTATTCGATTGCAATTTACTGCTCAGGTTGCACATTTCCACATTTTTTAAGATATAAAATCCCTGAATATAGTTTTTTAAGAAGTCACAATCAACCAAGTTTCGTAGAATAATATTTAGAAATCAAACAAGTTTTACTACCAAAACATTTTTAAATACAAAAACTGCGAGCTAAATGGTGAAGTAAAAAGAATCCTGACTTTTCAGCGTCTTAAACAAATGTACTGCAAAATTATTTTGTATTTTTAATAGGGAATTTCTATATCTTGCTTTTAAGAAAATTCATTTAAAAAATATACAAAATTGAGTTCTTAAATCAATTTTCTTTATTTGTTCCAGTCTAGCCCATATTAACAAATAGTTTCGTATGAATACGATGCTAAGAGCTGATTTTACCATGCTCTGTTAGTTACTAATTAAGGATTAACAGGCCGTTAAATCTAACCTTAGATGTCGAACGCGTACATTTTGACATATTTAACGGCCCTTTAATCCTTTGTTAATTTAACTGAGCATGGTGAAATCAGCTCTAAACATGATAACTTTCAGGTTGCATTTGATTTGAAAGTTTTATCGATCATTACATTTTCACATAGGACAATTTTTCTTTAATTAATTTAATAGACTGTCCACTGGACATCTACCTATCACCTGATGGTAAACGTCGATGAAGGCGATGATGGAGCAGAATGGTCTAAAAGACACGTACTCACTTTTTCCTTGAAGAAACCCAAGTTTTAGTGATCCGGAAAAACAACGACGTTTAATATGTAAACAAGCCACATACTACACCGACGTAGTGGCCCGGTTAGTTAGAATCCTGAGCTTATTGCGATGCTCCTACAAGTGTCTAGGGAAGGCTGGTTGTTATTACTCGAAAATTTATGAGGTGAATTGCTCTAAGTTCTAAGTTTGCCGTAAACAACAATATAGAAGTTATCCAATATTTGGCCGAGGGTGAGGGAAATGAGAGAAGGATATGTTACTCACAGCTTGCAGTTTGAATAAGCTCGTCCAAAGGGCTTGTAACTTTTATTCTTTACATCTAAACCCTATTTTCTACTAATATAAGAGTGCAAAAGTTACGATGTTTGGATTTTTGTGGCTCAATCACACCCTTACAGTAAACCGATCGGGATGGAACTAAGAACAAAATAAAATTCGTAACCTAGATAAAAAGGTACTGTGGTAAATCTGAAAACCTGTTCGTAAAGGCTACTTTTTATCCTAAAAAAATACCGGGAACTGAGTAGAAAGCGTGAAGGAACCATATACATAAAGGGAGCACGCCTATATACAAGGTGTTCCAATACTTGGAACACCTTGTATTTAAAACTTCAGGGGATTGAAGTACCCATCAATATGAGTAACTTTGTCTAAGGAACCAATACTGTGAACGCGAAAAAAAAACAGCTGTTTCTTTAGCCAGATTGAACTTTTGTATGAAATAGCTGTTTTTTTTTCGCGTTGACAGTGTTGGTTCCTTAGAAAAAGTTATTCATATTGATGGGTACTTTAACCCCGTGAAGTTTTAAATAAAAGTATTGGAACACCTTGTATATATTAATGACCAATCACTACTAATACGCAAGGGAAGCCATACACTATAGCATGAACTACAAAACTTTTACATTCATAGACAAAACCCGAGGTCATTTAATAGGTTTAATACTTTCAGTTTCTATTTTGGTCCCACTAAGCCCCATCAGGTATAAATATTTGCACATCACATACCCAGGTACTTGAAATATATCACCGCAGCCAGCAGGAATCAAACACGCACCAACATACACCATAGCCTGTGGCGTAGCACAATAAGTTGGCTACTAAATTATTTTGCATTATTTTCTACACGCGGCTTCACTCGCATGGTACCTACACACGGATGCAGACTAAGCAGCCGAAGAAAACGAGACACCCACACAAGCCTGATGGGTATCCGTGTTAGTTGTGTGTAGATTCTATGTTCCAAACAAATCGGTTCAGCTAAAACGTATTTGAGTAACAAAATTTTTTATAAAAATAAGTAAATATTCCATCTTTCGCATTTATAATATTGGTAATATTAGTTCCTGGTTATGTAAAGGTGGTAAGTAACCGCGTAAGCTGTTTGTCAAGGTATGATGCAATGAAGAAACGTGTCATGTATTTACTTACTTGTTTTGGTTGAATACCTACCTACGTACTTACTTAGCTTAATGATGGTAGAAATGGTACTCCGAAGTTAGCGTCAGCCGTTATTAAGACATTTTATTACATATACTCAAGAGTACTAGTGGTCTATTGGGAGTGACCCCGCCTTCTGATCGTAAGTTTAAATCTGGACGTATCTCAGACTACCCTCATTAACACATCCTCGAAAAATCTTGAGATCGTACTTGGTACTAAAATATCTGAGGGGATCATAGCCGTGAGGCTGTTTCTGACTTATTAGGTATCAACCTTTTGTTTTAACTGTACTAAGTAGGAAAGTAGAACACATAATTAGATTGAACTAAATTCCACACTTGATACATCAAGACGCACTCTATAGGTGGCACTATTTACACTTCAAGTAAGTGCAATGCCTCGTGAGGTTGTAGTAAGTACAATAATATGGAGTACCCATGCTTGGTTTCATATAATTTCGAAGCGATATATTGCGTGATAGTCACTGTATTTTTTTATTAAGAAGCTGAAAGGTTGATTAACAGTAGTCTGAAAAAAAAACTATCATCGTTTTTCCGACATTTTGTCAGGACTTTATAAAAATAAATACCTACTACGACTAGGTATATCCAAGTTCGATATGAGTTTAACAGTAATTTTTGTTTTTTTAACACCTTCAAAAAATCCCATAAAAGTAAAAGGCATGGCTATCAGTATATTTCAATCTTATTCACTCCGAATAGGAACATTAAGATGTTATCGCACCTTCTACCGCAGGTAGGCAGGTATTCAGCTTCAATATCGATTGAATCTGGGCACAAATTGTAAGAATTATTGATACCACGCCGGTGGCTCATACAAAAAAGTTTCTAAAGGGAAGTGGAGCGAACAAACTGGCCGGGAACAAACTTCATGCTGCGACCATAGACGACAAAGTAGTTTTGGCGAACAAATTTCTCACTCACGCATAATAGAGTAAGCTTGATAAAATACAATGCTAAAACAATTGAAAGCTTCAGGTATTGAAAATGTAACCACCCATGTAACTACGGTATTTATTCTATGTAACCAAGTGTTTGCCAAGTTGAACCAAAAACCAATGTACATAATTTTGTACATATTACACTAAGATAATGACGCTTCATACTTTTTAGTACAAACATTTTTCATTCATTGTATCAAACAATAATAGTGACCGCGACCTACTCGCTAGCGGATAAATTGATGATAAACTGAATGTATCGTGTGTGTGGCATACATCATTGAAATAAATGAAATCTTTGCTCAATCAGCAAAAAACTACCACCCAGTGCACGTATTTATATACCCCAAAAGTTCACTATTCAAAATGTTACTGGCTTTTAACATACTGAATCTAACGCCATAGCAGTAAAGCTCATTTTGCTTTGCCAGCCGGTTAAAAGAGACACTAGCGGGACGCGCGGGAACGTTACTTATCTGCCACCGCGTAGCTGACAGCTGCAGATGAAAAATTGAAATTGTGTGAGAGATAAAACTACCTAACTGCCACTGCAATGCCGACCAAACAATGTGGCGACAACAAGAACGCTTACTGTTTATTATAACTCTATTTGATAATGGAATGAAAATATTACTTCACTCCCTGCTGGCACACATTTCGTTCTCTCTGACATTATAAAATAGTAGAGTCTGTTGTGGAACGTTGACTTCGGAGATACAGATACGAATACAATACCAATTCATTTATTTAACATCAAGAAAAAGGGTCCTCGCACTAGGGCAAGCCTTTAAACACGAATGCACAGATCATTTGAAAAACAAAAGCAGATGACACAGAAACAGACAAAGCACGAGAAAAAACTAATAAAACTACAAAAAAACACAGGATATGATGAAGAAATACGGTCAGTAATTTCAGTTAATCTTTTATGATAGCTTTATACATTGTTTTTTATCAGTTTTGATAATTTTGAATGTTTTTAGATTATACGAATGTTCAGTCCTAGTCAAACTATATCAGTCAATAAAATCACAATAAAATCACTTGAATCATCATAAAAGATGTGTGTCAGAATCATCGCTTCTTAGCGATAATAGCGCCTATTGTACGTATCTTTAGTTGTTATTATTTGTTTCCTATTTTGTTAGTTTATAATTTGTCCTACGGCATTTTGTTGTGGGGGAGTGCTGCAGATATTAACACCATATTTGTGCTGCAGAAGAGGGCTGTTCGTGCAATTTATAACATGGGTCCCAGAAAAACGTTACGAAATAAGTTTAAAGAAATAAATGTAATTTACTTTACCCTGTCAGTACATATACGAAAATTTTATGTATGTTCGAGAAAAATAATAATTTATATGCCAAAAATAGTGACCATCATAATGTTAGCACTAGAAATAAAAAAAAACTCGCTGTTCCCACTACTAGGCTAACTAAAGTAAGCAAATCGTTTACAGGACAATGAGTACGCTTCTATAACAAAGTCCCGAGCGAGATTCATCAGTTGTTGATTAGCAAATTCAAAAACATAATAAAAAGAAAACTTGTTGCAAAAGCTTACGATAAAATATCTGATTATAGAGGTATACATGACATAAAAGCTTGGCACTGAACTATGCTCCAACTCATTACAAAAACTAAACAATTAAGTATCATAATTGTAAAAAGGATCAAACAAAAAAACGCTAGGAACCAAGCCGTAAGTTTCTTGGCAGTTCTTCAGGCTTTAGTTACGAGGAACAAAGTGATCCTTGTGATTGTACTAAATAAAGACCGTTTTAATTTGATTTCATTTGATTTGTAAGGTGTACAAAAAATTACTTTTCATTTGCATTATCATATAGGTGTGTCACTACTATATATGCATATGCATATGCATATGCACTTTGAATAGACGCAACGTTCTGTTTTTTTGTATTGATTTAAAAATCACTGCGCCCGTATTCACAGCCAAAAAGTGTCATTCTAACCGCTAGTACAAACAGGGGATTCAGATTCAAAAACAGGGCTATAAAAGTCGATATGCAAATATAACTATTTCCAGTTCCGGTATCAATTCGAGCGTTCGGATGTTGAATAGTGACAGCTACGTGCGGAAAGCGTGCAATAATAACGAGCCGCCGAAAACGTCAAACGACCCTTCTCTGTTTAGGTCTTAGCCCCTACATTTCCGCATGGAATCACCATTTCACGTAAAAAAATATTGATTATGACGTAAAATTAAAAGTAAAAATGAAATAAATGAAAATGAACGATAACTTACTTTGCTGATAGATACTGTTTACTTAAGATTCATCAATGTGTATTATTTTAATACTACAAAAAAGTTCATTAATGTCCCTAGGACTATCTGGAAATTAGTATTTCTGTCTCGCTCACACTTCACCGTCTCACCTAGAATCTTAAAGGTACGGCTGTGAGGAAAGCCTTGGGTATACTAGAATAATTTTAGGTAAGAAAAAATTGCTCACGAGTCACGACTGGGTTTCTTTGCAAAAAAATATGTTCAAGAATTAATCTAGCAAGTTTGATACATTTTGGAATCCTTATGAAATGCACCAACTTTTAAAATACTCGTCAAACTATCGTAGTACATTTTTTTTCAGTACAGTCAGTTAAAGATAGGTGAAGTATTAATTTTGAATACTTAGTTGGGTTTTATTTTTCTGATAACATTTATGACTTGGCCTAATTATCACCCGTTTCCGGGTTAACGTCGGTTTCTGGGACACTCTGTATAGTATAACAATCTTAGTGATTGAAAATAAGATGGTGACATTTCCCGATGAAACCTTTATAATTAAAAATAATAAAGATGCCGTCCCATGCGTTATAAGTTGTTGAAAAGCCTTGGCCGCGCTGAAGGCGCCACGTGAAAATTCTAACGTAAATCAAAGTCATAAATTCTCCTATCGTGAATGAACATTTCTCAGTGCGGACGTCTGAACCGGGTGAATGGATAACGTCGGCCCTCCCTCGCAGGATCACCTCTACAGTCATTTGCTTTTGTTCGTGGGGCAATTAATAACGCGCAGAAGGCGTTTTCGAACCGCAGTCGGGCGCCATTCGCGTATCAGTAATGATCTAGCGCCGCCACGGCCAAGCGTTCTACAGCTATCGATCATGTTCAGTTAATGAACGGCACGTATGATGGCTCGACACAGAACACGTCTATGAGTAGGACATCACTATCACACTTACAATAACATCTATATATGTCATGGTGACATTTCATCGCATACGAAGTGTTTTCCCAAATACGACGGTGTGTAGTGACTCTATTCGCCCAGAACTCTATATTCGAACAAGCGAATATGTAAGTACACAAATACCGCTGTTAGTGCCAATGTGTGATCACAATGGTTTTTTGTACAACTTCCTGATGGAACAAGCAGATAGTCCACCTGATGTTAATGATAGAAGTGTCATAAAATTTACCGCATAGTTAATGTTATTGAAGCATGCTACTAGAATTGTCTTTAGATTATGGTTTTGCACCAAAAATCACATCAACAAACCCACCTTATTCGATATAGTGCTATCATAGTATTAATTCCTACTGATTAGTACGCATCTCACACTTTATATTTATGAATAACTCATGGCAACCAGTGAAATTTAACTATATTATATAATTTGCAAGCTAAAGTTGAAATAAAGGAGACAAAACAGTTTTTCGGAGTGACCAAGAATTAACAACAGAAAGGTGAAGATAGATGAGTTGATAAATTTATCAACTCATCTGTCTTCACCAGTACCAGATACCAGCTAGACAGTACTAGTCTACACCAGTTCTGTGTACCAGATTGGTACACCTCTCACACGTTATATTTATACTTAGCTTACAAATTACTATAGTTCAATTTCACTGGTTGCCATGAATTCATCTTCTCAGGTTGTCGACTCCGTTATAACAGTGGCTATTTGTATCCGAGAGTTGTGTGGGAGTATTAGAAATAGAATAATATTAAATGTCAAATAATTCATTGATTGACTGACGTAGAGGAATAGCCAAAAAACCTTGATATAAGTTTATTTATTAGAAGTTCACCATTAAACTATGACATGTATAGAAACCTTAAAACTTAAGGTCGTAAGTCGTTTTATTAGTATTAGTAGCAGTATATTAGTTGAAATCTTAAAAACCTTTCACGACTCGTTCGGGGAAGTACTGCCACCATACCTTTTTCTACCGCCAAACAGCGTTGCTGCGTTTCGGTTTAAAGAGTGTGGTTGCCGGTGTAGCTACAGGCACATGAGGCAGGCAAAACGACACTGTTTTAAGAGAAACTAGTGACACGACAAGAAGAAGAAGTAAAGGTTTATGCAATTTATCTTTGTAAGACGTATAAAACCTTAAAACTATTGCTCACTCCTGGGATAGACAGTTTTGAAACCGTTTTTAAGAATGAATGAACATTTTCCTAATCTTCCTTACTGGCTTATTTTGTACTGCATTAAGAATTCTATTCGTGCTTCGAAATCTCAACTCTTGACAATTGATTTCATAAACACAGCTAGCTCAATACCGGCTTTTTCATTCGAAATGTTTTATTGAAAATGATTTTTGGGGTAAAATTCAATTGAATCTTAACATTTGAAAGTATCTTATGCTGCCACTTTGTCCGTCCATCTGCAGCGTCAGATTTTTTTAATTTTTTTTTACTTCTCAATCACAGTGCGTTAAAAAATATAAAAAAGCCAGTTAAAAAAAGGATATAAAATAATATTTTTTTTATTTTCTTTATTTAGGGTTGAAATCCCACTCGATTAATAACTTTTGGGACAATATAAAAATCTTTATATAATAATATGTTTAAAAAACCACTTACTTGCCTCACGATAAAATAGACAAGCAAATAGAAGCAACATTAATGCTTGAAATTGAGGTGAAAAGTCGGCTTGAGGTTCCTGGATAGGGCTAATTCGGATAACGCAAGTTCATATCACAGATCAACCACCCAATAACGTAACTTTGTTACAGTCAGTTTCAATAGGTTTCTTTTTCAAACACAGTAAATAAAAAAAGTTTAAGTTAATTCAATAAAAGTTTTGCGATTAGAAATTGATATAAAATCCATTATTTATTTAGATAAGCTATTTTGTACCCATCTTTGGTTTAATATACAAATGTTTATGTCAATGTGTGTGTGCTGGAATTAATAAATGTACCGTATGTTGTCAATACAAAGTGATGCTATAGTTATCTGTGATCATTTATTGTTTTTCGGGGTTCGTTTCGTACCCAAAGGGTAAAACAAGACCCTATTACTATTACTAATACTCCGCTGTCCGTCCGGCTGTCTGTCTGTCCGTCCGTCTATCCGCCTGTCACCAGGCTGTATCTCATGAACCGTGATAGTTAGACAGTTGAAATTTTCACAGATGATGTATTTCCGTTGCCGCTATAACACCAACTATAAAGCCGCTATGAAAAACTAAAAAACAGAATAAAATAAATAAATAAATATTGGTGGACATTCCACACAGCACTATCTAGCCCCAAACTAAGCCAAAGCTTGTGATATGGGAACCAGATAGCTGATATACTACTTATATACTTTTTTTTTTGTAAATACATACTTACAATATTATATAACACCCAGACAGAGAACAAACATCTATGTTCATCACACAAATGTTTGTTCTCGGTGGGGATCGAACCCACGGCCTACGGCGCAGAAGGCAGAGCTACTACCGACTGAGCTGCGAAGGCTGTCAAATAAATATTTAAGAGGGCTCCCATACAACAAACGTGATTATTTTTGCGGTTTTTATAGATAATGGTACGGAACCCTTCGTGCGACTCGCACTTGGCCTATTTTTTAATTATTTCAGTGTCACCTTTGGCATTCTGAAATTGGATATAAGTAGTACTAGTACTCCGCAACACCAATCCTAAATAAAATAGTCTAATAGTCAAGAATATTATACAAAATTACTAATTTTATTATTGCGTGCTCAAGAACTATTAGATGGTTTATGTCATGTTTATGTTAGTTAAATGACAAACCTTGAATATTCGATTACGGTATCCCAGTAACGAACAAAATAGGTATGTACCTAAAATACAAATTCGGACACTACGCATAGAACTAAAATCTATTCTAAAACTGTTTTCTAGTAAAGGATAGTCGTAGGTACTATCGCCCAAATTTCCATCACAGGAAAATGAAACTTATCGTGGTAATGGAAATATTTTGGCAATAGAACGTCCAAATATTAAATTAGCACCTTTTACTCACCTTTTGCAGGAGTTGGTATTGCACGTGCAACCTACTTTATAGAAAAATACCTGTTCTTTTTCAATTTCCAGCATTTCCAGATTATAGATAAACAGAATAAATGTTCAAAACTTGCACGGTATTCAAAGTCAATCAGCCCGGCACCCCATTCACAAAGTTGCGCTCAGCTGATAACTGAAGGCTGTCGGGCCTTCTCGTTTGCTTAGTTATTTCATGGACAGTTAATTAAAGCTTCTTAGTTTGACTTGCTCGAACTTTTACAGAGATAACAACATTAATGAAAACTCTGGATTTGGGAGAAAAGTGGGGGAAGAAGGCGGGCGGGGTTAGTTCACGTTGCCGTCAGTCCGCGCTGTGCCCCGGCGTGGCTACGTCGCCTCTTCGCCGGCTTACATACATCGCGATCGGACGTTTTTGAACACATTTATGAACAAGTATAATGGGAACTGGGACATTACAGAGAACTGCCGGAGTGCTATGTGTGTGTGCTTGTGTGTAGAGCTATGTGGTGAAGGCTTCAGTTTTATGGGTGCACTGGTTCGACGGCCCTACTCGGTTTGTCGTTCTGTCACCCACTTTTAGTGATTAGAGTGAAGCAGCTCGTTTACTTGGATTATTCGATGACGTTGTTATGATGCTATTTTTAATGACGATGGTGCTAATTATTTAATTAAATGAGTAAAGATAAAAACCTACGTTTAGTGTAAGTTACTTAGGCTGTTTGCCTATTATTTGAGTACGTATATTATAAGTAAATATATTCACTTTAAATTAATTATTCAATAATTAAAATAAAATAAAGTGTGCAGACAGCTGCCTTAATTCCCAGGCGAGGCAGACATACTCTCAGTTTTCGTAGTACTAACCTAATACTCCTCTTTTACCGTTAAACCTCACTCACGATCTGTTTATGACCTGAGGGGTAGTCAGAGGTTTGTCCAAATTTGAAATTTAGAACAGACTCAGATATTGTCGTATTTTTTAGGTAAGGTTCTCATTTCCACTTTTTTTTATCAAACAGAAAATCCATGAAACAACTGCGAACCTACGACACATTTTTCCTACATACCTATTACATTTGGATATTTCCATGTCATAGTATTTCATATTTCATTTCATAATATTATAAACGCGAAAGTTTGTAAGCATGGCTGTATAGATGGATGGATGGATATTTGTTACTCTTTCACGTAAAAACTACTGAATGAATTTTCATGAAACTTTACAATAATATAGCTTATACATCAGAATAACACATAGGCTACAATTTATGAATATATTGTGTGAATTGTCCAAAATATGACGTTAAGTGTCAAGTAAGTAGGAAAAAATACCATATACGAGCGATTCTTTCGTGCGCTGCCAAAACCGCTAGAGTTACACATATATGTACGACGCCACGCTAGTATAAGCTACTCGAAATATTAATCCAGCGCAGACGAAGTCGCGGGCACCAGCTAGTATTTCATACGTGGCAGGTTGCAAGCCCATCACCGCTGCTTACTAGTTTCCATACCATATTTTCGTTTAACATTATTAGTGCAAGTTATATCTCTACTTAGAATATAGTGGTTCACGTTATAAAGCTTCTAAAACACGAAGGTTCTAAATAAATAACGCTAAGCCTTATCTTCAAAAGACGAACTAGACAAACAGGATAATCTTTTATCAGCGTACACCGACATAGCTGATACGTACAGTTAAGTAGACAAGGCAAAAAGTAGAAGGGGACTAGGTACAGGCGGAGACAAAGTTTCTTTTTTCATTCTTATACCGCCCGCATTGTCCGTTTTACTTTGCGTCGGCACTGATGCGTTCAAATTTGTTGGGGGACGGTCTTTTCAGAAGAAATCCTATCCTGCTAATATGTTGTATATGCTAATGTTACGATGTTTGGATGTTATGATGTGTGGCTCAATCACGCGCTAAGTATTAGACCGAATTGGATAGAACTTAAAATAAAAATAGATTGGATTAACCTGGATTAAATTATATAAAGATTTATTATATTTAATAAAAGGAACGAATATAAAATATTGCTTGTGAGTAACAGGCGCCTAGAATCACTAGTTTATGAAACGTTTCAAAAAGATTTTTGTGAATAATATTAATGAATAAAAATATTTTTAAGTGATTTATCGGGATTGTTTTAGTAACATCATCATTATCATCATCAGTCTAAAGAAGTCCACTGCTGAACATTAAGCATCCCTTATATAGAGGTACATACCATTATGCAGTTCCAGGAAGAGCGATTCTGAGTCCACTCCATCCACCGACTTCTCATGATCAGCACAATATTCGACAGTCATATTAAACTCTATAATACATGTATGAGTATTTTGAGAGCTACATTATTTATTCTGTGGTGCTACGCTGAACATAATCGCGTAGCTCAACGAATGTGTGTGTGCTACGATAATTTCGTAGGCAATGCTACGTAACTTTATTTAAGGAAAATGATGCTCAACATTACACGTCACATTTAAAGCAGTTAGTTCTGCTAGATGAGCACCTCCACGCGCGTAATTTTAAATTACACCCATAACGTCGTAGAAATAAAGTTCAAAACCACATGTACAACGACACTGTGGTTGTAAGCATATCATATTCTACGTGTGATGACGTTCATATAAAGATCTGAAAATGTTTGAAGAAACAGTGAAGGGTGACAGATACATGATAAATACAATATCAAATGACGTTAATTCTTAAATTTAAAAAAGCGTACGCAAATGTCAAGTGAAGCGTTATTTTTCACAGGCGTTTCTATATAGGTTTCTAGGTACCTAGCTAATTAATACATTCCTAATTTATTTAACAAGATTATAGATTTTTATTTATGTTAATTTTGACAATTGATTTAACTTTCAATGAATGAACTTATTTATGTTCATATACAATTTTTATTTGAAGTTGTATATTGATTGTATAATTCGTTTTTTAATGTTTATGTGTTTAGGGTCTGTACCTATCATTAAATTTGTACCATGACGTATATGCTAACCAAATAAATTATTATCGATTATTTTTATTGAGTGTAAAAATCTGTGGAATCGCTCAGAATCAAATAAGACTATCGAGGTTAATAGGACGATAGTGTCAAACACCTACTTTTGTAAGATCGTTGCGTACAACCTAGTATAAACAGGGAGTTGGAGGATCGAATCGCCTATATACCGTTGAAACATAAATTATATGTCACTCAATATGTCAATATCGTGGCACGTTCCCAACGTGCCTTTAATGGTGACCTTAACACGAGGTTCATCTGCTTCTTTAATTATCAAATGTTACATTGCAGTGTAACTCAAAATATAAATACGAACTTTTGAGTACCCTGTGGAGTCAATATCAAATGGTTTCAAATGAATCACAAGGTTAACTTTGAAACGTGTTAAAGTTTAGTCTAAGTGCAAGTTCCATGCGGACAAGCCTAGAAGAATAGGCAACAAAATAAAATAATCCATTGCAGTGCCAATTGAACTTAGTATATTTTTTTTATACTACTAGCTGATGGAACAAGCTAATGTTAAGTGGTAACCATCACCTATAACAAAGCATTGCCTCGTAAGTCACGCACGATAGAAACGTGCCCAACAATGCACTGCGTCCATCAACTTGAGGCATACAGATGTTAAACCTCATGTGCCTGTTATTACACCGGCAACCACACTCTTCAACCAAAACACAGCAACGCTGCTTGGCGGCAGATAAAAGCGTGGTGGTAGTACTTCCCCGGACGAGCCACACACAAAGAGCTTTACTACTCTTAAAACCTAACCTAAGGCGTAGGGCATGACAGAAAACCCTAGTACTTCAGGATCATTATGGTAATTAGTACTTAGAAGTGGGGTATAATCGGCTACATTTACATACAAATTTCAACTAGAAGTAGACAAGTTTTGGTCGATATCTAATTGGTAGGTTGTAATATACTTGGGCTGAGAGGTAGTCCATATCTTACTAGAACAAGCTACACGACCCTTGTATACCTGATAGGTAGAAACTAGCTACCTGTATCAACATTTCTATAGACCAAAAACATTGAACACGGTAAGTAAGATTTGCAATTACGGTGCCTTTAGCATTTGTTTTTGAAATAAAATACTTCTAGTGCTTACTAGCCAGTTTTTATGGAAAAGCTCACAAGTGCATTATCAAGCTATAGATATTAGTCCTTGAACCTTTATAGGTTTGTTAATGTCCTCACATTCCTCAAATTTTAAGGTACACAAAATTGAAACAGATATTAAGAAATACAAAATATTGCTCTCTCATGAATAGTTCAATTTATAGCCGTTGGTTGGTTGGTTGGTTCAAAAAACCCGTACGAGTGCCGAGCACCGATGATAGATAAAACTTCTACGTAATTAAATAAGTTTTCTAAGTTTAGAGATCGGAAAACTTCACCCACCTTGAGAAGCAGTTTTCGTTATTCTAGACTTGTTCACTTTGCTTTTCTTTCGCCCCAGAAGATTCGGGTCTCCTAAAAAGCGGATGCTGTGTTTTGACAGTCGTAAATTACGGGCTACGCTTAAAAACTGTGCGACTTGCTTTTAAATAAAAGCCTCATACTTTATCCCAATAGTACAAATCGATTGAATGCATGCCTTAAGGCTATGCACCGATGGATTAAATGCTTCGAAAAAATTATGTTAACAATACCCAGTGATCTTCAAACGTTGAAGAAAAACATGCGGTGAACAGCTTGCAATCTGTGACATACTCGTATGGAGTTCCAATACTGCAGAATGTGGTTATGTGACAACCTCTCTTAGACATTCTCAAAGAGTCTTGAGTTGGTACTGAAAGATGTAAAGGAATATCTTCTGAGCCTGAAATCAAAGTTGTGAAGCTTTTTCTGCGTTGCTGTGTGAATGCAATACCTCTATAAGGCGTTTGAAAGCTTTTTACTTTTGAATGAGCGCGCGGTATATGACCATCATGCACGCAGCGTCTCCGTGCGGCTGAGCGATATTTGCAAAATCACAATCCGTTCGACCAAGCACCGCCTCGATTGATGATGCAGTGTGCTATATACGCCTCACGTCTCCGTAGATTCCGATTTAGTGTAGGTACGATTCCGTCTATACAACAATCACAGCTTGAATCCCAGCTTATCTTGGTTTGCTTGTAAACGGACCTAATCAAACCGTGCGTGATGCTTGAATAGTTTACATGCCGTGGTGCGTTTGTGCTAGTGACCCTGTTTCCGATTCAAATCTCGGTTTTACCAGCTAAGATTTGTGAAATTCCATATTGATGGAATCATACACAATATTTCTTGATTATCGTCACCAATGATGGTTGTATACCATATTAAAACTTTTGAATCTTAACCGACCCTGACCAAAAGTGGAATACTAGATTCGCACCTAAACAAAAAGATCAAAAAAGGAAGAGGTCACACGTATTTTTTCTTTATTATCACAGCATTGTTTTAGCGGTACTGTTAAAAAAGCCGTTTTCTGAATGAGTATTTTTTTTTATGCAACTATCTTTAGAAACAAGCAGTTGGCCCTCCTGATGTTAAGTGGTACCCATCACTGCCTCGTAAGTCACGCACGATAAGAACGTGCCCTACGATGCACTGCCCTGAGTCCATCAACTTGAGGCATACAGATGTTAAACCTCATGCGCCTGTAACTACACCGGCAACCACACTCTTCAAACCGAAACACAACAACGCTGCTTAGCGGCAGAAAAAGGCGTGGTGACTTCCCCGGACGAGCCACACACAAAGAGCTCTACTACTCTTACTAAAACGTCAACGAGTCAACGAGTCCACGAAGGTGGACAATTTGCTATCATAACACACTCAAGTACACTTTTCGTTATTCAAGACTTGTTCCGTTTGTTTTTCTATTACTGGATATTTTTATCGGGCACGTTGGAAGGTTCACCTAAAAAACAAGAAAGAGAACTTAATAAAACGTTTTGTTGAATTCTTTCGCTTAGGAGCGGTGTTTTCGTGAAATTTTATTTGACGCTATTGTTTCTAATCTGGAACTTTTTAATGTTCAGGATTTCACTCTTTCAGTGAAAAGTTTTTGTTTCTCCTGTTCTGTGAAATCGTAAAACAGCTGTGCTTTTGATTGTGCAATACTTTTCAATGACGCCTTTCTCTCCCCCACGTGTAGGCCCCCATTTCTGAACGTTCTGGAAACTTCAGTTCTATCCTTCCATTACTTACATTGCTTTTAACAATGACACAAAAGGTAAGTGTTGTTGTTTAACATTTTGAAAGGTCACATTGTCATCAAATAACAGTAGTTGTTACCTGTTTTAAAGTTAGACGTATGGGTAGGTAAGGTTCGGCAAAACCTGCGCATCAGTATCGCGGGAAGGCGGCCCGCGTTGCGGTCGCGTAGGTGTGCAAAGCGCCATATAGAAAGTATGGGTAGAGTCCGCCGCGCGGCAGACGCTCCCGCTTCGCAGTCATTTTGGTCGCGCAGGTTTGGCCAAAGCTTAGTAAAAAAAGGCCGTGCTCACACCAAACGTAGGTATTGTCTGCCGCTGGTTCTGAGCGAGCTTTACCCAGTTTACTTCTTTGCCATACAATATTCAACTTTTCGTTTATACCGACGCTCTCTTTCACACTGAGACCAGCAGTCATCAACCATCAACCTGAAGAAATCTACAGCTGGCCTCCCACAAAAATCTCCATAAAAAATGATTCTGTACTCTCCATCCAGACTTTTCGCGATCCTCACAATGTCGTCGGTTTAGCGTGTAAGATGGCGTCATGAGCGGTTGTCAGTTTTTCGATGTATAAGACTTGGACGTTGCAAATTCTGCGAGCTATGTACTTTGATTCTTCTTCGGATTTCCTCTTTTCTGATTCTATCACATAATTAAACTCCCAGCATAGCTCTCTCCATAGCTCTTGAGACTAACAGTATTTCTGCTTAAAAATGGCGATCTGCAATATGTTTGGTGTGCCAACTGTAAGAGTAAAAAAACCACTTGTGGAAATTGCAATAGGAAATAAAGTAACTTTAATAACCAAACAATGCTGCTCTAGAAAACATTTCCTGCATAAAATGCATTCCATGCAATTTTGAGCTACTAGTTGCTTCAGAGTATTTTATTTGAATTTAGTTTCTCCGTTTATTACTTTTCTATTTTCGAAACCTTTCTGCGGAGGCCTTTAGTTACCAAATTTCATTGATAAACTTATGATTTATGTTAACGTTTTTTGCCTGATGATTGTTCAAGCGCTGAAGGAGATTGTACGTTCGCCATCAAACTTCAAAAACTATAAAAGTAGCAAGCACGATTCCCCGAGTTATTTAGCATCGGTAACACAGAACCGTTTAGGTAAAAGCGCTTCGTGCAACGTATCAGCTATTTGCATACATTTACAAAAACATAACTAGTATCTACTTAGCGTCTGCAGTGTTGCAGTTTGTGATAAAGATTGTTAGCTCATTTTGTACTTACATCGATATAGATATCGAAAACATGTTAGGCCTTGACAACCGCTCAGCACCTTAGGTACCTATTCATAAAGGTGGGTTTACCTAATGATGCGTTATATATGCAACCAAGTTGTGTGCACCATTACCATACCATTGCACACAGTTCAGCAAAACAGCACCTTCACAGCTGGTAGTAGCTCTGCCTTCTGCACCGTAAGCCGTGGGTTCGATTCCCACCGAGAACAAACATTTGTGTGATGAACATAGATGTTTGTTCTCTGTCTGGGTGTTATATAATATTATTTAATTATATAATATTAATATTATATGTATACATATTACAAGCTTTGGATTAGTTTGAAGCTAGATAGTACTGTGTGGAAAGTCCACCTGTATAAAAAAAAATGATACGAACAAGTTTTCCTACCAAAACGTTTGCTTTACTCGTTTTCGTACTTATACCAAATGTGCGATGGAGAAGTACATTAGCACATTAGGTAGTCTACACCTTAAATCGTACCGGGAAAATTAAACGCATGCGGGCTAGCACGTGCGTGACCAATTCCGTAATGAAACAAAATACGCCTGCCCACGGAAAATCAAGTCCAAAATAGTACAAGTCGCGTTGATTTTATACACACAGATTGTAATGTAGTTTTAGTACCAACACTGTCTTCTTTCATAATAATAAACTACGGTCAGCTTTTCAGCAAGTTCCACGTCCCGTTCTCCAACCGCAAGCCAGAGAAGTTATCAAGAACTTATCTGCTGAAATCTTTATAGTATCTGTAAATTAAACTAGCTACCCTCTTCTAAACTATGTCAATGTGGCGTGCCGGCACAGAATAGAAATCACGTAATAGATTTGACCCATTCTCAGTACGACCGTATAATAAAATGGTCTAAGCGTTTTTTTTATTATGTCAAAGATGAGGCTTAGGCTACGTTCATAAGGCATTGTACTGCACGGACGACTGTTTTAAATAATTATCTTGCCTAAATGTCCACAAGAGTAAAGATAATGTACTAGTAATGTGGAACTTACAAAGTGCCACTAGGCGGTAGATTCGCCTAGATTTAAGGGGTTTTAAACGGATCCTTGTATTTAATATTTTTTTATTGATTCTGTACGGTGGCGATAGGTATTGACAGTCCGATGTCGTTTTTCTTCTTCTTCTTTTCGTTTATCGCACCTGTCCGTCAATCGACAGACAATTTTTCCGGTGTCTTTCTTTCTTCTTTCTTCTCTCATTTTATGGCTCCTGTCCGTCATTCGACAGACAATCTCGCCAGTGTCAAGTGATTTGTATTGAATACTTTTTAGTCAAGTCAGTCCATAGTCAAGTCGGCCATCATTTGTTTTAAAGAAAATGGTGGCGGTTTTTTTCAAAACATTGGAAACATTTTCCGTCAAATCAGGATATCACATAATACACTTTCATTCAAAATGTTTACACTTTGTGCTAAGACCTCAAGTAATATTGGTTAAAATACCACCGAAATTACTCAACACAACTCAAAATAACACTCGAAAAAATAAAATGAAAAATTGTCAAAAAATGAATCCTTTTTCCGGTGTCAAGTGATATAGATTAAAATACCTCAGTCAAGTCAGTCCATAGTCCAGTCGGCCGTCATTTGTTTGTCATACTCGTACCTATAAACAACTGATCGTCACCGTGCACGTCACCACTCAGCTAGAAAGTATTGGTTTAACCTTTGCTTAACCCATGAAATACTATCACTCGACTGAAAACCTAGCCGTCAACACGTCAGGGGCCCGTGAATCAAAGATAAAACTAAAGCATTTTTTCGCTTACCTATTTTATGTTCCTATTACACTTCGAAAATATTTTATGGCTGTTCCGCCACTAACCTTCAATATTTTATGGAAGCAGGCAATGTTTGCGTTACAACTTTTATAATTTATCATACTCTATTGTTTTTGATGTTTCCTCTTTTATATCCAAACTTAGGTGCTTTTAAAGAGGTTTTAATCTTGTTTAAGTTTAAGGTCACAATCTTAGAGTCAGAATGTGTTTTTTACTCAGTGAAGACACGTATAAAAGTGACGGACGGATTAAGGTGTCTGCATTTACCGACTTCCCGATCCATGGAGTGGGGTAAAACCCAGTAAATATCAAACTGTTTTGGTATGAGCATTATAGCAATACATTCGGCACATATTCGCATTGTGCAGCAATTCGTATTTTGTATTGTGCTATTGGTTTTAATTTAAAGAAAAATATACCATTTTAAAAATAGAACTAAAAATACACTATTTTTGTTGTTACTTTTAAATTATTTCTGATAAGTGAATTGTATTCTTTTTGAGAAATAAATAATCTTAAACCCGAATATTTATTGTAATGAAAACTTGAAATTTATATTGCTTCAACTAAAGTTGAAACCCGAAAATAATCTGCACTAAGAAACTACTAGTTTCTTCGCTACTAGTACTGAAACGACTAGTAATGCTTCGACATGCCTTTTACTATGTTCTAAAAGGAGAGGATATCTCCCCGAGGATATAAAATGTACACGGAAACTAAAATGTGTTTTAATGACTAAAATAACGCATTCCTTTATATCAAGGCGACACTATTCACTACTAAGAAATGGAAAAAATAAACAATTTGGTCGCAAACTTTTAGATTATTAGAAGTTTTGTAAAACTGTTCTAAAACCATTATTTCAAGCATTGTCTAGTAATTATATTCTCCAAACAAACAAAACATGGTACTGAATAAAGGAATGTCCATATGAATACGTAGAACTGTCTGAAGTTACAGTATCTACTTTTCAGAGGTCACGGAACTGAAATTGTTACCGACGCTATCAAAACTTTAACTGAAACTACTGTTCTATGTTCGGGAACAGTGGAGTGGTAAAAACTTTTGTTTTATGTTATTAAATCTTTTGCATAGTATTGTTTTGTATCGGAAAACTTTATATTAACATTCCAAATGGTTAGGGTTTATCGGTTTACAAGTTATTTGAATACCAGTGTTTTTGTAACTAGATAAAAATTTTAACGAGATATAGTTTCGTTATTGTTTTTCCAAGGTGAAGTAAGATTTTACATCCTATGGAATTAGTAGAAGAGATAGAAAATGCACATTTACACACGACTACGCATTAGAATATATACCTCTCGTTTAAAGATCTATTGTCGTGTCACTAGTTTCTTTCGAAATAGTGTGGTGAACCAGTGTGAGACTGGTTTCCTCACGATGTTTTCCCTTACCGTCTGAGCACTGGCATTGCGTACATAATTTCTTCTATAGAAAAAGTCAATTGGTGCACTACCGGATCCAAACCTACAACCTTACGATCGGAAGGCGGGGTCACTCCCACTAGACCACCGGTGCTCTTTACAAAAACAAAATAATTTAGGAATAAAATAAAATAGGCTTCCCCACACCGCTGTGACACCGGTGAGTGATCACGTGCGATAATGATGCGTAACACTTTGCATTCGGCCTCACTATCGTGGCAGTGTGTAAGAACACATACGTTTTAAAGACCAGATAACCGTCGAACAAGTACTTGCTAAAATTTAAAAGCAGTGAAAGAAATTATGGAAAATTGCGAAAAAACAATGCTTAGGAGAATATCATGGTTCAGGTTCAGGTTAAAGTATAATATAATTTTGATCCTAACCAGTTTTTCTTTTCTCTAAAACAGGTACCTAATACAAAAACCCATGTGTTAATTTTATTTATTTTATTTTATTCGGAAAACAAACAGTATTTAAACTATGATACAACAACTTAAATAAACTTAATACCAATTATATGTTTTTGCATATATAAAACTAAAAAAGAAAGATGCTTATTGACAAATCAAAAATAAAAAACAGAAAAAAACAAAACTAAAACAAAAAAGTAAATAAATAAAACAAAAATGATTAAATATAACAACAATGATGAAATAGGTAGGTAGGTAATGCACGCAATAATGCGCCTTTGAAACATTTTATTGTTGAGACTAGTCGAAGCTGAAATTTCTAATACTGAAAAGTCTAGAAGAGTCTAGTCATTTTTGACAAAACATAAATAAAAGTTAAGTTCAGCTTCCAAGCAACACTGTCTGTTACGAATCCACCAATCGGCTGGTTAAAGCTTGATAAATCCCACAGTGATATAGTAGCTAGGTTTATGTATTGTAGGGTACGCCTATCGTAAACTACCCATATCTTATGGGGGTTTTAATGGTTGGGCTGGTCTATTAAGATCCTAATACTTTCTCACAGATGTGACAGACCTTTTGGTGAGAAAAGACGAAAAGTTATCTTCAACAACAGTATCAAATTCCCTCCCCTCTTTTTTATGATCAGTCCTGTCCATCCCAGGTTATCTGGAAGATATCACTGTTATCGATAAGGCCGCCCACTTTATTTCTATAATTTTTAGCTTTTAAGTGAAAACTGTGGAGCCTTTTTTTTATACAACAAACTGATGGAACAAGCAGATGGCCCACCTGATGTTAAGTGGTAACCATCACCTATAACAAAGCATTGCCTCGTAAATCACGCACGCTAGGAACGTGCCCTACGATGAACTGCCCTGCGTCCATCAACTTGAGGCATACAGATGTTAAGCCTCATGTGCCTGTAATTACACCGGCAACCACACTCTTCAAACCGAAACACAGCGTTGCTGCTTGGCGGCAGAAAAATGCGGGGTGGTAGTACTTCCCCGGACAAGCCCTTCACAATGAGCTCTACTACTCTTAAAAGCCTACCTTATTTATCGTGGTAATTATTTATCTATCTACCACAAGGTTCAGCTACACTTGCACGATATTCTATATCACAATCTACGTATATTATTTTATATATTCCTCATTTTATCTAAATCGGTTTAGCAGTAACGTGTAGTCTCAAACATCAAAACATAAACAGGATAGAATGTTGGTGTAACGTTTGATAAAATCACGGTTTAACATTCTCTATCGCTCTCTCTCTTTGTGTCAAAGGTATGCAGTATACAGATGAAAATAAGGGCCCATTCCATCTGCTTACCTGATATTCTCTCTCTTGTGGTGTCACTAGTTTCTTTCAAAACAGTGTGGTGAAAGGATTTTAAGTGCGCCTCAAGAGGCTCCTGTCGAGCACTTGACACAATATGTAATAGAATTTTTTAGGCCGACATGCCCGTTTCTTCACGATGTTTTCCTTTCCTTTGAGAGTACTGGCATTGTGCACATAAATTTTTGAACAGAAAAACTCACCTGAAAAAAAACTTGATATTGGATTTTATGAAGACGAGACCTGAGTCACAGAAGTAGGTAACCTTTATATCGTATGTGAAATGCATGAACTGTAACTCAGAATGACTGTCCAGTAATCAAATAACAACAGCATTTACATGACCCAAGTTTCAACTGAAATAATCTACATCTACACTAATATTATAAAGAGGTAAACTTTGTATTTTTGTATTTTTGTATTTTTGTATTTTTGTATTTTTGTATTTTTGTATTTTTGTATTTTTGTATTTTTGTATGTAACGAATAGGCTCAAAAACTACCGGTCCGATTTCAAAAATTCTTTCACCATTAGAATGCTACATTATCCCTGAGTAACATAGGCTATATTATATTTTCAAAAAAATCAGGGATCCTTACTAAAACTTCAATAATGTAACCCAAGGTGGAAAACAAAAAACCTTACATCGCGTGCGCTGCGAAAACTATTGAAGATAGAACAAAATAATGTACTACGATTTTGTAGAACACGTTATCATCTACAAAAAAGTCGCGACAGCATATGTCTAACTATTATAGTTATGTCACAATAAGTGTTCTTTTATTATAAAAAATTAATTGAAATGCCTCCGCTAGAAAA
Organism: Chloroclysta siterata; assembly: GCA_932294275.1. NCBI lineage: Eukaryota > Metazoa > Arthropoda > Insecta > Lepidoptera > Geometridae > Chloroclysta > Chloroclysta siterata. Next base: position 10,905,247 of record OW028598.1, read on the forward strand.
GGGTCTTTATTTGTACCTTGGTATTAATCCTTATCCAAATAAATCATTTCATAATTAAGACGGTTTCAATACCTATAGATTACTTCTTAAATTTTTCAAATCGGACATTCCATTCAAAAGATATGACGAAATTAAAAATGTTTACGGGCTTCGATCAACAATTGATCGAAGTTTACGGGTCCACGGTTCACGCGCGGGGTGCGATTTCACTCACTCAAGGAGAAGCGCGTGCAAATGTATGAAATAAGTAGATGCGAGGCTCGAACCCACGGTCTAAGTTTATCCTAAAATGTTCAAAAAATTTATGACCACCCATGCGAAGCTGGGACAGGCCGCTAGTTAGTTATAAACAAATAAAGCAACTAATTGGACTGCTTACATAAATAAGTGAACCCACCATTAATTAAAAATCCTTTGTGACTGTCCCTTTTAGGTACAACTGCGCCGGCGGACCATCAGAAGCTTAACTTTCCGTCCCAACTTTTATGTAATGACTTCTGTTTATTTTTAATTTAATTAATTGAAACGGATTATCCTAGTTATCGCAGGGATTCACGCCCAAACTTTGTTATTTACTCGTAATGGATTTAGCCCAACGGTCAATGATCTTTTATTAATGCTAGAAACTTTCGTTTCACCGTAACAAGCAACGTAATCGAATCAAAAGTTACCGATATACTTATCGGCTCCAAACTCATCCTTGTTTCTTTCGTAATCTAGTTACGTAACTCTCACGTGTCAAAATCAGGGAAATAGATAAGTACGGTTAATTTAAGTTACGATGTTTTATTTACTCATGTCGTTGCTTCTTTGTATACCTTCATAAGTAGCAAAGGCGGCGGGCGCTTGTTGTAATACAAAAGATAAATACCGCCGCCGAACAACAGAGGTATAATTGAGATAAACAGATGTGTATTCTCCTGTACAGCTCCCTGCCTCCGTATGTGACGCGTAACAAAATCAACAATGTTTACTTATAATTTATCTTCTCTAGCAAGAATACGTTTATCAACCGTATATCTCAGTGTTTATAGTTAGGACCATCGTTAATAGCATCATAGGAAATGAATCTTTCTTTACAATATCAAATCGTTCACAGGTTAAGTAAATATGAATACTGCAGTTAAACACAAGCTCAAATGAAGCTACTGAGCGTTGAAGATGAACAGGCCGGGCTACGAGTATACCGTGCCCGTATCTACCACGTACTACGCGAGTCACAACCGGCCACCGCAGTACGAACGCGGATACGGACAACTCACTGCAGACCCAGTGTACAGCCCATCCACGCACCCCTTGTCTAATTATGCAGACATTTACGAAGGAAACAACGACACAACCCTCAGAGCGGAGGAGAGACACTGGTACATAGAGAACCACAAAAACCTACACACAAACTATGAAGTCAACCACGAAACTATACCTCAAGATGCCAAAATTAAGAAAGAGGAGGAGAAGAAAAACGATGTCCCTATCAGGCGAGCTGAGGGAACCCAGCCTCGACAGAGGCGGAAGGAAGATCGGTGTTCTTGTGAATGTTGGCCTAGTTCAGAAAATAATGTCGTGCAAGACAGTGGAGGGAATGAGCCGACAAGGTCGCTCTCGGGGGTTGACATGGTCGCCTCGTACGGAGTGTACGGGAATCCTCACGAAGACGAGACATCGGGCTTTGCTCGTCTCTCGGAAAAAAGTGCGATGTACGGACAAGGGAGCGATGCTCCAGTGCAAGGTGTAATAGTGAATCAGCAGGGGAACAGTGCAGTAGTGCGTGCAACGACGCCTTCGGAGCCCACGTGTGGAAAGTGCTGTAAGTGCTGGTCATCAGATCCGCCTGCCGCAAACTCAGAGGACTATTGTTGGATACACTACTGCCGGCCTGCACTAATAGTGCTGCTATTATTATTTTTCCTTGTCCTGCTGGGCGTTTCAACAGGGTTTTTACTGACAAATAATTGTAAGTATTATAACTTTACCATCTATTTTGTACATGCTTTTTTATTTATGTTGTTCAGTCAGACACTGTTTACAATACCCATACAATTTTGAACAATACCGCGATGGCAGCATTTATTGGCGTGACGATTACGTCCATGCAGTACTGCAGTCACATCTCCCTGAACCGATTATTCGATCAACTTGACCATTGGGTCTATTGAATTCGAGCACCCAGCGGTGAACGAGAGCTTTTCACTTCGCACCTAGCTGCTTTCGGTTTTATTTGAATACAGAAATTTATGAAACTGCATGCGTTTTTGGTGCAACGAACTACATTGTAGAATATTAGAATCTCGAGGCAAAACTCATTTGAGAAAATTAAAACCTGATCATTTCTCTAACATACGTAAACCAAAAAAAAAAACATTAAACGACTATTCTTTATACAAAGTTGATTTTATTTCAGTAACGGAAAGGTGTGTAATAGATGTGGATGTAGGTTGGGTGTCGCTCGTTTTTCTCTCTGGCAGAACATTAATTTTAGTGGCACTGTGGGTGCCATGCTGAGCCGGATTTTCAAACTGCGGTGGAGCCACTGGAAATAAGGAAGCAATTTAACTGAAATAAGTGATGAAAGTATTACGATGCTATTCACAAGCAGATTTTTTATATCAAAAACGTGTTTACGTTAATTCGAAAACATTTTAAACAATTTTACTGTTTTAAGACACGAAAGTTATTATTAATGTTGTAAGCTTTTGTCCATAAAACAATTTTAATAAATCTTAAAGTTCGGTTCAGAAAGTTTCATAAAACCACTGCACCATATTGTTTTTTATTACTCGAACCCAGTCTCAATAACTGGAGCAATACTCGAAGTCGTATTTTACTCGTACCAATACAACAATACTCCTACGTACTGAAACAATCGAAGAGTTATTCGGAACTCCATGCAATAGATTGTCGAAAACTCTGAGCGGATCGTTCGTTTTTTAACGGCAGAATTAATTTCCACGGCGCCCGCCGCGCGCCGGTGCGGCAGGGGACCGGTTCACGAGTCACGTTCGACTTTAGCTTTGAAGCCGAGCGCGAATGGCTAATCGATCGATTAATTTTCACGCTGTTTGAACAAAAAAATCCAACAGAATGCAAGAACTCGAATCTGAAACGTACCTACTCTACTGCACGTAGGTATGCAGAAGCTCATACGTTCCGCATCGATAAATAGTCATTTCACGGGACATTTGCATCGCCATTAAGCACTAACCAGGTGCCAGCAACTGTTTATCGAATTCCGAAATAATTTCCGAATCTATCATAAATCTGTTTTATTGAATTTCAGTGAACACGAAATTAAATAGATAGCGATATAAACAGCGCTTTCCCAGCAAGCGTTTCCATCGAACGATCTGAGATTAAGTCCATGCGGACGCAACAGGAAACTGGAGCGAAATCGATTCATACAACGAATCGAGCAGAGGCGGCTGTTATGGCGCCGCAACAAATTGAAATTGATACCATCGGTGGGCAGTGCCTGGCTGCCGGATATTACGGGTGTCAGGCGCAATCACGCACTACGACCAAAGGCTTGCCGTACTGACTACCACTTAATTAGATCTATAGATTTCATGGTATCTTCGTACCTATTGCGTGATTTACCCAGTCAATGTGCATAATGCACCACGCAAAGGTGTAATTAATTTACCTTACCATAAATTTACCATTCTAGTTTGTTTATGTACCAAATAATATTGTAAGTGGTAATGAGTAGTTTCTATAAGAAAATAATTAATTTAACTGAGAAAAAATCCCAGTGTAATTGCTTACTTTGTTAGATATCATAGAAAGGTAGTCTAGCTACACTTATGATTCATTACAGACAAAATGTATACCTATAAGGTTCCCTGTAATAATTCAATACCTTTTGTGGATATTTTTGTGACTCGGTGCTACTTATTAGGGTAAAAACCTTCGTGATAAGTCACCGTTAGTCATACTTATTATCGTTGTGTAAATTATAATTTCACGTTACACAATTATAGTAGAGTTTGGAACACCGGCATGGTGTTCAGCGTGATTCTAAATTATGAGACGTTTATGTCATTTTAGTAAACGCTATTCTAATACCATAGAAAACGATACTCAGTTATTTTTTTGTCTGCGAAACTATTTATTTATCTGACAGTCAATCGAAGCTGAACTTTGTCACGTGAATTCAAACCTAAAGATAGTTTTAGAGAATTTCGTTGTGGGATGAAAACTAGTGTTGACCATTACTTACGTGAATTGGCAAAAAAACCGTTACTTGTTTTGGTCAGTGGGTAAAGAATTTGTGCCAGCTTTTATTTGTAAGTTCAAAAATCGATGTAAAGGACCACTTCTTTGACAATCACATTATTTGATTTATAATTATTTGAAGTAATTTTTTAGATCTGCCACAGCCTTTGGATTAAAAAAATTTCAACTTTAAACTAGCATGCATGAAATGTGACGTAGCATGCGAGAAATGTGTTTTCTCTACCAATTTCGAATGAAACAAGACTATTTTTACAGTGACCCATAACGCTTCGCTTTTCTAACAACAGTGGAATAAAAAAACTCGAAATATCGTAGTTGCCTATCGCCTCGCGTTTGTTCAGGGGCTTAGTAAAAGCACAGAATAAATAATAGTACTTCGTGAAAGTTAAGTTACATGACACGAGCAGAGCACCGCTGACCACCGTCTCACATTGTATGCAGCGATCGAATTCGTTTAACACGTGACTGGACACTAGCCGTAGTTTAATAGCCTCGTATATGTAAAGGACAGGCGCGGTCTACGTCCAACCAATTTGCAATAAAACAATATGGCGCGGCGCCGAGCTCACCCAGCTTGCGGCGGCCGTTCAGACCCTTGTACCAGTATTTTATATTTATCCGAATGTGAATGCAAACCCATTAGCCGCGACCTCTTTGTGTCACATTCCGAAACATATTCCTTACCCGGAAGCGATATTAATCTGCGATGCGCCTTTGAATCCTTTTTTTGCTCTTTTTCTACAGCTCAGGGAAAGACGAACCCATTTATATGCACGAGAAGGAAATTGGATTAAGATAACTTTTAATGAAGGTTAATTTTCATAATAATTCGTTCTTGTCCTTAATTATTCATGAAGTCAGGGATTAAAACGATCGTCTGACTTTTCTCCAGTTAGATTGTTTTTTTATAGGTACTGCTATGTCAAACAAAATAACCCTGTTTGGATCTTATCTGTAGTGTATAACAATATACTATGCGCGCTGACTGGGCACGGTGGTGGGGGCACTCGATTCCAGGCCGCCAACCCAGGCAGATGTTAGTCGAATTAAGTGTTTTATTTGGTACCCAAGCAACCTGTACAGTACATTATCTATAAATAATACTTTTGATAACGTGCGTAAATAATTTTCAAATCCTAGTGTGGATTTAGGACATATAAGTACATGTTATTTTTGGGATGTTTATAATAAATTGCTTAGGATAAACTTACACAAACTGGTTAGGGAAATTAGAAATATAACAAGTTGGAATACGGGACTATTGCTTTAACCTAACCTATTAATTTTATACCTATTTTCTAAAAGATCCTTTAAGCACCGCGTTTCTGAAGTTATTCGAATTAATCAATCATAACATACCTCGCAGCAACAACAATAATTAAATTTAAATAATATACCTAATAAATTACTTACGAATGTTTTTTTTGGGGTAGTCTTTTACTATTATTTTATTTGTTTTTGCAGACAAATAAAACACTACACCCACTCTACGCACATATCTACACTATACCTACAAACATAGACACACACACATACCTACTCTTATTTTTCTAGTAGAACTGCACATTCACTTGTAAAACTGCTGGAGAGCAGTAAAGTTTATTTTGTGATAAATGTAAATGATAAAAAATAAAACAACATGAATTAGCTTAAAAAAAAGTGAGTAAATTGTCGTAGATCCAATCCATGTTGCATTCGAAGCAAAGAGTTTTTATGTTCGATCGAAAAAGGTTAAAATCCATGCTGCATTCTAACCAAAGAGTTTTTATGTTCGATGTCATTTGATGATAAGAAGAAGTAGCTACTTATATTATATTTACGAAAAAGGTTAAAATTGAATGTTATTTTTTAAAAGAAAGAAATTAAATATTTTTATTTAGAGAATACAGGGCTATAATTATAAAACCTATTACAAAAAAATCCATTACAGTTTTCACTAACTTGGCTGAATAAGTACCCCTTTGGTAATAAACCTCTTTAGTTTACGAATGTCAACAGAAGGTCAACCGTCATACTGTTGACATTCGTAAACCAAAGAGGTTTATTTTCCTAGGAAATGTGAAAATATAACTATTTTTTTTTAATAATTTGACAGCTGTCAGTTGAAAACGATTCTCCCTAGGGCTGAAAGTATTACTTTCAACCCGCTCCTCAGGCAACTTCAGACCTACTTTCAGAGTATGAGTAATGAAAAATCTATTATCGGCCTATTTTAAGATTACACACACCCAGCTATTGTATTATTGAATTGCTGTTGATATTCTATTAAATAAATAAATAAATTTTCGTAGGACAAACTAAGAAGAGTAGGAAAAAAAAGTTATTGAACGTAAATTGAACAATTCTGATATCCGAATAAAAACCCAGTTCTAAATTTGAAAAAATAAAATGTGAGACGGCACTAACAGAAAAACAAAAAAACCATAGGCTAAATAAAACACTGGCTGAAAGCAAATTTATATTCCACCATTCATATTTTAAAAATAGAAAAAAAAAGCGCAGAAATAAAAGGACGTTGGTTTTACTTAGTTATTGTTTTTTCACTTTCTCGTTTATTATTTTTGTTGTAAATTACTCGAAGTGTTTGTAAGTAGGTACACCTCTTGCCAAATGATTTCCCAAAAATAAACAAAACTCACCGTGTTTTCCTTTTGTTACAGATTTACATTACCAACCTAGACCACCTGCTCCAGAAGGTAAGTCCTCAACCTACATATAATTTATGACTAACTTGTAAAAAGATTCTAAACAGTGAAATAACGTGGTCAGAGAGCGTTTTCTATTATTTTGGTAGGAATAACAATTAATATCCCACAATAGGTATAAAAGCTTCGTACTCGATGCTTTGTTTTTAGTAAGTATACCTAGTATTGACAGGTCTTTGTGAAGGGCTTGTCTGCGGAAGCACTACCACCATGCCTTGTTTTGCTACCAAGCAGTGTGTTTTGGTTTGAAGAGTGCAGTTGCCGATGAAATTACAGGCACATGAGGCTTAACATCTGTATGTTTATGGACGTAGAGCGGTACATCGTAACACGTTCCTATCGTGCGTTACTTACGAGGCAATGCTTTGTTATAAGTAATGGTTACCACTTAACATCAGGTGGGCCAACTGCTTATTCTAACAACAAGTTGTATAAAAATGTATACTAATACAACTGTGCCATTACTTGTCCGGCTCTATGATCCAGAAACCCATACCGTGCATATAAAATATTAATCAATTTCTTCTTATATTAAGAGGGATAGTGAATAGATCTATTGAACGATAATAAAATACCAAAACCACCAGATGTCAGGAAAATACTTATTACACAGTATGTATACAGATTGAGTTGTATACTGTATGTTAAGACAAATTATAATACGAAGATTACCCGCGTTACTTTTTTTACAGAACTATTTAGTCGATTATTTTCCCTTTAATACGAGATTGCCTTACCCACAATAATCACAGGGTTATTATGAAAGAGATAAATTTATAAGATAATGTGTGTAAAAAGCTTCAGTAATCTAATAATATTGAAGCTGTTTTTTAGATGTTTTTTATTTGAAAGAAAAGCCATGTATTCTACCAGATTTGTTTGTTTAGCTTTTGCCCTTTTATAATCTTGTTTTATTACCATTTGGATATCCACATAATGTGGATTATCATTGTAAGCATTCAAATTAGCATTTTGTTTGATGTTATTCTTTTTCCATCGAAATGGTTTATCAAGATTTACATAAGTACACCCACTCTAATTCTATAATTCGCTGTTTCAAGTAAAATAGCCTAAGCAAGTCTCATAGCTTATGAGACTTTCCCGTTGGACGACAATACATAATGTAGGACTGTGTAGTGATGTGCGGAACTAGAAAATAGATTTTACCAAATATTTAATTGTATTAAAAAATGTAGCCAGTCTTTTACCTTCTTGAATGTACAAAAGGAATTAGGATATAATATTATATTTGAATTATATAAGTATTTAGTATTCTTATAGAGAAGGCTACTGTGATCAAGATGACTAATAAACTAGCTACAGGTAGTGGTGAATATAATTTAGGGACAACGTAGGTATGTTAGTTTATTATTTAAAGATAAAGAAATTCATTAAAAAACTTACCTTCTGATGTTTATCGAAAACCGGTATACATAAGTATATCAGTTAATGTTTTTTTTAATTAGATGCATGTTTTTACCTTGCTCCCAAGATTTTAGATTTGAGATTATTGAAATAAAAAAATATAATGACCTGATTCAAAGTAATGTTATATTTGGATAAGGAATATTTGACATCGACATCGGACTAGTATGGTCTGAATGCAACGCATCACTAATAAGGTAGACAGTGCGGGTGACATGCGAACTAAGTCGGTGCCTCGAGCCAACAAAATTGCTTTGTCTCTGAGACTTTGGGAGCGCCCCGCATTATGTGGGTGAGAGTGACACCGTATATTCCGTTCTGTTATTATTTTTGTGCCTTGTCACCTATTATTAAATAATTTACCAGTGTGATTAGACCATATATTTATATCAATTTAAATTAATTATTAAATTAATTTATTATATTTATATAATTATACCCGTGTTTTCACGTAAGTCACATCTTTTTCAATCACATCAGCTGAATGAGGACATTTTTATATTTGAATTAATCTATGTTAACTCAAGCGAAATATTCATATACAGCGCTCTGTAAATTTATGTTCAGATAATATGGATAATTTAAACAGATTTCGAGCCTGGAATAGCGACGCGGTGAATTCCCTAATTTTCTTCCATTCACGAAGCATCCGCCATCATTTTTATCTCCCCTCCCTGTCTCCATTTATCTCAGGCTTCTTCTACAGCAATTCGCGTTCTAACATTTTGTTTGTTTCTTACGAAATTGTTATTTCCGACTACTTTCTTTTCGGAATTTGTCGACGCAAAAGCCTTTATATGAAAGTCAAGGAAATAAGATCGCAACTGAATCTAATGCTTGACCTCTTTTGAAGACAAAACCATTTTATTGCCGTATTATTTAAAAGATTTAAATGAAATGAAATTCGATGGCTGGTTTGATTTACATCTAATCACCTACTTTGCACTTCAGCGCTTAATGTATCTTATTATTAATTGAATATAAATAAATCATAAATAAATGTGGCAAAGTTTGGTTGCTATAAGTAATTTTGCTAATTGGGTCGCTTTTATTAAGTTAATCAAAACCTACATTATAAACGTAAATATAAAAAAGAAATATTTGACAAAACGTGATTAAAATAACAAAATTTAATATAAGGTTACAAGCACAATCTTTGTGTTTTAAATCAAGAGTGAATTCCAAATTAACTTCTACCGTGGCAGTGGCGGGCGTGTGACTTCGCGCCCGACAATCTGCTTGGAATTTTAACTAGGCGATAGAAATCGGTAATCCCTAAAGCCAGCTAACACAATCCTGTGGCAAAACGGAAGCTCGCATCTTATTTTGGACCTACTTAATAATTTAGTCACGCTCTCGATTCCCCAGGTAGAAAATTTGAAATTGTAATAAATCCTTAGCTACACCAAAAATTACGTTCTACTCAGTAAAAGTTTGCATTCTTATCAGATCTGTAGTGAATTTAATTTACCGACTTGTACATTGTATGAAAACAAATTGACATATTATCAAAGTCGTGCAAATATTTCATTCGCAGCGTCAAAATTAGGTTGGCAATCCGATCGAAACGTCCAAATTGATCAAAATCAATCGAGTTATGACACAGCCGTATCCTATCAACCGCTTCATGGAGGTTTGCGCAAAATGTCCGCATTTTTATATAAACAACTCAATTCCGTTTACATTTCGGAAAATCGGTATCATGGTAGAAATAAAACAAGATTAGCGAGGCATTTGATATGTGACCGGGTCAAAAGTTAAAGTTAAAGTTTTTTTTTTTTTTACAGAAGCATGTGAAAAGACTTTTTGTCGGTGGGGGGCTGAGTGTGTGTCTCTTGGGGATGGACGTGCTCACTGCGCGTGTCCTGCTAGCTGCCCCAACTCGGCGGCCGCTGTGTGCTCTACCGTAGGCCGCACTTACCGAAACCATTGTTTCCTAAGGAAGGAAGCTTGTGAAAGGCGGCTCAACCTACGTGTCAGACACGAAGGCGAATGCGGTGAGTTATTTAGATGTATTTCCTGTGTCTGGGTTTTGTAATAAGGTTATGTTAGAATTATAAAACAATACAGCCTTCACAGCTCAGTTCTTCAGAGCTCTGCCTTCTGTGCCGTAGGCCGTGGGGCCTACGGCACAGAAGGCAGAGCTCCTACCACCCACGAACCCACGTTCGATCCCCACCGAGAACAAAACATTTGTGTGATGAACATAGATGTTTGTTTTCTGTCTGGATGTAATATAATATTATAAGTATGTATTTACAAAAAAAAGTATATAAGTATATCAGCTATCTGGTTCCCATATCACAAGCTTTGGCTTAGTTTGGGGCGAGATAGTGCTGTGTGGAATGTCCACCAATATTTATGGTATATTTAATAAAAAAATTGCGCTGTTTGAAATGTCCACCATTCTTTATTTATTTATCATATCACAAATCACTTGACCTCTTAATAGCTATACTCATAAACAGGAATTATATTAATTTTAATAGTCGCATAAATTTTATCCATTACGCAGCAAACGAGCGGTGTCAAAATCGATAGTGTCAACACTATGTTAATTAATATCGTTTTCATGATTTCGATAATTTATTAATCACACTAATGGCTCGATAGGAAATGGTGGTAGGGAGATCCACACACATTCATCAATAGTGAAAGCTCTTTTGTAGGTATATATTTAGATTGTGGAAATGCGAGAGAAAAATCTAATCATCAGTTTTTGGTAACTTTTCTTTACTTCACCTTTCACTATTTCGAGAACTTATTTCACGGTAAAGCAATAGTGGGTGCCATTCCATTTTTACCGCTGACGAGTTTAGTAATCGCTGTAAGTTTTATAGTACTGTGTAATAAATAAGTATAATGGGTCAAATATGATTAAGTCTTGAATACTATTTTGTGTTTCTTTATTTATTTACTAGCTCTTACCTGCGGCTTCGCTCGCGCACCTTTACTATAGAATACTTACAAATAGATATGATTGGCAACATCTATAATAAATAAATTGTATTTTCTTCCCCATGAAACAATCTTGAGCCACGTAATTTTGTCAGAAGAAACAGGTACTAACTGACAACTTGAAGTTCCTGCCTCTTCGATTGTTTGTATAAAATATACAAAAAAAGCAAAAAAACAAAAAAAGTCGGGATAAAAATTACCCTATGCCCGTCTCCTGGTTCTAAGCTACCTTCCCACCAATTTTCAGCCAAATTGGTTCAGCCGTTCTTGAATTATAAATAGTGTGACTTTCTTTTATATATCATCATCAGCCCAAAGAAGTCCACTGCTAGTAAACTTAAGGTTCTTCAAGGATGTGGATGTGAGGATGTGAGCATGTGAGCATGTGAGTATGTGAGCATGTGAGCATGTGAGCATGTGAGCATGTGAGCATGTGAGGATGTGAGGATGTGAGCATGTGAGGATGTGAGCATGTGAGCATATGAGCATGTGAGGATGTGAGGATGTAGGCATGTGAGCATGTGAGGATGTGAGCATGTGAGCATGTGAGCATTTGAGCATGTGAGCATGTGAGCATGTGAGCATGTGAGCATGTGAGCATGTGAGCATGTGAGCATGTGAGCATGTGAGCATGTGAGCATGTGAGCATGTGAGCATGTGAGCATGTGAGGATGTGAGCATGTGAGGATGTGAAGATGTCTCGAAGGTACGTCCATTTACCCACATTTTTAAATATCATAACACACTAAAGAGGATTTAATTTACAAACTTCATTGATTAATTTAAATTAAAGTGGATTTATTCATGACAACTGCAAATCGTACAGCTATTAATTGTATCCTTTTTTTTACGAATTAATGATCCCGCTTTAAAAATAATTTCCTTATACTATACCACTTAAATTAAAAGATCAACGGATTGTTAGCCTGGCTTACATTTAAAGGATGTCTTTCATGCATAAAATATGTATATGTATTACTTGTGGCTTCCCGCGGCTTCGCACGCGTTGAAGTGGTGCCGTGATTGAGCCACAAACATCCAAACATCGTAACTTTCACATTGATTTGTATATTATTAGGGTAGGATTTTAAATACCTACGTAGGTATAAGAGATACCTATAAACGGCCATTACCTATATTAGGTAGGTAGGTATAGGTACTCAGACTCAAAAACTTGCCAAATACAACAAAGACAACCTTACACGGAAAATATGTACTTATTTGTTCAGGAGGTAGTTTTACTTTGCAGGGGTAGTTTTAAAATATTGAAAACGTGTTTTTAAATAATTTATTGTGGTGTATATTTACTTCAAGTTTGAAATCTATCGCACTATACTAAAAATCTCCCATACTAACTTTTACAGTCATCTGCACCCTTTGCCCCTGCAAAGGGTGCAGATGACTGTAAAAGTTAGTATGTAATTGTAATTGTGTATGTAAGTGTAATTATCAAAAGTTGAAAGCGTCATTTTTAAATTTTTTTTTTTTAGTATATTTACTTCAAGTTTTAAGTCAATCGCACCACGCGTTAAAAAACTCCCATGCAAACTTTGACATCCCTTTGCACTTTTATTAAGGGTAGTTCTAAAAATGTGTTTCCTATTTTTTAGCTTTGGAGTACATCTACTTCAAATTCCAAGTTTGTAGGTTCAAGGAATAAAATTTTTCATACCAACGTTTTCAACCCTTTTTACACCCTTAGGGGTTCAATTTCCGAAAATCCCTTCTTAGTAAACCTCTACGCCATAAGACCTATGTACTCTTTAAATTTCAAGTCTATAGGACCAGCCAGCGGTCAAAAATCTCCCATACAAACTTTTTAACCCTTTGCACACTTATTAAGGGTAGTTTTGAAAAACTAAAAATGCCTTTCCTATTTTTTTGCTTTGAAGTATATCTACTCCAAGTTTGTAGGTTCAAGGAATACAATTTTTCATCCCTTTTTACACCCTTAGGGGTTGAATTTCCAAAAATCCCTTCTTATAATCGTTTCTAGGACCAGTGGTTTAGGCTGTGCGTTGTCTTTATGTCAGTCAGTCAGTCAGTCAGTCAGTCAGTCAGTCAGTCAGGACTTTGATTCTTATAGTATTAGAGATAAAACTTCATTATAGTACTGAGGTAAATATCTGTCTATGTATAAAATTGTATATAAGAAGGTTCTAATAGTCTATTATAAACTATAACGCTTCCTTATTGACTTTGGATGTCAACAAACTAAGTCACTATGGGAGCACTATTGTGAATGTTTTCATTGATCGCGCAACCAACCTCATGATGTTTTGTTCACGTTCAATCGAAACCATTTAAATAACGAAAGGCTTCAGAGCCCATTCTAATGGTGATGGATGTGTTAGGGTTTCACCCTTGTTTTGTTACTATCTGCTTACGAAAATTTCAATCTTAAATAGTATGCTTTTAGTAAAGCTTACTAAAATCATGACTTATGCCAGTATGATTTGAGGAAAATATTCACGACACTGAATCACAGTCTTTTGATCTAAAAATAAGTGTAATATTGACAGCAGTAATACAGTTACGAGGGAGTGGTTAGATCAAAACGTTCATGTCAATAACGTTAATTATTAAAAATATTTTAAATTTAAAAGATGGAAAAATCAATGACATGGTTCCTAAGAACAGATCGTCTTATAGTTACAGACTTGCCCATACTGACCGATCTAAAAAAGCCACTCTGTTTAGGGATGACGAAGCTGAAAGGATAGCATAAAGCCTAAAATAATTCCATCTTAGAGCATATTCCCATAACGATTCATTTTTGTTTGTTTGTATTGTGTGTTTTGTATTCAACTCTATATTATCATCATCACAAATATAAAATTTATTTATTTTTTACTACATCTTTTCAAGATATTGTGTGAAAATAAAAAAATATCTTGAAACATCTGCCTGTTAATGTTCATTTAAATCAGGGTTTTCCCACTTTTTTTGCATGTAAGTGTTTTAAATCATAAACAGTGATAATTAGATTAAAATATCCGAACATTTCATGCTCCCCTTAAGATCTCTCTACGCCCCACCGGTTGGGAAGTCCTGATCTAAATCAATTACAACCTGGTTTTAGCAAAAAAATGTAAGCATGATCTTTTTCTCAGAATCTGGCGATCCATGTTCCGGGGTCCCCTGTCCAGTAGGAGCCCGGTGCGTTCCTTCTTTCAACCAACCAGAATGCCGATGCCCTAGAAGTTGTCAAAAGCGAAAACCCGTCTGTGGAACGGACGGACGAGACTACGCCTCTCAATGTCATCTAGATAAGCACGCGTGTGATAACCAGCTCAATATAACCCTCAAGTACCATGGAAAATGCGGTGAGTAGACTATGGTTTTTAATACACTTTGGACTATTTTATTAGTATTAGATAAAGGTCTAAGTTATTTGGATATTTCTCTGACTACACCCTTTTGTCATCTTCAGAAGGTCTTCAATAGACATGGCTAAATAGAAATAGTCATTGGTAAATACAAAAAATCTAAAAGCTTCCAGCTTGAAGATTACAGTCGTGTCTATTTATTTTCTACAAAAAAAATCTTATTCGCTGTGACAAGAGTAGCGTTCAATAACTAATACTGACAATATTCTAAAACAAATTAATCCCACATAGTATTTGTATTTTTATTACATAGCAGTACAAAACACAAAATCTTAAGTACCAGGGTGTCGCCTTACAAACTCGTTCAGGTACGTTTAATTCAAGTACCAACAGCTGACCTTTAGAAGTTTTATTTGAAAGTTTTGTATTCATTATAGAGCGTCTAATGAGTATCTATTAATTAAGGCAAATGGCTCCGTATTGTTATTGTTGATCTTTTGAGCCATAAAGGGAACTCGTTAAGAGGGGCTTCTTCTTATAATGGAAGAAAAGTGGGTTAATACAAAAGAAGGTCAACATTAAGCCAGTTGAGATGACGTGACTGCTTGAGGCAGTTGAGTGAGAAAAAAAGCGCTATTTAGAAAAATAACTATGCTTTCATTGATATTTCATCTACAAATTAGTGACAAAAAAAAGGTATTTAATTTTTAGATAAAAAAAATCTAGGGAGTCCGACTGAAACTACTAAGCAACTTTTTAACGACATGAAACATTCTGTACGTTTCTTTCACCAATAGTTTAATTTGATCTTCAAATTGTGGTACGTAGTATTTTCTCCATTACGTCGTAAGCTCCAAGAAGCGTATTTAGTAACTTTATTTCGTTTGGGTAGTTATATTTCGACGTATCTATTTCATGTGTAACTTGAAATTGCACGTATTATGATGTTAATCTGGCAATAGCAACTGCCTTAATTCAAATGTATTTAACTGAAAAAACCTGCTCTGATAGTTTATCAATCCACATTTTTTTTTTGTAAAAACTACAGTCATGTTTTTTATATAAAATGGATTTGGATCACTTCTTTTACGTTGTAAAACCTGTATTAGAAAAGTCCACTCTTTTCTGTTTTTATGGAGACATCTTCTCGGTACTTATGTTACATCCATCATACCACTTTTCTACTTTAACCCGGGCCATCGCATTATATCGTAAAAAAGCAATACAGTAATATTTTATAAGCACAACATATTTTTCTCATAACTTGTACAAAATAATGTAGGCTGGGTAGGTAAATAAATTACCCGAACTTCGTAAAAGTTACACAAACTCAACCCGTTACAATATTTTTATACACAAAATCGAAATTGGGTTCTTTTTCATGGAAGTAATCTAATCTCGTCTACTTTATGTGGGTACTTACATTCGCTAACCCTTTTCACGAAACTTGTCCCAGCATTCGATCTAAACTAAATTTGAACAAGACCAAATGCCCGCACATTCCGACGTCCTTTTGTGTGATTCTCTATTTACATTACTTGCTTCGCGTTTGTACTTTTATTGAATTGTTTCATCTTTTCTCTGTCTCTGTGCTGATCCAGGTTAGTTTCTTGGAATTTAAACTGTATTTTGTGTTCCAGTTTTAAAATCAACTAACAGAAATGTATCAAATACTGTTTTTGTTTTGAGACTTCTCGGTAACATTTCGGTCTTTATACTCGTAGTAAATCAGTTAAAAACTTGCAATTAGGCAAAATTCTTCCTGAGGTAGTTGTTATTTTAATTATATTTTGACTTTTTTATTTGAGAAACGATTGATGAGAATTTTGGGGTATAGAGTTTTGTCCAGCAGAGGTGTGTGAAATGAAAACAAACTGTTATGGTAAGATTTTGAATAAAAATAATAAATACCATATGCTTATTTATGAGTCAACCTTATCTAAAAACTTTTACCTGAAACCTCTGAAATGCACATACGAAAACAGTCTTTATTCAGTTCAATCACAAGGATCACTTCGAAACTGTATAGAAGAGTTCGTTATTTTAAAAAAAGCGTCATTTTGCATAGCGGTGGAAGTCGGCACTCGCAGTTTTCACTCTACCCGAACAATTCTTTCAATTTTCTATTTTGTTCTCTAGATCCATGCTCTGAGCATGAGTGCGCGGACGGTGGAGTATGTCAGCTGAACGAGCTACGTGCCCCGGTGTGCAAATGCGGACCGCCATGCGATTTGATTGCGCGCTCGGGGTCCGCTGTTTGCGGGTCCGACTACAAAGACTACCCGAGTGAATGCGCGTTGCGAAGGGAGTCTTGTAGGACGAGACAGCAGCTCACTATTGCATACAGAGGAGAATGTGCTTCAGGTAACTGTTTGTTTTTCAGGTGTGCATAAGAACTGGTGCTCAAGTGACAGTGACCCTGCTTTGAATCCGGTCGTGTACCGAAGAATGTGTGCAATACAAGTTCTTTGAAATGGTAAAGGAAAACATTCTGAGGTTACCCGCGGATTAGTCAGCTCTGCATGTCTTTCTTGTGGATTAGGCTGACTACGTTGTTAGGGTGGTTTAGTTGCTGGGAAAGCCCCTTCATCTAAAACCTTATTACATGCACTACAGCGTCAAGTTAAAAAAAGCTAGAGTAAAAAAAAATGCTCCTATTTACATAAATCATTTTAAAAGATGCGAAAGCTTAAAAAAAACAATGTAAAAGTTACTTCGAGGGAATGTGAAATCTTCATTTGTGTAATAGACTAGTATGTACTGCAAGGCAAATCATTGAGCCCACAGCAATCTTCCCACTTACTGAATAAAATTGTCGTGAGCTTACATAATAGGACTGGTGGGTGTTTAACGATTCCTCTTTTGATATAACATTATTACTATTGTCTTGCAAAACTTTGAGAAGCTTTGTGAGTATTGCTTTACGAAACATTGAATTATTATGTTTAGCAAAGAGAAATTATGCACCCACTAGTGACCGCCTGCGGTGATGGTATCTGCATAAAAATGTGATATAGAAAGTCACGAACTATCATATTATTCCTTCCAAATTTCATCTAAATCGATCAACTGGTATGTTACTATGAAACATTTTTGGTATGGACACGGTAGAGGTAAAATTTTTGTGAGTGATAGATTTTGATGGAAACAATTTCAATATCATTTTTAAAATATTTCAAAAGGAATTTTCTATGGAAACTGTAAACTGAATTTGGAATTTCCATTATGATACTGATTCATATATTTTAAAACTCTTTCAACAACCTTTTTAATCTAAAATTAAATCTTTGTTCGAAAATGCAAGGCGCCAGCGTTACTGGTCGAAGTCGAGCGACATTTTGTTCTAAAGAAAGTAATTGGATACGAGCACCGGAGCGTCAAACAGAGCCTGAAGAAATTGAGATGGGGCGAAATAATTGTATTACTTATGTAGATAGTACTAGTCTCAGCAGTATAAAGGGTTTACCAACTTGGTAATTTTTAATCGAGTTGAGGTTTCATTTTGAATTAATTTCTATGAATTAAATTGGACTTGAAAGTTCCGAGACCAGAGAATCTAAATTTGATAATCTTTACCAACTTTTCTAATGTACAAACCTTAAAAATCTATCATATTTCGAAAATATTGTTTCTTGCATCTTCAAAAAATTGTTATACATAGTTCAGGTTTGATTAATTCTCATTTTTAGAGCTGATTTCACCATGCTCTGTTAGTTACTAATAAAGGATTAACAGGCCATTAAATCCAACCTTATATGTCAAACGCGTACATTTTGACATTATAACGGCCCTTACAGAGACGGCTCTAACAGAGCATGGTGAAATTAGCTCTTAGCATAACCTTTTGTCTAATGATTAAATTGGTTCAACAACAAACTGGTAGCAGTATTAGGGGTAATAATAAAAACTCAAGTTGTACACTCTAAAGCCATGTTTACATCGTACAGCTCAACATCCCTGCGACTCTCTAAAGTGCGGACTACACGAGCATTGCACGTTAGACTCGCACGGAGTCGCGATGTGTGGCTGCGGTGCCGAGTGTGAAGCTGCGGTCCGTTCCGTATGCGGTGCGGATGGCAAGACGTACGATAGTCCGTGTTTCTTGGAACGCGCAGCCTGTCTGGAGAACAGAAATATCAGAATCGCCTACATGGGAGGCTGTGGTGAGTTTATAGGAGTACTTACTGTGTACAGTAAAATATATCTCGGATGGAACTCATACTGGTACATGGATACAGATAAATAAATAAATAATTAGTGGACTATCTACACAGCACTATCTAGCCCCAAGCTAAGCCAAAACTTGTAATATGGGAACCAGTTAACTGATATAATACATATGTATATACTTTTTGTTTTGTAAATACATACTTATAATATTATATAACACCCAGACAGAAAACAAACATCTATGTTCATCACACAAATGTTTGATCTCGGTGGGGATCGAACCCACGGCCTACGGCGCAGAAGGCTACTACTAACTGAGCTGTGAAGGCTGTGAAATCTATCTATCTATCGACACAATGCCAAAGAAAAATTATGCTTGCTGCAAAGACATAAAACCGAGTGTATTAGCCACGTGTACAGACTTGGCTTAACTTAAGAATACTAGTAGTTCGCCCCGAACTGAGATCTCGTGATGCGACCCGACGAACGCATCAAAACTTTGAGTCGGTAGTAGTCAGAGGCAAGTCCAATCATTATCTTTGGACTTTTTTCTGACTACCGCCTACTAACTTGGTACGGTTACCAAGTTTCAACTCTATTGGCCTATTTATTGAAGAGTTCCGTTGAACAGACCTTGGCTTCATCATCAGACCTGGTCGTCGTCACCATTTTATGAGAACTGAGTACCTCCTTAATTTATTTCAAGAAAAAAAAATAAGAAAAATCAAAAGAACTGGCCGACCAGTAGAAAAACCTTGATGTCAACGAAACTCTTAGAGATGGGAGCTCTTGGATCGCTGGTTATCTTAATTTAACTTTTTAATTTTAACTCGAAAACCGAGCGTCCCAAAAAAAAAGTAAAAATTGTTTTGGAATGTCCAAACAAAGCCCTTTCATATGACATGTAACTTGATTTTTTTATGTAACTTTTTTTATTTTTGCCCTCTTAAAAAACCCCATATCTCAAAAACCCTTCATCCGATTTTACTCATATACTTACCAGTAAATTTCTCAAGTACAAGCTATCGACATATCAAATTTCATGCAGATCGGATCAACGGTTCTAAAGTTATCGCCAGACAAACATACATACATACATACATACATACATACATAAAATGCCAAATCGCCCAAGTTGAAACTAAGATCTTCGTTCGCTTCGCTCACTCGATCAATTAGTTTATTGAAGTACATGTGCTGACTATTATATGTTTTCTACCAGAATATAGCATTCAATTTAGATTTAAGGCTTAATGTACTGATTAATGTTACTTACTTTTTTGAATTAAGGAATAATATTTTTCTAAAAGTGCGTCAATTCCATTTAATTCAATAAAATGTTTAATAAAGAATTCACAAAGTAGACAGATTATTCAAATTCATTAGAGCTGTACATTTTTCATGAGTTTCGAATCAAGGCGTTGGCCGTCGCTAATACAGTTAAAAGTTAGAAAGTACGAGCTAAGGTCTTTTCGTTTGGGTAGAATTGTATTTGGCTATTGATTTTCATGTCATAATACATAGAATAACAATACTTTTAGCAAATCAAATCGGATACGATACAATACAATACAATACAACGATACAAAAAATATTTATTTCAATGCAAAGAGTAAATACAGTTAAGCTTAGATTACCAGTTTGGTATCTAGGTGTAATTCCTATAGGACTTCTGACAATTAATTACACTTTTAGGATTAATAAGTTTTGGGCTATGATAAAAAAAATTGTCATATCCGATAGGTGTAGAAAACCCATGTGCGCGTACGTCATGTCCTTGGAGTGGCGCGTGTATAGCAAGAAACGGCGCAGCGCAATGCGCTTGCCCAGTCTGTGACGCAACCCTGGCGCCCGTCTGCGCATCAGACCAGAACACGTATGGAAGCGAGTGCAAGATGCGCATGCACGGTTGCCAAGAAGGCATGAAGGAAGGCGAGCTGAAAGTGCTGTACAATGGGACTTGCCGTGAGTATTTCTAGATATTTTATTAAAAGTCTGTATGCCTCAAGTTGACGGACGCAGGGCAGTGCATCGTAGGGCACGTTCCTATCGTGCGTGACTTAAGAGGCGATGCTTTGTTATAGGTGTTATACTTGTTGCATCAGCTAGTTGTATAAAAAAAAGTACTCAAGAAATAGCAATCAATACTTATATTATTTTAAATTTTAGCTAGACCAATATGATTTTACGAAAAATATAAGTGTCATAATTGAATTACCGTAGTTTTTACGCGGTAATTAGCAATCACCAAAATAATTTCTCTTAACCAAACTCTTTTACTTATTTAATTAATGTATTAGGAAGTCTTTAAACACTTGAAGACCGCGCGAAAAAAGTTTACGGTCTATGTTATCTTCATTACAATGTTTGCACCAAGTTCCACTTTAACACGGCATGTAAGTTTAAATGCGCATGAATGCGCGTGTCAAGAAGGCATGAAGAAAGGCAATCTTAATAGAGTTGTACGTATGTAGCTTTTTGCGGTCCGAAATAGCCCACATTGCTAGTAATGAAAAAGCAGATATAGAACAAAACCTTTTTCAAAATAGAAGTATCTTTAATGCCCTTACCGAAATTCCGTTTCTCCCGCAGCAGCGGTGAATTTCAAAATGAAATAAATTGAAGAAATTCTACCCAAAGAAAAATCGCTTTCAATTTCCTGTCATGAAAATCTTTCTCTCTTATGAAATTGTCAATAAATGGCGCACGAGATTCCTTTGAAATATAAATTATTCGCGTTGTTTTGATGACGCGAACGTTTGAAACGGAGATGCGATAAAATAATATCGTGGCGTCGTTGATGAGGAAAAATAGATTACCGGTTTGTTTGTTTTGCAATTTTGAAGTAGCAATGATCGGGAAAAGTAAAGTCAAACATCGGACTTCAGGTTTGTTTGGTTATACAAACACCATTCCTGTACCCTCGAGATAGCCCATTTGATTGATTGGCAAACTGTGTGTGGAAATTGTTACGATACTTTTCGTGCTGATTGAAATCTAACGAATTTGAGAAATAAAATAGAAGGTAAGAGTACCTTAAATTTTATTTCTCAAATTCGTTAGGTAGATAAAAATCAAATATTGCACACTGTGTGTGGTGTGCTCATATAAATTCACATTCATGTATGCAATGAACCGCGATTTCATCTAGCTATTTTAGATCTATAGGTTTTGTAGTTTCTAAAAAGTGAACTTCCCGATGAAAATAAAATATTTAATGAACAATATTCAACACTACCAGAACTTATTATTTACTAGCGGCCTGTCCCAGCTTCGCATGGGTGGTCATAAATTTTTTGAACATTTTAGGATAAACTTAGACCGTGGGTTCGAGCCTCGCGTCTACTTATTTCATACATTTGCACGCGCTTCTCCTTGAGTGAGTGAAATCGCACCCCGCGCGAGACCCGTGGACCCGTTAACATTTTTAATTTCGTCATATCTTTTGAATGGAATGTCCGATTTGAAAAATTTAAGAAGTAATCTATAGGTATTGAAACCGTCTTAATTATGAAATGATTTATTTGGATAAGGATTAATACCAAGGTACAAATAAAGACCCTTTTCTAGCGGAGGCATTTCAATTAATTTTTTATAATAAAAGAACACTTATTGTGACATAACTATAATAGTTAGACATATGCTGTCGCGACATTTTTTGTAGATGATAACGTGTTCTACAAAATCGTAGTACATTATTTTGTTCTATCTTCAATAGTTTTCGCAGCGCTCGCGATGTAAGGTTTTTTGTTTTCCACCTTGGGTTACATTATTGAAGTTTTAGTAAGGATCCCTGATTTTTTTGAAAATATAATATAGCCTATGTTACTCAGGGATAATGTAGCATTCTAATGGTGAAAGAATTTTTGAAATCGGACCAGTAGTTTTTGAGCCTATTCGTTACATACAAAAATACAAATGTTTCCTCTTTATAATATTAGTGTAGATAAACAATGGGCTGCTGTTTTTGTTTAACTAGGTACATCAATTTTGAAGTAGGGCTACCCAACTAATGTTGGTGTATGACAAATGTAGTATTTGACTAATGATTTTTGATATCTTAAAAAAAAATATTGGGTTACTTGGTCCTAAGAGATCTCAATGGGAAATTAACCGGGTCTGGGAAACCAAAGCAAACAATGGCGCTTAGCACCATAATTTTATGTTGTCTTTATTGGTGCAGAATCATGTGCCGACATCGTCTGCCAAGGCGGAGGTGACTGCGTCGTTTCTGCGGAGACGGGCCATCCTGTCTGCCAATGCAATCATAACTGCACTGAAGCACAAGTAAGTTTTTTTCATTTAATTTTAACTCTAGCTACCTCTACCGCCTCTACCGCCAAGCAGCGTTGCAGTGTTTCGGTTTGAAGGGAGTGGTTGCCGGTTAAATTACAGGCAGATGAGGCTTATTATCGGTATGCTTAAGTTGTTGGACGCAGTGCAGCGTAGGGCACAGTAACAGACGGAAGTAACCTATAACTCTATGCCCCCATTTCTGACACGTATTATCGCAATACATGTGGGCAGAATGCGGTGACCGCCGGCAATAGTTCCTCCTGATTGCGTCACCAATCTGCCTGTCAAGCGTGGTTACTACGACAAACCCTCTTAAATATAAGGGAAGCTTAAAGGCAGTAAACTCACTGGTCTATCATAATAATGACTTTTTTTTTTCAAAATTCCTGCGATTCGCGTGCACGTTAAAATGTGACATGTTTGTTATTCAGAAATGTTATAGGTTAATCAGTATTTTATTTTCGTACTGTCTGATTTATGAATAAAAATAAAAGTTCATTTTCGTTCCAATTATCCGCTTACAAGGTTCGGAGTGTTTTCTCTTTTTCGATGTGTGTGGTAACTTTTCATGTAGACTGGTCATTTTAATTAATTTTGAGTTGACATTTCATTGTTTAATTAATTTTGATAGCATAGCTATTAAGCATGCTGTACAATTGGTCAGTTTCTTATAAAGGTGCATCAATTATTGCACACCACATTTAGATGGACTTTTAGAATTATTCACACACACAAACATTATAGATACAATTTTTATCATACTGTGTTTAGAGATTGATCAGTCTACAACAGCAAGTTATAGATGTAGTAAATGATCACGAGATTGTACTGTTTGCAGATGACACTTCACTTTTATTCAAATTGAAAAGACGACAAACTAACTATGACGATGTAAACAATGCAATCTCTAGAGTCGTAAACTGGTTTAATGTAAACAACTTGTTACTTAATGAAAATAAAACAAAATGTATTCGCTTTGTACTACCAAATGTCCAACAAATAAATGCTGATGTAAAAATCAAAAATGAAAAAATAGACCTCGTGGATACCACCGTATTTTTAGGCATAACCTTAGATAATAAGCTTCAATGGGGCCCACACATAGGCAAATTGTCGAGGAGACTTAGCTCTGCAGCATACGCAGTCAAAAAGATCCGCCTTCTTACAGACGTGGACACCGCAAGACTTGTCTATTTCAGCTACTTTCATAGCATTATGTCATACGGCATTTTGTTGTGGGGGAGTGCTGCAGATATTAACACCATATTTGTGCTGCAGAAGAGGGCTGTTCGTGCAATTTATAACATGGGTCCCAGAGAATCGTTACGAAATAAGTTTAAAGAAATAAATGTAATGACTTTACCCTGTCAGTACATATACGAAAATTTAATGTATGTTAGAAAAAATATTAATTTATATGCCAAAAAGAGTGACCATCATAATGTTAACACTAGAAATAAAGATAAGCTCGCTGTTCCCACTACTAGGCTCACTAAAGTAAGCAAATCGTTTGCAGGACAATGTGTACGCTTCTTTAACAAAGTCCCAAGTGAGATTCACCAGTTGTCGATTAACAAATTCAAAAACATAATAAAAAGAAAACTTTGTACAAAAGCTTACTATAAAATTTCTGATTATATAGATGACAAAAAAGCTTGGGACTGATCTATGCTCCAACTCATTAAAAACACTAAATAATTAAGTAGGTACCATAATAAAATTGTAAAAAGGATCATACAAAAAACCTAGTATATAAGACGTTTCAAAGTGATCCTTGTGATTGTACTGAATAAAGACCGTTTTGATTTTGATTTTTTTGATTTTATATTTTTGAACTTGCATATTTATTACTACATTTATTTATAAATAAAAAGACGACTGTGTGAAAGATGACATGAATAAGAAAAAGTGAGCACCGATATGACGAATGATAGATGAGAGTGGAAGAAGAAAACCTGTTGTCCGTCCCCATATAGCGTGGGATAAGGGCAGGGCATTTATTTGCAAATAAAACTATAGTGTACAAGTTTTTACAAAATATACAAAATAAACATGAAACAGCTATTGAGCTATCTTTAGGCCGGAGCGAAAAATCTAGTGATAGCTCAACAGATCTAAATCAGCGCCAATCGGAAGCGTCTCCAAGAAGTGTCTTGGAGACGCTTCCGATTGGCGATTGGATTGGATTGGATTTAATGCAGCCAGTGGGCTGCATTAAGTTAAACAAATTACCTACTATAAAGATTTCAAATATTTGGTACTAAATAACAATCATTTTTGTAAGAATTCTTTGTAATTTTATTTGTAATCATTTAAAAAAAAAACAACAGATGAGCATAGTTTTATATTTTATAAAACCAATGCGTTGTGTGACCAGTTGACACAGTCCCATAAGACTTAGTGAATATCGATTCCATAAAATTTGTAATCCAGAAGCCACCTTTGAAATTGAATTCCTCAAATTGTAAAATCAATAACCGATAAGGCGATTTCTAGGTAAAGCCTCAAACAATGTTTAAAGGGTTTCCTTAACAAGATTTTGAGGTATTGGCTTTAATATCTCTTTGAACTAAATCGGTCATTAATTGAGAGTTTCACCTTGTTTAATATTATACGACACCGATTTATCCTTTGATTTAATTTTGAAAACACTTTTGGGGATTCTTCGATTTAAATTATTAAAGTACTTACTTTTGAATTCCAAATCAAAACTACATAAAAAAAACTCAGTTTATTTTTTTTACTTGAAGTCGGTGTTGGCAACGGATTTCTAAATTCTGCCTACTTCTACTACCGTGCTTTTCCCAGATTCTGAAAACAGCCCATTGTCAATAAAATATTTTTTTAGTTAGACTAGAATATTTCGAATGGCACTTCCGCTGACGTATGCTATATTTTCTGTCTTTTATTTCTTCTTCTTGTCCTGTCACTGCTTTCTTTCAAAACAGTGCGGTGAAAGGATTTTAAGTGCGCCTTGAAGAGGCTCCTTTCGAGCACTTGACACATGTTTTAGAACTTTTTAGGTTCTATGACATGCCGGTTTCCTTACGATGTTTCCTTCACCGTTTAAGAGTTCTGGCACTATGTCTTTTATTAAAAACCATAGTAAAATCTGTTTTATTTTTAGGAATCGGACGTGGTCTGTGGGTCGGACGGTCAGACGTACCCCTCACAGTGTGAGTTGGATGCGACATCATGTCGGGAACAGACTGACCTGCGGCTTTCCTACAAAGGAGATTGTGGTAAGAAGTCTAGTTGAAAATGAATTGCATTAACTTTGGTATATAAGCTATTTTAGTACCTATAAGAACAGCTAATTATTTCGGTTATAGTTTTTGAAAACATAAGCGGCGATACAGAGAAGACTTGGGGAAAGAGATAAAGATTTACGCTACGTACATATTATGTGTAAACAAAATAGGGAGAATGCACAGTCTACTGTAACACAACTTTTTTAAACTAAAACCGGAGTCATAATCTCCTTTTTATTTAACACAATTTTTTTATTTCTCATATATATTTTGTTTTGACATACGTACAACTCTTAAAGTTGAAAGTCACATATTTATTTTCTGCATATCTATTTTGACTGTGGTAATCTGACAGTTGATATTCCTTAAAGAAGTTTAAAGGGGGTTTGAGGGAAGCTAAACATTTGTCACTTTTTGCACGGTCAGATTATAGGGTGGCCCATTTAGATCGGTCAGTAGTGGCAAGTCTGTAACTATAAGACATGCAAAGATCTGTTCTTCGGAACCATGGCATCGATTTTAGTGACAGAAAAACTGCATAGATTTAAAAGAAGTTGTGCTTTTTTTGGGAATCCAACCCGGTCGTATTGTCCGGTCGTATTATCCTGTCGAAAAATAACACTTACATTATTTCTATTTGGATATCGATTGTGTAGGTCTTACTATGAAACATGATCTACCTATCCATAAAATAAGGTTTCAAGTCCAGTCGGTTTTTAATTGTTCGACGTCAATGGTAGACGTGACAAAAGCCAAAAATGTGCAGCATTTTTCAGCAGAACACCTCTAACTGATAGTCGTTGCTGACGCTAACGAATCTAACGAGTCAGACACTCGGTCACAGAAAACACCATTTTATGAAGTGTCTGACCAGTGAATAACCTGTGAACACTGATTGAAAAAGTGAGAAAATTTTGATTTACACTTTTTCAATAACATTTTTTCATGCAATCTTCTGTGAAGTTTAAATGTAGCAAAAATTCTATTACAGAAATTATAGCTAGTTCTCAAAAACCTTTCATGGGCAAGATAAGGGCATTTAGGAAATTGATTGGGCAGGGCAGTCGATGGATTGAATACCCTACGATGGTAAGGAACGTTCTTATCCTGTCCTGAGGTCCACAACGGTAAATCAGTGCTCTCCAACAGTAAAAAACACAGTGATAAAACTCAGTATTTTAGCAGTGGTTATTGGGCCTACAACCTGTTTTTTTAGATGACCTAGGGTCTTAGGTTTTCAGAGGCATGCCCAAACATAACATATTACGCCACATTTGGCACAGAAGATTATAGAAATTTATACCTGTTTGAAAAAGTTATTAGTTTCATACCGTTTCTCTGAAATACATTTAACATAATTTTGTTTACTTTATAAATATTATTATTCGTGCGTAGTCGCCTCCTCCCGTAATCAAATCCTCCCTTTTCCTGTTCTTACCCTTGCTTTATTTGCCTAATCTTTAATCTCCAGACTTTTTAGGTTATAAACGTGGGCGTTGTGGTATTAATGTTTTATACTTTTTTTTGCAATATTCAAGCGTTCTTTTTTATGAAATAAGTTTTTATTATTGATGCAGGTACTACGAAACGATGAACAACCTAAATTTAAAAATCAACTTAAAGTATTTTATGTAGGTTTTGAATGCAATAAATAAAGGTGAACAATAAATGTAGGTGGCACCATTCTTTGAATTCCTGTTTCAAATAAATATAGCTACTCAATCTTGTCTATTTTATTCCAAGGTTCCGACATACCGTGAAAGTCAAGGCAACCCTTTGGCCTTGCTAAATAATTATCAAAATAACTCCAACAGCTCGATACATTCCTGTATTTCACTACCAAAGTGGCAATGGTAGGCTTACCTGCTTACTAACGTAAAAGAAAATTATTTGCGGATGATATAAAACATCTACGTAACACGAATATTAGGCCAATGAGACTTAGCACCTTTACGTCTCAAAGTGATGGACGCATTACATCGGTGAGCTTACTCTGTAAGGTAATGCAATAAAATTGTTATAGGCAGAACATCAGGTGGGCCATCCGTCACTTTCCTCATAAAAAATACGAAGTTCAATTTACCTCATTGTAAAGGTTAACCAGCCTTTGAGATGGATATAAACAGGCTTTACCTACTTAAGAAAATAATTTACTTGTTCATGGTTGACATAGCATACCTATAAAGCGCTTTTTTCTACGTTTGTTAGGCATTATTTTCATTTAATTATTTTATTTGACAGTCAAAGAGTGACATTTTCTCGACGACCGATGTCTGTTTTTTCATTATAAGTACTCGTGTTTTATTATCGGGACAAAGTGAGTCGGAACTTTCTAGGCTAGCGTCTACGTGTTGTCAAAGAGTCAACCACATCTTCACGAACATTTATTTAAAGTTTTACCTACTAGTAGTTCGCCCCGAACTGAGATCTAATGATGCGACCCGACGAACGCATCATAACTTTGAGTACGTAGTAGTCAGAGGCAAGTCCAAACATTATCTTTGGACTTTTTTTTGACTACCGCCTACTAACTTGGTATCGTTACCAAGTTTCAACTCTATTGGCCTATTTATTGAAGAGTTCCGTTGAACAGCCCTTGGCTGCATCATCAGACCTGATCGTCGTCACCATTTTATGAGAACTGAGTACCTCCTTTATTTATTTCAAGAAAAAAAATTAAGAAAAAGCAAAGGAATTTACCGACCAGTAGAAAAACCTTGATGTCCACGAAACTCTTAGAGATGGAAGCTCTCGGATCGCTAGTTATCTTAATTTAGCTTTTATTATTATATCTCAATAACCAAGCGTCACAAAAAAAAAGTAAAAATTGTTTTGGGTTGTCCAAACAAAGCCCTTTCATATGACATGTAACTTGATTTTTTTATGTAACTTTTTTTATTTTTGCCCCTTTAAAAAACCCCATATCTCAAAACCCCTTCATCCGATTTTACTTATATAATTTACCAGTAAATTTCTCAAGTACACGCTATCGACATATAAAATTTCATGCAGATCGGATCAACGGTTCTAAAGTTATCGCCAGACAAACATACATACATACATACATACATATATAAAATGCCAAATCGCCCAAGTTGAAACTAAGATCTTCGTTCGCTTCGCTCACTCGATCAATAAGAAAAGAAAGAGAGAAAAACTAGATAATATACATTTATTTGACATGCCTACACGCAGAATACAGAACGGACAGCTACAGTTGGTAACTAATAAAACATACAAACAAATAATGCAAAACATCTAGCTACTAACGTACCAACTAGGGCAACGTACCAACTTAAGAGTAGTAGAGCTCATTGTCAAGAGCTCGTCCGGGGAAGTACTACCACCACGCCTTTTTCTGCCGCCAAGCAGCGTTGCTATGTTTCGGTTTGAAGAGTGTGGTTGCCGAAAATTACAGGCACATGAGGCTTAACATCTGTATGCCTCAAGTTGATGGACGCAAGGATGTGCATCGTAGGGCACGTTCCTATCGTGCGTGACTTACGAGGCAATGCTTTGTTATAGGTGATGGTTACCACTTATCATCAGGGGGCCATGTGCTTGTTCCATCAGCTAGTTGTACAAAATAAACAATATAACCTTACAGAAATGGTCCTAACCAAAGCCGTCCCATGCTTAATACCAAAACTAAGGTACGGTACACACGGATAAAGATTAAGCTACGCTAAACCAAAGAAAAATTACGCTTGCTACAACGGAATAAAAGCGAACAGCCTGATGCGTATCCGTGTGAACATTCATTCTAATAAACACATTTGGGAAAATAACATCTAAGCTTAATCGACTTAATCTAAATTTTCATTGCCCAGAATACATTTTTCATACTCCAGTGAATAAACTAGCCAATGCTCGTCCGTACCTTTTCTATTTCAATGGCAATTTTTCTCACTTTATGGAATAAGCTAGCGAGACGGTAATATGATTATGCAATGTATTTTGTTTTCTATCCTCTTACAAATAAAGTTTGTTTTGAAGAAACTCTTAGTCCTTCTCGTTCCAATGTGATATGAATAGCCCTTAAATCCTTAAAGCTTTGTATCGTTAAATTACACGAAAGTTTGAGTCACTGACAGGGAAAATGCTCGCAATTGTTGCGTAAACTTTGTTCTTAGACGGAATTTTAATCAAAAATTGTTATAGACGGTGATAAATTTTACAGGTGGAGACGGCTGATGTTTTTTAATATTCTGTCTGTAGGTAAATAGCTTCAGGTCGAAATCTATAAGGAAAACGAACTTCCAACGGTAGAATTTTAAAATTAGGAAATCGCTAGGGGATCGCTAGATTCAATGTTATATTCTCTACGGTTTGTCATTAGACCGGACTCGATCAGATTAGATGTAATCCTTATAATGCATGCAATGAGCTTGCTAGGTATAACGTTTACCTAATAATGCAAAATGTGAGTCATGTGCCACTATATGTTGACGTCCCTCTGACCCCCAATAAAATCCTCAAAGAATCATAAGTTTGTATTTGGTACTAAGAGATTTGACAAGGATATCTACCATGCCTGGTTGATTCAAATAAAAGGAGTTGGTACTTGGTGCTAAAAGATCTAACAGGGATATCTACCGTGCCTGGTCGATTAGAATTAACACATAATCACAGAAGTCGTGAAGTGGTTTCTGTTATCTCATAACGCATAGAAAGTGACGGGTGAATGCAAGTAGGTACTTGCACTCTGGATTAAAGATCAATACGATAATTTATTGGATTAAAGTCCACTGAAGCTAGTGTTGTCTATGACAGAATCGGTAAACCAATTATGCAAATAGATCTATCTTTACTTTTTATTTTACCAAAATATAAATAAGCTACGGAGCGATTATCGTCCACTGGTACTTAAAATATACCAAAAAATATAATTAAAAAAAAAACTTTTTATATGTTTGTCTAAAAAGTATTACCTTATTGTGATAAAATAGCTGTGTATTAAACAGAAATAAAGTCAAGATTTAAAATAAAATCACCATGATCTGAATAATAAATAAATGAAAACTAGACGTTTTCAATGTGTTGATATCATATATATTTATAGTAGGTATCTCAAAAGTTATGAAACGAGTGGGATTAGACCAACCCACACAAAATAAAAAATCTTCAAATAAAACGGTCTTTATTCAGTTCGGTTTACTTTGAAATGTCTTAGTCTTGGTGAACCTAGCGCTACTTCCTCGCTACCAAAGCCTAGAAGAACAGGCAAGAAACTACGACATCGATCTTAATCTGACCCGACGAATATATCATAGACATCTGTTTGTATACCTCTAGTACTTGAGTTACCGTGGATTTGAATAAATCCAGGTCTGAAAATCTTTTAAAAAAACAAAGTATTTTGACCAAAATTCTGGCACTCATTCAATTTGTGATGCTGCCTGTACAAGTCTGCGAGGCTAGCTGGGGTTAGGGTGGACTAGTCTCGCCGTCGAATGTCGACATCAGCAACCCCTCAACGTAAACCCGAAACAAAGTCCGATTAAGTAAATCGCCTTTGTGCCGTGCACCATCGGGTTACTTTGTCTCCTCTGCTGTTAAATTTAATTTAATTCTATCCGTTTAGAGCGATACCAGACTTTACGAAGGGTTCACTCACGCTTCTTGTCATTGTACTACAAAAGCGATTAAAATGTGGTTATCTGAAATTAAAACAATATAAACGTTTTGAAACCCAAGTATCTACATAACTGTGATTCGTTTTAAATCTGTTCTAAAAACGTCTTCCATTTTCCGTCCAGCATTAATCGACCGCTTGTACAAGGCTTTCATTTTGCGGAGAAGTGGTAAACAATGGTTATTAAATTTGCACGGGTGTCTTCACTCGTTCCTCACTGCGAGAAAGAGAAGCTCTAAATTTCTGTATGCTGAAACGAGATGAAAAGATGGCATGCTCGCAATTGTCCAACGTAATGACATTATCCTGTTCAGCCATTCGTTTCTCGGAAAACTTCAGCCGAGCGCTTACAGAGTCGTAACCTCGCTGGCGCAAGAAATAAAACTCCAGGCCTGTATTATTATTTATGGCTCACACCAATACTTATCTGGAGGCTTTTTGACTTCCGTAATGTAATTTCGGAGAGCTACATTGCGTCGTAAATTGAAAAGATATTTTTCTTTGTAGCTCTGTGCGATGGAGTCCAGTGTTCTTTCGGTGCTCGCTGTGCCGCTGGGGAATGTGTTTGTCCGACGGACTGTACTGAAGCTGCTAGAGAGCCTGTGTGTGGGAGCTCTATGCAAACATATCTAAACGAATGCGAACTTCAAAAAGCCGCTTGCAAGCTTCCTCCCCCAGCAACGTTACACGTCATCTTTTACGGAAACTGCAAGGACAGACTCGCTGTGGTCCCTCCAATTGCCATGAGTAAGTTACTTCTATAAAATTAAGTACACCTTTACTAACTTTCGGATGTGGGTTTCGTTAATTACACACACTCTATTTCTATCTCCTAAAATCGAACTTTCCCAATTTAAGCTAAAGTAATGATCACTTCCATTAACGAGGTTCCCTAGCAGATGTGATCGCTGACGAAATATTTACCATCGAACCGTCATCAACCGAGTTGTTAGCAGTAATTCCAATAAAGCGACCCATCCTCGATCAATTAACTAACTTTCCGCTTTATCGCTCGACTAACACGCAAATATTTGGGAATGGGTAGCGACGACCGCGATGACGATGACCGAGCTAGAAGAAGGGTCCACGGATGTCTCGGCGATTGACGAGGACGGGACCGTCAGTCCACCAGCGTGTCGTGATATCAGATGCGACTTCGGAGCCAGCTGTGAGATCGGAGAAGATGGGTACCCTCGATGCTCCTGCCTCTTTGAATGTCCGCCTGATGACGAGTATTTCCCCGTCTGCGCCTCTGACTTCCGACTGTATCCAAGCATGTGCGCTATGCGTAAAGAGGGCTGTCAAAAACAGCTCGAGTTGAGACTTCGCCCCTTGGATCTTTGCAAAGGTTCGATGCTTACTAACATTTTCTTTTTAATCTGTTGTTCCGACTTGAATAATTTTTAATTAAAAAGTAAATTGTGTCTCCGTAATTCAATTATCGAAACAAAATGACTTCAACCACAGGTATGGAAGTGAGACCTTGCGGTAACAACAAAGCGATGGTCGATTCGACAACGGGTCTCGAAATTGACTGTGGTAATGGGCCACACCGGCAAGATTGCCCCGTCGGCAGCTATTGCCACATTACCTTGAATGCCGCAAGATGTTGCCCTAAAAGTGAGTATTACCTGAGCACAACAATATTTGTTTCAATTCGTATTCCTTTACATACGAACTTCCCTTTACGTAAGAGTAGTAAAGCGATTGTTTATTAGAATGGTTTTTCCGATAGTTGCTCGAGACTCTTTATGCTAAAGCCATCGCTGGGGTGGTATTACTGTAATATTTTTACGGCTACACAGTTGGAGGAATCCTACTCATAACATTTTATTATAGCTGTTTTTTTAAATGTGTTAGATAAAACGTACCTACATATCTATATAAAATCCTTTGACACCTCGTTAAGTGTCTTATTTATATAGTTACACTGCTTTCAACAATAAACCTAATAATATTCATTGACTATTTTCACTGTGTCATACTCCCTTGCTATATTTAGTGGTGCATTCTGCTATTCTATACATACAATACGGTAGCAACTGGTGATTTGTCAGGGTGAAGATACTAACGGTACACGGCACCACTAGTAAATTGGACAGAATCACGCTACCCACTGCTTTGAACAGTTGAACCCTTTGTCTCCGTCTCATATTGTGCTGGGTTTATACCCGTTTTATTCACGTCGTTTTGAATGGCTCTTTAATGACTACAAAATTTACCTTGGAAAGTAGTCTTCTTGTGGGAATAAGCTGGGTCGTTATTTAAATTTGAGCTGTAATGTAGTCACAGTTAGCAAATATATGTTCATAATCAAATGTGGTGAATATTTAGGAATTTTTTTGTTTGCCTTAATATTCAAAATGCGTACAGCCAAATAGTGGTATTCCTTACCGGCGTCCGTTTTTCCGAATGTCTATAATTTGGATTTTCAAGAGAAGGTAGGTGAGGTAAGGTAAACATATATTTTCTCGGTAAACGTGCCACACTGCCGACCGCATCATCACTTAACATCTGGTGAGATTTTGGTCAAACGTTTTACCTGTAAAAAAAGAAAAACTATGACTGCATTTTTTTGTTATTATAACTCATCCTTAGTCCCAGCTTATTTCAATGTTAACAGGTACTTTTTTAAGCATCTAAAAAGAGTGTAAAATAAAGTATCGGTAACCCATTTTCCCACCAGACGATTCCAAAGAAGATCGGAAACCTCTACACTGCTCCGACACCACCTATGGCTGTTGCTCAGACGGAGTAAGTTTAGCCACAGGTCCGAACGAAGAGGGCTGCTCCATCTCAAGTTCTACTTGCGGTTGCAACCGACTCGGCTCAGTGTCGGATCGATGTGATGACGGTGGTCAGTGCCAGTGCCGGCCGGGTGTAGGTGGCTTGAAGTGTGATAGGTGTGAGCCCGGGTACTGGGGGCTACCGAGGATTGGAACGGGACATACTGGATGTATACGTAAGTAAACTAAACTTCACATCTCAGTCGGTAGTAGCTCTGCCTTCTGTGCTGTAGGCCGTGGGTTCAATCCCCACCGAGAGCAAACATTTGTGTGATGAATATAGATGTTTGTTCTCTGTCTGGGTGTTATATAATATTATAATATTTAGTAAGTATTTACAAAAAAAAGTACCTATATAAGTTGTATATCAGCTTTCTGGTTCCCATATCACAAGCTTTGGCTTAGTTTGGAGCAGGACAGTGCTGTGTAGAATAAAAAAAAACTGATTTACTGTGAGCTTTCTATTTGATGACCGATATAGCATTCTAAAGAATCACTTCTTCAGTTTATGTATCTCGTTACTTTTTTTAAAATTAATATTTTTAAACTAAATTGTATTCGTAAGAAGGTACAATTTATAGTCAATCAAGCATACATTTTTTCATCAGGATCATAATTTTGACTTTTAAATAGCAAGTGAACAAACCTTACGCTGCTGTGATAGTCTAGTAAAGCCATAATTCTGCAGTTTATGAAGTTTTGCTCCCGCATGCATAATGTAACTTAGCCTTGTAATCTAACTGGGATTGAGCTAGAAGCTGGGAGCGCTGAAGTTTCTAGCATAATAGGTATTAATCACTCTAAACTGTATTTCTAATTGGCCGATTCCAATTTAACCGCAATATTATTTGAATCTGTTTAGTGCATTAATTTTGTATCGACAGTGGTAGATTCATCTTTCTTTCATTCAGTCTTTCCTGTTAAAGTTTAGCTTCAACAAAAGCATTTTACAGTTAGATTAGTTATTTTATAGATCAACTGCAGAGTTAGCTTGACTTTACCAGGCTTCGTTTGATTTCATGTTGTTAATACATAATTTTAAATAACTAAGTTTACAATTTAATATTGTTTTTATTAAAATAAAAACTTGATATACTCAGAGCCACTTGCCAATAGCTAAATTTAGTGAGCCCGTAATTCCATTTAGGTAGCTAATTACGGCTAACGTCTTGCACAAAAATAAGCTGCTAAACATAACTAGCGAACTGTCAGACAATGGAAATCATGTTTACGCTAAGTATGTTTGGTAAAAGTGTTTAGCTAAAAAAAAACTGATCGATGTGCAAGCGGCTTTGAGCCTTTTTTATATGGGTATATTTTTTTTTTTAAATAAGAATATGTGTTCTAATTCATTTTTGTTTCAGCTTGTGGATGTTCAGCATTTGGTTCCGTGAGAGAGGACTGTGAACAAATGACGGGACGGTGTGTATGTAGGCCGAGCGTGCAAGGACAAAAGTGTACAATTTGTGCTGACCACAGAAGAAGATTGGGCCCCAACGGCTGCTCTGATCGTAAGTTGAAAGTCATTATCATCCCCATCATGCAACAGCCTGAAGAAGACCAATGCTGGACTTAGGATTCCTCTATACATTTCCAGGAAGAACGATTCTGAGCACTCTTCATTCACCGACTTATCGCGATCCTCATGAGGTCGTCGGTCTCATGGTATGAAAATAGAAACGCTAAATTCAAGGAGGAGCATTTATAAAAAAAATAAGCCAGAATTGTAGGCCGTAGTCGGAAGGACTCAAACGGGAAATGCATTTTTATTGTTGTCTGTGCCGGATCTATCGAACGAAAGGAAACATTAGTTTCCGATCAACGCCACTGCTATCTAGGAATTAATTTGAAAACATATTATTTAAGAGTTTATTTCATTTGAAAATAAAATCGACAGTCAGCTATTTTTATTTATTGGTAAAAGCAGGATTCTCTGACGCTCTGCTTGCGCATTGAAATTAGTGATCGCATATGTCTATTTTAAGTTCTAACAAAGCACTAACACAGACCCATTTCCAACAATTTTAGGTACCGTTACCTATTTTACACAGAACATTCCTAACCCACAGAAATAGTTAGGTGTCTTACATAGTTTTCGTTTAACATAAATCCTTTTTAACCATTTCCCATTTCACCGGTAGTATTTTAGAAAAGGTTCCTCATTATGTAACGGCCTGACCTGGCATACCCATGTGTACCCATGTCAACTGATTTTTCTTCTCTGACACATTTTGTACCAATGAGTTTACCTGTTTCATTCGTTTTGGGCAGCACGAATTCTCTTACAATTCCTTTCTTCGTTCCAAAACACTGATAAAATATTCCTCTACGAAACTTTACTGAACTTATTTCGTTAAAAGAACATAAAAAGTAGTGTATACTCAGTTTCCTAGTGTTAAAAGTTCAGCGATTGTTTTGAGTTTATTAAGTAGAAGAAAACTTTGTGCAGATTCACAGTGTTTCTAGGTTGAACTTACTTTCTACCTATCTAGGTAACACTATTCAATTTCTACTGAAACTGTAATACGGCTAGTTGTTTCAGTCATTAAGAGAAACAACTTTTGCATCTCTGTATAACATTTTGGTAAAGCGTAAAACTTTTGCTGGGAATTTCAGATTTTTCAGCATCATTATTTTGTTCGCCGTGTCATTCGATCTGTCTTGGTATTATAGGTCAAAGATAATAGGAAGTTTATAGAAACCGGTTCACAGTGTTTTTAATATTATTAAATAAAATACAAATTATCAATCAATTTGCACAGAACTCAATTTATACTCAGAACGACTTGTATATAAGCGTAAGTGCAAATTTGTTGAATAAAGCTCATTAAATCAGAAGCTAATTACGATAAAAAGTTTCGTATTTCAAAGTTGGTATGAGTTTATAAAATATACTCATATTAGTTGCTAAGAGTTGTTTGCAAGTTTGTTGCTATGCTATCTTTTCGTGACAGTGACAAGTATACTTTATAGAGCCACTATAAATTGGTGGGGAATATGAATCCGGGTCTGAATGTATAAAAGTGTTTTGTATGCCGACAAATACAATAATCACGATGCGTCCTTTAAATTGAAATTTGTGAGTAAATTCTCGAATGTTCAATTTTTGTGTAGCCGAAACTGGTGGCGTGGTTGGATCGTGCGCCGAGCTGTCTTGCTACTTCGGCGCGGTCTGCACTGAGCGCACCGGGGGAGCGCTTTGCGAATGCGCTGCTGCAGCATGCCCCGATAGCGATACCAACATGCTGGTAAGTTTACATCATAACTATTTTGAATTTCGAATCTTGCCAATTCCAAATGATTCATGACTAGATCAAGTTGTTTTCATTCTTTTTTGACAGCCTTCACAGCGCAGTTGGTAGTAGCTCTGCCTTCTGCGCCGTAGGCCGTGTGTTCGATCCCCACCGAGAACACCCATTTGTGTGATGAACATAGATGTTTGTTCTCTGTCTGTTTATATATCTTATATATCTTTAAAAAAAAAGATATATAAGTATTATATCAGCTATCTGGTTCCCATATCACAAGCTTTGGCTTAGTTTGGGGCGAGATAGTGCTGTGTGGAATGTCCACCAATATTTATTTATTTATTCTTGCTTACGAAAATTTACAGAGTATTTTTTTTCCTTGTAAATTATTGTAACATATAACAAAAAGGGAGATAACAAAATCTCATAATTGTATAGTAAAATAAATAAATGAATGGAATTATGGTAATTGTTATATTATGCTAACAAGCTAATGGTGTGTGAAAGTAATCACTAGTCTGTCTATGTAACTGCCATTGGATTGAGAGACATCATAATGGCGCTGCAGTTAATTATTTCGCCGACCTAATGCCCTGGGTGATTCTATAGTAGATATACTGCAATTAATTCGCTTTGGAATAGTCAGTTTAATGTAGTTACTATTTGGTTAATGTAGTCGAAATGTTTTGATAAAATATTATTCTCTTAGTGAAGTACCTTCAAGTTTTTGACGGTTCACTGTTCACTATTGAGTATTGAAATCAATAGGTTATTTTGATCATCTAGAGTCTCGATTACATGAAAAACTGGTGTAAAATACTCTGCTTCATGCGGAAATATAATATATAGTCTATGCATATAACATCGCGGTCTACTACGGCTTCCTTTAGTTCTCAAATTTATTTCCCTATAAACCCTACAAAGTGTGCTATCAGTGACGTATCAGAAACACTTTCCTCAATAAATCGCTCCGGCTGTAACATTCACAATCCTACAGGTATGCGGCAGCGACGGAAAGACTTACGAGTCAGAATGTCACCTAAAGTTGCAAGCGTGTCGCACGCAAGAGGACATTGTCATCCAAGCGTTCGGTCCTTGCAAGCTTGGAGAGATAGCTGGTACTGCAGGGCCTCTGAGACCATCCTCGCCGATACAGTTCACTCAGCAAGATGATGGAGCCGCTTCAAAGTCTACCAGACACCTCCTGAATCCTGACAAGTATTACAATAAATATGAATGGGGATCGCGGAAAGAGACGCCAAGTGAATTCGACAGTGTATTATCCGGACAGAAATTCAAAGGTATGTTATTTACTTCGGTATTTAGGTGAACTACACATCGTAAATTGACGAGTAAAGTTTATGGACTTCTATGTTCTGAGAAACTTATTCTACCTTGTTCTAGAGCGTCACGAACTAGGTTGGTTTGTATAACAAAATAATCATTTTTGTTTTAACAGCCTTTAAAAAGGGAGTTTTATGTACAACTAAATGTTTTTTTTCTATGTTCACTGATTTT
The DNA here is from genome assembly GCA_932294275.1 of Chloroclysta siterata. NCBI lineage: Eukaryota > Metazoa > Arthropoda > Insecta > Lepidoptera > Geometridae > Chloroclysta > Chloroclysta siterata. The sequence goes on from OW028598.1 coordinate 10,944,801, forward strand.
TCCGTCAATAGTGAAAATTATTTTTTTGTTTGAAAATGTATACCTACTCTCGAAGTGGTTTCATAGCCAATTTTGAAGTTTAAGTAAGTTTTTCAAGATTTTTTTAATTTAGTCATTATAAACAGATTCTACAACATTTCCCGGTTTGCTTTATCTTATAAGACTTCGAGAAAAAACAACCAAGTTAAATACATCCTCGAGTTACAAACAAGTTTGATTCGGAAAAATTCTTCTTTTACAAATTTTACGAAGTATTTCAATAAAACTGTTTGTTCACAAACAATTTCGCTGCCGGTAGCCGCTTTTTCATCATCCAAAAGATTATTACGTCAACATTGCTCGCCAATATTTAATCTAGCTCTTATTTTATTATTTTTTAAATGATGGATGCAAGGCGATTATGTAGGTATCTGTACTTAAATATAGTCAAAGTCAAAGTCAAAATGTATTTATTCAATAAAATCACAAGGATCACTTTGAAACGTCTTAAAGCTAGGTGACTCTAGGTGCCAGTTCCACGCGACCAAAGCCTAGAAGAACAGGCAACAAACTTACGGCTTGGTTCCTACCGTTCTTTTGTATGATCCTTTTACAATGTAATAATATAATATATTATTGAAATTTAGTGAGGCGTTTGGCATACAGAAAAAGCTAATAAGTAGGTAAAATTAACCTTTACTTTGTTCTTGGTAACTTTTTGGTTATATTATGTTGTTTCGTGACTTTTATAAGTTATGTAGTAAATTCGACAGTTTTGATAGCCTAGACTTTATGACCGCACAATTTAGGCGTCAATCAAATAAAATGGAAATCCTTCGCGTGCCGCAGATTCGTCGGCTTTCCGAAGTAAATTTACGCGATTCAAACGTAATTTAGAAAGTAATCTTGATAATGTTCGAAGATTTTCTTTGATTGTGTAAAGCATTTTTTCATTTGCACTACTTTGCAAGTTTATTTTGCAAGTCGAATTTTTAAATGACGCTTTATTTTTATAAAGCTTTGCTTGTTAATATAGCTTAAGCTATTGGAGTTTCTAACTCAATTACTTATGAAAGCTCTAACTAGACTATGAATAATTTAGTACAGTTTAATAAATTATGTCACATAAATGTACAGATATAAATAAATAAAATGTACTCATAACTATGATCCCTATGCACAGATGGTATCTTTTTAAGCCAAGACCTTTAGACTAAAAGTGAAAGGTAATTCCAAAGTTATTATTTGGTGTATTCCAACGAAATATAAGTATTTTTTTAACAAGATTTTACCCCTCTTGGTTCACAATACTTAGGTGTAAAGGTTCTCATTATAACCTACTTTCCCGGAAGCAACCCTTCAACCGTAGTTAATTGAGGAAACACAACACAAAGAACGAGGGAAATAGTGGATATTTACAAATTGGAGTTTGTAGAAAAAAAACTTTTGAAAACATTTTGGAGCTTTATTTCGTTTATGAGTACAATATATTTATGCGAAAGTTTGTGAATGTGTGTATGTTTGTCCTTTTACATTACACCTTTATATACCTTTTACATAGTTATCAACAAATTAGCGTTTTGATTTTGTTTCAAGTCTTGTATTCAGATTTCCCCATACTGTCCTAGTTAAAAAAACACACTGTATATTACATTCGCCCGCAAAAATAAAGGGTCACCTTTGAAAACAGCAATATCTTCAAGAAATTATCAAAATAACTTATTTTGCTTATGAAATCAAACCTAAATAGGCTATGCGGACTGTTAGCCAGCACAGAGTGGTGGTAGTTTATTTTATGCGTAATTAAATTTTCTTTCAGACACTTTTTAATTTAAAGAGCTAAATTGTGTGGTTTCAAAGTTATTTGGAGTTAACTAGCTACTTTATTTTTGCGGGCGAGTGTATTATATTAATTATATTTGTTTTTAAACAGCTACCACAGCAACAGTCGGTGCAGTTGGCGCGCTGTTGGGTGACCTTTGCGCGGATGATGGAGATTGTCAAGTGCTTCCAGGAGCACAGTGCGCTCGAGGCGGCTGCGAATGCCGACCTGGTTTAACCCCCACAGTGCATAGAAAAGCATGCATCGGTAAGTTATCCCACTACTGATTGATTCGTTATTTATTAGCATAGATTTTTCAGAATAATCGATATTACTTCCGTCAGCTATTGGTATCTTCAGATCAAGCTTTGTAATCGATTACTACAGAAAAAATAGATCCAAGTTTAAAAACAAAATTCTGTTGTTTTAGAAAATACCGGTTATAATAAATAGGATATTTGTATACATATAAAATACCGGTTGAAATAAATAGGTTTTCTATTCAAATTTATGAGTACCTGTGATCAGGGATGTCATAGAGCTACGTTATTTCAAATTAATGAGTATAGCAACAGGATCAACTATGAACATCATAAGAAAAAAGCCATTTTTATCTTTATACATGCTTGCGTATGTGCCTGCGTAGTGCGTATACATGCATCTACTTTGAGTTTTAGGGAGCAGATTTACTACACGTTAAATTCTAACGATTTCTGTTTTATGTTCATAAAACAGAAATCGTTTATATAGTATTTTGGCTCCATTATCGGAATAATCAAATAGTAAACAATGAAATTATCCTTAGCTACAAACGATTCTACGATTCGTAGCTGATGTTTTACGAAACTACGAAAAATTCAATTGGTTCTTGTATTAAAAAAGTTGTTATACGTCCACAATGTATTATAAGGTAGTTACTTAGTAATTATTTAGTCGATATTACGTCAAAGAAATCTCAAGTTTACGTCATGTTGACTGTAAATAAATAAAAACTGTGTCAATTCGTTTCCGTTTCTACTTCCAAATTTGTTTGATATAGCTTCAAATATTGTCTTAAATATGTTAATGTAACGCTCAAATATAAAAATTAATTTCTACAGAAAGCGTACCCCAAGAGACGACAGAAGAATATAGCGCTTGTTTGTCAGAGCCATGTTTCAACCTGGGTACTTGCATCGATCTTCCTGGATCGACTTATACGTGCTTGTGTATAGCGCCTTATTCCGGAGTAAACTGTGAATCTTTAGCAAAGGATGGATTACTTGGATCAACGTACATCGACACACCAGCTTTTGACGGCTCATCTTATATTCGCCTAAAGCCTTTGAAAGCATACCACAAGTTGAACATCGATATAGAATTTAAATCTTTCTCAAACAACGGCATCATATTGTACAATCAGCAGAAGCCCGACGGTACGGGCGACTTTGTTTCGCTCGCTTTGGTCAACGGATATGTAGAGTTTAGGTAAGCAATATTTTATACTTCTCAGAAGCTACATACCCCTTACAAATGAAAATACCAATTCTTGCGGATCAATAAAAACCTCGTTCCACATTCAGGTATAATCTTGGCAACGGAGTACTTATCTTGACGTCCCTAGAGAAAATCACTCTAAACGAATATCATAAAGTATCGGCGAAGAGATATCATCGTGATGGAATACTGTCAATCGACGAAATGGAGGATGTGGTAGGGCAATCTAGCGGTCATTTGAAGGCATTGGATCTCGCTGATGATGCCTACGTCGGCAGTATACCCACTAATTACTCCAGGTAAATTTAGTCACATTATTTATTCAACTAGAAACATAATTCAAACATAATTGACATCTATTGAAGTATTAGGTACACGGGTATTTATCGCCCGCGACCACGGCTATTGCAACATAGCCGAAACGTCGGGAAAATAATAAAGGTAAACGCGATAAATACCCTTGTACCTAATACTTCTATATGTGTTATGATCGCGAGAGTTTAAAAAATACTATAACTGACATCGAAGTTAAGTTCTCTTAGAAACTAGTTAAAGGTATCTTCATAATATAAGATTAGTAAACCACGTCTACTTTATAAGTCGTAAGTTCCATATTTTCATCTAGCCTAATTTAGCATCAGAGAATGATAGCTACGTATGGAATACCAACTTTGATCAGTTTAATTTAAAACATCCTCAAATCCTGTACGGAATTACAGCTATGACCCTATTTGTTTTTTTAATTATTCTGTCAATAATTACATTGTTTTACACGAAAGCAATTACTGTCTCATAACAACCAATCAAACAAATAAACAATCACTTTTATTCAGGGTCTTTGACAATGTCGGCACTCGAAGTGGTTTTATCGGCTGCGTAAAACACTTGAGGATAATACGTCATCAAGTGACAAAGAAATTGGGCCGTCCAGACTCATTAGTCGTCGCTATAGAAAACGTTCAAGAGTGCCAATCCAGTCCGTGTATGAGTATTCCTTGTAAGAATGGGGCCACGTGTAACTCCGTAGAGGGTTCGGCGACCGAATATACTTGTAGCTGCCCTATCGGATTTCAAGGAGCCAATTGTGACGAAAGATTAGATCCGTGTGAGTCGAATCCCTGTGGATATGATGAGGGGCTATTGTGCGACATCGGACCTGACGGCGGGTACGTCTGCCGCTGTTTGTTTGGCGGGGAAATTGGATCCAATGGAAATACTTGCAGCAATGGTAAGAACACTAAAGTCTTTCGTTCCACCTGTTTCATTCTCTCTGCGGTATTATTGACTTAAAATTCAAATTTTGCAGACGTAACCGTTGTACAAGAGACGTGGTCGCCTCAATTCAATGGGACGAGCTATATCGAATTACCGCCTTTCGAAGGGCTGGGTAAAGCGTTCCGCATTGAAATTTGGTTTTTAACGAACCGATTTTCCGGAATGCTCCTTTACACCGGCCAGTCTAATAAAGCCAAGGGGGATTTCATCGCGATTAACTTGGTTAATGGTTATCTACAGTTTAGGTTCAATTTGGGGAGCGGGATCGCTAATATAACGTAAGTGGTGCTTTCTATTTAGAAGTAATAGCTCTTTTTATTGCTCCTGGATTAACTTTTAAGTAAAAGTCGAGGATAATGTTACTACTTGGATACTTTGTGTTTGTTCTTGAGATTTTAAGTGTGCTATTATCTTATTGCTTTTTGAGTCATAACTCTTTGTTCTTAGACGATTTCCTACTCTACAAATTCCTCTTATAATTTCCATTCAAAGGTCTCCCGTCCCGGTAACAAAAGGGAGATGGCACAGAGCTAGAGTGTCTAGAGCTGGCCGGCACGGAAGCCTTCAATTCGACAATCATCCGACACAAAAGGGACATTCCTCGCCTCCATTGACGCATTTAGAACTCACTTTACCGCTGTTTATTGGGTCTCTACCGTAAGTTTATTGCAAGAATATAACTTAGATTTTCTTTTAGACTGATAAGAAGTTATAAATTTGAAATACTTTATTTATGTACGCTATAAATAAGTTGAATAATATGATGAAATCGAATGAAATTAAAATTCTTCGAATATAACCTTATTTTATTTTCCTGTGTTTTTACATAAAAACTTACAAGTACATAATACAATATTTTTAGATCGTACATCCGACCGCACAAGATGTCTGGCGTGACGAGCAGTTTCATTGGTGCAGTTCAACAGGTCTTTGTCAACGGGAGCCCACTGTTGCTGTACAATGCTGATACAGCCAAATGTTCTATAGTACAGGAGGAAGAAAAACTACCTTGTGCTACTACAGGAGTGACAAAGTACTCTGGCCCACCCTGCGGAGATGGTACGTTTTAGAATATTATTATTTATTTTTGAAAATAGTATCAGAATCTTAAAATGTACATTTTTATGAATTTTTTTACAAAGGCTCTGGTTTGGCAGCTCTTTGCTCAAAACTATGAATAATTTTGCTTTAAAGAATTTACAAAAAAATATACTTAAGTCACTTATGTGTAAATAGTTGTTTAACTTAAATTAAAAACTGTATTCAGCACTTCCGTTAACTAAAGACATCACTAATGATAAATTGGTTGAACGGTAACGTTTTGCATTATATCTGTAACATGACATTAGTAGTTAGGTATAGATCGCTGACGTATACAACCTATATAAATCGTTTTGTTTGGAATGCGTGAAGCGAGCTAAGATTAATTTAATTTCAAGTTTATGCCATTATTGGTGTAAACATTATAATATTCGCATGAAAATTTGAGTGCTGAATTAAAAGTAATTTGTTGCTAAGGTGTGCGCTGAATATAATTTAACTAACTAGCATAAAATTATAATGAAGTTGCCAACCCGTTTTACCTTAGCTGGACTTTGGCCTTTAAGAATAATAAAACTATTTTTAACAAGCTTCAGTTATTACAGCTACACAGCTCAGTTAGTAAAAGCTCTCTCTCTCTACCTTCTGCGACGTTGGCCGTGGATTCGATCCCCACCGAGGACAAACATTTGTGTGATGAACATAGATGTTTGTTCTCTGTCTGGGTGCTATATAGTAAGTTTTTACAAAAAAATGCATATAAGCATATGCAGCTATATGGTTCCCTTAGTACAAGCTTTGGGTTAGTTTTAGGCTAGGTAGTGTTGTGTGGAATGTCCACCAATATTTATTTATTTATTAGAGTTAGGATTAATAGGTCGTTAGGAAAATCACGACGATTAGTAATGCAGAACCAAACTTCAATAGTCCTTATGGCAAGTATCTTCCGTCATCAGGGTTAAGTAGCTACTCTAGGGCAGTTCAACAAGTCTTTCGAATGGAAACTCTATGTCAATGCTCCGACGGTCCGGTTAAGTGCGTTTATGTACTAGCTATACATTGTGTATAGGCCTCCTTGATACGAAGTGGCTTCACTCAGAACCGTTTAGCTTAAAATATGTAATAGAAAACGAATTTCGTTCAATAGAATTTTACTTCTTGTTGTAGATGTTCATGTTTTCAAATGCTATTGTCCTTATTTGAGGAAAATGTATTTTTACACAAAAGGATTTTGTAATGTCCTGTAATATTAATTTTATAGTGTTCAACTATATCTAAGGTATTCACAATGTTTTTTTTTGAGTTATCTTATTTTTTTTATGTATATAAAAAGCTACTTCATGCCCAGTAAGTTTGCCTCCTACAAGTCTGCGCCCTTAAGTTATATTATGATTCATATTCTCAAGCTGTCAATATAACATTTTCAAAATAGAAATCTTTTCACAAGATTGGACCGCGTAATAGTTAAACTTCAGATATATCACCTCCGTAAATAGCGTCTGTATCATAAATCTTATGATATTGAACAGAAATCTCATTGCAAAGTGGTACGGGGGTAGTGAGTAACCGCTATGCCATATTTAGGTACGCTTCGAGCATTACATGAGTGTGTACGTGAAATCGCTATTTCCTAAATTTTCCATTGCCGTCAATTTATGAGTACGCATCTTCATAAACAATTTAGGTAGAAATATGGATTTGAGTGCTGTGTAGCAAAATTTAAGCTTTTGTTTGTATGTTATTTTATTTTATTTTTTTATTTAATCTAAGGTTTACAGTTGTTCACTAACCAAATTCAATTAACATTTTATAAGCAAAGTAAATAGATCGGTAGATATTGATAGACTCACAATTTTTTCCCCATTACGATCAACTAACCTGTTTTTTTTTTAAGATTTCATTTTGTCGAAAAAATAAGAAGATGGTTTATATAACGTTTATAAACAGGCTTAATTTTAAGTATGTTTTTTTTTATCCAATCCGTAGGCCTAACACCATGCAAAAACAATGGTTCTTGCATACCTCTCCTCAACGAATACAAATGCGTATGCCGCGACGGGTTCCAAGGCAGGAACTGCGAGAGTCAACTGAACGTGGAAATGCTGAATGACAGATCTCCGATCCACTTCGACGGGAACAACTACTTCTCGTACAGGAGTAGAGGAGGTCGCAGGTAAGAAATCAAAATCAAAATCAAAACGGTCTTTACAATAGTACAATCACAAGGATCACTTTGAATCGTTATAAGATTTCTCGCTTTAAATGATAAGAATTAAAAAGTATGATAATCTTCCAGATGAATGTCTTCAGAGTTGGTCATCGCTATAGTGATGCATAACCTTAACACTAATCATAATTGATTGAGAAAAACTACAAAAAATATTAAATACTATTCAAAGATATTTTTTATCAAATCAACGGTAGATGTACTTTATCAATAAATATTTTCTAGTCTTGTTTTAGGAAGGTACCAGAAAACTTGAATAGATATAACTTATTAAATTATTAAATAATAAACTTGTTTAAATGCAAGGGTACTTTTTATTGAATCATTTCTAATTGTTTTTCTAGAAAAAAACACCTCAATTATCTAAACAATAGTTGAAACTACCTCAACTCTTGATTAAATTGAGGTAATTTTAAATCTGCCTTCAAAGTGTACATTTTTTTCATAGCTATGTTTTACAACTAGCTTGTGTTCTCGTCTAACCACATGTTAATATTTTTCTAGCTTTCCTACTAACAAAGGCTACAGTCTGGGATATAATGGTGTGAGATAACATCCAAAGGAAACAAAATAAGTGATTAACAGTAACATCATTGCAGATATTAGAATTAGGTAATTCTTTTTAGTTTCCGCTCGTAGTTCTTGCACACCGTGTTGATTTTGTTTCAAACTTTGATTTATATTTTTGAAACTATCATGGTACCAATTATTTTTATTGTTTATGAAAAGTGATGCTTAATTTATGATAAAAATAATTATTTGGATTGAATTTTCACCTTCATCTTTTGGTGTTTTTATCAATCTGCTACTAATTCAGAAAAAAAAGCGTTTTATGGGTAGGCATAAAAAAATAAGATCAATACAAACAGTGCGCACATTGAATTGAGCGTGGGTAAAACGATCAGAAATATGCGTTGTGATAGTAGCATTAATAGATAAATAATAACGTCTGAAATTATACCATTTAAAATGTAATTTGGAGAGTTTGATACTAATACTCAGTTTTGTTTTATTTTAAAACATGCTAGTTTAGACCATAATGTCCGTTGTTTTCCAAAAACTTGCCTTACTAGTAGTTCGCCCCGAACTGAAATCTCGTGATGCGTCCCGACGAACGCATCAAAACTTTGAGTAGGTAGTAGTCAGAGGCAAGACCAAACATTATCTTTGGACTTTTTTCTGACTACCGCCTACTAATTTGGTATGGTAACCAAGTTTCAACTCTATTGGCTTATTTATTGAAGAGTTCCGTTGAACAGACCTTGGCTCCATCATCAGACCAGGTCGCTATCACCATTTTATGAAAACTAAGTACCTTCTTAATTTATTTCAAGAAAAAAAACTAAGAAACTAAGCGACCAGTAGAAAAACCTTGATGTCAACGAAATTCCTAGAGATGGGAGCTCTTGGATCGGTGGTTATCTTAATTTAACTTTTTTGTGGTATCTCAAAAACCGAGATACCCAGAAAACAAGTAAAAATTTCTTTGGAATGTCCAAACAAAGCTCTTTTATATGACTTGTAACTTGATTTTTTTATGTAACTATTTTTATTTTTGCTCCTTTAAAAAACCCCATATCTATATAACCCTTCATCCGATTTTACTCATATACTTACCAGTAAATTTCTTAAGTACAAGCTATCTACTTATCAAATTTCATGCAGATTGGATCAACGGTTCGAAAGTTATGGCCCGACAAACATACATACATAAAATGCCAACTCACCCAAGTTGAAACTAAGATCTTTGTTCGCTTCGCTCACTCGATCAATTAAATTGCTGTCTAATTTTAATGTAAATTTTGAAAAAGTAAATGCTTATTTACAATCTTTTCTGGCCACGAAACATCAGCTCCTAATAACGTATCTCGCTGCTATCAAACAACACAATGACAATCATAATGATTTCCCATTTAAGCCCGTTGCAGACCTGTCGCAAAATACATAATCACTGTCGTATTATTTTATAGCACCAACTTAACAAAAGCTCATTAAACGCCGCATTACCTCTGTGTAAATATTCAGGTCTGAATTTAGCACGTACAATAAGTAAAGTAGTAAAAGTATATTTAACAACTCGTCGACCCACCGTTTTGTTTGTAGTATGAAATGTAAGCTCGCGGAAAGCGACTCATAAATAGGGATGCAAAATAACACGACATGATGTTGCAAAGCTCATTTCGGAATAACTCCGAGCGACAGTTGTTACTTACCTTACAAGCTAATAGTAAACTTTACTCGCTACTTGACTAAGCGCGCTGGATGAATAAATTCAGGTCGACTCGAATAACTTACGTGGAACTACACTTATTTACATAAACGCGCTAACATAACTACGTGAATGGAAATTCAGCATCGAGATATCCTTGTGTACCTTGTTCTTTTATTTGCCAGCAAATGTTTACTGTTTGTAGAATACAAAGAAGGCTAGCACTAGTTGAGATAGTAAAACACCAGCGAGTCCATAAGATGAATAAAAGAACTTTAAGATCGTTTATTTACTAGAAAAAAAAAAACAGTGCTAATAAAAAGCTTGCTATCTAATTAATCTAATACAGAGAATAAATAATACAGTTAATGTTTGCTATCAAACACTACATAACTATTACTCACTTTTTGTATGATATGTATAAGCTAGCTATACAACGTGTAACATAATACCCCTATAATGTAACATAATCCTAATAGGCCAAAGACCAAGTGATCAGACCAAGCACTGACTTTGACGTGTGCAAAGTTTGAATATATCGATTTCGAAATTTCTATAAAAAAAGTAAAATGGGGTGTTGCAAATTTCTGAGACATAAGTACCAACCAAGGTCATGTACACACGGAACGTACAAGCAGCTGTGAATAGGGCTGCCTCATGTTGTGTTTAGATTCATTTTGGAGGAACGTTTAAGAGGCATTTCATGAATGAAAAACTACGAAATTACAAAAGTTGTTTAAGAAAAGATTTTTGCCATGACTTGTAGAATACCCTGCTTCCTGGGTTATAGGGGTATTATGTTACACATTGCATAAGCTTAGGTAATGTTTTTTAACTTAAACATTTAAATTAATGCGTAAATGTCTAGTTTAAAACAGTTGTATTCCACCTGTTTTAGAACCACACAAGATTCAAATTACGTCACTAATTCTTCCTTTTATAGTGTTATTTAAATTCCATTCGTTAAAACTGAAAAACGGTGGTACGGTTACTGAAGTTTCTCGCTTTTGTTGAAATATTGTAAAAAGTTTTTATAATGCTTTTGTCTGGTGGTTGGAAAAATGTTTGCTATTTTAGTTCACGCATGCTTTATGTTCACATAAAAACTGGCCATATTTCATCAAAATAAATACACGATAGTACACGTCGCTCTTGTTAACCTTTTTTGAAAATGCATGACAACATTATATACTCAAGAGCAATGAATTTAGGACACTTTATATGCACCCTTGATATTTCTAGGAGGCCTGAAGCGCTAGTCGTATTTGACCAAAAAACACCATTCAAGTTTTGTTGATATTTTTCGTAGGTATTTATTTAAAAAGCTGAACCGGCGTTCACAGTTTTGAGGTTATTGCGGTATTTTGGTGAATCGGATTCATTGCTCTCGGATATATTTTCGTGACTCTGTTAGTTTAGATTTTAGCTAAACCTAGTTTTCATTTAGTCACAAGGTCTAAAAGTTCCGTTCCCTGAATTTAAGAATCACTTCTTTTTTTAATACCTTTTGTTCCATTTTTCCATTCCTGTATTACAGGCTTTTCTTTTAAAACCTATCTCAGGCACCAGTCTCTCGCAAAACAGGTTTAACTTATTAAATTTTACCTCTTAAATATGTCATGGCGTATCCCTATAACCTTTTGCGCAGAGAAAATAAATAAATTATCTTATCTTATGTATTCCATTTCTTCCATTGTTTTTTCTTGTTTCAATTAGTTCCCAACTAAAGGGTAAGGTCACGACAAATATTCGCCGTCCACTAAAACATTGTTCCAATTTTAGGAATAGCGGCGCCCGTGGTATCCGGTACGAAATAAAGTTTCGAACTCACAATGAGTCGGGCCTTCTCATGTGGAGGCGGAAGATCGGAATCCGACCCCGAGATTTCATCGGCTTAGGACTTAGCGAAGGGAAGTTACAGCTTATTTACACAGATACTGATGTGAAGGAGACAAACTCGGTACATGAAGATTGGTTTCAAAGTATAGAGTCGAAGGTTAGGGTGGATGATGGGAGGTGGCACACGGCTACTGTCAGACGGAGGAAGAGATTGGCGATGCTGCAAGTGGACGATACGCCGCCTGTCAGAGGGTACTCGCAGTCACTGCTGGTGCCTTCGAAAGCGAACCCGAAACTTTGGATCGGTATGTTCACTTTACATAATATTAATGTTTTAATTTTCAGATGGAAATTTGTACCAATTCAAATATTTTCATAAATATTTACTCTGTGATGTGTTAAAAGAAAGCTCTTTTTATGGGAGTTGGACTTTTTTTTTATAAATGCATTTTTAATACCTGGACACAAAACAAACATTATTATGATTCTTTATCGCATAAATGTTTATCTTACGAACTTCCCAAATCGAACCCACAACCCGCAACCGACAGCGCAGTAGGCAGAGCTTCTACCAACTAAGCTGAATTTCAAACCATTTTTAAATACTGCCGATAAATCGAACCCACAACCCGCAACCGACAGCGCAGTAGGCAGAGCTTCTACCAACTAAGCTGAATTTCAAACCATTTTTTAAATACTGCCGATAAATAGTTCACTTAATCTACCATGTCCAGGGTATTGTACTCTTAGTCGAGTTTTTCAATATAGCTCAACAAATTCTGTACTGTAAGGGTTTTCATGTACCTATTTCCAAACTTTTCTCATAACACGGATAATTCCGAGCGAGACTAACTTCGATCTATTGCTTCTTGTTACGAGAACTTACGATCAATATGCCTTTACTATTTTATTAATTACTAGCATCCGCCCGCGGCTCCACTTACGTACCCGGATAAAAAATTGCCTATCCTATTTGATATTTCAGGTTACAAATTATACTTATTCCAAGTTTCATCCAAATCCGTAGTCTTTACAGATATGGGTGGGACCAAACATTCACACACACACTTGTGTATGTACACTTACAAACTTTTGCATTTATAATTTAGTTAATTATGTTTAATTCTGGTTTAGGGGGATCACCAACTCTGCCAATGGGGCTACCATCTGCTCTGTACAATGGCTTACGCGGGTGCGTAGCCAGTGTCAAAGGAAACGGACGTCATATAGATTTGACTTCTCCAATACGACCCATGACCAGCATAAGGCCGTGTGACTAATGTGTTAAAGTGCTATTCTGCCAACAAAACTCGCCCAAGTGACCGCTGTTTCCATGGTGAGTTTTCAATCCCACGTGAGTGTTGGGCAATGGAAATGACAACGTGAGTGAAGTGAAGCTGGTGATCGAAATCAGCGCCGATCATTAGGTCAAACTCCCCGTGAATATGTTGTTTCAGGCATAGCACTACTTTAATCACGATATTAACGGCTAGTTTCTGAAAACATGATGATATCAAAACTCATCCAATGTCAAATCTCTTGTTGACTGACAAACAGGTTACTTGAACGTCAGTCAGTCATATCATAGAAATGAGCGAGAGAAAAGATAGAGCGTATGAGATAGAAGAGATAGGACGACGCTATTTGTCCATGCGCGGTTTTTATGAAGGTATTGTGAGACAGAAAGTATTATTTTAGCTGTTGTTGTGAATAGATTTTATAGTACCTGTTTAATATCCTACCGATACATATCTGCTCCGTTCAGTTTAATAAAATTCATATCGGATAATGTTAAAGCTTCATAGTATTTTAACCAAAAGAATGTGTTGCCATAATAACGTTACGTTTTCTCTAAGAAGGATATACCTCTATATCGTTTTAGCATCGGTGCTCGTAACACACATCAGTATCTTAAAAAATAAATATTCGTACGAAAAATATCGAAAACTTTTGATATTTTGTTGTTATTCCTAGCAAAATATTTTCATTAGAAAATAGAATAGGTATATCTAATAAACTTGTAATTTGTACTAACTTTTAAATGATGTGATTTTTGTAGGATTAATTTGTACGACATTCCTTTTTGTGACGTTTTTGAGACAGTTTGTTTCCACTTGAAATATTTAATCAACATTCCATTTAGCCTACATACGTATTGATTTTACAATTCGCCATTATTGTAAATCCACCAATATTTTTTTTTGTGTTATTGAAAAAAAAATATGTTTTTATTTTACTTTGAACGGTGGTTTTACTAATGGCTACTCAGTGCCATATCTTAATACTTAGGTTCCCTTAGATGTATGATTTTAAAGAGTAAACCATTTTTTAAATTTCATTCCAGTATTTGATCAAGTGGTCTAAATGATTAAAGAATAGCATTTAATGTACATTTTAATATTTTGATTCTATCTGATTGAGCATTCAACTTTTTATAAAATTTTGGTAAAAAAATATCTATTATAATTTTTATTGTTTTGTGATGCCATACTAATTTTAAGTTCCATTTTAGTAATAAATTATTATTTTTGCTACTTGATCTATTATGATTTAATTATTTAGGGCTTCTCAACCTTTGTATGTTAAGGTTTTTGACTCGTTTGTCCAATGTTAGTCTTTTCAAATATCTGCAAAGGTTGAAGACACCCTCCTAATTTATACCGTGTATAAATGTAAATAACAGAATAGACGTAGTTTTTTTTTACAAACTGCTTCATTTTTATTGATGATGTCCATATCGTTTTACAGTAGACTAGAATAATGTATATGTAATGTTCGCCATTACTACTGGCAACCCTCTGGGGATATTTTCTATGACCGCGTTAGATGGCAGGTACTAAAACTATCTTAAGTACTTATCCTAGTACCTATCTATCCATTTATCTGCAGTAAGTATTAAAGTTTGATATCACGCTATATTAAACTTTAAGTGGTAGGTTAAAAGTCAATGTTCTCTAAGTAATAACTGTAGCTAAATAATATACGTAAGTACTTATTAAATTATAACGAATTTCCATTTTATTTCTAAGCGATGTACATTTCGATACCTACGCGGTAATTTAAATAGCGTAGACTATCTTAAGTGATATTGGTTTTAATATCTAGCTATGCAAAAATCAAAGCTAAATTGTTTTTACTATTTTTCGTCTAGCGAACTATTTGTAATGGATACTAATAAATTAAACAAATGACAATATTAAAAATATTATATCAAAAGGCGTTTAGAATTACTTTATACGTGTTAGATATGCTTCGTGGACTACGAAACATAATCAGTACTCTATTAGAATATTATTAGGTCAACCTTTTCGCCGTTTATTTGGGACAGCTTTTTTTGCTGTAAGATTTCTGTTTATTTATTATATGGAATATGTAGTAAATGCTAAGCATTTATTCTGAAGGGTTCGCTGAGTTCTCGATAAACGGCAGAAGGGCTAAAGCAATAAATCCTTTAGATACTGTATCGTATCACTACTGGTTCTTACATATCTCCCAGTCCAATTTGTTACGCATTGTGTGTTTTGATGTAACTATCTTAGTTAATTAAAAAAGATTAAAATAAAATGAGACTGCAAACATTTTGTGTTTTTTTTTTATTAATATTGATGTCCTATTTAAAAAAAACAGGATCTCAGGCACGGTAGATATATCATCAGATCTTTTAGTATTAAGAAACAACTGAAGATTATTTTAGGATATCTATGATGGTAGTTAGGGGTTCCTCCAAATATTACATTTAGCAAATACCTACATTTTACGGTATAGTCTGTACTATAAAAGGGTGTAAAAATATCACTCCTCAAAACTTCAGGGGGCTAAAGTACCTATCAATATGAATAACTTTTTCTAAGGAACCAACACTGTGAACGCAAAAAAACAGCTGTTTCATGCAAAAGTTCAATACCTACCTGGCTAAAATGTATGAAATAGCAGTTTTTTTTCGCGTTCACAGTGTTGTCCTTAGAAAAAGTTATTCATATTGATGGGTACTTTAGCCCTGAAGTTCAGAAGTTTTCGGGAGTGGTATTTTAACACCCTGTATACGTGGCAGGTTGCAAGCCCATCCGCTGTTGTTAAAATACAAGCTGGCTACCTCACGTTTTTTTCTGACGTTTGAGAGCACTAGCATTAACCCCTTTTTTATATCAGAGGTTTCTGATAAAGTAAACTAAATAGTACATACTTAGTAATATTTTCACTATCGCAGTTGGACGTAATCCAAGCTGCTACGACGTGCTACGGGGTGCTACGAGTTTTTGCTCGACATTATTCTACATACATTTGAAGTAAGTACACTATCCCTGAACTTGATAAGGGCACGTGATATAATCATTGTGGATCTAGGATTCGGCCTTTTTTTCTGAACTGGCTTAAAGACATCCAAGTAATAGGTGTTATTAATAGGTTAAGACTCATGTGCCTCAATTTTACCGGCAACCCTGTCTGGCTGCAGAAATAAACGCCTATTTGCTGAAATAGGCATCTATTTCTGCATCATCTAAATTAGAGGTGCATGAGGCTTAACATTCATATGCATAAGTTGGTGAACGCAGGACAATACATCGTAGAACACATTCTTATAATTTTGATCCAAAGCATTTTTCCTACCAAAACAATTATTATGAACGAAACCAGTATTTTTTTTTTTAATTTTCCTACATTCAGTGATTTTATATCTCTAGAAGTTGCTTGATGGTCTGCGTCATTATAAAATGCAACAAATTGTAAAATGACTGTGGGACATTACAAAAATAAAATAAAACCGGCCAAGTGCGATTCGGACTCACGCACAAAAGGTTCCGTACCATTATCTATAAAAACAGCAAAAAAAAACACGTTTGTTTTATGGAAGCCCCTTTAAATATTTATTTTATTCTATTTTTTAATATTTGTTGTTATAGCGGCAACAGAAATACATCATCTGTGTAAATTTCAACTGTCTAACTATCACGGTTCATGAGATACAGCCTGGTGACAGGCGGACAGACAGACAGGCAGACGGACGGACAGCGGAGTCTTAGTAATAGGGTCCCATTTTACACTTTGGGTACGGAACCCTAAAAACTAGGTCATACTTAATCCGATCCCCTACGCAATGTAGGTACTTTTGAGTTCAAATTAGTTTTCTGTCTAGTATCGAAGAACGAGAAAATCCAACTGAAAGAAAGTCAAACTGAAATTGACTTTGGCACTAATTTAATTCGTGTTTTATCAAGCTCGTCGGGTCGGAGTCTAAAAGGAATATAAACCTTAATTTATTATTACATAGACACCAAAATCCAATCTGTCTGAAATCTTAAGACCTGATTAAGCGTAAGCTAAGCTCGTAAAACCTTCTGAAAACGTGTTATATCAACTGCTTGATCAAAAATTTATGGATACTAAATTAGCAAACTGTACGACCGTGCTCTAATTCTACGAAATAACCAACCGATTTTGTTTCACTAATAAAATAAGGTAGATTTATAAAGAAGAAAGAAATACATTTATCTGTCGCAAAAACATAAGTGGAACTACAATTTAATGTGAGATAGGAAAAAGCGCTTCTAAATAGGTACCTACTAATAATAGTATAAGTAAGAAAGTGTAGGTAACAAAGTTTTCATAGATGTGATAATTATAACGGTAAAAGTGACTCATTTTACTGGTATTTTTATATACTTTTGTGAGTCGAAAGTAAGGTAAGGTATAAATAAATAAAATAAATATTGGTGGACATTCCACACAGCACTGTCTCGCCCCAAAGTAAGCCAAAGCTTGTGATATGGAAACCAGATAGCTGATATACTACTTATATATCTTTTTTTTGTAAATACATACTTATAATATTATATAACACCCAGACAGAGAACAAACATCTATGTTCATCACACAAATGTTTGTTCTCGGTGGGGATCGAACCCACGGCCTATGGCGCAGATGGCAGAGCTACTACCAACTGAGCTGTGAAGGCTGTATAGTTTTCGGTCGACGGAAGATTTAGGCATAAAGCCTACTGAATTTTTAAGCACTTACTTATAGTAATCCGAGACTAGTAACTAACTAGAGATCAAATATTACTATAGCAAAGCTGGATTTCCATTGACTCGGTAATATCTAGATTTGTAAGCCTCGAGAAATAGCTCAAATACGGCTCAGCCCTTACGGGCTTAGATGCCGCTAATTTAACTAATGACTGCCCGACACGAAAGCTTTCAATTTAATGATTGTGTAGACAATTCAGTGAATAGACCCGAGGCCCAACGTGCAGTTAGTTGTCTAATACTTTTTAACATAACGAAAATATAAAACTGGTAATGGGGCTAGTTAATAGTTATTTATTAAACCACAAGTTTACTATAAGCTTTTAAGTTATCAAAAAAAATTTTTTTTTATAAGCCCTCTAGCCTCAAGCTAAGCAAAGTATGTACTTACAGATAACTTAATCAAATTCGTTCTCAATGCTAGTGGCAGAGCTAAGGGCGGATCCAGGATTTTTTTCTGGGAGAGGCACAAGGGGCGGACGGGCAAAAAAATATTTTCCTACTCAAAAGTTTGCTTTACTAGTTTTCGTATATGAGCAAACTTTTAATTAGGAAAACTTGTATCGATCAAAATGAATTTTTTCCGAAACTGTGTACAATGTGATTGCACACAAAATGGTTAATTGCGATTTTTCGAACATGAGTTTCGTGATTTTATATCTTTCAACATGTCGAAACGTGCGAGCGAGAAGTTGTTTGATAGTTGTCAGCCCCTTAATAGGTGAGCTATGAGACAGCGTGGTGGTGGTGTGAGTGATGGTAAGAAGGCAGTTCTGAAACTATACCTACTAGTTTTAATTTTACGTGCTTAATATTGTTTTAAGTGTTTCTAAGAGAACTGATTGTAATGAGACAGATAACAACAACAGAAATGATTGTACTCGTAAATCTATCACACACACATGCACATCTAATCTCAACTAGCCTGAATTATGGTGTAGAGAATCTCCTTATTTTTTGCATAACCCATAAATCAAGTAAGCTACTGGATTCCCTCGGGGTCTTATGAAGGGGAAATATAAGCAATAGGTAGATAATAACCAGAAAATGAGACGAGGTTGGGAGTTTTGAGGAAACCTGTGTCTAACGGTATCATTTTTCATTCTTAGTCAATTCTTGTTTCAGAACTGGCATAGAAGTGGGTGCTTATCGACCAATTTAAGTAAATAAATATAAATGATGAATAAATATTGGTGCACGGTCATTCCACAAAGCACTATTTTTTTAGGCGAATGGCTACCCCGATACTAGCGCCACTACATATTTTATTTAATCATTACGTTATACACAGGAATTATCAAAAATTCGGACCGCGCGTAGACGATACCTCATTACTTAGTCAGATACCTTGTTTGGAGAGCTTGGTGGCCACCAATAGGAACTCTTGAAACAAGTATCTGCCTAAATAATACAATATAAAACTATTACAGATACATTAAAAAAAAGCTTGTGATAGGTATCGTGTACGCGCGGTCCGATTTTTTGATAATTCATTGGTATAGCGTAATGATAAAATAAAATATGTAGTGGCGCTAGTATCGGGGTAGCCATTCGCCTTATAAGGGAGAGTTATTATCAACTGAGTTATGAGGTCTCTCCACAGAGTAAGTAAAAAACTGATATTTAAAGTAGATATATAAATGCTAATCTCTTGCAAATAAAATAAATACTCTATAAATAAAATATATATACTCTAGCAAAATTATCGTCTGCTTAAAAAAATCGGACAAGGCATTCAGAGGTAACCAGTGGCATACTGAAAAAATATACGTGAATTATGGTCTTCTGAATGAATCTTATAATATCAACAAATTCTGTAGTAAGCACAGACTCAAAGTTCAGTGAAATGTCAATAAAACTTGCTTGGAAGCTGCTGAACCTACTCCTAAGAACCATTTTACACACAGTACTAGCAGTGTTGCTGCAGTATCTTAAAAAACGTATCGTATCACTACCGTCGAAATAAGCAAACCCTTTTAACCGCAGATACAACATGGATAGTAAAAATATTTTCGAGGGCAAAAATCTATACCCCATATAAGCTGTTATGGAATACCAAAAGGTTTGAAGGGATTTTTACCATGCCTGGGGACGACATGTTAAACTGTAAAATGTAAAACTGTAGACATGTATATTTTGCAAGCATATGGACTGCCTTAGAATCTAAATGCTTATATCAGAGTCCAATACAAGATACCGCAGCTGGTAATCAAAGTCGTGAGTAATAATATTAACAAAAGTATATTATATATTATATCAAACACGATTTGTACAAAATATGCATAAACCCATACACAAGCTATACACATTAAAAGAGTAGTAGAGCTCTTTGTGAAGGGCTCGATCGGGGAAGTACTACCACCACGCCTTTTTCCGCCGCCAAGCAGCATTTCTGTGTTTCGGTTTGAAGAGTGTGGTTGCCGGTGTAATTAAAGGCACATGAGGCTTAACATCTGTATGCCTCAAGTTGATGGACGCAGGGCAGTGCATCGTAGGGCACGTTCCTACGACTTACGAGGTAATGCTTTGATATAGGTGATGGTTACCACTTAACATCAGGTGGGCCATCTGCTTGTTCCATCAGCTAGTTGTATAAAAAAAACACAAACATACAAAATAATAAAAATTAAAATAACAGTGAAACTATTTGTGTTTTTTTTTATGATGCTATAGCAACTTTGTAAAACCCGGAAAAATAAAAGTGCGATGTAAAAACGCACCGTGTAGCATCAAATTTATACAATTCTTTCACATTACGCGGTTTACGTCCCTCGATAGAACCTTCTTAAGACTTGTATATTCCCAAAAGTTTCGAAGTTATTAAGGTTAAAAGCAAGGTCGTATGCCTATAATGGCAACGAAATGGTATCATAAAAACGTCGCGTGTACCCCACGAACGTTTTATCACTTTATTAAATGCTCAAGTCGTATTTGCAGCATTTCAGGAATTCTGTCCTAGGTGAGTGAAGCTATATGCCGCGATAATAGTATGATAATTCGAATAATTCGTTTGGTTTGTTCTTGTAATAGAGATTATTCACGCTTTTTGGAGCCGATTTTAAAAATTATATGAATGATGATTGTAATTCTATTATTTCATCAATTGTTAGCCAACCTACCTTTAACACATCACAACATAGTATAAAACAAAGTCGCTTTCTGTCCCTATATCCCTATGTATGCTTAAATCTTTAAAACTACGCAACGGATTTTGATGCAGTTTTTTTTATAGAAAGAGTGATTCAAGAGGAAGGTTTATATGCATAATACAAGCATAATCTCTTAGGGATAACCAACAATAACCGTGTGAAGCCGGGGCGGGTCGCTAGTGTTTTATAAATGTTGAAGAGTTGTACATTGTTATCTGCAATTCTTTTTTCTTCGTTCTATCTTCAGACCACTTGATCACAGAACGCGGCACATAATCATAGTTAACAAACTCGTAACTTGGACCCACACCAACGGCCTTACTTATAAACATATGTCAAAACATGATCAGTGTTTAAACTATTGCCATCTCTTACCAATGATTAATGAAAAAATAGACAGGACTAACTTTGAGCAATGTTTCAAATAGAGTTACGTTTATAAGTAAGAGCACTTTAATTATATTTATGTAGCCAGTGGGCAATTCGGGTATTAATATCCCTAAAAAGAAAAAAAAATAGTTAAACTGTAATTCAGTTCGAAGTTCAAAATCAAAGCTGAATAATAATTGTCTTGTCTTTTAGAGGGAACACCACTATGGGACCAAAACTTGAATTGACTACTTTTATGACTGTTTTTTTAATTAATTGATTCAGGCGTGACTTTGCGGAATTCCATTGTTAAACATAAATTTAATGAAATAAATATATAGTACTAATCCGCTAATCTAATCTTATGTAAGTAAATCAAATGTAGACTTGAGTGTGCACCCTTCACTGCAACGCAAACTCTGCATACTCTGCAAATTCTGTAACGTGAAAAAAGGTGTATTAGACACAACAAAAATACCACAAAAAATATAAAATACTTAACAAGACTTCGACACGTGTTTCGCCTCTCTACGAAGCATCTTCAGGAAGAATTGACTTGCTGTGCACTGAATGACGTCACCTTGACGTGTTGCCTCGTCGAGCGCCGAGCAGAAAGTACATACTTTCTTTTATTAAAGTACATACTTTGACTTTCTGCTCGGCGCTCGACGAGGCAACACGTCAAGGTGACGTCATTCAGTGCACAGCAAGTCAATTCTTCCTGAAGATGCTTCGTAGAGAGGCGAAACACGTGTCGAAGTCTTGTTAAGTATTTTATATTTTTTGTGGTATTTTTGTTGTGTCTAATACACCTTTTTTCACGTTACAGAATTTGCAGAGTATGCAGAGTTTGCGTTGCAGTGAAGGGTGCACACTCAAGTCTACATTTGATTTACTTACATAAGATTAGATTAGCGGATTAGTACTATATATTTATTTCATTAAATTTATGTTTGACTGTTTTTTTTTTGCCTTTGGCTTGTTGCATTTTTTCTGAGAAGAGCTTGGACCATGATCCTTTGGATGACTATTACAATATGTTTTAACTGGATTTGGCTGATATTATAATGACTGAAATTGTTTAATTTGAAATCTGTTTAAACAATTTATCTTTTATGGTAGGTAACGCCGTATACCATTCAGGTAGGACTGTGGAAACGTAAGAAGTTCATTCTATTCGGTACAATCATGTTGTTGCATGGTGAAGGGTAATAATCACACTTTTACAACACTCAACTCTTTGCTTTAACATCTTCAGGGCGATAAATAAGCTTTTTCAACAACTTCATTTTCATGCACGTTGCCGTTTATAGGTGCATTGAACCTAAGATCTTATCTACTTGTAGCAGACGGCTGATTATAGGGCGGTCTTTGTTAACAAGATTACTGAGCTTATATTAAAATTTATAAAGAAAATTTCAATGCTTAAAGGTATAAACTAAATGTATAAACACCAAATACAGAATAAACAGTTGTGCTATCTGTAAACCAATGCAAACGATCTAGAGATAGCTAAATTACTTCAAATCAGTGGGGGCTATCCCCATGACCTCCATTCATGTATGAAAACCTTGTCATTTTACTTTTTTTAAAAGAAATAAAAACTTTTATATATAGTGCCGCGATAAAAATCAAACGATAGACATCTTAGGAATTTTGAAAACTAGAACCAAATAACCATACAGCTAGAATCAAATAAAGGACTTAGGTAGGCCTTGTAAAAACCCATGTCTGTCTGGCATGTCTGATCACGGACTATATTTGTCCCCAGCTTCATTCAAATCGGTGAAGTAGTTGCAACATAATTGGGCTAAGAAAGAACCTTTATTTTCGCATCTTGAGTATTAGTAGGATACTTTCAAAATTATGCACACCTGGTAGTTAATAATAATTTAATTGATAATAATGGCTTATAGAGACGACGCGTGACCCGATGGCTGGTGAGTGTCCAGCTCAGCTCAGCTGTGAGTGGGCTCAGCGTATCAGCATTGCCATTCAGCGCGGCAATGCAGCCACTGTTTTGTGGACGCTTCCGATCGGCACTGATTTATATCATATAATCACATAATGGTCCATCTACTTGTTAAATCAGCAAGATATATAAAATAAAATAAATAATAAAATAAATAAATATTAGTAGACATTCCACACAGCACCATCTCGACCCAAACTAAGCCAGAGCTTGTGATATGGGAACCAGATAGCTGATATACTAAGTACTTATAAACTTTTTTTTGGAAATACATACTTACAATATTAAATAACATCCAGACAGAGAACAAACATCTATGTTCATTACACAAATTTTTGTTCTCGGTGGGGATCGAACCCACGGCCTAAGGCACAGAAGGCAGAGCTACTACCAACTGAGCTGTGAAAGCTGTATATAAAAACTATTGGCAAAATTATTACCTCAGTAACTAATAATCTGCGATCAAATACGAGTTAGTTAGTTAGAGGAGGTGAGCCATATAATACCCGGCTAGTTGCTTTGAGGGGATTACTGATCCGCTAAAGTTACTATGCGGTCAATGACTCTGACGTTGCTAGGGAATCAGCAATTTTTTAATGGAAACCGCACTGTTCTTTGTAAAAAAAAACAACTGAAACAGCTTCACGGCTTTGATCCTCAGGCACGGTCGATATCCGATCAGATATCTTATTCTCTCTCTCTCTCTTGTCGTGTCACTAGTTTCTTTCGAAACAGTGTGGTAAAAGGATTTTAAGTGCGCCAGATTTCTTATTACCAAGTACTAACTACAGATTATTTGAGGACTTCTAAGGGGGTAGTCAGAGGTACGTCCAAACATTACATTGCTGTTCTTTGACCGTAAGAAAACACTAAAATCATCTTAAAATGAAACAATAACCTTCAACGTCCCTTCTAATAAATCTATTCTAAGAATCACTAGGCAAATAGGTATGTTATAAAAACTAATATTTTTATAAGTTCTAAGCGTTTCCTAAGAAAAGTACAAATATTTTTATCTTAGCGCAAAAATAATACAAACCGAGTGTAGGGGTTGTTTGGGTTTGAATCCCACTCTTTTCTCGTCGTTGAGAATTTTATAAATGTCTATGGCTTATTAAATCAGTATCGAAATAATATATATTTCGTGAAACTCAAATCATAAAATATAGAAAAACAAAATGCATGAATTGCACGTGACAATATTCTTGATAGTATTGACGACAATCATTTTCAAGATCTCGAGAATATCTCAACCTTTGTATGGCACACGATCATGCGCAATTTTTTCTTTCTATCATGTATAAATAAAGCAAAGGTGAACGCTGGCTACATAAGGCTACATTGATACAGAAAACCGGTGCCAGCTGGTTCGATTTAGCATCTCTTTTTGTAAGAACATGTGCATACATAAACCCCTGTAGATCAAAAAACAATTTTCTTGTAAATTCTGGTTGGTTTATTCACAATTCCTTTGAAATTCACTTATATTCAATGTATATTATTTTTTTATTTAGAAGTCCGTACGGGGTACTACCATGCCATTTTCTGCCACCAAGCAGCGTTGCTGTGTTTTGTTTTGAAGAGTATGGTTGCCAGTGAAATTACAAGCACAAGAGGCTTTAGGTAACATCTGTATGCGTAAGTTGATGAACGCAAGGCAGTGCATCATCATTTTTTTTTTAAATTGATTTATTAACTTTAATAAACACAGTGTAAATTACTACATTAATTAAACAAATAAGAATACATTACTAAACAGAATCCAAAAAAATAAATTAAATATAATAGAAAGTTACTTGTTAAAGTTACAATGTCAACAGAAAAAATTAAGTACTTATTATTAAATTTATACAAACACAGTTTACAATAAAATTATCAATAAATGTCACAATTATAATTAAGAAAGACGCTCACAGAAACACAAACATACAGTCAAAAGTTTGGATCAGCTGTCAGCGAACATGTCACGTTCCTATCGTGAGTTACCTACGAGGCAATGATTTGTTAAAGGTGATGCTTACCACTTAACTTCAGGTGGGCCATATGCTTGTTATATATGGATGCCATAATATAAGATACCAAGATGGTGTATTACCAGTGTAGTGTAGTATAAGAGTTATCAGTGAATGCAGACATCATTTATATTCAGACAAAAACAATTATTGCATCGTGTTCGTAAGCTTAGTTCATTTGCCGGTAAGGACTTAGAAAACTAGTTTTTCTCCTAAATGTGGTCAAAGGTGAACATTAGAATATGTATACAGATTCGTGCCACTGTCTCCCGAGATTTGTATCTCGTTTCCCCCACAACAAGGGACGTGTAGCGAATACGAACTCTGGTACGCGACACTTACTAGCAAGCTTGAGGCATCAATCCTAGCGCTTGTGTACTGCAGGAGAGAAATAAAGCGATGGATTTGAGCTCTCAATATTCATTTTCTAATATTTTGCAGTTTACGAAGAAAGACAACTAATGCCAGTTTAAAACATTTATAAAATATTCATAAATCGGACCAGTAGAAAAACCTTGATGCCATCGAAACTCTTAGAGATGGGAGCTCTTGGATCGCTGGTTTTCTTAATTTAAATTTTTTGTTGTATCTCAAAAACCGAACGTCCCAAAAAAAAAGTAAAAATTGTTTTGGAATGTCCAAACAAAGCCCTTTCATATGACATGTAACTTGATTTTTTATGTCACTTTTTTTATTTTTGCCCTCTTAAAAAACCCCATAATTCAAAAACCCCTCATTCGATTTTACTCATAAACTTACCAGTAAATTTCTCAAGTACAAGCTATCGATATATCAAATTTCATGCAGATCGGATCAACGGTTCTAAAGTTATCGCCAGACAAACATACATACATACATACGTACATACATACATACATACATAAAATGCCAAATCGCCCAAGTTGAAACTAAGATCTTCGTTCGCTTCGCTCACTCGATCAATAAGAGGATCTCAATATGGTGTACAACTGTAGTTTGTATTCACTCAGGAAAAATCCTTTTGTGAAAATCAGAATAATTAAATAAATATTGGGTGGACCTTCCAAATAACACAACCAAGTCCCAAACTATGTAAAGCTTATATTATGAAAATTAGAAAATGGATAATTCTTTTTTTTATAGTACATAGTTCAATAACACGCAGGCAGTCAGTTCTAGGTCGAATAGTTCTAAGTGGGGATCGAACCCTCGGCTACAGCATATCGCAGGACCGAAAGGTAGATTACGTCTGGTAACTGAGATCAGCAGTACTCACTAATCTAAGCTAAATATTTGACCGGGCTCAACAGTATTTGCGGGCCGTCAGAGTGATCCGTGCTCCGTGACTACAATAAATCGTTTAATTCCACCCCGGTGGCTCTGCCGATTGCGAGAGGCCAAAACGCCATCGCAATTTACAACGGAGGCAGTCTGTAGTATATAGCTTTGTCAGAAACCATACTATGACTGTTTACATACCAGTATTTAAGAGTAGTAGAGCTCTTTGTGAAGGGCTCGTCCGGGGAAGTACTACCACCACCTTTTTCTGCAGCCAAGCAGCAACGCTGTGTTTCGGTTTGAAGAGTGTGGTTGCCTGTGTTATAACAGGCACATAAGGCCTCATCTGTATGCCTCAAGTTGTTGGACGCAGGGCAGTGCATCGTAGGGCACGTTCCTATCGTGCGTTACTTACGAGGCAATGCTTTGTTTTAAGTGAATACCCCGAATGAATATTTTATAGGACAAATAATATAGTCAGTATAAGTGACCCAGCTATTCCTTGAGCTGTGTCTTCCAAAGTTCCACCCATACCTGCTTCCGATCGTGGACTATTTGAATAGCTACCCATCTTATACCCATAAATACAATCAGGAGAGCATTGTCGAATAAAATTGCTTTATTATTTTTATTTATAAGGGAGCTATTTGTTAGCAAGTTAAACTTTACTGTATAATATAGAATTGCCCGACTGTGGATGAGTATTTTTGTTGTTTCTCTTATTTAAGATTTAAGAACTATAGGAGGAATGTATTCCACTCGAAGCCCCACCACTAAAAACTGACTCATAAAGTCAATGAAAGTTGAGAAAAATTGTCCATATTAAGTGGTTTTTTTTTACCCTAAAAGTAAAGTAGGTATTGTTTATATATCACCATTGACTACATATGTCTAGTTTGTTTTATTAAAAACATGGACTCTTAGCGCTATTTAGACCAAAATGGAAACCAGATTGCTGGAAAGAATACCTTTATAATATAATATAGCTTTTTTTATAAAATCTTGATTTCAATTAAATGTTAATTTTAGGCAGAATTACTTTAAGCCAACTGAGGCTTATCATAATCAAATTCAATAATCAAACACTTGAATGTAGCAACACTGTCATTTTGACACTTTACAAAACCCGCAATGAGCACGGAGCAAAAAAGATTCGCTTTTGTTCCGTGTTCATTGCGGGTTCCGTATCGGTATCTCTATCGCGTCTTCATACAAAACCCGCAATGAACACGGAACAAAAACGTAAAACGAAAAACCAAATATGGTAAGCAAAACTCATACTTGAGGTACAAGTTACTTTTGTCTTAGGTCCGTCCAGGTAGAATGTCACACAATATCCAAAGTCAAATTACAGAGCAACAAAACAAAACAAATTACCTACAAGATTCACGAGAGGAAAATACCAGGAATGGCCGCCTAAACTAATAAACGAAACTTTTTCAAATCCGCTGCTCATGAATATCGAATAGCAAGTCGCGAGCGACCGCCACTCAAATGTAAATAGACGGACACGCCGCATTTAAAATGGCAGGAATTATTTATCGGTGCGTGACATATCCGACCAAATACGGCTTTGTTTGCTTATATAATACGGGAATTAATATTTTTCATTTTTCATCTGTGGTTGTTGATCCGTTCATGAATGGATTTATTTGTTGTGAGTGGATTGGATTTTAATCTTCATCTTTATGGATGAATTGTTAAGGTAGGTAGGTGACTATAAATTATGAAATTCATTTTAGTCGGGTGCCTTAGATACTATTATAACTTACTATATTTAGAAGTAACTATCGAATCTCGTTTTAAATGAAATATTGTTGACGCCTAATATAAAACAATCCAGAAACTAAGACCTGACTTTCTAGGATAATTAAGAGACTGACAATCATCAAACAACTTCTCCTACATTTCAACATTTTTGAAGATATAAAATGCCTGAAGGTATTCATTTTAGTCGGGTGCGATAGATTACTTACTATATTTTGAAGTAACTATCGAATCTCTTTCTAAATGAAATATATATAATAGATAATATATAGATAATTAGGAGACTGACAATGATCAAACAACTTCTCGTACATTTCAACATTTGTGAAGATACACTCGCCCGCAAAAATAAAGGGTCACCTAGTTAACTCCAAATAACTTTGAAACCACACAATCTAGCTCTTTAAATTAAAAAGTACCTATCTGAAAACTAAACCCAAACTCTGACATGGTGATAATTCTGGTACATTCTTCCAAAGTCAAAGGCATGATTTTGCACAAATAACTTGAATTGAATAAATAAAATCAATTTCAAGTCCCTTATTTACACAAAATTAAAAAGCAAAATTAAAGAAGTCGAAATTGAAAATTAAATCACAATTTTAAAAACAGGTCGTTTTTACTTATAACGCATTTTTTTATGACATTACAGTAAAAAAGGTTAAATGAAGGGTTGTATACAGTCCGCATATCCTCTTATGGTTTAATTTCTTGCAAAAGAGGTTATCTTGATCATTTCTTGAAGATATTGCTGATTTCCAAGGTGATCCTTTATTTTTGCAGGCGAGTGTATATGCCTGAAATTAGTTATTATAAACGCAAACATCAAAGTTTCGGAGTTTTACATTACATAAGTTCAAAAAAAGTATCATTTTCATCACGAAAACAAGTTTTTGCTTTTTAATATCTAGGGTCTAGACAAGATCCGATTTCTGTTTGCATTCACGCCTGCGGAAAAATATAATAGAATGAACATGACATTAGCTTGACAGATGCCAGGCTCACGTCATTTCATGAAATTTTATCCTTTCGAGGGCGTAATATCAAACTGAAAGTGGATCTGGTTCAGATACTCCGAATCTTTATATAATAGCAAGTGGGTAACAAAGTCAAGTAGGTAGCAGCACAACCTAAGCCGGTGTCTTAGTCGTAGTTTGGTATGTCTCTGAACTTAGGCTAGCGACCAAGCTACACATCATGGCATGCTGCACATAGTGCTGATTTGAGATGAACACGATTTCACACCAAATGTATTGGCAGCTGCCAACTGTCAAAATTTAAATCCAAGGTGGGGGAATAAGATCTGAACTGACAATGAGGTGTATTGTGCATAGTCCCGTTGCTAACCTCGCTCTAGCCAGCTCAACTCCTTAAAGTAGCGGGGAAGGACTTTGAGTTGATGGAGATGTTTGAGGAGTAGTAGAGCTCTTTGTGAAGGGCTCGTCCGGGGAAGTACTACCACCACGCCTTTTTCTGCCGCCAAGCAGCATCTAGCACTAGGCTTGGTAGTTTTATTTATTCTGTGCTTGTAGTCGCACCTAGGTGAGGGAAAAGTTGAATTTTTTTATAAAAACCTCTGTCATGCTTGCAGTCGGAGGAACATTACTATAACATAGCTTTTTTTTCTAAACTACTAGCTGATGGAACAAGCAGATGACCCACCTGATGTTAAGTGGTAACCATCACCTATAACAAAGTGTTGCCTCGTAAGGCTCGATGGGAACGTGGCCTACGATGCACTGTCCTGCGTCCGTCAACTTGAGGCATACAGATGTTAAGCCTCATGTGCCTGTAATTACACCGGCAACCACACTCTTCAAACCGAAACCGAAACACAGCAACGCTGTTTGGCGGCAGAAAAAGGCGTGGTGGTAGTACTTCTCCGGACGAGCCCCTCACAAAGAGCTTTACTACTCTTTAATGGTGAGAACTGATACGTTCAGTGCTGAATAATGCAATGATGTGTGGTTTAACACTAAGTCGTACCTAACTAACTCAGGCAAACACAGCTTGTGTTGCGACCGCGTATCAACAAATTTTGACACACATAACTATATTGCAAACTATACCTACCTTGAACTACATAGAGTTTAATTTACCTTGCCTTATCTTTTAGTTGAATAAGTTTTATTGGTTGCTTATCAAGGGGAATCAGTGAGTTAATTTTGCAGAAGGAACAATAGAAAACAGATTGTAGATTGTAGACTAATGTTGTTTCTTGAAGCTATTAATGCGCAGACAACGGTTAAACCACTTTTCACTCGCATGTTAATTTAGCTGAACCTTCGTGTAATGGTCCATAATCTCCGAAACTTTGTTTTTGGTGATTTTACCTTCCCTTCTGTCATTTTATGTCTTAAAAAAATTTGCGAGTAAGTAGTTATTTGACGGTTATCAACCTTAAACAATCGGAGCCAAATACTCGTATGTTGTATCCTATCTATCTGCTATCTACTATAGCTCTAAAGGAAAATAGCTAAATACGCAGCGTATGACGCCCTCCACTAGATGGAGATGCAGGTAACACAAAATCAATCGCTCTATACTTACCTACCTGCTTACTTTTATTATCGCTCTATTAAGTATAGAGCTACCTACTTACTTTTGTTTTGTTTGTTTGTTTTCTTTTATTAGTTAGGTACCTGTTTGACAAACAAAATAGAACGGATGGCTACTGTGTTCTGTGGATGGCTACTGAGCCATCCGTTCTGCGTATGTTTGTCAAATAAATATATTTTCTTACGAGGAGACTTATATTCAGAAATATACCTCTGTTAGTTTCTCAAACACGGTAGGTATTCCTTCAGCAGGGTGATTACGTGACTTTGTTGCAATCAGTTTCTATATGAAACTAATAATTATATAAAACAATGTGAAAGTTTTGCGATTATCCATCAATAGAAACACCAGTTGTAATTAGACGTAACATTTCCTTTTGAGAACTGGCAAGTGTCAAACAAACGAAACGAAGCCAAGCAAGCAAACAAAAAAAAAGAGAGACACATAACATAAAATAAATAGGACAAATCAATAGTGGTATGTAGTACATTATATAATAGCTAAATAGCGGAAAGTATGTGGAACATAATGGAAATAGAAATTATGGCGTCCAACCTAAAACATTTGATACATACCCCCATTGTGTAGTAGGTGTCTACTGCCTACCTAGCTGGTATTCGAAACGTGACTGGTTGCTCGCCCATAGTACTAAACAAACCTATAATTCTTCCTAATTCGACAAAGCTTTCCGTTCTAAGGGCCCTCAGCATGCTCAAAGTTATCTGTTACAAGCAACAAACATAGCAATTAACACAACGAAACCGCCAAACAAGATTTTTTCTGGCCGTTACCTGTAGAAAATTAGGTCGGTCTTACGACGCCTTACCACGAACCTACTTTAATACGCCATAGCATGCAACTTTTCAATCATTACAGCTACTGGTGTTTCTGTTTATTAAATGTTTTGGAAAACAACGGTAATTTTCTTGTAGATTTTTTTGTTGTATTTTATATATTTTTACATAATTTTTAATAGAAAATATATTAAACATAAGACCGCCCTCACGGCTCAGTTAGTAGTGACTCTGATTTGTAAGCCGTGGGTTTGATCCTCACTGAGGACCAAAACTTTTATTATACATTCTTAGACAAATAAATAAATATTAGGAGATACTACACACATCGTGTTTGGTAGTTTTATTTAAGTGCTAAAGAACAAAAGATATTATTACAATCCAAAATCACAGTGCCTTGGACCCATCGAAAATCTTTTCCAATTGTACATAAACCATATTAAAAGTCACTGTATAACAAGTATTAGCATGAAATAAATCTTCTCCGCACGAAACGTGGCATATCAGTACTCCATCTAAATTACCAGATTTGGTCGCATTTATCACGTATCTGTAGGACCTGAAACGAAAGAAAACGAATATAAATTATCAGGCCAAAATCAAATTATTTCGCTTCTTGGTTGTTTATAAGCGGATTGCTTATGTTTATAAATGAATTTAGCACTACATACATTTTTTTTTAAACAGAAACAGCTTCTTGACTTTGGTTCACAGGCACGGTAGATATCCCCTCAGTGGATCATGGAGGGTGAACAATACTATATCATATCAGCTATCTGGTTCCCATATTACAAGCGTTGACTTAGTTTGGGGCTAGATAGTGCTGTGTGGAAAGTCCACCAATATTTATTTATTTAAAATACCTTTTATTCACCTTCAGTTTCGACATCATATTATTATGTCTAGTACATTTTTATTAGATTAAGAATAAGCTATAGTAAGTAGGTAATAACTGGTTTAATACAAACATATTGACGTACCCTTCTTATAACGCTTAATTTTTCGCAAAAACATGAGACCATAAGAACTACTTACAAAGTCAATACCACCATTTACTTAATACGCCATAACATTATTCTGAAACACTGAAATTCGTAAGAATAACTACGTGCGGGCCTTAAAACGGTCCTCTGGTGAATAAATTGATGCTTAAATGCCCCCGGGAGATCGCCCCAGCAGTTGAAGCCAATGGAAAAATATAGGGGATTGATAGGGTAATGGAATAATATTCAGGGCTATAGAAAAATAAGAGGGACTGAAGACTGTTTTTTTAGCAAAATTATTTTTACTTTCTTTTGAGTCAAAACGCGATAGGCCAATCATTTGACAAGTATGAATTATTGATTTGAAACGAAAAGACATTGCGCAGTGTTGTAGGTGGAGATCAGTTAGATCTATTTCGTATGCCACTAATCTATTTGACGGTACTTATCATCCAAGACTTTTGAAACTTGAGACATCAAGTGGCATTTAGAAGCGTGCTTTTTAATAATGCCACTTGACACTGACAAGATGGCATAAAAGAGTGAAGAGAATGACCTTGAGAATGACCCTGGGGAAGCAAATTAAAGTAAATTATTACCAAGAATGCACGGGCAAGTCCGAAGCGTCGATAGAGAGATGATATTAAGGGTGTAGCAGGTGCTACATGGACGCGTCTAGCCCAACAAAGGACTGACTGGAAAAGGTTGGAGGAGGCCTATGCCTAAAAATGGGCAACCTTACAATAACGCAACATTAATGTACAAAATACAATTAAAGTATTAGAAATGTTTTGAAATGTTAAACTGTAGGTATATAAATGAATTGTTAATATTGAAATTGGGAAATAAATGGCTAATAATAAATAATAACAACCAAGGATTGCCTCGCACTGATTGTTTTCCTCAAGATATTTTCCTTCACCGCTTAAGAGCACTGTCATTGGTGCACAAGAAAGCGGGTTCACTCACTTCACTCCCACAAGATCACCGGCACTCTCCATAAAACAAAAGCTTAGAAAAAAAAAATCAAAACAACGGAAATGTTTTCCGAACATAACAATCTGTTCCCAATACCATTTGATAAAAAATGCGAACCGATCCTGGAAACAAACTGACGGCTTACGAAAGGCGACGAAAGTTAATTTCACGGTTTGTGAATGCTTCTTCAGAACTCATCCCGCTTGAACAATCCTCTAGTCAGTTACCATTAATCAATGACAGCGAGAGTATAGGCTTGGTGGTTGTAGGAGGAGCTCTGACGTTCGAAGGTTTTTATTAGGCCATAATTATATCTTGCTCCAATAAGTAGCGAGTTTAAAAGAAGGTTGATGTAGGAAGAGCTCTGAAGTTTAAAGTTTTTTATTCGTTTTTTTAGATTATTAGTTTCTTTCTATTGCTAACACCATAGACCATCTTGAAGGAACAAATCGTAAATGGTATCGCGATCATTACTAATCACTCACAGCTACACAATTATTGAAATAAAAAAAAAAAAAAAAATAATACCTTAATTAATTCGTTTTTTGTATGTTATAATTATAACCGACTTTATACCTCTACACTACGTATGAAGTTGACCTTGTCTCTAAGCTAACTCATATAATATTAACTAAAAAATAGCATGTATACACATCGGTTCTCAACATCCTTTATAACATGTCAGAGGTCAACTTTTAGCAACCTTAAATAGTTCTAGGAGAATCTCTTCGGCACTTAACTCCTTTATAAATGTTTATTAATTGCATAATAAGCAAGATAAACTGTTGGACTTGTCTGTTTAGCGAGGGTAGTTTCTTGATAGATTGGGGGAGTAAACCATCTCCCCCTATTATAGCGAAGCGAAAGCTATTCAACTAGACTCTTAATTTGAATCAGATTAATCTATTTACTGCCTTTGAAATAATCTTACAAAGATTTAAACTAGCCCGCTCGTCATTATTACCCAATTGGTACGAGATATGTTTTATTCTTTTTTTTTTTTTTTTATCAGTCATGCAGCGGCTACTGTATTTTGCTTTCGTCTTTCGATAAAATTATTTTTCTGTCGATTTAGTTTCAGACCTTACTTTACGATGCAACAATTTGAGATGAGACCTTTAAGTACTCACATTTTAAGTTAATGTAAGAAAAATCGCTTTGTGAATTTTGAAAAGTGAAATTTTCATTCTTCGTTTTGTGTTTTGCACCCCACGTTTTGAAAACGCTCTGACTGAGGAGGTGCCTACTGTTACCAATAATCACCATCAAAGCTGTTATAAGATAAACAATTTTGTGCCTAAACTATACCATTACAACAAGTACTAAAGTACCCCCTCTCTTTTTTATGTCCTGTCCATCCCAAGGATCTCTTCCAGACAGAGATTGCTGTTAGCGATAAGTCCGCTCATTATATTACTACAATTGTTAGCTTTTAAGTAAAAATGTGTATCTTTATTTGTTGTGGTAATCAATAAAGAGTTATCTATCTATCTATCTATCTAAAGTGTGTTTATTTTCAACGTTCGAGACAATGCTTTGCTCCACAACTAAGCTCTGAAACGACACTGCCATATTTAACAGACTGTTTTGAATGTTTTTGTATTCCCTAATTTGGCTTTAATTTTTTAAATGGTTCTCCGTCAGGATTGTTTGATTCAGTAAGAAGAGTAAAAAAAACAGGTAAAATTTTAAACATTATTTAAAATGCGTTTATAAGTACGTTATTTACTTTATTATTTTCCCTTTGTTTTTGTTTTGACCTGTACTCAACCTATCATCTCTCAATCAGAGCCGAAGCAGAGACCCTTGTGTCTAAACAAGTTTTTTAACTTAGTTAGAGCAAGGTTCAACGTTTTTCACTGTAAAGTACAGATAGAGACCAAATTGTTAAATTGTTTATTCAACAAAAACTGTATTCGTCAACATACCGCACCTATGTTGCACCTACTACAATGTAAAATTTTCTGTATTTTTTTTTCTGAGAATAAATACCTATTATTATTATTTAAAATGCAACGTTTATTAGTTGGGGACAAATTTTTAAATGAAATTCGTACTTGTAAGGTTTTCTAAATTCCACCTGGCAAGTTTTGCCGAAGATACATTGGCCATACGAAATATGACTTGTATTCAGGTCACTCTCTACCATCCAGCTAATGTAAAAAGTTTAAAGTTCCTCTCAGGAAATTTCGCAAAGAGCCAGTGGATGACATGCAGAACTTCAAAAGTTAGCCTATAAATCATACAAACTTACCGCTATGCTGAAATATTAGGTAGATATAGGAAACCTTAATCCACTTTTCCTGTAAAAACTCAGGGTAACTTTGTAATCTCGAAAGAATGTTAGATATATGAGTTGGGAAATAGTACTGCATTGTGGGTACGAAGCTTAAATTGCACTTTGAAAGTGGAAAGTTGCGATTTTTTCCTTCCGGCTTCTCCGTTTTCTTTGTAAATTCTGAAAGTTGTAAGTGAAAAGTATGTTGTTTTATGTCTTGGAAGAAATGTATCTTTTGTACTTACTCTTGTTTCTGTTTTTAATATAGCCTGGTGTCTTTAGATAGGTAATCTGCATAAACTTTTGACTTCATTTAGATTGCAATATAAAATAAATAAGCAGTCCTTACTCCTCAAAGGACATATTTCATTTTGGGTTTGGTCTATATACACCACGTAGAAAGGTTTGAAATAAATAGAAGATTACCATAGCAATGCAATTGCATTAATTTGTAGGTAAATAAAGTTGCAATCACTAAATGTTTATCTGGTCGATTTATGTGAACACTTTCAGAGCCGCCATGACAGTCTGTAATTGACGTTTGACATGACACATTGTATTTTGCATTGCTTTGACAGTTTGGTTGCTTTTATTGACGGATAAAAGTTCAACTCTCAAGCTAGACATATACAACAGTTGTCAAAATGACATTTCACGCATGTCAATCCGCAATATTTTTAGTGCATTGTGTTGCTCTCTTTGACTAAGAAAATCTTGAAGCGCAAGAAAACGAAGTAAAAATTACGGAAATAAGCAGTTAAAAACAGTTACTATATTGCTAAGCGATATTGATATACACTGTACACAGAGACAACCCGGGCTCCATACATTGATGGAATCACTCCTTTGAGCGTTCTGGTTATCTGTATACATAAAAATACAACCTATTATAAAACACTAAGTTCCAACTTATTTGAGGTTATTGATATGAGATTATTTAGAATAACAATTACATTTTTACAATAATGTATTGGCTGCAATTTTAAATAGTTTAAAACTAACTAAATATTTTATACACAAAAGTGAAACAATATGCTCCATAAAATAACAAACAAATATTTCACCGAGTTGCCCAAACTATCGCGCCATAAAATAAGTTAATTTGAAAACAGCAAAAGTGATAATTCACAAGTAACAATCACTGTGGGTTACGCAAATGGCTTTGCGTTATGTAATTTCACCAAACATGGAATTTTGCGGCGGCCACAATTATGGTACGAGCACTTGTGGCGTTTTATTACGCTTTCTAGTGTAAGGACGTTTAGAATTTGTCGCTAATGTGATACATAACTTTAAGGTTCTAGATTATATCAATCGGTATGCAAGCTTGAGAAGTGAAGAGAAGAGAAAAGAAGAGTGCAAGCTCTGTACCTAATTTCAAACCAAATGAACAATTATGACCAGTGGACTTCTTCAGCCTGAGTATGATGATGGATCATACCGAGTCACAAAATGAATACCTTCATTGATTCAAATCGATACCACAACCAAAACCGCAAAAGGCAGCCAAACTACAGACGGTCATTTCTGCTACTTACTCAGAAGTCTGCTACTCATTCAGTATTTTTTATAGAAAGTAGTTACCTTAGCTTAATGAACGCTTGTAAAACCAGAGGCATTACACGCGTGTTGCTAACCTTTTCAATATGTACTTTCAGTTCTTCAATAACAGTTCTATAACATGTGTCAAGTGCTCGAAAGGAGCCTCTTGAGGCGCACTTAAAATCCTTTCACCGCACTGTTTCGAAAGAAACTAGTGACACTACGAGAGAGAGAGTTCTTCAATATCAACACAGTTACCCAGCTCCTTCAGTATTCACTATCGCCGGATTGAGTAGGTAAATTAATCAAGTTTCGACAACCGAATCGCCCGAGCTACTCCTGCCCAAGCGACTTCAGTTGCAAGTTAGCAAGAAACTGCAGTGACATTGTTACCAGAATAGGACAGGTTAGAATAGCTTACTTAATTGTAAAGGAACTTAGGGATAAAGTTCGGATTTTGCTGAAACGACGCTTTGTTACTCGTCGAAATTAATTATCTTGTTACAATGTACCTGAAAGTCTTTGTGGATTAAGATTTTGCATCTAACCAGAAGAAGCTGAAACCCGCTTTCGACTAACAGATTGTGTATAGCTATGTAGCCTCATTTTCTGAAACGATTTGTGTTTTATCATCCAAGAAAGTTATATTGTTTTAGGTTTCCTGCACGAATAGATGCATAGTTTGGTGAGCATTATTTTAATTTGGTTTTGAGAATGTAATTAGCAGGGGTCGGAATAGGTAGAGTTTTTAAGTACCAAATGACGTAAGCTTACCTACGCAATCTTAACAAGCCTTTTAAACCCGGAATTGGGGATTAATAAAAATTGTTTTCTAAAACTTATGGGTTTTTTTATATACAACGGATTTTTTTATATATAACTGATGGAACAAGCAGATATAGATGATCAGATGTTAAGATGTTAAGATTGATATAATTGTCTTCTAAAACTCTTTTTTTCTATTTTAAACACAAACTAAGTAGCATTACACGTTACACGTACAGCAAAGCTATTTTAAAACATTCGGAAAGGTTTCCAATAGGAAACGTCAGTTTTTATCACATTTGATTTCAAACCTGAATCGTTTCCGACACGAGGATTAAAAAAGGCAAATCCATATTTGGATTTCGTAGTTGCGTATTTGACGTCATTTGGTACTTAAAAACTGAATATGAATATAACTGGTAATTACCAGGGGTAGAGTTTATATTCATATTCATCTACAAAAATTAATAATTTTGCTGCTTAATTAAGCAGCAAACTTTAAATCAAGATGAATATAATTTGAAAGGTGTTTATTATTAATTTTAGTAATTTTTTTGAGCCCTAATTCGTATCTGAGCGTGTTTTCCTACGAAATCAAAGCCACTTCGCAACATAAATTAATATTTGGCACATTCCCCCGTAAAAGTTACCCAAAGCACCATTCCATCTTGCTGTATGCATGTGTGCTGTGCAGTAGTGAACACACTGGGGGATGGGCCATATCACCACTAATGGATCGGCTACGTGCCGACTACGTCATGCTCTATGTCAATAAATGCCCAGCTTTTAATGCTGCCTTTGTTGAAGTAGCCAATTACCATCAGGACGGCAATTACGTCGTATTTGTGCAGTGGCTTTTACGCTGCCCCGGAATAGGCTCTTTGGCTAGGTTGACCGTGCAATTTGGTTCGTATGTTGCAACTTCGCTGGCGCGAGAATTGTGAACTTCTTCGATTGTAGGTGTTGTTATTTGATTTCGATGTAAACAAAGCTTCGATCGACAAATAAAAAGAGTGTATTGTTTGCAAACACACAAGTATATTTTATTTATGCTTAGTGCATAAACTTTGGCAGAAGATGTTTGTAAGGTTGGAATGAACGACTAAAATGAGAAAAGCACTAGTAGTGAGTAGAAATAGAAATACTAAAAACAAAACAAGATCCAGTATTTCCACAACTTAAAACCGTATATTTTTTGCTAGTTGAGAACTAGTACTTCGTACGTACATAGCGTTCAGGAACAAAACAGCCGACATAACCGCATTCACAATATAAATCAGAATCATTATTTTCTGGTCTTTCACAAGACATTGTTTGAAAACCCTCGCATTTTCCTCGTTTCCCCATCACAATAAAAAGTAAGATCAATTAATTCAGCATTCGAAATTCGAATGCATTTGTATTCGGATAATGGCCATCGAAAAAATACAAAGCTCGGGCCTCGTTCGGCACAAAAATATACTTTTTATTTGCTATTCAGACAGCCAGTGCGATTTGGAGATCAATATGTAAATGCACTCGTGAGTGGGGCCCGAAGGCGTGAGTGCATTTTGTCGTAGAGGCAAAGCCAGCGAATCGAGACGACCTTCTGTCTTTGACTTTGTGATTTCAACCTTGCTCTGTAGAATATAAATGTGTCTCTTGCAACGATTACATGCATTTTAGATTTACGAGAGATACGAGTAACATGTAATTGAATTGAATGCTGAAAAGGT
This sequence comes from Chloroclysta siterata, assembly GCA_932294275.1. Classification (NCBI taxonomy): domain Eukaryota; kingdom Metazoa; phylum Arthropoda; class Insecta; order Lepidoptera; family Geometridae; genus Chloroclysta; species Chloroclysta siterata. The sequence continues at coordinate 10,984,832 of OW028598.1, forward strand.
ACAGGTAAAACTTTAATTTTTGGATCGTGATTTCTCTGTGCCAGGAATAACTTTTGTTTATCTAATGAGACAAGTCACAATAGTACATTGTTATCCTAGGGGTGAAAGTAACTTATCTAGTCCCGAGACAGGGTTTGGCACCCGAGCATAGCGAGGGCGCCAATAGTTCGAGGGACTAAATAAGTGGAAACACTGTGCTTTTCATTACGAATACAAGGAGAGTAAAAATAAAAACATGAATTAGCTAAATAAAAACTGAGTGAATATAGTATATCCAATCCATGCTGCGTTATAATCAATGAGTTTTTATGTCCGATCGAAAAAGGTTAAAGTCCATGCCGCATTCTAACCAGAATTTTTATGTTCGATGACATTTGATGTTATGGATACTTGTTGCTATATTATACTTGTACTTATATTATATTTACGAAAAAGGTTAAAATTACATGTTTTGTGAAAAATAAAGATATTTTTTATTAAGACAATAAAGGGCTAAAATATAAATTATAAAAACTATTTAAAAAAATCCATTACAGTTTTCAATAACTTGGTTGAATAAGTATCTTTGGTAATAAACCTATCTTGTTTACGAATGTCAACAGAAGTCATACTGTTGTAAACCAAAGAGGTTTGTTTATTTTCCTAGGAAATGTGAAAATAGAACTAGTTTTTTGTTTTATTATAGGGCAGTGTGGTCGCTCAGCGACAAAGCCCTTCAAATAAATAAAAAAATAACTAGTTTTTTTTTAAATAATTTGACAGCTGTCAGTTGAAAACGATTCTCCTGGAAGTATTACTTTCAACCCGCTCTTCAGGCAACTTCAGACCTACTTTCCGAGTATGAGCAATGAAAAATATAATTCGTTTCTTGTTCATTTTAATTTGTGATATCTTTAGTAAGATAAAAAATATATGTATTTCTTATATGTTACAAGATGCCTATTTACGACTTACGTAATAGTATCCTGATATAAGTTCTTGTAAGACAAGTAAAATGACATTTTGAAATGTTACAAAATATCAGAGCCCCAATATTGGTGCAAAATTAAATGTCAGCTATATCGCAAGCCTTTGAGCCGGGAAAAGGACAAAAATTGTCTTTGAGAATAGAAACTAGTACTGAGTGAACGTGTCTACAATCCTGAGGGGATCTGTCGGAATTAGTGCTGCCAGTTGCTAAATTTTTCCGGACAAATCGGTTCGGCTGTCGTAAAAACCGGGTAAATTTACTGCTAGCCCCTTATTATTGCACCCAACGCGTGTGAAATTATTCAGCATTTCAGTCATTTTTAGTTTTAAGAGGAATTATTATTTTTTGTGCATTCTTTCGATTGGCATCATAAAAAGACGGGCTTTTTCATATTTGAGTCGGTTCGACTGCCAGACGAAGCATGTAGCTTTTAGAAAATTGTTGAATGCAGCATACTACTACTAACTTTAAAAATAAAATAAAGTCTCTTTGCATCAAAACTTCCTATCTACAATATGTTAAGGTACTTTCCCTTAATGTCGCATAGTCTTTGAACGCCCTACCTCCACAGTTTTTCCGGTCAAAACCAACTATTGTCAAGCAAATCCCTTCCTTATTCAGCAATAGCTTAACGGCACCGTTCCATCGAGTTTGGAACGACTTGCCTTGTTTCATTTATTCTTGGACGTATCGTTTTATGAAGTGTACTGTCCCTCAGAGGATCATAGTGAGACGACGTTTTATGAACGTATTGAGAGATCTGCTGTAAAATATTTGAAAATCGTGGCCATTTTATTATAACTCTCATGTTTTAACGTGAGTTTTTTTTCGAGAGAGTTTCGGCTATCACCCCATGAACTTGACCCTAGGATGCTATTATGCCAGGATGTTACGCACAGATGAAAGACTTCTTGAATTGTAATGGTGGCCTAAGAGATAGAAAAGAGGTCTTGGCAGACAAGCAGGTGAGTCAAGTGTCTTGGATGCAAAGGCCCAACAAGAGTGGCTTCTCAGGGAGGATTATGCCCAACACTGAGTTTGATAGGAGCCGTTTATGATGATGATGATTTTATTTAGGTTGCCTAGAAGCGATCGCTCTCAGAGATAAGGTCGCCCATTGTTTTACCTTAATGTATGCTTTAACCCTGTACTATGTTTATGTGTGGTGAACAATAAAGCGTTCTATGTCGATCTATCTATCTATGATCCACAAATATTTCTCGATTTTTTTTTATCTGAAATATAGAATTACTTAGAGATAAGTTTAAGAAGAGTATTATTCGCTTTATATATACTTCTTCTGTAATACGAGTATTATCATGGAGGTACTATACAAGGTGTTCCATAAGTTGTGTATATAAACTTCAGGGGGCTAAAGTACCCATCAATATGAATAACTTTTTCTAAGGAACCAACACTGTGAACGCGAAAAAAAAAACAGCTGTTTCATACATTTTAGCCTGGTAGGTATTGAACTTTTGTATGAAACAGCTGTTTTTTTTTTCGCGTTCACAGTGTTGGTTCCTTAGAAAAAGTTGTTCATATTGATGGGTACTTTAGCCCCCTGAAGTTTATATACACAACTTAAGGAACACCTTGTATACTGGAGGGAGCGATAAGACTTACATCCTTTTTCAACTGTGTATCAAACACTGATCATCTATCTTTGTTCTTCCCATGTAGCCTAGCTACGAGTAAAAGAAAAGAAGATGTAACTTCACTCACTCCATCTCACTCACTCACTGTCTGCGTAAATCGTGGCCGTCAGTTGATGCAATGTTTTGATCTTGTTTTGACGTTTTTGAAAAACTCGCAGCAACATTGCGATGCAGCGAAAGAAATTATGAAAATTTTTAAAGAATTATTATTGTCTAGGCAAAATATATTTGAAAAGGTGAAAGTATGTCTTGTGAAGCTGTGTTTTGTGTATCAAAAACAACAAAAGCAGGAGTTAAAGACCCGGAATTGTCATTTGATACGTAATATTCTTTTTCTATTTTCATGCTAAAAAAATACGTTTTTTCTCCCATAAAGACTGTAGGAATTACATTTTATTAGTACTAGTCATATTTTCCTATGTGAAAATGATGTAAACCCATTAATTATTGCAAAATAAAATGCATTGTTTTAGTCTTCTGTTCTAGAGATGTACTTCCACCGACCAATTTAGCTTTATCGATAATATGTAAGTTTCCGTTTTTTATATGAAATATCTAATGCGGTGGGTCAGACCGGCTGTTCAGTTGTAGTTTCAATTTTTCACACCTTAAAGGCGTCTCGCGAGGGATAAATTTTTGTTAAATTTTACATTATTTTTTTAGGTTCTTAAATGCCCAGAATGAAGACGGGAGTGGATAAAAGCTGTTAGGCGTGAAAACTGATAGCCTACAAAATGTTCTTATGCATGGACGAAATGGCCATAAGAAATTGTATCGAGTGGGATGGACATCGCTCTCACGGTTAGGGCAATGTGGGAAACATTATTGATGATGATAGTGTTCCAGTGTCTATAATGGTTTTGGGCTTTCGCAATAAAAGTCAGCAACCAGTTAAAATTGAAAAGTTCCAGGATTCCAATTAAAACGACTTTTTCATCCATTTCTTATTCTATCGATAGGTTAGTCAATGTTGTCCCTTCTCTAGTCACTCACGCGAATACATACAAACTAACAAAAAACGGACACGCCGAAAAACCGTAACACTACGTCTATATGATACTTAGTCTAAGAGTATTATCCAGAACTTGACAGGATACTAAAATATACTGCCATTAAGACTCCTCAACATTTTATTACCTAGTCTATATTGTTATTTCAAACAAAATAATCTCTGTAAATTACGGTCTACGATCTAACCTTGATACTGAAGACTTTACGAAACTTGTGTACTTTGAATGAGACAGTTTGACATTACTTTGTCTGTTTTAGATTATTAAATGCAAATTGCTATAGAAACTGGTTTTAGTTATTTTGCGCAACCACCTTTGTGATCTATCTACAACTTGAAGGAAAGAAAAAGTGTTTATTACCTTAAACCTAACAATTGTTGATACAATAGCATTTTGTTTAATATAATTAACTTATCTCTAAGCTATTTTACGCTTACTTATTTTTTGTTGAAATAAATTCTTCTGTTCGTTTGTCTCGCTAAAACTCGAGAACGGCTGGGTCGATTTATCGCTGGGTCGATCTGATTTTGGTTTTGAAATGTTTGTCGTAGTCCAGGGAAGGTTTAAACGCTGAGAAAATATGGAAAAATTTCGTGGAAGATAGTAAAAACATCATTTTCCCATAAAAACTGTTCTACCGAAAGCGAGTTTTAATATCGTTTGGATAGGTGATACGAAGTATACCGGTTCATCTAGTCACTAATAAATGTATGCTTGTGCCAAGACGCATGTACATGTTTAAAAAAATGTACACTACAATTGTGGCACTTCACATCGTCATGATTAGCAGTTTTCGTGTATTTGCGTATTCGACTTGTACCTACGTGAAAAATAAGCAAATATAGGCGAAAAGAGCGTCATATATAAAATATAATGAAATATGCCATCATTATAGTTAATATTAGGTACAGTTATTTATTTTATTTTATTCGGAAAACAAACAGTGCTACATTCTATAATTAAACTAACTTAAAATACTAATCTCCAATTAGATATTTTCTCATACACGAAACTAAAAAAAACTTTTTTGAGGTTAAAGAGAAAAAGTTAATAAATAAATTCAGAAATAAAAATATAATTACGATATATGATACAATGAGGCCTTTGCCTGGCAGTGGGACATACAAGGCTCATAATAATAATAACGATATAATAAATTAATTACGATATGTGTTATTAAGATGCAATTACAAATGCCGCGCGAGCCTGCTTTTGAACGGGTTTTTAAAGCAGTCATGAAACTTCTTAATACACCCGCTAGGGGTGCTTATCGTGGCTCAATACAAACACTGCTAGAAAAACGGGCTTGCCACCAACGTCAGTGAACACAACTCAATACAAACTGAAAATCTCAATACACATTTCTTGTGAATTGACACTTTTCACGTCTAAAAGCAATGCCGTTCAGTAATAATTGGTATAGGCAGAGGCAATAGCAAGTGGGCTATCGACTTGTTGTTAACGTTAAAAACAGATTTTTTTATCGTTACTCAACGATAAAATATTTTAAAAGTCAATCTTGTTTTATTTAAAAATTTAAATTATTTAAGGATAATTTTAAATGGTTGAACAAACTACGTATATTTTGTATTGTAAGAAAATTCACACATTGGCTGTCGTATGCGCTAGTTGAATTATTCAGTTTTATGAGTCAGCAGAGAAAACTAATTAAATTTTCCTTCAGAACTTTACTTGTGGCCGGCTTGCAGTTAATTAATCATACTTTGCCAATGACGTTTTATTCTCCGGATGGGATACATGTATTCTAAAATATTTAAAACATACTACTAAATGACTACGCCAGAATGGCGACTACAATATTTACTACAATAAGACGGATATAATAAACTAGCGGCCTGTCCCAGCTTCGCATGGGTGGTCATACATTTTTTGAACATTTTAGGATAAACTTAGACCATGGGTTCGAGCCTCGCGTCTACTTATTTCATACATTTGCACGCCCTTCTCCCTGAGCGAGTGAAATTGCACCCCGTGCGTGTCCCGTGGGCCCGTTACATGTTTAATTTCGTCATATCTTTTGAATGGAATGATGATTTGAAAAATTCAAGAAGTAATCTATAGGTATTGAAACCGTCTTGAATATAAAATGATTTATTTGGATAAGGATTAATACCAAGGCACAAATAAAGACCATTTTCTAACGGCGGCATTTGAATTAAATTTTTATAATAAAAGAACACTTATTGTGACATAACTATAATAGTAAGACATATGCTGTCCCAACATTTTTGTAGATGATGACGTGTTCTACAAAGTCGTAGTACATTATTTTGTTCTATCATCAATAGTTTTCGCAGCGCACGCGATGTAAGGATAAATTTTTGCACCTTGGGTTACATTATTGGAGTTTTAGTAAGGATCCCTCACTTTTTTGAAAATATTATAACCTATGTTACTCAGGGATAATGTAGCATTCTAATGGTGAAAGAATTTTTGAAATCGGGTCAGTAGTTTTTGAGCCTATTCGTTACATACAAAACAACAAAACAACAAAAATACAAATCTTTCCTCTTTATAATATTAGTGTAGATAAATATTATACCTACACAATAATAATAAACGAATCAAATAAGTAGCAACAATGACATAATACATTTAATATCCTACTAATATTATAAACGCGAAAGTTTGTAAGTATGGATGGATGGATGGATGGATGGATGTTTGTTACTCTTTCACGTAAAAACTACTGAATGGATTTTAATGAAACTTTACAATAATATAGCATAAACATCAGAATAACACATAGGCACAATTTATAAAAATACTGTGTGACTAATCCTGCGCAGACGAAGTCGCGGGCACCAGTTTGTAATAAATAATTCAATTTTAAGTCATTTATTTCATTAAAAAGTCATAAAATACGAATGAAGAGTATTCGTTTTAAGATTAGAAACAAAAAAGTTTAAAGAAACTCGATAGATGGCGCTGAAAAACCGTACCGGCTGTTTGCTATTTTGAAACAAACAGCCCACATTGCAGTCTAAGAGAAGTAACTCCTCTTTAGAGAAAATATCACCGAGCACTGCCGCTTCCTCCACAGAAATACGTTAATAAACGGTTGTCTTTTTCGCATCCTTTTATACCATTCCCATTATTAAATAAGCAAATAAATTTCAGAGAATTTAATTAAATGCAAACTTAGTTTTTACAGCGGCCGTGTTTATGAGGTTCATTCATTTTTATCAAGCGGGAAATAAAAAGCGTTATCTTTATATTCATACAAGTTTTCACCGAAATTTTATGGTAATAGTGAATTCCCTGGTTGCTCACGTGGTCAGATGATTATACTGGGATCTTTACTGAATGTTGAGAATGCGCGCATAATTTCTGCTCGCGCGAGAAGTATAAAGGAAAAGGTATATTTTTCAAACAGGAATACCGATACTGATAGCTATTTAATTTTACAGAGGTATTAGACTTTTTTTTTTATATAGTTTTAAAACTTTATAGGATGCAAACTGTTCTAACTTACTAATATTATAAATGCGAAATTTTGTGAAGGTGTGTGGGGACCCCCACTCACATGGGTTGGGGGTATGGGTTGGGTGTGTGTAAGTTTGATATCACTCAGTTACATAACGGTTACACGGATTTGGTTGAAACTAGGAAAGTACACTCCGTGATACATTCAGATTTCTTAAAAAAATATTTGACAAAAAAGGGGAAAAGCATGACATAACAAGTAAAACTACTACTAAAAGAACGATAAAGGCAAGACTCATATTCAACTTATTGTAATCCACTGTTGGACTGAGCTCGGTCTTCGGCTCTCCCTATCCAGTTTTTGTCAAGTCGTTGCTCCATCTAGTCTGAGAGCAGCTTACACTACGTTTGCCTATGCGTGGTTTCCACTCCAGACCACAAAAAGAAATCCTACTCCATCTAAAATAATGTCCCCGGCATTCTCTTTCTCTAGTCGTGTCACTAGTTTATTTCGTAACAGTGTGGTGAAAGGATTTTAAGTGCGCCTCAAGAGGCTCTTTTCAAGCACTTGACACATGTTATAGAACTGTTAGGTTCTACGACATGCCGGTTTCGTTACGATGTTTTCCTTCACCGTTTGAGAGTACTGGCATTGTGCACATAAATTTTTAAATAGAAAAACACATTTGTGCACGACCGGTTTCGAACCCACGACCTTAGGATCGGAAGGCGGAGCCGCTACCACTAGACCACCAGTGCTCTGATGACGGAGACAAGGTCTGTCGGAACTCTTCAATAAATAGGCCAATAGAGTTGAAACTTGGTAACCATACCAATTTAGTAGGCGGTAGTCAGAAAAAAGTTGCCTCTGACCTACTCAAAGTTTTGGTGCGTTCGTCGGGTCGCATCACGAGATCTCAGTTTTGGTGACCACTAGTCTACAATAGTTATAGATATTATATTCACGTATACGCCCTGCATCAGCTTGATAACGATACAACAACAAAGCGAATGCTAAGGATACAGCCGTAATCCACATCCTCATTGCTATTCAGAGTACTTACATCGAGCCAGGTTGGTAGCTATTCGGCTGCATTGTAATGAGTTTTCTGAGATAACAAGAAAGTTAATGCAGAACTTGCTCTAACATCGTCTCCCGCAACAAAACGCCTTAAACGTGTTCTGTGAAATAGAATTTCTGGTGTTTTTTTTTGTTTTTAAACTACTTGCTGATGCAACAAGCAAATAGCCCACTTGATAATTTAGGTGTAAAATAAGAAACCGCTTCACGACTTTCATCCTAAGGCACGGTAGATATCCCCTAAGATCTAAGAGTGTCTAAGGGTAGTCAGAGTAAAAATACAGCATGCAATTTAATCGTTATGTAGGTAAGTCTCTGGTTAGTCTATATACACTAATACACATTTCTGGTTATTAAAATTCAAATATTTCTTAGACCAAGTCACTTTTAATCAAAGTTTCCAACTTTATTGTAAGTTTTTATTATATGCAAGCCGAATTTCCAATTTATTTGATTAATCTATAAAAAATCGGGTATTGAATAACTGAAATTGTTAATCTACTTTTGTTATTGACTGTATCCAATACCTAGAATCGAAACAAGCACTTCATCTTGCAGATCATTGAACCAGCACCTCTGACATCTTACTTAGTCACTGCGCCCACAATCATGTCGTCGATTGAGAAATCAAAATTTTCCTTGATTAGTACCTTTAACCACTAAAGATACAAGCATCTTCAAACAATAACTGAATTTTTGTTTTTACTAAAAGACCTAGTATTACAAGTATATCTTCATTAATTCATCTCATAATACTAGACTCTGGTTGACTGTTTAGACTCAAAATATTAAATGTTATAAGAATTAAAACGATGCCCAAAGGCACATTTTAGCAATTTATTCCTCATAAAAGATCAAAATATTTATTTTTAATTTCGCAAAAGGTCCTGGGACAGTAAATATCAATTAGCAATTCAGACTCTTGCCGGAGGAAAAAAATAATTGTCGAGAACAAATTAGTTGCTGTTCATTAGACGGAGACAAATCCTTTCAGAAGTATTTCTCTAATTGCAGCATTTAAGGAAGGAGCTTTTGTACAGACATGTCTGTTTTATTTCGACCTAAGCTCGAAGCAAACGTATTGTCCCGACATTGAAGACCTTTGTGTCTTTAAAAACAACTTGGATTCTGCACGGGACGTTCGCTCAGCTGCTGTTTGGCTATTTTAGTAGTTATTGTAGACCTACATTTACGAAGATAGGTAGGATTGTTATATAGCTCAGCAGGGCTATTTTAAAACATTGGAAACGTTTCCGGAACAAAAAAAGACAGAAACAGGACCTTTCCGATCGGAAGAAAACCGTTTATTTAAATAAAATCAATTTTGCGGCTCAGTAGATATTAATAAAATACTGTATATCATATTGAAGATCCCATTACATGGGTATTTATCGCGTTTTACATTTATTATTTTCCCGACGTTTCGGCTATGTTATCATATATATGTATATCATATCATAAATACCCTAAAAATCTAAAATTCATAAAATTACTAACCACGAATTGTTACGGAGTCTCGCAGGCGCCCACGAGAGCGTCTGTAGACGACACCTTTCTACCAAAACTCTGCATCTATAAAGGTCGAAGGATGCAGCTGGCACTCTCACCATAAAAGCCTTCAAGCTCACCTTTTGATGAGAATAAAACTGCACATGGCTGGGTCTTCTGCTTCATTTATTCCACGACCTGCTTTGAGTTCACGGCTTAAAATATCCTGCAGGCTTTCTTTTACTTCACCTTTCCAAATAAAATGGTCTTGGAATGTCGAAGCGAATCAAATTAGCCGTAGCCGAGATAGGGTTGCGTATAACTTATTTAGACTGTTTAACTGGCGCGAGCGGATCTCACGCGCCACCGCTTATGTGGATCTACATAGTGGAGGAGCCCCAGGCTATTGAATGCCATGTGAGAGAAATTAATACTGACGGACGCCTCGAGAATTCTATTTTCAAAATTGACATGGCGTTTCCATATTCAAAGGGCACAGTTCACAGGGACACAATCCTTACCTATCTTACTTCCTTCCTACTAATAAATAAATGCTTAGTTTAGTTTTTTAAAATAAGTAATTTGCCAGACTTTTTGTTTGTAAATACATACTTACAACATACAAAGTAAAATTATTAGTGTATAATGTTTTTAATATAAAAGATTGGTACAAAGCCCGTGAGTACAGAACAAAATATAAGAAAAAGAGTTTTTTTAATGATTTGTACCAAACTCTTTTTAAATATCTAAAAAAAAACTAAGTCTATGTCGTAAAAATACAGGACCATATTCATATTCCAAGCCATTTGAACACCTACTTATCACTGTCGCTTTTATGTCAACGACAAGAGATCACAACATATAAACTCATCGATCAATTGGTAACTTCGAAAAACGTTTAGATTAAATTATAAATCGAAATTCTAGCCGAAAATTCCCGCTGTCATATATTTGAAATTGTATTCGAGCTCTTGGTCTATTATTGCCCTACTAATTTAAGGTAAGTGCTCACGTAACGGGCACCGTTTCAAGTGTGTACTTACCTTAAGCTTTGCTTGTGACAAATAATAATCTCGGCACAATACCAACAATACGCTCGATGTGTTTCTGATTCGGAACGCGACTATTCTGAAATTAGTTTTGTTCTACAGTTGTGTACAACAAAACTGAATGTGTAGCAATGGAAGCCTGCGGTATTTAACTTGAGTGGAAGTAATGTAACCTCCCTTTTAGCTGTCTAGGTCTCTTGACAAGGAATACAGAAAAACATAGTATAAGCTAAACGTTTTTCAAAAGCTTTAGAGGTAATATTATATCAAATTATATAGATAACAAATAGGCTTAGGCTTGGGATTAAACTAGTTCCAATTAAATACACAAACTAAAAATTAAGTCTTAAATCTAATCATAATTATAATAAGGATCATACAATAAAACGCTAAGAGGTCAATTTCTAAGTAACTCTTACGTTTAGGACGGTAGAGTTACTCAGAAATGGTAAAACCTTAAGATTAACCCACACAGAAAGATGACAAAAATGTCTCTGCGAAAGCGAAATAAATCAAGCTACCATTATTTTTAGGCGAAAACGTTCTCAGCGAGCACTTCACTCGCATCTTTTCAACCCATTTCTAAAATAACCAAAGCTCACTGAACCGTTCACACCGTACATAAAAATGCAGAGTTACAGGCGACCTCGTTTTAAGAAGCAGCTTTAAAATATAAAGCAGAGTACAGATTGATCCTGTGATCAATATTAGTGCATTCGTAGCTGAGTGCACGCGGGCCGGGACGGAACGTGAGTGCATTTTGTCGTCGTGGAAACCAGCGGAGCGTGCCGCTTGCTGCATAAACACATGGACAGGCAGAAACGGGCTAAATTTCTTCCCGCGTGACAGCAGATTTTTCTACTAACTCCGAATATTGATGTTGTTTAAACGCTTGCGAGAAGAGCGAGTTCGCTTGTTTTTGTGACACGTAGCGGTGTGGAAAATTGCGTATCTCGTCTCTTTTTATTTGCATGCTATGAAATATGAGGTGAACTTTGTGAGGTGGGTTTGGTCGGTGACCTCTACTGTAACTGGTTATGAATTCAAAACCTGGTTTCGTTTAAGAAAAAATACGTGTTTTCTCGGTATCGTGCTAAGACAAATTATGTTTAGTTCGTAACTGGTTACAAAGCTCCGATTTCGTAGACGGCCGAAGGGATAAAATCTAGTTGATGGTTCTACTTTACTTGCCAATGCTATGTTCATAGACGCGTATTTTTGTTTCTCATAGTGAACTTCTTCAGGCTGATGATGGTAATGTGCTGACATAAAAGTAGTTACTTCTCACCTCAGCACCATAATTTTAATGTGACAAAAACGGTCTTGTTTTTATATTTACACTAGCGGCTTCCCGCGGCTTCGGACGCGTTGTAGTGGTAAGCCGTGATTGAGCCACAAACATCCAAACATCGTAACTTTCGCATTGATTTGTATATTATTAGGGTAGGATTTTAAATATCTACGTAGGTATTTAAAATCCACTACTTACTTACTACTTCAAGTTTGAAATCGATCGCACTATGCGTTAAAATTTCCCATACTATTTTTTACAGTGATTTGCACCCTTTGCTTAGTTATCAAAAATTAAGTGTCATTCTTAATTATTTATTTTGTTACGCGTTAAAAAACTCCCATACAAACTTTGACATCTCTTTGCACACTTATTAAAGGTAATTTAAAAAAACTAAAAATGCCTTTTTTATTTTTTAACCTTGAAGTACTCCAAGTTTCGTGTTTGTAAGTTCAAGGAATACTATTTTTCATACAAACGTTTTCAACCCTTTTTACACCCTGAGGGGTTGAATTTCCAAAAATTCCTTCTTAGTACGCCTCTACGCCATAAGACCTATGTACTCGTCAAACTTCAAGTCTCTAGGACCAGCGGTTTAGACTGTGCGTTGTCTATGTCAGTTAGTCAGTCAGTCAGGACTTTGATTCTTATAGTATTAGAGAAGAGATAAAAACAAAGACTGTTTTATCACCAAAACCTTTGTCATTTTATTTATAAAGAAATATAATGTTTATTTTCAACAAAAACATAATATAATGTTATTGTCGGTTGAACCATTATGTTTTTTTCTTAATATTTTTGCTCGTCTGGTATGTTCTTCAGAAGCTGCTGACAGAAAAGTAGTCATCATGGGTTGGTTTGTTACAGAAGTCGCATAAAACTGTTACGTATTGCAGTTACAAAAATAAGCAATTTGCCAGTCACATTTCAGTAGAATAAACCTTCCCGAAAATCACACAACGTGCCAAAGCTGTGTGATTTTCCATTCAAATCACGCGTATCAATTACACTGAAACACACGTTTAGCTAGAGAACGCTATCGAAGCTCTGTCCACGTCTCCGGGTGACAAAATGAATGGCCTCTAATTTAGACGTGGCTCTGGAAAGTATCGCCCATTTCGATGCATTTTCACCGAAAGCAGGTGGAAACAGTAACTATCGACATTAGAACATTTCATATGTAAATTAACTTGAATACAGTGCACCGACATTACTCGTAACATGAAATTGTTCAAACTAAGCTTACTTATTGCACTTCGTTGTAGCTATCATGATGTCGTTTTGTGTAATTTTAATTTTTCTTAAGTATTTTTCATGTAAATCCAAATTGAAATTGAATTATTGGATTTTTATGTTGAGTGGTGATTTTTAATTTCAGCTGGTTCCTGGTAAGTTTCCACAGCTACACAATCTTCAAATTTACAAAAGGGCTTTTAGCTGATAAGCGCCGGTGGTTAAAGGGGAGGCAACCTGATTTTCATGCAAATGAGTTTAACGTGCCTCGAAAAAGAATCGCCCATTTCGTTGTACGGATAATTTGTCGTATCTCTCCGTAGGGTTTTCACATATGGAAAGAGTTTTTCTTCTCATAGGTATTAAATGTTTGAAGTCATTTTATGAAATAACTAAAAATTACTTTTTCTATTAAACAAGTAGGTAGAAATTAACTAGACATTTTCTTAAACATTAAAAATAAATTAAGTTCTCGTGTTTTTCATCATTATATATAACTAACATAAGTAATTATCTAAGAAATAATTTATTATAATTTAGTAATTGGATTCATTACTTTTAAGTTATTAAAAGGATTTCGAATATTATAAATGAAGCTTATTTAAGTATAGCAAACCACGAAAAGTGATAATTTTAAATATAATTAAGAACTTATTTACAAGTATTTTGCTTTGTGATAAGGTACAAAAAAAAATAACGTCATAGAAAAAAAAAATTGTTGAAATATTAGGTATAATACGCTATTACTGCCTCCTAAAAGTATATTTTCGTGTTCAAAGCTCTACGATCAATCCGTGTATTATCTGAACAACGTACCATCTGAAAACGTTTTTCTATTTGAGGGTTGAGCTTACTCGTGCGGTTCACCTTTAAAAGGTCTAGCTGTGAGCGATTCCAAGAGTTCTCGAAGCGATAACCGGAATCGAAGATAGAAACGTCTTGTTGGTTTTTGAGCGATCTTGACCTTTTGACCTTTTAACCTTTTGCTAAGTATTTATCTGCTTGCCTGTTGGCATCGCCTCGGCCTTTATATCTTTATTTTATTTTTTATTTATTTTATATTATAATTTATTTAACAAAAACCACAGCTCTTAATTTAAATATAATGTAACATATGAGTAACATCTGAGAAAAAGGGTATATTATCCACCACATTTTTATAAATAATTATAATAATTTTGCTGCTACCTTTTACGTCATTGAAATATAATAATACAGTACGTGTCTTTGCCGTGTAAATAAATAAAAAAAAAAATATTGTCATAATATGCTCCGACACGACACGGTCAACATTTTGGATGGCATAAATTTAATAACAGTTATGTATGTACCTATTATATTTATACAAAAATAATAGATATAAAAAAATAGATTGAAGAAAATATCAATTTATCGTTGCTATTCTATTGAACTACTTTTTTCGAAGTAGGTACGTACTTGTGGCGTTAATTGGAACGCCTTCGCAGAGCCCTGGGCGATTACCTTAGCTCGCAGGAATGCCAGTGAAACCACCGCTACCCACAATTCCGCTTTCTGGTAGGATAAATAATATTGCTCTCGTAGTGAATTTTCACTCGGACTTCAGTTTATGATCGAGAATTCCCTTGTTCGTTGCTCACGTGTAAACGACACTGATTCATAAATACATACCGCGTTAGAAGGGCTAGAAGAGCATGACATGTCACTTATATATTGCGGGAAATATAGTTGACCCGTCATAAACAAGGAGCTTATGCGTGCCTGGCAAATCAGGCCTATAAGCTAGCTTAGAATATTCTAGATGCTAGATTCTGTAAAGACATTCGTCTCATTCTATAGCTAGATTTTGTTTTCTAGCTTTTAACCCACAATTGTAAATTAAAGTTTTTGACACGCGTTTCATATTTAGGCTAAAGACATAGCAATAAAGTTCAATTTACATTAAAAGCTGTCGAGCACTGACACAAGCTTTTGGAAAAGCGAAGGAAATAGAAAAGCGCCTAATTAACCCTGTGTCGGCCAGTCGCGTAAGGCTTCTTTTCGTTTAAAGGCTTCAGCGAGAAAGCTTTTCTATTTTCCGTCCATATTATTTACTAAGGAGTAGTTGCGTTAATTACGGTAATAATTATTATTTAATTAGAAGGAAGGAATTCGCGTGGGTTATTGCGCCATATTTGTTCAAAGAGAGATAAAACTAGCCGAAAACAAAAAACGATCGCCTTGAATATACCTTTGATGTCAGCTTAGGTCATAGAGCAACACGGAGGGGAGTGGCCGTAGCGTTTAGTACCGATACAAAACTGTCTGCCATTTTTTGCGGGGGGAAATTTGTGTTACGCACACTTTCTCAAATTCCCACACAAAAATAATCGTCTGTCACTACGAAACTCACACATACCTAATTAAAAATACACTAACAATATCATGCACACATAGATACATTCTGTGTCAGTTTTATTGTACGTCTAGGACCGCGTGGACTTGTACTTTGACAGAGGGGAATGCTTTCGAAGGCTACTCCCCTCCGGTCCGCCGGTGGCCCGTGTTGCTCTAAGGCTTAGGTACACTAACGAAGTAACGAAAGCCCGCAATCTAATTGGCAGCATTTCCACTTTTCGATCATAAGGCCTGAGTTTGCAGGAATGCACCAATTGAAATATGATTTGTGCGCGAATACGATTGATAACTTTTTATTGTTCACCACACAGAAACATACGTACTACAGTATTTAAACAATGGGCAAAACAAAACAATGGGTGTTGGGCACCCTTATCGATGATAGCGACCTCTTCCAGGCAACATTTACTAATATAGGTGCTCTCAAAGCACATTCTTTTGAATTTTTATACTACTTGGTGATGCAACAAGCAGATGGCCAACCTGATGTTAAGTGGTAACCATCACCTTTAACAAAGCGTTGCCTCATAAGTCACGCACGATAGGAACGTGCCCTACGATGCACTGCCCTGCATCCATCAACTTGAGGCATACAGATGTTAGGCCTCATGTGCCTGTAATTACACAGCTGGACATAGGGCTCATGTATAGCTGTGGACTTCTACACGCAGATGGTGATGATGAGAATAGAATATACATAAATAAATAAATATTGGTGGACTTTCCACACAGCACTATCTAGCCCAAACTAAGCCAAAGCTTGTAATATGGGAACCAGATAGCTGATATAATACATATATACTTTTTTTTTGTAAGTAGAGAACAGACAGAGAACAAACATCAATGTTCATCACACAAATGTTTGTTCTCGGTGGGGATCGAACCCACGGCGCAGAAGTCAGAGCTACTGAGCTACCAGCTGCTACTACTACTACTACCAACTGAGCTGTGAAAGGTAATAGAAGAAGGCTGGTGAAGGAATAACATTAAATTGTGTTAACTTGTGCCGATAGCACTAGGGAATATCTCTTCTGTCCAACAGCGAAATTAAACGTTAAGTCATGTTTGTATCCGGTGGATATTTACGGAACTGGCAATAAATTCCATGGAGGCAGCAGCAAGAGCATGCCCATAAACAAGTAAGGGCTCATACACACCCCTGATACCATACCCTCGAGATATTTGATATATATCTTAGCCTACTTTCTACTGATATAAAAATGCGATACGATGTTAGGATGTTTGGAACTCAGTCACGCCTTTACATTCAACCTGTAAACTTGAAGTAGTAGAGCGCTTTGTGAAGGGCTCGTCCGGGGAAGTACTACCACCACGCTTTTTTCTGCCGCCAAGCAGCTTATCAAAAAATCAATAAACAAAGCTTTTTTGACAACAAGAAAATCGACTAGCACGACAGACAACGATAGCGATAGCGGTGAGATTTGTATATTCGACAAGCAAAGGACTCTTACAACTTATGTCATAACATAAGTACCTTCACAAATCGAAGGAAGGATCAGAATCCTCAACACAGGTTTTTTTAACCTAGTGTGGCTTTTTAATTCAACCTTAACAATATTACCCATAAATCTTATAAATAAATAAATATCACCTGTTAACTATCCACTACTAAAAACACCTCTTAGTCTAAGTGTACATGTAATAATAGGTACGTTCTAACTGTAACAATATTGCAATTAGATGTATTACCTACTATATTAGCTAACGAGTACCTGATAAGCTACTCTTCAACTACCTGACTAGCCTACCTGATAAGAACCTACTTATAACATATAATTTTATGCAATGCGCTATGTTTGTAACAGACGTTTGGTTTTTAAATAAATATTTCAATATTTCATTTCTTAATACTCCTACTGCTGTCACTAAAGACTTGTTTTTAGAAAATTAACCTACAGAACACAGCAATGCGAGCATCAATTGGCTGCATAGATACTTAGCTACCCACTCAAAATATTTGATTTTGTGCCAAAATAGCGGCAGTTTTACACTACAAAAAAGCCTAGAGCGTTGCCTCGACATGTAAGCGTTGTACAACCGCCCTTACCCCCGCCATGTCGTAATGGCTGAAGGTAGTATGAATTGAAATTGCTTTATTAATACAAGGGAAATAATCCGAGAAACCGCAACGTGCCGTGAAACGTACCCTTGGGTCTTAGGTAGGTAATGGATTGTTTGTACCACAAATATGCGATTACTCACACTTTTTTTGACATGCGTATGACATACATATTTGGTTAAATATAAACTTTACATTTCCTAAAATATTATTTTAAAGCTTAATTCTATGTGTAAATAAAAAAAAACATTTGTTTAGGCAAGCGCATTTACCAAAGTTGTTGAACAACTAGATTTGCGATAGCGCTGATGACATAATCAATTGAGGTATTTAATAAAACATAATATTTTTGAAGTCCATAACATTTTTGTCTTGTATGCTATGCTATTATTATTCTATTACTAGCTATTATTCTATATTATACTATTATAAGTAAACTGGATTCTTAAATGTTATACTTGAAAATTCCAAAAGTAAATTCCTAGCTAGCTCATAGTTTTATGATAACGTCAACTTCACTAATAAGATTTCACTTTTGACATCACTGAGACTTTGATTTTTACTGTCAAAAAACATTGCGATTCACTATTAAAATAGCTTTCACAAAAATGACTCATCATTTTAGAGCTGAAATACTTTATTTTAAAAGTATTGTAAAACCTATTATTAAGTCAGATAAAGATTATAGCATTTTCATAAAAGATTGAACAATTTGTAATAACGCTGTTTTAAAAAAGTCCTAGCATTACTTTTTTTTAAATTAAGGCCAATTGCTGCCCTTCACAAAGACCTCGCTATTATTAAAACTTGTGAGCGAGAAGTTGACTGTGTCTTGGAATATATTAGGTACGAGTAAGATCTCAAAATCAAAAATCAAAATCAAAACGGTCTTTATTCAGTACAATCACAAGGATCACTTTGAAACGTCTTATATGCTAGGTGAATCTTTCGCCAGTTCCTCGCGACCAAAGCCTAGAAGAACAGGCAAGAAAGTTACAGCTTGGTTCCTAGCGTTTTTTTTTTTATTCAACCAGCTGATGGAACAAGCAGATGGCCCACCTGATGTTAAGTGGTAACCATCACCTATAACAAAGCATTGCCTCGTAAGTCACGCACGATAGGAACGTGCCCTACGATGCACTGCCCTGCGTCCATCAGCTTGAGGCATACAGATGTTAAGCCTCATGTGCCTGTAATTACACCGGCAACCACACTCTTCAAACCGAAACACAGCATTGCTGCTTGGCGGCAGAAAAAGGCGTGGTGGTAGTACTTCCCCGGACGAGCTCTTCACAAAGAGCTCTACTACTCTTCTGTATGATGTGATGAGAGTAGATGAGATCCTTTTTACAATATTATTATTTCCAATTTTATTTTATTTTATTATATCTCAAGCATGTTTTCGAATTTTGACACTTATGAACGTGACCTCATTATTATGACTAAACAGAACAACGTTGTTGGTAAATATTTACAATTCAAGATAAACAGCCTCGAGGTTTAATTCAATTTGCTTCACAAATATTCGAAACTACGAGCATCTCGTCACCAATAATTTAGTATTTGCTTACTTATTTCGAGGAACTCAGTGTTTGTACCATTATTCTCAGTCATTATTTGGATTTACAGTGATCCTTGTGATTCAATTAAATAAAAAAAACCCTTAGACTTTGGCTATAATATAGAGGTAGAAGTTATAAATCGAAGAATAAAATAATAGATATCACATACAAAAAGATTTGTATTTGTCATGAAGTACTCGTGAGCT
Source organism: Chloroclysta siterata (assembly GCA_932294275.1). NCBI lineage: Eukaryota > Metazoa > Arthropoda > Insecta > Lepidoptera > Geometridae > Chloroclysta > Chloroclysta siterata. The sequence goes on from OW028598.1 coordinate 11,004,283, forward strand.
AATTATATTACAAAATTAATAAAAAAGCAGGTGAAATAAACTCTCACATCGTGCGTGATTTGCGAAGCAATGCTATGTTAAAGGTGATGGTAATCACTTAACATCAGGTAGGCCATGTGCTTGTTCCATCAACTATAAGTAAAAAAAACTGTGCCAATGCTTTAGTTACTAAAAACTGCAAATTCCCTAAACCAGCATGGTTCAAATAACACTGTTTCTAGAGATTAAAAAAAAAACGAATACCCCGTACTCTCAACCATTTATAAACCTCCTTCTCGTTATTAAGTATGTAGGTACATCTGCTTTCGCTACCAGAAAAAAACTTTGTTTTTTTAATTAGCAACATAAAAATAAAAGAATAGTATCTAGCAACCCCTACTTGACATGTAACATACACCCTCATTTGCTACCCAACTTTGTTGTTGTATTTCTTATAAATTAGAACTTTTAATTAATTAGAAAAGTTTTGCCAGCTAATTTAAAAATGCCGCGGTTTGAGAATATACTGTAGCTTTCCAATGAGTGATGTGATAGCTAACGATATTGGAGTCTAACCAAATGAGGTGTGAGGGCTGACTGTCTTTAGGGCTATGTTCTATGTGACTATATCTATGTAACTGTAGAGTAAGCGGTTTCGATTAAATCGACATCAAAAAATAACAATCAACAAAATAATTTAATTATCACTCAATTTATAATCATCAAAAATCTAAAAGCAATAAAATATAATTCAAAAATAATGTGGGCAGAGTAACAGTAAGTATTGGGAGTTGTTTTGCCTACGGCGTCTGAAGCGCAAGTGAGTCCGGGTCAGGGGAGCGTCCTGCTTTTATAGCAATGGTGGCGTGACTCGTGACGTGACTCGTGACGTTTGTCCGCTCTTCGTTGATTCGGCTTCTCCTGACACGTGGTCGTCCTCGACCACAGTTCTCTTTTACAGCTCTGGAAGATTGCCTTCTTCGGTGGTACGGTCATGGCGTTCTGCAAGCAGACTCGGGTCAACCTCAGGGCTTGCGTCGCGAGCTGTAGAGATGGCGTCGTCGTTTAGTGGACCCTCGCGTCTATGTTCATCAATAGTGCCTGGAACTAACTAGGATGGACCAGCAGGGGTGTCTTCATCGGCTGAAAGCATAGAAAACACAAAATAAGCATAGTTCCTTTTTGTCAACCAGAATATACAGATGGTCTGCATATCAGTCAGTCAGTCCGTTGACGGCGGACAGTACGCACGCTAGCTAGAACCAGTTTCGCGCTCTCGCCTACGCCAGAGGTTCCCAACATTTGGTCCGCATTTTGTATCGTTGTGTCCTTACTATGTTCAAATGCAAAAGTTGCGATGTGGAGTTCAGGGATGGTGCCCTTTGTTCCATTTGCCAGGGACATTTTGACTTCGCCTGCGCCGGAGTCACCGAAACGGGATACCGTCGGTTAGGAGAGAGGAAAACGACATGGAAATGTTCCGCTTGTAAGAACGCTAGATCAGCGAGTCCTCATCCTGCCCTGTCAAAGTCACCTGCTCCAGCCGACATGGATACTTTGCTTGCAGAACTTAAACGTCTTTCACTCCAGGTCGCGGTGCTCCCGGGACTTGATGCGAGTATTCAGACTATCAAAGCTGAACTATCCGAACTCAAGTCAATTAAGCCGGAGCTTGCGGACATCAAGTCTTCAATCAATTTTGTTGACCACAAAATCGAGGCGTTGTCAGATAGGATAACTGAGATGGAAAAGGACATCCAGGCCTTGCAGAAAACAAAGAATGAGGTGGAGTACTTGCAGTTACGTGTGCAGAACTTGGAGGGGCAGCTCAAAGACAATGAGCAAAGGTCACGCCTTAACAACATTGAAGTTAAAGGCGTCCCAGTCTCAAACTCCGAGAACCTGTTTGACATAATCTCCAAGATCGGGTCTCATGTTAAATGTCCGTTACCAATGGAACAAATTAACTACATTGCCCGGGTACCGATGCGCAACGATAAGCTTAATAAAACAATTATTATAGCCGTGCACAGCAGGTACATCAAGGACAACTTCGTTGCTGCAGCTAAGAAGTGTACCACGACCGCTGCTGATCTGGGGCTGCAGGGCATCAACCAGGTATTTGTCAATGACCACCTGACATTGGATAACAAGATCCTGCTCAACAAAACCAAGACCCAGGCGAAGGACCGGGGGTTCGCATTCACGTGGGTAAAAGGATGCAGGATCTTTGTACGAAAAAACCCAACGTCGCCTGTGATTGCGATCAGATCGGAGTCCGACTTAAAAAAACTCTAATAAACAGTGTCATGTGCTTACTTCGATTTACTAAATTACTTTATTTTGCTTGCTTGTTAAAATGCACCCAAGAGTTGGCGAGCGCTGACTCATTATTTAACTTATGTTCTGGTTCACTCAATGCTCCTACTATGCGTCATCTGTTTGCCTGCCTATCGCTACCCTCATCAGTAAGTCAGCTAGCTATTATTTATTGTACATTTTGCGTTATTGCCTCTTTGTTACTATTTACATCCAATAATATCACCGTGCTTAAATTTAGTAATGCCCATTTTACAAACCTATACAAAACTTTGCAGTTTTTTGCATCTATTCACACGCTAACAAACGTATGCTTTAAAATTCCTTCCGATTAGCATTTATTACCAAAATGTTCGTGGCCTACGCACAAAAACTGCAACTTTTCTAAGAAACATCGCATTAAGCTCTTATGATGTTATTTGTATCACGGAGACGTGGTTAAATGATAGTGTTTATAATGACGAGTTATTTGACGATCGATACATGGTTTGGAGACGCGACCGTAATTATGAGTTAACTGATCAGGTTAAGGGGGGCGGTGTTATGATAGCTGTTCGCCGGGAACTCATGGCTGAGCACCGGCACGGGTGGTCTTCTACCGCTGAGGATTTATGGGTTACCCTTACACTGGTAAACCGCAATCCTAGATCTACCTACAAACTACATATTGGGGTAGTATATATTTGTAATGAAAACTTGGGTAATTCGATGTCTGTGCAGTTAACAAACTTTGCAAATAGCTTAACAAAGATATCGTTGGATAACCCATTAGACAAAATGATTGTGTTTGGTGATTTCAATATGCCCTTTGTGACATGGTCCATAGATAATGACGGGATCTCATTATCTCCGAGTAATCTTCAAGGTTCGCATCAGTTGGATTTAATAGACAGCCTAAATACGTGCAATCTCTTGCAATATAATTCCTTTTGTAATAATAGCCATGGCCGTCTATTGGACTTAATTTTCTCAAATAGTGATGTAACAGTGAAATCTTGTGAGTGCCCTCTCGTCCAGGAGGATCCTCACCACCGGTCGCTTGTAACTTCTGCAGAGTTTGTTCAGCTGCATACCATAAAGCCACGTTCTTACACTAGGTACTCGTATCATAATGGGGACTTTGAATCTATTTGTTCTAACCTTAACGCTATCAATTGGCACTATGAGCTTGGTAGTAGGACTATTGAAGATGCAGTTTCTTTCTTATACAACACTATCTATACCCAGCGTGATATCTATATAACATCTAAACTAGTAACCCCTACCCGTAAATATCCATTATGGTACAATCGACCTCTAATTAAATTACTTCGCGAAAAAGCAAAATATCATTATAAATATAAAACCTATGGTAACTCTTATGACCGTGACTCATTTGTTTTGCTAAGAGAAAGAGCGCGGGTCTTGGAGAAAGACAGGTACAATACCTACATTACAAATATTGAAACTTCTATTAGGGAGAATCCCCGTGCTTTTTGGTCGTATGTAAAGACCAAAAATCACTCTAATACCTATCCCTCCGTTCTTGAGTACGGTAATCGCTCGTCAGACCAAGGGGACGAGATCTGTAACTTTTTCGGCGAGTATTTTCATTCTACCTTCCTCAACGATCCTCAAACTGTTGTTCAACCCGCATCGGCCTGTCCACCCGACTTTGCCTCTTCCACTGATATTAGTATGATCGAAGTACTGGAGGTGAATGTACTCAAGCTATTTAAGTCTTTGGACCTAACTAAGTCGGCTGGACCGGACAATATCCCGGCTATATTAATAGTAAAATGTGCCGAAAGTCTAGTTATACCCCTTTCGCTTTTATATCGCCGCTCGCTCACTGAAGGCACTGTTCCTAATATTTGGAAGGCTGCTCTAATAACCCCCATACATAAAAAAGGTCCCAAAAACAAGGTAGAGAACTACAGACCAATATCAAAATTATGTTTATTTGCTAAGGTTCTAGAGAAGATCGTTTACGCTCAACTGTATTCCGCTCTTAAACAAAATATTTCACCTCAACAGCACGGGTTCCTTAGAGGAAGGTCAACCACTTCCAATCTTTTACTATGTACTGAGTTTTTAACACAATTTATGTCTGAACCCTCGCAAGTAGACGTTATATACACAGACTATTCCAAATGTTTTGACCGCATTGACCACTTAGCTCTTCTTGAGAAGCTTCAAAGAATAGGTATTAGGGGCAATCTGTTTAGGTGGTTCTCATCTTACGTTCGCAATCGGTGCCAAACTGTCGTTCTAAGTGGCTACTCTTCGTTGCCCATGAACATCCCATCTGGTGTCCCTCAAGGATCCTTATTAGGACCATTGCTTTTTACGATTTTTATAAATGATATATCCTCCTGCTTTATTCACTCCAAAATTCTTCTATACGCAGACGACATGAAAATTCTTCTACCTATAAATTCACCTAGTGACGCTCATTGTCTTCAGGACGACCTTAGCAGGTTCCAAAACTATTGCACACTCAACAAATTAGATCTAAATGTATCCAAGTGTTACGTATGCTCTTTTACACGTAGAACAACAAAGCTGATTTATAACTATTCATTCTATGACTCACCTCTAACTAGAGTAGACAAAATTAAAGATTTAGGTGTAACATTTGATTCTAAGTTGTTATTTGACGAACATGTTAACAATATAGTTAAGAAGGCATCTCGTGCACTTGGTTTCGTGTTTAGAATGTCATCGGAATTCGCAAGTATCAAAACATTCAAAATCCTTTACTGTGCATACGTACGTAGTCACCTGGAGTACGCCTCACAGGTATGGAATCCTTGCTACTTGGTTTATTCATCGCGACTAGAATCCATTCAAAAAAGATTTCTACGATACCTACAATATCGAGCTAAAATCTTCTTGCCGGATTATATTACTAGATGTCGTAAATTTCATTTTCTTCCCCTTTCCAAACGTAGGGAAATTAGCGATTTGGCGTATCTACTCAACATTGCTAATGGTAACGTCGATTGCCCGGATCTTCTTGAGCATTTAGGATTACGCACTAACACGGCTGCATTGAGAAAACCTAACGTTCTTTATGTTCCTCTAGTTAGGACAAATTATAGGCAAAATACATTTCTGATCAGAGCAAGCTGCTCGTTTAACTCTTTGGCTAAAGCAAACATTGATGTAGACCTATTTAATACAAGTACGAGTAAGCTTAAACGCTTACTTTGTGACAACTTTTTTCATACATGAACCTTTACTTACTACCTACTTAATTTATAGATGTATGTGTTCCGTCGTCTACTGTTACTGTTTTCATACCTACTTCTTTTTATATATCTGCGGAAACTTGTAATTGGCCATCAGTATATGTGTAGCATCTTTGTACGCTGCATGTATTTAATATATACCTAATGTATACCGACCTAGCTGTAAGTTTTCCCAAAATTGTTAAAATAAAATAAAATAAAATATCCTGAACAGACAGAGGCGCCAAGTTAGCATGTCTCGCACGAGCCATTGCTCAAGTGCACCAGTAACGACAGAGGCACCCAGTTAGCTTGTCACAGCTCTTCAGCAGAGCTTGTAGCTCAGTGCTTCAGTGTTCATCAACGACAGAGGCGCCAAGTTAGCATGTCTCGCAGGAGCTACTAGCTCAACCTAGATAATGTAATGCAATGTATAAAAATAAATTGATGTGTGTTCAAACTTTGACTTTTTGTTCTGTTTTGTTTTGTAACAAGTGTGATCGTAGGTACACATATACACATATCATAAAAATGTTCAACCATTAAACTGCAAAGAGATTCGACCAATCATCATCAGTCTCGCACAATTATTAACTAGGTACTTAGACTGGATTTTTCGACCTGCTGCACCTGCTGTTTACTTCACAGCGATGACGTCATTCGGTCGAAACTAGATAAAAAATTAATTCATAATACGGCGGTTCCTGAAAGAACGTCCGCGACCGCATAATCTCCATCGAAGATCCCTCTCACACAACATCAGATCTTCTGCAACACACAAAATAACACACTTGAAGAAACTCATTAGCTTTCTGAAGTCGAAAGCTAACAAAGTCTGAAAACAAATATATTTGGAACTAACTCCAAAATCAAAGTGACTCCAAAATAGGAATAAAAGCAATTGGTCATTTTTATTAAGCTAACAGCACTACTAGGTACTTTGCACTTTTTACTCCATAACAAGTCAAAGTGACTGAAAAATTGTAAATCAATGCGTCTTTTTACTGAAGCCAAAACAGACAAGAAGTCTGAAGCTAGAAAAACAACTTCCAAAAATAACAGCCCTTCAGTAAAAAGTTCTTTAGTAAAAGACACTACTACTGCAATAAATTGGATTTCGAACTCTCAGTACTTGCAATATAATCGAATAGGTTCAAAATAACATGACGGCATGTTATTTTCGTGACATACCTCACATCGACTATTTTATATTTCAAAACACATACGTTTCATGAAATGTGGTGACATAGTATGTGCCATTGACAAAGTAACATAGAAAACATAAGTAGTTCACCCCTCACACAAATGAGTGACTTATCCAATGCTATCAATTTACGAATAAAATAATGAGTGACACAGCTTACGCCGTTCACAAAATAACAGAGAACACCTTTAATACTCTTCAGTACCCAATGATATCCATTTACAAAGAAAGTGACCTAGAACACGTTTGATACTCGTCAGTATCCAACAATATCCATTCACAAAGAAAGCTCGTCCTGTCAGAGATGTGTCGCCGCAGGCGAAGGCCAACAAGAGCTCGCGTCGTCCACACGAGCATCGTCTGCCGCGTCCCGGCAGGGGCGCGTCGCTGAAGGCGAAGGCCCACAAGGCCTCGCATCGCTCCACGCGAGCGTCGTCTGCCGCGTCCCGGCAGAGGTGCGTTGCTACCGGCGAAGGCCCACAAGGCCTCGCGTCACTCCACGCGAGCGTCGTCTGTCACGTCCTGGCAGAGGCACGTTGCTACAGGCGAAGGCCCACAAGGCCTCGCGTCGCTCCACGCGAGCGTCGTCTGCCGCGTCCCGGCAGAGGCACGTTGCTACAGGCGAAGGCCCACAAGGCCTCGCATCGCTCCACGCGAGCGTCGTCTGCCGCGTCCCGGCAGAGGTGCATTGCTACAGGCGAAGGCCCACAAGGCCTCGCGTTGCTCCACGCGAGCGTCGTCTGCCGCGTCCCGGCAGAGGCGCGTTGCTGCAGGCGAAGGCCCACAAGGCCTCGCGTCGCTCCACGCGAGCGTCGTCTGCCGCGTCCCGGCAGAGGCGCGTCGCTACAGGCGAAGGCCCACAAGGCCTCACGTCGCTACACGCGAGCGTCGTCTGCCGCGTCCCGGCAGAGGCGCGTCGCTACAGGCGAAGGCCCACAAGGCCTCACGTCGCTACACGCGAGCGTCGTCTGCCGCGTCCTGGCAGAGGCGCGTCGCTACAGGCGAAGGCCCACAGGGCCTCACGTCGCTACACGCGAGCGTCGTCTGCCGTGTCCCAGCAGAGGCGCGTTGCTACAGGTGAAGGCCCACAAGGCCTCGCGTCGCTCCACGCGAGCGTCGTCTGCCGCGTCCCGGCAGAGGCGCGTTGCTACAGGCGAAGGCCCACAAGGCCTCGCGTCGCTCCACGCGAGCGTCGTTTGCCGCATCCCGGCAGAGGCGCGTTGCTACAGGCGAAGGCCCACAAGGCCTCGCGTCGCTCCACGCGAGCGTCGTCTGCCGCATCCCGGCAGAGGCGCGTTGCTACAGGCGAAGCCCCACAAGGCCTCGCGTCGCTCCACGCGAGCGTCTTCTGCCGCGTCCCGGCAGAGGCACGCCTCAGCACAGACAAGCGTCACTGCGATAGCTGTAAGGTTTGCGTGGTAGCTTCTAGAAAATAAGAATAAAAATTAAAACATTTCAAACAAAGGCCTGTTGTCTCATTTTCTTATTTACGTCACAAGAACTTCGTCATCAGAACTGCACTGCACGTATTTTCAAATCAGCTGGGCTAAAAAGCTATAAACACTAAACTTTTTACCTCCATAATGTTGCTCGATACTCGTCCGCAAATAACAACACAAAGTTACACTCGTTCGCCTTACCTGACCATCTACCAAATGATCGCATAACCCTGAGTAGCTAAAATACTTTTTCATATATAGGTTACACCATCACTAATACAATTCATCGGTACTAATAATAAAATCACGTTCACGTAAAATATGACAAAAATCTTTTTCAAGGGTAGTTTTGAAAAACTTCTACCGTGAAATACGATATTTCAACTCTCCAACAACCTATACCGTAAAGGCAACAAAATAATCGGATCACTGAATACACTCCATAGGCTTCTTAATCACCTCACTCAAAACAACACTGCTGGCTGTACTGTATAAAGCTAGATCAACAACAAATGAATGTGTTACTGTTAGAACATGAAGCTGAAGGAAGTACTCTTTGATTCCAATCCCAGCGTACACTTGGTATGATCACAGCGCTCGTACTGCGACTCCTGGAACAATCGTTATCCAACAACCAACCAAAAATAGGTCTACTTTATTTTTTGTTAAAATAAAAAATTAAGCATAAAGCTGATGAAATATCAAATCTCTAATTTAGATTAGAAAAACAGACAGAGAATGGATAGGAATCCCACTTCAGAAGTAAGCGGTTTCGATTAAATCGACATCAAAAAATAACAATCAACAAAATAATTTAATTATCACTCAATTTATAATCATCAAAAATCTAAAAGCAATAAAATATAATTCAAAAATAATGTGGGCAGAGTAACAGTAAGTATTGGGAGTTGTTTTGCCTACGGCGTCTGAAGCGCAAGTGAGTCCGGGTCTTTTTTTTTTTTTTTTTTTTTTTTTTTTTTCGAATGGACTAAATGCTGGTGATCGTCTGACGATTCTTACAGCGCTACCGAACAATGGCGAGCGCGGAAGGCGCTCAACCGGTAAAGTTAGGTTGGGGCAACAAACGCAAGGGCACCGCTATGGTACGACCTCGACTTGGGCTGTTGCCAGGGTGGGGGTTTAAATCTAGATTAGGCCCCGAGTGGGCGGGCGCTAAGGGACGTCTTCGACCTCGCCGGCGAGGTCGGTGAATCTGTATAGTGTTTACTCTGTCCGAATTAGATGACTCGATCGCTTCCGCGTTAGCAGTTGCGATCTCATCATCGGGATCACCAAGGATATGCCTTGGTCTACGGAGGGATCTATCGACGGGAGGGTCGATAGGATAATCGGGCATCGTAGAAACAAGAGGGTTCGGGTGGTGGGGAGCTGAGTCATAGTATCGCCTAGAGGCGAGCTTAATGAAATTGGCAATCGACTCGAGACCTAGATCGCGATGGAGATCGATATTGCGCATATACCAAGGCGCACCAGTGGCTTTGCGCAAAAATCGATTTTGGACATGTTGGAGGATAATAATGGACGAAGAGTGGGCGAATGCCACAGATGAATAAGTCAGGACGGGACGGATACAAGTTTTGTAAAGTGTCACCTTATTTCTAAGGGACATTTTACTCTCTTTGCATAGGAGACTATGGAGTCGTCCAAGCATGAATTTGGCGCGGTTACTAACCTTTCTGATATGTTCGTTGAAGTTCAGGCGACGATCAAGAATGACGCCTAAATAGCGTGCTGACTTAGCCCAGGGAATGGGTTCGTCGAAGAGGGTGATGGGGCGAGGTTTGGGGAAGCCCTTTGAAAAGAACACTGCTGTGCTTTTTGTGGGGTTTACCTCAATTCGCCACTTACGGAACCATACACCTAGTGCAGTGAGGGCGGCTTGCAGCTTTATACATACCCGATCGGGGTTCCGATCAGATGCATACAAGGCTGTGTCGTCCGCAAAAAGGGCAATTTCCACCTGATGGGTGCGGGGGATGTCGCTGGTATACAGCGTGAACAGAAGGGGAGAGAGTGCGGAGCCCTGGGGGACTCCGGCTCTGATGGGTCTGGGGTCCGAAAGGGAACCCTCGATGCGGTAGCGAAAGCTGCGATTTAAAAGGAAGTCTCGTAAGATGAGTACGAGCCTAACTGGCACACCAAGTTTGTATAGCTTGTAAATCAAGCCATTGTGCCAGACTTTATCGAAAGCCTTCGCTACATCGAGAAAGACAGCACCAGTATCTGCAGGCCAGGTATGGTGGCGTCTAGTTAGCACGTGTTCCGTGAAGCGAAGCACTTGCTGGAGGCAAGAGTGTCTCGGACGAAAACCAAACTGCTCGTCAGGGAGTAGTTGGTGCTCGTTGACATGTGACCAGAGACGTTTCAAAAGAAGACGTTCATAGATTTTCCCCAGAGAGCTGAGGAGACTGATAGGACGGTAGCTGGAAGGCTCTGACGCCTTTTTGCCTGGTTTGGGGATGCCGATGACGGTGGCTTCCTTCCAGGCATCGGGGAAAGTACAAGTCGCCATAGCCGCATTGAAGATGCTAACTAGGAGGTAAACTAGAGCAAGGGGGAAACGCTTGAGAACCTTGTTGCTGATACCGTCAGCGCCAGGGGCTTTTCGCGGATGGAGGTCTTTGATTATCGCCTGAACCTCAGAAGCCTTAATGAGAGGTAAGGGAGGATCGGGGGGAGGCAGAGAAGTCAGGTGTTCAACTTCGTCGTTCACCAAAGCGAGATGGACAGGATCAACGGGTTCGAGACTCGGGGAGCATTGCGACTCGAGGCTTTCTGCTAGGCAGTCGGCCTTTTCATCGTCGTCGAATGCAAGAGATTTGTCTGGTCGGGAGAGGGGGGGCATGACTGAGATAGTGTCTGCTTTCATTGACCGAGCCAGCTTCCAGTAAGCCTGGTGAGTTGGCTCGATCCCTGAGAGCAGGTTATCCCAGTCGTTATTGGAATGTTCGCGAATACGTCTCTGAACTTCGCAGCGCAGAGAGCGTAGACGGTCACGGTTGTCTACAGAGGGCCAAGAGCTGTAATGTCGGGTCGCTGCGTTCTTCTCCGTGATCAACCGTCTCACATCATCTGGCAGAGCCGAGCGACGGTATGACGTCGCTGGCACCTGTTTCGATGATCCGCTGATAGCGGATGTGACATGATTGGTCAGAGAGTCGACTGCAACAGTAATGTCGTCTGGGGACTTTATGTCGTCGGGGATCCTGTCCAACTCGGGTGAATGTATAGACTCGAGAGCTTTCCCGAGCTTATACCATTGCACCACGGTCTTAGTGAGAGGGATCGGGTCGGCAGGGGGGCCTAAGCGTAAGAGCACGGGGCGGTGGTCAGAGTCTAGTTCGTGAAGCGTTTCTATTGAGCGCAACCGTAGGGCTACGTTCTGTAGCAACGCCATGTCAAGGATGTCAGGTCTACAACTAACTCGATGAGGGTAATGAGTCGGGGTCATTGGAGGAATTACGTCGAAGTTAAGATCGTCGGCAAGGGTCTCGAGAAGTCTGCCATTGGGATTGGTGCTAAGACAATTCCAAAGGAGGTTTTTACAGTTAAAGTCGCCCGCCAGAATGACGGAGCTACCAAGATTTAGGAGGGCCTCAAGATCACTCTTCAACAGAGTTTTTGAAGGGGGCAAATAACAAGATGCTATGATAATTGAATGATGACCGGTCATCGCTAATCTACAAACGGAGGCTTCTAAGTCTTGCAACGGAGGACAGTCGATAGGTATGCAGTGCAAGGACCTTCTGTAATAGATGAGGGTGCCGCCTTTTGGGCGGCTGGTTCTATCGTCACGCACCATCTGGTAGTTAGCAATACTGGGATTGCGATGGTGCGGTTTCAAGAAGGTTTCTTGCACTAGCATTATGTCGACTTGATGTTTAATTAAAAAGTCCTGAACTAAAGCACGTTGTGGCTTGAGATCGTCGGCGTTGAAGAACGCTAACGAGACGGAGCGGGGTTTGAGCCTCTCTTTTTGTACAATCATATTGATTGATTAAAAAGAGAGGTTATTGACGGCGGCCAAAAGCGCAGCCTGGTCTGCTAAGTACAGACACTTGTGGACTGGGCTAGGAAGGGCGCGGAAGACGCGGGCGAAATCTTCAGATCTCTTAAGGAGTTCGGTGAAGGGGAGGCCTTCTTCGTACAGGGGCTCTGTACGGCTATAAGACTGGCCCTGTGAAGGTTGGGGCCCGGGAGCGGGGAGTTTGCTTGAGGGCAAACGCTCCTGGGGGCGAGGGGGAGAGGGTTTAGCCTGACGGGCAGTACTGGTCGAAGGAAGGGGGCGAGACCACGCATTGTGGGGTGGAGATTGAGCGGGTACCATAGCCAGCTTTGGACTGGACTTGGTGTATTGAGGCGGCGGTTGCGGTTGCGAATGCGAACGCACCGGCAACGACCTCTGAGCCACCCGCTTGTTTACCTTGGGCGCCATCGGGCAACCGCGATAGTTCGCGGTATGACCGGTGGCGCGGCAAAGCACACAGCTGGGCGGCTCCGGGGCGTCGCGAGTGCGAGGGCAGTCAGCGGTGCCATGGTCGTCCAAGCACTTGACACAACGGGGGCGGGCGTAACAGTTGCGCGCAGAGTGGCCATAAAGTTGGCATCTGTGGCACTGAGAGGGGGAACCATTACGGTGTGGGGTTTCAACATGAATCCCAGAGAGGCCATTGACTGTCTTCAAATTGAAGATCGCCTTGCCTTCTGGGGAAAGAGTGAGAATGACGAGCACGAGCTCAAAAGGGGTTTTGGTTTTACCGCTATACATGCGGTGGACTTCCCTGACGGGGAAGCCCTGGGCGGTTAGGTCGGCTTTGATGGAGTCAGAGCCGAACTCAGCGGGGAGGCCGCGGATAACGACTCTAAGGAGTCGTTCGTCCTCCAGAGCATAGGTGTGGAAACCTATGCCCTGTTCCCGAAGGAAAGAGGTGAGGCGACGATGGTCGGTCGAGGACGGCACTTGGACTTTGATACCGTCCTTGGTGCTGCGGGCATTATTGTAGGTAATGCCGGAGATCCGGCAAGCGGTGGAGACGTTCTCCCATTTTTCCTTCTGGCGAAGGAAAATGGGAGGAGGAGGTTTCTCCCTCCTTGCTGTGGCGTTAACCGCAGAAGGTTGGGAGGAAGGCGGAGAGACTGGGGACGATGGGCGAGAAGAGAGAGGGCTGGGTCGAGCTGTCGCTTGTTTTGCGGGAGGCGCAGAGGAGGATTTGGACTTCTTACGCTTCCTCTTGCCTTGGACAACGGTGAAGCCAGAGTCCGAGGAGGAGTTAGCGTCCGAGTCATCTTCCGTGAGAGGAGAGGCGGGACGGGAGGCAGAGTCAGAATCCGCTTCCATAGCAGATTCGCGGTCAGAGTCATCCTCTGAGGGCGAGTGCCCATCGAGGGAGGAGGCGGATGAGGTTTGTGAAGAGGGGGAAGACACGGGGGACGGAGGACTGCGTTTTTTGGCCTGAAGGGCTTGGGTGGGTTTAGGTGTCTTAAGGACTGGGGTGTGCTTGGGGGCCTGAAGGGCTGGTTTGGGTTTGGGGGCCGGAAGGGCCGGGGTTTTCTTGGGGGCCTGAAGGGCCGGGGTTTGTTTGGGGGCCTGAAGGGCCAGGGTTTGCTTGGGGGCCTGAAGGGCCGGGGGGGAGGTTTTGATGGCCATAAGGGCCGGAATTTTACCTACGGGATTCTCAAATAGAATCCCTTCGACTAGGTGGGGGGCCTGTTGGTAGGCTTTCTGGAGGAGAAAGCCTAAATGATCTCTGCTGAAGGCAGAGATGTCGATGCCTAAACCGGGCGGGGGCGCGGTATGGATGAAGTCCATATCTCCCGGGTGGGAAAGCCCGGGAGGTGTGTGGGTGAGTGACCCTCTCCGCCGGGGTAGGCGGGGAGGGGGTGAGTTTCCTAGTGTCCTACCTATAAATGTGTCCTCCTTGCCGCTTTTTTCTCGGGCAATCGGGGTGTGTTCCTAATAGGACTGGCAGTCGGCTAGGAGATCCCCCAAGGCCGGTGGTCCAGACCCGACCGGATTCGGCGTTCCTCTGAGGGAGGAAAGACGGCGCTCCGGGTCCACGCCCAAACCAAGTTGGTATAACACCGCTGGGTCTCCCTTGGTTTGACCACTGAAGGTGGATTTCGTTTGACACAGTAGAAACAAACTGTTCGTCCGAAAATTGGACTACGATTTGCGTTCTGAAAAGAACGACTAAAACACACGTCAACGAAACCTTACCGCCCTGAAAAGGACGACAGAAACATAAGAATGCAGGAAACCGGCGCACTGATAAGTGCGGATTAGCGTGAGCCAATCACACGGCGCGGAGCTCAGGAACGCGGCGCGAAGCGCCAGTAGCTTGAGCGCCGGCGGCAGGTCCGGAGCGGGGTGCGGTGCGGGTGCGGCGGGCGGGGTGCCAGCGCAGGTAGTAGTCCGAGCAGGTAGCAGGGACCGGAGCGGAGACGTCCGTGCAGCTCTGCGACTGCAGCCGAAGTGAGTCCGGGTCAGGGGAGCGTCCTGCTTTTATAGCAATGGTGGCGTGACTCGTGACGTGACTCGTGACGTTTGTCCGCTCTTCGTTGATTGTAGTTTATAATCAGAATTAAATTATACTAGTAGTTCGCCCCGAACTAACATCTCATGATGCGACCCGACGAACGCATCAAAACTTTGAGTCGGTAGTAGTCAGAGGCAAGTCCAAACATTATTTTTGGACTTCTTTCTGACTACCGCCTACTAACTTGGTATGGTTACCAAGTTTCAACTCTATTGGCCTATTTATTGAAGAGTTCCGTTGAACAGACCTTGGCTCCATCATCAGACCTGGTCGTCGTCACCATTTTATGAGAACTGAGTACCTCCTTAATTTATTTCAAGAAAAAAAAATAAGGAAAAGCAAAGGAACTGGCCGACCAGTAGAAAAACCTTGATGTCAACGAAACTCTTAGAGATGGGAGCTCTTGGATCGCTGGTTATCTTAATTTAACTTTTTAAATTTTATCTCCAAAACCGAGCATCCCAAAACAAAAGTAAAAATTGTTTTGGAATTTCCAAACAAAGCCCTTTCATATGACATGTAACTTGGTATTTTTATGTAACTTTTTTTATTATTGCCCTCTTAAAAAACCCCATATCTCAAAAACCCTTCATCCGATTTTACTTATATGACTATTTCTCAAAAAGTTGTCCACTTTTAGAAATTTTAATTGTCCACTCATGAAAAACGTAATTTTTTAATGAAATGAATTTTCTTTTTAGAATTTGTTTTACTTAAATTGTTGTGCGGGTATATACTGTTTTAATAAGATCATATTAACACTGATAAAAGTTATAACAAAATAAAAAAATGAGTTTGTTTCGGACAGTAAATTAGCCCGTCATATAAAAAAAATATGTCCCCCTCCTGCTCAAGAGGTAAAAAGTCTTCATAAAACTTTTATTTGAAAATACTTAGAATGGGGTTTATTTGTTTCTACATATAAATAATATTTGACACTATTTAAAAACACAACCAAGCTTCTAATTGTCTTTTTTAATATTTAAAATTCAAAAATATTAAATGTCTCACAATTTTTGAATTAATTTCATGACACATTTCTTGACGCTATTTAACACCATCAAACCATTTCCCGAAGTTTAAATTTGTTTTTTGCGGATGGCAATCCTGTTGGATTCCATAGACAATGAGGAAATCGTGCCACCATTTTGTTTTTAGCTGTCAGTTAACCAAACAGTCGAAGCGTCTGAAGTGGAATACAATAATAAAATATTTCCTGACGTGATTTGGACCCAAAAAGTAAGTAATATTATGATCATATACATGCAAAACTTTGTGAGTAAAGTGATAAGTAGTCAGAAACCCTTTGCTGTTAGATCCAATAGATCATTTCGATGTAATTACAAATATACGATTGCATGCTTGATTTTCCTCACAAAATTTCGTGACAATTTCCTGACGTCAAGAAATTTTGGATGTTTCATGCCAAAACGCTGTCATAATACTAATATATAGGTATGATTTGTTTTTTTTTATCAGCAGGACATAACTGTAATTTTAGTTGTTGACCAAACCACCAGCCGAAGAGATAATAAGTAGATACAACACACTGTACTGCAACTATAAAAACAATTATACAACGCGTTTCAACGCATTACATCAGTTAACACCTCAGCGCAGATAAATAATTATTATAAATTTAGTAATATTATTTAAAAAAAAACTGTAACTTGTTGTAGATGCCTATGACAGCTACAGAACGGCAAAAAAATATATTGAGAAATTGAAACGAGAAAACCCAGAGAAGTACGAAGATAAAAGAAAAAACCAACAAAAAAGGTGAAAGATAGACAAAAAAAGGACAAAAGTTTGACTGACGAAGAAAAACAAAAGAGAAAAGAGAAGAATAATGCTACGAAAACAAAACAACCTAAACAACAAGACAAAGAACAAGAAGAACTACTAAAAAATAACATAGAATTGCGTAGGAAAAATTCAGTTCTGGAAAAAAAGGTTTCACTATTAAATAAACAAATTAAAACGCTCAAAAAAACAATAAATCGATACAAGTTCAAAGTGGATAACTTATGAAGCTGAAACTGGCAGCCAAAAAGTAGCAGCCAAACGTCCAGGGCCGGACTAAGTGTGAAATACCATTTCAAAAATGAAATTTCTATAACTATATGTCAGCTATAGTATAGTAAGCGGTTTCGATTAAATCGACATAAAAAAATAACAATCAACAAATTAATTTAATTATCACTCAATTTATAATCACCAAAAATCTAAAATCAATAAAATATAATTCAAAAATAATGTGGGCAGAGTAACAGTAAGTATCGAGAGTTGTTTTGGCTACGGCGTCTGAAGCGCAAGTGAGTCCGGGTCAAGGGAGCGTTCGGCTTTTATAGCAATGGTGGCGTGACTCGTGACGTTTGTCCGCTCTTCGTTGATTCGGCTTCTCCTGACACGTGGTCGTCCTCGACCACAGTTATCTTTTACAGCTCTGGAAGTTCATCAATGGTGCCTGGAACTAACTGAGATGGACCAGCAGGGGTGTCTTCAACGGCTGAAAGCATAGAAAACACAAAATTAGCATAGTCCCTTTTTGTTAACCAGAATATACAGATGGTCTGCATATCCTGAACAGACAGAGGCGCCAAGTTAGCATGTCTCGCACGAGCCATTGCTCAAGTGCACCAGTAACGACAGAGGCGCCAAGTTAGCATGTCTCGCACGAGCCATTGCTCAAGTGCACCAGTAACGACAGAGGCACCCAGTTAGCTTGTCTCAGCACTTCAGCAGAGCTTGTAGCTCAGTGCTTCAGTGTTCATCAACGACAGAGGCGCCAAGTTAGCATGTCTCGCCTGCGAGATCATCTGACATTATTATCATCATCGAGACATTATCTGGATTGAGCTAGTAGCTCCTGAGCTACTAGCTCAATCCAGATAATGTAATGCAATGTATAAAAATAAACTGATGTGTGTTCAAACTTTGACTTTTTGTTCTGTTTTGTTTTGTAACAAGTGTGATCGTAGGTACACATATACACATATCATAAAAATGTTCAACCATTAAACTGCAAAGAGATTCGACCAATCATCATCAGTCTCGCACAATAATTAACTAGGTACTTAGACTGGATTTTTCAACCTGCTGCACCTGCTGTTTACTTCACAGCGATGACGTCATTCGGTCGAAACTAGATAAAAAATTAATTCATAATACGGCCGTTCCTGAAAGCACGTCGTCCGCGACCGCATGATCTCCGTCGAAGATCCCTCTCACACAACATCAGATCTTCTGAAACACACAAAATAACAAACTTGAAACTCATAGCTGTCTGAAGTCTGAAGCTAACAAAGTCTGAAAGCAAATATATTTGGAACTTACTCCAAAATCAAAGTGACTTCAAAATATTAATAAAAAGCAATTGGTCATTTTTATTAAGCTAACAGCACTACTAGGTACTTTGAACTTTTTACTCCATAACAAGTCAAAGTGACTGAAAAATTGTAAATCAATGCGTCTTTTTACTGAAGCCAAAACAGACAAGAAGTCTGGAAAACAGCTTCCAAAAATAACAGCCCTTCAATAAAAAGGTCTTTAGTAAAAGACACTACACTGCAATAAATTGGATTTCGAACTCTTACTACTTGCAATATAATCGAATAGGTTCAAAATAACATGACGGCATGTTATTTTCGTGACATACCTCACATCGACTATTATAAATTTCATAAGACATACGTTTCATGAAATGTGGTGACATAGTATGAGCCATTCACAAAGTAACATAGAAAACATAAGTAGTTCACCCCTCACACAAATGAGTGACTTATCCAATGCTATCAATTTACGAATAAAATAATGAGTGACACAGCTTACGCCGTTCACAAAATAACAGAGAACACCTTTAATACTCTTCAGTACCCAACGATATCCATTTACAACGAAAGTGACCTAGAACACGTTTGATACACGTCAGTATAGAACGATATCCATTCAAAAAGAAAGCTCGTCCTGTCAGAGATGTGTCGCTACAGGCAAAGGTCCATAAGGCCTCACGTCGCTACACGCGAGCGTCGTCTGCCGCATCCCGGCAGAGGCGCGTCGCTACAGGCGAGGGCCCACATGGCCTCGCGTCACTCCACGCGAGCGTCGTCTGCCGCGTCCTGGCAGAAGCGCGTCGCTACAGGCGAAGGCCCGCAAGGGCTCACGTCGCTCCACGAGCGTAGCGTGCCGCGTCCCGTCAGAGGCGCGTTTCAGCACAGATGAGCGTCGCTGCAAGACCTGCGAGAGCTCACCGGCAGTGGTGAAGGTTTGCGTGTTAGCTTCTAAAAAATAAGAATAAAAATTAAAACATTTCAAACAAAGGTTTGTTGTCTTATTTTCTTAGCACCAATATGTTGGCTTTGTAATAAGAACCTTAGCCATCAGAACTGCTCTGCACGTATCTGTAAATCAGCTGGGCTAAAAAGCTATAAACACTAAACTTTTTACCTCCATAATGTTGCTCGATACTCGTCCGCAAATAACAACACAAAGTTACACTCGTTCGGCTTACCTGACCATTTACCAAATGATCGCTTAACCCTGAGTAGCTAAAAACACTTTTTATTAAACCATCACAAATATAATTCATCGGCACCAATAATAAAAGATCGCGTTCATGTAAAATATGACAAAAATCTATTTCAAGGGTAGTTTTGAAAAACTTCTACCGTGAAATACGATATTTCAACTCTCCAACAACCTATACCGTAAAGGTAACAAAATAATCGGATCAAAGTTAGATGTAAAAACTTTGGCATAGCACTGAATACACTCCATAGGTTTCTTGATCACCTCAATCAAAACCACGCCGCTGGCTGTATAAAACTCAAACAACAAATAAATATATTACTGTTAGAACATGAAGCTGAAGGAAGTACTCTTTGATTCCAATCCCAGCGTACACTTGATATGATCACAGCGCTCGTACTGCGACTCCTGGAACAATCGTTATCCAACAACCAACCAAAAATAGGTCTACTTTATTTTTTGTTAAAATAAAAAATTAAGCAAAAGCTGATGAAATATCAAATCTCTAATTTAGATTAAGAAAACAGATAGAGAATGGATAGGAATCCCACTTCTGAAGTAAGCGGTTTCGATTAAATCGACATAAAAAAATAACAATCAACAAATTAATTTAATTATCACTCAATTTATAATCACCAAAAATCTAAAATCAATAAAATATAATTCAAAAATAATGTGGGCAGAGTAACAGTAAGTATCGAGAGTTGTTTTGGCTACGGCGTCTGAAGCGCAAGTGAGTCCGGGTCAAGGGAGCGTTCGGCTTTTATAGCAATGGTGGCGTGACTCGTGACGTTTGTCCGCTCTTCGTTGATTGTATCATAATGATGTGTGGTATATAGTGTATGTGGTGTATGGTGTTGCAAGAGTCCAGGAAATAGAAAAAACGTGTATTTTTTTAAAGTTTTTTTTTATAAGTTTTGTAATTGATTCCGCTCCCTTAAAATTCATGCATACATCCATAACAGATCTCCACTGGAAGGTCTCCAGCAATTTTCATAAAATTCTATCGTTGCAAGAGTCCAAGAAATCGAAAAAACTTTTTTTTTTTCAATATTTTATAACTTTTGTTTTTGATTCCGCTCCCTCAAAATTCATGCTCAGATCCATAACAGACCTCCATGGGAAGGTCTATAGCAATTTTCAGAAAATTCTACCGTTGCAGGAGTCCAGGAGATAGTAACAGCCAAATCGAAAAATGACTTATTTTTAAATATTTTATAACTTTTGTTTTTGATTCCGCTCCCTCAAAATTCATGCTAACATCCATTAAAGACCTTCATTGGAAGGTCTCCAGTGATTTTCAGAAAATTCTGTCGTTGCAAGAGTCTAGGAAATAGAAAAAACGTGTATATTTTTAAAGTTTTTTTTTATAACTTTTGTAATTGATTCCGCTCCCTTAAAATTCATGCATACATCCATAACAGACCTCCATTTGAAGGTCTCCAGCAATTTTCAGAAAATTCTACCTTTGCAGGAGTCCAGGAGATAGTAACAGCCAAATCGAAAAATGACTTATTTTTAAATATTTTATTACTTTTGTTTTTAATTCCGCTCCCTCAAAATTCATGCTCAGATCCATAATAGACCTCCATGGAAAGGTCTATAGCAATTTTCAGAAAATTCTACCGTTGCAGGAGTCCAGGAGATAGTAGCGGCCAAATCGAAAAATAACTTTTTTTTCAATATTGTGAAACTATTGTTTTTTATTCCGCTCCCTTAAAATTCATGCATACATCCATAACAGACCTCCACTGGAAGATCTCTAACAATTTTCAAAAAAATCTATCGTTGCAGGAGTCCAGGAGATAGTAGCAGCCAAATCGAAAAATGACTTTTTTAAAAGTTTTGGACTCCTGCAACGATATAAATTTCTGAAAATTGCTAGAGACCTCCTTATGGAGGTCTGTTATGGATGTAAGCATGAATTATGAGGGAGCGGAATCAAAAACAAAAGTTATAATATATTGAAAAAAAAAGTCATTTTTTGATTTGGCTGTTACTATATCCTGGACTCCTGCAACGGTAGAATTTTCTGAAAATTGCTATAGACCTTCCCATGGCGGTCTGTTATGGATCTGAGCATGAATTTTGAGGGAGCGGAATCAAAAACAAAAGTTATAAAATATTAAAAAAAAAGTCATTTTTCGATTTGGCTGTTACTATCTCCTGGACTCCTGCAACGGTAGAATTTTCTGAAAATTGCTATAGACCTTCCCATGGAGGTCTATTATGGATCTGAGCATGAATTTTGAGGGAGCGGAATTAAAAACAAAAGTTATAATATATTGAAAAAAAAAAAGTTTTTTCGATTTTCTGAACTCTTGCAACGATAGAATTTTCTAAAAATTGCTGGAGACCTTCCAATGGAGGTCTGTTATGGATGTATGCATGAATTTTAAGGGAGCGGAATCAATTACAAAATTTATAAAAGAAAACTTTAAAAAAATACACGTTTTTTCTATTTCCTAGACTCTTGCAACGACAGAATTTTCTGAAAATCACTGGAGACCTTCCAATGAAGGCCTTTAATAGATGTTAGCATGAATTTTGAGGGAGCGGAATCAAAAACAAAAGTTATAAAATATTAAAAAAAAGTCATTTTTAGATTTGGCTGTTACTATCTCCTGGACTCCTGCAACGGTAGAATTTTCTGAAAATTGCTATAGACCTTCCTATGGAGGTCTATTATAGATCTGAGCATGAATTTTGAGGGAGCGGAATTAAAAACAAAAGTTATAATATATTGAAAAAAAAAAAGTTTTTTCGATTTTCTGAACTCTTGCAACGATAGAATTTTCTAAAAATTGCTGGAGACCTTCCAATGGAGGTCTGTTATGGATGTATGCATGAATTTTAAGGGAGCGAAATCAATTACAAAAGTTATAAAAGAAAACTTTAAAAAAATACACGTTTTTTCTATTTCCTAGACTCTTGCAACGACAGAATTTTCTGAAAATCACTGGAGACCTTTCAATGAAGGCCTTTAATGGATGTTAGCATGAATTTTGAGGGAGCGGAATCAAAAACAAAAGTTATAAAATATTTAAAAAAAGTCATTTTTAGATTTGGCTGTTACTATCTCCTGGACTCCTGCAACGGTAGAATTTTCTGAAAATTGCTATAGACCTTCCTATGGAGGTCTATTATAGATCTGAGCATGAATTTTGAGGGAGCGGAATTAAAAACAAAAGTTATAATATATTGAAAAAAAAAAGTTTTTTCGATTTTCTGAACTCTTGCAACGATAGAATTTTCTAAAAATTGCTGGAGACCTTCCAATGGAGGTCTGTTATGGATGTATGCATGAATTTTAAGGGAGCGAAATCAATTACAAAAGTTATAAAAGAAAACTTTAAAAAAATACACGTTTTTTCTATTTCCTAGACTCTTGCAACGACAGAATTTTCTGAAAATCACTGGAGACCTTTCAATGAAGGCCTTTAATGGATGTTAGCATGAATTTTGAGGGAGCGGAATCAAAAACAAAAGTTATAAAATATTTAAAAAAAGTCATTTTTAGATTTGGCTGTTACTATCTCCTGGACTCCTGCAACGGTAGAATTTTCTGAAAATCACTGGAGACCTTCCAATGAAGGCCTTTAATAGATGTTAGCATGAATTTTGAGGGAGCGGAATCAAAAACAAAAGTTATAAAATATTTAAAAAAAGTCATTTTTAGATTTGGCTGTTACTATCTCCTGGACTCCTGCAACGGTAGAATTTTCTGAAAATTGCTATAGACCTTCCCATGGAGGTCTTTTATAGATCTGAGCATGAATTTTGAGGGAGCGGAATTAAAAACAAAAGTTATAATATATTGAAAAAAAAAAAAGTTTTTTCGATTTTCTGGACTCTTGCAACGATAGAATTTTCTAAAAATTGCTGGAGACCTTCCCATGGAGGTCTGTTATGGATGTAAGCATGAATTATGAGGGAGCGGAATCAAAAACATAAGTTATAAAATATTTAAAAAAAAGTCATTTTTCGATTTGGCTGTTACCATCTCCTGGACTCCTGCAACGGTAGAATTTTCTGAAAATTGCTATAGACCTTCCCATGGAGGTCTATTATGGATCTGAGTATGAATTTTGAGGGAGCGGAATTAAAAACAAAAGTTATAATATATTGAAAAAAAAAAAGTTTTTTCGATTTTCTGGACTCTTGCAACGATAGAATTTTCTAAAAATTGCTGGAGACCTTCCAATGGAGGTCTGTTATGGATGTATGCATGAATTTTAAGGGAGCGGAATCAATTACAAAATTTATAAAAGAAAACTTTAAAAAAATACACGTTTTTTCTATTTCGTAGACTCTCGCAACGACAGAATTTTCTGAAAATCACTGGAGACCTTCCAATGAAGGCCTTTAATGGATGTTAGCATGAATTTTGAGGGAGCGGAATCAAAAACAAAAGTTATAAAATATTTAAAAAAAGTCATTTTTAGATTTGGCTGTTACTATCTCCTGGACTCCTGCAACGGTAGAATTTTCTGAAAATTGCTATAGACCTTCCTATGGAGGTCTATTATGAATCTGAGCATGAATTTTGAGGGAGCGGAATTAAAAACAAAAGTTATAATATATTGAAAAAAAAAAAAGTTTTTTCGATTTTCTGGACTCTTGCAACGATAGAATTTTCTAAAAATTGCTGGAGACCTTCCAATGAAGGCCTTTAATGGATGTTAGCATGAATTTTGAGGGAGCGGAATCAAAAACAAAAGTTATATAAAATATAAAAATAAGTCATATTAGACTTGGCTGCTACCATCTCCTGGACTCCTGCAACGATAGAATTGTCTGAAAATTGCTAGAGACCTTCCCATGAAGGTCTGTTATAGATCTAAGCATGAATTTTGAGGGAGCGGAATCAAAAACAATAGTTATGAAATATTAAAAAAAAAAGATTTCCTGATTGATTTCCTGGACTCCTGCAACGATAGAATTTCCTGAAAATTACTGGAGACCCTATAATTGATGTCTTGTATAGACCTAAGCTTGAATTTCGACAGAGCGCAATCCAAAACTTATGAATTCCTAAAAGAAGACAACTGTTGTCGGAGTATTTTGTATTATTAAAAGTTTTTTTGATCCTGTTGGGGCATAAATGGTATCACAATTGTTGCTAGAACTGACACCTAGCGTTAAATAGATAAGTTTAGAAATTTTAATTATAATATTCGTAAGTCTTAATTCGGCCCTGGATTTTTATGTTTGGCTGCTACTATTTGGCTGCCAGTTTCAGCTTCATGATAACTTGCAAAGCAAAATCGAAGCTTACGATGATTTACGATTACTAATGAATGACGAACAAGTACAAAATAAAGACAGTGAACTACAACTTGTTAATGCCGCGACGCCGCTAACGATAATAAGTGTAAAAGAAATTTAAATTTGTTGTATTTAAAAATAAATTTAATTAATATGACCAATAAGTGTTTAATTTTGAGTTACTTGATTCCTATGACAGGTTGTATGATGTCGTCCTTAGTGTCGATAATTTCTTGACGTTTCTTGACAAACTGATTTCTTGACAATTTCATGACGGGACACTTTTTTGAGAATAGGTCATATACTTACCAGTAAATTTCTCAAGTTCAAGCTATCGACATATCAAATTTCATGCTGATCGGATCAACGGTTCTAAAGTTATCGCCAGACAAACATACATACATACATACATACATACATAAAATGCCAAATCGCTCAAGTTGAAACTAAGATCTTCGTTCGCTTCGCTCACTCGATCAAATATTATTATTATTTATTGTTACTGTAACTTCTTCTTTCGAGTCAATGGCAATACAGACTTTATATGACGTCAGACCAGTTAGGAGGCGACCTCAAT
Source organism: Chloroclysta siterata (assembly GCA_932294275.1). Classification (NCBI taxonomy): domain Eukaryota; kingdom Metazoa; phylum Arthropoda; class Insecta; order Lepidoptera; family Geometridae; genus Chloroclysta; species Chloroclysta siterata. Next base: position 11,029,365 of record OW028598.1, read on the forward strand.
ATCTCGTCCGGTTGGCTGGTTTAGGTCCTCGCGTGTGCAGGTGGTCGGGCACAAGGGAAAGGACAGCAGGTGCTCCATCGACTGTGTTTTTCCACTGCTACACTCGCTCTGGGATGGGTCGATGTAACCCCATTTGGCAAGGTTTTCTCTGCAGCAGTCAACTTGAGTCCTCAGCCGATTGAGAGACTTCCAGGTTGACCACTGCAGTTCGTGGCCAGGGGGCAAGTGCACTGGTGTAGGGGTTGGAAAGGGGGGAACTTGGCTTTTAGGTATCGAGGTCGTTGACCGCAGAAAACTCTTACGGCTCTTTAAGCGGACTGGAGGTGGCTGATAACGTGACTGTAACGATGTCATGGGTGTCGCAGTTGCTGCGTTGTCGCGTACTGGTGTCACGGAAGACTAGCATTATAGTAGCGTATGCTGCTATAGCATTTATGCTGAGTGACGGCCAATTTATGTCACTTACTTACTTTTAATGTATTTTCTTGTATTTTTATAAACTGTATACGTGAGGCATAATTAAGTGATTTTGTATTGTATTGTATTGTATTGTATGTGGACCTCTTCAAGCTGATGATGATATATCTATTACCTCGAACATTAAACCGTTAAATTATTTTTATCTCCACGCAACAAGCATCCCTTCTAATAGCATGAGTCCACTTCAACAGTTGTCTTGTAGAGATCGCTGTTTACCGATAATACCTCCCATTGTACTAAGTAGATTTAAGTTGAAATTTTTGTTATATCCATAGTATATAATTGTGTGTAATAAAGTATTTTCTATCTATCTAAACCACTATTCATTTATATTCATTTATATAAGACCGAATATTCATTCGGTCTTTATGGTGTCACGTCACGTCACGTCACGTCACGTCACGTCACGTCACGTCACGTCACGTCTTTATGGTGTTTTTTGTTACTAAACCAAAACCTTATGTTCTTGCAAACCACAGTGTGTTTAACCTCAATTCAAGCAGCTTTGCTGTGTTTTGGTTTGACGTGAGTGGGTGCCGGTGAAGTTACAGGCACATGAGTCATAACCTCTGTATGCCTGAAGAAGATAGACGCAGGGCAGTACAACCCGTCCCTATCTTGCGGTAGGTGATGGTATTGGTAGGTAGGTGATGGTGATGGCACTTAACATCAGGTGGGTTATCTGCTTCATAGGTAGGTATAGATAGGTATATATATCAGTAGTAAAAAAACGCTCAACTCCACAATATTGCTCAAAAAAACTCACACTAATTTTATTCCCAAAAATGTTATATCGTCGCCGTAGAGCGAAAAGTCATTAAATAGCTTTTTGGCCTTTTGAGATACGAAGCTTTAAAGTTTTACAAACTAAAAAAAAATATTACTTGGATATGGTTTATGATATTGCTTATTTTAAGGTCTTATCTTTTAGAAAATGTATAAAGGGTTATGCTTATGTCACAAAAATGAGGATAAAGTTGTGTTTTTCAGAGATAATGATGAAAAACTAAATTAGTTACTTTTTCCCCTCAAATACTTGACCGGGGTTTTAGTTATTGATTTGTAAAATGGAGATGGTGATTTTTTGCCCACATAATGATCCTTATAAAAGATAATAACTTTATTTAGTTAGAATGGAACTAGTATTTGGAAATTCAAAGGGTGTTTCAGTACATAAATCTAGCTTATTATTTTGCAATTATAGCTTATTTTATTAGATTATCAAGATGATAAAGTGAGTATTTAAAAAACAGGTTGCAATTATTTCTAAGATTTATTGAGAAAATCACAGTAGCATACAAAAACAGACCAGGATAAGCCCAACACTGAATTTTGACATGCTTAGAAAAAAAACAGTGTTAAGTTAAAGCAAATTAATAACCTGATCAATTGTTTAATAAGGTAACATTTTAAACCATTCAACATTCTAAATTATGCACCTTCACTTTGCTCTGTAGCATCTGCCACCAATAGCCTATCTATCACGTCTTTGCTGGTAGGTAGAGATAGATACCAATCATTTAATTCTTGAGGAACAATCCCTTTGCGACAAAGACCAATAAGATATTATTTCTTGGTTTCTGAAATCGGAAGAGGAGCCCTTCTTGGAGTCTTCATTTTGTTCCAATTCGAGGAACTACGTACTTTCATTTTTTTTTTAAACACGTCACATTCGGAGTAAGACTCTTCGTGAGTGTAGCGGAATTTAAGGAAATTGCTTGTCAAACCACAGATGATTGCTTTTCACCCACATAATCTTCTTTCCATCTTTGTCCTAGCTTATGTTTATGGCGAACTTTGAATTCAACGCTCTAACAACAAGCATTTTATTATAGGTCGATTCCTTGACTACATAAGAAGGTGCTAATTCTCGGTGTCTCTTCGATGGAGCACGACACATGGTTGACTTCCACTCAATAATCGAGTAAACCGGCCTATGTCTTTGCTATTTTTCAATAGCGCTATGCATTAAGCCTTATTACATGTATACCTAGTATCTTTATAGTAGATGGCATCTTCGTAATCCACCAGTTTATTGCACTTATACACCAATTTATTGCACTATTTCTACACTACCTCTTTGGCTATTGACTTCGTTCCAGGTTATGCAGAATGCTTCATTAGGAGATTTTGCTGTATGAATTGTGTAGTTCATTACCCTTACACATTTCTAGGAAGAACGATTCTGAGCCCTCTTCATCCACCGACTTCTCGTGATCTTAACAATTTCGTCAGTCCATCGGGTAGGAGGGCGGCTCACGCTTCGTTTTCCTGTTTGTGGACTTCATTTGATAATCTTTATTCCCCAACGGTTGTCAGTTCTTCGAGCTATATGACCTGCCTATTACCATTTCAACTTGCTGATTCTGCGAGCTATATTGGCTACCCTGTTTTCTTACGGATTTTATTATAGCTCTCCATAGCCCGTTGTGCGACTGGTTAAAGACTTTCGTCTTGAGGCTCTGCGGTATCTGTGATGAGAAGATGTGGTGTAACTTCCCGAACTGCCCATCCGAATGGTTTAGTTGTGAACGTTCTTGTATAGTAAAGGATTCTAACACCACAAACAGGAATGTGCAACGTTGATTGCATGTCAGTTGTAACAATCAGATAAATTTCGTCGTTAATAGACCGCTGTTTGTCAAGTTATTTGGCAGCATAAGCCACATTTTTTCTCGCAACCTGAGCTATCGTTAGGGTGTCTTAGAAGAGTAGGAACAGTGCATCGTAGGGCACGATCCTATCGTGCGTGACTTACTGAGTAAAGTGGGCCATCTGCTAGTTACATAAAAAAAGTCTTATCAACTGTTTCTGTGCCAAGTAATCCTTAGTTTTCAGTAGTCTTCGCAGAGTTTAACTCTTTCTTCTAAAAGCTAATTAAGCAAAGGTAACGGCATTTTAAGTTGCATTTCACAGGTCTAGGCTTCTTTGCGGGCATGGTATTACCCCTTTTTCCCGGATAAGGTTAACATTTGCTTATGAGATTTAGCTTAGTTCTTTTTACTTTCTGGGATCTTATTTTCGTTCTGGGATCGCTTTTCTTCCAACGCTTTGAATCAGTCTTATCATTTGCAATGGGAGCATTGGATGCAGATGTGGAGTTTTACTGTACATCATCGCGAACAGGAGAACTGGCCACTGGTTGGATACCGCTTATATTAGAATACGGACTCTTAGGCACAGCATCATTTTCTTCAACAGGGGTGAGCTGGTCATCGATGTCCATAGCGCGTCGCCTCGGGCACCACAAGCGCCCCGAATAAAAGTCACCACACGCTCAGGTGGCGATTTCAAAGACATAAAACTCATTAAGTGGCGTGCAAAAATCACTATGCAGTAATAGACGTACGGACATGTTCTTAGAATAATCATCAAAATATAAGGACGACAATTCGAAACAGAACTTTGCGATCCTAATAATAGGAAATAACTGATTAAATAGGATTAAAGATTTATCGCTCAACGCTTCTATAGTGTAAACTATTTGAAACGTCCATCGATTAGTTACTAAGTGGACTTAGTTAGTTTTCGCTCACATATTTTGTGTCGAACCATTCATTTTAAAACTAATCAAGTTACTTTAGTTATTTTGAGAATAGATAAATATTAGCTATGGACTGTTATTTAAAAGGGGAAAAGTAGCTAACCCGATTTAGGTATAGATTTGTAAATACTTCTATGATGATAAAAATGTTTAAGTAAATTAGGTAATTTTCCACTTACTTGTGAGGCCCAAAATATAAAATTAACGATTTTTTGCACATTCTAAAACAAAAACTATGATACCTAAGGCCACGATCATAAGACTGAAATTTGCAGAAAAAATTGGCGATCTTGATGACATATTTAACTAAATTTCGCGATTTTGCGACTTAATGACTTTTCGCTCTACGGTGACGATATGTTCATGGCATTCGCGCGAATGTAGGAATATAAATTCGAATCCAGCCACATTTTAGTGCGCCTTTTTAGTGAGCAATTGTGTTTACAGTAGGCTCGACAAACATTTCTAGATTACGCACGGATGCAATCAAAAGCGTTTAAACAAGAGCCAGTGAACAATTTTATACGTCATTCAATGCGTGACTTATTTTAGGGAAATAATGACTGTTCTTTTATGACTTGTGTATAATTTTAAAGTTTCAAATAAAGGTAGATCACGTAGATTTAGGAAATTTCTGTGCAATTAATCGCTTATCGTTGACTTTCGCATACTGTCGACTTTTTTATTCTAGAGGTATAAGCAATCATTAGCGTTTCGACGACTATGAGTTTAATGTATTTGTCATGTCAATTTGATTGCACAAGAAACGAACTACATAAAAATGTGATGGTAAAACCTAAATAGACTAGTAGTTCGCCCCGAACTGATATCTCGTGATGCGACCCGACGAACGCACCAAAACTTTGAGTAGGTGGTAGTCAGAGGCAAGTCCAAACATTATGTTTGTACTTTTTTCTGACTACTGCCTACTAACTTGGTACGGTAACCAAGTTTCAACTCTATTGGCCTATTTATTGAAGAGTTCCGTTGAACAGACCTTGGTTCCATCATCAGACCTGGTCATTGTCACCATTTTATGAGAACTGAGTACCTCCTAAATTTATTTCAAGAAAAAAATATAAGAAAAAGCAAAGTAACTGGCCGACCAGTAGAAAAACCTTGATGCCAACGAAACTCTTAGAGATGGGAGATCTTGGATCGCTGGTTAACTTAATTTAACTTTTTTGTTGTATCTCAAACACCGAGCGTCCCAGAAAAAAAGTAAAAATTGTTTTGGAATGTCCAAACAAAGCCCTTTCATATGACATGTAACTTGATTTTTTTATGTCACTTTTTTTATTTTTCCCCCCTTAAAAAACCCCATATCTTAATAACCCTTCATCCGATTTTACTCATATACTTACCAGTAAATTTCTCAAGTACAAGCTATCGACTTATCAAATTTCATGCAGATCCGATACATACATACATACATACATACATACATAAAATGCCAAATCGCCCAAGTTGAAACTAGAATCTTCGTTCGCTTCGCTCACTCGATCAAATATTATATAACACCCAGACAGAGAACAAACATCTATGTTCATCACACAAATGTTTGTTCTCGTTGGGGATCAAACCCACGGCCTGCGGCGCAGAAGGCAGAGCTACTACCAACTGAGCTGTGAAGGCTGTCAGGTTATCAGAGCCTTCATCTGTAACATGATTACATTAACAAATTGTTGTCACCCAGTGTGACGTCAGAAAACTTCCACAGGGTCTCGTACTAGTAGCCGTAACTACGCGCAATTACGTTGCGGTGAGACCGTGCGTCGGAAAACTTTTCAATTTACCAGTAATGCTACTGATTCCGATAATTAACAACCGAGACGCGTGGAATAATAACAACTATTTATACATGAGCACTGGTCATTTATTGAGAGCGACCCAGCCTTCTGATCCAATGGTTGCGGGTTCGAAACCGGACGTGCACCAATGAGTTTTTCTGTTCAAAAATTTATGTGCACAATGCCAGTTCTCAAACGGTGAAGGAAAACATCGTGAAGAAACCGGCATGTCGTAGAACCTAAAAAGTTCTATAACATGTGTTAAGTGCTCGAAAGGAGCCTCTTGAGGCGCACTTAAAATCCTTTCACCACACTGTTTCGAAAGAATCTAGTGACACGACAAGAGAGAGAGCTTCGTAAGTCACGCACGATAGGAACATGCCCTACGATGCAATTACACCGGCAACCACATTCTTCAAACCGAAATACAGCAACGCTGCTTCGCGGCAGAAAAAGGCGTGGTGGTAGTACTTCCCCGGACGAGCCCTTCACCAAGAGCTCTACTACTCTTATATGCTTTGAGACATTGCGGGTTGCGGGTTTAGGGCGCTTACAACTGCTCTCGCTTGCACATTTTAACATATTTAAAGATATAAAATTGTGATTAGTGTATTCAAAAATGTTGAAATCTGCGAGCAAAGAATGTGGGAAAGTAGTTGTAAAATATCACAAGCACCAAGTTTGTTCCATCAGCTCATTGTATAAAAAAAAGGATTTCTTCTTTGGCCTTATGTAGCTTGATCTGTATCCGTGTGTACAAGAGCCTAAGACCTGATTTCACCATTCTCTGTTAGATTAACAAAGGATTAAAGGGCCGTTAAATATGTCAAAATGTACGCGTTTGACATCTATGGTTAGATTTAACGGCCTGTTAATCCTTGATTAGTAACTAACAGAGCATGGTGAAATCAGCTCTTAATGTAGGTAATTTAAGAAAAGCAGGCAGCAGAACGAACAAACATTATATTTAAAATATTCCTACTTACATAACAGCCCTTTGTAAAGTACTCCACAAGGATGATGTGTGGGTAATAAAATAATTATGTCTAAAATTATGATGTGGTCCGCCTGCACCATTAACGCCTCGATAAGGCGATACTTTGGTAATTTCACCCCTTTATAGGGGTTTCTACCCCATGAAATAATCTAATGCTCCCATTATTTTGCAGCTACCCTGGAACACAGTACTGTTCAAATAACAACCTTAATAAACACAAAGATGATTAGTTGAGAAGAGTGCATCAGCACGCCTCTTGCGTACGGAAAACTCAAAAAGCTTCACGACTTTGATACCCAGGCACGGTAGATACCCTCCAATCTCTAAGTACCACTTATCCACTTATACAGACTATCCACACAGCACTATCTAGCCCCAAACTAAGCCGAAGCTTGTAATATGGGAACCAAATAGCTGATAATATACATATATACTTTTTTTTTTTGTTAATACATACTTATAATATTATATAACAACCAGACAGAGAACAAACATCTATGTTCATCACACAAATGCTTGTTCTCGGTGGGGATCGAACCCACGGCGCAGAAGGCAGAGCTACTACCAACTGAGCTGTGAAGGCTGTCGAATTCTTTGAGGATGTCTAAGGGGGGTAGTCAGAGGTAGGTACGTCTAAATATGTAATTTTGCAGTCGTTGGTATTCCATACGTGAAAGGTTGCAAGCCAATCGCCGCTGCTAGAATGCTAACTGGTTTCTTCACGATGTTTTCCCTCACCGTTTGAGAGCACTGATATTGCGCACACTTGCGTACTACCTTTACCCAAAGAAATGTAGCCTCTAAGCCTAATACCATAAAAAGTCAAACAAGAACAAAAAACACAAAGCTTCCAATATTTTAAAAAAGTATTTTCATTAATAAATTCTTGTCTGCCCTTATAACAAACAGGAGCAGAATATTCCCTTACCTTTTAAGTTGATATTGTCCTTCGTATTCCCGAATGTAGGCCCAACGGCAGCAAATCACTCGACAAGGGAACGGAAGCCCTAAAATAAATCACCGTAAAAAAGTGAGAATTCCCTTTAGATAATACGCGGGCTTACAAGGGGAAATTAATTAGGTTTACTGTTAATAATTATTTCGCAGAAGGGTAAGAGGTCATCGGAAAATAGAACAGCTAGTTTACTGACTTACTAGGACCACTTTATACTAGAAATTGCTACGCTGATTTTGGACTTCGAAATGTGCTACGAAGTGCTACGCCTACCCAGCGCTTTATTGAAAATAGGTATTTATCTTATGTAAGTACCTATGCGTATTTTTTTTTGAAAAATGTAAGCTTTTGTTTTTACTATAGTACCTTATATTATAATAATAATTTAATAACAATAGTTATTAATTACTTTGATGACATTCATTAAATTAAAATTGATTTAACTATAAAATATAAAAATAAATAGTAGGTATGTATTGAACGATTCTGATTGTAATAATTAATAAATAAGCTTGTATAGAGTTTGCTTACTGGCAAGGCACGAGTTTAAAAGTACAAGACAATTTTCTTCTTTGCTTATCTATGGGATAACGACAGACAATAAGTGACAAGTGGTTATGGATATGTGCTTTGACTTGCCAGTGTCTAGCGAAATAACTAAAATAGTTGGATTAGTTAACTGTCTTATTGGGAAAAAGTCCAGTTATTTCAACTTTGTTATTTTATTGTAAAAGTTTAACTGACCAGCTTGAAAAAAAGCATTCCTTTCTTTGCAATGATCAGACGGTTGTGATATTAGTCTGTGATAAGAGGTCTAGTGAATAATTCGTTTCTGGTCTCCGGGGGCCAGTCCTTGTTAATTAATCGTCCAACTAGCCGGCTCTGGTCTGGTTGGGAATCGCTGTCATGAAAACTTATAATAAAATGAACTGCGCGTAGAGAAATTATTTTTCATCGTTTCTCGGTGGTTGGACTTACACTTTTTTACTAAGTTTTTAGTTGATTTTATACTGGTAGGTACAGTGTACATGAAAGTTTATGACTATTATTAGTAGGAGCTACTAGTTTTCAATTGATTACTCTTGATTTTACAATATATCAATATAACAATAGACTTTATTACAATAAATATGTAAGCCCAAAATAATTTCAGTTATCCTACCATAAAAACAATGAAGTACACAAAACTAGAAAAAAAATTGAGTCTTCGTTTTGGTTTGGCTTAAAATATAATTTTAGCTGAACGTTTGTGATGTTATTCTTCAAAACTGCCTACGGCCTTACTACAAAAAATCTGTCAGTCAGTAAAACAGGGACAGCGCAAAATTTAAGCATTATTAAAATATAAACACTAAGTATTTTATAGTATGAGGGTATGTGTCTGCAATTTTTGTACATACTACTTCCATCGATTTAAAACTTTAAAAAATGGTAAAATGTTACGTCGATGACAACAACTGCTAATGTACTTTGCATATTTCACCATTTTGAAAGATATCAAGTTACTTTACTTATTTATAAAAAATCGCAATCAATACAGTAGTGTGCAATCACATAAAAATAAAAATTCGTACTTAAGCAAACTTTGACGATATTACAGCGTTCAGCGTATTAAGTAAAGCGAAAGTAAGTATAAGCATTATTACCTTTACTTTATTACTCGTATTTTATTCCACAAGCGTTAACAACTGATTCAAACCGACCATCAACATCCCTGTTTATAGCGGTTCATTTTTTCATAACGCTCATTTCTTATCAAAAACATCGGGAGCTTTAGTAAAAGGAAAAACAGGCAAACCTCAGCCAGCCGGGTAAATTGAGCGCTTTTTCACCTTTAAAACGCAATTTAGTTGTAAAGCAGGTGTCCGTAGGCTGGTTTCAGCAAAATCTTTTTAAGATTAAAAAAAACTCTTTTTAGCATTTAGTTCGCTTTTGTACATGTCTATAATAGAGGTATTGTACGCAAGCACAAATTTGTAAAAAACTATCTGTGTACAATAGATACTTGAGAATTGCAACACAAACCTACGTCTATCGTTTTGTCCCTGTTTAAACCTAGCATAAATAGAAAAGCTACGCTCTTCATACCCAAACCCTCTCTCATTTATAGAAAAAAGCTAGTTAAAATAACAAACTTTGTGAGAGTGTCTTTAAAATGTCCTATACTATTTACCTCCCTTCTCCGCAGTAACCAGTTTTCAGTAAGCACCGGCACAAAACCTGTTTTCTGCGTGATTTTATAGAGTTTGCAACGTCTTTTAGAAAATGTGGATTACTCTGTAATAATGTTTTAGGTCGGCCTATTTGTTTCGTAGAAGGCTGGCTAGGCAAATTGTGTAGGGATACCTATTTTACATAAAATTGTATAAGTATAGGTATTTTAGTTAATTAGAAATAGAATTATTTTATTATAATATTTTGGAAAGGAATGCGTCTTTCGCCCGAAAGCCGATAATGATGATGTAACATTTGGCGGTGGAGTTTTTAGTCCATTGCTGGACATGGGCCTTCCCTATAAACTTTTGTGAAGAACGATTTTGAGCCATCTCTATCCATCGACTTCTCGCGATTCTTACCATGTCGCGGTCCATCGCATCGGTGGGTAGATTATCTAAAAACAAGCTGTAACGACTGCAATAATTACTACAGTAAATAAATAAATATTGGTGGACTTTCCACACATCACTATCTAGCCCCAAACTAAGCCAAAGCTTGTAATATGAGAACCAGATAGCTGATATAATACATAACATATTTTTTTTTTGTAAATACATACTTATAATTAATAATAACACCCAGACAGAGAACAAACATTTATGTTCATCCCACAAATGTTTGTTCTCGGTGGGAATCGAACCCACGGCCTACGGCGCAGAAGGCAAAGCTACTAGCATCTGCGCTGGAAGGCTGTCAATATCAACTACACTAAATGAGTCGTTGATTGTTGAATTAAGAAATCTTACCGCTTTTTATTGCTGTTTGTCGTGCCACTCGATTGTTGTGCCATCAAAATGCTTTAATTTTAGTACGAAAAACAACAATCAACGACTTACTGCTATTGCTACTGCCGTGGCTACAGCTTACTCTTAAAAAAAGCCACGCTCAGGTAGATCTAAAATGATTAGCATACAAATCTCGTATATAATAATTCTCACAGTTTTCATTCACGCTTTCTGCCTATATTTTTTGTACATCATCAAAGGCTTATTCCCAATAGAGATGTTACTCAAAATTTGCCCTCTATCTCTGTGTCATTAGATAAGATAAGATAAGCCATTTATTCCAAACTTTGGGTTCAAGGACATGTTTTTGGTATTTAGTTATTTATAAATAAAGTTATAGGATGTCCCGCAGTTCAGTGTGCCTCTTGGCATAGGTCTACTCTAACACTTTCCACTGGGTTCTGTCGTGTGCTACCCTTCTCCAGTGATGACCAGCTGTGAGTGAGAGCTGTGTTGAGTGTGTGTGTGTGTGTGTTGAGTGTGAGAGTAAAGACCCAAAGGAAAAAAACATTTAATACTCAAAAATAAGCCTAAACTTCTCTGTGTCATTACTCAAAGGTAAAAGATAGCAATAGTTTATTTAGGGTTAGTTGTCTAGAAACCATTTTGGACAAATTCGCAGCAAGCCAATAAAGTAATCGGTCTAGAAAACGATTCGCCTATTTTACCTTCTGTGCTAAATAAAAAGATTATCTACAAAATATATTTAGATAGAGGCTTTTTTTTTTGTTAAAGCCATAAGTTCCGATATCCCAATGTCGCAGCTATTATAGTAACCCCAGTTTACGTAGTCTCGATGTAAATTTTATAAAGTTTCAATAAGCCTTGGCATTTGAACTCAAAAAGCTAATATATTTTAGAGCCGAACGAGCCGTACTAGGTGATTGTAAAGCGAGGCACGCGCTCTCGATCTAATTTACCGTTCCCAAAAAGTGCTAGCAGCATCGGCGCCCCAAATTAGTTAGACATTTCGGTGACTACTTTTTACTGAATACCTACCAACTTGAGATAAATTATTTTTGAAAATTAGGTCAAATATTTGAATAACGCTCTGAAATCCCAGTCGAAATATTAGATATAATCAAAATTCGCACAAACAGAAATAATTTAAATTAAATTCGGTGTCAGTTTACATTCCTGATTTACATTGTGAACAATTTCACGCGTAAATGGCGTGTTATTGATGTTAAAGAAACCCGATTTACCAAAAAAAAAATATACGTAAAAGCTCTGCAATATCACTGAAATACTGAAAGCTATAAAGTTTGCAATTTTAAAAGAGTAATGGCGGAATCCAGGTGCTAGCAATCACTATCATATTGGAAAATAAAAATCTATAAGCAAATACGTCTTAGCTACCTAGTTTTTACACGCGTTTACAATTTTACAGTACTACTAGTTATTTGATTGCAATAAAGCGTATAAAACCAGAAATTTCAAGTATGCATTTAATTTTCGTGAATGAGTATTTCAGAGAGAGAGATCTGAGAGAATATCTATTGGCTGCTACAATTTTTATTCATATTGTAGGCATTTTAAACCACCTAGAAAGTAGGTTGTTCTATTTTCTAATGGTTAGTTATAGACTATATTATCTATATTTATTATATAAATCTCTTTATTTATACTATTATCTATGAGTATTAACTTGGTTATTTTTCTAGAGGTCTTTATTTTCCATTGTAAAATTTAAGCAGATAGGTCAATTTATGGCAGGGCAAGGTCGAATGTTCAATGAGTATGCGAGGCACACCCCACTAACTGATGCCGATGCTTCGGTGCATACGAGATGTTGGAATTGATAGAATACAAATGCCCTTGGAAACCCTTCACCGAGCATCTCAATTTGACTGGAATATGACTTCGAAATATAGAAATTCTGGCTGATCGTCCAAAAACCAGTTTCTATTCAAGCTTTATAAATAGAGTCTTGGTAAACAGATACACCTACTTTTTAGCTGGTTGGTTGGCTTTTATGTACCAAGTTCATTTTAGTGCTTCGACACGGAAGGGTTATGGTTTCCGAGAAACGAACAGTTCAGATTTACCACTTTAAACCAATTTGCGATAGCAAATGCGTGGTGTGGCTAATGTATGCTTAGCGTTTTATTTCGGTTCATTCTCAGAATTTTACAGAAACTTTTTACTGTGCTGACAGATATATGATCATAAATTTGTAATTAACTCCATAAATAAGGGTTCAGAAACAAAATAGATTACAATTACATACAGGGGCTAATTTAGTACGGACCCGGGCGGACGTAAGTGATTTTTAGGATTTATTCGCTCGCATTCTAGAACGGGTATTTTGGTATGCGTGAACCGTAGAGCTGTATACGGATATCCATATTTTCCGGACATTGAAATATTGATATTGACCGTCAAATTCTGGCATATCAAGCAGCCAATCTGCAGAAGGGAAATATCCATATTTTACGGACATTTTTGGCATACAAGTTATAGATAAAAGCACTTATTCACTTTTTGTTATCACAGTTATTTATTATAATGGAATGCAATGAACGAAACAAACGCCAAATAGCTACGTGAGATATTAGTCTTTAAATAAATAAACACCGGCAACCACACTCTTCAAACCGAAACACAGCGTTGCTGCTTGACGGCAGAAAAATGCGTGGTGGTAGTACTTCCCCGGACGAGCCCTTCACAAAGAGCTCTACTACTCTTAAATACATACTGTTCTACTGTTGCGAGAGATCTAGAGATAGATCAACTGTTCCAAATTAGTGCCAAGCCAATATAAAATCAAATAGGTTCACATTTGTTATTGGCATGTCCTAAATTCCCTTAGATCTGTTGGTACTCAAAATCTGTGGTAAAGTTTGAGTATGTTAGTTCGTAATAAAACCAGTAAAATCACTGCCGCATAGTCAACGGCCAAGGATATTGGCAGGTTGTACGTTAAATAAGTCTCAGGTGTACTTGATGGCCTTTATCCGCCAAAATTGATAAAATATGCTTTCGCTCAGAACCGGTTGCTGTCGTTAGATTATACTATGAACTTATGAAGAGTAGGTACAAGTTTTTTTACTAAAAAGTTAACATTGTACGAAAACTAGTAAAACACTTTTTAGTAGGAAAACTACTTTTTTAAAAACAATAACACACGCATGACCAAATTTAGTGCAATGTCTGCATTTGTCAACAAGAAAATGTTCATTCTTTTTCTTTTTAGTAAAATTTAGGTAACTGCTCGGTGAATAAGCTAGTTGTTCATTCCGTGCATATGGAAAAAAATAGTTATCTTATTCCAGTATGTTGGGGTTTGCAATAGGCGTTTTACAGTAAAGTCTTACATAAACAAGTCAAGTAGGGTCAGTTGTTCTACGGTCGACTAAATTACAAACAAAATAATACATTATTTCTACAAAAATTATAATTATAGGTATTTGGCATCTGAAATCTACAAAAATATTTAAAAATAAGTCGAAGAAAAGAAAAAAGATATTATTTGAATATAAGATAAGAGATTTATCAGTAGAAAAATGCTATACAATATTAATGACTCCTTCAATAATACACTACGCGGTTTGTTATTTAATTGTAATTTTTAATCCCTAATATAATATTATATTTCAAACTTTGGCCCGCTTCTACTCCAAATACTGCCATCCCTAAACTTATTATGTATTACTCCATTTTTAACTTATATACCTTACCATGTAACATAATAATTGCAATAAACAATATCCGCCTTATTATAAAACGTGGTTTAAAGATAAATCGAAGATGTTACTATAGTTAGACCGTGACTTAGACCAAACGTTATTATAAAACGTAGTTTATCTAGCATAAATAAACCTGATAGACCCTTGGTTTAACAATGGTTTATCTGGTAAAATGGCCGCCACAGCACAGCTGACATGATTTGTTTACTTACGTTTTTGTCAAATCAAAAACCTAATTTTAGGTTTAAAGATCTCTTAAATGTATTCGAAGTGGAGTGCACTTCAAATAAAGGATGAGCTACGGAAAAGAAAAGCATCTACCACTGGTAAAAAAGACGCTCTCATAGAAAAGGTAAATATCTAGACATCTATCAATAATCAGAGGCTAAGTTTCATCACAATTATTCCAACTGTTTTTTGTCATTGTAGACTGAATTTGTACGACAGGAACAATCTTAATGGAGTAGAAGACGAGTTGGACGATCAGATTCCGGAGTTTCCTGCCTTGGATAGCTTTAGGGACGAAATGCAAGCACTAATCTGTCGGCGTTTTCAAAACATCGCATTCAAAAGTTTGCAGAAAGGTAAAAGATAATATCTGCTTAAATGCTGCGAGGAAATCGTTTAATAAGAGAATATCATAAACTAATAAATATTGTGGACATTCCATACAACACTATCTAGCCCCAAACTAAGCAGAGCTTGTTCTATGGGAACCAGTTAGCTGATAATATAATCTTTGGATATTTTTTTGTAAATAACTACCTACTCATAATATTTTATAATACCTACCCAGACAGAGAACAAATATTTCTTCTTGGTGGAGATTGAACCCACACCCTCCAGCATAGAAGGCAGAACTTTACCAACTGAGCTGTGAGCATGTATTGAGCAATGCACAATACACCCCATTGCGGGATGTCCGTGCAGATCTCTTTCCCTCACCACTAATTAGAATTAGAGGGATGTTATAAGTTGTTAATCATTATTTCAGGTTTCAGTACTGCCTAAAGGAATGACTCCCTGATGGAATCATCTCATGTGCTACCTAGCAAGCGGTCTAAGTCTATGAAAGTAATATACCTATAACCCAGTCAAAGAAGAAGACAATTATAAAGTCTATGTGCAAAATTTAGCAATAGGATTTTATAGCACCTCGGGCAGCAATATGCCTTATCTGGAAGTCATCAAGCAGGCATTAGCCAACAGTATTTTAAAATATCCTTTTATATGAAGAATACTTAAAACCAGCAATTTTTAAATACCTATACAAGGATTATTATTCTGTATTAAACCAAATTAATGTATTTAAATAGTTTCATTTATTGAACCTAAAATTGCAGCACATTAGACACACAAAATAGTTTTTTGATGCGAGGGGCACAAAATAGTGATGTAATTCTTCTCTAACAAGTTTTTATCACTTCAAATCCGGTATAGAGCCTTTCCTTCTAAAAATGTAGCAATATCTTTTCCAATAAACAGATCTTGAATATTGTAACCTCTGACTGTTATGATACTGTCTCCGGGCTCACACAATTTGAATAAGTCACTTCTTTCTACATTTGTCTGTCGCTAATTGACTTGAACCAGCATACGCAGGGAAGCAATATGATAGTAGAGTAGACCTCCAAGTGTGTCTCCAACTAGCATCTTCAATGTATTGTTAGGTATGCTTGTAACTGCTCCATGAAGCTTGCTGGGCTACAGGGTTCCTAGGTTTTTGGATCCGTATTTCTGTCCCATCAATGATAAATTTAGTATTTATATCATATTTCTTTTATCTCTCGGTAATGCTCGGTGGAGAATTTTGTTCCTTTTTCATTCAATATTATTAAAATGGTTTTTTTTTATTTGCTTCGGAGCAGGCTATAGTTCTAAGACCATACCACCTAGTCTTACGTTTTGTTTTTTTTTCCATTTGTTTATTTTTGCAGTTATATCTTGCGTGATTTTTTATAAGTAGAGATCGTATATTATTAAAATGGAGCGAGCTCAACACTTCTCCGTTACACGCATCAGTCAGATAGTAATATTGTAGGTTGTGTGTAAAAAGTTCTAAACGAAATGGTGCTTGCTTGATATAAAAAAACGTTATTATAACAACAAATTGAATAATATTTTATTTATAAAAATGTATCTAAAACATCAAAATACAGAAAATATCAACAAACAACTCTGTTGGTGGTAGAATGACTGAGGGAAAAATACAACGAAAGACGAGGTAGTATGATTAAGTATATGACTATAGCCTGTATAATATCTGTGGATATTAGTTAAACTATGGACTAACTCTAGTTTTATGTAATCCTTGATTAAACTGTGTTTTGTAATACGAACAAGTTTAGACTAGGAATTAACTTTGATACCAAGACTAGTTGTTACTTAGACTAAGTATAGTTGTTACCACGTTTTCGTTGTATTTTTTTCTCAGTCATTCAAGCACAATCCCGATGCAACATTCCGTCTATGAGGTGTTGATATTTTCTTTACAGATGATGTCTTTTGAAGATTTTTTTTAATTACAAGATTAATCAATTTGTTCATAAAATATTTATTTAGTTTTTTTTAATTTAGTTTAGAATTTATATTTCACACGATTTTTTTTATATACCACAAGTACGACTTTGGTTTACCATATTTCGTTTACGTTTTTGTTCCGTGTTCATTGCGGGTTTTGTATGAAGACGCGATAGGGACACGACACGGAACTTTACAAAACCCGCAATGAGCACGGAGCAAAAACGATTCGTTTTTGTTCAGTGTTCATTGCGGGTTTTGTATGAAGACGCGATGGGGATACCGATATGGAACTTTACAAAACCCGCAATGAACACGGAACAAAAACGTAAAACGAAATATGGTAAGCAAAACTCATACTTGGGGTACGGATGCGTTTATCGGAGTAGAGCGCAGTGTTGCTGTTTTAGCATTTTTTGTGCTAAATTTAGCATATTTCTTGACTCTTTTGCATGAAAATTTTGCATTTAGCTTAATGCATATTTTGGCATTTCATATCAAAAGTCAATGTCAAAAGATTTAATAGGTAGTAAGGTAAGTATGGCAATTCTATAAAGGAACCCAATTCCCCGAAATTAGTTTGTGATTGTTTTTACGTAGGTAGGTACGTATTCTTGTAACGTAGGTAGGCTTGAAGAACTGCCAAAAAACTATTAAAAAGTTAACTTACTTCATGACGACCCCAGTTGCGTAACGCGCAAACCACCTGCATTTCAGGGCTCAAGGGGCATCCTCGAGGATCGTTGGACAAATCGTTACGCACTAGCTTTACAATTTTGCCGCCAAAACGTTTTGTAAAACGATATTTATATCGAAAATCTTCATCACATAGGTCGAATGGATTTATTCGATCACGCCGTCTAATAAAGCGCTTCAGAGTGGTGGCGGTCAGTGACATGAAACATCAGCTCACCAATAAAAAAACAGGAGAAAACAGTAGTTAAAGTAAAAAAAGGCAGATTTCATACTTTCCTCATACAACAATTAAAACAATCACCTACTTTTATTAGTTACCAGGACTCACATAAATTGTTATATTATAACATTGATCACACACAACATAGTAAAAAACGAAAATCAAAGTAACGAGTTTTACCAGTTAAACCATATTTAAACTAGGGGTCTATCGGGTTTATCTTTAGACCATAGGCGAACAATGGTTTATGAGATAAACTACGTTTTCTAATAACGTTTGTCTAAGTCATGGTCTAAGTATAGTAACATCTTTGATTTATCTTTAGGCCACGTTTTATAATAAGGCGGAGTAATACGAACGAGTTTAGACCAGGAACCAACTTTGACACCGGGTTAAACCAAGACTAGTTGGTACCAGGTTTAAACCTAGTTTAACTGATATTTTTATAATAAGACGGTATGAGTATGAAAAAAAAATCATGAGCCCTTGTAAAATAAAGGTACCTTATTTTCATAACATATTTCGTTATAATAAAGTGTTACTACCACTTAAACATAAGCGGCAATAAATGTAAGGGAAAGAGGGTAGCCGATGCCCCCCGGCGAGGCAGATAAGGCACTCGTCACACGGTTTTGAAGACCTCCATTCCCTTATAAGCCTCAGGCGCCCACACGAATGGTCCACGAATCTAGATTTATAGACTAATAACACTTAATATTATATTATAGTCAGATAAATAAAGCTTTGCGATTGCATGAGTGTTTTTCATGGTTCCTTTTAATTTAAAACTTTGGCATATCTTTTGTATTTTGTATTTATTTTTCTATTTTGTATTTATTTCAAACATTACATCTATCATTACAGGTTACACCTAATACAATAGAGTACTAAAACAATAATAATGGGGGTGTAATGTGTCACATTTGGAATACCAACTACTGCAATAGACGGATGTAAATTAAATGTTTGAAGGGTTCACAAAACAGAGTATCTTATAAGCCAATTAGGGTTTCGTCGCGAAAGAATACCGCTTATGTAGATAGATAGATAGATAAATAATTTATTGTACACAAAGGAAAACACATACAGAGACATAAAAAAATTACGTACAATAGGCGGCCTTATCGCTGAGAGCGATCTCTTCCAGTATGTACTTTTATAGCTCATGCATTTCAACATTTTCAAAGATATTTTTGACGGGTGTCAGCCCCTTAACTAAAATATTACGACTCTTGTTTATAATTTATAGCGGCTTCATAAAGTCAAAGTTAAA
The DNA here is from genome assembly GCA_932294275.1 of Chloroclysta siterata. Lineage (NCBI taxonomy): Eukaryota > Metazoa > Arthropoda > Insecta > Lepidoptera > Geometridae > Chloroclysta > Chloroclysta siterata. The sequence continues at coordinate 11,048,531 of OW028598.1, forward strand.
AGGTATATTAGTCAAAGTTATTCAATAAAATCACAAGGATCACTTTGTAACGTCTTAAAATAGGTGAATCTAGGTGCCAGTTCCACGCGACAAAAGCCTAGAGTACTAGCCAAGTATACTTGTCACTGTCACTTGTATATCAAGAAAACGAGTTAGCATCAGACTTAGCGGATATTTCAGTTAGCGGAGCCCTCAGCAAGCAAAACGAATTTATTTATTTATTTAGGCACACAAAACAGGGTACAATCAGTTATATTACAAAATAAAATACTAATAATTATGAGCTAGACGGCACCCTAAAACAAAGCTTGGTAAATTAAATGAGCATAACAGTTGGTAGGTAGGAAAGAGAACATTGGGTAGGGTTATGAAAATAAGTAGGTACATGAATAAGAGCATTAGAACCGTGATAAGCTAACTACAACAGCATCTAGCTAAAAGAAATAAAACCTATGCTCATTATCTTCAAGCAGTTTCTAGTAAGCTACTGCAATCCTTGTAATCGGCTATTTCTATTCAACGTTGGTAGATACGCTGCTATCACACTCGTACTATCTCCGAGTAAACCCAAGTAGGTAGGTACTTCCTTATATGGAATTGGTAAGTACTTTTATTGAACTTCATCTAGGTTGTGTACGTGGCAAGGCGAATAAGAAGCGCAAATTGAGCAAAAAAATACGTACATTTCAGATTTGTTGACTTTGTCGCAGTATTTTTTGTCGATAGTTGAATTTTCTTTGAGTTATTGTATATACTTAGATAGGCAAAAAAAAAACATAGTATTCCTACTGACAAAAAGATAATTGTTAAACTTTACTTTTTTTTGTTTTATTATGGCCCTATCTGTACAATATACATTCATTCATATTTTACACATCGATATATTAATGAAGTCTCAAATGATTAAACACAGCCGTCAAAGCTAAATTTGTAATGACCCTGCCTTCCGCGCTGTAGCCCTGCGGGTTCGAGCCCCATCGAGAACAAACATTTTTGGAATCGTTGTTATAATGTTATGACAGTGGAAAATAGGAGCCTTTTTATGTAGCACTTAAAATCCTTTCATCACACTGTTCCAAAATAATTAGTTATGCGATAAGATAACACGTCTGCAGGCTGGTGAAGATATAAAAGAACAAAATAATCCCTAATATGATATAAAATTCACACGTTTAAAAATATAGCCTAATCCATAAATTAGAGATTCCTTAGGTGCTAAATAATGTGGAATTTCCACTAATATTTATTTATTTATACGGAAATCTATGGACAGTGGACTTCTACAGGCTGATGATGATATAAATGACCAAAATCTCCCCCACAAAATCCAGCTGAAGCATCGATAAAAAGTTCACACGTTTAAAAATAAAACCCAATCTATAAATTCGAGATCCCATGTATCCTTCAATTTCATCAAGCTCAATACATTTCACGCGAACCTACGCACTCTGGACCATACATTGATACACTCATCTATATTCAGTTTGTTCGTGACTTGAAATCCAATTGGAGGGCTTGGCTCCTAGTTAATTTGTACAGAAACTGCCACTTCAAGACGATCACGAGTTCCCTTAATTGGTTTAGAAGTTAGAGTAAACAGTATTGTCACTGTTCGATGTACATCAATATTGGGAGAACTTTACCTCTATACTTCACCTATTTTGAAAGTTTTGAAGAGCTACCGTTAATTCTATTAAACTGGCTTTACATGAAAATAAGCAAAAGATTCACGATGCTATCCTTAATCATAAAAGGGACTGAAATGAATTTATAATTATATTAGAAATTGTCCACGGCTCCGCTCGCGTGGTACCTACCGGGGTAAAAAGTATGTAATTCTAAACCAATAATTATTACAAACAAGCTGGTGCCCGCGACTTCGTCTGCGCAGGATCAGTCACACAATATCTTTATAAATTGTAGCCTATGTGTTATTCTGATGTATAAGCTATATTATTGTAAAGTTTCATTAAAATCCATTCAGTAGTTTTTACGTGAAAGTATCAAACATCCCTCCATCCATCCATCCATCCATACGTACAAACCTTCGCGTTTATAATATTAGTAGGACTACACAAGGTGCTCCAATACTTGTGTTTAAAAACTTCAGGGGGCTAAAGTACCCATCAATATGAATAACTTTTTCTAAGGAACTAATACTGTGAACGCGACGCCCCCTGAAGTTTTTAAACACAAGTATTGGAACACCTTGTATAATTAAATGCCAAATTTTATTTTTATTCCGTGCAACTGTTACAAAGTGACTGAGAGAAACCATCACACACTCACAACCTTTCGCATTTACAATATTAGTAGGGTAAGTAAATAAATCCCTTTTTGTCAACATCATTTGAAGAAATCTAAGGGAGGTTGTCAGAGGTAGTAACTAATATTCAATTCGTAACACTTTTCGAATTTATCGTGATGCTAGAACAAATGCCTCGTGTAAAAAAATACGAATAACTTCAAGTAACTATTAAAATCAGATTGTCAAAAGAAAATATTAAACATATTCACCAGTAGTTCAGTTTTTGTAATCACAACTCAACTCATGCTTACCATAAATACTAAACGTTCAATAAAACACATAAAATACTTTTTTACAAACATTAAACCTTAAAAAGTTACCAAAATGCTTTCAAATTCACGTTTTATTCTTAGCTGGTTGGCTTAATTCAAGTTGTATCAAGGCTCGTTGTAGCAGAAATCCGTTTTAATGCTGCTCTGGGCCACTGATCCGGTATAAGCGCGTAGGATCCAGCTTTGTAGCTAGCGAAATAATACGACTAGACACGAGAAGGTAAAGGAAAGTAGGTTATATGTATTATACATTATTATGAACCCAAATGCCGAGCCTGATTGAATTAGCATGTAATTGTTTTGTGGGTTTCGAAAATATTTTTTACCTACTGAAATAACTTTTGCTACACGTGTAATAGTAATTACAGATTACCAGACGTAAATACAAAATAATTGTAAGGTAAGCAGTAGTAGTATTCTTTGCGCAGGGGAAGGACGTCAATGCCTATTTCTACTGTCAAGCGTTGCTGCGTTTTGGTTTGTGGGTGTCGTTGAAATAACAGGCACATGAGCTATAACATAGCCTTGATGGGCGTAAGGCAGTGCATTGTGCGTGACTTACGAGGCACTGCTCTGTCGTGGTTACCACTTAACATCGGACAGTCATCAAGGACGGTCTAGACTACAAGACACCTTTTCATTCTTGCAAGACGTAGATGGTACTGAGCCGTGAATCTAATTGTACTATAATCAAAATCAAAATCAAAACGGTCTTTATTCAGTACAATCACAAGGAGCACTTTGAAATGTCTTATATACTAGGTGAATCTATCGCCAGTTCCTCGCGACCAAAGCTTAGAAGAACGGGCAAGAAACTTACGGCTTGATTTGGTTTTTTCCTGCAACCGATTTGCTTACTTTAGTGAGCCTAGTAGTGGGAACAGCGAGCTTATCTTTATTTCTAGTGTTAAAAATATGATGGTCGCTCTTTTTGGCATATAAATTAATATTTTTTCAAACATACATTAAATTTTCATATATGTACTGACAGGGTTAAGTCATTACATTTATTTCTTTAAACTTATTTCGCAACCGAATATACCGGAATATACCGAATATTACTTAAGACTTACTTTCCATTATCGTTATAACGATAATGGGAAGTAAGTCTTGACAACCTTTAAAATAAATATATTTGAGTCTGTAGGACGTTTTCGACGAATTCCTAATTTATGTAGATAACTTTCTTACTCCAGTCCGCTATCTCAATATTGACTGCCTCCTAATGGAATGCTTTAGAACAGCATGTCTCTCCATTAGCCCTGTCTTAATTAGAAGCCATCAGTGGAGATATCTAAAGCCAAGTTGGTCGCACCGGGAACCCTAATCTCTCCATAAGGATTCAGATCACGTGGCCGTTTCTATTGCGAGTGTTGGCCAACCTGCTGCCGTCATCAAAATAATCAGTAGGGACCGCTAGAGCTTTGCCGAAACTATGTAACCTACTTGTTTGTTTATGGTGGAAACTGTTTGGGACTCCGTTTACTCTTGCGGAAGCAGGTTTTTATTCAGTTAGATGTAGATATTTTGTCGCAATTTTTATATGAATGAAAGTAAGTTAACATGCTTTTTGCATCTATTGTAGATTACTTATCATACTAATATTATAAACGCGAAAGTTTGTAAGTATGGATGGATGTTTGTTACTCTTTCACGTAAAAACTACTGAATGGATTTTAATGAAACTTTACAATAATCCTACTAATATTACAAACGCGAAATTGTGTAAGTATGAATGTATGGATGGATGGATGGATATTTGTTACTCTTTCACGTAAAAACTACTGAATGAATTTTAATGAAACTTTACAATAATATAGCTTATACATCAGAATAACAATTAATAAAGATATTGTGTGACTAATCCTGCGCAGACGAAGTTGCGGGCACCAGCTTGTATGTATTTCCGTAAACTGTGTAAGTAATGGGTTTAAGCAAATTTTTACTTATGATAGAGCCATTAGTAAAATGTTGCCAGACACTGGAATCTGGAAGATGCCATACAGCAAGCTGAGCCCGTGACACTGAAATATGAAGAATATAAACAAAAACAGTAGGAACTTGATTTAAAAAAAACGGCGTGCTTCATACTGAAACCTCTGCGGCACAGCTGGCAGCTCACTAGTTGCAAAAAAGTGTAAGTCCGATTTTCGGGGTGGAAATCCATTCTGCAGGACTTGTTTTTTTTATCAGAGGACATAGAAATACCAAGTCTGGGCTATGACAATGCGGGAGCTGGTTTTTTTTTTTTGTTTTAGAGCAAGTTCCGTTTCAACATGTCTAGGTAGAATCTGGTTTCAAAGTTGAACTCAGCCTAGAAAATTGGATTTCAACTCTCACTGAATAGCCGGTAAATTTGCCACATCATTTGGTTCTACAAGTCTCTACGCCCCAAAACTGTTATACGGACCTGCTGAAATGTACATGCATACTAATTGTAAACCTACCCAAGATAACTTGGAAACAAGAAGGTACAAACTTGTAAAGGAAAAACCAAACTTATTCACCTTTTTCTACGAAGAAGGGTGTCTGAACGGAACTAATTTGTTGTACTAACTCACATTTCTGGAAACTAAGAAGAAAGTACACGGTAACCCTCATTTAAAATAATATAAATAAGTCTCACAAATAAAGTTCATGCTCGTAACATAAGAAGTTTGAGTATTTGAATGTTTGTTATTTAAGCTGTACCTCTATATTGGGAAGAAACTTGAAAAATATATATAAGTTCATGACCCGAATTAGCAAAGCTAAAGATAAGATAAAGATATTTATAGTTTATGGAAAACTAGGTATGAATATGGTGTTGGGGTTAAACATTTTTGTTTCACTAGTCCAGCCCGAAGGCATATAACATTCAGAAAAATAATAACACAAATATTAACATTAGCTGCAAGCTGTAGTAGATATCCAATGTTTCACAGTTTAGTATTTTTCTTGTCTTGTCTGTTGATGACGTAGGGCAGTGCATAGTAGGGCACGTTCATAAGATATCGTGTTACAGGGTATGGTGACGTGTTACCACTCACCATCAGGTGTCTGGTGGCTCTATTAGCAAGTAGTATAAAAATAAAAATGCTACTGGTGAGATAGAGTCAGCGCGACTTCATATCCATAAGCTCTTATTATTTTTTAATCAAGAACTCGTAATTTTCATCTTAATTCATTAAGAGAGGAGCTAGCATTTGTTTCTCTGTAAATGAGTCTCTAGCGAGCTCATCGCCTATCCATTTCAATTTGTAAACGTGAAAGTGTCTTGTCTATCTGGCTATGTGGATATCTGCAGCTATTTGGTTCCAATAGTAAACGCTTCGCTAACTTTGGGACTAGGTAGTGCTATGTGGAATATCCACCAATCTACATTTGTATAATAGATTATCTGTGTTTCCTTCAAAATTGGCATACACCATTACAAAGATTCAGCGAAAATATAAATGTGTGTCAAACATGTTTTTCTTTCGAAAAGATGTTTTAGCACAAAAACTAGAAAAATACATTTGTGTTAGAAAAAGTTCTTTAAATATTTTTTTTCAATTGATTTTTTACCTTTCAATAAATAGGAGTTTTGCCACTCAAAACGACCATATTTTCACACACATAAAGACTAAATTTATTGATACCTATACTGATTCTATTTGGAAAAGTTGGAATACATGCTGGGCTCAGGCCATTCTTTTCGGAGTTGCTTTTTATTGGACACTATGTTGCTTTAATAACGTATGTGGCACAGTATCTATACTTTGAAATTTAAAAACAGTAGATTAGCACGAATCGGTTTAAAAGCCAAGCGTTGAAGAGCACTCGCTTTCGGCAACTGAACAGGCAAGGTTAACTGTTTTACAAATGCCTTTTCAAGACGGAGACAACCGTCAAACTATTTCTCGCAACAACAACATTTCAATATATTATTAGGTATATGTGTTAAAATCACTGAGTGAAGTTATGAAAAACCACAAATAACGCTTTGAAGAATAATATTAAAAAGTTGCAACAGATTATATCAATTTGATGCAAATACCTATATTAATATATTCTTACGGTATATTTTTTTTTAATTAAATGAATTAACTCGTGAGTTTCTGTGACCCAGATAAAAAATGTGCAAAACAAGGTTTTATAAAAAAAAGTAAACGAGTTTGCAATCTAAAAATCTCGTGTTTTAAAATTATGGACTCTGGACTAAGGTAGAAAGTTCATTATTTCCAGAAACCTCTAGTAGTGATCAGGCTATGGTGCATTCATAATGCGAGTGTCTTTTCTGCTTACAAAAGCTACAATATTCCGTGTGTATGGGACTATTAATGGCAGTGGGGTGATGTTAAAAGCGATATTTTGCCATCGTGATGTATGAGGATCTTGCTTGGAGCTGTAATGAGAAATTCCGATGTCACAGCTTTTTGTATGATGTCCCTAAAGTGAAATTTTTGAGCGTGCTCTTTGACGACGAGCGCTTGACTAGCCTATTTGATTTGTTCAAAAAGGGTTGAAAAAGACAAAAAAGTTAATTTGGTATCTAAAATTAATGTTTCATTTGACCAAAGCCATAGTTTTTTTATTATAACGAGGTATTTAAAGTGATTTGCGAGTTTTTTTTTTTTTTTTTTTTTTTTTATTATATAAATTTTATTTAAAATTATTTAAAAATATTAATAACAAAATATTTTTTATAAAAGTGCAGACTGCAGCAAGTTTTATTACAAACCAGCTGACCCTTAGATGAAGTATTACCTCCATGAGCTGACCCGACAGACGTTGTCCTATCTTGATTGCGGCACGCATTCTGTCAATTCTATGTCAAACGTCATACGGTTACAATAAATAATATTATTTTCATTCAAGAACCTTCTCCTGACAATTACAAACACAACAAAAAAATAATTTGCGAAATCGGTACTGCCGTTCACGCTGATGGCGTGACCAAGGGAATTATGGATTCATTTTTATAAACTAAGATTTAAAAAAAAAGTTTATTATGGCATCCTAGGTGGCGGTAGGAGGACTCACGTAGGAAATGCATTTGCTACATTGTCTGTGCCGGATCAATCAAACGAAAGGAAACTTTCATATCCGTTCAACGCCTACGCTATCTAGGAATCGATTGGGAAGCATTTTATTAAGAATGTTATATATCATTGTTGTAGCTCATGGGCTTTCCATTGTCGCTTTGGTATATCTGTAATGGCAATGAAAATTTAACTAATTAAATAAAATAAAATAAATCATGTATTTTCTCTTTGTGTCCAGAACATGGACAGATATATTAAATAGCAATTTAAAAATGATTAACGTATTACGTTTTTTAGCTTTTAGCGTTTACATCGCAGTTTTCAATTTTCATTTCTCCAAGGAAAAGTCCGTTTTCGCAACATGAACCCACTACAGTGCCCCAGTGATATCCACAAAAGGGCCCAATTTTACGCAAACCCCATAACATTTTCATGATAGGATCTTTTATAAGAAACAAAATTGAGTGCAAATGATAAGCGCAATCACTAAAAGTCAAAAGATAAAATAAAAAATTGCCGTTTCTTTTTCTTTGGGAAATGTTATTAAATTAAACTGAGGGATTAGCTTCACAATGTAACTTTCAAACAAAGGCAGACAAACAAAAGAAAATTTCAAGTTTTTTACTACAACTTGTAACATATTTTCCTATAACCTAGGGGTAATCTAGGGTAAATAAACACAACTATATTTACTAAAAATAATACAAACTTTATTTATTTTTCCTAAGTGTTTTTATGTACAATTCTTGTTATGAAAAGATTATGCATATGATGTTAACATTAATATTAGTGTTCTGAAATCCTAAATACCTGGGGGAACACAAAACTTATAATTATAGTGTGTGTACACAGTAAAATACAAAATATGATATGGATTGGTGAAGCGTTTGGTCAGAGCTAGGCTAAAACTTACTCTCTAGTATTTATCTGAATCGATGGCTCTTATACGAATGATATACCGCAACCAGGCGAGGTAGAACGTCGACGAATTTCACGCGGGCATCGGAATTGCCTCTGACTAACCTTTTGGGGAATATTAAATGGGTCCTCGGAATGAATGTAGCTACGAGGTAACTATGTGTAGTCTACCACGAAGATAGTAAGAACTTGGCGGGAGCAACCACTTCAATCCCGAAGCAGCTTGGCGAAAGGCAACTGCCGGCGTCTGAGGTATCTGAGGTTGGCACCGAAATGCGCCGACACACGACTGGGCAGGAATTCAGCCTCAGGGTACAGCCTTTTCTGATCGACCAAACATAAAACTTGAATTAGAACTGACTCACAGAAACACGAGAGGGAAAATCCACATATATCACAATCTCAACTTCACAACTCACCAGGCTTCGAAGTATGATCACTGAATATAATACAACGACGGCGCGTTGTCGGACAATTAAGTCTCGTGCGTCTCGTAATCGACGACGGGTTATTTATTTAGTAAATAACAGAGAATTAAACACTATTCTCTGACGATTCGAATATATCGACCATCTATCCAAAAATATCAGTTATCATTTGTCGTGTCATGTCTGCGCCATAGACCTCATAGACCATTCATCTACTCAACTCGATCGTACATGACCGATTCTATAATTCGGACAATCGAGATACCCGATGAAACAAACGAACAAGATTACGTCAATTCGGTCTTAATGAATCAAATTAAAAATCCTTATAATCCTCCAGGAATGATCCCGAGGAATCCAAAACAAGTTAAAACTGTATCTATCCAATAAAACTGAAAAACAATAAAACGCGATTAATCGACTCGATATAATTGTTCGAAATCGAAGATCACTATCTAAAAAAAAACAACATACCATAGATTTTTCTACACTCTACTTTTTCAATTAGGCTTGCCAGCACCCGAACAGTAATTCGCTCAAATCGGATGATCGATAATCGATCGACCGAGGGAAAAAATGATTTGAATGAATAAAAAACGATATATCTGCCTGACTTGAGTTTCCACAGAGGATCGTGAACAAAATGCAGTGGATTACTTAGTATTACCCTTTAACTTGAGAGAACATATCTAATTATCGATACAATCAATATTCGACGCTCGCTCGTGTAACACGGCAACACCAGCCTATCAGCTGTTTCGTACACAACAAAATTATGACAAACTCGTTAGACAAAATGGTTTTTATAATGGTGATAAAACGTTATAAAATGGTGTGTATAAAATTACAATCGCTCGCGACTGAGTTATGTGTCGCGCGAAGCGCGACACATAACGAATTTTCTGTTTAAGGCGCCAAGGTTCACGGATGAGTTCTTATGGTAATAAAACTATCTCAATGAAAGGAGTATTCAAAATACAATGGCGCGTAAGTTGAAAAATCTATGAAATTTTATATCTTCTATATTAATGGTTTTCAGTAAAAAAAAAAAACGGACGTTACAAACTGGAAAAAAAGTTTTTTACAAAACTTGTTTGCGAGATTTTTTTTCAGCCGATTGTAGTCCTTATTACATAACAAATCAGGTTCAATATTTCTCAATAATCAGTACCTCATTGGCGATAGGTTGGCAAATTACAGTTCATTATAACTTTACGAAAGGAACAGTCCAATGTGGTGGCAGTAACGCAGAAATTATACAGTTTAAACAATACCAAGACACGCGAGCGAACAGAAGAGGTAGCATTAGTCAGCGCGTTTATTAATAGTTCCTTCCTACCCATTTTCTAGGTATATTTTTTATAGAAAATAGTGATAGGATTATTTTATCTATTTGCAATATTTTTCTTGTTTTTTTTTATTGATTTTATACAAAGTAACTTGTGCTAACCCTTTAACGTCTTAGCGTGACCGTAATCAGGAAATTTCAATTTTTTTATTTAATTAATACAATTTATTATTCTGTGGTTGGCATTATAATTGGCTAGTTTCAGTTAAACATTTTTTCAGGTGACTGTTGACTAGTAACATGCTCACTTATTTATTAAAATATCCGACAAGTACAGTCACAGATTAAATGTTCATAGCCATGCTCGATATTTAGTTTGTCGGTCGTTATATCCGTTTATATAATAATATAAATATAATAACTATAACTTTATATAAAAGATTACTAAAAACATAAGTCACTTTTTACAACGCAACGCTTTTTACACTTTTTTTTAGTTTTCGGCCCTAATAGCAATGCAAAACTGAATTTGGTCTCGTAAATGTATTCTGGAATCAACTGTAAGCTTCAAAACATACGTTTATACAACAATTGCAATAAGTTTGTTAGAAATATACAAAATGGACGGATATCTGAAAATCCTGCACGATCCATTTACTGGAATCAATCACCAATCGGATTTGCTCACACGTAACTTGTACGGTAAATGTAGCGGAACAATCGCTCGCACAGTGCTTTTTTACACGAAATGGAGCTTAAAATAATTCTCGGAAAGTTACTACTTGAGCTTACTTTGCAAAATGTCTATGCACCACACACTACAAAATTATTGATTATACCTACTCCTACTCCTATACCTATCTATCTATCACTAACTTTTTGTGAAGAGAGAATATATACATTTTTCATTTTCATTTCATTTCTTTGATGACTAGTTGCCGCCCGTGGGTTTGTTCGCGTTTAATAGTAATCACTAAGATTTATATTTAAGGCGTTTTCCCTTTTCTTTTTTCAAACCCATTTCCGGTAAATTTTCCGGTAAAATCCAGTTTACGAGCTATATTTGTTCTAAGATTCATCTCGATCAGTTACTGAACTGGGCTATTAGATATAAATACAATAGCAAGAAGTATGTGGATGGCATAAGATGGTTCTTGTAAATATATAGAGGAGACCTATGATTAGTATAGAACTCTTTCAAACTGATGATGATGACGATGATAAGATATATATACCTTATATGTGACCTAGTTTATAGGATTATCCTTAGTTTTCTAAATAAGTTTAGCTCAATATCATCCGAGAATGCTGATAAAATTCTAATTAGCATAAAAAGCAGATTTTTCACCTAAAAATAAAACGACAAGAACCACGTTTATACTCTTCTTTTTAAAGGCGCAAAGGTACGAGAATTACCCTCTCTTTGTAATGCTAATTTAAAAACCAAGGAATTCATTTTTTATTCATAAGTTTTTCTGCTTTAAAGCCAGCAGTCGGAGCATCCGACTCGTTTGTGATGAGTTTGAAGTTAAAATATAAAAATTCATGTGATTTTTTGTGTAAATGCGTACTTTGAAAGCGAGGATTTTAGGTATGACGACCCGAGTGACTCTTGTATGCCAACACATGAGCGAAAATTGTTGAGGTATTTAACCATTTTGACTACCTTTTTGTTGCAAAATGATTTAAATTGCACATTTTTGAATAAAATATGAAAAAAATATATTGTAAGCCGGATTTTGTAAAAAAATGAGCCCGGAAAAAAAATAATGAAATGTTATTGACCGAAAATTACACTTCCTGGAAAACGTAATTTATAAAAATTTCAATAAAGCTATGTACCTATTTAGCAGCGATGGGCTTGCAACCTGTCACGTATGGAATACCAACTACTATGTACAAAATGTGGGTGGTATGTACCAAATGTAATGTTTGGACGTACCTCCGACTACCCCCTTTAGATATCCTCAAAAGAATGTGGAGTTCATACTTGGTACTAGAAGACCTTAGGGGATATCTACCGTGCCTGGGGATCAAAGACGTGAAGCTGTTTTGTTTTTTTTTCAAAAATAACAGTATTTGCTGCAGGTAAATCAGAGTTTGAAAAACATCGAAGTAAAAGTATTGCAACCTAATTCAAACTAGACTCAAAATAATTCAAAATTATTTTCGAAAAGTAGGTTCAAGCTTACAAAGCCTGTTGGATGAACGGAAGAGGTGCTTGTGAAAGCAAAACAAATTAGTGTAGGCAACTTTGGATGCAAAAGAAGTATGCTTTTCCAAGCCCTTGGAATGTGATACAAAAATACAATATTTTTGTTCCAGGGAGCACAGGTATTTTATTTTAAATTAAAAAGTCGACGAGCATTCTAGACCGTTGAGCTATATAAATGTTGTGCTTTTTATTACAATAAATGTTAGCTCAAGCTAATGTTGCTCTTGTATTGTCGAGAGGAAAACAAACATGACAATTATAATTAAAAAATACTTGGACTAAGGCCGGTTTCACCATGCTCTGTTAGATTAACAAAGGATTAAAGGGCCGTTAAATATGCCAAAATGTACGCGTTTGACAGCTAAGGTTAGATTTAACGGCCTGTTAATCATTGATTAGTAACTAACAGAGCATGGTGAAACTGGGCCTTATTCTACTGAAGTTTAATCTTAAGAATATTTCAAACATAGCTTAACGACATTCATTTACAAGCTTGGTAGTCCAAGTCTATGGGAGATAGTCAGAAGTACGTCCAAATATAAAATTTGGCACATACCCACATGGTGCAGTAGTTTGCAGTAGTACGGCCGGTTTCTGAAAGCTCGATCATAACTAATCGGATGTCAAGTCACTCGCCATTTCAGCTATTACATCAAATTAGATAGAGAGATAGCAAGTGACTTGACATGCGATTCGTTTTGAACGATCTTTAAGAAACCGGCCGTTAGTATTCCATACGTGACAGGTTGCAAGTCCATCGCCGCTGTTAGAGTTTTAAATAGTTTTCTCACGTTATTTTCTTTCACCAATTGAGAGCACTATATAATAGCATTGCAGATATATTTTTTTCAGATTCAAACCCACGACTTTACAATCAGAAGGCAGGGTCGCTCCCACTAGACCTTGGATGTTTTATAAATATTATAATACTTAAGGCGAAGACAAGAGCTAATGTGACTCTCGCTCGCACGTTTCGACATGTTGAAATATATAAAATCACTAAGTTTTCGAAAAATCGCAATCAACCATTTTGTGTGCAATCACATTGCACACAGTTTAGTAAACATTTTATTTTGATCGATACATGTTTTCCTACTCAAAAGTTTGCTTTACTAGTTTTCGTACATAAGCAAACTTTAAAGTAAGAAAACTTGTATCGATCAAAATGATTTTTTTACTAAACTGTGTGCAATGTGATTGCACAAAAAATGGTTGATTGCGATTTTTTGAAAGGGGCTGACAATCACTAATCTCATTTTCGAAAAATCGCAATCAACCATTTTGTGTGCAATCACATTGCACACAGTTTAGTGAAAATTTCATTTTGATCGATACATGTTTTCCTACTCAAAAGTTTGCTTTACTAGTTTTCGTACATAGGCAAACTTTTAAGTAGGAAAACTTGTATCGATCAAAATTAAATTTTTACTAAACTGTGTGCAATGTGATTGCACACAAGATGGTTGATTGCGATTTTTCGAAAATGAGTTTAGTGATTTTATATCTTTCAAGATGTCGAAACGTGCGAGCGAGAGTCACATTAGCTCTTGTCTTCGCCTTAAAGGAAATAGTTACAAGTCCATACAACAAATACGACTGTTAACGAAAATACGACTGCTCAACTGCACATAATATTTGAAAATGTCGCGGGTCGTCGTTTCCTTTTGTTTACCGATATATTTCTGAAACTCAGGTATCCTTTTAAACAGTTCAGCAAGTTGCCCTGCTTAGTCAACTAGTTTGAGCATATACGGGCGACCCGAACAAAAAGGGGAATTACAAATAGACACTGATCTCATTCGGGAGCCAGTTTTCATTGCGAGGAGCCAATATTCGATACTTTTTCCCGAGTGGCACACTTTTACATTTGGACTGCTTCTCATTGACGATTCAACCCTTGCGCGGTCGAACAAACTGGATTAGCCTGGGACATGTTCGCTCGCAAGGGAAATAAATTGATTTTTTTTACTCCGTTGTGTTCCCTACTCGCGTCCGCAATAACAGGCCACAATGAAAAATAATAATGCACGGAAGATTGGACCGCAGTAAATGTTTTACGGCGTGTTAATTTTTGTGGATATAGGTCACGTTTGTAACATGCCTCAGTCTCATTCACAATGTTGGTGGAACATGGTTTTAAAAGGAATATTTTTATGTTTTATGTTTTATGTTTAAAAATGCTTTTTTCACATTAGCCTTAGCAAGCTTCATTCAAAATGGATTAAACAAACCACTAAGCAGCAAAAGTACATATTAAGCATTTTTTTATTACAAAAGCTGTATTGCTAAAGCCTAAGATGCTCACAACCATGAAACAACTTCTCGCTCGCACATTTTAACATCTTTATATATCTTATATCACTGAATGTAGTTAATAAGTTTAACTAACAAACAATTTATTGTGCTAGTTTTAATAAAAAAATTATGATTAGGTGTTTGACTCTGCCTAGTCTGCTTATTATTTTTATTCTATGATTATATTTTGCAAAATAATGTGAACGTGTTGTTTTTTTTTATTCAAGCAGTTGATGGAACAAGCAGATGGCCCACCTTATGTTAAGTGGTAACCATCACCTGTAACAAAACACTGCCTCATAAGTCACGCAAGGTAGGAACGTACCCTACGATGCACTGCCCTGCGTCCATCAACGTGAGGCATACAGATGTTAAGCCTCATGTGCCTGTAATTTCACCGGCAACCACACTCTTCAAACCGACACACAGCAACGCTCTTTGGCAGCAGAAAAAGGCGTGCTGGTAGTACTTCCCCGGACAAGCTCTTCGCAAAGAGCCCTACTACTAAAAGATTTAAAGATTTATTAATAAAACTTTCTTTCCCTATATCGACAATATTATATTTGTACTCAAAGCTAAAAAACAACAAGCAAAATGACAAAATGAGTAAATGCATTCTTTGATTTTCAATGAAAAGGCTGTGAAAAGCTTTCTAGTTAGCTGAACTACGTTTCATGTATTTTTTGCTGGAGCTATGAAAAGACCATTGACATTTTTACGTCGTTAGCGACTCTTCGCTAGGGAGTGCTGTATTCTGTATTCTGTGGTGGTGTTGTCCATCACATGTGTTTTCTATCGATCAAAAAATAAAGAAGACTAAGTTTATACTTACCTACTTAACTAACGCATTATAAAATTAAAGAGTAGTGAGCGTAGATGAATATACATTTTAAGAGCCCTCTTTGTGAAGGGCTCGTCCAGGGAAGTACTAGCCTTTTTCTGCCGACAAGCAGCATTGCTGTGTTACGGTTTGAAGAGTGTGGTTGCCGGTGTAATTACAGGCACATGAGGCTTAACATCTGTATGCTTCAAGTTGATGGACGCAGGGTAGTGCATTGTAGGGTACGTTCCTATCCTGCGTGGCTTAAGAGCCAATGCTTTGTTATAGGTGATGGTTAACACTTAAAATCAGGTGGACAATCTGCTTGTTCCATCAGCTAGTAGTATAAAAAAAAACAAGTTTAACATTTGCAACGGTCTGCAGAATATCTCTTAGCTGTTTAATGTGTATTCGTTTATTCTGTAAACACTAGTTTTATTGTAATTTAAATAGTAAACATCCAAATACAAGTTTAAAAAATAAATTAAAAAAACATTAATTATATCAGTATTTTTTTATGTTTTGAAAAAGTTCTTCAGGATAAACAAGAACTTTAAAAAGGATATTTTAATCTACTAGTGTCACGAACAAGATAAGTGTTGTGTAAGTAGCTGATTTATAACTAGATGAGATTTTTCCTCACTTTAAACACTCAAATCCCATACGCTCATACTGAGGAACCGTCGTAGTTACTTTACCAAAATAAACACACTCCTCCAGTACAATTCAATCTTCTAAACGAGTCTCGCGTCGTGGGCTCATAGTATTTGTTCACGGGGTACAACTCCGCGTGAGTCGCTCTGCGACTGATGAGATTGACGTCATTGGTCTTATCCACGATTGTCATTTGTTTGAGGGAATGAAATTGTGACGAATGTTAGCAATGTATACAAATGATTCTACACACATTATAGACCCTTACACCAGACACTATAGGTTGTACTCAGTAGCGTAGCTAGGTGGACAAGGGCCCCGGTGCATAGAGAAATAATCGGGCATAGAGAAATAATTTTGTGAGCAGGCTCAAGGTTTTCTAGCTTCGGGAGCTGGGTGACCCTCTCTTTTCAAAGCTTAGGTTAGAGGCCCCCTGAGCTCCGGAGCCCTGGTGCACTGCACCACCTGGCTCTACGATAGCTGCGCCACTGGTTGTAGTTGAGGTTGACTGGAAGAATTCGCTTACAGCGATAAGCGCTGCAGCAGCGCTTCGGGCATACTTGCGGAAAATAGAGTGGATGGCTTTTTTTTTGTTCTACAACTAGCTCATGGAACAAGCAGATGGCCCATCTGATGTTAAGTGGTAACCATCACCTATAACAAAGCATTGCCTCGCAAGTCACGCACGATAGGAACGTGCCCTACGATGCACTGCCCTGCGTCCATCAACTTGAGGCAAACAGATGTTAAGCTTCATGTGCCTGTAATTACACCGGCAACCACACTCTTCAAACCGAAACACAGCAACGCTGCTTGGCGGCAGAAAAAGGCGTGGTAGTAGTACTTCCCCGGACGAGCCCTTCACAAAGAGCTCTACTACTCTTACTACACTTGGCTTTCATGTCATAGTACGCAAACGATGCGCCTTATTGAGAAGACTGATCCGTGGCAGACCGAACAGTATCGTGAACACATTGTCTGAGGGGGACTGTCCCCTCAATTAATATTGGATGCAGCTGCACACTCAACAACACTTATTACAAACAAAATGGCACTAACACTATTTTTAAGTTAAAATGTTACTAGCAAATATCTATGGACTATGTCTGATTTAAATAAATTGAATTGAATTGATAAAGCCGTCCATTGTACTTTATTAAGTTACGCCCAGATATTTATTTTATTTTAATTTAATATTTTTTGCAGCTGTCAACGTTTTGCATTGTTTTTATTGTAAACCTTATGTTTGTATTCAAAATATTTGAAAATATTGATATTTGATTTGATGATGTATTCTTGCGTACAATAAAGTGTTATCTATCTATCTATCAAGTTGATGGACGCAGGGCAGTGCATCGTAGGGCACGTTCCCTTCGAGCGTTACTTACGAGGCAATGCTTTGTTTTAGGTGAAGGTTACCACTTGACATCAGGTGGGCCATCTGCTTGTGCCATTAGGTAATAGTATAAAAAAAACTAATGATGGCAGTCCAGTAATACTGATATGTAATAAATACTATTATTTATTCTGTAATACCAGGTCCAGTAACCGGGCTCGTTTTAGTTTCAGTAACATAGCTTCAGTTTGAGACAGAGGAAATGAATGAATGAATGAATGAAAATTCTTTATTGCACACCTTACAAACTAACTAAATAGGACAAATTATAACAATTATAGAAAAACAAAATGTACAATGGGTGGTCTTATCACTAAAAGGCGATCTCTTCCAGACAACCTTTGGATGGAGAGGAGCCTAGAATAAGATGGTTGGTTGGGGTGCACTCTAAAATTAAAAATATCAAGGGTATAATAAAAACATTCGATATTAACAGATAAATAAGCCCATCTATAAACTATACTTATATACCTACGTAAATAAGATTACATGCTTACATACTATTCGGTATAGATCGAAAATGTATTTGGAAAATGTGTCACGACTTATGTGATTAATTATTACGTGAACAAAATAAACTAGACTGGAAAGGACTATGAAATATATATTTTTTAAACAAAAGATTTCAAGTTTTAAGTTTTAAGCTAAATCTTTTCGCTTTTATTCATTGAAAATAAATCAATTCATCGCATTGTATTCACAAAATGCGAACTATTTAAATATCTGCTATAGCCATTTCGTCCCATAATAAAACAGCAATAACAATGCATCGAGATTTTCAATAGTATTAAATTGTATGGTGCAGGTACCAAGCTCCAATTTTCCACGTTCCAAACAAATTAACTCTACGCCACTGAGCATTATTACAGTTAATAAACCATTTAATGGCTGACCTATTTATAACAGATTAGACCGGCGCACGTCAGTATTAACTGCCTAAAACCAGTTAAAACCAGCCAGGCAGGTTTGTTATGTGGCGTAGCATGAAATTATCGAAGCTATTAGCCATTTGCCTGAATGGCAATCACGGTTCATGACAGTTTGCGAACGTCAAGCGGATATTAGTTTGATACTTATTCTTTGGATTTTGTGAGTGATTCGTTTTCTATCATTTTAGGAAGCAACATAGCATTTTCTTTTTTTTTTTTTTCTAATGTTATTTTGAGTTGTGTTATGTATTTTCGGTGGCATTTTAACCAAAATTATTTGAGGTTTTAGCACAAAGTATAAGCATTTGGAATAAAAGTGTAGTGATATCCTGATTTGGCTTAAAATGTTTCGAATGTTTTGAAGAAAACCGCCACCATTTTCTTCAAAATAAATGACGGCCGACTTGACTATAGACTGACTTGACTAAAAAGTATTCAATGCAACTCGCTTGACACTGGCAAGATTGTCTGTCAAATGACGGACAGGAGTTTTTTATGGAGAGAAGATTTTGTTAGCTGTTTTGTGTTTAGAGTTTGAAATGTACCAAACTAACGCATTTTACGCGGTGACGTGCATAGTGATCAGTTTTTTGACAACGAAAAGCATGTTTTTTTAATAACAAATCCCGTATTTTACCTAAAATACCTACAAACTAACCTACTGATCACCAACGTGCACGCCACTGTGGACACAGGTTGAACGCGTTTAACTTTAGCTCTACAAAAACTGAACGCTACCGCAGGCGTTGGTTTATTTTTACGCCATCGCTTCATTTTTTTTTTTTTTTTTTTTTATATTAAATCATAATTATGACCTTTTGCCACTGACCACAGCATAAGACCGATTGCAATGGTCGATTACAATTACACTTGTCGCAAATCTTTTGAAAAACACCAATCGTAATGGAAATGCACGTACTACAATAACATGAATATTATTATAGTCGCGTTAAACTCTCGCTGCAGGCTCGGTCATAAGTTATCGGAACGAGACAGCAATATTGCTCTCTCTCTCTCTCTCTTACACTTAGGAGAACGGACGATCCTTTTGTTTAAGCGTGTGTTAAGATGATTTATGACCGAGTTTGCAGCGGGAGTTTAACGCGACTATAGGTTGAGTACTGACCGAGCCTGCAGCGAGAGTTTAACTCGACTATAATGTCAAAGCGGCCTAGGTCAGCATTTTTTACTCTTTAAGAACTTGTGTTAAACATGCTACGAAAATTGGTTTCACGTAGCACTAGCTACGCATTTTATTCGTAGACTCAGCAGTGCTACTATGACTGCTATATGATCTTTATTTTCACAAGTAAAACCAACCTACAAAAAATCTGAACAATCACACAGTGCATTATCAAACTTATTACCAATCCTTTCAAATATGTAATCGAAATTTGGCTTTAAAAGGGAGTTACAGACTAGGTATATCTGACATGTTGTGAGTTCGGCTGCAGTCGCAGAGCTGCACGGACGTCTCCGCTCCGGTCCCTGCTACCTGCTCGGACTACTACCTGCGCTGGCACCCCGCCCGCCGCACCTGCACCGCACCCCGCTCCGGACCTGCCGCTGGCGCTCAAGCTACCTGCGCATCGCGCCGCGATCCTGAGCTCCGCGCCGTGTGATTGGCTCACGCTAATCCGCACTTATCAGTGCGCCGGATTCCTGCATTCTTATGTTTCTGTCGTCCTTTTCAGGGCGGTAAGGTTTCGTTGACGTGTGTTTTAGACGTTCTTTTCAGAACGCAAATCGTAGTCCAATTTTCGGACGAACAGTTGTTTCATCTGTGTCAAACGAAATCCACCTTCAGTAGTCAAACCAAGGGAAACCCAGCGGTGTTATACCAACTTGGTTTGGGCGTGGACCCGGAGCGCCGTCTTTCCTCCCTCAGAGGAACGCCGAATCCGGTCGGGTCTGGACCACCGGCCTTGGGGGATCTCCTAGCCGACTGCCAGTCCTATTAGGAACACACCCCGATTGCCCGAGAAAAAAGCGGCAAGGAGGACACATTTATAGGTAGGACACTAGGAAACTCACCCCCTCCCCGCCTACCCCGGCGGAGAGGGTCACTCACCCACACACCTCCCGGGCTTTCCCACCCGGGAGATATGGACTTCATCCATACCGCGCCCCCGCCCGGTTTAGGCATCGACATCTCTGCCTTCAGCAGAGATCATTTAGGCTTTCTCCTCCAGAAAGCCTACCAACAGGCTCCCCACCTAGTCGAAGGGATTCTATTTGAGAATCCCGTAGGTAAAATTCCGGCCCTTATGGCCATCAAAACCTCCCCCCCGGCCCTTCAGGCCCCCAAGCACACCCCAGTCCTTAAGACACCTAAACCCACCCAAGCCCTTCAGGCCAAAAAACGCAGTCCTCCGTCCCCCGTGTCTTCCCCCTCTTCACAAACCTCATCCGCCTCCTCCCTCGATGGGCACTCGCCCTCAGAGGATGACTCTGACCGCGAATCTGCTATGGAAGCGGATTCTGACTCTGCCTCCCGTCCCGCCTCTCCTCTCACGGAAGATGACTCGGACGCTAACTCCTCCTCGGACTCTGGCTTCACCGTTGTCCAAGGCAAGAGGAAGCGTAAGAAGTCCAAATCCTCCTCTGCGCCTCCCGCTAAACAAGCGACAGCTCGACCCAGCCCTCTCTCTTCTCGTCCATCGTCCCCAGTCTCTCCGCCTTCCTCCCAACCTTCTGCGGTTAACGCCACAGCAAGGAGGGAGAAACCTCCTCCTCCCATTTTCCTTCGCCAGAAGGAAAAATGGGAGAACGTCTCCACCGCTTGCCGGATCTCCGGCATTACTTATAATAATGCCCGCAGCACCAAGGACGGTATCAAAGTCCAAGTGCTGACCTCGACCGACCATCGTCGCCTAACCTCTTTCCTTCGGGAACAGGGCATAGGTTTCCACACCTATGCTCTGGAGGACGAACGACTCCTTAGAGTCGTTATGCGCGGCCTCCCCGCTGAGTTCGGCTCTGACTCCATCAAAGCCGACCTAACCGCCCAGGGCTTCCCCGTCAGGGAAGTCCACCGCATGTATAGCGGTAAAACCAAAACCCCTTTTGAGCTCGTGCTCGTCATTCTCATTTTTTCCCCAGAAGGCAAGGCGATCTTCAATTTGAAGACAGTCAATGGCCTCTCTGGGATTCATGTTGAAACCCCACACCGTAATGGTTCCCCCTCTCAGTGCCACAGATGCCAACTTTATGGCCACTCTGCGCGCAACTGTTACGCCCGCCCCCGTTGTGTCAAGTGCTTGGACGACCATGGCACCGCTGACTGCCCTCGCACTCGCGACGCCCCGGAGCCGCCCAGCTGTGTGCTTTGCCGCGCCACCGGTCATACCGCGAACTATCGCGGTTGCCCGATGGCGCCCAAGGTAAACAAGCGGGTGGCTCAGAGGTCGTTGCCGGTGCGTTCGCATTCGCAACCGCCGCCTCAATACACCAAGTCCAGTCCAAAGCTGGCTATGGTACCCGCTCAATCTCCACCCCACAATGCGTGGTCTCGCCCCCTTCCTTCGACCAGTACTGCCCGTCAGGCTAAACCCTCTCCCCCTCGCCCCCAGGAGCGTTTGCCCTCAAGCAAACTCCCCGCTCCCGTGCCCCAACCTTCACAGGGCCAGTCTTATAGCCGTACAGAGCCCCTGTACGAAGAAGGCCTCCCCTTCACCGAACTCCTTAAGAGATCTGAAGATTTCGCCCGCGTTTTCCGCGCCCTTCCTAGCCCAGTCCACAAGTGTCTGTACTTAGCAGACCAGGCTGCGCTTTTGGCCGCCGTCAATAACCTCTCTTTTTAATCAATCAATATGATTGTACAAAAAGAGAGGCTCAAACCCCGCTCCGTCTCGTTAGCGTTCTTCAACGCCGACGATCTCAAGCCACAACGTGCTTTAGTTCAGGACTTTTTAATTAAACATCAAGTCGACATAATGCTAGTGCAAGAAACCTTCTTGAAACCGCACCATCGCAATCCCAGTATTGCTAACTACCAGTTGGTGCGTGACGATAGAACCAACCGCCCAAAAGGCGGCACCCTCATCTATTACAGAAGGTCCTTGCACTGCATACCTATCGACTGTCCTCCGTTGCAAGACTTAGAAGCCTCCGTTTGTAGATTAGCGATGACCGGTCATCATTCAATTATCATAGCATCTTGCTATTTGCCTCCTTCAAAAACTCTACTGAAGAGTGATCTTGAGGCCCTCCTAAATCTTGGTAGCTCCGTCATTCTGGCGGGCGACTTTAACTGTAAAAACCTCCTTTGGAATTGTCTTAACACCAATCCCAATGGCAGTCGTCTCGAGACCCTTGCCGACGATCTTAACTTCGACGTCATTCCTCCTTTGACCCCGACTCATTACCCTCATCAAGTTAATAGTAGACCTGACATCCTTGACATGGCGTTACTAAAGAACGTAGCCCTACGGTTGCGTTCAATAGAAACGCTCCACGAACTAGACTCTGACCACCGCCCTGTGCTCTTACGCTTAGGCCCCCCCACCGACCCGATCCCTCTCTCTAAGACCGTAGTGCAATGGTATAAGCTCGGGAAAGCTCTCGAGTCTATACATTCACCCGAGTTGGACAGGATCCCTGACGACATTAAGTCCCCAGACGACATTACTGTTGCAATCGACTCCCTAACCAACCATGTCACATCCGCTATCAGCGGATCATCGAAACAGGTGCCAGCGACGTCATACCGTCGCTCGGCTCTGCCAGATGATGTGAGACGGTTGATCACGGAGAAGAACGCAGCGACCCGACATTACAGCTCTTGGCCCTCTGTAGACAACCGCGACCGTCTACGCTCTCTGCGCTGCGAAGTTCAGAGACGTATTCGTGAACATTCCAATAACGACTGGGATAACCTGCTCTCAGGGATCGAGCCAACTCACCAGGCTTACTGGAAGCTGGCTCGGTCAATGAAAGCAGACACTATCTCAGTCATGCCCCCCCTCTCCCGACCAGACAAATCTCTTGCCTTCGACGACGACGAAAAGGCCGACTGCCTAGCAGAAAGCCTCGAGTCGCAATGCTCCCCGAGTCTTGAACCCGTTGATCCTGTCCATCTCGCTTTGGTGAACGACGAAGTTGAACACCTGACTTCTCTGCCTCCCCCCGACCCTCCCTTACCTCTCGTTAAGGCTTCTGAGGTTCAGGCGATAATCAAAGACCTTCATCCGCGAAAAGCCCCTGGCGCTGACGGTATCAGTAACAAGGTGCTCAAGCGTTTCCCCCTTGCTCTAATTTACCTCCTAGTTAGCATCTTCAATGCGGCTATGGCGACTTGCACTTTCCCCGATGCCTGGAAGGAAGCCACCGTCATCGGCATTCCCAAACCAGGCAAAAAGGCTTCAGAGCCTTCCAGTTACCGTCCTATCAGTCTCCTCAGCTCTCTGGGGAAAATCTATGAACGTCTTCTTCTGAAACGTCTCTGGTCCCATGTCAACGAGCACCAACTACTCCCTGACGAGCAGTTTGGTTTTCGTCCGAGACACTCTTGCCCCCAGCAAGTGCTTCGCTTCACGGAACACGTGCTATCTAGACGCCACCATACCTGGCCTGCAGATACTGGTGCTGTCTTTCTCGATGTAGCGAAGGCTTTCGATAAAGTCTGGCACAATTGCTTGATATATAAGCTATACAAACTCGGTGTGCCAGTTAGGCTCGTACTCATCTTACGAGACTTCCTTTTAAATCGCAGCTTTCGCTACCGCATTGAGGGTTCCCTTTCGGACCCCAGACCCATCAGAGCCGGAGTCCCTCAGGGCTCTGCACTCTCTCCCCTCCTGTTCACGGTGTATACCAGCGACATCCCCCGCACCCATCAGGTGGAAATTGCCCTTTTTGCGGACGATACAGCCTTGTACGCATCTGATCGGAACTCCGATCGGGTTTGTATTAAGCTGCAAGCCGCCCTCACTGCACTAGGTGTATGGTTCCGTAAGTGGCGAATTGAGGTTAACCCCACAAAAAGTACAGCAGTGTTCTTTTCAAAGGATTTCCCCAAACCCCGCCCCATCACCCTCTTCGACGAACCCATTCCCTGGGCTAAGTCAGCACGCTATTTAGGAGTCATTCTTGATCGTCGCCTGAACTTCAACGAACATATCAAAAAGGTTAGTAACCGCGCCAAATTCATGCTAGGACGACTTCATAGTCTCCTATGCAAAGAGAGTAAAATGTCCCTTAGAAATAAGGTGACACTTTACAAAACTTGTATCCGTCCCGTCCTTACTTATTCATCTGTAGCATTCGCTCACTCTTCGTCCATTACTATCCTCCAACGTGTCCAAAATCGATTCTTGCGCAAAGCCACTGGTGCGCCTTGGTATATGCGCAATATCGATCTCCATCGTGATCTAGGTCTCGAGTCGATTACCGAGTTCATTACGCTCGCCCTCGAACCCTCTTGTTTCTACGATGCCCGATTATTCTATCGACCCTCCCGTCGATAGATCCCTCCGTAGACCAAGGCATATCCTTGGTGATCCCGATGATGAGATCGCAACCGCTAACGCGGAAGCGATCGAGTCATCCAATTCGGACAGAGTAAACACTATACAGATTCACCGACCTCGCCGGCGAGGTCGAAGACGTCCCTTAGCTCCCGCCCACTCGGGGCCTAAACTAGATTTAAACCCCCACCCTGGCAACAGCCCAAGTCGAGGTCGTACCATAGCGGTGCCCTTGCGTTTGTTGCCCCAACCTAATTTTACCGGTTGAGCGCCTTCCGCGCTCGCCATTGTTCGGTAGCGCTGTAAAAATCGTCAGACGATCACCAGCATTTAGTCCATTCGAAAAAAAAAAAAAAAAAAAAAAAAAAAGGTTCATCTGACGTTCAGTGGTAGACATCTTGTTTATACCTCACGACACTCCAAAAGATTAGAAAGTTTTTGTGGTTGGTGACGATTTACTATCTGAAGTCTGAGCTTTTCTTTGTCAACTTTTTGTTTATAGATACAAGATAGTTACCGTAGATTTTAAAATGTAGTTTTTCCAGCGCCATCTGTCGAGTCATTTGTAACAACTTTTTAATCTTGAAACAAAACTCTCATTGGTTTTTTGTGTGTATTCACATTGACTCGTAAAACTATGCTGGAGAGCAGTAAAGTTTTTTTTATGATATGATTAATTAGGAAAATCTAATAATACCCTATTTTAAGATTACACACACCCAGCTATTGTATTATTGTAATTGCTGTTGATTTTCTATGAAATAAATAAATAAATTAAATCTACTTAACTTATGTAAGCGTAATATTCATTTAAATTTTTCGTAAATTATCATAAAATGTAAAAGCAATGTCAAATAATAACATTATGCTTACTTAACCCCGGGATACTGCAAGATTCTCGACCCAATACTGTTTACATTGTGTCTGGAGGCGCCTGTGAGACCTTGCCACAGCTTAGTCGTGTTCTCATTCAGACTATGACTATATATGTTTAGTGTAATCGATAGATTTCTAGAGGTTATTACGTAGAGGTCTCATGACCTCTAGAAATACTATCGATCTTATTTCTTCACTTTTATGTTCTCATAAAATCCTTTTTGTACATTCTCGTAACTGTAAGAAACTTTGCGCACTCAATATCGATGACAATTGAGACATTTTTATCTTGCTTGAAATACTCTAACTATGTCTAGTGAGGTCTCAGCCTCGAAGGAAAACTTCGTATTGTTTACAAAACTAAAAGATGGACATTCTGGTTGTATACCTATCGGTTTTATTAGAGTCTAACATCGTCATCAGTATGAATACGTTCATTGTTGGTCATATTTTTATTGTAAGTAATAAACGGTTTTTACAGATTATTTATCCCGCAAAATAATATTGTATTTGAGTTACAGTGCACGCTAAGTGTAACAATGAAACTAGAATGCGAAGCTTGTGGCCATGTAGTCAAATTATCCCATTTAAAAAGTCTTACCAGATCTATGCGCCATTTCCAAAAAAGTCATAAAATAACTAACACCGCTTACGTTTTGTGAAGTGTAACTTTGATATCTAACCGTTGGTTTCAGCAACCACTGGTTTATGGATTGACGAACTTAGGTGAAGTTACGCAGGATACACTACGTCTTATGGGAGATGATCTTACAGATTGTGGTTTAAATCCATTAGCTATCTTGCAACATGTTTTACGTTGAACTATATACCCAGGTAGGTTTTAGTTTTACCTTCAGTTCCTTGGCTATTTCAACACTTTTTACCTTCAGCCTGCATTCTTTACACACAGTTTTTATATGACTAGTAGAGCTCTTTGTGAAGGGCTCGTCCGGGGAAGTACTACCACCACGCCTTTTTCTGCCGCCAAGCAGCAACGCTGTGTTTCGGTTTGGAGAGTGTGGTTGCCGGTATAATTACAGGCACATGAGGCTTAACATCTGTATGCCTCAAGTTGATGGGCGCAGGGCAGTGCATCGTAGGGCACGTTCCTATCGTGCGTGACTTACGAGGTACTGCTTTGTTATAGGTGATGGTTAACATCAGGTAGGTCATCTGCTCATTCCATCAGCAGTTGTATTTAAAAAAAAAAACGAAGCATAAGTCATAGTGTATTGCTAGGTAGGCCACGTCATTGGTGAAAGTGCTCTCTGAAGTACTTATGCAATTATTGTAACAGGTTACCACTCAACCCATTGCGTTGCCTTACTGCGTCGCTTTAAAAAAAAAAAGAATACGTTAAAAAAAAGAGACAGCTCAATTGGTAGCTTCGCCTTTAGCGCTGTAGGCCGTGGGTTCGATCTCCACCGAGAATAAAACATTTATTTAATGAACATAGATGTTTGTTCTCTATTGTAATACATTTGGTATTATAATATTTGTACAAAAAAACTATTGCTGTGTAGTATCTACCAATATTTTTTATGTATTTAATTAGTTGCATAATCATTTTGAGTATTTTCAGAGATTGGTTGTTTCCTTCGTAAAACAATGGCTTAGGACGATTTAATCGATCTTCAAAAGCCATGAACATAACGTTGGTGATAGCGTTTACGACTCCATTATCACAAGTACAGAGTAAGATAAGACTGACGATGTTTACTCAGAATACAATACCAAGTAATGAACGTTTACACTGAAACGTATTTTGTTTTGATCAGACTATAAACACAGAGAAATTGGTTTTCAAAAAGCAGAGAAGTTAGTTATGACGGTGGAATAAGGCAGAAACAGTCAAAGTCAAAAGGTATTATGGCGGCCATGTCTGGAAGAACAGGCAACAAACTTACAGCTTGGTTCCTACCGTTCTTTTGTATGATCCTTGTTACAATCAACGATTGTACCTTCCGCTTGAGCATTTGTTTGATGGAGTAAGGTGTATAAAAGTGAATGCTAATCAAAGCATACACTTTTACAACGGTCACAGTTTTTTCGGGTCTGTGCGTCTAAAGTAGCTTTGTTTTAATGATTTTGAGAACTTCAGCATTTGAAGCTCACACGCATTACGACGAGCCGACCAGTGGCATATCGAACCTTGCCGCTAGACGCCAGATGCGTTTGAGCTCTTATACTGAAATGTTTTATCAAAACTTAAGGTTCTGAAGTAAGGGTACACTTAAGGCGAATACAAGAGCTAATGTACCTCTCGCTCGCACGTATCGACATGTTGAATGATATAAAATAAATAACCCATTTTCGAAAAATCGCAATGAACCATTTTGTGCACAATCACATTGCATACAGTTTAGTATCACCATGTCAAAACGTGCGAGCGAGAGTAGCTCTTGTATTCGCCTTAAACCGTAATCTTTTGATTAGATATTTTAATTTATTTTTTTATTCACATTATTACTATAATTTGTTAAGCTAAAACTAAATATATATAAATAAATATAAATATTTGTGTACAGAAATATTTGGTTTTAGTTTTTATACGTATTTACAGATTTACACATAAGTCACCATTGTATGTCTCTTATATAAGTAAATTGTATTCTTCTTCTTAGAGAAAAACATGTCTTAAACCTGAATACCTTATGTATAAATAAGTTTGTTTTAGCCTGCGTCAGCAATGTTTGAGCAAGGCAGGGTCGTTAGAAGTGCAGCGTAAGCTTATTAGCCCGAGTTTTGTCTAGAAAGCAGTATTGTGTTGTGATCATTGTGTGTAAATATAATTGTTTATTGGGATAATGCTCCAATTTTTAACTCCACTTACGAAAATTAGTAAGTGAAGTTAGAAAAAAATAGGGGCATTATACTGAGGTAATACTAATTTTCAAAAGAGTACTGTGATTGCATACGCTCCCGTGCCTAACGTGGGTATTTTGTCCAGAAAGTATGAGTACCTACTGTGATTGGGTGTCTATATTTCGTCACTACTCCAAATAAAAAATATAAACATTAAGCAAAATTTGAAGAGTTTCCTTCGACTAGTGATGAATGCCTTCCTTGAAGCAATCCGTCAGCATCACAAGCACGCGGCGCGAAGACGTATAGCTTATATTTTACGAGTTTTTGTGTGAAACTTATAAGGGCAGTGGTAAATAATTCACTGGCCATTACAGAACTTTTAGGCAGTCGAACATTATGATACCTTAACCTTCTCATATAATTTATAATAACGAGTATACTAATAATGTATCTGAGGGATTTCATGTATGCACAGCTGTTTCTTTGTTTACTTTTCCTTCTGTATAGAGATTTATCAATTATAATTATTAGGCGAATAATGATAAAATAACAAAAAATAAAAAAATGCTATAATATGGTTTAGAACCAAAAACATTAATATAATACTGATACATTTGTTTATTTGGATACAAATTACATACACGTAAGAATTTAAATATAAATAAAATACAATATAAAGAAGGCTAAATTTATTTTAAATAACAAGCTACGCCTGACGCTAATAATTTAGTTATGTACATTCCAGGAAACATTATATAATTCAAATTACTTACTGTGATCTAGTAGTGCGCTAAAAACCGGACTAGATTATCTGTATCCCGGCCTCTTAGCAAATAATTCACTGGCCATTACAGAACTTTTAGGCATTCGAACATTATGATACCTTAACCTTCTCGTTTTATAATAACGAGTAAATGGCGAGCGTAAATGGGACTGTTTGGAAGGGAAGACCTAGGCGAACGTATCTCGATCAAATAGCAGACGTTCTAGAGAAGGGCCAGCGGTCAGGAGTACCCTAAACCGACGAGAATGTATGAAGAATTTTATGAGAGTGAATGAAGCGAAATAGGTATGTAAGGACCGTAGCAAGTGGAAATCCGTGGTCTCTGCCTACCCCTATGGGAAACAGGCGTGATTTTATGTATGTATGTATGTATGTTCCAAAATCACCCTCAGATGCTCCGAAGCAATTTCAAATATTAATATCGTTGTTCCTAATAAAGGCACACAAAATGGAAGGCAATCCCTCAAACATTATTTATTAACATCCTACACGAACCGTGAAACATTCGCAACAGTTTATTAAAAGTTAAAACACAACATCAATATTTGTCCGCGCGAATTAATTTCACAAAAACGGGGTTCGTGCCTGTTCTCAAACAAATAAACACTTTCATTACACATTTAAGGAAGCTGGTATAAACTGTAAAAGTTTTCGTTTGGTTAAATCACAAGGATCACTTTGATCGTTTTAGGATCACTTTGAATCGTCTTATAAACTAGGTAAATATAGATGTGTCGTAGACGGAATTTTCGGATTTTTCACTTTTGTCTATATTAATAGGTATGTGCTACCAACCTGTACTGAGAATAGGTAAATATAGATGTCCCTTAGGTCTCTTAGGTCTTTTTAGTATGTACTGTATTGTTGTGCCTAGTTTTAATAATCTTCAGCAACAATGCATTGAAATTTTGAATGCGGCAGTCATAATTCATGTACCTACCTACGCCTTTGGGCGCCTGCACTATTATGCGAACGTAGTTTAGGAGTAGAAAGCCCATTTACCTTTTGTAGTGGCTTTGTGTACGAGACTGGGGTTAACCGGGGACAATGGCGAAACCTTTTTTTTTTAAATGCCTCTCGTTTCTTACTAGCGATCTCCGAAACGATTTCAACTTCGATCGGATTGGTTTGAGTATTATTGTGTTGCGTTTCGGTATTGGTTCATGGTATAGATATTTTTTTTTTGTTCAGTATAGGAAAGACATCTTCAAGTGACCACGATCTTCAGTTATGAAGTGCCAACCACAGAGAAGATATTTTAAAAGTAACCAAATCACCGCTGTCTTAACGTAACTGGCTTGATCGCAGAGCAGTGTTCAGAAGTGCTATTCTGAAAACAACACTCGCTCAAGTGACCGCGGAATCCGCGGGTAGTTTTCAATTTGGCATTCTGTAATACATTCACCCACCAACGTGAGTGAGGTGAAGCTCGTGATCGAAGTGAGCGCAGATCCACTAGGTAATACTCCCAGTGATTTTGTTGTTTACGGAATAGCACTACAATGCGGTTAGACGGGCGAATGCTAGTGGCATTTTCAAATTAATGCTAATAGTAGGGGAGGCCATGATGCTAAATGGGGATTTCCTCGAGCGTCATAGAGACCTATTGGGTTGCAAAGCTTAGATGATAAGAAGAAAAAAATGTTATATAAGTATACCTTTTCATCGGTGGGGGGAGCGGCTATAGATTTTCAAAAATGTAAAAAAAAACTGTTGCATGGACATATTCGAGCGCGTCAGATATTGATAGCACCAATGTCCTACGTATTTTTAATAATGTACGTATGTTAATCTGATCGTTTGCATGATGGCGGTGGTCGTACTTAAGGGTTGAAAATGAAAAAAAAAAAAAAATTAATCGAGCACGTCAGATTTTTTAAGGGAGTGTTATGTGAACCTAAAAAAAAATCTCATTCAATAATCTGACGATTTCGATGTGACGCAAACTCGCAGCCATTATTTTAATATGTAAAAAAAAATCGCCATTTTGAAATACTCAAGCGCGTCAGATTAAGATATATATGGTTCATCTTTATGTCCTAGACGTGCTGTCTCATAATCTGACGATTATCTAGAGGGATTCGCCTAATCTGACAAAAAAATATATTTTTATTTTGATTTTTTTAAACCATTCAACCTTATTAATTGAAAAGCTCAGGAAATAGCATGCAAATAAAAAGTATAAGTTTGTTAAGTAGAATACTTGTATTTATAAGAAAATAATTTAAAAAAATATGCAAAAAAAATATTTTTTTATTTACAATTAATTGATTAATTAGTCTGGCTCGATTTCATGGCACGAAATAGAAGTGCGCAGAGGGGAATATAGGCACCACGCAGCTAAACTTTATCGACGAATATTTGTTACTTCGGCTTGTGGAAATCGTCAGATTATATATTTTTTGTTATCCTTGAATTATTTACTTCAAAATAAAAAAAAATTTAGCCACGCTCGAGAATGTCGAGATGACGTTTTTTTTTTACAACTTTGTAGCCCTCCCGTTTCTTTGCGTCACTCTCAAATTGTCAGATTAGTGGAATATACACTTTTTAGCATGTAATTAACTCACCCTAACTTAATCTGACGCGCTCGAGATTTTCTGATGATCAATTTTTTTTTACTAATCTGATCCTTTATCCTAGACGGGCGGCTTTATATATGGGGCTCATATTTGGTGGAGGTTCTTAACCAGGTACAAGGTATCCCCCTGTATATTAATCTGACGCGCTCGAGGAAATCCCGAAATCCCCTCTTGGGCTCCCCTACTATAACTAACTAACAGATCCTGTCGTCTCGTAATCACCTACAAGTAATTCGCAATTCTTAAGTATGCACTTAAGAAGAAGACACTTTTAAGAGTAGCAGAGCTCTTTGTGAAGGGCTCGTCCGGGGAAGTACTACCACCACGCAATTTTCTGCCGCCAAGCAGCGTTGCTGTGTTTCGGTTTGAAGAGTGTGGTTGCCGGTGTAATTACAGGCACATAAGGCTTAACCTATGCCTCAAGTTGATGGACGCAGGGCAGTGCATCGTAGGGCACGTTCTTATCGTGCGTAGCTTTTGCGGCAATACTTTGCTATAGGTAATGGCTACCATTTAACATCAGGTGGGCCATCTGCTTGTTCCATCAGCTAGTTGTATAAAAAAAGCTTTATTATAATCAGTTTCATGCTTAGTCAAAAAAAAACATTCTGATCTCTTCCATCCACAAATCACCAATCATTTTAGTCCACCAATCAGAAGGATTGGTGAAAACAATGACAGGATAGAACTTGCGATTCACTCTCGATACCAATCCTTTCTCGAGGCGATAGTTGCACTATCATTTACTAAATCCAATAACGGACTCTAGTCCTTACTTCTCAATTAAGCTTAGTTTCTGTTTGTTTTGTAAATTGCTAACAATATGTTGTGAGATTGGTTTTGTTGGTATCTCTCGGAATGGAACTGCTTTGGTTTGGAGTTACTTTAATGGCTGAGAATGTTTCAGTGACTAATTACAATTAGCAGTTCTAGAGTTAGACATCGATTGGGAACAGAAGCTTTACTGTAGATATTAGTTGGATGTTTCAATTTGTTGAAAGTTTGGTTGCGACATTGCTGAATCCAAGTTTATTCTCGATCTTTTTATTCTAAATCATCACAATGCGAAATGCAAAAAACATGTAAGTTATTAAACTAAAACTAGAAATATGGATAACTATCTTTTATTATCCGAGCCGAAACGTCGGGAAAATAATAAAGGTAAAACGCGATAAATACCCGTGTAATACTTCAATATGGTGTTATGATCGCGAATGTATAGCAGTAGTAATAAAATGAGCCAATGTTTTTGCAGGTTAATAACAATATTGTTTTTTTTTTATTTTAATTTCGCTTTTATGAGTAATGAAACTTTCAAAATATTTGCTAGTTTTCAAGTATACTAAAACAAAGATTTAAATTATTAGGTGTCGAGTTACTTAGCTGAGTGTTTTGTAAAAAGGATCATACGAAAAACGAGGAACCAGCTTTTAGTTTGTTTGCTAGCATTCGAATGTTACAAGCTTGCTTCTATCGTCAATAATACGAAATAACTAGTACCTATAAAATATTATATAATATAGTGTTATATAATATCGAGTCATTTAATAATGCTTTCATATTGCTGACAGCCTTCACAGCTCAGTTGGTAGTAGCTCTGACTTCTGCGCCGTAGGCCGTGGGTTCGATCCCCACCGAGAACAAACATTTGTGTGATGAACATAGATGTTTGTTCTCTGTCTGGGTGTTATATAATATTATAAGTATGTATTTACAAAAGAAAAGTATTTAAGTAGTATATCAGCTATGTGGTTCCCATATCACAAGCTTTGGCTTAGTTTGGGGCGAGATAGTGCTGTGTGGAATGTCCACCAATATTTATTTATTATTATTTATTATTATTATTATTTATTATTATATATATTCGTATGATTTTATATCACATGTCTCTTCATCTTTAATATTCAATTATTTGTTTAGTACGATTTTTTTTTATCTTAAGCTGGCAACTGGATAAGAATATTGATTTTCTAAAATGAGAAGGTAGGATCGGGGAATTGATATGTTTTTCGTTTGACTATGGAAACGACTTGATAATATAACTACTTAATCTTCGAATAATCTGCGTGTTGCTTTTAATCATCACTGAAGCTCACCATCGCCGTCATTTCATCAGATTGGTCGCGTGAGTCTGGCGCCTAGGTTCACTTAGTTTGAAGGATAATTCAAAATGATTCTTGTGACTTTATTGAATGAATAAATAATAAATGTGATTGACTTTAAAAACAAAAAACAGTCGCTTAAAAACAATTTTGAAAATAATATTTTGTTGAAGTCAAAATCGTGACATAGAAAACAAAACAAACGCGTAACATCTCTACACTCAATCCGTATAAAATAACAATGACATTCAGTTGAAAACCTTTACCCTTCAGTTACCCGCTGTTTCTGGAGAACAATATTTTCCAATTTAAGTGACAAAGTGCACTTAGGTCCTCTCTCAACCAAAACTTTGCCATTTGAACTACAAAGGAAGTTGCACCGCGAGACAGATATCTTTTTGTATGTTACTTAGTGGCGAGTTTCGTATCGAGGTCATTGCGTGGTGGAAAAGTTGAAAATAGTAGGTAGGTAGTATGTAAGGACATGGGAATATTCCGCCACCTAAAAGAATAATGTGCAAATTATCCCGTATCCCGTAGGGCGCGGGATATTGGTGGATCTAGGAGGGAAGATAGGCTAAAAGTCGTTCTTCTTGAAAAGGATCTTTTTTTATTATAGATCTGGTGTATGTACGCCTCATAGAAAAATTGGAAAAATATAAGAGATTTACCATATAAGTGCAATTTCTTAAATTTGTAGGCAAATGAAGTTGTCACCTAAATGTTTATCTGGTCGAATTTTTCAATTTGTGAGCACTTCTGGAGATGCCATGACAGTGTCTAATTGACGGACGTTTGACATGACACATTGAATTTTGCATCGCAGTTTTATGTTTTTGTTGATGCTGTAGTTGCGTGCGCGTTTTTTTATTTAGTTTTTCGTAACGACGGACTTTTTTTAAACTCACTCGCAGTCTCGATAAAAAAAGGCGAGAAAACGAACTAAAAATAAAGCAAATAAGCAGTAAAAACAGTTACTATATTGCTAAGCGATAATTATATATACTATAACTATACACAAATCCGACCCCAGCTCCATATATTGATGAAACAGCTCCTTTGTAAGAGAGATCTATGACAAGCAAAATACTTCTTCAGACTGATGATGAATAATAGTCAGTATATTATTTTCGAGATGATTCTTAAAGTTGCAGGTCTACCACTAGACTCTAGTGGGAGTGACCCCGCCTTCCGATTATTAGATCGTAGGTTTGAATCCAATCGTGCACCAATGAATTTTTCCTATCGGAAAATGTATGTGCGTAATGCCATGTCTCTTAAATAGTGAAGGAAAACAACGTGAGGAAACCAGTTAGTATTCTAACAGCGGCGATGGACTTGCAACCTGTCACGTATGGAGTACAAAATGTGGGTTTTGCTTGTCACTTCTAGAAAATCAAATTAAGAAAATTTATAGTTTCACCTGAAGAGTGAAACAGTGAAGAAACAATATAAATCTCAAACATTATTTTAAAAAAAATCTTGAGCTAAACAAATTATGTTATTATACTGTAAAGAACGTATTAAAGATATGTGCCAAATGTAATGTTTATAGTTTTACCTCTGACTACCCCTTAGACGTCTTTAAAGAATCTATAGTTCACACTCGGTATTAAGAGATTTAAAGGGAGAGAAGCTACCGTGCCTGGTAATCAAAGTTGTGACGCTGTTTTTTTTTGTTCTGTTCTATAAGGATTTCATTTTATTTTTGTTGTCTAAAAGTTTGTAATAACTTTTATTTCCTCAAAAATACAGTAAACATAACATGGTTATGGATTTTATGAGTTGCTGCTCGTTCCTGACACTCTTGTTTCAATCAAACATAGAAAAGCTTTCATAGAACTTTGTTAAATAAATTCCTGATTCGCAAATGTGATTATTTTTTATATGTTACTAGCTGGTGCCCGCGACTTCGTCTGCTAAGGATTAGTATTTCGAGTAGCTTATACCTCTTGGATAATTTACACAATATCTTTAAAATTGTAGCCTATGTGTTATTCTGATTTATAAGCTATATTATTGTAAAATTTCATTAAAATCTATTCAGTAGTTTTTACGTGAAAGAGTAACAAACATCCATCCATCCATACTTACAAACTTTGGCGTTTATAATATTAGTAAGAGTAGTAGCTTAGAATAGGCCTAATCTAGGTATCGAATATTATAAGACTGAATGACTGACTAAAATGCTCCGATCTTGGGGGTCCAAAATCGAAAAGAAATGAAGTGTTTTGAATAGTGAGTATTTCTCCTGTTGTTACTAAATTTTCCCTGCTTGCTTCTTTTATTACAATAATTTATTTATGAATATAAATATGTATTCATTATAATTATTTATTTATGTATATAAATATGTATTAATTATAATATGTAACGTGGTATAGTATGTATGAATAATTTAAGTATTTTATTTTTTATATATTTATATCTAATTCTTTATATTTTATATGTATGTAGCTACCTTTTATTTACACACAAATTATTATTTTTTGTCTCCACGCACACAAGCACCCCTTCTAAATTGAATGAGTCCACTTCATCCAACGGTTGTCTGGTAGAGATCGCTATTTAGCGATAAGACCACCCATTGTACTTTGTAGTTTTAAGTCTGTTTTTTTTTGTTATATCCATAAGTTGTGTGCAATAAAGTATTTTCTATCTTCTATCTATCTACCTCCGAAGTTGTGACAATTGAAAAACAAGTGGAAGAGGAAGCCAACGTCTTAACAGGAATAATCTCTAAAATAAACGCATTTTCCATTGTCATTGGTGTGTGTACTCGTAGTAGTCCACACACGACAACGACAGTTGAATGTTCTTCAAAAAGAGAGTTTTAAAGTTTTTAAGCGCACTACTGATTTCTCCGGTTGCTAAGTAATTAAAAAACTCATTCTACGTAGCTGCATATTTACGAAATTTGGTTAAGCAGACGAACAAAAGGTTCATAGGCTACGGTA
Organism: Chloroclysta siterata; assembly: GCA_932294275.1. NCBI lineage: Eukaryota > Metazoa > Arthropoda > Insecta > Lepidoptera > Geometridae > Chloroclysta > Chloroclysta siterata. Next base: position 11,085,636 of record OW028598.1, read on the forward strand.
ACCGCTTTCCTTCAGGTGGACCAAGAGCTTGCTTGTGTACTTTAGTTTATAAAAAAACATTGGCACAGGTATAGGTGCTCACTGCTATAAAGCGTTTATTTTTGAAAACTCAGACTTAACGCCAACGAAGTCAAAAAGATACCACTGTTTTATTATTAAATTAGTTTGCGATCTATTTGGCTTTAATTATTCGGCGCTTGTCAAAGCAATAAGTAAATAATAATATGAGCTAAGTGAAACTCAAATCTATAATTCATATAGAAACCTAGATTTTATGCTAATTAGTGCTAGCACGAACTGGAAGACGAAGCTAAGACACCTACCTACTCAATGGTACGACGACATTGTAATCTTCGCGGGAAGTTGGTGGATGGAAAAGATCAAAATCGTTCTGTCTAGAATTGGGAAGTCTATGTCCAGAAGTTGACTTCTTCACGCTGATGATGATAAGTGCTAATTACAAATTCTTTTTTTTTTTTACTTTTAGCTGATGGCACAAGCAGATGGCCCACCTGATGTTAAGTGGTAACCATCACCTATAACAAAGCATTGCCTCGTAAGTCACGCACGATAGGAACGTGCCCTACGATGCACTGCGCTGCGTCCATCAACTTGAGGCATACAGATGTTAAGCCTCATGTGCCTGTAATTACATCGGCAACCTGCACACTCTTCAAACCGAAACACAGCAACGCTGCTTGGCGACAGAAAAAGGCGTGGTGGTAGTACTTCCCCGGACGAGCCACACACGAAGAGCTCTACTACTCTTCTTCCTATTGTGCGTGACTTACGAGGCAATGCTTTGTTATAGGTGATGGTTACCACTTAACATAAGGTGGGCCATCTGCTTGTTCCATCAGCTAGTTGTATAAAAAAAATGTACAAAAGTGTATGTATTGTGCAAAAATTCGCATCCATACATAAAACATTCCCTGTGTAATATGACAAGAGTGTAATATGTGTCGACTGTCTCGTCTGAAGCCTGTCTCGTTACTGTTATCGTGCAGAAAGTGCTCATTTGATTATGAAACTTAATGCGTTATGTAATAAGGTTTATTTATTGTTTTATATTACCTACGGAAACGTACGCGTGGGATATAACATTTTGAGTAGAATGTTTATCAAGCTTTCTATCCAACACAAGACTCGAACACACACTTCACACGTGATATTGGTTCTATTCTCTTTGTGGTTGGCACTATATGACTGAATATCATGATCACACTTAAAGATGTATTTCTTGTGCTCAAGTGGACGGCTTGTATCCAGCGTTTTGTGATGGTGGCTTACGTCGTAAATGTGGTATCTAAACTCTTTTAGGTCCGTCCTTCTAATTAGGGATCTATCGCGATAAATTTTCTCTATGATGCACTACCCTGCTTCCATTAACATAAGGCATTAAGGATAGGTATTAAAAAGCTAATGTGCTTGTAATTTTACCAGCAACCACACTGCTTGACCGCAAGAATAGCCATGGTAGTAATACTTCTCCGAACGAGCTCTTTAGAGCTTTACTATTCTGAAACTTTAATAATGCTATTGGTGTTTACAACGAAACAAATATACAGTGTAGTAAAGCTTTGAAGATAGTGAGAAATGTATTTTCTTTCACAAAGCGCATAGCGTCGAACATGAAATATGGTTCGGATCCCTCTCGGCTCAGTGTGCGTCGGGACCGCACCTAAGTTACTTTTACCTTATAAGCAGGTTTTCGATCGCCAACTGTAGATATGATCATAGCTGGCGGTCTGTGATAAAACTCCGGTTTACCAGCTAAAAACAACTAGTAGAATTTTTTTAATTGTGTTTTCAGGGTTCCGTACCTAAAGGGTAAAACGGGACCCTATTGCTAAGACTCCGCTGTCCGTCCGTCTGTCTGTCCGCCTGTCGCCAGGCTGTATCTCATGAACCATGATAGTTAGACAGCTGAAATTTTCATAGATGATGTATTTCTGTTGCCGCTATAACAACAAATACTAAAAAACAGAATAAAATCAATATTTAAGGTCTCCCATACAACAAACGTGTTTTTTGCCGTTTTTATAGATAATGGTACGGAACTCTTTGTGTGCGAGTCCGGCACGCACTTAGCCGGTTTTTTTTTAAATTTGTTTTATAGTGTGTCTAAGGAAATCAAAAAGTTTTTTAACTTGTAGCATATACTTTTAGCTGAATTATTAGCACGAAACAATTAAGCAGGTAAGTATGTGCTTAGCGCTAATAGTTCAGTATTCTTATAAACTTGCAACTTGGCAACCACCCTTTCTCACGATTCCATGACCCGTATACCGTATACCTATGCAATTATCCCGTTTCCCTACGGCCAAAACCTGCAAAACCAGATGCCTGCTTTCGGTGAAAATGCAACCCATCGTTTTTCGCGTCTCGAATAGCATCGAACTTATTTCGTGCATTTGTTTTCCATTCGTGCTCTGACGATATTTCACTTGTATCCCAGTGGTGTGTGATTTAAAATTTTTCATTTCTGCTTGTGGGTATGTTTGCGTTTGAAGTTGCGCCAAATCAGAAATTGGTCAGGCGGCCAGTTTCACTATTTTGTTGCCTAGAATGGGATAACCATTAAATTACTGCTGTAACTTCTGCTATAAGCGATAGAGATAAAGCGGGCCTAAATTTATTTTTGACGCTGGTGCTATCCTACTAATATTATAAACGCGAAAGTTTGTAAGTATGGATGGATGGATGGATGAATGTTTGTTACTCTTTCACGTAAAAACTACTGAATGGATTTTAATGAAACTTCACAATAATATAGCTTATACATCAGAATAACACATAGGCTACAATTTATAAAGATATTGTCTGAATTGTCCAAAATACGACGATAAGTGTCAAGTAAGAAAAAATCTACAATCTGATACGAGGCAATGCTTTGTTATAGGTGATGGTTACAACTTAACATCAGGTAGGCCATCTGCTTGTTCCATCAACTAGATGCATAAAAAAAACGACTCTAACAATGTCGTCTACCCATCGTCCTACTGGACGTCCGACGATTCTCTTTCCAGTCCTCGGCCACCACTCCACCTGCAGTCCTCCACAGCTGGCGCTGTTTAAGGTTATTTAGCAGTTATGCAATATGATTCAGGCAGTTGCTATTTTGCGTTATTTAGAAACAAAAACAAAGCAATGTTCATCCAAAATGTATTCACTGTATTACCTTGTATAATATTCTCGTAGTATTCTGCCGAAGAGGGCACCTCAGACAGAGATTAAGCACTAAAGTAAGTTAACAAGATTGTATTTAGAATAGTACGAAGTTGCTGATAAAAGCTGGTTAAAAAAATAGCACTATTCAATTTGACTGTAGTAAATCCAATGCTATTATTTAACAGAAGCTTTTGGACCATTTAACCCATAGTTACTCGCGCAACTTAGGTACTCGCGAGGGGTGCTTTACGCCCCGGTTTTAGAATTAAAAACAACTACCAAATACATGAAAAATCTGACTTTCATTTATGATAATCTTTTGACTTTACGATTTACTAACAGATAAACTCTTTTAGAAACAGATAGTGCCATAAACATTTTAGGAACTAATTTTCTTCATTGCATTTCTGTCATGTCGGAATAACATGGTCACTGCACACATGTTAATTGCATTTATAACATAATGTTTTGGATTTTCGCACTCTCTTGCTTCTCCTGTTCCGCTAGTTTTAGAACAAAAAATTTACGCTTGTAATTCAAAACTCCAATAACAAAATCCGATCAAACAGTCGCTGGGGTATAAAACAACCCACACGAGTAATTAAGGGTTAAAGTACTTTTAAAACTGTCAGAGCCAGTAAATTTGATTAAAAATCGTTATTCTGTTTATAGCGCGGAATACTAAAAATGGAACCGTCCAGTCAGCAGACCCCTAATAGACAATCAACACGTAACATTCAGTAGTGCTATTTCGTAAACAATGTTCCCCCAAGTGACCGTGAAATCCACAGTGAGTTTCCAATTTGGCATTCTGTAATACATTCGCTCATCACTAGCGCCACCCGCGAGTGTTTTGGCGAGTGGAAGTTCCAACGTGACTGAGACGAAGCTCATGATCGAAGTGAGCGTTCACTAGGTGAAAATCTCGGTGATTTTGTTGTTAAGAGAATCGACATTCAGGTCAATCATTTGACACGTAAAAAAAGCGAGCGTGCGGAATTGGAAAGCGCTCCCACGGAATGATTTCTCGTTCCAACACTCAGTAACGATTCATTTGAGGAACTCATTTGCTCGATGCCTCCGGAGAACGAGCCTGAACGAGCCTCATTTGCGTTTGTAGTGGATCTGCACTCCTAGCACGAGTTTTTATCGCTTTGAGTGCAAATGTAATGGAAATGTCAGATAAAAGAATCCGCGGGCAGACAGTCTGCCCGCGACCACGGCTATTGCAACATAGCCGAAACGTCGGGAAAATAATAAAGGTAAACGCGATAAAAACCCGTGTATCTACTACTTCAATATGTGTTATGATCGCGAGAGTTTAAAAAATACAAAAGAATCCTTGTTCTTTTTACTCATCTCGCTCATGGATTAAGCAAATGGCCCACCTGATGTTAAGTGGTAACGGCCATGCTCGATAGGACCATGCCACACGATGCACTACCCTGCGTCCGTCAACAGATGTTAAGCCTCAATTTAGTATCAGCAACCACACTCTTGAAACCGAAACACAGCCACGCTGCTTGGCGGCAGTAAAAGGCATGGTAAATTACTTAACCGTTTACATATTAGTATAGGGTAAGATTTGCAGGCACTCGCAATCGATCGACAGTGCAAAGAACTCGTGTCTGAACTCTAACATACTCGTACATTCGGCTCATTAAAGACACGCTAGGTAATTGCTATCTAATGATTTATCGCACCACGGTTTTGGCAGACGAGTGTGGGTAGAGTTATGTTACAAGTTTCGTGGAGGTTCTCTGTTTTATGTAAATGTTCCGGTGGATATTTAACGAAATGAGAAGGAACTGGGTTATTTGTGACACAGAATAAACATTTAGATTCTGAGTATGACTAAAAAGATAGTAGAGATAAGAAGTGGTAGTAATTCCAAATTATGATCCTTGCTAAAGAAAAATGACAAGGACATAAAAGTGTAGGTATACCTATGGTGCGTGTTCGTGTATAATGAATAACTTTTAGGTAATTCGTATGTCAATACAAAATACAACATACAAAGATTTAAAATTGTCGTTGTTTGTAGAAATTAATATTCTAGAGAACCGAGACACATTTGGTTATACAAAGTTGTTCAACAGAGCTTGGAGCTAGTGAAAACTAGCCTGCAATGCGATGCACGCTCAATGCTACGCAAGAACGCCTTCCCTATTCCGAGAACCGGCACATGCGATTTTCCATCTCGCTACGAAATCGAACGCACTGTTATGGAACCACTGCAAAAGCATGCCAAAATATTTTGTTGTATACAAGGTGTTCCAATAATTGTACTTAAAACTTCAGGGGGCTAAAGTACCCATCAATATGAATAACTTTTTCTAAGGAACCAATACTGTGAACGCGAAAAAAACAGCTGTTTCATACTAAAGTCCAATAGGTTACCTGGCTAAAATGTATGAAACAGCTGTTTTTAGGGTTAAGCTCGCCTTTGTACATGTTTTATATTTAAATTTACTAAATGTTATTACTGTGTACAATAAAGAATAAAGAATTGGTTCCTTAGAAAACGTTATTCATATTGATGGGTACTTTAACCCCGGAAGTGTTTAAGTACAAGTATTGGAACACCTTGTATAAGTGAAGAATTATTTTATTCCCCTACAAACTTCAATCACGTTTTATTAGTGATTCTCGAAAAAAAAAACAGGATAAAAAGTAGCCTATAATATGCGCTTTTTTTTTATATGAACAGCTAGCTGATGGAACAAGAAGATGGCCCACCTGATGTTAAGTGGTAACCATCACCTATAACAAAGCATTACCTCGTAAGTCAAGCACAATAGGAACGTGCCCTACGATGCACTCTTCTTGTCGTGTCACTAGTTTCTTTCGAAACAGTGTGGTGAAAGGATTTTAAGTGCGCCTCAAGAGGCTCCTGCTCCAGGCTCCTACGATGCACTGTCAAGCGTCCATCAACTTGAGGCGTACAGATGTTAAGCCTCATGTGCCTGTACACCGGCAACCACACTCTTCAAACCGAAACAAAAACGGCAGAAGAAAGGCGTGGTGGAAATACTTCTCCGGACGAGCCATTCACAAAGAGCTCTACTACTCTTAAACGCCTACGAACGTTATGAACCAAATCTGTTCTAAGTCATCAGTTCTGTGGTTAGGGCGTTATTGAGCTACAAACATCCATACATCGCATCGTAACTTTTGCATTTATATATTAGTAGAAAGGATAGGAAAGGATTTCAAGAATAGGTAAGTACTAAAAAAATATTGTGAATAAAATGAAAATAAAAAATAGGCACCTACCTAAACCCGCTCACATTTATAAGAGTCTATATGTATAGCTTATATCCAAGCGGCTTGTTAACTCACGTTATTTGGTTTTAGTACTCCGTACAAAGCCGAACAACAACACATGTAAAAAAATACCCGATCTACGTTCGTATAGCAAACCACATAACAAAAGACTGTTGAAAATCTGCACTCGTCTTGCGTCTCGCAAATGCTCGACATTTCGAGTGCCGGGGAGCAACGGAACAGTGACATCCTCCTCAGCGTTCGTGAAGACTTCTCATCATTTAAAACAAAGGGTGAAATTGCCCGAGGCATGCATTCCACGTCTCTTGTACATTGACCGCAGTCACCCGCCAGTCGAGGGCACTGTGGCCACATCTGTAAAGGCAGCTTTTTATACCCTAACGAGTTCTTTCACCGCGCATTTTTAAAGCAAGAGCGTTTTTGTGGTACTGTTCTCTATTCGTTTTTACGTCTGTTTATATGAAAAAGACATTGCTAGAAAATAACACTGACTGCGGTCTGCAGTTAAACACAAACATAAAAACAGTCAGTATTCACATACTTGCTTTTGATTGCACACATTTCGAAAGTCTCCTTCAAAAACGAGTAAGTACCATAAAAGATCTAACTGAAAACCATCACGCATATCTCAAAAGGTCTGCTTCATTACGAATTACATCTGTACCTCTTTCCCATCCACTTCACAAAGCCGTCAAAAAATAATATTTAAAATGTGTAATTAGTACTGTTTTAGATATAAGTATAGTAAGTACTCCTACAAAGAGTATCTTAAAATTCGTAAATACCTCGTGTGTTCATAAGTTTTGAGACGAACTTATTTAATTAATTTAAAAAGAAAGTAATTCATGCAACCTTTTTTAAACTTTTAAAATTTTAAATTTCGAATGTTTTGAATCAGAAAAAATATACATTTGAATATTTGTTTCATTCTCCGTGAAAATGGCGCCAACAAAAGATTTGCGTGCGACTGTAATTTCACTGTTTCAAGCAGGAAAAAAACCAATGCAAGTTTTTAGTGAAATCCAAAGTTTGGGATGTAGTCGGAACTTTGTGTATTATACCATAAAGAGGTACAAGGAGACCGGCTCTTTAGAAGACCGTGGAAGATGTGGCCGCCCGCGGTCTGTAAGGACGCCCGCCAACATCAAAGTAATCAGAGTAAATTATCATCATAACTTTATCTTACTGCTTGAGAGAATTTTAACCAAACCATTTTGCGGTATTAAAATTTAATCCGTAACTATAAAAACAAGAAACAAGATAACCCTTTTCAACATCCTGGCAACTAGCGCACGTCCAGCACATACAAGCCATTCCCCCGCTATCTCAGCCGACCATCACACCCCACATTACACCCAAGCTTTGTAGCATGTGGCAAAGGGCTAATGCAAGCCTTGTACGGCGGTGGCGGCTTGGCAAATTAATTCAAAAGTGTTCGCATTTTTCAACAGCGATTAAAAACTGGGTGACGTCACGTTATACCCTATGAATATTCAGACGTTTATCTCGGACGTTGACGTTCTATTTAGACGTCGTCCGATGACTGGTATTTTTATTTCGGAAAAATGGTAATATTGCCGTCAGCAAAAAGGCCTGAAGTGACCCAGCATTAAAGTCAGCTTATGACTGAGCGTGATAGATTACCGCCAGCCAGTGCCCGTTTATTTTTTATTAAATGCCTCCGCATCTGGCTTCAATTGCGGCAACAGCTTTTTATTGCGGTTTTGTGTTTACGCGAGAATCTTCTTGTTATGTAAAGTTCCGTTTTCCGTTCCGAAGTTGAGTTGTATTATACCTTTTCTTTCATAACTGCACGGCGGACTGAGAGCTGGCAGTAATCCGAAGCGAACCGTCGTACTTCAAGTCTTTTACTCACGTTATGATAACTTGAACAATTAGGTATTGGTCTACTAGCGATTTGGGTGCAGGCGATTTTATAGTTAATATAATATAATAATAGCGGTTTGGATCTCTCTCTCCTCTCTAGCGGTTTGGATGAATAATAGAAAATATTTTCTATATATCAATGTTTTGAAAAGAGAAACAGCTGAGCATGCAATAATTTCGAGTTTATGTTTTAGGTGCTCAGCCACGATATACCTGAATCAAAATTTTAGAAATTTTTTTTGTAACTGCTGTTTGAAAACGCAAAACTTGAATGTTGAGTTTACTGTGACAAATTACGAACTTGCTATTATTGCCATAAGCCAGGGACAAAAGATGCAGGTGTAAGTAGGTTAAACCGAATCTAAGCCGTGTCAGCAAATAAGACTAGCAATGTAAAGGAATATACTCTAGTAGTTTCCCGATGGCCTGGGCGCTAGCTGGGTAATGAGACGTACAAATGAGTCCGTATTTTTCCGCTTGAGTAAGTCTCGTTAAGTTTGTTTTCCTTAACTGAAATTTACTGTAGTGTTTTTAACTCAGATGTACCAATGTTTTTTTTTATATCGAACTCACCATACATTATGGCTAAAATAAGTGCTCAAGCCTAGCTACTAAATAGGTGTTTATATATACAACGTGTTGATGAAGTTATGTAGGGAAACAAAGAGCGTGTATTTAGACCAAGCACTGGAATACTTTGACGTGTGCAACGGTTGAATACATCGTTTTCGAAATTCCCATAGAAGAGTAAAATTAATATTTTCTCAGAAATTTGCAACAGCCCTGTCTGTGTACGTGTCAAGGTCACACGCACGCGCGATTCTATCTAGGAAAGAGAAAAACAACGATAACCTACGAGATAATTTGAAATACTTACCTTTCGGTAGGTAGGTAGGTCGTCCCCTGACACGATATTTTTACTGGTTCCTATGGATTTTGTCATTATTTACTGGCTATAATAACACTGGATAAAACTGGATTTTGGTAAGTTTGCGAGATTTCGCACGACACAGGCTTCAAACTTCACACTAAACCATTACCTCGTAGGCACTGCTCATACACACACTGACTGACGACGGCTTTTTACATAACAATCACCATTTTATCACGTTTGATGACATTTTCTCAACAAAACAATGTACAACAACGCATGTAAACACAAACAGGGTGACCATCTCAAAAGTGGCGGTTCTACCACACACCTGCCAAAAAATCTGTCAAAATCTACCAAGCTTGACGATAAAAATACCAAAAATATGACTTCATACCATCTCCTTCGTGGCTACGGAATAAATTAAATACCTACATTACATTCAGTTACTATCTTTTGATCGTTTGTAACGGTTTGCAGTTATCTAAAACGAGATAGAAGTTGTTTAGAAACCAAATCAATAAAGGTAAAAAAAAAAAAAGAAGTTTCCAGTTCGGTAAAAAATAAATAAATTATAAATATTATTTCATTAAAAATTCAAACTAATAAGATTTTTCTTGAAATATTTAAAACCTGCCAAATGGCAGAAATCTGCCACAAATGGTAACACTGATCGGCGGCCGTCGGCCGTCCTGATTGGATATGCGTTTTTAAATGCAACTAATGACAGACAGGTTAGTCAAAGATTAAATAGGACAGACTAGACACTTCCCAAAATTGCAGTTGAATAATTTTGTCGTGTCAATGAACCATGGTGGTAAAGTAACATGTTACAATTTAAAGAACTATGAATATCATAAACATTGGTTTACGACATCTAGTAATTAAACAAAAATAAATATTCTATTAAATATTGAGTACGTAGCCACGTAGGTACCTAGTTACTGAATAGGTATTAGTACCAAAGATCTCAGAGAATATTTACCGTGACTAGGGATTACAGTCGCGAAAATATTTCTTTTACATACCAAGATCTTTAAAAACAGCAACATCATTATTAGGTAGGCACATTACTAGGTAATTGGTGGCAGTTCTGTTACCTATTTTATCTAAGGTTAACAACTAGAGGTCAAAGAACAGCTGTAAATAGGGCTGCCTCATGATGCGTTTAGATTCATTTTAGATAAAAGTTTAAGAGGCATTTCATGAATGAAAAACTTTGAAATTTTAAAAGTCGTAGAACAAAAGTTGTTCGTTATGTCCGGTAGAATATCCTGCTTTCGGATCCCTACAATTCTTAATAAACACGTTGTATATGACTATAAATAACGTTATTATATTTTTTGTTTCTATAAATAATAAAAAGCTTAAGCAAGCTGTTTGGATGACACAGACACAGGTACGTACAAGACACAGGTATATACACATGTATACCTACATACATATATGTATACATATATGTATGTAGGTATATATATATATGTGTATATATATATAAATAAATAAATAAATAAATGATGTCATCGTCATATATGTAGGTATATGACGATGACATCATATACGTGTTCTGTGAGGTAATGCAATGTCTTAGGCAGAGGTAACTGTTCAACATCACTTCAGCTAAATCACCTGAATCCATCACTTTTATACTTTAATAGAATACTATGCCCAAAATCAAAATATCAAAGTATTTAAGATTAGTCTCAGAATAAAAATACGAACGAATTTACGTGACTTCTTCAAGTGAAAAATATAGTCAGCTCCAGCCCTCAGTGAGCTAAACCAACTTTCAGTAAATGTTTTAGCTAAAAGAATGAAACCTCTTCAACGTAAATGACACGCCTAAAACACAAAACTCAATGAAGCAGAAATGAATGATGCGCGTATTTTGCTAGAAGGCCTTACATAGTTCGACGTTGCTCTTTTATTTTGAGAAAGTCGAGAGCAACGTCAGCTATAGTTTATTTGTGTAGTCAAAATCATTATTTCTATAGATTGAACCTTAGTTTCGTTTTGTATAATACATTATCAGTATTACTTCAGCAAGTACCTATATCAATCAGTTAGTATGAATTGTTTAGTTTCAATTCATAGGACAAGGTAAAGTCAGACAACTTCAAGACTTGTTGACATTACATATTAGTCAAGAATTTCTGAAAATACCGAGAATTTGTAGTGATATTGAAATATCTCAGATTACAAACTCAAATCCAGACTCAATAAGTAAAGTTATAATTGTTCAAACGTCCCACAAATTCTTCCACTTAAGTTGGCTCAGTGACTAATGTTGGGGGGTGGTACCCTAGCTGCTACATTTCGTTTTAACCCGAGCAGCCGTAAAAGGACATTGATAAGTGTTCGATGCGACACGTCTATACGGTCCGAATGCGAGATAAGAGGCGAATAACTCACGGAAATAGGAAACTAGCCTTACGTAATATACAACTTGATTTAGTCGGCGCGATTCGATTGTCGATCTACCGGATGTTTCGCTCAAGCTGACAGGTGCGACAGCTTCCTCGCATGTTGCTTTGTCAGTTTAAAGTTACGCAAATCAGTCGAGTTGGTCGAGTGAGAGAATGCCGTCACCACTAAAGCGTGTGCCTTCCGTCTAATCGAGTAAATGTTTCCAGACCAATGGGCTGGACACGTCGGCGTCGTAGCGCTACGAGTCTCGTAGCGAGACTCGTAGCTCGGTGCGCCGTAGTCACTCCGTAGATGCAGTGTGTTCAGTGTTGAACCAACATTTGCGCTGCAATCCAAACATATCCATATGCAACGTCTAACGTATTTGTTACAGTTTCTTACTTATCTATGGTAATTGGTTCTCTATTGTTTTGCGAATTCATTTGCTTGCTTTGTTAATTACGAGAACTATCATTTAATAAATTCAAAATTGGAAATGTTTTTGTTTGATTAGCGGCTTGATTGAACGTGAGCTGAATAAAATTCTGGCAAAAACTGGTAATTGATGCAATACACGTGTTCAAAGTTTATTGATGCGTGTGATGCGAAACGCAACTTTGCTCCGGTCAAAATGAAACATTCAGGCTTACATTGAAACACAAAAGCCTAGACTAAACATACACATAAAACATTTAAATTACACAATCGTGCTTTTAACGACTGTGCCAATTGGGTGGCATACAAAGCCAAAATTAATGTCACCGTTAGGTGATTAAGGTTACCATATGGAAATTATCTGAAATTGGAATTGTATAGTCATAAATCTAGCTTTACAAATAAGAGAATAACAGTCGACAACGGCCTGTGTTATTGTTATGCCGCTATTTATCGGATTAACATACAATTACCTACATTAAATTTGGTTTACAACGCATAACGTTGGTCAAATTCGGTGATGCAAATTGGTTGAAAACTAGCTTGAAATATACCTGTCTTATAGAACAATCAGAATGTACTTTTCTTTTATAAATGGAATCTCTTATAGAAATCACATAGACAAGGTAGCCTCCGTAGGAACCAAGACTAGTAAGTTTGTTGCCTGATCTTCTAGACTTAGTCGCGTGTACCTAAGTTTAACTAGATTTAAGACGATTCAAAGTGATTCTTGTGGTTCAATTGAATATTAAGAAAGAAAGAAAGAAAGAAAGAAAGAATACTGTTTTATTTGACCCAAGTATAAAAAAAATAAAAACAATAAACAGTAGGTAGATAAAAGACAGTAACGTTGACAGTAATAGATGAAAAAAATATTATTATAATTATAAATAGCATGTAGGTGCATCGTTGTGTAGGGTCTAAAAGGTCATCCGTCTCAGCTTTATGCCGCACAGTACCTAGATAGGTATAGGTACGGTGCGGCGCTGGTTTTCAGACGAAGCCTGGGTGGTGTGTACCAGTGCAAATAGACGGTAAACCTCAAAGTAAATCCAAATTAATGTAGGAGTAATACCTACCAGGAACATTCATAGGGGAATTCGCCTTATTGAAATATTTGAAATATAAATACCCTTTGACAAGTTTCGTGCTAAGAATCTATCACTATATCCATCGCTACGGCGAAACGAGAGGATATAATCTTACTTACACTTAAAACAGAAAAGCTTCGGGACTTTGAACCCCAGGCACGGTAGATATCCCCTCAGATCTCTTAGTACCAAGAACGAACACCAAATGCTATTGAGGGCGTATAAGGGGGATAGTCCTTGAAACTACTCTACCTACCCCCCTTAAAAACATACCTCTGTACGTTTCGAGACGTACATACATTACATTTGGCACAAACCCAGATTTTGCACTTAAAACGTACAGAATAAGTTCAGAGGAAACAAAACTAATCTGCTAAAAATAAAAATAATCCCCGTGCCCCAACTGCAGGTACGGAATTCATCCATCGAAAAAGCGTCCAATTCTCCGCCAGATATCGAACTCACCTACATTTTTCAATCCGTTTGGAAATTATTAAAATCCCGGGCGGAACCCGCCTGTCGCAACGCCGACCGCATAGAGAAAACAAATGGAAACGGTAGCTCAAAAGTAGGCTTTGTGTATGACTTACGGTGAAAAATCACAAAGGCGAATGAGAGATTCATAAATCTTACTATCAAATTTCCCCTTCAGATGACAAGTGACCTGAGTGCAGCTATGATAAAAATGTATTACTTACTGTAAATTCGTGAACTGTATATTAAAAGTACACCTTATCATTTTGATTATAAAAAACCCTTCAATGTCTTATTATTCAAGATTAAAGTGTCTTTGTCTAAAAAAGCATAGGGCACTTTGGTTCTAGTAATTTTCTGTACATTTTATTTTTATTTTTATAATTACAAATTCAAACGCTGTAAATAGCTCAATAATATACAGGGTGTCCCAAAAACCGACGTCAACCCGGAAACGGGTGATAGGCCAAGTCATAATAGTTAGCAGAATAAAATCGAAAAAAAATCTTGCGGTAGGTAATCATGTTAATTTCCCCAAATTTATTGGGGAAATTAATTAATTAAATTTTTAAAGGTAATCTAGTACCTAAGTATGCATTGATACACACAAAATAAAATACACCGATCCCAAGACATTTCCATTTGCTCTTCTACTCCACGGTTCTACAAAGCTTACCGTTTGCTATAAACTTTTTTGATATTAGTCACCAGCCGTTGCACGTAAATCTGCCCTTACAGTGGTCCCACTAACTTTTTCAATTTAACAGGTAAGGATAAATCGTTCATTTCTTTTATTTCAACTTAGAATCGATATAAACTCCCCAAAAGTTCCGCGCTCCAGTCGGATATTGTTTGTTTCCTGTTAACTCTGTAAATCTTTTTTGTTCGACGAACTTTGATGTTTAGTTAAATTCAGTTATTTTCGCCCTTATTTTACGAGTTTTGTAGCGTTATTGTGAGGTTATTGTGCAATTAACGCTGTTTTATTTCATTTGTTTGCCGCAGATTGATTTTCTTCCTTCTTCTTGTTGATCTATGCGTGGATTCAAAATCATAATTTAAATTATATTTTCCTTTATCTTATAATAATAATATAATAATAAATGGGTAGTCTTATCACAAAAAGCAATTTTATCGTAAATATATTGTTTTGTGAACGTACAAACATGATATTTTGAGCATTCACTATCAGTTAGTATATTAATACCTTAAACTTTATATAGAACACATGCATAGATTTAATATATTTGTGATGTACAATAAAGTGTTAACATAATTTAAATTACGCCTTTTATCTTTAAATCCAATGAAAATAGTTTTGAAATTATGGTTTCTATTTTAAGAATTACTATGCTTACTCTGCTAACCTATGATATACAAAATTATTCATATAATTACTGCTATATAAGCTAGCTGTACAAAATTACCTGTTATAAAATTATGACCTTTTGTTGCCCTATATTAAATAGCCTTTCAAACGCGAGCGCGTGACGGACGGGCGACAAACTTCACTACAACATTAGCGTTATTTGTACCACGGTATTATATTGTATTTGTATACCTACATGTTAGATTCAGCGTGGCCACCGTTTGGATGGGTGACAGTGGCACAATCATAGCACCCATGCTTCAAATACTGCCTAGCCATAACATATGCTTATATTAGTCAGGGCTTATATTATTTATATTTCCTGCCATTTTATAGCGGTTTTACAAAGTATACTTATATTGGTCAGTTTAGATAAAAATCAATATGAATAAATTTCTACCTCTCTTTCACTCTCTTATTTTTTGCAGTGTTTTTTTTTATCTTTAACCTCAAGAAGGTTTTCTTTAGTTTTTTATATGAGAAAAAAAATAATTGATGATAATAAGTATTATGTTATTTTGTTATTTATTACAGAATTTGTTCTTTATTATAGAAGTTAGATATATGTTTTCCGAATAAAATAAATGAGACGACAAGAGTCTTATTAAATCGGTCCTTAAGTAAATCACGGCAGTCTTCAATAAGTTTATTTACAATTGTAAATCACATTTTATTCTTTCTACTGACATGATATGTTTCATTATAGTTATTCCTAGGGGTTGATAACTATACAGTTTTTGTGTATTTTATCAATAATCAAAGCAGACACATTGCTTTGCCGACCATAAATTTGTATGTACAAAAAACAATAAGACAGCCTGAATCCTCCGGATTTGCATGCACACTCTAAGCGTTATCTCAAACGCTCCGCTTTCAAAGCACTTCGTATACAATAAACTCCGAGACGGCACTGAATTCACCCAGTGTCACTGAAAATTGGCTTTCAATGTAAAAACAACTGTATTACTGCATATTTCGGTATAAGATTCAGTGTGGTTGCGATCACTGCCTTTTTAGTCGATGAAAACAACGTGTACTTACACATTTTTGTCTCGAACACTCTTTTCAGTATTTATATTTATTATAAATATTTATAATTATTACATGACCGTCAAGGTGGGGTGCTGTCCGGGAGAAGAACACTGGAAGAGACATTCTCATGTTTTATATTAGCCCACTAATATGATACACATCAAAAAACCCTATCAGCTAAAAATAGTGGCAGAGATTGCTTTTAGTATTTCCCAGTAGTGGGACATAGCTACAAATATAAGCTTTGATGTACTTTGCTTTTTTAAATATTTCTTGCTGATAGAACAAGCCTATAACAAATCATTGCCTCGCAAGTCACGATATCAACGTGCCCTTACGATGCACTAACTGTTTAAAATCAGAGCCTAAATGAAATCACTAAAAGATTTGGTAGACAAGTAAGAATATGCAGGTAAGTGAAAAGCAGAGTGAGACTCTCGTAGATCAGTCCTCTATTTATTCTGTGCCAACGTGCCAGTGCATTTGTGCCAGATAAAAGTTTTAATGACTCTGAGCATTCGAGCATAAAGACTCCAAACCGTCCGCTCCTTCATCGGGATGACAACGACGTCGGGCTAATAGATAAGAACTTTTCTATTGAGAAACTTTTGCCTCACCTACTAATTGGTACTGTTCGATTTTCCTTTGTCGAACATTGATTTCGTCCTTCGTCGTTTTTCTGTGTACCAAGTTGCGTAAATAAGAAATAAGTGTTCCGTTTTTTCAGAACTACATCAGAGAGACTAAAAGAGAGAAGTGTTTGTATAAGCTTTCTTGATCATTTATATCGCCCATTAGGCTATCGCTATATATTTTCAGGAAGAACGGCCTTGGGCCTGCTCCATCGGGTGGGCCGTCCCACACTTCGTCTTCCGGTTTGTGGCTGATTAAATAATATAAATATGTCTGGTAAATGGGCACAAAAGCTCGCAAGCTTATGTCGCCCTACAATTTTTTACCAGAACTCTCCAGACCCTGATAATAACAAAAAGAAGGAATTGACAGTTCCATTATCAAAAAATTCATCAAAAGTTTGCAGATGAGATTTCAATTACCTACTTCGTGCATTCAAAAGAACTTGTCACCCTTCGATACATAAAAGAAAATGATTCCAAGAGTCATTTTCCACTGGCAGGGCACCCATTGAGCCTGACAATACTGCCTGTCGTTGGACGGAACCCTATTGTAATAGTCGGAAGCCATTATTGACATTTTCAAAGGGCTATTAAAATATTTTTTATTGAAAAACGTTTACAAGTATTTTTCGGGCGTGAAGCTATAACTCAGCGGAATACCACAACAGAATGTTTTAAGAGGTACAAAAAAATATGACAAGGAAATGTCAAGTATAGCTAAGACGTCGTTTTCTTCGGGTAGTGGCAAAAATATACAAGGATTCATTTTCTGACATTTTAGGAAGCAGCATAGCTTTTTCATTTTATTTGTTTTTCTAGTGTTATTTTGAGTTGTGTTGTGTAATTTCGGTGGTATTTTAACCAACATTACTTGAGGTTTTAGCACAAAGTGTAAACATTTGGATTGAAAGTGTATTGTGATATCCTGATTTGACCGAAAATGTTTCCAATGTTTTGAAGAAAACCGCCACCATTTTCTTCTAAACAAATGACGGCCGACTTGACTATAGACTGACTTGACAAAAAAGTATTTATTCAATACAAATCACTTGACACTGGCAAAATTGTCTGTCGAATGACAGACAGGAGCCATAAATGGAGAGAAGAAGAAGAAAAATATACAAGTTGACATTATTTCAGCACAAAGTCTGTAAAGTGCTGCCGATTGCGGACACCGAGTTTAAGTAATACTATTGAATGCAATAACAATTGGTTTAATTTAGATTTGGTATAAAAGAAAACCGTCTTGCACGCTCAATACGGATTGACGTGACTAGGCCTTTCAATAAAAATGCTTTGCATGCATTCCTTATTACGTGGTCATATTCATGATGACACATTTGAAATGCCATCAGAGACATGAAAGTTAGACATAATCGGCCTTAATTATAAACATGTGTGTATACCAGCCTATTTTATTTTTATAATCAAATTATGAAGTTTTTTTAAAATTCTGCAGCAACAGGCTAAGTCGACCAACTTACGGTCAAACCGCATATTTGATTTATTGCACACTCAATTCCGCATTAGCATTTACCCCCATCAATTTACACAGAAAATCTAAAAATGCCGCTCCGTGTATAAAATTGCACTATAATTTCTACTTAAGCCTCTTACCGTACCCTTACGTAGATGGCATGCCTACGTGAGCACTTATGTGAAATTAGTCACAGCGGCCATACCCACGGGTCGAGAATCGCTTATAAAATATACATTAATATCTTTTATGCGATCAACCTTCGATTTGCCGATCAACATTTGGTTTTTATGTTTGTCCAGCTGTAATTCGTGTTGGTATTCAAGGTTTATGATTTCGAGAGGTAATGTAGATAAGCTTTATGTTTGGGTCAACTTTTCGTTAGGTATGATTTACAATTTGGTACAAAATGCGCACTTGTTCTGCACTGTCTAGTCAAATTCAACAGACATTCATAATCATAATAATTGATTCATTGTTTCATGTTGTATAGAGTAGTTCTTAGGTTGTAACAAAATGTCCAGGACATGAGCTTCGTTGGGGCCTTACAATAGTTTTTATGCCCATTTAATGGGTATCTCTAAGTCGGTTCGTAGGTATACATTTAGTAAGATGTGGCCGGTTTTGACCTAAACTCACAACTGGTGCCTAATATTCAATTAAAGCGTAGCATAAATTATACTGCGGTTAGTAATCTGCCTGCCAAGCGTGGTGACGACAAATCTCCCAAATATGATAGAATATGCCCTGCAGTGGATGTTTTCTGTAATTTTTGACCTGTTTGATACTCAATACTATGTAGGAAATCAGTATTGAGTAGAATATAAAGAATACACCAACACTAGAACCTACTACAACACTATTACTTTACGAGGAAGCATTTTTTATATACCTCGTAGAGCACCCATATAAATATTTATTGGTGCTACAAGGAGCAAGATTGGTGCTCAAAAATCGTTGCTTTGCGAGAAAGGCTTCCTTATTCCCGCTGGTGATTGTGGTATTTAAACAAACGGATTACCAATATTGTTTTCTGTTAGTTTCGATTAAACTTGAAATTTAACGATTGAAAAATTAAATCGATATTATTATTGAGCTCTTTTTGTCTTTTGAGTAACTCAATAGGTCAGAGTAGTAGAGCTCTTTGTGAAGGGCTCGTCCGGGGAAATACTACCACCACGCCTTTTTCTGCCGCCAAGCAGCAACGCTGTGTTTCGGTTTGAAGAGTGTGGTTGCCGGTGTAATTACAGGCACATGAAGCTTAACATCTGTATGCCTCAAGTTGATGGACGCCGGGCAGTGCACTTACGAGGCAATGCTTTACTATAGGTGATGGTTACTACTTGACATCAGATGGGCCATCTGCTTGTTTCATCAGCTAGTTGTATAAAAAAAAATGAAAAAAAATAAGTTTTTTTTTAGATAGACAATTGTAATAGTACAATGGGCGGCCAGGCAACCTTGGACGTTTAGCACTATATTTATACTTAAAATGACTATACTAGTAACACTTTATTAATTTGTCGTTTTTATTAAAAGTTATCGATATTGTTGCATATTTGAAAACTCATAGTTTAATCGTGGATACAAAACAGAAATTAACAATAATAGTGAGTTTGATTACAGTTTTGCGTATACGTCCCCATCTCATGATTAATGAACGCCAGTTCAGCGTGTTGTGATGCAAATGACTGGAGTCAAGCTCCTGATGACTGGCCTACATAGTGCCGGACGAGTGGCTGATTTTACACCGAAATTTGGATTACACCTACAGAAAAACGTAATATTTCTGTGGAAACCAGAGGAATTTAAATACTCATGTCGCTTGGCTTGAAATTGTGTTTAGTTTTGACTAGAAGCATTATAAAAAAACTCTGTATTTTAACTGTAGGTTATTGAATTTAAATATTTTATTCGGTAATGTTCCCATAACCTACAACAGCTAGCTGTACAATTTACCATTTTTTTATAATAATTTAACTTATTTTAAGTACGCGTAGGTTCAAGCTATTGATATTAATTTACACTGGTCTTTGCTTTTTGACATATTAACAAAACAATGTCATGCCCAAAATATATACATTATAAAATGCTTTACGAAAGAAAATCGACTAAAATTGGAGAGTTGTGTCTGTGTGACACACAGCATGATCCAATACAGTGATCGGACGTAGGCGTTCGCTCCGCAAGCGTTGCTGATGAGGCGTTACCGACGCATATACAGGCCAAACCATTGTTTGCCCTGACTGCTCTTAGATTGGGTGTAGGTCAAACAGAATAGGCAGTTCTAAATTAACTGTGGTTCTAATACACGAGGAGAAGGTACAGTAAGCTTGTTTTTACTTATAATAGTAAGAGCTTTTTAAATCTTAAAAAGAAAAGTTTCGTTCAATGTCGTTCTGAGGATTTGTCTTATTACGTTATTTGTTAATAACAAAAAAAAATGTTGCAGTAATTCCATGTTTTTTAACTTTTACCTAAACCTTGTCAATCTGTCATTTGTTTATAACAAAAAACGTTCTAGTAATTCCATGTCTTTTTTGAACTTTTACCTAAATTTTATCAAACTGCCATTTTGTGTTTCTGGTTATGGTGACAAATAAAAAGTTTAGAAGTATTCCTTCACATATCCCGATGATTGTATTACTTCTCAAAGATTTGTGAACGAATAATACTGATGAAGTGAGTACAGTCATCTCATCAGTAACGTATGAACCCCTTTGAAACTTACGCAGCTGAAACACCACCGATGGAATGGATAAAATCACATTGCTTCTACTTTGAAGCTCAACAAAAAGGCCTTTGTTGTAAGTCACAAAAGGTGGCTTTGTTGAAATGATTTTAATCTTTAAACGAATTTATCGGAAAATTGCGCTCGGCATTTTTGTCATACGCTCTGTGTAAGCAGCTTGCTTTTGGCTGGAGAAATTAAAATTTTGTGCGGCATTTCAAAAATAACATGGAAACCGCGTTGGCGAGGAATGCAGGAATTTTGTGAATTTTAAATTGCTTTCGGAAACATAAGTTTTCACATTTTCAGCGCATTCTGTGTCCACTTATTAAAATGTCGCTTGAATTGCTTTGCTAAAACTAAATAGGATGAACAACATTCGTACTTTGTATCGTTTGTTGTCATTTCCCTGTTCTGAAACTTTATAATCCTACTAATATTGTAAACGCGAAAGTTTGTGAGTATGGATGTGTGTTACTCTTTCACGTAAAAACTACTGAATGAATTTTAATGAAACTTTACAATAATATAGCTTATACATCAAAATAACACATAGGCTACAATTTATAAAGATATTGTGTGACTAATCTTGCGCAGACGAAGTTGCGGGCAACAGCTTGTAATATATATTTTTATGTAAATCTTTAAAAGCTTTACTGCAGCTAAAATGTTCCATTTCGCCACAAAATGCAAAGCATAGTTACACGTACGATACGTGTAACTTACGAAACTTCTAAGATTATACGGCACTGCGATATTCAAAGCAGCAGAGCTAGGTATTAGCTCTCAAACTGATTGATTCATTGGCTGCGGCTCCTCGCTCCTATTGTCGTGATCTAGAGCCTCTCGAAACCGGACTAGTTTGATACTGGGGGATATAAATTGAGTTCGACTTTACCGGTGCCGACGCTTCAGGGAAGAGCTGCGAAGTTCTAAGTTAGAGCCTTAGTTGAATAATGCTTGGTATATTTTTGATTCAGACCGAACCTAATTTATTATAATAAAAAATAGGAGATCTATTCAAATTACCTAACGACTATTTAAGTAAGATTCATTAATTTATCTAACTAAAATACCCGTAGGTAAAAATGAGTTGTAAGTTTTATGAGGTAAAAAGTTTAACATCCCTTCAATAAGGTGCACAATCATAAGCATGAGAGAAAATTTTAAAGTAAAATATCAATAATATAATGTGCTTTGACTATATCTAAGAATCTGAAGTAGTACAAATTCTGAGGGAATACCTACCACAAATGGAATGGTTCCCATATTAGCAATCTCCGATTTGATCTCCGGCCTGAGATAGAATGATTTTATTTCACATCGTCCCCAACCTTCCGTGTCTTTCAGGTATATTCGTAGCAAAGTATTATGTGACCGCATTTTCGTAAATATCAATTTAGATTACGCAAACATGCCCAAACCACAGACGAGTATCTACTAAAGTATCCAAGTTTCACTTCAACTCTTAGTCACAAATGCAGGCTTTCGATTAATGTTTAACAGGAAAACTCTAATCGTACACACATACTTTGATTATTCCCATCTGTCATCCATTTCTGTCTTCTGATTTCCTATCAACTTTCAGTAGAGTACCGGTGTGTTCTTTTTATTGGGGAACAGATAGGAATCAATAGTTATGCCCGTCTCTCTGTAAGTGACGGAGGGTGACAGATCCAACTTTTTATTTAAAAAGTTCGATCTGCCCCCCATTTGGCAAAGGGGTGACAGATTGAACTTTTAATATTTTAAAAAGTTCTATCTGTCACCCAGTTGGTGAAAAGGTGACGGACCGAACTTTTTGTTCCCATCTGTGACAGATGAACAGAAATGGGTGACAGATGGGTATAATCCGTAGGTATGTGGATTATACCTACGCATCAGGCACTTCTCACTTTTATGTCCTTGTGATAAGCGTCATTTTGCTTTGGCTTAGTGTAACTTGATCTGTATCCGTGTCAACATATTGCATACGATGCGTGATTGTGCATTCTGTGTTACTGTGAATTAAAGAAAAAAATCCTGAGGAAACCCAAAGCTTAGTGAGCTCCGCACGTATTGATACAAGATGTTTAGTTATAAACAAAATAAATAAGTATTCTAGCAAGCTCGTATGATAAGACAGACAAGATCAGCAGGGTGATTATGTAACTTTGTTACAATCAGTTTCTATATGAAACCATTAAGAATATAAAACAATATGAAAGTTTTGCGATTATCCATCAATAGAAACACCAGTTGTAATCTAACTTTGTTAGCAGCTGCAATGTAACCGCATAACTGTCATATTTACTTATTAAAAACAGAAACTGATTGAAACTGATTGCAACAAAGTTACGTGATCAGCCAGATGGTCAACTAACCCTGTCTTTCCTGTGGATATGGCCACCTGAGCTGTTCTAACAACTATTACCATCCGTTAGAACTGAGGGGATCTCTAACGTCTAGGAATCTCAAATCTTAAATCAGGTTTTATAATAAGGTAATAAACACACTGAAGGTTAACGTTAATTGTTAAGATTTAAAAAGTTCCATCTGTCACCCATTTCTGTCACCTATAGGTGACAGATGGGAACAAAAAGTTCGATCCGTCACACTGAGGGTTTGTATATTTTTGCACGACAGTACATTATCTGCCTTTATGCGAATCTGTCCTTCTGCTAATCTGGAATTTTTCTATTCCGGGATTTTGTATATCTGTCCTTCTGCTGCAGAGACTGAAGTGATACAGGCAAGTCAAAACGGTCTCGCAATGGTCACGTGGCTACGATATGCGGGTATTAGTACTTTGTACTGTTATTTATTCTGTGGTATTAGTAAGAAATGAGAGGCACGTGACCCAATCCAAACCGTAGTTAAACTTACAGGGAGTTACGTTAAAAGGTATCAAATAAAATTGAGATATTACATACCTACATTTAGGTATATTTGAGAAAAATACTTTTAGTAAAATGATCTTGGTTTTATGAAGTGTGTTTAAGTGGCTAGACTATGGTGTTGGTTTTTATGCCGTCAAACCTCATGGTTTGAATTAGTTGAATACATTTTATTATTTAGAAAGTATGGAAGGTATTCTGCTTAAATGTATGATGACTTACCTACGACTTGTCCTACGATCTGAAAATATATCAACCGTGCCTGGAAACCAAAGCCTTGAACTTGTTTATGTTGTCACATTAATTTATTTTAATTTTATTTCTTAACCGTCGTCCCACTGCTGGGCAAAGATCTCCCCCAAATCCCTCCAACCATCTCTAACCCTTGCCTTTTCCCACAATTGTGTCTTGAAAGTGTCGATATCGTCCCTCCATCCCCTTTCATATTTTATTTTACCTATAAATATTCACAGACGTATTTGAACAAATTTATTTAAGCACGTACGTCCTCGTAGAATTCGATGAAAAAGAGCCGTTCAGCATACCGTGTCACGCTTGAAAAATGCAAGGGCAAACCATTTTTCTATGTCACTGTACAAATAGCTGCGGGGAATGACTTGAATCTTAGAATGTCACTAGATGTTCTTTCTATTTGCACGCCACAGACTCTCCAAGAAAAATATATTCCAATTTAACAGAGATAGTGCTCTGGGATGGCCTCGTTGTGCCAAAACTTTCTATTAAAACCGGGCAAGTGCGTGTCTAACCATGCATGTCAGTTCTGTAGCCTCAATGGCTCTTGACCCATTTATTTGGTTACTACTTATTTCTACACGACCAGGTTAAATCAAAGAACCCTCCGTTCTGTGTCCTCTATGAGTTTTCGTTTCCGCTCTATTTCTCTTCAAGATTGCATTATATAACTGTTCTGCTACTGCTTCTGCAGATGATAAAACTACCGATTGAATAAAGAAAATACATTTATTTGACATACACAAAAAAAAACAGAACGGACAGGTACACACAAACAGAATACCTACCAACTAAAAAACACATAACAATAAAAAATAAAAAATACATTGATAATATAAAGCTGGTAATAGCCAGTCCCGTCCCGTTGCAGAGAGTGGTATGCCAAAAAGGTCCAGACTCAGATTGATTAGGTAAACTTATCTACATCTACATCTACACTATCTACCTCTACACTATAATATTATAAAGAGGAAACATTTGTATTTTTGTATGTAACGAACAGGCTCAAAAACTACTGGTCCGATTTCAAAAATTCTTTCACCATTAGAATGCTACATTATCCTTGAGTAACATAGGCTATATTATATTTTCAAAAAAATCTGGGATCCTTACTAAAACTTCAATAATGTAACCCAAGGTGGAAAACAAAAACCTTACATTGCGTGCGCTGCGAAAACTATTGATGATAGAACAAAATAATATACTACGATTTTGTAGAACACGTCATCATCTACAAAAAATGTCGCGACAGCATATGTCTAACTATTATAGTTATGTTACAATAAGTGTTCTTTTATTATAAAAAAATAATTGAAATGCCTCCGCTAGAAAAGGGTCTTTATTTGTACCTTGGTATTAATCCTTATCCAAATAAATCATTTCATAATTAAAACGGTTTCAATACCTATAGATTACTTCTTAAATTTTTCAACTCGGACATTCCATTCAAAAGATATGACGAAATTAAAAATGTTAACGAGTCCACGGGTCACGCGCGGGGTGCGATTTCACTCACTCAAGGAGAAGCGCGTGCAAATGTATGAAATAAGTAGACGCGAGGCTCGAACCCACGGTCTAAGTTTATCCTAAAATGTTCAAAAAATTTATGACCACCCATGCGAAGCTGGGACAGGCCGCTAGTTCATAATAAATTGTGAAAAATTACAGTTTTAACTTCTGCAGTCATCATCGCGTTTTAATCTATTTCTGAACATCTGCTTGTAGTTCCAAACATCCAAATAAATAATTATTAATTCATTTTGAGTTACTTATTTTAGGAACATTTTTTTGTATATTATAGAAATAAGTACCTAGTGTTTAAATTAGAACAAACCATTTTTAACAAGTTTTACCACACAAATTTCTCCTCAGAACTGATGTAGTAACTGACCATAATTTTAACAGTCAGTCAAATCACACAGGGGTTTATTTTTCGATCTAAGGTACTCTAAAAACAACGTTGCTGTAAGGTCTCGCGTAAAAAGCGTTATATCTCAAGATACAGCCCGTTTTTAGACGGCGAGTATACCAACATAAGTATTTCGTAATCTTTATACAGTATTCATGGTGTTTTTCTTGTTTGATAGAAGTTGAGACGACGTTCTTCTTGGGGAATGCCGTCCTCACGATTAAATTTGTTTCTACTTATTAAATAAATAAATAAATATTGGTGGACATTCCACACAGCACCATCTCGCCCCAAACTAAGCCAAAGCTTGTAATATGGGAACCAGATAGCTGATATACTACTTATATACTTTTTTTTGTAAATACATACTTATCATATTATATAACACCCAGACAGAGAACAAACATGTTCTTCACACAAATGTTTGTTCTCGGTGGGGATAGAACCCACGGCCTACGGCATAGAAGGTAGACCTACTACCAACTGAGCTGTGAAGGCCTCATTTATTAAGCAAAGAGCATCTATTGCTCTCATTATCCTCTCTGAGATTGAGAGTACTGGTGTTCTAGTGGTAGCGGCCCCGACTTCGATACTAAGGTCGTGGGTTCGACGCCGGTTGTGCACCAATGAGTTTTTCAGTTCAAAAATTTATGTGCACAATGCCAGTACTCTCAAACGGTGAAGGAAAACATCGTGAGGAAACCGGCATGTCGTAGAACCTAAAAAGTTCTATAACATTGTCAAGTGCTCGAAAGGAGCCTCTTGAGGCGCACTTAAAATCCTTTTACCACAATGTTTCGAAAGAAACTAGTGACACGACAAGAGAGAGAGAGAGAGAGAGAGAGAGAGAGAGAGAGAGAGATTATTCTCTCTAATATTGTTAAGGGGCTGACAACTGTGATATTTGAAGATATAATTATAATCACTAAATTGTTTGAAATAAAAATAATTATTTAAACAACAAGTGTGATTGTTGTTTAAATTATTATTTTTACGCCGAGGCGCATTATAGTTTACGCCAAGGCGCTATGGAATATAGATAATAAAATAAAATAATTTACATGTAGAACAAATTCGAACACTATCAGTCATCTCACAGACATCATAAATTTTTTACATGCACTCGTCCATCGGTCATCAAATAAATACCACGTTGGTACTGATACCAGAAGCGCATTTAATAGATTTAGAGCTCGTACAAAAGGTGACTTGTCGTGAGCAATAGTGCGCTTGGTTTAAATGGTGGTGGTTTCCTTCCAAGCCTACGACTACGAGAAACATTTTCGTTTAAATAAGGCACATAATACACTTTTATTTCATGTGCTTTTTGTACTTAGATCTGAGAAGTTTTGGATAAAATAATGGAATTACACAGGAAAACTCAAACAACACTAGAAAATGTATTAAAATGAAATACCTATGTTGCTTCCCAAGATGAAAGAATACGAATAAACTTTTCATCTTTTTTCGTCTGTCAAAATGACAGGTAATGTAATTTTGACGTACAATAATATAGTCAAGTCAGTCAAGCATGTCATGTCAACTGTCTCATTGTCTTGATGAAAATTGTGATGGTTTCTATACATATTTTTTTTTAAATGTCACATTCCAAGTCTCAGACGATATTTCCTCCAAGTTCCAAGCTCTCAAAATAATTCAACAAGTCGATCACATCGACAGGGACAATACAAAGTTGAAACATTAACATCTGTTCAAAGTACAGTGATGAATAGCCTCATTTTCCTATTCACGTGATTGATGCGCGCCCAAATTTCGATGAAAAGTTGAATAATCTGAACTCGCATAAACGACCACCCCAGCACAATTTAAAACCCAGTAAAGTGGTACTTACCTCTTACCATTTTTCTGTATCATCAATCATACTCTCAAATCAGTCTGGAGAGATACGAAACGATTTTGAATGAGGAAATTTTGAATAGCAAAGATATGGACCAAACGAAGTGTAGGCTAACAAATTAAGATAGCGTTTTTATAGCTCAAACAAAGGCGGCTGAAAAAGAGCGGTCTATAAAATGTATTATAAAAATTAGAGGCGTCTCACGATCACACTTTAGCCTCATTTGTCTTTTATATGGCCGTTACAGTAATGGTGCCCGAGAGAGGCATATTTCTCGGATGATATTAATAATGACGGAAATGAACGCTTCAATGTCCCTAGAGGATTTTTCGCGAGCTTTTATGACTAGCGAGTTTTGCTAACTAAACTCTTAGTTAGCAGTTCGCCAACCTCAAAACGTGTTTGTTTTATGAACATCATCGTTTTAGTTTCTGATTTACTAAAGTTTTCTTGCTCTTTTCGATGTCTTTATGCTTATTTATATGCGGCATCTTTAACACCATCAATGACGTGACAGCGACTTTCTCAATATCTGCTTATTTGTTATCTGCTCCATTCTGAATTATGCTTTATCTTCTACGGTTTCCTTCTTCTTTATAAACTAAACTATATTCATTCAAATTAATACAGTTATAAAACGTTGATACGCTAAGATGAATAATAATTGTACACAAATAATTAATTGCTATATGTAGGTACATTTTATTATTTTGACTCATCATGATCAAAATAGAGCTTATACTATCAAGTAATCATACAGTTTTAATTATTATATTTAATAACGCACGTTAATTCTTGCGAAATAAGTACGTACGTTGTACCATTGTCGTTTAATTAAACACGATAATTAATTTACTTGTGAATTAAAAAGATTTATAATTATAAAATCACGGCATGTTTTTTATACGGTAGGCAGATATCATGATCGCGATCCCTGAAATACAAAACCAGAAAAGGTTTCCCATTTTAAAAATCCACAAGTGAAAAAGCTCTACAAATATCTTTTCTGTTTATTGTTTTGCTTTTAAATTTAATAACCGTTCTGTAAATCTATGTAGCTACCTCTTATTTGCCCTGCAACATCTGTTCGGGTAATAATTTACAAGCATAGCGACATTCATTTTTTGTTGTACCCAGCAGAATATTTATCAACAAGGTTCGTTTCGAAAGTGTTGCTAAAAAGAGTACAAAATGTATTTTCTGTGATAAGTTTTAAGTTTATAGTTTTTAAAACATATACTTATTCCTCTTTATAGCAATTAGTAAATATCGATACAAATCAACACTATTTTTTATTCGTTTTATAGTGTTTACCTACACTTAAGGAAATCACAAATATTTTTAATATAGTCCCAAAAGATATTATCCGAGTAGGGTTTTCCACTCGGATAATATCTTTTGGGACTATATCAAAAATCTTAGAAATCAATACTAGTTATCAAACCAAATCCCTGTTTTTTCAAGTGCTATTTCTTTCTAATTTGATCAATATCTACATAATTTCATAACAGGATGTCTAAAAAAAACCTTCACAGGGCAGGTTTTCGAAACTACTTTAGACTTGTCAAAAACAACGATCTTATTATGATTTCTTGGATCAATAAAATATAATTTACATTATAAGCTCTTATTTTCCATCCTATTATATCGTTTGGTTCAGAATTTTTCATATTAAAAACCTAAATCTCTTATGGTTTATATTGAAGAACAGCTAAATTCACCATATTTTTTCTCATTGCATTAGCGAATAAACTCTATTCCTTTGCGGTTTTATAGAGGTGTCCATACAATGGTATCGTGTCATATTAAATTTCAGCAAAACAGTGGGTTTTCAGAGACGCAGCTGCACGGGTTGAACTAATTTCATCTCGACATGACAAGGGTATTAGTTGGGTCGAGTTTGGGTCTTTTATAAAAACGTACAGAAATTGAATAATAATATTTGTCACTTGCAAGAGAGATATTACGACATAATAGTCGATCATAAAACTTAATTAATTCCTTAAGTTTAGTTGTTTTTAATATACCAATACCGTTCAATACACTATATTAATGAAGATATTTAGAAGAAAATTCTCGATAAAATAAATCTACTCTGCAAAACTAATTCAAATCAACATAATACGTACAAATGTAAACTGAAAGGCATCATTCTAAGTCGACTTGAGTAAGAGATTCTACCTAGAGATTTACGAGTAAAGAGCGTCGCGCAGAACTAAAAGAGATAACAGTGGATCGCGCTTAGGCGGTGAATTACAGCTATTACTTTGTGTAGTAGAGCATACGTATGAGCACATACTCGTTTACTGTACGCTCTGTATATATAAGTTGCAGATCAATATATTTTTAAAATAATAATTGAGTGGAAATATTTTGTGGCAAAATTGTTTTTGGCGATAGTGAGCTGCGAACAAGCATTACATATAAGTCAAAGTCAAAAGGTATTTATTCAATAAAATCACAAGGATCACTTTGAAACGTCTTAAAGCTAGGTGACTCTAGGTGCCAGTTCCACGCCACCAAAGCCTAGAAGAACAGGCAACAAACTATACAAACAATAAAACATCTACCAATTGGTCTACTTCGTAGGCTTTCGTAGCACTATTTTTAAGACGTAGCATGTGCTACAAATAATGTGCAGGCAATTTTTATGTTTACTACATAGTTGAATTCTTCTGCAGGAGGACTTTGATTAGGAGTTCCGAATCAAAGTCTTCCCGATCTAGTTTTTTTTTAATACTACCAGCTGATGGAACAAGCAGATGGCCCACCTGATGTTAAGTGGTAACCATCACCTATAACAAAGCATTGCCTCGTAAGTCACGCACTATAGGAACGTGCCCTACGATGCAATGCTCAGCGTCCATCAACTTGAGGCATACAGATGTTAACCCTCATGCGCCTGTAATTACACCGGCAACCACACTCTTCAAACCGAAACACAGCAACGCTGCTTGGCGGCAGAAAAAGGCGTGGTGGTAGTACTTCCCCGGACGAGCCCTTCACAAAGAGCTCTACCGTACCGTACCGTAGAACTAGTCCGTTTCTCATAAAAGAAAAATTTAAATTGTTCTAAATACTTTCATTTTTGCTCAGAGCACTGAGTACCTTATTTCATCGCACCTTAATTCCCGTAAGAGTATTCACGTGTGTGAGTTTATTTAAATTCTTAGCATGCCGCCTCAGAGTTAGTAAGACATCATTAACTCGGCGATAATCGTAATGAAACGTTTCTCTTCGTGACTTAGCGACGCAGCTGCGCTCGCGAAGACAATAATATAACGATCTTTATCATCGTTTAAACGACCGGGACAAAATTACTTTAAACGTTATTACGCAGTGAATGCGACTGGAGAATATGTTCTGTGTACGGTTTTTTATACGCAGGCTGTGTATAAAAAATCTATTTATATTTATTTAATTTTATTTAATTAAATATTATTAACCTGGTTAATAATTAAGACCAAGGCGCTTCCTGTCACTTTGGGAAGTATGCAAATATTATAAATAAAATAAATAAATATCGGTGGACTTTCCACACAGCACTATCTAGCCCCAAACTAAGCCAAAGCTTTTATATGGGAACCACCAGATAGCTGATATAATACCTATACTTTTTTTAATAAATACATGCATATAATTGATCGAGTGAGCGAAGCGAACGAAGATCTTGGGCGATTTGGCATTTTATGTATGTATGTATGTATGTGTGAATGTATGTATGTATGTTTGTCTGGCCATAACTTGAGAACCGTTGATCCGATCTACATGAAATTTGGTGAGTCTATAGCTTATACTTGAGAAATTTACTGGTAAGTATATGAGTAAAATCAGATGGAGGGTTTTTTAAGGGGGCAAAAATAAAAAAAAGTTACATTAAAAAGTCAAGTTACATGTCATATGAAAGGGTTTTGTTTGGACATTCCAAAAGAATTTTTACTTTTTTTCTGGGACGCTCGGTTTTTGAGATAAAACAAAAAAGTTAAATAAAGATAACCAGCGATCCAAGAGGAATCATCCATCTCTAGGAATTTCGTTGATATCAAGGTTTTCTACTGGTCGCCCAGTTCCTTTGCTTTTTCTTATTTTTTTTCTTGAAATAAATTAAGAAGGTACTCAGTTCTCATAAAATGGTGATAGCGACCTGGTCTGATGATGGAGCCAAGGTCTGTTCAACGGAACTCTTCAATAAATAGGCCAATAGAGTTGAAACTTGGTTACCATACTAAGTTAGTAGGTTGTAGTCAGAAAAAAGTCCAAACATAATAACTGGACTTGCCTCTGACTACCACCTAGGTACTTTAAAGTTTTGATGCCTTCGTCGGGTCGCATCACGAGATCTCAGTTCGGGGCGAACTACTAGTATATTATAATAACACCCAGACGAGAACAAACATCTATGTTCATCACACAGATGTTTGTTCTCTGTGGGGATCGAACCCACGGCCTATGGCGCAGAAGGCAGAGCTACTACCAACTGAGCTGTAAGGGCTGTGTACTGTTTGCATACGGCATCCTAGATAATTGTAGTGGGCCGAAGAATTCAACGCACCAACAGGACAATGAAAAACATTATGATTATGCTTTTTGTGCCAGATCAATCGAAAAAAGAAAACGTCCCTGTTCATAAAACACCTCTAGAAATCAATTGGGATTTTTTTTAAAGGTTTCTTTTTTGTATTTCATGTTTTCGGTAAAGATGTTAGTTGTAAAAGAGGCCTTCTTAACTCAACTGTATTTTATTTTGATAACATATAATAATATATAACCTGTATTTTCGCTTATGGACGGCATGTTAAAGCCTTGCTAGTGAGATTTGGAACCATGATCTTATGTCTAAAATCTTGTTAAGAGTCACTAAATTCTTGTAAAATAACTTCATGTGAGAGTATAGAATCTGAAGACACATAAAGACCTATACCTATACATTTTTGTGACAAATACATGTCGTGCTCATAAGAAATTCACCCTTGTCGCCGGCGTCGGGCGGGGCCTTGTGAATTACAACGTAAGGCTCAAGTTTTTGCTGAGATTAACTGCGTATTACAAGCTGAAAGTATGCCAATGACCCGGTGTTCTCAAACTTCTTAATTACTTGCGAAATGTTTTTTTTTTATGAGTTCTTAAGGACTACAGTGCGGGTGTCAAGATTCCCTTGATGCAGCGTAAAAAGCTGTTGAACAATTTGCAAGCAGTGTCTCGTGTTCATTTACGTGTATATGTAAAAAAATCCAGATTGTTGAACTCGAAGTACAACTGGATTCAAAATCTCGGTTAGAAGACGGAGAAACTACCGCTAGACTACCAGTGCCATAGATTAGTTAAAAGTTGCAGTAGAGTTAGTCCGGGGAAGTAATGCCATACCTAGCACGCTGAACTGGCAACCCAATTTACACGTAAATCCACCCTGCAAAGACATGAACTATTTTCCCGTTACAAAGACGAAAAAGACGGCTTGAATTTTTCTTCGGCGGCGCCGCAAAAACTTTGACTTTAAAGTGTGAGAATATATGTTTTAAGGAGAACAATTTTGCAAGGTTGTTGCTGAATCTAACGAAGGTACTGGGGTTTTCCTAAGCTATCTAATACAGGCTCAAATTAATTACCTAAATTATATACTTATAGATCACCCCGTGAGTTATTTAGTAAAATGGTTAATAATAATATGCTGAGATCGTCTCAACTGGAAATATTTTGGTTGACATTACATATTTTATTTATATCTTTAGAACCTGGAGATGTCCAACGATGGACACAAGCTTCCCCGAAACATTTCTAGGAAAGACGATTTTGAGTCCATTGACATTCCGCGATTTTTACAATATCGTTGCCCATAGGGGTCCTACGCTTCATCTTCCATCTAGTGGTCACTACATTTCAGAACCTGTAGACCCCAACAACAATCAGTTCTCGACTTATTTCTTGCATAAGTTTGCGGGAATTTAGATACAAATCGCATCGCTTACTTAACCGCTTTTCGCCTTATGCATTGCAACAGTGATAATGCCTTTAACCGAAACGGTTCATCAGTATTCAGCGGCGGAGCAATTGAAACTGTGGCGGTGCTCGGTCCTCCCACTCAATTTTCCTTGTTCCGACGGCTCGAGTTATTTGCATCACAAAAACACAATGTCGAGGGAACGCGAGACCATTAATCACGCAGCGGAACTCGAACATAGCAGGGAATGGCTGCCACACGCGAGTGATTCAGACGTTTGGTGACGATCGAAGCCAAACAGTCGTTGTCGCCACGTCTTGCCACCCGAACCTGTAATTTAAACATGGAACGCCGAAGTTGAAATAGTTTCAGCGAACAGGCACAAAAAGCTTCATACGTGTTACCGTCATAGGTATTTCAAGACGCCAGCATACGTTCTAGAAATCACACAACAAATCATCGCCGCAAAGAATAAAGTAAGGTGAGTATAGTGAGATAGTTGACTAATGATCAAACAAAAATAAATAATATCTCAAGATTATCTGAGGATATCTAAGGAGGCAAGTCAGAGGTTTACCAATATATTATATTTTGCACACATATTTATATATTATATTCCATAGTTGCAAGCCCATCACCGCTGCTATATATTTACCTATAAATAAAACGAATTTGAACACCTAGATAAACCGGCAAAGATTTATTTTTTATTTGTCTAATGTTTTAATTATATATTACACCAAACAAAGTTTGAACAAAAGAAGAGCTTAATGCTTGATAGCATTTTCTACTACCAGCCAACCTTGACAGGTGAAGAACAAAGAGGTGCAACGTACATGTATCTAAGAAGTGTAAATAAAAAATATTGCATAAAAAACTGTTTTACTTTTTTATTTGTCAGCTTTCTAAAATAGAGAGCTCGTAGGCTCCACGACTTTTCATAGTAAACGTCGAAATATAGAGTTGATACAAAAGTAGCTTGCTGTTTAATCGAACAGCGAATGACTCATACTAAATGACTAAGGTATTTCGGTTCAACCAAAGTAGTAATTTCGTCGTCTAGACGTTACGCGTAGCTAGCTTTAACTAGAAATTAGTTAATTACTTAGTATTAGTAGAATTGCTTATATTTATGAAGAAACCCATATTAATGGTTTCTACCTTGTTCAGCTTATAATTCTAATACAGGTTACGAACTATATTTGTTCTAAGTTTCAGCCCAATCGGTTTAGTGGTTTGGGCTGGATTGAGTCAAGAACATTCATACCTCCACACTACGTAACTTTTGCATTTAAATTATTAGTACGATATAAAAGGCGCCACTCAAGTAACTCGAAAAACAAAAACAACGGGAAACTCATGTCGCGTTCATCTTGACATGAAACATTTCTCAGACGAAAGTTTATATTAATCTGTTTAATCGTTATTCTCTTAGGCCACATACCGCGTGTGTCTTGTAAAAGAAAGTACTTCTGTCTAATTTACGGCAAAACACACCGAAACATTGTAAAACTTCACCATAACAATTTAACGGTTTAAAATTCAGCACGCAAATTACTTTGCTGGTAAACGTTCTTTCCGTAATTTGCAACAATGCGCCTGTATACGTAGATACTGTTTAAATTGTCTGTGCCTGCCTATACTTTAAAAGTTTTTTAAGTGCCGGAACAAGCCGCCGTTTTAATTGCGCCAACCGGAAAGGGGAGAGATGAATAGAAGGAAACGGCAGCAGCCTTGCCAACCGCCCTACATTATTAAAACTTGCCTCTTACTCCACCGAGCTCCACTCTACATCTACGGGCATAATGAATAGCGCATCTCGAGATAGACTTTAAATAATTCGTTTTAAAAACAACACTGAAAATGTGAAGAGGTGTTCAAATTTTTAGCCCTCACCAGCTCTATTTCACATCCAGACTGGACAAACTTTTCAGAGCACTTCAAGTTTGAAGTGTTCAAGCGAACTCGTTAGCGCACACGTTTTCAGTGTATCATTACTATTGTGCAAGTTGGTATGCTTCTTTTCAGGTGTTTAAAAAAGCTCGTATAAAAAGATGATTCAACATTTTCGAATTCAAATACATTTAACTTTGACATGATTAAAGGGGTGGATATTCGGATTAAGTATTTTTGATGTCGTGTAAAAATATGTTCGTCGCGTGTTCATTTTTACGGGATTTTTTCGCTGAAATGCCAGTGAATTAAGCGCGTCACAGTCAAGGGCGTTTTGTTCGTGAATTTCATATGAGAGCAAAAATAACAATGAATCTAAAACTAATTGCGTCCTCGATACAACAAGCCCTCACCCGCGCGTCCTCTGCTCCGTAAACATTGTTTACAAAAGGTGCGAATAGACCTTGTGACACCAGTCAAAAGAGGACAGCTTATCCATTTGACTTATATGTTTTTCCCATACCTCAGAGTAAGTTTACTCTGTCACTACATAAAGGGATAAATAGTAACTAAACGCGTCAGTAAAAGTGAGTCATCTCACATTTTCATGCTTTTTTTATTAAGTACTAGTGGCTTCTCGCGGCTTCGCACGCGTTGAAGTGGTGAGCCGTGATTGAGCCACAAACATTCAAACATCGTAACTTTCACATTGTTTTATATATTAAATAGGTAGGGTAGGATTTTAAATACCTACGTAGGTATAAGAGATACCTATAGGCGTCCATTACCTATATTAGGTAGGTAGGTATAGGTGCTGAGCTTAGCACAATTAACATGACAAATACAACAAAGATAACCTTACACGGAAAATATGTTCTTATTTGTTCCTAGTTTCTACCCCAAAAACAAACGCAACGAACCAGCTTCACGACTTTGATCCCCAGGTACGGTAGATACCCACAGATCTCTTCGTACCAACTCAAGATTCCCGTTTTTAGAATGTCCCTTACAAACATTGACGCCGCGTTGTATCGTTTTTACTCGAGCGCAACGAAGGATGGTAAAGTTTTAGGGTTGTTTTCGAAAATCAAACTGTCTTTTTGTTATTTATCCATTGAACACATTTTCTTTTAGTTTGTGGTTAATTACACTACGCGTTAAAAATCTCTTATACAAACCTTGAAACTTTGGCAGTCTTTTGCACCCTTTGCAAGGGTAGTTTTCAAATATTGAAATCGTGATTTTAAATGATTTATTATGGATGATGGAGATTTACTTCAAGTTTGAAATCAATCGCACTATGCGTTAAAAATCTCCCATACTAACGTTTACAGTCATTTGCACCCTTTGCAGGGGTAGGTAATTATAAAAATTAAAAGTGTCATTCTTAATTATTTATTTTTTTGTATATTTACCCCAAGTTTTAAGACAATCGCACCACGCGTTAAAAAACTCCCATACAAACTTTGACATCCCTTTGCACACTTATTAAGGGTAGTTTTAAAAAACTAAAAATGCCTTTCCTATTTTTTAGTCTTGGAGTACATCTGCTTCAAGTTTCAGGTTTGTAGGTTCAAGGAATACTAATTTTCATGCAAACGTTTTCAACCCTTTTACACCCTTAGGAGTTGAATTTCCAAAAATCCCTTCTTAGTACACCTCTACGCCATAAGATCTATGTACTCCTCAAATTTCAAGTCTCTAGGACCAGCGGTCAAAAAACTCCCATACAAACTTTTACATCCCTTTGCACACTTATTAAGGGTAGTTTTAAAAAACTAAAAATGCCTTTTCTATTTTTTTGCCTTGAAGTATATGTACTCCAAGTTTCAAGTTTGTAGGTTCAAGGATTACAATTTTTCATACAAACGTTTTCATCCCTTTTTTACACCCTTAGGGGTTGAATTTCCAAAAATCCCTTCTTAGTACACCTCTACGTCATAAGATCTATGTACTCCTCAAATTTCAAGTCTCTAAGACCAGCGGTCAAAAAACTCCCATACAAACTTTTACATCCCTTTGCACACTTATTAAGGGTAGTTTTAAAAAACTAAAAATGCCTTTCCTATTTTTTTGCCTTGAAGTATATGTACTCCAAGTTTCAAGTTTGTAGGTTGAAGGAATACAATTTTTCATACAAACGTTTTCATCCCTTTTTACACCCTTAGGGGTTGAATTTCCAAAAATCCTTTCTTAGTACACCTCTACGCTATAAGACCTATGTACTCCTAAAATTTCAAGTCTCTAGGACCAGCGGTTTAGGCTGTGCGTTGTCTATATGTCAGTCAGTCAGTCAGTCAGTCAGTCAGTCAGTCAGGACTTTGATTCTTATAGTATTAGAGATTCTTATTATTTCCAATTCAGTTATAGTGTACAGGCACATATGGCATCATATATTTTATGCCTCAAGTTGATAAACGCAGGGCATTGCATCGTGGATCACGTTTCTATTGTGCATGACTTGCAAGATAATGCTTTGTTTCTTTATCTTTGTTTCTTTGTTTTTAAGATAATTTAAAGTAATCCTGTGATTGAATAAGTAGATACTTGTCTATTGAAATTTCCCATGAAACTTATTTAAAGTACGGACGAAGTAGGTTTATGATTATTCACGCATCACCAAGTGTTTTTACGTGCAATACTTGAAAAATTTGCTCGTATCTAAACACCCACCCTGATGAGCGGCGTGGCTGATTTTACAAAACCTATTCTTGTGCGTTAGTAAGAAATCAACTCATACCGTGTGTAATGGCCATTTTCCATGACCTATGAGATTGCCCTGGCCGCCTTATTACATCGCACAAGTACCTCTACAAAGCCTCAGCGTGCCTTATCTGTGGTGCCACAAGAGCCTCATAAGCCCAGGTTGTTACCTCGGAACACATTGTAACACATTATGCGCCGACCTTACCATGCGCACGTAATAAGAATGTGTAGTCTTATGAATATTTTTGCACTTCTTGGCATTGCACGATTGGATTTACCGTCTTGGTGCCAGCTGGGTATATTGTGACGGTAAAGTCTAATTCAATTTTTTTTTATCAAAAAATATATATTAATATAGGCCTAATAGATATAATAGACAGCCTTCACAGCTCAGTTGATAGTACCTCTGCCTTCTGCGCCGTAGGCCGTGGGTTCTATCCCCACCGAGAACAAATATTTGTGTGATGAACATAGATGTTTGTTCTCTGTCTGGGCGTTATATAATATTTTATGTATGTATTTACAAAAAAAAATGTATATAATGTATTCTATCAGCTTTGGCTTAGTTTGAGGCTAGATAGTGCTGTGTGGAAAGTCCACTTATATTTATTTAATTAAATAGAAGACTGCTACTAAGAAAACCATGAAGGTTTGTAAAAGTAATGCTACTAAAGAGTCTTATGTCGATAGCTTCTAATTACACAAAAACAAAAAACCACAAATAAACTGGATCTAAGTAAATGCAGTTAAATAAATAAATAATCAATTTAATTTAATTTTAAGAGTAGTAGAGCTCTTTGTGAAGGGCTCGTCCGGGGAAGTACTACCACCACGCCTTTTTCTGCCTTCGGTTTGATGAGTGTGATTGCCGGTGTAATTACAGGCACATGAGGCTTAACATCTGTATGCCTCGAGTTGATGGACGCAGGGCAGTGCATCGTAGGGCACGTTCCTATCGTGCGTGACTTACGAGGCAATGCTTTGTTATAGGTGATGGTTACCACTTAACATCAGGTGAGCCATATGCTTGTTCCATCTGCTAGTAGTATTAAAAAAAAATGTAAATAAATGTGGCCGCCAAATATCATGAGCCTCTGGCTCCCCTTTGACATTCTCAAAAGAGCTTGAGTAAGTAGTGCCTTACTCGCTCACTGACTCATGACGAAATATCTGAAACCACAAAGCTTCGAGGCCTTAAATTTGACAAAGGCACTCTTAGAAGAGTGTTGTGTATGGACATCAAGTATAAGAGTGTGTGAAAGTTTGTGTGTAAATAGTTTCACAAAAAATATCACGCGGTGATCTACTGTTTAAAATACATGACTGTATATTAAATGGTTCTTATCTTCCAGCTTCCCAGCTTCTAGCGACGCATTGAGTGACGTAAAAACAGAAATAATTCTTTGTAAACAATATGTAATCACTACAGCATTGTGGCAAACATAAACAACAGTAAATTATAATTACCCTTGTTTTGTGTGGGAAGCAGAGCATAATTTTTGGAGAAATCGTGCCAAATCCTGCTTATTAACTTCCCTAAGCCTCTTTCATAAACAACATACAAACTGAGGGACATGTAATACGGAAAGGTAGGCTCCTACTCATAAGCTACTTTAGCTACAAGGTTTTTTTAAACATTTCCATATTATAATCTAATATTTTTATTGTTATTTTTTTGTATTATATATTATACTTATACCGCTGGGCTCAAATCAGTAAACTGTGTTCACACTTTTTGGAAATATTTTTGAAACATCGGTTACAATGCGGAGCGCACAACCACATTACCAGGCAGTGTAACTCAAAATGTCAAATCGACTTAGCTTATCGTTTTGCTGAGTTAGACCCCTGAAAATTATTTAATAATAATCCGCGCCTTTTAGAATTAGACCCTTATAATCCAACCCTTCAGTTGAATACTTACAACCTTTGTGTGATTGACGTTTCGGCGCTGATTATTGTCCGGGGATCTTCCTTTCTGAGATTATGACCACAGATTAGCTACTCAGACCCTCGGAATTTCATTTTGATCGATACAAGTTTTCCTACTAAAAAGTTTGCTTATGTACGAAAACTAGTAAAGTAAACTTTTTGGTAGGAAAACATGTATCGATTAAAATGAAATTTTTACTAAACTGTGTGCAATGTGATTGCACACAAATTGGATGATTGCGATTTTTCGAAAATGAGTTTAGTGATTTCATATCTTTCAACATGTCGAAACGTGCGAGCGAGAGTCACATTAGCTCTTGTCTTCGCCTTAACTTTTGAAGCATACAGGCTCAACTACCTGTATGCCTTATTGATGAACGCAGGGCAGCATCATAGGGCATGTTCGTTTATGTCGCGCGTAACTTGCGAGGCAATGCTTTGTTATTTATACTGATGGTTGGCACTGAACATGATCTGCTAGTGCCACCTGTAAGTAGTATAAAAAACAACATTGTATTAATTGGTATTGGTATTGGTGGACTTTCCACACAGCACTATCTCGCCCCAAACTAAGCCAAAGCTGGTTATATGGGAACCAGATAGCTGATATACTACTTTTAATACTTTTATACCTTTTACATATACTTTTATATATGTATACTTTTTTTGTAAATACATACTTATAATATTATATAACACCCAGACAGAGAACAAACATCTATGTTCATCACACAAATGTTTGTTCTCGGTGGAGATCGAACCCCACGGCCTATACGGCACAGAAGGCAGAGCTACTATCAACTGAGCTGTGAAGGCTGTCAAGTTGTCAATTGATCATCAGTTCTCATAACAGTGTTTTATATAACTCCAAACTTGCCCTACTGAACTTAATAAGCTTGGGTTGACTTTCCTATTTCAACTGTGAAGATTATAATAAAAATAATCTGGAAGCCTGGAATATCGGAGCGGCAAATAAGTGTCGCAAATTCAATGGTTCTTTACAAACATATTCGAAATCAAAAGGATATATGTCTTTTATGCGACTTTTCATGTTTTCACGTTTTTGAAGAACTTACAGTTATAATATTCCTTTTGTGAATGATTGAGACTGTTGAAGCTTATTGGATTATTTTCCAGAAAGAAATATTGGAAGTGAACTTATTTATTGAATTACGGATTCACTACAGAAATGACAAAGAAAATGTTTTGTGTTAAATCACTTAGATTCTAATAAAGTTTTCTTTAAGTGATTTGTAAACGTTATTTTACTCGTAAGTTTTCTTATTCATATTTATTTATTTCAAACCATAGGGACTTTTGTGGAATACTTAGTTACGTCAACACCATTCATTTGTTCGTACAAAAACATAGTAAAACATTTTATGGATCGAGTGAGCGAAGCGAACGAAGATCTTAGTTTCAACTTAGGCGATTTGGCATTTTATGTATGTATGTATGTTTGTCTGACCATAACTTTCGAACCGTTGATCCGATCTGCATGAAATTTGATAAGTCGATAGCTTGTACTTGAGAAATTTACTGGTAAGTACATGAGTTAAATCGATTATCGGGTTATTAAAATATGGGGTTTTTAAGAAAGCAAAAATAATAAAAAGTTACATAAAAAAATCAAGTTACATGTCATATGAAAGGGCTTTGATTGGACATTCCAAAACAATGTTTACTTTTTTTCTGGGACGCTCGGTTTTTGAGATACAACAAAAAAGTTAAATTAAGATAACCAGCGACCCAAGAGCTCCCATCTCTAAGAGTTTCGTTGACATCAAGGTTTTTCTACTGATCGTCCAGTTCCTTTGCTTTTTCTTATTTTTTTTTTCTTGAAATAAATTAAGGAGGTATTCAGTTCTCATAAAATGGTGACAACGACCAGATCTGATGATAGAGTCAAGGTCTGTTCAACGGAACTCTACAATAAAAAGGCCAATAGAGTTGAAACTTGGTACCACATCAAGCTAGTAAGCGGTAGTCAGAAAAAAGTCCAAACGTAATGTTTGGACTTGCCTTTGACTACCACCTACTCAAAGTTTTGGTCGATCGTTGGGTCGCATGACGAGATCTCAGTTCGGGGCGAACCACTAGTTAACATTGTGTTTACAAACAATTTTATTAACATTGATGCAGCTGTATAGAGGCTTTGTCAAAAAATTAAGCTAGGTATAAAATATAAAAGATTCTTAAAATGTCACTGTAAACTATGGAAAATATAAAATTGTATTTAATAGAGCGGATGTAAAAAGGCCTTGGCGGTGGGGATCGAAACCGAGGCCTACGGCGCAGAAGGTAGAGCTACTACCAACTGAGCTGTGAAGGCTGTCAGCATTGGACTTCTTTAAGGTCATGGTGATAGAAAACCATTTCAATTCCAACAACTTGCCATTTGCTTTCATTATAAAGTAAGTAAGGGAGCAAAACTATCCTATATTACCAAGTTACCTTTGAAGTTTACTTTGCAGAACGCTGGGGTCGTTAAGGCAACATGGGGTAAGTAAACATGCGTGGTACGTAAACCTACAGGGATGTACCGAGCGGGACTTCGTTTTGCATTGCAAAGATCGTGCATGCAGGGATGCGGATGTAGCTTTCAACTATTTAGTCGGCTCGTGGGATTTTCCAAAAGCTATACTAGAGACTAGATTTTGCCATCGGCTTTGCTCACGTGGTACCTGAATATAAAGTATCCTAAATGCTATTATTATAGATCAGAAACTTATTTATTCTAAACTTCATCCAATTCGTTCAGTCGATGTGAGTAATAAAAAAACCGGCCAAGTGCGAGTCGGACTCCCGCACGAAGGGTACGTACGGTGCTCTTGTGGAGCTGTAATTTATAAAGTAAAACATGTTTGTTTAAGAGTAGTAGAGCTTTTTGTATAGTAATACCACCACGCCTTTTTCTGCCGCCAACTAATGTTGCTTTGTTTCGGTTTGAAGAGTGTGGTTGCCGGTTTAATTACAGGCACGTGAGGCTTAACATCTGTATGCCTCAAGTTGATGGACGCAGGGTAGTGCATTCTAGGGCACGTTCCTATCGTGCGTGACTTACGAGGCAATGCTCTGTTATAGGTGATGGTTACCACTTAACATCAGGTGGGCCATCTGCTTGTTCCGTCAGCTAGTTGTATAAAAAAAAAACATGTTTTAGGAGATGGATTAGGTTTGCTCAGTTTGTATACCGTAATACAGTGGGCTATAACAGTAGCTGATATTTTACGCAGCGATTACCAAAATGAGATTGTTGCCGCAATATGATTTAACAAACCTTGCCAAATTAGAACAGCCGCGCCATTAGATGGTATTATCATAATAATGAGATTGATTGATGCCGGAATTCATAAAGAATACTTTATTTGAGTAGGTAGCCTTACTAATATAATATAATAATATAATATAATATTAGTGGACTTTCCACACAGCACTATCTAGATAGTGCTGTGTGAAAGTCCACTAATGTTTAATAAAAAATTAATAAGTAGTTTAATAAAAAAATAAACTACTTAAGTATATTACAAGTTTTTGTATATACATACTTATAATATATAATAAGTAAGTAAGTTTGTTGCCTGTTCTTCTAGGCTTTGGTCGCGTGGAACTGGCACCTAGAGTCACCTAGCTTTAAGACGTTTCAAAGTGATCCTTGTGATTTTATTGAATAAATATCTTTTGACTTTGACTTTGACTTTGAATAACACCCAGACAGAGAACAAATACCTATATTCGCCACACAAATGTTTGTTCTCGGTGGGAATCGAACCCACGGCATACAGCGCAGAAGGCAGAGCTACTACCAACTATGTTTAGACTAGGTACTACTATGAAAGAAAGAGACAGCGCGTACCGTTTTGGCACTATTGCCATTGGCCGCGACGTTCGTTTAAATATCAGTTCTCATCAGCTAATCCCGATCGATCACAGGAAGGTGCTGTCCGATTGCGGCAAGAACATGACAACTCAAACCTATCAGGGTTTTTATGTAAAGGTAAGTGCTCTTATTGAGTGATTTTACTGTTTTTGTTGCTGCTAAAGTGTGTCATCATAAATTACATATTTTTTTCTGTAAAATACTTATACGAACTGTTATGTTAATTAGGTTACTTTGATAAATTAGTTTGTAAATGTTAAAATATTTTGGAAATTGTTTTGTTTGATACGAGTTATTTGTAATCATCTCTTTGTTTATGAAAAGTCTTACTGCAGCACTCACTCACACTCGAGTTGTTGCATTACAAATGATAATATTTTTTCTAAGAGGCTAAGAGCTGATTTCACCATACTCTGTTAGTTATTAATCAAGGATTAATAGGCCGTTAAATCTAACCTTAGATGTCAAACGGGTACATTTTGATATATTTAACGGCCCTTTAATACTTTGTTAATCTGACAGAGCTTGGTGAAATCAGCTCTAGGAGTTCTTTGGTAAATTACCAATAAAAATTTAAGTAAAATACTTAGTTGAATTATTGATTTCTAAAGTTCTGTGAACCAATATAATAATAGGGCAAAAAGATACACTTACATTTTTTTGAATGAGAAACTCTAGAAACTGTAAGCCTCAAAATGTATATACCTCTATATAATACTAACTTGGCTTTTATAATGATTTAGATTACACCAAAGTTGATTATAGTAAATAGGTACCTACAGTATATTTTACAGATTCCGTCGATT
Source organism: Chloroclysta siterata (assembly GCA_932294275.1). NCBI lineage: Eukaryota > Metazoa > Arthropoda > Insecta > Lepidoptera > Geometridae > Chloroclysta > Chloroclysta siterata. The sequence goes on from OW028598.1 coordinate 11,130,553, forward strand.
CAATGAAGGACCCTTACTACTAAATAAAGATTAATTATTATTACAACGTGAGTTTATAGGAATTTTGGCAAGACATAATTAGGTAAATTAAAGTAAAAGGTAGAATCAAACAGAACCATACAAAAACGAGCGTCTCTTGAGTCAGATATCAACAGCTTTACAGCCATTTAGACCACAGTTAGCCACAGTCGTTCATTTGTCACAAATTTGTTTTGAGTATCTAGTTACTATGGAGTCCTGAAAAAGTCGACCAAAGCTAGTGTTCGACCATTGAAACAGTTTGAGTTTGATCTGACCTGTAACTCTGACTGTGCCTAAATGTTTACATTCCGTATACCATAGCTGAGTAAACGGAGAAGCTGGCGCGCGCCATGCATAGCCAATGGAACCCCTGCATAATGCACAAACGTGACTTCGATGCACATTCGTAGGTATAAGTGGGACTACGGATTAAGTTGGGCAAAGTTCGCGAGCAGTTTCGGTTATTACAAATGGAGCTACGTGGCAAAAACGGAATGGCTGCTTTTCTGATTGCAAAAATAGAGGTAATAAAGTTGAAGTAATTTTTTGTAGAACCATGAACCGGAAATCAAAACGTGAATGTACAGACTTTTGTGCTACAGTTTCCAAAATAAAAAAAAATGTTTTGACTTTGACTTGACGTTTTTAAACTGATCAAACTGTATATTCCATTATTATGGATCTTGCACGTAAGTATTTGCTCATATTTATAAATTAGACCATCCAGTTCATAGTATATATCTTTAAGGAAAATAAAATGAATAATTTAGGCGGTTGCTATGTGAATTGCAAATCGAGCGAAAGATTGTATTTACCTAAGAATTATTCACGCAGCTCCTAACGAGTTGTTTGTTCACTCCAAAGTTATGCAATTCCGAAATAATATTTACTTTTTGGGGAACTGTCGTTATGCAACTTCTGTTTTTTAACTAAGTAGGCACCTAAGTATATATACGGCACGAATTCTATGAAACTATGCAAAACCATGTGACACTGACATAGCTCTAAGAGTTAGCAAGTTGGTTCAATAACCCTTGGTCTGAATTTTTATATAGGTTCTTACCAGTAAATTCCTCAAGTACAACAAATCAACTAATCAAATTTCATGCAGATCGGATAAACAGTACCTAAGTTTTTCTAGGACAAACATACCATAATAATGCCAAATCGACCAAATTGTCACTAAGAACTTGATTTACTTTGCTCACTCGATCAAATTATTTGTGGCGAAAAAATACAGAAAGGGTGACAAACAAAGCCGCACCAAGCACGGAAAATCCCAAAATTGTTACAACGAAACTTTTTCAAAAAGGTTTAGACATTCAATTTTTCCCTTTGGCAATAATAAAATTCATGAAAACAAACTTTTTAATTCAATTTATTTAGTATTTCGTAAATACATTTTTTTCTGTTTTTTTATCACGGCGCTGCTCTCGATTCGATGTATTTTTTTCATAGTGTAGGTATACCTTACTGCCATCTTAGTTAATACATTTATATCCCGTACTCAAAACTCAATATACATTTTTATTGCTGACACATGGTTTAGTTTAGGTACATACATTGTTGTTAGGTGTTAGTAAGTATCAAATGAACCCTGCACAGGGTATCACAACATGGAGGGAAACATGGAGGCAGGCCGAGGTTTTAAATTAATATGCGTATAGTTGGTAGATATATAGTAGTATTATAAACGCGAAAGTTTGTAAGTATGGATGATGGATGGATGAAATCAAAATCAAAATCAAAACGGTCTTTATTCAGTACAATCACAAGGATCACTTTGAAACGTCTTATATACTAGGTGAATCTATCGCCAGTTCCTCGCGACCAAAGCCTAGAAGAACGGGCAAGAAACTAACGGCTTGGTTCCTAGCGTTTTTTTGTATGATCCTTTTTACAATTTTATTATGGTACCTACTTAATTATTTAGTGTTTTTAATGAGTTGGAGCATAGATCAGTCCCAAGCTTTTTTGTCATCTATATAATCAGAAATTTTATAGTAAGCTTTTGTACAAAGTTTTCTTTTTATTATGTTTTTGAATTTGTTAATCGACAACTGGTGAATCTCACTTGGGACTTTGTTAAAGAAGCGTACACATTGTCCTGCAAACGATTTGCTTACTTTAGTGAGCCTAGTAGTGGGAACAGCGAGCTTATCTTTATTTCTAGTGTTAACATTATGATGGTCACTCTTTTTGGCATATAAATTAATATTTTTTCTAACATACATTAAATTTTCGTATATGTACTGACAGGGTAAAGTCATTACATTTATTTCTTTAAACTTATTTCGTAACGATTCTCTGGGACCCATGTTATAAATTGCACGAACAGCCCTCTTCTGCAGCACAAATATGGTGTTAATATGATGGATGCATCCATCCATCCATCCATCCATACTTACAAACTTTTTTGTTACTCTTTCACGTAAAAACTACTGAATGGATTTTAATAAATAAATAAATTAATGAAACTTTACAATAATATATAATAATATACAGGGTTACAGGAAAAGTCGTGCTAGATCCGTTAAGGGCGTGGAGTACCCATCATTCCTGACATATTTCACTATGAAACACCCTACCCTAAACTAAACCCTTTTCGAGATATTCGACTTTTAATTTTTTTATTGAAAATTGCCGATTTTTAGGCAATTAAATTTATTTTTGGTTGTTTTGTGTATCTTATTATTATTATTATTGCATTTTTACATGTGTAATTAGATGCTTTAGGACGTCAATCATTAAAATAGTGCATAAGTTAATTGAATAGACCGTAGTAGACAAGTGAAAGTTAAGAAATAAAAAAAAAATTAGAAAGTTTATTTTTCTCTAAGGGATATCTAAAAAAAATATTATGGCAATTCTTCGGCAGATGTTTTTAAAAATATCTACGTTTCATCAGCTATCTAACGAGGTATAACAATCTAGGGTTTGTATTACATTTCGTGGAAAAAAAGTAGTTGGGACGCTCCAGGTAGCAGTTCTAACGGTCCCGCGCCTATTGTCCTTCAAGTTCAGACACACCGTGAGAGCGAGACAAGTGACGATTTATGTAGGTATGAATGAAAGAAAAAATGTGTAGAGACCGGTTAGGGCTGGGAATACAACAGGGGGTATTGTTTTGGTTGTCAGTCTGCTTTTGTGCTTCGTACATAGTAGATGTGATATCGTTTTGCTCTTTTTCTCGACTTGGCTGTGATTCTGGACTATTTCTTCTGATTTGTGACTACTATACTTGTTAACCGGACTCTGATTTGTACCTGTGATACGGAAGTGTTGAAGATGACGTCCTACACACCTGAGGAATATGCTGATATGCTTATTTGTTACGGATACTGCGATTGTGTATCTGCGCAAGCTCGCAACGAATACGTAACTCGCTACCCCGGTCGTCGAGTGCCGGATGTGGCCGTTTTTGACAGAGTTTATCGAAGACTTCGAGAATCTGGCTCTGTTTTGAGACGTAATACAGACATGGGTAGACCACGAATTGACGACGAAGAACAGGACAATGAGATAGTGCAACGCTTTCGAGCGGATCCGACTACTTCCACTAATATTGTTGCCCGTGATCTGGGACTTTCGCAATGGAGAGTGTGGTTTACAGTGCATACTGCTGGCCTATACCCATACCATTACACGCCGGTACACGTTATTGAAGAAGGAGACCCCGCGAGAAGATTGGACTTTTGCAGATTTATGCTAAATGCTGACGTAGAAGACCCAGATTTTCTAAGAAATATCTTGTGGACGGATGAGTCCAAATTTGATAAAGATGGCATAACTAACTATCACAACGCCCATTACTGGGCCCCAAAAGCACTAAGGAATCCCAATAAGAAAAGAGTGAAGGGGTCCCAACGAAGATTCAGCGTGAATGTGTGGATGGGCATTATCTCCAATCATTTGATTGGACCTTACTTTCTACCGGATAATTTAAATGGGGAAAGCTACGAAAATTTCCTGAGAGCAGACTTGAGTGATTTGCTGGATGATCTGCCACTCAACCTGATCAGGGACATGTGGTTCCAACACGATGGCTGCCCTGCCCATTTCAGGAGAAGTGTCAGAGACTGGCTGGACACAAATTATCCAAACAAATGGATAGGACGAGGTGGGCCGTTGCCATGGCCAGCAAGAAGTCCGGACCTAACCCCCATGGATTTTCATGTGTGGGGGTGCATGAAAAGTCTTGTGTACAGCGAGCCGAATCCAGTTTCGTCTGTGGAAGACCTAAGAGAAAGGATTGTGGATGCAGCAAATAAAATGAGGACCACGTTGACCACTGGAGTAGTGAAGACTGGTCTCCGTAGAAGGATGCGACAATGTATCAGAAATAGAGGCGGCCATGTTGAACATGAACTGTAGAATAAGAAAAAGTTGTGTGAAAACCTTTAATAAATGACATTTCATGCTTACCTATTGTTTTACTTTTACTTTTTAGGGCTAAGTATAAATTTTCTTCTCCACTGTCGCCTATAAAACTAATTTTTTTTCAATGCAATTGAATAAAACCCTAGATTATTATACCTCGTTAGATAGCTGATGAAACGTAGATATTTTTAAAAACATCTGCCGAAGAATTGCCATAATATTTTTTTTAGATATCCCTTAGAGAAAAATAAACTTTCTAATTTTTTTTTTATTTCTTAACTTTCACTTGTCTACTACGGTCTATTCAATTAACTTATGCACTATTTTAATGATTGACGTCCTAAAGCATCTAATTACACATGTAAAAATGCAATAATAATAATAATAAGATACACAAAACAACCAAAAATAAATTTAATTGCCTAAAAATCGGCAATTTTCAATAAAAAAATTAAAAGTCGAATATCTCGAAAAGGGTTTAGTTTAGGGTAGGGTGTTTCATAGTGAAATATGTCAGGAATGATGGGTACTCCACGCCCTTAACGGATCTAGCACGACTTTTCCTGTAACCCTGTATAGCTTATACATCAGAATAACACATAGGCTACAATTAATAAAGATATTGTGTGACTAATCCTGCGCAGACGAAGTCGCGGGCACCAGCTTGTTATCTAATAAACAAGTCACGAAATTATTATTATTTTACTATTTACCGTATTATGTCGGTATACTAGTACTATTACGTACGCTATCATTGAAAATCTATGCTATTAAAGATATATCCTAAAGGTATTGAATGTAAGTTGTTGTTTGAAACCTGTACGGCTTATTTGTTAGCAGACTGAAGTGAAATACCGACTAGGCTGGATACATATCCAATTCCAAAACTCATTCCAAATGCTATTATAAGTATTGAGCGGTATCTTGTTAGCACAATGTGTTGCTATTGTTCGTCCCAATACGGTTCCAGTAGGTATCAATGTTTTCTCTTTCACAGTTGTTGATGTTTCTGTTGGGTGGGTTTACTCGATAGTGCTGGTTGTACACTGTCAAAAGCAGGAAGCATTTTATTGACAAGTTAAAATATTTTAACCACATACCGCTATCTCTTGATGATTTAAGAGTGGTGGAGATTTAAGCTTTAAAGGAGTGAGCACTTATATGACGAATGATAGAGGAGAGTGGAAGAAGAAAACCTGTGTGCCGACCTCACTTAGAGTGGGATAAGAGCAGGAAGATGATGATGATGGAGCTATTTCTGAAGGGCTCGTCTGGGGAAGTACTACTACCATATTTGTTTCTGTTGCCAAGCAGCGTTGCTGTGTTTCGGCTTGAAGGGTGCTGGTGAAATTACAGGCACATGAGGCTTTACATCTGTACCTATGCCTCAACATGATGGACGCAAGGCAATGCATCGCAGGGCATGTCCATAGCGTACGTGACTTAAGAGGCAATGCTTTGTTATAGGTGATGATTACTTCTTAACATCAGGTGACCCATCTGCTTGTTCCACCAACAAGTAGTAAAAAATATTTTTTTCTTACTAACATTAAAGTTATTAGGTGGCCATTGAAAAAAAATTAAAATGAAATTAAAATTACTTCACTACTTAAGGATCCCCTAAGATCGTTGGTACCTTCTCATTTAATAGGCTATACCTTTGAGGACATCCTCAAATGTTATCGTATTTTCAATTGTCAAGGAGATCGCTATAGACCGAATATTACATTTGTGAATGCTTTTATAACTTGTATGGTAAAAAATAAATGTTTAATTATTTATGTTTTAAAAGGTCTCTTACTATAGGAACATTTAGTCCAAAGAATATAAACTCGAACGGTGTCTTCGGTTTGTTATATGTGTCTGTCATAAAGCGTAAAATGACGCCTGACTCATCTTTTTCGTTGCAAAATAAGAAAAATCGCTCGTGTACGTAACTCCTAACCTACTGTAAGCACAAACTTTAATAAAGTCACAACTCAATTTGTTATCTGTCCCTTTACACATTGTTTCACGAAAATCTAATCAAGTTGTCCGAAAAACACAATGGCAACAATTCAATAACGTTAATTAATTTCAATTGTTTCTGAATAGCACTTTTGTTGCCAGTTCACTGTGAATGCTTATAAGCTCCGACTTATAAGTCGGGATTGCTATTTTAATTGATTATTTATTTGATTCGGAAAAACTATTGGTTTTTATTATGAACAAGTATCTGTGCGTTGAATCTAAAAAATCTGTAACGATGGTTTTTATTATGTTTTTACTATTTATTATATTTTATGAAGTATTTTTTATTGAGTTTATCTACGGCGAGGAAAGCAAAGTAAGTAGTTGTATCAATTTGAATGGTACAAACATAACTAACCATTACGTCTGCACCATTATTGGGGCAAATCAATGGTGCAAACAAGTCCCCAATAAGTCTATCTTAATTTATGATATGATGTTATAGGTGATGGATAGAGAAGGCCCAGAATCGTTATTTTTTTTGGTGATGGTAATGTAATGTATAATTGAGGATTGTGCAGCAGTAGACTTCTTTGGCTGATGGTGATTATTATTTATATCTTAGATCTAAGATTTACTACGTATATTTGTATTTTTTTTATGTTGTGTTTTGACAGCCTTCACAGCTCAGTTGGTAGTAGCTCTGCCTTATGTGCCGTAGGACGTGGGTTCGATCCCCACCGAGATCAAACATTTGTGTGATGAACATAGATGTTTGTTCTCTGTCTGGGTGTTATATAATATTATAAGTATGTATTTACAAAAAAAAAGTATATAGGTAAGTAGTATATCAGCTATCTGGTTCCCATATCACAAGTTTTGGCTTAGTTTGGGGCGAGATAGTGCTGTGTGGAATGTCCACCATTATTTATTTATTTATTTTATCACGCTATGTAAAACATGCAAAAATCGATCTTTAGGTAATTGTTATTTAAAAAAATGTTCCGAAACACGATCACAATATAAAGGGCTAATTCCCGCGATTTCCTGATTCCTGTATCCAAGAGACCGAGCCGCTCATTTTGTTTGGTTTATGCAACAATTAGGAGAGCAATAGCAGGAAAGGGGTACTCTGTACACCGTAATGTCGGCAATTCGGGAACCAGAATTAAGCTCTACTCCGTGAGTCCTGCATTTTTTGCTTAATTTTCCTGTGTTTTGTACGGAGTTTACTCTTTTAAATGGAAAAGAATAGGCGTTTTTGTGTCATGGAACCGTGAGATAGCTTGTGATTTAGATTTTTTGGCTTTAACCCTGTTTTTACTCAAAATTAGGCGTCCGTTAGCCGGAAAAACGCGAGCTATACGAGTATAATCGATTTGCTACAATTTGATAGACTGTAGATACAATTATATTTAGATACATTATAATGAGCTTAGTATTTGAGAGCACTGGTGGTCCACCACCACTGGTGGTAGCGGCCACGCCTTCCAATCATAAGGTCGTGGGTTCAAAACCAATCAGTTTTTCTGTTCATAAAAAGTATGTGTGCCAGTGCCAGTACTCTCAAATGGTGAAGGATAACATCGTGAGGAAACTGGCATGTCATAGAACCCAAAAAGTTCAAAGGCATGTGTCATTGTGTCAAGTGCTCGAAAGGAGGCTTTTGAGGCACCTTAAATCCTTTCACCACCACTGTTTCATAAGAAGAAAGTAGGTACCTATGTGAAAAGGTTATCAAATGTAGTAGACGGATTCAGTTTGCTGTTGTATACGGAAACTACGAAAAGTGCAACGCATGCTGCGGACCAAATGCCTGCCAAGTCTCGCGTCCACGTACTAATCCCGCAAGCTATGTGGCAAAAAACTGCATGCTTAGAAAAAAAAACCTAAATGAAAAGGTTTCGAGGGTAAAGGGCACATTTAACCTATCTGCGCTTTTATTTCAATTACACTATAACTCAATTTGTCTCTAGCATTTCCCCTAAGTGTAATTGCGTTCCGCTATACGTAATTTGGGAAATTCTCTTCTCGTGAGCCGGGCGATGGTATAATTAGATACGTCGTTAATTAGACGGTAGCACAAGAGCTCTCAGGGGCCGCTTTCGTTTACTTTCCGGCAAGAAATAGGTGGTGTAAAAATAAAAACTGATTCAGAAATAAAATTTAAAGTGCATCTTGCGGTAAAGGCGAGCGTCTTACTTAGATGCAGGTCTTTTAATCATCAAGTTCATTACGAAAAAATGCGCCCTAGACACAAAAAGCAGGGACAATTTAAAGTGTCGTATCCTGACGTGTGTATCTTTTAGGCCCAGTTTCACCATGCTCTGTTAGTTACTAACTAATTTTTTAATAGAGAAATAATCACCGATTTCCTGCCACTACTCGACACGAGATGTCGCCAGCAAAATTAGCACTACCCCCATACACAAACTGATGGTGTGGGCCTGTTTAATTTTAGACACTAAAACTGGGCTCAAACTCAAGTTCCACACTCACAAACACTGATACGTCCGAAAAACTAGTTAGCGATCGTGAATCCTGCACTTGGAGGTTAAAACGAGTAGTAATGTGTAGATAAACAAAATAACACCGTGGAGCCTCAACCGCACTGATCACGCCCAAGTCTACTCCTACCAACCTTAGCTGTCAAACGCGTACATTTTGACATATTTAACGGCCCTTTAATCCTTTGTTAATCTAACAGAGCATGGTGAAACCGGCCCTTATCATCAAAGATAGCTAATAGGGTAGTACGAGTAGAAGAGCATTTATAGTTAAGTAAAAGTAGGCATTAAGCTAAAAAATTCTAAAAATCACGATTTACACGCAGTAGCAGTGAATATTTGTCTGTGAAATAATTCGATAACTCTTGCGAACGCTTGCAAACCTTCAGAAACAGCGCAATATGTGCCACGTAACAACACCAAATTACATGTTTACCATACAAAAAATCCCAAAAACATCATACGGGAAAGAAAAATTGCTGATATAATTTTCCGCGAACATATGGCGACCCAAGCGAGGAAGCCTATTCTGTTAATGGAACCACAATGGAAAAGAAAACTCAATCAAGCGAGAGTCGCCGTGATTTCTGCGCCTACAACCAGAGATATATCGCAGGGCTGGACTCGTCATTAGCCGGGCGAACGGGCAATTCTTCTAAATAACCCGCGTATTGCCCGCGTAACTTTTCATACGAGCTTGATTTAGCGAAAAGCATAACTCTGCCGCATTTTTTCTGTTTGATCTTTCGTACTTGGTAAGTGAAGGCTTTTTATCTGACTTCTTTTACTATTTTATTTGAAGTTTGTTCTGGTATGCTAAATATCAGATTTTTTAATGATTACTTGCTTTTACCAACGAAAATTCAATTTATTTATTTTATTAAAATATAGTGAAGCCTATGCATTTTTGCTTTAGCGAATTAATAAATCGAACATCTCAGTAACGGCTGATCGAATTTTAATGGAACCTAAAAAATATATTGGTACTCATAGTAGTAATGGAATAAAAATAGGCTTAGCTCTTTCGTGAGGTACCACACGAGTGGAGCTGTGGGCAGATGCTAGTGATTCATAAATAACACAGGTACATTTGTATAACATAAGTATATCAATAGATTCATAGCCAAAAGAACGAAAAAATGTGAGGTCAATATTTGATGTCAGAACTTTTCTAAGAAATATGATTTACTGGAGAAATATGTTCTGTAATATTTTCAGAAGTGGAAAAAACCTTAAATACTTCTAAATAATCCGGCGTTTCTTTTTAAAGGCCTGATTTAGCGGATAGCAAAACTTTGAGTTTTTTTGCTTACTTTATTTATGTATGTCGACCCTGCATGTACCTATATATTGCCAACTTTTTAAAGTAGTAAAGCTGCTATAAAGAATTTTCAATAGACCTATCTATGCCGGTATTTGGTTTGCTTTTAACTCACAAATTCCATGTAAGAAATTTTTGAGCAATTAACTAAATTCTAGAAAAATATTCAATGGATAGTATTAGAATACAGACAATAGGAGCCTTTGTGAGACATTACGGAAGCAATGATCCACAAAGAAAGGAGGTGATTTTTGCTTGCCGATTCAAGATTCAAAATGCCACCTTCAAATAACCATAACTGCCTATCACATCTACATTCCGCTATGAGAGTTTCGTATTATAATGTCGCCGTAACGTCGCATGGAGATATGAAGGTATACATATTTATGTATGTTGTAGATATACATATTTATGGAGGCGGTAATGTGCACGCTCGGCACGTTTGGGGCGCGTGCTTGGCTGAATTGAAAGGGATGCTGACTGGCTGGGATATCAGCAGAAGCAGAAGGCATTCTGGATATTTTGATTGAATCGTTCACAAATTAGCTTTAGTAGTTTTGAAAATATGTGTTACAGAATATGGGTTGTTTGTATGAAACTGGGTTTTTGTGATTACGGAAATAAACGAAAGTATAAAGTAAACTGTGGTGAGAATCTATCTATCTATTCAGCCTGTATGCACTCACTGCTGGGTATAGGCCTCCTCTTTAAGGCGACGACAAGAGCTAATGTGACTCTCGCTCGCACTTTGCGACATGTTGAAAGATATAAAATCACTAAACTCATTTTCGGAAAATCGCAATCACCTATTTTGTGTGCACATTGCACACAGTTTAGGAAAAAAATAATTTTGATCGATACAAGTTTTCCTACTTAAAAGTTTGCTTATGTACGAAGACTAGTAAAACAAACTTTTGAGTATGAAAACATGTATTGATCAAAATGATGACTAATCTGTTTGCAATGTGATTGCACACAAAATAGTTGATTGCGATTTTTCAATGAGTTTAGTAATAGTTGAGTGTGATTTTATATCTTTCAATAAGTCGAAATGTGCGAGCGAGAGTCACATTAGCTCTTGTCTTCGCCTTAAAGCACCTCTATAGCGTAGTGAGCATAAGAAACGTAATTTTATCGAGTCTCTGGTGGGGTATTTTAAGGTTCTCAGGTCTTGATTTTTGACCTTTAATTACAAATAAAACTTTGCTGGTTCTTTTCTGAATGAGAGACATCGAATTACGAAGTGGTAGAGCAAAGTGCCTCACTCCAATGAGGCACTTCTGACATCGCCCGCATCAAGTCTTTGGTCTTGAATTGATTCGATATGTCGAATTTTCAAAAGAATTTTCCTTAGCTATTAATTAGTCTACTTGTAAAGCTTACAAAATGAAAGATTTCCTCGAAGTCGGTATTCGCTCGTAATTTAACTCTACAAGTTCCCGGACCCGTAGTTATTTTGACACGCTCGCCGAAAGCAAAAAAAGCAACTTTCAGTTTGTTACAAACTCGTAATCTCAAAAACGTCTGTTCCTAATTTCTTTTCCGATTTTAAAAGAGCCATCTTTCATTTACGACGACATTTAGAACAAGAAAATTCCAGGCTTCGACGCGAAGTTTTGGCAATTTCCGCACTTGCCGAGATTTTTTTTTGTGACCCCCATACTTTGTCGTTAATCTTTCTAACAAAAAGTCGCCGTTGCTCGCCGAGTCGTTACGCGTTACAGTGTGAGTTGACAGAATTAAATTACTGGGCATGGAGGTACTATATACTGGAGGGAGCGATAAGACTTACATCCTTTTTCAACTGTGTATCAAACATTGATCATCTATCTTTGTTCTTCCCATGTAGCCTAGCTACGAGTAAAAGAAAAGAAGATGTAACTTCACTCACTCCATCTCACTCACTCACTGTCTGCGTAAATCGTGGCCGTCAGTTGATGCAATGTTTTGATCTTGTTTTGACGTTTTTGAAAAACTCGCAGCAACATTGCGATGCAGCGAAAGAAATTATGAAAATTTTTAAAGAATTATTATTGTCTAGGCAAAATATATTTGAAAAGGTGAAAGTATGTCTTGTGAAGCTGTGTTTTGTGTATCAAAAACAACAAAAGGAGGAGTTAAAGACCCGGAATTGTCATTTGATACGTAATATTCTTTTTCTATTTTCATGCTAAAAAAATACGTTTTTTCTCCCATAAAGACTGTAGGAATTACATTTTATTAGTACTAGTCATATTTTCCTATGTGAAAATGATGTAAACCCATTAATTATTGCAAAATAAAATGCATTGTTTTAGTCTTCTGTTCTAGAGATGTACTTCCACCGACCAATTTAGCTTTATCGATAATATTTAAGTTTCCGTTTTTTATATGAAATATCTAATGCGGTGGGTCAGACCGGCTGTTCTGTTGTAGTTTCAATTTTTCACACCTTATAGGCGTCTCGCGAGGGATCAATTTTTGTTAAATTTTACATTATTTTTTTAGGTTCTTAAATGCCCAGAATGAAGACGGGAGTGGATAAAAGCTGTTAGGCGTGAAAACTGATAGCCTACAAAATGTTCTTATGCATGGACGAAATGGCCATAAGAAATTGTATCGAGTGGGATGGACGTCGCTCTCACGGTTAGGGCAATGTGGGAAACATTATTGACGATGATAGTGGTCCAGTGTCTATAATGGTTTTGGGCTTTCGCAATAAAAGTCAGCAACCAGTTAAAATTAAAAAGTTGGATTTCAATTAAAACGACTTTTTCATCCATTTCTTATTCTATCGATAGGTTAGTCAATGTTGTCCCTTCTCTAGTCACTCACGCGAATACATACAAATTAACAAAAAACGGACACGCCGAAAAACCGTAACACTACGTCTATATGATACTTAGTCTAAGTTACTGGGTCTTGTAGCTACAGTTCTCTGACAGATTTCAATTTCTGGGTTTTACTGACTAGGTACAATTTTAAGTTTAGAATATTTAATATTTAGGTCAGTAAAGTTACCTACCAATAAAATCCTATCCTCATCATCAGTATCCTTTGCTGGACATAGAAATCCTCTATACATTTCCAAGAAGAACGATTCTGAGACCTCTCCATCTCACAATGTCGTCGGTCCATCGGGTAAAAGGGCGTCTCTCGATTCGTCTTCCAGTTAGTAATCGCTATTCGAGAATCTTTATGGGAATAAAGATTATCAGTATCGCTGAATATTATAGTATCACTGTGATCTTATACTAAATATAAGCTTATCAGTGACCAAGTATGAAGACAAAGCTATATCAGATCCTTGGGGTTAAATAGACAGCTTAGTATCGCGTTGAACTAGCATTTAGATGCAGATGTTTCTAAGTGATCCCTGTTATATAATTGAACTTTTGACACCTTTTAACCTTTACCTTTTATTTTACCATCTTGATTTCAAATTTTCGCGAAAAAAAAACAGCTGTTTCATACAAAAGTTCAATACCTACCAGGCTACAATGTATGAAACAGCTGTTTTTTTTTTCGCGTACACAGTGTTGGTTCCTTAGAAAAAGTTGTTCATATTGATGGGTACTTTAGCCCCCTGAAGTTTATATACACAACTTATGGAACACCTTGTATATATATAGTACACATGCCAAAAAGCAGATGAATTATAATGCACTGATTGCCAGCTCGTAAAAGTCCCATAAACAATTAAATCACCAGGCTACTTATTTGTCACTTAGGTCCATATTACGAACGCTATTCGCTATTTTAGTTTTAAGTGTCTGAATATAGACTTGTTCTTTTTCTCCAAGCTTGTTATACTTGTTAGAATTTATGTCTTCAATCATATGCAGGAAATTATTTGTTATTTATTTGGCAAACGTATAAAGTTGAACGATTTTTATACATGCGTATTTGGATTTAGTGTTTTAGCATGAAATATTTTTTATGATTATTTCTAGGTACGAAACTAAATAAGTAGTTCAGTTCATAAAATAAGGAAGAGTGGCATATATTGTAGTGGTACTCACTACAATGTGTGGCACCTATTATTTACAGACACTTTGTACTCACCTTAAAACATATTTTCAGAAAAAATTTGCTAGACAACAGATAAATTACTAAGTAATATTACTACTACCTATTATATGAGTCCAATAAAGCAATGTTCACTCAAGTATACTCTTTCGAAACAGACTTATTCTTTCTAAAAATGCGAACACATTCTCCCACGACGAACACTTCTATTTTTATTGACATATTCAGATATTCCGGTAGTCGACTGCCGCTTCCCGTTTCCGAATTTTATTGCAAATGAAACCTAGGTGATGGGATGCATCTCGTAAAACAAATGCGGACCAGTGATAGCATTCGAGGATATTTATGATTATTTACGACACCCGCTGAGTTCTTGAGGAACTTTGTTGAAAGTTTTCTTTGTATGAGATTTCCTGTACATGCTACGGAATGTCGCATGAAAATTTGAGATACGGCCCATTCATTCAGCGATTTAAAAGCATGAAGTTGTTATTTTTTGGAGGAAAATGTATAAAGTTAACGGCATTTTAATAACTATTGATAATAAAAGTCAAAAATTTAATAATGGCTTATACATTTAGTAGGGGAGACCTATGTCCAGCAGTGGACTTCTTCAGGCTGATGATGATGATTATAAAATCGTAGTAGTCTTGACTTTGAAACTGTGTAACATCCTTGAAAAATATCTTAGTAAAAAAAACATAATTCACATTCTATATAGTACCAGATAGTATATCAATAAAAAAGTATATTTACCAAATATCTTATTGAATTCACTTATTGGAGATTGCAAATAAATTACAGAGGGTTTTTTATGTTTCCGTTTTAATAGACTCATATATTGCGCTTTTTCAGTGCTGAGCCCATTTTTACGGCTTTAACGATCATAAGTAGGTGTTTTACGATTTGTAAGTGAGGGGGAAATGTTGGAAGGAACGTGCTGGTGCGTCTACTGTCATTACTGATAGCGCTGTGTAAAATATCGTTAAAAAAAGCAGGGCTGATAAACTGGCTTACAGAAAATATAAACGCCTTACTTATAACCAAATAATGAAGTATCTGCTAACTCAAAACTGATTGGTTGTTCATGTTTAACCCTGTCCCATTCACGCGTAAATACCTAGATGAAAGTTATGCACTAATTCTTTTAGAATTAAATTGACTAATCCTGTTTCCAACCAAAATCGAACAACTTATAACAAATGTACTCAAATAACCAATATTGAGATTGATCCTTCATCTAACACTCGTCCAACCATTTTCACTTTCTCTTTGTACACCTTCACGGCTGATGAAAGATCAATACAGATCAACCTATGTTACTCAGGTACGTACATTGTCCATGTTTAATGAGAAGGAAGGGTTGACAGTCCCTGGAATAGCTGAGCAAACGACGTAGAATGGCATTGTTTAGTCTGCTGACGCAAGAGCCGCCATGCGACGGATCCCTAATTAACATTGAATTACGGACGAGCTCCCTGGGTCTTAGATGCTTAGTCTACGAGGCTTATGGGGGACAGAGCTACCTATAAATAATTAGCTACGAATAGCGACTTCTATGCTATTTTGGTATAAGATTTTTTTAGGTTTAGGCTAGTGACGTAATTTTATTTTTGAATCGAAATAAACGTATTTGTACTTTTCAATCAACTACTTAGACGGGTAATACAAACAAAGTACTTATCTTTGTACATAATACTTGTACGAACCCATTTAAAGTGCAAATTCGGGTTTCAGCTCAAATTGATGGGCTCTCGTACGCGCTATCAATCAAGATTTGCAACAATACTCCCTTTAAACTTGAGTAAGCCTAGTAAATTGAATAAAAACATCGTTATTGAGTGTTTGCTGTAACGTTGACAAATGAGTATAAAAATTGAATGATGATAAACACTCACTCATAGAATATTAAACTTCATATAAATATTACGGACCGGATGATGAAGCATAGGACGTCTTCATCCCGTTGGACGACATTATGAAGGGCCGACGACCGAAGGCCCGACGGGCTCAAAATCGTTATTCCGGGAAATGTATAGCAGAAGTCAACAAACCAACAAAGGACGTGTTCAAACTGATGATAATCTCTCTCTCTCTCTCTCTCTCTCTCTCTCTCTCTCTTGTCGTGTCACTAGTTTCTTTCGAACCAGTGTGGTGAAAGGATTTTTAAATGCGCCTCAAGATGCTCCTTTCGAGCACTTGACACTTTGTTATAGAACTTTTTAGGTTCTACAACACGCCGGTTTCCTCACGATGTTTTCCTTCACAGTTTGAGAGTACTGACATTGTGCACATAAATTTTTGAACAGAAAAACTCATTGGTGCATGACCGGTTTCGAACCCACGACCTTAGGATCGGAAGGCGGGGCCGCTACCACTAGACCACAGGACTAAGTGCTCTCACTGATGATAATAATGACATACGAGTATAATGAGTGACCACCATCAGTCTTGAAGAAGTCCATTGCTCGACATAGGCCTTTCCGATATTACCAATATTGCCATCTACATCTGCAATATTGCATCGGCCATCTGCCTGTTTCATCAACTAGTATAAAACAAACAGATAAGACGAATAAGGTGAGTGAAACCTGACAGCGTTTAATGCTGCAAGTCCATTAGTTTATGTTTATCTACACTAATATTATAAAGAGGAAAGATTTGTATTTTTGTTGTTTTGTATGTAACGAATAGGCTCAAAAACTACTGGTCCGATTTCAAAAATTCTTTCACCATTAGAATGCTACATTATCCCTGAGTAACATAGGCTATATTATATTTTCATCCTTATCCAAATAAATTTTTTAAGACGATTTCAATACCTATATATTACTTCTTAAATTTTTCAAATCGGACATTTCATTCAAAAGATATGACGAAATTAAAAATGTTAACGGGTCCACGGGTCACGCACGGGGTGCGATTTCACTCACCCAAGGAGAAGGTCGTGCCAATGTATGAAATAAGTAGACGCTAGGCTCGAACCCACGGTCTAAGTTTATCATAAAATGTTCAAAAAATTTATGACCACCCATGCGAAGCTGGGACAGGCCGCTAGTACAGGATACAGGACCAAACATCACTGCAAAGCAAAAAATTCACTCGATTTCGTAAAGTGAAGGGAAGACACCAACTCAACGTGATTGATCGTGGTAAATGGTTTGTGATGGGAGAGCCTCTCACATTGACAGACGGAGGTGCCGTGCCATGAAACTTTACGAGACCAACCCTCTTTTATAAAAGGAAAATTACGTGTTTTTTAGGATTTTCGTTTTTTTTGTGGACTTCCCACACAGCAGTATTTAGCCCCAAACTAATAATAACAATAATAAATAATAATAATAAATATATGTGGACATTCCACACAGCACTATCTCGCCCCAAACTAAGACAAAGCTTGTGATATGGGAACCAGATAGCTGATATAATACAAATATACTTTTTTTTTGTGTTACATACATACATATGCTGGTTTATATTATAACATCCAGATTGAGAACAAATCATCTATGTTCATCACACAAATATTTGTTCTCAGTGAGAATCGAACCCACGGCCTACAACGCAGAAGGCCGAGCTACCAACTGAGCTGTGCGGACTGTCAAATTTATGAACAGTAGCGAAAAAAACGTGTAATAGTGTGTATCTGAGTTTCAGTCTCACTGTTTCTGAATGGAGACACGATATGTGTAGCGAACCTGGCGAGAAATCTCGTATCTTCAAACAAAAACACGCTCAAATCGGGCTCACACGGCATGAATGTCAGTGAATGTAACTCAAAATACACGATTTCGAAATTACCAAATGATTGCAGCCGTAAATTTTAAAGTCTTCATAAATTTGTGAGAACAAGCTCAGACAGAAACGAGGTACTCGTTAAATACCTATAGGCTTAGACCTAAAAAGAATTATGTATTTCGTTTACCGTCGGTTTGTGGTGGTAAAACATTCAGCAGTTTCATTCATAAATAAAAACCAACGATTTGAATGCCTCTACGAGCAAGTATTTGCTAGTTAAATTAATTTATGGTTCTTGGTGTGAACTGCGTCATAACTCATACTGAAAAGCGAAAACAGTAGTAGGTAGTGAAAAACCCTGAATGGGCCTTGAACTAACTTGGTTTAGTACCTACTGGCTTCGTAAGAAGTCAGTTTTGACATAGATAACTTTAGAAGATGATTTGATTCATAAACAAACGAATTTAAACGTAAAAGCTTAGTGTACTATAATATTACTAATGACTATTTTATTAGAAATATACAATTTTTCCATAAATTTATCTATGCTTTATTTATTTAATAAATAAAGCATAGATAAAGTACGTGGTATGCCAGCTATTTCAGACTATTTTGGAAAAAAATATTGCTTACTAATATTTCAAAGAACGGTATAGACGACCCCTCAGATATCATTTAAAGACTCCTGGATTATATTATTTGAAAATACACAAACTATTTGTGAATAATTAAGGCTATCTATCTAATATATTTTATAACTTGTTTAATTCATATCCATGCCATTACTTTATAACTTCTATCAAAAGCAAAAGAGATAAATCATTATTTAAAAGTATTACACGGGTATTTATCGCGTTTACCTTTATTATTTTCCCGACGTTTCGGCTATGTTGCAATAGGTCGCGGGCAGACAAAAAAAGGTAAAACAAAAAAAGGTAAAGGTAAAGGTAAACGCGATAAATACCCGTGTAATACTTTTAAATATGTGTTATGATCGCAGGAGTTTAAAAACTACTAGTTAAATCATTATCGTAGTAAAAGGGAGATTTGAAATCCGTGGTCTCTGCCAGCCCTAACCGACCCATAAGGGACGAGGGATGTGTGATTTTATGTATGTCAAAACCTACTTCACACCACTTCAAGCTTTGAAAAGGAAAGCAATAAACCTGTCCGTAACATTATTAACATAAGCACCATAAAACTGAACAAAAGAAAACGTTTTGGTACATACAGAAAAGTTTTGGGCAATATACGTTTTCTGTGACGCGTTTTTCGAGGGCCGTTGTTCATCGTTAATCTTTGAAACAAAAACAGCAAGTTCGGTCGCGCGCGTCTGCGCTCTGCAATAACTTACGTTGTACAAGTGTACTAGACATGCGGTACCTACGACAAAAATTACCTTCCTACCGAGGCTTCTATGGGTTAATCGGAAGTTTGTTGAGTAATGGCTTTGGGTTAGTAATTTAGAAACTGTGAATCCAGTTTCTAGTTTTTAGTGTGGCTTTTTATCATCTTAATAGTTTCCTTTGGTCGAGCTGGTGGTCAACCCTGGTGGAACCGAGGACAGTTCAAGAAGAAACAGGCAATAAAAATAATTGTAATAATCATAATAAAAAATCTAATTGGACAAATTAGGGTCCCTATCTTGGCACCAAGGCGAAGACAAGAGCTAATGTGACTCTCGCTCCCACGTTTCGACATGTTGAAAGATATAAAATCACTAAACTCATTTTCGAAAAATCGTAATCAACCATTTTGTGTGTTATTACATTTTTTACAACAGGATTTCGCTTGCGGCTTTACTCGCGTGATAACTTAGAAAGCTCGCGTGCTGATGAGTCAAAGCCATAAGATTTTTGTTTAATAAATTACATACATATTATTACATATTGTTTAATAATCACATTGCACACAGTTTAGTAAACATTTCATTTTGATCGATGTATGTTTTCCTACCCAAAAGTTTGCTTTACTAGTTTTCGTACTTAAGCAAACTTATAAGTAGGTAAACTTGTTTCGATGAAAATGAAATTTTTACTAAACTGTGTGCAATGTGATTATTAAACAATATGTAATAATATGTATGTAATTTATTAAACAAAAATCTTATGGCTTTGACTCATCAGCACGCGAGCTTTCTAAGTTATCACGCGAGTAAAGCCGCAAGCGAAATCTAGTTACTGATTTATGACATCATAACTTGTAATGACGTATCACGGTCATCGTAAAACCAAACTTTTTGTCTACGCTTTCAAGTGAACGAAGCTTGAGATTTTTAATTTAATCACACTTTATAATAATCTTCTGATCATTAACGAAGAGTTTTGCGAAAATGAAAACAGTAAAACAGAATCGGTCTCCATCAACCGGATTCACAATTCGAGGGAAATATTATTGCATTTTTGTTCGTTTTACTGCTGGGCTGCCCCGGGGTCGGCAGGACGACTGACTGTTACAATGTAATATGGTAGTGTAACACTCATTATTTTTATTGAGATATGAATATTTTAAGCGCTGATTGTTTGTGAGGCACTAATAGAAAATGAGTTTCAATAAAACAATGCTGTATACATTTCTAGGAATATGAACAGTTAAATAAATTTGTAAATATTTGCGGTCATTTTACAGAACGCTTGCACTTTGGGAACCTAATAACTGATAAAATAAACTTTAACATGTTTGGTAAGTACATAGATACAATATGTATACACTACATTTAGGTAGTACGACCCAGACAAAGTTCTTACAACGTCATCACAACATCGTCTGTCTACCTTCGCATAGTTTCCCGGTTTGTGGTTACCAATCGATCATTAAGACTACCTATTACTAGACTAGACTAGGTATTTAAGTTAGGTAGTAGAGATAAGACTGGCTACAAATTCTAAATGCGGATAAACTAGCAAAATCAAAAATTAAAACGGTGTCTATCCAGTACAATCACAAGGATCACTATGAACCCAAATCAAGTAAGATTGCAAGTTATACATAGTGGCGTAGCTATCGTAGGGCTAGGTGATGTAGTGCACCAGGGGCCCCAGAGCTCAGGAGGCCCTCTAACCTAAGCTTTGAAAAGAGAGGGTCAGCCAGCTCTCAAAGCTAGAATACCTTGAGACTGCTCACAATTTTTTTTTAATTTTTTTAAGTGAAATTACAGAACTCTCGATTTAAGACTTTCAACACATTCGCAAAGCGTCCTCGATAAGCATGTGCTGTTTATTATTGTTATTTGGTAGTTTTGTTGAGTACCTACGCCCGTAGCACTTTGCATGAGCGATAAGCTCACGTGCTTAAAGGTCGTGAGATCAATTCGACACTTCCACCCGTCAACTTTTTAGTTAAGTTTTCATCCGATTCTTTCTCTATGCGCCGGGGCCCTTGTCAACCTAGCTACGTACTGGTTATACAGGTAGCAGATTTAAATGTTACGCTTCTGTGTAATAGTCACCTCGTTACCTAAAGCAATAACAGCACAGCCACGACGTCCGGTCGCGCCATTAACTACCGCATTATCTCTTTGCTCTTTTCAAATATTCGGACATTTTATTCAGCGTGACAGTGCGGTTGGTTTCCAGTGATAAAACGATATGAATTTTAGTGGTGTTTCAGAGGTTTTCCACGATCAGTAATGTGTGGTCATAGCTTAACCTGCACGATTACAGACTAGTTTTAAAAGTAGTAGAGCTCTTTGTGAAGGGCTCGTCCGGGGAAGTACTACCACCCCGCCTTTTTCTGCCGCCAAGCAGCGTTGCTGTGTTTCGGTTTGAAGAATGTGGTTCCCGGTGTAATTACAGGCACATGAGGTTTAACATCTGTATGCCTCAAGTTGATGGACGCAGGGCAGTGCATCATAGGGCACGTTCCTATCGGGAAGGCAATGCTTTGTTTTAGATGATGGTTACCACTTAACATCAGGTGGGCCATCTGCTTGTTCCATCAGCTAGTCAAATAAAAAAAAATAGTTAAACTAATGAGAATGAACACTACTACGGGTTAACTAAGCACGACGGTCGCGCGTCATAGGTAAATCAATTTAATATTGGCAGACATTTTATGCAACGCCATCTATCCCCAAACTATGCAAACCTATATGAGAACCAGCTAAACCAATATACCTATAGGTATAGGCTTTGGACATTTTTCTTTTGACATTAGTAGTGCGATTTGCACTACTAATGTCAAAAGTTTATTTTTGTAAATACCTAAATTTTTTATAATACTTTTTGATGAAATGAGCAGATGGCCCACCTGACCACTAAACTCATCATTATAACTTATCACCCAGGTACAAAACAAATATTTGTCCTAGGTGGGAATCGATCACACCTGCCCATTGCACAGATTTTTATTTTTTATTTTTTAGTGTACTGTTGTTTTTTTGGCGTTCAATAAAGTATTTTCATTCATTCATTCATTCAGACAACCTGACGGACTGAGAATGACGGAAAGGTGCCATAAACGAAAAAAAGAAGAAGAAACTGCAGTTTATACAAAGGTTTAAAAATGTTTGCTAAAATGATGTACTGTAAGTAGTTATTATACTTACTTATATAAATATAACTATTTTATATTTTACTAGTGGCTTCCCGCGGCTTCGCACGCGTTGAAGTGGTGAGCCGTAATTGAGCCACAAACATCCAAACATCGTAACTTTCGCATTGATTTGTATATTATTAGGGTAGGATACCTACGCAGGTATAAGAGATACCTATAGGCGTACATTACCTATATTAGGTAGGTACTGAGTTTAGCACAAACATGACAAATACAATAAAGACAACCTTACCCGAAAAATATGTACTTATTGGTTCCTAGTTTCTACCTCAAAAAAAAACGAAACGAAACAGCTTCACCACTTTGATCCCCAGGCACGGTAGATACCCTAAGATCTCTTCGTACCAACTCAAGATTCCCGTTTTAGAATGTCCCTTACAAACACTGACGCCTTGTTGTATCCTTTTTACTTGAGCGCAACGAAGGAGGGTAACGTTTTAGGGGTTGTTTTCAAAAATCAAACTGTCTTTTTGTTATTTATCCACAGAACACATTTTCTTTTAGTTTGAAGTTAATTACACTACGCTTTAAAAATCTCCCATACAAACCTTGAAACTTTGTCAATCTTTTGCACCCTTTGCAGGGGTGGTTTTAAAATATTGAAAACGTGATTTTAAATTATTTATTGTGGAGTATATGGAGTAACTTCAAGTTTGAAATCAATAGCACTATGCGTTAAAAATCTCCCATACTAACTATTACCAGCCATTTGCACCCTTTGCAGGGGTAATTATCAAAAGTTAAAAGCGTCATTCTTAATTATTTATTTCTTAGTATATTTACCTCAAGTTTTAAATCAATCGCACCACGCGTTAAAAAACTCCCATACAAACTTTGACATCCCTTTGCACACTTATTAAGGGTAGTTCTAAAAAACTAAAAATGCATTTCCTATTTTTTGCCTTGGAGTACATGTACTCCAAGTTTCAAGTTTGTAGGTTCAAGGAATACTATTTTTCATGCAAACGTTTTCAACCCTTTTACACCCTTAGGGGTTGAATTTCCAAAAACCTCTTCTTAGTACACCTCTACGCCATAAGACCTATGTACTCTTCAAATTTCAAGTCTCTAGGACCAGCGGTCAAAAAACTCCCTTACAGACTTTTACATCCCTTTGCAAGCTTATTAAGGGTAGTTCTAAAAAACTAAAAATGCATTTCCTATTTTTTGCCTTGGAGTACATGTACTCCAAGTTTCAAGTTTGTAGGTTCAAGGAATAAAATTTTTCATACAAACGTTTTCATCCCTTTTTACACCCTTAGGGGTTGAATTTCCAAAAATACCTTCTTAGTACACCTCTACGCCATAAGACCTATATACTTTTCAAGTTTTACGTCTCTAGGACCAGCGGTCATAAAACTCCCATACACACTTTTACATCCCTTAGCACACTTATTAAGGGTAGTTTTAAAAAACTAAAAATGTATATCCTATCTTTTTGTCTTGAAGTATATGTACTCCAAGTTTCATGTTTGTAGGTTCAAGGAATAAAATTTTTCATACAAACGTTTTCATCCCTTTTTGCACCCTTAGGGGTTG
Organism: Chloroclysta siterata; assembly: GCA_932294275.1. Lineage (NCBI taxonomy): Eukaryota > Metazoa > Arthropoda > Insecta > Lepidoptera > Geometridae > Chloroclysta > Chloroclysta siterata. The sequence continues at coordinate 11,154,571 of OW028598.1, forward strand.
AATTTCCAAAAATCCCTTCTTGGTACACTTCTACGCCATAAGACCTATGTACTCTTCAAATTTCAAGTCTCTAGAACCAGCGGTCAAAAAACTCCCATACATACTTTCACATCCCTTAGCACACTTATTAAGGGTAGTTTTAAAAAACTAAAAATGTACTTCCTATTTTTTTGTTTTGAAGTATATGTACTCCAAGTTTCAAGTTTGTAGGTTCAAGGAATACAATTTTTCATACAAACGTTTTCATCCCTTTTTACACCCTTAGGGGTTGAATTTCCAAAAATCCCTTCTTAGTACACCTCTACGCCATAAGACCTATGTACTCCTCAAATTTCAAGTTTCTAGGACCAGCGGTTTAGGCTGTGCGTTGTCTATATGTCAGTCAGTCAGTCAGTCAGTCAGTCAGTCAGTCAGGACTTTGATTCTTATAGTATTAGAGATTACATAGATTTGTCCATAAAAGTTGATTTTTATTTTCTAAACTGCTTAGTAGGCTTCACAAAGGTTTTCCATATTAAAAGAAAATGAATTGATGTCGAAAATCAGTTCACATGTAAAGGAAATTCAATTATGGCGGTGAACGAGCCTGTCCTACACATGAATTTACCTGAAGGTATGATTTATAAAATTATGAAAATAATAACCTGATTTTTGCACACGATATCAGAATAAATTTTCTTAGAATATTGTCTCTAACATTGCTCTACTTTTAACAACATTTTCAATTTATTGATAATTAGGTAGTAAAATATTTTTTTACCCAACTGCTCAGACAAAATATAATTCTACATTTCAGTCAACAGAATTACTGAAAACAAACGAGCATTATGACGCTTAAAAAAAAACCTTAATCCATGGTTGCATAAATACCTTTTGACTGTGAATTTAATTATGAAATCGAAAGAAAGAAAGAAAACTTATTTATTAACCCGAAAAGAAAAATATAAGCTAAATTAGGTGGGTATTAAATACGGCGAATAAAGAAATACATAAAACACAAAAAAATTAAATAAAAAAATTAATCTATTGAGAAAACACTGTACTGTGTGGAGCAATAACGGTTAATAGGTCAATAATTTTTAGGTCAATTACACAGACCCCTATAGGTCTATATACTCAGCAAAACTAAGCCAAAGCTAAAGCTAAGTAATATGGGAACCAGATAGCTGATATAATACATATATACTTTTTTTTGTAAATACATAATTATAATATTATATAACACCCAGACAGAGAACAAACATCTATGTTTATCACACAAATGTTTGTTCTCGGTGGGGATCGAACCCACGGCCTACGGCACAGAAGGCACAGCTACCACCAACTGAGCTGTGAAGGCTGTCAAGAGTTCTTTGTGACAGATAAACTCTTTTAAGAATGGCTGAATTGACTATGGACTGACTTGACTATAAAGTATCTATTAAATCTATTTCACTTAATACTGACAAGATTGTCTGTCGAATGACGGACAGGTGCCATAAACGTAGAGTAGAAGAGCTTTGTGTATGGCTCGTCCGGATAAGTACTACCACCATGCCTATTTCTACCGCAAAGCAGCGTTTCTGTGTTTCGGTGTGAAGGGCGTGATTGTCGGTGAAATTACAGGTACATGAGGCTTAACATCGACATGCCCACACGTTGATGGAAGCCGGGCAGCACATCGTAGGGCACGTCCGTATTGTACGTGACTTAAGAGGCAATGCTTTGTTATAGGTGATTGTTACCACTTACCGTCAGGTGGGCCATCAGCTTGTTCCATCAGCAATCAGTATAAAAATAAGTAATACCACTACACCTACTTCAGTTGTCAAGTTAGTCATCATCTTGTAATATAATAAATCTTACCCCATTTGGGGTAAGGGTAGGAGATTTCTCTCTTCTTATTCACCAAGAAAGTGATGCTCGCATTCCTGTGTTCCGTTTTTAAGCCGTTTCTTCGTTTGAGGAGATACGCCGGTGCCCGTCTTTACCATCCAATAATCAAGTACATAATAATGAAGTAGTACATTAATAAGTCATGAGACTTATGCCAGCCAAGGACAAGTCCGCGGTAGAAGAGCTCTGCAAGGTGATGGAATAGATAAAGAGAGAAGTACCTATTATAGCCACTTAATATCAGGTGGGCCAGTTGCTTGTTCCATCGCTATAGCCTCATAGAAAAAAAGATACCTACCTCATACGACAAAGCGAGATCCGTACGGCTATTTTAAAACCTCCGGAATCGTTTCCCATTCGAAAAGACAGTTTTTGTTTTTTTCGTTTATATTAAGTAAACAAAGCAAAAGCAAATTTCGAGAAGAGAGGGTGAAAAACCGGAGAGGTTTCCAAGTATTCTAAAATAGCCCTGCAGCTCAGAGAATTATATCTTCAAAAACCTTTGAAACAGGTGGACTTTCACATTTATAATAATTTCGTGAAAATTTGTTTTTCTTCTAGAATACGATTGAAATTTGCCATTCCCCACCAACTGTTGGCATAGGTGGTTAAGATCTTATTTTCCAAAGCAAGGCCTCAAGACCGAAATGTAAATTCTGTGCCTAAACTTGGGACCCATAAAACAATAATTTTGACCCTCCGTAAGACAAATAACCAGGCTTCGCTGAGTCTTAATTAAACCAATTGGCGTGAAAAATGGAACAGCTATTTGCCTCGTGGGAAAATCAAAAGCTGCCTTGATCTGAAAAGAATCCCAAATATTTATCACCCTCTTGAGATAACTTGTTAAATCGGCTGATAAAAAAATCCATTCACGGCCACAAACGAGGTGATTTAAATTTGTTTTATCCGCGATTTGGATTATTTTGATAAGACTTGGGAAAACAAACTGTGTATATGTGTTATATGAAAATATATTGACGTAATAAAACATGCTTCACCTTGAAAAATCGTTTCATTACGTATTTTTAATTGCCGAAAATACCTTTTTGAAGACCAAACCCTGGAGGTGGAGGACACTCACGCAGCGATGTGGGCCCACAAATTGGTTCACTTGCAAATCTCCCGTTTCTGTGAAAGAATGTATGAAAATTCTTTATTGCATACCTTACAAACGAAAAAAATAGGACAAATTATAACAATTAAAGAAAAACAAAATGTACAATGGGCGGTCTTATCGCTAAAAAGCGATCTCTTCCAGACAACCTTTTGATGGAGAGGAGCCTAGAATAAGATGGTTGGTTAAGAAGTTTGAAATTTTACGAAATAAAAACAGATTCATATAAATAAATAAATATTGGTGGCCTTTCCACACAGCACTATTTAGCCCCAATTTAAGCCAAAGCTTGTCATATGGGAAGATAGCTGATATAATACTTACATACTTTTTTTTTGTAAATACATAACATATAATTACACCCAGAGAGGAAAACAAACATCACACAAATATTTGTTCTATAAGTACTGCATAAGCACGCTTTTAGCATTTTTATGACAAATACTCATCTACCCACTTATTTTACTACAAAACCAATAACAAGAAAAAGCATAGGAACTTCCCAAACAGTAACAGAGCTACAAAGTCAAAACTTCAGGAGTCCCTTCTCTAGAGCACACGGTTGATGTTTAATTGTTTTTGCCCCCTTTTAAAACCATCTTTGTAGGGCATTAAATTAATATTTTTACCTTTAAATTTTGCATGTACATCCTGTGTACTACTTTTCACGTTGATTGAATCAATGGTTCAAGAGTTATGATTTGATAAACATACAATTCCAAATCGCTCAAGTAGCAACGAAGATATTCGTTCGCTTCGCTCGCTCTATCATTTAAAACACGTGCACATGTACACTTTTTCGTCTCATATAGACTTCTTTCTATTGTATGCCTTGTATCTCTTTTAGAGTACTAGGCAAGCTAAAGTTTAAAATACAACACAGTATACTCAGCAAAGCTGTTGAATACTAACTGCGGTCCGGCTGGCGGTATGCCACCACAGCGTATAGTTTGTATGATATTGTTGACGTCACACACCGTGAGATCCTCCTATACGAACAATGCATAATCAAGCTTCATTCAACTCTAAGGAACTATGCTACGACCACCAACTACTAGAGCATATATTGGTTTACCTAGAGCTTATGTGTATGCTCTATCTATACAAAGAACAACAATGCTGCAAATGATCTTGGATGCTCGAAAGTGAACACAGGTTTTCACTAAAAATTCTATGATTATCTAACGAGGTTTGTGAATAAAATTCTGCACTGTTGCTGTGTCATGATATCCTAGAAGCTTTTATAGTACCTATCTTGCGCTGGATAAAAATCATGGACCTTTTTACGAATACAACTACGAACGTAGTTTGCTAAGTTTTAATATCCTCTGTAGATCTGATGCTGAAAATCTTTTGGAAAGGCAGCTTTTGATACTTTCGACAAGGGTTGGGGGGGGGGGTGGATTAGAGCAAAATATATCCCACTCTACTTTTACTGAACTGAAAGTGTTTGGTGTGTCAATAATTATCATCATAAAAACATCATCTGTATCCAAGCAGTTTTTCTGAACCTTTGCTATACCTAGCATTCAGCTTAGACAAATTAAAAAAATCCACACTAACATAATAGTCATCATCGATGACCATGACAGGAGCGTTGACGCACGCGCCCGAACATTCCACAATATCCACTCCGAACATGCCGTCACTGGACACGCTGCCGACGCAGCAGCAGCAAGCCTCTTCAGCCGCGCGGAGGATCAGCTCGGAGCCGCGGATCATGCATGGCGTGGTGGAGCAAACCTTCACGTGGTATTTGCCTCGAAAATGCCTGTACCCCGAGCCTGAGTTTAGTTTTTCGATTTTCATGTGAACGACTCTGGCTTGGGGGACTTATTTTTTATTTTTTTTATACTACTAGCTATTGGAACAAGCAGATGGCCTACCTGATGTTAAATGGTAACCATCACCTAAAACAAAGCATTGCCTCGTAAGTCACGCTCGAAGGGAACGTGCCCTACGATGCACATGCAAAAGTTCAATACCTACCTGGCTAAAATGTACGAAAAATGCTTTTTTTTTATTCGCGTTCACAGTGTTGGTTCCTTAGAAAAAGTTGTTCATGTTGCTGGGTACTTTAGCCCCTTGAAGTTTTCAGCAGTGGTATTTTAACAACCTGTATATGACCATAAAATTTGTTTCCACGAAAGAAAATAAATAGATAGGATACCTTGAATCTACAAGGTGTGAACAAAAAACGTAGCAAATTACAAACACAAAAATATAAGATTCAAAAAAAGAGATAAAAACTTAAGGGGCTGACAACTATCAAACAACTTCTCGCTCGCACGTTTTGACATGTTGAAACGAGTAAAGCAAACTTTTGAGTAGGAAAACATGTCTCGATTAAAATGAAATATTTACTAAATTGTGTGCAATGTGATTGCACACAAAATACTTGATTGCGATTTTTCGAAAATGAGTTTAGTGATTTTATATCTTTCAACATGTCAAAACGTGCGAGCGAGAGTCACATTAGGTCTTGTATTCGCCTTAAAACCTTACCTCTTATTCATAGTATAAAACGTGGCATATTCGTAGACCCTGACTCTCGGGACACTTAAGATCTCCGCTACTTTATGCATCGCTGAAATGGGCACCCATCCGATCTGCCGCTGGGCGATGTCCAGCGCTGCACCGACGACCGACCGCTGCGATCCTTCAGGGTAGTTCTGTATCAAGGCTGCTAATCTCTGGAAGAAATGTTAGAATCGCTTAGATTGTGTTTTTAGGGTTCCGTACTCAAAGTGTATAACGGGACCCTATTACTAAGACTCCGCTGTCCGGCTGTCTGTCAGTCCGTCTGTCACCAGGCTTTATCTCATGAACCGTGATAGTTAGACAGTTGACATTTTCACAGATGATGGATTTCTGTTGCGGCTATAACAACAAACTAAAAAACAAATATTTAAGGGGGCCCCCACACAACAGTCATGATTTTTTTGCCGTTTTTATAGATAATGGTACGGAACCCTTCATGCGCGAGTCCTAATCGCACTTAGTTTTTTGTACGTTTTTTGTATATGAGCCCCCTTAAATATTTGTTTTATTCTGTTTTTTAGTATTTGTTATTATATAGTATACTAGCAGCTTCTCGCGGCTTCGCACGCGTTAAAGTGGTGAGCCGTGAGCCGCCTATTGCACCTTTTACAGGGGTAGTTTTCAAATATTGAAAACGTGATTCTAAATTATTTATTGTGGGGTTTATTTACCCCAAGTTTTAAGTCAATCGCACCACGCGTCAAAAAACTCCCATACAAACTTTTACATCCCTTTACACACTTATTAAGGGTAGTTTTAAAAAACTAAAAATGAATTTCCTATTTTTTAGCTTTGGAGTACATGTACTCCAAGTTTCAAGTTTGTAGGTTCAAGGAATACAATTTTTCATACAAACGTTTTCAACCCTTTTACACCCTTAGGGGTTGAGTCAGTCTCAGTCAGGTCAATAAGACTGTATTCTTGGGATTTACACTTGACGCGGCACTGACATGGGAGCACCATATTGACACTTTGTGTAAAAAAATTGGCAGGGCTTGCTTTGCTCTCTGGCGCCTGTCGGCAACGTTAGATAGGGAAGCGGTGCGGAATTTCTATTTTGCCTCGGTTCACTCTCATTTGCAATATGGGGTTGAGCTATGGGGACGAGCGGCCGACTGGGAGCGTCCATTTCGGCTCCAGAAGAGGGCAGTGCGCGCCATTGTTAGAGTTTCGCAAGAAACATCCGCTAGGCCATATTTCGAATCTCTTAAAATAATGACGGTCCCCGCTCTGGTGATCTACCAGGCTGCAATCTATGCCCGAAACCATCTCGAAGAGTACGCAAGGTTGGGGGATGATCATAGATATAATTTTAGAAATGCTAAGCGATTGCGAGCCATCCCTCGACGACTCGCTAAAACAGAAAAGCTTGTGTTCATGATGGGTCCTGTCGTCTACAACCGCTTACCGTCCACTATCACCGAAGCACCATCGACGCAGTCCTTTAAGTATAAGCTAAAAAATTGGCTCATCGACCGGTCATTTTATGACATCAATGAGTTCATTGAAATGAAACTAATTTTGTGATGTACCTAATAACGTTATTTTATTTTATTTTAATAGTGAAATTTGTGCCGAGAATAATTATTGTTAATTATTAATTTGTAACTATGTTTCTTTTGACATCTGTTTTCTTTGACATTTTTTATTTTTTATTATTTTGGTTCTTTTTTTTTGACATTATAACTATACTTACCTACCTTTGTGTAGAGAATTTAAATTGAATATGTGTTTTTATATGTTATAAGAAACAAAAATAATATTGCCCAAGAACCTATAAAGTTCATAAGCCACTGTATGTATTTGACGTGTAACATGTGTTATTAATAAATGAACTTTGAACTTTGAACTTTGAACTTTGAATTTCCAAAAATCCCTTCTTAGTACACCTCTACGCCATAAGACCTATGTACTCCTCAAATTTCAAGTCTCTAGGACCAGCGGTTTAGGCTGTGCGTTGTCTATATGTCAGTCAGTCAGTCAGTCAGTCAGGACTTTGATTCTTATAGTATTAAAGAGATATAATAACAAATACTAAAAAACTAATATAGCTAATATAGCAGCAACAGAAATACATAATTTGTGAAAATTTCAACTGTCTAACTATCACGGTTCATGAGATACAGCCTGGTGACAGACGGACAGACAGACAGACGGACGACGGACGGACATCGGAGTCTCAGTAATAGGGTCCCGTTTTACCCTTTGGGTTCGAAACCTTAAAAATAGTTAAATTTATATAATTACAGAGATAATAATCACTATTACTACATTACTTCTGCTAAAAGTTTATGCAAGCAAGTTTCGCTGTCTCCAATTTAGAGATAACTTAGCTAAATAGTTTACAAATACTAGAAACTTCGATTCAACATGGTTTAAATCAATATTACCCTATGCTACTGTAACTAAATAACTTAATTATCTCAAATTCACTTAAACTTGCCACTGACGATCAAACTTGAGCTATGTAAATGTAATTATTATGAGTATGGTTTGAGAGCATTGATGGTCTCGGTGGTAGCGGCCCGCCTTCCAATCCTAAGGTCTTGGGTTCGAAACCGATCGTGCACCAATGAGTTTTACTGTTCAAAAATGTATGTGCGCAATGCCAGTACTCTCAAACGGTGAAGGAAAACATCGTGAGGAAACCGGCATGTCGTAGAACCTAAAAAGTTATATAACATGTGTCAAGTGCTCGAAAGGAGCCTCTTGAGGCGTTTCTAAGTGGCACGCTTAGAAGCGCCTCAAAAGGTTTCTTTCACCACACTGTTTCGAAAGAAACTAGTGACACGACAAGAGAGAGAGAGAGTATGGTTCAGCTTACCATCATATTTGCCTCTGTAAACTCGAAAGGTGTTTTAGCATTATTGTCTGCGCTGTCCCTATGTACATTCAGGTCGTCACTGGATCTCAAACTTGATATCGCTATTTGTCTACGAAAACAAGCTACCTGAAAAATAATAACAGTAAGCTTTGGGTGGGTTACTGTTGAATACGTGGTGAGCAGGTTAAATAATAGCAACTGCAAATTTGAAGAAACCTAGGCTACAATTATTTTATTTTTCGGCATAAACGTCATGTGACAAGGGATATTTTAAAACTTTATACACTACTAGCGGCCCGCCCCGGCTTCGCACGGGTATTTAATAATATAATAATAATAATATAATAGATAATATAATATATATATATAATAATAATAACCGGCTTATAGGAGCCGAGATGGATTAGCCCAAAAATAAATAATAATATAATATATTGGAGGACTTTCCACACAGCACTATCTAGCCCCAAACTAAGCCAAAGCTTGTAATATGGGAACCAGATAGCTGATATAATACATATATACTTTTTTTTTTGTAAATATATTCTTATAATATTATATAACACCCAGACAGAGAACAAACATCTATGTTCATCACACAAATGTTTGTTCTCGGTGGGGATCGAACCCACGGCCTACGGCGCAGAAGGCAGAGCTACTACCAACTGAGCTGTGAAGGCTGTTAATGAAGAACCGCTCTACCGATTTTGTGCAAACTTCACATAAACCATCTACTAAATAGTCCGAACAAAGCCTCAACATTTTGTTTGGATAGGTAAGCCCGTTCTTGAGTTATAAAATCACAACGAAAAGTGGCATTGATTTTTATATTATACACTATGATCGCACTATACAAGGTGTTCCAATACTTGTATTTAAAACTTCAGGGGGCTAAAGTACCCATCAATATGAATAACTTTTTCTAAGGAACCAACACTGTGTTTTGTCCTGCACGAAACAAAAGCTCATATTATTATTGCCGTCTTTCTCCCGCCGTTACAGAGGTCATGAAATTAGTGTTTTGTTGCAAGAACTAAACTTATCTTAACTTTGATTTGACATTTTGGCTTAACGGAGTCTTTCTCCTTTAACTTTGAAAAGGAGAAAGACTCTACAAAGAAAGGCCAAAAAGTATTTTACTAGATGTGTGATTACAATAGACCTTGGAATATTTAGCTATTGGAGGATATTTTTTTTGAACTACCATGCTTTTTTTACCATGCGTTTTACTAGCTGGTTAAACAAGCAGATGGCCCACCTGATGTTAAGTGGTAACCATCACCTATAACAAAGCATTGCCTCGTAAGTCACGCACAATAGGAAGGTGCCCTACGATGCACTGCCCCGCGTTCATCAACTTGAGGCATACAGATGATAAGCCTCATGTGCCAGTAATTACACCGGCAACCACACTCTTCAAACCGAAACACAGCGACGCTGCCTTGCGGCAGAAAAAGGCGTGGCGGTAGTACTTCCCCGGACGAACCCTTCACAAAGAGCTCTACTACCTTTCAAACTTATCGATGCACGACCACTTTGAACCCACAACCATAGGATAGGAAGTCACAAGCTGTTGCTAGTCCTTAAAGGCCGGACCAACCTTCTGAATGAAACACCTATGGCAAGGGCTCTTCGTTTAATAAATAGTTTGAGCGAAGAGGAAGATTTTGACCTTTTTGTGGTTTCCCTGACGAAATTCACAGAAAGCGCTTTGATGTCTCTTAGTAGATAAGTTAGATAATAGGTAGTTAAATTATTTTTCAATGTCGATTTAGTTTTTACTGTTAGGGCATTGTAAAAAGAAATAAACCAATAAATAATAAATAAAAAATATACTTCATATAAAAAAAGTCAGCGCTGCTACCATTAGACCACTCCTCTAGTGGTTAATATTTGCACATAAATGTACTCGCGAGGAACTGGCGATAGATTCACCTAGTATATGTATAAGACGTTTCAAAGTGATCCTTGTGATTGTACTGAATAAAGACCGTTTTGATTTTGATTTGATTGTACCTTAGTTCTAGCAATGAAAAGCGAAATATTTACGAGTCCATTGATCATGTTTGGATCCAATTGTTAGTTTGCTCTAGCAATGGACAAAGAACGCAACAATGTGTGGGCTCGCCGAAGTTTCCACAAACAAGATTTCTTTGGACACGCATTAGGGATAATGACTTACTTTTGGCAAAATAGTCTTGAGTTTCAACATGTCGATATATTTTTTCTAGAAGCTTTCGCGTTGTGATTTTTGTATTTCTGGAATTGTCAATTCAGACAGTTACTGACATCAATTCACAGAGTGCTTTTAGCTTAAAAGAGGTATCCAAAAAGATGTAGAACGTAGGTTTATAGAGTTTTTGATCTACCATTATGAGAAAAAGTGATGAAACAAGTATACGGCCCACCTGATGTTTAGCGGTTACCCACTTTTTTTATTATTTTTGACGCTGGGAAAAATGCGTTACGCATTCCCCACCATTGGAGGATGGAGGGGATATGTGGGACTCCTCGGTTTACTGCTCCCGGTATACGTTGTATCTCGTAACCTACAAAGTCACACTGTTTTAAAGGAAAAGTTCTGGCTCTGAAGTTGGTGACTAAAAATGCAAGGACAGTAAATATTATAAAAAAAACACACACGAACTCGTCACATTGATGTAATTCAATGCTTTGCCTAAATTCATGAAGTTACTGAAAAGTACCGCCGAAAGAAATCACTTTCGTCTGGCTGAATACGTTATACGTTTCAGAAGCTTTAGAATTTGAAAGATGCACCTCGGATGCAATATCGCTGTTCATTGCCATAAACCACGGGCGGCAAACAGCTCTGGGGTAATATTGACCGGATTTCACTAGCTTCAAGCGCTTACTGACGAGAGCTTTACTCCTCAAAGATGCTAAAACTATGTGACGTGACTCGAGAAAATATCAAGATCACTTTGATTGATCGTCGGTGGTTTGAGGATATTGATTTAGGAGTCAAAATAGATTTGACAGTCTTCACAGCTCAACCGAAACAGCAAATCCGTACCTAAACAACAAATCAAGGGGAGTTTCACGTAGTGTATCCGCGGTCACTTCGATCACGACCGTCAATACCTACAGTTGGTTTATAGCAAAAGTTTATTGCAAAATACTGGTCAAACAAACGTATATAAAGCTCATCAGGGGATTTTACTTGAGATACTCAGGTACCCACTTACTTACTTTAAGATATCCATTAAATGGGCATAAAAATCATTGTAATGTCCCAACGGGGCTTATGTCCTGGACATATTGTTACCCCCTAAGAATCTGTATACAACATGAAGCAATGAATATATGATTATGAAATGATTATGATTATGATTAACAAAATAACCTAAATTGCGAAAGAATTATTCAATTTATTGCATTTCTAAGTAGCTTGTTGCTTAAAAAAATTAGGCAGAAAAAAATGCTCATTGTTGGATATCCTATTTGTAATGCCAGATAGAATACCTCAACCCTAATGTCGCGATAATCTGAGGATAAGGTGAGGAAATCACTCAGACTATCAAGCGGAAGGCTTGTCTCCTATCAGGTGGTTTGGGGAACTTGAGCAGAAATTATGAAATTAAATGCGGATTAGAGTTCAGTTAATTGTCTATTAAAACAATACACGATACACAATTAAAAACACTATTTAGCAATATATGTGTGAGCTACACCGTTTACTCCCACCTGTTCTGTTGAGTAGTTCTGTTGACAGAACTACTGGGATTTTTTTTCCCATTAGTTCTGTGACTTAAAAGACTATGCTTTACACCAGGCTTAAATCTCAACTATTCCCACCTTTTCTGTTATGTAGTTCTGTCTGTAAGTGTCTTACTAATCAGTGTTTCAAATTGACTATTCGTAAACAACTTTACATAGTAGAAGTGCGAAAAAGACTGACAGTTGTCAAATTGACACTTACTGTCAGATGTGACAGAAACTCACAAATCCAAGATAATCATGGAAAACAGACTGTTTCAGTCAAAATTGTCAATGAATATTGAATTGACAGTAGATGTCAAAACTAAAACGGTCATATCTCGGAAACTACTCGTGCTAGACTTTCAGTTCGTAGCTCAAATGAAAGGAAAGAACAAAATATACATTGTACGAGTAGTTTCCAAGGAAGGCCGTTTTAAATTTGATATCTGTCAAGTTGACATTCTTTTTTTTTTGAGTTTCCATTGTTTATCTTGCATTTGTGATAGTTTCTGTCACATCTGACAGTAGTGTCATTTTGACAGCTGTCAAAGACTTTTTCTATGGTGAAGAAGTCGTTTTGAATTACAGGATTTGTGAACAGAAATACTGGGAATTTATTTCCCATTTGTTCTGTGAACAGATCTAATGGAAAAAAAAATCCCAGTAGTTCTGCCGACAGAACTACTCAACAGAACAGGTGGGAGTAAACGAGCTACACGAGTGACGGGAGGTGACTGTCGAACCGAGGTGCGGGGTGTCATATTGTATTGCCAAACTGCATGCTAAGCAACACACCGAGTGTTGCTCAGTGTGTTGCTACACTCTACCCTACCCTACACTACTACCCTACACTCATCAGATTAACCGAAATCCATCCTTTTTTTTAAATGAGTGAGCAATGGTTCAGCAGATTTAAACATGAGCCAGAAAAATCGGTGCGAGAATTTGAACAGCAAATTAGATTTCTTGTTGACTGTGGCCCGCTCGTTAGATTGAAGCGAATTTTCAATCAACCAACAAAAATATTCACCGATAATTTGGAACGTAAAGAGAAATTCGTTTGCGAAGACTGCGAGTGTGTAAAGTTATTGAGTATTTTATTCGCGAGGGCTTTTGAAATTGTGCATTTCACGGGAACACGCAGTTTTTTATTTATTTCATGCAACCTTCTCTTATCTAAACTTACTCATAATTTAAACAAAACTGAATGAAACATAGGTTCCTATGTTGTCATATGTAATGACATAATTAGTAATTCAATATTTCATACTTATAAAGAATTACAATGAATACAATTGTTTACAAAATGTACGAAATACTCGAAATGGTTGAGCAGATAGCTGAACCATTCAAGAGTATTTTGTATCTGTGGTCAATCGGAAGCGTCCTTTACGCTGGCTTATATTGTATTGTAAAAAAACGTTCAAAAAATTATGTAAAAAATAATATAGTACTGTTAAAATTTTCACAGCCCTCCCAGCTTCGTTCGTCGTTTTCAGCTTAGTTGGTAGTAGGCCTTCTACGCTGTAATCCGTGGGTTCGATCCCCACCGAAAACAAACATTTGTGTGGTTAACATTGATGATTGTTTTCTGCCTGGGGTTTTGTTTATAAGTTGAACCGAAACAAAAGTATTTAAGTATTATATCAGCTATCCAGCTTAGTTTGATAAATTCATAGTGATGTGCGAAAAATCCACCAATATTTATTTAAGTCAGCGGAAAAACATTTATGTTCCAAAGATTAAGTAATCCGTACACTGTGTGAAAAGGCTTACGTCCCGCCCTGTCCGGTTTGACATTATCCTGTTCAGTTGGTGTAAGATAAATAAATATTGCCTCAGAACTATTATCCTGTACCATATCCTAGACATAAAATCTATATGGGGCGTAGGTATGTGAAGTTTGCTGAAGCAAAGTGCGAGTAGCGTTGCTGCGGTGTTAGTATAATCAAAGTTAGACATAGTTCACTTGTTTAATCTGACATGTCCCACTTAGCTTTGAAACAGTACACAGAGATACTCGACACCTACTGGATGCCTCCTCGTGCATGAGGGCCCCAAGATTTATGGAGAGGCTATTGTTGATCCACATTGATTTGATATCGAGTGTTTTTGAGCTAACTAAGATTGTAAGGGTTCATCAATGCCTTGGTGAATTGTTTGAGCAGTGTATTAAATATAGGCCAACGAATCTTAAATGTGAATTAGTTGGTTTTCTAGTTGTAGTTCTAGTGTAGGTATAGCTTTGTAATTTGTCTCGCGTGGTTACGACAAAAGTAGTTATGCGCCAAATGAAAAGTTTGAATGTGCCTCTGACAACAAGCATGGGCCAAATGCTGTTTTTTAACGATAATGTCAATACAAAACCCACTGTGGTACTCATGGTATTGAATTAAGTTTTCGATACTACTCGTTAATAGAACAAGCAGATGGCCCACCTGATGTAAAGTGGTAACCGATACCTATAACATAGCCTTTCCGCACAAGCCACGCACGATACAATATTGCTCTACGATGCACTGCCCTGCGTCCATCAACTTAAGGCATACAGGTGTTAAAAATTATGTCACTGTAATTTCACCGGCAACCAATTTCTGCCTTTCACGGCACGCCTTTCAAACCGAAACACAGCAACGCTGCTTGTCAGCAGAAATAGGCATGGTAAAGCTTCCCAGGACGAGCTCTTCATAAGTTCTTTCAAAGTCAAAGTCAAAAGGTATTTATTCAATCAAATCACAAGGATCACTTTAAAACGTCTCAAAGCTAGGTGACTCTGACTAGGTGCCAGTTCCAAGCCTAGAAGAACTTTCTAATCTCATACTGCGCGGTAACGTTCAAACATAGATATATACCATGAAATATTTCTACTGTGCATATACACTCAAAGTCACACTATCTTATAACGAAATCAATCAAAGCCGTTCGAAAATATCTTGTTTGAGCTGTCGAGAGACGGTATAGATACTTACTGAAGTGTAAACCGTTGCCTGAATCGCGGCGAGTATAGACAAAAGTTAACTACCAACGTCCGCAGGCCTACCACAAACTCAAACAAAACTATCATGTTTACACTATGAAGTCACAAAACTGCATTGTCCATTCAATAATAAAGTAAGCTTACTTAATGAAGGTCATGGTACGAAACTTCAGATATTATTTTAATACTGCTATAAGAGATCGTGGTTGGCCTGCAGATTGTGCTGTATATTTTAGTAACAATTTTTGTTTTGGTTTGTTGAAAATAACTTTGATGAAAAAGAAAAGTAGAAAAAGGTTACAAAAAAGCTGAATCGGGGATATCAATGAAGGCAGTTTTTAACTCATCCAATTTGTTTGCACCGAACTCCGAACTGTAATGCGGCGCATAAAACGTCTGCTTAAACTTATACCTTGCTTTACACTTACGTTACCGTAAAGTTTAAGTTACCGTAACAAGAACATGGCCAGTGCAAATTTAATTAAGTTTCAACTTGCTACTGCAATAACATTTTTACACTGTTTTAATTAATATGTCAAAGAAAATATCAAACTCATAAAATACTTGATTACTCTTTTGTTGCACCTTCTAGCCGATCCGGGTTTCCTCCGAGAGTTTGTTATTTTAATTTAATTTATATAGAAAATTATATTTTTTTCCAGGAACGCTGTTGAAAATGTTCATTTTAAATTATTTCAGAGAATTGATGACCTAGGTCAATATTGTTACTTATTTTTACGTGTATAATTTTAGTGAGCAAATGCTGAGTGGTGGCCTTTTTTGTCATCAAAATTGTAACAGCTCTTTTGTAAATTTCGATTTTTAACAGACAAAATAAAGATTTTTCTATTCTATTCTATTCTATAGGGCTTTGCCCCTTTAGCAAATGTTGAGTTGTGTCTGTTTTTCGTTTTTATTGTTTTTAGTTTTTATGTAACATTTTCCATTCTTTTCTATACAAACGAGTATAGTAACCGCTATTATTAGTATATCTGATATACTAATAATCATTATCATCATTTCATTTCAGCACGTTTACACCCATTGCTGAATATAGGCCTCCTTTTTAATACGCCACTCTTTCCGGTGCCTTGCGAATCTCATCCATCCATTTCCAGCACTTATTACAATGTCGTTTGACCAACGGGATTTATATTAATAACCGCTATTATTTATATATCATAGATTTAAACAAATTTTTTGATGTGTTTTTCTCACTTTTCTACAAAATAAAAGCTGAAGAATCCGTCATCAGGGACAAATTACAAAAAGGTAGATTTGCTATATTTTATGATTCCTACAACCTAGGGTAGAATGTCTGGCAAAAACAATAAACTAAACAGTACCCCAAGTATGAGTTGTGTTTACCATATTTGGTTTTTAGTTTTTCGTTCTAGTTCCGTGTTCATTGTGTTGTTGCAAGTATGATGAAAATTAGTAGTAAACATAAAGTTCCGTATCGGTATCTCTATCGCGTCTTCATACAAAAACCCGCAATGAACACGGAACAAAAACGAAACACGAAAAACCAAATATGGTAAACACAACTCATACTTGGGGTACAGATGCAGAATACAAAAATTCTGTCAATTCGCTAAATGGATTTCGATTAATGAATTGATTTGGTTGGCCGAGTGAAATCGTAAACAAAGACGATTCGCGCCTTTGTATGAAAAATATGGAGCATTTTCTGGAGTTTGCTGAAGAAAATTATTAATATTGTTTGTAGAATTTTTACCAACAATTTACAGTTGTTAAGTGGTTATAGGATAATAAGGTTTGAAAAACTATTTAAATAGATAGTGCTGTTTGTAATGTCCACCAATAGTTATTTATTATTTAGAAGCTGGTGCTCGCGACTTCGTCTGCGCAGGATTAGTCACTCAATATCTTTATAAATTGTAGCCTATGTATTATTCTGATGTATAAGCTATATTATTGTAAAGTTTCATTAAAATCCATTCAGTAGTTTTTACGGGAAAGAGTAACAAACATCCATCAATCCATCCATTCATACTTTCAAACTTTCGCATGTATAATATTAGTAGAATTTTACTGACATTTTTTTTTTCTAAAAATTTGCAGACCGTTGCCCAACAGTAGAACGAATGATGTAAGTGTAAAAAAATTAATTTATATTAGTCCCCACAGGCCAGAGGCTTTCGCCAATCGCGTTTCTTTGAAACATTTCATTTCCTACCTTTTTCAAAATTGGTTGCTTTTTTTGTACCTTTTTTAGAGACCGCAGAGGCAAATTAGAAAACATTGTAATGCCCGCGCGCTCGTCTCTTCAGTAACTTCCCAGCACTTGGATAATAAACATGTGATTTTTGTATAAACGCGAGCTGGCTAGCATTTTTCACACTACTACACTGTGGAACAAGCAACTACGATTTTTTTTTCTTTTTTATTCAACTAGCTGATGGAACAAGCAGATGGCCCACCTGATAATAAGTGGTAACCATCACCTATAGCAAAGCATTACCTCGTAAGTCACGCACGATAGCAACGTGTCCTACAATGCTCTGCCCTGCGTCCATCAACTTGAGGCATACATTAATGAGGCTTGATGTTAAGCCTCATGTGCCTGTAATTACACCGGCAACCACACTCTTCAAACCGAAGCACAGCAACGCTGCTTGCCGGTAGAAAATGGCGTGGTGGTAGTACTTTCCCGGACGAGCCCTTCACAAAGAGCTCTACTACACTCAAACACTGTCACTGTTTTGGTATTGTTGTTCAAAACTAGCGCATTTTTTAAGATAAAACGATCTGTAGCACGCTTATCCATAAGATGCCTATTCACTCTTCTCTTAAAAACCTCCCAGTTATACGTCCCTATTGTAATCGGTCCCAAGGTACGAGTAGCATTCAAGCAACTCAAGTGTGAAAATTACAAGTCAAAAACGATAAAACAGAAGCTTAACGCTAGCGCACATGTAAAAGGTTTCAACGAGATACGACCCTCGTCATAAGTAATTCTGTTATGAAGTAATTAAATTCACATCCAGCCAACGTTCATTGTTTCGGATACTTTCCGATTTCGAAATACTTGAACGAGTGTTTTAAATCTGCTGCTACATTCTGCGTTTTTATTTCTCTCTGTATTCTCTCTTGTCGTGTCACTAGCTTCTTTCGAAACAGTGTGGTGAAAGGATTTTAACACATGACTTGAGACACATGTTATAGAACTTTTTAGGTTCTATGACATGCCGGTTTCCTCACGAATTTTCCTTCACCGTTTGAGAGTACTGGCATTGTGCACATACATTTTTGAACAGAAAAACTCATAGGTGCACGACCGGTTTCGAACCCACGACCTTAGAATCGGAAGGCGGGGCCACTACCACTAGACCACCGTGCTCTCTCTATTAAAACAATATTTATTTTTATTACTTTCTAAAAACTCTCAGTGCTAAAGCTTCCTTAGATCATATGCTCGCTAAGGAACTGTCTAACCAAATATCTTCTCTGACAGCAGGTGTACGATAATAAACATTTTTTCTTATTTCAGATTTCAAGACAGGTAAACAAAAAAATACCAAAAATACAACATGGTAAAACAGAACAAGCTTGTTTTTCTCTTGTTACAAGAATCAGCAGTAAAAAGGTTAAGGCCCATTTATTCAACTGAAATATTCATAAAAAGTCAGCTCATCAGCGTTTTAACAAAGGAAGTAGGTGAGTACAAATTTTGGCTTTGGAAAATGAGCTTATCTTAGACCCTTATAATCCCTGTCCGTAACTTTGATCCTCCCAAAATGGAAGAGGCCCACCAGATTGACATTTTACAACGTTATCTGTAGTGGCAGCCAGCGAGCTATGAAACAGCTACCGAAATAATATTGCTAGCATTACACACTACCCTGAGTATGTAGGTCGTTTAAACATGCTTACATACCTACGTTCATTGATGTCGAGGGTAGCTTCAGCGAATCGACAGCGATAAGATTGGCGAACTTATAATGAGGTTTTTGAAGATTGATTGAGATTATTGACGGTTGAAATGATTAATTCGAATTATTTTAAAATGTAAGATTTATCAGGTCCTAAAACTGTAAAAGCTATTGTGTGAGAAGTTTTTACGTTTTCAGTACATGTCTGTCAATAATAAAAAATTCATAAAATAAATAAAAAAAAGATATTCAGACAAAACAAAAATTACATCTTATTTACTTCTAAGCAAACTAGTATAAGTCTTATCCGATTATATTTTAAGCCTTGTTTATCAAAGTCTTATTTAGATGCGGAAATATTTTATGTTTTTTGTTTCATAATTATAAATAGCACTAAGAATATCACTAAAGCTTGTAAGCATAATGAATCTAGAGAGTCGTGCATCGATACACAAGATTCTAGTAACAGCGTTTCTCTAAAATGTTAAAACCGGCCATAAGTATTCATTACTTTACGGTCAAATTGACTTGACAGCCTTCACAGCTCAGTTGGTAGTAGCTCTGCCTTCTGCGCCGTAGGCCGTGGGTTCGATCCCCACCGAGAACAAACATTTGTGTGGTGAACATAGATGTTAGTTCTATGTCATGTACAAAAAAAAAGTATATATGTATTATATCAGCTATCTGGTTCCCATACTACAAGCTTTGGCTTAGTTTGGGCTAGATAGTGCTGTGTAGAAAGTCCACAAAAAAAAACACCCTTATATACAGTCATATAAACAAAAGAGGCTGTAGGTAAATTGACATGATGCACTTACTTACGCTGTCAAGTACCTACGTTATTTTCATATTCACAAGCATATCTTTGCACACACCGAACAAAACATTTAAATATTCAAACATTATGTCACCCATGTGCACTTACACATGGATAAAGATGAAGATATAAAAATACAAAGAAATATGACGCTTAATACACAGTCAGATGGCCCACCTGATGTAGAGTGGTAACTGTAGTGTATAACAATAAACTATGCGCGCTGACTGGGTATAGGCAAGCATGGACGGATAACGGGTAGCAGGCACTCAATTCCAGCCGGCCGGCCGGCATTTTTGGTACCCAAGCAACCTGTACAGTACAGTAACCATCACCTATAACAAAGCATTGCCTCGCAAGTCACGTACGATAGGAACGAGCTCTACGATGCACTGCCCTGCGTCCATCAACTTGAGGCAAACAGATGTTAAGGCTCATGTGCCTGTAATTACACCGGCAACCACACTCTTAAAACCGAAACACAGCAACGCTGCTTGGCGGCAGAAAAAGGCGTGGTGGTAGTACTTCCCCGGACGAGCTCTACTACTTTTAAAACAGATATAGAAGCCGGGAGTGTGCAGCCTGATGCGTATCCATGTTAACCTTATGAAATGTTCAGCGAAATCATCTTACCTGTTTTGATCGCCAGATATATTTTTTCGTTTCCTCCGTACTTCCTTTGTTACCTTATCATCAAATAAAACGTGAACTCTTGATACGATTTAGCCAACGATATTTATTTTGTATCACGAAAATACAATTTATCTTTATCCTGGTATTGTCGAAGACGCGTTCTGTGGAATATTAACGCTTAAAATTCATCGACACGGACCAAACATTGATCGTATCGTAGCTGTAACAAAATAAGTATGTTATAAGATTGTGCACAATGCCAGTACTCTCAAACGGTGAGGGAAAACATCGTGAGGGAACCGGCATGTCGTAGAACCTATAAAGTTCTATAAAATGTGTCGAGTGCTCGAAAGAAGCCTCTTGAGACGCACTTATAATCCTTTCTAGAAACTAGTGACACGACAAGAGAGAGAGAGATAAGATTTCACTTATGTCCTATCCTCTGCAGGTTGAAAAACTCTAAAGGTCTAGTGGTAGCAGCCCCGCCTTCCGATCCTAAGGCCGTGGGTTCAAAACCAGTGATGTACCAATGAGTTTTTCGCAAAATATGTGTGCCACTGGCACTGTGACAATATTGACACTTTCAAACGGTGAAGGAATATATCGGGAGGAAACTCGCACGTCGTACAACCTAAAAAGCTCTTAAGCGTGACGTGTCAAGTGCTCGAAATAGCCATCTGGTGGGCCATCTACATACATGTTCCATCAGCTAGTTGTATTAAAAAACCGGCCAAGTGCGAGTTGGACTCGCGCAGGAAGGGTACCGTACCATTATCTATAAAAACGGCAGTAAAATCACGTTTTTTTGTATGGGGGCCCCTTAAATATTTATTTTATTCTGTTTTTTAATTTACTTACAACAGAAATACATCTGTGAAAATAGCTACTGTCTAACTATCACGGTTCATGAGATACAGCCTGGTGACAGACGAACAGACTGACAGATAGACACATATACGGACGGACAGCGGAGTTTTAGTAATAGGGTCCCGTTTTACCGTTTGAGTACGGAACCCTAAAAAAAGACCTCCGTGAGGCGCACTAAAATACTTTCAACGCACTGTTTCGAAAGAAAATAGTGATACTTTATGTGTTCCTTCACACGGGCTCCGGCCACAACCACAAAACGCCGCCACTGGCATATTTCCTGTAGTTTTCATACATTTTATATGGACTCGCCGCACACGGTTGACGCCGGTAGCCGCCGCACGCTACAAATCGCCGCTGCTCGCTTCGTATGAAAACTACAGGAAATATGCCAGTGGCGGCGTTTTGTGGTTGTGGCCGGAACCCGTGTGGGGGAACCCTAAGAAGAAGAAAAATAGGATTTGCAAACTAGTACGTAGGGTAACACTTGACTGAACAGCAACTTTGTTTGCAGACTTACCTCCATTTCTTCAAAGAAATTTCCAATGATAGATAGCATGATGGCAACGGCACCCACGCTTAAGGAAATGTGAAGGGTCAGGTTTAATTTTGTAACTTGAGTTTGTCATATGACAGGGATTTGATCATGTATTCCAAAATGATTTTTATTCTATTTTTATACTCCCTTTTTATATTTGGTATTTATGGTATATTTTTTTTTCGTAATTGTTAGAGCGCTTTTCGAAAAAATCTACAAAGCAGTTGACGTTTTAGTTTGTTATTCAGTCTTTTTTTATGTTTTTCAGTGTATTTGAAGTTATTTAAAAAAAAAAGTTTTATTATTTATTCTAATCTACTTGTAAAAAGTAAACTTATCGCCAATTATAAGCAACAGTGCGGCTTTTAATCCCACAGGCTGGTGAAAGTTTTGGGTCGCTCTTTATTAGGGTTTCGACGTCCGACAAGGAACCCTTAGTTTCTTCATGTTCGTCAGTCTGTCTGTCTCCGTCCAAAAAATACGGCTCTGTCTAATGACAGAGCCGTATTTTTTGTAACTTATTATGGTTGAACTGCTATTGGAGTATAATACTAATTAGATTTTATCTTAAATACAAAAAAGAATAATAAAATTATAGATATACGCAATTAAGGATTTTTCGTTCATGTTTTCTATAACATTTCCAGTAAATTTCGGGAGAAAAAGTAGCTTATATGCTAATCCAGTTTACGTTTATTATTGTAAGTTACACAAACATCGTAACTTTCGCATTGATACAAGGTGTTCCAATACTTGTGTTTAAAAACTTCAGGGGGCTAAAAGTGAAGTTTTTAAACACAAGTATTGGAACACCTTGTTTAATATTAGTATGATAGAGTAGGATTTAGCGTACGGATACAAATCATGTATCATTTAGATTAATTAGCGCCACCATGTAAGATTAGTTTCTTTACTCAAGTCAAAGTCAAAAGGTATTTATTTAATTAGAGAGACACAAGGATCACTTTAAAATATCTTAAAGCTAGGTAAATTTATGTGCCAGTTCCAAGCGACCAAGCCTAGAAGACCAGGCAACAAACTTACAGCTTGGTTCCTACCGTTCTTTTGTATGATACTTGTTGCAATAAATATAATTTAAAAATGTATGGCGTAGGTTATACAATGTGTTCCAAAACTTGTACTTTAAACTTCAGGGGGCTAAAGTACCCATCAATATGAATAACTTTTTCTAAGGAACCAACACTGTGAACGTGAAAAAAAAACAGCTGTGTTATACATTTTACCTATTGAACTTTTGTATGAAACAGCTGTTTTTTTTCGCGTTCAGAGTGTTGGTTCCTTAGAAAAAGTTATTCATATTGATGGGTACTTTAGTCCCCTGAAGTTTTAAGTACAAGTATTGGAACACCTAGTGGATTGCCGTCGATTTAAACTGACATAGGCCAATGCTCGCTTGGCAATAACAAAGATTTGCTAACGCGCATATTTGCTCAACTCTCTATTTAATAGAAAGCTCTCATTCCCAAGCTTCAGCAAACAATTGGTTTTTGTACGAGCTTAGGCCAGGAAGTGAATAAATAACGGTGCATTTTATTTATTTACGATGTTCAACATTTTGTGGAAATTGTCCTTTTTGTTTGATTGAAAAAGGACGCACAGTGGTTTCAAAAAACATGCCGCGTTGACTGGACTTTGTGAAATAAACATTCAAAAGCTGATGAAACATTTTTTCTAAATAGTTTTATGAATTCCAGCTACATTTGGCAGACCAATGAGTAAGCTGTACATAAACTGTAAGTACAGTTATTTAGTTCCATGAAACCTACATTACTGTCGAAATCAGAATTCATTTATTACTATGATGGGATCCAATAACTCCTCAACGAACACTTATTTTTTCTTTAACGGAACATTATTATGAAGATATTAAAAGAATTTTCAAAATTCATTCAAATACCAAACGGTACAATAGGTTTTCATCAAAGACTAGACATAGACACATATATTTAGGTACCCTAAATGCCCTAAAAGTTATATACCTTTAAGGCAAAAATATTTATAAAAAAATACTATATAATGTACTACTAGCATCCGCTCATGGCCATACTTACCATTAGGCCCGTAATCCTGTTTTTCTGTCTCCAACATAAAAAAAAAAACAAAAAGTCGTTATCAAGATGAGGAACAAACATGCACACACAAACTTTCGCATGTATAATATCAGTAGGATTATGGGTGTCTGTAAGACTCTGAATTACCGTAAATGGTAATGAAACATTTGATACGTACACTGAAACTGCACCCATCAGATTACACGTGGGTCTGCGGATTAATCCGTCGTTCAAGCCCGGACATAGAATGACTTATAACAACTATCATACAGACGATTCACTCATGAAATCGAAAATCTATCCTACTGATATACAAGGTGTTCCAATACTTGTAGGTACTTAAAACTTTAGGAGGCTAAAGTACCTACCTGGCTAAAATGTATGAAACAGCTGTTTTTTTTTTCGCGTTCACAGTGTTGGTTCCTTAGAAAAAGTTATTCATATGATGGGTACTTTAGCACCCTGAAGTTTTAAGTAGGTACATGTATAGTATAATATAGAAATATTATAGTATCACTATTTTCTATAATATTATTATAATATTACTATAATATTACTATATTTAGTTTCAAGATAATCACACAACGCGTTAAAAATCTCTCATACAAACTTTGAAAGTCTTACACCCTTTGCGGGGGTAGTTTTCAAATATTGAAAACGTTATTCTAAATTATTTACTGTGGAGTATATTTACAGCTGTGCTTTTTTTCGCGTTCACAGTGTTGGTTCCTTAGAAAAAGTTATTGTTATTGATGGGTACTTTAGCCCCATGAAGTTTATATACACAAGTATTGGAACACCTTGTATAATAAGAGACCATAAAGAACGCTTTGAGTGTGAAAGAAACAAACGAGGTATACTAGTAGTTCGTCTCGAACTGAGATCTCGTGATGCGACCCGACGAACGCATCAAAACTTTGAGTAGGTAGTAGTCAGAGGCAAGTCCAAACATTATCTTTGGACTTTTTTCTGACTACCGCCTACTAACTTGGTATGGTAACCAAGTTTCAACTCTATTGGCCTATTTATTGAAGAGTTCCGTTGAACAGACCTTGGCTCCATCATCAGACCAGGTCGTTGTCACCATTTTATGAGAACAGAGTACCTCCTTAATTAATTTCAAGAAAAAAAAATAAGAAAAAGCAAAGGAACTGGCCGACCAGTAGAAAAACCTTGATGTCAACGAAACTCTTAGAGATGGGAGCTCTTGGATCGCTGGTTATCTTAATTTAACTTTTTTTGTTTTATCTCTAAAACCGAGCGTCCCAAAAAAAAAGTAAAAATTGTTTTGAAATGTCCAAACAAAGCCCTTTCATATGACATGCATCTTGATTTTTTTATGTAACTTTTTTTATTTTTGACCTCTCTAAAAACCCCATATCTCAAAAACCCTTCATCCGATTTTACTCATATACTTACCAGTAAATTTCTCAAGTACAAGCTATCGACATATCAAATTTCATGCAGATCGGATCAACGGTTCTAAAGTTATCGCCAGACAAACATACATACATACATACATACATACATACATACATACATACATACATACATACATACATACATAAAATGCCAAATCGCCGAAGTTGAAACTAAGATCTTCGTTCGCTTCGCTCACTCGATCAATCAGGATCGTAGCAAGTGGAAATCTTGCTTCCACTTGCTTCTATTCCCTACGGGAAACAGGCATGGTTTTCTGTATGCAAGTAAATAATTTCAGCGGCGATGGACTGGCTACCTATCACGTATGGAATTCCAACTACTAGCTGTGAATAACCAAACCAAATGTAAGAGTGGTACCAAATGTTAAATTTGCACTTTTTTTTTTATACCACCAATTGATGGAACAAGCAGATGGCCCACCTGATGTTAAGTGGTAACTATCACCTATAACAAAGCATAGCCTTTGTTTTCTCTGTAAGTGAATTGTACCTAATTCTTAAGAGAAATAAATATTTTCAATTCAATTCAAGTCATGAACGATAGGAACGTGCCCTACGATGCACTGCCCTGCGTCCATCAGCTTGAGGCTTACAGATGTTAAGCTTCATGTGCCTGTAATTACACCGGCAACCACACTCTTCAAACCGAAACACAGCAAAGCTGCTTGGCGGCAGAAAAAGGCGTGGTGGTAGTACTTCCCCGGACGAGCCCTTCACAAAGAGCTCTACTACTTATCTCGGACTACTCACCTTAGACATCTTCAAAGAATCTCTAGTTAAGTATACTGGATGCTAGTTAGTGCTTGAGAGCACTGGTGGTCTAGTGGTAGCGGCCCCGTCTTCCGATCCAAAGGTCGTGGGTTCGAAACCGGTCGTGCACCAATGTTTTTCTGTTCAAAAATTTATGTCCACAATGCCAGTACTTTCAAACGGTGAAGGAAAACATCGTGAAGAAACCGGCATGTCGTAGAACCTAAAAAGTTCTATAACATGTGTCAAGGGCTCGAAAGGAGCCTCTTGAGGCGCATTTAAAATCCTTTCACCACACTGTTTCGAAAGCAACTAGTGACACGATAAGAGAGAGACTTGATGCTATTAGATCTGAGGAGACCTCAACCATGTCTGGGGATCAAAGTCGAGAAACTGTTTTTTTTAATAATGCTCGTTTTGTAGAAGAATCGAAGCGCGTACGAGGGAGGTATCATAAATACCTACGACGTTGTTTTGTTGCCAATGTTGTTTGAGTCTGCGCTCATTTCTTTGTTGTGTGATATATTAAGCGAGAACCTAGTGGTTAGACAAATCTTTGTGAGACTTTAAACTACTACTGTAATAATATTTAAGTAACTTTGTATTCAATAAATAAATAATAAAAAAGTACTGTTCTTTGGTGGTTAGAGCACTGGATGGTCTATTTGTAACGACCAATTCCAATCCTAAGATTGCAGTTAGTTTTTTTATATATACTTTTTTTATACAACCAGCAGACGGATCAAGCCGATGGCCATCGGGCCATAAACTTCGGCCGTTTAGTAACCATCGGCATCGCCTATAACAAAGCATTACCTTTAAGTCACGCATCATAGGAACGTGCCCTACGATGCACTGCCCTGCGTCCATCAACTTGAGGCATACAGATGTTAAGCCTCATGTGCCTGTAATTACACCGGCAACCACACTCTTCAAACCGAAACACACCAACGCTGCTTGGCGGTAGAAAAAGGCGTGGTGGTAGTACTTCCCCGGATAACACGATACAACAACAACAAGACACCGACAAGATAGCTTCGCACGTCTTCACCATGTTATTTGTGTTGATTGGACCGACTAAGTTATAAATAACGCACTAACGCGTCCTATAAGAAGAGGCAGACAGTTGCCGATACAGTTTATAAATCAAGTACAATATATTATGCAAAAGATGATGCTTTATTTATGTATTTTTTGATGAGTAGTAATTAATTTACTTTAGATTTGACTGAAGATTAACTGCAGGCGAGTTAGTATTGTCAATTTCTCGTCATAATGCGTTTGCAATAAAGCTCATTTTACATCGCAAACCGACTGAAGTGACAGGGGTTTAGTTCATCCCGAGGATGGCACACTGGCCCTTGTGGCAGGCAGCCCCGCTCAAAGAAGCTTAGCTGAAATCTAGTGAAGCCTTAAACATGATCATTGCCTTACTTCGAACGGGTTTCCACGAATACGTAATGAGGTAACCCGATTAGGTCGCATGCAGATGGCGCGCTTTATCATAAAACATAATCTTGAGATTTCATTTTACGTTGGAACTATTTATCAAACTCAGTATTATTATGAATAAAACTCGGGTTTAGTTTATTTTAGGGAGCTGAACCTCAATAAGGGAAAGTGTAGGAAAAAGTGGTCTTAACGATTTTTTTAATAAGTAAGTAAGTAATGAAGAAGAAAGATACAAAAGAAGAAAAAAAGTCTCAGTACCCCAAGTATGAGTTCTGTTTACCATATTTGGTTTTTCGTTTTTGTTCCGTGTTTATTGCGGGTTTTGTATGAAGACGCGATAGAGATACCGATACGGAACTTTATGTTCTACTACTAATTTTCATCATACTTGCAACATAAAGTTCCGTATCGGTATATCTATCGCGTCTTCATACAAAACCCGCAATGAACACGGAACAAGAACGAAAAACGAGAAACCAAATATGGTAAACACAATTCATACTTGGGGTACAGGACGTGAGTCTCAATCGCACTTGTCCATTTTATTTCAAACAAGCTGGTGCCCGCAACTTCGTCTGCGCAGGATTAGTCACACAATATCTTTATAAATTGTAGCCCATAGGCTACAATAGCGTAAAATATAGCTTATACATCAGAATAACACATATGTTATTCTGATATATAGGCTATATTATTGTAAAGTTTCATTAAAATCAATTCAGTAGTTTTTACGTGAAAGAGTAACAAACATCCATCCATCCATACTTACAAACTTTCGCGTTTATAATATTAGTAGGATGCAGTATATTATTACGAAAATCATCTCAGAAGGATCAGGATGACACGTGTATGTGTCACGTGACCTCATAACATAATTTGTAAATAAATTGACAACACATGGTGAGCATGGTGAACTAACATTTGTTTTTTATTTTTTGAACGATTTTTTTTTTATAATGTGGCATTTAAAAATATTTACAACCCTAAATTTTTACCCTTCTATCACCAACCCCTATTTTTAATAGTCATTGTAGTAAGTATATGGCAAAACAACGTTTGCCGGGTCAGCTAGTAATTTGTAACCTTGACTATTATAATCACTTTTCAAACAAATACCTATTTGCAGCGTTCATATTGTAACGGATCTACCTCTATTATTATATCGTATTTTCTGGTTTAAGCTTAATACTACGAAAAATATTTTCGTAAATACATTACACAATACAATACATACATTAAAATGTTGTAGGCTTGTTTCATAATACCCGTCATTTTATATCGGGCATTTTAATTAGTGGAGCCCTCAGCAGCCATTATGAAACCCATCATTTGTCTTCAACATTAAAGGTTCATGCAGACCTAACAAATATTTATTGGTCGTAAGGTTAAAAACTAAATTGCAGGATTTTTTGTATTTTACTGAATACGTTTCAAGAAATAAGAGTAGTAGTAGTAGTTCTAAGACTAGTAGAGCTCTTTGTGAAGGGCTCGTCCGGGGAAGTACTACCACCACGCCTATTTCTGCCGCCAAGCAGCAACGCTATGTTTCGGTTTGAAGATTGTGGTTGCCGGTGTAATTACAGGCACATGAGGTTTAACATCTGTATGCCTCAAGTTGATGGACGCAGGGCAGTGCCTCGTAGGACACGTTCCTATCGTGACTTACGTGGCAATGCTTTTTTATAGGTGATTGTACCAATTAGCATCAGGTGGGCCATCTGCTTGTTCCATCAGCTAGTAAGTAATATAAAAATAAAATTATAAAAATTTAAGAAAAAGTGCTCCGTCGTAAATATCAGGCTTTTGGTGACAACGGTGTTCTAAGAACAATTTTTATTATGGTCCCAGAAACAATTTTAGTTTACGCCGCATTAGAAAAGGGTCTGGAAAGATGAAATAATGTATAAAATCCATGATATTATTTGACAAGCATAAAGAGTATGTTATAACAGAAATATATGGATGTATCTTCAATGTTCTGAAAGTATTTTCTAATAGAAAAAAATACTAATAAGATACTCTTAATGTACATTATGTATATTCATACAAAATACTTCATTGCTCACCTTAACTATAAAATAATAGTACGTACGTACCAGCCAAAGTTAATCGTGGAAATATTATAATGCTTTATTTATTGGGAACATAAACAGTTTGTGTACATAATTATTTTAAACAAAACGATGACATCTGTAGAAGTTAAAAAACTGTGTATCAGACATCAACGCCCTCCTCCGTTCAAAAAGTAGGGTAGTAAAGCTTGAAAGCTGATTTCATCATGCTCAGTTAGTTACTATATGTATAATAAAGGATTAATAGGCCGTTAAATCTAACCTTAGATGCCAAACGCATATTTAACGGCCCTTTAATCCTTTGTTAATCTAACAGAGCGTGGTGAAATCAGAGCTTAGACTTTTAAAAACAAAGGCTGAAATATTTTACTCTGAAATGTTGAAATCCGCCCGAAGAATCCATAAAAAAATATAAATCCACATAGTTTAGGTGGTCTTATTGCTATATAAGCGACGTTATCACGACATTAATTCTCTACCAGGAAACCTTCAAACCAGTTTGCCATCCTAAAATTTAAATACTGTCAAACGAATGTTCCCTTAATTAGATATTCCAAATAAATATTGACTATAGACCATTCCGCTCCAAAAACAGCATTCAAAAGGAACGTTGCCTTCGTGTTGTTCATTACGTGTTTATGCACTTGCTATGTTATTCTACAGTCCAGTTCAGCCAGTAATTTCGCTTAAAATCCTAATTTTGTTACGAGCCACTAAAAGCGGTAAAACGCTCTAATGGATTGCGTAGAAGCTGACGTAAATCTACGCCAAAACATGACTTCCAAATCCCTCTTTGTTGATGGCGTTTCCGATTAAAATCCTGAAAAATAAGGTGGGATCTGACATTCGCAAAAAGTCTTTACTTATCTCATGTTCCACATACTATTCCAAATCAGCTTAGACGTACGATATCTTTTATTTGCTTGTTTTTTAAATTAGGTACGTAGCAGACGTCAACCTTGGAGGAACATTATATAAAATCAAAGACGCGTGACGTTTTCAGTCATATTTGTAATTTTCTGTCATATTTGACGTTTGAGACTCAACAATAATTAGGTAGGAAATCATTCGTTTTCTGACAATTTGGGAAGCAACGTAGCTTTTTCATTTTAATTGTTTTTCTAGTGTTATTTTGAGTTATGTTGTGTTATTTCAGTAGCATTTTAACCAACATTACTTGAGGTCTTAGCACAAAGTGTAAACATTTGGAATGAAAGTGTATTATGTGATATCCTGATTTGACCGAAAATGTTTCGAATGTTTTGAAGAAAACCATTCTCTTCGAAACAAATGACGGCCGACTTAACTATGGACTGACTTGAATAAAAAGTATTCATACAAATCACTTGACACTGTCAAGATTGTCTGTCGAATGACGGACAGGAGCCATAACAGGAGAGAAGGAAGAATATGTAGGAAATCAGTTTGAAGTAGAATATAAAGCTTGGATATAATACCCCAACATTAGAAACTACTACAGCGCAGGTGCTCTACGAGTAAGCATTGTTGATATTTCTCGTAGAGCACCCATCTAAATATTGATAGGTGCTCTACAAGGAATAAGATCGGTGCTCTAAAATTGGTGTTCTACGAGGAATGCTCCGATTTTTCAGAGTTGGTTTAAAATGACGTTTCAAGAGTAGTAGAGCTCTTTGTGAAGGGATCGTCTGGGAAAGTACTACCACCACGTCTTTTTCTGCCGCCAAGCAGCGTTGCTGTGTTTCCGTTTGAACAGTGTGGTGCCGGTGTCATTACAGGCAAATGAGGCTTAACATCTGTATGCCTCAAGTTGATGGACGCAGGGCAGTGCATCGTAGGGCGTGTATTACGAGGCAATGCTTTGTTATACCTAGGTGAAGGCTACCACTTAACATCAGGTGGGCCATCTGCTTGTTCCATCAGACAGTTGTATAAAAAAAATTGTCTGTAAAGTTGGTTTACGGACGATAGTTTAACGTGACAACAATGAGCGTAACGGTACATTAAGTCATCCTTTTTCGTGCATGCAGCCGGCGTTCATCGATTTATTAGATGTTGTCACGTCAAAAAGAAATCTCCGAAAGCATTTCTTGATTGAGCAACGAATTTTTTTTAATGTCATTCACCGTAAACATTAGCACTTAGACTAAGTATCATATAGACGTAGTGTTACGGTTTTTCGGCGTGTCCGTTTTTTGTTAGTTTGTATGTATTCGCGTGAGTGACTAGAGAAGGGACAACATTGACTAACCTATCGATAGAAAAAGAAATGTATGAAAAAGACGTTTTAATTGGAATCCAACTTTTTAATTTTAACTGGTTGCTGACTTTTATTGCGAAAGCCCAAAACCATTATAGACACTGGAACACTATCATCGTCAATAATGTTTCCCACATTGCCCTAACCGTGAGAGCGATGTGCATCCCACTCGATACAATTTCTTATGGCCATTTCGTCCATGCATAAGAACATTTTGTAGGCTATCAGTTTTCACTCCTAACTGCTTTTATCCACTCCCGTCTTCATTCTGGGCATTTAAGAACCTAAAAAAAATAATGTAAAATTTAACAAAAATTGATCCCTCGCGAGACGCCTATAAGGTGTGAAAAATTGAAACTACAACAGAACAGCCGGTCTGACCCACCGCATTAGATATTTCATATCAAAAACGGAAACTTAAATATTATCGATAAAGCTAAATTGGTCGGTGGAAGTACATCTCTAGAACAGAAGACTAAAACAATGCATTTTATTTTGCAATAATTAATGGGTTTACATCATTTTCACATAGGAAAATATGACTAGTACTAATAAAATGTAATTCCTACAGTCTTTATGGGAGAAAAAACGTATTTTTTTAGCATGAAAATAGAAAAAGAATATTACGTATCAAATGACAATTCCGGGTCTTTAACTCCTCCTTTTGTTGTTTTTGATACACAAAACACAGCTTCACAAGACATACTTTCACCTTTTCAAATATATTTTGCCTAGACAATAATAATTCTTTAGAATTTTCACAATTTCTTCCGCTTCACGGCAATGTTGCTACCGACTTTTTCTAGAACGTCAAAA
Organism: Chloroclysta siterata; assembly: GCA_932294275.1. NCBI lineage: Eukaryota > Metazoa > Arthropoda > Insecta > Lepidoptera > Geometridae > Chloroclysta > Chloroclysta siterata. The sequence goes on from OW028598.1 coordinate 11,187,219, forward strand.
CAAGATCAAAACATTGCATCAACTGACGGCCACGATTTACGCAGACAGTGAGTGAGTGAGATGGAGTGAGTTAAGTTACATCTTCTTTTCTTTTACTCGTAGCTAGGCTACATGGGATGAACAAAGATAGATGATCACTGTTTGATACACAGTTGTAAAAGGTTGTAAGTCTTATGGCTCTCTCCAGTATGATTAATACCTCCATGCATTAGCATTTGATTGAGTGACACACCAGTGCCTACTTATATCCTCCAAAATTAAAAACTTAGAGGTAGTACAACAAAAATACCTCTAACACCGAACTGCATTACATTTGAATATTCGAGCTAAACCACGCTGTTTCAGAAAGGATACTTCTGTTTTTGGAAGGAAGCCAAGCGTACTTTAAAATGAAACTGCGGGTACAAGTAGGTACCTGCATTATTTAAGCAAATGCGTTTTAAACTCTGTGACAATAAAATATCAAAAATTTGGACCAAGCAAATATTGTACACAAATGGGTTAAACTGAAAATTGAAACAGCTTCAACACTTTGATCCCAAGGCACGGCAGATGTGTACCTACTTAAGATTCTTTGAGGATGTCTAAGGGGGGTGGTCAGAGGTATGCCCAAATTTTACATTTTGGCAAATACCAACATTTTGCAGTTTTTTTTCAATCAACCATTTTTAAATGTTTACTAAAGTGTGTGCAATCACATTGCACACAGTAAAATTTTTCAGTAAAAATTTCATTGCATATGATCGATAAAAGTTTTCCTACTTAAAAGTTTGCTTATGTACGAAAACTAGTAAAGCAAACTTTTGAGTAGGAAAACATGTATCGATCAAAATGATTTTTTTACTAAACTGTATGCAATGTGATTGCACACAAAATGATTGATTGCGATTTTTCGAAAATGAGGTTAGTGATTTTACATCTTTCAACATGTCGAAACGTGCAAGAGAAAGTCACATTAGCTCTTGTCGTCGCCTTATGTAAAGCAACAAACAAGCAGATGGCCCATCTGATGTTGAGTCGTTATACCTACCTCGTTTCCTTACAAGAGTCCACCATACTTACCAATGAAGTAGCTACATTAGTAACTAAGTAAAATTTCTTTTTCTTATAACTACCTCGCCGGCACTCTTATAGTTGTTTAGTTTTTTACCCCACAATAGAGTTCTCAACGTTGACCAATTTGAGCTTTATTGCGTAGACCTAAGGTTGTTTCTTTAAACTTTATTAAAACAGTAATTTTATGTACTCCATTAAGTAACGTGTTAACTCGGTAGCGAGCACTTTTCATTTTTAAAACCACTTATGACCCAACACTAGATGCTTTTACCAGAACTATAACTTCATATTCACTGCGTTCTCTTACATTTTGTTACTTAGCTAGGTAATTTTTTTTTATATCTTCGTCATAATTTGATTTAACATAGAGTAAAAGATTCATTCTGGAAGATAATAGAAGATCTACATAAAATCTATTGCTTATTGAACATTTGTGTGATGAATAGAAGTTCTTTGTCGGGGTGTTATAAAATATTATAAGTACGTAATTACAAACAAAATAAAAGTATTATATCAATCTAGTTCTTAAGGCGAAGACAAGAGCTAATGTGACTCTCGCTCGCACGTTCCGACATGTTGAAAGTTATAAAATCACTGAACTCATTTTAGAAAAATCGCAATCAACCATTTTGTGTGCAATCTCATTGCACACAATTTAGTAAAAATTTCATTTTGATCAATACATGTTTTCCTACTCAAAAGTTAGCTTTACTAGTTTTCGTACATAAGCAAACTTTTAAGTAGGTAAACTTGTATCGATCAAAATGAAATTTTTACTAAACTGTGTGCAATGTGATTGCACACAAACTGGTTACAACAAGCTGGTAAACTGGTAACACAAGCTGTTTGATAGTTGTCAGCCCCTTAATACAAGCTTTGCTATAGTTTGAGGCTAGATAGTGCTGCGTGGAAAGCCCCCAACATTTATTTATTTATTGATGCCTGTCGTTATACAGATGTCAGGTACTCATATTTTGTAGTAGTTCTTATTCTATACTTGACAGGATGAAAACTGGCTGGTAGAATAAATAAATATAAAGGATTCGTTTTCTGACATTTTGTGAAGCAGCATAGCTTTTTTTCTCGTGTTATTTGAAGTTGTATTGTGTAATTTCGATGATATTTTAACCAATATTACTTGAGGTCTTAGGACAAAATGTAAACATTTGGAATGAAAGTGTAACTGATATCCTGATTTAACCGGAAATGTTTCGAATGTTTTGAAATAAACCTTCACCATTTTCTTCAAAACTTATAAATTTTAATATCACTTGACTCTGGCAAAATTGTCTGTTGAATGACGGACAGGTGCCATAAACAAAGAAATGAAGAAGAAATAAATATATTGGTGGACATTCCACACTGCACTGTTTATGTTTAGGCCCAAACTAAGCAAACCTTGTAATATGGGAAACAGATAGTTGACATAATAGCTTATACAAGGTGTTCCATAAGTTGTGTATATAAACTTCAGGGGGCTAAAGTACCCATCAATATGAACAACTTTTTCTAAGGAACCAACAGTGTGAACGCGAAAAAAAAACAGCTGTTTCATACAAAAGTTCAATACCTACCAGGCTATAATGTATGAAACAGCTGTTTTTTTTTTCGCGTTCACAGTGTTGGTTCCTTAGAAAAAGTTGTTTATATTGATGGGTACTTTAGCCCCCTGAAGTTTATATACACAACTTATGGAACACCTTGTATAGGTACTTTTTTTTATAAATAATACTTATGAAAAGATCCAGACAGAATAAAACATATTTACTCATCAGACAAATGTTTGTTCTCAATAATTGTTGGAATAAAAAAGTATCGAATATTTTCGTTTATGAGACTTGTTTACTTCAAGCTCACAAGTATCTGAACTAAACTGAAACAAAGAGCTTCATCAAGCCAGCGTCTAACCCTTATTATTAAGGAAGCACTTAATTTTTTATGGGATTAAAAATGCGAAAAGCTCCCCTCTCCTACATTGTTGCATCGCTTGTTTACCATAGCGAACGTAAGCTATCCAGTGTTACATAATAAAAATATAGGAAACTAGCTGCCGCCCGTGGCTTCGTACGCGTTTCAGTAAGTACTACCCTCAAACAACGCGCGAAATGTATTAAAATTGGTTAGCAATTCTTTATGTAGGAAAACTTGTTTGGATCAAAATTATATTTCTGCTTTTTTTTATACAACTAGCTGATGGAAAAGTTTCCAAAATGAACTTATATTAGCTAGGGCGAACGTCCTAGCTAGTGTGAATAAACAAAATATATATTACTAGCGGCCTGTCCCAGCTTCGCATGGGTGGTCATAAATTTTTTGAACATTTTAGGATAAACTTAGACCGTGGGTTCGAGCCTCGCGTCTACTTATTTCATACATTTGCACGCGCTTCTCCTTGAGTGAGTGAAATCGCACCCCGCGCATGACCCGTGGACCCGTAAACATTTTTAATTTCGTCATATCTTTTGAATGGAATGTCCGATTTGAAAAATTTAAAAAGTAATCTATAGGTGTTGAAACCGTCTTAATTATGAAATGATTTATTTGGATAAGGATTAATAACAAGGTACAAATAAAGACCCTTTTCTAGCGGAGGCATTTCAATTATTTTTTTATAATAAAAGAACACTTATTGTGACATAACTATAATAGTTAGACATATGCTGTCGCGACATTTTTTGTAGATGATGACGTGTTCTACAAAATCGTAGAACATTATTTTGTTCTATCTTCAATAGTTTTCGCAGCGCACGCGATGTAAGGTTTTTGTTTTCCACCTTGGGTTACATTATTGAAGTTTTAGTAAGGATCCTTGATTTTTTTGAAAATATAATATAGCCTATGTTACTCAGGGATAATGTAGCATTCTAATGGTGAAAGAATTTTTGAAATCGGACCTGTGGTTTTTGAGCCTATTCGTTACATACAAAAATACAAAAATGCAAATGTACTCTTTATAATATTAGTGTAGATGTAGATTTAATATAATTTATCAAATTTTTACCCACACAAAAGATAAAATTAAAACCTTTTCTTGATTACAAATTAATTCAGAAGCTAATAAAAATATAGTTAAATTTTTGGGACAAAATACTAACTTCAATAATTATTATAGCTACCCCAAAAGCACATTTTAAAAATAAAGTTCGGGTTGCCTCGTTAAACTGCGATGCTCAACTAAAAAATAATATCTTGCACACACAAACAGCAGTAAAAACCAAACAATAATCTACCAAGCCCGACCAAAGCTTTTGCGAAAAAAAAAACAAGGTTTAGTTTTATTTAAGTACTGAATAGAAATAACCCGTTTTACTTAAACGACTAGAAGAAAAACCAGTAAAAGTAAAACCCGCTAAGCTGACCACGAACCAATTCGAACATTTGGCACTGCGCTAAAAAAAAACTAAAAATACATGTGATCGCGCAATGTAAGTAGGTGCCGTAGAACTGTGCACATAAATTTTAAAAGTTTTCCAATTTGAATTTAACTAACAACTTGAGATTTTCTTCTACTAAAAACTTTTAGTATTTTAACTAAGCTTTGTGAACAGAGCAGAGAGAGGAAGACAATTATTAACGGTTAAGATTTACCAGGCAAATGTGTGTTTAAAAGTTTCCCCTCTAAGTGGAAAGTTTTATGCAGTTCAAGACTTTTGGGAATTGTGCTGTGGAGATTTTAATAGGTGCATCACTGTACCTGGTTTTAAGTTTTATTATATAAAATAATTAATTAGTAGGTTATTTAATAATAACATGACACGTCGGAAATGAATAATCTAAATTTTATAGTACCTTTAGTGCCGTGTACCTACACAGTTATACAATAAAATATTATTGTACGAGCGTCTTGACTGAAGATGGTTCCAATTTCCATGCAGTACGTCAGACGATGCTGTCCTAATCATACTTTATATTTTATACTTTTAAAATCGATTTTAAAATTGTATGTGGTTAAAAAAAACCTACGTATACCTACGAGTTACTAGTACCTACTTTATTTTGCCAATATAAGTGTTCTCGAAGCAATGCGTGCGTTGAAAATATTAATGTTAGCGTTTTTAGTCACCTACATATGTTAAGTACCTTACTTTTATGTCTTTCTGACGAGATTCCTCCTGGAGCATCAACAGAAGAGGAACAGACGGTAGACGAAAATGAGGAATTTGATCCAGATATTAGTAATTAGTAATTATAATATAAGTAATAGGTATTTAAATTTAGCCTTATATTTTAAGGACTACAAGCCACAACAACAAAACGGCCTCATATTTAATAAAATTTCACAGACATTTAGTAATCTCCTTTGCTTTTTATAATTGGAATTCTTTGGAAAAATGTTGAAGGTTCATAATAAATATTTGCGGATTTTCTGAAGTTATTTCATTTCGATACCTAAAGGATGAAAGTTTAGAGCTTTAATAATATATAAACAAAATATCGGTTTAACGAACAATATTGGTTTTGGTAAGATTTAATCATTACAATTTGTTTCGGAAAATATACACAAATATATTTTTTTGCATAAAAGAAACAGACTGAAACTGATTACCAACCAAAACGTCATCTGTGTAATATATTTATTGCTTTGTTTATTTTTTCAAAACCAGCTAAGTAATACAATTTCGATAAAAAAAATATCGGCCTACCTCTAAAGTGTTAACCTACCAAGCAAAAAAAATCTGTTGTGTTGACGTTTACTCGTAACAAACAGAAACAAACAGTTGAATTTAGACCATACTACATTTTTAAATTCGTATATAAATTATGCTCTTAACTAGGTAGGTGCATCAAAGACACGGTATGCATTTGAATAGCTCCGTACCTTATGTTTGACAAACTGTTCTGTACCTAATGTTTGCACAACTTTCTTTCAAAGTTTCCGTCTGTATTTATTTGATACACTCTGATATATTCTGCTAGCGTATCTAGGAGTCAGATGACAAATTCATGAGATGTTCCTGAGCAAGCTTCTTGCAAAAAATGTCAGGTATGACTAAACTAACTTAGTTATATCACCGTCGCTCGCATCAGATAACTGGAAAAAAGAATATACTTTATTTTAGCAATATTTTTTTCATTAACTTTTAACTTATACAGAAACGGCTTCACGACTTTGATCTCCAGGATTTGTAGATATCCCTTTGAATATTTTTGTACCAAGTGCTCTCTATTCTTTGAGAAAGTACATATTTCCTTCAAATCAATCCATGGCAAGCTATTTTGCCACGTCTAAATTTGTTATAGTCTAGTTGTTAATAATTTGAGCCTCTGCTTCTTTTTCAGTGTCATGACCACAGAATACTTAATAATACCAATTAAGGACGAATTGCTACCAACGTCAACGTCATCTCAATATCTCGAAGGCCGAATCGCCCATATACCATCCAAATGTTATATTTGGCACATACCTTGCAGTATAGTTGGATGACTAGTTCCAAGCCAAGTTAGAATACTAATAGCTTCCTCACGATGTTGTCCTTCACCGTTTTAGAGCACTGGCAATGTATATCTTCCAACAAAATATGTTATAGATTTGACAACTTTAATGACAACTTTACAAAGTTTCGAATAATCAACCTTCATTGTAATCAAAACTTAAATTACATTCTAATCATCTCTCCAAGTTCATTTTATTCTCATCACGAAAGTTTAGGCAGCCGGTTCTCCCTAAAAATAAATTATAATGTAAAAAAGTTATGAAAAAGGTTGACTACATACATAACAAATCCTTCTTTGCCCAGACCCAGCACTAACAATATGACGGACATGTTTACCGAATATCCAATAGGGCACTTTCCCACAACAAAGCAATTTCAAAGGATGAACCCATCGAAAATGACAGGGGATCAAATCAAATTCAACAGTTCAATGAATATTGTTACTGAAAAGTTTAGACGTAATTAAATAGGCAGGTAGGAGCACTTGGAATCTAAATTGAAATCTCGACCTCTCCTTTATTCCTCAGTAAGATTTTACACAATAATTTGTTAGATTATGATCTAAATGGAATAAAGTTTTGTTGGAACTCGATTTACATTTTTACTTGAGTGCCCATTTCTAGTAACGTAAATACTTTGAAATTAAATTGTAGAATTGTTTTCAGTAATTTGTCTTATAATTAATTATATATGAATCGCGAGACAAAGAAACAACTTCTTTGGTAACCAAGTTTGCGAAATGAGAAATGTCTGGGCCGAAGTATCGTTAACCGAATTAAGTACTTAGGTACTCTAATAAATATTTACGTGAGTTTTCAAAGGGCTGTTGGTTATTGAAACTACAGCCGCGCAACACAATGGTTCCCAGGAGCCCAATCCTGAGTAGAATGACTCTACAACTAGCGAAAGATATTGTTTTCTCGCAATTTACTACTTTTCCCTTGCGGCACTCCCTTCATTACTGCGTTAATATTGAGTAGATGAAATGGTAAACCAAATTATGAGGTTCATAAACATCCTTGCCAAACCTCGTAACAGTGTTATTTTGATCGCAAATTGCGAGAGAGCCGTCGTATCAAAATAATTATACACAGCAAATACAATTTTCTTAATTTGAATAAACAAACGCAAAGTTGTGGTTTTACAAGCCAATTGACTTATTATGCGGTGCCTTTCATTTTCCTACGAAATATATTTTGGACAAAATCGTACTATTTATGAAGAATTTTTCAATTTCTAAAAACAAATACTATTTTTTTTAAAATAAGTTTGTACAATGCACACGCAGAAAAGCATGGTTAAAATAGAATATATGATTATGTGTAGATATCCAGTAAAAGTATCTCAATGACAGTGATGGCTGAACAAGTTCAACGTATTTTGTTAAATGATTAGATTTTTTAACCTTGCTTTTCCTTGAATACCTTGGGTAAGGTCAAAGACTTAGTTAAATGTAACTTGGTATAATCTAATAATAAAATTAATATCTGGAGGCGTGGCGGCGCCTCCGATATTGAAGCACGCGAAGCCGTACCTTGACTGGAAATAACGGTATTTACCGATTTCAGGCTCCTTCAACTTTCTGACGTACAAAAATACCGAAAAAACTAATTAATGAAAATTCTACCAGTTTTAAATTATTCTACCTACAATAAATGAATATTGCTGGACTTTGAATTAGTATACCAGGAGACTGATAGAATAGTTTCTTTAATACTTAAAATATATTATAGCTCCCAAACAAGAAACAAAATATCCACCAACTTACATCTAGCCGAGTTATGTACTAACTGAGCAAGGAGGCTAGATTATGGTAGACTAGCCTCCATCGTAAAATTATTAAATTGCGAAATTTTGCCATACATTGACTAATCAATCTGATTAATAGGTCTAAGCATGGAAGGGTAAATAAAAGGTCCTTGGGTTGAAATCCTGAAGTTAAAAAGTAGCAATGAGGGTATAATTTAAGTGGATATCAAGAATACGCGTCTCGATTTAGTACCTAATAAAAGTGTAGAGTAATAATAAATGTCACGAATTAATTAGGTAGTTGATTTCTACGCAACAATATTTCCTTAGACAAAGCATCGTAAGACCTGTTATTTAGTACACTTATATAGTAACTGTCGGCAGCTATAGTTATTGTAGGTGCTTATGCTTTATGCCCTTGGCAATAAAAGTCAGTATTCCAATCTGGGAAACCAGTCACAGCGAGTCACGCAAAACGTGTGAAATTAATTACGCTGGCAGTAAAGAAGTATCGGGTCGTATAAACGCAATAAAATAAAGCCATCGAACGCTGGAGCTTATGGCGCATGAACCTCTTAATTATGTTGCTATATCTACGCACTTGTTTTATTTAAGTACTGTATTCTGGTATACATATGACTATAACTGTCGAGCCTAGTTGGAGTTGTTAATGGCTATGAAGAGCCAGCTCAATTTTTAATTTAATTTTTATTTTTATACGGAATGGCAGGACATATTATTATAATCTACACAAAAAGTTTAGGAAAATGGCACAATACCAATTTTAAGGGTAGTAGAGCTCTTTCATAAAGGCTCGTCCGGGGAAGTACTACCACCATGTCTTTTTCTGCCGCCAAGCAGCGTTGCTGTGTTTTCGTGCGAAGAATGTGGTGGCCGGTAAAATTACAGGCACATGAGGCTTAACATCTGTATGCCTCAAGATGATGGACGCAGGGCAGTGCATCGTAGGGCACGTTCCTATCGCGCGTGTCTCGTAGGCAATGCTTTTTTATAGGTGATGGTTACCACTTACCATCAGGTCCATCCGTTTGTGGGTCCCCATCAGGACATGCCATTTATTTGTTCCACATCAGCAAGTAGTATAAAAAGACGCACAGTGAATGTTACGAAACTCAAAGAATTGTGATAAGTTTATCTCAAGTGGGATTACTCCTTCTGTATTGGTTTAGAGGCTTCTCAAGCGGAAAATTAGATTCCCTACGAAATATTCCTATTACTTTATAGGCATTTTAATATTAGTTTAAGATTAGGTTAGACGCTTCAAAGAGCTTTGAATATTATCAATATAATATTGGTATTGACCATAAACTAGGTACGGTTGGTGTTTTAAGAGTAGTAGAGCTCTTTGTGAAGGGTTCGTCCGGGGAAGTACTACCACCACGCCTTTTTCTGCCGCCAAGCAGCGTTGCTGTGTTTTCGTTCGAAGAATGTGGTTGCCGGTAAAATTACTGGAATTGACCATAAACTAGGTAGGTACGGTTTATTTAATTTATACTTTCAGAATTTCAATACGACTTCTTTTGTTAGTATTTTTTAAACATAACACTATTGAAGTATTACACGGTTATGTGTCGTCGAAACGTCGGGAAAATAATAAAGGTAAAACGCGATAAATATCCGTGTAATACTTCGACTTGTTGTGTTATCAACTCATTAGTAGGTAGGTACGTATAGAGCCTCTTAGAGGCGCACTTAAAATACCTTCACCACACTGTTTCTAGTGTCACGATAAGAAGAAAAAAGTACATTAGATAGATGAATAGAAAGTACTGAAAATTCTTTATTTGAATTTGAATACTTAATTGAAAATAATTGCAAACCACATAACTTTTATACAATGACATGCAGAAAAAACATCAGAGTGGAATACAATGGGCGGTTATATCGCTAAAAGCGAGCTTTTTCAGACAACCTTGGAAAGGACTAGATAGAAAAGAACGATAGAGGACGTTGGTGTAGAAAAAACAATAGTAGCGAGTAATAAAACCCGTTGTATTTAATAATGTATATTGTTGAACTGTTCATGTATATAAACATATTATTTTATTTAGTAGATAAGAATAAAAAACTTGAAAAAATGCAGTGCCCATTTTGTACGAACAAGTAACATAATTTTGAATATTTTTAAGAAGCTGCAAAGTTTTAGAGTCCAAATTTTTTACGGCCGACACGTCCAAGTCTATCGTAAAAATTAAATTACCTAGCTAGAAAACTTTTTAAATTAAAATTATTATTCATGTGCAACATAATCCCTCTGAGAAGTTTAAAACAGCAAATATTTAATTTCAAATCTGTTAGAGGCTTGAAAATCGTATTTCGAATCCTTTCGACTCGCTCTTACGTCCCATACCCTGTGAAAATGGTGATTATGAAACATTTCAACCATATTTAGATTATAACAGTTAAATAGAATATAATACTAGACTTAAAAGTAAACCGTACTGTAAGATCAGAATCAGAATACAGAAGTACAAATCCACCTAATTGTAGATGATTTATACACGTACATATTTATATTTTTACATATATTTTTTAAGAGTTTAGTACTCTTTGTGAAGGGCTCGTCCGGCGAAGTACCACCACGCTTTTCTCTGCCGCCGAGCAGCGTTTTTGTGTTTGGGTGTTATTATTGTCACATGAGGCTTAAAATCTGTATGCCTCAAGTTGATGGACGCAGGGCAGTGTGTCGTAGAGCAGGTTCCTATCGTGCGTGACTTACGAGGCAATGCTTTGTTATAGGTGATGGTTATCACTTAACATCAGGTGGGCCATTTGCTTGTTCCATCAGCTAGTTTTATAAAAATAAGCTCGCGTCAATGGCAAATCTTCACTCATGCCCCTATTTACGGGACGCTATTGCGCCATGGATAGTTTAGATGGCCTAATTCACGAGAAAGAGATAGTCAATACGTGCCGAGCTGACAAAGCCACGGGTTGATTTGCAATGTTTTCCTTCGCCGTTTGAGAGAGCACAATAATTTTTCATCTTTAAAAATCCATAGCTCAAAGATACCAACAAAATATGAGTTTAAAAGAATATTTTAGGGTTAGTTTTGGTGTATTATGTCGAAAAAAGATCTTAAAGTGAACGAAAATACTGTAGAACTAATAAAACATCACCTATCACCCAGATGACCAGAGATCCTGAAAATTTCATTTAGAAACTTATATATTTACTAGCACGTCACTACACGACATTATTGCTCATAAGGAGCACAGAAGCTCATAAAGAGGATCTGTTAAGCTTTAGTGGATCACAGGACAAATGAAATATTTTCGGTACGCTACGAAGAAAGAGTTTTCAGCGCTTTATATTATGAACGCACGAGGATTCGGTAGGTGCTTATCTGAAGCGATTTTTCGCTTATATGAGTAAGGATCAACATTGCGTGGGAAATGGAACGCGCTCTGAATTATTTACTACTGAGTTTGTAGAATCTTTCTTGATGATGAACAGGAATTCTTGGTATATTTTTATTGACAGGCCTCACAGCTCAGATTCAGATTTGTGTGATTGAGATAATGATTGATATTTATTCAGCTTCTGGGGGTTTCGATTATAGAATACTAGCTGGTGCCCGCGACTTTGTCTGCGGGCACCAGACATATCACCAGGTCTGCGACCCATATATGTAAATCTAGCGGTTTTGGCAGCCTACGCCAGAATAGCTCGCAGATGGTAGATTTTTTCCTACTGACTTGATACTTATCGTCATATTTTGGACAATTCACACAATATCTTTATAAATTGTAGCCTATGTGTTATTGTGATGTATAAGCTATATTATTAAAGTTTCATTAATATCCATTCAGTAGTTTTTACGTGAAAGAATAACAAACATCCATCCATCCATCCATACTTACAGAATTAGTAGGATCTAGGCTTAACAAAAAAAAACTGACCAAACAAATCACATATTTATTTGTACTAACTATGGTTTAAATTAATAATTGTTGTTGGTTGTCCATTCTCTCCTCAACTTCTTGCAAGTATCGGCCACTCACAATGAGTTATTTAAAATTATTTGGTTAGCATTGTATACCCACTTACCTAGGTACTCATATACAATTTATCTTTTTACATCAATGAGTTTTTAAAACATAAAAGTGCTTTTTAATATTTCATCGACTGAATAAAATAATTTAGCGTTACTCCGAGTCTTGTGACATGCGAATCACTGAAAATACGCAGCACACTCATAATTTTTAATAAATATTTATTCAGCATTACCCCGATACGTGAGGAGATTTCCACCCGCTTCGGAGTCGTTGAATAGCGGAGTTCATGGCAACACAGGTCACATACTAGTATACCCTTCTGAGTTATTTTGCGCTACAGAAATCTATGAAGGTAACGTGTAGATTTTTTAAATTAGAAACAGCTTCACGACTTTGATCGTAGATATCCCCTTAGATTTTTTGGTACCAAGTACCAGCTCAAGATTTTTTGGGGGTGTCTAAGAGTAAGCAGGTACTCGAGAACACTGGTGGTCAAGTGGTAGCGGCCCCGCCTTCTGATCCTAAGGTCGTGGGTTCGAAACAGGTCGTGCACCAATGAGTTTTTCTGTTCAAAAATGTATCTTCACAATGCCAATACTCTCAAACGGTGAAGGAAAACATCATGAGGAAACCGGCATGTCGTAGAACCTAAAAAGTTATATAACCTGAGCGAAGTGCTCGAAAAGAGCCTCTTGAGGCTCACCTAAATTCCTTTCACCACACTATTTTGAAACAAACTAGTGACACGACAAGAGAGAGAGAGTACACAGGCAAGGATGCCTAAGTTGGTTTTCCATCCGTGAGAGGTTGCAAGCCTATTAGAATACTAACAGGTTTCCTTATGATATTCTCTATCTCTGATTAAGAGCACTGGTATTCCACTTATCCATTGGTGCATGACCAGATTCGAGCCCACGTTCCAATGGTGTAACACAATTGCACTCTTCACTTCGCTCAGTCGGAGGTTGAAAAGACAATCATCGTGATAGTTTCTTCGATTTTTTTCAATAATAAATTAATGAAAAAATCTTCGAAACGTTCGTATTTCCGTTGACTGTGAAAATATTAAAATGAGATGGAATTTATTAAAATCAAACAAATCTCATTTTGACTGTCCGCATAATTCTCGCCGAAACAAAGTTTCTTGGACGCCTAGGAATAAATTTTGAAAACGATTTGCGTCTTGTTTTTCAGCATTGATTTTTACCATGAAAGGTCAAGGTGAAATTAAAGAGTAGGAAGGTATGTGTGCTAGTCGAAGCAACTCCTTATATTATGTACTACTAGGTAACACCTAAAGTTTTGTTTATTCCTACTTATTAATATTATAAACGCGAAAGTTTGTAAGTATGGATGGATGGATGGATGGATGGATGTTTGTTACTATTTCACGTAAAAACTACTGAATGGATTTTAATGAAACTTTACTATAATATAGCTTATACATCAGAATAACAAATAGGCTACAATTTATAAAGATATTGTGTGAATTGTCCAAAATATGACGATAAGTGTCAAGTAAGTAGGAAACCATCTGCGAGCTATTCTGGCGTGCGCTGCCAAAACCGCTAGAGTTACACATGTACTACTCCACGCTAATATAAGCTACTCGAAATACTAATCTTGCGCAGACGAAGTCGCGGGCACCAGCTAGTCGTAAATAATAATAAAATACTTTAAATACAATTTTTGTGTATTACTCTTAAAGTTTTTTAAATTACTACGACTTACATAGTCGCATCGAGTGAATAAATCTATGCTTGATAATGGATTTACAACCATTATACCCACATTATTATTATTATCTCTCTACAAAATATCAGATGCAGTCTTGATAAACTCGAAACACTTACATTGGTTTATTACTAAATTTATAGAAACACTTTACGATCACATGCAAATCGTCTTTACAATTTGCACCTTATTTTTCCGATAATGTCATTAATGGGAGGGAAGAGCGGATAAGGGTTTGGTCTTCGTCCTTGATTACAAGTTCAAACTGAACCTTATTGCGATGGCGCTAGAGATGAAAATGTTTGTTTCTTCTGTTAGTTGATTGAGTTTGAATCCAATTCTGTAAACAGCTATTAGCGGCGGTGGCGATTGAATTATCCAATTCCTTACGGAGCTTTCTTGCAATTTCCTTATTTGGATATTCTATGATGGAAAAGTAAGTAATGGAAAAGCTGTGAACTACACTGCGATTCTGAGATTGTATTGAGTTTCGGTAACTGGCATTGGTGGCATGCGCGAGCTCGTTTTTCTAACCGATTTTGTATGGAGACCGATATAAAAACCCAAAAACCAAGTGTGTGTCTTAAGTAAAACTCAGAATGCACACTCGGGTTTTTGTATGGAGTCCTCACTCCTGTCAAGACTGCTTGACGTGATCGCTAGGGGCGCCTATTATGTTTCTAGACAAAACCGGCTGCTCGTTTTTCAAACAGATGTTGCATGGAGAGCGATATAAAAATCAAAATACAATACCCAAGTGTGTGTGTTCTGAGTAAAACTCAGAATACACACTCGGGTTTTTGTATGTGGTGAGGAGACTGCTCGACGTGATCGCTAGGGTCGCTTATTATGTTTCCAGACAAAAACGGCTGCTCGTTTTTCAAACTGATTCGGTATGGAGACCGATACAAATACCCAAAAACCAAGTGTGTGTGTTCTGAGTAAAACTCAGAATACACACTCGGGTTTTTGTATGTGGTGAGGAGACTGCTCGACGTGATCGCTGGGGGAATTTATTATGTTTCCATACTAAAACCGCTGGAAAAACGAGCTCGCACGTCACGGACGCCAGTGAGTGAAACTCAGAATACACACTCCGTGCAAATAAGACTCGCACGGCATGAACGTTAGTGAGTGGCTCAGAATACACACTCTGATTAGAATATACAATATTAGGGATTATGGATGGGAAATATGGCTTGCTAATATGACGACCTAGTTAAAATAATGGTCGTCTATTAATTACTAGTAACACCGTTGCTTGGGAATCCAAAGCAATATGAAATGGTTTATTAAACATATATCATAGATTTATTTATCAGCAAATAAGTATATTAAAATTAACCGGCTCTCAAATAGTTTATTTTGTAAAGATAGGTACTTAAGCAGAAAGACAAACAGGCAATTACCTAGTCTACCTCTTTATATAAAGCTTTTTTTATGGAGAAATGTTGCCTGCATTTCCTCTATGAAATACAAATTCTCAGGAAATCTCAACTAAATACTTACCTACCAAAAGATGCCAGTTTTATCTTCTTCCATATAAATGCCAAAGCAGTAATATTTTGCTAGTGAGAGAATTCCATTGACGCGAAAAATTACTCTCCATTTTTCTCGTCTTCAGAAATGTTCAGAGTAGCTCTGAAATCCTTATCCGCGTCAAATACTCAATAAGCTTTTTTTTACTTAATTAAGCTCTGAAGCTTTGCTTTGTAGGTAAATCGCTTTATTTATTATTTCTTATTTATTTTGTACTATTAACAGTTCCACTTGTAAATGCTCACTAGCATTAGTTTCTCCTGTACCTACTTTTTTACTACTACTTTTTTGTAACTTTTTTTATTTTTGCCCCTTAAAAAACCCCATATCAAATTTCATGCAGATCGGATCAACGGTTCTAAAGTTATCGCCAGACAAACATACATACATACATACATAAAATGCCAAATCGCCCAAGTTGAAACTAAGATCTTCGTTCGCTTCGCTCACTCGATCAATTACATTTATTTTTAGTGTAGGTAAAAGTGTAATGGCAAAAAGCATATACGCACCTACCTAATTTTTCTAGCGGCTCTTACATAAAAGGCATTGAAGAAATAATAGACATCATAAAATTAACAGTAAAAAAGTTATTTTGGAAGAAAACTTATTGTGGTTTTGCCGTTTTAGAGGTAAAAAAATAATGTTTTCTAATAAATGTTCGAGACTACAAAAAGTTCATTGCAACGCCATCTATTTCAACTCTGCGGAACTAATAGGATACAACATGAACTGAAGCTGGGTACCCTTTTGATATGGTCGACAAGTTAACTCGTACTAGTTCATATATACCTCACGTTATACCTTGCACAATCGTTTCTGGATGCTACTCATAGATGGCAGGGAAAGTAAATAGGTAGTAACATCATTCGAAATTTAAATAGGTAGTACCATAGAAACTAATATAGTGTATGTGGTAGTACATTACACTTTGCATACAGGCAAAAATATGTGGTGTTATAAAGTATGAACTTATTATGCCGGTTTGCGAATTAAATTTACAGAAAAGAGATCAAAACCTAATCTTTTATTTTAATATTATCTGAGTGTCTCTCGGTAGGATCATTTATTTTTTCAAAATAATGTTATAGTTATATAGTTATATAGTTCATCAAGGCTATTAACTTGTTAGCGCAGTTCAGCAGTTCGGTAAGCCTGCAGTTTCTACCTGAAGCTTGAAACAAGACTAGATACAGCTGCAATTAAATTCAATAAAGAGGCTTCTGACTGACTTTTATAACTGTATTACCTACCAAAACTACCTACCTACAACCCAGATATTATATTATATTCTGCTTACGTATTTACTGTTTTTTTTTGCAAAAAAAAAACATCTTTGTACACACTGAAAAGAATAAAATTAAACTTTTGCTGAATGGAATTAGTCCAACTAACTTGTCAAAGGAAATTTCGTTTTTCCCTCTTTATTTTGTTTGGACGTTTTAAATTTCATTATTATTCTTAGGTAAGCTAAACATTTGAGGTAAAATGGGTTGTTTCATTCAAACTCGTTTGTGATAAAACGTAGTGCGAGTGAAATAGGTATATTGCGTACGAAGGACGAAGGTATCTTGTGAGGGTGCGTGCGTGTCGTGTATGTTTAAAGAGTTGAGAACACGTCTCACAATCTTCAAATACTACCTATTTGGTAGGAAAACTTGAAAGACAAATATCATTTTGTCCCAAATTATACGTTATGAAACTTTGTTATTTGCGATTCTTCATAACTATATTTGGGTCAGCTTGCACAATGATCTGGTTTAATTATTATTTAGTTAAACACGTTCGCTAAACTAAACGAATAAGCGAAAACCTCATTTCAACTCTCCGATTGATTTGAGTTCGCTAATCAAGTTTAGCGGCTTATTTTTTCTTGTGCAAGACATTATACCTCTAAAAAAGACCTCATAAGCTTCCTAAATACGGTAATAAGGGCCTCGCTAATTTAAAAATGTGCGAGCGTATGTTGTTTGACGGTTGTCAGCCTCTTAAAACCTGGGCATCAGCAGGATAAATAAAACCCATGTTTAAATTCTTAAGGAAATCACAAAGATGTATTATAATATCCAAAAAGTTATAATCTGAGTGATTAGCAAACCATCTGCGCCGTCGGACCAAGGCGAAGATAAGAGCTAATGTGACTCTCGCTCGCACGTTTCGACATGTTGAAAGATATAAAATCACTAAACTCATTTTCGAAAAATCGCAATCAACCATTTTGTGTGCATCACATCAATCAATCACATTGCACACAGTTTACTAAAAAAAACATTTTGATCGATACATGTTTTCCTACTTTAAAGTTTGCTTTACTAGTTTTCGTACATAAGCAAACTTTTAAGTAGGAAAACTTGTATCGATCGAAATGAATTTTTTACTAAACTGTGTGCTATGTGTGCTATGTGATTGCACACAAAATGGTTGATTGCGATCTTATTCTTAAAGTCCGATTGCGCAGGTGGCTAGCACGGCCCCGTACCAAGGAGGAGGTCGTGGGTTCAAATCCCACTTGGATAATAACATTTGGGATATTATAAAAATAAAGTCAATGTGTCTGTCTACAATATTATGATCTTTAAATATGTGGACTTGCAATAAACAATTTTGGTTTACCGGCCATGGCTGGTTTTCTACCATTTAAGGTTAGTAAGTAGGTCTGCACAGGCAAATACCTACGTAATTAGGTAGTTTTATAACACGCTAGGAATTGGGTGTGTGACAAAAATACTTGATCTCCTAGAACCGGTGTAAGTACCTACTAATGAGTACTTAAATAATGATGTGTCCATAAATGATTAATGAATTCAGCCTTGAAAACAGGGTTTGAAGCCCACAGGTGTCTTATTGACGAGGTAGACTTATCTTGAACCAATAATAATAAAAATAATAAGAAATAAAAAACCGGCCAAGTGCGAGACGGACTCGCGCACGAAGGGTTCCGTACGCAATCTATAAAATCGGCAAAAAAATCACGTTTGTTCTATGGGAGCCCCCTTAAATATTTATTTTATTCTGTTTTTTAGTAGTATTTGTTGTTGTAGCGGCTACAGAAATACATCATCTATGAAAATGTCAATTGTCTAACTATCACGGTTCATGAGTTACAGCCGGACAGACAGACAGACAGACGGACGGACAGCGGAAAATGGTCTCAGTAAAAGGGTCCCGTTTTACCCTTTGGGTACGCAAGCCTAAAAAAAATGCCTTACTTTCAATGAAGGAGAGGTAATTCTAAAATATCATGTTATTTTATATTACGCCACAAGTACCTAACCTAAATAAAATAAATGCTTAAATAAATATTGGTGGACTTTCCACATAGGACTATCTCCAAACTAAGCAAAGCTTGTAATATAGGAACCAGATATTATAGCTGATATATTTGAACTTTTTGGATCAATCGATTTGATGTTCATTGTTGGACTTTCAACACAGCACTATCTAGCCCCAAACAAAGCCAAAGCTTGTCATATGGGAACCAGATAACTGATATGCTACTTATACTTTTTTTTGTAAATACATACTTATAATATTATATAACACCCAGACAGAGAACAAACATTTATATTCATCACACAAATGTTTGTTCTCGGTGGGGATCGAACCCACGGCCTACGGCACAGAAGGCAGGGCTAATACCAACTGAGCTATGAAGGCTGTAAATATTACGCCATACTTAATCTAATTATAATAAATAGCTATTGGTGGACTTTCCACATAGCACTATCTCCAAACTAAGCAAAGCTTGTATTAAAGTAACCAGATATTATTATGATATATTTGAACTGTTTGGATCAATCGATTTGATGTTCATAAAATGATAGGGATATATTTCTAAAGATGTGGTAGTAAAACTTGAACCATTACAAAATGAAAATAGAAATGAATTTGCCGAAGGTTTTTACGGTATCGTGGTTGCAGAACATTTTGACATAAAGTAAGTAGGTAATGGAGTTAGTTGTAAGTCGTAGTACGTTGGGGTGACCTTGACCTCTGCTGTAGCCTGTAATAAACTTTTATATTTTCTTTCTGCGGATCTTAAGAAACGGAATAATACTGGGGTTACCAAAAACAAACTTATGTTCCTAGACTTAAAGTCGAATATTGCGTACAGTACACCGCTTTTATAAATAAACTTATGACAGTTTTCAGAAAAGTTCTGTAGAAAAGATCACTTCAGGCAATTTGGAGACAAGGTCGCGGATAAAGATAAAAGGAACAATATTTGAATAAAGTATTTTGCTGAGCCAGTGAATGTTCTTGCTTAGTTCTTTTCATAGCACTTATAATAAAAACTGAAATAGCTTCACGACTTTGAGCCCCAGGCACGGTAGATATCCTCTCAGATCTCTAAGTACCAAGAACTAACTCCAGATTATTTGAGGACGTCTAAGGGGGTAGTCAGAGGTACGTCCAAACATTATGTTTGGAACATACCCACATTTTGCAGTACTTGGTATTCCATACGTGACAGGTTGCAAGACCATCGCCGCTGTTAGAATACTAACTGGTTTCCTCACAATGTTTTCCTTCACCGTTTAAGAGCTCTGGCATTGCAAACATAAATTTTTCGATAGAAAAATCCATTGATGAACGACCGGATTTGAATCTACGACCTTACGATCGCAAGGCGAGGTCATTCCCACTTGATAATTATTACCTACTATTTATTTATGTTTTTATAGGGCATGTAAAAGCTTAGTAGCCGATGCATAGCAGAGTTTATACTACGATGCACTTCAGAAAAAGAAGACAAAGGAAGTAAGTCCGCTGTGCAGGCCACAGTAACCTGATGCATCGAGTAATGAGGACGTGACTCTATCCGGCTGCCTTTGTGAGGGCGAGGTGTAAGATGACATGGATCTGGGTTAGTTGTTAGCTGTTCTGTACCCCAAGTACGAGTTGTGTTTACCATATTTGGTTTTTCGTTTTTCGTTCTTGTTCCATGTTCATTGCGGGTTTTGTATGAAGACGCGATAGAAGCATCGATACGGAACTTTATGTTGCAAGTATGATGAAAATAAGTACCCAAGCAACATGATCACGTGAAAAATGACGACAAACTCACGTCATCTTTGAAACAATGACGTCCTTCGCTATAGATGACGTGATAAAATGACGTGATTCGGAGCTATATGTCGTCGTTTGCTTTATATGACGTAATAAAATGACGTGTTTCGGAGCTATATGTCGTCGTTTGCTTTATATGACGTGATAAAATGACGTGATTCGGAGCTATATGTCGTCGTTTGCTTTATATGACGTGATAAAATGACGTGATTCGGAGCTATATGTCGTCGTTTGCTTTATAAGACGTCATCAAATAACGTGATTCGGAGCTATACATCGTCGTTCATTTTTTAAGACGTCATCAAATGACGTGATCCTACACTCTGTATCGTCATTCGCCTTTAATAACGTAATCAAATGACGAGACCCTGCGCTGGATATCGTCTTTCACCATACATAACGTCACCAAATGACGTGACCCAGCGCTGTGTATCGTCATTCGCCTTAAATAACGTCATCAAATGACGTGACCCTGCGCTGGATATCGTTTTACGCCTTATATATCGTCACCAAATGACGTGACCCTGCGCTGTGTATAGTCATTTGCCATAATGTACTGTTGTGTGTATGTTTCACATTTATTATATTATAGTATAATATACTGTACTATACTGTACTGTACTGTACTATACTGTACTGTACTGTACTATACTGTACTATAATGTAAAAACTGTACTATACTGTACTGTACTGTACTGTACTATACTGTACTATACTGTACTATACTGTACTATACTGTACTATACTGTACTATCCTGTACTATCCTGTACTATCCTGTACTATCCTGTACCGTACCGTACCGTACCGTACCGTACCGTACCGTACCGTACCGTACCGTACCGTACCGTACCGTACCGTACAGTACCGTACTGTTATAGTATTGTACAGTATTGGACAGTACAGTACAGTACTATAATATGCTATATTATACCATACTTATAATAAATGAGAAAGGTGATGTGAATCTTTGTTACCACGTTTCTCCGTAACTTATTTTATTTAGATGAAATTTGAAATGAAGATAGTTTAGGTTCTAGAATAATACATAGGTTGATCTATATTTAAAATGAATCTCTGAGGGGGTTTAAGTTTACAGGAATATTATTATTCCTTGTTCGATTCACGCAAAACCCGGTATAAATAAATTACAAAGTAAATAATTTATCACGGGGGTGTGCAATTCTGCTTTTTTTCTAGCCGTGCATGCTGTTTGGAAAGCAAAGCCAAACTACCTACTGAAGGAATACAACGAAAGACCAGGCGGTATACATAATTATGACTATAGCCTGTTGAAAAAAATAAAAAAGTACGGTTTATTGTTTGACATTTTATATGGCGGGCATCGGGTATCACAACAGTAATTAATACATAATTTTGTGAAAAGTTTTCATTAAATTCCTAGGGGTTAGTAGGTATGTACGTGGTTGCTGAAGAAGAAACGAAGAATGAGGAGATTGCTGTAAACGTGGTCATAGTCTCATCAGTATTGCTTACGCCAAGAAAGTTAGAGAGTTTCTGGCCCAATTCAAAGTTTTCTGCTATATTTATCAAACTTTTAGTAAAACAAACATCCAGCAGAAGATGGCCTATCATACAATTGAGGCGGAATTTTTACGATGACTAGTAAGTATGATCGAATTATTACTACCTAGGTACATAATTATTGTTCACCAGTTTCTGGCATCTAAAATATTTTAGGTTAGTCAGTAAATATTTGTTGGGTTAAGTTTATCTTTGTAAAATGGAATATCTTCACAACAATGATTCCAGTATTTTGTCCGTAGACTTTGTTAGTGTACAAAATGCACGTGACAGGCCTTGACTAACAGTTTTTAACTACAGTATGCCTGCATGTCCTTTCGTTTAATTATAATGATATAAGTACTTTAAAAATAAACATTACTATTTTACTTTTTTTTTTAAGGTTCAGTCCAACCATTTCTGTCTACTGATGGTGATACAACAAGTATTACACCTACGCATAGAGGTAAAGTATTATCTACCTATATTTTTTTTCATTATGTTTATATTGGCTTAGTTACAATCTGATAGAGGTGTTTACTAATAACATTATAATTTTGTTTTTAGTGCCATAACAACCGTTCATGCCTACTGAAGAACTAGTTAGTGTTAATACTACACGTACACAATAAAATTGAGAGGTAAGTCTTTGTCTTCATATGACTTTTTTATCACATTGCCTGCCCAAAACATAGAAGATCTGAGAGAATAAAAATATGCACAAACCTATGGCTAATGATATGGCAGCTTCCATACAAAAATGTTCGAATTCTTTTGTAGTGTGTGGGTTCGAGACAATATTATAATGTGACTGCTGGGTTTTATTTAGTTAAAAGAAAATTATTATGTGTTTTAGGGTCATCACAATCATCGTTGTATACTGAAGAATTAAGAGTTCCAACAACGCATCATACCAAATTAAAAGGTGCCATGCCTGCAGATGGCTTTTCTGCAACTACACAGCATTGGAAGTTTGAGTGGTAGAATGTACTTAATATAATTACTTAATTGGTTTAATTATAAGAAAGTATTTTAAGGTGTGGAAATGTAGTGAATTATCCATGAATTTTGTTGTGAACATTTTTTGTGTAATTTTACCCTATTAAAACTTATTGTCTTACTAACCTACCTATTGTGTTTGTTTTTTAGATGAGTCCAAACTCAGGACGTAATATAAAGTTGTTTGAGAAGACGAATACGGCCGGCAACATACGTCAGGTTTCGCATCGGGTTCCTCGATCAGGTTACCGAATACGGGCACCCGACGGGAAACCCGATGCAAAAACCTGACGTATCTTGCCACTCTACGACGACATTAAGACGTTACAGGTGACGTCAAAATCTCGTCAAAATTGACGTAATTTAAGACGTGATTGTCACGATGAATACGACGATATTTTAGACGTTACAGTTCACGTCAAAATCACGTTAGTTAATCACGACAAATTTGACGCCATTTATGACGTGATTGTCACGACGTATACGACGACATTTTAGACGTCATCGTTGACGTCAAAATCACGTAAGCTAATCACGTCATTAATGACGCACTAATTTGTGACATCCTCACGTCAAAACTGACGTCTTAAATGACGTGATGCGACGTCTTTCGATGCCGTAAAATTCACGTCATTATTCACGTGACCATGTTGCTTGGGGTAGCTACTACTTATTTTCATCATACTACATAAAGTTCCGTATCGGTATCTCTGTCGTGTCTTCATACAAAACCCGCAATGAACACGGAACAAGAACGAAAAACAAAAAACCAAATATAGTAAACACAACTCATACTTGGGGTACTGTACGCAAACCCTTAGTGGCGAACATTCACTTAGGTACCCACCGACATCATTACCTAGATAGTTTCACAGGAAATATATTTTTTTTACTACTTGTTGATATAACATAGATTTAAGAGTAGTAGAGCTCTTTGTGAAGGGCTCGTTCGGGGAAGAACTACCACCACGCCTTTTTCTGCCGCCAAGCAGCGTTGTGTGTTTCGGTTTGAAGAGTGTGGTTGTCGGTGTAATTACTGGCACATGAGGCTTAACATCTGTATGCCTCAAGTTGATGGACGCAGGGCAATACATCGTGCTATCGTGCGCGACTTACGAGGCAATGCTTTGTTATAGGTGATGGTTACCACTTAACATCAGGGGGGGCATTTGCTTGTTCCATCAGCTGGTAGTATAAAAAAAAGAACAAGCATATTGCCCACCTGTGTTAAGCGGTAACCATCACCTATAATGAAGCATTGCTTCACAAGTCACGCACGATAGGAACGTGCCTAACGATGAACTGCCCTACGTCCGTCAACTTGTAGATGTTAAGTCTCATGGCCTGTAGCAGTTTTTATTTTCATATTCTGTTAGAGCATTGAATACAGAACCATCTGTTAGAGAGTTAAGTTGGCAGATAATCCAATTCCAATTTTCTCCAATTGTTCAAATCCAATTGTTCTTCCTCACTCGAGGATCTTCTATTCAGCTATGATATCTAGTGAGAATGGCAGCGTTTTTCTCTATGTAATACTGTTGTATAGTCATCACTAAAGGTAGGTACCGAGCTTTTACCTAAATTATATACCTATGCTATATCTCATATACAACGACATTAAAGTTCGTTATAGGTATTATGAGCTTTTCCTGAGTGTGCGATTGATAACATAATATAACATTGTGATGGTTGCCTATCAAAACCCAAAAAAAATATATTCGGAATAATATTAACGGTCAAACAAAGTATAGTACAGTAATTGTTTATTTTAATGAATTTTAAAACAATGCATTATTTTTTCGGAATTAAGATTGATAAATAAATCTGTTCCTTTGTATAATACATCTGACTAGTGATGAAATAAAACTAAAATTGGGATTTTGGAATGTACTACATAATATGTATATTTACGGTCTAGCGAAAAATATGGCAAACAATTTCTGGATTAATTAACTCCCTGGATTTCATTTTTCGAAATTAAGATGGGCGAAAAAACCTTTTTCCGAATTAACATGGGTAAAAAAGTTACAAATTTCAGAACTTGGAAATCTCGGGGATCCAAAGCCAAGAACCTTATAGCTTTAATCTCAAAAGCGTCATGTATCATATCAGGCAGCTACCGTGTCATATCATCGATCAAACCCGACGCAGAATGTCTTCAGCGGTCACGGATCTTATCTGGATCTTGGAAGAATTTTACGTCATTACTTATAATAAATATTGGTGGTCTTTCCACACAGTGCTATCTACCCCCATATTAAGCCAAAGCTTGTAATATGTGAACCAGATAGCTTAAATATCACATTTATTTAATTGTTTATTGCACCAAATAAAGTTTGTGCAAAAGGAGAGCTTAATGCTAGACAGCATTTTCTAACAGCCAGCCTGGTGAATGGTGAAGAACAAGAGGTTGGCATACTTAAACTAAAAGAAACAATTTGGTATAACATTTCCTAAAACTATATTCTAAATATACATATACTTTTTTTGTATAAATACATATTTCATAAATAAAAGACCGAAGTGAACAAACATCTATGTTTATCACACAAATGTGGGGATCGAACCCACGGCCTACGGCGCGGAAGGCAGAGCTACTACCAACTGAGCTGTGAAGGCTGTCATGGCTTTGGTCATTATTATTTTCATTACAAGGGTAGATGTCCAAGTATACTGTTTAATATTGCGGGCAAAAGTTTTCTCATAATTGGACCGTCCCAAGAGTTAAATTAACAAGAAAATACTCGCTCAGCAAAGTTCAAAGCTACAAGGAGTAGTAGATATTATAGCAGTTTAAGTGAAAAAAGTCGAAAACGTAAATACTACAAAATTTCTAGGAATTAATATTGATCAAAAATTAAACTGGAAACCACATATAGAAAATCTTTGTAAAAAAATAAACAGTCTTGCGTATGTATTATATAAACTATCCCCAGTGGTTAACGAGGAAGCTCTACTAACTGCTTACCACGGCCTGATTGCGTCTAATATCAGATACGGTGTAATCTTTTGGGGCAACTCCACCGATGTTGACAAAGTCTTCAAACACCAAAAAAGGTGTTTAAGAGCAATGTTTCATCTTAAGTTAACAGATTCGTGCAAACCTTATTTCAATAGGTACAACATCTTAACTATTCCTTCGCTGTATATTTTTGAAACGGCCATGTATGTCAGACACAATCCAGATCTGTTTTGTCGGCTGTCTGATGTCGTTCATCGTAACAGACGAGACCAATATAAAGTTTGCGTCCGTAAATCTAAAACCTCGCTAATGCGCAAAAGTGTTTTTTGTATGGCTCCACTCATCTACAATAAACTTCCGTTATCATTAAGAGAACTTCACACTTCGATGTTTCAGAGGAAGCTGAGAACTATTTTAGCTGATAAATGTTATTATAATATCAATGAATTTATGTCAGACAACATACTGACTAACGCAATTATTTCTTAATTTGTCCAACAATTATTTTCAAGTTTAAAATTCCTTTGACATTTTATCTTCATTTTGACTATCATTATTCTTATATTCATTTAATAATAATCATAATATATTTTTTTTATTTTGACATTTTTTTCTATAATTATTCTAATTTTATATAATTTATTTTACTTGTTTATAAATTTTAATTTTGCATGCCCTTAAACGGTATAAGTACATTGGCTCATATAAAAATATTTAACATCTCATTACATGTAATTCTGCAAATAAATATACTTTGACTTTGACTTTGACTTTGAAGTGAAGTTAGATAATTAACTGAGCTTAAGCCACCAACTAGTCTGATGATTTTTATTTGTCTATTAAATTTAATAATTACGGATGAAACCTAATTACATTCACTTAAAATAATAAACAAAATATAAAAATCACAATAAAATTAAAACTGGCATATCGAATAGAAAAACTACTGCTGCTCCTCAGTATGGCGCCACTGAAAACCAGCGCTGTAAGTGCTTGAGCTCTTACAGCAAATGCTGAGTGGTGGCCTTTTTTGTCATCAAAAATGTAACAGCTTTTTTGTAAATTTTGATTTTTAACAGACAAAATAAAGATTTTTCTATTCTATTCTATTCTAAAAAAACCCTTAGGTACACGATTGGATTCGACCTTAGGATAGAAAGGAGGATAGAAATTGCTACCACTAAGCCACTTTGCTCTTGTTATTTTCGTATTATTAAGTTATAAGTTACTATTGACTAAGATATCATTGGTATTATTTTTTTATCTACATCTACACTAATATTATAAAGAGGTAAACTTTGTATTTTTGTATTTTTGTGTTTTTGTATGTAACGAATAGGCTCAAAAACTACTGGTCCGATTTCAAAAATTCTTTCACCATTAGAATGCTACATTATCCCTGAGTAACATAGGCTATATTATATTTTCAAAATAATCAGGGATCCTTACTAAAACTTCAATAATGTAACCCAAGGTGGAAAACAAAAAACCTTACATCGCGTGCGCTGCGAAAACTATTGAAGATAGAACAAAATAATGTACTACGATTTTGTAGAACACGTCATCATCTACAAAAAATGTCGCGACAGCATATGTCTAACTATTATAGTTATGTCACAATAAGTGTTCTTTTATTATAAAAAATTAATTGAAATGCCTCCGCTAGAAAATGTATGAAATAAGTAGACGCGAGGCTCGAACCCACGGTTTAAGTTTATCCTAAAATGTTCAAAAAATTTATGACCACCCATGCGAAGCTGGGACAGGCCGCTAGTTATTCATAAATTAGAGTACATGTACATACACATAAGTATATATTACATTTTTAGGGTTCCGTACCCAAAAGGTAAAACGCAACCCTCATGAACCGTGATAGTTAGACAGTTGAAATTTTCACAGATGATGTATTTATGTTGCCACTATATCAACACATTATACTAAAAAACAGAATAAAATAAATATTTAAGGGGGCTCCCATAAATCGAACGTGATTTTTTTGCCGTTTATATAAATAATGGCACGGAACCCTTCGTGCGCGAGTCCGACTCGCTCTTGTCCAAGTTACCATTCATTATTGAAGAAAATCTCATTCTTGTGCCTTAGTTACACGTTTGAACACGTATACACGTAGGTTGTATTTTGCCGTGTCTCTAGTAACAATGTGCGTAGGGCACGAATTCTCAAGATTTCCTTTGTAAGCCCGTACTCAAAGCTTTTTAGAAAATATAAGACGTCTTCGTAAGATGGATGAGAGAGATGAGACACGACATGATTGAGGATATAAACCTATAAAAAAGTTTTTTGTCAGAAGCTTCATTCGATTATATTTTTTGGCAATATTACCGGTTTTTGCCTAAACCTGCGTGCTTTTTTATTTTTATTATATTTTTTTCTTGGTTTTTGAAGAAGTTCATGGGTTCAAATCCCACTCGGATAATAACTTTTAAGATATTATAAAAAATAACATAAAAACTTTGCGTGTTTTTTTTCTTGCGTTTCTTTATCGTGAAGGATTGAACAGCAGATATGCCTTTGTTTTGTGCTTATAACATACTTTATAAATAATACTATACTTTCATCTTTTATCATTACAAAAACTAAAGTAACTGTATGTATACAAGGTGTTCCAATACTTGTGTTTAAAAACTTCAGGGGCTAAAGTATCCATCAATACGAATAACTTTTTCTAAGGAACCAACACTGTAAACGCGTAAAAAAACAGCCGTTTCATACATTTTAGCCAGGTAGGTATTTAACTTTTGTGCTACTTTAGCAGGTACTTTAGCCCCCTGAAGTTTCTAAACACAAGTATTGGAACACCTTGTATAGGTAGGTACCTAATGTTTTTTGTAGATAAAGGTAGTAGACGCCTAGCTGATGGTGCTTATGAAAATCTCTCAGTATTTTAGCAATCAAAATACCAAAACCTCTATTTACCAAGTAATCGCAGCCGCTGCGTGTCGTAAAATACCAATGCACAGATTGTCTAGCAGTTACTATCGCAAGACGACCACGGAATATACAGTAGTTTCTAGATACTCTCACAAAGACCACAGAATAAGCAGTTATATACTCCTACTACACGAGTCAAAAGCTAAAGTCATAGTTACTAGCTGCCATACCACAGAATAGCTATAAGTTAGTAGCGGAAAGTACAAAGAATAGCTTACAGTTAGTGGACGCGTTACGTATCGCAATCAGCTGAGTGGAATGCCTTGATCAAGGCTGCGCGAGCGCATGATCCCTATCGTGTTGCAGATGCAAATACCTTAATACCGGTTCGTTTGAAAGGGATTGGAGGTTTTGTTGGTTATAAAATTGTTTGTATCAGTCGTACTCGTCAGTTTGCAGTGTTAATAAGCCATTTAGATAAAAAAAGAGGATGTATTCCTTGCGTAGGCGCACACTAAGGAATTTTTGGAGGATAATGACGTCAAATTGTAATATTCTCCTCAACAAATAATAAAACATAAAAGTCGTTCGTTCGTGTGCACTTTGATATCGTTTTATTTTTCTTATACTACTGAGTAAGCAAACAGCCCTACATCAGGTGGGGTGTAGGCTTGCTTCCTGTTTGTTTATTTGTTTGATGGAAAGCTATCACTAAGCGGCTACACTATTTATTTATTAGTTATTTATTTATTTATTACTGTTTAGTTATTTCATAAGTGAATAAGTAAGTTAAATTTGAAAAATAAAAAAAAACACTTCTGTTCTGGGGAAGAAAAAAAGGTTTTGCCAAAGGAGTTCAACTTTCAGAAAGTAACCACCCACTCTACATTCCCGGGCATTCCACTTGAACGAATTCACTAGTCATAGTACATGAAGCGTGTCATGTGTCATTTTCAAGGGATAGTAACGATCACACGCAAGCTGACGCGTAAAGCCCCGTATTCATGGTAAACATTTGTTTAGCAACAAAGTTGAATCAACGTGTTGCGGAGTTGCTGTCAAGATGTTGCTGGCAGCACTGCGTGTTGCAGAGTTGATAGCGTCATGTTGACAAGCTCTCGCCCGACGAGCGTAAACATCAGTTTTGCGAAAATTGTTGACGTGTGTGAACGTGTTTGCAACAAATCCTATACATCAGATACAGAGAACACAACAACACTACCTCCTCGGGCAACATTTTAACGCAGACTGGCGTGTGGACAACCTGTATTGATTTAAACATAGTTGCTAGCAACATTCTCGCCGCTCACCAACAATGTTGATCAACTGTTCCTAAACAAATGTTTACCATGACGGTCGAATGTTAGCCGGTCCACAGAATAGTTAATAGTAGGTACTAGCCGGTGTCGTCGCTCAACCATGCGTAGACGGGTGCTACTCTAAAAGTCTTAAAAGTGTTTGTAATAAAATGAACGGTAGTGCTACAGTCAGAAATGTAACGATAGGTCACTTCTTCTTGTCGTGTCACTAGTTTCTTTCGAAACAGTGTGGTGAAAGGATTTTAAGTGCGCCTCAAGAGGCTCCATTCAAGCACTTGACACATGTTATAGAACTTTTTAGGTTCCACGACATGCCGGTTTCCTCACGATGTTTTCCTTCACCGTTTGAGAGTACTGGCATTGTGCAACGGAAGGTACATGTATTTTTTTCAAATAAAGCAAATTGGCGTTAAAACCTGGAAGGTTCTGAAACATGCTGAACTTTTATCAAAATGTAAAAAAAAGGAAAAATCTGCTTTCATTTATTTTATGAACCAAAATGTTTATTTCTATAAAATTTGTCCTATGAATAAAAATGTTGCATTTCTTTCACAGTGACCCCGACGTACGTACACTTCTCTTATCTGTGGTACACGGGACTTAGAAGACCCACGCGACCCTATCGTTGGACGGTAACCGCCGACATGGTAATGGCCAATTTCCAACCTGCGCTTGTATGTAATTAAACTTCATGTTTGAAATGAGCTTACGTAAGGGACATGTTTGTCAATAAAGTCAAATTCAAAAGGTATGCAATAAAATCACAAGGATCACTTTGAAACGTCTTAGAGCTAGGTGACTATAGTTGCAAGTTCCACGCGACCAAAGCCTAGAAGAACAGTACCCCAAGTATGAGATTTGCTTACGACATTTCGTTTTTCGTTTTACGTTTTTGTTCCGTGTTCATTGCGAGTTTTGTATAAAGACGCGATAGAGATACCGATACGGAACCCGCAATGAACACGGAACAAAAACGAATCGTTTTCGCTCCGTGCTCATTGCGGGTTTTGTAAAGTTCCGTATCGGTATCAATATCGCGTCTTCATACAAAACCCGCAATGAACACGGAACAAAAACGTAAAACGAAAAACGAAATATCGTAAGCAAATCTCATACTTGGGGTACAGGCAACAAACTTACGGCTTGGTCCCTACCGCTCTTTTGTATTTTTGTAAAGACTGTTATTGCACGCAAACCAGATAAAAATGCTGTAGAAAAACAATGATATATCCAGTTATATAATTATATACTAAACCTAGTTTAGATTACTGGACTGGTTACTGTTCACTAGTGTTAGATCACTAAGGTGGGTAAAACATCGTGAAGAAACCGGCATGTTAAAAGTAGCCACCCCTGTCTGCACCCTGTCCGCAAAGTTCCTTCTCCTTTCAGTCTTGTGCTTCTTAATGAAGTTGGTTACATTATGGCTATTTTCTATGCATAATGCACCAATAAGGGTCAGGGGTTGGTGCCAAGAATCAGCTCTTTAGAAGAACTTAACACACTCTAATAATAAAATTATCTTTATTAGGCGAGAACGCTTTTTTTATACAACTATCTGACGGAACACGCACCCTACGATGCACTGTCCTGCTTCCACCAACTTGAGGCATACAGATGTTAAGCCTCATGTGACTGCAATTACACCGGCAACCACACTCTTCAAACCGAAGCACAGCAACGTTGCTTGGCGGCAGAAAAAGGCGTGGTGGTAGTACTTCCCCGCATGAGCCCTTCACAAAGAGGTCTCCTACTCTTAAAACGAAACCATCATATAGCAATCGTTATCATTGTTATATAATCACACCAAACGCCTTGGATTAGTATACTCATGCTTTAAGTTTATTTTTTAACTACGGATGGATCGAACCAACCTACAGCGCAGAAGACTACAGAGTCACTAGCACCTGAGAGTGTATCTAAAAAGGTTTAATCTTACCAAAACTGTCAACATTCAATGACATCAAGTCCTAGATTTCCACGGCTAAGGTATTATATAAACGGTTTAAACTAAGCCAGCGGTGCACACAACCGATGCCAGTTAACAGTATTAGGGTACTAGTTACGCCACCACTGAACCGTATACCGTACCCGATTAACTCGTGTCTATCTATCGACAGACAAGTTGTTGATAACCCCGTTTAGAAGCAACATGAAACCACTGTACCTACCAATAGATAGTTTTGATGGATTGCAGCTGGTAAATAGGGGATAGATGTAACGGTCCGTTAGAGATATTTTGTTATAATCACACTCGTAAACAAAAATTGTATCTGTGAGGCAGTTGTAACTGAAAACCAGCACTGCTTCGCCTTGGCAGAGCTTTTAGCTCATCCTTACGCTGGTCATCCACACTGATAGGGTATGCCTCCTTTAAATAAATAAATAAATATAGGTGGATAGGTTGATAGTGGTATGTGGAAAGCACACCACTATCTAGCCCCAAACTAAGCGAAAGCTTGTCATATTATGGCTCCAGATAGCTGATATAATACTTAAATACTTTTTTTTGTAAATACTTAACTTATAATATATAGTAACACCCAGACAGAGAACAAACATCACACAAATGTTTGTTCTCGGTGGCGATCGAAACCACGTCTTGAAGGCAGAGCTACTACCAAATGAGCTGTAAAGGCTGTCAAACACCTGCAGCTTTATTACTGCCCTTTATTACTGTTGTTTTTATCACATACATTGAAAATTAACCTATGCTAAAATTCTGTAGTTAGGCAATTGCATCAACGTAAAACGGTGTAAGTATGTCTAGCACCAATCTAGCACAATAAACGTGGTACCTAGTGGTTTCTATAGGTAGGTATGGTTGTTGAGGTCAACGGTAAAACGAGCCAGCCCATTAAAGATGGCCCAGATTATGAATATGAGCCATCTTATCGGATGACCTCGGAAATTGATCGGATTGCATTTCGCCTGCAGGGGAGACGCCTCCCAAAATTATATGCTCTCGGTTGCGGCAATGTAGTGATAAATAAAGGAGAATGTATTAATCGTACATTCGCTATCGGTATTTGAGTTACCGTTAAAACATGATAAATTAAAAAGTTGAAAACGCAAAACGACAATAAGAGCCTTTTTCATAATAACAGTAACAAGGATTAATAAAATATTTTTGACACAAAAGAATGACAACAGTTTTATTAGCCTTATAAAGGTTATACGACTTATAAATACGAGGTTACGTCCTTTAGGTAAAACTCTCTATAGTAATCGAAGGACATGGTCAATACTTGCACCTGACTAAGCCGTAGGTTTCTTCACAATGTTTTCCTTCAGCTATGATAGCACTTAGAAGGTACTGCGAAAATGTTTAACGAAGTTTTTTTCTGTAATTAGGCTTAGCGGATGTTTATCTAAATTCATGTATCAGACATAGGGCAATGAAAATGTATTATATTATAAACAATCTAGAATAGATGCCTTGAATGATCTCTTTATTTATCGAAAGACTAAGAATTTCAAAAGTCTCTTGTGAAAGAGACTAGAAGTCAAAGCTGCTAACAAATAAGTAAAGAAATAAATAAAATCACTCACAACTTTACCGAGTTCAACCACAGAGTCTACTTGCTAAAGTCGTACCACATATACAGAACCATGATTCTATCTGGTACGATGCGGCTAACATACTGATTATAATAAAATTATGGCCCATTTACATCTAATTCTTTACAAATTAAAGGGACCTTCCTCCTTGTGCATCCCTTTGGAGCTCATGGTTTTAGCCGTAAAATGTCGACTACTGAACACTGGCCTACACTATAGATTTTAAAGCAGCCGATTTTGTGTACCCAAGCCAGCACCCAACGACTTCTAGCAATCTTCACTAGCTTATCTGTCCGCCTAAAGCAGGGGTAGTTACACCGGCAGTGCCATACAAAAAGGGTTATTTTGGCAACAAACACAAGGGCACCAACTAGGTAAGGACTTCGGCTCGAAAAGAGCCTCTTTGAGGTGCACTTAAAATACTTTCTCAACACTGTTTAGAAAGAAACAAGTGACACGTTAAGAAGAAGAAAGACTTCGGCATGGGCTGTTGTCAGGGAGAAACAGATCGGCTAGGCGAGACTCTTCAGAAAGAGCGTTAACGGGGAAAGCGTCATCGACCCTGCCGGCAGGATAAGTGTAAATGTGGCGTATTACCTGTGTCCGGGTTCGATGAAGCGATTACCAGTAAATTAATTAACCACGCTTCATTTAATATTAATAAGAAGCAAATTACAAACTATTAGCGACTATATAACATTAGTAACTTTCTTATTTTAAAGTCCTGGATATTGGATTGGTCAGTCGAATCGTGCGGTGCTAGATCAGACAGGCAAGTTTTATATTACAAGTCCCTGAAGCCATAGTAACACTTGAGCGTTGCTTGGACAATATTGACACAAGTGCAAGGTTTCGGTAGACAGTCGGCAGGAACCTATTTGTGCTGTCGCAACCCTGCTTTGATGTGTTGAATGACTATGAATTAAAGTTTGCGTAGCTGGGTATGGATGTATGTAACATTTACATGCATGGCGGTAGTAGTGCAGAGCGCTATAGGCTTTGTCATGGCAGTATCAGTGTAATATGTATGACAAAATTAAATGTATGTATATGTCTACTTCTACCGGCAGCAGTTCAAAAGACCCAAGTTGAAAGAATGCTGTAGTTCATGTTTTTTTTATTCCCTAAAAAAATAAGGAATTAATAGTTCGTTTGTTTAACCACGAAAGTATCGAGTATGTTTCGCTACTAATAAGCTATCCATAACTCGTTTGCGAATTTTTATTATACATGTAATGGTTTAATAGTACTAAAAATGTTGGAATGTGCGAGCAAGAAGTACCCTAGTCAAAGTCAAAAAGTATTTATTCAATAAAACTGACAAGGATCACTTTGAAACGTCTTAAAGCTAGGTGACTCTAGGTGCCATTTCCACGCGACCAAAGCCTAGAAAACAGGCAACAAACTTACGGCTTGGTTTCTACCGTTCTTTTGTATAATCCTTGTTACAATACACCTATATAATACAATGCTCTAGACCGTGCCAGCGTCTTATGTGTAAGTAATGAAGTAACTACCGAATTTCCGTGTAATAATTAATCTGACATAAGTGTGAATTTCTCAAGAACGGAATTAAAGAAAGCAACATTTCGGACTACACTTGTTCTGTTTCCCATCGTAAACAGCATAATACTTTACACCCTTTGTTTCATGCTAACAAAGTATTGACGTAATTGAGTTCTCACAAACTTACATAATTTCAAAAATGGTAATTTGAAACCAGAACGCCGGTTTTGTAAGTTCAGACCATAAGCCTAACTATACCCAATCAATTACTCCTATGACGTCATCACATCAATTTTAGTAATGTCGTGACAAAATATGTATACCACAAGATCAAAACTTACGTGTTCTATACAACGTGACCGTGCTTTGTTATGGAAAATTATAAAACAGGATAATCATGTCAATATATCTACGCCATTGAAAAAGCAATAAAGGAAACAGAAGCTCTATTATTTAATATAACTTTTTTGCAAAAAAAACTACTTCAAATACACTGAAAATCATCAAAATTGCTTAATTATTGGCTGGAAAATCGCGTAACAAACTTACAAACAAACATAATAGTCTAGTTGCGAACCTTCAGCATTTATTTATTTGGTGGCTGAAAAAATTTTTTGGTTCATAGGTTAAATGATTTCATAGTGTTTTTTTATGACTAAAATTATAATGTATTGAACAGAAGTTGTTTTGAATAAATTTTAAGAGTAGTAGAGCTCTTTGTGTAGGGCTCGTCCGGGGAAGTACTACCACCAGCATTTTTCTGCCGCCAAACAGCGTTGCTGTGTTTCGGTTTGAAGAGTGTGGTTGCCGGTGTAATTACAGGCACATGAGGCTTAACATCTGTATGCTTTAAGTTGATGGACAGTGTATCGTAGGGCACGTTCCTATCGTGCGTGACTTACGAGGCAATGCTTTGTTATAGGTGATGGTTCCCAATTACCATCAGGTGGGCCATCTGCTTGTTCCATCAGCAAGTTATATAAAAAAAACCAACCGTTTGACATGTAAAAATACTTTAAGGGGCTGACAACTATCAAACAACTTCTCGCTCGCACGTTTCGACATGTTGAAAGATATAAAATCACTAAACTCATTTTCAAAAAATCGCAATCAACCATTTTGTGTGCAATCACATTGCACACAGTTTAGTAAAAATTTAATTTTGATCGATACAAGTTTTCCTACTTAAAAGTTTGCTTATGTACGAAAACTAGTAAAGCAAACTTTTGAGTAGGAAAATATGTATCGATCAAAATGAAAATGAGTTTAGTGATTTTATATCTTTCAACATGTCGAAACGTGCGAGCGAGAGTCAAATTAACTCTTGTCTTCGCCTTAAGGCCGTTGTGATGGTCTAGATTTTGGTTAACACGCTTTTATTTTTTAGATAGATAAGATACGCGCGCTTCTAATAAAAATATCATAGTAAGGGTTCCAATAAACCTTTCAAATTAGAGCATTCTTATATCATGGCTATCAAAGGCTATGTGAGATTGCGTAACGGCGATACATCACTTTCTCCACATAGTTATCGGACTGGCTTTTATTGAGGTCGGGTTGACTCAGCCGCCTTATGTATTCCGATAGCAGAGTTCTAAGCAATCCACTTACAAAGTCAGTTAATTATATTACGTCACGCCTTTATAGATAGAAGAATAATTGGTTATGTAAGTGGTTTTGCTTCTCAAGGTCATAGCTTGTTCATTTGTTATTAAATAATGCAAACTTTTTTAGAATTTAAACTCAAATAAAATTGCTGCGCCCTCACAGGGTACATGACAATTCTAAAGCTAAATTAAACCCAAGCTAATAAATAAATATGAATAAACATAGTAACAGGGAGTAGGTACAAGACCTACACCCTGTTGTACTTATTTTTAACCTTACGCTTTTGGCCTTTACAAAAATCATGTCATCACCATTACAAACTTTTACCATTCACCTGAATGCCTTACACGTGATCTGAGTTTATTCTCGACCTTTTTAAGAACTTGAACGCATTGGGCGGCCATGGCCGTGGCTGGTGGAGACCAGCTCAGAGCTATGATCTTCTTGTTCGCTCATCTATTCTATCCAGATGTTATAAAGTTTGGCAGAATTAGAGTTTATTAGTTTGATACGTGATGTATTATTATGTATAATATTATAGGGCAGTGTAGTATAGCCCAGCGACAAAGTCCTTGAAATCAATTAAAAAAAAAGACCTCTTCTCGATCCGTCATTTTGACAAACAACCATACCAGTGACAAGTGGAAATAAAAAAAGTTTTTATTCGAGTTTGTCACATCACCTCAAGTCGGGCTGTCATACGTAATATTCAGCGATTGCTTAGCTGTCATAAGTTAATGATCCAAAACCCAACAAGAATATCACGAAAACATAAAATCATTGAATCTATCAAACGGGCTGTCACATTGTGATTTCGTAATACCTACTTTTGTAATACAATTTTTGGGGAATCAATGTGGTTTGTTCAATTCAAAAGTAAACCGGTGGTTAGGTGGTTTTGGAGAAACCGCCACCATTTACCTACTTCAAAATATGACTTGACTAAAAACTTTTAAAATATAGCACTTGAAGAATTACCAAGATGAAATGAATTTATTACCAAGAATGTCAAAATAAAGAGCTATCAATGGGCAAAGAACCTTTGGTAGCCTCCTGCCTGGTCGTCTAATGCTCATGTAGCCAACTCGTGGTTCTTTACAATACAAAATTAAAGACCTTTTTACGTGTTGTCGTAAACCACGAATCCCTTTTTTAGGAATTCTTCAAAGGTATCAGGCGACCGAAAGAAACCGCAGTAAAAGAGTTTTACAATGACATAAAGCATGTCACTCGTCGTTAATTTTACAATAATGTTGAACCATTTATCGAAAACTAGCGACCCGCCCCGGCTTCACACGGTTATTTTGGGTTTTCCTTAAGAGATAGACATATACCATCGCGGACTTTTTTGTACTTAACCCTTTTTAAGGTATACAGCGTTTGCAATGTAAGCGCAAAAAATGTGTTTATTTATGACATCACATTAGAAACCCTTATAATTATCAATGTTTCTCCACTATATTATGCATGTATTATACATATAAACCTTCCTCTTGAATCATCTTACATTCCTCCATCTATTAAAAAAAACCGCATCAAAATCCGACATACATAGCGACAGAGAGACAGCGGGAAGCGACTTTGTTTTATACTAAGTAGTGATACGATAAATTAACCGGTAAGCATTTTTTTCATTAGTTTTGCCCGTGTTACTGATTGGAATTAATTATTCCAAGGACAAAAACAAATTTTGTTCTCAGAAACGCAATGCATAGAGTTTGTGGATTTCAGATAACAGACAATACACTTTCACTTTTTATTATTACTGATGACTTTGTCTTTACGATGCTATATCCAGAACCAATGAATTTGTTCTGCAACTTGTTAAACAAACAACAAAACGTTCTCACGTCTTCGATTTCCCTGTTCACTTGACTCCCATGTCTATTAATATCGAGCTTTATGATGGGAATGTTCACACTGCGGAAACTTAGGTCAAACAAAAACTCATCTGTGAAAGTGCTACACTATCACAAGTGATTGATCGAGCGACATAATTAATTTTATGACACAAATCATCATCAGCTTAGTGATACAAATCATCTAGTGGCCCTGCCGTCCGATCCTAAGGTCGTGGGTTCAATACCGGTTGTGCACCAATAAGTTTTTCTGTTCTAAAATGTATGTGCACAGTTCACCTTACACTCTCAAAAACACCGTGAGGAAACCGGCATGTCAACCTAAAAAGTTCTGAATCATGGTGTCAATTGCTTGAAAGAAGATTTTTTGAGGCGCACAAAATCCTTTCACCATACTGGTTTTGAAATAAAGTAGTGACAAGACAAGAAGAAGAATATACCTTCTCTCTTATACCTTTACAGGAAACGCTATTTGAATGTAGAAGGCCCACTTCTATATTCACAGAATTGTGATTATCACAATGTCATCGGTGGCTCTGCCATAGGCATCCACACATCCACGCACGATCCTACGCATCGTCATCCAGTTCTTTTTTGTAATTTATTAAACAAAACAAGGGGAAGAGAGACAAATTCTGGCGTTTCCGAAGGTTTAAAAGTTGTTCAATCGTTTCTAATTTCATAATGAGTAAAGTATCAGTATAGTTTTTTTTTCTGATATGATTAATTAGGGAAATCTATTATTGGCCTATTTTAAGATTACACACACCCAGCTATTGTATTATTGTCATTGCTGTTGATTTTCTATTAAATAAATATACTAAAATGACTGCCTGCAATGTTCCAATTCCAACTGACCGTAGCAAAAGGTGCTCCTAAGGTCGCCGTAGAGGTACCGTCCGCCCTGAACAAAGCTAGATCTTATTCATTCAGATCACGTAGTATTTCTACTGGAGACCTGTAATGAAATCACCCGAGAAAATAACCATTACTAAAACCCCCACTTACATCAACTTGGAGTTGTTAAATACAATGATAAAACTGATTTCCGGTGTAAATCCATTCAAGGCTCAACTAAAAAAAATGCTCTTAGGAAAAGCCTACTATAGTACCTGTGAGTTTTTAGAAGATAATAACCTTGAGACTTATAATATTGTAATTTAATTATTTTCTTTTACTATGGACACCACAATTTAATTTTAATCGCTGTTGAATGTTTGTATGCCGCCAGGTAAAACACAGAGATCAATACTTGCTTATGCTTACCATCTACTTTTATGTAAAAATAACCTGTGTTTACAAACGAATAAATGAATTATTATGAATTATTATTATTATAACTATAGTTAGTGTAAACTGGTTCGAGATTTTGGTAGAAATGAAAGGTGGTCAGTTATTCAAAAGCAATCATCATTTATGAATAGGAATTCTCAGCGGGGGTTGTCAATTAAAACAGGAAAAGCTTATGTGGGTCGAAATTATATTTTTCGCTGAACCATTGCTATTTACAATTTTGAGGATTAAATGCTTCGATTTTACATCTTCATAATATTGAAAATGTGTGCGTTAAGCTAGAACGCCTCTTGAAAAATTTATGCTATAAAATTTATTTATTTATATGATATTATTATTCATATACTAGCTGGTGTCCGCGACTTCGTCTGCGCAGGATTAGTATTTCGATTAGCTTATATTAGCGTGGCGTAGTACTGTCTAACTCTAGCGGTTTTGGCAGCGCACGCCAGAATAGCTCGCAGATGGTAGATGTTTTCCTACTTACTTGACACTTATCGTCATATTTTGGACAATTCACACAATATCTTTATAAATTGTAGCCTACGTGTTATTCTGATGTATACGCTATATTATTGTACAGTTTCATTAAAATCCATTTGGTAGTTTTTACGTAAAAGAGTAACAAACATTCATCCACCCATACTTGCAAACTTTCGCGTTTATAATATTAGTAGGACGTACAGCTACAGTGAAAAGGCTCCGTCCAGCACCTTTACTTGCTGGTAACTGTATGGTAAAAGCGAAAAACGTTTCAGAATAATAGTTCTTTCATTTACTGGAATGCTTTAAAAGGACTTTTTCTTTCGCCAACAATGCAAAAGAAAATAAAGATTTTGCTAGAACTTAATTGAAAAATTCTTTGAAAAGAATTCGAGATAAATAAATATTAATATCGTATATTGTATTGTATTGACCATTAGGTACGCATAACAATATCTAGTTTTATAAACGAAACGAAACTTTGTACTAAGTATATACCTACTTATAATAAACTACCCCAACCCATATAAAGAATAGATAACAGTGGGTATTGCGAGAACCAATGTTTCTAATATCTACCTACTTGCTTTTTTCGTAAATATTGTTTTGGTCCAACTGACCCTTATAAGTTTATCAAATGAAGGAAAGTTTTTGTTTTTACCTTCTTACTTATTATGCATGCAATAAGTCCTAACTTTAATTTTAAGAAGTTTACTTACCAAATTAAACCTACTATAATTTCTGTGTTTAAAAAGTGTAACAGCTCGAGTCAGTGCCAACATCGACACAAACCTTACTAGGTTTCACGATGTTGTAAAGTGAATACTGTAATTAGTGATTTTGTTAAATAAATAAATAAATAAAATAAAATATATTAATCAAGCTGTAATGTAATGTTGCTTGTTCTTTTAGAGTTGGTTCTGTGGGACTGGCACCTACATTCGCCTAGCTTTGAGACGTTTATGAGTGATCGTTGTGATTCAACTTAAGGCGTTTTGTCTTTAATGAGTTTGTTCATTTTTCTACACCGTTTTAGTAATTTTTTGAGAAAAATGTTGCTTGTAATATTATGCTAATCTAGGTTATGAAAGTTTCACCACAATCCG
Source organism: Chloroclysta siterata (assembly GCA_932294275.1). Classification (NCBI taxonomy): domain Eukaryota; kingdom Metazoa; phylum Arthropoda; class Insecta; order Lepidoptera; family Geometridae; genus Chloroclysta; species Chloroclysta siterata. The sequence goes on from OW028598.1 coordinate 11,228,932, forward strand.
TTCAGTGGTTATGGCGCGATTGGACCACTAACATCGTAACTTGCGCATTAATATGTTAGTAGGTCTTCAAGAGTAGTAAAGCTCTTTGTGAAGGGCTCGTCCGGGGAAGTACTATCACCACGCCTTTTTCTGCCGCCAAGCAACGTTGCTGTTCCGGTTTGAAGAGTGTGGTTGCCAGTCTAATTACAGGCACATGAGGCTTAACATCTGTATGCCTCAAGTTGATGGGCGCAGGGCAGTGCATCGTAGGGAACGTTTCTATCGTGCGTGACTTACGACGCAGTGCTTTGTTATAGGCGATGGTTACCACTTAACATCAGGTGGGTCATCTGCATGTTCCATCAGCTAGTAGTATTAAAAAAAAGTAGGATAGGATATGAAGTAGGATTACAACACTCAGACAGAAAATAACATCTATGCTCATCACAAAAAAGTTCGTCCTCGGCAAAATCAAAGGATCACTTTGAAACGCAGGTATCGAACCCACAAAATACAGCTCAGAAGGTTAGAGCTACTACCACTGACCTGTGGAGTCAATGTGGGACTGCGTCACATGTGAATGATGTATTCTCAATCGCGCTTGAGCGCCTCCAGTTATTAGATAACCACTTGCATCCAGTCATCAACCTATCCATTCAGGCGGAGATTGAGATATCTACCAGTAATTAAAACGGGTTACACTTGACCGAGTGAATTTGCTTTGAGCAGATATTATGTGTGAGAATTTGGTTCCTATATTCATAAAAGACATACAGCCATTTTTTTGTCAGTTTGTTGCCTGTTCTTCTAGGCTTGGTCGCTTGGAACTGGCACCTAGATTAAGGCGAAGACAAGAGCTAATGTGACTCTCGCTCGCACGTTTCGACATGTTGAAAGATATAAAATCACTTAACTCATTTTCGAAAAATCGCAAGCAAGCATTTTGTGTGCAATCACATTGCACACAGTTTAGTAAAAATTTCAATTTTATCGGTACATGTTTTCCTACTTAAAAGTTTGCTTTACTAGTTTTCGTACATAAGCAAACTTTTGTCAACTACCTGTCACTATGTTTTTTTTAAGTAAAGTAAAATTTAATTTGGAACAAGATAAAACTAAAACTAGTGTAACGATACTGACTGCAGAAGTATAAAACTAAAAAAAACATCCAAAAATTAAAGGACATTGTAATTTATTTTATGGAAAAACTACATTCATTGTACCTCGTTAAAAGCTTAGCTTAAGAACTTATGTTATACTTTTTATCAAAATGTAATAGACGGTACATTATCACATTTATAAATTGGTATCAATAAAACCAATCTTTATTCGTGAATTTGACGAAAACAAAACTCAATCTCAGGAATTAATCATGTTTCTCTTTTGATTGTTTTTTGAATTTAATTAATTTGGTGCATTAATTGTAGTAATTTTACTCGTACATATAGCTTTTTTTTCATACAACTAAGTGGTCACACGCAATAACACCTACAGTGAGCTCTGAGTCTGAATTGCTTTATTCCCAAAAGTCATCTTCAATTTCAATTTGGTTACAAATACCGTGAGGTAAGTATTACTATTGCGTCATTCTGCCTCATAAAAATCATAGGACGCATCAAACAAAGAGTCTAAGCAATTAGTTATTAATAAAAACAATAAAAGAAGAATAAAACCCCAGCGGATAGCTTGCATCCGTGTTTTTGTTGCTCCATTCACGGAGTTCACCTATTGTCCTTGGTGGGAAGAATACGGTTAGTTCTTTGTCAAGTTCCTCCATCAGTCAATCATTTGCTACATGTAACTCTAATTAAATGCCCGCGTAATTTAGAAAAACTGACATAAAAGATACTTATAAGCACATCTTCAGTGATGGAAATAATTAGCATGATAGACAAGGAAGTACCACGTTTACAATGTAGCTGTAATACTTACTAGCAAATCAATTTAGTTTGATGGGTCGAAGACTTTGCACTGCATAAGTAGTCTTTGCACGGACATTTTATGACTTTACGATGCATTGTGATGTTTGATGAATGTGTGTTATTGATTTTACAGAACATAAACCGAAATAAATAAATAAAAGAAGCATAATACCGCGACTTAGTAATGAAAACAAAAAAAAAACAGCCAAAAGATGCACAAGAGGCAAGATAATATTTCCCACAACGATATACCATATGGTTGCATTGACGTCAATACAAGGATAGCCCAACAAGCAAAAAGTGGCTTAACAACTATCCCAGACTTAAGTTTTTTTTACTACTTGCTAATGGAACAAGCAGGTGGTCTACCTGATGTTAAGTGGTAACCATAACAAAGCACTTCGCAAGGATGCGATAGCATGCGAAAAGATGCGAAAGGACCTTATTTATTGTGGGCCTGGTCTATGAACGCCACTAAGAATTATTTTGTTAAAATATGAGATTACCATATAAAGTGCAATTTCTTTAATTTGTAGGCAAATAAAATTGACACCTAAATGTTTATCTGGTCGAATTTTTCAATTTGTGAACACTTCTGGAGACGACGCATTGAATTTTGCATCGCTTTGACAGGTTTATGTTTTTGTTGTTGCTGTCGTTGCGTGCGCGTTTTTCGTGACGTCGGACCTTTTTTAAACGAACTTGCAAATCCTCGATACAAAAAAGGCCTAACGTAATGAAAACCTAAAAACAAACCTCAGTCTTGGCACTGGTACTGGAATTGATACTGTTGTCAAAATGACATTTCATGTATGTCAGTCCGCCATATTATAAGTGCATTGTGTTGCTCTCCTTGACCAAGAAGATCATGATGGGCAAGAAAACGAAAGTAAAAATAAAGCAAATAAGCAGTCAAAACAGTTACTAAGCGATGATTATATTTATTGTACACAGACCCGCCCCCGGCTCCATATATTGATGAAACATCTCCTTTACAGTTAAAAATCCACTTTAGAGAACCACCAGGAGTCAAAGTGTATTTATATTACTCAACCAAATCAGCTAAGAGCTCAAATTACCACAAATTCGTGACAACAGTGAATAGACAGCCAAACTACATTATAAGAAATTGCTATTTTAATATTGCAAGTTGCAACATGCTTTGCGGATTTATTTACCTATAGGTATTCGTTGCCAAGCCGCAACCTTGATCCCAGTTATCGTAAATACACAAGTTTTAGCAGGTAAAACGTAACTTCACTCGTATGTTGTGTTGGAAGAAATTCATGCAACCTAAATTAGCTACTTTATTAATAAGATATTTTTTTGAGCTATTCTGCTGTGCTATTTTAAAACACCCGAAACCTTTCCCATCGGAACGGAACCGTCTGTGTGATACTTCGTGGCCGCGCCACGGCTTTAATTTCAATATGAGTTAGTCCAAACAAATGTGCAAGAAATGTACGTAATTGTACTACCAAGAAAAAAAAATGTACTTTAAGGGTTCATGAGATATTTGACATATTAGGTGGCGCGGCTGGAAAGCCATGCTTCCCAGCCGCGCCACGTTGTACACGGTTTTAAACGGTTGGATATGATTCAAACTGATCGCTAAACAAATGTACGTTAATTGTACTTCCTAGTGATAGTAAAATATAACTGGAAAAATGATTACTTTCAATAAAAATATCAAAACGAAAATACTGATACTGAATATGGCAAAGCGCCTGACTCAAAACTAAATGCTATTAATATAATCTCAGGCGTTTTTACTAAGGTACGTGTGCACGACGCCCGTCATCATCATCATCATCATCATCATGATAGGCTTTTTTCATCTATACGTATATAAGATGATTTTAGCAGCGTCTGATAGCTTAAGTTTCTATAGTATTAAAGTATATACTATAGAAGCTTAAGCTTTTCTATAGTATTTATATTGATAGTATTAAGTAAGTTTATATTATTTTCTTACCTCTATTATTTACCCTATATTCGTAGGTATATCGAACAGGGCCCGACTACGTAGAATAGACAGACATAGCTCAGTAGGGCAGGGCCCAGAGCACCCAGCTAGGGACTAAGTTATGTCGGGCACCCACCAGTTATTATCCGAGTGGGATTTGATCTAGAGATAGCTCAACTGATCCAAATCAGTGCCAATCGGAAGCGTCTCCATGACACTGGCTACATTGCCACGCTGAAGATATTATTATATCTAGCTTGCACTACTTAGTAGCCTAGTAGTAGACTTAGCTAAATCATTAGTTAGACAAATCATTAAACGCTTACAAGTACCTAATAGAAGAATAAACTAAAACAATACATATTAAGAGTAGGAAGGTTAAGTAAGTGGTTATAGCGTTAAAATGTGATAGAAAAATAAAAATATAAAATATGTTTATAGATAAAAAATATATATCGATATGGATAGAACATGTTATACTTATACACAAATGTTTTTTTGAACGTGTGAACTTTTTAAGGACTTTTTAAATTATGTTGTGTTTATATTTATATAAATTTAAAAATAAAATGTAATTTTTTTACCTACAGCCTAGAAAGTCTGCACGGGTATTCTGGGATGAAAAAATGCCTATGATGATGATGATGATGATATAGTAGGTAGCGTCGTGCACACGTACCTTAGTAAAAACGCCTGAGATTATAATAATAGCATTTAGTTTTGAGTCAGGCGCTTTGCAATATTCAGTATAGTATGTTCGTTTTGATATTTATACTGAAAGTAATCATTTTTCCAGTTATATTTTACTATCACTAGGAAGTACAATTAACGTACATTTGTTTAGCGATCAGTTTGAATCATATCCAACCGTTTAAAACCGTGTACAACGTGGCGCGGCTGGGAAGCATGGCTTTCCAGCCGCGCCACCTTATATGTCAAATATCTCATGAACCCTTAAAGTACATTTTTTTTTCTTGATAGTACAATTACGTACATTTCTTGCACATTTGTTTGGACTAACTCATATTGAAATTGGAGTCGTGGCGCGGCCACGAAGTATCACACAACCGTCTGAATTTGTTTCTCTCGCTTTTGTATTGTTTTGTTATAAACAAAAAACCGGCCAAGTGCGAGTCGGGCTCGCGCACGAAGGGCCATTATCTATAAAAAAGGCAAACAAATCACGTTTGTTGTATGGGAGCCCCCTTATATATTTATTTTATTCAGATTTTTATTTTTTGTTGTTATAGCGGCAACATCACGGTTCATGAGATACAGCCTGGTGACAGACGGATAGACAAACAGACAGACAAACAGACAGACGGAAGGACAGCGGAGTCTTAGTAATAGGGTCCCGTTTTACCCTTTGGGTACGGAACTCTAAAAAAGACAGAAACTGAAATTGAAACTTCACTCATCTTTTACCTCTTCAATGAAGTTTTATTCAATAAACATTAACTTTTCATATACACAATAGCGATCGTAAATTTTTAACGATCGAGGATATATTTTTGCTATTTTAATTTCTGCTATTTAATATTAAGCAACGCCATGAATGACTCATTTCTTATTTGGTGCAGGTCATAAAATGGCGAAATAAATAAAGCAAAAGCATACAAAATATTGCTGCACTGAGTCTGGCTTTGCAGGCATTTGGGAATAATATTTCCAAGTTTACTACTACCCACCACTTTACCACAAATGTCATATTAAAGCCTCTGAAAAGTTTTGAACTTCATTTTGTGAGACATACAAACAAAAGTTGAGCATAAATATTTGATATTGAAATTAAGTAAATAGAATAGAATCATTGTTGTCATCATCATCATCATCATCCGAAGTCCAACTTCACCCATTGCTGAAGGATAGGAATCCCTAGGCACGGAAGTTGTCCCTTCAGATCTCTGAGTACTTTGGTACTTGTACCAACTAAAGATTCCCTAAGGTCATCAAAATATATAATTTATTGTCACATGCCCTCATTTTGCAGTAGAAATTAGTATTCCAAACGTGACAGGTACCTTTTTAAAGTAAACGAAAGCACAATATACAGTTGTAGTAGTAATAGTATAAATAAGCCTACACACCCGTAAATATCATATCACATATTTTGGTAATTTACCTCTATATCTAGATCTGATTGTCTAACCGCCGGTTTCTGAAAGCCCGATCAAAACTAATCGCATGTCAAGTCACTTGCTATCTCTATCTTATTCGATGTAATAGCTGAAATGGCGAGTGACTTGACATCCGATCAGTTTTGATCGAGCTTTCAGAAACCGGCGGTAAGAAGGGTAGTCAGATACACGTCCAAACAACATTGAGTACATGCCAACGTTCACCTTTTTTCTGTGTCAGCTTACAAGCCCAGATGATAAATACAGATAATTAGGCGCGTCCATTTAATTCTGTCTTCTTGTCTTCAATGACCTTTTCGTTTCTTTAACAAGAGTCCCCATTATCCTTTTAAACTGTCGGAGAAAATGCGAGGGCAGTGGAAAGCCTGGGACGGTATTTCCATTTCGTTTGTAACCTAAAGTAATAATTTACTTGACCTAAATTAGACGCTACAAAGTTTAGAAAGGTCTTGTGAAACCCTTGTTTATTTTTATCCCTTGAAAATTACAATGAATTAACTAGTTGGTACTTACACAAAAGTATTTTCAGTAATAATTGACCATTACTATTTCTGTCGCCAAGCAGCGTTGCTGTGTTTCGGGTTGAAGGGTGCGGTCGGTGAAATTACAGGTACATCAGGCTTAACATCTCTTTATCTGCGTTGACAGCCTTCACAGCTCAGTTGGTAGTAGCTCTGCCGTCTGCGCCGTAGGCCGTGGGTTCGATCCCCACCGAGAACAAACATTTGTGCGATGAACATAGATGTTTGTTCTCTGTCTGGGTGTTATATAACATTTTAAGTATGTATTTACAAAAAAAAAACAAGTGTTTATGTATTATATCAGCTATCTGGATCTCATATTACTAGCTCTGGCTTAGTTTGGGGCTAGATAGTGCTGTGTGGAATGTCCACTAATATTTATTTATTTATTATTTATTTATCTGCCTCAAGTTGATGGACAAAAGTCAATGCGTCGTAGGGCAAGTTTCTATCGTGCTTGACTTGCGAGGCAATGTATGTCATAGGTTCACCACTTAAATCTGGTGGGCCATCTGCTTGTTTCATCAAGTGCTGTAAAGGAGCCTGTAGTGCTCGAAAGGAGCCTCTAGTGCTCGAAAGTAGCCTCTAGTGCTCGAAAAGAGCCTCCAGTGCTCAAAAGGAGCCTTTTGAGGCGCACTTAAAATCCTTTCACCACACTGTTTCAAAATAAACTAGTGACACGACAAGAGAGAGAGAGATCAAGTAGTATAAAAAAGCCTACAATCAATTTTGAAACTATTTTATAGTCGCGTTAAACTCTCGCTGCAGGCTCGGTCAGTGCTCTACTTATAGTCGCGTTAAACTCCCGCTGCAAACTCGGTGATAAATAAACTCGACTATAACACCTCTAATTTAAACATACAAGTTGTATAGGCCCTAATATGAAAGCGATTGCTTTCTAAAATAATTACCAAACTAAAAGCTGAAGGACATATTCGTCATACATATTCACGTAAATCCATCACTCATCCATCCACATGCAAAGTCCATTACAGATTCCTATTCATCTCTTTCATGGCCACGTGGGGCGCCCGGAGCGGGCATCATTTCGGACGTCATAATATTGGATTTTCTTTCTATTCCCCATTTCCATTCATAGTTTTTCAATGAACAACCTGAATCTACATTTTTTTTTCAAAGGAAACCTGCAAAATACCTTTAGTAGCAGATTTGCTGGTCGAATGGTTAAGTGGAGATCACAAAGATGACCTAGTGAGGATGCTGGGAGCCGTTGGGTGCACCCGGTGTATGCCGCACAATATCAACGCTCTGTAAATTTATGGATTTTTTTGCAGGTCTACTGATGGGCTAATTATTATTATAGATATTTATCTATAGTTAGCCATGTCTATTTTGTTTTAGCAGTATTGCTGTTACGGAATTGCAGTTACATGGGACTTAACATCAGTGTACCTCAAGATGATGGACGCAGGACAGTGCATGCTTAGGACACGTTCCTACTGAACGTGATTTGCGAGGTAATGATTTGTTATTGGTGATGGTTACCACTTAACATCAGGAGGGCCATTTGCTTGTTCCATCAGCAAGCAAGTAACACCACTTTATAGTTAAAAACAACAGCAACCTCCGAAACAAACCATCAATCTAATGACAAAAGTTTATAATCCTCAGAGTAATCAACATTAAAAACTAATCAATCAAACTTCTACCAGAGAGATAACAGGAGCTCTGACAACTTTTCTACCCTTGTTAAGAGTCGCATAAAAATATTTTGGATTGATGTGACGCTCCAAGCATCAAATATTGAATACACACATTTACCACTAATTGACAGCACTGGTACCACTAAGGTCATGGGTTCGAAACCGGTCGTGCATCAATGAGTTTTTCTGTTTAAAAATGTATGTGCCAGTACAATGCCAGTACTCTCAAACGGTGAAGGAAAACATCCTGAGGAAACCGGCATGTCGTAGAACCTAAAAAGTTCTGCAACATGGTGTCAAGTGCTCGAAAGGAGATTCTTGAGGCGCACTTAAAATCCTTTCACCACATTGTTTCGAAAGAGATAAGAGAGGAGAGACCACTCATGTCACGTGGTATCACCTTAGTAATGTAATGACAACACTCAGTTGGTAGTAGCTCTGCTTTCTGCGCTGTAGGCCGTGAATTCGAACCCTACTGATTTTCAAAAATTTGTGTGTTGAACATGATGTTTATTTTCTGTCTGGGTGTTTTTATATACCAACTTATAAAAACGTATCTACAAAAGAAACTATACAAGTAAACACTGTAAACGCCAAATAAAAACAGCTGTTTTATGCAAAAGTTCAATACCGACCTACCTGGCTAAAATGTATGAAACAGCTGGTTTTTTTTTCGCTTTCACAGTGTTGGTTCCTTACCTAGAAAAAGTTATTCATATTGATGGGTACTTTAGCCCCCTGAAGTTTATATACACAATTATTGGAACACCTTGTATAAGCATTTTAATCTGCTATCTTGGTGAAAAGCTTGATACAGAGCTGAACTTGCAATGCGAACGTCCAACATTCAGCCGGCGAGCTTGTAAGCAGAAACAGAGTCCCAAGTCCCAACGTCCAACCAAGCGAACCAACCAACGTTACCAGTCGGAACCACACTACCGTCGCATTCGAACGTCTTGCCGCCCGCGCTCTCGCATACCAAGTTATTCTCTTCGTCGCATATTTGTGACTGCAAGTGGAGTGAAATTCGTAACTCAAGTTTAGTGGTACAAAGTCGGTACTTCATTGGATTGCGCTGTTTTAGCTGAGGATTGCACACTTCAACTTTATTTTGTTTGCCGGTTCACTAATAGCTTCGCGGAGGTAAGCAATTTTTTTGTTTACACCTAGATTCCTGGATTCTCTTTAACAGCTTTGAATATTTAACCGTGGTATTCAATGCTCGTGTATTTTCCTTATTAAACAATGAACTAGCTTGATATCCTTCAACTTTTTTTGATAATGAAAATACCTAATAATTTGAATCGAATAAAGTACCTATTTGTCATCTATAAGGTTGACTAAAATAACCATTTATTTTGATGAAAATTTCCAACAAACATGAAAGTGTCGTAAATGAAGGTAATTATTTTATACCTAAATTATGTTATTTATACTTTTAGATCACAAAAGTGTGTAAGCAAGTGAACCTTACCTTCAATTTCATACAATTCAATAACCTTTCGTTTTTCAATACCGACATAATCCAACGAGTTTACGAGTTATGTCTAAACATTACTTTTTTCCTCGTTGACTTGACCAAGCAATAAAAAGGTTATATCTTTTGCGTGTACGCCCGTATCTACTGCTCATCCGTCCAAACCAGTTCTCGCTCAGATGATTTTGTTATTATTTTTTTCTGAAACTGGTATCTTGGTAGATGCGATCGACTACCGCTTTTAACGACACTGACATAATGGTTTATACCAGACTTATCTAGTGATCATAATCTTCGAGGTTTTTTTATTAAACATATTTCAATTTTATTTTATTGATGCAATTTTAAGACATCTTTGCATAGAATCTGTCGTAAAACGTCTACCTAAGCTTACCTCGTAAAAGCCTAGATATCGTTACAAAAATAAACGTGAAAAAATATGTATTTATTTAGGCTCATTTAAGTAGACTGTAAAATCCTTCTATTTTTTATTATTCTTAGATCAAATTTTATTAAAAAAGCTCTTTCAATCGAAATAAACGTAAATTTACTCAACCCCCAAATATTTAACTCTGGGTAGGTTAGGTATTACATACGTAATGATATTTCTGAAACAACAACACATTAATTAAATAATCAAGTCAGATTTCAAAGCATATCGCGTGCCTAATGTAATCTGTCCAGCTAAAATCCAGATTCAATAAATTTAACCTACAATCTACACTGCTCACTGCAAACGAATAAATCGAGCTAAACTTGTACAGTTCGCGACAAAAGCTAAACAACTTGATGATTGAACGCTTCTGTTCAAACTGACAGCAAAACATGGGGAGATTTTTTATAGCCAATAGGCTTGCTAAAGGCATAAATCCTTTATTAGAAAAATCCACTACAAAGATATAGAGAACAATGTCAATTTGTAGGTGGTAGCATTTATAGTGTGTCTGAAAGGCCCGTATCGTGATAAAAAAAACTATAATCATAAATAGATCTTAAATTTAAGAATTACCAAATAACCTTCTATCACCAAATGACTTTATTTGTATACTTACTCATAAAAATAAAAATAAAAACAGCTATACGACTTTGATTCCCAGGCACGGGGATATACGGTGACGTATGATTTTCCAGAATAGACCTTTTTCCGATGAATGTTATATATCCCTAGTAAGGTACTCGTACCTACATAAAACTGAGCAAAGTAAGAATAGGTAGTATGTAGGAAAATGCTAGGAATGGGATGCAACTGTAAATATTGAAGGAATGATGGAGATCCACTAAACAAATACCTACCGCCTTCTCGATCTCCAGATGCATCCAGCGCCGACTGTACCGGGAATGCTGATCTAAATTTCGCTCGATTATAATGATTTATTATTTAATAACCTGCCTGCAGTACTTTACGGGGTTATTTCCAAGTCTAGTGCTTCTGCTATAAAGTTGACTCCTTCCTCTGGACGGATATTAATTAGGTGGATTAACATCGCCGTCTGGGCGAATGGGTGATTGACTTCGGGGAATATTCATTTTCTTGATGGCTCGGGAGCTTTCGCCGTTATACGTTGATTATGTGATTAGTTATCAGTACTTAAGTACACTCTAGTAACATACTTTACATCTCTCATGTTCGGTAAGTAGGTTCTTATTACCTCCAGTACTAGTATTCTCTTATCTGTGCCTCCAGATACCTCGCTCTAGGGTAATAATGTAGCTAGAAAAGCCCTAGGACGGTAAGTAATTAAAAAAAAACACTTCTTTCTTTCAAAAAGTTCGCGTACATCTAACCATCAATAGACATCATGCATTCAGCCCAATGACCAAAGAGGTCGCTTTGCTATTCAGCCTTGTCTTCGTGTGAGTATAATAATCATCAATTTTAAATATCGAACGGCGAAGCTCAATTTCGATCTTGAAAAAAAACCCTAAATATCTCGGGCTGCAATTGATGCCTTACAGCCCTTGGCTCCTAATCTACTATTACATACTTATATCAATTTATTCCAAGGGGTAAAGGACTTTTAGCATTTGGAACACTTGAAAGTGATTGTGATCGAACTGAATAAAGACCGTTTTAATTTGGATTTTGACACGATTTCTCTTACATACTTAATACACTTATTGGCATTAGGTACATGGTAAATAAGACATATTCACATACATTGTTTTTTTATAACGAATATACCGTGTTTTGGCTACAATCTCACCTGATGGTAAGTGAGGCTCACTCTGAGAGCCTTGAGGGCACTGCAATAGGAGGCTGAAAGACCGAGTTTTTTTTTTATGTACCTACTCGATTAGTACGGTGCGGTGTTTAAAACATTAATAGTAACATTTCATTACATAATTTTCAGGTTTAAGACATTTATTTCTCTAAGAAGAATACAATTCACTTATTTTAGAGAAATACAAAGGTGACTTGTGGTAAGATTATAAGTAAGTTAGAGTAGATACGAGTGTCAGAAGGACTTAATGTTAGTTTTAACAAATTATAGTAAAAAATATGTAAACGTAAATAATAAAAATAAAAAATAGTTTGCGGGTATAAATAAAACTTAATTGCAACCTAAGCAACGACATGGTGAGCAATGAGTAAGTGGTTAAGAAGTATTGCGTTATAGTTGCTATTTCCCTGATATTGATAGCCGGATTTTTCTTTTTGGATTAGGGATTTTTATTTATTTAAGTATTTATATATATATTAGTGATTTAGTTTAGCTTTTCATATATTTTACTTGTGTTTAATTTTAGTAAGAAAATTATAGTAAGTTTCTAATTAAATTATAGTTATACGCCCAGTAGTTTTTCTTTGTCTTAAGTCTAACTATTGTTTTGTTTTTCATGTTGTGTAGGTACAACGAAATACATATTTAATTCATTCCATAGGTACTAATACTACGTATCACTTTTGGCAGGTAACTATAGAATTAAACTTATTAAAATTATTATATTCCGCCTCCAATCACGTCAGCGATGACTGAGCTGCGTGAAGCAAGCTAGAGCCCAATTCAATGTGATTTGAATTACGAATTATCATTCAAAATTAGCGCGATCGCCACCTTGTACCCGTAGTAGAATTTTCTGTATTGTAGCTATCTAAAGCAACGAGTACCTTATAAGTTTTTTTTTTTTATAATACTAGCTGATGGAACAAGCAGATGGCCCACCTGATGTTAAGCGGCAACCATCACCTATAACAAAGCATTGCCTCGTAAGTCACGCACGATAGGAACGCACCCTACGATGCACCGCCCTGCGTCTATCAACCCGAGGCACACAGATGTTAAGCCTCATGTGCCTGTAATTACACCGGCAACCACACTCTTCAAACCGAAACACAGCAACGCTGCTTGGCGGTAGAAAAAGTCGTGGTGGTAGTACTTACTTACAAAGAGCTCTACTACTCTTAAAAATGTATGGAGTACGTTCTATGGTCTACATAATAATCGCCATCAGCCTGAAGAAGTCCACTGCTGGACGTATGCTTCAGCTGGTGGAACAAGCAGATGGCCCACCATATGTTAAGTGGTAACCATCACCAATAACAAAGCATGTGCTTGTAATTTCACCGGCAACCTTCTCACTCTTCGAACCGAAACACAGCAACGCTGCTTGGCGGCAGAAAAAGGCATGGTGGTAGTACTTCCCTGGATGATCCCTTCACAAGGAGCCCTACTACCCTTAAAATTGATGAATATTTTACTCTTAAAATATGATGAATAACTGAAAAACTTATCAACTTTCGAAGCTGACTGTACCATTCTCTTAGATTGGAGTTCTGACGGCACAAGCTTTGATTGCTTTTACTTGAGATCACAAATCTGGTCGGGATTTAGAGTTGAGTACGAAATCTTCTTTAAGATTTAGTTTGATTGCTTCTAAAGAACGAGTTCTCAAGAGTAGGTTACTAGAACTAATTGAAAATAACAATCCTTTTACCTACAAAATTTACTCACTATTACAATAGTTAGGTACATAATTAATTGATATATTCATGTACCTATTTACTTTTGCCTATCGGAACTTAATGCCTAGTTTTTATACTTGTGGTGGATGACCAATAGTAAATACGTGCTTTTCTTTATAAATTATCGTCTAGGGTATACAAGGTGTTCCATAAGTTGTGTATATAAACTTCAGGGGGCTAAAGTACCCATCAATATGAACAACTTTTTCTAAGGAACCAACACTGTGAACGCGAAAAAAAAACAGCTGTTTCATACATTTTAGCCTGGTAGGTATTGAACTTTTGTATGAAACAGCTGTTTTTTTTTTCGCGTTCACAGTGTTGGTTCCTTAGAAAAAGTTGTTCATATTGATGGGTACTTAAGCCCCCTGAAGTTTATATGCACAACTTATGGAACACCTTGTATAAGTACTATTATTTATTCGGGAGGAAGCTACGGAATACGCAGGCCTGTATTCCAAAACAATGCTATAGTCAATAAAAAGCCAGTTTTCTAAATTGTACCGTTACAAAAAAAATATGCTTGATGCTTGATTGAAACCTGGGAATGTCATAGAATATGTGCTTTAAGAGGCTGACAACCGTCAAACAACTTCTCACATTTTAGTAATTTTGAATGTATATTTTGTATATCTTCAAAAATGTTAAAATGTGCTAGTGAGAAATTGTTTGACGGTTGTCAACGTCTTAAATTATTATATTAATGAGATTGCAAGCTGTGAACTATGATGGTGGAAACTGAATATGTAATGAAGATAAAACAAAAGTAATTTAGTACGAAGGGATTTCTACCTGTCGTGGGACTAATTAGTAGAACTAAGAACATTACCTAATAATTTGGAACAGGTTTTCGGCATTTTCTATTTGAATTACTAAAAGCTAATGACGAGTAATTTACGCTGCGACGCCATTAAAGGTACTTACTACATAAAATGATGAACAGCACTTCTTAGAACAGGGTCTATCGTGAAATACTATAGTCAAACTTTCGTATCAACTTTGAGTTACATCGCGCGGCGCGTGAGCTAGCGAAAACTCGATTATGGAACGTTAATTGACTTATCTCGCAGTGTAGCTCGAAACTCCGAAAGCTTCGCTATCGTTTTTCATGTAAACTGGACATAACCTGGTACTAGTATGAGCATAAATTTAATCAAAACTTTGCACGCGCGAAGCTTTTTGATCCTAGAAATATCATAAAATTCATGAAATTATTTTTTAGTTTAACTAAAGATGCAAAACATTGGCTTTATTTGATAATCTATTCTTGTCGCTGGCTATAACTGGTTTTAAAATTAATTTACCTATTTTCACCGAAGCTTCAAATACTCAAAAACTTTAATACAAGCTTTAAAGCGTGCTTGACAGACATCTGCGTTTACGATATTATCCTCTTTTAGGGCTAAGATAAACACGATTACTCCGTTTTATTTGTACAGCATGATATTGTATACGTCAACAAACTTAGAGCATCAGTTTATTGGATGTTGCCACCGGAATCATGTTTACATTTACCAGCGATCTGAAAATCAATAATTACATTTGTAAATATTTAAACTTGCTCGTTACTATCTGTGAAAAATCAATATTAATATAATCGCCGTCACCGTTTTGGTCATTTTTTATAGTACAAGCTGGTGCCCGCGACTTCGTCGGCGCAGGATTAGTCACACAATATCTTAATGAATTGTAACCTATGTGTTATTCTGATGTTTATGCTATATGATTGTAAAGTTTCATTAAAATCCACCCAGTAGTTTTTACGTGAAAGAGTAACAAACATCCATACTTACAAACTTTCGCGTTTTTAATATTATAAAGTACCTATATTATAAAGTATATGGATCGCTCATTGGGTCGCCGTTCTTGGTAACGTTTCGGATTTTCGTTTACGTATTGATCCGATCGCATGCGTACGATACCGGCTTTCAAATGGCAAACGATCTGTGATATGTTTTAATGATTGAGCAACCAAGATGCCAGAGGATTTTCATGGATGGTTTTAGACAGGCAAGAAAAAAGATGGACTGTCTGAAAGATGACATGAGTAAGAAAGAAGTGAGCACCGAATTGGCGAATGATAGAAGAGGGTGGAAGAAGAAAACCTGTTGTGCCGATCCCACTAAGCGTGGGATAAGGACAGGAAGATGATGGTAGATAATATTCACCCTGATAAAGAACTTATATAATTGAAGGTCAGTCAGGTATTTAACAAAACAAGGTAAAAAAAATTGTGATCAACGAGAACAGTCTGGCAAAATGGATGTTGTTTATGGACTGACTGACGCCATCTTTATCGTCTTTGCTCGTTACGTTATCGCATCCTGTGTCTCAGACAATACATCACGAGACCTGTCCAGGATCGTCCCGATAACATGGGTCAAACTGTCCTGGCGAAAGTCGTCCATCGTTCTGAAATATTATTATATAGGAACTTGCTTTTTCTAATGCTATGAAGATGTCAGAATTCTTTTTCTTTAGAGTCAATGGCTGAAGTGACTTTAAAATAACGTGAGCCCAGTGATCTGAATAACTCGTCCTGTTGCCAGGTTTGAGTACTCACAAGTAGGTACTACAGGTGTTCGTACACAAAGAAAAGGATACCAGGTGCTCCATTGACTCCATTTTATTTATACCATTTGGTAGCAACAAAATCAGACATGGAATTTTTTTGTGTCTTCTGCAGACATTGGTTTTCCGTCATCAGAAAGGTATTTTAACATAGTTGAAGATATAAAAAAAACCTTCTAAAATGTTGAAATGTGCAAGTTTTTTGACGACATCAGCCTGCTAACATTGCGAACTGTTCAATAAATTATTAACAAATAATAATTCACAAATCTAAGTACCATAAAAAGCTAGAATTTAAGCTTAGATTAAAGTATATTACACGAATATACTCTTTAATTTAGTTTAGTGATAGATAATTTCATACGACTCACTAAAATCGGAAACTACCATTTAACTTTGTAATTTCCATTTGCCAAACCCAACATAACTAATGGAACATTAAAACATCACCTAGCAGGTTGGGTAGCGATATAAATAATCTGCTAAATCGGCACGGGTCATTTCCTGACCGACTTGCAAGCCGCCTCGGCGAGGGAGGAAATAACGAACGTTTGGTTTACTGTGAATATTGATATTGGTTTGCATCGATATTTTGTTTGGATCTTCGTAGAAGCACCTAGCAAAAATTCGTCTAAAACTAGATTGAAATGATGGCTTTGAAAGGGCTTTCTACAAAGTTGAAGGCTTTTTTTTTATTAGCTCTTTTTATAGGTAAATTATTCGTTAATGCTATATTGTAGTTTTACTCGACTTTCATTTATATCTTACTTTGACTTTATCGACTTGTTTTTTTACTTACTGTATTTTCATTATATTATTTTTCTGACCTGTTAAATCGATCGATATTTCATTTGGATTATCTAAGCTATCCAAAGATCGTTTGCAGTAGTTTGCAGATAGCTCAACTGTTTCATATATATTTTATTTTTAGTGAATGCTGCTTTGTTCGCTAATACTGATTGCTAACATTATTATTTAAACCGTTAAAATGTGAGTCATAATAATATGTAGTATTTGGACGAAAGGTCTGACTACCACTTTAGACTACCTTATAGAATGTTAAGTTGGTACACACGCGGATACAGATCAACCTATACACAAAACCAAACAAAAATTATAATTCTGAATTGGCATAAAAGCGAGCAGTGTTGAGCCCGTTTTTTTTTTCTCTAACAGAGAATTTATTAACAAAACGAAGGTTTTCTTAAACCGACACCAGAGTCATTTAATTGGTATTAACAAGGAACCAAAAATACAAATTCTATTTGTATAGGTGTTCGAAGTGCTAATGGCTATGTTTTCAAGTGAAATGTTTTGCAGTATCCGATATCGGAAGTGAAATCCTACAATGTATTTTAACGTTCGTGTGGGCCACTCATGCGGGTGTTCAAATAGTTTTTCACAAATAATTTGAAAATACTGAGTTGTATAATTAAATAGCAGTAAATTTTCTCTCCGAAAAAAATATATTCACAATGCCAGTGATCTCGATCGGTGACGGAAAACATTGTGAGAAATCATTTCGTATTCTAGCGATGATGGTCTTACAACCTGTAACTGGAATACCAATTACCAAACTGTAAAAAGTGTGTCTAATATTTGGAGATATCCTCAAAGAATCTTGAGTTATTGATTGGTACTAAAAATATCTGATAGGAAATTTACGAGCACTATCAAGGTGTTTATTTTCTGCTGTTAATAATTTTCTTGGCATGTAGTATAATTATTTGTACCTTTCAATGATAAATATAGGTAAATTCAGTATTTACACACGTGTAAGAATAAGAAAGTGGGTATCTAAATAAAGTAGTCTGATTATCATTGTTTATTTCTTTAGGCCAAGACCCAATTAAGACGCAGGCAACCGTTAACACATTTTTACATTTTTGAAGATATTAAAGCGCTACATACATTTAATTATACTATAGAAACATGCATGGTCACAACTTTGATCCACAGGCACGGTAGATATCCCCTCAGATCTCTTAGTACCAAGTCTCAACTCAGGGTTACTTGAGAATGTCTAAGTTATTCAGAGGTACGTCCAAGAGTACACGCGGATACGGATCAAGCTACACAAAACCAAAGAAAAACGACGCTTACTACAAGGACATAAAATCGAGCAAAAAAAAGACAAGTACCTACAGAACAGAAATAACCACCACAACACAGGTTTTCCTAGGGTGGAGGTTAGTGCGCTACCAAATCGGTTCACATGTGACACGAAAGTTAAAACAAAATGTACCTAGTACTTGTACTTGTATTTTACTTATATGTTTTGTCATGTGTAGCTACTTTAAAAGGTTCTGAATAAATTATATATAAAAAAAGTGTATAGTCTGATGTGTATTCGTGTGTACATAAGTAACCGCGGAATATACTTTCATGAATTGTCAACATTTTACAAAACACACAATTGTTTTCGAGAGACACCCAAAAAGCTGAATGTGCGAGAGGGCAACACTTTACGAGTGCCTGATAAACTTTTATTAGCATTTTAATGACTGTTCCCTGTTTCATGTACATTTTAAATTAAAACAAACGATTTTACGTAGATTTGCGCAAACAGTTTCTGCTTATTTGCAAAACAGAGTCGACCGATATACCAGAAATAACTCGAAATGGTTCGTTCCGCTACGCGCCATAGGACGAAAAGCAATAGATATGTTGTAAAATAACAAAGACTGTTCGGTACAAAATAATATGTAGGCACAGGTGGGTCGTGTAACGTATAGGCCTTCCACTTAGCGTCAATCTTACTAGACAAGCAAAACTGTGAAGGTTACGGGTAGTCGGTAAAAAGATATGGTTGAAGATCGTCGAAATATGTCCTGTCCTAATTTTTTTTTATACTACTTTCTGATGGAACAAGCCTCCTGATGTTTAGTGGTAACCATCGCTGGAAACGTGCCCTGCGTCCATCAACTTGAAAGTAACTTCTTTTTATGTTTCTATTTTTCCTATAGTATTTTTTTTTGTATGCCGACTGATGATAAAACGATTGCGTTTTTGACTAACAAATGACAAGCAAACACCTTACTTACCTACATGAGGACATAATATATAATTCGTGGTGTAGGGGTGCATTATAAATGAATTGACAAACTTTAACCCTTAAAATGCAGTGGAGGGTGAAATGAGACAATAGCTGGCAACGTTTGGCTATCCTACAATGTTTGGATGTTTGTCAATCACGCCCTAACGACAGAATCGATCATGCTGAAACTTAGAACAAATGTAATTCGTACTCTAAATAAATATTAATGTTATCAATAACTTCTAATACGCCATTGTAAACGTATATCAGGAGTAGTATAGCTCTTTGCGAAGGGCTCGTCCGGGGAAGTACTACCACCACGCCTTTTTCTGCCGCCAAACAGCGTTGCTGTGTTTCGGTTAGAAGAGTGTGGTTGCCGGAGTAATTACAGGCACATGAGGCTTAACATCTGTATGCCTCAAGTTGATGGACGCAGGGCAGTGCATCGTAGGGCACGTTCCTATATTGCGTGACTTAAGAGGCAATGCTTTGTTATAGGTGATTACCACTTAACATCAGGTGGACCATCTGCTTGTTCCATCAGCAAGTTAAAAAAATATATATCTAAAATAAATAAAGTTTCTATACACGAGCAAAGTCACAGGCATTCTCTAGTCTACCAAGTAATGATATTCGGCAAGACTGAAATCCCGCCGTGTCATATCGACCGATCAAGGTCTTCGTGTTGTGTATCGTGCGGTAAGTAAATCTTTCACATTTCAACCACCGTTTTTTCTTGTAATTAGGCGTTTTTAAAGATCCATGTTACGTGGCGATTGCCCAGCTGAGAGGGAGGTGCGGCTTCAATTTCTACGAAGATAATTTTTTACGTTTTTTGCAATATCTGTTAAATTTTATTTCGTTCTTGATGTTGTGATAAGGAGGCTATAAGGATCCCTAGTGCAGGGTCAGCGTTAATGATATATGTTTTACTTTTAAGTCATTCGTTTTATTCCTGACAGCCTTCACAGCTCAGTTGGTAGTAGCTCTGCCTTCTGTGCCGTAGGCTGTGGGTTCGATCCCCATCGAGAATAAACATTTTGTGTGATGAACATAGATGTTTGTTCTCTGTTTGTATATGTATAACATTATAAGTATGTATTTACAAAAAAAAGGATATAAGTAGATTAGCTATCTGGTTCCCATATCACAAGCTTTGGCTTAGTTTGGGGCGAGATAGTGCTGTGTGGATTGTCCACCAATATTTTATTTAATCCTAGATACTTCTTAAATTTGTGTTCGGTCAAAATCAAACTTGTTTCCTTACCTGTCTGCAAATTTTTTTGCATAAAGAATATTTATTCTCGAGTTTTAAAAATCGAACGACGAACGACTTTTAGACCCACCTTAAACCGTGGTCGGATATGGTTATAGGATAGGTTATAGGATAAAGTTGTTTCTAATGCCAGATGCATTAGAAACAACTTTATCCGACCACGTGACACTTTACTATGTTACTTTACTATAGTTTTTAGGTTATAACTTGCTTAGCTGTATCTTTTATGAGCGGTAATACTCAGCAAATGTGCAGGTGCAGGATCATGTATGGTTATTTGATAACTTGTAAGTGTCAAACAAACATTACCTACGCGACTCAAATTGCGCCACAATGACGGTGCTGTGCAACTCTAAGCTTGTCACTGTGGCGAAATGACAACAGGTTTACTTGCTAAGATAACACTTGATTTACATAGTTCAGTCTCATCAATAAATAATCCTTACAGTCAAATTATTTTGAATTTTGGTTGCCTCTTTTTGCTTTTTGCTATTTCTGGCATCAATTTCATACGTTAGGTCCATACGGGGGTAGAGTTTGCCGAATGGTTTTTTGTTTGTTTGATCAACAAGCAACGACTATTTTAACCTACTACTATCGTTACTCGTTCTACGGATTTAAATATATTTGCTAAATATATAAATAAAAAAATTATATAAAATATATATATTAAAAAGTATGTATAAACAAAAATAAGGATTTATGTAGTATATCAGCTATTTGGTTCCCATATCACAAGCTTTGGCTTAGTTTGGGGCGAGATAGTGCTGTATGGAATGTCCATAATTTTTTTTATTTTATTTTATTACAAAAATGTGATACTTATATCCCGACTCGTCTCTGCAAGACTTCGTCGATACACAGAAGGTCGTCAAATAACCTCTCAAACACCAGAGAATGAGCATTCGTCCGATAATATCTTCCTCGATGCCATTGTTTTTGCTTTCGTATTGGTGCCCGTGTCTTGCATCAATAAAGAATTATGTAATGATTTGTCAGGATAAAAATTATAAGCGCGCTTAGCTATTTCCAACTCTCGACGGTGAAGGTTAAGGTTGATATCTCTGTGTATTGTATATTGTGAAGGAGCACTGAACTTTGCGGAGCGCAGAGGCTCTGTCCTCACCTGAGGTTCACTCACACGGCTATTAGTTCTGGCTCAACTCGTAAGATAGATATCACAGCCTTATCACGCTTTATTTCAAACAAGTCTTCTTGCCGCGTGTCACCAGTTCTTCCGACACAGTGTGGTGAAAGGATAAGTGCACCTCAAAGAGGCTCATTTCGAGGTCTAGACACATGTTTTAGAACTTTGTAGGTTCTATGACATGCCGGTTTCCTCATTATGTTTTTCCTTCACCGTTTGAGAGTACTGACACATATTTTTGAACAGAAAAACTTATTGTTGCCCGACCAATTTTGCACCCACGACCTTATGAGCAGAAGGCGTGGCTGCTACCACTAGACCACCAGAGCTCAAATAAGACAACAATTTCAAACAAGTTACAAATGAAACCTTTTGTCCCCACATAAACATGAAAACTCGATGACCGTCACTGATCAAATAAAAACAAAACAAAATTATTTTTTTTGGTACATTGTTTAACAATCGGGTTGGGAAGTAGTCTTTTAAGTTTTACAACCTGTGTTAGTAACCTGAGTCCCCTCTTTTCTGTGGTCTACTGATATACATAACAAATAAAAAGCGATTTTCCAAAAATGTACAGCAAAAAATAAACAACTTCATAACCATTTGTAATTTTGAACTTTTTGCTAGTCATCGAAGTAATAACGCGAGAAATTGCCTTGTAATTGCTTTTAGATGAAGATGAGAATACATTCTATAGGTACTTACCTACACAATGTGATGTAGAAGGTTAAGATCCATAGCATTTAGTATGTCGTTATTTATTTAAAATTCCCAAGTTTAGTTTATTTACATTTATTTTAATACTATTAAGCTTTTTTTTTTAAATCAGTACCTACTTAATCCTACCTACCTATAACCTAACCTAAACCTAACCCTACCTCTAGTAGGTCACCCGGGCAATTTTGGGCCGCCCAAAGGCCCCCGTTGTTGTTTAGCAACAACTAGACTAAAACACAAAAGTGCTTACCTATATTAACATTTCACTAAATTTTCTTGGTTAGAATCTACGAATAAATGTTAGAATCAATCATAAAACAATTCGAGATTTCACACGCACAGCAATTTGGATCACTATCATTAAACCGTTTACTATTTGTAATGTCATCAAATTTATTGGATCAGTTGAGCTATATCCAGATCGTTCGCAACGATCTGCAGATAGCTAACTGTTTCATGTATATTTTGTAAAATTTTTTGATACTTGTATTCATTGTATTTTTCTTTGTAAATAAATATAAGCCTATAATAAAAAATAAAGCATATTTTGAGTACATTCTTGCTCATATTCATTTCACCTTGTGAGCGATGTAACCTTTTTTCCTATTTCCGTGGTCGCCTTAACCTTCGGGCACTCTTAATGGAGTCCGGCCACTTAGTATCCTCGCTCGGATGACATATTTGTTTCCTATTGTTCCTATACAATTCGAAATTTAAATTTCTGGATCACTAGCAGCTGCCCGCAGCTTCGCTCGCGTGAAGGAGTGATTTCTAACATCAATACCTACTTAAGACAGTTTTCTGGGGATATCTACATCTACACTAATATTTTAAAGAGGAAACATTTGTATTTTTGTATTTTTGTATGTAACGAATAGGCTCAAGAACTACTGGTCCGATTTCAAAAATTCTTTCACTATTAGAATGTTACATTATCCTTGAGTAACATAGGCTATATTATATTTTCAAAAAAATCAGGGATCCTTACTAAAACTTCAATAATGTAACCCAAGGTGGAAAACAAAAACCTTACATCGCGTGCGCTGCGAAAACTATTGATGATAGAACAAAATAATGTACTACGATATATAGAACACGTCATCATCTACAAAAAATGTCGCGACAGCATATGTCGAACTATTATAGTTATGTCACAATAAGTGTTCTTTTATTATAAAAAATTAATTGAAATGCCTCCGCTAGAAAAGGGTCTTTATTTGTACCTTGGTATTAATCCTTATCCAAATAAATTCTCATCTCATAATTAAGACGGTTTCAATACCTATAGATTACTTCTTAAATTTTTCAAATCGGACATTCCATTCAAAAGATATGACGAAATTAAAAATGTTAACGGGTCCACGGGTCACGCGCGGGGTGCGATTTCACTCACTCAAGGAGAAGCGCGTGCAAATGTATGAAATAAGTAGACGCGAGGCTCGAACCCACATTCTAAGTTTATCCTAAAATGTTCAAAAAATTTATGACCACCCATGCGAAGCTGGGACAGGCCGCTAGTGGGATATAAAATTATGGGATAAAATTGAGCGTATTATGTGAATCCAGGTTACAATCAATATTTGTTCCAAGTATCATCCAAATCGGTAGTGATCGAGCCATAAAAATTGTAACATCGTAATTTTCTCATTTATATTATACAAGCTGGTGCCCGCGTCTTCGTCTGCGCAGGATTAGTCACACAATATCTTTATAAATTGTAGCCTATGTGTTATTCTGATGTATGAGCTATATTATAAAGTTTCATTAAAATCCATTCAATAGTTTTTACGTGAAAGAGTAACAAACATCCATCCATCCATCCATACTTACAAACTCTCGCGTTTCTAATATTAGTAGGATTAGTAGGATAATATCGCATTATTTCCATCATGCATCCTTGGCAGCGTCATATGATTCACAGGTACTTTTAGAAATAGATTGCAAAGACAAGACTGAAACTGGCAAAACGTCCCCTCTGCGCTCAAGTTTTATTTATGGAATGCCACTGCACTTTTACGAAGAACTGAGAAGACTATTTTGAGTGCCGCGCCGGAACAACGCTCGACTTACAAATTGTCCGTGATCATTCACATATTAGTCCCATAATTTGAATGAGTAGTTTTACTATGGCATTCACAGTGCTGAAAGACTGAAATAGGACTTGCTTAATTAATTAAGATTCGGCATTGAAACAGTTAGTTTTCTTGTGACGAGGGGCTTGCAACATATCAAGTAGGGAATACTAACCACTGCAAAAAAATATTATGACAATATTATGATATTATTAATATTGTACCAAATGTAATAACCAGGAATTGGAAAGGTAGAGTTTTTAAGTACCAAATGACGAAAATTACCCACACAATCTGAACATGGATATGCCTTTTAAACCCGGAATTGGCGATTAATAAAAATTGTTTTCTAAAACTTATGGGTTTTTTTATATACAATTACCTGATGGAACAAGCAGATGGCCCACCTGATGTTAGGTAGCGTTATACGCTACACGTACAGCAGGGCTATTTTAAAACATTCGGAAAGGTCAGTTTTTATCATCATTGATTTCGAACCCGAATCATTTCCGACACGGGGATTAAAAAAGGCATATCCATATTTAGATTTCGTAGTAGCGTATTTGACGTCATTTGGTACTTAAAAACTCTACCTATTCCGACCCCTGGTAATAACATAACATACTCATAAATGATCATAAGTAGTGAGCATGTAAGACGCAAGTGAGCCAGTGAGTATTGTCTTTAGGATCGTGATTTGGTGATCTGCAGGGATATCTACCGTGCTTCGGTGATCGAAATCGTGAAAGGGTCACTTTTTTTTAATAATTGATAGCCCTTACATTTCAGTTAGTAGTACTTTCGGCGCTGTAGGCTTTGGATTCCATCCCCATAGAGAACAAACATTTGTATCATATTTGAATGAAAAAACGGGTTATAATTTTGTAATTGAACGTAGAATCAGAAAAATGTAGTCTTCCTCAGAGGCGATGAACATTCAATTGTCCACATTGTTTATTAACCTTTTACAACGCAATTCAAGACCTTATGGTTTACAAGCTGTGTCTAAGCATAGAACCCTTAACCTCAACGCAAAACCTCAGCCAAATAGATCCTCTAATTACAGCCCACAATAAACAGTCGTCATTACAGGTCGCCTAAGGGCCATTATACCCGAGCCTGGTACCACAGGCAGCTTCAGAAGTTTCTTAGCAACAGCAATTTAAAACCAACTACTGTTTAATTTTTAAAGCTTGGCTATGCATTCAATTCACAATGTAGTATATTATAGTATTTGTATTTATTTCAAACATTACATCTATCATTACAGGTTAGACCTAATACAATAGAGTAGTAAAAACAATAATTATTTAAGTCAAACAGTATAAATACAAAATGTCATAGAACAAAAACAAAAAATTCAATCCAATATATAAAGTAAATGAATTAATTACTACAAAAAATGTCATACGAAAAAAAAAATTAACAAAGTTTTATATTTTGTTTGTTTGTTTTTAATTATTGAAATTAAATAATAATAATAAAATAATTACATTCAGATCAATCTTAATATACTTTGCAGAAAAATAATAAATATGTAATTACAGGAATGCCGTATGTAATACTAGTGCCGATGTAATTACAGGAACATCTTAAAGTTGATGGACTCAGCGCAGGTCAACGTAGGGCACGTTCCTATGCGTGACTTGTTATGCAATGCTTTGTTGTTGGTTATCACTTAGGTATGATCCAGGTCGGCCAACTGCTTGTTCCATGACCAAATATTATAGATTTTTTTTAATGATTATATTGCATATAATTAAAATTATAGTTTAACAATATTTTACAGCGACATGGACTATTTTATCTGTTTACCCATTTTCAACACCTCCAAGGCTCTTCAACTTCTTCCTATAAAAAAATATGTGATTACAATAGTGGTTAACCCTAGTAGTCCCTTTTTTCAGGCCGACACTCTCTTGTCATGTCACTAGTTTCTTTCGATACATTGTGGTGAAAAGATTTTAAGAGCGCCTCAAGACTCCTTTCGAGCACTAGACACATGTTATAGAACTTCTTAGGTTCTGCAACATGCCGGTTTCCTCACGATGTTTTTCTTCAGCGTTTGAGAGTACCTACTGGCATTGTGCACATACATTTTTGAACGGAAATTCTCATTGGTGCACGACCGGTTTCGAACCCACGACCTTAGGATTGAAAGGCGGGACCGCTACTACTAGACCACCAGTGCTCTCACTGGTCGACACTGGTTAGTTATTGTAAGTTGACTGCCAACAATGTTACGCTCGATCTTAACAAAAATTGTCGCTTGAGAGCATAAATAAATGCTAAGGGTAACCAACCATAGACATGTATGCTTCGATTTGATTGTTGATCGAAGCATGTATGAAATAAATAATAAAAAAACCGTGACCGTTGTCAAACTGAGGCCAAGCCAAGGTCTTGCCTTTGTCTTTGTCCCCACTGACATACGAATCAACCTATGCCACAAAATATAATGTTCATTCACCCCTCTGGAAAGTTTGATAATTTTGATGTCAAGGTACAGTAACATTGTCTTTATGAGATACCAAGCTACATAATGAAGGTGACTGTACTTACAACTCATCATTATGCTGTGACTCTGGCTTCTGCAACGCGGCACCTCTCCAAGGGTGTTTCAAAAACCACTTACATCCTTGTTAGGGGTTTTTCACACTAATTACTTGGTACTTAGCTTGAAATACTGGATTCTACGTCCATACAATGTTGTTAGTGTCGCTCAGACATCGCTATAGTTTAGTCGAACATGAAATATGAGTGTCGTCGTGACGAGGTAGGTTTATTGACACACATACATAGTAGGATAACCTGTATTTGATCTTTTTTTAAACGACTTCAAAAAAAGACGTTCTCAATTACGACTCAATTATGTTGTTTTACGATTATACTTTTTGAAGAAATAAACATAAAATAAACACACATTTAAAATATACAAGTTGTTCCAATACTTGTTGGTTAAAAACTTCAGGGAGCTAAAAGTACCCATCAATATGAATAACTTTTTCTAAGACACCAAGACTGTAAACGCGAAAAAAAAACCAGCTTTTTCATACAAAAGTTCAATACCTATATGGCTAAAATGTATGAAACAGCTGTTTTTTTTACAAATATTAGAACACCTTGTATTTGTGTATCAAATAAAAAATAATAACGTGATAAATGTTATGATTAGACTGCTAGAAACAAAAACTTTAGAATGCTCTCATACATCTAATAATTGGGATCTCCAAACTTTTTGTCAGTACAAATAGCGAGACTTGGCAACATTTTTACATTAAAAATACGTCTGTTGTGTCTATTCTATGGTTCAGGGTTAACTGATGTTCGCCACTAAATCATAGACGGCTTTTATGGCTTTTGTTCACGAAAGCTCGTTTGGTAATAGAGGCATATAAAAACTTTTTTTACGGCAATATTGCTTGAGATAGTCGTAAAAGTACCCACCACGTGAAAATACTTACATACCTATATTTGTTTTACGTTGTATACGTAGCTTAGTTGGTAGTAGCCCTGCCTTTTGCGCTGTAGGCATTGGGTTCGATCTCCACCGAGAAAAAACATTTGTGTAATGAATATAGATGTTTGTTCTCTGTCTGATTATATCTTAAGAAAGTAGTTACAAAAAACGATATATTTACCTATTATATCAGCTTTCTGGTTCTCATAAATAAAAATTGGTGGATTTTACACACATCACTATCTAGCTCCAAACTAAGCCAAATCTCGTAATATGGGAGAAACTAAGCCAAAGCTCGTAATATGGGAACCAGATAGCTGTTTTTTTTTTAATGGAAATACATTATATAATATATAATAACACCCAGACAGAGAACGAACATCTATGTTCATCACACAAATGTTTGTTCTCAGTGGGGATCGAACCCACGGCCTACGGCGCAGAAGGCAGAGCTACTACCAACTGAGCTGTGAAGGCTGTCAAAGTTCAAGCTTTGCTTAGTCTGGGGCTATATAGCCCTGTGATGAATTTTCACCAAGTTAATATATTTTATTTACTTATAAATATTTATAGAAAAAACAGATTTCTGGATTACCTATAAGAATTATTTCTGTTACTATTTAGGTTGCTTGTCCTGATCATAACCTTATTTAATATTCAAGACAAGTTTTGGCACTCCTCCGCCTCAAAACATGCAAATATTTCCATCAAATTATAACATCATTCGAGTAATACATTGCATTCAATCTGACAGGCCGACAGGCAGAAAATTACGGTATCATATCCCATACGAATACGCAAACCGTCTTATTACGAAGATTTTGAATAACAGTTATGAATTATGATGGTAGCTACAACATTGTAACGAGGCCCAAGGCAATGTAGGATGCATTTTTATCGAGCTGTGTGCCACCGATAAAAAAGGCGTGTAGTCAAGCGTGTAACAGGTGTCAGAGCTGTTTTATAAAACAGATGGCTTTACTTTTACGGAGGGTAAAATAAAGCTCATTAAAACGAATTAAACGATCATAAATAGAAATAATCATGTAAAATTGTTTTTGGCGTTCGATTTTCAAATTAGATCGATTCTAATAAGCAATGGTTTGCTGAGTCTTCCTAGGCTTTCTGTTTTTTCTAATAGCAAGTTTTTGTTAATGTTAAAATATTTTTTTTTTCTGTAGGGCAGTGCATTGTAGGGCATGTTCCTTTTGTGCGTGACTTACGAGGCAATGCTTTGTTATAGGTGATAGTTACCACTTAACATCGGGTGTGTCATCTGGTTGTTCCATCAGCTAGATGTATAAAAATTTCACCTCAGAACTTTTTGAAACTTATTCGAAAATATCGATTTAATTATCTATGTGTGTATGGGCGTATATTGACGGCTATCATGCTTATGTCGTATAGAAATTCAGCTAGGCAGCCTAGTCATTCGATATGGTTGCTTAGATATTATCTAATTTAACTAGTTGAGATTTCTCCAAGTTTTTCCTTCGCATTTTCTCAGGTAGTTAAGTTTCTCCGATGACGCATGACTTTAGTTTGTAACGTTTTACTTTTACAAATAAAGATATCGAGTTACGTTGAATTACCTAAATTGTTTCAGTATCAATAATTAAGTTTATTTTAAAAAACTATTTGATAATACTTAATTAACCTCAACCCTGACATTAAAATTTTATAATTATTAATTAAGTGACTACATACTGACTATTGTTTTGTAAAGTTTAAATCTTATTTTAAAATAAATTTTTAGATTTTAAAGCTTTCAAGCAGATCAAAATTGATGTTTCGAGCGTAGTTTTTTACTTATTAATCTTCTAGGCTTTGGTCGCGTGGAACTGGCACCTAGAGTCACCTAGCTTTAAGACGTTTCAAAGTGATCCTTGTGATTTTATAGAATAAATACCTTTTGACTTTCACTTTGACTTTGAATGATTATAAAGCCTTATTAATAACAATGTAATCCAATCCAACGTAATTGATACTTTAAAACACTACACTGCTGAACAAACAATCGATAACAGGTAATCGGATTGGTCCGTTCCCCTGACACTTCAGGAAGTGACCCCACTCCACGGCAGAGTGGACACAATAAGCCTTTTCTCTCTTTACTCCGGCGGCAGCATAGCCTTCGTCGTACTGAAGCAAATGTTTTTATTTCACATTTTCTCTTCGCACAATTTTATTTTGAATGAATGAAAATGCTTTATTGTTCACCTTACAAACGAACAAAATAGGAAACAAATAATAACAACTATAGATATGTGTAATGGACGGTATTATCGCTAAAAAGCGATCTCTCCAGACAACCTTTGGATGGAGAGGCGCCTATATATAAGATTTGTCTATTATAAGGTTTGGGTGCACCATAAAAATAGCATGAAATAATAAAAATTATAAAACAACATACCTACATAAACTAGCCAAACATGCATAAATTAAATAAAATTTCATTTATTTATTTTGGTACCTACTTTGTTCCTTAAAGTATTCATATAAGGAACTAATTGGGTCCCTGATAGGAGGTTTACCACACATGAATACTAAAACCGTATCGTGAGTCTATTCAATTACTTTTACAGTAGCGAGAATTTCATTAAAAATCAGTTAATTTTAGCATCGTCTGTTTATAGTAGGGGAGGCCATGATGCTAAATGGGGATTTCCTCGAGCGTCATAGAGACCTATTGGGTTGCAAAGCTTAGATGATAAGAAGAAAAAAATGTTATATAAGTATACCATTTCATCGGTGGGGGGAGCGGCTATAGATTTTCAAAAATGTAAAAAAAAACCGTTACATGGACATACTCGAGCGCGTCAGATATTGATAGCACCAATGTCCTACGTATTTTTAATAATGTACGTATGTTAATCTGATCGTTTGCATGATGGGGGTGGTCGTACTTAAGGGTTGAAAATGAAAAAAAAAAAAAAAAAATCGAGCGCGTCAGATTTTTTAAGGGGGTGTTATGTGCACCTAAAAAAAAAATCTCATTCAATAATCTGACGATTTCGATGTGACGCAAACTCGCAGCCATTATTTTAATATGCAAAAAAAAATCGCCATTTTGAAATACTCAAGCGCGTCAGATTAAGATATATATGGTTCATCTTTATGTCCTAGACGTGCTGTCTCATAATCTGACGATTATCTAGAGGGATTCGCCTAATCTGACAAAAAAAATAATTTTATTTTGATTTTTTTAAACCATTCAACTTAATTAATTGAAAAGCTCAGGAAATAGCATGCAAATAAAAAGTATAAGTTTGTTAAGTAGAATACTTGTATTTATAAGAAAATAATTTAAAAAAATATGCAAAAAAATATTTTGTTATGTACAATTAATTGATTAATTAGTCATCATCTTCATAAGTAGAATCATCTTCTTCTTCTGGCTCGATTTCATGGCACGAAATAGAAGCGCGCAGAGGCGAATATAGGCACCACGCAGCCAAACTTTATCGACGAATATTTGTTACTTCGGCTTGTGGAAATCGTCAGATTATATATTTTTCGTTATCCTTGAATTATTTACTTCAAAATAAAAAAAAAATCAGCCACGCCCGAGAATGTCGAGATGACGTTTTTTTTTTACAACTTTGTAGCCCTCCCGTTTCTTTTCGTCACTCTCAAATTGTCAGATTAGTGGAATATACACTTTTTAGCATGTAATTAACTCACCCTAACTTAATCTGACGCGCTCGAGATTTTCTGATGATCAATTTTTTTTTACTAATCTGATCCTTTATCCTAGACGGGCGGCTTTATATAGGGGGCTCATATTTGGTGGAGGTTCTTAACCAGGTACAAGGTATCCCCCTGTATATTAATCTGACGCGCTCGAGGAAATCCCGAAATCCCCTCTTGGGCTCCCCTACTATTATGAACAATTGAATAAGTAAACTACATTTGCATGTTTCAACACGCAACTAAAATTACTTTTGTATACCAACATCCAAACCCAGGGGCTAAGTCTTTTCTAAAGAAAGATGTCATGCAAACTCAGTCCTTGAATACATCCTAGCTTGTTCCATATTTTGCTAAAGAAATATCCACACGTTTTCCGTAGAGCTAAATTGGGCTAACAGGACAATGTATGTATGATTGAGTATTGTTTTTGTCTTTGCGTTATTAAGGCATCCGGATATGAATGTACTTGTATATTTTATATCTGGAAGAAATGCGAAAACAGGAAAGAGAATGGCGATAAGCTTTGTGCTGTAATTGATTTGGGTAAGTGGATTTTCGGAAGAAAATACAAATGTTTCTCGAGAGCTTAGCCCGTCGTAAGATAAATCCTATCATAAACATGTCTTCTGAAGTAGGTTGGATTTGGATGTAGAATACAATCAAAATAAGCGAATATACCTCTATAAAGACAGTAATATAATTGGATATGTTTCAAATGGTCTACCAAATAGTAGAATAAACTTTGTTGATGAATAGTGCCTTTAAGGCGCACTTTAAATCCTTTCACCTCACTGTTTCGTACTAACAAATAAATATATATTGGTGGACTTTCCATACAGCACTATCTAGCCACAAACTATGCCAAAGCTTGAAATATGAGAACCAGATAGCTGATATAATACATATATACTTTTTTTTTGTAAATACATACAAAATATATAATAACACCCAGACACAGAACAAACATCTATGTTTATCACACAAATGTTTGTTCCCGGTGGGGATCGAACCCACGGCCTACGGCCGAGCAACAAGTGAAGAACAGACAGTTAAATAATGGAAATACACACGAACAGCTCCAGACACTTCTGTCATAACAAGTTTATATCAATATTTACAAAACGAATGAGAAAGAAGCACAATCAATAAATCGATGTAACCGATCTAATACCAGCGGTCAAAAACATTAACAATCGGAAGCTTACCCGAGACGCTGTCTGCATTGTAAAAAGAACCTTCCTAATTTAAAATTTCTTGATAGTATATTTTTACAATTAGTATAGATACTCGTATATCATATAAAAAGAAATACAAGATTCTCGGGTCCTATTAAACTTACCTACCGAACGATTTATTACCCAACCATCAAAACACCTCCGCTAGCATTTCGTAACAAACCAGTGTCATTATTAATTCTCCGAACGCCTACTATGTACTTTCGTAACCAGTAGTTCAATCAACATTTCTGTAAAACAATGTCGAATAAACAAAGTAAACGAATAAAACAGTCCGAGCAATGCTGAATACGGAAAGTACAAAGTGGTAAGTACGACAACGAAAATCTTTTATGGGCGGTGAAGTAATTTACAGTCAAGTTTTCGCCCTATTTTTCCCACGAGGTTTGACGGGTACATGTATATGTATACATACATACACATCTAAATATTCTTCTTCATTATCTATCTTTATGAGCTGATTTCAACATGCTCTGTTAGTTACTAATCAAGGATTAACAGGCCGTTAAAACTAACCTTAGATGTCAAAGGCGTACATTTTGATATATTTAACGGCCCTTTAATCCTTTGTTAATCTAACAGAGCATGGTGAAATCAGCTCTAAGCGTTTGACATCTAATGTTAGATTTAACGGCCTGTTAATCCTTGATTAGTAACTAACAGAGTATGGTGAAATCAGATCTAAACTTTTTAGTATTTTAAATCTTTAAATTCAGCGGACGTGTTCATCCCAGATTAGGTTATTAATAATGTTATTTAACCATAACTATCGCTATATAGTTTTGTTACAGGGAGAACTTTCTTTTTTTACAAAAGGATACATACTTAGTTTGTATAGTTTTAATAAAACATTTATAAAAATGCTGGAAATCCGATCGACAGTCGATAAATAATTTCAAAGCAATCTCCCTTTTTTACATAGGTACCAATAGAAAAAGGAACCACAATTTTGCAGGGGAAGATACGTACCATAATCTGATTCTAGAATCAATTTTGTTCACGTGCGAAAAATTCTACTTGACTGAAGTATTTTGAGACGATCGCTTGCTACGTACGACAATGTAAACTCTAAATTTGCCTTCCAATGCTGTGTAGTATAGATTCACCTGCATCTTGAAGGAAAGGAAAACAGTAATGGATGTTGTTTTTATCTTTTTTATCGCTGAGATGCGGTCAGAGCTTCGTTGGTGACCGTAGCGTCGACAACATAACTTTAGTTCCGTAGAGCATTCCTCTCGATGCGAACGCTTCGTTGATACTTGGTGCTTCAACGCCGCTTTTTTCTATCCATAAGTGTGTATGATAAAGTGAATAGATTTTGTGATAAGAATTGTGTGTTTGTAATTTGTGTTTTGGATTAAAAAAGTTAATTAAATACAGGTAAGAGAAGAATTTATGAATTGTTCTTATAAAAACAATGTTTTGCTGCGCTAATAACATTAATAAAATATTCACTACAATATAATTAGATGTAAAAACTTAAAATTAATAAATAATATTGTATTAAAAATCAATTTTGACTAAAGTGTTGAATTAGTTATAAAACAGGGTAAAAAGGCTCTTCAAAAAAAGTTTCCATCTCGCTAAGTATTTTAAAATATGATTGCTTTGATGAATACTTTTTTATTATTAAGGACCTTTTATGCAGATTATTTTACGCATCCAGAATTTTTGTATTACCTCGTTTTATTTTATTTATTTTTGTGTAAATTACTTCATTGAATCAGCTAGACTTAGATTTATAACTTGCATGAACTTGATTTATTTCTATATCTATATTTTACTCTTTAATATTTAACATATACGTTTTATTCGTTTTAGGGTGTTTACATTACTTTTAAAAACACAAACTGTAAAATATCAATAAATTGTCATGTGCTCTGCCAGATGAGATCATAACGATATAGTATAGTAGTACGTCAAAGGTTAATCCATATTCAATAAGCGGAATGAATCATAATGTATGATCATAGATATAAATCACTATCAACAAATAGATGATGGTTGTAGATTGTAAATGTGCATAAAGAAAGGTTTCATTGATGCGCTTGAAATATAAATTGCTTTGGGGAAAGGAACATTAGTGTTCCTAAACCGGGAAACACTTAGAATCATTTCAAAATTAAAAGATAGCGTATCGATATATTGTATGTGGTACGAACTGTCGTGTACTGTGCATACATGTGTGTGTGTACACTGGGCTATTATACCCATTACAAAACACAAATTTCTTAAAAAAACTTTGTAACGTTTGAATTATAGGAATACATGACAAAAAAGCTTGGGACTAAACTAGCTCCAACTCAATACAAAAACTAAAATAAAGTACCATCATAAATTGTAAGAGGATCATACAAAAAACACAAGAACACAAGCCTTAAGTTTCTTGCCTGTTTTTCTAGTTTTGGTTTACCAAAGCTTTGGTCGCGAGGAATTGGCATAATTGTAATTGAAAATAAGTATTGTTTTACAAATAGCTTTGCTCAAATGCCCGTAACCTCTTGAGGAAGCGATGACAAACTTTTGATGTTACTTTGATTTGTCACTTTATTGGAATGTAGCTTAAGTTCCGTGATAAGCTGTCGTCATGAGTAAATGTACTCGGAAAATACCCAGTTCGTGCATTGAGCTCCGGGAACTCAGTTTGCGTAAAAAAAAAACCTACCAATATACAACACACTCATAATGTACATTGTACATGACATTGATAACTCAGTGTAGTATAGTAAAGTGTAGCTACATGAAGCTGGACTTCAGTGGATTTTAAAATAAATTAATCTTTTGAAATTTCAGTAAATTACAACAATTAATTAAATTTTCTTTCTTCAAAAGACGGGTTTATATTTTCTTGAAAAGCCGGCAGAGCAGTCGGACAACAAATTGGATTATTTTAATCTGAAATAAATGCATGAATGAATTAGCATCGCCTCTGGTGTCGCAGGGTCCATGGGCGACTGTGACCACTTTTTGTCTGGTAGTCCATTTGCTCATCTGACAGCTAAGGCATAGAAAAATCTTTAGGAAATGTACAATTCACAAATAGTCTTTTATTTTATTCATAGATAAGAAGAAATGAATTATGTACATTTCCTTTTTTTTTTTTCAAAAGTCTCGACTCTTATAAGTTCAGCCTATTTTTCTAGTACCAATTTGTTGAAAACTAAGCTCTTGATCGTTCTCGTAAATGCTGTAAAAGAAACAAAAACAACAGTCTGCACTGAGAGATTGTAAAGTTTTACGTTTTTCTTCGAATGGACCATTAGCTGGTCTGCCAACCTCGTGTCTTTTTATTACGATTTACAACGTATTTTAACATATGAATAAATTTTACTCAAATATATTGTAATAGTTGTCATGCCCAATCACTATCAGATTTACTTAAAAGATACCATTAAGGTTCAATCTCCTTGAATTACAGTAATGGTATTGCTGTATTAGTTTCGTATTTAGGCCGGATTTTCTATTTTTAATGCATCTGACTGGCAGTCGGCTTCTGCTAGCATGTGAACTAGCACATGGCGATATTTTTACCTTTTATATACAGGTCTTATTGATTTTTTTCTTTTACTACCTTCTCATCTGACCTTTTTTAACAATGAAGTAATCATACTTCATTGATTGTCTATACTAAAAGATAGACAGAAAAATAATTTATTGAGCTTAGTTTTGAAATACGATAAGTACTCATGTAAACAACTAATTTAGATTACATTTTCAGCTGCATCTTTAACTAGTAGTTGGTATTCAGAATTTCACTATTTTAACAGCAGTAGAGCTCCCTGTGAAGGGCTGGGGAAGTACTAACACCATGCCTATATTTCAGACGCCAAGCGGCGTTGCTGTGGTTCTGTTTGAAAGGTGTGGTTGCTAGTGAAATTACAGTCACATGAGGCTTTACATATTCCACAAGCAGATGTACGCAGGGCAGTGCATCGTAGAGCACGTTCATATCGTGTATCACTTACGAGGCAATGCTTTGCTATGGTGATGGTTACCACTTAACATCAGATGGGTCATCTGCTTGTTCCATTAAGTAGTATAAAGAAAACTGAGAACAGCCGCAGATTCATTGTCCTCTAATATAACTTTTATTTATATTGTGGTATTAACGGGATGGGCCCGTTAATACCATATGTGTGGCACGCCTTCCACTTTTTTACACATGTACGAGTGTGTGCGTGAGGTGCTATTTCTCTGCAAAAAAATAAACAATACCCGATTGAATACAGATATCCCGGTGCCAAAATGCAATATTGTTATCTACCTAAAAGTGTTGATATCTCGCGTGTTTCCGCCACCTTCAATATTATTGTCTACACTTCTAAAAAACTGTGGCTTTGTTATTCTTGACCTTGCTGGAAGCGTACTGTCATAGTTAATTTTAGATTAACATGAATGTCACAAATTTTTAAAGCATCGTGTCTATACTAAACCTACATCAGTGTCGTATACAAATTGGCACGTGATTAAAAAACAGTATGGCCTTCGAACATTTTGAGAGTTCATACGGAAATGCCACCGAGAAAACGACCTACTGTTTTCAGATCGGAAAATTCTATACGATTTTTATACCAAGGCAATAATAATAGAAAAAAAAAGATTCACGACTTTGATCCTAAGGCCCTAGGATCTCTTAGTACCAAATAAAAACTATTTTTTTTTTGAGAGAATTAATGTATAAAGAGGGTATCCCTTTATACATTAAGGGGGTTAGTCAGAGGTACGTTCAAACATCTTGTACTGAAGATTCATGATGATGTCTGAAGTTAGTTAGAACGATCAAATATTATTTCGGGAATGTTTACCATGGGTGGGTAGTAGTGAGTCATTTTGAAATGAAATGAAGGTGAATAGGCTCACAAATGTAGCCCTTAGGCATGGTAGACACCCAGGTACCATCCTTCTTCCAAGATCCTTTTATTTTTATTGAATCCTATATAAAAAATAAATATAGCTGAGCAGTTTATGTTATACTTTAAGGTATGTTTTTTTATTGCACTTCTAGATAAGTTCAATATGGCTTCGCAGAATTTAATTAACGCTTCATAAATCAATCGTTTTGTTTACAGAATGAACGACTGGTGACTGTATAATATGAATTGTAAACAAATAGGTTCCAGCGTGTTTGTTATTTTATTGAAGCTGAAAACATATGAACTATTCATTATATATTTACGAGTAGTAGAGCTCTTTGTGAAGGGCTCGTCCGGGGAAGTACTATCACCACGCCTTTTTCTGTCGCCAAGTAGCAATGGTGTGTTTCGGTTTGAAGAGTGTGGTTGCAGGTGTGGTTGCAGGCACATGAGGCTTAACATCTGTATGCCTCAAGTTGATGGATGCAGGGCAGTGCATCGTAGTGAACGTTCTTATCGTGCGTGACTTACGAAGCAATGCTTTGTTATAGGTGATGGTTACCACTTAACATCAGGTGGGCCATCTGCTTGTTCCATCAGCTAGTAGTATAAAAAAATGTTCATATTATGCTAACTTACTTGCAGTCATATTTTAAGTCTCAAGTTGATGGACGCAATGCAATGCATCGTAGGGCACGTTCTTATCGAGCGTGTCTTGCGAGGCAATGCTTTGTGATATTGTAACCACTTAACATGAGGTGGGCCATTTGTGGGCTTGTTGCATCAGCAACTAGTATAACAAATACTCATCATCATCATCAGCAGCGGCAGCCTTAAGAAGTAGATACACTACCAGAAAAGTTTTGTAGACATCCCTACTGAATTCCAGGATGAATTAATTGATAAATGAATAAAAAATGAAACCTTCAGATGGTTTCGAATGTCCTCGGTTAATTTGGTTAATCGTTCATGAAAAAGTAAATCTATGTACTCTACTTGTCTTAAGAGCCCTATCAAATTTATCTCCGAACTGAAAAAGCTTGGGTGGAGGGGTGTTTCTATTCGATTGAAGAATTTTTAGATTTTCAAGAGTGACATTTAATTATTGTTGACATTTAATATTGCGAATTGTGTAGTTATTGTATTTTAATTTCACTGAGGACCTTATGTTAATTGAATTGTTTATTTTTATTTCGTTGCATGTTAGGTTAAAATTCAGACACGATTTGTAGGAGAATTGTAATTGAATAAACGAATTGAATTGTCCTTTTCTCTTTGTATTTGTATTAATTATTCCAATACAAAGAGTTAACTAGCGATAGCTTAAATAGGTATTTAGTCCGCCGAATCAGTGAACCCGTCTAGATTTGAAACTAGGTTAGAGCGTATCTGTTTTTGGATGAGAACGGTTCGAGTCAGATGCATATTTATGTACATTTAGGTCGGTTAGGTATTGATTAAATAATTTATCTATAATAGTCTAGAAAGACAATTGCAAAAAAATGTCTTGACAATTTTTATATCGCAGCTGAAACTTTAAACCGTATCGTAAATTTTGATCATTTTTTTTTTTAATAACGCAAATGTTTCCTAAACTATCTTGCTTAGCTTCAATTTTTGACAAGATTTTAGAGGACTTAATATTCAAGCAGTGATCACAACTCAACAGCAAATGCAAATTCTGTCCAAAATTCAACACCAAGCACGATTATTATTTACAAATAACCCATACATATCAAATTTCGCTGAAGTATTGATGTATTTTTCGTGGAAAAATACTTTAGGCTTCTTAAAAATATATTTAGCGAACGTCAAGTATATGGCAGACGTAGTAATAATAATAATAGTATATAAAATTTATAATTTTTATTACAATATTTTAAACTTAATAACAATAACCTATTGAATCTTGATTAGTTTTAAAAGCTTTCGAAACTAAAAACCTATTAAAAAGGCAATGGATAAAAATATGTGAAGACTAGTACCTACTGGACTACCCTCCAATGACTTACTACAAATGAAATTATTTGATATTCTGTTGTCAAGGTACGGTTTATGTTTTTCGGGTTTTAAAAATCACTCACAAAACCCATCTTTGCGTCAAAGTGTATCCGTTCATAAACCTTCCTGTTCTCACAGGCCCTAAGCCTCATGAATAGTGAATACCTACCGCTGAATACAGTGCAGTGAACTTTGCTCAGTGATCATTCATTCCTCATTTGTTCCGAGCTGTGGATACGGGATCACAATGATCTCACGAGCGCGTTTCGGATTAATTAATATTATCTAGCTCTATTGAAAAAAAGCTTACTTGATTTTATTAATAGATTAATTATTTTTAATAATTGAAGCATTATTTATAACTTCCACTCTTCTGTATATGAAAAAACGGAAACAGCTTCTTGACTTTGATCCCCAGGCACTGTAGATATCCCATGAGATCTCGTACCAATTCCTAGCTTAAGATTCTTTGAGGATTTCTCAACCTTTGCCGATGACAATTGCCACATCCGCATTTTTAGCAGAAGTTGGTATTCCATACGTGACAGATTGAAAAGTCCAGCTGTTAGAAAACTAACTGGTTTCCTGACGATGTGTACCTTCACCGAAATAAAATCTGTAGAAAAACTTATTTGAAATCAAAATATATTGCATTTTTTAAACTATCGACCAGATGAGAGCTATAAAGTTTGAATCTAGCTTAAAAAAATATTGTGCTAAATGTTTTTTCAGCCTACTATCTAAACTGAACGTTTAGTAGGTATATCGAATCGATTACATTGTCACGGTTTTCATTGATATTAATTGAAAAAAAGTTTATGGCTCGTGCAAATCGCAATTTGTGAAACTTTATTACACTCAAATCTCAATAAGGTGAAAACATCTGTCAGTATTTTCTATACTAATGACGAGAGTTACTTTCATGTTATTATGTATTTACAATAAAAAAGTATATAAGTATTATATCAGCAATAATAGCTGTGTTTAATTTGAGGAATAGCACAGAGTGGAAAGTACAACAAGCTTAACAAAAAAAAAGCTACACGTTTGCTGAGTGAATTAAGCCATTCAGAAAATAATTGAACTGTCATTATGTTATTCAATTATGCACAAAAGATGTATTTAATAAACGCTATATCTCCTAGACTGAAATAAAAATGATGTATTTGGACGTATAGAGATTAGTTGCGTTGTCCGTGCCCAGCTCATATCCGTGGAAATGTGCAGAGACATGAGCAGGGACTTGGGCAATGCGAGAATGTAAACAGGCCACTTCTATGTCCACTCGCGTTGCCGCTCGCGTTGCCCGTGTTGCGTGTACACACATTGCCGGCGACGCTGCCGCAGACATATAGACGGCAATATTTCCGTCCTCATGAATGGCAGCGCGAATGTTTAAATGTAAACGCAGTATTTTTTACTACCCGCTTGAGCTCTAGTTTGGTAATCAGCACGGATAGAACAATCCTCCCGCTTTTCCCCATTGTGATGAAAATCCTTATTGACGTATCTTTAAGAGGCTGACAACCGTCAAACAACTTCTCGGTCGATGATGAAAATGGTATTGTGTTTAAACGTTTGTTGTTTGTGATTTTTTATAATCAGTGATATCTTCAAAATTTTTTGAAATGTTGGTGCGAGATGTATCCTAGCAGTTGTCAGCGTCTTAAATTACTTTATTACTTTCATACTAAAGTACTTACCTACCCACTTGTTTATCATAAATACGAACTTTGACAACGATATAACCTTTTGTCATAATAAATAAGTTACTTCAGAAACATCTCGTCTTTTGAACAAAATGTTTCTTGCAGAACATTAGCTCTTTTATCTTGTTAATTCCCATGTTTGCCGCGAAGTTTCACAATTCTAACAAAGAAACCTTTGCATATTTCATGGTTTGTGGCAGCAACAGTACTTACGCCGGAGATTTCCTCGGACAAAAGATGGAAAAAAAAAACTTTTGGTTGAATATTCATGATGAAGTAAATGACAAAATGTTGCTTACGGTAAAATATACCTTTAAACTTCACTGCGTTTTCTATTTTTTATCAAACTGTTTACACACTGGTGGTTTAGTAGGAGTGACCCCAACGTCTGTCGTGGGTTCGAATCCAGTCGGCCAATGGATTTTTACCTTCGAAAAATGTATGTGCGCAATGACAGTGCTATTTAACGGTAATAGGGGAAACCAGTTATTCAAATAGCAGCAATGGGCTTGTAAACTGTCACTTATGAAATTCCAACTTCGCTCAGGATTCTTTGAGGATTCAAAGAATCGGTCAGATTTCTTTGTTTCAGAGTTAGTAATTGCTACTTCAAAATCTGAGGGGATATCTGCCGTACCTGGGGATCAAAGTCGTGAAGCTATTTATTTTTTTCTCCTTACATTTATTCTCGGATCAATTACACGTTGTCCAAAAGTTCAATGATGATATTGAATACGATGAACTAATTTCGCATTCAAGAATGTTCAACGACCAAACAATGCCTTCTCATGAAAGCTTATTTCATAAAACTTTTAATTAATTTGCCGTATTTTATTTTCCACCAAAGACAGCTAATTAAATTACGCAAAACTCAAACAAAGAGGTCTGTAGCACAAGCGATCTAATTCCTGAGTAAAAAAACATTATTTTTGGTATCACCTTCACGAATATTAAGGGCTTGTAGGGCCATAACGGCCTACAATCTCGCATATTATGGCTGTGTTCGTAGTAAAAAGTGATATTGAACAGCCTTATATTACAAAGCTGTTCAATAATCTTTATTGACTCTTATATTTATAAATCTATGATACATAGAAATCGAGTTTATTTTCTCAGATTTTTATTTCTAGCTCAATAAAAAGCAATTTCATCTTATTGTCTGAAAGGCTATTGATGGCTCACAATGTGCGTCCCAACACTACCAAAACGCCCCCGCACACGAAGGCAAGAAAGGCCTGTTCCGGCTCTCAAAGTCTAAGTCGGTTGAGCTCTAAAGAGCGAGCTTTACAGCGGCAAAAAGCCTCTTTCCAGGCCCGGATTCCAGGTCTACATTTCTGGCAAGCGCAATATTAGGAAAAATGAGACGAAAGTTAAAATATATATATATTTATAATTGGCGAGGGTTCGACCAACTCAGAATAATGCTATGCGTTTTATTATTAGACAACAAACAAATTATAAGCTCACGGTAATTGTTTTCAAAGTTGATTTACCTGCTTACATAGAAGAAAAAAAATATTTCAATCATTAATTTAGAAAGATCGATAATTTTGATTTGTAATTTTGCTCTTTTTGGCTGTAAACAATATAGTTTCACATAATTGAAGCTAGCCCTTTGCGTGCCCCCCTCTTATTTAGCTTGAGTTTATTATATACAGTTTAGTTCAGCCCTGTCTGAATGTCAGTAGATTCTATTGAAATCCGGTGACTGGTCTTATAAAACAGGGAGTTGTGTACGCGTCTCCTGAGACCCTTACCGTCGCTTTAATACGTCATTATAAAGGCTTTAAGTGTTCCGTTCCACATTCGGAAAAACGGAATAGGTGCTTATTAACCTCGGTGTCTGGCATCTAGACATTTTTATGCCACTGACCGTTGGACAAAGGACCATTACAAAGATGTAATTTGCCCATTGTAGCTGTTCATTGCATTTTGCTTGTGTTTACAGAGTTTATATTCGAATGTTATCGAAACCCTGATTTTCGATGACCGTTGTAATGACGGTTTACAGGATTTTCAACCTTATCTAAGGAATTAGCTAGCGTCTGCCATCATGTCACAATATAACCCTACAGTTACGATGATAGCCGCATTCTTAAGAAACTGCTTTTACTGTTGTGGGAATTCGCAAATAATATATTTTGTTTTCGCTAAATCTTTAAATAAACGTTAGTGGATACCTTTTGTTATTAATTATGTGTCAAAAACGAAAGCTTGTACAATCATTTAAAATACTTTATTTTTATTTTTATGTTTGATGTTATTTAAAACGGGCGTCTTCCGATAAACCAACGACATTTTGAAGATTGCGTGCAGTGGTGGATAAATGGGCTCAAAATAAAATAGTCTTTTTTTCCTGACCACTACGATCTAAATATCTTCAAGGCAATCTCTCAAGAGTAAACAGGTTTTTGAGACCATCCTGCTCCATTTCCGGCTATATCGTCTCCTACTTTGTACTTAGACTGTAGCCAATCTTATAATAAATGGTAACGCCATGTATTATAAGATTGCTTTATAATAAATGCCGACCACGAACTGGAAGACGAAGCGTGGGATGTCCTCCTATCCAGACAGACGACATTGTGAGGATTGCGGAAAGTCGGTGAATTGAGAGAGTTCAGAATCTTACTTCCTGGAAATGAATTGGGAAGGCATATGTTCTGTAGTGGACTTCGTCAGGCTGCTTCAACACCGTTTTAGGTTTTTTTTTTTATACCACTCGCTGATGGAACAAGCAAATGACCCACCTGATGTTAAGTGGTAAGCATCACCTATAACAAAGCATTTCGTCGTAAGTCACGCACGTTAGGAACGTGGCCTGCGATGCACTAAGCTGCCTTGCGTCCATCAACTTGAGGCATACAGATGTGAAGCCTCATGTGCCTGTAATTTCACCGGCGACCACATTTTTCAAACCGAAACACAGCAACGTTGCTTGGCGGCAGAAAAATGCGTGTTTGTAGTACTTCTTCGGACGAGCCCTTCACAAAGAACTCTACTACTCTTAAAAACTAAATATAATTCCTTTAAAAATAAGACCGCGTTATTCTGTGAGATACATTGTGAATTGTGATCAACAATTTTGCGTTTCTGTATTGTACATACATAACGAGAAAGAAAAAATGGAGGTAACTTTGTGAGGTAATTTATTTCTATCTAGC
Source organism: Chloroclysta siterata (assembly GCA_932294275.1). Lineage (NCBI taxonomy): Eukaryota > Metazoa > Arthropoda > Insecta > Lepidoptera > Geometridae > Chloroclysta > Chloroclysta siterata. The sequence continues at coordinate 11,273,501 of OW028598.1, forward strand.
GTGTAAATCAGACAATTATAATCTCTACGTCATGCTGACGTTATAGACGTCCTTGAAAATATAGTTTTATAGTAAAAAAACAACGAAAAAATGGTATCTTCGTAATTCGTTTCTTAGACTAGGTTTGATGGGATGGCTTAGGTAAAGCTTTATTCATTGTAAAAATATATAATGTCGTCAGTATCTTGGGCAAGGTTGATGACCGAGCCTAGCATGCGTCATTGCTAATCTTAACTTGAAGACGTGACGCGCTGACCTCTACCTGACTCACTGTGGAGTTGTTATAATCACTGACATTAATTGTCTAGATATTACGCGAACTAAGCTTTTTATTATTTATTCTAGACTGTAATTAAGGCATCAATAAGGCATAATAATATAATGAGCTATAGTATTATGAAATAAAATAAAACTGAAATAGTTTCACGACTTTTATCCCCAGGCACGTCTTCAACCTTTAAGATAAGATAATTATTTATTTTCATTTAAGCACACTTGTATTATAATGTATACAATATAACAGTTTTCTTAAATGGTAATGGCTTATACATTTATTTAATATTTTATATGACAGAACCTACACTAAGTCATGACTCATGACGACTTGTGTTGTAGGTCCTTTAGTTAATTTGTACTCAATTTAAAACATTCGGTATAATATCAAAGAAACGTATATGGAAATCAATAAACATACCTATAGATACAAGAAGTACTTAACTATTTAGCTTAATATTTCAATTTTTTAAACAAATTAAGTCAATTATTTGATTGAGTTTGGATCTGGCTTCCCGTTATCGCAAAAGACGCAGCCCATATTCTAATGAAAGAAAATTACGAGCATATTAATAAGTACCTGTGAGATTGCCCTATATTAGTAAACCCTTGTTAGGAAACGCTTAAACGGAACAGTTTACATAGATTATCCGAATCCTTTCAAACGAGATGACGCGACGTGTGACTACGCATTTAGTAATCCGATTATGGGTGAGTTCAGATAAATATTAGTCTAGAACATTGAGCATGTTTGTTTATACTGGAGAAACAAATTTCATGAAAGTTGTAAACGTTAACCTACTGACTGTTTTAGTGTTCAAGCGCATATAATTACCGTAAGCAGTTTAGCAGTTGCTTGTTTATAGGCAAACAAGCGCGTTTCTACAGTTTTTGACAGTTACTGTGGCACTACGAGTAGAAGGATGTTCCTGATTATTAATTGTGCCTTTAAAATTATTTAATGACATTGCAGTGCCTAACCGGGTGTATACAAGGTGTTCCATAAGTTTTGTATATAAACTTCAGGGGGCTAAAGTACCCATCAATATGAACAACTTTTTCTAAGGAACCAACACTGTGAACGCGAAAAAAAAACAGCTGTTTCATACAAAAGTTCAATACCTACCAGGCTAAAATGTATGAAACAGCTGTTTTTTTTTTTCGCGTTCACAGTGTTGGTTCCTTAGAAAAAGTTGTTCATATTGATGGGTGCTTTAGCCCCCTGAAGTTTATATACACAACTTATGGAACACCTTGTATACTTGACTTATGCTAAAACTAGACCTAAGCTATTTATTAATGTACATGTCTGCTTAATGAATAAATGAAAAAAGAAGAAATAAATCAAAAGTTATTGTTTCTTTCCCGAGTTTAATAAAAAAACTAATGATGTGTATAATTCATATAAGTAACTAAGGTTTAAGGCTGCCCCAACTAGATCAGATCGATTAAGTCCTACTTTAAATCGATCAGATCAAAAGAATCACCAAGCTAGCTACGCCACAAGAAAGTATTCTAAGACATCATCTTTTTTGAAAGACAAAGATATTTTAATGTACTGTAAGTTTTTAACCGTAGGGTATTTGGACGCACACCTCCCTTGATACGGGGATCCAGTTGCGTTTTCGGATTTTTATATCACCCGGCGAATAACACGGATCAGGAATAGAAGCGTCTCGACTTGACTGGTATATTAATGCCATCGGAACGGCTGGATAGGTACGGTAGTTTTCTCTCATTATGATGTATTGAACGTTCGTATTATTTATTAGCAATGCTATTGCATGATTGGCGATGCTGCTGTTACATGATAATGCCGTAATTATCTTCACCCGCGCAGAGTCATCGCTCTCTCAATGAGTATGTAAAATTATGAAATTTCTACATTTTCTAGCTTATCATCGGACAAAGGAGTATTTGCTGGACAATGTCTTGAATTTTTTAACTATCACCAGAAACTATAATTTTTATTGACCGAGTGAGCGAAGCGAACGAAGATCTTTAGTTTCAACTTGGGCGATTTGGCATTTTATGTATGTATGTATGTATGTATGTTTGTCTGGCCATAACTTTCGAACCGTTGATCCGATCGGCATGAAATTTGATAAGTCGATAGCTTGTGCTTGAGAAATTTACTGGTAAGTATATGAGTAAAATCGGATGAAGGGTTATTAAGATATGGGGGTTTTTAAGAGGGCAAAAATAAAAAAAGTTACATAAAAAAATCAAGTTACATGTCAAATGAAAGGGCTTTGTTTGGACATTCCAAAACAATTTTTAAATTTTTTCTGGAACGCTCGGTTTTTGAGATACAATAAAAAGTTAAATTAAGATAACCAGCGATCCAAGACCTCCCATCTCTAAGAGTTTCGTTGCCATCAAGGTTTTTCTACTGGTCGGCCAGTTACTTTGCTTTTTCTTATTTTTTTTTCTTGAAATAAATTAAGGAGGTACTCAGTTCTCATAAAATGGTGACAACGACTAGGTCTGATGATGGATCCAAGGTCTGTTCAACGGAACTCTTCAATAAATAGGCCAATAGAGTTGTAACTTAGTTACCGTACCAAGTTAGTAGGCGGTAGTCAGAAAAAAGTCCAAGCATAATGTTTGGACTTGCCTCTGACTACCACCTACTCAAAGTTTAGGTGCGTTCGTCGGGTCGCATCACGAGATCTCAGTTCGGGGCGAACTACTAGTTACTTTATGTTTTATTTTTCAACGATAGAGCAAAATATATTTTGGTAGGTACTTAAGTGCATCATTAACTAACTAGGTAGTTTAACTACGTAGTCAGAACAATAAAAATAAGTTTGTCTCTTTTAAGTTGTATTACCAACTTATTGATCGAGTGAGCGAAGCGAACGAAGATCTTAGTTTCAACTTGGGCGATTTGGCATTTTATGTATGTATGTATGTATGTATGTATGTATGTTTGTCTGGCGATAACTTAAGAACCGTTGATCCGATCTGCATGAAATTTGATATGTCGATAGCTTGTACTTGAGAAATTTACTGGTAAGTATATGAGTAAAATCGGATGAAGGGTTTTTGAGATATGGGGTTTTTTAAGAGGGCAAAAATAAAAAAAGTTTCATGAAAAAATCAAGTTACATGTCATATGAAAGGGCTTTGTTTGGACATTCCAAAACAATTTTTACTTTTTTTTTGGGACGCTCGGTTTTCGAGATAAAATTTAAAAAGTTAAATTAACTTAACCAGCGATCCAAGAGCTCCCATCTCTAAGAGTTTCGTTGACATCAAGGTTTTTCTACTGGTCGGCCAGTTCCTTTGATTATTCTTATTTTTTTTTCTTGAAATAAATTAAGGAGGTACTCAGTTCTCATAAAATGGTGACGACGACCAGGTCTGATGATGGAGCCAAGGTCTGTTCAACGGAACTCTTCAATAAATAGGCCAATAGAGTTGAAACTTGGTAACCATACCAATTTAGTAGGCGGTAGTCAGAAAAAAGTCCAAAGATAATGTTTGGACTTGCCTCTGACTACTACCGCCTCAAAGTTTTGATGCGTTCGTCGGGTCGCATCACGAGATCTCAGTTCGGGGCGAACTACTAGTATTATTATAAATTTTATACCACGTGCTTTTAGGGTACCCTCATTAGTCAAATTTAGCGTTGTAAAATATGTGTGCCTGTAATTTCACCGATAACCAGAACCTTCAATCCGAAACACAGCAACGCATAGTCGATAGAAACAGGCGTGGTGGTAGTACTTTCCCGAACAAGCCCTTCTCAAAGAGCTCTAACAGGGTAAGTGGTAAAGAATCTGGGGAAATGTTCACCGTGCCGGGATAACCTGGCCTGACCAACCATCTGTTTTTTTTTTATAATTGTTAACACTAATTTTTTTATAATTGTAAACGTTTATCTTTTCATAATCATCTATGAATACCTGCTTAAAAATTGACGCTGACTTACAAAAACACGAAGTATCGCACCATTATCATTGGTTTACTTTTCTATCTGTCCTTGAACAAGTAAAATGGGTCAAAGATTAACCATCGATAGGTTTGTTATCGGACGGACCTATCACCCCTTGTCAGTGTGTTTGGATAGGCGCATCGAATACAATTCACATTCAATGCTGTAATTCCGTTTGATTACATTTTACAAATAGCATTATCTAAAATTGGATCGATGGAATTTTCATACAAAATATTCACTTACTTCTTGTGTGTTTATATATGGTACTAGACACTTCTTCGCTACTGCATGTAAAAGAACTTGGTATTACTAAAACTACCAGTTTTCAAAGTGCTTTCGTAGCGACATGTTCCAGGAGCTCATGTAAATTAAGACGCCTTAATACGTCGTGCTGTCATGATTGTGTCAAAACTTGATCTTAACTGGATTACTAGCTCACAGCAGACAGACATCGAAATACTTGACAGATCAGTGCAAATCTTTATTCTATTCTGACATTTTGGGAAGCAACATAGCTTTTTCATTTTAATTGTTTTTCTATTGTTATTTTGAGGTGTGTTGTGTAAGTTCGGTGGCATTTTAACCAACTTAAGGTCTAAGCACAAAGTGTAAGCATTAGGGATGAAAGTTTATTATGTGATATCCTGATTTGATTGAAAATGTGTCAAATGTTTTAAAGAAAACCGCCACCATTTTCTTCAAAACAAATGACGACCGACTTGACTATGGACTGATTTGACTATAAAGTATTTAATATTACAATTCACTTGACACTGGCAAGATTGTCTGTCGAATGACGGACAGGAGCTATATTTTATTGAATAATACCTGTTGACTTTGTCTTCGAAAGCACACAGCGCTGTTGTATAAATAGCTTTGAATCCATTAATTGAAAAAATAAACAATATGAACATAGAAGAAATTGAGGTGGCGTTGCGGCAGAATTTGCAAAGTATTAGTAAACAGTAAAAAGCTAGGAAAAGCGTTAATAAAGTAAAACGAGAAAACTCGGGGACAGGCCTTTGTCCGGTACTGGCTAAACTAACTTGATATACAATAAATAAACATAACATAAAGACCAGTAAAATAGTGCAGGCCACAAACAATAAATTGCAAAAAAACAAAACAATACAGTGGAACAATTCTTCTATCATGTCAATAGTACACTATACAAGTACTTTTAAATAATGTTTGGCCACAACACACACGAGTTGAACAAAATAAAAGCGATACGAAAATATCCTATAGGCTAGTTCTTTAGTAGTATATCTGTGACAAAGAAAGAGTAATACAATCACGGCACCGGAATTGAAAATCCCAAATTCAACTCCCTACTTCGAAGCGAAATGCTTTTTGCATCCGTATGCCAAACACTTCTGTATTCCACAAAGCATGGATGGCTGCGACCCCAATATTGATCACAAAGAACGTGACGACTCACCACAAATAAGGCATTTTCACTTGAAGCTGAATTAAAATTGAAGAAGCGCGCGGAATAAGTAAGTTTGCGTTCTTGCTACCGCCATCACACGTTGGCATTTGTTTCTGATGATATCAAGCATATCGGTGTATCGGCCAGTCTAAGAAATACTGCTTACGATTCATTCCTTGCTTGGCTATCAACAGTGAAATGTAGAGGAGGTTTAGAGATTTGCGAAAAGGCGATTGAGCAAATAGGCCGAATTTCATGATTTCAATTTGTGATTTAGTTTTTTAATTTGTATATAAAAACTATACACAAATTAAAAAACATTATGAGTGCATTAATGAGTGATACGTGTGTACCATACTTAGCAAATATAAATAATTGGATGTAAGGTTGAGAAAGTAAACCTCAAAAAATATTTTTATTTTTATTTTTCGTTTTTGTGTCTTTGTATTAGTTAGGCAAATAAATGTGTTATCTATCTATCTATCTAAAATAAACCCCGGCTTTGAACCAGACACTATTTTGAATACATATCTACTCATAAAATATATCAACTTCAATTTAACTGAAACAAATAAAATCGCATCTCCCGCAACAAGCCCAACAGTTGCCCACCAAGTTCATTAAACCATTTAAAAAATACCTTTTTCTGTGAACCGACCATAACTGGTATTCCATGAAGTAATTATGCAAGCTTAGTTAATAGTTTTCACTCCTGGCCTCAAGCGTAGTTACAATCATGTCGTAATCTCATGTGTCATTAATATTAATGCTGTCAACAGTCGCCGTTATAACAGACAGACATCACATTGCTTCACTATTAGAACACTATTGCATATCAATTTATGACAAGTGGTTAAACTAAACTCAATGAATTTCGTGTTGGCATCGGCATAATGGCGGGCCAATTATTTTAAAACCAGCGACAGCGGCAATAGCAATAAAATGAGTCGTTGCTTGGTGAATAAACAAATTTCACGTCTTTTGCTAATGTTGTTTGTCATGCTGTCAGAAAAGCTTTATTTTTAGCCCTTTCATTTTTTTAAACGATTTTTAAATTTTTTTCTAAAAATTCTCTTTGTCACGCGTGACAGGTTGCAAGCCCATCGCCGCTGCTAGAACACTTCACCGGTTGAGAGAACTTATGACTTACTTTTCTTACACTAACTTTTTAATGAATACCGCCTATCTTCATTATTTAACAGAGTGCAGTGGATAAGCAAACAGTATGCAAAAATAAAATATATTTTATTTTACGTCGAAAACACAACAATTTGTATAGCAAACCAATTCTAGAGTGACACACGTAATAAAGAATTTTCTCAATTGACACTAATTCAAAATTACCTTTTTAATACAAACGGATAGTAAATAGAAACCATCCTCATTTCGACACTCTTGGGTAGTATTGAGAAATGGCTTCATTTGACCAGGGTGCAAGCGAGTGACGTCATACTGGTCCCTTCAACTGTTATATCCCACGCTGTAAAACACTCATAAACATAAACGTTTACAATGTGGCGTAATAAGCTTTATGATCGCCTACAACCATAAACAAGATCCATATTTATTAACTATACTCACTCCACATACCTACCTTATTTTGGAAAGTTTACTATCTGGCAACACTAGGTACTTACTTACTCATACTTTAATGTCACACTTACAAAGCTCATTACCACTGAAAAAGCTTTTGAAAGACTTTAAACAATACTATTAACAGGTAAATGTTTCTCACGTGAGGTTTAACATCTCACATGTCTAAAGTTGATAGACGCAGGGCATTCTAGATGATGGTTACCACTTAAGGGTCTGATACCCATCAAAGTGCTTATACACCACTATTTTGTGACTATCAAAAAAAAATTAAGGACAGTTGCAGCAGAGGCTACTAATGCTATTGGCACTGTCAAGATTTTTTTATATTTAACTTTAAGCAAGTTATCGAGGTTTGTTTTCAACCAAAATCCTGCACAATTTTATGGACACACTACAAGAAAATACTACGGAATACTACTGCTAGTCAACATCGTAAACACTCCATTCATTATGACTCCTTCCATCTACCGTCTCGTCGTATAGTACCTACCTACGTCACATCATCTTGTCGCACTCATCGTATTCCTTCTCTCTCGCTCACTAGATAAATCATTCAATGGGTAGGTAGATAGGTAAGTATCATAAAAAAGGCATTATTTTAGGGATTTTTTTAATACTTTTATTTGTAATTAATTGCCATTTTTCCTTCATAATTTTACGGGCTTAGGATGTCAAGCTATTTACAACAATTAAAGTTATTTACAGTATGTACTTACAACTACGCACGTATTTACACTTCCACTAACCACAAGTATTTTAAAAGTTGTTCAAAATGTCCACCTTCATTGTCAATGCAAACACACACACGTTTTAACAAATTGTTTTCAGGGAAATACTTAGTCTTTGCACTATCAAAAGGGTCTAATGCGCTGTTTTAGGTCCTGTGCATTGTTAGGCTCACTCACATACACTAGTCTTTTTATTTCGCTCCACAAAAAGATTGGGGGTGTCAGATCGGGCGAGCACGGAGGCCAGGCAACTGGGCCACCGCGACCAATCCATCGGGTGCCAAACTCCTGAGATAGATACTCTCGCATTGCGCGATGGTAGTGCGGTAGCGCACCGTCCTGCTGAAACCATAGCTCCCGCCAGGTTGCTAACGGAATATCCTCCAGCCTGGCGATGGCTAGTAGCTCTTGGGTCTTCCTGTAGTGTATCTCAGCTGAGCGCACAATCTTCCAAGCGCAGGACTGGCTTGTGCTAAATCGACGTGCCACGTCACGCGTGGTCCTCCGCGGATCTTCTTCAAAATCATTTAGGACTTCATCATAGAAGTTTCGGGAGTATGCAGGCCCTCCTCGTCCTTGCGCATGCGACGGCACGTAAACAGAGCCATGGTCCAATATGCGTTGGTATAATATGCTGGACATCGTGGAGTAATTTGGTTGCCGATTGTTTGGGAACAATTCGCGGTACATCCGTAGGTCATCACTCACATTTCCCCAGACTAAAAATACGTACGTAACATGTATGCGTTATTCTCTGGCAGTGTACTGACAAGCGATCGTGAACGTGAAAACCACAATAAATTAAGTACCTACCCGCGTACAATTTTTATTTTACGGATGTCACTGACCTGCATCGAATTTAGAGTACCTATGTATGGGTTTCGTGCGACACGAGTTTGCCGGCCATAGATAAAATAATAGTTATGCGCGAGCGGCGCGTTTTGTTTCGTTTCGAACGAGACAAAAATTTATGAATGGATGAGAATGAGACTCGGGTAGAAGACTCTGTAGTAGGTACGTACGGATAATGGGTAACTAGTTATCATCCTTTTCTTGGGATATTCTTTTTTTTTTTTTTTTTTAGTTTTAACTACATAAATGTGATCAGTAACTGACACTGAGCATACGGTTTTTTTGTTTTTGATAATTACAAATTAGTGGTGTATATACAAGGTGTTCCATAAGTTGTGTATATAAACTTCAGGGGGCTAAAGTACCCATCAATATGAACAACTTTTTCTAAGGAACCAACACTGTGAACGCGAAAAAAAAAACAGCTGTTTCATACAAAAGTTCAATACCTACCAGGCTAAAATGTATGAAACAGCTGTTTTTTTTTTCGCGTTCACAGTGTTGGTTCCTTAGAAAAAGTTGTTCATATTGATGGGTACTTTAGCCCCCTGAAGTTTATATACACAACTTATGGAACACCTTGTATACGAAAACTAGTAAAACAAACTTGTTTGGATCAAAATGATATTTTTGCTGAACTGTTTTTGATTGTGATTGTTCATAAATAAGTTCAGTAGTTTTATATTTGTTTGGTTTTATTTTTGTTTCAGTCGGTAGTAGCCCTGCCTTCTGCGCCGTAGGCCGTGGGTTCGATCCCCATCGAGAACAAACATGTGTGTGATGAACATAGATGTTTGTTCTTTGTCTGAGTGTTATTATATATTATAAGTATGTATTTACAAAAAAAAGTATAATAAATGTATTATATCAGCTATCCGGTTCCCATATTACAAGCTTTGGCTTAGTTTGGGGCTAGATAGTGCTGTGTGGAAAGTCCACCTATATTTATGTATTTATTTATTTATATATTTTAAAATGTTGAGATGTGCGAGCGAGAAGAGCATATAAGGCTATATGCATGCTCGTTCCGACAGGAAGTAGTATTAAAAAAGTACCATTACTAATTTTATAGCTGAGGGGATCGTGAGGCAGTTTATTACAGTCTTTCTAGGATTCCGTACCCAAAGGGTAAAACGGGACCCTATTGCTAAGACTCCGCTGTCCGCCTGTCCGTCTATCACCAGGCTGTATCTCATGAATCGTGATAGTTAAGCCCCGTATTCATGGTAAACATTTGTTTAGGAACAGTTGATCAACATTGTTGGTGAGCGGCGAGAATGTTGCTAGCTACTATGTTTAAATCAATACAGGTTGTCCACACGCCAGTCTGCGTTAAAATGTTGCCCGAGGAGGTAGTGTTGTTGTGTTCTCTGTATTAGACAGTTGAAATTTTCACAGATTGATGTATTTCTTTTGCCGCTATAACAACAAATACCAAAAAACAGAATTAAATAAATATTTAAGGAGGCTCCCACACAACAGACGTGATTTTTTGCCGTTTTTATAGATAATGGTACGGAACCCTTCGTGCGGGAGTCCAACTCTCACTTGGCCGTTTTTTTATCTAGTGGCCAGTGACCACCAGCATCGACAATTAAAACAAGAGAGGCAATCGTGAACGTAATTATCAAATCAAAGTCCGTTAAGTGGACGCACGAACGATTCTGTTAACGCAGTGATCGCAGTCGTAATATTTGATCATCTAATCTTGTAATTACAAATCTCTTAGTAACTTTTTCAATTAAATTGTTTGTATTCTCTTATTAATCGTACTATTTGATTGGAAAATGAAACAAATGCTATCAGTACAAATTATAAACAGTACCGCCAGTGGCGTAGCTTGGTGGACGATGGCCCCGGTGCATAGAGAAAGAATCGGGCCCTCATCCCCTCTTTCCACATAGCTTGAACTTACATTGGCCTGTAAGATAAATCATTAAAAAAACAATTGTGAGCAGGCTCAAGGTTTTGTAGCTTTGAGAGCTGGCTGACCCTCTTTTTTCAAATCTTAGATTATAGGGCCCCCTGAGCTCCGAGGCCCTGGTGCACTGCACCACCTGCACGTACGATAGCTACGCCACTGAGTATCGCCTTTATCAATTTAGAGACTGGGTAGTGCAGAAGTCAAAATGTCTATACGGACAGGCTGGCTAATTGACAAAAAGTATGAACGTCACATATAGGGTCCATTAGGCCCGTGCCTAGGGTCCCTATCGTCATAGGGGCCCCAAAAGGCTGGTATATTCGCTAACACAATACATTTTAGGTAACTATATAATATAACATGACAAATAAAAATACAGAGTTAATATTGTGGCAACCCTGATCAGTGGTAACTGATAAGCCAATGAAATTGCCGAGTTTACTTTTACTTTCCAACAGGGCCCCAAATTCTTGTGTGCTCAAGGGCCCGACATAGCCTAAGGCAGCGTTGTAATTAAAATTTAGGTGCAAGTATGTAAAAAATACATAATCAGTGTTCCGAGAGAAAAAGCAGGTGTTGGACTAAAAACTTGTATTCTAACTAATGCATCACTTAGCATAAAGAACTAACGGAATGTATAACCAATATATGTAAAAAGCTATTTACATTTAAAAAAAATCTAACAAGTCTTGAGATCCCGTTTTATGAACTGTATTGTTTATGTTGGGTATTACAATCTAACCAATGTTATAGGTGATGGTGACACGATCAGGTGAGCCATCTTGTTCCATCAGCATGTTGAAGTAAAGTAAAAAACAATTTAAAACCAGCGAAATTTTTAGCTCAAACTTATATAACAATGTAGTCCTTGGCGAATACAAGAGCTAATGTGACTCTCGCTCGCACGTTTCGACATGTTGAAAGATATAAAATCACTCAAAAGCTTGCTCTATTGGTTCTTGCTTAAGGCGAAGACAAGAGCTAATGTGACTCTCGCTCGCACGTTTCGACATATTGAAAGATATAAAATCACTCAAAAGCTTGCCCTATTGGTTCTTGCTTAAGGCGAAGACAAGAACTAATGTGACTCTCGCTTGCACGTTTCGACATGTTGAAAGATATAAAATCTATAATCTAAACTCATTTTCGCCTTAACGCTTTTCTTATTGTCAAGAAGAAGCCAAGAAATTTTTGTTTTCTATATACATATAATAGGTAAAACTGGTATCCTCTCCATTAAGACCTACTACGACTACTACTTATAAGTAATGGTTAGCTTTTATAGTATCAGAAGATGACTTTTGTGGAAATATGCCATTAGGTATTCCAAATATGAGTTTTAATGACTTCCTATTCAATAAAAGCCATTACGCAATTTTATTGCAAAGATGAATGAGAAAGTTGTACGGAATCGTGCCTTTTCTGTACACTTCAATAGGTATAATGGAACGAATGAAGGTGATTGTTCTACAATCGTAGAAAAGGTTATTTCTTTCCACAGTGATGTTATCATCGAATACTATAAAGTTATTTATCAGCAACGTAGTGATGATTGACGTATTGTAAGCAATTTAAGTGCGCGCAAAGTATAAACCATAATGTTTGTATTACATCTTCCAGTAAACATAATTTAATCTAAACTGCCTTTGATTTCATAACCACTACTACCACCACGCCTTATTCTGCCGCCAAGCAGCGTTGCTGCGTTTCGGTTTAAAGGATATGGTTGCCGGAAAAATTACAGGCACATGAGGATTCAGCCTGTATGCCTAATTTGATGGACGCAGTGCGTAGGGCACGTTCCTATCGTGCGTGCCTTACGAGGCAATGCTTTGTTATAGGTAATGGTTACCACTTAACATCAGGTGGGCCATCTGCTTGTTCCATCAGCTAGTTGTATAAAGAAAATAAAATAAAAACCTACTCGTACATTTTAACATTTTTGAAGATATAAAACAACTGAATGTAGTTATGAAAATCGCAATCTAACCAAGTTTCGGAAACTAAAATACATAAATAAATACGTATTTGTAACTATAAATATACATATTTATTTATCTACTACATTCATATACCTACTAGTACTAATATGCTAATCAGTAAAAACAGAGACACACGTAAAAAAAGATACAGGAGAAAACAGTTCAGTAGGTGTACTTGAAAAGTGTGTATTTGTCGTTCATTTACAATACGATTACCCTTACCAATGTTCGATCCATGATTGTTCTCACCGTTGGAAAACAAAACGGAACCTGTGCCTACAAAAAGTTCAACCACCAAAGAAGCCCTAAAAAGTCTATGTGACTCTTGATACCCTCGCGCTCCCAACATTTACAAGCCACGGTAAAAAGAGTCGGCTAAGGCTTCAACACACGGGCCACTCGCCAAACATACTAAGTATCCAACTAAAAGAACTTTTACCTACATTTTGTTATCGTGGCGATATTATTATGCTGCCACTGGCTACAGGTGAACGATGAGTTTAAAAAATTGGTAGAAGAAAAAGGACGGTCGCGAATGGCCTATTTGCGAGAGCCCTAACGGACCGTTCACTTATACCACCGCTATACCAAATCGCTGTGGCAATAAATGGGAAACACCCTCAACGATGACGTGGACTGCAAAATTGTGGTCTATGTGAATATGCATTACTGTTCTTTTTTATGATAATGCGCTTATTTTCTCACTGTTATGTTGTGTGGTTGTAGAATGTCTGAATAAGCTTTAAAAGGTGTCGCGTCGCAAACATTGAACGATGTGATGGGCTCAGAATTTTGTGAAAAGATTCGGAATGCTGCAGTTTGCACATCGTTTTCACACGTGAGCATAACCGTATTATCTTTATTTCCTCAGTTACTTCCTGGGTTATTTGTATGCGGAAACGTAGCAATCACATCGTTATGACAAACGTGTGACCCTCTTGTCTGCTAGCTATAGCATCATACCTTATGCTCCTTTATATATTTCCTCGTAAATCTCTGTTGGATAATAATAAGTCCATAATAATTCTGTTAGTATAGTAGTGTGAGTTATATCTTTATGGATTGACTAGTATGAGTTTTATGTCTATAGATTGAACCATAAATAGCTTTTTACATCACACCTACATTTATTACTGCCATAATCAGACTTTATTTTGCAAATAAATCAATACTATAGGTTTAGCTCGTTGCGTTTAATGTTCTTGAAATGATCAATAACACCATGTAGGAGTTTACAAATTGGTTGTAAATAAAGGAAAATGTATTGGCAATTAGCAGGGGCGGGAGTCGCTTTTTATTAGTTTGTTCCACATAAAAACTATATATGAAATCAAAAACCAAATATAAATTATCTAATTTAAATAACGTAAAATACTCTTATACAAAGTTGTATATACAAATACATAAAGTTTTGTGCATCCATATTACAAATTTTAGAGATTTAAGAGAGTTACGAATATTACCTAATAAACAACAAAATTCAAAGTAATCATTATCAGCCACCCCGTGCCGTATCGTGTACCAAACTAAGTGATTCTTAGATACCAACTTACGAAACCAATCGATAAGATTGGCACTGATTAATAACCTATTTACACGTTCATCACACTAAATTATGCAAGCGCTCTACAAAACAAGATAATTAGAAAAGACCATAATCCATAAGCCAGCCGTAAAATGAGAACCGTATGTAGTTTCTGTAGTGTCCTGGGAGACACAAGGAGATTCTGCAAATCTAGAAAAAGACCATTATTTTCCCGTAACCATATAATTGTACGAGAGCTAGTACTCTCAATTGAATATGGATTTCAATTCTCAATTGAAACACTAGCCCTTGTAATTAAATGAATTAACAAAAAGAAAGAAGAAAGACAGAAAATTTATTTATTTACGACAACAAAGGTTAAAGTCGATACAAAGAAACAAATAAACATATCTACACTAATATTATAAAGAGGAAAGATTTGATTTTTTGTTGTTTTGTATGTAACGAATAGGCTCAAAAACTACTGGTCCGATTTCAAAAATTCTTTCACCATTAGAATGCTACATTATCCCTGAGTAACATAGGTTATATTATATTTTCAAAAAAATCAGGGATCCTTACTAAAACTCTAATAATGTAACCCAAGGTGGAAAAAGAAAACCTTACATCTCGTGCGCTGCGAAAACTATTGATGATAGAACAAAATAATGTAGTACGATTTTGTAGAACACGTCACCAGCTATATTATATTTTCAAAAAAATCAGGGATCCTTACTAAAACTCTAATAATGTAACCCAAGGTGGAAAAAGAAAACCTTACATCGCGTGCGCTGCGAAAACTATTGATGATAGAACAAAATAATGTAGTACGATTTTGTAGAACACGTTTGTCTAACTATTATAGTTATGTCACAATAAGTGTTCTTTTATTATAAAAATTTAATTGAAATGCCGCCAATAGATAAGGGTCTTTATTTGTACCTTGGTATTAATCCTTATCCAATTAAATCTTTTCATATTCAAGACTGGTTCAATACCTATACATTACTTCTTGAATTTTTCAAATCGGACATTCCATTCAAAAGATTTTAAAAATATAAGGTCACGGGGCGCGTTCTCACCCAGCGCGGGCCCGGGCAAGGCGCGAGTTAGAAGTGACTCGAGCCCACCACGGTCTAAGTTTATCCTAAAACGTTTAAAAAAATTATGTCCACCCATGCGATGCTGGGACAGGCCGCTAGTAACATATAAAACAAACTAGTGGTAGCGTGCCGCGCGAGCTGCAAGCAGCTCGCGTTTTTTTTTTTAAGTTTAATAATAATCAATCCCCTAAGTGCAGTAAATATAAATAAAAATATAATAAAAGTTTTAAATTCCATTCAAACCCCTCAATCTCATTCGAACATCTCGTTGAAATGAAGTCGATCGGTCCAAGTTTCGAAAAAAGATCTACGTGGCCGCCATCTTGGAATGCAAACCCTTAATTGCAGTAAAAATGCAGCAAAAATTAAAAGAAGTTGTAAATTCCATTCAAACCCCTCAATCTCATTCGAACACCCCGTTGGAACGAAGTCAATCGGTTAAAGTTTCGAAAAAAGATCTACATGGCCGCCATCTTGGAATGCAAACCCCTAATTGCAGTAAAAATGCAGCAAAAATTAAAAAAAGTTGTAAATTCCATTCAAACCCCTCAATCTCATTCGAACACCCCGTTGGAACGAAGTCAATCGGTTAAAGTTTCGAAAAAAGGTCTACATGGCCGCCATCTTGGAATTCAAACCCCTAATTGCAGTAAAAATGCAGCAAAAATTAAAAGAAGTTGTAAATTCCATTCAAACCCCTCAATCTCATTCGAACACCCCGTTGGAACGAAGTCAATCGGTTAAAGTTTCGAAAAAAGATCTACATGGCCGCCATCTTGGAATTCAAACCCCTAATTGCAGTAAAAATGCAGCAAAAATTAAAAGAAGTTGTAAATTCCATTCAAACCCCTCAATCTCATTCGAACACCCCGTTGGAACGAAGTCAATCAGTTAAAGTTTCGAAAAAAGATCTACATGGCCGCCATCTTGGAATGCGAACCCCTAATTGCAGTAAAAATGCAGCAGAAATGAAAAATAGTGTAAAATTCCATAAACTCGTCAATCGCATTCGGACACCCCGTTGGAACGAAGTCAATCGGTTAAAGTCTCGAAAAAAGATCTACATGGCCGCCATCTTGAAATGCAAGCCCCTAATTGCAGTAAAAATGCAGCAGAAATGAAAAACAGTGTAAAATTCCATACAAACTCGTCCATCTCATTCGGATACCCCGTTGGAACGAAGTCAATCGGATAAGTTTCAAAAACCGGAAATGACAGAGACGCCATTTTGAATTTCCGAAATGTCATAATTTTCCTGAAATATACAGGATACAAGCTACCTATCAGTGAAAAAACGGTAGTCATACCTTGAGTTTGGTAGAACAAAGTAATTCGCCAAAGTCAGGTCTGACCGAAAAATTCAAACTTCCAAGGCTCGTGGAGTTGCCAGCTGCAGGGAACGAAAATGGTCAAATGTCATTTGGGTGAGCCCATTCTTGCCAGCTAGTAGAAATTTTGATTCAAAATGTCATTATTTCTACTTTTCACGTTCCCGAGGAAAATCTGGGAAACTACCCTAAAAATAGGGAAAAATTTACAACCAGGCAACACTCCTCTTTCCACTGCACAACCGCTTCATAGAAACTATCCCGATCGGGGGATGCCAACTACCCAATATTTCGGTTTGAAAATTGAGATTTTTTCGAAAATCGCAAACTTTTTTTTAAAATGGCCGCCACGCCGTCGCCATCTTGGATTTTTGAAAAGTCATAATTTCCCTGAAATCTCAAGGATATAGGCTACCGTTCTGCATACTCAGTGTTGCCAGATTTTGAGTTTCGTAGAACAAAGTAATTCGCCAAAGTCAAAAACTCCCAAAAACTACAAAGTTGCACTGCTCCCTGGGTTGCCAACTCAAAGTTACAAAAATGGTCAAATGTCATTTGGGGGAGGCTATTCCTCCTGACCAGATGAAATTTCAAATCAAAATGTCGTTATTTCTACTTTTCACGTTCCCGAGGAAAATCTGGGAAACTACCCTAAAAATGGGGAAAATTTTTCAACCAGGCAATACTTCTCAACCAACTGCACGACCGCTCCATAGATACTATCCCGATCGGGGGATGCCAACTACCCAATATTCCGGTTTGAAAATTGAGATTTTTTCGAAAATCGCAAACTTTTTTTTAAAATGGCTGCCACGCCGTCGCCATCTTGGATTTTTGAAAAGTCATAATTTTCCTGAAATCTCAAGGATGTAGGCTACCCTTCTGCATACTCAGTGTTGCCAGATTTTATATTCCGTAGAACAAAGTAATTCGCCAAAGTCAAAAACTCCGAAAAACTAAAAAGTTTCACTTCTCTCGGGGTCGCCAACTAAAAGTAACGAAAATGGTCAAATACCATTCGGGGGAGGGCAACCCTTCTATCGAGTCAAAGTTTCGATTCAAAATGTCATTATTTCTACTTTTCATGTTTTTGGGGAAAATCTCGGAAATTACCCTAAAAATGGGGAAAATTTTTCAACCAAGCAATACTCCTCAAATAATCACACGACCGCTCGGTACAACTCGTCCCGCTAGAATGTTGCCATCTACCTTAAAAATCGATTTGAAAAATGTGCAAAAACCATCACTTTTACAAAATGGCCGCCACAGCCTCCGCCATCTTGGATTTTTGAAAAGTCATAATTTTCCTGAAATGTCGACGATATAAGAGAAAAAATGGCAAAATCAGTGTTGCCGACTTTGGAGTTTCGTAGAACAAAGTAATTCGCCAAAGTCAAGTCAAAAAAGTGTAAAAATTCAAATCGAAATGGCGCGGCCGCCATCTTGTTTTTTTTATTTTTTTCAACTTTTCCCCCAATCGTAGCCTATTTTCAGTCGGATGAACCGCTCGGACGCCCTCTATCTATCAAACCCTGCGATTGCGCAAATCAACACCGGCGCCATCTTGGATTTCGGGAATCGCTATAATTTTCCTCTACTCGCTCGGTGCTACTACACATTTTCGTAGTACATCGTTTTGGTGTAGCTCCACTCTTTCTGTCTCTCGGGGCATGTCAGTGAGTGAGTCAGTCAGTGAGTGGTAATAACTTTGTGCGTCGCAAAACGGACACTGATTCAGCAATAAGTCGATTGCAAACCAACACCGGTCTTCCATCAGAGCCTTTCGGTTATGCCACGGACGAAAGAAGCTATTGTTTAGATTTTAGATGATTCTGACTCAGTTTTGACTAAAACTACACGTGTGTTGTATAGTAGTGACTTGTAGGTATACTTAACAATGAACTTAAATACACACAAATTGTACCCACTATTAAACCCATCCTGCTAGTAGGACTTACATTATGCCATGATATTTTTTGCCGATATACCTACAATATTATAGTAAGTTTCTAATAGAAATAGAAAAAGTTAGTGGAGTGTGCATAATAAAAATGGTAAAAAACATTGAAAAAACCACAAGGTTTAATTCAGCTCCACACGTATCGGCCATGTCCTCGAGTGAATAAGGCCGACTAAACTGAAAAGATGGTTTATGGGTCGAAAATCTTGACCCAGGCGGTCATGGGGTAATAGGGATCAACAGGAGGCAGGAATAAAGTGATGTTTGTTGCCTGACAAATATAAAAACCGACCAAGTGCGAGTCGGACTCGCGCACAAAGGGTTCTGTACCATAATCTATAAAAACGGCCAAAAAAAACACGTTTGTTGTATGAAAGCCCCCTTCAATCTTTATTTTATTCTGTTTTTTATTTGATGTCATAGCGGCAACATAAATACATCATCTGTGAAAATTTCACTCACGGTTCATGAGATACATCCTGGTGACAGACGCACAGACAGACAGACGGACGGACGGACAGCGGAGTCTTAGTAATAGGCTCCCATTTTACCCTTTGAGTACGTAACCCTAAAATTTATATATAATTATATCATGTCAGAAAAGGTACAAGACCTATGAGGGCAAGTCAATGTGTGATAGACGTCGGTCAACTCAAAATTTTCTGGGGGTGAAATAATAGACTAACTACCGACATAGACAACTAAAGCGTAGGCTTAAAATTGATAAACCAAATTGCGAAATAACAACAGGTTTAAATCACTCAATTCATTCAGGTTTACTCACGAAACCAGTGAACTGGAATAAGTCACTGGCACAATTTTGTTACCTCTGTCTGTCGTGATTCCCAAAAAGCGAGTATCGTCATATGCCGACTGTAACAAGAAGGAAAGTCTATGGTACCTGTGACGTCGCAGCTCGGGCAAAACTAAAGAAGAAGGTGGTGTTATGGCTGGTGTTGTCGAATGTCTCTTTGAATCAGGCCCTGCAATTTTCAAAGTTATTTATTAAAAGGTGGGCGTCTGTAAGTTCGTCCTCTATTTTGAGCTTTTATCACTAGTGGTTCGCCCCGAAATGAGATTTCGTGATGCAATCCAAACCCACTAAAAATTCAAGTTAGTGGTAGTTAGAGGCAAGTCCATGCATTATTATGGACTTGCTTCTGACTAGAGCCGACTGTCATCGATGTCATAATTTGATAAATAACGTACCTTAACGTACAGTTCAGTGCAGTGACATAAGAGCCATGATTTGGTAGATTTGTTGTTTACATCTGGAGCCATACAGTTCTAACATACATTTTTATTAAATTCATAAATACGTTTTTATTCACTGTCGACTCAGCGATGTGGCCTCGGTATAATCACCCTGTTTTTAATAAAATCAATATCATTCAAATCGATGCACTGTAGATAAAGAAATGTCACTTAACCGATATGGACCATGGCTACATACACATTCCTTAGTATATATCACCCACTGTCTGTCCTCATGTAGAAATATGTCGGTATGTACAAATAGCATCGTAAAAGGAGACGGACAGGTCTCGAAACCAGTTGAAACTTAATGACTTTGAGGTGTTCAATGGTTACCACTTATGTAAAACCAAGCATTGCAACATTACTGGTTAAATGGCCGTCGGCCTGCTCATGACTGGTCAATCGGATAAGTTCAATAATACGTTGGTTATTAATCTCTACTACGATATAAAAAACTTGATGGTAACATGCTGATGTTCTGGGGACCAAAATCGTGAAGATGTTTATGTTTTATATAACGAAAATTCCGTAAAAAATCATTTGGATCTTAAGAAGTATTCCAAGTATCATGTACCTATACAGGGCGTCCCAAGACTATGCGATATGAAGGGAATGTAGTACCTAGTGTACCTACTTATACAGGGCGTCCCAAGACTATGCGACATGTTAATTCAACTACTTTAAATATTGTAGATAGGGTATTTTGCTGAAGGAAACTTTATTTAATTTTTAAAAGTTGGTAATACTGCTTTCAAAGATTTTCAAAAATTTACTTGCTTCGTCTAGGAATCGCACCGACTCAAATATGATAATAAACCACCCCGTATTTTTATGATGCCAATGCAAAAATGGACAAAACAAATCCTCTTAATTAACATAGTATCATAAAACAAAGCAATAACGAAATATTACCAAAAATACCCAAAAATTCAAAACATACTTGAAACTGCCGAAGTCAATTGATTCACGCCCTTCATGTCTTATAGTATTGGGATTCCCTCTATAATTATACAAGCTGATGCCCGCGACTTCGTCTGCGCAGGATTAGTCACACAATATCTTTATAAATTGAAGCCTATGTGTTATTCTGATGTATAAGCTATATTATTGTAAAGTTTCATTAAAATCCATTCAGTAGTTTTTACGTGGAAGAGTAACAAACATCCATGCATACTTACAAACTTTCGCGATTATAATATTAGTAGGATAGTAAGATTAACAGAAGGAAAGGAAGTACTTTCTACGTAGTTTAATGAAATAGCTGAAAACTGATCTGGGTTTTCTTTCTTTCCAGTGAAATGAAGATGAAGTGAGTAGAAATGCGGTGGTTCAAGAAAGGCGAGCCGCCGCGGCTGCTCGCCGTCTCGCCGGAGTCCGAGCCTCGCTCCACTAGACGCTCTAGAATAGGTAAGTACCTGAATGCTTTTTATAACAACAACTGATAGCACTGGTGATCGAGTGATAGCGGCCCCGCCTTCGATCCTTAGATGGGTGCCTTAGATCCGTTGGTGCACCAAACTTGTATAGAATTTTTCTATTCAAAAAATGTATGTGCACAGTGCCAGTACTCTCAAACGGTGAAAGAAAACGTTAGGAAACCGGCATATCGTAGGACATAAAAAGTTCTAAAACTAGTAGTTCGCCCCGAACTGAGATCTCGTGATGCGACCCGACGAACGCACCAAAACTTTGAGTAGCTGGTAGTCAAAGGCAAGTCCAAACATTATGTTTGGACTTTTTTCTGGCTACCGCCTACTAACTTGGTATGGTAACCAAGTTTCAACTCTATTGGCCTATTTATTGAAGAGTTCCGTTGAACAGACCTTGGCTCCATCATCAGACCTGGTCGTTGTCACCATTTTATGAGAACTGAGTACCTCCTTAATTTATTTCAAGAAAAAAAAATAAGAAAAAGCAAAGGAACTGGCCGACCAGTAGAAAAACCTTGATGCCAACGAAACTCTTAGAGATGGGAGCTCTTGGGTCGCTGGTTATCTTAATTTAACTTTTTTGTTGTATCTCAAAAACCGAGCGTCCCAGAAAAAAAGTAAAAATTGTTTTGGAATGTCCAAACAAAGCCCTTTCGTATGACATGTAACTTGATTTTTTTAAGTCACTTTTTTTATTTTTGCCCCCTTAAAAAACCCCATATCTTAAAAACCCTTCATCCGATTTTACTCATATACTTACCAGTAAATTTCTCAAGTACAAGCTGTCGTCTTATCAAATTTCATGCAGATCGGATCAACGGTTCGAAAGTTATGGCCAGACAAACATACATACATACATACATACATACATACATACATACATACATACATAAAATGCCAAATCGCCCAAGTTAAAACTAGAATCTTCATTCGCTTCGCTCACTCGATCAACTACACTTGAACACTTGACATTATGTTAAGTGCTCGACAGGAGCCTCTTTGAGGCGCATTTAAAATCTTTTCAACAAACTGTTTCAACAGAACTATTGATATGACAAGAGGATCTTATCAACAATTGCATAAGAGGCTGTAAACTGTCAAACAACTTCTCACTTGCACATTTCATCATTTATGAAGATATAATATGAACTGTGTAGTGGCACTCATCGAGTCTCCATACAAACGGCCTGACGATACAAGAAGCGAAAAACAAAACTTGGGGAACTGGATATAGGCCTCCACTATACATTTCCAGAATGAACGATTCTGAGCCCTCTCAATCGGTGGATGGAGAGCAACACGTAAAATATGCAAATAGCGATAATTATTCTATTGAGTTGAACGCATGAAGTTCTACTTTTTAACAAACACGCGATAATCAAGCCACACTAATTACCGTCACTAGCAAGCAAATATAATTACTAGATGCTTGCATTTTGTACCGACTAATCGTCTCTGCCTAAATTATCATTCGTTAGTCCATCCGAGAATTTTACCAGTATGTAAGAAATCTTCTTGATTTCAATAAGATACAATGGGATATTTAAAGACAATTTTACAAAAATCTTCAAACCTGAAAAATGGTTTACCTAGATGTATGAGAATCTGTCCATTGACGTATAAATACAATCATGATATTTTCTACACTGAGCTTTATCAACCAAACCTTTTGAATGAAAACTATAGTTAGTTAAAGTTGCCTATTAAGTGTCTGATAACAAATATGTTTTGACAATAGAATAAATTATTGTCATAATATTAGTTATCTAGTTCTTGTTTATTGTATGTTGTTTATCACCAGACTTTGAGACTGTTATAATACCATATTATGTAATATCGGAAACGGTTTCCGAAAATTTATTTGATTTACAAAACTTAGCTAAAAACATCACTTTTTTAGAGCATTTGAAAAAAAAAGAGTAGGTAACATACAGGTTTTTAAAAGACTGAGAGAAGTAGAGAGTCTTGGAGAAGTACCCGAAACTCGTCTCAATCGTAACTAGTATTAGGACTGCAAATAATTTTGATTCTACATACACGCAAACTAACGTATACCCTACATTAAGACATAATGGCTTCATCCCGCTAACCATCTAATTATCTTTTTGATGAGCGGTTTTGTTTGCCCAATTTCGACGCCAAATCCATGAGCAAAGGAAGTCTTCGTTTACCTAAAAATACTTTGCCGATTTAATGCAACATCCTCCAATACATACCTACTTTTTACTTCAGGCAAAGTATATTATTATAAGTAAACCACAGCAAAAAATCTTTTCACAGCAAAAAAGCTTACAATCATTTCCAACCAAGATCCTTGCCAAGATCTTAAATCTCAACAAGTAATGCTAAATTTAATTTGTGAGTCTTGTTTTCTTATTAAGGATCCGAAGTCAACCAATAAAACCTGGATTTCATATTGTTTCGTCAGCCTGCTGGTTGTACAGCCCCAGTTGTAAGATTTCCCTTTGTTAAGGGACATATTTAGAACATAATTTTGTTTAAAAACAACCAATCAGTTTTTTGAAAGGTGAAAAGCTGCTATCTGTGTTTGACCGATGAACTTGACAAATCTTTGAAAGACTTTAAACCACTACTGTAATAATGATTAAGTAACTTTGTATCCAATAAATATAATAAAATAAATAAATAAATAACTGAATAATATAAACTAACAGTCAGTAAACATAAACTTAACTTTTATAATGGTACTTGTACCAGTACTGGAATAATGGTTTTTGCCGGCAAGTGACCGTATCGATTCAGCTCGCTTATTTCTAACTGCGATAAGTACTTCATTTACCAATAAGTGCTGAATAAATGTAGTATTTATGAGAACATAATAATATGCTTTCTATTACGTACTGGACAAGTGTAATCCATCTGAATCCTGCCCCGAGTAGCATAAATACCCAACGTTTAATCGTTTTGATTCGATTTAGATGTCTATTGTGTAGAGAAAATAGCGCAAAGATTACTAAATTATATCTTCTTCGGTAACCGATACTACGTAAGAACGATGATCGCTGATGTCATTATTCTGAGAACTAACCATCATGACTTGCTTTGAATATTTGTTTATCACGTAGTACTCGTACCTACACAGACGCTATACGTATGTTAAATAGTTAGTATAAGACAGCGCAGGCTCGCGGGAAATCTAGCCACCGCTATGTAAGCGAAACCTAACTTTCCCTGGGGCAACATAATATCATGAATATGTATCAACGTGTCTGTTTACCTTGGGTGTCAATTATCGAGAGAAAATCAGCGGTTACTACTTTCAATTGTAAGAAACTTTACGCGTACTTTTAGCGTTATCGGATCGAAGTAATTTCTTGTCAATGATAATGTTCTTTTACGTTCCAGATAATATGTCACCGGCCCGCTACCCAAATCGAAAGAGTAGCGGCAGTTCGGTAGAAACAAACTTCTACAATTTGAGCGATCAAATAATCATCGTGGAAAAGTCTCCGCATCGTCAAGTCGGCACTGAAACCCCCACCACCCGCCGTATCTCGTTGCAGAATGGACCGACCTCACCGCAGGACCATTACAGCACTACGCGCAAAAACCGCGGTGGCTCGCTAGAAAAAGAATACATGGTATATCGGGAAAGACGAAACCCGTTGCTCGATAAAGTTAAGAACACAAAACTGTCATGCTTCAAGTCTAACGGTCCTTTACGACATGGTGACGATGCGGCTTCGACCTCCGGCAGTGATTGCAGCGGCTTCGGACACGCAGAGGACATTAACTGTCGCTACGCTAGCAATTACCACGACACACACATTGAATTCGAAAATCAAAATCCGTGGGTAAAAATGCCCCATTACGACGACGAAGTCTTCTTCGCTAAGAGTGTCACTAGTCCGGTTGATAGTCATTGGAAAGAAAACAAATCTTTTCTTGGTAGAGGCACACGATGTTATAGTTCTGGCTCAGAATGCGATCGTTACTATGCAGCACCAAAAGCAGGATCAAAACTTTCAAAATCTAGTGATCAAATATTCAACGACGACTACGAAGGCTTCGATGACGACACCCCAATTACGGTTAAATCTCAAAAAAAGACTGATACGTTTAAAACTAAGGACAGCAAAGATTCTATAGGACCCAGTTCCTGTCTCTCAGCAAAAATTAGAGCAATGTCTGATAGATATCTTAAATCATCAACAAATAAATTATTCTCAAAACTCTACAGACAAAACGAAAATGACGGAGATGTGGTAGATGGGAGTGTTGATAATATTTTAAAACCCCCAAATTCCGTTGACAAAAGTCGCAAGAAAAGAGGTGGAGTGAAAGCTAAACTGAGGAGTTTTTCGTATGGCGCCTTACCTGGATTAGATGAATTTCAGAAGAGTGCTGTGTTCCATGATGACGTGTACCAAGTCTCATGTGATGATGAAAATGTTCTCATTCAAGACTGCGAGGATGCAGATTCGGGTATTCTAGTCAATGAGTCAGCTGCTTCGTCTATTTTCGATAGTGATAGAATTTCGTCACGGTGTGAAAGTTCCGCCTCGCAGGCAAATAATCTAGTGCCATGTCACGGCAGAAGTGTTTCTGGTGACCAAAGCTATATGAAAGCAAGGACATCTGGCAGAATGAGCAGAGAGCGGAAAGATTGTCCCAGACCGAGACCTAGAAATACCCAAAGAGCCTTATCTTTAGATCGCAAGGAAATCCTCAGACGCATGCCAAAGAACAATAGCGATTATGAGGAACCACAGTTCTTACAGTTAACTGAGAAACAGAGAATGAGACAGCGGGATGCGACTGCGGGAGATTCTGGTATACCTCCGATACCTCCCTGTAGGAGACCCACTAGATGTGTTAGGCAAGATAAATCTGAATTCAAAGTTGTTAAAATAATGCGGAGGAACCCTACGGAGGAGTTGGGCATTTTCATTGCCAAAACCAAACTTTCCGACGAAGGTCACGTCGGATATTTGGTGGCACATGTGGTGCCTGGAGGGCTGGCAGAAAAGTAAGTTACATTTGATTAAATAATAAAATTTCAGTCTTATATTTAGCAGATTTTTTCAATAAAATACTTTCATAAAAGTTTATTTTGTTCATATTTAAAAATATCTTGTATTTTTGTTACAGGGAAGGTACACTGCGGGTCGGAGATGAATTATTGAACGTAAATGGTCGAAGACTTCGTGATCTCACCATGTCTGAAGCTAAAGAAGCTCTTAAATCGGGTACCTCTGAGATTGACATTGTCATCTGTCGCCAACGGAAGCCTCCCTTGGATCCGAGACATTCGCAAAGAAGTGCCATCTTGATGCGAGAAAGTTCAGTAGACTATGAGAACGCTATCATATTGGGAAAGGAAAAGCGTGCTGATAAATATGACGTCAAAATAGACCGTCGGCGATCGCAGGATGAGTCCGCGGCGTGTAATCGCGGCGCGCTATCAGCGGCGACGGACGAGGCGGCCGACAGCGCTCCGGCCGCGCACACGCACTTCCTAAAGGGGCAGAACGCGAGTTACAGCAGTATGAACAACAAACTGCTGCGCCGCCAGGTTGTCAGCTACGGCGGCAACAAGGAGGGCCTAACCTTCAGCTGTGCGAGTGATGTGGTCAACCTCGACGCGCCACAACCCCACGAACGGACTAAAGACACCCATGACAGTGAAAGTGATGTTCAAACACCTAGTGCGGCGAACTTTTGCACGCTTCCCCGAAGACCGCGAGCACCGACGCACACGTATCATACGATAACATTTGAGAAAGGGCTTGGGAGGAAACCCCTCGGCTTCACCATTGTGGGAGGACGCGACTCACCACGAGGACCGCTCGGCATCTTTATAAAGAGCATCCTACCACAAGGGCAGGCAGTCGAGGATGGAAGACTCAAAGCAGGTAAATACATCAAGTAGAAAATATGTCGTGCACTGTCTATCACAAATCATAACATTGACGAATGCAATTTGATAAGGACAGACGGCCGCATTGTGGCCGTTCGTTGAAGTAACATAATAACAATGAGTATATCTACTTGTTCGGCATTGTGACTGGAAAGGATGCACATGCTGTGAATGCCTATTATTTCTTTACAAAGACGATTAGTAAGTATACTTAATTTTAATGTATCAAACGATATCAAGGGTACAAATAAGTGAATAAGGCCTAAAATATATTTTGTTAATTGTCGCTCATTAGTGTTAATTAGGCAACTTAAATTCTAATTAGTTAGATCCTCCTAAAACAGCATATCAATGTTTTATTTGCTCACAACGAGGGATATGTTTCTACTACTTTTACTACTTTGATAATAAATTCTAAAAAGTTGTTTCACAACTGATCTGCGAATGAACTGTCTTGCGGTCTCTACCAATATCGATTCAGCTCCAAAAGCTTATCGTCATTTCAGCATGCTAAACAACCTTTAACTTTAACCTAACCTTCAGCGTTTTTGTGACTGCTGTTGGCACTTTTTATTGAGTTCTTCCTTTGAGAAACACTTTCGGCCCTACCTAGGATAGTCGCAATGCCAATGGTATCCGTATGACGCTAAAAACTCCGATAAAAAAGAGATGTCTCCTACGAGTAGCGTATTACATTTACGTATTTCCTTCAAAAACTTTTTACTTATTTCAACAGTACTTAGTTATGAGGAAGGTAGGTATCTCAGTATTTTTTTTAATATTTGTAAAATTATTGCTGGTTGTTGATGACATTGTTAAATGGTTCAAATATTGTTTGATCTAGCGCTCAATTCAGTCTTCATTTCAATCAGAACCAAAGTTCTTTAAACTGTGTAGATCTCGAAAATTTATGAAACATTATTCTATGCCTTAAAAAACTATAACGTCAAGAAAACGCAGTAGCGAAGGGCATGTACGGATTTACTGCAATATAGTTCTACCTATAGAAGTAAAAATATTCAGGTTACTACAGAGCCAGTTATAACTTGTAAAAACTTGACCTTTTCAACTTTCAGGGGACGAGGTGCTGGCAGTAAACGGGCAAGCGTGCCATGAACTAGCGCATATCGAAGCCTTAGCTCTCTTCAAGGCAGTTCGGAGTGGGCCCATCGAACTCAGGGTCTGCAGGAGAGTGAAGAACTCGCAGTAAGTATAATTTATGCACAAAAACAAAAAATAAAAATTACTCAGATTGTCAAGCGGTCGTGGTGGCTCTGGCATAGAAAATGACCTCTCCATTACCTCATGGATACCGTTAGAGGTGAGGCAACGTACTAGAGAATGGGCAGCAGAATCATCTGAGTTACTCTGATTTCACCAATCCATCTGCCAATCCACAAGCGTGGAGGCTACGGCAAACCATTCCAAATATATTATACTAGCTGATGCCCGCGACTTCGTCTGCGCAGGATTAGTATTTCGAGTAGCTTATATTAGCGTGGCGTAGTACATATGTGTAACTCTAGCGGTTTTGGCAGCGCGCGCCAGAATAGCTCGCAGATGGTAGATTTTTTCCTTACTTACTTGAGACTTATCGTCATATTTTGGACAATCCAAACATCCATCCATCCATACTTACAAACTTTCGCGTTTATAATATCAGTACTGATGAAGAGGAGGCATATGATAAGCAGAAGACTTGTCCAAACTGATTATAATGAAATTATCTGTTATGAAATAGACTGCCGTTTCTTTAATGACGTGTAGTTATGTGAATGTGATGTGAATTAGTTTAAGATAACAAATACGTACTAGTTCTTACACTTTTTACTTCTCATTTTATCTTATTTATTCAAAAATGCATGTATTATGTAATTCGTATCTGACATATATTTTATTTATTTTTCAGATCTACCAAAGCGAAATCGTGCACAGACCTTTTGAATGACGACGAGTGAATCTGAATTATAATATATTTAATTTAAGAAAAACACTGCATGTTATGTTATTAGATAATTATATAGCAAAATATAGAAATAGCATTGGCAACGCAAAATTATTATATAAAATGAATTCTTAATTGGCAATAACTTCAATTTTGCTATGAAATAGCTTTTATTGTTATTCGATTGTTATCTGTAAATAAATTGTTTTATCTAAATTTTATCAATAATCTTACAAATTGCAAAGAACTATAGTGTTTTATGAACTGTTAACATGATATTCCACTGAGTTATTTTATCATACTGATAATGGGCTTTCTAAATATTTATATCATGCACTTTATCCATTATAACTTTAACATAAGAATTTGAAGGTTTATAGAATGGGTCTGAATGTATAAAATACACATTTACAAGCTTCTATGATATATCAGCCATATTTTTCTTCTCACTATGTGATCTAATAGTAACTATGTACTATGACTGTGCCATCATAATAAATGTTTCTAACTTTATATTCATCACTTATTTTTATGAAGTAAATGCAATATTCACCCTCAAAACTGAATACAAAATAATTGAAAACCCTAAGGAAGGCTCAGGCTAGCCCTACTAGTTTCACGGTTTGGACATAAAATGTATTCTAAATTGATAGAAAGATTAATCAAATATTGGTCTTTTTAGACTACTTAAAAATATAACAGTTTTAAACATCAAGGTTAATAAGCCCTAACTAGATCCTGTACCTGAAAATGTAACCCTATAGAGCTCTAGATAAACTGGTGATCCCAAAGATAAAAATTAGGTATTTCTGGTTTGTAAGATTTCCTAAGTATGATTTTAGTGATTAAATAAAATTGTAAATATAAGTACTTATAAAAGTAGTTTGTAATTGTTTTTGAAAAGATGTTTAACAGGTCTTCATGCTTTTGTCTTGTGCACGAAATAGATACAACATATAAAATGATTACTTTTCTAGTTTAGATTAACCACATTATAGTAAGCTTGCGAGTCAACTATTATGTATAAGAACAAGCATAACAGTAGCTGCACCATTGAAATGAGTAGTTTCTGGTTGAATAAATCAATCTCAGAGTACTAGGCTGACCAAGCTTTATTTTTATCGATTTTATGATAGAAGAACAGTCGTCAATCGATTGGCTCTCTGTCGAAAAAATCAACAACCTTACTCAATTGTACTGCTTACTGCTGTTGCTACGGTCTGTTCTTAAAAAATAGCTCCGCCCCGGTTTCTACGTGCTTTAATTTGTAGCATTACAAATCGTCATCCATTGGCTAATATAACACTGACAATCTTAGACACATTGGCCTATGAAATTAGACAGTATCCTCCAAACGCAGATTTTCTGTAGTTCTACTAAACAATGGATGCTAGGTACTAGGTGATCTGTTTCCTGTGATAGCTTCTAAGGTTATTATTTCTAATCTAGTTTACATAATCATCATTGTTGTTGTTTATATTGTAGCTGATGTAGAATTTGAAGCTGTAGTTGGAGTAGTACCACGGGCAACAAACGGTATAGTGCAATCATTTTATATGAAATTATATTGATATGTATTTTAAACAGATATAATAAGAAAGCACGCACTTTGGTTTGTTTTGTTTATGCTATTTATGTACAATCATTATTTGGTTTTTAGAATGCTTATTCGAAACTAATAATGTGAAATATTTGTGAAACTCTGTAGCTGTAGGTATTTTAGCCGCAGTAAGTATTTACATTTACCTACTCACTATATTTTTGTGTCAATTTAATTTTCTATGTACTTATCTACTCAGTAAAGTCTTTCTGCTTAGTTATCTAATAGAAGTAATTCTTTTATATAATTAATAAATATATCAACGTTTTTGCAAAATAAAACCTTTACTCGTGTTTTAACGAGTGGTATGTCGACGTTCGGTTCCCCGATGCAATATGTTAATCTATATTTTGTAGAATGTTTATTTTATAAAATCCTTCTGATTATTTTATAGGGGTAGCTACTACATATCACTGATAAATATTGAACTGATTCATTTATTATTCTTAATATTATAATGTTGAAATCCTGTTTTGTGGTTTTATTTTATTCTAGGAAGAATATTTAGACCCTGATTAAGCAAACCGTAATAGAAATTTGAAGAGTCCTAGCGAACGCCCAGTATCCACTGAACATTAAATTAGTTACGTTGTACACCGACAGGTGGCAATTTTTCATTTAACAGGGCCATCTTGCGGCAATCAACTTAACTTGATCATCCACAAAACTATGCGTTGTGTCTAGGATGCGCATTTCATGCGAAAACATGGACTTGGAAGGTAGCTTGAAGTGTGAATAAGCACGATATAGATGGCGCCACCTTAATAAAAAACAGAGGACCTTGCTCTTTGCTGATTTTAACTATAACTAACTGAATAGGTACTGTTTTAGATGGCTTTTTATTCATGGACTGTGTTATGTACTGAATGTATTTATTTCTAGTATGTCCCGACTTTACCATACCTCATGTGATTTTTATGAAGTATTTATTGCTTTCATTGACTTTACCACACAGAATTTGACTAACAATTATTGGGTCTTTACGATTTTTACGCCAGATAAAAAAATACAAGCAGCATCTCGTCTTCCTTAGATGAAGCAGATTTGAAAAGTAAGAATCTGTCGATGATCTCAGAGTTATTTACCTACTTTAATTGCATTCATTATCACTTTCCTCTTTTCCTCATTTCCCTGGTAATATGTCATGCACTTATAGTCAACGGTGTGAAACTTTCTCTGTTCGCTTTAAAACAATAGAGTAGCGTGCTCGGGTGCTCAGATATAAATTCAATGGATTTCCATATTAGTAAGAACATGAGGAGTTGAGGACAAAACTTATACATCATTTCTAAATGTATTCTAAATTACTAAAGGTCATCTTGCTGCAAGTTAAAGGAGCCATCCTATTTAGGTATAAATACACACCCTACAAAACTTATTGTACAAGGGGAGGTCAAAAAGTACGCGGAATGGAAGGGTTAAAGGGGTGGGGATATTTTATTTTACCTGATACTTTACAGGTACTCAATACAGGTATAAATATACGAAATTTTAGAAAAATCGAGTCATTATCATTTTAGTTATCACTAAATTAGCAGTTCAATCGGGACATAGGTAATCGCTAAACATGGATAACTTTGAGTTTCGTGCCGTTATAAAGATCCTTACATAATAAGGAAAAACATCTCAAATTATTTTGGGAGAAATTTCACCTTTTTACGACTCTTTGAGGACTCTTGCCCTGGAAAAATAGAGGTATTATTAATTTATAAGTGCCATGGTTTATTCAAGCAAGGCAGGGAGTCAATTGAAGAAGACCACCGCCCGGGCCGGCCGATTGAGGCTCTATTTACATACAAACTACACATTTGAATCCCTTGGAAAAAAAAAAACGATTTTTCAAAAGTTGGATCTTTGTTAACGGAATTAGATACGAGTAAGTATGTATGTGCCTAGCTCTTTAGGCCAAGTAGTTACGGAGATTTCGTATATCCCGAAAAGTTGATTTTAAATTCACCATGATAATTATGTTTTATCGCCTAGCTCTTTGCCTAAAAGGGACGGAAGCGACTTGGTGGCGCGACGATGTCAATCTTCAGTTTACTATGTTTTGACTTCCTTTCACTTGTAAACATTATGTCTTATAGTTATGAGGACAGTGAATTTGTATAATTTTTTTTCATCACGACATCACCATTTAAAAATATTAAAAAATATTGACAATACAAGGTGTTCCATAAGTTGTGTATATAAACTTCAGGGGGCTAAAGTACCCATCAATATGAACAACTTTTTCTAAGGAACCAACACTGTGAACGCGAAAAAAAAAACAGCTGTTTCATACAAAAGTTCAATACCTACCAGGCTAAAATGTATGAAAAAGCTGTTTTTTTTTTCGCGTTCACAGTGTTGGTTCCTTAGAAAAAGTTGTTCATATTGATGGGTACTTTAGCCCCCTGAAGTTTATATACACAACTTATGGAACACCTTGTATATTTATTTGGAAATTTTAAAAAATAAAAAATATATTTAAGCATCTTGCCCTCGCTTGCTTCTATTGATGGTTACTTAACGAATCACAGTACTCACCAATAGGTGAGTAAAAAACCTAACTACAAATAAACCTACTCTACAAATATATTAAGTGGGTAAATATACCCACTTAATATATTTGTAGAGTAGGAATAACTATGTAACAGTAATTCTCTACATATAAAAGTGTCATAAAATCATGCGTTTAAACCATAGGCACAAAAACCTTTGACATTCATTGCAGCAGTTCTCTGATCTCTGACAGATTTTTGTAGGGCTTTTAGTATTTAATATTTATTTTTATCATGGTGATGTTTATCGCCCAAAACGGTAGAGTCATTTACTTTACGACTTTTTTATGAGCTTTACCAACACGTGTCATACAGAAGCACACGTGTGTCGTTGACTCTCATTCATTAGCCTTATCATGCAAACAAAGTTTCGTTTCCTGGCTGATAAGGTAGAAGTTGAGACAAGATAATCTGCCTCGTGTGGCTAAGTAAATATTATGTAACTTGACCAAAAGTTGCCTGGTAAAATGTCGGAGTTCGTTTATTGCCCATGTTATACATACCTAGAGAAAACTTATTATCAGAACACAAGAACGTTGATAAAATTAAAAACAAAGAAGTAGACCGTTACCATGTAAATATTTATAGTTTGTTTGTTTTAAAAGTTTTTTTTATCGATAATAATTCCAAAAACACTTAAAACATTGTTTAGCTATGTTAAAACTCATAACTAACTTATCAGGCTAAGGCGCCTCTAAAAAAGTTTTTTGACGAAATAGTTATTCATAGAACATGCACAATTTATAAATCCTAAATTAGCTTAATTTTTTTTTATTTTAATAATTTTTTTTATAAAAGCTCATTTTTAGCCAAGGTGTGAAAAAATTGGGAATAAAATGACAGGCCGCTATCGCTAGTATTACATAAACTATTTTTATTCTACTTCTTTCTAGATAGAAGAACACGTCCATACAAACCAGGGTTCTTGACTTCTCACACGGGTTTTCAAGTTCCTATAGCCTTTGGCAATAGCTGACAATCCTTACAATTACCTACCGGATGGTTAACTTTAACTTTTTAAATTACTACCTCCGCAATCTACGCATTTAGTTAAGAAATGGCACAGAATTATCCTCAACTTGCTTCAACCTATTTGTTGTTTTTCTTATATCCTCATAGTTTGTCCACTGCCGTCTAAGGGCTTGCCCATACGCGTCACTTTAGAGCCATACCTAAATATTGAGCAAGTATTAAAACCTTTGCATTCAAAATGATAGATTGCTGAAGTGGTTAATGTTTCGAGACTGACGGGTCCAACGTCGTAACGTCGTTGTAGCGTAGAATGTATTTCTATTAGTACTTAATAAAATAATTAGTGTACAGATTAGGGCCGCTAGCAGACATCCTTGCAAGTAGTGGCTGAACAAAAAGTTGCTTCATAGGTTTTGATGAAATAATAAATACAGTATATACAACGTGTAACATAATACCCCTATAAACCCGGAAGCAGGGTATTCTATAGATCATGGCGAACATCTATTGATATAAGACTTTTGACATTTCGTAGTTTTTCATTCATGAAATGCCTCTTAAACTTTTCGCCAAAATGAAACTAACACAACACGATGCAGCCTTTTTTGACCTTACATTGTGAACTGTAGATAAAATAGGTAACAGAACTGCCAAATAGTAAACGCAAATAACGTATGTACCAAGGTCACGCACACATTATCAGGGTTGTTGCAAATTTCTGAGAAATATTAATTTAACTTTTGCATAGGAATTTCGAAAACGAAGCATTCAAACTTTGCACATGTCAAAGTATTCTAGTGCTTGGTCTGATCACTTGGTGTTTGGTCGTAGAGGGGTATTATGTTACACATTGTATACAGGAGCTGTACTAAAATTATAACTTTCAAAAAAGTATCACAGTGTTACAATAAACTCATAACTCAAAAATGTGAAATCAGTTGATGAGCTTACTTAGTTTTTTATACTCATATATACTCATGTCAATGTTTATTGTAATGCTATGACACTTTTTGGAAAGTTCTAAATTGTATACATTTAAGCAGACTGAAGTTACAAAGGTAACTTTAGAAAATAAAAATACCGAACCTACACCAAATGTATAAAGTGGCTGTGTTGTGGTTTGATTCTAGACTATCAAGAATGCCAAAGTAAAGTTAAGTCATGTGGCTGCGTTGTGTTTCGAATCTGGCCTATCTGGATAAGCCTTTAGTCTGCACATGCGTGCACGCACCTCGAAGTAATCCTAGCGTCTCCACGTCGTAATGACATAACGTCATTCCTCCGTCCAGGATATCAATCAAGGCACCGACATGTACACAAAAAGTATGACAACTAATCGATGCCGTTATTAGCTGGTTATTTTAATAGTGGAAAATACAAAGTACCAATTCATGTACGGAACAGAAACATTGGAACATGAATTACATGAATTGGAACTTTCTACTTTGAATCTGCGAAGAACTTTTAATTATAATTTTGCCATGCCTCGTTTTTTTATGATAAACCAGCAAAAGACTGACAACTAATGCTTAAAACTTCACAGATCGGCCTACTGCTGCAGTAAGATACTTTTGTGTTATATGGAGATGTTAGTTCCGTAACTGTACAATATTTGATTATGTGTTTGATATCTTTAGTACTCATCTAGTGTATTTTACAAAAAGTATTTCATCAGCCTACTGACTGGCCCCACAGTACGCTTTGCTTAGCTTTGAGCTAGATGGTGCTGTTTATAATGTTCACCAAAATTTATTCACTGAATGTTTAAAAGTACACTCAGGACATTAGGCTGTTGTAGCCTATCTCTAATACTATAAGACTCTAAGTCCTGACTGACTGACTGACTGACTGACTGACATATAGACAACGCACAGCCTAAACCGCTGGTCCTAGAGACTTGAAATTTGAGGAGTACATAGCTCTTATGGCGTAGAGGTGCACTAAGAAGGGATTTTTGGAAATTCAACCCCTAAGGGTGTAAAAAGGGATGAAAACGTTTGTATGAAAAATAATATTCCTTGAACCTACAAACTTGAAACTTGGAGAACATATACCTCAAAGCAAAAAAATTGGAAAGGCATTTTTAGTTTTTTAAAACTACCCCTAATAAGTGTACAAAGGGATGTAAAAGTTTGTATGGGAGTTTTTTGACCGATGGTCCTAGAGACTTGAAATTTGAAGAGTACATAGTTCTTATGACGTAGAGGTGTACTAAGAAGGGGTTTTTGGAAATTCAACCCCTAAGGGTGTAAAAAGGGATGAAAGCGTTTGTATGAAAAATTGTATTCCTTGAACCTACAAACTTGAAACTTGGAGTACATATACTTCAAAGCAAAAAAATAGGAAAGGCGTTATTAGTTTTTTTAAACTACCCTTAATAAGTGTGCAAAGGGATGTAAAAGTTTGTAAGGGAGTTTTTTGACCGATGGTCCTAGAGACTTGAAATTTGAAGAGTACATAGGTCTTATGACGTAGAGGTGTACTAAGAAAGGGTTTTTGGAAATTCAACCCCAAGGGGTGTAAAAGGGTTGAAAACGTTTGCATGAAAAATAGTATACCTTGAACCTACAAACTTGAAATTTGGAGTATATGAACTTTTAGGCAAAAAAATAGGAAAGGCTTTTTTAAATTTTTAAAACTACCCATAATAAGCGTGCAAAGGGATGTCAAAGTTTGTATGGGAGTTTTTTAACGCATAGTGCGATTGATTTCAAACTTGAAGTAAATATACTCCACAATAAATAATTTAAAATCACGTTTTCAATATTTTAAAACTACCCCTGCAAAGTTTCAAGGTTTGTATGGGAGATTTTTAACTGTAACTGTGTAATTAACTTCAAACTAAAAGAAAATGTGTTCTGTGGATAAATAACATAAAGACGTTACCCTCCTTCGTTGCGCTCGAGTAAAAAGAATACCTACAACGAGGCGTCAATGTTCTAAAAACGGGAATCTTGAGTTGGTACGAAGAGATCTGAGGGTACCTATCTACCGTGCCTGTGGATCAATGTCGTGAAGCTGTTTCATTTCGTTTGCTTTTGGGGTAGAAACTAGGAACAAATAAGTACATATTTTCCGTGTAAGGTTGTCTTTGTTGTATTTGTCATGTTTGTGCTAAACTCAGTACCTATACCTACCTACCTAATATAGGTAATGTACGCCTATAGGTATCCCTTATACCTACGTAGGTATTTAAAATCCTACCCTAATAATAGTACGTATTTAAAATCCTACCCTAATAATATACAAATCAATGCGAAAGTTACGATGTTTGGATGTTTGTGGTTCAATCACGGTTCACCACTTCAACGCGTGCGAAGCCGCGGGAAGCCACTAGTTATCCTATACTTACTAAGGGGAATGTGGCTAATAATGTCCCTTTAATATAACAGCTAATGTCCCTCTAATGCGATATAATTTCCTCAAGCCCCCGGCTTCCCCTCAGATACATTAGCGACGTGTGCGTAATGGCAAAAAATAACGCTGCGAATTTTTGCGTATTACGTATTTTTACTGATGAGGGAAGGGTTTTGTTGTTCGCGCATATATGTTTTGGTTAGGAATATAGATTAGGCACGAATATGTGTTTCAATGAATAAGGTATCAAAAGGATTAAGTATCCGAATAATATACGGATTCGCCTCCGATTTTGCGAATCTGCGAAATAAATATTACAATAATTTCCCGAAAGTAAATATTACAATAGTGTCTCAGTCGTAATTTAATGTTGACAATAATAATGTTATATATTAGCTTAATAATATTAATATTATAATAATAATATCATATACACAAAGGGGTTTATTTTATTGGACGAAAAAATAATCCAGAAAAAGCGGTGTACTTAGCGCTTAGTAAGGTCTAGGTAAAAAAATACTCAAGGTGTGTCATGGGTGTATCGAAACGATTACACTTTACAGCATCGAAACACGAATATCTAGCCACGATTCATCGAATTACGAATTCAACGAAGCTGCTATTCATCAGCTAGGTATCGGAAATACCAGAAAAATCTATTGGGTCACTAGTGGTCTAGTAGGTGGGTTCGAAACCGGTCGTGTATGTGCACAATGCCAGTACTCTCAAACGGTGAAGGAAAACATCGTGAGGTAACCGGCATGTCGTAGAACCTAAAGTTCTATGACATGTGTCAAGTGCTCGAAAGGAACCCTTTTGAGGCGCACTTGAAATCCATACACCACACTTTCGAAAGAAATTAGACACGACAAGAGAGAGAATTGTCTCTCTCTTAATATGTATTGACATTATGTAATGTGTTAGTTTTCACCTGCCTTATAGAAGAACTTTGAACTCTGGTATGTTGATTTTGTGGCCCCAATGTGGCCCACTGAAATGGTGGACCATATTGTTTGTTTTTTATTGATTTTGTGGTCCACAAAGATCCAGGATCAAACTATTAAAAATAAATAATTTTGTTTGACTAAACTTTGACCCCGCTTTATTTTTTCTGGATCAAAGCTGGTATATTCTTTTCAATGACAGTTACTGGAAGGTTTAACACCTACTTGGTGCTATAAAAAAAATCTACTTCAATAATTTCCAAGTCACTGGGTCAAATTTAGCTCACCCGGAACGGGTAGGGTAACAGAGTAGTACCTTCTTGCACCGTCACACTACGGTGCGTCCAGTGGCCTTGGCTCCTCAAATCGTGTTTATCTAAGAACTATTGGAAAAACGTCAAATGACTCAGCAGGACTAGTTTTTTTGGAGGTTCTGGTTTACGAAGGAAGTTGGACTTGCCTACTATTTTGTGTTGATTCCTACTAACTTAAATACGAAAGTTTAAATGATATTTTGTTGTAGGTATGTGATCCAATCTCAATTAAAACTATACAAAGTTGGATGTAAAATGGTACTTAAAAATAGTCCGTGACTAAAAATTAGGGTTTTTTTCGTCTCAAGTAAGTACCAAGCAACCAAAGCCACAGGATACCACTTACCTCATGTGATTTTATTCTTTTTCTCTGTAAAAACAGCACAAAGGACTATAACGCAATTAAGAGTATTAGAGCTCTTTGTGAAAGGCTCGTCCGGGGAAGTACTACCACCACGCCTTTTTCTGCCGCCAAGCAGCGTTGCTGTGTTTCGGTTTGAAGAGTGTGGTTGCCGGTGTAATTACAGGCACATGAGGCTTAGCATCTGTATGCCTCAAGTTGGTGGACGCAGGGCAGTGCATCGAAGGGCAAGTTCTTATCGTGCGTGACTTACGAGGTAATGCTTTGTTATAGGTGATGGTTACCACTTAACATCAGATGGGCCATCTGCTTGTTTCATCAGATAATTGTACAAAAAAAGTACCAAGCAACCAAAGCAACAGGAAACCACTTACCTCATGTGGTTGTATTCTTTTTCTCGGAAAAATAGCACAAAGGACGTTATCGTATTTGCAATAGGTCAAAAGCAAAAAAACTCTTGTATTAGCCAAACAGCATTGTTATCATATCTACCCAAATTGATCCCAGCTGTATTTACGCACTTTTCTGACAAAAGAGTTCATTCCGTTTCGGGAGTGATGATACCACTTTGCGAAATTGGATTGGATAAGGCCCATCGATTTTGCAACTTCCCTACAGAAAATTGGCACGTTGACCTGAATACCAACCGAATGTACGGCCGTAGATAAGGCTGACAATTCGATCGGAACATCATATTTGGGATACGAACTGTAGCTTATCTCGATTCTAAGCCCTAGGGAGGTTGTAGAGAACACATGAGCAAAAATGTAACATCATCAGCATTGTGTTCTTCGTTTAGGAAGATAGAAATTTTATTGTTCACGGCATTAGATTTATAAGTTTACAAAAAAGCAGAATACCATGTACTTGAAGCACATAAAGTAATCATTTAGAGTGGATTTCCAGACTAATTACAGAAATTAGTGGACTTTCCACACAGCACTATGCCAAACTAAGCCAAAGCTTGTAATATGGGAACCAGATAGCTGATATAATACATATATACTTTTTTTTTTAAATATTCTTATATATAATATTATATAATACCTAGACAGAGAACAAACTTCTATGTTCATCACACAAATGTTTGTTCTCGGTGGGGATCGAACCCACGGCCTACGGCGCGGAAGGCAGAGCTGCTGACCAGACCAACTGAGCTGTAAAAGCTGTCATTAATTATTAATATTCAAGAAATTATTTGAATCCATCTTGCCTAGACATCAACGTCATCTCTACAGCATTTTCATTCAACGTCATCCACCACAGTCACAGCTAAAGCTCACCCATCACGGCTGGCTCTTTGCACCTACCACTACAAACTTTTTTTTTTTCAACTAGCTGATGGAACAAGCAGATGGCCCACCTGATGTTAAGTGTTAACCATCACCTATAAAAAAGCATTACCTCGTAAGTCACGCACGACAGGAACGTGCCCTACGATGCACTGCCCTGCGTCCATCAACTTGAGGCATACAGATGTTAAGCCTCATGTACCTGTAATTGCACCGGCAACCACACTCTTCAAACTAGGGCATGCTCCCGGTACTGATCAGTATCGAAATTCCCGGTAATTTCGATACTGATCAGTACCGGTACTCCACAAAGCAAGTACCGGTACTTTCGATACTTTCGATACTCGATATCACTCATAAACTGTCGATGTTTTCTAGTACGATATACATAAATTTCCATAAATAAACACTAGCACTGCGTTCAGTTTCACTTTTCTATTTAGATTTCTATGTTTTAACGAATTATAAACCTAGATTTAACAGCCTTCTAATTAAATCCATACAATTTTAAGTATTACGATTAGATACGTAGTTTGTGTTGATTTTTTTATGATTATTTGATTGATTAGCTCGTTCTGATTGATGTTTGCGTATATATAAGTTCGCGACATAACCAAGAAAACAAAGTTCCAAAGAAACCAAAAAAAAATAAAATAATAAAAGTATTCCTTCCATTTATAAGTAAGGCTGTAAATGTTTTTTTGCGATTTTTTTTTCTCATCTACTCTGTATCGTGAGGATCGCTAATTGGCTTCCTAAAATAAATGAATAGAATATCCAATTACACATTCTTCGACCTCTTCATTCGATGAACATTTTTGGCCGCCGACTTGTTTTTTGAGGTTTGGGAACAGATAAAAGTCTAAAACTCAAGGCCAAATCAGGAGATTAAGCTACGTAGAAACCACAATCTAGAATTTGAGGCATGGATTCAATCCATCCAGATTAAACAAGATTTTCTATCTCAGTATCTTGGGCATTTCTCTTTAATTTATTCTAACGAACGACGCAAAAGGGTTAAGTAATATGCCGAGCTAATGGTTTCGCCCTGAGCGAGGTGGTCCACCATGATGACACCCTTAGCATCTCACCTTTTTCCACAGTGGTGAACTCAGATTACATCTGTTATCTAATCTAATAAAAATCTGAGGCTCAGCCTCAAACGTGGCAATACAGTCGCAAGATTTTGTGAGCTCAACGCGCTTTTGCTCATCTGAGAGCAACATGGGACCAACCTAGCTGAGACCTTCGAAAATCCAAGTTAATTGACAATTATGTTTTTTGTATGTTCATAGGAGATGGTCGAAGTGTGTGCAATCTTCTTGATGATCAGTCTTCGGTCTTCCCTAATGAGATTACACACGTTTTCATTGTTTTCCTTAGTCGTAGACGTCTGAGGCCGACCAGACCTAGAGAATCTCTCTCTAGTCAGGTTTGAATTCTGTGACCCACTTCTTTACAGTCGAAGGTTTAGGATAGGGATTTATTTTCATGTCATCAAAGAATTATTTGATGATCGCACGTTTACTTTAAAACCAGAAATACTACAATAACCAAATTTTTGATTGTGACAACCAATAAACATATAAATAAAATGGGGGTAGTATAAAAAAGATATAATAACTACACTTGGTACTTCTGTTCTAAATAAATACCTACATATGAACTATTGATTTAGTTAGATAACATAGTTTGTTACCGTTCATTCCAGTTGTTGATTCATTTGATGATTATTCTATTTAGCTTGATCTCACCTGTTCTGATTGTTGTGTGTAAGTGATATTATTGTTCTAAATCATATAAAAAAGCTAATAATCTTAAGTTATTTTATTTACTACAGTTTTTGTTTCATTTTACGGCTATACAGTTAGTTAATTTAAGATAATTAGCTCAGTATCGAAAGTATCGAAAGTACCGGGAATTACCGGTACTGAGCCAGTATCGGCCGAAAATTACCGGTACTGAGAAAAGTATCGATACTGCATGCCCTACTTCAAACCGAAACACAGCAACGCTGCTTGGCGGCAGAAAAAGGCGTGGTGTTAGTACTTCCCCGGACGACCCCTTCACAAAGAGCTTTACTTCCCTTAAAACTTGATGATCACCACCTTTTAGTTGATGTACTAATTCTCGTCCCGAATGATCTAAACAGTCACCTCAGCTCTGAAGCCACCCGAAGTGTATATTGGCCTTCGATAGGATAGCTGGCCGTCATATAGCCTATCTTGGCTTGAAGCTCTCAACGACCCACGACCTCCACGACGTCATGATTCTAGAGATACCGCAAGTTCCTTCTACCGCAAGATCCTTACCCACCATCCCACTGGATCCAATCCTACGAAAACTAATATAAAAACGAAATTTTAGAAATTTGTGGTTTAATCACATGGCTGGATTAATTTGCATCAAACTTGAAGCAAATACAGATGACCTATCAAAGAAACTACTTTTTACTTGGATTTGACGCGAACAAAGCCACAGGAAGCTAGTTACTTATACATTACAAAATCGAACATAGGCAAGTGATCCGCAACACTACGCACGCATTGCACTATCAAAGTGCTAGCGCGAGAAATAACACTTCGAAATGAGGCTGCTGTTAATTGCTACGTCATTAATTTGATATGTATGACCGCATTTCTCTTGCCTATATTTTGCAATTGAACGCGGCACACAAATTAGTGGTTTTTATTGGAATTTTGTGTTACTTACTCATTGAATTTTTCCAATTAGTGACATTCCTATACGATTATTTTGCCATGAAAACGATGTAAAAACTTACTTACAGTTTAGTTTTTCTTATTACAGATGAAAATCGTGGTTAATGATTCAATTGATAGGCATTTTGAAGTAGGACCGTTTTACACTGACTCTAAGTACCTACCTATGAGTAATTTCATGCTCGCTTTATTGACTGTTGCTTCCGGCGACATGACGAAATCAAATTATATAGTTTCGTAGATGGAATGTTACAATACGTTATACATATACCTAGTAATGTATTCAAATAGCGTCCATTATAAAACACCAACCCAATTAATTACTTAACCTTTGATCATTGACATGAATCAAGATACCATTTTTTTTTATACAATCAGCTGATGGAACAAGCAGATGGCCCACCTGATAATCAGTGGTAACAATCACCTTTAACAAAGCATTGCCTCGTAAGTCACGCACGATAGGACCGTGCCCTACGATGCGTCCACCAACTTGAGGCATACAGATGTTAAGCCTCATGTGCCTGTAACTACACCGGCAACCACACTCTTCAAACCGAAACACAGCAACGCTGCTTGACGGCAGGATATAGCGTGGTGGTAGTACTTCACAAAGAGCTCTACTACTCTTAAACAAACCATACCATAGGGAGAATAAGCCAAATTTTTGAATTCATTTCTTTTTTGCTTCAATTTGATCGACGCAGTTACTAAAAGATAAGTAAACTATATTATTAAGGTTGTTAAATATCTACCTACTATAAATACTATAAGATAATAAAGATACCTCGATCTTGTCGAAACAAATAACGCTTTAATTGCTCATTATAAAAAGGCATTGCTCATAAAACCCTCAAAAAAAGAAACAGTGTGAGAGGTAAATATGTAATTAAAAACTCTCAGGACAGACCTCCCCGAACAAACGGTTATAGGTACTACATTTTAATATAAAATACATTTGTATAAACGAGCGGCTGCCGCTTCGATACTTTTAATTAATTTATACTTCTTCCCTCATCGTCCGCGTTAATTAAAATTTACATCCCTCTGAGAAAAATAAAGGCCCAGCCAAGTTACACTCTGGGACTCTGGATAAAGCATAATATGTACCCTCAGAAGAGTAATAATAGAAAGGCTATTATTTAATTATTGTGGAAAGTTGTCGCCGTGTGCGTTTATTATCATAATAAAATTCCTACAAAGCTGTCCCCACTAATGCGGATTACGACAATTTTAAAAAAATTGGCTAAAAAAATTGGCGTTTTCCCACTT
This sequence comes from Chloroclysta siterata, assembly GCA_932294275.1. Classification (NCBI taxonomy): domain Eukaryota; kingdom Metazoa; phylum Arthropoda; class Insecta; order Lepidoptera; family Geometridae; genus Chloroclysta; species Chloroclysta siterata. Next base: position 11,318,035 of record OW028598.1, read on the forward strand.
AAATTTTTAAAAATAATAATAATAGTTATTTATTTCAGACATGACAGGTACATTTAATCATGTATCATGTCCAGTAATAATGGTTGGTGGGGATTATGACTGGTGCGTATCATTCAGTATGCGGTTAAAAATACGAGAAATTATGGCCAAATGACACGCTGCGGGATGAACCCCTATATGAGGGTGGCTGGTTCAAATATATCTAGAAATGCGTTGGTCTGACGATTGTGTGGCTAACTCTAAGCACTAATATGGGAAGGCTTAACTCACCAGCAACGTCTGCGATCACCTCCAGGAATTCACAGGAGAGTTCACTGCAATCCAAATGTCCACTACACGACACACAGAAGTTCGTAACAATGTTATTCTTTTAGGAGCAGAATCGGTCGATAGCACCCGATTTGCACTGCGAGTATGATATACGAAATCTCGACAACAATAATTTAGTTGGAGATGCGGGACGAAGAGATGGTTCTTGACAGACCGGTCAGTGGCGCGGTCGCAACGACAAGACCAGCAGCCGAACACCCATATCCAAGATGTCGACTGATGCGTGCGATTTGATTGGTTCGCGAATGTGTATCACGCGCGAACAGAGCGCCTTGAACTTGCAGGAAAGCAAATCCCAAAGACGATTGCATGATATTCCTAAATGAGTAAGCCAACCCTTGAGGGGTACCTATACATTAACCACACAATCCTCAATAGATATTAATGGAAGGAAAACGCAACAGTGAAGTTGGCGCAACCATTTTTCCCCGGCTTGAAAGGTCCTACTTTCAAAAACACAGAGAAAGCGAAATTATAATAATTGCATATCGTCGCGAAAAACTCTACCATTTAATTAAGTTTATCAGGACAAAAAAAAAGTAAAAATATATTTATATTGTTAAAGTGACCTAACTCTAACCTAAAACTAAGATAAGCTGACTAATGCTTACTGAGTGGGAAGAGGGCACAATTTGACAATCGGTCTGCTCTGAAGCATTCCACCTTGTACTTTCACGGAAGCGACTCTACATATCCCTTTCTTGTCCGGAAAGATTTCAGTAATTAAACCTAGCGGCCAATGTAAGGGCATAACGTTATCCTGCATGGAAACAACAACCATACCAACACGTACTGGGTTAGAGGGAGTGTTCCATTTTTGTCTCGATTGAAGGGTGTGCAGATACTCATTGCGCCACCGCTTCCAAAAAGATTGGACGAGTTGATCAGTTAACTCGTGTCGTGAAATAAGGTGTAAACGCGTTTCAGTAACTTCGCGAGCGGGTAAAAACATAAGCGGTTTCGTGTTAAGGAAATGCGCAGGTGTTAAAGCGGTAGGTTCTGACGGATCTGAGCTTAGTACATAAAGTGGCCGAGAGTTTAACAAAGCTTCGACTTGAGTTAACATAGTGTTAAGCTCATCAAAGGTGAGTATTTGTTGACCAACGACCTTAAGAAGATGTGTTTTGACACTTTTTACTTCACTTTCCCAGCATCCACCGAAATGTGGAGCTCTACATGGAATATTTTTAAGAGTAATTTTATGCTCCGCCAGTTCCATTTCCCAATAGGGGCGATATTCTTGCGATAAGAATTGGTAGAGATCGCGAAGATAAGACCTAGCACCAACAAAATTGGTGGCGTTGTCCGTATATAGACATTCGATGGGACCACGGCGAGAAATAAAGCGTTTTAGTGCTGACAGGAAGCTCGCGATGCTGAGATCTGAGGCAACTTCCAGATGCAGAGCGCGCGTTGTCAAGCACGTAAAAAGACAAATATAAGCCTTACGACTCCGTTGGCCTCTGCTGCGCACAGACGTTATCATGAGTGGCCCTGCGTAATCACACCCAGTGTGTGAGAATGCTTTCGGAGCCACTTCGACTCGAGACTGCGGCAGGTCAGCCATGATTGGAAAAACCGGTCGTGGCTTAGCGCGAAAGCAAATATTGCAGTTAAAAGTTATATGACGAACAATACGTCGTGCGGACAGAATCCAATACCTCTGTCTCAAAAGAGACAAAAGCAAGTTTGGACCTGTGTGAAAGTTTTTGACATGATAGTGGGAAACTAGAAGTTCCACTACGTGGTCCTGTCGAGGAAGTAAAATTTGGTGACGTGAATCAAAATCCAACTCGGAATTGGCTAAGCGTCCACCAACGCGAATAAGTCCACTATGCAGAAACGGACTAAGTTTCTGTAATGGCTTGGAACATAATTGTTTGCGGTTTAAGCGATCAAGGTCGGATTCGAAGTGGATTCGCTGAACAGAGCGCCACACTACTGATTCGGCGAACTCTAAGTCCGATGCGGTAACGGGTCCCTTAGGGAGGCGTTTGAGAAATTTGTAAACGAAACAAATTGTCTTTAAATATTTAATCCAAGAGGAGAACCTACTTGCACGACGGTACAGAATATCTTCGGTCAGACAACTGGTAGCAGGGTCAGAAGGATCTGCTGTCGTGACGGACGGTAGAGCTACAGCTTTTATTTCTGGCAGCTCTTGCGTGTCACCTGACACAAATGGTTTTACTGGCCATTCGTGTCGGGGCGTTTTAAGCCATGGCGGACCACTCATCCACAGTGGATGACGGACTAACTGGGCTGGCGTTAAACCACGAGAAAGACAATCACTTGGATTCTCAGATCCCTTGACATGAAAAAAGTGTTCTGCCGATAGGTTTTCTTGGATTTTTGCGATACGATTGGCTACATAAGTATGCCAGCGATGTGGCGACGAGTGAATCCAACTCAAAGCTACAGTTGAATCCGAAAAAGCCACGACAGCCTCAATGGCGTATCGGGCAGAGTAGAGATCAAAAACTCGTTTTATCAAAATGGATAAAAGGAGTGCGGCGCATAGCTCTAACCGAGCTAGCGAAACAACCTTAAGAGGTGCGACCTTGGACTTTGCACATACCAGTGAGACCACGATGTCACCATCAGGCTTGACTACGTGGGCATAGACAGCGCCACCGTAGGCCTTCTCACTGGCATCCGCAAAGCCCACTATTGAAACCTTACAATTTTCCATAACGCCAATATGACGTGCGAATTGAAGCTGAGAAATTTCAGGTAACTCAGCTTGAAATTGTTCCCAGAGGCGAACAATGCGATTAGGTGGGACATCATCCCAACCTATTTTGACAAGCCACAGATCCTTGATCAGTAACTTGGCGTACAAAATCATGGGCGCGACTAAACCCAATACATCAAAAAGGTGAGCGATAGACGACAAAATATTCCTCTTTGTGCAAGGGCGATCATCAGGGTTGACCTGAAATGCGAAATAGTCTTGGTCGGGAAACCAGCGGAGCCCAAGGATTTTCAGGGTCGGATCCTTACTTAGATCGACACTGTGCGAGAGTCGCAATGACTCGGGGATAGCTTGAAGAACTTCAGAGCTATTACTTGACCATTTGGTCAACTCAAAATCACCAAGTGAAAATATCTTGATCAGTTGGTGAGAAGACTCTATCGCTTGCTCTACATTAGGGGTAGAGCTGGCTATATCGTCCATATATATATCGCGGCTCAGTATCTCACTGGCGAGCGGAAATTTAGGACCTTCGTCCTTACACAATTGTTGAATTGTGCGAATTGCAACAAAAGGAGAGCATTTAAGTCCAAAAGGGAGGACTGAAAACTGAAGAATTTTTAATTTTTCGTCTTCATGGAAGCGGTAGAGTATACGCTGAAGAGGGCGATCTTCAAAACGAATAGCTATTTTAAGATACATAGCTTTAACGTCAGAAGTTATAGCTACAGCAAAAAGTCTCAAGTTCAATAAAATATTCAGCAAGTCCGCTTGAAGAACGGGACCGGCGTAAAGGATATCATTTAACGAGGTACCATTGTCTGACTTCGCGCTTGCGTCAAGAACCACGCGTAATTTAGTGGTTGTCTTGTCCTCACGAATGACAGCATGGTGTGGAATATAGAACGAGACTTCTCCAGGTAGAACTCCTTCCACAAAAGAAATGTAGTTATTTGTTAGATAATCTTGAATGACCTCATCATAGAGAAGTTTGACGTTAGGATGCGATTTAAATTTACGTTCGAGGCTAAGAAACCTACGACGTGCGATTTCGAAAGAATTTCCTAACGCGGAGGCATCCGTCTTAAGAGGCAAAGCAGCGACATATTTGCCAGAGGGTGTGCGAGTAGTGGTGGAGCAATAAAACTGCTCGCAGTGTTTATCATCCACACTATTTATCGATGAAGCCTGAACTTCCTCGATTTCCCAGAATCTACGCAAGTCGCAGCTTTCCAAAGAAGACGTCGCGCAAAACGACATCGTAGCGGTGGGAGGCTCTAAAATAGGCGCATTTCCCATAAATATGTAGCCTAACACAGTCTCTAATGCATCTGGACACCCAGCTGTAGAAGTCACCTCACTTGGTTGCAACAACTTAGCAAACAACTTTACTCCAAGCAGGATGTCAATATTTCCCGGCACTCCCCAAGTATCATCAGCAAATGACTTCGGGTCGATATGATTGAGATGAGCGACATCTATCGAGCACAATGGAAGCTGTCCGGTTATTTCATCGAGTACCAGAGCATCAATAGAGTACTTGGGTTGCGCGCGAAGGCGCGAGCTAAATGTGAAGTCAACAGAACCACGAACAGACTGAGAAGTACCACCGATACCTTTAACAGTGACCACGGCGTCATCACGAATAGGTAGCCCTAGCATACGGCAACATCGAGTGGTAATATAGTTCTTCTGAGAACCTGGGTCCAATAGACAGCGAACAATAACATCCTTCCCTTTTCTACCTACCACTAATACTTTTGCAGTAGCTAAAACCTCTGTAGTGCGAGTTCTATTTTGAGCCGAAGCAGAATGAGTGCACAAAGAAACGCGTTCCTCATCCGAAGCTTGGTCTACGGTCCTAGCAGACGGCGCGGCGCTCACTGCAGGCGCTTGTTTCGGTTGTGGCGGCGGCGGTTGATCAAAATGTAAAAGGGAATGGTGTTTACCGTTGCATTTCTTACACGTGAACGTTGATTGACATTTAGATACAGTGTGTTGACTACTGAGGCAATTACCGCAAATACGATTATCTTTTATGTGTTTAAATTTGTCATTCGTATTTAATTTTAAGAAAGCACCACACTTATATAAGTTGGTGTGCGTCGACTGACAAAGCGAACATTTAGGTGATGTAGCTACATACACCTGCGGAGCCCTAGAGGGCGCGGAGGGCGCGCTAGAGCTGGTGCCAGCAGTCGACCGTTCAGGACGCTGCGGCGCGGTGCGATAAAGTATTTTTACCTGTTCTCGAACGAACTTCACGAAATAATCGTAATCGACGCCTTGAGGATCTTTCATAGTGCGAAGCGACATTTCATAATGTTTTGCGATGTCGGAATCTAATAACTTAAGACCCGCGTACGTAAAAATAAAATCAGACATGTTATCGATTTTTAATTGTTTGAGTCCAGCCACAATAGCGGTGTATTTATCAAAAACCTTTTCTACATTAGCGGGCGACGAACCAGCTGACTTTAAAGAAAACAGCTGATTTAAATAGTTAACGGCTAATGCGCGCGTGTCCCTATACTTAGCGATAAGCGCGTCCCAGATTACACGATAGTTCTCCGCAGCAGGCACAATTCCGGCTGCCACGCTTTTCGCCTTGCCTTTGAGGTGACCCAACAAATAATGAATACGATCAGAATCCGAGAGATCAGGATTTGTATGAATGACCCGTTTGAATGTCTCATAAAAGAACGGAAAGTTCTGAATGTCACCATCAAAGGTAGGGAGTTCGATTCGGGGAATTTTGATATGTGGAGACCCTGACTTATTCAAGTTAGATGAGTCTTTTGTTGTGGCTAGGGAACTCAAAACATTTTTTATTTCGCACGAAAGATCGTCAAAGGCAGACAATGAGTTATAATTAACCTCATAGACAGGATTAAGTTTCATTGAAATTATATTTATATTATCAATTGTAGTTATAATCTCGTTACGAATAAGATCGATAGTTTTAGCTTGCGCAATAAAGGTGTTCCGCGATTTTTCATCATCAAGATTTGTTATAGAGTCATATAATTTCTGTATACGAGCGAAATATGCGGCACGTTTGCCTTCATAAAGTTTTAATTTATTTTGTAAATCCTCCATGTTAAATAACAATAGAATTCAATAAATAACTATATTTATAAATACAAGAAATATTAATTCGGAACCCACTTATATATCAGATCACGGAACCCTAACAAGCTAGTCCGAAAACTGCGAATCAAAACAAAAAGAACAAATGTTTGATCAATAAAAAACAATAAAATAGGTACGGAACCACGTTACCTATCTGCGGAACCCTAGTCCAAACAATGGAAACTAGGTGCGTAAGAAAATGAATTTAAAATAATAAAAATTCTATTCTAAATAAATGTGGTACGGAACCAGTTTTCCGACCACGCGACTACCTAAGCGTGCGGAACTCTAACGGAACGCGCAAGCGAAAGTACAACAAAATATTACAATTAAACAAATAGGAACGGAATCACTTATCCGACCGTGCGAGTGCCTATCACAATAACTTAGTAAAGGCAATAAAACTACAATAACAACTTTGGAATACGATAAACCGAACGTAGGTATAGGTACCGAAAGAAACCTTCCAATAGGCAACTAACTACTTATTACAAAGAATAAAATGCAGCTAAATATTTAAATGTAATGCGATGCGGGGATATACCTAAGTACAATACTTAGCATGCGATGCGGTGCGAAACTCAGTACGGTACGTAAAAGTACACGAAAGTACGTACGTACTACGACCGTATGAAACCTAAATAAATTATAGGTGCGATGCGAAATAAAAACAAAAGTTCAAAAAACAACTTTTAGTTTTTCTAGGTATGGAAATAATAACCAACCTTGCGGAAGCCTAACAATAACGTAGCTGTAGATGCAGAAATAACTTATCTGATTTTATAACCGTAACGTTAAGTAGGTGCGGAGTAGATAAACAATTTTACCTACAAAAAACAAAATTAAATTCAACATAAAATTGAATGCGGTTTATTATGATTAATTTAAATAATTTAATCAAATGCGGTGTGGACTGTATTGCGATTAATTACTCGTAATACGAGGCGATTAAATAGAATAACATTTACATACGAAACTTCTATCTCATAAATCAAGATAACAAAAGTGCATTGACCGAGCAACAATGCTTGTGATTCCCGGAACCAAGGTCAATGTTGGTAGGTATAATCCACAATAGATGCGAAAACACAAATTGACCATCCAACACAGGCTATGTGAGAACCCCAGACATGCTGTTCGTGATCTTTTCCACGAGGCAAGTGGTCCACGAAACTACCCACAATAAAAAAAGACTCAAATTTATGACTGAATTATATGCGTAGTTCTTGGAAAAAATCTTATTTTACGACACAAGTCACTGTATTAATATACGATCTATTGACTTTCGTTATGATTTAGTAACATATGTGTGAAATTACAACATATAAATTAATTAATGTAACGGGACTTCGATATAGAATGCAGATGATAATAGACCTTACGTATAACGCAATATGGACGAGTTTCCTATAACGATATGCAATTTTACGTAAATAAATTCTAGATTTTTATAGTCTAAAGGACAAATCTATCCAGGCTCGTAGGATCAAATGGTGCGTATCATTCAGTATGCGGTTAAAAATACGAGAAATTATGGCCAAATGACACGCTGCGGGATGAACCCCTATATGAGGGTGGCTGGTTCAAATATATCTAGAAATGCGTTGGTCTGACGATTGTGTGGCTAACTCTAAGCACTAATATGGGAAGGCTTAACTCACCAGCAACGTCTGCGATCACCTCCAGGAATTCACAGGAGAGTTCACTGCAATCCAAATGTCCACTACACGACACACAGAAGTTCGTAACAATGTTATTCTTTTAGGAGCAGAATCGGTCGATAGCACCCGATTTGCACTGCGAGTATGATATACGAAATCTCGACAACAATAATTTAGTTGGAGATGCGGGACGAAGAGATGGTTCTTGACAGACCGGTCAGTGGCGCGGTCGCAACGACAAGACCAGCAGCCGAACACCCATATCCAAGATGTCGACTGATGCGTGCGATTTGATTGGTTCGCGAATGTGTATCACGCGCGAACAGAGCGCCTTGAACTTGCAGGAAAGCAAATCCCAAGGACGATTGCATGATATTCCTAAATGAGTAAGCCAACCCTTGAGGGGTACCTATACATTAACCACACAATCCTCAATAGATATTAATGGAAGGAAAACGCAACAGTGAAGTTGGCGCAACCAATGACAATAGAAATAGGTAATTATGATTTATTCTATAGTATCACTCCACATTCGGTGTCTTGTAAAATAACTAAACTGAATTCAATTCGGCGAAATTTGCATAATCCACGCAAAATATATCTGTAGCTAGCCTGGGTACCTACCTACCTACTTGTATAGTTACAGATATCTACGGCACAAGAAAATCTATACTCAAAACATACACAGATTAAAACTACAAGAAAAACGTGTTCTAAAGTTCTGATAGTCGCTGTTTTTTACAAGACACCACTCTACAAAGGTCGTTTAAAATGTTGCGACCACACCTCAGTATTGGTAGATCTAAAGATTGTTTTGATTTCTCAATGTTGGCGAGCTAAACTTCGGATATGGCCACGAAGGATACTAAAATACAATCGATGGGAATTGCGTAGTCCACTCATAAAGTTCATCTAAAGATCAATCCTTTCCTAACAATATAGAAATGAGAGAACCTCATTTGTTTTAAATTGCGGCTCTCTTTTGTTTCCCAACGAAGGGTTTATGTTTACTTCCTTTTTATTTAGGTCATGTTTGGGCCGAGCATATATTTTGTTTATTTGTGGCATTTTGTATGTTATGTAATATCTCCATTTACTCTATCGTAAATTAGGGAGTATCTACTTTACCAACTATGCCATTAATCTCGTTTATTTGCGTAAAAGAGTTGGCACGTTCCGGAAAACACCGTGTGTAGTAGGTATCGTCAAGGATAAAGAATTCTTTTGAGTTGCTTTAGGCGTGATATCGGTGATTTGGTTTTTGAGCTTTCGCTACATACGGTTTATTAAAAAAAAAAAACACGTGCCCATCCACGTGGAGGAGAGTTGAATATTCTGCGGTCAAGCCACAAGCTGGTGCGCGACAAAAACTTGTAATTCCAGCTCGAGGCTGCGTCATTTTGTATGCAACCATTCGAAATAGGCACCAGATAACCACCGATCTATGAGGTAATTTTCTTGGAGATATAACACGGTCCTGCACACATGCTGTTTATCCGCGCTTGCCATCTGTAAAAAACTTGGCGGATGACACATGACGCAGTACAACTATTTGATGCCGACTGCGCACTGATGTGGTGAAGGCGCCAGGTGAAGAAAACTCAATTCCAAAACCCTGGATTGATGCTATAGGTTGAATTATGCGATTTGTCTACAAGATGTGCTAGCTCGAATGGCCAGCGTGGTACAGAGAAGGGTATCTCAAGGGTCGTGCTCGCCTCTCACCGTTCAGAGCCAAATGTCATCGTGCTGTGTGATCGTGAGTGGGACCTTTACTCACTTCTCCAGTGATCTTTAGAACAAGATCAATTTACGCTGCTGTTGTATAATTTAAAGGGATTGTTCACAAGAATTTAACACTTTGTTGTAGGTGTTTAATTTGTGCGTGGGAACGCTACCAGTGTCAAAATGTTTTGAATATAAAAAACTTGAGGTTAACTTGAGGTAGGCTGGTACGCCATAAACAAAATCAAGGAACCTTTAAAAAGTTTTGTAGGCAGAGACAATGTATTTTATGAAGATATGTTTGACGCCAATATTGAATGCTATATAATTTTACTGGTAGTAAAATTATTCCGAAATGATAATGATATCGCAAATTATGCATCGACAACTAATAAACATTTTATTTTATAGTATGAAATAAGTGAATTTTGCTACCTTTATCGAGCTGTCGATAGGAGCTTCGGAACGACAAACTTGCGATGTAATTACCGCGTGGCGAGATAAGCCGAATGCGTAATCTAGTCGTTCTAATGGCAATTTACAACTTGTATTATTTGTGTAAAGAGATTTTGCTTTGACATTGAAAATAATGCACGCTGCGTATAGCTTCGTCAGGGCGTATTATAAATTTGATTATGTTTACCTTTTTCTGTATGCCTACGCCTCACTAAACTTCAATAATATATTATATTATTACATTGTAAGAGGATCATACAAAAGAACGGTAGGAACCAAGCCGTAAGTTTGTTGCCTGTTCTTCTAGGCTTTGGTCGCGTGGAACTGGCACCTAGAGTCACCTAGCTTTAAGACGTTTCAAAGTCCTTCCTTGTGATTTTATTGAATAAATACCTTTTGACTTTGACTTTGACTTTATTATCTACTATTATTGATTCTGTGGTTAGGATGGTTGGTAATGCTCTTTTGGTAGGGTATATTTTTTTTAAAACTATTTTTATCATATAGACTTAATACCATACAGACAGATATGAAATAGCTTCATAACTTCCCCAAACAAGGCAGACATCTCCTCAGATCTGTTAGAACCAAGTAAATGTACTCGTAGTTAACAGCGATGGTTGGTCAATAGGAACCTATTTTATCGATAACAAGAGTCAAGTAATACCCGTCTTTGTTTTTTTAAAGTCTAAAGTGGAGACGGAAATATATTTGCTTGACGGGTAGCGTTACTCAAAGATGGTGAAATAGGCGCTAAGATTAAGATAAAATATGAACGTGCGTCTAACACGTTGGATTTTGCAACTGGAAAGTACCTCATACTATTATAAAAATAATACGGCTGCATACTATTATTTATAAGCATTAAATCGATAGCCCCAACTAAACTTTAAATCGATTTACACTGTAACTGTGACACTTCCTTACTTTGTCCCTTTGTTTCGTGACAATAAGTTGCGACACTAGTACGAGGTAATTTAATGATTCGTCGGATAAACAATTATTTTAGGTCAAGAACTTGCTTGTAAGTAATAATCACGATCATTGAAATAAGTCCCTTTCAAAAATGGTTTAAATGTGTAAAATTAAATGTTGTTATACAACATTTAATACATGCGTTTCTCCGCCGCCAATCAGCGTTTCTGTTGTTGTGTTTCAGTTTGAAGAGTATGGTTGCCGGTGAATTTACAGGCACATGATTTGGAGCCTCAGGTTGATGGAGGGAGGGTAGTGTATCGTAGGGCACGTCCCTATCGTACTATTTTTTTAGTGCGATCTAGAATTTTCCTCAAGCAAAAAAACAAAAGAAAATAGTCTAAGTGCACGCTAGAAGATAAGTACCTAACGTTACGCTTTACGGTAGAGACGCAACACAGAACTCCTAAAGGATGCGACGTGTAGTCAGATGTTGATACCATAAACAGATGTAGTTTATTTTTGGCCGTCTCTATTAGGAACCCATCTTTTTACGAGCTAACCCACAGGAAAATATGAGTATTAAAATAACATTAACAGCTTGCTTACAATTATATTACATATAACCGGAAATAAATGTATAAATAATAATTTGATTTGTGTTTCGTTTTTGTAAATATAAATCTCAAACTCTTACAGTATTTCGAAATAATTTTCAGGCGCCGTCGACTGTGTGATTCGCACCTTGAATTTGTAAGTAGGGAATTTATTTTTCTCGAGAGAAAGCTTCATTGAAAGCTGATTTCTGAAAACATGTTTGGTTTTACGTTTCAATGGCCTACTTCTTTTTCGCTAATTTATGGCTCCTGTCCGTCATTTTGACAGAAAACCTTGGCAATTTCAAGTGGAATCATTAAAAAAATTAAGTCATGTCAGTCACATTTCGTCAAATCAGGCTGTCATGTTGAAAAAATTGATGACAGTTTCTTCAAAACCTACGAAAAACCTTTTAGTTCAAATCAGAATATCACATAATACATTGTCTTTCAAACCGTTCAAAACTTTATGCTAAGACCTCAAATAATGTTGGTTAATACACAACAGAACTCAAAATAACCCTTGAAACATATTGCATCCCAAAAAATAGAAAACAAATTCCCCAGTAAGTTCCTAATAAGAAGTCATTTGTATGATAAATGTAATGACTTTTATGCCATCATAATACACGATATATTTTCGACCACTATTTCAGACAGCTACGAATGCTGAATACATATTGCTCACTTCTACTTTGGAATTTTAGTAAAAACTGGAACAGAAGGGGGCTAAACGGAACAATCCAGTTTTATAAAATTATACGCGACATTTTATGAACGTAATAAAACACCTTTCCTCAAGCTTTTTTTGTGTTTTTATATTGTTAGCAAAAACCATGCGAAAACACTCCCCTTTTCCTATAAAAATGCAAAGAGAAATGACTGCAGAATGCAAATTTTATTTCACCCTTCTGTGGTTTTTATATTGTTGTGTTTGGGCGATGAATAGATTAACATACAACTTACCTAACTGCAGATTAGTTCTGGTCGTGTTACTGGTCCTTTCAAAACAGTGTGGTCTACTTAGTAAATACTGCCGTCTTCCTGAAAATGTATGGAGGAGTCTAATGTCCATAGCAATGGACTTATTAAGTTTTAGAGTAGTTGTGTAGGGCTCGGCCGGGGAAGCTATAGACGAAAATATGTTTTATAATTATAAATTTAAATCCTGCCTGGCTTCGTTCGCTTGAAATTATTTGGAAACCCCTTTTTCGACATTTCCAAGAGCGAATTTTTAAATATTTTCAGCCTGAACCCCTCATAGAACGTTTGCGCCAAAGTGCAAACCACTAAACCCTGTAGTTTCAGAGATTCTGTATGCTGTATTGCATTGCTGTGTTTCGGTTTGAAGAGTGTGGTTGCACACAGGCACATTAGGCTTAACATCTGTATGCCTCAAGTTGATGGACGCAGGACAGTGCATCGTACGGCACGTTCCTATCGTGCGTGACTTGCGAGGCAATGTTTTGTTATAGGTGATGGTTACAACTTAACATCAGGTGGGCCATCTGCTTGTTCCATCAGCTAGTTGTATTTAAAAAAAACTTATACCAGATTATGATGATAGAACTAGTTACCTAATTACCTAGTTAGAAGAAGTTTTTTCCAGACGTAAATATGCTTTAAATAAACTTTATTTGGATTTTAAAACATATTCTCAAATTTCTTCAATTAAATTTATACTATTATTTATACAAAAATAATATTAAAATTTCATTAATTCGTCGAATATTATTTTAACTTACCTTTAAATACTCTAAAAACACGATATCAGTACCGTCTATCATTGAACCTAGAATAATTCTTTCTTTCGTTCGATCTAGAGGTATACTAATAGGAGTTTTCTTATTAAAATAACAATGTTTAATCGAAATCGCAAGGCTTCCACTAATCAAAACAATTAAAATAATTTTCACACGATAACCTGTCGTAGATCAAGGCCTGTTACAAAACAAAAGCTACAAAAAGTCTTTAATGATGTACACTTCAGTTTTTCTGTTTGGTTTTTACCATTACCAAAATAGATCAAAAAAACTGCTGTGCAATTTCGTTAATTTCGTTAAAAGGAATATTATGGCCGACCATGCCCTAGGTAATTCCACTTTGCGGTATTGTGGGTAATGACAAGCATTTTAGTTAAAACCTTACTTGAAGTGCTTGGTAGAGAAAAGAAAACCAGCCAAGTGCGAGTCAGACTCGCGCACAAAGGGTTGCTTACCATTATCTTTAAAAACGGCAATAAAATCACGTTTGTTGTATGGGAGCCAACTTAAATATTTCAATTTTATTCTGTTTTTTAGTAATTGTTGTTATAGCGGTAACAGAAATACATCATCTGTGAAAATTTCAACTGTCTAACTATCACGGTTCATGAGATACAGCCTTGTAACAGACGGACAGACAGACAGACAGACGGACGGACAGCAGAGTCTTAGTAATAGAGTCCCGTTTTACCCGTTGGGCACGGAACCCTAAAAACTGAAACAGCATCACGACTTTGATCCCTAGGCGCGGTAGATATCCCCATAGATCTCTTAGTACCAAGTACGAACAGGTTCCTGAGACGTCTAAGGGGGGTAGTCGGAGAGAGAGGCGTAGCGTGTGTTGTCTTATAAATTTGATTATGTTTACCTTTTTCTGTATGCCTACGCCTCACTAAACTTCAATAATATATTATATTATTATATTGTAAAAGGATCATACAAAAGAACGGTAGGAACCAAGCCGTAAGTTTGTTGCCTGTTCTTCTAGGCTTTGGTCGCGTGGAACTGGCACCTAGTCACCTAGCTTTAAGACGTTTCAAAGTGATCCTTGTGATTTTATTGAATAAAAAAAAAACAAAAAAAAAAAGACAGAGATCGGACAGGGACTTTTTGACTAGCAGTTGTAAAAAAAAATTGGTGGACTTTCCACACTCCACTATCTAGTCCCAAACTAAGCCAAAGCTTGTTATATGACCAGATAGCTGATATTATACATATACTTTTATTTGTAAATACATACAATGTCGGTACATGACAAAGAAAAATATGTACATGTTCAATTACAATCATGTAAGATCAACAGTAAGTTAAATAAAACACTAGTTGATTCTTCTTGAAAAAGTCTGTAATACTCTTACACTTCTGTCTGTTATACTTCTGTTTATAATTTACGCACTTCATAGCGCGGCCGGATTACAGCGATCACCGAACTAGCGGGAGTCCGGATTAACGAGGCCCTACTGTATTCACCTATTACTTCAATCAAAAAATATATTGTGAGATTTGGCGCCTCTATCACAAAGATATTTCATTCAAACATATTCGAAATAACTAAAAGGATGATGACCCTGGTGTTGCAATGTGCGTCTATTTCAGTAACGTCTGAAATAATTTGTTTAGCTATTCTAGACCGTATGCTATGGGATTAAGATTCATACAAACTTGGATAGCGTTTAGTATTCAGTGTTACACAGTCATACTGAGTAATGTGCTTGAAGTTATTAATTAATAAATGATATGCTAAACATCTAGGTGCCTACTGTTAATATTTCGACAATGCATATAAAATACTGTAAAAAATTAAATTAAAAAGTATAAAAATATACACAAAAAAATAATCATTTAGATACTCAACAAAGTTACTAGTCTTACCAATACAAAGATTCAACAAAAAAATATAGAGCCAAACAAGTATTTCTAACTCAAAGTTTGATATAATAAGATAAACACAAAATACCGACTCCAAAATCCATCGCTTTCTATAAAAGAGGCCGACAGACGTCAACAACTTATCGCTCGCACATTTCAATAACGCTTACCGCAATAAATGCTCAGAATATAGACAAAGGTCTTCCATAAAACTTTCCCTCAAACATCACGCACATATGGATGTCTTATCAGCATCGCTTCTTTGCTCATAAGTTTTTTAGTAGAGTTATCTTATACCTGAACTTGATCCATAAAAAGTTTTTATGAATCAGTAAATACTGTTCAGGAAATAGAATAGAGCCCTAGTGGTCTAGTGGTAGCGGCCCCGCCTTCCGATCCTAAAGTCGGGGGTTCGAAACCGGTCGTGCACCAGTGAGTTTCTGTTCAAAAACTTATGTGCAAAATGCCAGTACTCTCAAACGGAAGGAAAACATCGTGAGGAAACCGGCATGTCGTAGAATCTAAAAAGTTCTATAACATGTGTCCAGTGCTCGAAAGGAGCCTCTTGAGGCGCACTTAAAATCCTTTCACCAAACTGTTTCGAAAGAAACTAGTGACACGAGAAGAGAAGAGAGGAAATAGAAGACAGTGGTAGCTTATCTTCGTCCCAGTTACAAAACTCTTTATACACGATACCGAGAAAGTAATAAGAGTTTCCAAGTCTTTATGACTTTGGCAATCTTGTATCAGGCGAACAACGTACTGATTAAAGTTTGTTTGATGATACGAAGTAGCTTACAAACTTTTCCTGTTAGTTTGATGAAGAGATTTTTATGCGTAGCAGCAAGTTTTTATTTTTATCACCTACTAGCGGCCTGTCCCAGCTTCGCATGGGTGGTCATAAATTTTTTGAACATTTTAGGATAAACTTAAACCGTGGGTTCGAGCCTCGCGTCTACTTATTTCATACATTTGCACGCGCTTCTCCTTGAGTGAGTGAAATCGCACCCCGCGCGAGACCCGTGGACCCGTTAACATTTTTAATTTCGTCATATCTTTTGAATGGAATGTCCGATTTGAAAAATTTAAGAAGTAATCTATAGGTATTGAAACCGTCTTAATTATGAAATGATTTATTTGGATAAGGATTAATACCAAGGTACAAATAAAGACCCTTTTCTAGCGGAGGCATTTCAATTAATTTTTTATAATAAAAGAACACTTATTGTGACATAACTATAATAGTTAGACATATGCTGTCACGACATTTTTTGTAGATGATAACGTGTTCTACAAAATCGTAGTACATTATTTTGTTCTATCTTCAATAGTTTTCGCAGCGCACGCGATGTAAGGTTTTTTGTTTTCCACCTTGGGTTACATTATTGAAGTTTTAGTAAGGATCCCTGATTATTTTGAAAATATAATATAGCCTATGTTACTCAGGGATAATGTAGCATTCTAATGGTGAAAGAATTTTTGAAATCGGACCAGTAGTTTTAGAGCCTATTCGTTACATACAAAAATACAAAAATACAAAAATACAAAGTTTACCTCTTTATAATATTAGTGTAGATAACAAAGCATTGCCTAGTAAGTCACGCAAGATAGAGACGTGTCCTACGATGCACTGCCCTGCGTCCATCAACTTGAGGCATACAGATGTTAAGCCTCATGTGCCTGTAATTTCACCGGCAACCACACCCTTCAAACCGAAACACAGCGTTGCTGCTTGGAGGAAGAACCAGGCATGGTGGTAGTACTTCACAAGGAGCTCTACTACTAAAAAAAGTTAAAAAAGTCACTGACTTCCTTAGAAAAAAATATTTCTTAGAAAAAAATATCTTTGTGTGTATTTTTTTGCCATCATGTATAGACTTCCTTCGATTAAAAATCTTTGTATGTATAGCGTTATTTCTTTAATTCAAAGGGATGTGTATAAATTCCGATCGGCATTTTGTATTGGAGATCGTAAAGGAATTCTATTAGTTATAGCAGCGAAAGCATCAATGAGCTCGATGTATGTGCCACCTGCCTCAAGTTTATAGTCTATTTTGCTTTGCCTGATTCTGTAAGGATTTGTTTGTGTTGAATAGAATAAAATATACGTTTATTTAGCCTAAGTATAATTGATCGAGTGAGCGAAGCGAACGAAGATCTTAGTTTTTGATCGAGTGAGCGAAGCGAACGAAGATCTTAGTTTCAACTTGGGCGATTTGGCATTTTATGTATGTATGTATGTATTATATTGTCTGGCGATAACTTAAGAACCGTTGATCCGATGTGCATGAAATTTGATAAGTCGATAGCTTGTACTTGAGAAATTTACTGGTAAGTATATGAGTAAAATCGGATGAAGGGTTTTTGAGATATGGGGTTTTTTAAGAGGGCAAAAATAAAAAAAGTTACATAAAAAAATCAAGTTACATGTCATATGAAAGCTTTGTTCGGACATTCCAAAACCATTTTTACTTTTTATCTAGGACGCAAAAAGTAAAAAAAAAAGTAAAAAAAGTAAAATTAAGATAACCAAAAAAAATAGAAAATATTTTGTTGTAAGGTTTTTGAGAGGCACCTTATGGGTACTGACACTAAAAACAAACATCAACCAATAAAAAAATACTTTAACACAAACGTTTACATTAATTTAGGAGAAGTAGAGCTCTTTGTGAAGGGCTCGTCCGGGGAAGAACTACCACCATGCCTTTTTCTGCCTGTGTGGTTGCCGGTGTAATTACAAGCACATGAGGCTTAACATCTGTATGCCTCAAGTTGATGGACGCAGGGCAGTGCATCGTAGGGCACGCTCCCTTCGAGCGTAACTTACTAGGCAATGCTTTGTTTTAGGTGATGGTATATATATATACATATATACAAGGTGTTCCTTAAGTTGTGTATTGAAACTTCAGGGGGCTAAAGTACCCATCAATATGAACAACTTTTTCTAAAGAACCAACACTGTGAACGCGAAAAAAAAAACAGCTGTTTCATACATTTTAGCCTGGTAGGTATTGAACTTTTGTATGAAACAGCTGTTTTTTTTTTCGCGTTCACAGTGTTGGTTCCTTGGAAAAAGTTGTTCATATTGATGGGTACTTTAGCCCCCTGAAGTTTCCATACACAACTTAAGGAACACCTTGTATATGACATAATAAATATTATTTGGCCAATTTATTTGAAATCAACCCTAAAGGCCCAAGTCAATGCAATTCAATTTATAAGTTTTTCTATTGCCAGTGATCTTATAAAAGCCAACTTAAAACTGTGTTTCAGAATCAGCTTGTAGAATAAGATATTGCAATGACTATCTAATGAGACTGTCGTGGAGGCGACACGTGAACAAGTCGTTTTGCTTACTTATTAGAGAATATTCAACTTGGAACTCAATAAAATACACATTCTTGTACCTATTCACGGTACCTTTCTACAGCTTTATGCGGCGGATTTGTGCTGTATTTTCTACGTAAATTACTCGAGTACTAAAAATTCCGGCACTTGCTCATAAAAAGCTTACAAAAACTAATATTGAATAACCTCATTTTCCTAAAGATATTTGAAGATAACATGATGTACAACGAAGCCATGTTACATGAAATGAAACAACGTACCTAAACGGCTTACGTTTCTGTTTTCAAAGAAAAAGAAACGATTCTTAAAAACAAATATAGGTTACAAAGACCAATTACAA
Organism: Chloroclysta siterata; assembly: GCA_932294275.1. NCBI lineage: Eukaryota > Metazoa > Arthropoda > Insecta > Lepidoptera > Geometridae > Chloroclysta > Chloroclysta siterata. The sequence continues at coordinate 11,336,865 of OW028598.1, forward strand.
ATTGGATTGGATATTGTCCGGGTATAAGAACACAAATAATACTATTCCTATTTTTCATGCCCGTTACAGTAAAGTGGGCACTTGGCTCGCCTCCATTTTTCTGGGCTCATTTTCGTAACGACATGTTTTCGTGGCTTTTTATGGATATCCGGCAACTGTTTATAGATAGGGCGCTTAGAGACACTGCATTATAAGTTTGTTCAAATAACGCTTAATACCTGCCTACCACCTGTGAGCATCCAACGTGTCAAGGTCTTTTTTTAATATTTAGTCTCTCGGTGAGAAGATATATTTATAATTATAATCCTCAAAGACTTTGATGTAATCGTCGTGTTTTACGACCAAGTACCTAATGTTAATTGGATAGCTTTGTAATCTATCAAGTAGATAATTAAAAGTAGAATATTGGCCTTGGGCCGAATCGTTATTTTTTTATATAAACTACTGACGTAAAGCTAATGCTTATACTAATGTATTCCTGTATACTGCGAAAGCTCGGTACTGCGCTTCCAAACTCTGATTCCAAACATTGATTACGAACTCATCATCATCAACCTATGTCAGTCCTCTGCTGGATGTACTCCTAAAGTCTCTCCCAAGGAGCGTCACTGGGCCCAAAATTTTAAGCTCGTAAATAAAACAATTAATTGATAACCGTAGATAAGTGGTAGGTCTCTAACGAAGAATTATTTTATAATTGATTGCGAATCTTTCCCAGTGAAACGCAAATAGCTCTGTATTGGCATTATTAATCAGATTAATATTAACGAGACCAGTTAGACGGGATCTGTCCGCGGCGTGGCTTCGTGAGAGAGTGTAATTACATCCGCGGACAAACAAATAAATAATCCACTGGCTGGCAAGTACGGTGACACACTGGGCTCCAAAAAAATACTTAGATGTTAGCAAACTTTAAAAAAAGAACGTTAGTTCTCGGTAAAACATCAGTAGTAGAAACTCATTTCGATCACGAGCTTTGCCTCACTCGCGTTGGCATTTTCACCGCCAAAACACTGACGCGAGTGGCGCTAGTGGTGTATGTAATGTATTACAGAATGCCAAATTGAAAACTCATCTTTCGATTCCGCGGCCACTGTTGTTGTCAGAATAGCGCTTCTATATTCCGCAAATTTTAATGCCAAAATTGACAATGACATTACCCCGATTTCATTTTTCTCTTTCGTATTATTTTGATTTGTGTCTGATAAGGAAAACTAAGAGTATAAAATAAAAGTCAAGTCGCTTGTAATACTCCAAATCGCACTAATGGCGAGAGTGGTAGGCAGTTATTCAGATGATATCGCGGGCAATCGCAAGCCTAAACATTGTAAAAAATATACACATACTTAGGTACAATGATAAATAGTTGGTAATACTGTTCTTGTTATACATAGACTATGTTACAGACATGATACCCAGGCGCGGTCGCAGCCTTAAATTTTGGAGGGGGTCACTAATAATAATAATATGTCGAGTATATTAGACTTTATTGCCCAATAACAAGCACCGTTAGTATGTCAGCAAACCAGTTTTTTTATATTTTTTAATTTTCAAATTTTTTAATTGACTTGTACGATTTTGTGAGGGTCACTGGCTTACCGACTCACAATTGTGAACCCGATGTGTCGTTGCATTAGGAATGTGATGATAGGGTGGCGTCTGAATGCATATAGTAAGCACATTACTTTGCAAAACATAATATGGAAGAAATATGAGGTTTATGTCATACTCCGTATGAAGCATCGAGGTATTATTTGTATTTATATTCTATGTACCTATCAAATTTTGATTGGAATTCTCTGAAACACTGAATAAGGAAAAGGGAATTAGAAGCCTCACTTAATACTTTTATAATGACGTATACCTTCCTCATTTACCTCACTTACCTAGCAACTGATTAAAATCCTCTTATCAATAAATAATTAATTAATAATAAAAGCTTTTGAGAATTTCTAGGGTTTACTGAATTCACTGACTCGATTTTATATTAAATCATTAATAATATTTTTAAAGAAATTGAGTATTACAAGCACACCCATTACTTTTAGAAAACTTACTTAGAGACTTTTGTATAATTCGAGCGATGCCGAACAAATCATAACTTTCCAGGGAAAAGGGCTGAGTAATTTGCATAAAGGGCAAAATTCCAGCGTTCATTTTCTATGTAAACAAAAAGTTTAAACATGTGGTTAATAAGTGCAAAGTTTATCAAAGCGTACTGGGGTCGGCGTGCGCGTCGGTCGTACTAGCGGACGATGGCAGCGGAGGTCTGTCTAGACCTAGGACTCTATGCAACTGGACTACAGTAGATTGTATACATGCATTAGGGTATTATAATAATAATATAAATAATTTATTTTAGCAAAAAAAGCACATAGATATAGATAGGTACAGACAATTTGATGCAGACGAACATAAGGGATCGAGAAATTACATGTAGATAATTAGAGATTCAAGACCCTACACTAAGTTCTTGCAGACTTGTGCTGCAGGGGTCCCTTTCAGATGACGTTATACAGAGAAATACAACCATAAAGTTTGAAGCGTAGCGTGTGCTGTCTTATGAATTTGATCGCCTCAACCTATTATACCTACGCCTCACTAAATTCGATTGGCACCACACTTGAGCCGTAAGTTTGTTGCCTGTTCTTCTAGGCTTCGTCACGTGGAACTGGCACCTAGATTCACCTAGCTTTAAGACGTTTTAAAGTGATACTAGTGATTCAACTGAATAAATACCTTTTGACTTTGGCTGACTTAGACGCCGTCTTATCGCCAAACATTGTGAATGTCACGACTCAGCGCGATCTATGAATTGGCGGGTTCGATGTGAATTTGAATGACGAAACACCCCAAGCAAAGCTTCCCGCCAACCCAGTGTCTATTGATTTCGCTATCAAAATGAAGTATGGGTTAAATAACGATATCAAATGAAAAGGTTTTGAAAAGGTTTCGAAAATAATGGATATCGTTTTCAGTCCACAGTCAAACAATCTGTCGTACGAAGTCATAGCAAACTGTTTGGATATAATCAAAATATCGTCACCTCGCACCAGCTCGAGAATGACAGCCGTAATCTAATAAAGTTTGTTAGTAGTGAGTGGTAAAGTACTCAATCAATGATTCGGTTCCAGAGTCCGATTGGTTCGAGGTCGAGACGGATCGATGCAATGCACCAGTCAGCGCCAGCCTGTAGGATCCCCACGTGGTGGTACTAAAAACGAGATCTGAAGGAGTAGTCACGTGGAAAGAAAACAAAAACAAACAGAGAATTTTCTACAGTTTAAACATTATTTTAAAAATTACATTACATTAAAAACTACAGTAGTCGCCACAACGCGTTGGGACAACTACTGTAGATCTTAATCAGAAAATTCTCAACGGCCAACTGCTTGCTCTAAAACCCAAATTCATTGACAATATCAAATAATACCAAACACTCTCATTAGACTCTTAATTATATTGTTCAAAGCACCGGTGGTCTAGTGTGAGTGAGCCCGCCTTCTGTTCGCAAGGTCATGGGGACGAATCCAGTCGTGAACCAATGGATTTGTGATTCTGATGGCGTTATGATCTCCAAAATGAGTGCGCAGTGCCAATGCTGAAAGTGTTATCGGTGAAGGGAAACATCAATAATTAAAATATTAATCAATATTTTGTCAGAATGTAATGTAAAAGTTCAAAAAAAAGTTTCATAAAAAATAATGAAATTTTAGCCAATCCAAATATCATGGTCACCCTTTACAATATCACCGACTCTCTGTTCTCCTTTCAAGAGATATGAAACGTCCGCAAATTTATAGGTACGAGCATTCTTGAATTTAAAGTATTTCCGTTTCGAGTATTTCCCAAAAATTCTAATGTGTTAAGTATACCTACTACATGGTTATCACAGCTTTTCTTAAAATAATAAAACTATGCCAATAATACATAAATCACCCCATATTTTTAAGTAATATTTTTAAGAAAAATCCGGCTTGCATGCGTTTATGTTAAAAATTGTTGTTTACAAATAGATAGGTAGTAGGTAGGTACCAAATAACCATACCTACCTAAGACCTTGGCAGCTAATGTAGCTTTCAGCTTTTAGATTCTAGAACTACTCTCCAAATGGTCCCCCAGGTTGCGTTCGCAAACTCTAACAAAAGTAAATAGGCAGCAAGTGCGCCAAAGTACCCAATCCAAAAAGGTTTTATCAAGAACCGTTGCCCTTATGGGACGCGGGAACAACCGTAAAGTGTACAAAACAGTGTTTACTGCAACGGCACGTGCCAGCCATTATCTACAGCGGAATGGAACCTGCGACAGTTTGGACAAGGAAGTCCAGAATACCATCATAGAGTAACAAGACTGTAGGGTTCTGTTGTATAATAATAATATGAACAAGGTGTTTCAGTCCCCTTACCGTTCGTGTGCTGTCTTATAAATTTGATTATGTTTACCTTTTTCTGTATGCCTACGCCTCACTAAACTTCAATAATATATTATATTATTACATTGTAAAAGGATCATACAAAAGAACGGTAGGAACCAAGCCGTAAGTTTGTTGCCTGTTCTTCTAGGCTTTGGTCGCGTGGAACTGGCACCTAGAGTCACCTAGCTTTAAGACGTTTCAAAGTGATCCTTGTGATTTTATTGAATAAATACATTTTGACTTTGACTTTGACTTTATCTACAGCCAAGATGTGATCATTTTGGCGGGGCGCTGGCCATTTTTTGTGTCTTGGTAAATGATAGCACTCTTTTACTACGGCCGTTAAGTTGTGCGGAGCTAATTGCCATTAATATATGATCGTACAAATTTTTTTTTCAGAGTACCTAGTAGTGACAAAGATTTAGTATAGTCCCAAAAGTTATTACCCGAGTGGGATTTGAACCCACGACCTTCCCCTCTCAGGGGTAATAACTATATTAAATCTTTGTGATTTTCCTTAAGTGTAGGTAAACACTATAAAAACAAATAAAAATTAATACCTAGCAGTGCTCTTTGTGAAGGGCTCGTCCGGGGAAGTACTACCACCACGCCTTTTTTGCCGCCAAGCAGCGTTGCTGTGTTTCGGTTCGGAGAGTGTGGTTGCCGGTGTAATTACAGGCACTTGAGGCTTAACATTTATAAGACTCAAGTTGATGTTTTGTTGCAATTGCAGCGCAGTACATCGTAGGGCACGTTCCTATCGTGCGTGACTTACGATGTAATGCTTTGTTATAGGTGACGGTTACTACTTAACATCAGGTGGGCCATCAGCTTGTTCCATCAGCGAGTTGTATAAAAATAACCTATGTACGTGATGTTTTACATTAAATAAATCAAAGTAAATAAATAAATTTCGGTGGACTTTCCACACAGCACTAGCCCCAAACTAAGCCAAAGCTTGTCATTTGGGAACCAGATAGCTGATATAATACTTATTTAAATATTTTTTTTTTAATACATACTTATACTTATACCCTCTGAAAACCAGCGCCGCACCGTTCCTATACCTATCTAGGTACTGTGCGGCATAAAGCTGAGACGGATGACCATTTTGACCCTACACAACGATGCACATGTTATTTTTAATTATATTAATATATATTTTTTTCTTTCACCTCATAATGACAATGTTATTTTCTTATGTCTACCTTTTAAGACTATACTATACTATTATTTTTTAATACTTGGGTCAAATAAAAAAGTTTTCTTTCTTTCTTTCTTTCTAAAATATTATATAACACCCTGACAGAGAACAAACATCTATGTTCATCACACAAATGTTTGTTCTCGGTAGGGAACCCACGGCCTACCGCGTAAAAGGCATAGCTACTACCAACTGAACTGTGAAGGCTGTCGTATTACAATATTGGTAATTGTCTCTGAGATCGCAAATGCATTCGTATTACAAATACCTAAACTGTTCTATAGACAATCCATGTCCTATTACACACTCAGCGTGACTATCTTGCTTCTAACTAGATAGGTTAAATAAATAAGACAAGGAATAAGATTGTAGAGCAGTAGAGCCTGCCAACCAGTCTTAAAAGACATCTTACTGTTAACACAGGTCTAAGTATGATTTTTATCAGTGTTCACATTTATAATACCCGCACCCTCTATAGCTTGCTTTTACACTCCAAGTCGACCGCTAATACTTGTATTTACCAAAGCAAAAATATCGTGAGCTCTACTTACCAACTTTAGGCCCATTATTCATTTAGCTAAGCTGTGAGGCGAGGGTTTTATTTTACATAAAACAAAAGAAGTGTACACATGATCATTTGACACAAATCATTTTGAGATTGTATACACCATTGATTGCAACTATAGTTGTTGGTGGTATTGTATACCATCATCATTGGTTTTACAAGCTGGTGCCCGGGACACACAATATCTTTATAAATTGTAGCCTATGTGTTATTCTGATCTATAAGCTATATTGTAAAGTTTCAATAAAACCAAATTCAGTAGTTTTTACGTGAAAGAGTAACAAACATCCATCCATCCATACTTACAAACTTTCGCGTTTATAATATTAGTAGGATTTGCTACAATGTGGTTACAATAGGTTCTTCAGGTAAAAAAGGTCAGCACATTACACTATAGACCATGCAAATAAAATGATACAATAGATTTTTTTGAAATGAATTGTTAAAATCAAAATTAATAGTAAGTATTAAATTTATAATGTCAGTTTACATGAAACGTCAAGAAAATACAATTACCAAATTACAATTTATTAGTGAAATGTCTACAGTATAATGTCAAAATAATAATTTTATTACACACAATAAAACCACAGTATCTTTGGTACGTACCTAATCTTTTTCTGTAAACGTATTGAATACATTTTGAGGCCTGATGAGCTAATGGAAACGAATCAAGAAAGATATAAACCGATAGACGCCATGACAATGTCCATGCCATGTAAACAAGTCAAAAATACATTTAAAAATGGCTACTGAGACATTTCAAAAAACAAGCATAGTAAAGCCTAGTAATACAGTAAATAATCTTCTAAATATACCTTCAGGGTGTAAAAGTATTCGCAAAAGGAGGGATCAGGTGTCATCAATTACCGGGAGCGTAAAGCCGGCCGTTGATCTTCATTCCGCTTGCTTCCCGCAGCCTTTACTGCGTCATACAAAACGTACATAGTAAAGACAGCGGTATTACAGCTTCAAATTTATGTAATAACACAACCTTCTAATGCATGTATAGCTACGAACAAATACGAAAACGTTTTAAAAATGTCAATTGTATTTAATTCTTAGGTAGGTATTGTCGGTATTTTTATTTAAATAGTTTTTTTTTATCAAGTTGTAGGTTGTTTATGATTTTTAGAACGGTCACTTCTATAATAATAGGTGAATGTTTTCTAGTGCGAATAGTGCCGTTCTTTTTTAAATTGGTTCAGCTTAGTTTAGACTTTATTTGTAAAAGTGTAGGACATAGCGGAATCTTCATTTTTATCTGTTTATTTCATATCATATATTTCCGCAATGTCATGCCTGAATCATATAAAACCAATTATTACTTTTCTTCTTTATTTTAATAAGAAAAACGAGCTTTATTAAATCACTCAAAAATATATTGATGTACCGTGAAGGGTAGATACTATGGCAGCGTCAACTAGACATTAACACCGATACACGCCTTTATCTTACCCGGTAACAACTTAGGGTGTGTCTGTTTACATTTGGAAGACCTTTACTGTCGCTAGTGCTGCTCGCATCTGTCTGTGTAATATTGTGGGTATTTTACTACTATTCGTTTACATAGGAACAACTCTGTTATTAGCGGTGGTGGATTTACCAGCAGGCTTAGTAGGTTGCGGCAGATATTAGGGGGCGGCGAATTAGATAGATAGAAAAAAACTGAAACAACTTCACGACTTTAATCCCCAGGCACGGTAGATATCCCCTCAGATCTCTTAGTACCAAATACTGACTCCAGATTCTTTTTGTTTGAGGATGTCTACGGGGGGTAGTCAGAGGTACAACCAAACATTAAATTGGCACATACCCACATTTAGATAGATAGATAGATACTTTATTGTACACAAAGGAAAACACATACAGAGACATAAAAAAATTAAGTACAATGGGCGGCCTTATCGCTAAGAGCGATCTCTTCCAGACAACATTTGGATGGAAAGGATTAAACGAAAATCAGAAAGACGGCGATGTACAAAACCTATTTTAACTACTCCTAAAACGTAAAACTAAGTAAATACCTAGTAAAATAATAAAAAGAATACATATCAATATTCCTAACAATAATACATAATAAATATGAATAGAATATAAATATACTCTATAATACATATACCTACACACACATAATAACAAAATAACTATTTAATAATAATAATGAGACTTTTTTTCTTATATATAATATATATATATATATATATATATATATATATTCTATATTTCTAAGCCAAGAAAAGCTCAATCATGTACCTTCTACCTATAAGATTGAGCTTTTGGAAAAGGAACTGACAACGCCGATCCTCTAGTTCGCAATATCAACAACGGGAAATAGCTGATGTAATAAGGACAATAGTGCACAAATTAGTAGCAATATTGCAATCAGTTGCAATTTCATATTTTTTTTACAAACATTGTTGTAAACTAGTGTATTGAATTGTAGGGGTCAGAAGAGGCGGCATGTACTGGCGGCAAATATGTAAATCCGCCACTGGTTATCAGACAATTCTCTAGAAATGCTGCGCCTTCTTATAAACCGAAATAGCAAAGCCATCTAAAGTTATAACGCAGTAAGTAAAGTTATAACAAGTTCAGATGTTACATTGACAGTTTCATTAATTTTTTATCAATAACGAAACATTCAGAAATGATTATAATATTACTTCATTTATCTTACCCTAGGACTAGTATTCTCTTATCTGTGCCCTAGGTAGTTGGTTTAGTGGACTATAAGATTTTGTCTTCTTCGTAGCAAACCCATGTAATTTGTTTAACTTTGTATCGTTTTCTTTTTGAGTACCGAGACAAAATATAGTTTAGTGCGTGACGAGGAACAAGATCGGTGCTTATAAACCAGTATACCAGTGCGCTACGATGAATATATTATATACCTCTAGATAGGTAGGTAGGCACAACAGAAACTGCTGTTCGGAATAAGCCAACCCAACCGAGAAATAAAATAAAATTGGCACTCCAAAGCGAACAGTGCTCGCAAGTAGAATGAAAGCTATTCATACGCTAAAATGTAAAGGCACGGGAAGTGAACAAACGTGATATCCGGAGTCGGGCTTCGGCAGAAAATCAATCGGAAGTCGCTTCCACGTGGGCTTCATGTTTATACCGCAGCTGCTAAATTTCTATGGTGATTATGGACTTCGAGCTTATGGTGTCATACCATGTGTAAACGGTTTGAAACTTTTGAGCTTCGATACGTGTAAGGTATATATCATTTGAGTGACTGTTGTTTAGCGATTTGGCCTATAGAGCCCACCTAAGTGAAATAATTAGCACACGGAGAAACACCGATACACTTTATTTGGTTTTTCTTTGAACAAAAACGAGTCACACAGTAGAAAATAAGGAAATTCTAATTCAATCGATATTTGGCAGCTTTTGTTATTTAATCGAATGTGATTACTTGTATGTAAATACTCCATTCCTTGAGAATCATCCCCCGAACTAAGATTCTTCTAGAAGTTGCTTTCCACCAACGAAATAACAAATGTTATCAGTTCGATCAGAATGATATATTATAGGTATGTGTAATTGAAAAGCACCACTACTACTAGTGGTTTAGTGGGAGTTGCCCCACCTGCTGATCGTAAGTCCGTGAGTTCGAACCTGGTTATTTCTTTTTAAATGTGCAAAATTTATGTCAGCAAAATTTATGCTACTGCTCTCAACGTTGAAGGAAAACATCGTGAGGAAACCGGCATGCCGTAGAACATAAAAACTCCTAAAAACATGACTGTCAAGTGTTCACCCTGCTGCTTCGAAAGAACTAGTGATACGACAAGAAGAATAGACATCTAAAGTTTGAGCTTCTGTCTCAACCTACATTCTCTTCAAATCTTCACAACTGTTTCAACATTCGGCATCCCTGAGTTATGTTCTCCGAAGATTTATGCGTCCCTAAAGTTTTAATCGTACTTTTATCGTCGTATGTTGAAATTAGTTTTATATTCTCTGTCGACTGGGCCTTATTTGAATACCTATTTAAGTATATTACCTAATGGATGTAGGTGTCATTGCATTCGAAATTTGAAACTTCTGTGAGACCTGCGAATCTAATAAGCTCGCACACTTTACGATATACCTACGAGTATCTTTATCCTGGTTCTTGTGTTGTCGACTTGTAGAAAACGTAGAAATATGCATTACGATGATACACACGGGTACGCAGGCTATACGCTGCTTGCTTTTGTAGTTTTTTTTTTACAACTACCTGATGGAACAAGCAGATGGCCCATGTTAAGTGGTAACCATCACCTATATCAAAGCATTGCCTCGCAAGTCACGCACGATAGGATCGTGCCTTACGATGCACTGCCCTGCGTCCATCAATTTGAGGCATACAGATGTTAAGCCTCATGTGACAGTAATTACACCGGCAACAACACTCTTCAAACCAAAACACAGCAACGCTGGCTGCTTGGCGGCAGAAAAAGGCGTGGTGGTAGTACTTCACCGGACGAGCCCTTCACAAAGCGCTCTACTACTGTACTGTCGTGTGTACTGTACTACTCTACTACGCTCTACCCGTTATTCTCGCTGCCATTTGAATTAACTTTTCTATCAATATTTTTTTAGAGATCTTGGTTTGATTTGTGTGTGTTTAAAAGCAAATAATGATATACTGGGCTATTTCTTTTTGTTTGTCTCTTGTGGGAGGTACCTAACTTACTAGGTACTTAGCCTTACTTACTTAGGTCAAAGCCTTAAGTACTTAAGGCTTTTAGGTACATCTCTAACTTACCTAGGTACTTGAAGGCTATTACATCTGTGGTTTGAGACCTTTGTAACGGTTCTCTAAGTATATCTTTGGTCATTTTTTTGTATTTACGTAGGTGTACCCTTAAGAATTCTGATATATACCTAGGTGCATAGCATACGTATATGACTAACGTATCTACCTGTTTGAACAAGGTTTGAACACAGAAATATGTCAATTTAAATCTACACATCAGAATAAGTTCCGGATGAAAGAAGTTTCAACAACGTTTCAACAACTTTATCTAATGTATCATTTTTACATTTTAGATGACGTTGTCGAAACTAAGGAAATTCAAGCTGAATCCGCAACGAACTAAATTCGTACTGCCAAAGTATTTTTATTGAGTTCCAATTTTTCCGTCATAAGCAGACGGCTTGGCGCCGACCGCGATCCGCTGGTATTGAAGCGCATTTATCACGGCTTAGAATCGCCTATCGACTTGGCAGAGTTCCATGACAGCATAACTCACTAACTTATGTTCCTTTATTGTTAACTGAATGACGTTGCTATCAGTTTGAGTATCCAGTGAAATGTGGCTATATCGAGCTGAGCGGGCTGTGGGCGCGGATTGTTCCTTTTCGTCCGAAGATTGATTTGGGAACTTCCGACTGATACACGATGACTTTTCTCGTTTCCTTTATAAGTTTACTCTGTTTTATTGTTCTAGAGAACATCTTGATCAAATGTGAATAGAAATTTAAAAAAAAACGTTGCCTCTTCTAAAGTTTTTTGGTCCCTACCCTTGTCTAAAAGTTTCGTGAAGTCTCAGATAAAAATATGAAACTGACAACTATGGAATATAATGGAGCCACAAGCTGGTGCCCGCGACTTCGTCTGCGCAGGATTAGTCGCATATGTTATTCTGATGTATTAAGCTATATTATTTTAAAGTTTCATTAATATCCATTAAGTAGTTTTTACGTGAAAGAGTAACAAACATCCATCCATACTTACAAACTTTCGCGTTTATAATATTAGTAAGGATTTATTCAAGTTAATCGTTAGTATAATAGTGATGAGGTGGTTAGGTCTAAATTTAGTGATATAGACATTGAATTAAATAAAAATATAAATATTGGTGGACATTCCACACAGCCCTATCTCTCCCTAAACTAAGCCAAAGCTTGTGATATGGGAACCAGATAGCTGATATACTACATATATACTTTTTTTTTGTAAATGTATACTTATAATATTAGGTCTTTACCTATGAAATTGCCGTTTTGTATGAAAAAATTTAAACGAATTTTTTTCATGTATTTTTATTTGTATTAATCGAAGTAATCACCCATGCAATCAATGCATCTTTGCCAACGCAGTGGCAGTTTATTGATGCCCTTCTTAAAGAAATCAGCTGGACGGGAGGCAACAAATTCTTCAAAGGCATTTTGTACTGCCTCTCGGGTATTGAATTTTTTTCCCGCCAAGAAGTTATCCAAATTCTGGAAAAAGTAGTAGTCTGTAGGCGCAAGGTCTGGTGAGTAGGGCGGATGACGGATAGCTTCCAACCCCAGTTCTTGCAACTTGGAGACCGTCTGCTGTGCAGTATGAGGTCGCGCGTTGTCGTGCAGGAGCAGCGGAGACGAGCGATTGACCAATGCTGGTTGGAGATGTGCCAGCTTCTCCATCATTGTGTTCAGTTCTTCACAGTACACATCTGCAGTAATGCTCACCCCGTTTGGTAAGAAGCTGTGATGAATCACACCGGCGCTAGACCACCAAACAGTGACCATCACTTTTCTAGGGGTAAGTTTTCGTTTAGGGCATTGTTTAGGTGCTGAACCAGGATCCAACCAACTTGCTGAGCGCTTGCGGTTATCAAACAGAATCCATTTTTCATCGCAGGTAACAATGCGTTTCAAAATTCCTTCATTTGTGTGTCTGTTGAGCAGTGCAAGGCACGTCTCGACGCGTACTTCCCATTGGGGCACCCATTTGTCAAGCTTTTTTACCTTGCCAATTTGACGCAAATGGACCAATATTGTTTTGACGCTAACGTCGAAAGCTGCTGCTAATTCAACCGTAGATTGTGTACCATCAGCTTCCACAATCGCCTTTAATTCGTCATTGTCGACCAAAGTCTTCGCACGACCGCGAGGTTCATTTTTCAGGTCGAAATTTCCAGAACGGAAGCGAGCAAACCAATAACAGGTGGTGCGTTGGTTTGTAGTGTTAGCTCCGTAAACGTCGTTGATGTTGCGTGCCGCTTGTGCCGCGTTGCTGCCACGACGGTACTCATATTCCATAATTACTCGAATTTTTAACGTATCCATGATGACGAAAAAGATTGAAATGCGATGAAAATGTAACACTAATCAATAAACAAATGACTACTTTTGGAAAAAGAATTCCATGTTTTTAAAATAAAATTAATTTGAAATTAGAATTCTTAGCCAAACAAAAATTATTTTGATTTGAAATGGCCAGTACTGCAGAACGGCAATTTCATAGGTAAAGACCTATTATTATATAACACCCAGACAGAGAACAAACATCTATGTTCATGACACAAATGTTTGTTCTCGGTGGGGATCGAACCCACGGCCTACGGCACAGAAGGCAGAGCTATAACCAACTGAGCTGTGAAGGCTGTCAAGGAATTACATAGTAGATGGGTACTACCACAGATAAGAGAATACGTACTACTAACAAACCTAGTTCAACGTCAGGTAGACGATTTATACAGCGTCACGGGCAACACTCATACTCTAATTATGATTCGCTGTAATATCTGAGGAAATTGCAAGCCTGCAAAATATGTAATAATAACTTGATTTTAGTATATCAGACTGAGTCCAACCAACTGAAACATTACAAGGCACATATAAAAGCTAATAAAACATCGATAAGTCTCAATGCCATTAATAAAGATAACATTTCAATGTGTCGTTGACCGGCGTACAAGTGGCTGAAATAAGAGAACATGATGTTAATAATGAGTCAATTTTTGCTTCAGATAAAGTTACAAATAATATAGGGTTACAGGAAAAGTCGTGCTAGATCCGTTAAGGGCGTGGAGTACCCATCATTCCTGACATATTTCACTATGAAACACCCTACCCTAAACTAAACCCTTTTCGAGATATTCGACTTTTAATTTTTTTATTGAAAATTGCCGATTTTTAGGCAATTAAATTTATTTTTGGTTGTTTTGTGTATCTTATTATTATTATTATTGCATTTTTACATGTGTAATTAGATGCTTTAGGACGTCAATCATTAAAATAGTGCATAAGTTAATTGAATAGACCGTAGTAGACAAGTGAAAGTTAAGAAATAAAAAAAAAATTAGAAAGTTTATTTTTCTCTAAGGGATATCTAAAAAAAATATTATGGCAATTCTTCGGCAGATGTTTTTAAAAATATCTACGTTTCATCAGCTATCTAACGAGGTATAATAATCTAGGGTTTTATTCAATTGCATTGAAAAAAAATTAGTTTTATAGGCGACAGTGGAGAAGAAAATTTATACTTAGCCCTAAAAAGTAAAAGTAAAACAATAGGTAAGCATGAAATGTCATTTATTAAAGGTTTTCACACAACTTTTTCTTATTCTACAGTTCATGTTCAACATGGCCGCCTCTATTTCTGATACATTGTCGCATCCTTCTACGGAGACCAGTCTTCACTACAGCTACGAAAATTTCCTGAGAGCAGACTTGAGTGATTTGCTGGATGATCTGCCACTCAACCTGATCAGGGACATGTGGTTCCAACACGATGGCTGCCCTGCCCATTTCAGGAGAAGTGTCAGAGACTGGCTGGACACAAATTATCCAAACAAATGGATAGGACGAGGTGGGCCGTTGCCATGGCCAGCAAGAAGTCCGGACCTAACCCCCATGGATTTTCATGTGTGGGGGTGCATGAAAAGTCTTGTGTACAGCGAGCCGAATCCAGTTTCGTCTGTGGAAGACCTAAGAGAAAGGATTGTGGATGCAGCAAATAAAATGAGGACCACGTTGACCACTGGAGTAGTGAAGACTGGTCTCCGTAGAAGGATGCGACAATGTATCAGAAATAGAGGCGGCCATGTTGAACATGAACTGTAGAATAAGAAAAAGTTGTGTGAAAACCTTTAATAAATGACATTTCATGCTTACCTATTGTTTTACTTTTACTTTTTAGGGCTAAGTATAAATTTTCTTCTCCACTGTCGCCTATAAAACTAATTTTTTTTCAATGCAATTGAATAAAACCCTAGATTATTATACCTCGTTAGATAGCTGATGAAACGTAGATATTTTTAAAAACATCTGCCGAAGAATTGCCATAATATTTTTTTTAGATATCCCTTAGAGAAAAATAAACTTTCTAATTTTTTTTTTATTTCTTAACTTTCACTTGTCTACTACGGTCTATTCAATTAACTTATGCACTATTTTAATGATTGACGT
Organism: Chloroclysta siterata; assembly: GCA_932294275.1. NCBI lineage: Eukaryota > Metazoa > Arthropoda > Insecta > Lepidoptera > Geometridae > Chloroclysta > Chloroclysta siterata. The sequence continues at coordinate 11,352,222 of OW028598.1, forward strand.
CCTAAAGCATCTAATTACACATGTAAAAATGCAATAATAATAATAATAAGATACACAAAACAACCAAAAATAAATTTAATTGCCTAAAAATCGGCAATTTTCAATAAAAAAATTAAAAGTCGAATATCTCGAAAAGGGTTTAGTTTAGGGTAGGGTGTTTCATAGTGAAATATGTCAGGAATGATGGGTACTCCACGCCCTTAACGGATCTAGCACGACTTTTCCTGTAACCCTGTATAAATAAATAAATATTGGTGGACATTCCACACAGCACTATCTCGCCCCAAACTAAGCCAAAGCTTGTGATATGGGAACCAGATAGCTGATATACTACTTAAATACTTTTTTTTTTGTAAATACATACTTATAATATTATATAACACCCAGACAGAGAACAAACATCTATGTTCATCACACAAATGTTTGTTCTCGGTGGGGATCGAACCCACGGCCTACGGCGCAGAAGGCAGAGCTTCTACCAACTGAGCTGTGAAGGCTGTCAGATTCGCTGCCACGCTGAAAGGCAATGCTAATACGCTGAGTCAAATACTCACCAGCCCATTTAAAAACATATTCATCATCGGCAGATCTAGAAATTCAATGCTGGACATAGATCTCTCCTATAAATTTCCAGAAGAACGATTCCGAGTCCTCTCCATCCACCGACTTCCCGCGATCCTCTCAATGTAGGTTCATCGGGTAGGAGGGCGTCCTAAACTTCTTATATATTAAGAGTAGTAGAGCTCTTTGTGAAGGGCTAGTCCGGGGAAGTACTACCACCACGCCTTTTTCTGCCGCCAAGCAGCGTTGCTGTGTTTCGGTTTGAAGAGTGCGGTTGCCGGTGTAATTACAGGCACATGAGGCTTAACATCTGTATGCCTCGAGTTGATGGACGCAGGGCAGTGCATCGTAAGGCACGTTCCTATTGTGCGTGACTTACGAGGCAATGCTTTGTTATAGATGATGGTTACCACTTAACATCAGGTGGGCCATCTGCTTGTTCCATCAGGAAGTTGTATAAAAAAAAAACTTCGTCTACCAGTTCGTGATCGCCATTCGAGAATCTTTAATACCCAGCATAATTAAAAGTCGAGACTAAGATGACTTTATTCAAAGTGTTGAATCATATCCGTTTAGTAGAATTCCTTATGCTTAAAGAATCTAACTTGTTGCTATCTAATACTTATGTTATCAAAGTTTATGCAACCGAACACCAAGTCATGTACCAGTGTGTGGCTTTCTGAGAGCAATGATAAAAACAGCTGAGGTACTGGAAATAATATTATTATTACTTGCTAATATTCGGTTTCCTGAGAACGACTGACTGAGTTTGCAAATAAACTATTCTAGCAGTGGAAATGTGCTTGCAAGCTGTCACGTAAGGAATAACTACTATTTAGCTACTACTGCGAATAGTGATGTATCAAAATGTTAAGACCATCGACAAATCGAATCATTATTACAATGAATATTATGATAACAACTAGGACCATAAGTTAGTCTTTGTGGGTTATTTTAGGGCTTTTAAATTAGGTAGGTACATACTGCAAAAAAGCAGAGTTCTACTTCGAGTAATTCAATACATTTGGGTTTGTCTAATGCCGGTACAGACTGACCGAGCAAAAGCAAGCGAAAGCTAGTTGCGCAGTGGCGGATTTACCAGCAGGCTGAGTAGGCTGGAGCCTATAGGGGCGGGAGATTTCAGGGGACGGCAAATTAGGCTTTTTTTATTCTATGTATACATAATAATAATATGTATCTATATCTTGTTTTTGGGTATACATATTTCTAAGCTAAGAAAAGCTCAATCATGTCCCTTCTAGTTTTAAGATTGAGCTTTTGGAAAAGGAACTGACACATCGATCCCCTAGTTCACAACACAATTATACAATTTTAGAGGTCAAGTAGGGGCGGTACGAATAGCTTACTGGCGGCAAATATGTAAATCGGCCACTGTAGTTGGGACTTCGCCGACCGCACGCTCGCTCGCCTTCACCGCTAGCGCTATGTTCATACATGTGCTCGATGGTTCATACCTACTGAACGTTAGCCAGAAAAAAGAGCGAGCAGGACCGAAGGCACTCACACGCCTTCGCTTGCTCTCGCTAGAGCATCAATAGTCGTTTGCTTGATTTCGTTTGCTTTGGCTTGCTCTCGCTAGAACGTCAATACTCGTTTGTTTGCTTCAGTTTGTTTTCGTTCGCTTGCTTTCGCTCGTTTGGTCTGTCCCGGCAAAAGGAGCATACTCATGGAAAAAGTTCGTGGAATTTTCGACTGGCATCTAGCATTGAATAACAAATACATAGCGTAACTTGTCCTTCCGTCGGTCAAGCACGTTCTTTGACTCCTATAGCCTATTGATTACTGTGTATATATTCTCAGTACTACATAATGTTAATATTAAAGTTCAAAGTCCTAGCCAAAGCCCTTATTTGCCATTATAATCAGATTTTATTTATCTTTGTTCAAAGAACTTATGGAGATTTTATGAACAACAGTTCTGCTAATTTTGATTCCACAACTCCGACTATGTAGAGTAGTAATTTGATACATTTTTAAATGTTTAGACTTTCAGTAATTTTTTACATTCATCTACACCACTGTTCATAACATAGAATCTCGGTAATCCACCATTTAAACTTTGTTTATTTGCCATCATCATAAGTTGCCAATTACGTATATAACAGTCACAATTTACTAACAGGTACCAGTCTTGATTTATTTCTAGAATGGACTTCAAACTAATTAGCCTCTTTACAAGACGATAAGCACAAACATTGTTGCTAATAGCCTATCTTCTCTCCTACCAGTAAATACTCCGGGCACGTAAGCTCCGTGCACAATTATAGGTACTGCTTGCTCTTTCATTTATTAATACTGTGTAAACCTTGGAAAGGTCAAACATTAGAAGCGTACTTTAATAGTTGAGTCACGCGTCTCACGAGTTTGTTTTTACATGCTGTTCGCAGCGTCTTGGTCAAGACAATGTTCTTTTATACTTTGTAATGTTCTTAGCTTCGCTATCTTGTATACAGCAACTATTGATGGCATCAGAAAGTGCGAAAAAATACGTCTTTTGAACCTAAACTGACAACCCTCACAGCTCAGTAGGTTGGTAGCTCTACCTTCTACCCTGTAGGCCATGGGTTTGATCCCTACTGAGAACAAAAAATTGTACATAACAATATATTATGTTTGTGCATACTCTTTCTGGGATGGTAAGTATAATATTTATTCTAAATATGTATTTCTTCATCATCAGCCTAAAGAAGTCCACTGCTGGACATAGGCCTACCCTACACATTTCCAGGAAGAACGATTGCGAGCCCTCTACATCCACCGACTTCCCGCGATCCTGACAATGTCGTAGTCCATCGGGTAGGAGGGCTCGTTGTCCTGTTCGTGGACGCCATTCGAGAACCTATATTCCCCAGTGGTTATCAGTCCTTCGAGCTATATGACCTGCCCATTGCCACTTAAACTTGCTGATTCTGCGAGCTATGTCGGCTACCTTGTTTCTCCTACGGATTTCCTCATTTCTGATTCTATCCCGTAGTGAAACTTCCAGCATAGCTCTCTACATAGCCCGTTGTGTGACTTTGAGCTTGTTGAGGAGGCCAATAGTAAGCGACCACGTCTCAGTTCCATATGTCATCATGGCAAAACACTGGTTCAAGACTTTAGTCTTGAGGCTCTGCGGTATCTGTGACGATAAGATGTGGCGTAACTTCCCGAACGCTTCCCATCCAAGTTGGATTCGTATGCTGACCTCTTTATCAAAGTTGGACCTAGTTGGATCGTCTGACCCAGATACACATAGTGGTCTACAACTTTGATGATATCGCTCCCAACATATACCGGCACGGGTGCGACATTAGCATTATAGACATGATTTTCGTCTTACTCATGTTCATGTTATGACCCACCTGTTGGAAGATAATATCGAGGTCTCTGAGCATCGTATGTATTTACAAATCAGTATAATACAAGCTTTCCTTAGTTTAGGCCTAGATGTGATCTAGTGTGAGGTATGTCAACCAATATTTATTATTTACTAGATGACCCGGTGTACTTCGTATCACCTATCCTAACAACATTAAAACTCTCCCTTCGCTTAAGGTAGAACAGTTTATATGGGAAAATTAAATTGTTATTTTTACTATCTTCCTCGCAATTTTTCCATATTTTCTCACCGTTTAAACATTTCCTGGACTACGATGAACATTTCAAAATCAAAGTCAGCTAAATCAATCCAGCCGTTCTCGAGTTTCAGCGAGACAAACGAACAGCAATTGATTTTTATATTTAAAGAGAAGAGATTTATTTATTGTCAAAAACTATGTTTATTTTGCGGGCTGATTTTCTTTTAATAATAACGACAACGCTTTACAGGAAACCAAACCTTCAGTATTCGGCGATTCCAGTTGAAGTTTGAGGCAGGAAGAAAAGATGGAAAAAAGTGCGTGGGAAAGTTTGCTGACTACCCTCGTTATATTCATGGACAATCGTGCTCGAACTTAATGGGTATCGCTGTGTAGAATTACTAATCAAAGTTATTGAATAGCGATGCACCTATATGAAGACAAACCTTTTTATTTATAAGTGAGTACTTATAGTTTTGATTTAGCTGCTCTTTTTTGTCGAACTTGGAAGGTATAATCCAAAAAGGACGCGTCCAACTTTTAATAACAAGTTTGTATTATTTTATTTTTAACAATAGAGTGCAATGTACCTATTACGTATTCTGTTGATACTATGTGTGTATTCTACATGTATTCTTTTTGGACTTCTATTTGGACTGACGATATTGTAGACGTCGCGGGAAGTTGGTGGATGGAGAGAACTCAGAATAGTTGTGTCGAAATGTATAGGGGAGTCCAGCAGTGAACTTATTCAGGCTGATGATGATGATTCTGTAACGTAGGTTATAACTCCAAAATACCGCGTAAGTAGTGACTACGCTTTATTACAAACTATGATCGTGGTAATGGCCGGTCTCTTATTCCCCGAATAGCTCCGAATAATTCCCAAAAGATACACTGCCTTTAGATCCTTTTGGAAAATGCTCGCTTTTATTCCTGTAACACTTTCATCTTGTAACAGCAAAACAGAAGTGTTGAATGAGCCTATTTTTACGGTGGCGAGAGATGGAATTTCATAAGTCATAATCTTACAAGAGCTTTAAAACATCAATGCATATTACTTGAGTCTGGCCTTTTGTTATTCTTCTGTTATTTTCAGTGCTGATTTTCGGTAGTATTTTAAACAACATTGTAATATAAGTGCCATAATATCCTGATGTTAACAAAAACCGTCAACAAAATGGTGTCGGTTTCTTCAAAACATAATGGGTTAGGAGCTACGACACAGTTCTTACATATGCAGTTTTCAGTAATTGAATGGAATTTACTTAAAAACATGAGAATCCAACGACTTATGGAAAGACTCACTAACTTAAAAAATATTCCCTTTGACACTGACAAGATTGTTTGTCAAAATGACGGACAGGAGGAGCCATAAATGAGTGAACAAGAAAGTTTGAATCAAAAAACAAAAAACTAGGTATAACTTACCTAAATCAAAAATCTTAGTAAATGCCAAGCATAAGAAAATTTTATACGTATAAAGATATACATAGAGCAGTTTTCACCACGACAAGGCATTCATTGTCGAGTTAGCATTCCCTTTAAAGGAAAAAACACCATTTGTAAGCGTTGGTTGTCCCACTTTGAAGTCACCCCTCATTCATTCGCAATGTCAAATAAATGGCGCTCGCAAAATTGATGGCGTCCGCGATTCTTTTTAACCCAGATTGCTGAAACTGAAACACGACTTTTGTGCTTTTCTTTGTAATACGATCAGAGAATTTCGCTTCTTTTTATGATAAGTTCGTTTGATTTTTTGACAGCCTTCACAGCTCAGTTGGTAGTAGCTCTGCCCTCTGCGCCTTAGGACGTGGGTTCGATCCCCACCGAGAACAAACATTTCTGTGATGAACATAGATGTTTGTTCTCTGTCTGGGTGTTATATAATATCATAAAATATGTATTTACAAAAAAAAATATATAGGTATGTATTATATCAGCTATCTGATTCCCATATTACAAGCGTTGGCTTAGTTTGGGTCTAGATAGTGCTGAGTGATTAGTCCACCAATATTTATTGATCGAGTGAGCGAAGCGAACGAAGATTCTAGTTTCAACTTGGGCGATTTGGCATTTTATTGATCGAGTGAGCGAAGCGAACGAAGATTCTAGTTTCAACTTGGGCGATTTGGCATTTTATTGATCGAGTGAGCGAAGCGAACGAAGATTCTAGTTTCAACTTGGGCGATTTGGCATTTTATGTATGTATGTATGTATGTATGTTTGTCTGGCCATAACTTTCGAACCGTTGATCCGATCTGCATGAAATTTGATAAGACGACAGCTTGTACTTGAGAAATTTACTGGTAAGTATATGAGTAAAATCGGATGAAGGGTTTTTAAGATATGGGGTTTTTTAAGAGGACAAAAACAAAAAAAGTGACTTAAAAAAATCAAGTTACATGTCATACGAAAGGGCTTTGTTTGGACATTCCAAAACAATTTTTACTTTTTTTCTGGGACGCTCGGTTTTTGAGGTACAACAAAAAAGTTAAATTAAGATAACCAGCGACCCAAGAGCTCCCATCTCTAAGCGTTTCGTTGGCATCAAGGTTTTTGTACTGGTCGGCCAGTTACCTTGCTTTTTCTTAATTTTTTTTCTTGAAATAAATTGATGAGGTACTCAGTTCTCATAAAATGGTGACAACGACCAGGTCTGATGATGGAGTCATGGTCTGTTCAACGGAACTCTTCAATAAACAGGCCAATAGAGTTGAAACTTGGTTACCGTACCAAGTTAGTAGGCGGTAGTCAGAAAAAAGTCCAAACATAATGTTTGGACTTGCCTTTGACTACCACCTACTCAAAGTTTTGGTGCGTTCGTCGGGTCGCATCACGAGATCTCAGTTCGGGGCGAACTACTAGTTGACCGAGTGAGCGAAGCGAACGAAGATCTTAGTTTCAACTTGGGTGATTTGGCATTTTATGTATGTATGTATGTATGTATGTATGTATGTATGTATGTATGTATGTATGTTTGTCTGGCGATAACTTTAGAACCGTTAATCCGATCTGCATGAAATTTGATATGTCGATAGCTTGTACTTGAGAAATTTACTGGTAAGTATATGAGTAAAATCGGATGAAAGGTTTTTGAGATATGGGGTTTTTTAAGAGGGCAAAAATAAAAAAAGTTACATAAAAAAATCAAGTTACATGGCATATGAAAGGGCTTTGTTTGGACATTCCAAAACAATTTTTACTTTTTTTTTGGGACGCTCGGTTTTCGAGATAAAATTTAAAAAGTTAAATTAAGATAACCAGCAATCCAAGAGCTCCCATCTCTAAGAGTTTCGTTGACATCAAGGTTTTTCTACTGGTCGGCCAGTTCTTTTGATTTTTCGTATTATTTTTTCTTGAAATAAATTAAGGAGGTACTCAGTTCTCATAAAATGGTGACGACGACCAGGTCTGATGATGAAGCCAAGGTCTGTTCAACGGAACTCTTCAATAAATAGGCCAATAGAGTTGAAACTTGGTAACCATACCAAGTTAGTAGGCGGTAGTCAGAAAAAAGTCCAAAGATAATGTTTGGACTTGCCTCTGACTACTACCGACTCAAAGTTTTGATGCGTTCGTCGGGTCGCATCACGAGATCTCAGTTCGGGGCGAACTACTAGTATAAGTATGTATTTACAAATAAAAAAAAGTATAGTATATGTATTATATCAGCTATCTGGTTTATTACAAGCTTGGCTTAGTTTGGGGCTAGATAGTGCTGTGTGGAAAGTCCACCAATATTTATTTATTTATTTATTGATCGAGTGAGCGAAGCGAACGAAGATCTTAGTTTCAACTTGGGTGATTTGGCATTTTATGTATGTATGTATGTATGTATGTATGTATGTTTATCTGGCGATAACTTTAGAACCGTTGATCCGATCTGCATGAAATTTGATATGTCGATAGCTTGTACTTGAGAAATTTACTGGTAAGTATATGAGTATAATCGGATGAAGGGTTTTTGAGATATGGGGTTCTTTGAGGGGGCAAAAATATAAAAAGTGACATAAAAAAATCAAGTTACATGTCATATGAAAGGGCTTTGTTTGGACATCCCAAAACAATTTTTACTTTTTTTTTGGGACGCTTGGTTTTTGAGATAAAATAATAAAAGTTAAATTAAGATAACCAGCGATCCAAGAGCTCCCATCTCTAAGAGTTTCGTTGGCATCAAGGTTTTTCTACTGGGCGGCCAGTTCTTTTGCTTTTTCTTATTTTTTTTTCTTGAAATAAATGAAGGAGGTACTCAGTTCTCATAAAATGGTGACGACGACCAGGTCTGATGATGGAGCCAAGGTCTGTTCAACGGAACTCTTCAATAAAAAGGCCAATAGAGTTGAAACTTGGTAACCATACCAAGTTAGTAGGCGGTAGTCAGAAAAAAGTCCAAAGATAATGTTTGGACTTGCCTCTGACTACTACGTACTCAAAGTTTGGTGCGTTCGTCGGGTCGCATCACGAGATCTCAGTTCGGGGCGAACTACTAGTTTAATTGATCGAGTGAGCGAAACGAACGAAGATCTTAGTTTCAACTTGGGCGATTTGGCATTTTATGTATGTATGTATGTATGTATGTATGTATGTTTGTCTGGCGATAACTTTAGAACCGTTGATCCGATCTGCATGAAATTTGATATGTCGATAGCTTGTACTTGAGAAATTTACTGGTAATTATATGAGTAAAATCGGATGAAGGGTTTTTGAGATATGGGGTTTTTTAAGAGGGCAAAAATAAAAAAAGTTACATAAAAAAATCAAGTTACATGTCATATGAAAGGGCTTTGTTTGGACATTCCAAAACAATTTTTACTTTTGTTTGGGACGCTCGGTTTTCGAGATAAAATTTAAAAAGTTAAATTAAGATAACCAGCGATCCAAGAGCTCCCATCTCTAAGAGTTTCGTTGACATCAAGGTTTTTCTACTGGTCGGCCAGTTACTTTGCTTTTTCTTATTTTTTTTTCTTGAAATAAATTAAGGAGGTACTCAGTTCTCATAAAATGGTGACGACGACCAGGTCTGATGATGAAGCCAAGGTCTGTTCAACGGAACTCTTCAATAAATAGGCCAATAGAGTTGAAACTTGGTAACCGTACCAAGTTAGTAGGCGGTAGTCAGAAAAAAGTCCAAACATAATATTTGGACTTGCCTTTGACTACCACCTACTCAAAGTTTTGGTGCGTTCGTCGGGTCGCATCACGAGATCTCAGTTCGGGGCGAACTACTAGTTTATATCTTAATTATACAAAAACGGTGATATCTTTAAGATTTTTTGATCAAAATTGATGAAGATACACAGATAAAGGTCTGTTTACTGTGCTCCAGACAAGGCATAGCGTATGGTGCCATAGTGCCGTTCACATTATTAGTTTCAAGTTACGACACTTGAGACACAGCACCAGATGTGCACTCTTTATCAGTGGCCAAGATAATGCCGCCACAATGCCCGCCTGTCCCGATAACCAGTTCCAACCACCAAGGCATTATGTTGAAGAGCTGGTGCTTTTATACTTTTTCAATGACAATCGTCAGCACTGGTGGTCTAGTGGTAGCTGTAGCCTTCTGATGCTAAGGTCGTCGTGGGTTCAAAGCCGGTCGTGCACCAATGAGTTCTTCTGTCCAAAAATGTATGTTCACAGTACTCTCAAACGGTGAAGGAAAACGTCGTGAGGAAACCGGCATGTCGCACTTCAAGCTAAACAGTTCTAAAACATATGTCAAGTCGCACATCTTTGAGGCGCACTTAAAATCCTTTCACCACACTTGACTGTTTCGAAAGAACTAGTGGCACGACAAGAGAAGAATAACATATTTTTTAGGGTTCCGTACCCAAAGGGTAAAACGGGACCCGGTAAAATAAGACAGTTGAAATTTTTGACAGATGATGTACCTGTTGCCGCTTTAACAACAAATACTAAAAAACATAATAAAATAAATATTTAATCCATACAACAAACGTGATTTTTTTGCCGTTTTTATAGATAATGGTACGGAACCCTTCGTGCGCGAGTCCAACTCTCACTTGGCCGGTTTTATTTATTCTACTTGCTAATATAACAAACAGATAGTATAGCATGTGGTCGAGCTACATGCTCGTCACGCTTGTACTTAAATCGGAGGATATGCTTCTGAGCACAGATAAAAGTGAAACTCCTATAACTTTCCCATAGTTTCCCTTTGCTTAATTTGGGGCTAGATGGCATACAATGTTATAATATAATGGGATAATATGTTTAAGAGTGTAGAGCTCTTTGTGAAGGGCTCGTCCGGGAAAGTACTACCACCACGCTTAAATTTTTCTGCCGCCAATCAGCGTTGCTGTGTTTCAGTTTGAAGAGTGTGGTTGCTGGCGTAATTACAAGCACATGAGGCTTAACACCTGTATGCCTCTAGTTGATGGACGTAGGGCAGTGCATCGTAGGGCACGTTCCTATCGTGCGTGACTTACGAGGCAATGCTTTGTCATATGTGATGGTTACCACTTAACATCAGGTGGGCCATCTGCTTGTTCCATAAGATAGTTGTATAAAAAAAATGTCTGACAATATTTATTAAGGTATTAAAAAAAACTACTTACAAAGAACATATCTATGACTATCTATGTCATACGATTTGAGCAGCAATAAGCTGATGAGTGAATGATAAAACTTTAACTGCGTTCATAATAATATGACATTTCCTGTCATAAAAAGTTACGTTCGTCTTCATAAGTACCTAATCTTTGTAAATTCTACGAGAACTTATAAACGTAGCTACCTACAGAACAAACATACCAACTACAATTTATAATCACGATATTTATGTTATTTATTTTGTTAGTTAGGATTTTTGCGTCTATTTGTTTAAGGATTCAACTTTTTGTACACCTTAAACCAGCGTCTTCTAATTTTATAAATCCCAAAGGTGGTCTGGAAGAGACACATACTAAGACTTGATCATTTTAATTTTCTGTATGTGTTTTTTTTGTGTAATTTTCATATAAATGTAGATTCTACAAGGTACTACCTAAGACTCGTGTATAATTACAGGATTAAACAAACTCACCTGAGTGATGTTCTATCCTGATTTTTTTTGTAGGTACTTATTCTGCGATGTCATTCCAGAATAAGTTGAAAATATATTATAGTATATAAATATAAAATACAAATACAGTCCTAATGTTTCTGTTTTAATTGTTGTGGCATGTTGTAAATTACTTCAAAATGTTACCGATAAAATGGGATGTTATTAGTAGTAATATAATACAACTAGGTACAATAAGAATTTTGTGTTCCTTATTAGGTATTAATATAATATTAGAAATTGCCTAGAACGCAAAATTTTTAATCTTTATTTTTGTAACCTTAATTATGGATATGGAAGAGCGAGGTTCCCTAACACAAGAATTTCATACTTACAAGAGGGCCTCAACTACAGAAATAAAATATTTTTCATTTTCAATAAGTAGGAAAAGTAATTAGCAGCGAGACAATGCGTGTGCGTCTCGTGTCAGTCACAGACGACTGGAATGCGCAATCCTCAGGATTTGGAGCTGTTTCCTATTATAGCCGTCTTCACCTCTCTAACTGGTAAGTATTCTATGCCTTCGCTCACGTCTTTGGCTATTCTTGACTCGGTGAGTGACGAGATGGTCATAGTTTTTAACTACAAAGTTTTTTGTTGTTTCTGTCTGTCGCGGCCTTTATTTAGGTCAGAGCGATTCGTACAACTCGGTTAATATGTTACTAAGGTCGGTTTTTACCATCTCAGAGAAACGTGGTATAAATATTATAATTATTATAATAATTGTTATTATAATTTACATCTGGTAAAAATATTTTCGTCATCGTGTTTACAACGCCTAAAGTAGAGCCGGTAATGTTTTTAAATGTAGGTTATCATCACTGTGTAGATGGCGGAACTTAGAATACATTGAATGGAATTAAATCTTCCAATGTTTTTCTATTTTAATTTGTTTTATTTAGCTCAGCGTTTAGAAACTCATTTTTATGAAGTCAATCTACCTTGTATCCTCAGAATACACAAGAAAGTAGAGATTTGTGTCTTTTTGTTCAGTGCTCGTATCTACTACATAGATAGGAGATCTAATACCAATGTTCTAAGTAATATATTTGATCGAGTGAGCGAAGCGAACAAAGATCTTAGTTTCAACTTGGGTGATTTGGCATTTTATGTATGTATGTATGTATGTATGTATGTATGTATGTATGTATGTATGTTTGTCTGGCGATAACTTTAGAACCGTTGATCCAATCTGCATGAAATTTGATATGTCGATAGCTTGTACTTGAGAAATTTACTGGTAAGTATATGAGTAAAATCGGATGAAGGGTTTTTGAGATATGGGGTTTTTTGAGGGGGCAAAAATAAAAAAAGTTACATAAAAAAATCAAGTTACATGTCATATGAAAGGGCTTTGTTTGGACATCCCAAAACAATTTTTAATTTTTTTTTTGGATGCTCGGTTTTTGAGATAAAATAATAAAAGTTAAATTAAGATAACCAGCGATCCAAGAGCTCCCATCTCTAAGAGTTTTGTTGGCATCAAGGTTTTTCTACTGGTCGGCCAGTTCCTTTGCTTTTTCATATTTTTTTTTCTTGAAATAAGTTAAGGGGGTACTCAGTTCACATAAAATGGTGACGACATCCACGTCTGATGATGGAGCCAAGGTCTGTTCAACGGAACTCTTCAATAAATAAGCCAATAGAGTTGAAACTTGGTAACCATACTAAGTTAGTAGGCGGTAGTCAGAAAAAAGTCCAAAGATAATGTTTGGAATTGCCTCTGACTACTACGTACTCAAAGTTTTGATGCGTTCGTCGGGTCGCATCACGAGATCTCAGTTCGGGGCGAACTACTAGTATAAGTATGTTATTTACAAAAAAAAAACAGGAATTATCAGTTATCTGGTTATCTGGTACCTACCACATTACAAGTTTTTCTTAGTTTGGGGCTAGATAGTGCTGTGTCGAAAGTCCAACAATATTTATTTATTATTTTCGAGAGAAATAAAGATATTGAGTAATAAATTATTGATCCTACGAATTAAAAATAGCTCTAAGTACTTATTTTGAAGGTGCATTAGGAAGCACTTTAAAAGCTCAAAGATCTCAAAGGTCTATTCAAAAAACAATAGACAATGTTTTGAGTCTGGAACCTCGAAAGTCTAGACTCAAGGCTGTCGACCTCCAGACGCTAGAGGTTAAGAACTGGTAAATGGAGTCACGTGGGACGCACATATTTTGAGAATTATCAACAAATAATAATTTAATTCTATCAACAACCATACCTACCTCAAACTTAATTGTAAACGTGAAATAAAAAATAAAACTTTTTTGTTGCCGTTGTCCAAGAAAAAATTGGTATAATGTAGCCCGGAAATAAAAATATTTAGAGGCTCCTTTCAAGTTGTTTTTTATTATATTGAAAACGGCAAGACATTTCGATACCATGCTTTTGTTTTTTTTATATTCTACTTGCTGATACAATAAGCAGATAGCTCACTTGATATTAAGTGGTAACCATCACTTATAAGTCAGGTATAACAAAGCATTGCTTAAGTACGGTGTCAAACAGAGTTGACAACACCTCAGCGCTTGTGTGGGAAAAATTGTGGCCAATTTAGGTAAAAGCCACGAGCATAATGTTCTACAAATACACGCAGGCAGATAATGCGTTCCATGTGTGACGTACCCACTACTTTTATAAATTAGGTTGGAGCACTAGCTAACTGTTTGAACAACGCGGTGCAACTCCAAATATTGAATCAGCGGTGACTGGACAAACATTTTGTAAGATTTTTAATTACTTACTAACAGAGAGCTATGGTGAGAGACTGTCTTAGACACCAATCCAAAATAAGGTCATGTACGATGACAACTGCTAATTTACCTCTCGCTCGCACACTTCGACATTTCAAAGATATATGGCGAACAATTACTGAACTTATTTATGAAAAATCACAATTAAATACAACGTGTAACATAATATTATATGTAATATAAGGAATTTCAAAAGTCGTAGAACAAAAGTAGTTCACCATGGCCTGTAGAATACCTTGCTTCCGGGGTTATAGGGGTATTAAGTTACACGTTGTATAGTGAAAAGATAAAAATAAATGTTATTTGAAATGAGCTATCTAACAACTTTATATTTTTGTTGGACTGAAGATAAGAGAAAAAAAAATATTCTAGCAATACCCAAAACGTAAAAAACTTCATCATTATTCGATTAGAATCATTTTGTTTTCTATAACGGGACTCACATATTATTTAATTGCCATACGTCAATGCTAATTGACGGTAGTGTAATCATACCTCTATTGTTTTTTGATAGTGGTGGGTGTTAAGGCGTACCAAGAGTACCAAGGTGTGTATTAGTAGTTACAGTCCTTCATTACTCATAGAATTTATTTCATTATAAGGCGCATTTATTCAGAGTTTTCATTTGATTCCATACCGGCACGTGTATGGAATAAAAATAATTTTATATGAATATGACATGAGCATGATATACCCAAACTCACGCAAAGTTTGATAAAGTAAAAGATTTCTCATTTTTAAGAAAAAAACAACTTCACGACTTTGGTTTTCAGGCACGATAGATATACCAACTCAGAGGCTGGCAAGGGGGGTAGTCAGAAATATGTCCAACTATAACATTTCACTCATACCCACAAATCTTTAAGCAGTGGTTGGTATTATACATGACACATTGATAAGCACATTGCCACTGCTAGAATCCTAAATGGTTTCCTTCACTGATTGAGATGCTAGTGGAATTGCACGCATATTTTTTTCGAAGAGAAAAATCCACTCGAACCCACAACCTTCGAAAACGATGGGGGTAACTACCACTAGACCATCGGTGCTCGTTAAAGTCAATCTTACCTAGCTATAGAATTTTGATCAATTACGTAGCGTCCAGGTCAGTTCAGGTCATTACATAAGTGCTGGCAATCGGCCAGTGCGCAGTCTTCTGTCACCCGAACAATTTGCACCTACCACCCGGGATGGGAGGTATGCTTCCGTGAAACGACTGCAAGTCTATTAATACTTACCTTCTCATTAGAGCTTCGGATTTGACTCATGCCACGCTCGAAGTAATACCAAAGCTCTCCTTAGATTGACAAACAGTGCCGTCGAAGATAAGTCTTCGGCTTATACTCACCTAAGTTAAACTTTAAAAGAACCTTCCTGCATCCTGGTTCATCAATAGGAGGATCCAGGGGCCGTAACTTGAAGTGTTATGCGATTCAATTGTCTAATAAATTGCAATCATTTGACAAATTTAATTACTTTTATGTCGTCGTGATGAAAATTAACTGTTAATTTTTGTTAATTGTTTGTACAATTCAGAGAATCGAATTGCAATAAGACATTAAAGTATGGCCCCAGGTAGTTTTACCAATAAATATTTTAGTGACCATTCTTCAGTTGAGACCAACGTCGTTGCTCAAATCCACAAAGCTCAACTGTTGATAAATGCCACTAATTTGTTACAGGTTAGCTAATCGGGAAAAATGTTGGCCGAACTTAATTGACACCGGAACGACCATAAAAGCTACGCCACTTAAACATGCTTGTGTAAGGATCTTCGTGGATTTTTAAGCCGTTTTCTTCTGTTTCAATATCACAGGACTGGACAGAAACGTTCATTAAGGGTAGGGGTAAAGTAAGCTTTACTCCCTCTTATTCACAATGTACCAAACCGATTATATCTCCGAGTTATGTTAGATATTGTATACCCACAAACAATGACCCTCGAATCTCATCAACCTTCCGTCAACTTATCTTGTCTCAAAGACTTGGGAGGACATTCGATCCCAATTAATTTAACCAAAGCTTACAGTCGAACGTTCTACCACTTGATCAAAATTCAATGAAATCATAAATTGAAACATGATCCTGCTTGATCCCCCCTCGAGAGGCGTTAATGAACAAGGTTCCATGTCTCACTCATGAGCCAGGTTTCAAGACGATAATAATAAATTATTATGTTATAAAACCATCTGATTTTCTTTTATTTGCGATTTTAGGTTCTAGGTATGTTGTCAGAAATGGTCGTTATAATAATGTCTAATTAATAATACTAAAATACAAAATACTTATTGAAAAGTGGGCCAAATGGCATTGAACATGCCACTTTTTTCACGATCTCAAGAATTCTTAAATGGATGTTTACCGTGCACAGGAATTGAAGTCTAATTCATACCAAAAAAAATAATTTCGTAAAAACTGGAAGGCTTGTAGCTCCATGTTAACGAGGTACTCATTTCTTTATTCATAAAGCATTGCTCCAACTGGGACATGATATTGTTCATAGAATAATGTAAACAAATGTATGCGACTCACAAATTGTCTTGTAATGGTCTGTCACTTAACTCGTTCCAGACGAAGAACAAAGCTCGCCACGGTCCTGTTAATTCCTCGCTTTCCCACTACGACGTTAAAAAGGAAGTCACGGAGTAGAGTTCGTTAACCCGAAGTTAATAATCTTAAAGCGACGAACACATGAAAACGAAAGTCGATCATTAAAGGTGATGTCGATTTGAAGCCGAACCGATATAGAAGAAATTGTGGTTACTTGAGAATTTTAATGAGCCAATCATGAGGAGGACTTTTATTGATAAACTGAGCTTCAAAAACAGCCTCAAGTGGTTAGATAACTTTCATATGGTATTGATGTGAAGAAAAACTTTCACTGAAACATGAATGGGTACAATGAGTAAGGAATATTCTTAACTAACCAAACTTAGTGTTTATCAACATACTGACGCCTATTAAACGGCCACTTGGTTTAGCTTATAAGAAAAAAAACTATATACCTACTGTCATCATTGTTGACTGGTTACAGTAACCGCTCGTTTCACATCGGACAAAACAATCGCAGTCTTTGACTTCCCCGTAGGAAAGAAAGTCGCTATTGAAGACAACAGCTTCATTACCGCGTTTTCATGGTTTTTCGTAACGATATTAACCTACAGAACGTTTGATGTGATGATTCTATGTAAAAATAGTGAACACAAGGAATAGTTACAGAGACCAATACTTTTTGAATAGCCTTTACATTCGAATCATGCTTGATTACATTTAAACCACAATTCTCTTTTATCAAAACGTCGGTGTAGTATTATTTATTATTTATAGTGCTCTTTTTTTAGCTTTGGATAAAATGAGAATGTCTGACCGTCTGGCATTGGTCTCGGCCGAAAACTTTTTGACCAAGATGTTTGTGTATAATTTGAAATAAATTCTTTCAATCAACTTTTAGTCGATCAACTGACATGAAAAGAACTATGTAGATGCTGCCGCTAAATTGCTATAGAACTGTTCCTATAACCAAATCAAGTGTCTCCTATGTTCCCTATGTATGATTTTGCGAGATTGTTTCGAAGCAATACCTTGTATGCAAAAAGCCATTGTAAGATGAAAAGGTCTATCGATTACAGAAACCGTAACTTAGGACAAAAAAGGTCACCTTCGGCTAAAGAAACCTGTCGCACAGAATAGGACGCTGATGGCATTCACATCTAAATCGGGAAGAGATATCTTTAAGCCAGAGACAGCCAGGCACATTAGGTATTCTACAAAGTAGAAGCCAGCATATGGCGGAGACATGATCAAGAAAATTAAGAAATAAGAAATAGTAATACGTGTGTCAACACGTCTGGGTTGACATAAGTTTATTAGAACATTTTATCGACTCAGCAACAGAAAAGCAGTACAATTCGCAATGGGTAGGCCACATTACTGCTCGTACAGCGGAAAGGTTCTCGAAACTGGAAGACGAAACGTTGATCATCAACATAAGGGAAGTCGGTGAGAAGAGAGCACTGGTGGTCTAGTGGTAGCGGCCCCGCCTTCCGATCCTAAGTTCGTGGGTTCGAACCCGGTCGTGCACCAATGAGTTTTTCTGTTCAAAAATGTATGTGCACCAAGCCATTACTCTCAAACGGTGAAGGAAAACATTGTGAGGAAACTGGCATGTCGTAAAACCTAAAAAGTTCTATATCATGTGTCAAGTGATCGAAAGAAGCCTCTTGAGGCGCATTTAAAATCCTTTCACCACACTGTTTCGAAAGAAACTAGTGACACGACAAGAAAGAAGAGAAGAAGGAAGTCCGAAAATCTGCTGTCGATGCATAGTTAAGTTGCATTGTACCACAGAGCACACTAATCGTTGCTAATTTGATGTAGACTAGCCATAATCAGCTTCATTGACATAAGGTTGAAAATCGCGTACACCACCTGTGTCGGTCGCTGCATCTTAGAAAATCACTCCTGCCTGAATACTAATATGCGACTTCTACGTAGGTTTAAGTAGGTACCTACTTTTTGTAGAAACGAACAATTAGGTACCTAGCTGATGACGGTACAGAACAGCCTAGCCACCTGTTATTCCTGGCAGGTAAATAAGGAGCGGGAGATAAAGTGCCTTCTTACTGGGGATTTCAATTCCAACAATAGAAATGAACAGTGCTAATTCATTGTTGAAAAACACTTGTTTTTTTTTCTGGGCAGGTAGGGCATTCTTAAGGAATCCCTACATTCTTATGGACTATGTGAAACATTTAATCAAACGTTTCACATAGTCTCTCAATAGATTTGCGTAAATAATATATCTTTAAAAAAATCCAAAACTTTACTTACGTCCTTACTTACTGAGGAACCATGTTTATATAATAATGTTTATTATTTCTGGCAAGAAAAAGCCTTTTCACGCAATATTTTTTTAAGCTGTCCCTAATGGCGATATTTTACATTACTATTAGGTATTCACGTTTTTACATTACTATTAGGTATTCACGTTTTACCTTACTATAAGGTATTCACGTTTTTATTTGCTCGTGAATTTGCGTATTCATCTTGTTCGTGAGAAATAGACAAATTT
Source organism: Chloroclysta siterata (assembly GCA_932294275.1). Lineage (NCBI taxonomy): Eukaryota > Metazoa > Arthropoda > Insecta > Lepidoptera > Geometridae > Chloroclysta > Chloroclysta siterata. The sequence continues at coordinate 11,371,261 of OW028598.1, forward strand.
AGGCGACGCATTGTCATATTTGGATAATTTTTTTGGATAAATTGCTTAACATAAGAGCTAAGTCATATTTTACTTTAGCGGAAACAGGATCGCTATAGAATACAGTGGCGAGAATACTCCTCGAAGGTTTTCTTCAACGGAGTTGTTAGTGCTAGGTAGTATGACAAAAAAGTGTTTGCCATTGGGCAGTAAATCCCGGCTGATAAATAAAACATAGCCGTTTAAAAATAAACAAACCTCAAATTTATTATTATATTCTACCATCATCTTTAAACATCGCATCATGTCGCATACCTTACTCCAGGCACTCTAGGAGTGAACATGAAGTTACGTTCAGGCAGAATCGGATCTAGGTAATCTAAGGGGTCAAGATCATGACACATAGGTAGGTACATGGTTAGGTAATTTTGGTGAGAGCTACGGGACATTAAAATCATGCTCCCGTGGTATTCCACGCAGCTGTCATCCAATGAAGCCTATTTAGTATGGCATGCCATCCGGCGGAAGCGAATGCTCTGCTGCCGCATATTTTATTTCAGAGGCAATAAAAGCTTATAATAATTATAGCTTTATCCTGGTACTTTTATCTACCTGTTCAAAATATAAGGAAGTATTGTAATGGCGAGAGTGACTTAGAGAATTTTTTTCAACAAATAGAGCAAAATTGATTGATTTTAAGAATATCACCAAAGCTTTCAGAGGTGCTCAAAGTTTTAAAATACTAGTTACAACCCTGTGTCCACACCCAGGAGTCAAACCAGTACCCATTAGTGCGCCTAGCCGCAAAAACAACAGGGAACGAATCGGGAATGCGCCCCGGATCGTCCTGGACGTGTGTTGCTCGATACTGCCACTAACTTAGCTGCAGGCATTTCATATTAATTAAGGTGCTACAAGAAAGGAATTAGTTTAATTGAAAGTGGCTCCTGTATCGGCAGGTGCTTATTTATATGCTAATCAAGCCACATAGTTTACAGGTTAACTATTGAAAATTGCTAACCGGGATTACAATTCATAAATTCAAAAATAAGTATAAGGTTAGCTACTCACCTCTATGAATATTTTTGATTATCTTTACAAAATCGTGATATCTATCACCAAACCACAAAATAGAAAATAAGCCCAAATTATGCAAAGCTTGTTTTATGGGAACCAGTTATCTGATAGAATACTGAAATCCTTTTTTTATTGTTAATACATACTTACTACGATACCTAAATTACATTATGAATGAATGAAATATGTATTTGCGAAAAATATGGTTAGAAGTTAGTTCTTAGTAGGTTAGTAGTATAAATCATTGGCATGCAAATTTGTAATTTGTTACAATTAAATATTATTATCATTAAATTGAATTAGGTACATTTTAATAAAGAAGTCCATAATAAATTGACAATGAATCAATAAAATTAGTAAGTCAGTGTACAAGTTCAATTATTCAAAAAATCATTAACATTATAAAAATAACTTTTTATAAATTGTATGTTTGGTAATTTTTTATGTACTTATTGCATTAAAATAGCATTATTTACACGCAATAATTAAGTAACTAAAACTTGTAACACTGTTAACTTTTACTAGGTAAACATAAAATGCACAGGAGATAGGATTATTATTTGAGTGATATTTTGATAGTTGAACTGAACAGTAATTTATTATAGCATCGTCAAAGTCCGGTGAACCTCGTTCAAGATTAATAGCGGTTCGAAGATGGCAGATCAGTCATTTGTTGAAGAAACTGCTACAGATGTTGCTAGTTTACTTAAGTTTATCTTGATGACTGCAGAACCACTGGATGGATTCTTGTTCTTCTTGTTATTCGGTGCTGACCAGTAGCGGATTCACATATTTACCGCCCCTGGGATCCTTACAATTTGATACCCTAGGTTACAACAATATATTTAAAAAAAAATGCTACTTTATGATTTGTGCACTCCTGATCGTCCTCATTACATCAGCTTTTTCCCGTTAATAGTATGATTTTGTTCTGAACTAGGGGATTGATGTGTCAGTTCCTTTTTCAAAAGCTCAATCTTATAGGTAGAAGGTACATGATAGAGCTATTCTTAACCTAGAAATATACCCAAGAACAACGTCTGTCAACGTCTTTTTTTCTGTTATACATCTAATAGAAAAAAAGCCTTATTTGCCGCCCCCTTAAATCTGCGGCACTAGGCTCCTACTCAGGCCCTAGGCTGCTGATAGGTAAATCCGCCACTGGTGCTGACTGACGCATCATTTAATGTAAACAAGACGGTTGTGACAAACTCGTATTTACGGAGATATGTATTTTAAATCTTCTGTCTACGTTCATCTTTTGTTTTATTAAATGTCTCTGTGAAAGTATGTCTCAAAATCTTAAGAGTATTAAGCTCTGTGGATGACATCATCCACATAATGATACAGAAATGCTGACTACCTTCCTCCTTAAAAAGATGAGTTAGGTAGGTACTTTCTTCCAGAAAAAGCTAATTAATAAGAATATTAATTAGCACCCTTTCTGTAAAAAAAGTAAGAAGCCAAAATAGGCGTTGAAAGCCTACGGCTACAAGACATGTGTTCACGGAACATGACAGTGTTTTTACAACTTTACTGATGAACACGTTTTATTAAAGCCAACACCAAGAAGATCCGACTGGTTCCTTGTTATACTGCGAAAAATTCCTTAGGGAAAAGATTGCATAACATTGCAATACAGCAGCAATTTTCTCTCATAATGTGCTAAAATATGAAGCACAAAAAATTTTGAGTATGCTGCAACATTATTTATTTTGCCAAAACATGCTGAATCGAAATGTAGAAACATATTATTTTAGTTTAATGTCATTGGTCAATTTATTTTCTAAATCTCTAAGATAAAGTCATGGTTACAGGGGCCTTAAGCTCACTTCGAGCGAGATTATCTCACGGTGGAGATGACGTCACATCTCGTTCAATAACTCGTTGACGTTGCGTCTCGCATGAACTTTGAATGAGAAAATTGGGGAGTGAGATGGTGAGAATGGGGATAAATAGTTTATCGAACGAGATATGACGTCATCTCCACCGTGAGATAATCTCGCTCGAAGTGAGCATAAGGCCCCTGAGCCATTACTTTATCTTAGAAGAAAATAACAAGCTCGGGGACAAGAAGAGTAGGTACTCTTCTTCCGGTTACCTCGCAAGACATAGAATCTCTATTTCCGTTACTTTAAAGATCTCAATGAGGTGTTGATGATGATATCATAATAACTGTGAAAGTGCTGATTGCATCAAATCACCAGCCTACCAATTCCATTGTGTCCAACCCGTGAGTCGTTGCATCACGTTTGTAGACCTCTTCAGCTCGTCCGTTGGTATAGCACTAGTTTTATAACGAGCAGGGGGTCTACTCAGCAAAGTGATAAGTAAATGAGGTTTCGTACCTAACGTCTTGGATTACACTGGGTGTATTCTCTTATCTGTGACTGGGTGGTGTTCATGGCAGCAGTATTTCTGCTGTGCATAGCACGTGGACGCGTCGTCATGCAGTGTAATGCGAAATGTATGTAAGTATATCGCTTTACAGAGCGTATAATAGGGCCATCGCAAGTTGAAAGACTGAGTAAGATGTCGTGTTAGTTTGAATGCATCGAATATGAACTTGTAAAAGTTCGATAAACTGAGACTGGTGCTTAGGGTACAAAGAAGGTGTACCTACTGCTCCCGTAATACCTAAGCCACGTAATAATCCATTCTTCAGCTAGTTCTGCCTTGTGGTGGATCTAACCTAGAAACACATGCTACCAGCTCTTCTAGGCGTGGTCACGTGGTTTGAAATTGGCTTAGATTCTCAAACTTTTAAAAAGATTGGAGTTTTTATTGAATAGCTCTTTGAGCTTACAATACGGGCTGAGCAATTTACGAGAGGTCGAATGGAGCTTCCCTTGCACTGCACCCCAAACAAAATACAGTGAACCCCAATTTAGCAATCTGTAGGATATCGCTGCAGAAAAAACCGCATGGCTTGTGGATGACAGCGGTGGCGGCGCGGGGCGCGTGTTTGTATCGTGGCGAGGCAGTAGTATTGTCTACGGCTGAGGCCGCGAGGTGACGCGAGGAAGGGAGACGGAAACACGTCGCGTCACCGTCATCGTCGGCCGGCGGCGGCGGCAGCTGGGCGCATGGCGTCGGCTGGGCGCGGCCCGCTTGTCTATAAGGTAGGTAGTATAGTTCAAGAGCAAGAAAGTAATGTGCTACATTATACACCACGTGTTTATTATAAAAAAAAATACAAGAGCTATCCAGATAATTTGTTTTAAACATAGACTAGACGGTCTTAGGTACTACAAAAAACCTGTCAAACGATAAACTATGCTTAACCTATTGCCTTCTCTTACCAATGCGTAATGACCTAATGACAAACCGAGACATTTTACCATACCATTATAAAGTACAAGCTGGTGCCCGCGACTTCGTCTGCGCAGGATTAGTCACACAATATCTTTATAAATTGTAGCATATGTGTTATTCTGATTACCTAAGCTATATTATTGTAAAGTTTCATTAAAATCCATTCAGTAGTTTTTACGTGAAAGAGTAACAAACATCCATCCATCCATCCATCCATCCATACTTACAAACTTTCGTGTTTATAATATTAGTAGGATGAGGGTGAAAGGCTAGATCAGGTAAGCAGATAATAATGTACTTGAACAGTGAAATTGATAGGTACGTATGGTAGGTACTAGGGCATGCTCCCGGTACTGATCAGTATCGAAATTACCGGGAATTTCGATACTGTTCAGTACCGGTAAGGTGCTCCGGGGTAAGACCGGACGGTTTTTTAGCAAACCATTCGTATGTTGCAAAATATTTTTTTTCTCGACTATGAAAATGTTGGCGAACTTAAAATTTAGTTAGAGCTTTGTATAAAAGACAGGTTTATAAATCGGTATATCCGATAACCCTCTAAACACAACGGTGGCCGAGTTATAGGGGATTAAAGTGATAGTAATTTTTATAAAACCACGGGAAAGATCGGACCTTGACGGGGTAACATCGGACTACATTCTAAAATCGCCTCTGTAGCTCCAAACATAAGCTACCCATAATGAAAATATCCGGTTTTATCCAATAATAAAGCATCAATATCGATTTTCGAGATACTGTTACAATGACAAAAGTGAGAGGCAAAATATTGTTTTTTTCATTCCTATAATCCGATGTTACCCCAGTTCAGAAAAAATGAAGTTTCTATGTTTCTCAAACTTTGACACCTCCACTCTAACTATGGTGCGTAGGTAGGAATACGGAGATACAAAGGTTTAGCAAGCACCTCATAGTTGGTTTTAATAACTAACCAGCCTGATCAATGAAGCAAATTAGATCTAGTTAATAAATTATTAACCATAAATTACTTATTTCTATTAAAAGTCATTTCTTCAAATCTTTTTTGAGTAGGAAGTCGCCCGCAGAGATTTTTTTTTGTAGTTTCTAGGCATAATAATAAATATAAAATAATAAAATAAACTGAAGCAAACACACCATAGCTAAAAGTGTGCGCAAGCTAAGCGTGCATAGGATTACGTACCGTACATACAAAATTACAGCTTTTAGCTTTTGTTAACAGGCAAATTAATTCACAAAATAAAAATAAAAATTGCGACGTAGGTAGGTAAAAGTTTGAGAAACTGTTTATATTTTACAGATGGGAAAGATCGGACAGAATTCATCCGAACTTTACCCATTCAAATTTTGATGGGGAAAGATCGGATCTCAGGCTACATACAGTTCTAGCGTGTCTAGACCACTTTAATCAGCAAACAAGTTGCCGCATTAATATGATAAGCCACAAAACTAGTAAAAAACACAGCCGTTATACCAGAATTTACGATTAAAGTTGCCGGGGGTAAGTCCGGATCCTTAAAAAATCACATTTTACGTACCTTTTCATATCCGAGTGAATGAAATGCGCGCTGATGGTCCGATCGACTGGCGGCGACTAGTGGGATGGGCCCAACAAAATGGCGTTGCTGGCAATGTTGCCAAGAATCAAAAAATACCCTACGTTATGGAGATATTAGATTTATTCGATCTTACCCCAGATCCGATCTTACCCCGGAGCACCTTACTCCAAAAAGCAAGTACCGGTACTTTCGATACTTTCGATACTCGTTATCACTCATAAACTGTCGATGTTTTCTAGTACGATATACATCAATTTCCATAAATAAACACTAGCACTGCGTTCAGTACCACTTTTCTATTTAGATTTCGATTTTTTAACGAATTATGAACCTAGATTTAACAACCTTCTAATTAAATCCAAACAATTGTAAGTATTACGATCAGGTACGTAGTTCGTGTTAATTTTTTTATGATTATTCGATTGATCTTAGCTCTTTCTGATTGTTGTTTGCAAGTGGGTGGATTGAAAAGTTCGCGACCTAACCAAGAAAACAATGTTCAATACCAACAATTTTTATTTTTATTTAAATAAAGTACCTACTTTATTTAAATAAGTAAGGCCGTAAATGTTTGTTTGTGAATTTTTTTCTCATCTACTCTGTAACCATACTATGTAATATGCCGAGCTAATGGTTTCGCCTTTAGCGAGGTGGTCTACCATGATGACACCCTTAGCATCTCACCCTTTTCCACAGTGGTGAACTCAGATTACATCTGTTATCGAATCTGCTATAAAAATCTTGAGGCTCAGCCTCAAACCTGACAATACAGTCGCAAGATTTTGTGAGCTCAACGCGCTTTTGCTCATCTGAGAGCAACATGGGGACCAACCTAGCGGAGACCTTAGAAAATCCAAGTTAATTGACAATTATGTTTTTGTATGTTCATAGGAGATGGTCAAAGTGTGTGCAATCTTCTTGAGGATCAGTCTTCGGTCTTCCCTAATGAGATTACACACCTGTTCATTGTTTTCCTTAGTCGTAGACGTCTGAGGCCGACCAGACCTAGGGCATCACTCTCTAGTCACGTTTGAATTCTGTGACCCACTTCTTTACAGTCGTAGGTTTAGAATAGGGATTTATTTTCATGTTGTTTTCATATCATCAAACAATTATTTGATGATCGCACGTTAACTTTAAAACCAGACATACTACAATAACCAAATTTTGGATTGTGACAACCAACAAACATAGACATAAAATGGGGGTAGTATAAAAAAGATATAATAACTACACTTGGTACTTCTGTTATAAGTAAATACCTACAGAATTATTGATTTAGTTAGTTAACGTAGTTTGTTACTGTTCATTCCAGTTATTGATTCATTTGATGATTATCCTTTTAAGCTTGATCTCACCTATTCTGATTGTTGTGTGTAAGTGATATTATTGTTCTAAATCATATAAAAAAACGAATAATCTTAAGTTATTTTATGTACTACAGTTTTTGTTTCATTTTACGGCTATACAGTTAGTTAATTTAAGATAATTAGCTCATTATCGAAAGTATCGAAAGTACCGGGAATTACCGGTTCTGAGCCAGTATCGGCCGAAAATTACCGGTACTGAGAAAAGTATCGATACTGCATGCCCTAGTAGGTACCATGTTATTTTTTTTAAAGATATAAAGTCACTGAATTTATTTATGAAAAATCGCAAGTAACCAATTTTTGTGCAATCACATTGCACACAGTTCAGCAAAAATATAATTTTGATCCAATCAAGTTTTCCTACTTTAAAGTTTGTATAAAAGAACAAGTAAGTAAAGCAATATTATATTTTTAAAAATAATGTGCGATTACATGTGCGAGCGAGAGGTGTATTAGCAGAAGTCTTCTCCATAAAATAAATTTATCATAAAATAAAATAATTTTACAATAAAATAAATACAATGTCGTTAGGCGTTGTATATGAATCGATAGCGGGCGCCTGCACTACAGCGGGGGGACCGGCAGGCGCGGCGGCGTGGCGGGGCGGTGGCGCGCACTTTAGTTCCCCACTCGCGAGCGCGGCGCGGACACGTCACGCTCGGCGGGACGCGACACGACCCCACAAACATTTAATTCTATATTCACAACCAGTGTCGAAATTTCATTTCTCTTTTGTTTCTCTTCGGTTCTGAAGCAGATGATAGATTAAGCCCAAACCAAGATTCCACGAAGAAAACAGAAAATGGGCAGCGGGTTCAACGTCGAAGAGCTTATTGAGCTGGTGAAAAAACATGTTTACCTATATGACATCTCTCATAGAAAGTACAAGGACTCGAACTTGAAAGCGGCCGTTTGGGATTCGATCGCGCAACGGATGAACATAAACTGTGAGTATTATTAACTGTACCTATAGTAGGTAGGTAACTACTAGGTACCTAGTTATCTCAATGCTCTAAATGTATTAAAAGTTGATACGTATTCTAAATAATAACAATTACGTCGTCGTCGATTCACTGAACGAACGCTAATGAGTGAGTTTTATTTAGTTAGCGCAGTGACTGAGTTGTTGAGTGAGTAAAAACTTGCAACGCCGCTCAGCGCGCGCGAAAGATTCAAACCACATGAACATAATCTTTTGTTTTGTTACAATTTTTAGAATCAGATGGCGCATCGTTTGCCGAATATTTTAACTACCACTTTCTAAAAAGTTAGCGTCTATCTCGTCATTCGATGGTCATCTAGATATCTTGGAGATCATTTAGTGCAATAGTACCACAGTAGTAGGGACCTTTCATTTTGTATGAAGAAGTGTGCGTGCAAAGGTCAGTGGACCACTTTTGTAAGCTCATGATTACCTAAATTACCGCATTGATAATATCATTTACATTACATGGAAGCATTATGCTGAATGAACATAATAAAACCCAGAGAATGAACAATAAAGCAGTAAAAATCTGACGATATCGAGTCCTCATGTGAGTAGGTAGAGTCAAGTCTTAAGTCATAATTGCTTCCCTTACTAATCATTAGTATTCATTGAATAGCAGTTACAAAAAATTGTCTATAGTAAGTAGTTGGTTAAATTGGGCTGCAGATGATAATCACTATAATTTTTAAAACATACAGTAGGAACCTAGGTTTGTTCTATCCAAACTCCAATTCTTCGGAATGCAAAACTCATATAACAGACTGAAACAGAGCTGTGCTGCTGCCACTGTGGCAGTCGTGACAGATGACGAGAAGGTTATTATTGTAGGTACAGACAACTTTGATAAAAACATAAAATAATGAAGACAATTATGATCCAATCGAACCTGTATAAACAACCTTTTTCTCTGTTTTTAGGTGAAGCAGTAAAACACAAATGGAAGACTGTAAGAGACGGTTACATCAAGTACAAAAAACAATTGAAACAATCAGAGGAGACTGGCAAAAAGATAATCGACTACGTATGGAGCGGACAACTGTCGTTTTTGGACAGTTACAATGTGTCGCGGAAATCCAACCCAGTTTTAAACTATGCCCTACAGCCACAAGTCCAGCTGTTCGAAGAGTCTAATGGCTCGCAAGCATCACCAACACCCACCCAATGGGAAACGGACGATGAACCACCAACCAAGCGGAAAAAAAACATGGACCAAGGAGATATGGACCAAATCATGAGCTTCATCACCAGTTCCAAAAAATCTAGCGACGCTGTAGACCACTTGTTCATGAGCTACGCAGAAACATTTAAGAAGTTCTCACCAAGGCGACAGGCTGAAATGAAAATAGAACTTGCCAAATTGTTTTCAACTGCGGAGTTGAACGAGTTACATGATTTTCAAACGGCTGAAGACTTGCAGGCGACTGCCTCCCATGACTACAACTTATACGCTATCAAAGCGGAGAGTAACATTCAACACTCGTAGGTTATTTAAAGTCAAAATCAAAGAGATTTAAGTACAATTTTAAGAATTCCAACCAACTAAATATAGAAGAATATTTAGTACTTGCGTATGACGTTCTTTCAAGAGCTCATTGTGCTAGGTTAAAATAAGCAGAAGAAGAAGCATTTATTTGTCATGACTTAAGTGCTAATCCTTGAATAAAATTCATGACTATATTTTTCTAGGCTTCATTAAAAGTGAGTTCAATTTCTCAATTCAATGCGGAACTCCGCCGAATCATTACATTTAACCACAAAAGAAGTCCGCCATGTTCCAACCATCTCACAATTATAAGTATGTCTCTGTCTATGGTACTTTATTATTGACCAGATTCTCCGACTTGCTATTTTTAAATTTTATTTTTCTCCAAAATGTTTTCCGTGAATTCATTACCTACATCAAAATGTGTAACGGCCGACAAAAGTCATAATTTAGGTTAAAAAGTAGATGTAAGTTTAGTTTTAAGCAAAAATATTGTAAGTGTTAAACTTACCTACTGGTATTTTGTATTAAAAAATATAAGCAAGATTTAGTTTAAACTTATTGAGTGAGTAGGCACCTTTTTAACATTATTTGGGATTTTTACTAGAATATCTGTCGACATTGTTATTACGACAGAAAGTCGGTGGATGGAGAGGGCTCAGAATGTATAGGGGTGGCCTTTGTCCAGCAGTAGACTTCTTCAGGCTGATGATAATGATGACGAGGTACCGTACATTATAAAAAAAATAAGGTAATAAGTAATAACGTACCACACTCGCGTAAGAAAGCGGTAAGTATAAACAGGTACCTTTATAGGTGGATACATAAATCACATTTCCATCTAAAGATGTCAATTAAGATGAAGGAGGATGTCCTGTCCCATTTTATATTAGCAAGCATCTCCCGAGATGGCGACTAGATTGCACTGATTGGGTAATTTCTCGCTTTATCTTTCTCTACCTACCTATCATCTACGCCTACATCTAAAGTATCTAAATACCAGCTATGATTTATTTTGTTATGTCCTACTTTCCAGCGTCTTCGTTTGCCTGAAGATTTACATACAAACTTTCAAAATTTTCCCCATATAGAGTGCTTGCGTCCAATTCAAATTTCTACGCCACGTTGTTTTAAAGATTTCGTTATGATATAAAATCCATTTACGAAAAGTCCACTAACTTTTCGTTCATAAAAATCGATTTTCTGAGCATTTAAATGAACTCAAGTATGAATGGTAGTTTTGGTGACATGTCTGATTAGTTGACAATGTTAGCCCTGTTCTTTTCCCTGCAAAACCTAAAGCTTATTTAGCTTTACAGCAAAGTAGCTATATATAATGAACTTCTTGTTACTACCAAATACATTAATGCGTGCCTACAATATAAAATTACCGGTCAAAACCAGCCATAGCCTATGGCTAACTGGAGCGACCCCGAAGGACGCCACCGGGGCGTATTGTTGCCGCGGTTGCGATTCTTGCGATACATCCGCATAGCTCGCTGCCACAACTAATTAGAGAGTAATGTGCTACGAGCTACGCAGAGGGTTGTGGCTGATTTGCGGCTAATGGCTGAAGATACCGATTTATAGATCGGAATGCACATTTTTGTGGCGCTTTAGCCATTTGGAAAAAAACTGCTTCTATCAAATTATCGATCGCTCGCGTCCATATTAATAAAGAATTAAATAAATAATACATAAATCCATATTAATATGCGCAAGGATGCAAGAATCATTGGTCCAACATTAAGTGTGATAACTAAAACTTTGAGAAGTTTATTAATCAATTTACAAGACAATCATCAAGCCTATATGGACCTATGGAATTCAGCTATGGGGCTCCGCCAGCCATAGCAACATAGAGATACTAGAAAGATTTCAAAACAAAACAATAAGAAGCATGTTCAAAATTCCTCAACACATAAGTAACAAGTATATGTATACAGATATCAAGCTGAAAACAGTAAAACAAGAAATAGAATCCTACAGCACAAACTACCAACTAAGACTGACCAAACATCGTAACGAACTAGCGGCCCAATTGCAAGGAACAGGCAGCCTTCAATTTACCAGACTCAAACGACACGGCCTACAAAACCTAGCGAATAGATTCGCAGACAAAGATTGAGAGACAAGTCACTGGACGAATCTCTCCTCACATGTCAACTAAAACAGATGGACAAATCGGACAGCAGTTTGGATTATTGTTTTGTAAACAGATCGCCAAGAAGCAGGATGTATAAGAAAAAAAAAAAAAATTAATCAATTTAGGTTAAACATCTCAAATAATGTCAAATAACATAACATAGATTCGTTTAAGTATCCGCTTTGACCAAAAAAACAGCGATCGGTGAACTATTCAGGAAGTCATGGCATTCCACGGCTGATTCAGCTCCCGATAAGCGGTGATACGACCTTTAATGATTGGGAGTCAATCAGGTGCTTTTGATGTATGTTGAGAAATGGACACCGTATAATGTATATACTTAACGGTTGGATTAGATCATTAGGTAGGTACCTACCCAAATAAGTTTGTAAGAGCAAGTAGCCAACTCTGGTGAGAGAGTTTATAGGCCACGACAAACGTGCATTTCGAAGCATGGAAACGTCCAATAAATATTAAGTAGGTATTATTTAAAAGTCCTAGTTTATTTACGGAGTTAATGTATTTGTGTGCTTATATTTCGCTTCGATTTTTCTATCGTATTGTATTACCTACGTCGTCCTATCGTACCTGTCGTATGTTCTCTATACATGCTGTTCGATATTATTATCGTAAAAATAAACGAATATTGTGGAAGGAAAATATTATCCCTTCGTCTCGATATTACCGCAGTATTACGATTGGACGAGGGACGCATTCGGGATGAAATGGGGACCTATAACTATAACATATATATGTCATTTACAAGATAGCGGGACCTTTCGTCTTTGCTTGGCTTTACCAATGAAACAAACTGAACGAGAAGCAAGATTCGCATGTTCTAGAACTACAGCCTCCTTCCAAATAAATAAAACCTGACTGCTGAATATGAAAAAAATAGGATGAAAGTGAATTTTCATCGGTGCAACGGAAAAAGCTAAACGTACAAAGTATTTTATTAGTATCTACCACACTAATTATGAATTTTATTACTTTTTTGTTACTCCTCGCTAGATTCGATTGGCACCACACTGGAGTTTCAATATTGAATTAAGTAGGTATAGATACATATTATTCCATTGTAACAAGGATCATACACAAGCTGTAAGTTTGTTGTTTGTTCTTCAAGACTTTGGTTGCATGGAACTGGCACCTAGATTCACCTAGTTTTAAGACGTTTCAAAGTGATCCTTGTGATTTTGTTTAATAATACCTTTTGACTTTGACTTCGACCAACACAATAATCTCTAATACTATAAGACTCAAAGTCCTGACTGACTGACTGACTGACTGACTGACTGACTGACATATAGACAACGCACAGCCTAAACCGCTGGTCCTAGAGACTTGAAATTTGAGGAGTACATAGCTCTTATGGCGTAGAGGTGCACTAAGAAGGGATTTTTGGAAATTCAACCCCTAAGGGTGTAAAAAGGGATGAAAACGTTTGTATGAAAAATAGTATTCCTTGAACCTACAAACTTGAAACTTGGAGAACATATACCTCAAAGCAAAAAAATAGGAAAGGCATTTTTAGTTTTTTAAAACTACCCTTAATAAGTGTGCAAAGGGATGTAAAAGTTTGTACGGGAGTTTTTTGACCGATGGTCCTAGAGACTTGAAATTTGAAGAGTACATAGGTCTTATGACGTAGAGGTGTACTAAGAAGGGGTTTTTGGAAATTCAACCCCTAAGGGTGTAAAAAGGGATGAAAGCGTTTGTATGAAAAATTGTATTCCTTGAACCTACAAACTTGAAACTTGGAGTACATATACTTCAAAGCAAAAAAATAGGAAAGGCATTTTTAGTTTTGTAAAACTACCCTTAATAAATGTGCAAAGGGATGTAAAAGTTTGTAAGGGAGTTTTTTGACCGATGGTCCTAGAGACTTGAAATTTGAAGAGTACATAGGTCTTATGACGTAGAGGTGTACTAAGAAGGGGTTTTTGAAAATTCAACCCCTAAGGGTGTAAAAAGGGATGAAAGCGTTTGTATGAAAAATTGTATTCCTTGAACCTACAAACTTGAAACTTGGAGTACATATACTTCAAAGCAAAAAATTGGAAAGGCATTTTTAGTTTTGTAAAACTACCCTTAATAAATGTGCAAAGGGATGTAAAAGTTTGTAAGGGAGTTTTTTGACCGATGGTCCTAGAGACTTGAAATTTGAAGAGTACATAGGTCTTATGACGTAGAGGTGTACTAAGAAAGGGTTTTTGGAAATTCAACCCCTAAGGGTGTAAAAAGGGATGAAAGCGTTTGTATGAAAAATTGTATTCCTTGAACCTACAAACTTGAAACTTGGAGTACATATACTTCAAAGCAAAAAAATAGGAAAGGCGTTATTAGTTTTTTTAAACTACCCTTAATAAGTGTGCAAAGGGATGTAAAAGTTTGTATGGGAGTTTTTTGACCGATGGTCCTAGAGACTTGAAATTTGAAGAGTACATAGGTCTTATGACGTAGAGGTGTACTAAGAAGGGGGTTTTGGAAATTCAACCCCAAGGGGTGTAAAAGGGTTGAAAACGTTTGCATGAAAAATAGTATAGGTACCTTGAACCTACAAACTTGAAACTTGGAGTATATGAACTTTTAGGCAAAAAAATAGGAAAGGCCTTTTTAATTTTTTTAAACTACCCATAATAAGCGTGCAAAGGGATGTCAAACTTTGTATGGGAGTTTTTTAACGCATAGTGCGATTGATTTCAAACTTGAAGTAAATATACTCCACAATAAATAATTTAAAATCACGTTTTCAATATTTTAAAACTACCCCTGCAAAGTTTCAAGGTTTGTATGGGAGATTTTTAACTGTAACTGTGTAATTAACTTCAAACTAAAAGAAAATGTGTTCTGTGGATAAATAACATTACGTACACTCCAATAGACGTTACCCTCCTTCGTTGCGCTCGAGTAAAAAGAATACCTACAACGAGGCGTCAATGTTCTAAAAACGGGAATCTTGAGTTGGTACGAAGAGATCTGAGGGTACCTATATACCGTGCCTGTGGATCAATGTCGTGAAGCTGTTTCGTTTCGTTTGCTTTTGGGGTAGAAACTAGGAACAAATAAGTACATATTTTCCGTGTAAGGTTGTCTTTGTTGTGTTTGTCATGTTTGTACTAAACTCAGTACCTATACCTACCTACCTAATATAGGTAATGTACGCCTATAGGTATCCCTTATACCTACGTAGGTATTTAAAATCCTACCCTAATAATAGTACGTATTTAAAATCCTACCCTAATAATATACAAATCAATGCGAAAGTTACGATGTTTGGATGTTTGTGGTTCAATCACGGTTCACCACTTCAACGCGTGCGAAGCCGCGGGAAGCCACTAGTTAATCTATATCTGAGATATAATTACCTACGTATTATATAGACGTCTAGAGCGGAAATGATTTTTAATAATAACCTTCGGAAAGTGCACGTCACTGCAGCAGAGCAAAGTGTGTCGCGTGAAGATGGTCGCAATCATTCCGTTAATTGGAGAGAATCATCGTAGAAAGTCTGCCGGCTCCAGCCGCCTTCGCGGTCGACCAGGCTTACCAACTCCTGAAAACTTAGTAGCCTGCTTAGTTGGTAACTTATTAAACTACTGTTTTACACTACACAAGGTAGATAAATACACATTGTGGACAAAGTGATTATAGGTTAACCTACCAACTTAGGCAATTGAGCCTAGCCCCTCTCACTGTTTGTGATAACTGATAAGCGATGATATAGAACTGTTATTTGACGCAGACTACCGTCTTTCTACCGTCAACTATTCTTTACACTCAAAGCATTATTTTCATAATATTCCAAACGATATTTATAACTAATGAATAACTTATTACTCAACAATAAGAACCGCGGTTGATTTATTTGTTCAATTATCATTTTTTTTTGAATTTATTTAAAATATTAATAATTTGGCAATACATTTTTTACACATATATATCTGGTAACCTACCAAAATAATTTTACAACAGACAGTATTTTTAAAATCATAAAAAAAACTGGTAAAATAAAACTACACACTATTTTCTCACATTTTAGACCTCGACGGTCGTAAGCGTCAAGCAGCAGCCCCCGCCAATAGAGCGCATGTTGTTTTGGACATGGATTAGAAAAAGTTTCTTTGGAAATATTACCCGTCAAGTGACTACTTTTAGAAACTCCTCCATTTATTACTTAGTTGTAAAGTTGGTAACCCCTTAGACAGCCGTTCGCCCAGTCTGACGGACGCAATGTCAACGTACAATGCGGCCGAGTAGCGTGAGTGCAACAAACTGACGGTCGTTCACGTGACATTAATTTGTACACATGCTTGGCCACGTATAGAAAACAATCATTCAACTATTAACATGTCGCAGAATGCGGTGACACGTTATGGGTGAACGTTTTAGACGGTAAACCTTTTATCAGTACCTTGATTATTTGTGGTTGGATATGCGGGAAGGTCGGAAGGCATGCTGGAGTGGAGTATTTTTTATAGGCACTTAGGTACCTTTATAGGACGAGTTTTAATATAAGGCCACATAAGTGTATTAGCTAAATTACTTACTACAAAGAAAAATCTTATACCAAACATAAGGTACCTAGCAATCAGGGGCAGTTTAAATTTTGTCACTAACACTCCCTGATATTTTCAATAACTCTTCCTCCTCCTGATGGTTTATAAAACTTTCTATGGAAGCCATCGAATAGTTACACATCATAAAACATGTGGGTCACGGTAGGAGATGACCACTTGACACAGATATCACTTAGGCTCATCAAAAACAAATGACGTAAAGGAAGTAAAACAAGACGAATGTAGAATGCTGCAGCCGTCTACCATCTAACACCTGTCACACCAAATAAGGTAGCAATATAACGATGCAAATCAATAATGACTATTGCGTCATGCGATGGTAAAGGTCTATTCACTATCGTGAAAGGAGTGTGGGCATGGGCTGCAGTCGGCGTGAGGTCGGTCGCTGAGTCAGTGGCCCGTCCTGTGCTTATTCCTTTTGGGGAACATTACGTGAGCGTACGCGATCCGCACGCCAATGCTACGCCGCATTGTCTACCGTGCCTTATAAACTAGAGCCTAGTGATTGCCATCCTGCCATGAACCGGATAAATCCCTCATTGTTCTTGCCTCTTGCCGTCGCTTACATATACTATAACAATAATTGCTGTCAACTGAGATTATTGATCGCATGTTATTTGCATACGAGTATGGATGGTACGCTTGTTACAATCATGATACAGTGACTAATTAGAGCAGCTCGTGTTCATTACGTTGAATGATACTCCACACGACACTGCTCCACGACGCAACGATGTAAACAGAATGGAAGTTGTTTTACCCAGTTCGACACGGACAAATGAACTGAAGTAAGCCATTTGCAGGCAGTTAAGTTGTAAAGTGATGAGGAATGTTTACAAAACGGTGTATAAACTTGTTTATTACATCAATCTCAAGTCGCAATCGGGTTTTCATGAACGTATTGCATCATAAACTCGTACATACCTACCTAACTACTTAATAGTTAATCATTAGCTATCAATGTATTTCTACTTACAACACCCATGTAACAGTACCTGCTGCACTTACAAACTAATGATACCTTGGTACCATAACCTTATCAACTACAGCACTTGAACTACTGAACTAAGATTTCTCAATGCGAAACTGTTTTATATTGGTAGCCATAGAGTTGTAGGTATTTACTCTGGATTACTCTAGAACAATTTTATTATACGTCTTCGTTCAATATTCTCATTTAATTTATCAATAATTTTATGTCTTACGTCAAAATTCTTACTTAAAGCCCTTTCTATTATGCATAACGAACGATGAGAGATGACGACTTCGGAGCAAGATCGAATCTCGATTTGTCAACGTCGCAACACATCGCTGCGGTTATCAACCACAAAAAAAGAAGAAAAATAAGCCGCACGGGAAAATGTAGACCAACGTGTACCAACAGACCAACAAATAGCTATAAAGCAGGTTCACGTGCGTTTATTTCAGTCACATTTAGATCAATGCCTTTGTAATTAAGCATTAAAAAGAAATAAAACCGAAACGCTCTAAAAAATCTGTAGTAACGAGAATTTTTAAATGGTAATCCAACCGGGCATACTCGCAATTAGGTATCCTATGTCGTCTAACCGGGACAGGTGTCTAGATATTCGCGTTCTATATGCGAGGAGGTTGGGTGACATTTTTCAGCCGGTTAATTGTGAGAGACGTTGCCGCTAATAATTCATAGTTTTTTGACGGACGACTCGATGGAATCCCAAAGGTATTCGAGCAGCTGGCCCGTAGGTACTTTATACTGCAATGCAGCGCAAATTTTAGCTCGTTATACATTGAATATGGCCACCACATAACTTAGTGTTACATATAAAGGATAATTGCAACTGTAGTATTTATACGCTCCACAATTATATATACGTAGGAATTACGTAGGTTTTAATAATTAACAAGTACTTAATACTTACTATATTACACTATATTACTTACTATACATATTTAATGTTAAACAATATTTTGTATATTTGCCGTAGCAGCCGACAATTTCAAAACCACACAAAAAGTAAGAACATTTTGTTCGTTTGAAACAATTATTTGGCAAACACATTCTTCATTACCTGCGCATCAGTATGTCGACATTAAAATTTATGAACGCAACCCAATTTCAGCAGTGGTTTCAATACCTAGACACTTTGAAATGATTAGTCTTTATTCCGTTTTTTAAAGTCCAACTATTGGATTTCTTCAACATCATTGCATAATATATTCAGTGAAAATCGTAGTACGGGCTTAGTACATAAAACCATTTAGAAACGAATTGTTCGCCTCGGTTGTCCTTTGGAATTGGTTTGGCAGAATAGCCTGTACCTAACCTACTGCGCTCATAATCAGGCCCGCGAAAGTAAAGCCTACACAAATGATTATTTAGACAATATTGCATTGTGAATGTCTGTAGATGCGTTACGTTGCAAATGTGCAAACGTTGCGCAGTATTTAATTACTATGTTTATAATCTTAGTAAGCCATCATTGTGATTCCGGTGTTACATATGAGTATTAATGCAAAGTGTATAATCTACCTCACATCGCTAGTAGGTTTGCTGGAAGAAAACTCTTGTTAGGGTTAAGCTCGCCTTTGTATGTACATGTCCTCTATTTCTGTCTTTTTTCTATTGTGTTATAAAATTAATATGTAGATAATACACAGCGGATAAGGCATGCATGATATAGGTAGGTATGGTACCTAGAAATAGAATTAGGCTAAGTGCTCTCTTGTAAATTATTATAGCAACTCACATTCTGTATTAGATTATTGAAACAACAAGGAGACGCGATCCAGCATCTTTGACATCTTTAAATCAGTAATCCGCTACCAACTCTGCTATAGTTTGAATTACACTTTTCACGTAAGCCACACATCGTAAGTCAGCAATGACACACTTATATAACCTAGAGATTACAGACTTCACCCTCTTACGATATAATTACAGAGTCAGCATACAGGTAAATTGGATTATATACCATGCGTGCACAACACGCGTAAATCAGGAATCAATGTAGCGCACCGTGCGAAATGACCTAGTTATGAATCTGTCACGGAAATCTGTTTATTAGATTACATCACGATTACATGCTCCTATTTATACCGGTAAGTGAAAAGTTGTGTTTTGGGGAAATGGTACTTCATGTCAGTATTGAAAAATTATTTCATTGTTGTTTAAGATACGTTACGACTGAGTAAAAGAAATGAACCTAGGTAACGCAACCATGTAACACATCTTGAATGCCGGTTTCATAATAATAACACAGCAAGCATCCATTACACTGTAATTCAGATTGTAGGGCACAGGATATCACCAGTGTTGCAAGCCTTGCAAGACTTCCACGACCCGATTGCAAGAGGAAGCCGTTTGCATCCATCGCTGATAAGCGTGATTTATACCCTGATAAAAACCTAATTACGCGTATCTAATACGTTGAAAACGTTTATAACTTTATTAGATTACGGGGTTATTAATAAGATAATAAAACTCATCTTTACAGCTGACTGCACCTGTTGCGAGATGAGGAAACAAGAGCGGAAGCAGATAATTGTACAAAATATGGTAATCAGATTACAAGATCACAATTACTGATAGAGTACATGTGAAATAACGACACGGTTGGAGGATGCCGGTACCTTCTAAAAGATTCGTAAGAGAAAATACCACTACGATAGTCAATGATATACCGAAGCCACATACTAGCTAAGTCGTCGAGATGGCAAGCCATGAAGGTAAATCAGAACCAAGTCTGTTCAACTAAAAAAAACTGTAAAGACATACGTTGTCATGAAAGGTCATTTTATAGAGTCTAAAGATAACCTCCTTTCTTATAAATATCTGGCAATAATATTGCTAATTATAATTATCTAATCAATGGTAATGACAAACAGTGACAAGGCTTGTCAAAACATTTTTTTATTTATACAATGATCCTTTTACCAATTCGAGAGGCACAACTAAAATAGAGAACAGCAATCCATGTTAATAAATTGACAACTCGAAGACTAAATAAATTCAAGAAAGTGACTTACGGCCGGTTTCTGAAAGCCCGATCAAAACTAACCGCATGTCAAGTCACTTGCTAAGCTCTATCTAATTCGATGTAATAGCTGAAATGGCGAGTGACTTGACATCCGATTAGTTTTGATCGAGCTTTCAGAAACCGGCCGTTAGTGGCTTATCATCTGAAGCTATTGTCAGAGAGAACTTTATTCAGTGAAAAAATTCTCTACTATTATTTTGGTTTTCTCTAATACTTTGTGCCGCTGGAAACTTTTTGAAAAACCTTTCTACAAATAAAAAGCATGTTTAGCTAAAAAATATATATGCGCGGCCTTTACTTAGCGTCCTGTGTGTGATTTGTTGTTGTAACATTTTATAGACAGCGATCTAATCAGATTAAGTATAATGGACACTTCCACTTTAGGCATAAGGTATTGCGTGTTTAATTGAATTGTAATAAGTGGTCTGTCCACAGTTGGCTTGAGTTTGGGTCGACTAAATCTTTGAATAATAATCTTTGATTAACTAATATATTATTATTGTTCTCGGGACTAAACTTGACTTTGTTTCGATAGTACCACACACATGGAGTGATTTTGCGTATTTTGCAAGGTCCGTCCGTACCCGATGGCTCAGACTTCGGGTATAGTCAGTGAAACTTTACGCCTGTATGTAACTGTATTTTTTTGTGAATAATTTAAAATCTAAGCAACTTAAAGCAAATAAAATTCTATAGCAATAAGCAAATATGAACAATGTTACTGGTTGTTTTGGAATTTTAGGCCAGAACGATGTAACCAACTGACCCGTGTCCCAACAAACAATGGGTACCGACTACGACAACTTTATGTTCTACACCAACTGTCTAAATAATTACTAGCCCGCATTCCTTCAATGTTTACTATTTGCTTAGATTCACCTAGTTCATAATACATTTGAAAGCGATCCATGATTTATTAAAAAGCCCACCGATTATTGTATTTCATAAAATCAAAGATCCCTTTGTGAAACTCACTGATAGAGAAAACAAATAACTTTGGCCTCTTTGCTAAAAACATAATTAATAACCATAAAAAACGTTTCTGCATGAATTTCCGCTGGTGCAGGTAAACAGAGGACAGATAAAATAATGTACTGAACTTGCATTACATCAGCTTGCCATCTAAAAACCAACGAGTTACCTAATCATAATGAGGGTTAATAGACCTAGGCACACAGAAAATAAAACTCGGGTATAATACCCCTTGAAACTACTTATTTACAACATGGGCTAAACGTATTACCAGGTATTATAACCTTAGTTTTGGACCAATTATGAAACAATTTCCATTCACAAAACAGAATTAATCGCATTCTGCCACCCCAAGGAATTCAGCGTGAAAATGTAATAACACAATCCTGTTATGCCCGCAGCGTTTCCCTTGTAAATTCATAGCCAGAATTAAAATGTCAAATGAGTAAAGTTTGCGTTCCCTTTTTAGCTACTCGTATAACCGTTTGGGCTTTGTCCAGTTGGAGTAACCATTTTTCTTGATGGCTTCCCATAATAGTGATGGCTGTTTTCAACCACAGTTTGGTATACTTAGCCAAATTTGACGCAGTGTTTGACGCAGCCCAAATTAATAGGCAAAAATCAATGCTTTTTTTATAATTCCCGTCCGCCGAGACTCTGAAGACAAAGTCTCAAACGGCAAGGCGTGGAGAGAGCGATCAGTGGCACCGCACCAGACAGCGTATATTTGCACTATTATTTATGAACCTAAAAAAATGACCAAACATATTATTATAGTTTTCGTATTGTTTTTTAGTAGGTAAAGCTTCGGATATAATATGAATTGCCTGTCTTATTCTTTTTTTTCTGACAGTAGTTTATAAAACGATATTGATAATCGCATCATTTTTAAACAAACTAGCAAATAGGTAGAAAACGATGGAACATCCTGTATCCTTCTCCGGTTGTTTGGGACGTGCTGCGGTATCATGTCACGGCTCTCCGTTTATTAGTCCCTGGGGGCTATTGAAGTCACTAACAGTACCGCAGTCAGATATAGAGGCCTACCGATAAGCATAGTCATGGCTGGTAGGACAGAAATTTTGTAACGAGAGTATCGACCATTTAAATTGTATAGTTTAAAAATTCTAATCATCCCTAGTTCACCTGCTTCTTCTTTTATAATTCTTTCCATCAAAACATCCCAAGAGTTGGCAAAAAGCATGAATAGAATCTGTCCTTACACATGATACCTTCTCGGCGTATCATTCATACCTACACGTCTGGTTTTTAATAGGTAGTGGAGTGTGACTACGTGCTGACAAAAAAAAGTAAAAAAACCCATGCTACTGTTCTGTGTTTTTACTGTGGTTATAGGGTTTTTGATGATTAAAACAGTCTATGTGACTGTTTCTGTGACGAGTATTGAGAATAAGAAACAGATTTTTTTATATCTCCTAATTGCTGATGGAGCACACAGATGGCCCACCATATAGTTAGGTACCAAAGTACACCAAAGTACAACCAATACCTTTTATTTATAGTCATATTATATTATATTATATTACTTGTGACAGCGTTTGTAACACGTAAATTCAATAATTTTAAATAATCTGAAACTTAACTTCGTTTTTATTTACCAATAATAAAAATAATGCGAACATGCAGTGGGAAGTCGAAGGTAAAAGAACACCTAAGCTCGAACGAAGCAGGCGTTCCAATAGTTTTAATATATCAACAGGAAAATAAAAAGGAAAACTTTTCTAATTTGGCAGGCACGCGCTATTGCCTTATCTCACACGCCCTAACAGGAAGGAGTACGTGACAACGATAACTTCTTGCTGTAAATGTACCTAATAAACGATAACAGGCTAGGATCGTCATCAGAAAAAAATATTGAAACCAACAAACACTCAGATCATCGTGAAATACCCCCTCCAACTCTGACACTAGAACTAACAATAGAAGGATGTGATTTTTAGTCATACCATTTTTACAAAAAACACAGATGGTACAAAATTCCCGCGCGGGAAAAAACTAGCTTTATCTTTATTTTATCGTACGTACAACAGGTGATTTTAAAAAAATGTTAGTCATTCGTGTATCTTATTTTTTTTTTTTTTTTTTATACAACTAGCTGATGGAACAAGCTTATGGCCCACCTGATGTTAAGTGGTAACCATCACCTATAACAAAGCATTGCCTCGTAAGTCACGTACGATAGGGACGTGCCCTACGATACACTGCCCTGCGTCCATCAACTTGAGGCATACGGATGTTAAGCCTCATGTGCCTGTAATTACACCGGCAACCACACTCTTCAGACCGAAACACAGCGTTTCTGTTTGGCGGCAGAAAAAGGCGTGTATGTAATTAAGTATCTTACAGTAGATACCTACTTCATTCAAATTTGTTGGAAAGGCATTATAGCTATATCCTTTCCAACTTATGCTTAGCTATTTGCTAAAAGTGCATATAGCTATCAAGTCAACCTTGAACGTTAATGTCGAAAATATTCAAATGACTGCTAATTCTAGAAGATTTTGTGTTGTTTTTTTATTGTTTTAAAGCTAGATGTTGGACTGTCATCTCACGGTGGAAAGTGAAGATGCAGTCTAAGGTGGAGTACGCTTAGAATAGAATAGAATATAATAGAAAAAGTTTTATTTTGCGTAAAACTATTACAGAATGGGTAACTTACACCTAATATGACGACAAAAAGGGTAGCCCTTACAGCAATGGTTTAGCTATATTCCACTTGTTTATAGTCTTGAATATTCCTTAGTTATATCGTTCCGGAAATACCGACGACGGTAAAAAGTTCCAATCTTTTTTTAATATCACTTCACTACTGTAGGTATAGCCATAATGAGTTCTTGTACTATCAATTTGATTACTGGTAATCCAATAATATCCCTTTGCATAAGAAACAGAAAATTATTCTACCCAGATCTTTCCTTTCACACGACAAGTTAATTGAAAAACTAAGTGATCAAAGTCATTAAAATTAATGTGTAGACGCACGTGACGGTGCTCGAAACGTGCGTTCGCTCAACACGAGACTTGAGGAGACGCATTCGAAGTCGTAATACCTACAAAAAGGAATAATATGTAGCCATTATGGAAGAATTACACACTAACGTACATAAGTCTATAGCAAAACAACTGAAAGTTGCGTACAAACTATTAGATAACTTACGGTAGCGCCACGTAGGTATAGTCGTGTATAGTTTGGCAAAATAGTCTTGAAAATGATAGGGGCGCCACTTTCCATACATTTTCAATTTTCACTTATGCTCGCACCTATGTGAAACACCCGCATGTCAAATTAGTTCCGTTTCTAGACGTTTTTGCCAAGCTGTAAAACCGCACACGTCGATGTCATTCCGAAAATTCCGTGGTAATTCGGGTAACATTTAGGCTTTACTATTGGGCATGTTTAGCCGGCAGCGCACTTCTGGCCATCGGTTATCGAATCAGACGTGATTATTTGAGGAATTCCAGTAAAGAGTAACTGGATTTCAAACGAAGGTGGCAAAATTGTTATTACGGCCTTATAGTTTATAACCATAAAATTAGGTACAGTAAAAAAAACAAATAGGTACATAACGGATTTTTCTTATCAAACGCATAGTAGGTAGTTATCTATTTAGTGGGTAGGTAATCGCTTGCGCAAGCGCAATATTCAAATGAGGATGGAAAGTCAAGCAATTTCACCTAGATTAACGTTTTATCGCGACAGTTTCCTTTTCAGCCTATAAAATAAAAGAGGATTGTTGTAAACGTGAGAAAATAAAATATTAATGATGTATAGTAAAAATTATTTTATGTCTTCAAATATAGATTTCGAGTAACCAATTAAGAGGATGTTAAAGTAATTTACGAGGTTCCATATAAAGTAGATAGGTACTTAATTAAAGGTTCGTGTAGGCACTACATAATTAATAGTAGGTAATGCCGGTGGGTAGTAAACTTTTTATTGACGTAACCGACGTAAAGGGAAAATAAAATTTACGCAAGCACAACGATTTAACCCATATATGCCCAGGTGGTCGAAAACGACCCAAATTTAACAGTCCAGCTCAAACGCCTCCTAGATAAAAAACATAAAATAATGTTTTACTTTTACGTCATATATGTGTTCTTTGATACTTTATCTAAAGTATCAAGATATTTTACATACATGACTAGCGCCATTTCAGCTGGAAAGTTTCAGGTCAAGTTAGTACACGGATTTTTCGAAAAAAAAAATATACTTTCGTTCACCGAAATGTAAGTATTTTTTTTATTTTTTAGAATTTCATGGATATTGCTGTTAAAATAACAAGAAATATAGTTTGTTTAGTCATACAAATAATATTTTTTGTAAAATAATTGTATGTTTGGCTTATTTTGAAATGCAAACTTTGTTGGGTCGCAAACGACCCATTGGGCGAATGTCATACCATTCATTCATACATTCCTTCATTTTCAGGGCTCGCCGCATATTGACTATGAATGATATTGTTGATATCCTGGAGTCCTTGGGCGATGACGAAGATGTGCGCAATGTTGACGTCTATTTGGACCCACCTTGTGAGGGCACAATATCTGATGGGGACTTGGGAGATGAAAATTGCAACGAGTATGAAAGATGAGAGGAAGGACCCGACCGGGTCCTTCCTCTCATCTTTCCATCTGCATCCAAATCACTACCGGGGATGCTTGAACATTCCTGCCACCAACCCAAGGTCCTTCTCCGCTATTTTATGGAGTGGGGCTGGCTGGGGTGAGATTAGCAGGGGGACAATGCACAATACACCCCATTGCGGGACGTCCGTGCAAATCTCATTCCCCCTCCACGTTAGAATTAGAATTACAGTATGAAAGTTTGAACTGACATCAGCTACATGCTTCTGTTGAGATGGTGGTAGAGCACCAGCGTTATAGTGAAGAATGCGATGACAATGAAACTACTACATCTGCGACACCTTCTACAAGTCGATCGGCGGTTGGAAATCTATGGGCTTCTACATCAGCTCCACAGGAGCCTGTTCCAAATGTCCCTATCACAAATCGCGGAACTGCTTCTAGGCAACGTAGTGTCATACAACACAGACCTAGTAAATGGATAAAGCGTGATTTGCGTACGATAGAAAATAAGTGGCCGGCCTATCACGAGCTGTACTTACTTTGTCGGTAGAAAGTGAGCCTATTGACTTCTTCGAACTATTTTTTGACCAGGAGTTGATCAGGCACATTGATCATGTGAGACATTCGGTAATGTATGCTATCAAGAAAGACTCAAACATTTCTTCACCCTATCTGGTGATGAAATGTAGGTACTGTTTTATTGGAATTCTGATTCTTAGAGGCTACGCCCCATTACCGAGGCGCCGAATGTACTGGCAATCAAATGAAGACTCTTATATAATGTTCTTGTTGCGAAAACCATGAGACGCAATGGATGACAAATGCTTCGAAAAAGTCCATGCCTACATGTAAAATGTAGTTGTATGATAATATATAACTCAATATAAAAGTTTTGTATGCACAAAGGTGTTTTATTTTTACATGTAAATCTTAGTAAGCCCAGACCATTATTTGCCCAAGGGGTCGTTTTCGCCCTACTGAAAAATCGGTACTGTCAGGTATTGAAACTGAAAAATACAGCCTAACAAGTTATTAACAGACCTTAGGGAGGCACATATCCGAAATTCAAGAAAATCGCAGACCTAAATCTTTCTGGGCATATATGGGTTAAATAAGTTTAAAATTTGAAATGAACAGAATTAGTGCAGTAGATAATTTGACCGTAGAACTACCACGGCGTTTAAACTCAAAACGCTTACAGGTAGTTTGATGTTTTATATGATTTATTTCCTTTAAGAGGCTAGTGGTTGTCAGCCTTTTTAAGGACCAACAACTTCTCACTCGCACACTTCATTTCATCTTTAGGCTGGAAAACTTGTTTGGGCCAAATTGAAATTTTTACTGAACCTTTGTTATGTTATTCTCCGAAACTTGGTTGTTTGCGGTTTTACTGTTAGAAATAGAAAATTTATGATACTAGATGGCAGCACTTTCTAAGTTGTCCCGTTTCGTAAAAAGTTGTTTTCAATCAGAAACCCATAATCCAATATTTACATAACTTAATTCAGTGACAAAATACAAAATTCAATTTTTTTTTAATGTACGTGCGTTAATTTATTTGTCAGTTGTCTGCGTCTTAATGTTGCTTTACATTATTAATTCTAATTTGAAAATAATTTTATGTTTAGAATATCTACCGATACCAAACTATCTATAAGAAACCATAATCATAATCCCATAAATTAATTTACTCAAAATTGTTAAAAGTCTGAGTCAAAAATGAAAAGGAAAATGAAAGTTCTTATTAAAATCATTGAGCTTATCAAAAGCTGCTCACCGTCCAAATTGTAAGTACCTAATTCCGTTAAAGAAGTCAAAACGATAACAAAAATTACGTAAATACCTAGTAATTATTTGATCAGCGGTAAAAGTACAAGACTAGTGTGACTATGGAAGGAAGGTTACGAAATCGTAGTTTCGTAATCAAATGTGCATAGTGTGAAGACGATTACTTCAAAAAGATACCTAACCATAGAATTCGTTCAGGGTCTGCCGAGATTTCAACCCGACCAACAAACCGTGAAATTTTATCAAGTATGATGGCGGAAGAATTCACAAAAATAATATTTTTTTCGTACAAAATTCCTAATTGCACGTGGATATGGGTGGTTAAATGATTTGCTTGCTATTTTAATGGTGGCACTTTACATCGCTATTTGGTATTTATGTTATTATTTGCGCTATATTCGACTTTTTGTGTATACTAGTCCAAATAACTCGAACACCGTCCACTTTCAGTTATAACAAAGTACTCTGTGCCGTCCACAGATTGTTACGATTGTTCGTAACGATCTGTGGAGTTTTTTTTTAAATCATAAAACACCATGTATAAATAGGGCGTTTGGACAAAACAACTACAAGAGTGCGGCTCATTTATGACATAGATAGATTAACGTCGGGTAATATGGCACACCATAAGCCTTTTTGTAAATAAATACGAAATTTTTGAGATCAAACAAGTATTTATTGGTTAAACCAGTCTTTTTAACTTAATTGTAATCAACAATTATAAATTTAAGGTTATATTAACTTCAGAACATAACTTAAATAAACTTTTTTTATCTTGAATAATCCTAAACATTTAACCGTAGTAGGACAATATGGCCTAAGGCCATATTCTATATATGCCAAACGTCTTAAAGTTGTTCGGGGTACTTTATACAGTTTAGAAGCTTATAGTGAGCCCATTTTCTTATTTCTATTTTCGTGGATTTTCCTCACAACACTATCTAGCCTAATATTAAGCAAAGTTTGTATATGGGATCTAGATAGCTGATATAATACTTTTTATTTTTGTAAATACATACTTTATAATACCACCCAGACAGAACAAACATCGATTCATCAAACAAATGTTAGTCCTCGGTGGGGACCGAACCCACGGCCACGCAGAAGGCAGAGCTACTTACTACCAACTGGCTGTAACGGTATGACCATGACACGACATGACCATCAGTATTTAAGCTATATGATGGTACCATCCTCTTTACAAAAAAGACCATAGTTTTCGTTCACTTGAATGAAACGTAATTTATTATGCAAACTTTCATAACTCATTCAATCCACAAACAGTTAGTCATGAGGGTGAATCTCATTTCTATTCAATTGAGAATGCTGAACATGTAAGCAAAAGATGATCGAATCATTTATTACATTGCAATTCACGTTTCATCAATATCAGCATCAGCTTGACGAAGTCTGTTGGGCACAGGCCAGTCCTATACATTTCCAAGAACTATTCTGAGCCCTCTCCATCCACCACATTTTACGTTTAATTGATCGAGTGAGCGAAGCGAACGAAGATTCTAGTTTCAACTTGGGCGATTTGGCATTTTATGTATGTATGTATGTATGTATGTATGTATGTATGTATGTATGTATGTATGTTTGTCTGGCCATATCTTTCGAACCGTTTATCCGATCTGCATGAAATTTGATAAGACGACAGCTTGTACTTGAGAAATTTACTGGTAAGTATATGAGTAAAATCGGATGAAGGGTTTTTAAGATATGGGGTTTTTTAAGGGGGCAAAAATAAAAAAAGTGACTTAAAAAAATCAAGTTACATGTCATACGAAAGGGCTTTGTTTGGACATTCCAAATCAATTTTTACTTTTTTTCTGGAACGCTCGGTTTTTGAGATAAAACAAAAAAGTTAAATTAAGATAACCAGCGACCCAAGAGCTCCCATCTCTAAGAGTTTCGTTGACATCAAGGTTTTTCTACTGGTCGGCCAGTTACTTTGCTTTTTCTTATTTTTTTTTCTTGAAATAAATTAAGGAAATACTCGGTTCTCATAAAATGGTGACAACGACCAGGTCTGATGATGGAGCCAAGGTCTGTTCAACGGAACTCTTCAATAAATAGGACAATAGAGTTGAAACTTGGTTACCGTACCAAGTTAGTAGGCGGTAGTCAGAAAAAAGTCCAAACATAATGTTTGGACTTGCCTTTGACTACCACCTTGTCAAATTTTTGGTGCGTACATCGGGTCGCATCACGAGATCTCAGTTCGGGGCGAACTACTAGTTTATTCTGTTTATTCTGAGGTTAAGCTTACGTTACTAACAAATTATCGCGGTTAGGTATTACGAACGTTCCAAATTCAAACCATAAGTGTTCCCAATTCACAGCCACACTATGTCGATGTCATCAGTTATAACATAAAACGCTCCCAATTTGAGTGTAATTTGCGGTCAGGCATGGGCTTGTAAATTCGAACAATACGGCGCAAACAATGGGTATTTTACAAGACGATTATCAATTTATTCATGTCAAGTATGAGTCGTATTGTCAGGGAATTAAGATGATGAAAAACGCTCATGTACCTCTCGCTCGCGCATTTCGACATTAAAGAAGATCACATTGCAAACAGTTTTGCAAAAATATCATTTTGATCCAAATAAGTTTTCCTATTCAAAAGTTTGCTTAACTAGTATTCGTACATAAGCAAACTTTTGAGTTGGAAAACAAGTTTGTATCAAAATTATATTTTTGTAGAACTGTGTGCAATGTGATTGCACTCAACATGCGATTGCTAGTTGCGATTTTTCATAAATAAGTTCAGTGATTTTATTACCTTTTCAATGTTGAAAAGTGCGAGCGAGAGGTACATTAGCAGTTTATATAGTATATATATATATTTATTTTTAACAGTTGACACATTGTAATCTTACTTACATAATGGTGTAAAGGATTGTGTGAGTAAATGTACAACCCACTACGTTATCCACAGATTACTAAGAATGAATAGGAATAATTGAAGTTTGAAGTTGTTGCGAAGCTAAGTTTTTTAATGAATATGAAGTAGTAAGTTGCAATAAAGAGTTGTTTTCAGATAGCGTGTGTATAACTTATTAAGGAAGGGAAAGGAAGATGGTACATAATATGATAATAATAGACACCAAGCTATTACGCAGAATAAATAATAGGACCGTTATTATTATTATTTTAATTAATGGCTATCAGGCAACGCGTATCCTCTACGCGTTGCCTGATAGCCATTGACACTCAATGAGCGCCAAAGATTTTGAACAGTTACTATTTTAAGCATACAACAGAAGGGATGAAAAACAAAACCAATTAATGGCAATGCTAAATTTACATAGAAATTCCGATGGAAAAACAAAGTTGGATAAATATTTAATATCCCTGGCGAATTTAACGCCCAGATGAAAACATGGCCAGTTATAGCTGGACGAAATGAATAATTTAAAAACTAGACATGAATTGCTGAAAGTGCACTTAAAAGTTAATTTTTATTTATTTATATTTAGAATGGTCATAGGCTTTTATTAGTTGAATTCTCACCCACAATATTTGTGGAAGTACTGGGAGCGATCCCGCTCCTATCCGATTCTGTTCATGATCCGATGTCCATCCGATGACCAATAGTTTTTTATATTCGAAATGTGCGCCATGCCAACTTTGCTCTGAAAAGGCTATGAAAAACATCGTGTGGATTTTTTTATCTGTATTCATAAACTTGCATCAGTACCTACGACTGCACTTCCTCCAAACTTATACGCCATGGCTATGTAATGTTTGTCCGTGCCTCTGACTGCTCTCCAAAGACAAAAACCTTAAGTAGAACCAACTATGTAATTACCAAAAGAGGTGATGTCTACCGTGCTGCGGATTAAGTGGTAAGCATAATATTAGAATTTGAAATTGATAAAACTGTTCCAATAATTATAAGAAGTGCACGGACGTCTTATCTGAAGAATTTTTAAGATAAAGACTTATATCTGAAAGTATATCAAATACATGGAATACTGATACAGTAGATATGACATGTACGCGACCGAAATGAAGAATTAAATGATAATCTTTTGATTCTTAGTTAGAATCTAATCTAAAATCGAATTTAGTTCGAATCTAGATTTGTATGAAATCTAGTCAATTTATACATCAAGGTAGTTGGAGACCTGAATATGCAAACAGCTTCGACAGATCAAAGTAGTAGGTATTCGACGACTTTGGCTCTTTGGTTGCCTCGCGCAGCGAGATTTTTTTCCTGATATTTCAACGGTAGTAGTAGAAATTTGCCGGTAAAGGCTCAAATGATCGGTTCGGCTCGGCTTGGTTCGGTTTTTGCTCGGCCCGGCCGGTAAACGCTCAAATGATCGGTTCGATTCGGCGTGACTCGGCTCAGCTCGGCTCGGCTCTACTTTCTTTACTTAATTTTAACGGGCGAGCTTAAAATGAACCTATTTTTGGGTGTAGTAGGATAGGTTGTTCAAAAAGATTTTTCAGATTGTGATACTTTTATTATTTTTCTTTAAAACACATACCAAATAGTTTATACACAAAAACATCGTTATTCAACTTACTGCTACCAAATAATTTTACGAAATCCGTCATACTATTTCCGTTAAACTTGTAATATAAATATGTTAAACAATACTCTCCACAAACTGAAGTCAAGTCATGTTGCAGTCTGTACCTATTGAAATTCCACTGTTTTGTTGTCCTGTTCAAGAAACTTCTATGATTTCCTATAGGTGGTCGTCCATAAGAATCAAAATACTGTCCAACTCCATTTGACTCTATGTGAATGGCTACCCAATGGGAGCCTGGCTCACTATCTGGATCCAAATTACTTATTATGAATGCAGGAGTATTAATATGTAAGGGTAACCTGTTTGCTGGATAAACATGCTTTTGCATCGAGGGATGTATGAAATGCAAATGTTTTTGAACTTCTAATGTGTTCATAGTTGTGGTATCTTCTATTTACAAATTAAGAATGTGAAACTAAATAAGCTGAACTTCTTTATAAAGGTAGAAATAAATAAAAGGATTGGATTATGTTTTAATGATTTTTTATTTCATATTTATAACTAGGTTTATACAAAGTCAACTTAACTACTATAGTCTACGGTTACATTACGATTCCTATCTATTTCAATAACATTGTCAAATTCTGCATAAACAATACAATTTATTGTTTGAGTAAGTGTAGATTCAAATCGAACCTCTAATCTAACACTACCATGTTTTATAAGGTTCCAATGGGTATTTGAATTTGAGCTGAGATCAGCTGTTAGATCAAATGCTAACAAACAGTATCCTTTTGCATATTGTTCCCTAGATATCCCATTACCTTCATTGAGAAAATGTATACCTGTCCCTGAAAATAGTGTATGATAGGCTGCAGTAAAAATATTACTATCAAACGATGGCTGTAAAGCTTTTGAAGGTATTTGCTGCCCATCAATGTACAAACAAAATGTATTCAAATCATAGTTTTCAAAATTAAATGGATTTTTAGTCAAACTTCCATTAAATGCGGCATTGTTTACAAAACCAATTATACATCTTTTAGGGACTTGTCCCAGAAAAATATTATCGAGAGTTTTGCCCTGAATACCTGAAGGTATGGTTAACACTTTGACTTCCGCTCGAGTAATAGGATATTTTGCAGTTGTAGAGGCTAACACTTTTTGATGGGCTAGTAAAACAGTTGGATTGATTCGTGCTCTACGAACAATAAGGGTTGCATCTGTAATGCATACTTTAAATTTTAAATCTGTTGAAGGAGCCATAAGACTAAATGTGTCTCTGGAGCGAACTAGTTTAACACTCATTTCAACCCCGTTAATTAAAAACTTTTCCTGGTTAAATATATCACCATGAAGATGACCAATCATTTCTATTTCTTTGCTTTCACATGCTAGTTGTTGCCTTTTAGTAAATCCTTCGTTTTTTTCATCGGTTGAATTCATTTTTTCAGCTGTATCTTGATACCAAAGAGCACAAGTCAAATGAGAATCTTTGGCTGCAGGAGCATAGTTCAACAAAGTTTCTATGTAAGCACGATAGGCATATGTATTGTTTGGTGGTGATACAAGCTTCTGATTCAAATAAACATCTAGTTGACTGAAGAGTGAATGAAGCCAATTATTAACTGGGGCTACAATACTTGATGCAGCTATTTTGGTTGAATCCTGATTGAATATTTTAGCTTTTATATGTATCAACGTGTGGGATAAATCTATATAATCATCCCCTGTTCCCGGTATTTGAAACTCTATGGGGCCATCGTCAGCAAGTGATGAAATGGGTTTGTAGTGTATCCATAACCCACTTTCTATGCTGGTTTGTGTGGATGGTAAAGCGAATAAATCCAACTCTGATTTTATACACTCACAAGAATGACTATGTAAAAACGACATGTTTATTTTATTTTATGAAAATATATCTTTTAAATTGTTGGCTTTTGATTTTTTTGTAGCTTTCACTTTGGCGGTCGGTGTTAGACTGTTGGAAGATAGCCGTTTCCTTTTTGTTGTATATCCTGAGCCAGACATATTTAATCTATCTATTTTACTATCTGCTTTCCTCTTCAGATTTGAACTTGCTTCTTTAAGTCTAGATTTTATTGAATCCTCCATTGGTCGAGCACTAACCATGTCTGATAAAAGACCAACACCAGCGTTTAAAGCTTCTTTACCTATAACTTTAGCACCACTAGAGAGTAATGGTAGAACAGATCTAAACAGTCCACCTAAGAAACTGCCAATGCCATGACCACGCTGATACGGTGCTCCTTTATAAATCACTCCAATTCCCGAACCAGCTTGATGTGAGTAATAATGTTCATATGGACAAGTTATATTACGAGAGTACATTATTATGTTTTTCTGAAATGAAGCTTTACACACAGTGTTCCAAACTGGAATGGTATTTTTTGACCCGTACCGGATCTTATATCTACTTCAATAGTATCAAACTCTCTACGCATAACAGGTAAATAGTGTGGAGGTGAAAAAACATGCATTTTATTTGCTCCGTAAATATACTTTGCGGGGTCCAATGGTATAATTCTTAGTAAAGGTGTCATCACATCCCCCACTATCTGAGGTTCGATAATATCACAATAAACAAATAATTGATACGGTAGCCCTAAATGTAAATTGGCTGGACATTTACCTAAACCATTCATCACAAGATTTCTGTTCGGTTCAAAGCCGAGTTGTATACCTAACTTAGGTGACAATGTCAATGATTTAATAGATTCATCCATAATAGCAGCAGACACAAACTTTGATATTTCATCATATCGAAATTTAACTTTCTCCTTTATATTATTCACTGCTGTTAAAATATGATTAATATTATCATAATTTGTTGCCGGGATATGTGTTTTATAATACACCAGTGAAGGTTTTTCTTCGTTTGGCATTAACATCAATTTCGATATGTAAATTATATTTTCATGCTCTTGTACAGTATACATTGTGCAAGGGTATTGAAATTCAACAACTCCAACTGACCATTCTCCTTCAAGTTTTATAGATTTTGGTAACTTTGTTGAAAATCGTGTAGTCATATTGTCTGGAAAGTATTCCATGGAACTATTACTAAGTAATGTTAAATAAAAACTTTCTTTTATCATATTTCTTTCAATTCAGAAACTGAAATCCAACTATTAAATTTATCTGGATAACCTTTCCACTTCACTAACACTTGCTTTCTGCTACCAGAATAACGTGAACTAATAATTTTATCTATTTTATACTTAGAGGTGGGGTCATAAGACACTTTCTGTAATTCCTTTTCATAAAACGTTCCAACTATAGCTTCGTGTTTTAAATCTTCTAGCGAGTACACAACCAATGGAGATCGTTCTATAATTGAAGTTATCATAAATATTTCATCACTCCAGTTGGATTCATAACCTTTTTGAAATACATGCTTATACTTCGTTATTCTTACATAGTCACCAATGCGAAGTTTTGGCAAAGCTGTACGTGTGATACTTTGACCATTTTTTCTATCATACAAGTTATTCCATACAGTCATTATATTATTCGTGCTTACATCACAAGGGGACATCTTGATACTTGAATGATAGCTATGATTATACGCATATATTAAGTCTTGTAAAATATCAATGTATTTATACGTATTTTTATGGGTGAAATAGCGCCACATTCTCATTTTGAGTGTCCTTTGAAATCTTTCAACAATGCTGGCTTTAATATCAGGGTTATTTGTTGTGTAGTAATTAATATTTTTTGACTTAAATAATCTTTGAACATCTTTTGAAACAAACTCAGTTCCTTTATCAGATTGTATATGAGTTGGTGTTGTATTAGCTTCATTAAATATGCTGTTAAAACATGTTTTAATAGTTTCAGAATTTTTACTTTTCATGGGTCGGGCGTATGCATATTTGGTAAAGACATCAATAACACAAAGAATGTAATTAAAACCATTGTTATATTTTGAGTAAGTTCTCATATCACTTAAGTCAGCTTGCCAAAGTTCATTAAGATTTGACAAGACATATTTGTTTCGTGGAAATTTTCTGTAAACCGGTTTATGTAGTGTATAGGTTTCTTGTGATTGTAACCATTTTTTCACATCTTCTTTATTCATTTTACCTTTCATAGCTTTAGCTAGTTTATCAATACTAGCATACCCAGCGGGGTGTGATGGGTTATAGTAGATATTGTTGATTTCTAGTAAGGACTCCATTTTTCCCAATCAATTTTCTGTCGGACTCTTCGAGAAACTGGTGTTGAAAACACCTCCTCCACCTCCCTTGGTGGTGTGTATTCTTTATATTCGCTGACCTGAAGCTGATTCATATAATCGAGTATTTTTGGATTTCCAATATAAATAAGTGGTATTTTAATATGTTTCAATGCTTGTGCAAATTTTTGCCATCCTATTGGATCATTTTTTTTGAGTGGTCTCAAAGAATCATTTACTAAGTCTATAATATTACTTCCAGGAATTTTTTCTTTGACTACAGTGATTGTACCATCATCATCCCAGTCAATTATATTTTTATTCGAAGATATCAAGTATAATAATCGCTCACCCTTCTTTATATATGTTTTAGGTATCAAGCTGAGTATATGCTTAGGAGAGTAAATCGATTTTCTTTTCAAACTAGAAATTGCTCCCTGTTCATCGTTTTCAATGGGTGTCTGATCAGCAACTACTTCTTTTTCATCAATATTTTTGTTTTTAATATCCACCATACCATTATCTGCTACTTCATCCCCTCTTTCTGTTTTCAGAATATTATTAACTAAAGATATTTCAAGAGGTTTACGTTCTTCTTCGGAAAAATGTAAGTATCGTTGCAATATTTGTAAATATAGCATACATTTTTTTCTATCTTCCATGTCACTTTTCAAAATGTTTTGCATTTCAGCGTCTAATCGTGACATAGGGTTATGAACAGAATCATTTTGTTTCAGTTTTTCAATAGAACTTGGATCAATCAATAACATTTTTTTAGCATGTTCCATTTTTTCAAACAATAGTACCAACCAATCCACTTAAAATTGATCCCAATATTAAAGGTAAAAAAGATCCACCAGTTTGAACTATCAAACGTTTCCGAACTTGCTTAGTACTTTTTCGCACTAGTTTACGAAGTAGATCTTTGTATTTTTTTAACTTTTTCTTTGCTTTTTTTTCAAGAGGTACTTTACCCTTTAAAACGTTATGAATGCATTCACAAATGCAATTAATTTCTTCTTCATCACATGATTTTAAAAGTGCTTTCTGATATTTTGGTTTAAGTGTATGTAAAGCACTAAGTAAATCTTTATGCGTCTGTAGGCTTTGATGCATTATTTATGAATGACAGGAATTTGATGATTCTTGGCATATTTAAATAATTTCGTTGGAATATAAACAATGCAATATCCATCTGAAGGAAATACATTAGTTTTAAAACGACACAAATCGCTAGTGTCTTGTTTTAAATCTATCATCAAATATCCATGAGCCTCTTTAGTTGCATCCTTGTATGAGTCTTCCATAAACTTTGTATTTTCTGGTGAAACTTGTCGTGCTAAATATTTAATTTGAGTTTTATCACGAGGATTCTTAAAATAAATTATATAACCAGAGTTCAAAGATATATCTCTTTGACCCTTACCTTGATGAAATAAGTTTTGTGTTATATAAAAAACACTCAAGTTTCTATGATGACTACCTTTTGTAAATATATCAACAATGCGTCCATCGGATTCTCTCATGAGATCATCAATGATTACTAGCTGAGGTTCCTTTCCATCGAACATACTGAGATCTGGTATTCCTTGGCAATAGTTTATATTTTTCAGGTTATACAATGGTTGCATTTCATCAAAACACCAGGTTATTTGAGTAAATTCAACACTACAAACTTCTTTCACAAACTTTGTAAAATTTGTTACGAAATTAGATTTCCCACAACCGCTTGGACCAGCCACTATTGCCGTAAATGGATGAATAAAATGAAACATTATTAATGTTTGTGTTGATTGTGAGAGGATCGGAAAAATAATGAAACAAATGTTCAAATATCAATTATTTATATTTATTTTAATATAAGATGGCATATTATATACACATTACAAAAATCATTAATATAGCTATCATCGTCTAGTTAACATGACAACATTACAAATATATTACATTACAATTTTTCTTCTTAACACACACTTAAAACAATAAACTTATCAATAACATCGAATGCTTAATGATTTAGTTTAAACAAGTTTGTCTAAAATACAATAGATACCTTATCCTAATTTGAAATGACCCCAAGCTAATGTGTCTACATTATTTGGTAAAATAAACCTTTTGCTATCATTGTAGGATAGACATATTTTGTTAACTTGTTGAGTAAATATTTTATGTTTCAGTGATTTGAATAAAACCATAGTACCATATTGTATATTTTTTTCGAATAGACATGACCTGTAATTTTCCATTTTCATATTTTTCGTAACACATTTTTTTACACCTTTAGCTTTTGATACAAATTTACTTTCGACATCCAACGCATACATTTTAGATCTTAATCCAACAAATTCACGAAATATTTTTCCATTATTTTCATCTTTAAAAAACCCCAGCTTTTTTTTGTTTAATTTCGGATACCCAAAAATGTTGTCATCCGGGTAATCAGATGTATCAAACTTTGAAGAGAGATCTGGTTTGATGTCTTCGTAAAAGTTATTTGTGAAAACATGATATATCAAACTATCAGTATCAGTGTAAAGTAGCTTAATGTTATTGTTAAACTTCTTAAGCATAAAGTTGTAGTGAAAGTCATACATTAAAGTTTTTGAAATATCTAAGATGCAAAAACCTAAGTAAATTGGTTTGTTATGAAACAATTTAATTTTTTTTAACTGAACTGCAACTAGATTCTCTCCAAATGTGGATGAACTATGAAATTCTGGTTTTGCCACCAGATCTTGTGCACCAAGAACTTTACCTCTATTTTCCCAGTGCGTTAATAGTTTAACGTTGACCCTTTTTTCAATATTTTCCATTGTCTTTCCAAATACGGAATTATTCATTAACTTGTAAAAATCTTTTTCGAATTCTGATTTTGCCGATGTTCTCAAAGTTGTGTTTAAATCTATGTAATGCTTTAACCAAGGACGTTGTTTGAATTTTAAAATCCTATGAACTTTTGTTAACTTCATACCCATCGCAATGCATTGTTTCAAATTTCTATAATGAATTTTGTATTTAGTTTTATTGTTCAGGTTTGGCACCAATTTGATATCTTTGGAATCTCCAATTTGGATATTTTCAGGGCACAAAGGTAAATCAGAATGCAAATCATGAAGTTCGACAGGGTACTCTAAATCTACCTCTAAAATAAAACCGTATTCTGCATTTTCAGACACATCAAAACTAGTATCAACATTTACCCATTCAAAACCACCAACTGGAAGACATTGAGACATTGCCCAACCGTAAAGATTATTTGCATCTAAATAAGTCAAGTATGATTTTAATTTATCTTTATCATAATCTTCCATGAATTCATTATTAGCTTTTGCATAGCGGTTACTACACTGTGATACACCACCCCGTATACCGGCCCTAATAAAAGAAACCTTCTCAATATCAGTTAATAGTTCTAACTCTATTTGAGTGTATTTTAACATAGCATCCCAACTTAACCCAGGTGCTGTGTAGTAATGTGCAGGATCCAAGTGATATGTTTTTAAGCATAAAGTTCTAAAGCTTTCGAAAACATCCGTCAACAATAAAACATCAGTTTTGAGATATAGATCAGAGTAATCTAGCATAGTACGACAATGGAAGTGCTGCCAAATATCTTTGGCATGATTATAATCAGCATCTGATACATGAGAATCAGATAATGTGCTATAAAATTCATCTTGGCTAGGTAGCGTTGTTTTTTTCAAACTATCTTCAGATGTCATAAATTCATAAGGGTAAATACCTTTCCTTCGAAGACGATTAAAATCTTCATTGCGCGGAAAATTAAGTTTTAAAGCTTTAAATTGATCATTGCATAAGTTTTTTGCTAGCTGATCGAGACTGCAAGACATAAATTTTAAGGAATCTACAAATCGCAAACTAACTTTATGATTATTAATATTGATAGTTTTTGAAAATGAAATATATTTTTCTTTAGTCTGAGGGATAACATCAATTTCACCTTCAACAAAATTTAAAGCGTGAACAATAAAATGAGCATCATAATTGCTCAGGTTATGAAAGAAAACAGGAATATGACGTAATGATCGAAACTTGGTTGCGCATACTTCATGTGCAACACCTCGAAATTGACCAGTTTGCCAATCATGATCGATTTTGTCATCACCATCTAAATTACTTTCACAAATGTGACATATCACCGCATTTAAAATTTCATTTTCCTCATAAACCGTCAGTGGCTTAGGAGGAACTTGAAAGCTATTTTTCCTACATATTTTTTTTAAATCTTCATGCAAACGATTCATGCATTCTTGAGCACAATTTTTTCCGCTATAAGCCTCATATTTTGATAAGTTATCATCATATGAACATTTGATATAATAGCCAAAACTATATGGTTCATGTTCATGAGTATTGCTTGTATAAGGCTTAGATGGATTGTTAAAACATGATTTAATCGGACTTAGAAAAGCTTCAAAATCAGCATATATGACAAAAGGTATTTTTAACTTCCTGTTGTATTTATCAAATTTTAATTTATCATTGGATGTTGGTCGACCATACCAATCCTTTGACGTTTTGTCACCATTTGGTAATTCTGTGACAATGTGAGCACAGTCATGTTTTTGATGGTCAATTAATCTTTGTTGTGTAGGAAAGTGTAATAAACATCCATCACAAATATGAACTGCGTGCTCATGATTGGAAATTTGTTTGCTTACGAGACGTGACATGTTTTTAATGTGACAATAATGATTGTTTGCTCCGTTAGAGATCAGTAATAAATTAACGTGTACATCTTTGCGAGATTTTGTTAAAAATAACGGTCCAACCACACTATGACACTTTTTGTCTCTGTTAAACTCTAAACCAAACACGTTGATGCTAATATTATTCAGTTCTTCTACTTTTGATATATCAGATAACTTTACAGGAAAACGTACTCCATCAAATTTTAATTTGTTGGAATTCACAGTGTAAGATGTTACTCGATCCGCATTTTTGTTTACTGGGTACAAAGCAGAGAGCAATGCCCACTTAAAACATAAATTGTCAGCATTTTTAACGTTAACTATTGCTTTTTTTGTTCGAATGTCCTTTGGTAACTCAATGTATGAAGTACCACGTAGTGGATTAAACTTATTTACATTCATATCAATTGCTCTTAATTCTTTAAGGCTCCAACCACTGTCTTTTTTCTCAAAAGTACTGATTTTACTTGCCAGAGTGTTACACAAAGATGAAAACAAAATATTTAGATCATCCCCTCGAAAAACTATGTAATTATACGTTTGGAAATCAAATGTTTGAAATGAATCGTCTTTAGTTTGTTGGATGAAATCAGCGTGCAGAACAAAGTTGACTTTGAAAATAGTATGCTGTTGTATTGATTCTTCGATTAATAAGAAAATATCATTTTTTATAGAATTCATGAATAATTCTGGTGTTTGAAAGTTTTTTGATGTATGATGATCATTCTTACTATGAATTTTATAAGAAATTATTCTTTGACCAAAGGCTGATTCTACGATTGATACATTTTTTAAAGAGTTGTGAACTTTTTCAAGTTTTATTTTATGAAGATTACTTTTTAAATGATTTGAAAAATACCTTTTTTTAACTAAAACATGACATGTACTACATGTCATCATAACAGCATCACCTTCCATGGAACTAGGATATTCACCTTCATTGTCATTGATATATTCATTGCTGGGTCCTGCCATACTAGAAGAGAATCCATCTTCATATCGTGCTCGTTTCACTTTGATGTTAGCACTTTCAGTATTATGCTTTCTCTTTTGTGCTCCTCCAACTTGTTTTCTAAAACAATAAGAAAGCGTTATGAGACACAATCCTGAATGAAATCAAATATACATTATAAGTGATGGGATCACTACGAGTATTACTTACATCAAATTGTTTTCAACGACGGTACATTCATTATACAATTCTTCATCGTATTGATCTTCTAATAACATACAATTTTCTTCATAAGCGCAGAGATTGTATAGATCCTCGTTGTATTCATCTTCAAACACCATACAGTTATCTAGCTTTTCGCATAACTCTTCTTCAGAATTCGTATTGAAAAATACACTATCACGTTCCACAATTTTATTTGCCATTTTGTTCAAGAGATGCTACGGTTAAAGGTTTAAAACTGAACTAATGCTACAGGGATGTCTGTATGAACTATATAAAGGAACAACAGTTACAAACTTAATTATATAATGAGTACTACTATACTGTTGTAAATGACCTAAATTACATACGCACTAATTGTTAAAATGATATTTTTTACATGTTGGTACTGTTACAATTTCTTTAGTCACATTAAAAATTATTTTTTTTGCACTCTCATAGTTCTGATTGCCTTCATTAGCAAAATACTTAATTCGATAGCTTGCATGCTTCCATTGTTCATTTGATGCAACTTTACTAATTTTTTTCATATTGAAAACTTCAATTTTTATCATGTAATCTGAGCGAGGGCCATCATCTTCATTTGTAGATAAAAAAATATTTCCACCTTCTCGGTGAGCATGAGAAACTGTGGATGACAACTTTTTCTTCTTTGTTTTTGAGACTTCGAACAATGCGTCTAAGCTTTCACTTGATGGTTTTTCTTTTTAATAAATTTTGAGGCAATCGATCTTTTACAATTTTAAGCTCCTGTGTATCATCATCTGAACAAGCATAAGAATATTGTTTGAATGTATTTTCTTCCTCGATATTGAATGAGTTCTGCAAATAATAATTTAAAATATTTAAGTGTTTGAATCTATAAATGTGATATATTTTTATATCATACCAATTATAATAATACATTGAAAATAACTTACCTCCATTGTCTCTGTAGATCACTTTAAACACACAACTCACTGGATTCAATCGGAAGCCTTACGATGCACAAGCTAGGGAATATTAACAATTTTTAAAAATGTACAGCTTATATACCCAACATTTCAATACAATCAAGACCATTAGTAATCACTTCCAGCAAAGTCCAAATGAGATAGAACTAGTTATCACTTTCACATTCCTTACCTAAATTGATAAAATAATTAATTAATGTAATGCGGTTATACCCATTAATAATCACTTCAAACGAAGTCCAAATGAGATAGTACTAGTTATCTCTTAAAATTCCTTACCTAAATCGATAAAATAATGAATGTGGTTGTGTAACCAATTCTAGAGAACTAGATGTTTATTTGAATCAGAAGCTTGTATCACCACCAAACAATACATATGCCTATCGTGCTTACATAGAAACTTTGTTGAACTATGCTCCTGCAGCCAAAGATTCTCATTTGACTTGTGCTCTTTGGTATCAAGATACAGCTGAAAAAATGAATTCAACCGATGAAAAAAACGAAGGATTTACTAAAAGGCAACAACTAGCATGTGAAAGCAAAGAAATAGAAATGATTGGTCATCTTCATGGTGATATATTTAACCAGGAAAAGTTTTTAATTAACGGGGTTGAAATGAGTGTTAAACTAGTTCGCTCCAGAGACACATTTAGTCTTATGGCTCCTTCAACAGATTTAAAATTTAAAGTATGCATTACAGATGCAACCCTTATTGTTCGTAGAGCACGAATCAATCCAACTGTT
The DNA here is from genome assembly GCA_932294275.1 of Chloroclysta siterata. Taxonomy (NCBI): domain Eukaryota; kingdom Metazoa; phylum Arthropoda; class Insecta; order Lepidoptera; family Geometridae; genus Chloroclysta; species Chloroclysta siterata. The sequence continues at coordinate 11,415,422 of OW028598.1, forward strand.
TTACTAGCCCATCAAAAAGTGTTAGCCTCTACAACTGCAAAATATCCTATTACTCGAGCGGAAGTCAAAGTGTTAACCATACCTTCAGGTATTCAGGGCAAAACTCTCGATAATATTTTTCTGGGACAAGTCCCTAAAAGATGTATAATTGGTTTTGTAAACAATGCCGCATTTAATGGAAGTTTGACTAAAAATCCATTTAATTTTGAAAACTATGATTTGAATACATTTTGTTTGTACATTGATGGGCAGCAAATACCTTCAAAAGCTTTACAGCCATCGTTTGATAGTAATATTTTTACTGCAGCCTATCATACACTATTTTCAGGGACAGGTATACATTTTCTCAATGAAGGTAATGGGATATCTAGGGAACAATATGCAAAAGGATACTGTTTGTTAGCATTTGATCTAACAGCTGATCTCAGCTCAAATTCAAATACCCATTGGAACCTTATAAAACATGGTAGTGTTAGGTTAGAGGTTCGATTTGAATCTACACTTACTCAAACAATAAATTGTATTGTTTATGCAGAATTTGACAATGTTATTGAAATAGATAGGAATCGTAATGTAACCGTAGACTATAGTAGTTAAGTTGACTTTGTATAAACCTAGTTATAAATATGAAATAAAAAATCATTAAAACATAATCCAATCCTTTTATTTATTTCTACCTTTATAAAGAAGTTCAGCTTATTTAGTTTCACATTCTTAATTTGTAAATAGAAGATACCACAACGATGAACACATTAGAAGTTCAAAAACATTTGCATTTCATACATCCCTCGATGCAAAAGCATGTTTATCCAGCAAACAGGTTACCCTTACATATTAATACTCCTGCATTCATAATAAGTAATTTGGATCCAGATAGTGAGCCAGGCTCCCATTGGGTAGCCATTCACATAGAGTCAAATGGAGTTGGACAGTATTTTGATTCTTATGGACGACCACCTATAGGAAATCATAGAAGTTTCTTGAACAGGACAACAAAACAGTGGAATTTCAATAGGTACAGACTGCAACATGACTTGACTTCAGTTTGTGGAGAGTATTGTTTAACATATTTATATTACAAGTTTAACGGAAATAGTATGACGGATTTCGTAAAATTATTTGGTAGCAGTAAGTTGAATAACGATGTTTTTGTGTATAAACTATTTGGTATGTGTTTTAAAGAAAAATAATAAAAGTATCACAATCTGAAAAAACTTTTTGAACAACCTATCCTACTACACCCAAAAATAGGTTCATTTTAAGCTCGCCCGTTAAAATTAAGTAAAGAAAGTAGAGCCGAGCCGAGCTGAGCCGAGTCACGCCGAATCGAACCGATCATTTGAGCGTTTACCGGCCGGGCCGAGCAAAAACCGAACCAAGCCGAGCCGAACCGATCATTTGAGCCTTTACCGGCAAATTTCTACTACTACCGTTGAAATATCAGGAAAAAAATCTCGCTGCGCGAGGCAACCAAAGAGCCAAAGTCGTCGAATACCTACTACTGATCAAGACCGATGAAACAGGTCCAAAAGGTTAAAATAAATACATACGGTTTTTTTTTATTCAAAGAATGTATAACTTTGTTTTAAAGATCACGTAAAAGGTACAATACGTTGCTTGCTACACTGACACAAATTGAAATAAAACTGCATTTTTTTTTTTTTATACAACCAGCTGATGGAACAAGCAGATGGCCCACCTGATGTTAAGTGGTAACCATCACCTATAACAAAGCATTGCCTCGTAAGTCACGCACGATAGGAACGTGCCCTACGATGCACTGCCCTGCGTCCATCAACTTGAGGCATACAGATGTTAAGCCTCATGTGCCTGTAATTACACCGGCAACCACACTCTTCAAACCGAAACACAGCATTGCTGCTTGGCGGTAGAAAAAGGTGTGGTGGTAGTACTTCCCCGGACGAGCTCTTCACAAAGAGCTCTACTACTCTTATTCTTGTGCATCGAGAGATAACAAATTTTACGATAAGAAAAACCAAGCTAATTTGAAGTATGATGTAGGTACCTAATGATAGTATGAACTTGTACCTGTGAAAAAAGATGGTAGGCGTACTTCAAACTTACAGGTGTAATTTGGAAAAAAGATGCATCTAACTGTAATGAATAAAAATTAATAAATGTCTATTGAATAAAAACATAACAGACGTGGTGATAAAAAAGCTGTCAACCCCGAAAAAAATAAAATTAGACTTGGTGTCTACTAATACTTATATGCGAAAGTTACAATAATGTTTGGATGTATGGTAGTTTGTGGTTCAACCTCTGAACCGATCGGGAACTTGAACCAATAGGTAATAGTTCATAACCTGGATTAGCATATGTTGCTTTTTAGAAAATATGAACGAGCTCAGTAAAAGGAAAACGCCTTAAATAATAATGTTAGTAAACGAGAAGTAATACGAGAGCGAACTCCCGGGCAGCTAGTGGAGAACAATTTTCGATGACCCGAAATCATTCTAAGCCTTTGCATTCTGCTCCTAAGCATTGTGTTGAAGAAGTTACAAAGTTTGCGTAAACAGAGGATGAACCTAGGCATAGCAGTCAGGGCCGGGTCGGTGTCGTCTCACTGCAGAGCCGCGTCCGTCCGAGGCTCAGTCGCGCCGCGCGCACCGCTGCCGCCAGTCCCGCGCCAACACCCTTATCAATACAATCCCGCATCCGATCGATCCGCACGTTTCGTCTGTGATAAGCGCTGCGTGACTGTGTAGTGTTGTGATGAGCTTGTGATAGACATTGGATAAGAAAAGTTCGCAAGTTGTAAGTTTACTTAAGTATATTATTTTTTCAATAAAAGAAACAAAATTCCAAAATTTTATAAAATGAAATTAAAAGAGAGATTTTTTTAAAAACTATGTAAAAACGTAGCAAAATTCTAAAACATCACTGTAAAATCTGTATTGCAATTTTTTAAATTTCGAATCAAAGGATAAAATAAAGATCAGCACTATTTATTCTACTAAATTCCGTGCTTAAAATTTACAGGGATGGAAAATGGTAAACTTTTTCTCGAATTCAGAGAAAACTTTCACTAACATAGACCCCGCTAATGTTGTTTAAATGCAAATAAAACAAAAAGTAGATGTTAATCACTAAACTAGGCCAAAAGATACGCTTTGAAATGTTCAATAGATGTTCAACTTACCTTTTATAGTACAAGGTGGTGTTAAAAATACAATCAATTTATTTTTTGGTAGGCTATGAATGACGGTACAACATTTGAATTCAGAGTTTATCAAAAACGATTCAATTATTTACCAATCTTACTGTGTGATTTTAGCCATAATTTAAACTCAATAAAAAAACCGATCAAGTCTTTGCAGGTAAAAAATGGGTTTTATCTAAATTTCTAATAATAGATACCTTACATAGTACACAGGGGTTTTTGTAGAACCAGAATTATGAATAACCTACCTAAATAAGTACATGAATCTAAACGTAAATAGATTATTATATAAGTATATCTAAGCTGCAACATCAGTAAATCTAACAGAATAGAATACTTAAAATCTTAGTAGAACCAACGAATGGTAAGTATAATTTAAACTTAGACACGAACATAAAAGAGCCGAAATAAAAGAAAGCAGCTGCTACTAATGAAATAAACATGGTTATATTTGAAGATTCGAACACTTGAAGGGTTTACAAGGCCAGATACTAAAAATAAAAAGCAAACGAAAGATGCAAATAAAACTAATGACGATACTTTGAATGTTAGCATTCAAAATCATTGCCTGGTACTAAACGCCTCACTACCAATCCAAAGCCTCATTTTATTATTACCTATGACCGATTCGGATAATAGCCTTTTTATGACGTTATGTCATAAAGGTAAGTAAGTTTATCTTCTATATTCTATAAAAAATATGAGTATAATTTCAGTTATCTAGTTCCCATAAAAAAATTAATTAGTTTTGGGGCTGGAGGTTTCTGTGTGAAATGAACATAATAAAATACACAATTAGTTTTCTGTCTGATATGTGTCCAACGGGTGTGATTATACTATAAATCAGTATAAAAAAAAGCATCTAAATATTATACTGTTTTCCTTAATAAAAGCTGTGCTTAGTTTGGAGCTAGATAGTGCTGTGTAGAATGACCACCAATATTATTTAATACTAGCGGCCTGTCCCAGCTTCGCATGGGTGGTCATAAATTTTTTGAACATTTTAGGATAAACTTAGACCGTGGGTTCGAGCCTCGCATCTACTTATTTCATACATTTGCACGCGCTTCTCCTTGAGTGAGTGAAATCGCACCCCGCGCGTGAACCGTGGACATTTTTAATTTCGTCATATCTTTTGAATGGAATGTCCGATTTGAAAAATTTAAGAAGTAATCTATAGGTATTGAAACCGTCTTAATTATGAAATGATTTAATTGGATAAGGATTAATACCAAGGTACAAATAAAGACCCTTTTCTAGCGGCGGCATTTCAATTATTTTTTTATAATAAAAGAACACTTATTGTGACATAACTATAATAGTTAGACATATGCTGTCGCGACATTTTTTGTAGATGATAACGTGTTCTACAAAATCGTAGTACATTATTTTGTTCTATCTTCAATAGTTTTCGCAGCGCACGCGATGTAAGGTTTTTTGTTTTCCACCTTGGGTTACATTATTGAAGTTTTAGTAAGGATCCCTGATTTTTTTGAAAATATTATATAGCCTATGTTACTCAGGGATAATGTAGCATTCTAATGGTGAAAGAATTTTTGAAATCGGACCAGTAGTTTTTGAGCCTATTCGTTACATACAAAAATACAAAAATACAAAGTTTACCTCTTTATAATATTAGTGTAGATTTATTTATTTATTACTATTGAATATATTTTTTATTTTATTTGTACGAATGTTATACCCGTATTCAAACGTCCCTATATAATGTATGATGGAAGTAGTACCTAGCATATAGGCATTGTCAAAGTCAAAGTCAAAAGGTATTTATTAAATTGAATCAAAAGGATCACTTTGAAACGCGATTCCACAATGCCAGTTCCACGCGACCAATCCTAGAAGATTGAGTTCGCCTCATCAAGAATCAAGATCAGATTGGCGCACATCAGCGAGTACATTTACGTTAGACGCCTAACGACCCCCGCCTGCTTCAAGAGTTTATTATAAACACTCTGGGATGACCGCGATTGCTTTTACCGAGAATCATCTGCGCTGCGGCAGATGTGTGATAGGAAATCTTCGTACGTAGGATGGTTTCATTAATAAACGTTATCTGGCTGTTCGTTCAAGCACAAGAGTCAGTGACTTTGAAGATTTATTGGACTGTGAAGATGATAAGTTTCAATTTTATTAATTTTCAGCTCATGTTAGCGTTCAACTGCTTTATTGTAATAATAACCTAGAATTTTGTGAAACGTAGACCGGATTGGACAAAATCCTTGAAACACTAGCACTTATCCGAGGTCGTATTTGTGTTATTAAGAACAAGACAAATCGACATTTTCAATGCATCGAATTAATGTGCCTAAATTAAAAGTTTAAGCAGACAAACGATAATTTTATTCAAGAGCGGCATCTTCATACATGTTTGCCAAATTTTACGATTTGTTTGTATTACTACAACAAATATAAGCGCTAAATATGTTTAATCTTGACGTTCCTTTCTCTCGTCAAGTCAACAATACATTTGAAAAAAAAAATGTTCTTTTATCTAAATATTCTCGTATAATCGTGTACTTACATAAAAAAACTTAATTGAGAGATATTGCTTACAGACACATTAATGTTAACTTTTCTATCATTTATCATTACTTATAGAAGCTGCCTATTTTCATACAATTAAAAAAAAATAGTTTTTATAATAATAAATGTAATATGATTATATAATGCCTTTTATTCAGGCATTTTTATTATGTTTTAGCTTTAACTACCGCTAAATCTAATATCTGGCTGTGTGCCTCTTTGGACAAACGGCCAATAAAAACAGTTACTTGTCAATAAATGCAAGAGGACCTACCTAAAGGTCTCAGAGTACGGCTGTTAATCTCTTTATACTTAATAGAACAGAGCTCATTGAGTGCGTCCGCAATGGTGTGGACCGCACATCTGTGACCTGGATGCCACCAGACCGTCTCATATCAACATTGCCTTCATAATTAACCATCAGACATAATGCTTCCGAAGAACATTTAGTGAAAGACTTCGAAATAATCCATTATGAGATTAAGTGGATTATCAAGATATTCTAAGACCGATTTCGCTAATTCTTTTTTTGTTGTGTTTGTTATTGTCAAGGGAAGGTTCTTATGAAAGAAAAAAAAAATTGCGCGGTAAATTAGAAAATTTAAGAATACTTAACTACCATATAAAATTATTTATAATCTAATCTAAGCGCTTCGGACAAGACGTTTGACATATAATTGACAACACCAATTACAATTGATTGGTGTGTTATACCAATTCGAATTCAATATTCATAGTTAAGACAGGACGTCTGTCGGGTTAGCTAGTAACTAATAAAAATATGTTATAGACGCCTGTGCAAAAGCGTTCATGAATTTATGGATTTATGCAGAACGGTCTTAGCAAAACTCTTTCAGTATGTTTTATGTCGCTGAGAATCCAAAGACATGTCAGTATTACTAAATTATGATAATTGTAATTGTGATAGCACTTGCAATAACATTACGCATATCAGTTTATTGCTGTATATTCCTATCGAGAGGTTGTTGTTACAAAATAAACCTTCTACTTTTACCTTGCATAGCAATCTATTGAGAAGGTACTCATAACTGGAGTGAGAATGGGAGAGACTCAACTTTATTGGTTAATTCCGTAAACCTGCAACTTACTTTCTTGCAAGACTGCCACTTAGCGCTGTCATGAATTTTTATCTTGCTTACTGCTGTTTTAACCAAATAAATAAAGTGTACCAATTATCAAAAAAACTTATTCGAGCCTAATTACAAATTTACGAAGAATATTGTTTTGTACCAATTTCTTTTCGTTTTATTTTGTTGTTAAATTAAATCAAATGTGGCACTCAAATGTCTTAAAAAGAAACAAATTGGGCGACCGACTGGTTCGGCGTAACTCCGGAAGCGAACAGGTTCCACACTCAGAGATAAGTAATAATTGGAATCTTTAATTTTTACTAATGAAAAGTGGTCGGTCGTCCGACGGGAGCCGTTTTTCTGTGGCTACTTATTACGTGGATTGAGTAACAGTGGCTTTCACCGAGTTTAACGAGTTGCTACAATCGAATTAGCACGCAACGTCTTTAGGTAATAAAATACAGTTGTCGATCATTCAATTACTTGATCTACTACGTCGTCGTAAAATCCTTTATGCGCAATAGCTGTGTAGTAACTCATGTTTTGATTGAGTTTCGACGTTAAGTTACCCATTCAATAGGTATCTTAGTCATTAATTTTCTAATAAATAACCACGTGGAATTAATTAAACCATTTAATTTAATCTAAGAGCTTATTGGCAATAAGTAGAAACATTACATTACCTACAGCAATGTTATTTACGTTAATGGAATCTAAATTAATGATAATGTCACGAATAATTAAATAACTAAGTAGAGTATTCTCATTCCCACTCAAGGTTAAAGTAACTGGGCATTGACCGAGTACACGTGAGGTATTTAGAGAGCATTTGGCAAAAAAGTTTCGTGACTATGAAGCGTAACCGACTTGAAATGATGGCTTTACTTAATTGGTGAGCCGCGCGGATCTACGTGTAGCAAATCTTGCCAGTTCCGGAAAATAAAACTAGGTATCATGATTCGATCTACTTGTTTTGTAAATCGCATGTTCATTCTTGCTAAAGTGAGAAATGTAGAGTCGTAAATAATAATAGTACGGGACTGTGAATTAATAACTTTTTCAAAAGCATTCCGCGTTATGAAATATCTACTGTGCACTGCGATTTTGGTGAAGTATGTAGATCTAAATAAAAAACAAAAAAGTCGATTAGTCGAGTACCTAAATATGAATGCTGCTTATTAGTTTTATTTCTAATAAAAAACAAGGTAAAACTAGTAGTTCGCCCCGAACTGAGATCTCGTGATGCGACCCGACGAACGCATCAAAACTTTGAGTCGGTAGTAGTCAGAGGCAAGTCCAATCATTATCTTTGGACTTTTTTCTGACTACCGCCTACTAACTTGGTATGGTTACCAAGTTTCAACTCTATTGGCCTATTTATTGAAGAGTTCCGTTGAACAGACCTTGGCTTCATCATCAGACCTGGTCGTCGTCACCATTTTATGAGAACTGAGTACCTCCTTAATTTATTTCAAGAAAAAAAAATAAGAAAAAGCAAAGTAACTGGCCGACCAGTAGAAAAACCTTGATGTCAACGAAACTCTTAGAGATGGGAGCTCTTGGATCGCTGGTTATCTTAATTTAACTTTTTAAATTTTAACTCGAAAACCGAGCGTCCCAAAAAAAAAGTAAAAATTGTTTTGGAATGTCCAAACAAAGCCCTTTCATATGACATGTAACTTGATTTTTTTATGTAACTTTTTTTATTTTTGCCCTCTTAAAAAACCCCATATCTCAAAAACCCTTCATCCGATTTTACTCATATACTTACCAGTAAATTTCTCAAGTACAAGCTATCGACATATCAAATTTCATGCAGATCGGATCAACGGTTCTAAAGTTATCGCCAGACAAACATACATACATACATACATACATACATAAAATGCCAAATCGCCCAAGTTGAAACTAAGATCTTCGTTTGCTTCGCTCACTCGATCAACAATAACAAAAATTGAGAAAGGTCTGGAAAAATAAATGAAAAAAGAACTGATAACCTCTATGACATTCGATACTGAAAGGGCAAAGGTTATCAACATTGAATAAGAATCCAACGAGTTTTCGAGGGTCGTTTGTGGCTGTGAATGAAGTCACATTCATAAACTCGTAAATTCTTTATTCGGAATGCATTTTATTTTGATGTCCGTAATAGTCGGAATGGGAAGTCAATGCTCCACCGCAAACGAAGTCACGGGTTGCTGTTATTGCTATAACTAAAATATTACCTCAATGGGATTACAACATGCAAGCGCAAATACATAATCGTAAATATCTCGAGCATCAAGTGGAGATCTAATTCCGTGGCAGGAAACAGTCAAGTTTGTTTTATTGCGGCTGTTAATGTCCCTTGGACGCGGTGATTTACCTACGGACTGCACTAATGCAGTAGTAACTGTTGTGTAAGCTATGTTAATACCAGATTAATAGGGCTCCAGTAACACAATACAATTTATACCATGCAACCGAATCAATGCATTGGAGCTACACGGAAATACGCACAACAGTAAAACGCACGTGCGCTGAATTCATAAAATGCGATAGGAGAAACAGATACGGATTTTTAAATTTTTGTCTGTTGGACGGTTTGTAAGTTGTAATCATCATCATCATCCAAAGCACAACTTAACCCAATGCAGGGCAAGATATAAAAGAATTTTAAATTATTGAAATGTTCATAAAACCACACACTTGAATAGAGTCCAGGGTTGTGTGGTGAAAGGTGACCTAGACCATAAAAATCAAGAAATTGAAGCATAGTACTTATGAATTGTTTTTTTTAAACTACGTATCTTTCTCAATCTCTTTGCATCAAAGCATTTGATTCAATTTAAACAATCAGTATCACAATGCCATGTCACATTGTTTAAAAATTGATAACGACTGCATTTTGAAAACAATACGCGCATACGCAGAGCCATCATAGCATCATAGTTTTATTATCAACTTTTGGTGGATTTTCTATGATCTTTTATCTAAAACCAATGTTTAGAACAAATAAAATAGTTATAACCGCAATAAACTCAACAACAGCGGAAATTACGGTAAAATTGAGCGTTTATATACAAAGGGACAGCTTGAACAATATCGTTAAAACCCGCTTTACATTGTTTCCTCTATGAAGCCTCCAAAGCATCGAAAAGGTTGTTGTAAGTAAAGGTGTTAGGGTTTTATTAAGGCATGTTTTGTTATGCATCGTAAAGCCACAGATGATGTAGGCGGGTGGGCGCCTTTATTTAACTCGATGTCGCACAGACTTTTTTTTATTTTATTATTAGTTTGCAGTACAGGAAATGTGGTACCCTAAAATCATTACAATCTAGCCACAATTTTGCTTTGACTTAAGTTTAAAGAAATAAATACAACTGTCCATTGGCACTTTTCTTATACTTGTCTTCTGTGTAATATCGATTTCTGTGAGTTTTTTTTTATATTTACTACCAGCTAAACAGTTTGGATAATATATGGATCTTAAGCTATTTACCAAATACCTGCCTTTTATCTGTTCACATTTCAATCTCAATCAATTAATTCAGGCAACGTTCAAAGCCATTCGGATACCGTTAGTAGCCATTAGAATAGGCTTCATCTGAGCGCACCGTCCTTTGAAGGGAGCCGAAAGACTAAGCGTATCTAAAACACATGTAGAATGAAAGACGTAAAGTTTTTGGAATGTTTGTGGCTCAAGCAGCATTCGAAATTTGCAGGATGAGAGAAGGGCCGCTGTCGGATAGCTATCGTGTCGCAAATGTAAAGGCCTTATGGGTAGTTTCATGGGCATTTCTCGTCAATGGTGTCCGCCCACGGTGCGCGTGCGCCGCCCGCCCACGCGCTTGTAAATCGTCCCTAACTGTACCGGGGACAAATTACCCATGCATGTGTAATAGTCCTTTAATCTTTATTTGACGGCTGTGTTTCAAAATTAATTGTTAGAAAGTTACGATGATCAGTGGTTTCAGGAAATGTGTTTATTGTATTTAGCGGTTTGCTTACTTTATTTAGATTGGAATTATAGATACATTAGAACATAAATTAGAATACTACTGATTATTTTGCATAGTTTAGTTATATTAGTAAGATAATAAAATTCGTAACAGGTGTTCATGCATAAAGTTTCAGTTTTATTGCTGTGAACTTCATAATTTAACACCCATTATTAGCAGAAGTATTTAGTAGGTACCTACTTAATTACCAGCACTCTAGGTATACATTTATATAGGTATACATAATTACATATAAACACGTCGTTTGAATGTAGTTAACTTTGTAATTCGACGTCAGAAAAAGGTCTCCTAAAAATATTTCACATAAGCGAAAGATTTGGAAAGGTCCGAAATTACGGAAATATCTCAATAATACAAAAAAATAGTCATTCATTTTAATGGTACCTATAGACATTGCGTTATCATTTTGGTTTCCTGTTCTTCTAAGCTTTGGTCGCGAGGAACTGGCGCTAGATTCACCTATGGTTTATAAGACGGTTTAAAGTGATCTTTAAAACGCCTTTACAATGTTTTCTATTTAAAGCAATTATTTAATCATTAATATTATTTATTTAAAATGCTCGGTATATTTGAATCTCCATTTAAGGAACAAAATTAACTGTACAGTGCTAATAAAGTACAAATAACACGCGGCGCAATATGCTTGAAATGTTTACCGACAATTTTAGTGAGTAACATATCTTTAAAAGACTATGGCGAGACGAGCTGAATGCTTTGGAAGGGACTGACAACAGCTGGGCTATTTTAAAACATCCGGAAACATTTTTTTACGAATATAAATAAACAAAACAAGAGCAAAGCAGACAAATTCTGAAGTTTCCGATCAAAATATAAATTCGTGAAGTAACGGGATTCGGTAATGATACGGGCTAACAGTAAGTATAATAACATTATTTAAGAACTCAAATATATGCCGTAAGTACTTACCGTTTTAGTACAATGATAGGAAAGAACAACATAACGTATGCTTCGGCACGCGTTGTCATATCTTACTAAGTGAAGAGTTATGCGTGATAATATGGTTTGACCCATAAACTGCTAGTGTTGTTGTTGTGTGTACACTGGTCATTCACATCATGAACCATTAGCCCGTTTGGGAATGGCGTGACATGCTAACATGTGTGGAGGGGGATTTTCTATTTTAAAATCAAGAGCATAAGCAGATTTCAAAAAATATCACTATGTTTATACTTATCGACACGAATCCTAGCACCATCTTTAAAAGTTTAAGTGTCAATACAAATTATCTTTCCCATAGTAGGTTAAAATGCTATAATAGATTAAAAAAATAACCTTGCCCAGTCAAGGTCATACAAGTCATACACCAGCCCACAGGTTGCATCGTGAGCAGTACACACGCCAACCGCTCATTTGCATGATGAGTAAATGGCTTCTATGTCTAACTAAATGTAATGCCTCTGATAATATTCCTTAAGAGGAGCTTAAGTGCGCGTGAACACTTAAATATTTATTATACGGAACACCTACTCAGATCCTTGTCTAAAAAATTATCATCATCATGAATGCTGGTGGAAATTCTACTTAAACCTCATATTAATTAACATTCTTGAAGACTAGCCCGACTCGCGGGAATTTTGCATAAATGTAATATGAAGAAAAATAGGAAACCGCACCGTTACCTTTTACAAAGTAAAGTTCTGGATATAGAATCTGTTTTACAAATAGGTATTACTTTTATCTGAAACTTAATACGCAGTAGAAGCTGGGACAAACTGTTATCTGCCCTGTGACTGTCGTGTTTGAGCAAGTGTTACATACCTTGTCGATTTATTTGAGAGTGCGCATTTGACCTATTTTCGTTTATTGGACAACAATGTAGCAGATATAGATTTAACAGATACCTAACCTAAAAATTACAAAAGAAATCTTGGCACTATTGAAATCCTCATGAGTCAAGATTACACGTACTGAATCGTCCATCTACCAATTATACCTTCTTTGGCACGCTTTAGGTAATTTAGGACAAAATCTTTACACAAGTTACTTACTTTTGTAAAGATTTCAAAATATAATCAAAAGTAAAAGTGCTCTCATTTCAACAAAAATGCTATCTTGCAATACATATTATGTTCAGCATTATTTAAAATTCAAGGAGCCATATGATAATAAAAATAATCTGTACTTTTATGAATTTATTGAGAGATTCGATAGTAAAACCACAGTGAATTTCCAAACACAATAAACTACATAGTGGTCAAAATCTTATCGGATTTGGCGAGACTTATTTTATAGTGGATGCACTTTTGTAGAGAACACAATAAGATAAGTAGGTAATTTGAATTCAGATTTCAGAGATGGCTTAAAGCAGAGCGGGTAAAGTTAAAAGCATTAGGGGATGCGGTGGGTAATACTCAAGGGAGTTATTTATTACAGTTGTACATGGCTAACCCTTGCCTTCTCAAGCCTGCAAGGACCTTAATCGATGTCTATTGAACTGGAATATTAATTCAATATTTGATTCTTGTGGTTGTAAGTGTTACCATTGAAGGGTTTATAAGACGGAGTAGCAGTGGTTTTGTTTGTGAATATTTCAGCGTATGGTCATTTTGTAATAGTATTTTTGATTTTGTACTGGCTATGGCTATGAAAAATTTAACTGACTATACTAACTACAAATCGATTTTTTTGTAAATACATTCTTAGAATATATTTATACACAAAAATGAAATTATCACCACAGAAATGTTTGTCCGCAATAGGGATTAAAATTGCAACCATGAGCACAGAAAGGAGCGTATACTTATAAAAAATGTTATTGGTAATATCTATCAAATAATATTTATATTACCAATATTTTTCTTCTTATTAAAAGCATGGTTTGAATGTCCCGCTTCTTTCCGGGAGTAATTTATTTACACCCTGTACAAGTAACTGTCGTTTTATCTAGGTAAGTACTGTACCATTCAATTTTGTTTATCTACAATACATTTACTTTATGGACAAGGTTGATACCGAGTAATAATTATAATTTATGTCATGGCAATATTAAAACTAATTACTTGTAAATACTGTGTAGGTAGCTGTTGTACCTAATGTCTGAATAATCAGGTTCCTATTTATGAATAACTTGTTTAAGACTAGTAGTTCGCCCCGAACTGAGATCTCGTGATGCGACCCGACGAACGCATCAAAACTTTGAGTCGGTAGTAGTCAGAGGCAAGTCCAAACATTATCTTTGGACTTTTTTCTGACTACCGCCTACTACTTGGTATGGTTACCAAGTTTCAACTCTATTGGCCTATTTATTGAAGAGTTCCGTTGAACAGACCTTGGCTCCATCATCAGACCTGGTCGTCGTCACCATTTTATGAGAACTGAGTACCTCCTTAATTTATTTCAAGAAAAAAAAATAGGAAAAATCAAAGTAACTGGCCGACCAGTAGAAAAACCTTGATGTCAACGAAACTCTTAGAGATGGGAGCTCTTGGATCGCTGGTTATTTTAATTTAACTTTTTAAATTTTATCTCGAAAACCGAGCGTCCGAAAAAAAAAGTAAAAATTGTTTTGGAATGTCCAAACAAAGCCCTTTCATATGACATGTAACTTGATTTTTTTATGTAACTTTTTTTATTTTTGCCCTCTTAAAAAACCCCATATCTCAAAAACCCTTCATCCGATTTTACTCATATACTTACCAGTAAATTTCTCAAGTACAAGCTATCGACATATCAAATTTCATGCAGATCGGATCAACGGTTCGAAAGTTATCGCCAGACAAACATACATACATACATACATACATACATACATACATACATACATAAAATGCCAAATCGCCCAAGTTGAAACTAAGATCTTCGTTCGCTTCGCGCACTCGATCAATTAATGTGACTTGAGTGAAGAATTTAGGGCAATCTTGAACCCAGCTGTGACAGGATTTTGATAGCTCATATCGTAAAAAATAACGTATAAGTAGTAGGTATCTAAACGGATAAGAATGACGAGTGATTAAAAATATACTGAAATAAACAACGCGTGACCTACCAGCAAGCGAAGGACGACACGGTATACTTCATTTAGAAAGCGAGTTTGAAACAGTATCTAGACCGGGTTAAAAAGCGATGAGGTTACTGACGAAGTAGGTGGTGTATTATACCCCTACGGAGAGACGGAAGTTTCGTATAAAATTGACGCTTTAAATTTGTTTATTTTTCAACCCACGTCAAAATCATGACCTATTTCATCTTTAATTTGCCTATATTTTGGAAGAAATCACGTTTAGAGTAAACGCCCCTTCAAGTGTTTCAATTGCTGAGGGTTCGTTTAATGAGATTTTTCTTGCAAAAGTTACATCAAAGTAAACCAAGTAATTTTGCGTCAAATCCCAGAGGAGTGTTTTCGTCGCGTTATATCCGGCTATTGCGGCTTGCGTAATAAAAACATCTCAAATGACTCTCTTGCCGAATACTCTGATCTTCCCCTAGTCCGTCAAGATATACGAGTCCAGAAGAAAAAATTACGGATTTACGGAAACGCAGAAATTCAGTTCCCCTAATATCGTGTCCCCGCGGCTCGCCCTAGCCGTTTTTACCGTAACCAGAGCGTGCGTTTAATCACGTCTCATTGCCTGCGTACTTGTCATACGCAGGCTAGCTGCCCACAAGATTAACTGCGGCTCTACGGCCTATATTACATAGGAAAATGTCGCAGGGAAAATTATAACTTGGAATACTTGCTCAGCGGCAGTATGAAGGCAAATAATAAATAGTTGACAACCAAATCGCATGGTTTCGCATTGTTCGTTGTATGTAGCTGCTTGTTACGAGTGGATATGATTTTTATTTAGAACGAGCGTATAAGACTCCTAAAAACTAAAAGTTCATGCTTCGTTGACATTAACTGAGTAGCTATATCAAGTTAGGTTTTTAACGAACAAGATTATAATTTAGGCATAGGTAACAGAAAACTACTTATTAGGCAATTTAGGTTATGCCTTCATAAGCAGAGCTACGTGTATTATGCTAGGTTAGGCAAATGACCTATATGAATCAGGTTAAAACAAGACGAATATAATACGTAAGCCCATTCAAAACAAATCATTACGTAATACCAAATTGCGCCAAAATTCACAAATTCAAAACGACCTAATAGTTATACCTATTGTTCCTTTGTGACAAAATTACTCAGTCGGAAGATGATTATGACATACGTGTATTGTTAAAGAAAATTATTCCAAAACAGGCTACCAATACGAATCTACTTATCTAAGCTTGGTGGGTATAGCGAACAATACTAAAAACTAGGAGTTAGAATAGTACTCTAGGTGGACAAAGTCGCAGGCAGGTCGGATAGTAGATTAATTAACTTTCAAGGATAAAGTATTCTTTATTTGCATGTCATGGTGAGCGGTGGGGCTCTAACCACTGTCAGACTCTTACGACGCGGCTCTATTGTCCTTCAATAGATGGCGATAAAACACTCTCTACGTGATGGAATTTTTATGTTTCTGATCCCTAGACGCCGTTGGCATTGTGATATTAAAAAGCTTTTATATAAATAATATAAATGCGGAATGTTTATTAAAATTTATAAGCATTTTTATGTGTAAGCGTACAACGTGGTTTCTTGGTGATATTCTTTGATGTTGAAAGTTCTAAGGCATATTTTCCTAGCAGCTAAATTTAGACTTTTGTACATTTTCTACGTGCTAATTTATCGATCGAATCGAATCGAATTGACAAGTACAAAAGAGATTTTATTTTAGAAAATAAATCAAGTGTTATACGGTGCAAATACCAAAACACACAATGTTCGCCAGCTATGGTTAAAGCATATAGAACAGCTGAGTCTACAAAGGTACCCATTGTTAGGTCTGGCTAAGAACTACATAAGCGCATTATGGAGGGGTTAAAGAGGGAAGTACATTATTAGTTCACCCCCATTGAGAACTCAAGTGAATTGCATGAAGGACATAGAACGCCACTTCAAGTTTGATACGAGAAAATGAGAGCGATAATAAACCCAGTGCTATTATAATAATTGCCATAGCACATACTTTATGCGTAACGTAATTAGAATAGGCTTAGCGGTCAATCAAAAACAGCTACCTACTGCGAACTTATTAATTTATTATATACGATAGGCTGACACTTATTACACACTTATTTATATAGGCTGACAAAATTGCAATAAGTTGTCAGTAACTATCCACACAATTAATAACTAGTAGTTCGCCCCGAACTGAGATCTCGTGATGCGACCCGACGAACGCACCAAAACTTTGAGTAGATGGTAGTCAGAGGCAAGTCCAAACATTATGTTTGGACTTTTTTCTGACTACCGCCTACTAACTTGGTACGGTAACCAAGTTTCAACTCTATTGGCCTATTTACTGAAGAGTTCCGTTGAACAGACCTTGGCTCCATCATCAGACCTGGTCGTGGTCACCATTTTATGAGAACTGAGTACCTCCGTAATTGATTTCTAGAAAAAAAAATAAGAAAAAGCAAAGTAACTGACCAACCAGTAGAAAAACCTTGATGCCAACGAAACTCTTAGAGATGGGAGCTCTTGGATCGCTGGTTATCTTAATTTAAGAAAAAAAGTAAAAATTGTTTTGGAATGTCCAAACAAAGCCCTTTCATATGACATGTAACTTGATTTTTTTTATGAAACTTTTTTTGTTTTTGCCCTCTTAAAAAAACCCATATTTCAAAAACCCTTCATCCGATTTTACACATATACTTACCAGTAAATTTCTCAAGTACAAGCTATCGACTTATCAAATTTCATGCAGATCGGATCAACGGTTCTTAAGTTATCGCCAGACAAACATACATACATACATACATACATACATACATACATACATAAAATGCCAAATCGCCCAAGTTGAAACTAAGATCTTCGTTCGCTTCGCTCACTCGATCAACAATCTGAAAGTGTGTAGCTGCTTTATATCCATCTGTTTTTTACGTTTTACGACGAAACCGCTAGAATCGATAAAAAATAACTTAGTCAAAGAAGTGGAAAAAATAGGGGAAAAAGTGCAACCGACAAAGTCACGAGCAAAAGCTAGTTTTAAATGAGCGACGGCGAGATGCATAATGATTATGTAAAGTGACTGTCTTCGTCCCTTATCCAATTAAACTGAATAAAACAAAGATTGTAACAAAGTAGTTTCAATTGTGCAATTCGTATTCAATCGGTAAAAACATTCTAACATGCGCGTTTATTTTCAGTGGAGCGTCCCGCCTGCGCCCGCGCATCGCCCACCCCATGTGCACTTGTATGAGGTGAGTCACCGCTCCGAATATAAACTGAAACTGAATTTGCGTGTAATGCCGGTTACCTGCGCTTGCGCTAAAAGAAAACCTTTGCTTCAATAGGTCTTGGAACCCATGATGGCACAAAGGCAATTGACATCAAAACCAAAGAGTTGATTTAGATTAAGTTAAAAAAAACATATAAGCTATTAGTTAGACGCCATATTTAGATAAGATTAAGGGCAAGTCACATTCGCTTCTATTTAAGCTATTTTATTTCTACAGTAGAAAGAAAGATTCGACAACAAATAATTTAAAGTAAATTCGTAAAAGATTATAAAGCGTGACGCTAGACTTGGACAAGACCCTCTTGGTTCTTAATTTATTTTATGAACACGATGTATAGATTAAAAAAATGATTTTATAGTAACGTCGAATAGTAATGTGGAATGCAACAAGGCTACTACAAAGTTAACCTTAGTACTTAGGTTGATATGAACCGACAGTAACTTAATAAATTAGATTTTAGATTTCAAAGGGATTGCTTTTCCCAGCAGTACGACAGAAAGTACAAACACAAATAACATGTACACAGCAATAAAAGCAACCAGTTTTCAACAGAAATGCGCTCGTGTTGACTATAAACAAGCAAAATATTCTGGACTTATCCCAAACAGTTAAATGTGGTATCACTTGTCACTTCAAACTGTCTCCGGCCATTTTAACGGAGAACTCTACAGTAAGACACTTCTTGGTCTTATCCTAAGCTGTTAAATATGGAACGTACTGGCAACTTTGTGAACTGTCCCGTTCAACGGAGCATCCAAAAGGGGTCTTACATTTTCAACATTATGGACAGCTATAAAGTGTATTATGAAGTAGCACATTAAGCTTGCGTTTAATAAAAACAGACCGAAATCTGATTTTAGAAATACACGATAAATAGAGCTGAATATACCGAATAAATAATATTGGTTAAAGTAAATGTTTACAGCTCAGCTTTGTACAAACAGAATCGAGCAAACCAAACACTGATACGGTTAGAGTTATAAATAAAGCAGTAGTTCACTCTGTGTTATATGGTGTTTAATCAGTTCATTCACGTACCTATAAACGGATAATAGTGGAACATTTAGTGGGCGATAGTACATAATGTATTTGTAAACGTGCAACATGCTATACTATCTCAATGCTTCAGGCTGCGATACTATGATAGCCTGTAACTGAATGACTGACTGACAATCAATGTCAAATTATGTATCCGGGATGCACAGTTCATTAGGGATTAAAGACGTTCACAACAGCTGGAGTACTCCTCGCTCACATATTACAACATTTTATAAAATATAAAATCACTGTGTATAGTTATGAAAAATCTGAAAAAAACAAGTTTCGCAGAATAAAATAACAAAAGTTCAGCGAAAATAAAATTTTGTACAAAACTAGTTTTTCTGCCAAAAAACCTTTTTAAAGTTCGTAATAGAAATTAAATATAACTAAATTCAGTGGTTCATAAAATATCTTGAAATGTGCGAGCGAGAATTCGCTTGATGATGAGAATTAAATCCTAATCTTTAAGCTGTCAGCTTCTCAGCTGTCACACAGCTAGAATACTAAAGTTTTTTTTTTAAGTTAGAGTACCTAGTAAATTCTAGCTAAATAACTAATCGCAACCAAAGTCGTTTGGTCCACTAGTCTACTACATAGCCTATTTGTCGTGAGTTTACTATTTATTAGCTATTAGTTAGAACCGCACCTGCCTTGTGCTGATGTCAATGTCCGTCATACGCGGCCGCGGAGCTCGGAACTGTAGAAGTGGCAAGCGGGATGCTGTTGTTGAAATATTAGCATATTTGACTTATTCGTTTCAACTTAGCTACTCCATGTGATGCTGCTTTTGTCATAAGTAAAAATTAAGTAGGAATATGGGAGCTTAAATAATTTAATTAGATTTTTTTACAAAATATATTAACTAAGGAGACGGCCAGACAGTTGAAGAGGTCATTATAGAACTACGAGTAAAACAAAAACTCACTTTGGGAGCCTACGAGTATTTTGTAGTGGTGGTTGAGGCGTAGCGTGTGCTGTCTTATAAATTTGATTATGTTTACCTTTTCTGTATGCCTACGCCTCACTAAACTTCAATAATATATTATATTATTACATTGTAAAAGGATCATACAAAAGAACGGTAGGAACCAAGCCGTAAGTTTGTTGCCTGTTCTTCTAGGCTTTGGTCGCGTGGAACTGGCACCTAGAGTCACCTAGCTTTAAGACGTTTCAAAGTGATCCTTGTGATTTTATTGAATAAATACATTTTGACTTTGACTTTGACTTTGACTTTACCAAGTTCTCGATCTATCTCACAGAATTTTAAAAGTAAATCCCATCATACTTTTATAATAACTCTAGCAAAAAATGTCGTGCTTCACGCATGATTAGAGAATTAGTGTTGCTTGGTTTGCTGTATAAAAAATACATGTTTGTGTAATTTTTCAACGAATTACTAATGTAAGGTGAAATAGCGCATCCATTATTACATTCTCTATTCTGTCGACGACCCTCTCGCGGCTACCTCGTACTCGCGGGTAATAATGTCGCACACTAAACATAGTGCGACAAAAAAATAATGACTGTTTGACGTCTCGCGGGATGTGTTCTAGGAACGAACGAGGGTAATGGCAAGTTCCCGACAACAGGCAATCTTATAGACAGCTTAGGTAAAACCGCTTCGATCGAGTTTAGAATAATTACTGTAACTTGCCTTATATATAGATCAAGCCTTTTATAAACTCTACCGGACTGATTATGTAAATAATGTTTACATACCGCGACCGCCAACGTTTGTAAATGTCATGTAGCGTTTTATCAAACTTATCCAAATCACTAGGCGTTAATAATAAGACTTTCAATTATTTTTTATGTCAATGGCCATGATAACACATGAATAGTCAATTAAGGGGCTGACAACTATCAAACAACTTCTCGCTCGCACGTTTCTACATGTTGAAAGATATAAAATCACTAAATTCATTTTCGAAAAATCGCAATCAACCAATTTGTGTGCAATCACATTGCACATAGTTGAGTAAAAATTTCATTTTGATCGATACAAGTTTTCCTACATAAAAGTTTGCTTATTTACGAAAACTAGTAAAGCAAACTTTTGAGTAGGAAAACATGTATCGATTAAAATCAAATTTTTACTCAACTGTGTGCAATGTGATTGCACACAAGATGGTTGATTGCGATTTTTCGAAAATGAGTTTAGTGATTTTATATCTTTCAACATGTCGAAATGTGCGAGCGAGAGTCACATTAGCTCTTGTCTTCGCCTTAAGTCGAATGAAAAACTGCTATTATCATAGGTATCGAAATTCATTGACTCGGAAATTTTGTTCGTAATGTTTCCGGCATGTTTAATAGAAGCTCGGGTCCCATGTTCACTGCGGACTCCATGAAAAACATAATTACTGGATACGCAAACAAATCAGAGCCAAGGACAGTGGCACTCAGTGGTCCGCTAGGAATTCTAAGTGGAGGTAATCAAGGGAATATTCAAGCCACTATCCCTCCCAGAGTTCGTCTTTCATAAGCGTTGAGAATGTTGCGTATTTAGAATGCAATGAAATTTAAATTACACGAATTCAGCAACAGCTGTGGTCTATTAAAGTTATTAAACGTACCTACATTTATTTTCCGTGGGTTGCATAGTGCCCTTTTTGTATTGAGAAACACCAGTCCTTTAGAAATAACAGAAGTAATGTTACAGGACGAATAATATGTAGTAAGGTATTACACGCAGATGCTAAAATCGCTTATCAGTTGTGTAAAGTTACGTAGTCTTGTGTGGCAGGCAAAAAGCATGTTCGTCCAAGTAGTTATGTGTATGAGGTAATATTTTTATTGTGTGTACACGCTTTGGTACGTTCTGGCATCTTTTGTGCTAATAGTATTGGAATGCAGCCAAACTACTTAAAGTACGTACACAAGACAACTACGCGGGTGGCTCATGTCATCTAATTACATAAAAGCATGGACTCTACTTTATTCTAATGGCATACGAATGTGTCGAGCATTTTTTATGAAGAAGTCCATAATAAACCTATGCTAATGAATTAATGAAACGTTAAATGGTAATTAATCATTGAACGCAATATGCAACTAATTCACCTTGAAAAGATAAATGTTATGTTCCGTAGAAGGCGCGTGTTTGTAAACAATTCGCAAGAAATTCATTACAAAAGCATGCTACATTTGTGCGTTATTTTTTTACGTCTTCCTCGATCGGACGTCCCAATATCGTAATAACATACCTTTCGGTAGTGAATGTCGATAAAAATAATATTTTGCAACATAAAATGTTCGTTTTTTGTACAGAAGCTATACCCATAAAAAAGCTTCTCTTTATGGCGACGACTAAACGGAGACCGCATCCGGCCGGAAGGCAGCACTTCCTCGCTGTTACGTCACTGCCGGACTTAAGCCGCATAAAAATATCCGAAAGGTATCTGGTTAATGTAAAAGTGCGATAAAAAGTTCAATGCTCTTGAAATTGGTATAAAGCGATAGGAGTGAATTCAATCACTGCAGGCACTGTTTGTCTACCGCTATCTCATGTCAACTGCAGTTATTCCATTATAATTTTATAGTAGACAACTATGAGATAAGAATCTATATCATACGCCTGTTAAATAAGATTGAATGTGTAGGAGACTAGAGTCGCGTGTTTTTAAAATATAAACGAGTTAGAACGGGTTACATCTCTAGGCTAGTAATTAGAATGCCGTAAAGCTTCGGTTTCCGGCGATTCCTTGTTCATATGACTCACCTCGTATAGATTAACCTAACTGTCAGCTTTAAGGGTATTATTAGTGGGCAAATGTCTTTGTTTAACTTCAATGCGTGTGTCAATCATGTAGATCTAGTGCACGGTCCTGAACTATAGCCAGTCGGTCTATCAGTGCTCGAAAGAAGCCTCTTTGAGGCGCACTTGAAATCCTTTCACCACACTGTTTCTAAAGAACTAGTGACACGACAAGAAGAAGATGCATACATATAACCGTTGGTTGAGCATGTATCCCGTGTTTTAGTCGATGCTATTTGTCCGTCATAGCTTAAAGCTATTAAGACGAATGCGTGGCAAGATAGTCTTTGATAGTGACGCATTCGCAATTATAATTATTTTTTAATTATTCGTATGTAAAGTTCAAATGGAAACAACATTTAGCATACTATAGCGTTATTATGTAGCTTCTATGCAATTTATGCGTCGTTTCAGTAGACGAGATCTCTAATGACATTACGGTCTGCATCCGATCTGTCCTACGGGTTGTTCTGTCCATATAAATTACAGGCTATGAGTATTGATATTGCGGATATGGGTACTTAGGCAGTAAACAGTTAAACGTCAGTATTAATAAACGAGCTCTAGTCTGGAACATGATTTAATCTGTATTCTAGGTCTGCGTTTTGATTTTTATTTCTTTTTGGTTAAATAAGGGTTCAATGGGTGAAGTCGGGCTGTGGACGATGATGATGATGATGAGGAAATAACGGTTTTGTTTGTTTAATTAATTACTTAGTCAAATTAATAAGCTAATCTGAGGAAAAGAATTGTACTTATTCGCTGCAGATTGCATGATTTATATTATGTATAAGTAGCACATTTGAAAACGTATAGGTATAATTTTCACAACAATATAGTAAGTATGCACTTTGTAGCGTAATAAATATTTATGATTATTGTTTGCGAATTTTATACCTAAGTAAGGAGTAAAGGTACACAAAGGTACCTAACCCACTGTTACGCGACAAATATATTTAATGCACTACACATACTGCATAACAGGAAAAAACAAAACCTGTGATGCGTCTACACAACGAGTACTACGTATGCTAGGTTTTAAGACAAGCACTTTTGATCAGGCGTCATAATATTATGACGCCTGATTGCACAAGTGCGTCAGATTCTGCCCGTTTATCAGCGTCTTAGGAGGCTAAGCACAGCCGGTTTTGCATACGTTAAACACAGGCGTATTATCCTCAAGTCGCTCTTGTCATAACGGTAACAATAATGTTCATTCATTGCGAGTTAGAGGAAGGAAACGGACATCCACGTCTGTACATGTACACATAAAAAAATTACATCCGTAAAATCGTTCCAATTCCAGAGTTGACAGTGGCGTGGCGCGATGGTTGCGTGAACGGTCATCATGCGCCTCTTCCGCGGGCCGAAGCGCAGGGAAGTGACCGCGCCGCGAGCCGTCGGCACGCCGTCTCCGCGGCGAGACGACGAGACCACGCACGACTTCGCCATCGTCACCGCGCTGCCAGCCATGGTCATGGACGATGATGTCAAGGAAATGAAGAAAGGTGAGCTCTTTGTTATCCCATTCCTATAGTACCTATCTGGTTCGTCTCTCATTAGGTTATTTATGGTGAAAAATTATTTCATATCAACTAAAGAACATAGCTCGTGGTCTTGTTTGTTACTGTATTGTTGTAATGATTTTTTGTCACAAGCATTGACCGCATCTGCCGACCACAACAAGAAGGAAAAACGCGACTCCTTGACATTGCCAACCCTTACCTTTTATGTTGTGTCTATTACTAACAAAGTTATTTGTTTCAGTTTTTGCTACATGGGGTCGAAGAATGGGAAAAAAACTCGAAATGTTGAAAAAGACTGAGCAAAAAGACACGACCCAGGAACCGCCTCTGGTTGAAGAACATAAGGAGCACACCCCGATCATTGGGCAGTATAAAAAGAAACAAAGCTGGAAAATGGGACGAAGTAGCTCCGATTCGACGTCGCTAAAGAAAGACAACGATACGGATTCCATACATTCAGTACGAAGCAGTTCCAGGGATAGATCACCGAGTCCATTCAAAACTTTCTTTCATAGAATGGGCTCAACGGGAATGTTAAATTCATCCAAAACTCAATCGCTAAACGTGAAAAAAACTCCTGACTATCCTGCTAATGGGCCCTCTTTGTATCGGAGTTGCTCAACATCACATTTGTCCACGTATGTTAAGGCTGACGATCCATCAGACGACATAGATTTACAAAACTCAAACAATGAAAAACAAAAATCACCTTCAAAACATAATAGCGTATTGTCCGACGAAAATCTGGTGAACTCATCAACAAAGGCAATCAGCTGTGACAACATTCCTAATTTAAATGAGGGGCAATCAAATAACGGAGCTTGCAAAAAACCGAATTTCCCATACGCTTTCTTGCGATCCAAGTTATCAGTTTTACCAGAAGAGAACAATATGGCATCGCAGCAAAGGTCTAGTTCCGTTAGACAAAGCTTTTCAGAAAGGTTGGACAGGAAGTCACCCAAGTGCCGTAGAGAACGAATTTATCATCCAAATTCTCGATCTGAAGAGAGGTATCAAAGTAACGATAGTATATCAATTCATGAAGATACTATGCTTCTCAATGCCGCTTTAAGAAATGATTTTAATTTCACAAGAGGTTCTATGAGAAGTATAAACGACTTTGACAGCAATACATATCCGACAGGAAGAGTGGATGAGGCAACTCGCAGATCATCGATGATCTCACATAGAGGACCTCTAGATTACGATCCTATGCTCATACCCAGAAATAGAAATAGCCTACCAGTGTACGAATACAGTTACTTACTTGGTTCTATGAGAGATTTAAAAAGTGAATTAGCTTCATCGACTCATAGTATACACCATGGACCAGAACCAGGTGAAATACAAGCGCACCGACTTAGTAACTATGTAAGCTCAAACGAGTCTGGGTATGACAGTGATGGACGGCCTACTGATGAGCATAGCAACCATTCTCCCCCAGGTTACTCCTGCCATTTATCAGGCGCATCGGTTCTAAAGGACTGTCTGGATACTAAATTTGAAACAAATCACAGCAATTTTTCAAGACAATTGAGCTTGAACCATAAGATAAATGTGAGCAGAGTTCAAATTCCTGTTAGACGCAGTTCCACGCCTTGTGCGTTATTCCCTGTGAATAAAAATATATCATACGAGTATGAAAAGGAAAACACTAACCATTTACACAAGACATCAAGTGTATCTGTGACACTACATAATATTGATCAAACTGATGCCAAACCACCGCCTCTTCCAAAGAAAACCATAAACAACAAGAAACCACCATACATTTACAAGACGATAACATTAGACGAACGAGTTCAAACGAGAAAAATAAAATTTATGCAATCACAGTTAGTTCCAGCTGAAATCACTTCAAACGCTCACATCGTCAATAATATTCAAAATAGAGACCACCAACCACGAATGCAACAGATTCCTGAAATAGACATCTTAGGAAGAGGGCCATGCACGAAGCGGTTTAGAAAAGTAAGACTTCTGAAATCGAGATTGGATGAAAGTCTTGGTGTGTATCTTGCTCAGCATAAAGCAGATTTTGACAATAGTGGTTCGAATTACGAAATCCGTTACATTGTAGTCAAGTTGGACCTAGACGGGATTGCTCACAGAGATGGTCGGCTCCGAATAGGCGACGAAATAGTAAACGTAAACGGCCAAGTCTTAAGAGGTTTATCATCACTAAAAGAGGTTCAGCACATCGTAAATTCTTGCTCCACTGAAGCTGCACGCGAAGATGGCACACCATTCAATAAGTATCAAGTAGACCTTGTCATGGCCCACGATGAAATGACCCCCGTGACCCTTAGTAGAATTATAAACAAACACCAACCTGAGCCCATACCTGTAAAGCCCCAAACATCTAATCCACCTGATCTTATCTCACAGACAGTGCAAAAGCCTTCTCCAACGCAACAAGTTCCTATGGAAACGCACTTTCCGAGTAACGATCACTATTACACAGATGCCAGAAATCATTCGGGAACACTAACAAGGCGACAATCATACGAAACGAACCCAAATAGAATCCGAGTTAATCAACAATGTGGAGTAGGGATACAAGTTAACAATGAGCCTGTACATGCGAATCAAAAGAGCGATGACGAAAAATTATTAGAACGACGCTGTTTCACACAATCATCTGCGTCTTTACAAAATATAACAAATATTGAAGTATCAATGCGATCTTCCCCGACCCTGAGGGTGGGTCATAACAATTACCGACCGATATCAATGCACAGCTCCACACAACCTACTGTAGTCCAGTATTATAATGATAATACTTCTAACGAAGTCAAAGAGACTTGTCATTACATAAAGCACGTCCCGAGGCTCTATCAGAATAGGTCATTCGAGAGTATACCGGAGCAATTAAGGACTAACAATCGCAGTAGGTTTTTCAATAGGGTTGGCTCGCAGCGATGTTCGCCGAACCACGCGCCTCACATCTCTAGGCACCAAGAATACTCTGCAACTCTTCATCACGAACAGCAAGGTGGCCAATATTCTCACAACTCACTGCACAGAGCGGAGTTTTGGAAAGGACCAGGCCACAAAAGCTTGGGATTCAGTATCGTTGGTGGTACCGATTCACCCAAAGGGCAAATGGGTATTTTTGTTAAAACTGTCTTCCCTAACGGACAGGCAGCAGACAAGGGTACTACTTTTGAAGGTACGGATATAATTGATATTTGAACTAATTGTTTTTATATTTTATTAAACGTGGATAAGTATTATGTATTTTTTGTTGCAGGTGACGAGATCTTGTCAGTTAACAATGTGCCAACTCGAGGGTTGAGCCATGCTGGGGCCATTTCGCTTTTCAAACAAGTTAAGGAAGGAAAAATTGAATTGACGCTTTCAAGAAGAAGGTACGCATTTTACTTTGAGAACTTTTCAATTAATTTAAAAAATAAAATTGTTTATTAATTGCGGTCATGTACACCAATAAATTAGCTTAGTTCCAGTGTTACCTGGGTATATGCACCATCTTGGGCAATTTAATTTGTGAATGACAGAATTTGGAATAATAGTCTCAGATCACATGTCAAAGTTTTCAGTGATTCTATTGAAAGTTGTTTATAATTACTGTTTGTTTATTATCTGTTTCAGAGCACCTAGGTCAAGATCCGTGGAACCTCTCGGGAATTTCCGTTGTGAACACAAAAGGGAATAAATATTCCTGACAGCCCAAAGACGATTTGTGTTAGTGTGCAATATATTTTGTCATTTTACTTGTTCATTTAGCCAAAGGCATTCTGTAGACGCTTAGCACTACTTGTTTCAGTTTTTAAGACTACTTACTTATAATTTAATTTTAGCTTTAAGAAATGTCTAGCCTATGATATAATAAATTATGCTAAATCTGTTGTTTTAGCTGCTGTAATGTTACTATACCATCTTAATAATGCGAAGTTTAACTTGAGTATAATATATCTTTATTGCTAAATTTTCGTTAGCTTTGTATAGCATGGATATAAGACTGTATGTATTAGCTATTATATAAATTGTTGTATTAAGTTATATTGATAGAATATTGTTAAAATTGCATTAGGAAAGCTAGATCTCGTTACTTGCAGTCTATTAACTTTTGATTGTGTACTCTCTAAACATCGTGTGCATTTTTATTTACGTTCAATGTATCTGGCGTCGACTTTAAATCATGACAATGTTATCAGACTGATATTCTATGAGTACCTTTGTTACTGCCAAAGTTTTAGACTTTAGTATATTGCATTTTCATATCTATACAATTTATAAACGAATATTGGTGTCTATTCTGTTGTAGCTCTTTTCTTACGGCTGAAAGCCCAATCAAAACTAATCGGATGTCAAGTCCCTTGCTATCTCTATCTAATTCGATGTAGGTAATAGCAGCGTTTTACCTGAAATAAAACGCATATTAATTTACTTACCTCACTGAAAGCTTTCAGTATTATTATGAAGAAAGGCGACTTCCGTTTCCGTCGATTTCTAATAGTTTCCGTACTTATATACCCATGTGGTTCCGGTCAAGTGGCGCCACCTGGCGGCCGCGCGCCATTTTGCTTCGTTAAATGTTCAGCGCCATTTTGGTGTCATTGGCTTAGTTTCAACAGGCAGAGATAAAAGTGAAAGCTTTCAGTGAGGTAAGTAAATTAATATGCGTTTTATTTCAGGTAAAACGCTGCTATTAATTTCACTGTACGCTCACTGAAAGCTTTCAGTATTATTATGAAGATTTGTTTGTTATCGCCTGGTGTTGCCACTTGTAAGATCAAGGTTACTCTAGCGCCAATGTGATTTTTAAAAATATTTTACCACACTAAGAAGGTACAACGATGAATTTACAACCTGCTATGTATAATTGTGATTAAACTTTATTATTCATAATAAATCTAACTATTTATTCGATTTGATCTGAAATCAAATAAGTAATCATAAAAAACCCGTCAAGCATAGTTACTAGGCAAATAATCCCAATGACTGGACAATTTGTGGAGGAGTCCCATGACCAAATATGCACTCTTTCAAGCGGATTTGATGATAATGATCATAAATCATAATAGGTACCATGTTATTTGATAGTATAGATAATCTATTGATTGCGTCAAATAGATGCCTTATATTATAAGAATTAATGCTGCTCATTAATTTCAATAATTTTCAGTCGATGCTTAGATCACGCAGATCCAACGCTATCTGGAAATACTGTAAACGTGGCCGTCCCAAACAATGTTTTGGTCCAACCTGAAATAACAGTGCGTGATGCGGGCTTAGCTAATTATCTTACTATTTTATTGAGTTATTTCATTAATGGGTTTTCCCAATCCCATGATAAGGTATTTGAGTTACCTACGCATAGTATTACTGCGGTCTATATTTATTCTAATAAAAACACTTTTCAACGTCATAAACTGGAAACTTTGTTTCTGAGAAAAACCATTACAGACTTGAGTATCCAAAAACGTTAGATTATAATATAATCTCACGATGACGATATAATATGACGCTATGATGTAGAAACCAAGTATTTATGCGAAAGTGTCATATTGAAGTATTTTAGTCCATTGTAAAACACAGCGAAATTCTTGTTTTATATTAGTAACTTTAAAGGATTGTTTTAAGAGAAGAAGTTAATGGTTGCAACATGTAGGAGTAATTATCGGTCCGTATTGCACATTTATACTAACATTTCCATATTTAATTAAAAATTAATAAAAACCCTTGTTGACTGAAGTTTCTACGGGTTATCCATGTTAACTGAGCTACCATAGTTCGAGTTTTGAGGTTGTCTCATCAAAAAGGCAGTTCCCACCGGGAACTATAATGAAGAATAGATCAGAGACTTGAGACTAAAAACACCTCGTGTGTGGGTAATTCCATGGAATACTAAATGCTTCATAAAAAAGAGAAGGTTTATTAGTTTTCAAAACTAATAATATTTATATATAGTTGTATGTGTGGGATACTTTAGATATCCAATAAAACACAAATATCGTAATAAACGAGTCTGGGTCGTTGTCCCGAGCCCTGTTCGTATAGGCTGGTCATAGGACACTCGTCATGTGTAGTGATGACATCAATAAGCGGCCTGCTTTTCCAACTTGCCTAGGATAAATGCATGCTGAAGTCTATTAAATAATGATTAACCATGACTGATTCTATATTTCTCATATGTGATAAGTTGTTTCCACAAGTAGAATTGATTTCATACCTTCTTTAAGTAGATAAGCGACTAAAGACCTTTAGTTGTCGCACTGTATTTAAGTGCACTGCGATACACATGCTGCATTAGGTAGGTACATGAACTTGGCTTTAGCAAGAGTGTATTCAGCATCTCTTTTTGGTAGCAGCGTTAAACAACTTTTATTGTTCTTAATTGTTCATGTGTGCCCCAAGACCATTTGACACATACTTTAGAGACTTTTCAGAGCTAGATAATGTAGCGACGCTGTGAATAAGGATACGATTGGTCGCGTGGAACTGGCACCTAGAGTCACCTAGCTTTAAGACGTTTCAAAGTGATCCTTGTGATTTTATTGAATAAATACCTATTGACTTTGACTTTGACTTTGACAACGGTCCCCTAATCATTCATTGAGAACGCCTTTGGTAGGGTAGGGTAGTCCTATAAAGGTATTCAAACACTTCATTACCAACACGGCTGGCAGAGCTTACAAGTCCTATTAAGTTTTTGTGAGGGTAGAGAACTGGTTTCTACTATGATAACCTTGACTGTAATCCAAAAATTCATGATGAATGTATGTCTTCGTTTACTATCGTAATCGTAAATCGTAAAACAAGTGATCGTAGAGATGTACATGTTTTTAGATATTCATATTATCTCAAGTTTGAGCCAGTAAATATAAATGATAAAACCCGGTGCCAGTACCTGAAACGGTTAGGTTAGGTTTTTTTTTTTTATTTTTTTTTTTATTTGGCAAAAACATATTTGAAAAGATGGGCTAAACCATCAGGAACCCTAGGCCCAGAAAGCATTAGGGGTATACTCTTTTATTGCACCTAGAGCTGGTACAGTGGTAGTAGGATGCATTTTAATTATATTAAAAATGCTTATGATACGAATATCAATAGATTGTAAAATTTGTCATACTTTTACAACATAAGGTAGGCGTAGGCTTTGATACGATAATCTTTTATCAAGTTTGGTGCCCGCATTTTCATCCCTTGTGGAAGAGCGTTAACTTCACCTAGCTTTTAGTTAGATTCATCTAGCTTTAAAACGTTTCAAGGTGATCCTTGTGATTACCACGTGGTTTAAGACTGACAGTACGAGTCATTATTTGTACTTACCATATTTAGTCATCAAAAACCCTGAGCCTTATCAAGTTGCGAGACTTTAATAAAAAATGAAACTTTCTCTTTGTAACTATTCAGTGGCAGTTTTCAAATAGCAACTGGCTATAGGAACATCTTCCCTGCGAGGATGTGCTTTTTCGAGTTCCATGCGATGGAACAGAGTTTTATAAACGCCCAACCCCCTGAGAGGCGGCTGTTAGTTTTGATTGGATTTCTGTTGCAAGAAACCATTAGATTATTTTCACTCATTATAAAGCTGTTTCACTAATGCCCCCAAAAACTCTTGCGAGGCGGCTGTTAGTTTGATTGGATTTCTCTAGCGAGAACCCAAAAAGAACCCGTCATCAACAGTTTCATTAACGCCCAAAACTCTTGCGAGCCGGCTGTTACATTGATTGTATTTCTCTAGCGAGAAACCCTCGCTATATTCATTTCATATATGAAATAGTGGCCATATTCACTTTACGTTTATAGTTCCATGCGATGGAATATTAAACGCACATCCACCCCGCGAGGGTGTATTTCTTTGAGTTCCATGCGATGGAACACAGTTTTATAAATGCCTTACCCCCGCGAGGGGTGGCCCAAAAAAACTATGCTTTTTTTTTTTTTTTTTTTTAATTGAAGATATCACACTTTGTTTGATATGATCTCTCTTCACACTTCGCTTGCCTTACCCCTGCGAGGGGCGGTCAAGAAGGTTTTACCTTTTTAATTGAAGATATCATACTTTGTTTGATATCATTTCTCGACACACTTCGTCTTGCCTTACCCCTGCGAGGGGCGGTCAAGAAGGTTTTACCTTTTACATTGAAGATATCATACTTTGATATAATCTCTCGACACACTTCATTTGCCTTACCCCTGCGAGGGGCGGTCAAGAAGGTTTTACTTTTTTCATTGAAGATAGCATACTTTGTTTGATATGCTCTCTCTTCACACTTCGCTTGCCTTACCCCTGCGAGGGGTGGTCAGGAAGGTTTTACCTTTTTCATTGAAGATATCATACTTTGTTTGATATAATCTCTCAACACACTTCGTTTTCCTTACCCCTGCGAGGGGTGGCCACGAAGGTTTTGCCTTTTTTTGTTGAAGATATCATACTTTCGTTGCATTCGGATCGGCGACCTGCATACTTAATCAGAACGATATAATAAAAACCTATGAAATTATAAAGTAATTATAACAGAAGTTAAAGAACAAAGTTCTTTTAGTTAAACTCCTCAAATTCTTACAATTAAAACGTCTGTAGGTACTCGTATGAATAGTCCAAGAGAGAAATAACCAATATTATTGTCTAAAAATAAAATGAGACTAAATTTCTTGTATAACAAGCAATAAACAAGCTAGTGGACGTAAGATATCATAAATTTTTCCCAATTTGTTTGTTTCCCAGTCTATGATAACTGGGGGTTTTAAATTATGATAACGGGGGCTTTAGGAGTAGCTAGTTCCCCTAATTTCTTATTAAAAGTTATAACTTTGATTTTCAAGAACATGATAATCTTATAAAACAATAATTGATTGATCACAAAGCTCCTGCTAGAAAATCTACATCTTCTCAACATATAAAGTATCACCTACCGGTGCAGAGCCCGTGTCACTAGTTTACGGCAAAAAGAATACATTCTTTATGTTGCAACTAAAATTATTATTTCTATAAAATAATAAAGTTTGTTTGTTACATTCGTTCTAGTAACCAAAAAGTTAATTCTTTAACTATAGGAAAGTGATCCGAACGAAAATTCGTTAAAATATTGATCACGGTCATCCATTTAATGTATAGAGGGTAGAACTCACGGTTTTTTCCTCTTTGCACAGTACGAAAAACATAATTTCACTTCACGAAATAAAAGATAAGAATCTAAAATATTTTATGCAACGGTCGTCGCAGCGATAACGCTGGACACAAGTTGCTTCGACGGAAAATAAAACGCCAATGACACCAAAATGGCGCTGAACATTTAACGAAGCAAAATGGCGCGCGGCCGCCAGGTGGCGCCACTTGACCGGAACCACATGGGTATATAAGTACGGAAACTATTAGAAATCGACGGAAACGGAAGTCGCCTTTCTTCATAATAATACTGAAAGCTTTCAGTGAGCGTACAGTGAAATTAATAGCTGAAATGGTGACTTGACATCGTAAATCTGACAGACATCTTTGTTTCACTTTATAAGAACAGAATTGATACTATTGTATTGTCTTTACTTGGGATAGCTCTGAACTTAAAACGTGGGTATTTTTATTTAGAAGCGGTGAAAGGCTAAGAGCTGATTTCACCATACTCTGTTAGTAACTAATCAAGGATTAACAGGCCGTTAAATCTAACCTTAGATGTCAAACGCGTACATTTTGACATATTTAACGGCCCTAATCCTTTGTTAATCT
The DNA here is from genome assembly GCA_932294275.1 of Chloroclysta siterata. Taxonomy (NCBI): domain Eukaryota; kingdom Metazoa; phylum Arthropoda; class Insecta; order Lepidoptera; family Geometridae; genus Chloroclysta; species Chloroclysta siterata. The sequence goes on from OW028598.1 coordinate 11,449,553, forward strand.
AACAGAGCATGGTGAAATCAGCTCTAAGGGTGAATCAAACCGTAACTCGTATTGCGTACTTGCATCAAGGTCTTAGATAACTATTATAAAATAAGCAAACAACCCTCTTTCACCATCGATGAACAAAGTGGTCTAGAGAATTATATTCTAGGATTTTTTATGCTGTTTTTGTTATTACACAATATCTTATCTCCCACATAATCTATATAACCACTCTTGCATGCCGATGGTGAAAAGGCCCTAACTAAGGAAGTTTTCCATTGGCGAGCAGGATTCCATACGGATCGAAACGACCAATCAAATTGTGTGAATGACGCATATCGTCTTAGTTAAAGTAATCTGATTGGTCGCCTGGTCTCCTCACCGCGCGTCATTAGAAAAGCATCCTAAACTTCAGTCTGAAAGAGTATCGAATCTCTGTAAGATGCTTCCATAATTTGTGATTGTCAGTTGTAAAATATCAGCGAATATGCTCCGTCCATTATATTGTTAACGAATTGTTTTAGTAATTTAATTGTTTGAGTTATTTTCGTTGTTTTTGTGAGACTTTTAAAGAACGTCTAGATTTTGTAAGCATTTTAAACCTGGAAATAATAAAAGCATGTTTTGTGCTTGTCCCATGAATTGTGAGCGACATTAAGTGCTGTATTCACCATGCTCTGTTAGTTACTATAGTCGCGTTTAAACTCCCGCTGCAAACTCGGTCATAAATCATCTTAACACACGTTTAAACAAAAGGATCGTCCGTTTTCCTAAGTGCGAGAGAGAGAGAGAGAGCAATATTGCTGTCTCGTTCCGATAACTTACACCCGAGCCTACATCGAGAGTTTAACGCGACATCAAGGATTAACAGGCCGTTAAATCCCACCTTAGATGTCAAACACGTACATTTTAACATATTTAACGGCCCTTTAATCCTTTGTTAATCTAACAGAAGCATGGTGAAATCAGCTCTTAGTTTCAGATTCGTATCGCTGTTTGCGTAAACGCACGAATACGCTTCATAACGTTGCAAAACTGTTATGATACATATTCTGTCAAGTATACATTTGCCCATCTAGATGTTTCTTTAACCGTATAATTTTATGTAAATGTCGAAACTATCCACCATGACCGACCCGCTTAACTATATCTAAGTACACTACCCATCCACAGTATTTTAAAGTTGAAAATGTTTTGTAAATGTGTTATGAATAAATTGTAATACCTGGTAATGCCTTTCATTAAGAAAACAAATAAAATAATAAAATATATTTATTCAAGAAAAAACTATAAACTAAAATAAACAAAAGAACAGTTAGAATATAGGAATAGATAATAAATATCTACCGTTTAGTTTGTTTTGGGTATTTCCTCGTAACAGAACGTTCAAAAACACTGAATAAATCGATTCAAACTATAGGAAAGACATATGTAATGTACTCACCATTATTTAACAGATTATAGAAAATATATTTTTTAAACTCTCGCGATCACAACACATATTGAAGTAGGTATTATTATTAGGGTATTTATTAGGCTATTGCAACACAGCCGAAACGTCGGGAAAATATTAAAGGTAAACGCGATAAATACCCGTGTCATACCTACGTCAATATATAAAAAAAGTGTGTATAAAAATCACTTAATGTCACACAAAATGGCAACACCTCTTAGGATCCAGTGGTCAGGGTTCTTTACAGTAGGCAGCCAGAGAGGAGTGATGAAGGTAAGTCCGGTACGTACCGGTTTCTTGTAGACTGGACACTGAAAATTAAAGACAATTTCAGCGTGGAGTTGAATTTCAAGGTTGCCTGGAAGAGATCGCTGTTAGCGATAAGGCCGCCTATTACTACAATTGTTAGTTTTTAAGTAAAAATGTGTATATTTAGTGTATAGTAGGTAATCAATAAAGAGTTATCTATCTATCTAACTCCTCAGATCATTTGCTTATGATAGAATATTAATATTAATATTAGATAGAAAATTCTTTATTGAACAGAACGAAATGTATCGTACACAGGCGAACTTAATGCTAGATAGCATTCTCTTCCAGTTAACCTTTGTGTAGTTTTGAATAATCCGAACTGGTAGTACACAAACATGGATGAAAGGGAGCTATTTTCTACAAATACTTAAAATTACACATTTGATATAATATATTTTAAAATTGGTACATAAAAAGATATAATATAACCTATATAATATAACCTTTGGTACATACTCACAAATGTTTAAATATTATAGATACTTACCGTTTAAAATATAAAAGAAAACGTTTGATTTTTTATTAAACTAGCAGATAGAACAAGCAGATGGCCCACCTGAGTTTAACTGGTAACCATCATCTCCAACAAAGCATTGCATCGTAAGTCACGCACGATAGGAACGTTCCCTACGATGCACTGCCCTGCGTCCATTAATTTGAGGCATACAGATGTTAGGCCTCATGTGCCTGTAATTACACCGGCAACCACACTCTTCAAACCGAAACACAGCAACATGCATGGCGGCAGAAAATTTTAAGGTAAGGTTTGGTAGTTATAATGATGAAAGATAAAATAAATATATATAGAAAAATCACAATCAAATCCAAAACACTAATCTTGTTGATCATTATTTGTTCTGTAGAGCATAATGTCAATAGCCCATAGTCCCTTTATGTACCTTCTTAAGGGAAGTATACCTATGTACCTTTCTATAGGTACTACTTGCTAATGGAACAATTACACATCGATATGAACGTGCCCTACCATGCACTGCCCTGCGTCCATCAACTTAGGCATACAGGTTATAAGGCTCATGTGCCTGTAATTTCTCCGGCAACCACACCCTTTAAACGGAAACAGCAACGCTGCTTGGCGGCAGAACCAGGTATGGTGGTAGTACTACTTAAGACGAGCCCTTCGCAAAGAGCTCTACTACTGTTAAACTTCTTTAACTTGGTGGTGAACTTACTTGGTAGAGTTTAGGGTCCTTAGGCGCGGTAGAGTTGATAGCGTACACATGTGTGACCGGCAGAGCTGTGTACAACACTTTCAATGTGGACTCGCACAGTCTACCGTTGCGACGATCCCAACCGGCGCCGTCCAGAAACATTCCGTGTACGAACACACCTTCCTGAAATGTGGAAATTATTTTACTTCTATTAGTACCTACTTAGAAAACAAAAAGCTAGAAATGGTACATAGAGGTAGTAGCTGGTGGAACGAGCAGATGGCCCACCTGATGTTAAGTGGTAAACATCACCTATAACAAAGCAATGCCTCGTAAGTCACGCACGATAGGAACGTGCCCTGCGATGCACTGCCCTGTGTCCATCAACTTGAGGCATACAGATGTTAAGCCTCATGTGCCTGTAATTCTATAATTACACCGGCATCTACACTCTTCAAACCGAAACACAGCGTTGCTGCTTGGCGGCAGAAAAAGGCGTGGTGGTAGTACTTCCCCGGACGAGCGCATCACAAAGCTCTACTACTCTACACTACACAAGTAAAGCCAACTTAGTTTGTGCTAATAGAAATCTAAAAGATTTAACTACAATTTTAAAATTTCAAGTTATTTTATGGTACTTTTTAATAGTTAAATAAATAAAAGTAAAAATGGTCTATTGGTGACAAAATAGTCTTTTGATATTATGGTCCACCAACACAAAAATACGCAGTACAAAACAAACACTGAACTACAAATCCCGGGCGCAAATTATACAAAAGTACGACAAAAACTGACCAGTGGTGGAGCTTTGATTTCTTCATAAATGAATTTGGTGACGTCATTGTGCAGAGACACCATATCCAAGGCCCAACCTTTGTGGGCTCGAGTCACCTCCTGTCTCATGGCCGTTAAGAAACCTGAGGGATATCAGATACTAAAGTTACTCGAATGGCCATCCGAAGGTCATGAATTAACTTCAATAGACAAACGAATTATCACCTGAAACTTTAGAGCTATACAAACTAATGCATAGCTCTAAAAGTTTGCAGGTGAAATGGTCACAAAAGCTTAAGTGGCTCAATGAGAGTTTACGGGAATAAACCCTTTATAGCGAAATGGTGACCGTGGGGTCGATTCTCTAAACAATATCACGGAGAGTTTCTAGTGGATCCGCACTAACTTCACTGTAATACAGGTTCTCACGAACCTACATCAGGCACCAGTCTTTCACAATGCTATATCATTAAATTTATCTTGTTGTCGACTTGTTACAGATTTAGTTATGTATTGTGAAAGAAAATAAATAACTTTTTTTTTTTTTTACTTCGATCACGAGCTTATCTTCATTGATGTATTATAGAATGCCTAACTGAAAACTCGCTGCAGATTCTGCGGTCACTGAAGTCAATGTTGTTTAAAGAATAGCACTACAGAACTTATGCCTTATTATTTTATTTTTACAGAACTAAATAACTCTAGTGCCGGAGTTCGGCCACCAGAATCCGATAATTGATAAATAGTATTGCAGATATGTCGGTGGATGGAGAGGGTTAAGAATCGATCTTCCTGTAAATGTATGGAGGATGCCTAAGCCCAGCAGTAGACTTCTTCGGTCTGATGATAATGATTATGACGATAATCATGATATCAGATATAAAAACGAAAAAGATAACTAACCTTGAGGATTAAAGAATCCAGTCATCCAGAACGAGTCGGGTCGCTTTTGGAAGCACCACGTCGAGAATTGGATGTTCCTTTCCAGAAACTCCGTGAACCAAAACCCGAGGGTCGAAGAGGACCACGAACTCTTCAGCCATATCTTGGGCACCTTCGCGTCGTAGATATTGTCTAGGGAATCACGAAGCGCCTGGAAATTTATGACAGGAATCAGGTGGCTTAATTGGCACAATTTATATCATGGCTATTTTGAAATTCCCCTTCAAAGGCGTCAGATCTCTCCGCAAACGCTTTATCGGTTAACTTAGAAGAGATGGTCGGAAGAGGCTCAGGAATGGGGGAAACCTTAGCCCAACCGTGTGATGAAATAAGAAAAAAAAAAGAAAAAAATAACTGTAAGTTAGAGCTACGGGCTCTTTGTTGTTTATGTCGAAAACTATAAATGCTAGGAACTTGTTTTTAGGTTTCCCGGTTCGTTTATAATTTTACCCACTTGGACTTTTGCGGTCACATTAAGATAGGTGTTTATGTAGATAAACTCACCTCATTCATAATAATAGTTCCGTCGATCGCAAGCAAGAGATCTTTCAGCGTGGTTCTGACGAGAGAAATAACTTTCTGCATTCTGTCGATCTCTTGTCGTAAGAAAATTACCATGGAGCCAAGACTGCCATAGTGCCTCAATCTATAAATTAAAGAAATATCTAATTGTGTTATCGCCATCGGAAGATTATTGATTTATTTATAAATCTTGAGGAGTTACGTTACTTGAATAAGTTCGTACGTCCTACTAAGAGATCTGAGGGAATATCTACCGGGCCGTGAATATATATCAATCAAAGTCGTGAATTTGTTTGTGTATTTTTTTTCGTCATTACAAACTTGATTCAGTTCGATACAGGCCAGTTTCGAAGTGTTTTCATCTATCAGTTTCCATCGTAAAAGTTCTTCTTGGACAGAAGAACTTTTCTACCCTGGATCCTGCCCATTGAATACACGCTTTCCATATAATATTTTTTCCAATCGTTTTTTGTTAATGAACTGCTTACCTTTCTTTCACCTCATGCGGATCGAAGTTGGGCGGTACTTTTTCGAGCATTTCCTTAGACTGCCTGTACACTGAGGCTTCACGAGTCTCACCGCCGCCAGAGCTCGACTCTTTCGGCTGAATCGACAAGATGGTGTCCAAGAGATCTGATGTCCTGTTGCGTTGGTAGCTGTGAAAAGGTTTCAAATTATATTTACAAACCCCAGATACCAATCAAATGGATGAAACAAACCCGTCATCGTCATCCCTGTATATAAAGGCTTGAGTGCGTGAACGTTGCTATTGAATGATGAGCACTGGTGGTCTAGTGGTAGCGGCCCCGCCTTCCGATCCTCGGGTCATGGGTTTGAAACCGGTTGTGCACCAATGAGTTTTTCAGATCAAAAATGTATGTGCCAATGCACAATGCCAGTACTCTCAAACGGTGAAGGAAAACATCGTGAGGAAACCGGCATGTTGTAGATCCTAAAAATACCTATAACATGTGTCAAGTGCTCGAAAGGAGGACGAGAAAGACTTGAGGCGCACTAAAAATCCTTGCATCACACTGTTTCAAAAGAAACTAGTGAGCAAATCATTATCTGCAAATATTTGTCCCACCGCGAAATTGATTTCACACCTCTTACGCCGTATAGCAGTAAATTACCCAAAAACAATGAGTAAGGTATTATTTTACGTATGTATGATGGCAGGTTACTCACGTGATATCAGCATTGGTGTGCAGCCCGTAAGCTTGAGGCGGGTCTACATGCCGCATCGTATCGATCGCCTCCAGATACTCGGGAATGTTCTTAAACTTCATAATGCCGTAGCCCTTGTAGAACTGAAACTCGTCCGAGAACAGCTGATCGGAGAACCACACGCGACAGAAAGTCACCAGCAGGCGCGTGTCGTAGTCGTCAGTTACACGCCCGCCGTACTGTACCGCTGATACCATGTAACTGGAATTATTCAACACAAAATTATCATAATAACATCAAAGCAACACACACATTACTAAGTTGGTGATGCCATGATCAACCTGAAGAACTACACAGTTGTGACATAGAACTTCCCCTACATTTCCAGCCCACTCCATCCAGTCTTCCGCAAGCGCGGATCCACCGTTGTTGGCACGATGGGCATGCCCAGAACCTAATAGACTTGTGACGTCACACGCATTATTCGCCTCAAGGCTTTGCCCACGTGGAACTGTCAAGATCCTGGTCAGGGCGTCATATATTTTGTAAACATCTCCTTTGTAGGAATGCACTATATCGATCATGAGCGAGTTCATGCATTGGCCGACTCGCACTTGGCTATTTTCGGGTGGCTGTGACCATAAAATATTTTAAGGGCTGGATCCGCGCCTGGTCTTCCGAAGTAGTACAATCTAGTTCATACAATCCCATAGCTGCTTTTCTGTGATATGACGAATTCAGTTAAATAGCCCATTTCCATATCAGAACAACTGTTTCTTTCATCACTTATTCGTAGAACCCTTACCCCTCAAAATGAGTCTGCACAAAAACGCATGATGCCAGCCAATTGGCGGAGTTGAAATCGATGTTTCAGTCGAGAGATCCGAACTTAATTTTGGAATAAAGTGGTACTCACCGTACTGTAGTCCAACTGATTGTCTGCCCTTGCTCAAGCCCTTCCAAATGATTCTGCACAAACATGCACGAAGCCAGCCAATCGGCGGAATTAAACTCGTACGGTATGTTCCAGCCGAGAGGACCGAACTTCCGTCTCTCTTGCACAACAGTGTGTAGGAAAGAGATGGTGTATATCAGAGGCAGGTAGAATGGACTGTCGCTGTAGTCCAGAAAGTCTTGACTCATGGAGTCGTAGGTTCTCATTAGACCCGCTTTGATGCCTGAAACAATGGGAAATTTTATAGTAAGCACAATGGGTGATGTAAAACGTTTTTTGGAGGCGGAATGATATATAAAAGACGAGAGAAGTAAAGAGAGAGAAGAGGGTCATATTCACTCACTTCTAAAAACCTATGAAAAATTACCTGATGGGGGTTCGCAAGTATACTTGATAGACATTTGCAACAATGTGATAGGGAACTTCTCATGCACTTCTGTTGTGATCCAAAGCCTGAAAAACATAATTCGGGATTCAGGCCCTACTTTTGCTCCGGCTACATTGATAGATATGCTTTTCATCTGAATTAGTATCATCAGCAGCATAATAAATATACTTTTACCTGAACGTATCGTGAACTTTTTCTGGTTCCTTTTCTAATTCAGCAAACTGCTCCATGATTTCCACCATGTACTCAAGACCCAAATGACAGTTTTGTAGTAGCACCCAGATGCCCTAAAATACCGACATTTATGATAAATTAATTCAAAATATGAATAAAATATTTTTCAATCAAATTCCAAGGATAACTTTCAAGCCACGTATGAATGTAAGCCCATTTTCCAACGAAACATTAACAGGTTCGAAAAAAAGCATTGGTAAAAAGTCCTTACCTCACGAAGTCCGCGGTCAATGAGCTTCCTCGCGTGTATTTCCTGTCCTTGTCCCATAGATATAGAAGAGCAGAGGCATTCCAGCCGTTTGGCGGTTGTTTCTATAGACGGCGTCGGGTCGGATCCCATGGCTAGGAAACCAATCAGCGGCACAAGCGGTCGGGATTCCAGCACCATTTGCTACATTTTACATAGAAAAATTTCATGTTCTTTTACGAAATTATGTTCATTATTTAGTTTTTCAGAAAGATGACATGAGTAAGAAAAGAGTAGTGAGCGCTGCGATGACGAATGATAGAGGAGAGTGGAAGAAGAAAACCTGTTGTGCCGACCCCATGCAGCGTGGGATAACGACAGGAAGATGATGATTTAGTTTTTCTAAAGAAAAATTCGTTTCGGATAATGAAATATTCTGTCCGAAACTTGGTAGTTTACGATTTTTCAAAACAACATTCAGTGATATTATGTATAATATCATCAAATAATATAATATCTTTAAAATTTATGAAATGTGCTAGCAAGAAGAGGTCTTAACAAGGAATATGACTTGGCTAGGCCCTCTGATCGGCTTGAATGAACAACTAGGCTAAACATGTGTATTTCGTAAGTGTAAGGGAGTTTGAACTTACCTCGTAGTTGACAATAACAGCTTCAGAAAATCTTGCACCCATTGAATTAATGACATATTTCCTGCAAACAATTAACGTTTTGTCAAAAGACCTCGTAACAAACTTACGTATACGAAAAAATAAGTAATGAAATTTACTTACAAGCTCTGCGCTAGCGTTCTATCGGGACACCACGACCGGACTACGAGTAGCTTTCTGAACACGTCTAAGTTGTGGTATCCGTCCGGTAATGGCTCATCTTCAGGGGCTTCCTTGTCAAACCTATAAATACCTCGTACCAGTTACAATGGATATGATTTTTCAACAAGAGCTAAATTGAATCCAGAGCGAAAGGACTTTGCAATAGGATCTCGTTAGCACTATGGATTTAAATCGTGTAAAACAAAAATTACATATTTCTGAGTGAATATTTTTTCATCATTACGATGGAAATAAATAAGAGGCGGATAGGCGTGGTTTCCTTATCTGCAGACTGAGTACGAGTGATTTAAATAACTCGGATGAATACTAATTAATTGCGGACATGTACATCAATAAATAGCTTAGGTCTAGTTTTAGTATAAGTCAAGTACATGCACCCGGTTGGGCACTGCAATGTCATAAAATAATTTTAAAGGCACAATTAATAATCAGGAATTAATAATTTCAGTCTTTTCAAGGGGAAATTATGAAAAGCAAAGCAAACTGCTGCAAATGTAAGTGACTACAAGTTCTTACCAATTCTTCCAGCCCTTCTCGTTATTAATGACCTGGTTCAGTATGTTAGTGAATTGCCTCAGTCCAGACAGATTCACCAGATTCAACCACGACATATCGGTGATCCATTTGAATGGCTTCGGCGGACACGCGTTTAGATCCAATGCGGCACCACCTAGTCAACAAATATTTTATTTGGAACTAGGAAATATTTAAAAAAAAATATCGCAGTTAACCCCAAACTCTTTCAGCTGTTGTGAACATGACAGTCCGTTTTGCGGGTAGTCCGCACAGTGTGCCACTTTATTTAGACAGCCTTCACAGCTCAGTTGGTAGTAGCTCTGCCTTCTGCGCTGTAGGCCGTGGGTTCGATCCCCACCGAGAACAAACATTTGTGTGATGAACGTAGATGTTTGTTCTCTGTCTAGGTGGTAAATAATATTATAAGTTTGTAAAAAAAAGTATATATGTATTCCATCAGCTATCTGGTTCCCATATTACATATGGAAAGTCCACTAATATTTATTTATTTATTTATGGGTGTATTGTATATTACACATACCTATGTACTACGCCACGCTAATATAAGCTACTCGAAATACTAATCCTGCGCAGACGAAGTCGCGGGCACCAGCTAGTATATTAATATATATATAAGCCTGGTTATATGCTGGAGTCAGACCCACATTTCCTACAGCGACATTCGTACTTAAACTTAGAAATGTTTGTTCTGCAATTAATTGTCTATTTCGGGGGTAGTTTCTAAATTATATAAACCTTTAATCAAAGTCTGAAACTCTTCGAAAGTGAGGACTTCTTTTTGCATGTCTATTTTCAGTGTCAGCAATATCGTGAACAAGTATTTGTGCACTTCATAGAACCCACGGGATATGTATTTGAACACGTCGAATGTCTGAAAAATATTATAGATTGGTGTCTACTTATACTTTTTCTTTAAAGTCAGACTGCCTAGGTGAAGTACGATATGTTGCAAGCTATGAAGTAAAGTGCGAATCTAACTTTTATGTACTATCGATGTACCTATTAATTTTATATGTTATTTTGAATCAAGTATTTTTTCTGGCCGTCTTGCATGTTATCTTTAGCATACCTACCATGTTTGTTCTCTCAGCGATAAGACCGCCCAGTGTACTTCACTGAAACATGAACTTTATTTTTGTTTTTAATGTTTTATATGTCCTTGTGGTGTGTAATAATCAGTTTTCTATCTTTCTATATATCTTTTATATACATAATTATTCTACTAATACGAGTATACTACTAAGAGAAACCCGTCATGCTATTCTCCGAAATTTGGTTGTTTGCGAAAAATATGGTGATGGTCCAACAATATTTTTCATAACTTAATTTAGTGACTTTATTTTTAAAAATGTTGAAAGGTCATAATTCATACTTGATACTATTTTAGCTACATGAGCTAGGAAGATGAAATTAGCATCTAAGAACATCTCTTACCAGATATTCAATAATGAAGCCGATTCTGCGCGTTGTGATGGGACTGGGGGTAGACTTCTCCATGGAAATGTCAAACCTCTCCAAGAATTGCGCTAAAGAGGTTTGGTACATGTTGCATACAAGCGACATGTTGCAAACTAAGAAATAAAGGACAGAGCCGCGCGTAGCCACGGGACGAAACTCTTCGCGAGCCGCGTTGATCTTTAACTCGGTCTCTTTGGCTATATCCAGTTTTTCTTTTACCTGGAAGAAAGTAAGAAACATTATAAAAAAGAAACATCCTCACTTTTTTCAACAAACTTTGATCCCCTAAGCACGGTAGATGTCCACTCATATCTCTTAGAACATTTGGCATAAAATGACACTTTGCAGTAGTTATTCCATACGTAACAGGTCCTAACTACGCCCTCCTACCCGATGGACCGACGAAATCGTGAGGATCGTGGGAAGTCGGTGGATGGAAATGGCTAGTAATCGTACTTCCTGGAAATGTATAGGGGAGGCCTATGTCCATCAGTGGACTTCTCAAGCTGATGATGATGACGTAACAAGTCGCAAGCCCAACGCTTGCAACCTGCAACCCAGGACCACTACGGCCAAAACTGAGTAAACAAGAGTAGTAGAGCTCTTTGTGAAGGGTTCGTCCGGGGAAGTACTACCACCACGCCTTTTTCTGCCGTTAAGCAGCGATGCTGTGCTTCGGTTTGAAGAGTGTGGTTGGATGAGTGCGGTTGGTTTGAAATTACAGGCGCATGAGGTTTAACATCTGTATGCCTTAAGTTGATGGACGCTGGGAAGTGCATCGTAGGGCACGTTCTTATCGTGCATGTCTTAATAGGCAATGCTTTGTTATAGGTGATGGTTACCACTTAACATCAGGTGGGCCATCTGCTTGTTTCATCAGCTAGTTGTATTTAAAAAAAACTGGATAATAGATATCTTTTGTCGCTTTTATCGCTGACTACTCACATCCGTAGCGGTACTCTTCGTGATATTCAGCACTTGGATCAAAGACACGTCTTCGACCAGCGAGCCCTGGATCGTGGTGAGTTTGTGCAGCAAGTTGGCTTCCAACTCCTGCATCTTACGGCGGTTGGCTGTCACGTCCATTATCAGCTGGGTCCGTTCCGCTTCCATCTCCGCCTTCTCCGTGAGGATCACGCGGCCTAGTAGCTGGTCTTCGAGACCTGGAATATACATGTATGTACGGCGCAATCAACAGTATTATAGCAATAAGATAAAAAATCCAATATTTTATCGTAAGCAGTAAAATACAAATTGAACTCTGACTGACGAACACGTGATCTGCGCAAAACGAAAATTTACATAAGAAATGCATAATAAATAACAAAAAGAAATAACGAACCACGTGATTTAATTGCGCGGTTTTCGCAACTTTCGTTTCTTCAGAGGACAAATCATTTGTGGTCATCTATGCGTATTGAATGAAACTACTTCTGCAAAAAGTGAGCATATTTCTACGGCTGATTTTACGCCAGGCCTACAGAATTCTACGTAATCTGTAATTTTATTCGGGTAATTCTTTACCTTGCATTGTGACAGTGAAGTCAATAATAGATGTTCGCGCAGAAATCTCAGGTGTATAAGCAGGGTTGGGCAGTTTGGACGTGATGTATATTTTGTGGCCCGCGGTAACGTCTATTTCTTTGTCTCCTAGTTTCACCTGTAAATCAAAATATTTTTAAAAATTTCTATCTTTATCGATCATTATTTCAGACCGATATTATCCACTGGCACCCACGAACTGATGGACCGACTGTGTAAAGATCGTGGGAAGTCTGTGGATGTATACAGCTCAAAATCGGTTTTCATGGAATAGTATGGAGGAGGACTACGTCCAGAAGTGGACTTCTTGAGGCTGATGATGATAATGCACTGCTTTATAAATACAATTACTTTTTCAAGCTCAAAATCGTTCCTCATGAAATAGAATGGAAGAGGCCAGCGATGGACTTCTTCAGGTTAATGATTGAATCATTAGCCTGCGTTATAAAGGGGAAAGTTTACAAGACGATCATAAGACCTGTCGTACTGTATGGATCTGAGTGTTGGGCAACCAAAGGGACGGATGAGAGAAGAGTGCATGCAGCAGAAATGTGAATGTTGAGATGGATGTGCGGTGTGACAAGGATGGATAAAATAAGGAATGAGTATATTAGAGGAAGTTTGAAAGTAGCGCCTGTGAATGTGGATGGTTTTAGAAGGAGAGGTAGGCCAGAGAAAAGATGGATGGATTGTGTGAAAGATGACATGAGTGAGAAAGGAGCGAGCACTGAGATGACGAATGATAGAGGAGAGTGGAAGAAGAAAACCTGTTGTCCGACCTCGCCTAGCGTGGGATAAGGGCAGGAAAATGATGAGCCTGTTTTATAAAAACAAAAACAACTGAATTCCGTAAAAGAACAGGAAACCTTGAATGAAGAGCCGATCTTGATGTAGTTCCGCTCCAGAATATTATCTAATGCAGGATCAAGTTCTTCAGCCACGTCTTCTATAAGCAAAGGTCGGCCGAGTGACACGCAATCTTCTATGTGGTTCCTAAAACAAATTTAACAACGTGTTATATTATTTATGGCATAGTGCGAGTTTTCTCAAACGGTGAAGGAAAACATCGTGAGGAAACCAGAATGTCGTAGAACCTTAAAAGTTCTAAAACTTGTGACAAATGCTCAACAGGAGCCTTTTCGAGGCGCACTTAAAATCAATCACAAGAAATTAATTTTGAAATAAATCAATTAATTAATTTTTACACGTTAAATAGTTTCAAAAGAAATTAGTGGAACGACAAGAAGAAGATTTATATTAGCCAGAGTGCAAAGGTCTTTCACATAATCTACACTAATCTACACTAATATTATAAAGAGGTAAACTTTGTATTTTTGTATTTTTGTATTTTTGTATTTTTGTATTTTTGTATTTTTGTATGTAACGAATAGGCTCAAAAACTACTGGTCCGATTTCAAAAATTCTTTCACCATTAGAATGCTACATTATCCCTGAGTAACATAGGCTATATTATATTTTCAAAATAATCAGGGATCCTTACTAAAACTTCAATAATGTAACCCAAGGTGGAAAACAAAAAACCTTACATCGCGTGCGCTGCGAAAACTATTGAAGATAGAACAAAATAATGTACTACGATTTTGTAGAACACGTTATCATCTACAAAAAATGTCGCGACAGCATATGTCTAACTATTATAGTTATGTCACAATAAGTGTTCTTTTATTATAAAAAATTAATTGAAATGCCTCCGCTAGAAAAGGGTCTTTATTTGTACCTTGGTATTAATCCTTATCCAAATAAATCATTTCATAATTAAGACGGTTTCAATACCTATAGATTACTTCTTAAATTTTTCAAATCGGACATTCCATTCAAAAGATATGACGAAATTAAAAATGTTAACGGGTCCACGGGTCTCGCGCGGGGTGCGATTTCACTTACTCAAGGAGAAGCGCGTGCAAATGTATGAAATAAGTAGACGCGAGGCTCGAACCCACGGTTTAAGTTTATCCTAAAATGTTCAAAAAAATTATGACCACCCATGCGAAGCTGGGACAGGCCGCTAGTCATTAATAAAGGTGGACTCGTAAAAAATTGTATAGGTAAGTCTTACACATGTGTTTTTACAAGTCTCTACTTTAAACTTGTCAAAACAGAAATCTTTTAATTTAACTCATAGTGTTACTCGATATTATAAAGTGAGCCTAAATTCGTATCCAGGCTTTTTATAAAATTATACGCGACTAAAAAAAGTTATATTTACTGACGATTACCCACCTAAAGTACTTATGATTGAGAGTGGTGACAATAAGTTCATTGAACTTCTCCATGTTCTTGATCCAGATCTTGCCCTGAGTCTGCGGGTCGATCAGCAGCGGGAAGCGAGATGCTTTCGTCACGATTATGCCGTTTTGTATGGACAACTCATCCGTGGGCAGACCGCATAAGTTCCAATCACCGATCTGTACAAATGTTTTAACAACAAATAATATTGGAACTTTTTTTTACGAAAAAAAAGGGGTTTGTTTGAAGATCAATTGACGAATCAAGTAGATGGTGCAACCTGATTTTGAGCATCATCAATTACAGGCTGAGGAAGACAATCCTGATACCTATAATTGCATTTGCAATGTAGGTATTAGGTATTATAGGTAACAAATGAATCTCAGAAAGGACTGGTGTACGTTGAACTAAGGGTGCCTTACTACTACTTAAAAGTTACTATTCGTTTTCTCACAATGTCTACCTATTGTATGTCAAGTAGGTACAGATTTAAATTTTTAATGATAGATACAAACAATACAAAAAAACCTTCGTTTGAAGAGAAATAAGACAACATGCATACATACATAAAATCACGCCTCTTTCCCATAGGGGTAGGCAGAGACCACGAATTTCCACTTGCTACGATCCTGACATACCTCTTTCGCTTCATTCACTCTCATAAAATTCTTCATACATGCTCGTCGGTTTAGGGTACTCTTGACCTGGCCTTTCTCTAAAATGTCCGCTATCTGATCCAGATACCCCTCCCAACAATAAATAAGACAAACTCTACTAATGTACCGTAGCAGTATCCGTGAGTTGATCTGTTATGTTTAAATTAATGGACACGGGTATTTTTCGCCTCAGCAATTCAGCGAGCCAGCTGTTTGTCAAGTAGGATCGGAACTCTTGATTGAAAGGACCCGAATAGGACAAGAATCTGGAACGAATGGACCTTTGGAAATAAAGATAGAAAGATAGAAAATACTTTAATGCACACAACTTATGGATATATCAAAATAACAGACTTAATTAAAACTACAAAGTACAATGGGCGGTCTTATAGCGATCTCTACCAGACAACCGTTGAATAAAGTGTATATATTGTATAAAAACCTACCCTATTAAAATTATTATTCTTATCTGACACTTTATAGCGGCTCTATAAAATATTCTTGTCACGGTCACTTTCATCGCAATAAAAAGATATGACAACTACAAAATTGTTTATATCCTATAATTTTAGACTCGTATAGAAGTAAATGCCGGTAGCGAGTGCTGACGCATCTTCGTGTCAAAAGAATCGATTGGATTCGAATCCACCGATTACTAATTTGGCGTTATAAAAAAAAATACAAATAGACCAAGCTACTGAAATGTTTCCACCAAATGCTAATAATTCCATAACAGCATCCCTTACTAGTGCACACTTGGCTTAGGCCCGTGTGCGCTAGTCATTTACCGGCTATTAAGAGAAGAGATGGATTAGCCCAAAATTAAATAATAAAAAAAAATGTTATAAAAATTTAGTTATTATTTAGACGAGCGACGATCTTACCCAGTGAGCAGCAGTATATCTCCGACCAGCCTCTCGATCTCAGATTTGAAGAGCGCCGATTGTTCCGTCCATCGCACTCTCTCGCCGCTGAGTCCGTTTATCAACGCCGTGGCGGCGTCCATTTTCAGCTGACACCTAGCTGCGTCGTCCAATACAGCTTGTTTCAACGTCATCGCTTCGTCGAACATCCTTTGTACGCCGGCTAACTCTCGCTGAAAGTAAAGGCTTAATCAACCCTACGCGGTATTCGCTGCCGCTGTGGGTAGAGAAATCCAAGTGGGTATGCGGTAATATTACTGTTCACACCAAAGCGGATTTCGCTATCCTTGTGGGTAAAACCCAAAGCGAAACCCGTGCGGTACCCACAGCGGCAGCGAATAGCGCTCAGGCTGCGGAACTTCATACAAAATAATATCTACATGAGTATAACAATCAGTGAGATTTTTTTCACCTCCTTAGAAAATTAATTCACCTCCTTAGCTGCCAACTGCGCTTCTGCAGCGTCCAACTCCCTCTTGGCTCCCTGGTACTTCCCCTGCATTATAGCCAGGTTCGCCTTCAGAGGCAGCACATCCTTGTTGACGGAGTAGAATTGCGCCATCGCAATGGTCCATGAAATCAGACCGGCGACGTTGCCGCAAGCAATCTTTGCTGCTTCGAACGTATATTGTCTAAGTAGAAAGAATAAGAATATAAGATATACATACCCTAAAACGACAAGAATGTATGAATATTGTTATAGAATGAATGAAGCGCAAGAGGTATATAAGGATCGTAGCAAGTGGAAATCCGTGGCGTCTGCCTACCCCTATGGGAAACAGGCCTGATTTTATGTGTGTATCAACATCAGCCTGTGAAGTCTACTGCTGGATAAAAGGTCCAGCAGTCAGTGGACTTCATCACCACATGATAAATAATACAAAGGTTCAGCTCAAAATTATATCTAGAGCAGACACTGATTTTAAGATATTTTTCTCAAGGACAATTAAGTTGAAAGACATCGCTTTCAACTAAGTAGAATAATACCAATAAAACAACGTGTGCGTGTATTTTTTTTAAATGATTAATATTGATGGAGCTGGAATAATAATATGTCCCACCTAGAACGTGCCCTATGTGAGCATTAATAAGCAAGAATATAGAAAAAAACATAATTACGGATAATTAAAGTACGGTTGGAGTAAATCCACCATTTCGGCATTGATTTCATCCTTCGGGAAGAATTTCAAGTTGTTCAAAAACTTGGAGTCTGCCATAACCTGTCAGACAAAGCAATTATTTGTATAATGCGAGCCAAGCTGTGGGCCAAGTAGTATATTATAATAGTTTAACTTCCAACGTAAGATTTAAGAAATCCAAAGACTCGATATAGTATTGGGAACAAAAGAAAAATTGTCCATCCGAGAATCCGTTGAGGCATCACCTTAATAAAACAAGCAATTGTACCAGTAAAATGAGTTTTCTTCAAATTAAGTCATTGTACCTTGAGAGACTCGGCCCATGAAGCCATGAGGAAATTCTTCTCTAGATCCGGTTTGATAGAGTCAATCTTTTTTCTGAAGAGCAGAATCACAGCGTCCATGATAAGTGTTATGAGGTAAGGAGGCTTGCCCAATTTCCGTACCGTGGCAATATCGGCCGCATTGATAGTCTGTAAAATTACTTAGTATTTATAATCCGGGCATGGATAAGAAAAATTGGGTTGGGAGGATTTTTTTTAAACTACTTGCTGATAGAATATCCAAATGGTAGCATCAGGGACACACACGGTTGAAATATCAGAAAGACAAAAAGAAAGACGAGAAGAAAGTCTGTTTACATCGGCTTGTTTATTTATTTAACACTAATTCTAATTCGTGGTGGGCGAATGAGATCTGCACGGACGTCCCGCAATGGGGTGTATTGTGCATTGTCTCCCTGCTAACCTCACCCCAGCCAGCCCAACTCCTTAAAATAGCGGAGAAGGACCTTGGGTTGGTGGCAACAATGTTCACGCATCCCCGGTGGTGATTTGAATGCAGGTGAGAGGAAGGACCCGATATTTAACACATATTGCACAATTTAAAAACGCAATGCATATGCGACAGATGCAGAAAGTGAAATAGGGCTTATTTAAGCTATGCAAACGTAGAAGAAAAACATAACATATATTTAATTAGATTCAATTCAGATAATTAGTGATTTTATAAGGAGGGGGACGGCGCGAACGCAGTCCCCACTACCAAAAATAACGCACCCGAGTTATCCACATTAGGGATAATCGCAGAGGTCAACCCAATTCGCAGTGCAATGAATAGGCCTCGCTCTGGGGGAACCGCCTTTGTGATCACGGTGTCCCCTGTGCCAGGTAAGTATGATTTTACTATTCAAACGACAGAACATGATTCGGCACCGTGTGCTTTCGTCAGCGCGATCTAAAAACCGTACACTTTTACTAGCGACATCTAGTCTTAGATGGATGAACTAAAAATGTCCCAATTTATCCATGCACAGATGGAAAAAGGTATTGACCTCATGGACCTCGTTCATACGAGGGACAATACAATTCATAGTGACTACCTAGACAACATCGATAGGAAAAGAAACTTCTGATTAAAATCAATTCATTTTGTTTTTGTCGAAAGTCACTTTTTGGGGAAGAACATTTCTTGTAGCGTTCTTTCTAAAGAAACGTCACAAATAATACAGACAGGACAATGACGATGATATTAACGATGCGGATTAAAATTATTTGTCATACATTTTCAAATTAATAATGTAAGTGACAACAATAAAAGTACTGATTTTATGGACGATTGCGAATATGTCAATGGTGAGATTATAAGAAATTCCAAAATATAATAGATACAGTCACTCAAATTTTCAAGTAAAATAGTTCAATTTAGCAATCTCCTCCATATTTATGGAGTAATATTACTCAGGATTTCTATTTAAATCTTAAGTTTCTCATTGTTTCTGTGGGCCGATCCCGGCGGCACTGCAATGCCGGGCCGACCCGTGACGGGAGTGGAGCGAGCTCCTAACATCCCGTCGCTTGACAAAAATCAGTTTAATATACTGGTCCCTCAGTGAGGGAACTTTCAGATATTAAGCTGAAAAGAACAGATACTACACTTTGATCTTAGCCAAAAGGCCGAGAAGCGATACCGATACCTAAATCTCAGGGATATCTCATTTCGAGTCGTGAGTTTTCGTCAGCGCGATCTACAAACTGTACAACTTTACTAGTGACATCTAGTTCTAAAACGATGAATTAATAGTATGACTTTAAATGGAGATTATCACACAATTTATATAAACGCTTTTCTAAGACTACATTTAGTTAAAATAAGAAATTATATTAACTTTGTGGAACGACAAAATGCTGGTAGTTAATATGAATTAAACAAATTTATCGCAAAAAATAATTACAAACTTGTTTTAGGTTCGCGGCCCTGAAAGCGGAGGAGCACAGCAAACTGCGAACGCAACAGATTAATGCAGATATTGATGTTACGCTTTTATATGCAATGCAATTGTAGAAGAATGAAATTACCTATATATTTAGATTCAATTCTAATTACAAGTGATTTTATTAAGAGGGGGGGACGGCGCGAACGCAGTCCCCACTACCAAAAATAACGCACCCGAGTTATCCACATTAGGGATAATCGCAGAGGTCAACCCAATTCGCAGTGCAATGAATAGGCCTCGCTCTGGGGGAACCGCCTTTGTGATCACGGTGTCCCCTGTGCCAGGTAAGTATGATTTTACTATTCAAACGACAGAACATGATTCGGCACCGTGTGCTTTCGTCAGCGCGATCTAAAAACCGTACACTTTTACTAGCGACATCTAGTCTTAGATGGATGAACTAAAAATGTCCCAATTTATCCATGCACAGATGGAAAAAGGTATTGACCTCATGGACCTCGTTCATACGAGGGACAATACAATTCATAGTGACTACCTAGACAACATCGATAGGAAAAGAAACTTCTGATTAAAATCAATTCATTTTGTTTTTGTCGAAAGTCACTTTTTGGGGAAGAACATTTCTT
Organism: Chloroclysta siterata; assembly: GCA_932294275.1. Classification (NCBI taxonomy): domain Eukaryota; kingdom Metazoa; phylum Arthropoda; class Insecta; order Lepidoptera; family Geometridae; genus Chloroclysta; species Chloroclysta siterata. The sequence continues at coordinate 11,469,856 of OW028598.1, forward strand.
GTAGCGTTCTTTCTAAAGAAACGTCACAAATAATACAGACAGGACAATGACGATGATATTAACGATGCGGATTAAAATTATTTGTCATACATTTTCAAATTAATAATGTAAGTGACAACAATAAAAGTACTGATTTTATGGACGATTGCGAATATGTCAATGGTGAGATTATAAGAAATTCCAAAATATAATAGATACACCGCCGGTTTCTGAAAGGATGATCAAATCAAAATTAACTAATCGTAAGTCAAATCGCCTGTTAACTCGAAAACGGGTTGCAGAAACGCCGGTCAACTACTAAATTTTTAATCTCTGATTAGTTAACATTTCAATCAAAAGTTCCATGTCAAATCACTATTTGGGTTTCTGAAAGCGCGATTAGGCATAAATGCCCTGTCAACCTACTGTCAAATGGTATGTTAGCTAATCGTCGAAGAATGGCTGATTAGTTGTTGATCATCTGCTTTAAATAAAGGATAAATAGACTTTATGAAACCACTCCATCAGTGCTGTTGAGTAAATCATGCAGAAAATAAGTGTTTTTGCCACTGGACATTCCAAATTACTGTTTCGGATGATATTAAAGTGCACAAGAGCACTGCATACTGGCTGGATCATCAAAAAAAGTTTCCAATAAGTTGGCCCAGTTGCGCCGACACTTTATAAAAATACTAACAAGCGAAGAAAGTAGAGCTGAAACTAAATCAAGTTTTTATGCCATTCAATGCTTCCCCAATGTTTTGGGTGCAGTGGACTACAAAATACAACCACAAGGGGAACAAACTGAGCTGTACAGAATCCGCAAAGGATACGTTTCTCTCAATGTTCAAGCTATAATGCAATGCCAAACTGGAAATAATGGATGTGATAGCAAGGTGGCCTGGTTCTGTTCATGACACAAACATCCTCAAAGATTCCAACATACAAGCAGATTTTGAGAGAGGAGTCTATGGACAGGACTATTTGCTCATGGATAGTGGTTGGCCTTCGCACAAAGCTGAGAACCATGATGAATATAATTGTAGCTTGTACTACACAACATTGCCATTTAACATGGAGATACAATAGAAGATCTGCCAAATAATGATGTGGAACTGCCAGTAGTTAATGAGGAAGTGAACAGAAGCAATGAGAACACCTGAGTATGCTCTGCTCATCTACAGACTTATTTTAGGTAATAAGGTGAGATAATATTGCTATGATATTTTTAATTTTGTTTAAATATGTACATAATAAAAATATTAAAACAAGCTAAAATATATCTGGCCTCAGAATTGTTCTTCCTTGAAATGTATAGAGGAAGCCTATGTGAAGTGGTGGACTTCTCAAACTGATGATGCAAAACTGGTGATGATGAAAAATTGATTACACAATTGTTTTTTATTTATTTACCACTTATAATTGTATTATCTTAACAGCTATGTAAAGGATAAAGTTTTTATTAACAAATATAGTTGATAGTTAACATTACAATCAATGTTTAATAGGAAGACAAGCGTGTGGTTGCCGGTGTAATTACAGGCACATGAGGCTTAACATCTGTATGCCTCAAGTTGATGGATGCAGGGCAGTGCATCATAGGGCATTTCAATTTTTAATTTAAACGTTGTTTTTTTGATTCCAGGATTGCTGTAGACTAGATTTTGCAAGATGGATTTAATGACTTCTGCGGGATTGGAGATGATGGTGCTGCAATTATAAATTCATTTGTTTCTGTTGTATCTGGATCTGTAAATTATATAATAAATAACAATAAAACTCATCTTAGTTATTATCATAATTAATTTCTACTTCATCAGCATCTTATTATATGTCTTTATCCATGCTAAGTGGGGTCATATTTTATTTCTTATTTATAGTGAACCAGCTGTTACCCTTGACTTCAACCTCATTTATATGAAACCTAGTACTATTTAGTTTAACCTGTAGGGATTATCAGCCAAATCATTCATTACAATCCGTTTAGCGGTTAAGTTGTGAAAAGGAAACAAACAAAGTTACTTTCATGATCAATGTACCTTTTGATCTGAAATAAAGTAGGTAGGTAAGTAATAATTGAAAAGCCACAAAGTTGTATTGAATGACATGTTGGTTACACACAATCTGAAATCCTACAAATATTCATATTGTCTATTTATTTATTTATTTATACTTATTGGAGATGCCGGGCAGAGCTTGATAGTTTCCTGAATGAACAGACGGGGCCCACAATCATGATGTGTGGAAGGAATTAGGAGAGGTTTTTGCCCAGCAGTGGAACCCGGAGGGCTCATAATAATAATTACATTTTATTTACATTAACATCAGCAACCTGATTCCTGGTATGTCTTTTTAATTTAAATATGCTGTTTGAAGTTGTTTCTTTTGACGGGGGACCTCGGAGGAGGCCTCTTTACCAGGTTTGCCAGGTTTCGCAATAAAATTTACTTACATGTCCATTATGTTTAGAAGAGAACATTTGTCTCTCTCTGTATATTTTTTTCTTCTGGATGCCCTAATTAGGTATCTAATTATTTGCAAGAGTTTTATTCACACGATTTCGTAAAGTAAATTTAAAATGTGGCGCTTTTTTATTTTCATGTCATATAATTATGTCAAAGTCGTCATTTTGAGCGAAATTGAGTGAACAATACAACAAAATGAATGAAAAGAATCATTGTTGCCATAATAATTTATTATTTCCTCGATTAGTTGACATTGAACCTATGATTAGCTAACATTGGTTTATTTTGGCTTAATTGCCCTTTCTGCAACCCAATTATATTTGACAGTCCTGCTAACTTAGCAGCATGTTAGTTGATCGGAGGTTTGATCAGCGTTTCAGAAACCGGCGGACAGTCACTCAAATTTTCGAGTAAAATAGTTCAATTTAGCAATCTCCTCCATATTTATGGAGTAATATTACTCAGGATTTCTATTTAAATCTTAAGTTTCTCATTGTTTCTGTGAGCCGATCCCGGCGGCACTGCAATGCCGGGCCGACCCGTGACGGGAGTGGAGCGAGCTCCTAACATCCCGTCGCTTGACAAAAATCAGTTTAATATACTGGTCCCTCAGTGAGGGAACTTTCAGATATTAAGCTGAAAAGAACAGATACTACACTTTGATCTTAGCCAAAAGGCCGAGAAGCGATACCGACACCTAAATCTCAGGGACATCTCATTTCGAGTCCTGAGTTTTCGTCAGCGCGATCTACAAACTGTACAACTTTACTAGTGATATCTAGTTCTAAAACGATGAACTCATAGTATGACTTTAAATGGAGATTATCACACAATTTATATAAACGCTTTTCTAAGATTACATTTAGTTAAAATAATAAATAATATTAACTTTGTGGAACGACAAAATGCTGGTAGTTAATATGAATTAAACAAATTTATCGCAAAAAATAATTACAAACTTGTTTTAGGTTCGCGGCCCTGAAAGCGGCGAAGCAAAGCAAACTGCGAAAACAACAGATTAATGCAGATATTGATGTTACGCTTTTATATGCAATGCAATTGTAGAAGAAAGAAATTACCTATATATTTAGATTCAATTCTAATTACAAGTGATTTTATTAAGAGGGGGGGACGGCGCGAACGCAGTCCCCACTACCAAAAATAACGCACCCGAGTTATCCACATTAGGGATAATCGCAGAGGTCAACCCAATTCGCAGTGCAATGAATAGGCCTCGCTCTGGGGGAACCGCCTTTGTGATCACGGTGTCCCCTGTGCCAGGTAAGTATGATTTTACTATTCAAACGACAGAACATGATTCGGCACCGTGTGCTTTCGTCAGCGCGATCTAGAAACCGTACACTTTTACTAGCGACATCTAGTCTTAGATGGATGAACTAAAAATGTCCCAATTTATCCATGCACAGATGGAAAAAGGTATTGACCTCATGGACCTCGTTCATACGAGGGACAATACAATTCATAGTGACTACCTAGACAACATCGATAGGAAAAGAAACTTCTGATTAAAATCAATTCATTTTGTTTTTGTCGAAAGTCACTTTTTGGGGAAGAACATTTCTTGTAGCGTTCTTTCTAAAGAAACGTCACAAATAATACAGACAGGACAATGACGATGATATTAACGATGCGGATTAAAATTATTTGTCATACATTTTCAAATTAATAATGTAAGTGACAACAATAAAAGTACTGATTTTATGGACGATTGCGAATATGTCAATGGTGAGATTTCATTTTCGAAAAATCGCAATCAACCATTTTGTGTGCAATCACATTGCACACAGTTTAGTAAAATTTTCATTTTCAAATTCAAATTCTTTATAAAATAATAATAAAATAACGTATTGGAGAATACAGAAAACACATTCTCCAATACGTTATTCTATTTTATGACTAGGTAACTAATTTAAACTAAGTATTTACAAACATTACAAATGAATCACATGAGATCAAGTTATAAAAAATTAAAATAAAGCTAAAAAAAAAAACTAAACAAATAAACTCAAAAATTCTAATAAAATAAAAATATCTACCGACAAATAACAATAATAATCTAATAATAATAAGTTTTCCTACTTAAAAGTTAGCTTATGTACGAAAACTAGTAAAGCTAACTTTTGAGTAGGAAAACATGTATCGATCAAAATGTTTTTTTTACTATACTGTGTGCAATATTATTGCACACAAAATGGTTGATTGCGATTTTTCAAAAATGAGTTTAGTGATTTTATATTTTTCAACATGTCGAAACGTACGAGCGAGAGTCACATTAGCTCTTGTCTTCGCCTTGAATCTTAAGTTTCTCAATATTTCTGTGGGCCGATCCCGGCGGCACTGCAATGCCGGGCCGACCCGTGACGGGAGTGGAGCGAGCTCCTAACATCCCGTCGCTTGACAAAAATCAGTTTAATATACTGGTCCCTCAGTGAGGGAACTTTCAGATATTAAGCTGAAAAGAACAGATACTACACTTTGATCTTAGCCAAAAGGCCGAGAAGCGATACCAATACTTGGATCTCAGCGGCATCTCATTTCGAGCCGTGAGTTTTCGTCAGCGCGATCTACAAACCGTACAACTTTACTAGCGACATCTAGTTCTATAACAATGAACTAATAGTATGTCTTTACTTATGGTCGCGAGGAACTGGCGGTAGACTCACCTAGTTTATAGATGTTTCAAAGTGATCCCTGTGATTGTAATGAATAAATATCGTTTTGAATTGATTTGATTTATGGAAATACTAACACCATGCTTAATTCTCCTGCCAAGCAGTATTGCTGTGTATCGGTTTGAAGGGTGCAGTGTCGGTGAAATTACAAGCATCAATTTCTATCTTGCGTGTCTTGTGAGGCAAAGCTTTGATAAAGGCGATGGTCACCACTTACGGGTGGGCCATATGCTTGTTTAATCAGCAAGTACCTAGTATAAAAAAAATATGCTCTAATTAATATTGGCCGCTGAGTGCTCCACTAGCTGAAATAGCCGCTTTAACAGCATTTTTATGAATTGGAAAAAGCATGAAATGTACTTTGCTTGAAGAATGTTTGTCTATTGCCATCTCCTTTTGGTCTACCTTTTGGTGAATATCTGTACCTACCTGTAGCGCAGCTTCAGCAGCGTCTAAAGCTGGTTTAGCGGCAGCGAGTTTTTCTTCTGCGATGGCAGTTTCCGCGGCAATCACTCCCACGAGTTTCACAGCCCGGTCTTTCACTTCCAACACTTCTGCCTTCACTATTTCTGCGGCCGCGGCAGATTCCGCGACGGCAGCTAACACCTGAAAAGGTCAATTAATAAATACGCAGCACTGTTTACTATTATTATTAATAAAGCCTTTTATTAATCTATTGAATAAGTAGTACAATTCAGAAATAAGATTAGCTTATTTATGTATACTTATTGCTATTCACTTCACTTTCTTAAATATACAAATTTACATATTAACTATTTGAATCACAAAAAATATATGTATATTATTAATAAGCATGCTTTTATAAATTAATATTATAATAATAATTGAAAAAAATATATATGTATATACATTTTTAAACATTGATTATACGCAGCACTTACAACACGTCAATACTTCTATATATTTACGTATGGACGGTCTACCAAATATGTATTATACTCGTACATCATCATCAGATTGTTGAAGTCTACTGCCTCCTATAATACATTACCAGGAAAAACAATTTTGGGCGTTCACCATCCACCAACAAATACAAAATTAATTTTATAAATCTTATATACAAGGTGTTAAAATACTACTACCGAAAACTTCAGGAGCCTAAAGTACCCATCAATATAAATAACTGTTTTCTAAGGAACCAAACTGTAAACGCGAAAAAAAAACATCTGTTTCATACAAAAGTTATAAAATAATACCTACCTGGCAAAAATGTATGAAACAGCTGTTTTTTTTCACGTTAACAGTGTTGGTCCCTTAGAAAAAGTTATTCATATTGACGGGTACCTTAGCCCCTGAAGTTTTCGATAGTAGTATTTTAGTGTTTAAAGATATTTTCTTATTTCTCAAAGAACGGAGTTCACTTATAGAGAATAATACATATTACAGAATGTGTGTACACAGTGTACTGGTTTAAGTCCAGTGACGTAACAGTGATATACGTGAAATTTATGTAGATAATTGACACAATTTTAACACCCTGTATAAGAGCTTTACCACCCAGAAGAAACACAATAGATTATAAAAAAAAAATACATATCATTTTCTAAATTATAATGAACTAGCGGCCTGTCCCAGCTTCGCATGGGTGGTCATAAATTTTTTGAACATTTTAGGATAAACTTAGACCGTGGGCTCGAGCCTCGCGTCTACTTATTTCATACATTTGCACGCCAGAGTGAGTGAAATCGCACCCCGCGCGTGACCCGTGGACCCGTTAACATTTTTAATTTCGTCATATCTTTTGAATGGAATGTCCGATTTGAAAAATTTAAGAAGAAATCTATAGGTATTGAAACCGTCTTAATTATGAAATGATTTATTTGGATAAGGATTAATACCAAGGTACAAATAAACACCCTTTTCTAGCGGCGGCATTTCAATTATTTTTTTATAATAAAAGAACACTTATTGTGACATAACTATAATAGTTAGACATATGCTGTCGCGACATTTTTTGTAGATGATGACGTGTTCTATAAAATCGTAGTACATTGTTTTGTTCTATCATCAATAGTTTTCGCAGCGCACGCGATGTAAGGTTTTGGTTTTCCACCTTGGGTTACATTATTGGAGTTTTAGTAAGGATCCTAGATTTTTTTAAAAATATAATATAGCCTATGTTACTCAGGGATAATGTAGCATTCTAATGGTGAAAGAATTTTTGAAATCGGACCAGTAGTTTTTGAGCCTATTCGTTACATACAAAAATACAAATGTTTCCTCTTTATAATATTAGTGTAGATAACATGACAATTTTGGTTTGGTATTGCATCTGCATGCTCATAACAACAAGATTAAATACCTAAGACTGCGCGGAAGATTATATGTTAAATATGACTTACCTCCTCAGCTTTAGCAGTAGCCTCTTTGATTTCTATATCTTTCAGTTCCAACTCCTTCTTTAGTATGTCTACGCTGGCCGCTGCTTCTACTAGCTTGTCTAAGCCTGTGGTCATTCTGTAAAACGATTCATGCATCAAATAAACATCCATGAGTAGCCCGAAACAGTCTGCATAAGACGATCGATTTTAGATAAATAAATAGATAGATAGTTATCTATCTATTATATTACTATACAAACGCATGAAGTCGTTAAATAAATAAGGTTTAAAATCTTAAATTAGTTCTATCCATCCAAGGTTGCCTGGAAGAGATCGCTCTCAGCGATAAGGTCGCCCATTGTTTTGTCTAAATTAAACCTGTATTTTGTTTCTGTGTGGTGAACAATAAAGAACTCTGTATTGTTCACCACAAAAAAAACAGAAAGCCGTCACGTCTTCGTTCCAGTTTGTGATCGTCACTTCGATCGATCATTCGAGAACAAAATTAAGTTGAATATTCGAAAATATCAAAAAATATTTTATCAGTAGCCTGATAAAGCCCACTACTGGACGTAATCCTTCCCCATAATTTGCAGAAGTAGGTAAATGATTTTTACCTATCCTTATCTAATAACTTTCGCGATTGTCACTAAATCTTTGGTTCTATCAGAAAGCCGTTACACTGATACACTACGTTTTTAATTTCCTGATCAGCATTCAAGGAAACAGAATAACTCTATCCCTTCGAAAAATAAAGTACCTACAAACCTTCGAGCCATCTCAGCTATGCCCACATGTTTCTCTTTATAAAGTACCTTATACCCTTCTAAGAAGGATAGGTACGATTTGGGAGTGACGTGGGCTTGTCTTCGGAACCTGTCGTAGTAGATAGAGCATGTATCGGCCACGTTGTCTTGCACCATACCCATGATCTCGATCAGTTGGGTTTTGGTTTCGGGGGAGCATACCACCTGCAATTCATAGTTATGTAGTCATTTGTTTTTTTGGAACCAAACATTTAAAGTTTTTATGATTTATCTATTAATTATTGGCCTCTAGAACCCTTCGCGTGGTACCTACCCGGATAAAAGTAGTCGATGAGTTATTCCACATGTCACAAACTATGTATAATCCGTTCAGCCGTTACGGAGATGAGTGGAGAGAATAAAGCACACACACCCATAGAAACTATATTTTTATACAAAATATTAGTTTAATAATTTTATAAGAAATTAAAGGAATTTGAATAAATGTTGCAATATAAAAGCAACAGTATAATTTTAAGTTACTGGCATTTCGAGATGCCAAAAAAAAAACACAAAAAATTTAGCATTTATAATATTACTAGTGGCTTCCCGCGGCTTCGCACGCGTTGAAGTGGTGAACCGTGATCGAGCCACACTCAAACATCGTAACTTTCGCATTGATTTGTATATTATTAGGTTAGGATTTTAAATACCTACGTAGGTACCAGGGATACCTATAGGCGTACATTACCCATATAAGGTAGGTAGTTATAGGTACTGAGTTTAGCACAAACATGATAAATACAACAAAGACATTCTTACGCGGAATATATGTACTTATTTGTTCCTAGTTTCTACCCCAACCACAAACGAAACGAAACAGCTTCACGACTTTGATCCCCAGGCACGGTAGATACTCTCAGATCTCTTCGTACTAACTCAAGATTCCCGTTTTTAGAATGTCCCTTACAAACATTGACGCCTCGTTGTATCCTTTTTACTCGAGCGCAACGAAGGAGGGTAATGTTATAGATGTTGTTTTCGAAAATCCCTTCTTTGTACACCTCTACGCCATAAGACCTATATACTCTTCAAATTTCAAGTCTCTAGGACCAGCGGTCAAAAAACTCCTATACAAACGTTTACATCCCTTTGCACTCTTTTTAAGGGTAGTTTTCAAAAACTAAAAATGCCTTTCCTTATTTTTGCCATAAAGTACATGTACTCCAAGTTTCAAGATTGTAGGTTCAAGGAATACTATTTTTCATGCAAACGTTTTCAACCCTTTTACACCCTTAGGGGTTGAATTTCCAATAATCCCTTCTTAGTACACTTCTACATCATAAGACCTATGTACTCTTCAAATTTCAAGTCTCTAGGACCAGCGGTCAAAAAACTCCCATACCAACTTTGACACCCCTTTGCACACTTATTAAGGGTAGTTTAAAAAAAACAAAAAAATTCTTTCCAAATTTTTAGTTTTGGAGTACATCTACTTCAAGTTTCATGTTTGTAGATTCAAGGAATACAATTTTTCATACAAACGTTTTCATCCCTTTTTACACCCTTAGGGGTTCAATTTCCAAAAATCCCTTCTTAGTAAACCTCTACGTCATAAGACCTATGTACTCTTTAAATTTCAAGTCTCTAGGACCAGCGGTCAAAAAACTCCCATACAAACTTTTACATCCCTTTGCACACTTATTAAGGGTAGTTTTAAAAAACTAAAAATGCCTTTCCTATTTTTTTGCCGTGAAGTATATGTACTCCCAAGTTTCAAGTTTTTACGTTCAAGGAATATTTTTTTTTATACAAACGTTTTCATCCCTTTTTACACCCTTCGGGGTTGAATTTCCAAAAATCCCTTCTTAGTACACCTCTACGCCATAAGATCTATGTACTCTTCAAATTTCAAGTCTCTAGGACCAGCGGTCAAAAAACTCCCATACAAACTTTTACATCCCTTTGCACATTTATTAAGGGTAGTTTTAAAAAACTAAAAATGCCTTTCCTATTTTTTTGCCTCGAAGTATATGTACTCCAAGTTTCAAGTTTGTAGGTTCAAGGAATACGATTTTACATACAAACGTTTTCATCCCTTTTTACACCCTTAGGGGTTGAATTTCCAAAAATCTCTTCTAAATACACCTCTACGCCATAAGACCTATGTACTCTTCAAATTTCAAGTCTCTAGGACCAGCGGTCAAAAAACTCCCATACAAACTTTTACATCCCTTTGCACATTTATTAAGGGTAGTTTTAAAAAACGAAAAATGCCTTTCCTATTTTTTTGCCTTGAAGTATATGTACTCCAAGTTTCAAGTTCATAGGTTCAAGGAATACGATTTTACATACAAACGTTTTCATCCCTTTTTACACCCTTAGGGGTTGAATTTCCAAAAATCCCTTCTTAGTACACCTCTACGCCATAAGACCTATGTACTCTTCAAATTTCAAGTCTCTAGGACCAGCGGTTTAGGCTGTGCGTTGTCTATATGTCAGTCAGTCAGTCAGTCAGTCAGTCAGGACTTTGATTCTTATAGTATTAGAGATTAGGATGCTTCATTGCACTTATAAGACTGAGTACAAATGGAGGGATTAATTCGTGCATTAACTTGCAATACAAGTAGTTTTATCAAATAAAAAATTAAATATCAAAGGTGCTTTAAGAGCACTTAGATCAAAATGTGCCACTTACATGGAAATCAGACAAGAAATGATGAGCCACTTCAATCAGCGCCACTCTCGGCCATTTTTGGAACCAATCCATCGTCGACCCGGATATGAGACCGGGGAACTTCAGAGCTCTGCTACGGAACTTTTCACCCACCTTAACATTATCAATGCATGCGAATAAAGTCTTTGCAACTCAGAAAGCTTAAGGCACCGACAACCATCAGGCTACTTCCTGCTAGCATATTTGAATATTTTTGATATACAATCATCTACTATTATAAGCAGATATCGGATATTCGGATGCATATTTATCTAAAATTGAGATGTTGGCTATTATGGAAAGCGGTTTTTATCGAAAAATCCCGAGACCCCGGGAAATTAAAATTTAAGCGACATGAATAACAATTGCCCTGTTACAACTTAATATGCCCCTGGGGGCCCAGAATCACCCCATTTCGGCTTAGTACACATGTAACGTGGCACCCTGTATACATCCGATTATTTATGCAATCCCGGGATTTTATTTTTAATAAAAGTATCCACTTCCATAATTTGTTACCCAAAAATTATCTTTAGGTAAATATGCATCCGATTATCCGATCTCTAATAATAAGTTATTATCATTAGTTTTGAAGAATAACAAACAACCTAGTTTCGAATATTTCAAAGATTTCATTCAATCAAGTTTTCTTACCGAAAGATTTACTAGCAAATTTTTTCGCTAGCTTTCGAGTTAAAATTATTTAATGATCCTTGACCTGAGAAAACTTGTTTGGATCAAAATGACATTATTGATAATGCTCGGAGAACTTACCGGTGAGAAACATAAGACTACGTGTAAATTAGCCCGAGATCGCATAATAAAGTACTCGTACAAAATATCCGGAACCGGAATTCTTTTCGGTGCGTATTTCTTCATTATTGGTGTTAGCTCGTTCATTATTTCATCTGAAACAAACACATTTCAATATGTTAAGCAATCGGCTACAGCACCTGTGTTTCTCGCGAATCGCAACGATCTACCTGCCGCGATTGATACAAAGGAAATGCTACCGCTGCGTTTTCCATCAGTACCCCAAGTACGAGTTGTGTTTACCATATTTGGTTTCTCGTTTTTCGTTCTTGTTCCGTGCTCATTGCGGGTTTTGTATGAAGACGCGATAGAGATACCGATACGGAACTTTATGTTGCAAGTATGATGAAAATTAGTAGTAGTAGGTTCCTCACATCGGGCATTGGTCACGTACATTAATATAATTCATTTGTAATTTCATTTTATTAATTAAATTTTAATCAAACAATTCGGTAGTTTTGTGTCCTCCCTCGCAGCCGTACATAATTAATAAAACTCAGCAATTTGTCAAACCACAAGAAACAAGCCACCATGCCTTTTTCTGCCGCCAAGCAGCGTTGCTGTGTTTCGGTTATAAGGGCGTGGATGCCGATGAAAATACAGGCACATGAGGCTTAACATCTGTATGCCTCAAGTTGATGATAGATGCAGGGTTGTGCATCTTACGTTCCTATTGTGCGTGACTTGCGAGGCAATGTTATAACATTTTGCATCAACACCTATAATAGGTGATGGTTACCACTTTACATCAAATAGGCCATCTACTTGTTCCATAGCAAGTAAAAATAATAATCTTAAGAGTCTGCTTACGGGATAACAACTTCAAAGGCTTTATTTTTTATACAACTAGCTGATGGAACAAGCAGATAGCCCACCGGATGTTAAGTGGTAACCATTACCTATAACAAAGAATTACCTCGAAAAAGTCACGCACGATAAGAACGTGCCCTACGATGCACTGCCCTGCGTCCATCTACTTGAGGCATACAGATGTTAAGCCTCATGAGCCTGTATTTTCACCGGCCAAAAGGTAAGGTAAGGTGCAAAAAATGCAGTCAAACTTACCCATTTCATCCTTCGCGAAGAGATTGGCGATTTCTCCCGAGCTGAGGATGTTATTCAGGAACTCTAGAAACTGCTCGTCCTTTATGTCGTTGTCAGTGAAGATGAACGAGATGCCCTGTCCCTGCAGCCCGGCTACCCGGTACAGGACCTTAATGTCGTCCATGAAGTTACTCACGTTGTATGATCTGTGAAGTTATACATGGCTTAAACGAGAGAGACTGAATTCAGTATCAGATTCTGCACCCTCTCTAGAGTTACTAATTAAAAAACATGGCAGACATTTTACACAACGTCACCTCCAAATTAAGCAAAGTTTGTAATAAAAACTTTGGGAAACCAGATAACTGATCACGATTCAATACATAAAAAGATATGAAACCTAACATGTATTTGTTTAAACAAAAAACAAAGTCGCTTTCTCTGTCCCTATATCCCTATGTATGCTTAAATCTTTAAAACTACGCAACGGATTTTGATGCGGTTTTTTTATAGAAAGAGTGATTTAAGATGAAGGTTTATGTGCATAATACAAGCATAATCTCTTAGGGATAACCCACAATTACCGTGCGATGCCGGGGCGGGTCGCTTGTAATTCAATAAAAAGTAAATCCGTAAGTGACCGTAAGATTAAGACTCGTCTTTTGAGAAATAAATATTATACAAAACCATTTACATATCACCCAGAAATGTTAGTAACCAATTCCTTTTGATACCTTATGTTTCTTACCTAGTCAGAGTGATTTGATAGAAGGAGTAGTTTGCTATGTACGACGCCAGTTTCGTCAAGCTCTGTTTGCCGGAACCACCGACACCCACAAGTAACGCGTTACCTCTGTAAAACCATAAATGAATTTATTAACAATCTCTATCTCTAATACTATAAGAATCAAAGTCCTGACTGACTGACTGACTGACTGACATATAGACAACGCACAGCCTAAACCACTGGTCCTAGAAACTTGAAATTTGCGGAGTACGTAGGTCTTATGGCGTAGAGGTGTACTAAGAAGGGATTTTTGGAAATTCAACCCCTAAGGGTGTAAAAAGGGATGAAAACGATTGTATGAAAAATTGTATTCCTTGAACCTACAAACTTGAAACTTGAAGTAGATGTACTCCAAGGCTAAAAAATAGGAAAAACTTTTTTAGTTTTTTAAAACTACCCTTAATAAAAGTGCAAAGGGATGTCAAAGTTTGCATGGGAGTTTTTTAACGCGTGGTGCGATTGACTTAAAACTTGAGGTAAATATACTAAAAAATAATTAATTAAAAATGACGCTTTCAACTTTTGATAATTACACCTGCAAACGGTGCAAATGACTGTAAAAGTTAGTATGGGAGATTTTTAGTATAGTGCGATAGATTTCAAACTTGAAGTAAATATACACCACAATAAATTATTTAAAATCACGTTTTCAATATTTTAAAACTACCCCTGCAAAGTAAAACTACCTCCTGAACAAATAAGTACATATTTTCCGTGTAAGGTTGTCTTTGTTGTATTTGGCATGTTTTTGAGACTCAGTACCTATACCTACCTACCTAATATAGGTAATGGCCGTTTATAGGTATCTCTTATACCTACGTAGGTATTTAAAATCCTACCCTAATAATATACAAATCAATGTGAAAGTTACGATGTTTGGATGTTTGTGGCTCAATCACGGCACCACTTCAACGCGTGCGAAGCCGCGGGAAGCCACAAGTAATACATATACATATTTTATGCATGAAAGACATCCTTTAAATGTAAGCCAGGGTAACAATCCGTTGATCTTTTAATATTAAGTGGTATATAAGGGAATTATTTTTAAAGCGGGATCATTAATTTGTAAAAAAAAGGATCCAATTAATAGCTGTACAGCTATTGTATCCTTTTTTTACAATTGATTTGCAGTTGTCATGAATAAATCCACTTTAATTTAAATTAATCAATGAAGTTTGTAAATTAAATCCTCTTTAGTGTGTTATGATACTGAAAAATGTGGGTAAATGGACGTACCTTCGAGACATCTTCACATCCTCACATGCTCACATCCTCACATGCTCACATGCTCACATGCTCACATCCTCACATGCTCACATGCCCACATGCTCACATGCTCAAATGCTCACATGCTCACATGCTCACGTGCTCACGTGCTCACGTGCTCACGTGCTCACATGCTCACATGCTCACATGCTCACATGTTCACATGCTCACATCCTCACATGCTCACATGCTCACATGCTCACGTGCTCACGTGCTCACATGCTCACATGCTCACATGCTCAAATGCTCACATGCTCACATGCTCACATGCTCACATACTCACATGCTCACATGCTCACATGCTCACATCCTCACATGCTCACATGCTCACATGCTCACATACTCACATGCTCACATCCTCACATCCACATCCTTGAAGAACCTTTAGTTTACTAGTCCAAAATAAAATTATTGTATATTTTGTACATTAATTAATATAGTATACATATACAACGTGTAACATAATACCCCTATAAGGCCATATACCAAGTATCAGACCATGTACTGGAATACTTTGACGTGTGCAAAGGTCGAATATATCGTTTTAGAAATTCCATGTGTATGTGTGTATTAAATTACACGTTGTATATAAGTATTTGCATGATGTACAAATTACACATTTAAGCACCACAGTTGAGCTATCTACAGACGGTTGCAAACGATTTAAAGTTAGCCTAACAGGGTGTCGATTCCATTAGTGGATCGGTAGCGCTCACTTATATCTCGACCAATCACACTCACATGGGTGGCGCATTAGAAACTGTAGAAATAGTTATATGACGAGTTCTTGTGAGTTTATTAATTTGATTATGTCTTATATACAGTGTATACAGACGCTGGACAAGTGTAAACAACATTTACCTAGGAGTATTGATAATCCTGGATATGATAAACAAATGCACCATAGCATCGTGAAAGAACACGAGATCCAAATGTGCGCCGCGGATTTGCTCATTAAACAGATCTTGGAACGAGCCGAGTTTCATCAGCACAAAGTCCCATCTGAAATAGGACGATTTATCATAGAAGTTCCTAGGTCAACTCAATGCTGGTCCAGTCGTCATAGTCAGCATAAATCAGAAAAAGTCCACTGATGCACATAGGCCCTAGCATTTATTTTTTATTTATACGAGACTGCCAGTACTTGTCGCCAGTACATAGACATGCAGGCTATTACATTCCCAGACGTTTTACTTCAAGGCCATTTTTGCATCTTAGTCTATAATTAATTCTAAAGAATGGTGTTTTCCCTAACTAGGTGTTCTGATACTTACCCATCTCTTGTGTTTACCTAATACTACCTCATGTACTGTTTTTAATTATATGCATGCGGTTCAACTTGTTAGGAACACAGACAACAAGAAGCCAAAAGAACGTTAACTATAGAAATCCGGTAGGTACAGTTTCTATAGGAGCATACAAAAACAGTACTCACGTAGGCAACTCCTCATAGACCTTCGGCGCCTCAGTACTGAAATCCTCGTCTTCGTCTCCCGTCGGGTCGATAGGCTCTCGCAGGAAGTTCACGAAGAACGTCTCCTGTTCGGGAAAGTCCGGAACAACATCGGGCATCTCCGCCGCGGCTGTCTTCCAGAAGTTGGCGACGAACCAGTCCTTATCGTCGAAGGTCGTGAACCTGAAATAGAATAAACGTTTATTTAGCTATAACACATAGGTAAGCCTGAAATTAGTCAAAAAGGTATAAAGGTATGTTATGATGCTACCGTCGTTTTGCTGTTAGGAATAATTTCATTCACATTAATTCATTCATTTAATTTTCATTCATCGTGTCAATGAGTCACATTATTGTTACCTGTCCGATATAACCCTTAAGCACTCGTGGAACCACAACTTCAGGGCAGTTTTAACATTAGGAAGCTCGTCTTTCTTTATGAAAAGAATTCCTTCCCAAATTCGAGACAAATCACGAAGATTGAAAACGTAGTGAAACTTTGCCGGTGTTGGTAACATTTTAATCTGAAACACACAGAAAATTATACCAATCAAACGTCGAACAAAATTGATATTTTCACACGCGTTGACGACCTCGCGGCATTTGTAAGCGCCCCAGCAAAGCACATGTTAGCACACACATTTCAAGTTCAACTATTATTCGTCGTTAAAGAATCGCACTTGCTTTCACGTAACAAATGCTGACCGCTTCCGTTACTTCATCCTGTAGTAATGTTATTAGTATACTTATAGTGCCGTAAACACTCGCTGCAAACTCGGTCATAAATTATCGGAACGGCACAGCAATATTGCTCTCTTTCTCGCACTTAGGAGAACGGCACGATCCTTTTGTTTTAACGCAGAGATGTGCATTATTGGAGTCGATAAGAACTATCGATACATGACCTCTCCGACCGCGCAACCATCGGGCGCTCTCGCTGAGTCATTTTTTTTACCGATAACGTACATGCGCCCGCGCCGAGTACTCTCAACACTAGTGTTAAGATGATTTATGACAGTTTGCAGCGAGTGTTTAACGCGACTATAGTAGGGCTATTGGTAAAAGAGTTTTTCAGGGTAAGTACTACCATACCACCTCCTTTCAGTACAATTACAGGCACATGCGATTTGACTGTGGATTTGTACTACATCCGTCTGTCAAGAGACGTAAAGCTCTTGATTGACGGATGTAATGAGAGAGGTAACGGCTCAATATAAGATGGGTCATCTGAATGATCCGTCATTTTTTCTATATAAAAAAAGAGATACTTACTTTAGTTTGTTGCCAAATAATGCGGGTCACTGACACAAGTCTCGGCATGAAGTCGACCAGTTTCTTATCGAAACGATTCTTGCAGAAATACCCAGCACTGATCGTTTCTGAAACATATTTGTATTGCTATTTAGTTGATGAACGCAGGGTAGTGCATCGTAGGGCACATTCCTATCGTTCGTGACTTACGAGGCCATGCTTTGTTATAGGTGATGGTTACCACTTAACATCAGATGGGCCATCTGCTTGTTCCATCAGTTAGTAGTATAAAAAAAACACTGTGTCGGTAAAGACGAAGAAGTAAAGACGTCATAGGTGATACTTATAATGTCATAATTTTTACGTCCTATTTTTCTCCATCCAGTTCTGTCTCTAGTGTCTGCTTTAAATCTTACATACTCATTTTTATTCCCGGTACGATTTTTGCGATGTTATAAAATCTCTATAACCCAAAATTGTTTGTAGGTTTTTAGTTTTCAAAAAACTATTTTATTTTACTAACAAAATGAATGCTAATGATTAATATTATCTTCAATAGAATTTACCAATGTAATTAATATTGAAATTGTGTCAGAATGAAGTGAAATAGCTCACCAAAGATTCGATCCATAGAAATGTTACTGGGTAAAGTGCAGTTGAAAATATTGAATTGCCTCTTGAGGCGCGGGGGGATATCGTTTCGTCCGCCACCTGTTTGATGGAAAACACTTCAGACAACAATTTTAGTCAAAGAATTAATTGCCAATTTGATATTCGGGCATAGACAAAATTACAGGCCACATAATGCTTAACTCAGTGCTGTTCGTCGTATCGCATGTTCCTGACGTGAGTAACTTGTGAGGCAATGCTTTGATATGGTTGATGATTACCACCTAATCTCGGGTGGTTCATCTGCCATTCCATCAACACTATAATAAAATCATAGTGATAACAAAAATTAATAAAAAAAAATGTTATTAAATTGTCAATTTTATTATTTTAGGTTTTCCGCTTATTCGTTTCTCGAAAGTCTTGCTGTAGCCATTTGCATATATTTTCAAACTGGAGGATAATGACCCTATTGCCTATTGGTAAGAGATAGCAATAGCTCAAACTTTGTCCATCTTTTGACAGGATTTTACAACTACGCCTTTAGGCCTATACAATCCTTGCCTGGATGTATCATAGCGCCGAACATCTGAATGTCTGCAACTATGATGAACTCTCCCGGCTTTTCTAGCGAGTAAAACCCGCCGCACTCCATCATCTCTCTCACAATTTCGTTGGTGACCTGAAATATTAAAAACATTGTAGGTACTTCCTCTGTGCTGCCACTGATATTCCTCAAGGTGACAACGACAACTTCCTAAAATGACAACTTCCGAAAACGACAATTTCCGAGAACGTCTATTCTAAACTCGTCAATTTCCTAAAATGAATATTTCTTAATCAAACAATTAGGTCATTCATATTAACCAAACAATAAAAAACATTCTTTAAAAATTTTTGTTTTTATAAGCCACCCTGGCGGTAGTGAGCCGTAGTACTGGAATATTATTATTCATTCTGTGGTACGGATTTAAATAGAAATTTCATTTTACTATGTTGTCTATGCCGGATCAATCAAACTAAAGAAAACTTTAGTTTTCGGTCAACGCCAACTTTTCTACGAATCAATTGGGAAGCATTTTTTTTTGTATGTTCTCCATTACTAGTGAACAAAAATTATAGTATTACTAACTATGACTATAATCCTCACGCACGATAGACATCACTTCTGATAATTTTGGTGTTCAAGATAAATTAAATTCTTATATGTTTATGTATAAAGTAAGTTATCAGTTGTATGTACCTACTTTTTGCAGTACAAATTGCTTTGATCAGTATTTTCCTTTACCTATGTAGGTCATATTGAAGAGTATAATGAAAAATGCATTACCTGATCACCCCACTCGTTGACAACTGGCATGTTGATATCGTCGACGAACACTGTCATAGATCGACCGCCCGGCGGGCCATACGTCATTCCCACGCGCTTTTCTACGTATGACTCGACGATTCTCTGAAGAAAAAGTTAAGTTCAAGCATCTTCAAATAACGCCTTAGTGGAACCAAAACGCAAAACAATTTTGTAAGTCAGTGGATCTGGTTTATTGTGAAATTAGCTGTTTGGCCGACCGTCAGACCATCCACGACCATATAGGTACAGTGCCACAAAATCATTTTTGCAAATAACTTCAAGATTGTCTAGATCCGGCGACCAAACTATTTCATACTCCTCTCTTCCTATACAACTCATTCTCTCTTATTGGTTTCTGAACGCTTTACTATCTAAAATCACCGACATATCAGTTGCAGTGTCTTTTTGTCGACATGACAGTGACAAGTATATTTAGAGCCGTTACAACATGGCGGGAAAAATGGGCCTAAGAGCTGATTCCACCATGCTCTGTTAGTTACTAATCAAGGATTAACATGCCGTTAAATCTAACCTTAGATGTCAAACGCGTACAATTTTACATATTTAACGGACCTTTAATCCTTTGTTAATCTAACAGAGCATGGTGATATCAGCTCTAAGTCTACCAACCTGGAACATATTCGGCGTGGTGGCAGACGAGAAGTTGATCATCTTGTAGAGTTTGACCTCATTATCGTACTTCTGCATATAGCTCTTCAACATCACAGTTTTGGCGGTGCCCTGTTCACCGATCAGTAGCACTGCCTTGTTCTGCTTGGCTATGGTCTCGATGAGGAAGGAAATGCATACGTTGTCGATGTTCGGGACGAGGATTGATGAGTATTCGGGGATGCTGTCTGGTGGGTAGTAGTAGTCCTCAACGATTTCGTTCCTGTATGTTACAGAGATGAATAATGTTTAATAATGTTTTGTAAACTCATCGAGAGAAAAGAGGAAGCTCACGCACTTAACTAAAATAATACAGATAAACAGCAACTACATAACAGTTATCTGTTAAAATTTGTTTCAATTTCCTGTGCCTAAAATGTAATAATAGGCTGTATGATTAGCAGGGGTCGGAATAGGTACATTTTATTTCCGACACGGAGATTATAAAAGGCATATCCATATTTAGATATCTTAGTCTCTACTAAGAAATCTAAATATGGATATGCCTTATTTGACGTCTTTTGGTACTTAAAAACTCTACCTATTCCGACCCCCGATGATTAGCAACGAAAGAATTCTAACTTGTATTGTAAGAGCTGTGGATATGTTATAAAATTAATTGGCAGACCATATTTGAGAGGGGTTCAAATCGGCAGCACAACTAATCATTGAAAATCGGCGAAATGCAGCTGGCGAACACTGAATGTCGAATATTGAAGCTCTTTAGAATAGGCGACGTGGATGGAATGCCCGGTAAAACTTGTCCTTTGGGACAAAAAAGATAGGTGCAACAGTCGGCCACTAACCAATGCTGCCATACGCCAGCCTCATTGACCATGTACTCAAACGGCATGATCCATTCCTTCGACTTAGCGCCGGGCCAGTCCATCCGGCCTGGTAGTTTGGTCATGAATTCCGCCATTTTAGTCCTAGCGTCCAACTCTAGCACAGCACCCAGCGACCACATCATTGCGAATATGAATAGCCGCTCCAGGTGACGGTCGGTGTGCATCTCTGGAATTTTACGATTGTTTTGAGGCGGCGATGGGCTGTTTGGCTTCTCGTCACGTTTAGAAAACAATACAAGGTGTTCCAATACTTGTACTTAAAACCTCAGGGGGCTAAATTACCCATCAATAACGCTAAAAAACAGCTGTTTCATACATTTTAGCCAGGTTGGTATTGAACTTTTGTATGAAACAGCTGTTTTATTTTGCGTTCCCAGTGTTGGTTCCTCAGAAAAAGTTATTCATATTTATGGGTACTCTATCCCCCTGAAGTTTTAAGTATAAATATTGGAACACCTTGTATACAGTGGAAGAGAATGAGACAGGGATCTACCCATTTTTTTAAATTAATATCACGTTTATTAACAACAAAATGTGGGTAAGTACCAAAAGATTGTTTAAGCGTGCCTCTCACTCTCCCATTTGATGGTAGTATACCGTGCCTGAAAGTCTATTAGATCAAGTTTTTAAGCCTATAGTGACTCAGCGGCGCCCATATTAGCTCAAAGGTCACATCTGATATCTAGATATCAGATGTTATGTTGCAAACTCATGGACCATAGACAAATAGTTATAATAAACTTATGTAATATGTAAAAGCAATACTTACTTCCTCCAGGTACTTCTATTTGTAGCAACCCGATTAGCACATCAATGGCTTGTCTGAAATTAATATTGTAGTAATGAAACAAAAATTGTATATTTTAAGAAACTAGAACTAAGATTACATGTTTGAAGATGGTTTAAGCAGCGTCTGATATCTAGTTGCAGGCACGATCGAAAATGGCTGGTAGGGCCGATACGGGAGCGATATATATGCGGTTGTAGCTTATCGCTGCTTAAACCATGTTTAATAATGCAAAAGGCCTATGATGAGGATTATGATGGGTGTTTTAAGAATGCACTACATTTTTTTTATTAAAAAATCATCAGTATCTTGTTCCCATAGTGCAAGCTTTGTTTTGTTTGGGAATAGGTGACTTTGTGTGTACCTACCAATATTAATTTATTTATTTGTGCAATGAGTACCTGATGTAAATGGCTTCAAGGATCTTCATCTTAACAGGTAGCCTCTGTTGTACGAACGAGTGGACATCGTCGTACACTTTGTTGAACGCGTTTCGTAGCGAATCTGATTCTTTCTGAGACCTTTTCTTTAGCCAACCCTAAGATAAAAGAACCAAATGAGATTACATAGCCAGCGCGATCCAAGCCGTAGTAAGACGCTTATTGCTAAGATCATAGTTCAAATAGTTATGTAGTGTTAAGGTGTTAGTGTTCAGCGAACAAGCGTAGAAGAATAGGCAAGAAACATAAGGTAGCCCTAACATATAATAACCAAATGAGATTTCATAGCATAAGGCTTTGATACTTCATTTAAGCTATGGCCATGATACTACATCCAAGCTATGACGTAGTAAGTAGTGCATCCGCTAAGATCATAATTCGGAATCAGGTGCGAATCGTACAGACTTAACAGACGATGATAGAAACACCATGCCCATCCGGCTGACAGTAGCTGGTGACGCGTTGTCAAAGATAGGTGTAAGATGGTGAATTCGAGAGTAAATAAGGGTAAATGCAGGGAAACTACTTAAATAACGACTCTAACCTCTAATATCGGCGGCCAGTTAAGAACAGACGACGAAAGAAACACCATGCCCATCCGGCTGACAGTAGCTGGAGACGCGTTGTCTACGTTATCCGGCTCGAAGACTAGCTTGCTGTTCTGAGCCATGGTGATGCGATCGCCGTTAGCGAGAGTTAGCGTTTTGTTGTCGTCTAGTACAGAGTTGAGGTTTTCTATCCAAACAGCGTCCACTGGACCATCTGGAGAATTGTACTCGTAGTTGGAATTCTGGTGATTTTTTTTGAGCTAGTGAGGGATTTTGTTGATTGTCAGACATATTAAAGAAGCTGTCTGATGAATAGTTTAACTCGCGTTATGTTAAAGGGCGCACCAAACTAATTCGAACTTAAACTATGGGGGCCATTAAGTAGGCCATTTATGTTTCTAAGTGATGGTATGGCGTTGTACATTTTAAAAAGTAGTAAAATATGAGACTGACAATAGTGACCAATAGGCACCAAATGAATACCTACTATAATTTAGTGACGTCTTTTTTTCTCGCAGTTTGTAGAAGATGAATTGATTTATTTTATCATTGAATTATTAAGACAAAGATTGAATTTAAAACTAACCTAAAACAATCCATGTCGTGTCTGATTTCTTCACTTTCAAAGCTCTTCTCCACAGAGTAGAGAAGATACCATCTGTCCAGTCGTTGGTTGCCACATCCAAGCGGCCGAACATTTGCGGCGCTGTTATAGCCTATAGAATAAAATTATAGAATAGATAAACGTGAATTTAGTAAATTTAAGTAGATATAACAAAAACAAGTCTAAAATTAGTCAAAACAAAAAAACTATAATTTTGAGCAGCTCGAGCAACACCTACTAAAATGGTATGGCTACAGAAAATCGAATATACGAAAAAGCATTATATATGTATATTATATGTATAGATATTCAGGAATAGACCTGAGTAAGACGATTCAATTGAAGTAAATAAAATAAAGTAAGCCGTCCTGAGCCAAGAAGCCATAGCTTGCCGATATGAATTAAAATCTTAGCATATCATCATCATCATCTTCCTGCCCTTGTCCCACTTCATGTGGGGTCGGCACAACAGGTTTTTCCTCTCCACTTTGCTCTATCATCCGTCATCTCATTAGTCTCTCCTTTCTTTCCCATGTCATCTTTCACACAATCCATCCATCTTTTCTTTGGCCTACCTCTACTCCTTAATCCATCATAATATTTAATAATACCTTAGGATTCATTCTCATTTCCTTATGCGGGCGTCCGACCTCCGTCAATGCAGCCATAAGGGCGTGGATACAAGTGGTCTTCCCGGAGCCAGTGGGGCCCATAGTCATCAGTCCGTGCCGGACGAGAGACGTCTCGTATAGTTGAATGATCTTTAGATTCCAGTTGGGATGGTTGACGAGACCGAACCGTTCGGTTACTAGGACTATGGCGCGCTGCATTTCTCTGTAACATGAGAGATCGTAAAAGTTATTGCATTGGTTATTGGCATTCGACAACAATTTGCAGAATTTGAGAGAAAATAACTTTATTGTAATGTTTATAAAACGTATTTACTCATAAATAAAAATACTTTTTGACCGAACAAAGTTTGAATGTTTTAAGTTAGTCAAAGTCAAAGTATATTTATTTGCAGAATTACATGTAATGAGATGATAAAAGTTTGTTTAGAGCCAATGTAATTCTACCGTGTAAGGGCATGCAAATTAAAATTTATAAACAATTTAGGTTAAATAAAAATAAATTATAAAAAATTAGAACTATAATAATTATAGTAAAATGGATTGTCAAAATTATATCAAATGATTATTATGAAATTAATATAAGAACAATGGTAGTCAAAATGGTTATAAAATGTCAAATCAAATGAACTACAAAATGAAAAGAATTGTAAAATGTATGTAAAATGGCATTATTGAAACTAAAATAAAAACTTAATATATCACTCACTTGTGGACAGTTTGACTGAGTTTCATGCCGGGGAACAGATCTTCAATCAAGGAGACGAACAGAGGCTCATCTTCATCCACCAGCTTTGACACATTCATTTCTCTGAAAGACAAATACTTCGTTTCAACGATGAGAGTATAGGATTCATAACACCCACCTTTCTTAAAGTTGTTATAGTGGCTTCTATCAGATAATATCAGAAACTTGAAGTACCATGAAGTACCATGAACCTCTCGTGGTATCACGGTACTTCAAGTTTCTGATACCGTGATACCACGATTGGTATTACGGTTATTGGTCGATACCTGGACCCAAACAAGTACAATGCAATAATAATGAATAGTAAATATAAATAATATAGTGTATGGTAAATATTTAAAGGGTCAGCAACGTGTGACACGTCTGGTGTTGCAAACGTCCATAGGCTACTGTAACCGCTTCCCATCAGGTGGGCCGTACGCTTGTTTGCTTACTTGTAAGTATAAACAAATATATGCAGATCGTGATCGAAATTAAAATGTACCCTCCGCCGAATTCGAACATGCACCACTTTCGTCTCAGCCAGTTTGTCGCCTGCCATGGAGGCTGTCACTTTATCAGAAAGAGTATGTAACTTACTTCAAAACTCTCATCATGATATTCTCTTCAGTGCTCTCCGGATTGGCGCGCTTTTGCGAGCCCATAGTCCTGAGCACCGATAGAATGTTACGAAGTCCGAAATCGTAGTGCACTTGCTTCGATAGCTGTTCTTCGCAGAGCTTGTATAAGGTGAAGAATTTACGAGCTGAAATTTATAACACAAATTACATTTTGAATTCTGCTTTCCACATCAATTTTATATTGTTTTAGTCAAAGTAGAACTAGAAAAAGCAAATTAAAACTATATAAAACGTGTAACATAATACCCCTATAACCCCGGAAGCAGGGTATTCTACAGGTCATGCCGAACAACTTTTGTTTTACGACTTTTGATATTTCGTAGTTTATCATTCATGAAAACGTTCCTCTAAACGTTCCTCCAATATGAAACTAAACACACCATGAGGCAGCCCTATTCACAGTTGTTTGTACGTTCCCTAATAACGCGACCTTGTTACTTACGTAATGCTATGTTTACATGCACGCCCTGCAGCCCGGCGGGCTGCCTGGCGGGCTGCGCGGCATGCAGCCCGTCCCAGGCCGGCGAAAATTCAATCTGTTCACACGCACGCCGTCGTGTTAGTCAATGCCAGCATGGCGGGCAGCGAGGATCTCGGTGTTGTTGCTGCCATATCCTTTGGCTTAACTTATTTTTATTGGAAAAAGAAACAAAATGATGAACGGCGGAGAAAGCATCGTGAATTTTTTTCTTGTCCTTATGGAATTCATGTAAAGGGTTCCATAATATTTCTTCTTCCTGGTAATATTCCAGGAACGTCAAAATTGTCTCGTTTGACCATTCGACCATGTTGTAATCTCCGATCGTAGCGACTTTTTTAGCAACGATGAAGATCCACTCGTCACGAAAGCGTGATAGAGACTGACTGCCCGCGCGCGTGAAAACAGTCACCGGGCGCCCGCACATTCATCCTTTGAACTTTGCCAAAAAAACCGACACTCGCCCGGTTCGCGGCATTCACGTTCACAGGCGCGTTTACGGGCTCGGGCGTACCGTTTACACGCTCGGGAATGTGAATGTGCACGTTGAATGTCGAGTTGAACGCGCGCGTGTGAACGTAGCATATACTGTATCAGGGATGTTGCAAATTTCTGAGAGAATATTAATTTTACTTTAGTATGGGTATTTCGAAAATGATATATTCAACCTTTGCACGCGTCAAAGTATTTCAGTGTTTGGTCTGATCACATAGTTTTTGGCTTTATAGGGGTATTATGTTACACGTTTTATACACACGATACGCACTGCTCGCTTTTGTGTCCTTGTAGTAAGCTTAATTTTTCTTTGGCCTTGTGTAGCTTGATCTGAATCCGTGATTACAGGTAAAACTTATCGATGCGTAAGTTTGTCACCTAAACTACAATAGACCCAACACAAATTAAAATTGAACAGCTAACCCAATAAAATATTCTCTTTAAAACCGCAGCTGGCCAACTTCACTCGAATGATGATTTGTCTGTCAGGCACCATCATGGCTACGGAACGGAACTGAATCTTCAAGTTTTCCGGCAGCTCTTGCCTGCCGGCGTAACCAGGGTTCATTGTGATGATGAATGCGAATTCTGGGTTGATGCTCACTGTGTCCCCATCACTGAAACATTATAATACCTAGCATAATTTATTTATTAGGATTGGCCGTGTGTCTAGGAATAATATTATTTTTAATCCAAACAAGTTTTCAACAGATATTAGGTTTACTATATTTTTTACATCATGTCGTGTTCTTCATCTGTTTATTCTTATCCTGTGTTTTGTCTCGTGTCTTGCCTTGTTTCTGTGTTATATGTTTAAGTTTTAATCTATTGTCTGTGTAAATCGTGTTTTTTGTACTCTGGCCTCCTGCGATACAGGCTTGTCCTAGTGCGGGGTCCATCAGCAACCCTCTATTTTTGGTAAGTAAATGAATTTGAATTTTTGGATTTGAACAGAATAATTGGTTAATTAGTTTTCACTTTGGTCACCAATCTGCACCAAGCGTGGTGAATTTAGCAAACATGGAAATATCACATAATTGACTAACCTGAAGATAAAGAAGTCTCTCTTCTCTCTTCTAGCAGTGAGACAGATATAGATTTGTTGTGCCGCCACCGAGAGCACGGGCAGCTCTATACGATTGAACTCGTCGAAGCAACCCCAAGTGCCGGACTGCGCTAGTCCTTTGTAAATACGACCCAAACCTAGTAGTTGAGGAATAGTAACAATGATTAGAGAGCCCTCTCAGCTCAGTTGTTTTAGCTCTGCCTTCTGCGCCGGAGGCCGTGGGTTCGATCCCCGCCGAGAACAAATATTTGTGTCATGAACATAGATGTTTGTTCTCCGTCTGGGTGGGATTTTGATTATTTTTCGTTTCATAGTTCATACTTCAGAGTTCATACTAAGTTTTATTGAAATTAATTAAGAGCTTTTTAAAAACATCAATAAAATCTAAAAAAATATACACAGGCGACGTTTTGGTTTGTGGTTTCCTTCAGTAAAACTCAGTTTTGCTGCAAAAGTGTTGTTTTATATTTTTCAGTGTATTTAAAATTGTTTTTTTTTTGTAAAAAAAACTTATGTAATTATTATCTTTGGTGGATTCACATTCTTCTTCTAACCTCTGAAGTCCATCTAATCCGAACAATTGAACACAATAACAAGCTTCCACAAGGTCCGGGCCATGTCCTTGGTCGTCTCAGTCTTGCCCATCCCGGCGCGCCCATACTCATGCCATGCCGATGGCTTGCGATAGCGTTATGTAACATGATTCACTTACCTCTAAAGTCCATCTGATCCGAGCAATTGAACACAATAACAAGCTTCCCCAAGGTGCGGGCCATGTCCTTAGTCGTCTCAGTCTTGCCCGTCCCGGCGGGCCCGGCCGGCGCGCCCCCCATACTCATGCCGATGGCTTGCGATAGCGTTATGGGTTCACTTACCTCTAAAGTCCATCTGATCAGAACAATTGAACACAATACCAAGCTTCCCCAAGGTCCGGGCCATGTCCTTGGTCGTCTCAGTCTTGCCCGTCCCGGCGGGCCCGGCCGGCGCGCCGCCCATACTCATGCCGATGGCTTGCGATAGCGTTATGGGTTCACTTACCTCTAAAGTCCATCTGATCAGAACAATTGAAAACAATAACAAGCTTCCCCAAGGTCCGGGCCATGTCCTTGGTCATCTCAGTCTTGCCCGTCCCGGCGGGCCCGGCCGGCGCGCCGCCCATACTCATGCCGATGGCTTGCGATAGCGTTATGGGTTCACTTACCTCTAAAGTCCATCTGATCAGAACAATTGAACACAATAACAAGCTTCCCCAAGGTCCGGGCCATGTCCTTGGTCGTCTCAGTCTTGCCCGTCCCGGCGGGCCCGGCCGGCGCGCCGCCCATACTCATGCCGATGGCTTGCGATAGCGTTATGTAACATGATTCACTTACCTCTAAAGTCCATCTGATCAGAACAATTGAACACAATAACTAGCTTCCCCAAGGTCCGGGCCATGTCCTTGGTCGTCTCAGTCTTGCCCGTCCCGGCGGGCCCGGCCGGCGCGCCGCCCATACTCATGCCGATGGCTTGCGATAGCGTTATGTAGCATCTGTCTGTGAGCGGCGTGATCACTAGACGCTCGGTGATGCCCAGGTATTCGTTCTGAAATAAAATTAATAAGAATGTAATCTGACCATACTTCGTGCGAATATTTACATTAATACATTTGTTTTTTGTTTCATATTTCACATTTTAATTTCATTTCACATTTCATTTTAATTTCAAATTTCACATTTCATTTAATTTCAACAATTACACACAAAAATACATGGTATAACTTTTGAAACTATCATGGTTCTAATCATAATTTGATTTAAAACGGCATATTTACAATGCATAAAACAATACAAAAATACTTAAAACAGATTTTACACAGAGTACACTCTTGCCACATCCAGTTTCGCTAAATCTACGTAACTTGCCTGCTATCAACGCTTTCTTACCTCCAACAAGCCGCTTAAAAAATGTGTTGGTAAATTGTTGTACCAAACTGATATTTATTTACATGTTTATTAAATTGAATTTACTTAAATGTTTTTAAGCGTACGAAATAAATTTCTTAATCCAATATCATTATTCTCAGCAAATGAATTTATGTAATTCTTTTGAGAAATAAAGATTCTATACCAAAAAAAAGTTTGCTATAGTAGTGTCGTTTGCAATAAAAGATTGCGAAAGAGGGTGGACTGTTTTGTCTGACAATAGCAATTATTTATACTCGCCTGATCACACACCAGATTATACACCCTGTATACCTAGAACTGTGCTACATACAATACAGATTATGGTAAGAAAGGGACGGCGCCATAGCGAGAAGCGCGTTAAAACACAATAACACGAGACCAAATAACTAAACAATATTTTTTAATCTTTTTCTAATATTCTTTTTTTAACTTCTAGAGGGTTCAATTTTACCGGTGTGAGCTTATGAATCGTGCAACTACTTACTTGATATAAGAAGTCAACATCAGTGATAGAAACAATGCAGTCATCGCTGTCTTCGAAGTAGTAGAAGCGGGCTTGTTTCTGCCATTCAAAGTCTACGGGCGTCTTGATTCTCATCCGTACTAAATCATCAAAAATGTCCCTGTAAATGCGAGGAAAACACTACTTTGTGATGAATTATCGACGGAAATCACCAGAGGGGTAATATAAAGGAATAGATATAGTAAAAGCAAAAAGATATTTATTCAATTGAATGACAAGGATCTCCTTGAAAGGTAATTTTAAGGCTTGTGTTAAGCAAACGGTCGTTTGGAAGAAATCGATGTACGCGATGAGACCACCGTTTGTAGGGCTAAGAACCTTGTAATAAATAAATAAAGTGCATGTTTTTGCAAATTTAGTCCTCCATAAAGAATTTTTATTATTATACCTTTGATGTACGTGAATGGTGATCATAGTTTCGACTCTGGTGCGGTCTAGCGAGGTCAAGTCCTTGACAGTCATGTCAATAAGCCCGTTGAGTAGATCCAAACACTTCTGATTCGTGAGCCTCATTATAAACTTGTCAGCTTTAGCCTTTTTCAGTGCATACTCGGCATCACTAGTCCATAAGATCTGCATTCCCAGTAGACCAGCCTGCAAAATAAAAGCATAAACGTAATTTTTTTTATTGTATTTACCACCACTCGAACAAAGTGCGAGGAGTTATTTACTTTGTATATTTTCAGAGTAAATAACTCTTCACAATTTGTTTTCGCAGACATTTTACTGGTAAAAAATAAAATCTCTAATACTATAAGACTCAAAGTCCTGACTGACTGACTGACTGACTGACTGACTGACTGACATATAGACAACGCACAGCCTAAACCGCTGGTCCTAGAGACTTGAAATTTGAGGAGTACATAGGTCTTATGGCGTAGAGGTGCACTAAGAAGGGATTTTTGGAAATTCAACCCGTAAGGGTGTAAAAAGGGTTGAAAACGTTTGTATGAAAAATAGTATTCCTTGAACCTACAAACTTGAAACTTGGAGTACATATACTTCAAGGCAAAAAAAAGGAAAGGCATTTTTAGTTTTTTAAAACTACCCTTAATAAGGGTGCAAAGGGATGTAAAAGTTTGTATGGGAGTTTTTTGACCGCTGGTCCTAGAGACTTGAAATTTGAGGAGTACATAGGTCTTATGGCGTAGAGGTGCACTAAGATGGGATTTTTGGAAATTCAACCCCTAAGGGTGTAAAAAGGGTTGAAAACGTTTGTATGAAAAATAGTATTCCTTGAACCTACAAACTTGAAACTTGGAGTACATATACTTCAAGGCAAAAAAAAAGGAAAGGCATTTTTAGTTTTTTAAAACTACCCTTAATAAGGGTGCAAAGGGATGTAAAAGTTTGTATGGGAGTTTTTTGACCGCTGGTCCTAGAGACTTGAAATTTGAGGAGTACATAGGTAGTATGGCGTAGAGGTGTACTAAGAAGGGATTTTTGGAAATTCAACCCCTAAGAGTGTAAAAAGGGTTGAAAACGTTTGTATGAAAAATAGTATTCCTTGAACCTACAAACTTGAAACTTGGAGTACATATACTTCAAGGCAAAAAAAAAGGAAAGGCATTTTTAGTTTTTTAAAACTACCCTTAATAAGGGTGCAAAGGGATGTAAAAGTTTGTATGGGAGTTTTTTGACCGCTGGTCCTAGAGACTTGAAATTTGAGGAGTACATAGGTAGTATGGCGTAGAGGTGTACTAAGAAGGGATTTTTGGAAATTCAACCCCTAAGAGTGTAAAAAGGGTTGAAAACGTTTGTATGAAAAATAGTATTCCTTGAACCTACAAACTTGAAACTTGGAGTACATATACTTCAAGGCAAAAAAAAGGAAAGGCATTTTTAGTTTTTTAAAACTACCCTTAATAAGGGTGCAAAGGGATGTAAAAGTTTGTATGGGAGTTTTTTGACCACTGGACTTAGAGACTTGAAATTTGAAGAGTATATAGGTCTTATGGCGTAGAGGTGTACTAAGAAGGGATTTTTGGAAATTCAACCACTAAGGGTGTAAAAAGGGATGAAAACGTTGGTATGAAAAATTGTATTCCTTGAACCTACAAACTTGAAACTTGGAGTACATATACTTCAAGGCAAAAAAATAGGAAACACATTTTTAGTTTTTTAAAACTACCCTTAATAAGTGTGCAAAGGGATGTAAAAGTTTGAATGGGAGTGTTTTGACCGCTGGTCCTAGAGAGACTTGAAATTTGAAGAGTACATAGGTCTTATGGCGTAGAGGTGTACTAAGAAGGGATTTTTGGAAATTCAACCCCTAAGGGTGTAAAAAGGGTTGAAAACATTGGTATGAAAAATTTTATTCCTTGAATCTACAAACTTGAAACTTGAAGTAGATTTACTTCAAGGCTAAAAAAATAGGAATAACATTTTTGGTTTTTTAAAACTACCCTTAATAAGTATGCAAAGGGATGTCGAAGTTTGTATGGGAGTTTTTTAACGCGTGGTGCGATTGACTTAAAACTTGAGGTAAATATACTAAGAAATAAATAATTAAGAATAACACTTTGAAGTTTTGATAATTACCCCCGCAAAGGGTGCAAATGACTGTAAAAGTTAGTATGGGAGATTTTTATCGCATAGTGCGATTGATTTCAAACTTGAAGTAAATATACTCCACAATAAATAGATTAAAATCACGTTTTCACTATTTTAAAACTACCCCTGCAAAGGGTGGAAAAGACTGCCAAAGTCCCAAGGTTTGTATGGGAGATTTTTAACGCGTAGTGTAATTAACTTCAAACTAAAAGAAAATGTGTTCTGTGGATAAATAACAAAAAAACAGTTTGATTTTCGAAAACAACCCCTGAAACGTTACCCTCCTTCGTTGCGCTCGAGTAAAAAGGATACAACGAAGCGTCAATGTTATATTCTGTGTTATATATGGGATATTCTAAAAACGGGAATCTTGAGTTGGTACGAAGAGATATGAGGGTATCTACCGTGATTGGGGATCAAAGTCGTGAAGCTGTTTCGTTTCGTTTGTTTTTGAGGTAGAAACTAGGAACAAATAAGTACATATTTTCCGTCTAAGGTTGTCTTTGTTGTATTTGTCATGTTTGTGCCAAACTCAGTCAGTACCTATACCTACCTACCTAATATAGGTAATGTACGCCTATAGGTATCCCATATACCTACGTAGGTATTTAAAATCTTACCCTAATAATATACAAATCAATGCGAAAGTTACGATGTTTTGATGTTTGTGGCTCAATCACGGTTCACCACTTCAACGCGTGCGAAGCCGCGGGAAGCCACTAGTATAGATATAAAAATATTTAAGACAGGTAATATTTTTTTAAAGATACAACGTCTCTTGCAAAACGAACCAAAAAAACATCAATCCCTTATAATTAGTTATTACCTGTCCAGGGAAATACCAAAATCCGACCAAAAACTCAAATTCGGGATCACCCGCCATTGTTTGAGAAATGCTAGCAATCATATTTCTCACTGTATCTTTCATTGTATCCAGAAGAGAGTTCAGCCATATCTGTAAACATTTACGGCCTTACTACAAAAAATCTGACAAACGATAAACTATGCTTAAACTATCGCCATCTCTTACCAATGCGTAATTAAAAACAGAGACTGCGCTAATTTTAAGCATTATTTAAATTTAAGCACAATTTTATAGTATGAGGGTTAGGCCCTAACATATTCCCTGTTATTTTATAACTGCTCTATAATGTAAACCTTCATTGTCATTGTTATTGTCCTTCTCATGCCAACGAAAAAAGACAGCACCGGACTTACTGGCATTGTCCCTTTCATTTTAAAGAATAGAGACAGCAACAGACTTAACGGTCAGTTACGATCATAGACTATTTAACAAGACAATCATAATTTCAAATCACTCAAACACTCAGGTGTACTACCTATACTAATAAGTCAAAGTTGATGCAGTACGGAGTGGTATTACTACTATATTATAAAGCAAGGGACACACAAAGAGATGCTGCCTCCCACCTATGCTTGCATGGGCTCGTTCATTCACAACCTTTGTTTAGAGAATTCATACACTAATCCGATATGCGGGGTGCGGTGCGGTGGGGGATCTAAAGCTTGAGAGGGGTGGCGAGTAGCCATTCAGTACGTAGTACTGAATATATGTATTGTATATTCTGTGATAGTCAATAAAAATAAAATAACAGCTCTATAGAATAGGTGTAGGCGAGGTGTAAAATAATAGACATAGCTTTAGCAAATTAAACATTGACGTTTATGTAGGCCCATTGACGATAAACATAGACGAACTTAAAGCCATTCACCATTCCCGGTTTTCAGACCTTCGGGTCTTAGTACCAATAGTCATCCATGACTAGTTGCCGTATAGTATCATTCATTAAGTAATTCATTATAGTTTTTTTAGTCAAACGTGTTTGACGGTTTTTCTTAAAAATAACTAATTAGTTATTACTTTTTTCAGAGATAAAATTGGAAAACAAGCTCATGGCCCACCTTATGTTGAGCGGCTATGTCTGCTTATAACAACTGTTTTACCTCACAGAGGACTTCCACCTATGGTTAATTATTCAGACTATCTAGAGATAAAGTTAATTAATCTACCTAATGATAACAAAACAAGCTTTAAAGATAATGGTGTGCAAATAGAGACTTGCGACTAGTATGATAATATTGTTAGAAACTGGCGCACAAAGAAAAATGCCAATAATCAACAAAGGAAGTTACCTCGACGCCACCGATGCAGCTCACAGGCCTCTCCAACGGAATAGTTTCTCCGTTATCAGAGTTCATGTTAATAATCCTCTCCTTGTCATCAAAATCAACTGTATACAACGCATCGAATATACTCGGCAGATGAGGCTGTAACAAAAATCGTAATATACAATGTTCAAAATCGTATAGTATTCATTATTTATACTATGGTAATATTGTGAAAATATAAATTAAATTAATATTTTTTTTCGTTTTCTGGATGTGCGCAAATAAAAAAATAAACAAATAGTTATGATTATGTACTCTTTATCATAACTTATTGTTTTTTTTACACAAAACGTACAGTTTTGTTTGGAATATAAATTATTTATAGAGAAAATAACTTAAACAAAGATTTATAAAATGTACAAAATACACATCCAGCTTCGCATGGGTAGACAAAAAAAAATTCAAACTTTTAGGATAAACTCAGACCGTGGTCTTATTTCATACATATTCACGCCCTTCTCCCTTGCCGCATTGCCCGCTGCGCTGGGTGAGATGGCGCCCCGTGCGTTCGCTTCTATTTTTCAGTTTATGGTCAATACAAAGGTATGAACGCCATGAACGAGAGATAATACAATTTATAGTGACTACCTAGACTACCGTTCCTATCCTATAGTTGTAATAAAAAAAAAGCTTTCTGAAAACAATAAAATACAGATTTTATGGACGATTGCGAATATGTCAAATGGTGAGATTATAAGAAATTCCAAAATATAATAGATTACAGTTACTCAAATTTTCGAATAAAATAGTTCAATTTAGCAATCTCCTCCATATTTATGGATTACTCAGGATTTCTATTTAAATTTTAAGAGTCTCATTATTTCTGTGGGCCGATCCCGGCGGCACTGCAATGCCGGGCCGACCCGTGACGGGAGTGGAGCGAGCTCCTAACATCCCGTCGCTTGACAAAAATCAGTTTAATATACTGGTCCCTCAGTGAGGGAACTTTCAGATATTAAGCTGAAAAGAACAGATACTACACTTTGATCTTAGCCAAAAGGCCGAGAAGCGATACCGATACCTAAATCTCAAGGACATCTCATTTCGAGTCGTGAGTTTTCGTCAGCGCGTTCTACAAACCGAACAACTTTACTAGTGACATCTAGTTCTAAAACGACGAACTAATAGTATGACTTTAAATGGAGATTATCACACAATTTATATAAACGCTTTTCTAAGATTACATTTAGTTAAAATAATAAATTATATTAACTTTGTGGAAAGACAAAATGCTGGTAGTTAATATGAATTAAACAAATTTATCGCAAAAAATAATACAAACTTGTTTTTAGGTCCGCGGCCCTGAAAGCGGCGGAGCAAAGCAAACTGCGAACGCAACAGATGAATGAAGATATTGATGTAACACTTTTATATGTAATGCAAATGCAGAAGAAAGAAATTACATTATAGAATTTATAGAATTTAGATTCAATTCTAATTACAAGTGATTTTATTGAGGGGGGGACGGCGCGAACGCAGTCCCCACTACCAAAAATAACGCACCCGAGTTATCCACATTAGGGATAATCGCAGAGGTCAACCCAATTCGCAGTGCAATGAATAGGCCTCGCTCTGGGGGAACCGCCTTTGTGATCACGGTGTCCCCTGTGCCAGGTAAGTATGACTTTACTATTCAAACGACAGAACATCATTCGGCACCATGTACTTTCGTCAGCGCGATCTAGAAACCGTACAGTTTTACTAGCGACATCTAGTCTTAGATGAATGAACTAAAAATGTCCCAATTTATCCATGCACAGATGGACAAAGGTATTGACCATGAACGAGAGACAATACAATTCATAGTGACTACCTAGACGACATCGATATGAAAAAAAACTTCTGATATAAATCAATTCATCTTGTTTTTTCGCAAGTCACATTTTGAGGAATAACATTTCTTATGGCGTTCTTTTTAAAGATACATCTCAAATAATACAGACAGGACAATCACGATAATATTAACGATGTGAATCAAAATTATTTGTCATACATTTTCAAATTAATCAAATCAAATCAAATCAAATAACTTTTATTTCAGCATTCACACATGAAGTATTGCAGCCATAAATACTTAAAACTAGGTAGGAACATTATTAATAATTAAAACTAGACATATAAACATAAAAACTAAGCACACAAACTAAGAGCGCACCACAGTGTGCACCAGTGTCCAGTGCTTCATGAACACTGTGTCGACGTCCAGTCTGTCCGCTATCAATCGGAGGTAGCTGTTGGTGCTGCCGCGCACACTGTGCAACAGGGATGCTGTTCTGTTGCGGATGATTGCGTAGAAGTCGTCTACGCGTGCATCCGCAAACATCCCCGATGCACTACAGAAACGTGGTTAATAATCTAACCGCCGGTTTCTGAAAGGCTGATCAAATCAAAATTAACTAATCGTAAGTCAAATCGCCTGTTAACTCGAAAACGGGTTGCAGGAACGCCGGTCAACTACTAAATTTTTAATCTCTGATTAGTTAACATTTCAATCAAAAGTTCCATGTCAAATCACTATTTGGGTTTCTGAAAGCGCGATTAGGCATAAATGCCCTGTCAACCTACTGTCAAATGGTATGTTAGCTAATCGTCGGAGAATGGCTGATTAGTTGTTGAGCATCTGCTATAAATAAACGATAAATGGACTTTATGAAACCACTCCATCAGTGCTGTTGAGCAAATCGTGCAGAAAATAAGTGTTTTTGCCACTGGACATTCCAAATTACTG
Organism: Chloroclysta siterata; assembly: GCA_932294275.1. Classification (NCBI taxonomy): domain Eukaryota; kingdom Metazoa; phylum Arthropoda; class Insecta; order Lepidoptera; family Geometridae; genus Chloroclysta; species Chloroclysta siterata. The sequence continues at coordinate 11,507,240 of OW028598.1, forward strand.
TTTTGGATGATATTAGAGTGCACAAGAGCACTGCATGCTGGCTGGATCATCAAAAAAAGTTTCCAATGAGTTGGCCCAGTTGTGCCCATACTTTATAAAAATACTAACAAGCGAAGAAAGTAGAGCTGAAACGAAATCAAGTTTTTATGCCATTCAATGCTTCACCAATGTTTTGAACCATGATGAATATAATTATTGTAGCTTGTTGTGTACTACACAACATTGCCATTTAACATGGAGATACAATAGAGGATCTGCCAAATAATGATGTGGAACTGCCAGTAGTTAATGAGAAAGTGAACAGAAGCAATGAGAACACCTGAGTATGCTCTGCTCATCTACAGACTTATTTTAGGTAATAAGGTGAGATAATATTGCTATGATATTTTTAATTTTGTTTAAATATGTACTTCATAAAAATATTAAAATAAGCTATAATAAATCTGGGCTCAGATTTGTTCTTCCTTGAAATGTATAGAGGAAGCATATGTGTAGCGGTGGACTTCTCAAACTGATGATGTTGATGGTGATGATGAAAAATTCATTACACAGTTGTTTTTTATTTATTTACCACTTATAATTTTATTATCTTAACAGCTATGTAAAGGATAAAGTTTTTATTAACAAATATAGTTGGTAGTTAACATTAAAATCAATGTTTAATAGGAAGACAAAAGTGTGGTTGCCGGTGTAATTACAGGCACATGAGGCTTAACATCTGTATGCCTCAAGTTGATGGCCGCAGGGCAGTGCATCATAGGGCATTTTGATTTTTAATTTTAACGTGTAATAAAACTGCACTTCTCCTTGCAATGATTACATTTATTAAAGTACCACCGCAAACTTTAACACTATTCACAACTCTTCACAACTGAACACTTATCCATCACAAGACTACTTTGGCCGAAGGCATAAACCGAACTGACTCCTCGTTTGTCGACCTACCTATCGTTAAATTCCGTCTAGTCAAAAAGAAGCTTGTTTCTTCTAGATAACACATTTTTCATTTTTAGTAAATTGAGCAACTTAGAACGGTAGTCAAATGAACCATCTTTTAAAATAACAAATCGACAAATAAATAAAAATTAACAAATCAAATTATACAAAATTATTTTTAAAATTATGAAATCATGACATTCGGCCATCCGACAACGTGTTGCCTCCCGGCAAACACTAATTAAAATCTACTTACCTACTTAATTAGGTAATTGTAAACAAAAACATGCATTCTATTTCTTACACTACCTAGGAACATCTGATTATAATTACAGGTTTCACTTCACATTTATGTTTTTTAAGAGATTGATAAAATCATGACATTACCTAGCTGTTTAATCTATCTAGAACAACAAGCAAAATCAACACATTATACTAACTATTATTGTGTCTACTTTTACACAGCGCTTAAACTTAGTATACAATTAAAGACAGTAAATTAACACAGACAAAGTCCTACACTACTCAGAAGCATCATCAGAAGCGCTTTCACAAGAATTTTCAATTTCTAAGGCTTTAATATGAATCCAAGGACGAATTCTGTCGGCTGCGATGACCGTTGTATACGGTTTACCCTTTTTAAGAAACCCTGGTACATCAGCAATTTTATAACGGTCATTCCCCAAAACCTCGGTAATTTTATAAGGACCAACAAATTTTGACAAAAGCTTTGAACTTTTCTTATCGTTATCAAAATTATTACGAGAAATTTTTACAAGATCTCCAGTTACGTATTTACAAGCGGGCACCCGATTTGCATCATGACGTTTTTTTTGTTTAGTTTGTTGTTTCTGTATATTTTCGCTGATACGTTCTCTAATTTCCTGCAAATCTGAATTGACAGTGTTTTCTTGTGTGTCGATACCTAATTTATTTGACAAGATATCGCGCATTTTAACTCCGAACATGGCTTCTGTAGCTGTTTGTTGGGTTGAGGCACTAATAGTATTATTAATACCCCATTGAATTTTACCCAGACACTTGTCCCAGTCCCGTTCGTGGCTGTTACTGTTTTGTGCTGATAATGCATTTAAAATGGTTTGATTAAATCTTTCTGCCTGACCGTTGGCCCTGGGACAAGCTACTGCGTTTAAAATATGCTTGATGCCATGTGCATCACAAAAAGCTTTAAAACCTTTGGACGTGAAACTAGTACCGCGATCGGACACAATTCTGGCTGGCACACCGAAATCGAAAAAGATTTTCTCGAGAGTTTTAACAGTGGTTTTAGTCTTTAGATCTTTTACTGCTCTTACGAACACGTATTTTGTAAAAGCATCTACAACAGTAAGAATATGTGTATTACAGTCTTTGCTCTTAACGAATGGCCCGAGGTGGTCCATATGAATCGTGTGAAATGGAATCTTTACTTTTTCTATTGGATATAAATACCCTGATTTTTGTTTTGACGCGTTATCTTTATTATAAGCACACTCTAAACAGGCCCCAACATACTTTTTAACAAATTTCCGGAGTTTAGGGAACCAATAAGTGTCTTTTATTCGCTCAAGGGTTTTCGCATATCCTAGATGTCCAATCTCATCGTGATTTGCTCGGCATATTTGCCATCGAGCACTTTTTGGGACCGCTAAACACAATCTACCATCAACCTTCCTAAAAACCGTATGATTTTTAACTGCAAAATTTTCACGAATATCCCTACAATCCTGGTCATCTTCTGGTTTAAGAATTTTTAAGATACGCGATATTTCGGGATCTGCTATTTGTAGAGATAAAAGCCAATTTTCCTTACCTATATTGTAAACATTGAGGGATGGGTCATCGTCTGGTTCCTCTGATAGCATGGTGTTTCTGCTTAATGCATCTGCATGCAACATTTGGACGCCTGGTCGATATTCTATATCGAATGTAAATTCGCTTATTTGCAGCCACCACCTTGCTATCCGTGGAACCAGATCTCGTTTTGTTAGTGTTGTTCGGAGAGCTGCACAATCGGTATAAATTTTGAAGTGAATCCCTAACAGATAAACTCTGAACTTTTTCAGGGAGCACACGACTGCCAGTGTTTCTAGTTCGTAGGAGTGCAGGTGTTTTTCTTCGGGCGTCGTTTGACGGCTGAAGTACGCGACAGGTTTTAAATTCCTAGCCTCCTTTTGCCACTGCATAAGGATTCCTCCTACCCCTAGAGAACTGGCATCCGTGTGCAGTTCAGTTTCAAGCATGGGATCATACAAGGCGAGAACTGGTCTATCTACCAGCCTCTCTTTCAAAAGTAAAAATGCCCTATCTTCTGTTGCAGACCACTGCCATACAGAATGTTTTTTTAACAAAGATGTAAGCGGTCGAGCAATTTCTCCATAACCCTGTATAAATTTCCTGAAGTAACCGGTTAAACCGAGAAATTGTCGGACTTCATGTACATTGCGTGGTTTTGGAAATTCCTTGACCGCCAGCACCTTTGTTACGCCTGGCTGAATAAATACCATTTGATGAGATGTCGTATCCAAGGTAGCTGACAGTATTATCAAAGAAACGACATTTTTTAAGTTTTAAAGTAAGACCATGCTGTCTGAATAGTTTTAATACTTCTTCTAACCGCACAAACATCTCATCAATGGATTTTGACGGAACGAGCACGTCATCTAAGTAAGCCAGAGCGTATTCAAAGCGTCGGTTCCCGAGAATTTTATTGATTATTCTCTGAAATACGGCCGGCGCGTTGGCAAGACCGAAGGGCATTCGCTTGAATTCATAATGCCCGTCGGGCGTGACAAAACCTGTAAGCGCTTTGCTTTCATCGGCCATGGGGATTTGGTAATACCCTGATGCGAGATCTAGAGTCGTGAAGAAGCTATTACCACTGAGATTTGATATTTGGTCTTCAATAAGTGGTAGAGGAAAACGATCCTTTATTGTTTTATTATTCAGGGCTCGAAAGTCCACGCACAGTCTCTGTTCGCCAGTTTTCTTTTTAACCATTAAGATTGGACTGGCATAGTCAGATTTCGATTCCTGAATAATATCATTTTGCAACAATTCGTCTACTGTCTGTCGAACTTGCTCACGCTCATAATGAGAAAGACGATACGGTCGATAGACAATAGGCTTATTGTCCATTACATCTATTTTCATCTCTACATCTACCGCACAACCAATCTCTCCAAGATTTGTGGCAAAACAGTCGCGATACTTTTGTAGCAATGAATACAACTTATCTAACTGATCAACGTTTAGCCCTGTTCCAGTTTTGATATCGTTTTTATCAAGAGGTTCTATTGAAGAAGGATCTGTAACTATGCGGTTTACCTGACACACGTTCTGTTCGGTAAATGGGATGGCCCTAGCTATCAAGATATCTTGCTGAAGGGTTATTGATCGAGGGGACAAGTTAGTTACTATGACTTCTCCCTTACCATCGCAGATATTAAAAGCACCTTGAAAGAGCCGGAACTCTTTTCCTGGCCCAACTGCATTGTAGCCATCGATAAATACATCACCGTTGTAATCGGAATTAGTATGAACAGGGACAATGCTAGTTTTTGAAATCTCGATTGTATTAGTAACATAAAGTTTCAACACACCTTCGCACTCACCAAAAGGATTTTGAGTCGGACTTTTATAAAATGTTAGTTTTGAACTGTCTTTTAAAACTGTAACAAATGGTAGTTCAGTAAAGTTCTGACCAATCATCATAGACGTTTGCATATACATATCATCAACTACCAAAACTTCTACGGTGGATTCTACTTCATCTATTTTAACGTTTACGTTTGACCGATACAAAGGCATGACCGAAGATTTGCCGAAACCTTTCACAACAGGAACCCCGTCAAACTCTTTTAGCAGATTTAACGATTCTGCGTTTGTTTTACGAATGAGTGTACATTCACTGCCAAAGTCTATGTAAACCTTAAGAGGCTGATCATTAGCTAAAATAGTTTTAAAATATTTTTCGTTGGTGTTATTGAACGAATCAATTTTTAAAGTTTTCTTTTCATTTTCTTTTTCAACATTATTTGTGTTTAGATTCCTTGGAACATGGGGTTCTAGATTACAATTTTCATTATCATGTCCTATCCTATTACAACGTTTGCATTTCAAGATTGGTTTTGTACATTTATAATATGGATGACCTTTTGAACGACAATTATAGCAGGTGATAGAATTTGAATTATTAGTGCCCGTGTTTGAGTTACTATTGTTGTTGGATTTTTGAATAAGACGCTCTCGGATTTTAGGAAGTGTATATGACTGAGATTTTTGGGACGACAAAAAGTTTAGTAAATCTTCAGGTTCCGAACTATTGAGAGCCTGTGCACCATTCCTAATAGCTCGGTCACTGATACCGTATACAACGCAATCGACAGCCTTTTTACCCGTGATTTCACACCTATTAAGTAAGCTTAACTTATCATAAAAATATTCGCGAAGGCTCTCCTCACTGCGTGACGTACGGTTCAACATCTCTTCTAAGAGCCGTCCATAATTCTCTTCACTTGGGAAAGCTTTTCGGAGTTTGATTTGCCACTCTTCCCAAGTGAAGACAACTGTTGGCAAGGCTTCGAACCACTTTTTAGCCAAACCAACCAGTTTTTGTAAAGAAAAGTGAACGGTTTGTTTCTCATCCCAATCATAAATACTAGCACACTCATTCACCTTTCGTAGCCAACACTCAATAGTTTGAGCACGGTTTGCCGGATCAAACTCCGGAATAACATTATTGAGATTGTTATTGTTAAAAGATTTCTTAGAGCTACCGCTAGCGAAGTTCTTAAACAATTTTAAAACGTCTTTAGTTGATAGTCTACTTGCCACTTTACGGCTTTTGCGACGTACAGCTTCACCACTGGACGAAGAGGAAGACCTTTTCCTCTTCTTAGCCTTTTTAGATCGTTGCCTGCGTCGTCTCGGCGGCGTCAAAGTTGGAGTACCAGCTTCATCATCGGACGTCATTGCCACACCTCGCTGAAATACCCAAAACGATCTTCGACATAATCCATTCAAGTAAAGTTTTTAAAAGTAATAAAAAATAAAAAGTAAACTCATCGAATATAGCTACGATCATTTAAGCCAGTCAGCAAGCATAGCTAACTTAATCTAGACGGCAAACATAGCCAATCTCAACCTAGTTAGCAAGCATAGCCAGCTTAATCCAGTTGGCAAACATAGCCAACTCAATCCAGTCAGCAAGCATAGCCAACTCAATCTAGTCAGCAAGCATCTCCAACTAAATCTAGTCAGCAAGCATAGCCAACTCAATCTAGTCAGTAACTTTAACCAGTAAACTTTTATTTTTTATTTTTATTATGGAACAAGTTGATGGCCCACCTGATGTTAAGTGGTTGCCACCTATAACAATGCATTGTATTGCAAGTCACGTCTGAACGTACCCTACGATGCACTGCCCTCTGTCCACCAATCTAAGTCATACAGATGTTAAGCCTCATGTGCCTGTAACACAGCAACGGCAGAAATATTTCTGCTTGGGGCAGAATAAACTGAAGAATTCATTTTGAGGGTAGTTCCATTCATCATTTTAAAATAATTGTATTATTATCATAAGTATTATCAATTTTATCATACGAAAAATCGTAGCTTTATCATTGTGAAGGTATCTACAAAACATATGCATATACAAAAGGCACACAAAAGAAGGCATCGGGTGCCATGAAGCAGTATCTTGTTCTAGCACCAACACGCCCCATTTCTGGGCCGGTTTATGCGCACTGGTAGTAGTCTACTAGACACTGCATATGCGTAGACCACAATATTATACTATTTTATCATTTAGAAAAAATAAAATTACTATAAATAATCATAGTCGTACGTAGTATAGTTATATTTAGTTAGCTAGACTGTAATGTATAGTGTGCCACAAAAGTATGTTACTATTTGACTTAAACACGACATGATAAGACATACTTTACAAAAAATCGTTAAAATATGTACCTACTACCACGATGTTAATTGTATTAGCCAAGTAACGACCCACTGATACGTATACATATAATTTACGCATCACAACGTCAGAGAATAGCCTCGCCTGACCTGATACGCAACGCAAATAATTTCACGTAGGCGTGCATTATAATTTTCGGTAGTTAAAAAAAATATTATTATTTTCATAAAAGTCTACTCATATCACAATTTCGTATATAATTTCATAATAACAAAATTGACTTACCCTATTTGGTTGCTTTTCCCTCTTCTGAAATGTAATAAAACTGCACTTCTCCTTGCAATGATTACATTTATTAAAGTACCACCGCAAACTTTAACACTATTCACAACTCTTCACAACTGAACACTTATCCATCACAAGACTACTTTGGCCGAAGGCATAAACCGAACTGACTCCTCGTTTGTCGACCTACCTATCGTTAAATTCCGTCTAGTCAAAAAGAAGCTTGTTTCTTCTAGATAACACATTTTTCATTTTTAGTAAATTGAGCAACTTAGAACGGTAGTCAAATGAACCATCTTTTAAAATAACAAATCGACAAATAAATAAAAATTAACAAATCAAATTATACAAAATTATTTTTAAAATTATGAAATCATGACAAACGTTTTTTTTGTTTCCAGGATTGCTGTAGACTTGGTTTTGCACGATGGATTTAATGACTTCTGCGGGATTGGAGATGATGGTGCTTCAATTATAATTTCATTTGTTTCCGTTGTATCTGGATCTGTAAATTATATAATAAATTACAATAAAACTCATCTTAGTTATTATCATATTTAATTTCTACATCATCAGCATCTTATTATATGTCTTTATCCATGCTAAGTGGGGTCATATTTTATTTCTTATTTATTTATAGTGAACCAGCTGTTACCCTTGACTTCAACCTCATTTATATGAAACCTAGTACTATTTAGTATACCCTTTAGGGATTATCTGCCAAATTTCATTACAATCCGTTTAGCGGTTAAGTTGTGAAAAGGAAAGGAAACAAACAAAGTTAAGCTTGATAGTTTCCTGAATGAACAGACGGGGCCCACAATCATGATGTGTGGAAGGAATTAGGAGAGGTTTTTGCCCAGCAGTGGAACCCGGAGGGCTCATAATAATAATTACATTTTACTTACGTTAACATCAGCATCCTGATTCCTGGTATGTCTTTTTAAATTTAAATATGCTGTTTGAAGTTGTTTCTTTTGACGGGAGACCTCGGAGGAGGCATTGAATTTCGCTGTAATTTTCTCTGTCTTTTTTCTTTACCAGGTTTGCCCCGTTGGTAATTTTATTTTCGACAATTGATTTATATCTGAAAGAGCATAAAATAATATGAAACCTCCCGTTGGTTTTATACCCAAATCAATGCGCAATGAAATTTACTTACATGTCCATTATGTTTAGAAGAGAACATTTGTCTCTCTCTGTATATTTTTTTCCTCAGGATGCCATAATTTGGTATCTAATTATTTGCAAGAGTTTTATTATCACGATTTCGTAAAGAAAATTTAAAATCTTGCGCTTTTTTATTTTCATGTCATATAATTATGTCAAAGTCGTCATTTTGAGCGAAATTGAGTGAACAATACAACAAAATGAATGAAAGGAATCATAGTTGCCATAATAATTTATTATTTCCTCGATTAGTTGACATTGAACCTATGATTAGCTAACATTGGTTTATTTTGGCTTAATTGCCCTTTCTGCAACCCAATTATATTTGACAGTCCTGCTAACTTAGCAGCATGTTAGTTGATCGGAGGTTTGATCAGCGTTTCAGAAACCGGCGGTAAGAGTAAGAGAGCTCTTTGTGAAGGGCTTGTTCGGGGAAGTACTACCACCACGCCTTTTTCTGCCACAAAACAGCGTTGCTGTGTTTCGGTGTGAAGAATGTGGTTGCCGGTGTAACTTCAGGCCCATAAAGCTTAACATCTGTATGCCTCAAGTTAATGGGCGCAGGGCAGTGCATCGTGGGGCACGTTCCTATCGTGCGTGACTTGCGACGCAATGCTTTCTTATGGGTGATGGTTACAACTTAACATCAGGCGGGCCATCTACTTGTTCCATCAGCTAGTTGTAGTAAAAAAAAAGCCTTTTGACAACAATAAAAGCACAGATATTATGGACGATTATGTCAAGTTATCAATGGTGAGGTTATAAGAAATTCCACTTATTGGATTACAGTCACTCAAATTTTCGAATGAAATAGTTCAATTCAATTAGCAATATCCTCCAAAACTATGGAGTAATATTACTCAGGACTTCCATTTAAATCTAAGTTTCTCATTATTTCTGTGGGCCGATCCCGGCGGCACTGCAATGCCGGGCCGACCCGTGACGGGAGTGGAGCGAGCTCCTAACATCCCGTCGCTTGACAAAAATCAGTTTAATATACTGGTCCCTCAGTGAGGGAACTTTCAGATATTAAGCTGAAAAGAACAGATACTACACTTTGATCTTAGCCAAAAGGCCGAGAAGCGATACCGATACCTAAATCTCAGGGACATCTCATTTCGAGTCGTGAGTTTTCGTCAGCGCGATCTACAAACCGTACAACTTTACTAGTGACATCTAGTTCTAAAACGACGAACTAATAGTATGACTTTAAATGGAGATGATCACACAATTGATATAAACGCTTTTGTAAGGTTACTTTTAGTCAAATATTCAATAAGATAATATAAACTTTATGGAAAGGCAAAATGCTGGTAGTTATAGATTAAACAAATTTATGGCAAAAACATTTTTCCATCTTCATTTCTTTCGGTCCGTGGCCCTGAAGGAGGCAAGCAGCAAAATGCGAATATGACGATGCAGATAGTGAAAACAACTATTAAATAATGTTGTAGTACAGTGTGAGTTGAAAGGTAGTTTTGTTATTACACAGTATTCCAGGTAGTAGCTCAAATCTCAGCCTCACCTGAATAGAATGCGGATCGGACGCTTGTCCCAGGATCTCTAGCAGCACAGGATCTGACACAAAGAAGAATCTCGGGAAGATAAGGCGCTTTGTCTCCAAGTACCCAGTGAGAGACTTCTGACATGCCTCCAATTGTTCAAACAGATGTGGGAGTAGTTGTTTGAGCGTATCGTCAGATGTGCAAGTCTCTACGCAATTAATAATGTCTCGGGCACGGTACATTATTTTAACGTAGGTTTTGTCTATTGTCTGTGGATGAAAGTGAAACTTAAAAAGTTTATGAGATTTTACAGCCGTATAAGGCCTCTCGGACTAGTAGAGCCAAAATTTATGGTCAACGGGTTATCCAAGGCACGCAAGCGCTTACATAAAGTTACGCTTACGCTACCGTTACGCTTACTGTTTTGCTTTACTGGCATCTGCCAGAAAACGATGCCGTTTATGTGTATTATTCCTAGCGTTGTAGTTTAAATAGCTCATCTATAAAACAAGTGAAACTCACAGCAAAACGTTTGGCTTCAGCCGGCAGTTGCTTAGCGATGTCGCCGCCCACAAACACGGCTTCAAGATACATCCACAAGTTCTGTACTAGCAGCCATTTCTCAAGGATCTCGGTAGTGTTGACCAGCTTGTTGATCCATAGAAGAATGTCCTTCTTAAAAGGCGCATTGTATCTGAAAGGTGAATATTGCATTTTATGGGTGAGAGCTTGGGGTAACAACACGGGACTGGAAAGAGAGGAGGCTTATACTCAGCAGTGGGTGCCAACGGGCTGAAATGATGATGAAGATTTTTTTATACCACTTGCTATCAACAAGCAGACCTGAAACAAGCAGATGGCTCACCGATGCCAAGTGGTTACCATCACCTATAACAAAGCATTAACTCGCAAGTCACGCACGATAGAAAACGTGACCCACGATGAACAGCCCTGCGTCCATCAACTTGAGGCATACAGATGTTAAGCCTCATATGTGCCTGTAATTTCACCGGCAACCAAACCTGAAATATAGCAATGCTGGCGGCAGAAATAAGCATGGTGATAGCGTCAATGCATCCTTAAATCTTTGCAGTCCCTATTTAACTAAAATACTATCCAACATACTACAATACTTGCTATCCTATTCTCTAATTCATTCAAAAGGTACCTATTCGAAGCCAAAGAGTTGAGAATCATCATTGAATCTTCAAGCAAGGTGATGATATCCATAGTATCCTGTGCTTTGAGCAGCAACTCTCCCCTGTTCTTGAATGGTGCGAAGGTCAGATCCACAACGGCCCAGTCCGCGATAACTTGCTTCAGTTTCGCCTCTATGTCCTTTTCTTTCACAGCACTGATGCAGATATCCTAATAAAAAATAAAAAATAGGTCAACGACTGCGTAGAATCATTTATGTAAGATGTAGATCTATTCAGATGGTGCTGTGTGGAAAGTCCACCAATATTTATTATTATTATGTTTATTTATATATGTGTGGCACGAAACAGAATAAGGACAAAAGGAGCTAACACTATAATAGTTTGGCTACCACCCATCACATAGTAATAACCAACTTTAGCTTACCTCAACTTCCTCTTTGTTTTTCAGCAGAGGCGCTTCCATTACATTGGCTAAAGTAAACGATTCAGATTCAACGTCCAATACACAGTCTGAAAAACAGAAATTATAATAATTCTAGAATAACCACGCCATGAACTTTTAAAATAACTTATAAGGAAAAAACTCCTCAAGTAAAACAATGCATCAAATTATTAAATAATCTAAGCTGTTACATTATTTTTTTTATGAATAAATGCAATACTGGATTTTAAACCCTAAAAAATACTATAAATAAATGAGAATGGATGTTAAATAGACTTCTTCCGCTTACTCATGAGTTTCTCCAGTCTTCTCCAATGGCGATCTTTCATAGACTTGTCAGCCATTAGCTCTAAAAGCGGGCAAGTTTCGTTGAAGTCGTCAATCTTGGTTTTAAGCTCAATGAAAGCAGGCCAGTCCTTCATTCCTCTTGGGAGCTTACGGCATCTAAAATTAATCAACATTTATAAAAAAAAAAATTGCATTTCGACTTCATTTTAAGCACATTCTACTTTTAACTTAACTTTTTGATAATATTTATTCACATTATCTATAATTTATTAACTTACCTCAAATCGAAGTCAGCCAGCTGTGATACGATTTGTTCAATGTCAATCTCGACCCACGGAGTCTCAAAGTAACCATCGATGGAATTCATTACAGACAAATATAGACTATATCTGTAACCAATTAAGATATTTTAGTGAACCAGTGAAATAAAATTATCGAGTCAATTTACAACCTAACGGAAATAGGGAAAATCAAAATCTAAACAGTCTTTATTTAGTTCAATCATATGAATCACTTTGAAAGATGAATTTTATTAACAAGGTGAATCTAGCAGCAGCTCCTCGCGACCAAAGCCTTGAGTAACAAATTAAAAAAAAAACGTGAAAAATTATGCTTACGTACTTATAAACTAGGTGAATCTAGCACCAGTTCCTCGGGGCCAAAGCTTGAGCAACAAATTAAAAAAAAACGTGAAAGATTATGCTTACAGTTTGCTGAGTAGATTAAATTCCTTCTTCTTCTGGTGAAGAATAGGATAGTCTTTGACTTCCATACCGAATAACTTTTCGCCGTTGGAATACATTTCAAATTTACGCCAGAGATCGTCGAACCTCGACTGGAACATTATCACTCTGTAATGAAAAACACAATATAATATACATACATACATAAAATCACGCCTGTTTCCCATAGGGGTAGGCAGAGACCACGGATTTCCACTTGCTACGATCCTTACTTACTCTTTCGCTTCATTCACTCTCATAACATTCTTCATACATTCTCGTCGGTTTAGGGTAATATTATTAGAAATTAATATTATTTCGATTTTTTTGACAAGTAGTCATTGTGTTGAGCCGTGGACTTCTTCAAGATATACTACTTGCTGACAAGCAAATGGCCCACCTGATGTTAAGTGGTAACTATCACCTATTAGCATTGTCTCGTAAGTCACGCCCTACAATGCACTGCCCTGCGTCCATCAAATTGAGGCATACAGATGTTAAGCGTCATGTGCCTGTAATTTCACCGGAAACCATAGTCTTCGAACTGAAACACAGCAACGCTGCTTGGCGGCAGAAAAAAGCATGGTGGTAGTACTTCCCCGGACGAGCCCTTCACTACTCTTAGTGAAGGGCTCGTCCGGGGAAGTACTACCACCATGCTTTTTTCTGCTCAACTAGAGTCAGTTACACGAATTACTAACCTGTCACTGGCTTCCCGCGCCGTTAGCCCAGGCGACATAGGCCCAAACGCGTCGTAATCCGCGTCAAACTTGAGCACGTCCGCATTGAACGACGAAACACCTTCAGTCAACTCTTTCTGCAGAGGACCTTGCATGTCGACTATTCTTTGTTGAACTTGCTGAGACTGTAAGTGAAATTCGGGATTGCAAAAACAGTACCATAAGGCTCTTTGTTAGTTTCATAGTTTTTTCCCTGTAGGATTTCTGTAGAGCAAGACAGTTTTTCCAGATGATTTAGTATGGTGATGCGATATCGGGCATGCTGAGCAATGGATATTAACGCGTTTCCATACAACCGCTGGAAAAACTGGATCGTAATACAGAAAACCAAAAGGCAACACATTAGAATAAGGATTTATCAAATAAGCTTTAAGGCGAATGGCTACCCCGATACTAGCGCCACTACATATTTTATATAATCATTACGTTATACAAAGGAATTATCAAAAATTCGGACCGCGCGTAGACGATACCTATTACAAGCTTTTTTTTAATGTATCTGTAATAGTTTTGTTTCGTGTTACTCAGTCAGATACCTTGTTTGGAGAGCTTGGTGGCCACCAATAGGAACTAAACTCTTGAAACAAGTATCTGCCTAAATAATACAATATAAAACTATTACAGATACATTAAAAAAAAGCTTGTGATAAGTATCGTGTACGCGCGGTCCGATTTTTTGATAATTCCTTTGTATAACGTAATGTTAAAATAAAATATGTAGTGGCGCTAGTATCGGGGTAGCCATTCGCCTTAATTAAATACATTATATAACTTGTTCAGCAATTCGTCTCGTCCAAAAAAAAAAAACCTATTTAGGCCAATTTCGACGGTCAAATGTCAAGTTCACTACTACCTATAAACGTGCAGGTTAGATTTCGTGACAGGAACTCTATAAACCATATCGGTTTGGCCATGTCTCTATCTTACGACCATTAACTGTTTGCATGTAGTGTTACTTACAGTTAATAGCATATTTTGGAAAGCATATCGCAAGCCATACACCATGTCCGCGTCTTCTTTAGGGATGTCAATATTGAACTGAGAAAACGTGGCGTAGCTTTCTTCGATAAGATCCAACTCCATATCCATCCTGAAAATAAAGAAACATAATGCGATATAAAGTTATGTTAACTTTTGATAGGCATCAAAAAGCGACTTAGTTGATGGGCAATTTTTTTTGTGCCATCAAGGAGTTATAAACTCTTTCTTCTGATGCTGGCATAATTGCCGGACGATAGCCAAAAACTAAATAATTATAGAGCGTGGATTTACCAGCAGGCTGAGCAGGCTGGAGGCTAGGGCGGCAAATTAGGCTTTTTCTCTGATATGTATATCTATATCGTGTTATTAGGTATATTTCTAAGCTAAGTAAAGCTCAATCAGGTCCTTCTACTTTCAAGATGGAGTTTTTGGAAAAGGAACTGACACATGGATCCCCTAGTTCACAACACAATCATACGAATAACGTGTAACCAGAGTATCGTATTGTGGAGGTCAGTAGGGGCGGCATAAATCGCCTAGTCGGCAAATATGTAAATCGGCCACTGAGCGTCCGGATTTCTGGCAAGTTTGATTTTTGGGCATTGGGGTCACTATTTCTGCTATAGATCTCAGCTTGAGCTGTTGCCAGTTGGGCGTTAGGGCCTAATATGCCATCTGAGTTATCTAAAACGTTTCTAATTATACGGAGAGTGCGATTTTATCCTTACCCAATAAACTCTTCTCTTATAAGCTCCAAGCACATCATAGCAACTCGCACATCGTCCAAATCCTTGATCTTCTTACCCATAGTTTTCATGCGGTCGTTAATAAACTGCATCAGCTTTGTCACGCGCTCTTTGTAGGCTACACTAAGAAGCTTGCCTAAGATCCTCTTCCATTCTATGGATTCGACGTTAAGTCCCAGTTTTATGTTATCTAAAGTAAAGTAGAGTAACGCATAGTTTAGTTCAAAACAAAGGAGATGATGGTTCTGTTATTTTATGTATCTAGACGCTGCGCTGGAGTGAAAGAACGATAATTTTGTTCATATTACTTAAACCAGTTCAACTAATACATTCTAATCATATTCGTGAGTCCCAACAGGAAAAATATGTCTCGATAGACTGGATAACAAGTGAGCCAATATCTCTAACCCTGTGTCAGAATGTTTTGAATCTCCTGTATGTTTTAAGCTCAATTTGGAATAAATAACCGTTCCTTGTTTAAAGGGGCTAGTTTTTATGCTGAAATAAAACTAAAATATAAAAGTTCCCTAAATCTGAGTTAAGCTCCTATTTTCATTATCAAACTATTTGAAACAGTCTTACCCATATTGATTTGAATAGATCCAATAATATGCCGTTCTGGTAAATTAAGGACCTCCTCAGTCTGTGACTCATATTTTTTGAGCATATCTCTGATGATGACATTGAGCGGATTGGAGTCCACAAAACCTTGAACTTGCTGGATTCTATCCTCTGCCCAGAGATGGGCAAATCTGCCATAGTTCTGAAATTATCAAAATTTTACATCAAAAAAAAATCCTACGGGTTCGCTCACGTAGTAGCCACTGGCTGACATTATTGTGACAGTGTCCCAAAAAGTAGTGATAAGCGGTACTACTGTTTTTTAATGATTATGAAAGCTTTGAGTCTGGAGAATTCTTTAGACGACCCGCGACCCGTGCACCCACTGGCTTCACCCACCGGTGGGTGTAGGGGTAATTCCTGTTTACCCGTGTACCCACTGCGATATGGTTAGAATTAATTATCAATGAAAAAAATAAAATAATAATACGATAATCTTTTACCGAATGATATGATTTTTGAGGGCTGGAATTACATAACTAACGAATGTAATGACATTAATAATAAAAAAATAGAAAATTTTCTTTCTTACTTCAAAAAATTTTATATAAAAAAAAATTCATCGACGAATGGTACGTGTATAACAAACGTCACAGAACTAACAATGTTAGCGAAAGCTGGAATTCGGGGAGAAAAATACTAATAAAAAAATTAATTTAAATAAAACTATTATAATGCATTTTAATCAAAGGGCTCAAAATGATTTGCACGAATAATGTCCAAACAGAAAAATGTCCAAAGCCAATGTCCATTAGTAAATATGCCCAACTATAAAAACGTCCAAGTATAAAAATGTCCAAGTATAAAAACGTCCAACTAGAAAAACGTCCAACTAGAAAAACGTCCAACTAGAAAAACGTCCAACTAGAAAAACGTCCAACTATAAAAACGCCCAACTAGAAAATTGACCATATACAGAAAAGGCCCTCTAGAATCAGGTCAATTTTGAGATTCAAAACGACTTCTTCACAAGTCACACTTCTTCACAAGAAAAGTCTTTGACAGTTGTCAAATTGGCACTTACTGTCAGATGTGACAGAAACTGTCTCAAATCCAAGATAATCAAGGAAAACAGACTGTTTCAGTCAATATTGACAATGAATATTGAATTGACAGTAGATGTCAAAACTGAAACGGTCATAACTAGGAAACTACTCGAGCTAGACTTTCAGTTCGTAGCTCAAATGAAAGGAAAGAACAAAATCTACATTTTCTACGACAGCTGTCAAACTGACAGTTTCTGTCCGATGTACGAGTAGTTTCCAAGGCCGTTTTAAATTTGACATATGTCAGGTTGACATTAATTTTTTTTGTGTTTTCCATTGTATAACTTGCATTTGTGACAGTTTCCGTCACATCTGACAGTAAGTGTCATTTTGACAGCTGTCAAAGACTTTTCTTGTGAAGAAGTGTGACTTGTGAAGAAGTCGTTTTGAATCTCAAAATTGACCTGATTCTAGAGGGCCTTTTCTGTATATGGTCAATTTTCTAGTTGGGCGTTTTTATAGTTGGACGTTTTTCTAGTTGGACGTTTTTCTAGTTGGACGTTTTTCTAGTTGGACGTTTTTCTAGTTGGACGTTTTTATACTTGGACATTTTTATACTTGGACGTTTTTATAGTTGGGCATTATTTTGCTCTTGGACATTTTTCTTTTTGGACATTATTCGTGCAAATCCTCAAAATCCATCTGAAATAAA
Source organism: Chloroclysta siterata (assembly GCA_932294275.1). Taxonomy (NCBI): domain Eukaryota; kingdom Metazoa; phylum Arthropoda; class Insecta; order Lepidoptera; family Geometridae; genus Chloroclysta; species Chloroclysta siterata. Next base: position 11,524,454 of record OW028598.1, read on the forward strand.
TTTAATATTCCGCGATGATATACTGCAGCAGGCTGATTTTACTCGGTTCCTAGGTTTGCAAATAGACAAAAAATTAAACTGGAAAAAACATATCGAAGTGTTGAGTAAGAGAGTTAGCAGCCTTGTCTATGCTCTACATAAACTATCATCCACGGTTAGCACGGACACACTACTCACAGCATATTATGGTGTAGTAGAGTCTGTACTTAGATACGGCATTATATTCTGGGGGAATTCTACTGACAAAGACGTTATATTTAAGGCGCAAAAGCGCTGTATGCGTGCTATGTTTAAAATTCAAGTGACTGATAGTTGTAAACCACTATTCTTAGAGCATAAAATTCTTACACTTCCGTCATTGTATTGATTTGAAGTATCGCTATTTGTTAGAAATAACCCTCACTTGTTTCCACGTATGTGTGACACTGTCATTAGAAACAGACGTGAAGACAGACTCTGTAAATATCGATGCAAAACCACTTTATTGCAAAAAAGTATTGTATGCACTGCTCCAATAATTTATAATAAAATTCCTAGGTGCTATAAGGACCTTAATTCAAATTCATTTAAAATTAAATTTAAAAGATTTTTAATAGAAAAATGTTATTATAGTATTGACGAGTTCCTAAACGACAAATTATAATTGATTCTAGCTTTATTTTTATTGACATCCTATTATTTTTATTTAATGTCACTATAGTTTGTAATAAGTTTTTAATTAATTTACCATTGACATTTCATGCCATCTCCGTTACTGTTTTTTGCACACCGACATCGGTAAAACATGTTGTACACATACCTGTCATTTGTTACCATCTAAGTTTAACTCATGTTTATGCAAATAAATTATCTTTATCTTTATCTTATTTATTTATTGTGTCTCAGTCATTCTTATTTGCCAGCTGATTTAATGAAAACAACGGTAGTGCCAATCATTAAAAACAGGACAGGAGACATCTCAGACAGAGGAAACTACCGTCCAATCTCCCTAGCCACGATCATAGCCAAGGTGTTGGACAGTATGCTGGATACCTGCTTGCAAAAATATATAAAGCTAAATGACGCTCAGTTCGGGTTTCGGCCCGGACTATCTACTGAAAGCGCAATAGCGGGTCTCAAGCATACTGTACAATATTACTCAGACCGCAAAACGCCGGTGTACGCCTGTTTCCTCGACCTCTCCAAAGCATTTGATCTCGTGTCGTACGATGTGCTCTGGAGAAAGCTGGGAGACGGAAATATACCGGCAGAAATTCTAAGAATTTTTCAATACTGGTACGCAAATCAGAGTAACTATGTGAAGTGGTCTGGTTCGCTCTCTGAGGCATATCGGTTGGAGTGCGGGGTGAGACAGGGGGGGCTGACCTCTCCACGGCTCTTTAACTTTTATGTCAATGACCTCATAGGCGGTCTCAGCAGCATGCGTGTTGGATGTCGTATGGACGGCATCAGTATCAACAACATCAGCTACGCGGACGATATGGTGCTGCTGGGCCCGACTGTGGGCTCAATCGGGGAGATGCTTAGAGTATGTGAGTCTTATGCAGTGTCGCATGGGCTCACATATAATGTCAAAAAATGTGAGTACATGGTCTTCAAGGCCGCCGGTAGGTGCCCAGAAAACATACCTGAAATAAACTTAAATGGTATTAACATTAAGAGGGTTTTCGAGTTTAAATACCTGGGGCATATCCTTACTGACGACCTTAAAGACAATGTAGATATTGAGAGGGAGCGTAGGTCATTGGCGGTCCGAGGTAATATGTTGGCCCGTAGGTTTGCCCGTTGCTCTGAAGACGTTAAAATAACGCTGTTCAAAGCATATTGTCAGAGCTTCTACACGGGCAACCTATGGGTCGCGTATGCCAAGTATTATTATACTGGATGCCCTACGCGTCCAATATAATAATACTTTTAGGATGCTGTTGGGGCTGCCTCGGTTTTGTAGTGCCTCGGAGATGTTTGCGCAGTACGAGACGGATGGCTTTTATGCCATCATCCGCAAAAAGACAGCGTCTCTAATGGGTAGAATCCGAGGTAGCCAAAACAATATCCTCAAAACAGTCGTGGAGAGATGTACCTCCCCTATGTGGAGGCATTTCGTACGGAGGGTGATCAATTGATACAACCAATACGTTTTGATTGTACCAGTTGATTACCTTCCATGTAAATAATAGTATATTTTTATTTTTAAATTATTTTATTTGTAATTACTAACAATTAGATTAACCTACCACTAACAAAATGGATTGTAAACATACTTGTCCGAATAAAAAACTATTTGAATTTGAATTTGAATTTATCTTTATCTTTAATAAAAAGTTATTATCCAAAATACTTGCACCAAACAAGAAATTAACTAATAGACGCGATGAAATGTATCAAATTTGAGATAATCAGTTAATTAATGCACAAATACAACTATTAACAAATGAGATAAGCGTTATCAATTTTTTAGACAAATTACGTTAATTATTATAGGTATATTAGTTTGTTGGGTGGGTGGGCACCGGTGGGTTAAGCCAGTGGGTGCACGGGTCGCGGGTCCTTGAGACATACTTAGGAACCAAGAAGTCACCTGTTTTGATTTTTAATAAAAAGTTGAAAATTTGAGTCATAATAATGCATCGCACATAAGTTTGTCACTATTACACAAATATTTTCATAAATGTCATCAAAGTTACGAAGCTGGTTGTTTATGCATAAAAGTACAACTCATGAAGATACAGTTGCAAAAAAAAACTCGAAAAAGTCTTTTACTGTTCTTTTTAGAATTTTTAAAGTTGTTTCAGGTCGAAAGTTCTAAAAATTCAGAAAAACAAACATAACTCGAAATCTTCGAAAAAAATCGCGGAACATACATGGGGGTGATTTGGGTAGTAGTAGTCCAGAGATATATCTCTGGACTTCTGCTTATCACAATTATTTGGACACCCTGTAGTACCAAAAAACAACTGCTAATACGAATCACAGCATGGTAAAATTAACGTCCTTCTAATGTTATGCTGATAGTTGCGAGTAAAATAAATAAGAAAAAGTGCAGGTCTGAGAAGGTTAGATGAACATTAGAGAGAACAAAAGATTCTTCTTTGTTCTTTCTAATTATGGAGTAATATTACTCAGGATTTCTATTTAAATCTTAATTTTCTCATTATTTCTGTGGGCCGATCCCGGCGGCACTGCAATGCCGGGCCGACCCGTGACGGGAGTGGAGCGAGCTCCTAACATCCCGTCGCTTGACAAAAATCAGTTTAATATACTGGTCCTAGCGATGGGCGAGTCGAGTTGGCTGATTCGAATAACTCGAACCAGAGTCTAAACGAGTTGATTCGAATCAAGTTCATTCGCAACTCGAATCAACTCGCTTACCTACCTAACTACTAGATAGAATGCGGTCGGTAACGAATGCGAGATATGCGAATGCGAGTGCACGCGAGGTCGCGAGTCAGCGATTCGCCAACTCGAAACCGAAACTCGACTCTACAACGAATATTCATTTTGTTTTGATTCGTATTCCGTCGCCTCGCCGGGTCGGCACACCTCGGGTCGGTTAACTGTGTTGGCGATGGTACATTACGAAACAAATAACACACACGCACAGCGGTGGCCGGCGAGTGGAGCAGTGGCAATCGGCAATGCAAGTGTAAACTCGAATCAAGAATAAGAATACGAATACGGTGCATTCGACTCGACTCGCCGATCCGTTTGGCTGCTGCCGCGAAGCGGATCCCATCCGGTTGATGCGAGTCGAGTCAACTCGAGTTGCGATTCGAGTTAGCGGCCGAGTCAACTCGAGTTATCCGAGTTGGAATAAAATCAACTCGTAACATCGCTAACTGGTCCCTCAGTGAGGGAACTTTCAGATATTAAGCTGAAAAGAACAGATACTACACTTTGATCTTAGCCAAAAGGCCGAGAAGCGATACCGATACCTAAATCTCAGGGACATCTCATTTCGAGTCGTGAGTTTTCGTCAGCGCGATCTACAAACCGTACAACTTTACTAGTGACATCTAGTTCTAAAACGATGAACTAATAGTATGCCTTTAAATGGAGATTATCACACAATTTATATAACGCTTTTGTAAGGTTACTTACATTAATTTAAAATAATAATAGTAGATTAGTAGCCAAGGGCTGTAAGGCATCAATTGCAGCCCGAGATATTTAGGCGCCATCGCTGCGCTCGTGCGCCTATAGTTCGAAGGTGCAATTGGTGCTTACACCCGAGCTAACTATTCTGCTTTACATCTCGATTGTGAGGTAAGTAGAAAAAAACCGGCATTACAAGAATAAAACATTTTATTTGTTAAAATTTATAGTGAAATGAGAATAATTTTCAAATTTATGAATAAAAAAAATATGAATAAGAATCAAGTAAAGAACTTTTTAGTTTTTTTTTCAAGATCGAAATTGAGCTTCGCCGTTCGATATTTAAAATTGATGACTATTATACTCACACGACGACAAGGCTGAATAGCAAAGCGACCTCTTTGGTCATTGGGCTGAATGCATGAGGTCTATTGCCTGTATGATGGTTAGATGTACGCGAATTTTTTAAAAGAAAGAAGTGTTTTTTTTTTAAATTACTTACCGCCCTAGGGCTTTTCAAGCTACATTATTACCCTAGAGCGCTAATTAGTCACCTACAAGCCCCATTTGGAGGTAATAAGAACCTACTTACCGAACATGAGAGATGTAAACAATGTTAACTTTGTGGAAAGACAAAATGCTGGTACTTAATATGAATTGTTTTAGATCCGCGGCTCTGAAAGCGGCGGAGCAAAGCAAACTGCGAACGCAACAGATGAATGAAGATATTGATGTAACGCTTTTATATGCAATGCAAATGTAGAAGAAAGAAATTACCTACATATTTAGATTCAATTCTAAATACAAGTGATTATATTAAGAGGGGGGGACGGCGCGAACGCAGTCCCCACTACCAAAAATAACGCACCCGAGTTATCCACATTAGGGATAATCGCAGAGGTCAACCCAATTCGCAGTGCAATGAATAGGCCTCGCTCTGGGGGAACCGCCTTTGTGATCACGGTGTCCCCTGTGCCAGGTAAGTATGATTTTACTATTCAAACGACAGAACATGATTCGGCACCGTGAGCTTTCGTCAGCGCGATCTAGAAACCGTACACTTTTACTAGCGACATCTAGTCTTAGATGGATGAACTAAAAATGTCCCAATTTATCCATGCACAAATGGACAATATGGTATTGACCATGAACGAGAGACAATACAATTCATTGTAACTACCTAGACGACATCGATAGGAAAAAATATTGTGATTAAAATCAATTCATCTTATTTTTTCGCAAGTCACTTTTTGGGGAAGAACATTTCTTGTAGCGTTCTTTGTAAAGATACATCACAAATAATACAGACAGGACAATCACGATAGTATTATCGTGAGGGACCAAAATAATGTATTTAATGCGATTTTTTGAATCCAGAGCGAAGTGAAGGATTCTAGAGTAGAAACGTAGCGAGGGATTCAAAGTACGTAGCTCGAGGTTAAATAATTTTGGTACCGTGTGGCACACTCTGCTTTTAATCCCCCTCTAATGAGAATAATAAATAAGAGATGATTTTAGTAGTGAAGAATTAATATTAACATAACCAAATTACAAATTTATATTTCTCTCGATTTGTTCGGTAGTAAATTGTATGACAGTTTCTGTGTTTATTTTTACACTTTCTGGTTATTATTTCACTTTCATTGCTAGAACTCATCTTATATTCAATTTGCGTGAATTATATTGAAATTGACTGTAACATTTTGATAAAAAGTAATAAAAAAGAAATAAGAAGTTCCCGCTTTTTTTTTCTTTATTTGGCTTACCAATGCCGCAGCGCGGCGTCGTCAGTCGCGCTTTTTTTATTCTGACAGGACTTTATCGAAGGGAATTGTGTTCAAACTTTTTAATTTAATAGTGTTCTTAATTCAAAAGTCATTTCGTCACAGTTATTAAGTACGCATAGGAATGACCTATTTTCGCGCATTTATCGAGTAACGAAGGGCCTCTTTCCGAATAAATGGGATGAAAAATTCTTTGTTTGCATTTTTAATAGATATTACGCGTTTATTTTGATGTTCCCTTTACATGGTTGGTGAAATAACTACTGATAATTTTATTCTCATTTATACATAGCATGCTTAAAAATATTAAGCTATATACCTTCATTAACTTCTCAAGATCCGGTTTGAACATATACATCATGCCTTGTAGAGCCATCACTGATCGAACGATGTCTTTGTGCTCAGACACCATTCGGAAGTAGTTCCTCAGGCCTAATATATTCGATCCCGAACGGGAACCTACGTTGGAAATAATGTTTAATCAATCAGAGATTAAATTAAGATCTACAGTACATATTGTTTGGTAACGGTAAACAAACAAACAGATACCAAGTGTCCATTCCATTTAGGAAGAGCTCAAGCGCTCCTAAAGGCTCTTTGTAATTTATATGCACCGAATAATGCAGTTATTTAGCTACATTGGTTGTCATCATACATGAGGGGCTCAGATTAATCTTGAACCATTTAAGGTGTCAAGCTAAGTAAAAGGCCACGAGGACGCAATCCTACACGATGGACCAATCAGATATTCGCGGATCGTTGTCGTTTCAGTAGTCGTTGCTTGTTGAATGAACCAATCCCAAGTGCTAGTCGTTTGCCGTACCTACTGCGAAACTTGTCATCTTTAGAACATTGATTTACCAGCAGAGGTTCAGTGACAATCGAAAACCCTTTATCGGAAAATTCAACTCAGCAGTAAAAACGTCTACCTCTATGACTTGTTTTCAGATGATAATATGGCCAAAAAAAAACAAGTATTCTTTGTTTCGCCTGGATATACCTACCAATCAGTTCGGCTCTCAATGAGACATCACACAGATACCAATGAAAGCACCGCTTTAAGACGAGATATGACCTTCATCATTGAATGACCGAAGGAGGAGAAGAAGGACTTAAATAAATATTTATATTGAAGAAATCTTACCGCTAACACTACGAGTGGCTGTCAAGGAGACTCCTCGCATTTTCGCATTCTTTATTTGTTCCTGCTGGCCCCACATAAACACGTTTCTATGTATATCCATAATGCAGTTCAAAACCACCTAAAACAATTGAATATTGCACAATTAAAAAAAATGCTGAAAGGAAAGTACTTTGGGAAACAGATAGCTAAATAGTACTTAAATCCTTTTTTGTAAATACTTACCAAGAATATATTATAACTACCTGACAGAATGCAAACATCTATGTTCATTACACAAATGTTTGTTCTCGGTGGGGATTGAACCCAACAGCGCAGATTCCAGACCTACTACCAAATCTTACTAATATTATAAACGCGAAAGTTTGTAAGTATGGATGGATGGATGTTTGTTACTCTTTCACGTAAAAACTACTGAATGGATTTTAATGAAACTTTACAATAATATAGCTTACACATCAGAATAACACATAGGCTACAATTTATATAAATTGTAGCTATATTGTATGACTAATCCAGCGCAAACGAAGTCACGGGAACCAGCTTGTGAGCTATAAAACTCATTGATATGAAAACTAAGGTACCTGGGAGAAAGCAGTCTGAATTTCCTCCAATGTGGGTTTAATAAGTATTCTGGGTATTTGTAACAGCATTTTAGTCAGCATTAACGGATGGAGTTTCTTCTGTTCTTCCGGGTCAGTTGTCATTGTAAGGAAACTGAAGTAGGAAATAAAATGAAAATTAATTGTCCACGTAATACATATTTCTTAAAGCAGCTTGAAAGCTCCGTCGTCAGAGTTTGCCACGAGCTTACTTTACAGCATGTTTTGATTCGACAATTTTTGTACAGCGTACGTTCCACAGATAGACAGCGGTTACTGTAGCCTATCTTCTTGAAGTTGTCACTAATTTCTTATGCTGCTTGTTCGAAACAATGTGGTGATAGGATTTTAAGTACGCCTCAACAACTTTCCAGTTTCCTCACGATGTTTTCCTTCACCGTTCAAAACAAAAACTTATATGCACAATGACAATACTCTCAGTATTGTCATTGTGCACATACATTTAAAAAAAAAAGCTAATTGGTTCACGGCCAGTTTTGAACCCACGACCTTAGGATCGGAAGGCGAGGCTGCTACCACTAGGCCACCAGTGCCTAAGGTACCTAAGTCTTTGGTAAATTAATGTATTTGTATGTTAATAGAACAAGCAGATGGCCCACCTGATACTAAGTGGTAACCATCTTTAAGCAAAACCTCAATAATTAATTAAATAAATATACTACTTTCTGATGCAAAAAGCAAGTAGCCCACCTAATGTTAAGAGGTAACCATCCCCATGCATAGCCTCGCAAGTCAGGATAGAGACGTGTCCTACAATGCACTACCCTGCGAACATCAACTTGAGGCATACAGACGTTAAGCCTGGTGTGCCTCTAATTTCGCCGTCAACCACAACACCCTTCAAACGGAAACATAGCAACGGTGCTTAGCGGCAGAAATGGACATGGTGTTAGGAGGCGTTTATTCCATCCAGTCCTACTTAGTAGTTCGAAAATCTAACTGTTTGAACAGAAATATTCCAAATTGTTAATTAATTAATTAATTGACTAGTCGAACTTTTCGGATACGCAGATTTACTTCCCCGGACGAGACCTACACAAAGTGCTCTAATACTCATATCTAACCTGGACACAGATGCTCTTCGCCTTAACAAATCTAAGCTTTGTCTTGTGCACTTGATGAGAGACTCCAAGCATTTAGTAGCGAAGTATGCGAAGAGCTCGTTACACTCGTTCAACGCGGGCAGCACGTCAAAACGTTCAGGATTTTCAATCTCCAAAAATGCTGAAATGTAAGTTTACATACTATTGTTTTACTATATTGTGTTTTTCTTAGAAACTTATAGGGCAGGCCTAAGTCGAGTAGTAGACTTCTTCAGTCTGATGATAATGGTTTTTCAGATACAATTTTATACAATATACAAATTTAGCAGCCGGTTTGAAGACGCATAGTTCTGATATTTTTTTCTTAATAATGAAGTTTGAGATTTGCTAATATGTAAAGTAATATCTTACCGGCATCAGCTGGGAATACTCTTGTCGCAGACGTGACTTGTTTCAACGCTTTCTCTATATCCAACCTGAAATTATTTAAAAAGCAAACACGTATCATGCCAAAGTTATAACCAGGGGTCGGAATAGGTAGAGTATTTAAGTACCAAATGACGTAAAATTAACTACGCAATCTTAACATGGATATGCCTTTTAAACCCGGAATTGGGGATTAATAAAAATTGTTTCCTAAAACTTATGGGGTTTTTTTATATACAACTAGCTGATGGAACAAGCAGATGGCCCACCTGATGTTAAGATTGATATTATTCTCTTCTAAAACTCTTTTTTCCTATGTTAAAAACAAACCAAGTAGCGTTACACGTGCAGCAGGGCTATTTTAAAACATTCGGAAAGGTTTTCAATCGGAAACGTCAGTTTTTACACAATTGATTTCGAACCCATTTCCGACAGCTAAAATGGACAGCTGTCAAACTGACAGTTTCTGTCCGATGTACGAGTAGTTTCCAAGGCCGTTTTAAATTTGACATATGTCAGGTTGACATAATTTTTTTTTGTGTTTTCCATTGTATAACTTGCATTTGTGACAGTTTCCGTCAAATCTGACAGTGTCATTTTGACAGCTGTCAAAGACTTTTCTTGTGAAGAAGTGTGACTTGTGAAGAAGTCGTTTTGAATCTCAATATTTGTGAACAGATACTACTGGTACTTAATTCATTTCCCATTTGTTCTGTGAACAGATCTAATGGGAAAAAAATCCCAGTAGTTCACATCTCTATAGTTGGACATTTTTCTAGTTGGGTATATTATATTCCTGGTCAGTTTTTCTAGCCTCCGTCTCATAGTTCTACTAAGAAGTACAACTGGTAGTGCAAATGACACACCTTTGTATCTCTAGAGGTATATACCAGTAGTACTAGTGACCTGATTCTAGAGGGCCTTTTCTGTATATGGTCAATTTTTTGGTTGGGCGTTTTTATAGTTGGACGTTTTTCTAGTTGGACGTTTTTCTAGTTGGACGTTTTTCTAGTTGGACGTTTTTATACTTGGACATTTTTATACTTGGACGTTTTTATAGTTGGGCATTATTTTGCTCTTGGACATTTTTCTTTTTGGACATTATTCGTGCAAATCTTAAAAAAGGCATATCCACATTTCGATTTCGTAGTAGCGTATTTGACGTCATTTGGTACTTAAAAACTCCTATTCCGACCCCTGGTTATACCCATAAGACCGCCCATTGCATTACTGTGTTTATTTATTTATTTATTTTTGAACAAAATCCACAGCTCTTAAGATACAATGTAAATACTTAGGTTTCTAACATACAGCCAATAAATATATGTACACATTATGACACCTAGACTCAACATCGATGATATATGATCAAACGAACTTGCAAAGTGAAGTTCGATCGATATTATATGAGTACGCTTCATTCGAAGTTACAAACACCCTCCCACCACCAAAGGGACCCAAGGAAAAATTTTGTGGTTCTCTAAAAAGAATGAAGATCTGTCGCAGGCCGCACCGGGGGAGGGAGGGAAAGAAGGGGGAGAAAAATAAAACAAAATCCGGTTTTATTTTTCTTTTTTTAAATGTGCGAAGGTTGCAGTAGCATAAAAGAGGATACTACTATTTAGAGTTACTTAGTTACCATGTTTCTGAAGAATGAAGCGACGTGATTGTAATTATATGAAGTACAAGCTGGTGCCCGCGACTTCGTCTGCGCAGGATTAGTCACACAATATCTTTATAAATTGTAGCCTATGTGTTATTCTGATGTATAAGCTATATTATTGTAAAGTTTCATTAAAATCCATTCAGTAGTTTTTACGTGAAAGAGAAACATCCATCCATTCATCCATCCATCCATCCATCCATCCATCCATACATACTTACAAACTTTCGCGTTTATAATATTAGTAAGGATGAAGTGATTATAATTATCAAACAAATGATTATCTTGGGTGGGGATCAAACTCACAACCTACAACACAGAAAGTATAGCTACTACAAACTGAGCACTACTGTGCAGTGATGAATTTCAATTTCTTCTCATACCAGTTATCTTTCAAATCTCTAATTTGCTGAGAAGGAACGCTTTCCAGAAATTTGTGAATTAGTTCAATGACAGCTATTTCAGCATTCCACGACTTCTGTTGCAAATCCGCAGCTATAAGACAATATAAAAAGTACGAGCAAATATTTTTATTGTGGAAAATTCCGAAAAATAAAGTCCCGAATCGATTCCTAGATGTCGTTGTACATACTAGAAACTAAAGATTTATTTATTCTTTTACCATACAGGATGAATTAAAATTAAATTTATGACGTAATTTATCATTTTAGTTCTTTTTTCTAGAATTCGATTTCATATAATTTCATACCAATTTCATCGCGCCTCATTAAGTTTTCTTCATAGAACACCGCGGGATCTACCGCTTGGTCGGGCAAATAGACTAGTAGAGTTTTAGTTATTGATAGCAATATGGCGTCAATTCGGGCTTCTTTGATATCTACAACCTGAAACAAAAACCAAGTGCGAGTCGGACTCGCGCACAAAGGGTTCCGTACCACCCACTTCTGGGTAATTATTCATTTTTTGCCAGCATGGCATAAAAAACTATTTATTATTTATTTATTTTATTTATTTATTTATATATTTATTTATTTATATATTTTATATAAACTAACCTCTTTCACAAATAAATCGACTTCGTCCAAAACTTTCTCGATAGCAGCACAGTACGAAGGTATCTCTAACGAAGTCCACGTGATCGTGGACAGGCCTGGCTGGAACGCCTTTTCTAGCTTTATCAGTTGAGCTCTAAGGAGCGGCAAATACAGCTTTGGCATGCTCCTGAAACACATTCAAAAATGATTTATTATTATATTACAGTCATTACATTACATAAACGGTTCAGAGGTTCGGTTTCAGAGGAGCTTCCTCCCGCGCACTCTAAGGTTGTGGAATGCGCTCTCTGTGGATGTTTTCCCTGGACTACAACATGGGGTTCTTCAAAAAAGGCGTTCTAAAACATTTAAAGGGTCAGCAACGCGCGTGTGACACCTCTGGTGTTGCAAACGTCCATATGCTACGGTAACAGCTTCCCATCAGGTGGGCCGTACGCTTGTTTGCTAACTTGGTGGTATAAAAAAAAAAACCTAGTCCGAGCATCCACATTTTCCAAATTTAAGATTTGCTAACTGGCTGAAATAATTATGATCAAATTTATTGAGTTCTATTTATTTTGGTGACCCAGATTTACTGCTCGCTAGTTTTTTTTTTTTTTTTTTTTTTTTTTTACAACCTATAGGTAAAACGTTTGACCGCAATCTCACCTGATGTTAAGTGATGATGCGGTCTACGGTGTAGCACGCTTACCTAGAAGATACCTATGCACTCGTCTCTTGAAAACATCCAAATTATAGGCATTCGGAAAAACAGACGCCGGCAAGGAATTCCACTCTTTGGCTGTTCGCATTATAAAAGTAGATGCAAAGCGCTTTGTGCGGGCTGTAGGTAAGTCAACCATGAATGGATGTCTCATTTCCGTACGTCTGGTAGTCCGATGGTAGAACGGGGATGGGGGAACCAAGTTGTGGAGTTCCGTTGCACACTCTCCGAAATGTATCCTGTAAAAAACCAACAAACAGGCAACTTTGCGGCGATGCTCTAGAGTCAGGAGCTTAGACTCAAACAACGTGTAACCTATGAGCCTTTTGGCTCGTCTCTCAATAGTTTCCAAGGCCTCAAGCTGGTATTTGGCAGAGCCATCCCAAAGATGAGAACAGTACTCCATACACGACCGGACTTGCGCTTGGTACAGATAAAGAAGCTGTCCCGGTGTGAAGTACTGCCTCACCTTCGATAATATGCCTAGCTTCTTCGCAGCTGTCTTAGCCTTGGATTCTATGAACGAGCCAAAATTCAGTTTGCTGGTTAACGTAGACCCTAAGAGATCGAGTTGGCCTGATATTGGAATTGATACATCTCGGAAAGTTGGAGTCAGGTGGATTTGACTCCTCTTTGCAGAGAACAGACACGCCTGGGTTTTCGCAGCATTGAACTTGACTAGATTGGAATCCCCCCAATCAGCAACTGCTTTCAAAGTCAAGCTCAAGCGGTCAACCATGGCCTCTCTGTAAGACTGGACCTGAGATCCACTAGGACGTGTATCAGGTATATAGCTCTCTACGACAGTGCTGTCGTCTGCATACCCAATGATTCCGGGCATAAGCAGATCATTGATGTGCAGCAAGAACAGTGTCGCAGAGAGAACTGACCCCTGAGGGACCCCGGCATTAATTGCCAAGTGATCAGACGAGCAGCCATCAACGACTACTCGAAGTGACCGGCTCCTCAGAAAGTCTGATACCCAGACACAAAGGTCAGTGGATAAGCCGTAAGATGGAAGTTTGCTTAAAAGGCTATCGTGCCAAACCCTATCAAAAGCTTTCGAGATGTCTAGAGAAACTGCGAGAGCTTCACCGTTTTTCTCTATGGCTTCGCTCCATACATGAGTGGCATATGCAAGAAGATCCCCAGTAGACCGGTTTCGGCGAAACCCGTATTGCCGGTCACTGAGGAGATCATTGTCTTCAAGATATGCCAGGAGCTTATTGTTAAGTATACGTTCCATACTCTTGCATAGTATGGACGTAACCGAGATGGGTCTGTAGTTGGCAGGGTCGGCGCGACTTCCCTTTTTGGGTACGGGCTGTACATTTGCAAACTTCCAGGACTTTGGCACTTGACCTGTCTTAATAGAGAGGCGAAAGAGGCGTGTCAAAACAGGAGTCAATTCAGGCGCACAGTTTCTCAGAACGACGGCTGGAATACCATCGGGGCCACTAGCCTTGTTCACGTCCAGATTGAGTAGAGTTTTGCGAACCTCTATCTGACGGATACGAATCTCAGGCATGAACGTCTCGCATCTAATCGGGACAGATAGAGGTGTTGCACTACTTACTAGTTAGTGTAAACATAATTAAAACGGAGCATGACATACCTACAATTTATAAAAGTATGAAAAATACAAGTTCTACCTCCTAATTTGGTTGTTTCGTTCAACGAGATGCAATATTCTTTCATAGTTTCCCAGAATCTTTTCCTTGCAAAAAGCCACTACCTGAGCACCATCGGGCACATCTGAAATTATAAACCATTATTGAAGAGTGAATTACTTGCACTAAAGAACTCAGCACATGATAAAAAAATCGTAGGCCGATTAGATAGATACTATAGATTTGCTACATATTATTCAATAAGATGAGCAAATTATTCGATAGACGACGATTCGTAGAGATTCATGATGAAAATAAAGACGATAAAAAGATCTGATTAAATCTATAAGTTCGACCATTCGTAATGTTACTGAGAAGTAATTGTCTCTTTAAAGGAGTTTTGAAGCCGCTTACGGGCCTCTGCTGTTGCATAACGACCTCTATACAAAAGCGAACTAAATTAGTATTATCTTACAGTTCACCTTTGCGTAATGTTGAGTGGATGGTAGTGCTTATAATAATACAATAGGTAGTTAAAGAGCACAACGACTGTAAGAAGTGAACATGAGAGAAAACAAACCAGAAATACAGCAGCAAGAGTAAGAGTGTTTAAGAGTAGCAGAGCTCTTTCTAAAGACCCTTTTTCTGCCGCCAAGCAGCGTTGCTGTGTCTCGGTTTGAAGAGTGTGGTTGCCGGTGTAATTACAGGCACATGAGGCTTAACATCTGTATGCCTTAAGTAGATGGACGCAGGGCATTGCATCGTAGGGCATGTTCCTCTATCATGCGTGATTTATGATGCAATGCTTTGTTATAGGTGATGGTTACCACTTAACATCAGGAGGCCCATCTGCATGTTCCATCAGTTGGTTGTATAAACAAAAAAGGTGAAGTCTGGCTGTGAATGATGATGACGATGGAATCTATTAGATAGCTTTTAAAACTTACATAGTCCTAATTGCCACATGTACTCAACTTCTCTGATACATTCTGGAATGTATATACTAAAGTTTATAATATACAAATTCGTTAGCGGATGACGGATCAACAGTGGCGCTATAAGGCCTAATCTGACCTGCAAAATCAGATGAAATAAATAAAACAATGTTACTCAAAAATAGATCTTAAAATGTGGAAATAGAGATCTTTTTTACCTGTCCCACATTTTCTGTCCAAGCTCTGTGATAGATCAGTTCAAATTCTGTGAATACAATACTCATAACGTTGAACAGTTTGATGCATCTTTGTGTGTTCTGAAAACAAACATAATATGGAATGAAAATAAGATTTTTATTTCCACTGCATACTCAAAGGGGATTTTAAAGTGATGCAAAACCCCATATGATAAAACTAGTGATGCGATACCCCCCACACGCACATCATGCGAAGAATGAAACTTTGTTGCGTGGTAGACATCACTCCAGATTGGGGTGGTCAGAGGCACGTCCAAATAATACATCATCATTTACTCCTTCCCTACAAAATCCTCAAGAATATTGAGTTCTTCGCTATGTGGGAATGTAATTTCGTGTTTTTACAACCAACTATCGTCCGCGGCTTAACTCGATAGTAGTGATTGCTAACATTATGTTTTCTCTTTATTCGGTTCGTTTATGTTTTCTATCTTATTACCGGTAAGTTTTCAGGATAAAAAGTAGCCTATAATGCTAATCCAGGTTACGAACCAAATCCAATTCTACATCTAAGCTTCATTCCGATCGGTTCAGTGGTCAGATATTGATTGACCCACAAATATCCTATCATCCAAACATCATAACTATTGCATTTATACAAGGTATTAAAATTCTAGTACCGAAAACTTCATGGGCTCAAGTAAAAGCTAATGTATGAAACAGCTGTTTCATACATTTTAGGTAGGTATTGAACTTTTGTATGAAACAGCTGTTTTTTTTTTCGCGTTCACATTGTTGGTTCCTTAGAAAAAGTTATTCATATTGATGGGTACTTTAGACCCCTGAAGTTTTCGGTACTAGTATTTTAACACCTTGTATATAAGTAGGATACGTTTATAATAGTACCATGTGATCAATAACTTCACGCTTGTCCTTGAACGTTTCCATGGGAGTCTTTATGTTCTTATCGTAGAACCTTATCCACATCACTCTGCCGGCCACCGGCGGCATGTTTCTTGGAAGCTCGGGGTTCTCTCTTTCTTCGTTGTACCTGAAATTTCAAACCTTCATGTCAGCTATTGATTTCGCAGACAGTCGTCAAATGCTTGTTTGACCATATCCTTAACAAGTCATAAGCTTAACTTGTCAATTTCGCAATTCGTCAAATCCTTTATTTATCATATCCTACTCAAGTCAAAAGCTTAATTTGTCATTTTCGCGATTCGTCAATTCAATTTTTCGTCAAAACGTATACACGTCAAATACGTAATTTATCTAGTCATTGTGAGATCGAACACTAAAGTGCTTCATCTATGAAAAAACCTAGGTGATAGGCGTAATGCAACCTATATTTATATGATAAGTGTTTCAATTACGATCTATTTGCATAATTATAACTTTTTCAATAGTGACAATATCAGTCAAATGTCAGTTACATAAATTATTTCATTTCAGAAGATAGTTTCGCGTCTTTTATTTAAAAAAAAATAATTTATCCAACTCCTAAATGCAGTAAAAATAAAATAAATTGTTTAAAATCCATTCAAACTTGTCAATCTCATTCGAACACCCCGTTTGAACGAAGTCAATCGATCAGAGTTTCGCAAAAAAAATCTACGCGGCCGCCATCTTGAAATGCAAAACCCCTAATTGCAGTAAAAATGAAGCAAATATTTAATAAATACATACTTTGTGTTTTTTTTTTTCAATATAATAATAATGATTTTATTTTCATCTCGACTGTCCTAAAGCTTGCTTGACTAATAGCTCATTTGACGAATCAAGTATAAGTATATTTAAGGATTTGACGAATTGCGAAATTGACAAATTAAGCTTATGACTTGTTAAGGATATGGTCAAACAAGTATTTGACGACTGTCTGCGAAATCCAGCCTATTGTTTAAGAAATGAATGTAGGTACTTATAGCACCAATAGTCTTCATGCAATAAAATCGCAAATTACATCCTTACTAATATTATAAACGCGAATGTTTGTAAGTATGGATGGTTTGTTACTCTTTCACTTAAAAAATACTGAATGGATTTTAATGAAACTTTACAATAATATAGCTTATACATCAGAATAACACATAGGCTACAATTTATTAAGATTTTGTGTGACTAATCCTGCGCAGACGAAGTCGCGGGCACCAGCTTGTTATAAATACGCGTGAGTTCTATTGGCCGTATTATGAATAAGCGTCTGTTTGCGATGAGTATACTTTTAAGTACCTACTTTTTATCTTTAAAAATATATAAATCCAAAAATAAAGACGCAGAAAACCACCAAACAACTTATTGCCCGTAAATTTTAAAAGATACATCACTGACTGTAGCTTTTATTAAAAATCGCAAAGTTTCCGGTTATAACATTTCAAAGGTTCAACAAAAACATAATTTAGATCTGTTTGGTCTGGATCTGTTTTCCTACATTCAGTGTTTAATTTTTTATGATAAAAAATGATGAATTGTGCGAGCAAGAAGTTTTACGGTTTTTTTTTAAATAAAATATAGTGTATACAAAAGAAAATACCTGTCCCGTAAAGCCTCAATCTCTCCAGTATATGTGCTGATCAAATCGTAGTACTGATCCTCAAGATACAAGCACCCCAACTTTAGCGTTTCAAATCTATTGAGCAGGTGTAGCGCTATTTCAGTTGTAGGGCATTTATTCACACTCTGAAATTGGAAAATATCTTTTTTATCACATCAATTCGAAAATAGATAGTTTGCTCTTCGAAAACAGGTAGCAAAATAGCACTTTGATCCCAAGGGCGGTAATGTGATTTGAATTTGGAATGTGCTTATTGAGTAAAAGTTCCAATCACCAAAGAGATCACGAACACTGTATGAACAAGCAGGCTTTATGATTAAAAAAAAAGCGCCTGAACTAAATAAAAATAAACAAAAACACGTGAAACGCGCATTCCACCTTTGTTCATAATTGTTTACTCAAATTCAGATTTTACTTGGTTTTATGAAAATAAATAAAATTACAACAAATACATGATTATGATTATGAGATTATGTGACATTGTGACAATGTGACATTGTGACTATGTGACTATGTGACTATGTGACTATGTGACTATGTGACTATGTGACTATGTGACTATGTGACTATGTGACTATGTGACTATGTGACTATGTGACTATGTGACTATGTGACTATGTGACTATGTGACTATGTGACTATGTGACTATGTGACTATGTGACTATGTGACTATGTGACTATGTGACTATGTGACTCCGTGACTTTGTGACTTTGTGACTTTGTGACTTTGTGACTTCGTGACTTCGTGACTTTGTGACTTTGTGACATTGTGACTTTGTGACTTTGTGACTTTGTGACTTTGTGACTTTGTGACTTTGTGACTTTGTGACTTTGTGACTTTGTGACTTTGTGACTTTGTGACTTTGTGACTTTGTGACTTTGTGACTTTGTGACTTTGTGACTTTGTGACTTTGTGACTTTGTGACTTTGTGACTTTGTGACTTTGTGACTTTGTGACTTTGTGACTTTGTGACTTTGTGACTTTGTGACTTTGTGACTTTGTGACTTTGTGACTTTGTGACTTTGTGACTTTGTGACTTTGTGACTTTGTGACTTTGTGACTTTGTGACTTTGTGACTTTGTGAAAACACTCTCGCCATAAAAATAGTTGTTTGCTCCCTTGGTAAACAATCTGCTATTAATAAGTTTTTATCTAATAATAATCATCTGAGACGCAAGAGGGTTTGATTCCCTGGGATGTGCCATGTGTGAATCCGCCATCGGCACAGTACTAAATAATAATAATAAAATAATAGAAATAATAGAAATAAATATTCATTTCCAGAAAAAAGTTAAACAGTAGGGTAATCAAAATAATGAAGTACAGTAGTATTGGTACCTATCTAAAATAGTTGATTATATAAAAATGTATAAACCTATGTAATTTGTTTGCTTAAACACCTCGCTCCAACTAAGTATAAATACTTGTATGTAGACGCGAGTGATCACTGCTCTCTACTCGAGTTGCACTCACTATTACGAGTAGTATACGAAATCTCGGGGTAAAGGGGATAATCGCGAAAATAATAATAAAAAATTGTGTACTTTATGTATTGTTTTTTTTTAAGAAGGCTATGTAATAGCAATACTTACAGTTATCATAAAGTTCTCAAGCAACAATTCTTGATTCGCGACCGCATCTTTGTACGCTTTATAATCCTTATCGAAATCAGGTCGTCTGTAATTCAAAGCATGACATTATAATCATACATTTTTAAACTTCTCCAAAGTAATTGTACTTTTCATTAGTTTTGCCTGTTTTTTTTAACCGCAACTCCGAATCAACGAAGCGCTCAGATTTTGTGAACGCGCTGAAAGTTGCCTATTTAAAGTCAACCCGTTAGGAACTACCTTTTTTTTTATACAACTAACTGATGGAACAAGCATTGCCTCGCAATTCACGCTCGATAGGATCGTGCCCTACGATGCACTGCCCTGCGTCCATCAACTTACGTGGTGGTACTTCCCCGGACGAGCCCTTCACAAAGAGCTCTACTTCTCTTTACCTGCCAGGGGCATTATTCTCTATGACATAGGAGCTTCCGTGCCATAACCGTGTGACGTCACAGCGTGGTCTAAACGCAAACGCGATTCATAAACCAAAAAATGAACTAAGAATGACAACTAGGAATGACAACTAAGTCATAGGGAATACGGTTTTGTCCGATTTCCCTTTTTGCATTGGCAATAGAGAATAATGCCCCAGGTCAACTAAGCGTTCAAGTAAAATACCGCTAGTTGTCACCAACCATTACCTGTGGGTCAATTACATAACTTTGTTGCAATCTATTTCAATCGGTTCCTATTTCAAACAGGTAATTACGACAGGGTAGCGGTTACATTTAGCTGCAGTTGCTAACAAGTCTGATAGCAACTGGTTGAGGTATTGCATATGTTCTTCTCCCATACCTGTGGTCCAGAGCGTCGTATGTTTTAGTAGAAATCGTTTTGAACAGCTTGTTGAAATTTGCTGCATATTCTTCAATACCTTCAAGCGTTGTTTTGTTCAAAACATAATAGGTTATGTAGGTTTGGAATAGGTCTATAATCTGAAAATATGGGATATACATAAGTGAATAAATTAAAAATACTGTATTGTATGAAGTACTCCAACCAAACAATAAAAAATACAGTAACAAAACAAGTTCAGTGTCTCTCTTTTCGTGTCACTAGTTTCTTTCGAAACAGTGTGGTGAAAGGATTTAAAGTGCGCCTCAAGAGGCTCCTTTCAAGCACTTGACACTTGTTATAGAACTTTTTAGGTTCTACGACATGCCGGTTTCCTCACGATGTTTTCCTTCACCGTTTGAGAGTACTGGCATAGTGCACATAAATTTTTGAACAGAAAAACTTATTGGTTCACGACCGGTTCGGAACCCACGACCTTAGGATCGGAAGGCGGGGCGCCGCTACCACTAGACCACCAGTGCTCTCTCGAACAAGTTCAGTACAATTTGGCAGTCCGATTTCGGATTTCGTATATTATTCCGTTATTTAGCCATGAAAAAAACTTTAGTTCTCAACACGCCCGGTAGGGGTGCTTATATCGTGTCTGCATACAAAACCCGCTGGAAAAACAGAATCCGAAAAACGAAATAAAAAAAGTCAAAAGGTAGGATACCTTTTGACTTTGACATTGTTTTTCGTTCATATCTCATCTATTCAATAAAATCACAAGGATCACTTTGAAACGTCTTAAAGCTAGGTGACTCTAGGTGCCAGTTCCACGCGACCAAAGCCTAGAAGAACAGGCAACAAACTTACGGCTTGGTTCCTAACGTTGTCAAAAGTCGGAATAGATACTGAGATAACCTTAAGATGGCCGGAATGTCATATTTTCAATAATAATAATGTATCGGCAAACACTTTCTTTTGTTAATTAATTGATTCAGCGGAATTCCATCGAAATTATATAAATTACTAGCGGCCTGTCCCAGCTTCGCATGGGTGGTCATAAATTTTTTGAACATTTTAGGATAAACTTAGACCGTGGGTTCGAGCCTCGCGTCTACTTATTTCATACATTTGCACGCGCTTCTCCTTGAGTGAGTGAAATCGCACCCCGTGCGTGACCGTGGACCCGTTAACATTTTTAATTTCGTCATATCTTTTGAATGGAATGTCCGATTTGAAAAATTTAAGAAGTAATCTATAGGTATTGAAACCGTCTTAATTATGAAATGATTTATTTGGATAAGGATTAATACCAAGGTACAAATAAAGACCCTTTTCTAGCGGAGGCATTTCAATTAATTTTTTATAATAAAAGAACACTTATTGTGACATAACTATAATAGTTAGACATATGCTGTCGCGACATTTTTTGTAGATGATAACGTGTTCTACAAAACCGTAGTACATTATTTTGTTCTATCTTCAATAGTTTTCGCAGCGCACGCGATGTAAGGTTTTTTGTTTTCCACCTTGGGTTACATTATTGAAGTTTTAGTAAGGATCCCTGATTTTTTTGAAAATATAATATAGCCTATGTTACTCAGGGATAATGTAGCATTCTAATGGTGAAAGAATTTTTAAAATCGGACCAGTAGTTTTTGAGCCTATTCGTTACATACAAAAATACAAAAATACAAAGTTTTCCTCTTTATAATATTAGTGTAGAAAAGTCTAAATTTGGTTAACAGATCAGATTAGCGGATTAGTACTACATATTTGTTTCAGTTTATTTACATTGTTTTGAGTTTTTAAAGAATTCTGTATACAATAATGCACATATCTAACCTTCAGAAGTCGCATTTTGAAAGTCTCGAACTTGCCAAATATGTACATTTCAGAGCAGTCAAACGGCCTTTCGTCGGCCGCTTCCATCATCTCTTTCTGCGTCTCGTCGTAGCACTCCCGGTAAAAACTGTAGAGGTTCAAACACAGCTGAAAAATAACAAAACTTATAGAAAAAACTATTTCTCTAATATATCCACCGTATAACTATAAAAAACATAGCAATATGAGTGTGCAATTACTATGAGACCGCTACCCAATAGCTAGAAAAATAAAACAAAAATAACCAATTTCGCACGATAAGTTTACAGACTAGATTAGCCTATATACTATTATAATAGTACATAGTGGAAACGATATATATGTTAATGGATATATGTATATCCAGCTGATCTTGAATAAATAAATATTGGACATTCCACACACTATACATACATATCTAGCCACAAATCAAGCAAAGCTTGAATTATGGGAACCAAATAGCTGATACAACGTGTTTATTAAGAATTGTAGGGATCCGAAAGCAGGATATTCTACCGGTCATAACGAACAACTTTTGTTCTACGACTTTTAAAATTTCAAAGTTTTTCATTCATGAAATGCCTCTTAAACTTTTATCTAAAATGAATCTAAACGCATCATGAGGCAGCCCTATTTACAGCTGTTCTTTGACCTCTAGTTGTTAACCTTAGATAAAATAGGTAACAGAATTACCTAGTAATGTGCCTACCTAATAATGATGTTGCTGTTTTTAAAGATCTTGGTATGTAAAAGAAATATTTTCGCGACTGTAATCCCTAGTCACGGTAAACATTCTCTGAGATCTTTGGTACTAATACCTATTCAGTAACTAGGTACCTACGTGGCTACGTACTCAATATTTAATAGAATATTTATTTTTGTTTAATTACTAGATGTCGTAAAGCAATATTTATGATATTCATAGTTCTTTAAATTGTAACATGTTACTTTACCACCATGGTTCATTGACACGACAAAATTATTCAACTGCAATTTTGGGAAGTGTCTAGTCTGTCCTATTTAATCTTTGACTAACCTGTCTGTCATTGGTTGCATTTAAAAACGCATATCCAATCAGGACGGCCGACGGCCGCCGATCAGTGTTACCATTTGTGGCAGATTTCTGCCATTTGGCAGATTTTAAATATTTCAAGAAAAATCTTATTAGTTTGAATTTTTAATGAAATAATATTTATAATTTATTTATTTTTTACCGAACTGGAAACTTCTTATTCTTTTTTACCTTTATTGATTTGGTTTCTAAACAACTTCTATCTCGTTTTAGATAACTGCAAACCGTTACAAACGATCAAAAGATAGTAACTGAATGTAATGTAGGTATTTAATTTATTCCGTAGCCACGAAGGAGATGGTATGAAGTCATATTTTTGGTATTTTTATCGTCAAGCTTGGTAGATTTGACAGATTTTTTGGCAGGTGTGTGGTAGAACCGCCACTTTTGAGATGGTCACCCTGTTTGTGTTTACATGCGTTGTTGTACATTGTTTTGTTGAGAAAATGTCGTCAAACGTGATAAAATGGTGATTGTTATGTAAAAAGCCGTCGTCAGTCAGTGTGTGTATGAGCAGTGCCTACGAGGTAATGGTTTAGTGTGAAGTTTGAAGCCTGTGTCGTGCGAAATCTCGCAAACTTACCAAAATCCAGTTTTATCCAGTGTTATTATAGCCAGTAAATAATGACAAAATCCATAGGAACCAGTAAAAATATCGTGTCAGGGGATTGGCGGCGTACCTACCTACCTACCGAAAGGTAAGTAATTCAAATTATCTCGTAGGTTATCGTTGTTTTTCTCTTTCCTAGATAGAAGCGCGCGTGCGTGTGACCTTGACACGTACACAGACAGGGCTGTTGCAAATTTCTGAGAAAATATTAATTTTACTTTTCTATGGGAATTTCGAAAACGATGTATTCAACCGTTGCACACGTCAAAGTATTCCAGTGCTTGGTCTAAATACACGCTCTTTGTTTCCCTACATAACTTCATCAACACGTTGTATAATACTTATATACCTTGTATTTTTAATACATATCTACCTTTAATATACAGAGTGTTAAAATGCCACTCCCGAAAACTTCAGGGGGCTAAAGTACCCATCAATATGAATAACTTTTTTTAAGGAACCAACACTGTGAGCGAGTGAAATGTATGAAACAGCTGTTTTTTTTCGCGTTCAGTGTTGGTTCCTTAGAAAAAGTTATTCATATTGATGGGTACTTTAGCCCCCTGAAATTTTCAGTAGTGGTATTTCTACACCTTGTATAATAACACACAGACAGAAAACAAACATTTATGATCATCACACTAATGTTTGTTATTAGTGGGCATAGAACCCACGGCCTACAGCACAGAAGGCAGAGCTACTACCAACTGAGCCGTGAGGGCTGTTAAAAATGATTTAAATGTCATGAAAAACCTTTTAAAACATTATCAAATAGATACGATACTTACTCTAGACTTCTTATTAAAATTAAGCTTATCCTGATTCCAAATCGTCTTTTTATTGTTATTGGTCAAAAAGTCCATGCACATGTTGAGAATCTGATTGGTAACCTTCACCAGCAAGGTTGATATTTGTTTTGTTGTGTTGTAGTACCGAGAAGTTGCGAATATCATACGGACAGTGTATAATAATCCTGGTATAAACTGCTGCATTGTGTAGGGATCGCATCTGTGAGCAAGACAAAATACATTAAACCTAAATAATTTTAAAAAAATCCAGGCGATTCCTAGATGGCGTTGTGGCCGGATCGATTTCGTTCCATTGATCCGGTGTATTTCCTGTTTGAATCCCTTAATTAAGTCTCCAAACAGTGTTGGTTCCTTAGAAAAAGTTATTCATATTGATGGGTACTTTAGCCCCCTGAAGTTTATAAACACAATTATTGGAACACATAAATAATATTCTTTTTAGGGACTTGTGCCAATTACCTTTTTCGCAGAGTAATAAATAAATATATTAACTTCTATAATACTACGGTTCACTACCGCCATCTACCGGATGCCTATAACAAATTTTGGCCAATTTTTTGACCTTTTTTTTGCATTGCATTGCACTGCGTCTATCACACTGATACTTAAATGACCGTCGCATTACTGACCGACACCTGCAACTTCAGCTGCATTGTTCATGCATTAGTTTGTTTAGAAAACCTCGAGAGGAACATAATGTAAGTGATGCTATTTACCTGTACAACGGCTCACAGTACTTTTCCAAAGCATATAAATATTTGACGTTGTCAAAAGATTCATTGTAATAATCCGTTACTTGATTATCTAGCAGTCTCCATTTCTGAAATAAGTAAAATGTGCAAAATATTACATTTTTAGAAAATGCAGCCATGTCTTATGTTTTTTTTTTTTTTTATGGGGTTTAGGACAATAATGTTATTTGAACTGAAATAAAACCGGTTTTCTGCTCGTGAAGGTGAGATTGAGAAACACAGTGTATTTAACACTGTGTTTCTCAATCTTAAGTCTCGTGTGCCTGAAGTGGCTCGATCACACACGTCACGAGCAGAAAACCGGTTTTATTTCAGTTACCTAAAACGCCAGTAACGCTTACATAAATATTTCTATTACCGTTATCTCGTTTCGGTAAATGATTAGAAAATGTTTAGGTAAATACCGAATTGTATTGTATTGTATTGTATTGTATAGAGAAAACCCGGTGGCACCAGTACTGCCACCCATAGCCCCCTTAAAAAGAAGCTCAGATGTAGATGCCACTAGCAGCCACCTATCCAATGGTGACTGCACAGAACGTCTTAACTTAGTCGATCGGTTAGAAGAAAAATACGCCACGAGCGCTCATTACCTTGATAAGTTTAGATTTGGCGCGAATCAACGCGTGGATATACATGTGGCAAGGTTCGCTCTTGATATGCTCTATGATAGACGTGAAGGTGGTAAGCTGTCGGCGCCAGTGATCCAGTTCTGCAAGCGGTCCTATGTTCGACGGCTCGCGTCTTAGCTGCTGACTTTGGACTAGCACCTGGGAAGCACATCGATAAGTTGTTACTACTAGCCCCCTGGTACCACTATTATCATCATTTCGTCCGTAGAACGTCCACTGCTTGCTGGACCTCTCCTATTGGTTTTGAGAGTGATAGATGACATGCGACAGGTGCACCCGAGGCACAAAATAGGCCCACTTTTCTCTCATCTTGAACCTTTCTGCCCAAACAGCCGTCAGTTCTCCGAACCCCGCTGACGCTTCAACTTGCTGATCTTCTAAAGTAAGTCGATTATCGGTGTTCTAAATTAAA
This sequence comes from Chloroclysta siterata, assembly GCA_932294275.1. NCBI lineage: Eukaryota > Metazoa > Arthropoda > Insecta > Lepidoptera > Geometridae > Chloroclysta > Chloroclysta siterata. The sequence continues at coordinate 11,550,786 of OW028598.1, forward strand.
AAACGGTTCGGTTCGGATCTCCTTTTTGACTTTCAAATTTAGGTGTCATGGACGGTTATGGAAGTAGAGGTAAACCAAATAAAAGATCGATAGACTGTGTGAAAGATGACATGAGTAGCTTGGAGATGACGAATGATAGAAGAGTGGCAGAAAACCTGTTAGACCCTACTGAGCATGGGCCCCACGCTCTGTATGCTCCTGCCTTAAGGCGAAGAAAAGAGCTAATGTGACTCTCGCTCGCACGTTTCGACATGTTGAAAGATATAAAATCACTAAACTCATTTACGAAATATCGCAATCAACCATTTTGTGTGCAAAAGTTTGCTTTACTAGTTTTCGTACTTAAGCAAACTTTTAAATAGGAAAACTAGTTTCAATCAAAATGAAGTTTTTACTAAGCTGTGTGCAATGTGGTTAATGCGACTTCTCGAAAATGTCTTTAGTGATTTTATATCTTTCAAGATGTCGAACGTGCGAGCGAGAGTCACATTAGCACTTTTCATCGCCTAAATCATTTTCCTATCCTCAGGAAAATGTTTATTTTCTTGTTTTCTTACAAAGTTTAATACGTAATTTTGTCAGCCTTAACTTTCATATCGTAAGCCTACAATCGTAGTCGTGAAACCACTTACCATAGTTATCTGCCTGACCCATTGTTTAACATAAGTGCAAATCTCTTCTAGAACATGTGTCTTTGTGATAGCTAGCTTCATTTTATCCTGATCTGACAGCTCATCTTCATACAATGCCAGGTCTATTTTAAATTTAGTGCAGCAGTCCAAATCAATTTTAGTTTCTGAAATGATTATATTAAATTTCACCTAAGTGCTTCCTCTAGCTGCTGGAGTCAGGCAGAATTGGATTATTTGTTTTGTAAGAATAAATAAGACTAAATAATATAATACTTATATGAATAAAATAAACTAGCGGCCAACCACGGCTTCGCTCGCGTGGAGCAGTGTTTCCTAACGTCATCTATAGCGTTTTCCTTTTTTTGTTTCGCTCATTTATTCAAATGTTCAAACGAATGCCACGTGAAGCTATAAAAAGTACAGTAGGAGAAATCGATGTATTTGGCTTTGAAGAGTTCTCCGAATCAGCGCCCTTAGTAGTAAGTTCATATGAGCTAATTGGCCAACTCTCGAGTTTTCAGGCCTTAAACATGGCCAGTAGAGTCGGGACCAACAGCATAAATTACCCTCCAAAATACGGCTACAGGCATGTGGCCTGCAGCCTATATGACTATACATATAGTCACCCATCCATGATTGGTGACCGCGCAGAACGTTGCTTAACTATAACCCGGTCACATCATCTCGAGACCTGGCGTCGATGACGTCACGTCGCGTCGGCGCTCTCTGATATGGTGCGCAAAACAAGTATCCATTTCATTTTCGCATTCCAGCGAGGTCTCGAGATAATGTGACCGGGTTGTAAATTGGTTGGTTAAGAGTAACTAGCAAGCAACACTAGAAGCATTTCTTGCTAAGTTTAAATCTTGTGCCTTATAGTTATAACTAGTGAACAAGATTAACTTACTGGCAAGATAGTCAATAAACAGCATAATCTTAGAAATATAAGCCTTGATGATATTCACACTGTTGGGGTTGGGAGGATTGATGTCACCCCACGCCTTGCAAGCTTGCAAAGCGGGAATGTACACCAAATTCATGGTCTTGAAGATGCCTGATACCACATTCTCTGTTTCTTGATTCATGTCAAACATCACCAGGAAATAGTCCTGGAAAATGATATTTTTTTTATTTTATCTTAGGCTAAATTCTTAGTAGGTATCTGCTATACTACATCAAGTATTACTCAATCGTTTAGAGGTATAAAATACAAGTTGTGAATTTTTAATAATAATAAATACCTAGCTACCTACTGAATATGATATTTAAGTGAAATAAATTAAATAGGTAAATATGCCTTTAGTATGCTAGATTCCAGACACAATAGAAATATCTATATTTTACAGCATAGAAGGAGTAAATTACCTACATTAAAAGAAATTAAGCATCTGTGGAACATATAAAAATAATGATCCTGCATGTCGGTATTTACTTCTTATAAGTAGGTATATTACAATAAAATAAATCGGGCTAACATCAGCAACATTTTTGGAATCAACAAGCTTATTTTTTATCCGGTACATGGCTATACACCTTCCCTCTGTGCCAATGGTACCCCCATCTGATATGTATGTCCTGTCCATCTTCCCTTTCTGTTGGTGAATAAATCTACCAGATTCTGGAAACATAGTTTTAATAAAAAAATTAAGAGAAGCCAAATATGCATATTTAATCTCCCTCTCACTCGCACACTCCTATTTTAACAGTAACATAGAGTGAGAGATAATTATTAACGGCACATTTTATTAGATTACTTCCCTTATTGGTGCAGGTTACACTCATAGCTATAGTTAGGTATGTAGGTAGGTACTCATCCTGAAAACTCACTTGGACTTTTCATAACTTTTGATATTAGGTAGAGTTTTTTAATTTATTGATAGAATATAGTTTCTTAAAAGGCCTTCAGCTGAAGGACTATAACTATAGTCATGTATAGAAAGCCCAATAAAGACATCATCACCTCAGTCTGTCACCTATTGCTGGGTAATCTGGGTATACATACCTACATGTAAACCTCCTTATTCAGTTTCCAGCCTATATTTGAATGTTGAAACATAAAGCTTTTGAAACAACTTACCCATTTTCAAAGGAGGTAGTAACGCATCACATACAACAATACAATTCCTGCCCCCCTCTGCTACAGCACTGTCTAACAGTTCTATGTGAACATCAGCATCAAAAACTCCCTCCTGAAAAGTAATAATGTCCCTTTAACTTAAACACACAGGTTGGTAACATCAAAGAGATACCCAATCTCATCTTCATCATCATCTGCCTGAAGAATAATTTTGACAAGCCATACTCTACATAGGCAATGCACACACATAGGGTGAGTTTGCCTGGTACCTAGACAATTTGAGAAGACATAACACTCATCTATCTAGAAAGTATTTAACTTGGGAGTCACTAGTAGTTTTGAAATGAATTTGTACAGTATTCTGAACTCTATATCTTATAACAAAATATCTGAAACTGTTCATTTTTATCATAAAAAATTATTTACAAAATATAATAGGCCACATACCAGAACATATTCCGGAGTTCTACCCAAAATAGCAGCTGCATTCTCAAGAAGAAACCTGTGTTGAGTTTTCAAGGCACCCACTCGATTGTTGCGAGATTCTTTAGCTTTTGCCTACAAACATCATGACCATTAGCTTGTTTGCTTTATAACATAAATTTTAATAAAACAAGTACCTATCATTTATTTTTAGGGATGTTTATTTACTTGTTTGTCTTTGTAAGACTCATGAGCTAATGCTAACATGCTCATCGAAATTTTACTTTTCTTCTGTATGTCTTGTATGCGAGAGCTGACGTCTAGGATGGCCTCCAGAGCTGTCCTGTCCACATCTACTCTCTCATCACTAGAGATCGTTAAGCGAGGATGTAGGGATTGCCTCCGAGATATCCTTCTCACAACTTCATCAATCTTTACAGTCGTATGATCTACATCATCTGCGTGTTCCTCAGTTGGTGCCGCTCCTTCACCTTCTGCTGCCGGCGCAGCATCAGGTGGCGCTGCGCCACCTTCATCAGCCATTATTTTATCAAATTACAAAAACTCAACACTATGCGCAAACAAGCTTTCTTTCAATCCACAAGAAAATAAAGTTTACTAATAATGATGAACTTTTCTTTCTTTCATCAAATTCAACATTCCTAATTCAAAATTGTTTGTTTTGGTTTCAAAATTCAAATTGGGAAACAAAACAAACCAGTGTCAACTGTCATGTCAGTCATGTCACCTGACTTGTCAATTTGACGACTTGTTGACCTTGAAAGATAAATTAAGACAAATTCTCGCAGTTCCAACGAATGTACAAACGAACGGATAGGTACGAATAAAGTTATACGCCCTGGTTAGTCAAAGAAAAATAATTTCTTTGACTTTGTGTTAGACATGAGTCGGATATATCAAAACGTAACTTATATCGGATATGGGTTAGATATCATACCATATCGATATTCATATCAACATATCCGATATCATAAAAACTATTCAAAACCTCAACTGTTACCTAATAAAGACACGAACAAAACGAAAACTTCACAAACCAAACGATATGAAACAAACACCAATTGATATTCGCTACCTCCCTTTCTAAGAATGAATTGTTTTACTGGTAAAAAAGAGATGAAGCGAATATGACGTAACCATAGCCAAATAGTTTGCGTTTGTCGTTTCGTTGTTAGTTTGCCATAACTAAATATCATGATAACGTTTGCAACCCATACGGCTGATATCGATATCAGAAAACCGTTTTCTATATCGATATGCAAACTGTATATCGGTTAGATAACCGTTTGCGGGAAAAAACGAAAACGCCCATATCTACTTTGTGTAGCTTGAACTGTGTTCGTTTATAGGTACCATTTAGAAAATCTTGCAAAATCCAACGCCTGCTTGCCAGTTTGACAGTACTAGATGAGTCTAACTTTGACAGCTTATGTTTTTAGACTTTGACGTTGACATTAGTTGTTTGGTTTCCCCTCGCCACCCTTTTTTATCTTAAATCTATGTTTTTTATTGTTTTGGCCGGGGGGGGGCCGGCAAAACTTTTTTCATATTTACAAACAAACAAGTACTTATTTAGATTTTGTGCGGGCTGAGGGCATTGGAAGGCAATATAATATCGAATTTGATTGGCAATTTCGACAATGCGGCGTAGTTGGAGAGGCCGCTTCAGAAATAATTGGTATCGGGGTCGAGGTAGTAGTAGAGCGGCAAACAACTCCGACAACTCCAGTTTGAGAAATTCATCAGGTTCTGTACAGGTTCCTAGCACTGCAGGGTCTTCAAGAGCCCCAGCCAACCAACAGCCTATTGTAGTATCTGTCAGCAATATCAATAATGTATGGAAGCTGTATTTTCCGTCTGAAGGTAGGTAGCACACAAAATTCACATTCTTAAACGAAAACAATGGGTAGTAGAGCTCTTTATGAAGGACTCGTCCGGGGAAGTACTACCACCACGCCTTTTTCGGTTTATTGTCATAATCCCCACTAAGCTATCCCCAGTGGGGATTATACCCTACTATCTTGTTTAATCCTGGTTGGTGGGGATTATGACAATTAAAATAATTTAGGTTTAATTTAATTCTACCGCCAAGCAGGGTTAATGTGTTTCGATTTGAAGATTGTGGTTGCCTGTGTATTTACAGTCACATGAGGCATAACATCTGTATGCCCCATATTGATGGGCTCAGGGCAGTGCATCGAAGGGCATGTTCCTATTGTGTGTGACTTATGAGGCAATGCTTTGTTATAGGTGATGGTTAACATCAGGTGGGCCATCTGCTTGTTCCATCAGCTAGTTGTATAAAAAACACAAAAAGTGTATAAAGACACGTCTTGGTACACATACATAATTTTACATGACTGTCTCCATTCCAGAACATCCATCTGCACCTGAAACCACTGCCAATATCAACTGCTTTAAGACATTTATTGATAAAAATAGAAACTTGTTTGACCTGGAAAAGATTGACCAAACAAGAAGTATTCCTGTGGATATACAAAGCTTGACAAATGACTCTGAATTCAACAGCAGCTGGTCTACATTCACCTCTGATATATTTGAATACCCTGACAAGACTCTGCGGCTGTTAGAATATTGTCTTCATGAGGTGATGTTATGTGATGCTGTCAAAAAATACTTACAACTGGTTTCTGAAAGCTCGATCAAAACTAATTGAATGTCAAGTCACTCCCTATTTCAGTGATTACATCGAATTAGATAAAGATAGCAAGTGACTTGACATGCAATTAGTTTTGATTGGGCTTTCCGAAACCGGCCATTAGCTTAGCTTGCTGCGGCTGTCAGCTAATCTGTTCAAACCACAATTACCACCAAAATTATTTATCAAATAATTATTTTAGCACAAATGAGTAGCAGGAATTCCTCTTAACTCAACTAAACAGAGAAGTTGGTGGTAAGGTACCTGAATGTAAAATGAAATATTTTTTTTTCTTTATTTTAGAAGTTCAAGTTTGATGTAAAGATAAAAGTGAGAGTTCTAAACCATCAGCCAGTCATCCCAATAGCAAACTTAAAAGTAAATTACTTTGGTAAGTTTATAAGCCATCCAAAAGTAGGATTCATTTGAACAAAGTATTCATATAAACCTACAATAATCAATACTAGCTAGATATTAACTATTAGTACCTATTCATAATTTTTCAGGTAAGCTAGTGACAATCAAAGGTACTGTCATAAGAGTCGGTAGTGTGGGTCTGATCTGTACTTCCATGGCCTTCGAGTGCTCCAGCTGTCACAGCATTCAGGCTGTGGTCCAACCTCAAGGGATATTCACAGGTAGAATTAACTTTACATTTTTTTAAAGCATTTTTAATTTTTTTACCTACTTAATTACAATTGCAAAAGTAAATGGAGTTATAGCATTTATTTGCTACTTAGTACACACCATACAAAACATGAATGTATAGTATAAGTAACTATGTTTATAACTAAAATAAGTGCACATGCTTGCTAATATGACAATCTCGTAAAAGATTGTCAGAAAGATTGGAAGGCATTGATTAATAAAATTAATATAATAATTGGTGGACCCTCCACACATTGTCTAACTACAAATAAGCACAGTTTGTACTAAGGGAACATTGGGAACCACATGCTTATATAATATTTATGAACTGTTTAATAAAGCACTTAAAAAGAGAACAAACATCTATATTTATTATACTACAGTACAGTGCCTACAGTGCAGAAGCTACTGCCAACTTAACTGTGAGGGCTGTATATTGCCACTCCTATGAGGTTAATATTTCTTTCAGCACCCAATGTGTGCCAGAGTTGCCATAGTGGAGCCAAGTTTCAGCCACTGCAATCATCCCCATTCACAAACACCACAGATTGGCAGGTTGCTAAAATACAAGAGATACAGTCACAAGTAAGATTTCCTATCATTACAGTAATCTCAGCATTGATTAAGTTTTTAGTCAAACAGTTATGGTTTCTTCTTATGATATAACGCGCAAAGAGTAGTCAAGCATAAACTTGACAACTCTTCCAACTGCATACAACAATAAACCCTGAATTGTAGACAATAAGTTTTAAATTCCAATATTAATTCTTTCAGAGCATATCAGGAACAATTCCGAGAAGTGTGGAGATAGAGCTGCAAGGTGATTTGGTTGGTACAGCCTGTCCTGGTGATGTGCTGTCAGTCACTGGAATTGTACAGGTATGCATGCAAATAGTTAATTTTATTTAACCAATTATAATGAAGAAAAAAAAATTGATCAGAAAAAGGAACAGTAACTACCTATCCCCTCAGATCTCTCGGTACCAACTCAAGGTTCTGTGAGGATATCTCACGGGGGTAGTTATAGGTGTATCTAAGGACCTTTTGCGTTTGGCACTTAAACCGTATTTACGAAAATGGTTGCAAGCCCATTGCCGCTGCTAGAATACCTGATTTCCCTACGATGTTTTCCTTCACTTCATTATAAAGTTAGCAACTAAAACACGCTAATGCAATAAGAAGTAAAGCTATAGACTGAAACAGTTAATACATCTTAAATAGTTGAAGCCTTATCAAACAGTAATAGAGAATAACCTGATAAAACCCACTGGCGCCGTAATTATGGAGTCTGGAATCCTGGTATTTTTTTTTTCTAGGTGAGAGGTGAAAGCAAAGGCGGTGAAGATGGAAAAAGGGCGGCAAGGCTTTTGCAGCTTTACATAGAAGCTGTCTCAATACACAGTCAGAGAAACCTGAGCAATCCTACACTGTCTTTTACATTAAAAGACTACTATGCTATACAGGTAAATGCAGTACCCCAAGTATGAGATTTGCTTACGATATTTCGTTTTTCGTTTTACGTTTTTGTTCCGTGTTTATTGCGGGTTTTGTATGAAGACGCGATAGAGATACCGATACGGAACCCGCAATGAACACGGAACAAAAACGAATCGTTTTCGCTGCGTGCTCATTGCGGGTTTTGTAAAGTTCCGTATCGGTATCAATATCGCGTCTTCATACAAAACTCGCAATGAACACGGAACAAAAACGTAAAACGAAAAACGAAATATCGTAAGCAAATCTCATACTTGGGGTACTGGTCATAATTTTTAAGTTAACAGTTTTACGTATTTACCGTGTGTATACCTAATGTTGAATAAACAACTGGAATGTACTGTACCCCAAGTATGAGTTTTGCTTACCATATTTGGTTTTTCGTTTTACATTTTTGTTCAGTGTTCATTGCAGGTTTTGTATCACGTATGAAGACGCGATAGGGATACCGATATGGAACTTTACAAAACCCGCTATGAACACGGAACAAAAACGTATAACGAAAAACCAAATATGGTAAGCAAAACTCATACTTGGGGTACTGGTCACTATTGTAATAACCAGACATCGCGAGGGAACCTTGTTTGTCTTGTCTAATTTTACCACTTATATACCTACTTTACTTTTTAATTTGTTTGTTCTGGGCCAATAAAATGTTCCTCTATTTCTTTTATAAAGGAAATTCATGCGTCAGAAGATGTGTTTAGACTCCTAGTCCACTCGCTCTGTCCGACCATATTCGGGCATGAGGCGGTAAAAGCGGGCTTGGTATTAGGCCTCATCGGCGGAACGGAACATGACAACGGTCCAAGATCAAACCCACATGTGTTGGTCGTTGGTGACCCCGGGCTAGGGAAGTCGCAGTTACTACAAGCAGCTGCCCATGCTGCGCCTAGAGGTAAAGAACGTATTATTTCTGTCTCACTCACTCATAGTGAAGCTGAGCGTCTAACGGCCGGTTTCTGAAAGTCCGATTAATACTAATCGGATGTCAAGTCACTTGCTGTCTCTATCTTATTCATTGTAATAGCTGAAATGGCGAGTGACTTGACATTCGATTATTTTTGATCGAGCTTTCAGAAACCGGCCGCAAGTGTCGCTATTCCTACTCGATTCTCAAACCAGTGTGTAAACTAGCACTGGCGAGTGGCGTCTGAAGGTTTATTTGAATCGATTCCTTGATTGAATCGATACGTCTGATGTTTTAATTATACTATAGCTTAGACTAGCCTTGAAGTCAAGGCAAATAAACGTCCTATTATGCTACCTCTGAATTATAACACCCAGACAAAACAAACTTCTATGTTTTTCTATCACAATGATGCTGTCTTAGGTGGGAATCTAGGTTTGGTCGCGTGGAACTGACACCTAGATTCACCTAAATTGAAGACGTTTCAAAGGGATCCTTGTTATTAAATTAAATTTTACCTTTTCAGTTTGAATTTTTATTTTATTATAATTCCAGGAGTGTACGTCTGTGGAGCTTCAGCGTCAGCTGGTGGTCTGACAGTGGCGCTGGGACGCGAGGCCGGCGGCGACTTCGCCTTAGAAGCCGGTGCTTTGGTGCTGGCTGATAAAGGAATCTGTTGCATTGATGAGCTGGACAAGGTTAATCTTTTATCAACAATAACATCATCATCATCAGTCTGTAGAAGTCCACTGCTGAACATAGGCATCCCCTATACATTTCCAGGAAGAACGATTCTGAGTCCTCTCCATTCACCGACTTCCCGCGATCCTCACGATGTCGTCGGTCCATCGGGTAGAGGGCGTCCCTCGCTTCATTTTCAACAAACAAAATCTGAAAAAAGGTTCATGTTCGATACAATCGAGTATCGGGGTTGACGGTGTAGCCAATTTAAAGAGCCATTCGGCCTCAGTGGGTGAGTCATCAGCATCAGCCTGCAGAAGTCTACTGCGCGATATAAGACTCCCCAATACATTTTCAGGATGTACGATTTTGAGCCTTCTTCATCTTAGTTCTTCTAGGCTTTGACCGCGTGTAACTGGCACCTAGATTCACGTAATTTTAAGACGTTTCAAAGTGATCCTTGTGATTTTTAAATAAATACCTTTTGACTTTGACACCAATTTCCCGCAATGCTTACAATATCGTCGGTCCATCGAGTGAGGGTCAGAGAGTCTACTTCGTCTTCCGGTTCATGGCCACCATTCGAGAGCTTTATTCTACATTGATTGTGCGGCAGTGGTGTCGTAAATGAGCTACGACTTTCATTTCCAGATGACAGCCCACCACAGCAGTTTGCTAGAAGCAATGGAGCAGAGGCGTGTGAGTGTTGCTAAAGGCGGTGTTGTGTGCAGTCTAGCCGCTCGCGCCACAGTGCTAGCCGCGGCTAATCCTTCCGGCGGAAGCTATAATAGGTATCTAATTCATCATCGGGTTCTCGATTCTCTAAACAACAAAATCAAGGGAATTTCACCTATTGGATCCGCGCTCACTCCAATCACAAGCTTCGCCTCACTCACGTTAGTAATTGCACTCGCCAAAACATTCACGCGTGCTGGCGCTAGTGATAAACAAGACCGGATTAACCCTATCGGGGCCCTTAGACAGCCTTCACAGCTCAGTTGGTAGTAGCTCTGCCTTCTGTGCCGTAGGCCGTGGGTTCGATCTCCACCGAGAACAAACATTTGTGTGATGAACATTGATGTTTGTTCTCTGTCTGGGTGTTATATAATATTATAAGTATGTATTTACAAAAATAAAAGTAATCCAATGACTGAATTTTATTTGAAACTTGCACCTAAAACTAACAAATTACTTGTTAACCCATATTACTCTTTCGACAAGATGGCGGCTCTATCTGTTTCACTTACTTTGTCGAAATGGTATGTACTTGTACCTGTGAATTGTGAGCGACTTAAAAACGCAGCACAGGCATTTTTAAGTCCACAATTTAAAGGTTACAAACATTTTATCTAATCAAATAAAATTATCATGAAATCCGGTTTAGTTCAAAAAAAAATATTTTTCTTCCAAAATTAAGGAGTACTCTAGCAAGTATCATACCATTTTGGAATTCTGACTAAATGCGCCATCTTTTAAAGTTACTTGCCAAAATAGTGTAGTACAATTTTTTTACGGTACAGTCGGTTAAAGTTGGGTGATGTAATTATTTTAAATTAAATGTTGGCCAAACATCTAACATTTTATTTAAAACTGAGGCAGTTATGATTTAATTTTGATTTGTATTTTACAGAAGGGTTATCCATGGTTACATTACAGAAAAAAAATTCACGAAAAGTTAATATTTGTAGTCACAGGACTTAAAAGATCATCACAGGGTGTCAGTTTTTCTGTTATTTTTTGTAATACTCATAATTCAAAAGGTACATGACAAATATATTTTTTTATATTTTTCTGATAACTATCATGACTTGGCCCATTTCCCGTTTTCGGCTTGACGTTGATTTCTGGGACACCCTGTATATGTATAAATGTTATAATATAGTAAATATAGTAGCCCGCACTAAAACGGCAATATTTTTTTTATTTTGAAATGACACCACCATAGACAAATTACGATTATACTTCACACAGTATTAAACTTCCTATAGATAACTATGACATGTATCACATCTGTTGTTTTATTGTTACAGAGCCAAAACTGTTGCGGAAAACTTGAAACTGAATTCAGCTCTGTTATCGAGATTCGATTTAGTTTTCATATTACTGGACCAACCAGACGAAGTAAGCAAACTGAAAAACATATGACTTATTTAAGTTTTCTGTCATTTTGACCCATACCCACATTGCGAGCCCACCACCGCTGCTAGAACCTGGTTTCCTCCCGACGTTTTCCTTCACCGTTTAAGAGCACTGGCATTGCGCACATACATTTTTCGAAGAGGAAATTCCACTGGTGCACGACCGGGATTGAACCCACGACTTTACGATCAGAACGCGGGGCCACACCTACTAGGCCACCGGTGTTCATAACAATCTAAAACAAAAAAAAAATCCCCATACCCCTATTTAAAGAACGTCTGTAGAGCTCGAGACATGATTTAGATGTATTCGATTTCCCAGACCCTTATTACTCGTGCTATATAAGCTAATAAGTATCTTATTTTCTTTTAGAAAATGGATGCAATGTTGTCTGAGCATGTACTGGCTTTACACACTGGCCAAAAGGGAAAGACTATAAAAAAACCTACAAACCTAAACGGGACCATAACAACTAGTCAAAACAATGATGAGACTTCTCTCAGGTAACAATCTAATGAGGCCTAAATCTAAAACTATAATTTCCACTAAAAGCCGGACCACGTGATCTGCGCAGAACCACGTAGAACGAAAATTCGTATCCGAAATGCGTTCTGCGCAATTTAATCACGTGGTTCGTCAGAGAACTTCTTGTTTGTCGCCAACTACCTTTACATTTACAAAGACGCCAAATCACACTCAGGTTTCAGTTTATAAGTATGATCCACTAATTAACTTCCACCAGCGTAAAATCATCTGAAATCAATTTTCTCATACAATAATTACTTATAATTCTCTTCTACAGCCAAAGATTACGACTGAAACCCGGCGAGGTGATCGATCATTTGCCACTAGTACTTCTGCGAAAATACATAGCCTATGCAAGAAGATACGTTCATCCGAAACTCAGTATGGATGCTGCCAACGTACTTCAGACATTTTACTTGGAACTACGCCATAATCAGGGCAACCAAGATGGTACACCTATCACGACTAGACAACTTGAAGCGTGTATTCGGCTGACTCAGGTGAGATTCCATTTTAAACCATGAACCATGACATAAGATAGGTACACGTTCTTCTGGGGCCTTATGCTCACTTCGAGCGAGATTATCTCACGATGGAGATGACGTCATATCTCGTTCAATAACTCGTTGACGTTGCGTCTCGCATGAACTTTGTATGAGAAAATTGGGGAGTGAGATGGTGAGACTGGGGATAAATAGTTATCGAACGAGATATGACGTCATCTCCACCGTGAGATAATCTCGCTCGAAGTGAGCATAAGGCCCCTAATCATATATCATTATTCTAACTTTAAGGCAAAGACCTTTTTAATAAAACTAAAGTCAAAGAAACTATAAAAAATTTATTGCTACAAAATTACATTCAGTTAGTTCTAAAATATTTATAAACATTCAGTTGAAGTTATTATTTAATTTAAGGCACGTGCCAGAGTGGATTTAAGAGAAGAAGCAACAGCAAAAGATGCAAATGACGTCATCAGCTTAGTCAAACACAGCCTTATCGACACTTTCAGTGACGAATTTGGAAACATACAACTTTCGAGGTCTATCAATGGGTCTGGAGTCAGTTCTAGGAACAAAGTAAGTGCCTTTTTTTATAATACTTACTTTTAGTACCTATACTCTTATTCGGGTGATGCTTTTAAAATGCACTATGCTAATTTTAATACATAATTATTGGAGAATATTTCCATTAGTTGATCACATCCTTATAAAAAGGCATGCATTAATTTTTATATTTACTCTTGCGAACCTGGGGTAGATCAGCTAACAAAAAATTCGTTTCCTATTCGTTTTCAGTTAAAAAAATTCTTGAACGCGCTGACGAGAAGAGCCCATCAGATAGGTAAAGACATATTCACAAGGCAAGAACTGATAACTATACATAAGGCGGCAGGCATAGCCGGTGACCCCAACGATTTAATAGAAGCAATGCACATACATTCCTACTTACTCCTAAAGGCATCAAACACATACCAATTGATAGCTTTATAATAAACTTTTTAAAGGTACCAATTTTTTATTTACCTAATCCACATGAGAATTCAAATCTAACCTTTTTTTTCAAGATATTTCATGTATGGATTGTGTATGTATATGAGGTAGATCTATTATTTTTATTCTGTTGAGAGGAGTATTTAAGTTAAGTTCTTACATTATTTCAATAGATATATAGGTGTTGTGAATTTCTTAGAAATCATTCAATTTGTTTTGCAAATGACCAAAAAATTTTGTCCAGCCAAGAATATCTCTAAGGCTCAGGAGTAGTAGCAGTTGGCAGAGATTTATTATGACCTACATAATATACTCATTATGCTACTAATTTTATTAATGGGAATGCTTTATCTAAATAAGAACCAAATTATTGAATGCAAGGAAGTTAATAACAACCTAGTGATACCTATATTAGGCATTTTTCGAACATACATTAAACATAGATAAAATTATTATAAAGGAATCTAAATCACATTCTTATCACAGAAATTCTTGCAAAATTAACTTACAAACATTTAATCAGTCTTAGTAAGTCTTTTAACATCAGTTCTTGATGAGACATTTTGAAGAGATATAGAAACATGACAGCAACAATACACTGCTATCAGAACTATTGTGAGATTGTAAGGCGAAGGCGCTTGGAGCAAACCAAAAAACAAATTACCTACTTTACTACCACCAAACAAATAAAAATTTGAAATAGCAGAGAGTGCAAGTAATGGTCCACACAAAAATGCAACAAAGCGTACTTCCATAGCATCTGTTTTCAAAAACATCTCTTTAAACCTTTTGTAAGTGTCTGTTACTGAAAAAGCTTTAGCTGAATACTCTAGTATTATGCCAAAATAATTTAAAACAGACCATACAAAAATATGCCATACAGTGCCATGCCACATAAATATGAATGTAAATGTGGCAAAAGATGCAATAAGCTTGTAAGTCATTTTGGACAGAGTGATGTATTGTGACAATGTGCTGTAGCCTGGTCTATAAATATATCTGAAACAAAATAGGCAATTAATGCATAAGTTTCCTGTTCCTTGAAAAATTATTTGATTTTAGCCTGCTTTAAAGTTATACTCACTTTACTAAAAACTTGTAAAGTCCAACATCAAAATATCTCCACATTTGTGAATAGACATGTATCCTAGCTATACATCTGGGTGTTGGTGGAGGATCCATGTTGTCCAGCCGAGCAAATGCAGCTGTAGTCCCATAAGATATTACATATTTAAGATGGAATTGAAATCCCATCCATAATCCCCCTCCACATAGAGCTAATGTAGGCAGTCTTCTTATAGTCTGAAATAGATTTGAACACTTGAATTTCTGTAAATTTTAGTTAAGAGCAAAACTGCTTAGGTAGCTCATATTCTTACCTCCATATTTTCTTGCATTGCATGAAAATACATGAAATGGAATGCAAGATCCATTAAAAATGTGTAAATTAAAAACAAAATCATATCAACGGCAAATTTTTTCATTCTTGGAATTAGTTTAGCTTGATAGTCAGCTTTAAAACTGTTCTCAAAATCTTCATACAGCATTATGGGCCCCACATACAACAAAGGCAAGTAAAGAACATAGCTGAACATGTTAACAATATCATCAAGTTTGGAAAAGGGTTGTTTATTTCCGTCTTTATTATTTTGTGCTTTCTCCATCCTTTCCACATGGTCTATGGAAAAACTTATGCACCTCAATTCAATCCAAGCAATGGCAAATAGTAACAAATACACCTCTTCATCTTGCAGATTGCCATGATCCAAAAGTCGCCAAAAGTAATATTTATATTTCAATGAGTTATAGCTTACAAGTAGTATGATACTAGTAACCCATATGATGATCCTCTTGCCTCCCAGTTGTAATATAACGTAAAATATTATTGGTTGTGTTATAATCATAAGCATTTGGCCTAAACCCATGTAGAGACTCACAAAAATTAGGCTTGATAAAATATACCAGTACTTCAATAAAAAGGGCCTTGATTTTCTCAATAACTCAGAAACAAAAAACTGCAGTATCATGTAGAACCATGAAGTCTCGATGTAAAACTTCCAGCTGCTCCATTCAACATCTGAGACATCTTTGTCCCTTGATAGAAAGGTCCAGCCCGTTTTTAAATCCCGTAGTGTGTGTCTTAGAAGTGCATTGTTCTCTAAAATATCTGGAAATAAATAGTGAGGTCATTGGAGGTAACAAAAAACAGGTATAATACAAAAAGCGATTCCTCCTACCAGTTTGAACCACAAATAATTTGTATAGTGCGTAAAAATTCGTCGATATCCACACGACATAGTAAAGAGATAGTTCGAAAGAATTTATTACACTGTTCATAGTAAAACTCAGATAACAAAGTTAAACTAGAATTTTGATAAATCACATTTCTCAAGTTCAATTTCCTAAATTTAATTTTCTTTTAGCCGTGGGTAGAAGGAGTCAGACGTACGCGTCTGGAGCGGCTCATATCGTAGTGAGTACGTCAGTACCGGCTCTATTTCTTTTGTAGCGGCTCAACAGCTCTCATGCCAGCCTAATATAAATTTTATTCCTAGGCTCATAGGGTCTATATTAGAAAAAAGATATCCAGATCAAAAATTTTGCTAAATGAATTTGAATTGTTTCATCTAAATAATAAGATCTAATTTCCAATGCTGCCACTCTTGATCTGTGGAGCGGTTCAAAGGTCTACCCATAAATATGATACACAACTCAAACGGTTCAAAGATTGGTTTTATGATAAACAGAACCCTGAACCGTTCGAGTAAAATATTTGTTTTGATTCATTGAGAGGTTCAATACGTACTCGAACAGTTGAATCGTTTGAAGTAATATCTGCGCGGGTGAGTGAGTGGAGTTAGGATGAATTGGCGGATTACGGTTCTTTTTAGAAAAGCATGTTTTTAAATGGTATGGGTTACGAATTTGAATTATTAACTTGAGTTGTTTAAACAACAGCCCGTGGATGCCCTCGCGTGTTAGCATACATATTTAAGGATATTTTGCGTTCTAAGCTCGTCATAATTTGCATAAATATTTTCCGTTTTATCGTTTATTCAAGTAGAACTTAAATATAAGGAATAGTAGAACTTTTACTTAATTTTTTTTTAATTCCGTCGTTAATTGTTAGCAATATTTATTAGTTATTGCTAACATACAAATTCAAGGATTTTGCCTGTTTATTTTTCTACAAAATTATTTTTACAGTCGTATTTTTTTGTTTTGGTGTCTAGTCCTTTTGCCAAGTTTTATCGGTTCTTGCTTGGAGTCTTTGAAGGTACATGAAAATTAATTGGCACTGAAATTCTGAGCCGTTTGAACCGCGGTTCGGCTCCGGATCGAGACTGTAAATGAGCCGATGCGCTGCAGATCATGTTTTTTGAGTGAGTTACCCATGGCTATTTTCTTTTCTACTGCTCATTTCAAATTTGACGGCAAGGCAATCAAAAGAGTCCGGTTATTGTACGACATGATAATGTACAGCACGATAATGTACAGCATGATAATTGGAATCCACTTTGGTACCTTTTTGGATTCGTTTTATCGGGTGTACATTATCGGGGTGTGCATTATCTGGATGTGCAATATGTCACGTGTCAATAATGTACAGCCAGCTAATGTACAACATGATATTGTACAGCACGATAATGTACAGCACGATAATTGGAAGCCAATTTAGTACCTCGAAGCTATGCCTCGTTTTCATGTGCGAGATGTGTTCAAGTGCGACTGTCTTGCTGCTTGCTTTGTTTGCTTTAATAAAATTCAAGAAGAAGTTTATGGATTTCTTCAAATCAAAACATGCCTGAATGCATGTTTTGTTTAGTTATTTATTTTGTTGTTTCTAGTATTTTTAGTGGTGCTACTAGTAGGTACCGTATGCAGTGAAACAGAAATTCGAGAGGTCTAAACTTTCGATAAATGTTGTTGTATATTGACTGAAAATAGGAACATTATGAACGCATTAACATAAATATAATTTAAAATTTTGGACTGCACTGTAGCGAAGCAGAGTGTGCGTGTATCTATCATCAATACATCAACAAGCAGCAAAAAATAACTATACATATTCAGGATGATTTCTGCAGGGGAAATGTCTTTTATTTATGGCAAACGCCTACACGCCCAGTGAGTAAGGATAGTCAACTTTGAGTTCCTACGAACCTGGTAATAGAATACGAAAAATCAGAAAAGAGAAGTCTGATTATAATTTTATGAACAAGGTTTCTTCTCTGTAGTAACAGAGGAGTAGGTACATATGCCCCAAGAGCTTAATAAAATAAGAAAATGGTGTTCTTTGTCGGAATCATGATAATTAGTACCTATGAGAAGAATTGGTGAAGAGAGCTACCAATACACTTGAAGCCACCATTGTCCGGCACCCGATATGCAGCATCCACTCACTCTTATAATAAATACAACTGGAGTTTACACAGAGGACTATTAGAGGGTTGCAGAGTTGTTGTTGAATTTGTATACCATGTAGTGTTTCTCGATTGACCTGGCCTTTTAAATATACCTACTTACTCTACATCGTATGGTTATAAATTGGTGTATGAAATTATGGAATAGGTAGTAAAGTTGTAAATTAAACATGAACATGAAATCCATACCTATATAATTTTAATGTACCTATTTCAAGACAGACTCTGAAACTATGTTGTGTTATATACTACTTTATGTATTTTTAATAAATAAATAAATTTAAGTATAATGTTGATTTTGAATATGACCTAGGTAGGTACCTATAGTATTTCAATAGTAGTAGTAGTTTGTTAGCTTGCGTGCTCACCTAGCATTGCAACCATAAAACCAAAGAGATAATGGACAAGACAATAATCAAATCAAAAAACATTTATATTGTGTCACAAAAACATTGGTAAAATATAAGAATAATATTGGTTAGCACAACAAAATTGGTTGTCACTCAGTTTTATGGATTAGAATTAGTTTAAAAGGAGAAGCACTCGCTGGAGTGTACCTTCTAAAAGACAAACGACCCACCACAAACCTGCTCATAGTCTGAAGACTGATCGCAGATGAAATTGGAACAAAAAAAAAACTCAGTTTTATGCTGTAATAGAGTTTGATACACTAGTATGATTGGTTTTAATATATCATGTTTAGGTATAGGTAAATCTAGATATTGCAAATATTCCGAAAACATACCTAATCAATATTTTGAATCTCATCAACATTATTGATTTTGTGGACAGACATGTCTATGCTGGTCTACCTATATTATTCAGGTAGTCCAGGGTGGCATCTTATAGATTGCTCAGGGCATAGGGGTACAGTGGACCATTAAATGTGATATGGATTTAGGATCATTGCTACCTTCACAGCATTAATCCTCAGTGCAGCGTCATACTTATGCTCAAGTCGAGCCTGCAGAGGCTGCAGAGGCAAGTGAATGAAATAAACAAAGATCTTCATGACAACTTGGGTAGGTAATTTGGAATTTTAAGTTTGTCTAAGCATAACTTTTGAACCATTGATCCAATCTGCATGAAATTTGGGAGGAAGGTTGACAGTTTTTATTTGAAAAATTTATTGGTAGTAAGTACCTACCTACCTATAAATCAAACAACTTCTCACTTGCAAAATTTCAACAGAAATATTTAGAGGATGTTCCAGGTATACCATACCATACCATACCATAGATAGTAAGGGGTAGACAGAGGCAAGTCCAAATAAGGTGTTCGGTAGGGATGTGAAAAAATAATCGATTATGAAAATAATCGTTTTTTTTAAAGATAAAAATCGATTTTAAAATTACAAATAATCGATTAGCAATCTATTTTTTATATATTCATAAAACTGAAAATCATGCTAAAAAAACAATCGATTAACTAAAAATCGATTTATTATGTAGAATGTCACATCCCTAGTGTTCGGGATATTTTGTAGGCACCTTGTTTGCATCGCAGTGAGTAGGTATGTCAATATCAGAACTATCCCTTTCGCAATGACTCAACTCCCACTCCACTCACATTCTCCCTGCCATACCAGCCATTTTATTCCTATATAGATAGGGTCTATTTTAGAAAATCTTAATCAATTAATTTACTAAATGAATTTTAATTGTTTCTCTAGAAAATAAGATTGAATTTCCAAAACTACTATTTTGTCACTCATGATCTGTGGAGCTGTTTTCAGGTCTACACATAAATGTGATACAGAGCTAGCCGTGGGTAGAAGGAGTCAGACGTACGCGTCTGGAGCGGCTCATACCGTAGTGAGCGCGTAAGTACCGGCTCTATTTCTTTTGGAGCGGCTCAACAGCTCTCATGCCTAATATAAATTTTATTCCTAGGTAGATAGGGTCTATATTACAAAAAAGATATCCAGATCAAAAATTTTGCTAAATGAATTTGAATTTTTTCGTCTAGATAATAAGATCTAATTTCCAATGCTGCATTTTTGGAGCCGCTCATCTGTGGAGCGGTTCTCAGGGTCTACTCAAAATTGTGATACACAACTCAAACGGTTCAAAGATTGGTTTTATGATAAATAGAACCCTGAACCGTTTGAGTAGAATATTTATTTTGATTCATTGGGAGGTTTGCTACGTACTCGAACCGTTGAATCGTTTGAAGTAATATCTGCGCAGGCGAATGACTTATGAAGTAAGGATGAATTGAACAACAGAAAATCTTGATGCAAATTATTTACCACATTATTTTAATTATTTATTTATACGGTTGTGTACATTATAAATAAGATTCATTTTACAAAGTTAACTAAATTTACTTGAGGGTTTTTTCGGCTGCCCGTGGATTCTCTCACGCGGTAGCAATGATTGCTTACATAATTTTTGAAGGAATATTTTCCGATTAGGAACGCCACACAATAATAATAAAATGTGATATTAATAGAAAATGTAGCAATACGGGGGTAAATAATTTGCTTCAACATTTTTATTGTTGTTCTTTTATTGAAGAAGGTTCATTTTACAAAGTTGAACTAAATTTACTTGATGATTATTTCATCTGCCCGTGGCTTCACTCACGCGGTAGCAATGATTACTAACATAATTTTTGAAGGATTTTTCCCGATTAGAAACTTTACACAATATTATTAGAATAAAAAAAATAATGCTTTCGTAAATAGGTAGGATAGGATAGTAATTTCGATCTATTACTACCGACCATACATACATAAATAAAGTTAGATACTTGGTACATAAATTACTTAAAAACTAGGTTATAAGTTGCAGAAGGACTTATTTACATATACCTAGTCTTTCTTTTATACAATTCGTCAGGTAGTACTACACATCATGCCTATTTCTACCGCCAAGCATCGTTGCTGCGTTTCTTGTGTTTCGTCGTGTGTGTGTGGTTTGACACCTCAGGCTTGCCGGTAGAATTACAGTTAAATGAGTCGTCTGCAATAACGTCTGTACGTTACGTTAAGTTGATGGATGAACAGTGCATCGTAGGACACGTATAAATATTGCGTGACTTGCGAGCTTTGATAAAGATGATGTTTACGATTTAACATCAGGTAGGTTATCAACATCTGCTTGTTCTGATGAGATTTATTTTAAACATTATAATGTATATACAAATGTATATTGTAATGTATATGTATACCTATACATGGAACATACAGATGACCTGATGTTGAGTGGAAAAAAATAAAACTCTTTATTTTACAAAGCTTCGCAAGGTTATGGTGACTTTGAAAAACCCTCCCAAATGAGGCCAATATTAAAAAATGGAATTATTCAAGCTTTTTATGAAGGTCACTTCATAAAGGTAACTAGAAGTAGGTAAGTAAGTTAGCTAACATAGTCGTGTCTTCGCGGATCCTGTAATTGCTCGATGGTTGCTTGAAGTCTTTGAAGTTACAGTGCCACAAAGTCCAGATATGTTTGTGGCACTGTACTGTAGTACCCTGAAATTCTGAGCCGTTTGAACCACGGTTCAACTTCTTTCATTTATGTTTGGACTTTTTTCTGACTACCGCCTACTAACTCGGTATGGTAACCAAGTTTCAACTGAATTGGCCTTATATTACTAATAATATAAAATTATATAATATTTTACGTTTTGGGCTCGTTCATTTTTCTACAAAACTATGTTACATAAAGTCTTATAAATTATTCGTCTGATGGTTCGTATGAAAGGTCGGACAGTGGAAATGTTTATAAATGTAATACTCAGACAAAATAAAAAAGTAGTACTTTTTTATTTTGTCTGAGGCCGGCCATAGAAAAAATTATAGTTAGTATTGCGCGAGCGCTGCGTTTCGTTTCAAATGAGACAAACATTTAAGAATGGTTCTCGGGTCAGTAGTAAGTAGTATTAGGCTAGTACAGATAAAGGGTAACCAATTATCATCCTTTTTTTGGGATATTCTTTTTAATTAATTATTTTGAGTTTTAGCTACATCTAAGTGATCAGTAACAGACACTGATCATATAGTTCATTTTTGTTTGGTAATTACAAAATAGTGGTGTATTAGACTGTACCTACACAGGCCCGACCACGGGTCCATATATTGATGAAACAGCTCCTTTATCAAAAAACGAACTTTCATTGAAACAACACTTGAAACTTTGTTTCAATATTTATTGACTTTTGATGGTCACTGTGCTTACTAGGGTTGCCACCTTTTTGCAGTTAAAGTACATTGGTTATTATAGGTAAGAAAAAAAAAGTACATAGTATCAAAATAAAGTACAATTTTTTTAGGTACAATTTGAGGTTAGGTTGTGTTTAGAAATTGTTAAAAACGAGTGCTTAAGTGATGTGGCGCTGGCGAGAGGCGAAATCGATTCAGTATCAATCGTTAAAGTCGTTTAACGAAAAAATACTTACGACTAAACTATTCAAAATCCCAAAGAAATTAAATCATGCGAAATAAAGTATTTTGGTGTACTTTATTGTTCTCATAAAGTATAGAATACAATTACCTGAAATAAAGTACAATACTTTATTATAAAGTACGGGTGGCAACCCTAGTGCTTACCTACCTACTTATGACGATTGGAATCATATCGCTCTTGTTTTCTACCTACATCATACCAAACTGAAACAGGTTCACTGCCCCCCCTCTCCTCGTAGATATCCCCTCAGATCTTTTAGTACCAAGTAGGTAGGTACTTACCTAAAACTCATGATTTTTTTTAGAACGTTTATGGGAGGTAGTCAGACGTAGGTACATCCAAACATGACATTTGGTATCATGAAAAATATAGGTACATACCTACCTACATACCCTCAATTTGCAGTAGTTGGTATACCATACGTGACAGGTAGCAAGCCCATCGCCGCTGTTAGAATACTAACTGGTTTCCTCACTATGTTTTCGTTCAACGTTTAAAACCACTGACATTGCGCACATAAATTTTTCGATAGGAAATATCCATTGGTGCACGACTGGATTTGAAACTGGATCCTATCGTATACTTACTATCGTAAACTAAAGTTCAACTAAGGCATAAACTTGGGAACAGTACGAATGTACTGTAGAACCCACCTAGGGTTCTAGTAAGAAGTGGTCTAGCCTTGATGTAATATCTACTAGATCTACGTTAGGCTAAGTAAGTAGGTATAGGATGGGTACGAATTAGGGCATGAATACCGGAATCCCGTAATACCGAAATACCGGGATCCGAACAATGCCGGTATTGAAGGAAATCAATACCGGCATTGTTCGGTATTGAAATCGAATAATCAATATCGAATGTTGGGTGCAATTAGGCATATTAAATTAAAATAAAATAATAGAATTTATTATTGATTGATAACAATGTCAAAATTTGAATAGTAGATTGTTTACCAAGGGAGCAAACAACTATTTTTATGGCGAGAGTGTTTTTTGAAACCAGAGCGGAGCGAAGGATTCTAAAGTAGAATCCTAAGCGTAGCGAGGGATTCAAAGTACTTCACTCGAGCTTAAAATAGTGTTGCTCCCGAGGTGGACACTCTACTTTTTATCACCCTCTATGAGAAAATAGCTTAGTGCAAGTTATGAATAATCATAGTCACGAAGTCACAAAGTCACAAAGTCCCAAAGTCACGAAGTCACAAAGTCACAAAGTCACGAAGTCACATAGTCATATTGTCACATTGTCACATAGTCATAATCATGTATTCATTGTAATTTTATTTATTTTCATAAAACTAAGTAAAATCTGAATTTGAGTAAACAATTATGAACAAAGGTGGAATGCGCGTTTCACGTGTTTTTGTTTATTTTTATTTAGTTCAGGCGCTTTTTTTTAATTATAAAGCCTGCTTGTTTAAACAGTGTTCGTGATCTCTTTGGTGATTAGCACATTCCAAATTCAAATCACATTACCGCCCTTGGGATCAAAGTGCTATTTTGCTGCCTGTTTTCGAAGAGCAAACTATCTCCTTTCGAATTGATGTGATAAAAAGTTAATTACCTATTGAGTTTTAGTCAACATTACCATTTCTTAGTTAAAAATAGAGGAGTCCATCCAACTAAAGCTTATGAATATCTGATGCGTATTTTGCTAACAAGCGTTGAGACCTGAGAGTGAGCGAATATTTTCTTCTGCGGGATACTTTTGTAACCGATTAATAAGTAAAATCTCTCAGATAAAATGCTAGATTCTCTTTCACATTACGAATATTGAGAACACATTAACAAGAAGAACGTTTTTTGACCAAATAATAATGACGTTAATGATGAGTTGATTATTGTCTAGGTACCTATAATCTTATTACAAGCCAAAATTGGTTACTACAGTCATCTTAGAGCACACGATAGACAAATCAATAAACAAGCAGTAACATAACAATGTCGCCGTTGTCGAAACCGGCCTGGACGACATCATCATCATTACGTGTAGGTAATGATAAAAAATGTTATTTAATTTTTTTAAGCTACAATGTTGATCCGTATATAGAAATATTTAATTTAAATAAAAGTTATATTATTGATAGTATGACTACATTTGGTACTTACGTATACGTACGTTTAAGTTCATTTAATTTAATTACTTATATGATTAATGAGGCTGAAAAACAAATTGTGTTTATCATATTATATTAGAATATAATGTGATTTCTTATAAAAACACAAAGCTCCTAATCCTACATGCAGCGTTTGCGTACCTAGATAGATGTAGGTAAAAGGAAATATAAGTAACGTTAGTTTGTTGATTGATCTATTTTGTTATTATTTTGATACAAATTATTTTGATTTTATTCCTGCAGTTTTTCTTCGTTTCAAGTCTTTGTTTAATAGATCTTGCTAAAGTTAGCTTTAATTACATACAATATTAGTTTTATACGAACAAAAACTAGAATTTTTAATAAAATTGCCAATACCGGTAGTAGTACCGGGATTCCGGTATTGGGCTCCAGTACCGAACTCAATACCGGTATTGAGATTCGTCCCGGTATTGCATGCCCTAGTACGAATGAATGTACCTGAGGTAGGTAGGTTACAGTATCTAGCCGTAGCCTCAAAAGCCGTCACAGCTCAGTTGGTAATTGGTAATAAATAAATAAATAAATAAATAATTATAATTTAAACTTGACACTGAAATTACCTAGATTTAACTTTGACATTTATTTTTATTTAACATTCGGCTATATACACACTTTGACCTAAATATTGACTATTTTTAATTAAATATTTCATTAACTTTGACATACATTCCTAATACCTTGTTTATTTAGAATACCTAGTTCTTCTTTTTCGTGCCTTGTATAACAGATAACACCTACTTTTTGACTGTAACTATACCTGTATACCGACTATACGTATTATAATTTAAAACCTCGGCCTGCCTCCATGTTGCCATACCCTATGCAGGGTCCATGTGATACTAACTAACAACTAACAACAATGTATGTACCAAAACTAAACCATGTGTAAGCAATAAACGTATTGAGTATTGAGTATTGAGTATTGAGTAATAGCTCTGCCTTCTGCTGTGGGCTGTGCGTTCAATCCCCACCAAGAACAAAATTTATTTGTGTGACGAACGTAGTTTGTTCAGTCTGGGTATTATTATATGTTACAAGTACCTATGTATGTTTTCATAAAAAAAAAGTATTTATTTAAATAGCTATCAGGACCCCATAATACAAGCTTTGTTTAGTTCGGGGCTAGATAGAGTTGTGCAAAGTCCACCAATTTTATTTATTTATTTTAAAACCTCTGCGATGAGCTTGACCAGGTGTGCATACTACCATCAAGCAGCATTGCTGTTTCGGTTTAAAGGGTGGTTGCCAGTGAAATTACAGACACATGAGGCTTAACATCTGCATACTTACTATAAACCTAGGTTGGTTCGTTGTACTGGATTGCAGTTTCTTAGAGGAGCAATAATCTCCTTTTTATGAACTTTAGAACATCAGAAAAATAATAACAACAACCGTACTATGCTTGTCTATTAGATCGTAAATGATAGCCTATATTATTTAAATTACCTACCCATAGTACAGAAAAACTAATAGTACAACAGTTAATTTAGTTATGTTTTTATACTTAAATTACAACTCAAAATCAAAATCAAAATGGTCTTTATTCAGTACAATCACAAGGATCACTTTGAAACATCTTATATACTAGGTGAATCTATCACCAGTTCCTCGCGACCAAAGCCTAGAAGAATGGGCAAGAAACTTACGGCTTGGTTCCTAGCGTTTTTTGTATGATCCTTTTTACAATTTTATTAAGGTACCTACTTAATTATTTAGTGTTTTTAATGAGTTGGAGCATAGATCAGTCCCAAGCTTTTATGTCATCTATATAATACTAATACAAGTACAAAAGGTATAGCCTAGACATTTACAATATAAATAATGCTAGGAACTTTTGACAATGCTAGGAAATTAAATTAGATACTCTTTGGCTTTTAGGTGAAGAGAAATCAACTAGTGAGAAGTTAGGGTCCCTGGTGACGTCTTTAAATCCAATATTATAATCATTAGACATAGACACATGCACAGATTCATAATGATCATTAGTCTACACTCATATAACTCCTGGATTTTATACATGTTTCATGTCATGAGTGGTAAGAACCAATGGTTCATACATTCAAGTCTCGACTGTTAGGACTTCTAATTGATCATGGTCAGTTTTGTATTGGGTGGCTAGCTCGGCCAATTGCTTCTTGAGGATTCTATTCTGACCCAAAATCATCAAGACAATTAAATCATTAGAGCCTCAATGTCTCATCTCGTTCTTGCAATAGCTGATCTTGAATCTTGTTACTATTAGAGCTCCGCAGCAACCACCTGTAGCCTTGCTGCAAAGTCACGTGCCCTCCGTGTCATGGTCATATAATATAGTGTATATAATATATCATATAAGATAGTGGAGTTAAACGGTGCCTGAAGGTTATGTACCGGCCGGTGAGCAAAGTGCATTTGAATTTGTGCTTATGTTGTGTTTTTGGGTAATTTATAATAAACTCTCCACGTTTATCAGCGGCAGCAGTGATCAGTGATCGTTCGATTTTCGCTGAGAACAGTAGTGTCCCTCGCGTCGCGTTCGCGTAGGTACCTACAGTGCAAAGTGCAAACGCATCATAACAACGTCGCCGCGGACGTGCCGCCGGACTGTGACAATGACCCAGTTATTTGTCGCGTAAGGCATGTCTATCGACGACTAATCATATTGTTAAGGCGACACTACTTGCCCTAACAATGGATACACCAAGCAAGGAATTTACAGTGTTGCTGCGGTCAGAGCTGGAGTATACATTGTATGACCGCTACAATAAAGCATATGAGCGCTTCAGAGAAGAAAAGCAAGAGCGGGAAAAGTTGCAGGGCCTTGTTGAAAATATGAAAAACCAGATAGAAGTTCTTCAACAGCAGCTGAAATGCGTTGCAGAGTCTAACATTCCATCAACATCGAATATGGAAACTTCCTCAGCACTCGGTAATGTTGATTACTGCACGGACGAGGAGGAACTAGTAAAAGAAACTGAGTGGATTAGAGCAAAGTCCAGGAAAAAAAGGAAAATGAACACCTCTCCCACTCAGTCCCCGCCGGAAAAGAACACCATTGTAAAAATCCAAAAAGTTCCCCCACCCCCTCCCATTATTGTGGACGATGTGAAGAACTACCAACAATTTTATGACTTCTTGTCTACAAAACAACCAGCTGGCACCTTCACAATAAAAATTTTAAGTGGAGACAGCGTTAAAATAAATGCCTCTAATGAGGAATCTTACCGAGGTCTAACAAAGACGCTGTCGGAAAACCACAGCCTCTGGCATACATATGAAAATAAACAGGAAAGGCCAATACGGGTAATGGTAAAAAAATTGCCTTTTACTTGTACGCCAGAAAGGATAATTGAAGACCTAAAATTTAATGGGTACAAAATCGAGGGAGCCGTAAATAAACTAAGCTGGAAGAGCAAAGAACCTCTCAACATGTTCCAGCTCTCATTCAGTAACAAAGAGGATATTAACAAAGTCTATGGAATTAAGTCTATACTAGGTTGCATGGTGGAAATACAACCGCTCAGAACAACAAAATTAGTTCCTCAATGTAAGAAGTGTCAAGTCTATGGACATACTCAAAAGTATTGCTCCAAAGAGCCAAGGTGCGTTAAATGCACCGGAAAACACCTAACAATGGACTGTAAAAAACCCGCAGACGAGAAGCCTAAATGCGTTCACTGTGGAGATGCACACCCGGCTAATTATCGAGGGTGCATGATAGCTAAGGAAATGCAGAAAATTCGGAGCAAAAGCCTTAAAAAACCAGATGCAATGCGGCAAACTACTAGCGGTAAGCAACCCACGACTAGCCTTCACTCTAGTGTTGCTAAATTGCCAATTGCAGCCAAGAGCGTCAGCTACGCTCAAGCTACTGCCAAAAACACTGCGCCTGCACTTGTGCAACACAAGGCACATGACGTCACTAACAATAGCAAGCTAGACGAAATTCTTAAACTAATGTCATCCTTTGATGAACGCCTGAAAAAAATCGAACATAGCAATAAAATGGCTATTTCCAAGCATTCAAAATGATTTGTAAACTCAAAATAATGGCTTGGAATTGTAATGGGCTACAAAAACATCAAAGTGAACTGCAGGTAGTCCTAGACATTGAAAATATAGACGTGTGTCTCATATCAGAAACCCACTTTACAAGACAATCACACATCCACTTTAAAGGCTATAAAATATACCATGCGTTACACCCGGACAACAAAGCAAGAGGGGGCAGTGCAGTTATCGTTAAAGAAAACATTAAACATCACGAGAAAACTAGATACGAAGAGCCTGATATTCAATCTGTAGCCATATGTATCAGTACAAATCACTATCATCTAACGATAGCTTCTATATACTGCCCACCTCGTTACACCATAAGAAAAGACAAATATAAAACTTTATTACAACCTCTTGGTGAAAGATTTATATTAGGAGGAGACTTTAATGCTAAGAATAAGTACTGGGGTTCCAGACTAACAAACACAAAGGGAAAAGAGCTCCTAGGTGCAATAAAAGAACTTAAATGTGAGACTGCATCCACAAGATCGCCTACTTACTGGCCAACTGATCAAAATAAAATACCTGACTTAATAGACTTTTTCATTTACAAAAATCTATCTTCCAACTATCTTCGAACAGAACAGAGTTACGATATGAACTCGGATCACTCTCCAATATACCTAGAAATTAGTGATAGCGTATTATACAAAGAAAACTCTCCTACCTTAGTAAATAAACACACAGACTGGGAGAGTTTTAAGATAGAATTAAATAACAATATAAATCTAAGAGTACCGCTAAAAACTACAGACCAACTTAACTCAGAAGTTGATAAATTCAATAAACTTATACAGCAGACTGCGTGGAAAAACTCACCAGAACTTAAAATAAGAGCTACACGAAATAGCTATCCAGAAGAAATCAAAGACTTAATACGAAAAAAAAGGAAGCAGAGAAACCAATGGCATCAATCTAGGTCTCCGCAAGACAAAACGAAGCTAAATAAGCTTACTAAGCAGTTGAAACGGCAAATACAGAACCACATTGACGCTTCAACTCACACGCACCTTCAAAGCCTGACCAGTGACCGTAGTACAGACTACTCACTCTGGAAGGCTACCAAAAAGCTAAAACGGCCTAATACCCAGATCCCACCAATAAATATAGGACCCGGTAAATGGGCTGTCAACAATGAGCAAAAAGCCGAAAAGTTTGCGGAGCACCTAGAAAATATATTCAAACCCAACGAAGCTCAAATCATTTACGAAGCTTCGAGACATGAAGTATGTGATGATAGTTTAGATATAAAGCTTGTTTCACCACGCGAAGTAGCAAGTGAAATAAAACATCACATCAATCCAAAAAAATCCCCGGGATATGATCTTATTTCAGGAGAGATTCTTCATAACCTCCCTAGAAAAGCCCTAGTTAAATTAACAAATATAATCAATGCTGCACTGAGGCTGAGATATGTACCGAATTTATGGAAAGTGGCTGAAGTAATAATGATACCAAAGCCAGGGAAACCACCACAAGATGCAACATCATACAGACCAATCTCTTTACTACCCATTATGTCTAAGCTATTCGAGAAACTACTGCTTAAAAGGCTGAAACCAATACTTGACAAGAAGAGTCTTATACCAGAACATCAGTTTGGCTTCCGTGAGAAACACTCTACTATAGACCAAGTTCACAGAATAACAAACATGATCGAGAGAACTCTTGAAGAAAAGAATGTCTGCTCTACTATATTTTTGGATGTAGCTCAGGCATTTGATAAAGTTTGGCATAAAGGTCTTATGCTAAAACTACGTAAAATGTTACCTAAAGTGATGGCAGATATACTAGAATCTTATTTATCCGATAGAGTCTTTAGAATAAGGCAAGAAGATGCTTACTCTGAAATTAAAGAAATAAAAGCTGGGGTACCACAGGGAAGCGTATTAGGTCCGGTCTTGTACCTATTATATACCTGTGATATTCCTAAACTTGAAAACAACACTATCGCAACCTTTGCTGACGACACTGCAATAATGGCTGTGGGCACCACCCACGCAGAAGCAGCGGAAAAAGCTCAGGTAGCAGTGAATAAAATCTATGAATGGACAGCACAATGGAGAATTAGATTGAACGAAACCAAATCGGTTCACGTCAACTTTACCAACAAAAAGGAGGAATATCACCCAATATTTATTAATAATACGCTCATCCCGTATGAAAATACGGCAAAATATTTGGGCATGACACTTGACGCGAAGCTGCGCTGGAAAGCTCACGTTAAGAAGAAAAAAGATGAGTTGGAACTAAAATACAAAAAGATGTACTGGCTACTTGGAAGAAATTCTACTGTATCAGTACACAACAAAATGCTATTGTACAAACAAGTCCTGATGCCAGTTTGGACCTATGGTATACAGCTTTGG
Organism: Chloroclysta siterata; assembly: GCA_932294275.1. Taxonomy (NCBI): domain Eukaryota; kingdom Metazoa; phylum Arthropoda; class Insecta; order Lepidoptera; family Geometridae; genus Chloroclysta; species Chloroclysta siterata. The sequence goes on from OW028598.1 coordinate 11,581,868, forward strand.
GGCTGTACCAAAAAGAGCAATGTACAAATAATCCAACGATTCCAAAACAAAGTGCTGAGAGGAGTAGTGAATGCACCCTGGTACATAAGAAATGACGATCTCCATCGGGACCTTAACATAGAGGTCGTCGATAAATTTATTCAAAAATACGCTGAAGCTCACGAAAAAAGACTTCATCACCATGTTAACGTCGAAGCCATCCAGCTCCTCGACAATACAGACCTAGTGAGAAGACTCAAAAGAAAAAAACCTTTTGAGTTAGTGTAGTGGTAATATGAGTAAAATGTAGTGCAAGTGTAAACAAGTGCCACTTATAAAGAACACAAAAACAAAGTGTCTTCCCCTTAAATAGAGACAGTAAGAAAAGTGTTAATGGACACATTCTTAGTAAAGTAAGCTAAAAATTTAGGTCAATGTAAAATTACTCATTAGCCCGCTATTGTGGCTAGATTGTAATATAAGTAGAGTACATTATAATGTGTAATGTATTATACTATTTAAAAAAAAAAAAAAAAAAAAAAAAAAAAAAATCAGCGGCAGCAGTTAACAGGCCCTGATCAGCTTCTAAAAGTGTATGTAAACATTCAAATCGCCATTAGTCGCGAAAAGGATTCTTTGTACGATTTTTAAAGTGTTCCATCTTAAAATAGTTCACAAACAAATATACAGTCCATTCATACTATTTAAAACTGTTACACTGGTAATTCACTCTAAATATATGTAAAATAATTATATTTCTTCTAGAAAATAAGAAATGAAGGTTTTCATTTATTTTCTTTTTTTTATTTTGTTTTATGGCGCTGGACTGGAGTCGATCGGTCTTTTTGCCTGCCATGCAATATGCCACTCGACCAAAAACAGTGAGTTGAGCAAGTTGAGTTTTGCATTGCTGTACCATTTTACATTTTTAGTTTACACGTACTTAGTAAGATCCGATAATGTTTATATGTCGTCATTATAAAGATTACGGAATATTCTGAAATTTCTCTTTGATTTGTAGTTTGTAACGATTATTTTGTAGTTTTGAAATGTCTTGGAGAATCGTACTATATTGTCTGCAGCCTGCTAGGAAATCAGTACCCCAAGTATGAGTTTTGCTTACCATATTTGGTTTTTAGTTTTACGTTTTTGTTCCGTGTTCATTGCGGGTTTTGTATGAAGACGCGATAGGGATACCGATATGGAACTGTAGAACTTTTTAGTGATCAACAGAAGCCTCTTTCAGGAGCATTTTTTTATACAACTTGCTGATGGAACAAGCAAATGACCCACCTGATGTTAAGTGGTAACCATCACCTATAACAACGCATTGCCTTGTAAGTCACGCACGATTGGAACGTGGCCACCGATGCTCTGCCCTGCGTGTATTCTCTCATCTGTGCCTGCGTCCATCGACAGCTGAGGCATAAAGATCTTATGCCTCATTTGTTTGTAATTTCACTGGCAAACACACTCTTAAAATCTTTTCACCACACTGTTTTGTAATAAACTAGTGACACGATGACGAGGAGAAGAAGAAGGTTATTGCTGCCTACCAATTCTAAAGCTCTTTAAATAAATAAATATTGGTGGACATTCATTATGTAGATATCTACTTAGTTGGTAGGTATGTTAACCGAGTTTCACCTCAATCGGCATATTTATTGAAGATTTCCATTGAATAGACTTTGGCTCCATTATCAGACAACTGACATCAGCTGTCAGCTCACTGACATCATTTTTTGTTTTAATTAAGTCGTAGGTATAGTTTATTATAAGCTGTAATACGGCTGTAATAATCGCGCATGTCCTTTAAAAATGTGAAAATAAAATAAACTAGTGGTTCATCCCGAACTGAAATCTCATGATGCGATCCAAAAATTCAAGTGGGTGATAATTAGAGGCAAGTCCAAACATTCGGTTTTTTAGACTTGACTCTGACTACCGCCTACTAACTTGGTATTGTGACGAATTTTCAACTCTACTAACTATTTATTGAAGAGGTCCGTTGGACAGAACATGTCTTCATCATCAGTACCCTAAGTATTTGGTTTTTCGTTTTACGTTTTTGTTCCGTGTTCATTGCGGGTTTTGTATGAAGACGCGTGTACGTGATACGGAACTCGCAATGAACACGGAGCAAAAACGATTCGTTTTTGTTCCTTATCGCGTCTTCATACAAAACGCGCAATGAACACGGAACAAAAACGTAAAACGAAAAACGAAATATCGTAAGCAAAACTCATACTTGGGGTACAGATCACTATTTTACGAGAACTTAGTACCTTCTCAATTAAAATTAATTACAAGCAAAAAAAATAAGAAAAAACAAAAGAACTGACCGACCAGTAACGAAACTATGATGTCAACAAAACCCTAAGAGATGGGGGCTCTTGCATTGTTGGATGTTATTTATACTTGTTTTGTCAAAAATATTACAACAATTTTTCATTCTAGTCAAGCCAATTTTCATTCTAGTTTGCCAAGTCGTACTGGGGCCTTATGCTCACTTCGACAGAGATTATCTCACGTTAGAGATGACGTCATATCTCGTTCGATAACTATTTATCCCCATTCTCACTATCTAACTCCCCAATTTTCTCATACAAAGTTCATGCGAGACGCAACGTCAACGAGTTATTGAACGAGATATGACGTCATCTCCACCGTGAGATAATCTCGCTCGAAGTAAGCATAAGGCCCCTGGTTTAGCAAACCAGTACGACTTGGCAAAAGGACAAGCATCTAGCGTCAGAACCATTTATAAGCAAACTGCTTGATTGAACTGGTACAGTGCAAACGAGGCTCGAAGGTACTAAAGTGGCTTCCAAATATCATGCTGTACAATATCTGGGTGTACATTATCAACACGTGACGATATTGCACAGCATGTTATTGTACGGGATGATAATGTACACCCAATAATTCAAACCAGTGGACACGGATTATTGGGGTGTGCATTATCGTGCTGTGCAATATCATACTGTACATTATTTGGCCGTACATTATTGCCTCCCAATCAAAACAAACAAAGCACAGAGAATAAATTAATGAATGAACAAAAATAAATTAAAGCCACAGATAAAAAAGGTGTGTTTAGAATGAAAAAACATGGAAAAAACTTTAAAAACTGTTAAAAGTAATTATGGGGGATTTACAATGAGGAGTATTGATGGACCATTGTGTAAAATAATAAAAATTACTGCGTTGTTGATCTCAATACAAAACTATGAACAAAAAAATATTATGATACAAATTTAATACATCACTGATAAATTTTTCGATTACCAGTTTGCGCATTATAATAATCAAACCAAAAATGGCACAGTGTAAATGTAAATCCACACCAATGTAATAAATGTTCCTTCTTGCCAATTACTAAACACGACATGGCAGGCAATAATACGACAACACGCGTGCTCACTACTGGAATGTTTATAGAATAATTGGATCTCAAGTACCTATGTAGGTAAGGTACTATAATAGTAGCAGCAGATAAATTATATCGAATTGTAAAGACCACTTACATTTAACCTAAAGCGCGGGGTTATCAATAACATAAAGTTATATATGGCAACAAGTAGGTAAGTTGCCTACTTACATTTTTTGCACTCCTAGGAAAAAAACATACGGTCATCATAAATACTATTTCATTGTAATAGGTATTAGTTTTATTGCAACATAGGCTCGACATTAAATTCAACTGAAATTAGTAAATGACCCACCTGATGTTGAGTGATAACCATCACTTACAACAAGGCATTGCCTCTAAGTCACGCACGATATTATAGAAACGTGCCCTACGATGTACCTACTGCCATGCGTCCATCTATTTGAGACATACAGATGAAAATGAGTGATGTCAAAATTCATTATCTTTCTAATTTGGTCTGAGTCATGGTGTAAGTATAGTAACATCTTCGATTTATCTTTAGACCACGTTTTTTAATAAGGCGGATACTGTACTAAGTAGGTAGGTAAGGTAGGTAGGTACCTACTCCCAAAAGCAGTGGATCAAGGATAGCGTGGGCACAAACTAATCCCACCTATCCCACCTGCATAAAAGGTGTGAGATGGATGGGTGATGGGATCTTAAATTCCCTAATTGGAGCTCTACAATTATTTTTTTAATTCCCAAAACTATTAAAAAATCATTGATAGGTAGTAGTACCTAAATCTTATTTTGGTCAAAATAAAGTTTATGCTGATCCTTTGTTATTATCTAAAATATGATTGATTGCGATTTTTTATTACTACATTAATAAAAAAAATATTATAAAAAATAAATAAATATGCGAGCAAGAAATACCAGAGCGGTTGTCAGCGTCTTAATACGTAACCAGAACATCCTTGAATATCATTGACACAGTAGGTATACATCGATCCAATTTTGTTGATAATATTGCTTCTCGGTTCGGTCAATCCAACATTCATCTTACGAAGCTCCGCCTAGACTGTTGTATTTTAATGCCCACGAGTTATTTAGTCGTACTTATATTATGTTGTGTTGAACAAGTTTATTTTTATTTTCTAAGTCTGCTGCACGATTATTGACTCACAACTCTATTAATATGCAATTCCAAGCAGTAACACTATGTGTGATTTTACTTTCTTCAAGTAATTTCGGTGAGTTCATAAAATCTTACTCGTAACAAGGAAAAATGTTTTCGCAATGAGGTCATGTTTGTTGCGTTGAACACTTGCTGTGTTCAATACGAATAATACTCAATGTTCTCAAATTATCTTCTTAAAAACTATCATTACCTACCTAATTAAATATTTATGTTTCATAAGTAGGTATTCAAATAAACATGTTTTTTTAAGTTGTATAACTAATGACTTTACTAGTGAAACTTTCACTGTGACTGATACAAAAAAGTTTTAAGACCTCTAGTTACTTTGCATGACTTCCTACAGAAGCAAATAAGTAGGTATCACTATCTTTTAACCGACTTTATAAACAGGAGAGTATGGTCTCAATTTGGGTGAGTATTTTTATGTAAGTAGGTAGGTACCTATACATAGGTGGCCCACACCGTTTATGCCGGAATGGCTAGTTTGATTTCATTAAAGTTTTCACTATGTTATAAAAAATAATCCCAATTTTGATTTAGTTTGAAAGGGGACTTGATTGAAAGAATTATAAGCTATGATTCTAGAAAATCTGTTCAGCCGTCTGAAGATCAGCAGCTCTTTTTTAGTTGATGAAGGGCTCGGGGGTTTTATAAATTTATTTGAATAAACAAAAATACATAATTTTAGCATAAAAAGAGGACTTAATGCTACTGCATTTTTTACTAGCCCACTTAAGTGGTAGTAGGTATTGACTTGTGCCAAATCGTTCCTTTGTTATTCAATCTTGTTTTGTTTTTCAGGCTTGGAGTACAACAGACAAAGGTACAATCCTGGCGCCACCACTGACTTTTTACAACATGAAGGTGGATCAAATGGACAGAAAAATGACCCATTGATATCACAATATACGAATACACAAACTCAAACACAGCAGAATACCAATTCAAACAATGGCAAACGTGACTATGTTGCCCAGTTTCCCTCATTGGGTCCGCCTGCAAAAGCACCTACCATAGGCAGCACAGTAAACACTCCTAATTCAGGAAAAAGAGATTACGTTGCTGCTCAGTATCCACAACTCCCCTCGCCCACCACACCTAAACCCTCAACAACAATTACAATAAGCACACGTAGCCCACAGTCTTCTAATGGAAAACGAGATTATGTTGCTCCTCAATACACAACATTAAAGCCTACCCAAGGAAACAATCAGCAATCAGTAGGCAAGGTAAAAGACCTGATCAATTTCTATGATAGACAAAATAATGGTCAAACTACTCCCCGGAAAGTGCCGAGCTACAGTTCTATACTACAAGGGTCAACGAATAAGCATCCTCAGGGAACTTCATCAACTACACTGTTTACTCAACAAACCACGCCAAAATCACCATCTCCATTGAGTTTTAGCGACATATTGTCGGGTTCAAAATCTCCCAGCACTACATTTACAACACCCAAACCATCAACTCAATTCCCTGTAAATACTCCTACACGCCCAGTTCAACTTCCTAGTTCCATATTGAACAAAAATCAAAATACCCCTGTTATTAGTAGTGGTCCAGCCACTGATTTGGAACTGCAAACGTTGAGCGAAGAGTTGCTGCGGAAAGATGTCAATAATGCTGCGAAATTTTTGACCATCAACTATCAAGATAAGACTACTTCACAATCAAAAGATGATAAAGCCCCGGGTCCGTAAGTTAATCTTAATTCTAAGAGAATTAATTCTAGGAGATAATTGTAGTTATATACCATTATTATTAGTGCCCATGCATAGCTGCCTGATGTAGACGGAGTCTGCGTTAGTTGCATATTATAAAATGATGGATAGTGGGCGATTTTTTATCTCATTGATACAGTATACCTACTCAGTAAACATGATTGCAGATTGCTCACTATATCACCTGAAGCGTGGAATATTCCAACAATTCAAAAATTCGTACCTTTGCTTGATAATTACGAGAGGGACACTTTGGTGAATGAATATGTTACGCCAATGGTAAGAATCGGTTCATGATCAAAACATAATTATAATATGGATACCTTAATTACCTACGTTATAAAACATATCGTACATAGTTAAGGAACGTAGGTACTGGTTTCAGGAAAGAAATGAAGAAAACGATTTCATGGATGCTATTATGTCAACATCAGTTATCCGAACATTGATGAACTTTTTAAAAGTCAAAGGTGATGTAAAACCTTTAAAAATTAATGAGATATTTCTAAATGCTTCAGTTAAGTAAAAGGGTTTAACATTTTTTTTAGGAATCGTTACACCTGACCCGAGGCAGCAAAGGGATTTCCTGAAGCAGCTTTGGTTTAGTTTGTATTCAAGAGGCAAAGGAAAGATCGGTAGTTCTGGGTTTGAACATATCTTTGTTTCGGAATTGAAGAATGGACAAGTTTCAGGTAGGTTATCGTAAATATTTAAATAAGTTCTTCTTATTTCTAAAACAGTGGATGTTTTAGTAGCTTCTAACAAAATTTATTTTCCAGGATTGCATAACTGGATTTATTTTTCAAAGGAGGAAGCAGCAAATAGAATAAACTATTTGGGATATCTTAAATATGCCCAGCTCAGTGACGTAAGTTGACAAACATTATTCATAATCTAACAGTGACTGATAAACTGTAAACTTTATAATCTCGGAATATTTTCGAAGCTGTTAATGACTCTAAATAAATTCGTAGTTAAGAGTCATCAATAAATTATTGATATTCACTTTCAGAAAGGAGTTGTGATGAAGCATCACTTCAACCAGCAGGGGACTGATAAACCAGTGGATACAATGTTTATTGGGACATCGCCTGAACTTGAAATGGCTCTTTACACGCTTTGTTTTGTTACACGCGCTGATAACGAGTGCAAACTCAAACTTGGAAATAATGACGTCGACATCGTTTCGCACACCTTTCGATACCGTAGTAAAAACCTTATTGGTAGTGCTTATCCACAAATATAGTTTTGTAGGTTTGCTAGGCATTTAAATTGTAGGTAGGTACTTGGCCAGCTTGTATGAGAAAAATAATAATGAAGTAGGTTAGGTTCATAAAATAATGTAGACCTGCGACTCAGACTCTGATTCTGACTTTCTTGTAAACCTTTTGTTTCCCGAATAAACGTAGGTAGGTACATAATTATCTAGATAGGTACCTCACCTAACCCTATAAATGGAATAGTATAACAATAGGTAAGCGTAAGCATTACAATATAAAGGTACCAAAAAAGATGGTATTTTATTGAGTGGTATTTCTTTTTTTTTTCTTTAACCTGTGGTATTTATACAGTTTAAATTTAAAATTTTAGAATTTTAATGTTAGGATGGTAACTACCTACCTACTTATCAGGAACACTAAATTGACTACATACCATCCGATTAGGTTTGATCGGGCTTTCAGAAACCGGCCGTTAGTCCAACAATAATTAGCTTATTTGTACAAAGAATTTTTAAATAGTTAATAAATAATGTAAAAGTTAGTATGCACAATTTATTCTCCGACACTTCCCCCCCCCCCCCTGTATATTTTTCATTCCTGGGTAAAATACACAGATCAAATAGACAAACTAAATTGATTGAATCCGGTCACTAAATTTGATGACTGTTTAGGTATCCGCGGTTATTCCCCTAGCACGATCCCAATCTCGACTGTTGCCGTTGGGTATTTTGACAGAAAATCTTATAGATTTTCGTTTTTCAGGGGTTTTTGACAAAATCATAATAGTATTATTAGCGGAGTCGTTTCGAAAGGAACTAGTGACACGACAAGAAGAAGAAAAAGCGTATTATTAGCCAATAATTGTTAATATTAAATTATTAACACTAAGTTTTAGTAGCATAATAGTGAGTAATAGTATCGATTATTCTCGGAATCTTGGAGGAAATTAATATTCTCTAGGTCGGAATCGATTACTACGTTTCGTATACTTGACGTGACAGTGACAATAGAATAAATCTGTCTGCAGATGTCAAAAAGGGGTGTGGAGGGGCGGGATGGGACTTACTAGTGCTGCCAGCTCAGTGAGTTTACCACAAGAATTGGTGGCTTAGTACTAGCCATGGGGAACTCACTCAAAAAACATGATCCGCAGCGCATCAGTTCATTTACAGTCTCGAGCCGGAGTTGAACCGCGTTCAAACGGCTCAGATTTTCAGGGTACAGTACAGTATCTGCTTGTTCCATCAATAGTTGTATGAAAAAAAACAGTGCCAAGACTTCAAGCAAGCATCGAGCAATTGCAGGAGCCGCGAAGACACGATTTTGTTAGCTAACTTACTTACCTACTTCTAGTTACCTTTATGAAGTGACCTTCATAAAAAGCTTGAATAATGCCACTTTTGAATATTGACCTCATTTGGGGGGGTTTTTAAAAGTCAAAATAACCTTGCGAGGCTATTTAAATAAAATAAAAAAAAATTGTTCCACTCAAAATCAGGTCATCTGTATGTTCCATGTATATACAAATCATTATAATATTTTAAATAAATCTCATCATCTCTCATCAGAACAAGCAGATGTTGATAACCCACCTGATGTTAAATCGTAAACATCACCTTTATTAAAGCTCGCAAGTCACGCAATATATAAACGTGTCCTACGATGCACTGTTCATCCATCAACGTAACGTAACCAACAGACGTTATTGCGTACGACTCATTTGCCTGTAATTCCACTGGCAAGCCCGAGGTGTCAAACCACGCACACACGACAAAACCCACCCACCTGATGTTAAATCGTAAACATCACCTTTATCAAAGCTCGCAAGTCACGCAATATATAAACGTGTCCTACGATGCACTGTTCATCCATCAACGTAACGTAACCAACAGACGTTATTGCGTACGACTCATTTGCCTGTAATTCCACTGGCAAGCCCGAGGTGTCAAACCACGCACACACGACAAAACACAAGAAACACAGCAACGATGCTTGGCGGTAGAAATAGGCATGGTGTGGTTGTGGTACTACTGACGAATTGTATAAAAGAAAGACTAGGTATATGTAAATAAGTCCCTAACCACAACCTATAACCTAGTTTTTAAGTAATTTATGTACCAAGTATCTAACTTTATTTATGTAGGTATGGTCGGTTGTAATAGATTGAAATTACTATCCTATCCTACCTAATTTACGAAAGCATTAAATTTTTATTCTAATAATATTGTGTTAAGTTTCTTATCGGGAAATAATCCTTCAAAAATTATGTTAGCAATCATTGCTACCGCGTGAGTGAAGCCACGGTCAGAAGAAATAATGATCAAGTAAATTTATTTCAACTTTGTAAAATTAACCTTATTCAATAAAAGAACAACAATAAATATGTTTATGCAAATTATTTACCACCGTATTGCTACATTTTCTATTAATATTACATTTTATTATTATTGTGTAGCGTTAGGAACGCTTATCATCGCTTCTTATCGGAAAATATTCCTTCAAAAATTATGTTAGCAATCATTGCTACCGCGTAAGAGAATCCACGGGCAGCCGAAAAAACCCTCAAGTAAATTTAGTAAACTTTATAAAATGAACCTTATTTATATGAACACAACCTTTTTATTCAATAAAAGATACAACAGAAAATATTGATGCAAATTATTTACCACCGTACCCACTTACAAACCTGATTTTCTAAAAAGAACCCTATTCCTTTCAGTTTATCCTTACTTCATAAGTCACTCGCCTGCGCAGATATTACTTCAAACGATTCAACGGTTCGAGTACGTAGTAAACCTCCCAATGAATCAAAATAAATATTCTACTCAAACGGTTTAGAGTTATGTTTATCATAAAACCAATCTTCGAACCGTTTGAGTTGTGTATCATATTATTTATGAGTAGACCTGAGAACCGCTCCACAGATGAGCGGCTCCAAAAATGCAGCATTGGAAATTAGATCTTATTATCTAGACGAAACAATTCAAATTCATTTAGCAAAATTTTTGATCTGGATATCTTTTTTCTAATGTAGACCCTATCTACCTAGGAATAAAATTTATATTAGGCTGGCATGAGAGCTATTTTGCCGCTCCAAAAGAAATAGAGCCAGTACTGACAGCTCACTACGGTATGAGCCGCTCCAGACGCGTACGTCTGACTCCTTCTACCCACGGCTACTTAGTACCTTTTTTTGAGTCCAATTTTTACATGGAAATAAAATATAATAAAAAAGCTTACGAGGTTAAATCCCTAGGCACTGTAGATATCCCGTCAGATAAAACACTGTACAAGATATTTTCTGCACAATATATTATACAATAAAATTAAATATATCTGTTTACTGGTATGGTTGGTACATACGTCCCTATATATTTTAACATTTTTTGGTTGTTAGTATTCCATACGTTGCAGGTTGCAAGCCCATCGGCATGGCCTCGCTTTTTTTTTATATATTTAGCTGATGGAACACGCAGATGGCCCATCTAATGTTAAGTGGTAACCATGATCTATAACAATTGCCTCGTAAACAAAAGAAACGTGCCATACGATGCATTGCCCGGCGTTCATCAACTTGAGGCATACAGATCTCATGCCTCATGTGCCTGTAATTTCACCGGCAACCACACTCGGACCGAAACATAGCCAAACTAGACCACAGGGTGCACTGATGACGATGATGGCTCTATGATGGCATAAATTTTTGTCATAATATGGTGGTTTCGGCTGTTGAATCTTTTCTAGTCGTCCAAGCCCAACAAAATACAATAAAACAGTTAGCAACACTGGAACGAACCCACTGACGTGACGGACGACAAGACGAGATTTCTTACGATCGTAATTTGTCGTATATTTGTGTTCAAAATTATGCAACGCTAAAAGAAAACCTATGGAATATCTTTACAAATCCAAATTTATTAACTTCGTACTATGAAAACTATACTATAGTAAATACTATCTGACTTTTCTTTCATGGTTTTTAATTTTGCGCATTTATTTGTGTTAAATTTAATTTTTTAATTATGCCGTCGATAATAAGCGCGTGTTTGAACATCTGTAGATTTAGCAAGTTAAATAGCAACTTGCCGCAATTAAATGTAAAGTATTATCCAGTTCCTGCTAGCAGACATTACTCGACGCGGGATCTATTGAAGGAAGCGTACTGCCGCACTAAACTGAAATGTAGATGTGAGTACTACAAAACAACAAAAATACAATATTTCTGCTCGTGCCGCCGCGCCGCGTGACTCGTGTGTGCAGCGAAAATATTCCCTTTCTGTAATGTAACCCGCCTTACACCCTTAGGGTCCTTATTTGTTTTATTACTTTTAGCCAAAAAGTTGCCTCAAGATGTTAATCCACGGGGTGTATTTGCATGCAATGAGCTGGACCTCTCCGAAGTCAAAGTGTATGGTTTTGACTATGATTACACACTAGCTCATTATAAACCAACACTGGAGCACCTTTTATATAATCTTGGCAGAGAGGTTCTACTGGAAAAATATAAGGTAATTTTTTTATAAAATTATATATTAATAAGCATAGAATGTGCATACATTCAATATTATGCAAACTATTTATTTAAATATGTTGCTTTTGTTAAATAACGCGTAGCATCTTTGTTAAGTCTTATGTTATTTTTCAGATATAATGTATTAGGCATGCCGTTTATGTTTAGATGTGCTTAAGTAATGTTAACTGAAAGTCGTTTTGATGTTATTATTGTACGGGTATTATTTAATACAAAGTGTAAACATAATCCCTTATTTTTGGTATCTCAATAAATGTAAATTTGTGTGTATTTGTGTATTAGCATAGAATGTGTATAAAAAATACCAACTAGGTAGTACATAATTAAAAGCATACCAATATCCCAAATAGGTAGAAATAACCATAGATTTCTACAGACTATTAACTAGGCTTACCTACCTCTTTTCCATCTTCACTATCATAACATTCTTCAAACAAACTCATCAGTATATGTTGATAGGAGATGTGTCAGGGAAAGGCTTCTCTGACACATCTGCTATCTGTTCAGAATACATATTTCTGTGTCGTACCCTATGTGGGGTAATAATGAATCCTCATCATAGCCAGGTTAAATTAATCACATGTGCAAATATGTAAATTTTTACCTACTTAGCTTATGGTATCAAGCCATAAATCACCTCATAGCTAGCCAGAGGTACACACAAGCTTATTCTTAGTTAGAGTGAGGAACTCAATTCTATGTCTTAACATAAGGTCTTTTTTAACACTGCATCTGAAAATACCTATTATCAAAACACTAATATTTTACTGTAAATAGTAAGACTGCTATAAAAAAATATTGCCTTTATTTTTCAGTACCCTGCAGAAATATTAAAATTGGAATATAAGCCTAACTTTGCCGTGAGAGGTCTTCACTATGACATTGAAAAAGGTTTGCTCTTAAAACTGGATTCATTCCTGCAAATTCAATTTGGTGCAGTGTACAGAGGTCTAACCTCGGTTTCCACTGAAGAGGTTCTCAAGCTTTACCGCAATAGGATAATACCTATAGCTTATGTTGAGGGAGACACAAGGGCTCATAAGGTAAGTTTTTTTTATTTTGTCATATTTATTGACGCGAGATATTCTGTTCTGAAAAAAAATAATTGTCGTAAGTTTTACATTGCAGTTATTTCTGGCATAACAATCTAGAATCCAGTCTGTTTGATCTACTTTATTGTTTAGAATCAAAACATGTGTTCTGTAATCAACAAGATGATGAAACAATGTCTCTTATGCCATAGCTATAGTGAATAAACATAGATAGGACTTATGCAGACAGATAGCAACTGCAATCTGTAAGAATTACTGGCACATGAGGCTTAACATCTGTATGCCTCAAGTTGATGGACGAAGGATAGTGCATTGCAGGACACGTTCATAATGTGTGTGACTTGTGAGGCAATATGCTGTTTTAGGTAATAGTTACCACATAACATCAGGTGGGCTATCTGCTTATTCCATAAGCAAGTATAATCACATTCCTAATGAAATCCAGCTGTACGTTTATCTACCTACTTACTTGCTCATCTCACATAAACATCTACCTGCTATTAAATACCTACATCCATAGATACTATAGACAACTGAAGTAATCAGTAGCACTTGTAGGCAATCATTCATTTGTGGCTCCCCTTGCAGTTGATACGGCCATGTGATATGACGTTGGTAGACTATGTTGGTACTTACGCCTAAAGAGGTGACACGCCAGAACTATCTCACGAAACTTCTGAGACTTCTTTTGTGCTACAAGTGTGATTGAATAACATCTAGTCATTGAAATATATGTTCTAATAAAAAAAGTATTGGTAAAAGGGAGATTCATTTACCATTATGCCAAACCTTAGATTTGTTGCCTGTTTTTCTTGGCTTGGTTTCGTGGAACTAGTTTACCTAGTTTTATGGCGTTTACAAGTAATCCTTGTGATTTATTTGAATAAATACTCTTTGACTTTGACATAGATTTTGTATTGTGTTTTAAACAGATCCTATGCTAAGGAGAATATAGGATTGTGCTAATGCGTAGATTAGGCGTAGCTTACTTTAACAGGTCAAGTAAAGGGTACATAAGCGATATCAAGCGCGGTTACAATTTATATGGGTAGCTACAAGGGCGACACTCATTTAAATGCTATTTTCTTCTGAGCGTTTCATAGGACCTGTTAGCTGTAGGTCCTAACTATAGCAATATTCAATCCATACCGTAAGATTTCTAGAAGCCGATTAACTTCGTCTCGAGAGTTAACCAGTTCATAGCAACCTTATAATATGCGTAGGTATAGCAGGCCGGAAAAGTTAATATTGTGACAGAATCTATGATTGATTGATACCTAGTTACCATACGTATACCAAAACTCTTCTAAAACTAAATTGAGTTCTAAGCGTAGTTTTTTTTTACTTTCTTATGAGATACCTACAGAAAAAAAACTTGAACCTATCCAGTGAACGCGAATAAAACGTATAAAAGTATTCCTTTAAGAAACATTGTAACTGTGTCACAAGTTTATGACGACTGTTCGCACAGTTAAAGTTGATCTTATTTCCTGTTGAGTTTGGGTTTCAATTGCTATCCAAATGTTTAGGTCACCTACGACGTTTCTTCGTCAGTGCGTCTGCCAAACTGCCTGCGGTATTAGGTACGGACGAACTGCGCAGTCAGTTTTTGGGTATTTGTGTTTGGTCAGGTCAATTGTACATAGCTTTAGGATTGCTTCCATGATTTAATTTCGTTCACTGTACAATTGTACATACCTAGGTACATGTGTGTACTTAGATATACATATGTGCGTACGAGTAAGGTATTTTTACTTTTATGGCCAATTAGCCAAAAATAACTCTCGGTCTGCAGCAGCAGGTAGCTCAGCAGTCGAAAATATATTTCCTTTTAAAATAAAGCAAGACAACAGCTGAGTTGACTTGTCGACCTATTTATATCCGCAAAAAGATTCATGGAGATTATATTAAAGATTATACGATAACATTATGCGTGACGAATAGCGATAATGATATTAAAATACTTAGGTACCTAAAAAAACTTTCATTGCGTGATATTGGAATGAAAAAGCTGTGGAATTGATTCCGGCAAGTTAATGCATTTTATAAAATTTTGAGCCTGCGTAAGATAGCCTTTTTATTTATGCTACTTGTGATGGAACAAGCAGATGACCCACCTGATGTTAAGTAGTAGTCAATGCCTCGCAAGTCACGCTCGATAAGAACGTGTCCTGCACTGCCCTGCGCCCATCAACTTGTGTCGTACATATATGTTAAGCCTCATGTGTCTGCAATTTCACAGGCAACCCCTAGTAGTACTACCCTGGACGAGCCCTTCACAAAGAGCACTACTACTCTTAAAACTCTCTACTTTTGCTCTTATTTTATAATAGACTGGCTGCTGCCCGCGACTTCGCCTGCGTTTGATTACTATTTCGGGGAATATCTTTATAAATTGTAGCCTATGTGTTATTCTGATGTATAAGCTATATTATTGTAAAGTTTCATTAAAATCCATTCAGTAGTTTTTACGTGAAAGAGTAACAAACATCCATTCATACTTACAAACTTTCACGTTTATAATATTAGTACTATTTATATAATAATCTTATAGTTCAACATAGGCAGTCTCACACGCAAAAACTATGTAAAATTATGTTCAATTGCTTATAATATTTTTGTGATCTTTAACATGGTTTATTATTCTTTCAGCCAAACAGAGCCAAGATGGTGCATTTGGCAGATCTTTTCTCCGTACCAGAAATGGGTCTACTCTGCAATGTGGCTGAATACTTCATCAGGAACCACATTGACTACCATCCTGAGATTCTCTTTTTAGATGTTAAGGTATACTTACTAAAATCTTAACTATTTTTTTTTTATAATCTTTTTTTACTACCAGCTATACTACTAAATTGTCTAGAGTTGCTACAACGAAAAATAATTATAAAGTTCGTATATTCGTACAATTTATTTTTGTTTTCAGAATTCAGTGCAAAGTTGTCACCCAGTTATGCACAAGATAGATAGTTGCTCAAAATGTATATACATACTTACTAAAATCTTAACTATATTTTTTAAATCTTTTTTACTGCAAGCCCTACTCATAAATTGTCTAGAGTTGCTACAACAAAAAAATAATTATTCAGGTCGTATTTTCGTACAATTTATTTTTGTTTTCAGAATTCAGTGCAAAGTTGTCACCCAGTTATGCACAAGATAGTTGCTCAAAATGTAGAAGAATACATAAGGCCGAACCCCTACCTGAGGAAATACTTTCAAATGCTCAAAGATAGTGACAAGAAGCTATTCCTAGTCACGAACAGTCCCTATCATTTTGTGTAAGTAGGTGACATTTTTTAAAGTTTATTTTCCCTTCTCTAAAGCCGGCGCCACATATAGTTTCACTTGTGTGATTGCTTGATTGCTATGTGGGGCACGAGACTTAGTATTCAAATTCAATCACACAAATGTTCAAACAAGTGAAGCTAAGTCTGGCGCGCTGGCCGAGGTAAGAAAAAGGAGAAATGTCGTTTTTTTATTATATTTATTAATATTGTTTATTTTGTTTTCTTAGCTAAGGTCACAAAGATTTCCTATGCGCGGCGAATTTTTGCATGAGCTTCCGGATTTTTTGATTATTTTATTTTATAAAATGAAAAATCCGAATAGTTAATAAAGGTAGGTTGTTCACGTTCAGTTGTTATATCTCACGAAGTCCGTTTGGCTATGTTTGTGTTCGTTAGCTCCGGAGCACTCAAACGTATCGAGATAGAAAGAGAGGGAAGAGTGCGATTTTTGTACATGCAGAAACATAGCCAAACGATTATCACGAAGGTGCACAACATTTTCAAGGCATTTCAAAGTTGAATGGGTCTTGAACTTTGTTAACCTGCATTTTCACTATATTTCGTATTCAGCTTACCTTGTAGGTGAGACCTAATGAGATGTGTATTATTCGTTAGCTAAGGTCACAAACATTTCCAATGCGCGGCGAATTTTTGCATGAGCTTTTTGAGGAATTGCCTTGCTCTTAACATTTTACAAGGCAAATTTATCAATTAGTACATAACGCGAAGGTAAAGTGTTTAAAAAAACTCGATCTGTTTAGAAACTTTCTTTGAGGATTATACTTTGTTTTATTTAAGTATCATATTTAGATCGAATTATGTTGTAATAAAGATCATACAAAAAAAACGGTAGGAACCAAGCCGTAAGTTTGTTGCCTGTTCTAGGCTAGGGCGCGTGGAACTAGCGCCTTGTGATACAACTGAACCTTTTCACTTTGTCTCTTATCTTTAGCACTGGTGGTCTAGTGGTAGTGGCCCCGCACTCCGATCCTAAGGTCGTGGGTTCGAAACCGCTCGTGCACCAATGAGTTTTTCTATTCAAAAATTTATGTGCACAATGCCAGTACTCTCAAACGGTGAAGGAAAACATCGTGTGGAAACCGGCATGTCGTAGAACCTAAAACGTTCTTACCTAAGGCGCACTTAAAATCCTTTCACCACACTGTTTCGAAAGAAACTAGTGCCACAGCAAGATAGAGAGAGTCTCTTAACTTTCCGTGATTCCTCTCGCTCCGCTGGTCTTCTGACGCAAAAGACCAGCGGAGCTTTCCCTAAGATCATTGTTATGATGTTGCAGTACAGCCGGAATGGAGATGCTAGTGGGCCACGACTGGCGCGACTTCTTCAACGTCGTCATTGTGAACGCGAACAAGCCCAAGTTCTTCACGGAGGTGTCTCGTCCCATCCGGGTGTTCGATAAGAACGCCAACACGCATATTTGGGAGAAGGTCACGTCTTTGGAAAAGGGGATCATTTATTATGAGGTACGGTCTCCAAAAAAAGAGAGCGACGATATAATATAAACTTATTAGAAAAACATGGAGAAGAACAGCTGGGAAAAATTAAAACAACGGCCTGTTTTAGTATTATACTGCAAATCGTAATGAACCGTTACACTGTCAACTGAAATAAAATGTTATTTAACTCAAAGATATATTGAATATTGATAGAGGATAAACCTAATATACATATATAAGGTTTATCCCAATATATATCTAAAACTTAACAGCTTAAAATCTTTATAAGTATTTTATATTCCACTTCGAAATCACTAGCAACTACCAGCTAACAAGTGCTACTCGAGAAACCAACTAAACTAAAATGACCTACATCATTGAGGTCATTGTGACCGAAACACGTTATACGACTGAATCATAAATAAATTGATATTGGTGGACATTCCACACAGCACTATCTAGCCTCGAACTAAGCAAAGCTTGTATAATGGGAACCAGATAGCCGATAAAATACCAATACATAATATGAAATACATAATATGTATTTTGTGTCGTAAAATAAATATTTTCTATTCTATTCTAATATGAACTTGTTTTGAAATGAAATTATAAGAATACAGGTACTTTACTTAAATACCATTACTGTCCTTTTTGGCAGTCTGCTAAAATATTGGTTAAAAAAAAAACAGTTTTACAAATTCGGCACGGTAGACTTAGCAATATTTCATTTATTTATTTGATGACAATTTTGCATGAGACAATTAAACCAAAAAGTGCTCATACAATCAAATACTAGTAGGTACTTAAATTAAGTATTACAAGTAGGGTAGGTTCTTGTTTTTGTTCTCTGTAGAACAAAAACGAGAAATATGAAATGTCTAAAAGACAAAAAGTATAATAATTGAAAATAAATCCATTTCCAGGGTACCGTGAAGCAGCTACAAGACCTGACCGGGTGGTACGGGCATCAGGTGCTTTACTTCGGCGACCACCCGTACAGCGACCTAGCTGACGTCACGCTGGAGCACGGCTGGCGGACCGGCGCTATCATAAACGAATTAACGGTATGTGTGTGTATATCTCAGACTAGCGGCTGGTCCCAGCTTCCCATGGTCCACCCATGGGAAGCTGGGACGCTAGTAAGTGGACATTTAAAATGAAAAAAGAAGTTATAGTAACATAACTACGATAGTTCCCGCGCGTTCCTTAATATTTTTAAAGCAAACTAAAAATTTTCATTTCGTTATATCTTTTGAATGGAATGTCCGATTTGAAAAATTCAAGAAGTAATCTATTGGTATTGAAACAGTCTTGAATACGAAATGATTTATGGATACGGATTACTTCTTGACACGACAAGCGAAAAATATAAAGGAATGGATGGAGACATGTCTGATTTACGTCGGCATTTCTATCAACTTTTAAAATTTAAAAAAGAAGTTACAGTAATATAACTACGATATTAGATATATGGTATAGTTGAGTTTTTTGTGTTCTATCGGCAATAGTTTCCGTAGCGCATGCGATGAAAGACATTTTATGGCCAATTTTTTTACACCTTGGGTTACATTTTGAAGTTTTAGAAAGGATGCCTAATTTTTTTCTAGTAATAAATAACGCCTATACTATACTCCTCGGGGATAATGTAGCATTCTAATGGTATAATAATGTTTAAAATCGGACCAGTAGTTTTTGAGCCTGTTACAAAACATTTAAACCTATACATACAAAAATTCAAATCTTTGCTCTTTATAATATTAGTGTAGATGAAGATAGTTTTTTAATTTTCGTTTTTCGTAACGTCAGGCCTTCTTACAAGATTTTAATGAACTTGTAACGTATGTAACTATGTTTTTGTATGGAGATTCGATAAGCGCCTCTATCGGGCGAGCTGAGAACTCACGGATCTCCATACAAAAAAGTCCTGACGTTGCGAAAAACTAAATACGAAAAACAAACTCAGACTTGGGGTACTGGCCAGCTATGTCATAAGCACTGTGCTTTGGGCCTCGTATGAAGCGAGCTTTACCACATGGCAATGCGAAACTTTCTTTGTGAAGGGCTCGTCCGGGGAAGAATTACCACCATGCCGTCAACGTTATTTCGGTTTGAAGGGTGTGGTTGCCGGTGAAATTACAGGCACATGAGGCTTAACATCTCAAGTTGATGGACGCAGGGCAGTGCGTGGGGCACGTTCCTATCGAGCGTGACTTACGAGGCAATGCTTTGTTATAGTGGTTACCATTTAACATCAGGTGGTCCATTTGCTTGTTCCACCAATAAGTTGTATTAACAAAAACTCTCGCTGGTGGCGTTATGCGTTACTTGCTCGGTAATTCCTAGCCGTTCGACTAAATTACGCAGCGTTCTGCGCGGCCATTAGGATGGGTGACCGCTACTGAAAGAAAATACAATTTAATAGTAGCTGTTGTTCTTGGCATTTTCGGAATGCTACTAATGTTTACTTAGTTTGAGGCTAGATGGGGCTGGATAGTTCAATGTTTATTTATTTATATTTATTTGGCACATTCCCGCATTTGTGTTGTTTTATTATGCTTTTACATAATACATGTCTCCACAGCACGAGATAAATACGCTGAACATGGAAGCTTTCAAGCAGAATGCGAACTGGCTACAGATGCTCACTCAGCTCATAGAGGACCATCAGGAGCACAAGGATCCGGCGAGCGTCGCCATCTTAACTGAGTGGATGAACGAGAGGGATTTCCTTAGGTAAGATCATTATTTTATCTAAACTAATTTATTTATTTCCAAAAAAAAACTGGTTACCAACCACTAACATAACTAAACATAGAATTTCTTACGTTGAAATTATGGCAGAGGTAGCAATAATGTGTTGACGAATGAAGACAGTATCATCAGCTCAATTTCTGTTGCTTCAGTATATAATATTGCTGCCAAAATATTTCAAGCTCTAAAAATGCTACACATAATTGAAATCTTTATCTGAGAAATATAACAGCCCCAAACTAAGCCAAAGCTTTTAATATGGGAACCAGATAGCTGATATAACACTTTTTTTTGTTAATACATACTTATAATATATAATAACACCCAGACAGAGAACAAACATGTTGATCACAAAAATGTTTGTTCTCGGTGGGGATCGAACCCACAGCCTACAGCGCAGAAGGCAGAGCTGCTACCAACTGAGCTGTGAAGGCTATCATTTCAAATATTATGTGGCTTTTGATGTCGCATATTAAATTTTTATTTACAATTCCGTAACAGCGCCGTTTTAGCGTTCTCTTCATAGTTTTCTCAAAATATTAATGTATAAAGCCCAATCTCCACCGCGAAAGGGTAATGAGCGAGAAATGGTTAGAGGAACGGACTCCTTTTTAATGAAATAGGTTTCCAATTCCACCAACAAAGAGTTTTATCTTTGGATTTCCACTGAAAAAGGAAAAAGAGCTGAGCGAGTTCATTTCAACACTTTCTGCTCGCTCAGTCCTTTCCGCTCGACTATTTGTTGGTGGAAATACAAGTATGCAGTTTAGGGCTGGTTTCACCAAGAAAGATTAACAAGGGATTAAAGGGCCGTTAAATATGTCAAAATGTACACGTTTGACAGCTAAGGTTAGATTTAACGGTGTTTTAATCCTGGATTAGTAACTAACAGAGCATGGTGAAACCGGCCCTTATTCTTGCGAGTTAAACGGAGACCTTAATGGCTCCGCTCCGCTCGCGGTGGAGACCGGGCTTAAAGGATGTTAAAACGGTGCTAAAGTATACAGAAGCTTAAATTCTGGCCTGTCATTCTACAAGAATTGACACTGACAAACCAGACGAGAAGTTAATCTTGTGTCATGTGTGTGTTTAAAATTATAATGCCGTAAATGTTGTCAAAATTTAACCATGCTTTCAGAATGTCCAATTGGCTGTAAATAACGCTATCTGTGTTTGTTTCCATGCCCGCATTATAGGAGTAATATTGTCGGTTCCAGGAATGAAATAAAAGCAGTGTTTAACCCTCAATTCGGTAGTGTGTTTCGCACCTATCATAACCCCACTTACTTCTCGCGAAGACTGTTCCGATTTGCCGATATCTACACCTCCAATATAACCAACTTACTGAATTACTCTCAGACGCACACTTTCTATCCGCGGAGAGGTGTTATGCCACACGAATATGGCTCGTACTTTGTTTAAGATAAGGTTTATATTGTATCGATAGCAGATGGTCTCTTTAAGCCAACTAGATCTTATATAAGGTTTACATTTTGAACTCGCTGGTTTAGCTGTTGAGTCAAAAGAAAGGATATAAGCGCCATATTTTGAACCCATGTTCTGTACTGTATGTAAGTTTCAATTAGATAAAATCAAATGTAGGTAGAAAAATTTATAGCTGTAAGTTGTTTTTTGTTTTATGTAGAGCAGTATTTGTAAATAAAATCATGTAAAAAGCGAAATCTGTTAAAACTAGATACTAAAATCTTATTGTCATCTTTATTTTTTAATTGTTTTACATTAGTTTGTTATAACTTATAAATCTTATAATGTATCAGTTATTATATTTATTGAAATTTGCCACTAATTAAGATGAAAGTAAGATGTTAAGATTACGTAGTTATTCAGGGTAGTGAAATTGAAACGCTCCAACGATTTTCTAGTCAGATGTAGTCTGGTTAAGCTGAATGTTAAGGTGAGTATTGACTGGGAGCATAGAACTGTAATGTTAAAACTTGAATTTGAGCACTATTGTAATGTATGAAAGATCATTGTTCCAATATCAAGACCCTAAGCACAGATTCTGCGTAAGAATTCGGTCATGTATCTAATAATATTTCCATTACTTTTAGTCCATAGTAATTTATGGGCAAAAGGCTTCCCCTCTCGTTTCCGTCAGTCGCTACAAACTTGAAATGAATGAATTTCCAATGCTGCTTCGCTGTTGAATGGATGTTTCTATTAAAAAAAATGTACAAAGGTGCTCAAATGCTCACATGGAAACCTACGCGAGGAAACTAATATTTTAGTCATCTCCATCCTATGGTTCTGTCTTTTCTGTGGATCGCGCTGACAAGCTAACAGAATGATAGCTGAGAGGTGCTTTTTTTAATACAACCAGCTGATGGAACAAGCAGATGGCCCACATGATGTTAAGTGGTAATCATCACCTATAACAAAGCATTGCCTCGTAAGTCACGCACGACTGGAACGTGCCCTACGATGCACTGCCCTGCGTCCATCAACTTAAGGCATACAGATGTTAAGCCTCCTGTGCCTGTAATTACACCAGCAACCACACTCTTCAAACCGAAACACAGCAACGCTGCTTTGCGGCAGAAGAAGGCGTGGTGGTAGTACTTCCCCGGACGAGCCCTTCACAAAGAGCTCTACTACTCTTTTCTGTGGATCGTGCTGACAAGCTAACAAAATGAGAGGTGCTATCCAATCCGCATGTAATATGAAGTCAAATACCTTACTTATAAAAATATATCAAAAGACAAACAGCGTTTCGACCATTGCCATCTCTTACGAATGTCTAATGAAAAACAGTGATAGTCATATAAGTTTGGGGGGTAAATTTTTACAAAACACTTGAATTCTCCCAGTCAATATATTCATTTATTCATCTCAAATAAGTATTACTAGATCTAGATACTCTATTTTATACTAATTAGGCCATTTGTCAGAGATATATTGTACAAAAAAATAACAATTTATCATGATTTGTAAGTTTTATTTTGTTAATATAAAATAATATTATTGTTATATCCTGTAAATATACAGTTATGTTGGTTTTGTAAGTTCACCTACAACTTAAACGGAGTATTTGGTCTAGTCTAAAATACATAATAGCTTATACAAAAAAAAATGAAATTGAAGGTTATCTACATAATTGTAATTCAAATTGTTTAGTCTTGGTTTATAGCTTACTGCAGGTGTGATAATAGGTAAGTATTGTCAATACAT
Organism: Chloroclysta siterata; assembly: GCA_932294275.1. Lineage (NCBI taxonomy): Eukaryota > Metazoa > Arthropoda > Insecta > Lepidoptera > Geometridae > Chloroclysta > Chloroclysta siterata. Next base: position 11,605,632 of record OW028598.1, read on the forward strand.
TGCTGCAAATTGGTTAGATACAGCGTTTGTTGTAATTTTGTACCTTAAATTCGCATATTAATTATTATTTTGTATAATTATATTTGAGAGTACTGGTGGTCTAGTGGTAGTGGCCCCGCCTTTCGATCCTAAGGACGTGGGTTCGAAACCGGTCGTGCACCAATGAGTTTTTCTGTTCACAAATGTATGTGCACAATGCCAGTACTCTCAAACGGTGAAGGAAAACATCGTGAGGAAACCGGCATTTCGTCGAACCTAAAAAGTTCTATAACATGTGTCAAGTGCGCGAAAGTAGCCTCTTGAGGCGCACCTAAAATCATTTCACCACACTGTTTCGAAAGAAACTAGTGACACGACAAGAGAGATTTTGTATAAGAACGATAAAACAGAAACCGCATCACGACTTCTATCTCCAGGCACGGTAGATATACCTTCAGATCTCTCAGTACCAAGTACTATCAACTCAAGATTCTTTGATGATGTCAGTGGTACGTCCAAATACATTTGATAAATAACCACATTTTGCAATCGCCGCTATTAGTGTACTAACTGGTTTCCTCACGATGTTTTCCATCACCGTTTGAGAGACTAGCATTATGCACATGCTTGTGCATTATTATGTATATTCGCCACGAAAATGCTAAAACTTTTAAGTCTATAAATGCATGCTTCATTTAAAATAGTTAAACGTTTTAAATATACTCAATAATATTCGTAGCCCAAAAAATGGGCTTATAGGCTATTCTAAAATACGTTATAAATATTTTCACACCAAAAAATTATGTTTTAGTCAATTATTTATCATATCACATAAAATAAATGATACTAAATTTTAAGAAGTGCATTTTTACTAGATACTGATCCTTAGATAGGATAGTATGTATTGCCTTTCAAACAGGCCCCTTATTTTTATATGAAAATGCTTTATTTATACGCAGTTATCCATATTATAATATTATGTCCGAAGGTATAATTTGCTATGTATGTATTAAATCAATAGTTTGGGAACCATTTTTTTGACTTCGATTATTCGATACTTTCTTTTAAGTTAACTATAATTTCATTGGACAAGTATTTTCTTAAATAATGTCAAGTATTGTACCGAAATACTGTATTTATCATGTCGACACTTGATTCCGATAACCTTTGTACTGTAAACAATAAATTCATATTGTAGATAAATTTGTTTGGTTATATATGGCGAAGAAATCATGTCATGATCGTATTATCGCGGGAATATTGTAATAAAGAGTTGTTTTTATGAGATTGTTTTACTGGAATTTGTTTATCTGAAGTGTCAGTCCGGAGTCTTCAGACAAAAATTTATGTGCACAATGCCGGTACTCTCAAACGGTGAAGGAAAACATCGTGGGGAAACCGGCATGTTATGTCGTAGAACCAAAAACGTCCTATAACATGTGTCAAGTGCTCGAAAAGAGCCTCATGAGGCGCACATAAAATCCTTTCACCACACTGTTTCGAAATAAACTAGTGTCACGACAAGAGAGTTTTGAGAAACTATTTGTTCGATCATCAAAACTAAATGACATGTGTAGGCAGTGGCGGATTTACATATTTTCCGCCAGTAAGCTATTCTTGTCGCCCTTACTAACCTCTACAATTCGAAAATTAAGTTTAACATAATATTTATAAAAAAAATTGACAATTAAATTACAATTTGAGCTTTTCTTAGTATAGAAATATATCCAAAAACATGATATACTATGCATGTTAGAAAAAAAGGCTAAATTTGCCGCCCCCTAGAATCTGCCGCCCTAGGCGCCAGCCTACTCAGCCTGCAGGTAAATCCGGCACTGTGTGTAGGAAAATTTGAAGTGAATTTACTTACACGAGCCAAGACACTTTTTTGTTCAAATCAGAATCATAGATGTTATGGTCTTGTACAAAATTTATTTTCATCGTTCGAAATAATAAGCAATAAGTAATTTAATAAATTACGTTTATTTTTTACAGCAAACTGCGTAGAGAGCTCGATATTTTGAGACTGTGTAAGAAAGTACGAAAAACTAAATTGACAGAATGATAGGAGTGATCTAGGTATTTATAAAATTAAAAACAATTTAACTAGCTACGTAACTTAAAAGACTGGGGAAGCAGTATCGATGAGCAGAACATTATCCGCTTTCAAAGTCTTGGTCTGGATGGAGAAAGGTACGTTGTTGAAGCGCAACTTGCACGGACGGTCGGGACGGGCCATGAAGCACAGAGTATACAGAGCCGTCTCCAGCTCAGGTGAGGTTCCCACGAACATGTTGATCTCCGGGGCATCTTTAGTTTCACTCAGGATTGAGTGCTGTTTGAGGATCATTCCTTTCTGTAATGGGAGACATGTGATGTGAATGTTTCGGTAATTCACGGGACTTGAGCCTTAACATTTGTATGCCTTGAGTTGATGAACAGTGCATCGTAGGACACGTTCCTATCGAGTGTGACTTATGATGCAATGTTTTGTTATAGGTCGTGGTTACCACTTAACATCAAGTGGGCATGTCTTTTTATTCATTAGTCAGAGACTGCGCTGCGTTGAAATTATAATGAGTTTAGAATAATAGGCCATAATTATGTTATACTTACGCCACCAAGGTCTAGTTTGTCAATGTATCCCAAATAGTTGGCTTTGCGGTCCTGCTCACGCTTGGCGAAGAACAACCAGCTGTGAAGTCCTAAAAGAATTGATAAAGAATAAATTTTAGATTCGTTGTGTAAGTCAAAAATAATTATGTTATAAACGTAGGTACTAATTTATAGGTATTATTTTTACTTCATAAATAGGTACTTCATTAGGTACCTATCTAAAAATAATATACTTAAAAGCTAGTAAGGTAAGGTATTAACTTTATAACCTAGAGTTTACCTAGAGAGACCTATAATTGGCTGTTCTAATGTTTTTGATATATTCTGTTTTATATTATTTTTTGTGCTGTTGGACTTTTCGATAAATAAAATAAAATAACATTCATTCAATTAAAAATTCTTCATTTTCATTACATTAACAGATCAAAGCTTGCTGTTGAATAACCTAAAAATTGTTGTATAAACGTTTTTGTATGTTTTCCACTGACTCTCATGATCTCTTTTAACATAATATCTGCTTACCAAGAACGTCGTTAGACTTGAGCTCCGCCATGAAGATGTTCTCGAAAGCGCAGCTGCACTTGCAGAGGCCGGTCCAGTGGCGCGCGTACTTCGTGAACCAGATCTTCTTCAGCAACTCCACTTGCTCGTTGTATTCGTTCAGTTGGGTCAATCCTACCCATAAAACATATTAGACGTTACATATAGATAGATAACACCTTATTGTACGCAAGGATACATTATAAATCTAGGCGTAACTTCATAAAGTACAATGGGCGGCCTTTTTTCATATTTCGTTGACATATTTCCTGTCTCGGCAGTAGTCTCGGCTCTGTAGCCGTGACACAAGAGGCGCAATGCAGGTCCGATTCCTATACAGAGGTGGCGACGCCGTGACGGGGTTGCTGGCTGCATTATCTTTTTCCAATCACTGAGTGCTTTTTTCGGGTTCTGAAAATGATTCTCTACGCCCTCGCCTATTCCTTTAACATTTAAGTACCTTTTCCATGTAGGTAGGTAGCCGGAAGGTACTTATGTGAGTAATAAGAAATTACTAATTGTAAAAATATGGTAGGTATCACATTTTTATCTTGTAAAATTACGACAACGTAACATAATTATGTTGAGATAATAATCTCGGCGAGATGTGAAAGCTCGTGTGAAGAATGCAAGAGGAGAGCTAACTTGTTGTAATTGCATTACTATTTCGATATTTTTTTGTACAGAATACTAAGTACCAAAAGTACCAAACATTTTATACTTTGCTACATTTGCTACGTTTATGAAAAAAACCAACTTCGCTATTCCTCAAATTATGACTCCAATTGTGTCAAAAAACCTTCTTAGGTACTAAATGGCGCTATGTTTCTCTATTTTACTAAATATAAGATATAATAGGTACTTATAAATACTTATACTATTTATATCTACAAATGAATTGTATAGGCACATTGGTGTAGGGTGTTTTGTGTAATTGTACCTAGTTAATATTCAATCCAAGTCTAGGTAGTAAGAGTTTTAAGAGTAGTAGAGCTCTTTGTGAAGAGCTCGTCCGGGGAAGTACTACCACCACACCTTTTTCTGCCGCCAAGCAGCAATGCTGTGTTTCGGTTTGAAGAGTGTGGTTGCCGGTGTAATTACAGGCACATGAGGCTTAACATCTGTATGCCTCAAGCTGATGGACGCAGGGCAGTGCATCGTAGGGCACGTTCCTATCCTGCGTGACTTACGAGGCAATGCTTTGTTATAGGTGATGGTTACCACTTAACATCAGGTGGGCCATCTGCTTGTTCCATCAGCTGGTTGTATAAAAAAAAAAAAAGGTAGAAGCTTGTAGGTACCTACTACCTAGTATCTACAAGTCTAACAAGGTAAGGTAGGTATAATTTTGTTCTTCGTATTAAAAATTAGCGACTTCCTGTTAGATACTTTATCTTGAAGTGTTGTCTTCAATACTTTAATTAACACTTATGATTGGTCCACTAAAGTTATTAAACCAACGCTATCAACATATTTTATAGCGAAGCTGAAAAGTCTAAGGCGTTATGTAGATCCACCCAAATCCACTCCACCACGAAAACTTTCTTGATTGTTTAATACGGCTATCTGCGGCTTTACCTTCATACATTTAAGTATTCCTAAGCACTACCTTACTTCGGACCGCAAATGCTAAGGGATCGAGTATCCATTTGAAGACTGCACCTTACTTAGTTGATAGCCAAGGCTTACTATTAGTTGGTCCGTCACCCTAAGTGATAGAGTTCACTCACCTTTGTTTACCAAAAAGGCGACGAGACTCCGAATAGGCCCGGTGGCCAAGATAGTGTTGATGTAAGTCGTCTGTTCCGATTCCTCCTGCAATGACATCATGTTGTTTACCTCATCGTATGACTCGTATAGTTTTGTTTATTTGGATGCATGATTCAATGTAACATTCATTCTTAGGACAATGAACAATACTTTCAGCAAAAATATCATGAAATTTTTATCCAACCAAGTTTACCGAAATGGTGTACGAAACTAGTAAAATATTTCTTTTTGGTAGATAAACTTGATTGGATCCAAATTATATTTTTGCTGATCCATTGTATTGTTATGCTCCTAGATTTGGTTTTAGCATTCGGGTATAAATTTATAGTCAGGCGCGGTGTGTCGTGCTTTTCGTAGCACTTGCTACGAGGACCTACGAGTAAAGGTTCATACAGGAGCGGGGTACTTTGCACCTACACACTAAGGTACAAGGGTCGCTTTTTTATTGTTCCATAGTGCCCTTCTGGACAGGAGATACAAAATTGGTATTCTTACTAAAAAAATACCTATGTACATTGTGTATTGATCTTGCCATAAGCTGATAAAAAGTTGGTAAGCTAACTAGTAGGTACTAAGTATGAGATTGAATTATTTTGTACTTACATTAGGCGTGACGAATTCGGGCCTGATTACGTTCTTGTGGTAGTTATCGAACAAAGCCACAAACGGTTTGATAGTAGGGCCGTTCCATACATTATCAGGAACACTCAGGAGGCTGTGAAACAGAATTGGATCAGATTGTTGTCCACGAAGCATTCCAAGTAGGGTTTTTTAAGTGATGTCATGTGTATTACAGAACACTGGATATTAGAACTAGAGTTGCTCCCTTTTTATAATAAATACAGTATTTTGAGCTCTTTTAGACGCAAGAACGCTATACATGGCGGTTCTTTAATTGTTGTAAATAATAACTTGAAATGCAGGGAGCGTAAAGACATTGCAAATCTCAGTATTGAGAGGACTATTGAGCTGTCGTGTGTGGAGCTGGAGCGGCACATCGTTGTGAGTGTATACCGTCCCCCAGACGCGGACTTCACGTTGTATGAATCCACTATGGAAGAAGTATTGCTTAAAACCTTCGATAGTAAAAAAACTTTAATAGTCTGCGGTGATTTTAATATAGATATTCCGGTTCATCCACTCTCTGAGAGATTTTTAAATTTGTTCAAATGTTTTGATCTACACAGCTTGTTTAAAGACCCAACAAGAGTGACATTAACAACAGCCACCTGTCTAGACAACATCTTTTGCAGTCATGAACCAATTTGTAAGTCCGTAGTTAAGCATTTTAGCTCAGATCATTACGGTCATAGCACTAGGTTTGAATATAAAGTATCAGATAAAGACGAGGTCTTCACCTATCGGCTTATCACAGATAGCCGTACTAAAAAGTTTCAGAACAATGTTGAACTGAAAGTGTCCCTTTTACCATATTTGAATGACCCAAATGATCTTTTTATAAAACTGACAAATTTAATAAATGAAGAACATAATGATACTTTTCAACTTAAAACATGTAAAGCTAGTGTAAGTGTCAAGTTCGCTGACTGGGCAACTCCAGGTATTTACAAAAGTAGGAATAAATTATATGACCTATACGCTGCTAGGGAGTCAATGCTGAATGACCCAACGTTTATTCTACACACTAAAAACTACTCTAAAATTTTCAAAAAAGTATGTCACACGGCAAAATCATTGCATATAAGAAATAAAATTGAAAAATCGACAAATAAAATTAAAGCCACTTGGAAGGTAGTTAATAACGAAACAGGCAAATCAAAGATCGGTAATAAACAGATAAATTTAAAAGTAAACAATAATGTTTTTACTAAAAATATTGAAGTCGCCAACGCGTTTGATAGTTTTTTCTCCAGTATACCTAAACTTGTGACTTCATCCCTAAATTCCTCAGCTGCTGAAGCGACAACACTATTAGAGTCTAGCGTTAAAAAATGTAATGATATCTTCAGTTTTAAATATATTAATGCTGATAATATTGTGAAAACTTTTAAATCCTTAAATATTAAAAATACTGAAGATCTATGGGGAATGTCCACAAAAGTTTTAAGCGCTATTATAACTGATATTGCACCATGTCTAGCATACATTTTTAATAGATGTGTAGAGGAGGGCGTTTTCCCTGATTTAATGAAACACAGTAAACTCATTCCCCTGTACAAGTCTGGAAATGAACAAGACCCTGCGAACTACAGGCCTATTTCGGTACTGCCTTCGATAAGTAAAATTTTTGAAAAAATTGTTCTTACTCAGTTATTATCACATTTCAACGTCAACGGCATACTTCATAGTCATCAATTTGGATTTACTAAAGGTCGATCAACGACAGATGCCGGTTCGACGCTCCTGAAGCACATTTATGATGCTTGGGAACACTCACAAGATGCGATTGGGGTATTCTGCGATCTGTCCAAAGCTTTTGACTGTGTAAGTCATGCCACCTTAATATCTAAACTTAAACATTACGGCATCATAAACCAGGCAATTGGTCTTTTACAGTCATATTTAACCAATAGAGTGCAAAAAGTTGATGTTGGCGGTGAGAGGTCGTCTGGGTCGGTTATTGATATAGGGGTACCTCAAGGTTCCATATTGGGTCCCTTTTTATTTCTAGTATATGTAAATGACCTTCCACCTTTTGTAAAGGATTTATGTGAAATAGTTCTATTTGCTGACGATACCTCTTTAATATTTAAAGTCGACAGATTGAAGACTAACTTCGATGACGTTAATGCATCTCTGTCGCAAGTACTTAACTGGTTTACTGTTAATAATCTTTTGCTCAATGCCGGGAAAACGAAATGCATTAAATTTACTTTGCCAAATGTGGTTCAGCGTCCAACCAATATTGAATTAAATGGAGAATCACTTACCCTTGTCAATTCTACTATTTTTTTAGGACTTAATATTGATGCAAAATTGCAGTGGGGTCCACATATCAAATCACTTGCTGGTAGACTGAGTTCGGCTGCATACGCAGTTCGCACAATAAGATGGCTTACAGATGAAGCTACAGCTAGGCTAGTATATTTTAGCTATTTCCATAGTGTAATGTCTTATGGTATTTTGCTCTGGGGGAAAGCTGCTGATGTACAAAGTATATTTGTACTTCAAAAACGGGCGATACGTGCCATTTATAAAATGAAACCACGCGAATCATTGAGGGAGCGATTTAAAGAAATTAATATTCTCACAGTAATTTCACAGTATATTTATGAAAATCTATTATACACTCATAAACACATAGATAGCTTTAAGAAAAAGAGTGATGCACATAACGTTAACACTAGAAATAAAAACAAATTATGTATTCCTAAATTTCGACTCCAAAAGGTAAATGGCTCGTTTATGGGGAACGGTATACGCTTCTATAATAAACTTCCAGAAAGTGCCACTGGGCTTCCTATTAGAAAATTTAAAGCATACATTAAGAATAATCTAATAAGTAAAGCTTATTATACTTTAGATAGCTATATTGATGATAAAAGTGCGTGGCCCGATGTCCCGGTCGCTCTGCCCATCGGCAGCTAACATGTCTGCAATGTCTGTACTGTACCTACTATTGTGTGTTTTATTTTTCTCTGATTTAATAGATTGTATTTAATTTTATGCATTAGGTATTATTAGTTTGAAGCGTAGCGTGTGCTGTCTTATAAATTTGATTATGTTTACCTTTTTCTGTATGCCTACGCCTCACTTAACTTCAATAATATATTATATTACATTGTAAAAGGATCATACAAAAGAACGGTAGGAACCAAGCCGTAAGTTTGTTGCCTGTTCTTCTAGGCTTTGGTCGCGTGGAACTGGCACCTAGAGTCACCTAGCTTTAAGACGTTTCAAAGTGATCCTTGTGATTTTATTGAATAAATACCTATTGACTTTGACTTTGACTTTGACTTTGACTTTGATGGAAAGAATTGATGGCCCACCTGATGTTGAGCGGTTACCTCTGCCTAAAGCAATTGCATTTGCATTACCTCACACCGTTTACCGAGGAAGTGTCAAGTGGCACTGCGTCTATTATGATGATAATGGCCACAGTGCCACTACGATGTAAAAGTGCTAAGTCTCATATGCCAGTATTGCATCGGAAATCGACATCTTCAAAGTAATTAAAAATAGACTTAACTTCCAGTATCAGATGCGAGCAGTAGCTCTATGGCGGTAAAAATAAAAGGTATGTACTCACTTTTGTTGTGCGGCATCATCCTTCGACATCGGAGTGGTCCTGCCCTGCAGGTTGACTTGAATATAGTTTAACGCATTATTGGTATCAGCGTTGAACATCTCCTCGCTAATGCGCAGTAGGTCTTCATCGGTGGTCGAGTCCTGGACTTGGCGCAGCAGATCTTCGTAGCTCTTCTTCTTAGCGTAGTCCACTACTCCGCCCACGACCGTGCCGATTTGCTGTAGTGTGTTGGTCGCGGTGTTTCCATTGTTCCCGTTAGCGACTTGGTTTCCGATTAAGTTTGGGAGGATGCTGTTGAAGATTTGGCCAGCAGCGTGCGATAGGTCGTCAGCGCGACATGCCGCCAGACAAAGGAGGAACACTAGAGTGACTCTCATTTTGAGGGTGATACGTTGTGTGTAGCGCGTTCGCGGCGCACTAGTGATCTCTGGCCGCGCCAACTAGCGATATCTACCTATTGCTCTGGCCTGACCTCTGGGTGACGTCACCGCCATGTTGGTACAGTCAGCGTCAGAAGCTGATTACTTTTTCATAATAAATAGTATATACCCTGGACAGTGGCTTAGAGGATAGGTAGGTACCTATCTTATTGAATTTATCACTCCACTAGGTTAAACTATAGCAATGTGGGTTGAGGGTTGGGGGTAGGGGAGTCGCAAGTGGGGGCAGATGGAAAGTCCTTCCCTCGAGTCTTTTGTCCAAGAGATGAAAAATTATAACTTCTTTTTTTTAGCTGGATTTATGAAGGGACTCCAAATATTCCAATACAATACGCGTCTCAGAGATTAGTCTAAATAAAAAAAAATCTATTCATAGTTTATGTTCAAACATAACCTAACATGTCATATGTGCCCTATTAAGTCTCTTATGTCAGCTTGTACTGTAGATCTTACTGCGATAAAGAAAACAATATCATAGCTTTTTTTTTCAAATTACAATTTCCCGCTAAGATCATGACGTAGGCCCTTCATTTCACGCATACCTACATTTTTTTGACAATTCACCTTGCAACGCGTCTCGATACCTACATGATTTTTTTTTGTGTAGGTACATCGTTTTTGTCGTAATATTTCGAAATGCATCTCCTGGATCAAAAAATAGCTCAAAAGGTTTATGCTGAACCCTAATAAGACCCCTGAGTGAAAATCACAGTTAAACCCAGATACCGGATTGCTATAGCCAACCCCTCCAATATACTATCGTTTTAAGTCTTTTCTTAGCATATTTGGTCCAAAGACCTGCCAAAGGCGTCATCTAGGTACTTGTTGTTGTAGACTGTAGCATCCTATGTTGATGTCATACCGCAGACTCCGCGAGCTCGCAGTTCTTGCGACTGTGATTGCCCTAATAGGAGACTGGATATGCATGCCGTGTGCCTTGGTAAACAAAATTGACCTTCGGTTCTTCCGTAAGCATATTCGTTTCTGCAATAAATGGTCTCCATAGGAAATAACCTTGGATTTTATCACTGTATGTATTTTATGCAGGCCCATTTATATTTAGTTGACTTTGCTGTGCTACAATTGGCTACAATTGTGTGTTTTTTATGTTTGTGTGGTAGGTAATGATGGTGACGTAAGAATTATATTTGTAAATAAGAGTTGATTGACTATCAAATCACGTTTCTTGCTGCTCGTCTTATATGGTAGATTGAGAGAGGCTGTGGTGAGATAAAGCAGTGCCGGATTAAGCCAGCGCGGGGCCTGTAGCAAATTCTGTCAAGGGGCCCTTTGTTTGCTTAAAAATCTGGCCGCTTGAAAGGTAGAAATGTGGTATAGATACTGGTCTAACTAGTGGTTCGCCCCGAACTGAAATCTCGTGATGCGACCCAACGAACGTACCAAAACTTTGAGTATGTGGTAGTCAAAGGCCAAACATTATGTTCGGACTTTTTTCTGACTACCGCCTACTAACTTGGCATGGTAACCAAGTTTCAACTCTATTGGCCTATTTATTGAAGAGTTCCGTCGAACAGATCTTGGCTTCATCATCAGACCTGGTCGTTGTCACCATTTTATGAGAACTGTCAACAAATAAAGCCCTTTCATATGACATGTAACTTGATTTTTTTATGTAACTTTTTTAATTTTGCCCCCTTAAAAAACCCCATATCTCAAAAACCCTTCATTCGATTTTACTCATATACTCACCAGTAAATTTGTCAAGTACAAGCTATCGATTTATCAAATTTCATGCAGATCTGATCAACAGTTCGAAAGTTATGGCTAGACAAACATACATACATACATAAAATGCCAATTCGCCTAAATTTACTGTAAGATCTTCGTTCGCTTCGCTCACTCGATCTAATATATCGATAAATTAACGTTAAACAGTTCGTAAAATACCTACTTATTTTTGCGATTTAACATGTCGAAATCGAGTTTTAGATTTTCAAGTCGAAGTGAAGCCTAAGCGCTTCGTGTTTAAGGCATGCAAAGTATTTTACGCCCCTATCTAAATTAATATTTTTTACTAGCTATAACTCGCGGCTTCGCTTCGTTCACTGTTACCTACTTTATTAAAAATACTCTACATAGTCGGGCGGGCTGCTAGCGCCCTTGGGGGTTGAATTTTGAAAAAATATTTCTAAGTAGATGCCTAGAAATTTTAACTTTCTAGCCCTAATAGGGTTTGGCCTGTGAATAAAAAGTTTTATACAAGCCTTTATCCCCTATTTCACCCCCTTGAGGGTTGAATTTTGAAAAATCCTTCCTTAGTGTATGCCTACGACATAAAGGAATACGTGTGCGAAATTTTAGGTTTCTAGCCCTATGGGTTAGGCCTGTGAATAAAAAGTTTCAAACAAACTTTTATTCCCTATTTCACCCCTTTGGGGGTTGAATTTTGAAAAATCCTTCCTTAGTGGATGCCTATGTCATAAAAGGAATACGTGTGTGAAATTTTAAGTTTCTAGCCCTAAGGGTTTGACCTGTGCGTTTATTTAAAACTTTTTTCCCCTATTTTACTCTCTTAGGGGTTGAATTTTGGAAAACGCTAAAATACGTAACTCATTATTTTTGCCGTACTCAATTCATACAAAATTTCATGCAAATATTTCCGAGGAATAAAAATTTCATACAAACTTTTATCCCCTATTTCACCCCTTTGGGGGTTGAATTTTGAAAAACCCTTCCTTAGTGGATGCCTACGTCATAAGAGGAATACGTGTGCGCAATTTTAAGTTGCTAGCGCTAAGGGTTTGGCCTGTGAATAAAAAGTTTCATACAAACTTTTATTCACTATTTCACCCCCTTGGGGGTTGAATTTTGAAAAATCCTTCCTTAGTGTATGCCTACGTCATAAAAGAAATACGTGTGCGAAATTTTATGTTTCTAGCCCTAAGGGTTTGACCTGTGCGTTGATACATCAGTCAATCACTTTTGCCTTTTATACAATGTTACCGGTGTCGGAGACTTTGGGGGGGTGAAATACGGTAAATTTTATCGACAAATCACTATCCCTATTTTTATTTTCTCTCTCCATGATAAAATAGCTATAGCTTAATCAGTACAAGCACCCGTGCTTGGGGCAAAAGAAAACAAAACGGCTGCCATTTTATAATGGAGAGAGAAAAAATAATAGGGATATTGATTTGTCGATAAAATTTACGGTATTCCGCCCCCCCCCTAAAGTCTCCGACACCGGTAACCAGACACACAGTTTACGGTCAGACAGGCGTTGGAGCGCGAGGCCCCCAAATGCGCGGGGCCCGTAGCATTTGCTACTCTTGCTACGTGGCTAATCCGGCACTGAGATAAAGGTATGTGCGTCCTTGCCTTATACGCAGTAGGTAAATAAATTGTCCAAGTGTGGGTTTAACTCACTCGCCCAAAGGGTTACATATGCTTACTATATGCTTACATTATACTTTTTATGTAGGTATGTATTTTTATGTTATGTATGTGTAGGTAAGAGAACCTACCTACACATTGGTCCATACGTATACTTAGATCAAAAATTTAAATATTTGTTTGGAAAATCAAAGTTCAAGAATTTCTTATTTATTGTCCCTGAAACATTTACTTTTTCTTCCAGTTCCAGCGTTCGATCGGCTGTGGATTAAGATCCAACTTAGGTCAAAGGGTAGGTATTTATGCAATTGATTTACAAGGATCACTTTGAAACACTTTAAAGCTTGAAGAATGTAGGTGCCAGTTAGTTCCACGCAACCAAGACTAAAAGAACAGGGAATGGTATGTTGGTGAGTAAGCTTCGGTCATGACATACCCGAGAAAATTGAAAAGAAAGTCATCTGATATTGAACATTATCAGGAGCGTATCGTTTCAGACGAACGCGCGCGCGCAATGCAGTAGCGTGCAGTGTGCACTTCGGTAAAATCGAATCGTACACGTGTCTAATGCAGCATCAGGAACGGACCTAGGAAGTTTTATATTTTTCATTACTCATACTCTGAAAGTAGGTCTGAAGTTGCCTGAGGAGCGGGTTGAAAGTAATACTTCCAGCCCTAGGGAGAATCGTTTTCAACTAACAGCTGCAAATTATTAAAAAAAAATAGTTAGGTATATTTTCACATTTCCTAGGAAAATAAACCTCTTTGGTTTACGTATGTCAACAGTATGAATGACCGTTGACCTTCTGTTGACATTCGTAAACTAAAGAGGTTTATTACCAAAGAGGTACTTATTCAACCAAGTTAGTGAAAACTGTAGTGGATTTTTTTAATAGGTTTTATAATCATTAAAACCCTGTATTCTCGTAATAAAAATAAGTAATTACTTTCTTTAAAAAAAACACCAGCAATTTTAACCTTTTTTCGTAAATATAATATAAGTAGCAACTTAACAACTTAACAATAACATCAAATGACATCTAACATAAAAACTCTTTGGTTAGAATGCGGCATGGATTTTAACCTTTTTCGATGGAACATAAAAACTCTTTGGTTAGAATGCAGTATTGATTGGATCTACTACAATTCACTCATTTTATCTTTAGCTAATTCATGTTTTTTATTTTTACTTTCCTTGTATTCGTAATGAAAAGCACAGTATTTATGTTTACCTCGGGTTAAAGACTTATTTAGTCCCTCGAACTATTGACGCCCTCGCTAGCTCGGGCGCCAAACCCCGTCTCGGGACTAAATAAGTTACTTTCGCCCCTAGGATAACAATGTACTATTACTTTCTTCAATTTTTCTAGAGTCCCCAAATGTGCGCTTAACGTACTGAAACAGCTTCACGACTTTGATCCCCAGGCACGGTCGATATCCCCTCAAATCTTTTAGTACCAAGTACTAACTCGAGATTCTTTAAGATTCTTTGATTCATACGTACTGGTTTTTATAAAATTAGTCTAACAATTATTTCAATAAATGCGACATTAAACTTTGCTTATAAATTGCTCATAGTTCTCAGCTAAAATAACGACTTAATTTTAACAAATCCTAAAATTAAGTAATTGTTTGGGAATCAGTCATACGAAAGACTGATGTCTAAAATAGGTTCCTCTCTCGCCTTAACCTATTCTTTTAAGAGTCTAGAGCTCTTTGTGAAGGGCTCGTCCGGGGAAGTACTAATACCACCACCCCTTATTCTGCCGCCAAGCAGCGTTGCTGTGTTTCGGTTTGAAGAGTGTGGTTGCTAGTGTAATTACAGGCACATGAGGCATAACATCTGTATTAATCTTCATATTTAAAATGATACCTACTATATTTTTTTTTATTTACTCACTAGCAACCATTCACAGTAACTTAGATTAACAGTAGCTCAGAACTTTTTAATCACTCTATTTGAGTAGAGATAGCTCAACTCAAATATGCCAAATAAGCTCAAATATAGGCTTTCAGCAGCGGCCTGAAAAGTTTCCACTGCTTAAAAAGGCTACATATAGGTTTCCAAGAAGAACGAGCTTGAGCCTTCTCCATTTAGCTACCATATATTACTGACCATATATTGGTGCCCGCGACTTCGTCTGCGCAGGATTAGTATTTCGAGTAGCTTATATTAGCGTGGCGTATCTAGTAGGTACATAATGTGTAACTCTAGCGGTTTTGGCAGCGCACGCCAGAATAGCCCGCAGATGGTAGATTTTTTCCTACTTGTTGTTACGATAAGTGTTATCGTCATATTTTGGACAATTCACACAATATCTTTATAAATTGTAGCCTATGTGTTATTCTGATGTATAAGCTATATTATTGTAAAGTTTCATTAAAATCCATTCAATAGTTTTTACGTGAAAGAGTAATAAACATCCATCCATCCATCCATACTTACAAACTTTTGCGTTTATAATATTAGTAAGATAATGCTCTTTCAAGTTTTCCTTTAAAAACGATTGTAAAACCATCAGTATCTTGAGTTATAAATATAAATAAATCAAACAAACATTATAATACCGAGAAACGTTATCAAGATGAGGTCAGCAAAGCTGAGAGGTCGCTAACGTTTTACCTACCAGTCGCCGGCCGGTGCTGACTCTGCCAACTTGACCCTGTATAAACTCGTTAATATAATATTCTGTGCTGAATATTGCCAGTCGAACTTTACAAGTTATTTGCCGAAACATCAGTCAGTAACTAGCTGCCAAGTCACGTGTACACCGCAAAATGAAGACTGCTGTGATTATTTTGTTGTTCGCGTTCAGCGCTATTGAAAGTAAGTTCCTGTTTTTTGCATATTTGGATCCTTTCTATTTGATTTATGGGTTTTCCACCATACCTACATACTAAATTTGTTTGACATTTAGATGAATTATATTTGTTTATTGTGCAATCAATAATGAATATTTCTGGTTTTTTATTAAATAAGTATTTTTTTTGTTACATTTATATTTCTTCCATGCTTTGTCCCTAGTCCCCATTCAATAGAGATTACCGCTCGTGCAAAAATTATACCCATCGTTTTAAATGACTGGCGCGTCTAACCACGTCGTCTCCCATCCAACCCCTTTTTTATGTTGCGATAACTTAATTTTAACTTATTTCAGGTCGCAAGGTCGTTCCAATCAACAAAAATGCAAATATCGACTTCATCAACATGGAGACTGGAGGTCAAGGTTCCCGACCGGCAGTGGCCCCCGCAGTCGCACCGCCCGCACCGGCCAAGCCCATCACTCCAGCACAACCCACACCAGTCAAAGCCCCAACACCTACTGCTAAACCAGTGCCAGCTCCAGCTCCCGTGACCCAACCACCCAAGCCGTCCCAGCCCCAGCAACCCAAGCCCAACCAGGGCCTCCCGACCCAGATGGACCTCAAGCCTGTTCAGCCAGTTAAGCCTGGTGGTAGCACTGTCACCACCCCTGGCCCAGGTAACGTGAAACAGCTGGTTACCTTCTACGATAGTCAAGGAAAGGCGAGCGTGATCAGACCTTACAGCTACAGTCAAGCTGTGAAACAGGGATAAGTTTAGACCATTGTGAACTGAAATAAATATTGGATGCTGATTTTGTTTTAGTATAAATACCTAACACTCCTTTAGAGTTAAGTAGCTTACAACTAAGTGTAACTAAATAATCAACTGAAGTTGACGAACGTTGTATGTAAAATACATACTCGATGTATGTAAAATAAAATTAAGTACCGTAACAATGTTAAATTGTTGGAAATGTCCACTAACATAAATAAAAAACTAGCTCTCCTAGATACAAAATACATTCGGAAAAATAAAATTGCAAAACTGGAGTAAAAGTAACGCATCATATCTAAAACAAGATCTTTTCATTAAAAAGATAGCTTTCTTCACAACCGATAGATTACATCTTGTTACCTTGTTAGATTCGTACATACCTATTCGTATTCATGTAACAGCACTTAATCTTACAAGTGCAAGAGTCAGGTATAAACCACAAATTGCTATCCACCCATGCTGCAATTAGAAAATAAGTCAACGACCGTCACATCAGCCGGATACATCTAGCCAGCTCGAGATATAAAAGCTGAAGCACTACGAAGAAGCATCGCTCTCGATAATGATTAACAATCTACATCTACACTTCTACACTAATATTATAAAGAGGAAACATTTGTATTTTTGTTGTTTTGTATGTAACGAATAGGCTCAAAAACTACTGGTCCGATTTCAAAAATTCTTGCACCATTAAAATGCTACATTATCCCTGAGTAACATATGCTATATAATATTTTCAAAAAAGTCAGGGATCCTTACTAAAACTCCAATAATGTAACCCAAAGTGGAAAAAATAATCCTTAAATCGCGTGCGCTGAGAAAACTATTGATGATAGAACAAAATAATGTACTACGAATTTGCAGAACACGGCATCATCTACAAAAAATGTCGCGACAGCATATGTCTTACTAGTATAGTTATGTCACAATAAGTATTATTTTATTATAAAAATTTAATTGAAATGCCACCGCTAGAAAAGGGTCTTTATTTGTACCTTGGTATTAATCCTTATCCAAATAAATCATTTCATATTCAAGACGGTTTCTATATCTATAGATTACTTCTTGAATTTTACAAATCGGACATTCCATTCAAAAGATATGACGAAATTAAAAATGTTAACGGGTCCACGGGTCACGCACGGGGTGCGATTTCACTCACTCAGGGAGAAGGGCGTGCAAATGTATGAAATAAGTAGGCGCGAGGCTCGAATCGTATACGTGTCTAATGCAGCATCAGGAATGGACCTAGGGTGTCTGATAGAGATTATGTTTATTAGTAAAGTTTTACATTTTACTTTCTACAATTTTTCTAGTCTCCAAATGTGCGCGCAACGTACTGAAACAGCTTCACGACTTTGATCCCCAGGCACGGTCGATATCCCCTCAAATCTTTTAGTACCAAGTACTGACTCGAGATTCTTTGATTCATACGTACTGGTTTTTATAAAATTCGTCTAACAATCATTTCAATAAATGCGACATTAAACTTTGCTTATAAATTGCTCATAGTTCTCAGCTAAAATCACGACTTAATTTAAACAAATCCTAAATTTAAGTAATGGTTTGGGAACCAGTCATACGAAAGGCTGATGTCTAAAATAGGTTCCTCTCTCGCCTTAGCCCCTGATGACTCTCTCCTAAATCCGGAACTACCTAGTTCTGAACCCACACCTGTACCCAGCTAGTTTGAAATGTTATTGAGATGCTAATTACTGGCATACCTGCTTTGCATTACGGTGTTATATTTTCTCGGTTTAATTTAATTAGTTGCTAAGTTGGATTGGTCTAAAGATAGAGTCGATGCATAAGTCATATTATTATTCATATAATGTACATATACTTGTTGTAAACACTATGCATTAAGTTCGATGCTCGTATTTTAATCACACAATAAATCGAAAAATGTAACTGTAAAAAGAAATAATAAAGAACCGAAAGAAGGCTGCCATGATGAAAACCTATATGTATAATCTTCATATTTAAAATGATACCTACTATATTTTTTTTTATTTACTCACTAGCAACCATTCACAGTAACTTAGATTAATAGTAGCTCAGAACTTTCTAATCACTCTATTTGAGTAGAGATAGCTCAAATATGCCAAATAAGCTCAAATATAGGCTTTCAACAGCGGCCTGAAAAGTTTCCACTGCTAAAAAAGGCTACATATAGGTTTCCAAGACGAACGAGCTTGAGCCTTCTCCATTTAGCTACCATATATTATTGACTAGCTGGTGCCCGCGACTTCGTCTGCGCAGGATTAGTATTTCGAGTAGCTTATATTAGCGTGGCGTACCTACCTAGTACATAATGTGTAACTCTAGCGGTTTTGGCAGCACACGCCATAATAGCTCGCAGATGGTAGATTTTTTCCTGCTTACTTGACACTTATCGTCATATTTTGGACAATTCACACAATATCTTTAAAAATTGTAGCCTATGTGTTATTCTGATGTATAAGCTATATTATTGTAAAGTTTAATTAAAATCCATTCAATATTTTTAACGTGAAAGAGTAATAAACATCCATCCATCCATCCATCCATACTTACAAACTTTTGCGTTCATAATATTAGTAAGATATTATGCTCTTTCAAGTTTTCCTTTAAAAACGATTGTAAAACCATCAGTATCTTGATTTATAAATATAAATAACAAACATTATAATACCGAGAAACGTTATCAAGATGAGGTCAGCAAAGCTGAGAGGTCGCTAACGTTTTACCTACCAGTCGCCGGCCGGTGCTGACTCTGCCAACTTGACCCTGTATAAACTCGTTAATATAATATTCTGTGCCGAATATTGCCAGTCGAACTTTACAAGCTATTTGCCGAAACATCAGTCAGTAACTAGCTGCCAAGTCACGTGTACACCGCAAAATGAAGACTGCTGTGATTATTTTGTTGTTCGCGTTCAGCGCTATTGAAAGTGAGTAGTTGTTTTTTGCATATTTGAGTCCTTTCTCTTTGATTTATGGGTTTTCCACCATACCTACATTTTTTTTATACAACCATCTTATGGAACAAGCAGATGGCCCACCTGATGTTAAGTGGTAACCATCACCTATAACAAAGCATTGCCTCGTAAGTCACGCACGCTAGGAACGTGCCCTACGATGCACTGCCCTGCGTCCATCAGCTTGAGGCATACAGATGTTAAGCCTCATGTGCCTGTAATTACACCGGCAACCACACTCTTCAAACCGAAACACAGCGTTGCTGCTTGGCGGCAGAAAAAGGCGTGGTGGTAGTACTTCCCCGGACGAGCCCTTCACAAACAGCTCTACTACTCTTAAATAACATACTAAGGCCTGGTTTCACCATGCTCTGTTAGTTATTAATCAAGGATTAACAGGCCGTTAAATCTAACCATAGATGTCAAACGCATACATTTTGACATATTTAACGGCCCTTTAATTCTTTGTTAATCTAACAGAGCATGGTGAAATCAGCTCTAAATTTGTTTGACATGATCGTTCATTTAGATGAATAATATTTGTTTATTGTGCAATCAATATTGAATATTTCTGGTTTTTAATTCAATAACTTTTTTGTTACATTTATCACTGTCTATAACTGACACCTGTCACCGAAAACAAATGAAAAAGACTTTGTTCCCATTCACGAGAGAGTACACTCAGAGCAAAAGATTACCGCTCGTGCAAAAATTATACCCATCGTTTTAAATGACTGGCGCCTTTAACCACGTCGTCTCCCATCCAACCCACTTTTTGTTTGTGTTGCGATAACTTAATTTTAACTTTTTTCAGGTCGCAAGGTCGTTCCAATCAACAAAAATGCAAATATCGACTTCATCAACATGGAGACTGGAGGTCAAGGTTCCCGACCGGCAGTGGCCCCCGCAGTCGCACCGCCCGCACCGGCCAAGCCCATCACTACAGCACAACCCACACCAGTCAAAGCCCCAACACCTACTGCTAAACCAGTGCCAGCTCCAGCTCCCGTGACCCAACCACCCAAGCCGTCCCAGCCCCAGCAACCCAAGCCCAACCAGGGCCTCCCGACCCAGATGGACCTCAAGCCTGTTCAACAAGCTAAGCCTGATGGTAGCTCTGTCACCACTCCTGGCCCGGGCAACGTGAAACAGCTGGTTACCTTCTACGATAGTCAAGGAAAGGCGAGCACGATTAGACCTTACAAGATTCAAGCTGTGATAATCTTAGACGATTGTTAACTGATATAAATATTGGATGCTGATTTTGTTTTAGTATAAATGCCTAACATTCCTTATGAGCCTACAACTAAGTGGAACTAAATAATCAACTGAAGTTGACGAACGTTGATCGAGTATGTAAAATAAAATAAAGTACAGTAACAATGTTAAATTGTTGGAAATGTCCACTAACATAAATAAAAAACTAGCTCTCCTAGATACAAAATACATTTGGAAAAATAAAATTGCAAAACTGGAGTAAAAGTAACGCATCATATCTAAAACAAGATCTTTTCATTAAAAAGATAGCTTTCTTCACAACCGATAGATTACATCTTGTTACCTTGTTAGATTCGTACATACCTATTCGTATTCATGTAACAGCACTTACAGCACTTAATCTTACAAGTGCAAGAGTCAGGTATAAACCACAAATTGCTATCCACCCATGCTGCAATTAGAAAATAAGTCAACGACCGTCACATCAGCCGGATACATCTAGCCAGCTCGAGATATAAAAGCTGAAGCACTACGAAGAAGCATCGCTCTCGATAATGATTAACAATATTAAATAAGATAATATGGATGAGATAAGATAAGATTAACAATAAAGATTATTCTGATTCTGATTCTGATTCTAAATGAGAAAAACTGAAACAATGAGAGATGCAATAACATAGTTTTATGTCTTTAGACTGCGATTCAATAGATGCGGTCTTACCGAAAAGAGTATACCTGTAACCGGTGTTAAACCATTATGAAGTTTCAATTATTCATTAATTAATCTTTACCTACCTATCTACCAACTTTAGAAATTTTAAGAATTTATAACATCGGCCTGTCTCCATGATACCCTATGCAGGGTCCATTTCATGTTTGCATTGCACCTAACAACTATGTCAGTACCTAAACTAAACCAAGTGTAAGCAATAAATAAGGATAAGGTTCAAAGGCCCTTACGTCAAAAGGATAAATAAAAAAACGCTTATGTACTCACATTATTGGGCTACGGCAAATATTTGCTGTGTAATGGATACATTACATATTTGCCAGCAATAAATGTGACGACTAAAAAAATTCAAACATCGCGCCTGTCGAGCTGCCATAAGGCCTATTCATTTTGATGTTACTTATAAAAATTGAAAAAGATAAATTATGCTTTTTAAACTATAGTCATCTCTTGCCAATGGATTGGATATTGACGAAGAGTGGCAGAAGTTTAAAAGTACCTATAGGGGAATTGAATTTCCTTTTTTTTTTATCTAGTGAAGCTGTAACTTTCTTAATCGTTTTTTCCTGTTGAGTTCAGTTGTGTAATTTCGGTGGTATTTTAAACCACCATCATTTCTCAAAACAAATGACGACGACGACTTTAGTATGGCCCCAATCGACTATGAAGTTGGCAAGTACTACGGGACAAGTGCCATTCATGGAGCGAAGAAAAAACGTACGGGGGCAAGTATAAGACATTTCAAAGTGATCCTTGCAGTGACGCATACAAAATATGGAAAAGATATCATCGTGGTATGTCAGTCTCGATTCTTTATCAGAGTGCGGGCTAACTTTACAATGCCGCAAAGGCTATTCTAGCCAGTGAAAGTGTATGAGCGGATGTAGTTTGCTTTGTGAAGTTGTTCCAACGTTTGCTGTGAACAAGGCGAGACAATAAAATTATAACAATGTTCTGTTTCAAGATATTTATTTAAATTAGTACAACTCGTACCGACCATGATAAAATAGGTGTAGCTGAAATTACGAATCACTTAATAAACAGAAATAGCTTTATGACTTTGATCCCCGAACGGTAGATTTCCCCTCAGACTTTATAGTACCAAGTACCAGAAGTAGATTACTTGGAGAGGACTAAGGAGAGGCACGTCCGAATATTACAGTTGGCTCATACCCCTCTGGGTATGAGCCAACTAGGGTAGTAGAGCTCTTTTGAAGGGCTCGTTCGAGGAAGTACTACCACCACGCCCTTTTCTGCCGCCAAGCAGCAATGCTGTGTTTCGGTTTGAAGAGTGTGGTTGCCGGTGTAATTACAGGCACATGAGGTTTAACATCTGTATGCCTCAAGTTGATGGACGCAGGGCAGTGCATCGAAGCGCACGTCCTATCGTGCGTGACATACGAGGCAATGCTTTGTTATAGGGGATGGTTACCACTTAACATCAGGTGGGCTATTTGCTTGTTCCATCAGCTAGTAGCATAAAAAATAAAAAAAATACCCCATTTAGTAGCAGAAGGTGTAGAAGTAGTATAATAACTGAATACACCTATATTGCAATATTGTAATTTTTTTTTTATTGTTAATAGCTAAACGTTTGACTGCCATCTCACCTGATGGTAAGTGAAGATGCAGTCTAAGGTGGAGCACGCTTAGCTAATCCACTCGTTCACTCTTGTCTTAAATATTCCTAGGTTATATCGTTCCGGAAATACCCGTATATTGATTGCCGTATATTATTGTAAATGTAAAGTCTTAATAGTAATGTTTTATAATGTGACGTGTGTGGTCAGGTCAGTCAGGACTGGCACTTTTATTGAATGATAAATTTCTACAACCCAATAATAGTTCGGTAGTTTATTGGTCATATTACGACCTTTTATATTTAGGGTTCTAAGGTCTGACAATGCACGCTTTCAGTATACTATACATGTTCGTTTGTCTGTCTGTCCTTCATATTTGTCCGTTTTACTCTGAGAATATATTCTGCCCAATTGACGAACTATACTTACCTACCTACGTTCCACGTCACGGTATTTTCCAAGTGTCATCTTATCTGGTTCAGCCTTCACATATCCTTTCGTAATCGTAACCTCTTGAAGAGAATCGGATGAACAATTAAGGCGAGGAGAAATCAAAATTGAATTTATTCGTTAGTAATTTTATTTTCTATGAACTACGTCTCAATTGCTAGGCAAGTGCTGACATAAGTGAGCACCTGTATCTTGGCTACGCCCATACCCCACGATAGTATTTACTTACAATTATGCAAAAAAATATAAGTAGTACCTACCTTCATTCATATAAATGTTATGTACAGTCGCCCGCACTAAGATGGTTAGTACACAAATTATTTTTATATTATTTGTCTGTCGATTTATATCGCAAATGTTGTGCATGCCTGTAATTGGCACACATTTTATAGATTTCTTTTGTAACAACTTTAATGAATGTAGGTATAAATAAATCATCATTCGGACGTGATACAAAAGTAATGGCAGTTCTACAGACGTGTTTGAAAATAATGAAGTGTATAACCATAAACACAAATTAATTCGAAATTTAAGACGTTCTTATAAAAAATTACGCAGGCGACTGTCTTACCTACCCACATACTTGTATACAGTGCGTTGTGAAGACAGCTTGCAAAATAAAGACACTTTCACTCTCCGTTAGGTAGATATGATTCATACTATTACGTCTTCAGGATACTTTAGTCGGCGACATATTGTGCAACCGACTGACCGCATTTTATAATAACAATAGTGAGTCATAGAGAACCGAAAATAGATTTAAGGTGGGTGTTGCCCGCCTTAAATCTATTTTTGGCATATAGAATTTTCTGCATTTGAGTTACATTAAAGAACAGTGTAAAAACTTTCAAAATACTCATAGTACCGAGGTATCACGGAATTTAGTTATTTTTAGATTATTTACCGTGTAAAGTTTATTGTAGGTGCATATGACACCATTTTGAAAGTTACGAATTGTATACATCTTAGTGCTGTCGATTGTATTTTTATATTACCTACTTATATTAGAACAGAAGAAAAGAAAATGAAATTGCAATTAGGATACACTCGGTAAAAGAAAGTTGTGACAAAGATAAATACAAGAATTTATGTTGAAGCAATGAGACAAATTGGCATAACTTTAAATTAACTTTCGTGCTCAAAAGCTAATCTTAGAACGCATTCATCATAACGATGAAGGCCTACCATTCATAGAAAGGAATCTATAAATACATATCTAGCATAAGTTAAAATTTGACATCTCATCATCACATGTTTAGAATGGTTTATTACTTTTGTTAATCAAAGTAAGTCGTAAAATTGCCTTATTTTGTCATTATTATAAGAAATATGATTTAACTGAAAAACTGAAGCAATTGTGCAATTTTACGACTTACCTACTTTGAACTATTAAATTGGCCCTACTTTAGCTATATGTTAAAAAAAGCATAGTGAGATGAACATCTGAACTGCAGGTGTAGAATCTACATTTAATTCCTGTTGAGGGAGGTATAAGTACCTACATTGTTACCCTAAGGGTGAAAGTAACTTACCTATATGCAGAAAGAAAGAAAGAAAACTTACTTATATATTAAACCAAAAAAAATATATACGCTAAATGGATGGTGATAAGCAATAACATGTTAAGCCACAAAAATGTGAAAAATGAGTTTTTAATGCAGGACGCTTCTTTAGTAGTTAAAGAACATTTTTCAATAAGGTTTTATCTTAGTTAAACGATTTAAATAGGTAAAAATTGCCTAAAATTCTTATCCCGAAAACGGTACGTCGGGTACAACATTTTGCATTATGATACTTAGTTCCTTAGAAGATTTTTCAAACACGTACAGCGCCATATGTTTAAAGTCATAACAACTTAAGGGACTTGAGCGGTTTTTGCGAAATAGTTTGTGTTTGTTTTCGAGTGTGTCAACAACGTTTCGTATCAAAAATTACAAAAATATTAATTATCTGAACTCTTTCAAGTTGTAATTTGATGGGGAACCTTGGAGTCGATCATTTAAAGAGAAATGCATTCAAAGTAAGTCCTAATATTACATATTTATGACAATTTTAGCTACCCATATTAGGAGGTCATTTTACCGGTAAAATAAGTTTTCAAAAACATTATTATCATAGAATATGCTGAAAAATAACATGTATTGCGTTTTACAAACACGTTAATGATGTCTAATCACACGCAAATTCTTATTTTAGCAAAATAGCTACTGATTTAGTTTGACTGGTTTTTGCAAAACACAAATTCTGTCATTGGCTTGCACATGTAAATGAACTATGAAGCTTGATTAGTTATTGAAAAACAAAAAATATGCTATTGACTAATGCATGCAAATGATCTATGAAGCTTGCTAGGTTATTGCAAAAATAGAGACTCATTAAATTTGTTTGTAAGCTTATTTCAATAACACGGTAAATGATTATAACATCTTTTTGAAAAACATTAAATCACTTTTATGAGTTTTATTTTCGGTTCCGATTCTAAAAGGATTTCTAAAAAGGGTTAATTTCATTGATTATTTTTACAGAATTCCACCACCGAGGTCAAGAGGTCTCAGACTTGTGGACCTTATTATGCCCTATGTTGAAGAGAGCCCTGCATCACAACCTGTTATTGAGGAAATTGTAACCACCTAACAACGTGAATTAAATGACGAGTTCCTCGAATTTCCACCAGAAACCTCACTATCGACTATCACAATTGTTGAACAGGATCTACAATACTCTATGTGTAGTCTATTTTCAAATAATGTACCTGAAAGCTCAACACCAGATCCCTCGACAGTAATTTAAATTATTGACCATACCGAAACGATCATGTCTGAGCCCAATGATATTGCTTTAGAAAACTCTTCAACCACTATAATAGAGCCATACTTTCCGAGTGCTCCGGAAATTTCCAATACTTCCGAGGAACCTGCAGCCTCTGAAGAATGTGGACACAATCTAAGAGACGTTACTGTTGGTGCTTCGGAATCCCAACGAGAAACAATGAGAACGATGAAACTGAATCCAGCGCACGAGAAGCTCTGCAAGCTATCATAGAAGATCCTGACTTTTTACCCGAGGAAAATTAACAGAGTAATGGAACTGATTCAAATGAAGAACAGAGAGGACGGCACAAAAAAGACCAAACAATAGAACAAAGAGAAAACCGAATTTCAGAGATTTTGGAGCGCTGGATCTTTTGAAGCTAGATGTGCAATGCTACAGGGAAGTGTTCGAGAGTCGCAAAAGAAGAGAAGCTATAAAGTCAATTCCAGAAGAACATTTACTACGACATACACCTTGGCTAAGATTATTGTTTGCAAGAAAACTTTACTGAACACATTGAGTATAAGTCAGGCGAGAATTGACTCTGCTCTGAAAAAATATCGATCACAAGCTTCTTTCAGCGACAAAGGAGGAAGTCAATCTGGAGGAAAGAATGCCATTTAATTCAAAGTTTGCCCAAATACATGATATCATGGATGAATACTTTTGAAATTAAAGTACATAAAAGTGATTCTCCTAAGCTTTTTTTGAAAACAAAACTTGAAGACGCACGTCACATCTAAAGGTGCCAAAGGACCTTTAGATGTCTACCCATGGGTAGACATCTTCAAAAGTTTGTCAAAATTTAGTTGTGGCAAAAAAAAACGAAAGTTTTTCGTCGTTCCGCACCTGCAGTAATGTGAGGTGTATTTGGGCAAACTTTGCATTAAATGGCATTCCTTCCTCCAGATTGACTTCCTCTTTTGTCACTGAAAGAAGCTTGTGATCGATATTTTTTCAGAGCAGAGTCAATTCTCGCCTGACTTATACTCAATGTGTTCAGTAAAGTTTTCTTGCAAACAATAATCTTACCCAAGGTATATGTCGTAGTAAATGTTCTTCTGGAATTGACTTTATAGCTTCTCTTCTTTTGCGACTTTCGAACACTTCCCTGTAGCAAAGCACGTCTTGCTTTAAAAGATCCAGCGCTCCAAAATCTCTGAAATTAGGTTTCTCTTTGTTATATTGTTACTTTTTCAGTACATTTTAGCGGACAGTCGCAGTAGAAATCGGTTTCTTGAAATTTTCTTTTACTTATTTATCTACACTTGGGGCTGATGTAATCTTCGTTAGTGTTTGCTCTCTTTTTTCGTATGTTTATGTTCTGATCTGGATACTTTCTTTTTCGGCCTTTTTTGTTCCGTCCTTTCTGTTCTTCATTTGGATCAGTTCCATCACTCTGATAATTTTCCGCGGTAAAAAGGCAGGATCTTCTATGATAGCATTATCGAAAAACACTGAATTAAGCCTGTCAATTTCTAGAATTTTTATTTTTTATTTTTTTAATGAGTAGATTGCAAAATGGAGATTGTGATAAGCTTTAAGAGAAAACTTTACAAAAAACCTTTTGGGATAAAATGAGGCTGATTTTCGGAAATACTTTACGTTTGTTTTATTGTGAGAGTTTCTTTAGTTTGGTGTTGATTTTTTTACAGTTTTATTGGAAACAATGGTTAATATTAAGAAAATCCGATTAATAGGTGAACTTTAAAAACGGAAATAAAACATGTTTTATTTTCTAAAATAACTAATAATAGGTATTGTGGATTTCTGTTTTCAATAATTTGCTGTAACATTTAGAAAATACAATGTGAATTTTATAGATAACACATAACATTTTGTATATTTAAGTTATTAATGCATTATTCAATATAGCTTCAAGTTACTTGACGTAGATGACATTAAGTGTGAAACCGCTATTTTTTGTTTAGCAAAAATATGTTAAGGATCTTGACATGTTTACTGAAATAAAATGACTAATAGCGCATTTTGTCATAAAAAATTTTGTGTTTATTGAAATAACTAAACTACTAATGGTGTTTTTTCT
The DNA here is from genome assembly GCA_932294275.1 of Chloroclysta siterata. Lineage (NCBI taxonomy): Eukaryota > Metazoa > Arthropoda > Insecta > Lepidoptera > Geometridae > Chloroclysta > Chloroclysta siterata. The sequence goes on from OW028598.1 coordinate 11,633,917, forward strand.
AATGCAGGTATGATCGAGGCTTATTAATAAAGTATATTATATGATTTTTTTCTATATTTAATGACATTTCTGGAACAAACTAATTAAAGTAGACCCAAAAACTTCAAACTCGATTTACTCAAAATGGCCTCTGAGCAGGTTAACATGTTATTGCTTATCAGCATCCAAATTAGGTGGGTAATAGGTACAGCGCAAAAAGAAAATAAAAAAATACATATAACACAAAATATATTATATTTACGTAAAATGATAAAATTGCATGTTTTGTTAAAAAGAAATAAATTAAATGTTTTATATTATGAGAATAAAGGGTTATAATTATAAGACCTATTTAAAAAAAACCATTACAGTTTTCACTGACTTGGCTGAATAAGTACCTCTCTGGTAATAAACCTCTTTAGTTCACCAATGTAAACAGAAGGTCAACCAAAGAGGTTTATTTTCCTAGGAATGTGAAAATAACGATTTTTTTATAATTTGACAGCTGTCAGTTGAAAACGATTCTCCTTAAGGCTGCAGTGTATTAACGTATATACTACCTCCATGGTTTTAACCTTCCAACCCGCTCCTCAGGCAACTTCAAACCTACTTTCCGAGTATGAGTAATGAAAAAATATAATCGTAGGTATATTTGGCAAAAGGTGAGCGTACACCGTTTAACGGACATACTAGGTAATAATTATTAAATAAACAGAAATTATCATTGTAGATACATAGTCGTAGGTACAACAAGATTTCCAAAATAACCAACACTTGTTTTTGGAAACCAGCCTCCTTTTGTTCAAACTTTTTTTTGCAGCAATAAAGAATTTAAAGAAGACCAGACACAAGTAGATCACATAAAAAGCACGTAGCAAAATAACGTAGGTACCTAGGTTAGATAACCGTAAGTTATGATCCAAAGAGGCTGAATAATTGCGCAAACGCCTCGCTAAGTGCATTGAATTCACTTAAATATGAAATTCAATTTCATGCCGGTTTTAACTTTCTTTAGGCTCTCTCATGACCAAATTATGCGACGTAACGTCCACACACTCGTGGTTAAAACCTGACGATTCTGCTGATTGAATAGGTATGTTCTTACAGCGGCAGGCACTTTAAAACAAATTGGAGAATATTTACAAGTAACAATGGTGTGTTTTTACCTAAGTTTCCATTCGAGTATGGTGTAATAACAATGCTTTATTCCACTGTATAAGTAGACAGTAATTCTGAGCATTTTGTATGCTCTCATACTTAGAACTCGTCATTCATACGGCGAGCGAAAGTCGCATTACATTTCGTTTGTGAAAATGCAGTATCATGGGATCGAATGAAGTTATCAATAGACAACTATGTAATTGTTGAAGAATATCGTTAAACTGAGGCAATGTGAGACAAGTGGGTATCTTTATGAGTACCTATTATTTATTTAATTTAATTATCAAACTGCATAAGTTATACACAAAAATGGAAACTAATAAGCTTATAAATTCACCGACTTTTAAAACTGAAATACAATTATATTTCATTGTTTTAAGTCCTTAAAAGTTATTATTGTAGAAGCAAAGTGTTATTTTAAGCTCTTTGTAAAGGGCTCGTCCGGGAAAGTACTACCACCACGCCTTTTTCTGCCGCCAAGCAGCGTTGCTGTGTTTCGGTTTGAAGAGTGTGGTTGCCGGTGTAATTACAGGCATATGAGGCTGAATATCTGTACGCCTCAAGTTGATGTATGCAGGTCAGTGCATCGTAGGGCACGTTCCTATCGTGCGTGACTTGCGAGGCAATGCTTTGTTATAGGTGATGGTTACCACTTTACATCAGGCGGGCCATATGCTTGTTCCATCATCTAGTTGTATAAAAAAAATGACAATATGTACTTACCTACTACTAGTCGGCAATCTAGGAAGCTCTAGCTACCTTTATCTAGAGAATCGTCTATCAGGACAAGATAAATATGTCACAAAACTTCGAAACGCTTTCCATTCAAGATTCCTCTGGTCTTTCAAATGTGTTTTTCCTATGCGACTTAGATCCGCTTTGACTTATTCCGAGGAACAGTCAGCGAGTTATGAAATAAGTAGGATCCGGCCTCATTCTACGCGCGTGGGTATTGAATAACGCGCACCTCCTCGCCCATTCTAATGACTGCTTGACGTACGTGCATGTTGTGCAACAAAATATAAGTTTCGGACAAAGGTCAATGGCGTAAGCGCGTGTGAAGTTCACGCGATCATCGGCGAGCTATTATCTGAGAACAAGCAGTAGCGATAGCGGTAGCACTAGCAGTTAAATGAGTCGTTGATTGCTTAATAAACAAATCTTACACAGGTCGAGTGAAGACTGGAATCTGTTGGAAAATCTATGTACTGCAACAATTTTGTTTTATAAGTGTCCAGAACGAAAAAAAAACAACATTTTGGGAAATTATACATTTTGCGCTTTCAACATTATGAGAATTCAACATTTTGTTCCTAAAGGAACGATAGCTGTGAGATTTGTTTATTTAACAAGCAACGACTAATTTTATTGCTATTGTCAGCTATGACTTCTGCTTGTTTTAAGATCATTAACCAACTGCTGCTGGCCGGATGCTTATAATCAAGGGCAGATCCAGGATTTTTTTCTGGGATGGGCACAAGGGTCGGTGGGGCAAAAAAATCGACAATAACTGTCAAAATTCGCAATTCCAGCCAGAAATAGACATGAGTTTCACTCATGTTCTTTCTGTTAAGTATTTTATAATATATTTTAACAACTCTGATAATTTGATTTGCTTCGAAGTATGTACTGTGATGGAATCTCAAAAATACCGTCAGAGGAAGGGGGGGGGGCCGTGCCCCCATGCCACCCCCTTAAATTCGACTGAGTAACGTCTAAAACCATATTTTTTTCATTTCACATGGAAAAATGATGGCCGGATTTCTACTTCAAGAGTGGTTGGAAAAAAAAACGACTTAAGAAGGTATTCTCGACAAAAAAATATTTAAATTAACCTTGGACTCAGCAGTTATCAGTCAAACGAACTTCTTCATTTAGTTTAGCGCTTACCTGCTAAGGCTAAAGGTAAGTCAAGGAAAATAACTTGACAAACAAATAATGTGCATTTATGCATTTGTTTCCATAGCAAACTTTCACTCTAATTACCAGTTCCATTGTGTTACTTCCAGACACAATTGCAATAACGATAATGCCTTGTAGTAAGCCTCTTATGTAAATCGAAACACCAATGTTGGCTAGAGCAGTGAGTGACTAACGTAGCCCGAATTCGTGTTCCGTTTCAAGAAAGTGACTCGGTATTGTTATGCAAAACGGATATGTGTGCAAAGCAGACATTTTTTACGTTCTTACTCAATATTTAGCACAGATTCGTATGAATAAGGCAAAAAGATATGGATTTTTAGAGAAATATTCAGGGTTCATTATTATGGAAATGCTAAAATTGGTTTCTTTATAAATTCAAATTCAATTTATTAATAATAACTGTACAATATTACGGACCGCGTCGAATGCGTTACCTTGCTAAGTTAATAGTACCTAGATTAGTAGCCAAGGCCTGTAAGGCATCAATTGCAGCCCGAGATATTTAGACGCACGAGCGCAGCGAGGGCGTCTATAGTTCGAGGGTGCAATTGGTGCTTACACCCGAGCTAACTATTCTGCTTTACATCTCGATTTTGAGGTAAGTAGAAAAAAACCGGCATTACAAGAATAAAACATTTTATTTGTTGAAATTTATAGTGAAATGAGAACAATTTTCAAATTTATTATTCCCGCCTTTTTTAATTAAAAAGAATCAAGTAAAGAACTTTTAATTTTTTTTAAAGATCGAAATTGTGCTTTGCCGTTCGATATTTAAAATTGATGACTATTATACTCGCACGAAGACAAGGCTGAATAGCAAAGCGACCTCTTTGGTCATTGGGCTGAATGCATGATGTCTATTGCCAGTATGATGGTTAGATGTAGGTACGGGAACTTTTTGAAAGAAAGAAGTGTTTTTTTTAATTACTTACCGCCCTAGGGCTTTTCTAGCTACATTATTACCCTAGAGCGCTAATTAGTCATCTACAAGCCCCATTTGGAGGTAATAAGAACCTACTTACCGAACATGAGAGATGTAAAACTATTAACAAATATTAAATGAGGTTGAATGGCAAAGGCAAATTCAAAGTCAATCATTTCACCGCAAACACATTGCTAAAGTCTTTAAAAAAAGTAATAAAAGTTTCTGGAAGATTAACATAAATCAATAAATGAATAAATCGCATATCAATACAACAAAGATAGAACGAAATACATAAGTCTGTGTGAAATAATTGAGACATTAGATAGGCACCTACTCTCACTCAATTTTCGTCACTACAACAATAGACGTCGCAACCTTGCATTATCTGTATGTCAAATCACCTCCGTATTAGAGCGTTCACCTTACTTAGGGAGCTTGTTATTGTTTTTTTACTTCGTTTTTTAGATGAATGAATTTCTAATACTAATGTATAAATATACGAAAATTACGATGGTGGGATGTTTGTGGCTCAATCACGAGTTAACCATTGGACCGATTTGGATGAAACTAGGAACAAATGTAGTTTTTAGCCTGGATTAAAATATAAGCTTATTTTTATCCCAATATATCAACGGGGTATAGAATATAAACGAACCCAAAAAAAGAAAACGCCTTACATATTGCTCCATTTTGAGCGAAGCTTGAACTATATGTATAAAATTAAACTAAATAATGATACTTTATTTTTAAAAAACGCCTTAATACATAGCAACATAAAGGTACTTACCTGGGTACTCTCCAAACACACAATTAATGCATGCTTTTACATATTATTTTCAATATTCCTAACAAATTACTTATTTCTAATTATCTTAATCTTAAATAAGTAGTTATAATAATAATAATAATAATAATAATAATAAAAATAAATTAATATTATATAATAATAATAAGTATGGCGCAAATGAATTCTCCTGGAAGGGGGCAGGACTTACAACACAAGTCGACATGACTTAGTGTAGGTTCTGTCGTATAAATTATAAAATGTATAAGCCATTACCATTTAAAAAACTGTTATACTGTGTATTATAATATAAGTGTGCTTAAATGAAATAAATAATTATCTTATCTTATCTTATCTTATTGATTATGTAATTAAGAAACCGAGGGCGGTGGTTAGTATTTATATAGATAGGTATGATGGTTATTATTTACTTACTGAAATATATGTGACAAAATATTTATTAATCAATAGAAAAATAAGGTGGGTCGCACGATTGGGATATCTTTTTACATTACATGTAGAAAAAGTTATAAATTGTGAACGTAAGAAAATACATAAACTTATAACAAAAAAGTCTTATCGTCCTTTTGTATTAGCTTCCTAAGTTTGTGGATCAAATAAATATATCCTCATTTTTTTTTCTTTCTTTCTTTTCTTACTTACGTGTACTGTTTATCTGTGCTATGATCGGCAGTTTAATTTATTCAGACGTGATAAGTTAACTACAGGATATGACGTAAGAAAATCTTCACTGGCTTCCGAACTAAGCTTCGCACGTGGTACGATGGAAACAGAAAGTAATACCACAGATAACTTGCCAAATTCGTGCACCTCGCTACACAATGGGCAATTTATACGATTTCACTCTTTCCGTAATTTCATAGTTTCAAGTGTTAAATGAAATTACTATATCTGGGGCTTTTGAAAATAAAACTTTTGCTATGGCCAAGACCAAGACATACGTCCAATCATACTTCCGTCAATCGGATGTAGGTTTCATATTCGCTAAACAATATTTTGTTAGCTTCCACTCGCGAATTTACTCGCTAAGCTCATTTATAATTCAAGGTCACGAACTTATTTAATTATTATAATTAGGCAATTAAAATTTTATTATTTACAATTTTAATAAACGTAGTGAACATTACAGAAAGTAGGAGCGAATATGATACATGAAATTCATGTTCATATTCAAAAGTGCTTGAAGGGATGCCAGAAATAAAAGATGTAATGCAAATTCTTTAGTATTTTTAAGAGTTACCACAAAGACTATCAGTATTCTGGAACAAAATAGTGCCATAATAAACATAAGAAATGTTCGTGCGCGTTGAAGTCTTTTCAATAGAAAAACGTTGAAGTATCATTCAAAAACGATAATTACAAAAGAATTATATATAATGAATATTACAATTAATTATTAGTAGAAAACTATTTATAAAATGTACAATCAGAACACGCATAAAACAGTTAAGCTATCTACAGATCCTTGCGACCGATCTAGAGATAACTCAACTTTTCTAAAATATTGTGAAATGTTTAAGTTGGGATCAGAAGAGGTTTAATTGAATCTGGGAAAAAAACGCAACCTCGCAACAATGCATGACTTTACCAAAAACACATGATAAGCTTTTGTCTTGCTCAATGAAATTTCCTGCGTAACTTCGACGTCCGGTCTCTACGTACGTCACCAGCATCAGCGTGTCGCAAGGATTACAAAACCCTCATCCTCGCCAAAAGCCGATCCGGGATAGAGGCCCGGATGATGCATGCAGTAGAACTTTCACGCGTATAAAACCACGATAGAGGCGGCGGCCGCGTCCAGTGAGCTATCAACTCTGCGCCGACGCACGGCGCTACCACCCCGCGCCGCGAAAACGAAAGTGACCTACGACTTCGACTTTACAACTGAAACATTATTCTGTGATCGAGGATCTGTGACGTGAACTGGAACAGTGATCGGTAGCCTGTGTTATCCTTGAACTGTTTCTTCTTGTGCCGTTGAAAACTCGCCTGCAAAGGTACAATGGATTTTGTGGTCTAGGATGGATTGGTGATTATGAATGTTTATTAGGAATTGGTTGAACTCATCGAAGCTTTATGATGGTTATATACAATACGTGTTATGTTAAGGATTATAAAATCCATTAGTTGAATGTATTGTGATGTGATTTTTTTCCATGTAGATTTTTCACTCATCAAACTAAAAATCTTCATAAAGCCTACTAGCTTCAAACGTCCACAAGCCGGTAAATTTATCGGTGCATTCATTACCTACGTATTTTTTTAATGACTGAATAAGGACGTAAATTTAAAAAAACCTTGTAAACATTCTTATAAAATAAAAGTAAACTCTCCGTGTGTGAATACCTATGCTGCAGCTTTCAAAAGTTTCATTAACGAAAAGCCATCATTTGATTATCTTTGAATTGTATACACTTGCAAGTTTGAAATCGTTTTTAGAATTATTATTCTCTTAATATGAGTAGGTATTTTGGTACTTGTATAGGTAGGAGCAATTCTACGTGTCCAATCGATAAATAGGCTAGTTAAGGAATGTGTTCACAGCCGAATGAACACGCCATAAAAACATCATGTAAATTCAATTACGCATTTAAATCGGTTATCTGCGAATACATTTGTTCAGGTGTAGAAAGTTGCATAATTTTACTTTCACTCGCGCCTGCCAGAATTATCACCCAATCGTGAAATATTCGAAACAGAATCTGCATGTTCGGGGGTTTTGTAGCGGCTGACTGTTTTTGGCGGTTTTCGTATGTTATGGAAACTTGTTCTTTAAATAGTAGTGGGTAAGGTCTACGACGACATGTGGTGTAGCCGGTACAAGGAAAGTAGGCCACGCGTCACACAGCTTGCATTTTATAGTGTAGGTACCGCAGCGGGGTTTCTCGTTTACGTTAATAGCTATGTGCATAATGTGAAATTGAAGTAAACGTGTTAAAATTACAATTAAAATAATCAAAAGAGCCGAATAATATTGGTAGATCGATTTATTCCTGATTCTTACAAAAAAGTAGGTACCTATTAGTTTGATGTTTAAACAAATACAGAAAGTACCTAAGCCTAGACTCTTTAGACAAAAATATTGATTTAATGGATAATTATGTAATACATGTAGTAAGAGTACCTAAAACTCATAGAATCAGGCACGGATCCAGCCCTCGAAAAAGGTTGTGGTCACAGCTACCCGGGAATGCGAATGCGATTCTGATATAAACTTGTTCATAATCAATATAGTGCATTCTGCATCATTAGACATGTTTACAATATATAATATGACGGTCTGACCAACATTTTGTACAGTGTTGTAGTTCCACGAGGACAAAGTCGTGGGGCGAACACTGTGTGAGACGTCACACGTCTATTAGGGCTATGGGCATGCCCATCGTGCCCACAACGGTGGATCCGAGCCTGTAAAGAATAGGTCACTTTAGGTACCTGGTCAGTGTAGGGAAATCTATAAGTGAAAACCTAGAGTAAAACCCGTTCAGAAGGTTCACCATTTACCGACAGACAGAGATAACAATGGCAGACTTTGCATTGTGATGAGGCACTTTACTTACTGATATCTAATTCAAAGACACTTCATATACGATATTTCAAAAATACTGAGTAAAAACCATCGCATTCCATATATTTTCTTACAAAATATACAAGACTGTCGTAACTCGAACTAACGAGTCGCAAAAGCTCAGTTATTTTTGCATTATCTATTCAAAACGGATACGAGGTAACATTAATGGCTACTCGCGTGTTGCGAAATTCGCAAACTGTAGATTTTCCATTCTATTGTTCAGATGCATTATTTTGTAAGCGTCACGCTAGCTACCGTCTTCAGGGATGTTGGCATTGCGCAATAAAAGCAACTAAAACACTTTATAACAGACGACAAAATGTGCAATTACGACAATAGCTTTTTGAGTTGGTAATTTTTTTTGAGGGAGTACAACGTTCTTGCTCAACTGTACCTTTAAAACATTACCTACCTACTTATAAAATATTAAGTACCTATCTAAGAAAATCTGACAAGAATCTATAGCAAGCTGTAGTAGCACAGGATATATTCATAGATGTTGATAGTGCTACGCGTGATGGCTACGGCATTTTTCTTGACTAGGTATAGTTTTGGGAGTTACTGTTCATTATTCTCAAAATAAAACATCGTGAGGAAACCAGTTAGTATGTTAACAGGGTTTGTAACCTGTCACGTCAATTTCAACCAGAAATAATAACTACAACAAAATGTGTACATTAAAATGCATTTGACTATCGCCTCAAGGATTATGAAGAGATATCTGAGGGGATGTTTAATGTGTTCGCGAAAGACAAAGCCTAGGTAGAGTATTAGAGCTCTTTGTGAAGGGCTCCGGGTTAGAACCATCCCAATTTCTGCTGCCAAGCAGGTTGCTGTGTTTGGGTGTTAAGGACATTACAGGCACATTTTATAGGCTTAACATCTGTATGCCTCAAGTTGATGGACACAGAGCACCATTTTAGGCACTTTCATATCGTGTGTGACTTACGAGCAATGCTTTTTTAAAGGTTATGGTTACCACTTAACATCTGTTTGTTCCTTCAGGAAGTTGTATAAAAAAAGCCTATTTCTTTCATCGAAGTGATTACTACCAAAAAACTACCGCAGCTCGGCTCGTTATTATCGATTAAGTCATGGACATTATTTTTGACTTTTACTGCTTTTCCCACAGCTCAAAAGTATTAAGTGACGATATATTTGTTTCCGATGATCACTTTCACTTGCCGATGTATAGGATCCATGTTTACGAGATGGGGCCCCAGGTAACGGAAACGGTGAAAGCGTTAATGAGCATGTCCACTGTCCAGTTTTAATTTCCGTCAAGACGACTTAAATTTTTGTTCTTTTGTATATTTGATGTGTAACTGATAATATTATTGACGTGTTTTTCATGATGATTTCATAAACATTTAATTATGGAAGCATCTTGAAAAAAACATGCTTAATATACATAGCATAGTGTTTTATAGCATTTTACATAGAAGAATTAGATATAATTTTTTACGGAAATAAAATTGCGGTATACAAAATGTAATCACTTGGACTATAAAACAAAAACACAGCAGAAAAACTTGTCTTAATCCAGATTTAGATCTTTCGAGTATGAGGATTGCCGTGTTGTTTGACTTGTTGTTTCCCATTTGTAAGGAAAATGTCATTATCGGCCATCATTTCTTTATATTTGTAGGGTTTCGTTGGAACTTAGAAAATAACCGCTCGGGTACGGTGCCTAATAACAGGGCATGTGAAAAGACTAACACGTGTTAAATGACGTTCAGATTAGCCATTGTGTCGTATTTAACAAGTGCTGTGCTTATCCCAAGATACCCACGGTATGCATCTTTATGTACAGGTGAAGAGAGAAGTCCATGAGGCTTGCACAAAATGAATAGAATCATGCATTGATTTATGCGCTTTCAGATAACGTATCATACATACCTAGCATTTATAACTGAGACTAGAGAAAATTATCCCATAGTAAAAGGGCAGCGAGATTAACCACGGTTTTAATAACGAAAATATGTATAATCCTATCAATAATAATATGAATGAGAAAGTACCTACAGATACTTATTTGAATACAGAGCGTAGGTCAGAAAATAAAAGGTAGCGGTTTTTATTTGGCAGGTACAAAAAAAAAACAAACCGCTTGCAATCAATGTAAATGAGTTATCAGTTCCATCGGTGACTGTACGAGCATGTCAGCTCGCAAGATGAAAGCGAGTCAGTGTGTCACAGGGGGCACTCCTCGCTCCTATCGCCCATCTCTAGTAAGGCTGGCTGCACATGGTTGTGGCCAGCCGGTGTGTGACAAGCCTAACATCTACCTTGCCCTGAGACAAACGTGCATCTGTGCGTAAGCGTTATTTAAAACGATATGAATGTAGTCTGCCTGCCGGCTGTCGTGTAGACTTGCTCAAATAAACTTATATTTGTACCTTGATGTTGTAGGTAATTAAGGTAACGTACTACCTAATATACCTAATCTACTACCTATCGTGGTGGTTTTAGAACCACGAAGACCACTTAGACTTTAAGTACTTATATTATAACTTTCTTATTGACCGTAGTTTTGTCGAATGCTTATGTCATTTCCATAGCCCACAAGCCATACAGCAGTATAAAAAATGCTGTAGAACTCTATTCGAGATAGGTTAAGAGTCTTTTTAAATTAATATAAAAGATTGGCAAGAGCCGATTAGAAAACTTTACGTAGACATTATAATCGTTTTCACTAGCTCCATATACACTAGCAATCAGGTATAAAGTTCTCTATGCCCGTTTATCTCTCTATAATAATATGAGCCTTGTACAATAGACCAAATGGACCATGATGACTCTCAAAAACGTTGACATTGTTCGGCGTGCTTATACGAGTGGGCAGTAGGTATTTGTTCAGTGGATCTCCACCCATCTTTCAATAGTGCCTAGAAGCTTTCGCTAACTTGAAATTTACGTCCTCAATATTGCCAGTTGCATTCCATTCCTACTGTTTATCTACATAGGTACCTTAGTCCTTTAGTTTATGTACCTTACCAGGGAGGAGATTTGTAAATAGGAGATATGGTCAACAGTCGGAATTGGCTAAATGTTTATTCAAAAATTAACAGACTTTTAGGTAATATGTTTCTTCTTATGTCTGGACATTGAACGCAAACTCACTAGAGATGGGTTTTTGAATACTTATCAAGGCTAAAAGTATTTTAAAATCATAAGGCCTAAATTTTTTTGTCACGGCTTTATAAAACACTAATCACTTCTACATTCGGAGTTCTGAAGACGTCAGGATGATTGAAATTCTTAGTATAAGTTCTATTTTAAAATCAGACCATTTACTGTTAATCTTTTTCTATTTAATCGCCACTGGTGATCGACGCTACTAAAGCCTTACATACACGCTTGCCAATAATGAAGTGTAGGCAGAGTTCTAATAGTGCTACGGTGTAGGTCTACATCAACCTACGATCTCGAAGAAAAAAGGTACGGATTGTCCGTTGCATTTTCGTGGTATTCATCTATTTTTATGACGATCCATTTCAAAATTCGTATATTTTATACAATGTATGTTTTCATACTAAACATACATACATGATACATGTTTTCTTACTCAAAAGTTTGTTTTACTAGTTTTCGTACATAAACAAACTTTTAAGGAGGAAAACTTGTATCGATCAAAATGAAATTTTTACTTAACTGTGTGCAATGTGCTTGCACACAAAATGGCGCTTTTTCGAAAATGAGTTTGGTGATTTGATATCTTTCAACATGTCGAAACGTGCGAGCGAGAGTCACATTAGCTCTTGTCTTCGCCTTAATGCTGAGTGCCCTGAGTATTTATCCAGTTTCGGCTTCTTTAGGGTGAAAGATAAGGTTTTAATTATTTTGCAAAGATAAGTGGAGTTTATTATGTTGTTTATTTGAAAGGTTTTTAACGCAAAATAAATACTGGTAAAGATTTTTTTAAGCTTGCTCTTTCGAAATCGGACAAGACCGAACTGACGGCGTGACTTGCGTTGCGAGGCAATACTTTGTTGGTTACCACTAAACACCAGGTGTGTCACCTGCATGATCCAATAAAAAAAACAATACAAGACAGAGAGGAACAAATTGTTAAGAGTCGAAAACATTAAGTGCAATAAACAGCCACGATGAAAGCTCTCAGATAAACAAGACAAATTAGTTGTGAATTTTACTATCAGAAAACAAAGTAATGAGAGTATTTATGCCTAGTCAAGAAAGTATTTTATTGTGTACTTGGACGCATTTACGTAAAAACCAGGTTGTAGCAGATTGTCAGCGCTTACTATTACGAATATCCCAATGTGAGAATTGGGTATAATATAGTAGTGATGTATAAATAGCACGCTCGTGGGTGCCTAGCAAAGTAATGGAACTTTTTATGTATATACTCGTATTCACCAAAAGTTTAAATGACCTAATGGCATAACAGTAATTTATTGCTTCGGAGGGTACGCTAGGTTTCGTCTAATCGTTTAGAGGTAGAGGTATTTGGACGACCTAATTACCACTTCACCAAAAGATTATCTGCACGATAAGTGGTAAACAGGTTTTTGTAAATGTTCCAGCCGCTCAACCAGCTTTATGTGTGTACGAGGTACGTGATCGCATCGCACGCAGCCAGTATTGTGAGGAACTAGGGCTTTTCTTTCGCCTGGGAAGTGAGTCACGGATCTAATAACGCTATTCAGAACGCATCACTGACTAGATAAATATAGTGAACAGCGTATTCTGTCAATGGTTTGGCCAAAGGTAGTTGACCTACCTATATCTACATCTAGTATACCTTGTTACTTAGATATCAAAAACCTTCTGGATGGCTGAATAGTTCAAGTAAAAGTAGTTTTCTCTTTTCTTGAAAAGTTTTGACTGAAATCTTTATTTTCTAATCAATCTGATACTAGGCTGACGTATTAGTTGTTCCTTTTGCTGACGAACCCATGGCGGAATGCGGTTATTCGTACGATGTGGTCAGGTGGCAGCTTTCCATACATTTTTTATCGATTCGGATTGCAGCCTCGGGGTATCGATTAAACTCTCGTTATAAACAATAATTATTTCAATCACAAATCAAAATGCGATCTTATATTTGCCGGCGAGAGTGATTTGGCGAATCGCAAAACATAGATCATAATTATGCATGAATCATGGGCAAATTCGAAACGATTTGGTGGCGCCGCTGTACCTAGTGGTTGTTTAGAACATCCTTGTTATAATTACTTAGTGGCTCTTTGGTTGTTTCAAACCGACGGCGGCGCCGGCGCCTAAACCGAATCGAGAGGCCCTGGTTTCGTAAACATGGGAACTTGATTGGCGTGTTGGAAGCGTTCTCGTCAGTGGCTCTAAGCTCTCATTGTTGAACATATACATGTTGTATGCATGCATTCATAATTATATACTAAGAACATATTAAAAAAGAGTGTTAATTCACTCACCTTGAAGCCTGGATGAGCACACACCGTTCGTTTTCGAGGAATTTCCTCCCGTGCACTATATAGGTAATGTTGTGGAATGCTCTCTCAGTTGAGGTTTTCTTTAGAAACTTCGGCATGGGGTTATTCAAAGAGAGACTTTTAAAATGTATAAGGGGTCGGCAATGCGCGAGTGTTGCATCTGGTGTTGCAAGCGTCATACGGTAGCCGCACCAGGTACGTTTGATTGCTTACCTAGTAGTTTAAAAAAACAACGGTCGTGTATAGATAAATACTACGAATAAGTATAGTTTTCAAAGGTAAGTATGTACCTATAAAATTTGGACAGGTCGATTTTTATTCTGAGCATTAGGTATTTCATTTTTTTCTAAAGTGTAGTAAATAAAGTTGCATAACAAACTGTCACATTACATGAACACAATCATTATGTGTTCGAAACCGGTCGTGCAACAATGAGTTTTTCTGTTCAAAAATGTATGTGCACAATGCTAGTACTCTCAAACGATGAAGGAAAACATCGTGAGGAAACCGGCAGGTCGTAGAACCTAAAAAGTTCTATAACATGTGTCAAGTTCTCGAAAGGAGCCTCTTGAGGCGCACTTAAAATCCTTTCACCACACTGTTTCGAAAGAAATTAGTGACACGACAAGACAGAGATTACAGGCATAATTTAATTTTGCACATAAATAACCCACGTAATGCCCTAACACGTATTATTCATGTAATGAGCATGAGGAGGTGTAGTAGGTACCTGTAGTGCCATTAGAAAGTGGTTCATATCTCATCTGCGATTCTGCGCAATGTAATATTATAAACGAGGCTCGCCGCGCCCGCATGCCTGTAACGAGCCTCGATAGAGCCCCTATAAACTTCGCCGGCAGGGAAACTCAGTTGATTTCACTTTTATTTAGTTGCCTTTTAGAATTGGACCCTAGAGATTTACAGGTACACACAAAACATCATAGTTTTAAGTAAGGTCAAGGAGTCTGCATTGAGTCAGATTGATAATCATAAAGGATAGGTTATCAATCGAGTCTTAGGTACTAAATCCATTTTGAAGTATAAATTCTCGTAGAAAACCCATCCTCCTATCAAAAGATGTATCTCTAGTCAAGAGTTGAATATATACAAGGTGTTCCAATATTTGTGTTTAAAAACTTCGCGTTCACAGTGTTGGTTCCTTAGAACAAGTTATGCATATTTATGGGTATTTTAGCCCCCTGAAGTTTTTAAACACAAGTATTGGAACACCTTGTATATCTAATGGAAAACGGCGGAATTGCGGCCCCACGGCTAACTTCATGCATCCTAGATGCGCCGACCATACCTACTGTACATGAAGTTTTCACTTTGTTAAAACATGAATAAGTACATTCATCTCATTAAATTGCTTTGGTGATCTAACTATTGTTTCAACCGTTACAAAGAAGAAACCGAAAGCATACATTTAAGTTAAAAAAAGCACTTGGATATTAAGTATGTATTTTTATGAATTATCTTAACGAACAAGAGAAAGTATATCAAATTATTGTGCTCCAATTATGATGTGCTGCCTGTTACGCCAATGAACGTCAGGCGTAGGTCTGCGGTAGAATTTTGACGCATGCTTATAAAGGCTAGCCCGCACAAAACGCCATGCGGCGGCGGCGCGGCACTGCCATGTGGCTCCTAACCGGTGCCACAGTAAGGTCCACATAAATATTCATGGTATCATGACAGAGAGTGCGCTCTGGTGCTGCTTCCCTCCCACAGTGCAGTCCGTACCTGGAAGAAGTTCCGCAGATTTGAATATTTCGTTTTTTTATACAACTAGCTGATGAAACAAGCAGATGGCCCACCTGATGTTAAGTGGTAACCATCACCTATAACAAAGCATTGCCTCGTAAGTCACGCACAATAGGAACGTGCCCTACGATGCACTGCCCTGCGTCCATCAACTT
Organism: Chloroclysta siterata; assembly: GCA_932294275.1. Taxonomy (NCBI): domain Eukaryota; kingdom Metazoa; phylum Arthropoda; class Insecta; order Lepidoptera; family Geometridae; genus Chloroclysta; species Chloroclysta siterata. The sequence continues at coordinate 11,649,632 of OW028598.1, forward strand.
GAGGCATACAGATGTTAAACCTCATGTGCCTGTAATTACACCGGCAACCACACTCTTCAAACCGAAACACAGCGTTGCTGCTTGGCGGCAGAAAAAAGCGTGGTGGTAGTACTTCCCCGGACGAGCCACACACAAAGAGCTCTACTACTCTTAAAATGTGCAGGTAGACGAAAAGATAAACAGTATCGTTACCGCATAAGGCATTGAAATCATTGCGGCGCGGCGGGCCGTGATTGACGTCGCCGCAACGCATCGTGTCGTGTGGCCCGGCGCTTAGAGGTCTTATCATTTCCAACCTAGTAGGTTCAGTACAATGGACAGTCCACACCGACAGGCCGAGATTGGGAACGGATGCCCTGACATCGCCATCAGATATGATCATACTTTAAAGTTATTCGTCAGCTCAATCGAGCATCATACCAAGGTAAGCTATTGCAATAACCGCCCATGAGAGCTTCCATACATATTGGCTTGCTAGCGCCGTTTTTTATATTGGACGTATTTTATTTTATAATCGAAAAAAAAGCTTGAGCACTAATTTATGACAGTCTTTCAATTGTGAATCGTCAAGACAAGACAAATTAAGGCACATAATGACTTTTCAGCTGAATTTCTGCTTGAGGTCAACCCAAATACCATTATAGCAGTTTGAGAAATCTGTAACAATTTGAAAATAATGAAACATAAAAAAACAACTTTTTTGTTAAACAATAAATAATTTCTGATTTCTGAAAAAAAAAAAAAACAACAACAACCTTCAGTTTTTGAAAAATTTCATTATTATTTTCGTAGATTTAATATTCCGTCAATTATCTTTGTAGAATGGTTAGTTTGGTAAGCTATTAAAACTTAAACCGATCACTTACAATATTTCTTGTCAAAACATGAGCGATATAACCAGTCGGACGGTTTAAGGGCTTGTCGACCGAACTAGTGCATTATTTATTATGGCGGCGATTTCTCGCAGCGCGTCCAATGATTTCACCACTTTCATCTTGTATTTACGAGTATGTTCAAGCCACATCCATCCTTCTTCACAGTGCAAATAATAGTATTATCGTACACAACATCCACTCTTCGTATCCACCTAAAAAGTTAAATAGTTTAACATTAGGTCATCTGCACGTTCTATCACTTTTTATGTAACAAAAAAGGCCTCTATTATACATAGATGACTAGCGGCTTGTCCCGGCTTCGCACGGGTGGTATTTTTTTTTTTTTAGATTTTCGGATAAACCGCTAGCTAGACCGATAGAGCCTTTGATAGCGCGTTAGCGCCGCTGCCGTAGGCTGGTCGGAGTTCCGCCACACCGACCAGCTTAAATTTGCGCAGGGCAGCTTAAATTTTTCTGTTACTATATTTTAAATTCGTAATATCTTTTGAATGGAATATTAAATCGGTGAAAAAAATCAAGAAGTAATCTACAGGTATTAAAACAGTCTTGAATACAAAATGATTTATTTGAGTAAGGATCTATCAACTTTTAAAGTTTTTTGTAGATATTGATATGTTCTATAATATTGTTCAACATTTATGTATTCTATCGTCAATAGTTTCCGCAGCGCATGCGATGAAACACATTTTATGCCCAATTTCAGGGATTATGTGGCATTCTAATAGTGAAAGAATTTTTGAAATCGGACCAGTAGTTTTTGAGCCTATTCTTTACATACAAAAATACAAATTGTTCCTCTTTATAATATTAGCGCAGATTATTATTATTGTAGATTTATACGAGGGTCAGTTTAGTGGTACAGTACTTACGGTATAAAGATAAAATTAGATTTTTTAAGATAAGTGAATTTTTATTTTTAACAAAAAATATACAGATTTACAGTTAGGTCTTATTCTAAAGACTCGTAAAAAAATATTATTATTTGGCGGACAAGCTATAGATGAGTACTTCTTCGAGGCGCGTAGAGAGGAGATTTTAGTACTTACCCGCGATACAATTGCAATTGCATAATTCAAATGTTTCAAAAAGGCGCAACCGTTTTGAAACATTACTCAAGACGATAAAGCTCCTTTTTATTACATTGAGAGATCATTTAAGTGACACAAGCGTACGTGGTACATACTAGGTACACATTCTCTCAGCCACATACGACATAAACAGCTCCAGTGAAACTGGAAAAACTAACTGATTTATACGAGTGAAAATTCAATTTACATTTACATGAACCACTAGATCGCATGATTCGGCGGCGTGTGAATGAGCGAGCTTTCGCTTTGCAATTCTAAACGAAATACTTAAATTTTTATCTATTCTCAACTGTTATGATTTAGCAAGATCATCTAGTGTTCTTCTAGGCTTGGTTGCGTGGAACTGGTACCTAGATTATGTGAATCTAGGTACCAGTTCCACGCAACCAAGCCTAGAAGAACACTAGATGATCTTTCTCATCGTACCATATAATCCTTGTGATTCAATTGAACAATAACTTTTGATTTTGACTTTGACTTTGAAACTTATTTAATCACGAAAACCTCCCAAAAAGGTAACAAAAGGTAACGGGAGAGATGACGTCACATCTCGGGCACATGACGTCGCATCAAACAATCTACGTTTTACGTCATCTCGCATAATGACATAAGTAAGACATTTAGTCGAATGATGATGACTTAGACTCCATGGATGATGAGCATCGCCCTTTCTTAGTTAAACCTTTATATTCAAATGTATCGCATTGTATAAGAAGCAGTTTTGAATGTCAAAATGCTTTTGACTATTTTGACATAGTGTGTTGTAATCGTAAAGGTACTTCTGCTGGTCACACCCCCTAGGTATTCTGTGGTAACTTTCACTTTCTTTTTTCTGTCACTTCCAGACAGGGAAGGCAGGCTTATCGCGAAATAGCTCATTGTCTGTACCCACTGTAGCACAACACAGCTAGCTTGCAAGGACGGTTTCACTAGCGACAACAATGACATAGATAACTCGCAAAATCATCGTGACATCATGAAGGAAGACAATAGTAAAGTTGATAATTTTATTCTGTAGTAACGCCAATTTGCTTGCCAATACCGAAACTGTGTTATAAACAATGCTACATTACTTATCACTCTTTCCAATGCTTTAACTTATAAGTATGACAAACACGTAGTATGATGTAGTGGTGACATTATTTTAATGTAGGTTATTAGTGCCACTAAAATAATCATTCAGTTTACCAAAAAAGAAGGAGTATGCTATCATTTGTTTCATAATGTTTGATGGTGGCGCCCTCTCCACTGAACAAATATTATGTTGGCATACAAACATATTGTAATTATATTTTTTGAACTAGAGGGTACTAAATCGTGAGTAATATAAAATAATTAACTTTGACCCGCTGCGCTGTTTGTGTCATAATGGATCGTGCGTACCTTAAAGTTATGTGATTAATTAAATAATATCACCTCAGTAAGTGCTATTGTTTAGTTTAGAATAAAGTCGCTAGAAGTGCGGGTTCGATTCCTGTGGTGAGATAAATACAGTGTAGTATATAGTACACCAGCATAAGAGTTAACAAATGTAATAAACAAACTTTAATTCACGGTTTTATTGTTTCAGGTTTTCATGATAATCGAGACTTATGACACCAAGATAAATCTTTTGTAAGTATTCAAAGAACCCTTATACACTTAAACAGTAAGGTACCTTACCCACTGATAGATTAATAAAGGGGATACAAATTAAAATGACCGAAAGAAAATATTTGTGGAGTAGATGTCATACGAAAACACGGTCTTCTATTATATAAACTTAATGTAAGGTAAATTGTAAACTGGTAAGATTCACACTTGGCCACTAGTTACAATATCAACCCTATTTTTTCATTCTAAAGTTTTATTATTCTAAAATATTTTAATTTGGTCGATATATCATTACATTTTTTAATAGATCAATCTTCATAATCTCATTTATATACCATTATTAGGTTGGCTGGTAGAAAATGCTTGAGCACCTGTTGTACTTTCACTATAAGTTTCGTTCAATAAATAATAAATAAATAAACATAATCTAAGTAAAGTTTTCTCACATAAACTAATCAGCATCACGATGCTAGCTTTCTTTTTAATTATAGAGAAAATAATTTCACGTCGTCATCCGTACAACAATTTCATTCTTACGCAATGTTAACGCATTTCGGATGTAGTTACGCAACATGTGCTCGTTAAGTGAAACGGAGGCATTATTTCATTACTCGATCATTTCTCGCCGAAATATGTGTTTACTTTCTCTATCTGAAGAGTACTGGCGGTCTAGTGGTAGCGGCTCCGCCTTCCGAACTAAAACTGGTGGTGCATCAATGAGTTTTACTGTTCAAAAATGTATGTGCACAGTGCCAATACTCTCAAACGGTGAACAGGGGCGTAACTTTGTGGACAAGGGCCCCGGTGCATAGAGAAAGAATCGGTCATACAGAAAGAATTTTGTGAGCTTAAGGTTTTCTAGCTTCGGGAGCTGGGTGACCCTTTCTTTTCAGAGCTTAGGCTAGAGGGCCCCCTGAGCTCCGGAGCCCTGGTGCACTGCACCACCTGGCCCTATTATAGCTACGCCACTCCTCACGAAACCGGCATGCTGTAGTACCTAAAAGTTCTAAAACATGTGGCAAGTGCTCGAAAGGAGACTCTTTGAGGCGTACCTGGCTAAAATATATGAAAAAGCTGTTTTATTTTTCGCGTTCGAGTGTTAGATAGATAAGATAAGATAAGATAATGTTTATTTCCAAGAAAAAAGAAGAAAATATGCACAGTATTACATTTTCTTATGTCTAATGATGTTGGTTCCTTAGAAAAAGTTATTCATATTGATGGGTACTTTAGCCCCCTGAAGTTTTAAGTACAAGTATTGGAACACCTTGTATATATGTTTTGTAATATTATTGTGGATAGCAATATGATAAACAGAGTTTAAACTTATTTCAGTATAGTTACAGGTAAGGCCTAATAAATATTAAATATTTTGTATCTGATTAACCTAAAATTCTATTAATACATCAATCATATATTATATCTTAGTGTATTCTCTATATCGATGAATTAGTGTAACCACTAAAAACCCAAAAAAATATACCTACTATGTTTATACTCATTGTGATATTACGTAATTTGAAAGCCCCAAAATGTCAACGATCTTAGGGCTCGTACACAAAACTGCGATGCGACGTCGCATCGCAAAAATCTGCGAGCTCGTTGTGGACTTTCCCGTGGAAGTTCCTGCGATGCGACGTCATATCGCATCGCATCGCAGTTTTGTGTACAAGCCCTTACTGAAGGATCGCCGTATTTCATTCAACTTTTTACGAGATGCGTAATTTATTACCACATCATTTTGATCGATGCTGTTCGTTTATTGCTCAAATACGTGGGATTATTTCATCAATCATTCTACAGTATTAACATAACGAAAGTTTAAAAACCTTTTGGCATTCCTTCGGATTTACTGACCGTAAAGAGATTTAGATGATTTTAATGCTCATAAGTCACACACGAATCATTTTCTATTAATAAATTTAGATTTTATAGTAATTCAAAGTAGATAGGTAGGTAAAGGTAAACACACAAAAAATAGTACCCGACAAGCATAACTCCATGACTCTATTGGGCTACAACTAAAATTAGTAGTACCTACATACGAAAACTATATAGAATTTGAGTGAAAGCGGTTCCCAGATCAGATCAGAAACACCGACTCATTGTCCTTAAATATCATCAGCATTGTGATTTCGTCATAAAGGCGCGATGACCTGATGTCAGGGTTGTCACACAAGACGATCAATTTATATTGATGTATTTGAAAATCTTACACTATTAGCATTACTTACTGTTTAGGACAAAACCGGTGAGCAACATTTGGCATTACCATTAGAGCTAGAGCTTTTGTAGATGTCTTCTACTGATATAGCTTTCATATACAAGGTGTTCCATAAGTTGTGTATATAAACTTCAGGGGGATAAAGTACCCATCAATATGAACAACTTTTTCTAAGGAACCAACACTGTGAACGAGAAAAAAAAACAGCTGTTTTATCCAAAAGTTCAATACCTACCAGGCTAAAATGTATGAAACAGCTGTTTATTTTTTCGCGTTCACAGTGTTGGTTCCTTAGAAAAAGTTGTTCATATTGATGGGTACTTTAGCCCCCTGAAGTTTATATACACGACTTATGGAACACCTTGTATAATATAGATATCGTGCGTGACTTACGAGGCAATGCTTTGTTATAGGTGATGGTTACCACTTAACATCAGGTGGGCCATCTTCTTGTTCCAACAGCTGGTCGTATAAAAAAAAAAAAAAAAAAAGATACTAGACATGAGTCCGATATATCAAAACGTAACTTATATCGGATATGGGTTATATCATACCATATCGATATTCATATCAACATATCCGATATCATAAAAACTATTCAAAACCTCAGCTGTTACTAAAGACACGAACAAAACGAAAACTTCACCAACCAAACGATATGAATCAAACACACCAATTGATATTCGCTACCTTCCTTTCTAAGTATGAATTGTTTTACTGGTAAAAAAGAGATGAAGCGAATATGACGTAACAATAGCCAAATAGTTTGCGTTTGTCGTTTCGTTGTTAGTTTGCCATAGCTAAAAATCATGTTAACGTTTGCAACCCCTACGACTGATATCGATATCAGAAAACCGTTTTCTATATCGATATGCAAACTGTATATCGGTTAGATAACCGTTTGCGGGAAAAAACGAAAACGCCCATATCTAATACCTCTAGATACTTTCTTACAGATAGTTTTTATTACAGCGTATAGTATTCTCTGAGTGAAAGTTACTTTTCCAGGATTTTTGTTTGGTACCTACCTACATCATTTCGGGGTTGATAATCATCACCTTTAAACCCGAAACCTGCATTAACGTGGGAATTTCTCAGTTAATAGCTTGTGGCAACCCTAATGTCCCTGGTCAGCGCATCAATTACCTCACCTCACGGTTGCGCAACCGGGACGTTGGCCTCGTCCTTGGCCCGTAAACGCGACTTTCTCTTCCGCCAGGCCATTCGTCTTTCTAAGGGCTCTGGCGTGTGAAGATTTCGAGATAACAATGCTAGCGTTTATTATAAACTTTTTATACATTTTATGTGGCAGTCCAGAGCGCATTTTATCTGAAGGTAGAGTGACACATTTAATTATCCTGATATGGAATTGCTTTATGTGGTGACTGCGTGTGACAGTTTTATGATAGTTTTAATGTGTAGCTATACCGGGAGCTTACTGATAAACATTGTACCAATGGTTGTAAGTAGGTACTAAATAACTTTCTAGATAAGCACACACTCAAGAACCTCAAAAAAAAAACGGAGCTCTCGTAAAAATAGGTTCTATGTTTTGCCTCTTAACTTGTTCTCGTCCTAGGTCAGGAGCGTTGGAAGTAGAGTTGGAGTAGATTGTTTTTGACTACTGGAAATTTATGTCTGCATCTAGGCAATTAGGTAAGTACCTACCTACTATCTTTATTTAGATAATGAGTGAGTTGCTGGTGCGCCTGAACTCAATACATGCTTTTGTTTTACTGACACGAATCCATATAAAAAAGTAAAGTGAGAAATGTTCTTCATTTATCTTTACGTTAGAACACTAATGATGTTTGAAAAGCTATAGATATGGCATATCGTAGTAGGTATTTAAAACGCATGGGTAAGATATGGAAATAAACGTTGTTGAAAACAATGAACGAACGAAATATTTCAGGAACTGTGTTCATTCGCAAGAGCATCCTACTATTTGTATATCTTCATCAAAAAATTGATCGATATTAGACCTTCATGGTAAGCGAGATATAAGAAGATCACAGACCTTTATTTTGCCTGTGAAGGAGAAAAATTCTGGTTAGTAAAACTCAAAAAAGTATTGCATAAATCAGCTCAATTTTGCTCAAAAATTTTGAACAATCCACAGAAAATATGGGCAATGAATAACTGGAATTTATAATCTACTTTTGTTGCTGAACGTGCTACTGATAATGACGAATAAAAAGTTGCAGTACTTCTTGTCATACCTTTTATCAGCCTTTTGGGTTTTCGCTGGTCAAAGACGACCACAGCAAGCCATGTACAAATCGAAAAGCGCACTAGATTTAATCCTCAGGTCTGAAAATAGTCGGATAAAAAAGTTGATCCAAATACTAAACCGCAATTGGCGGTTACCTGATCTCAGGTATCCACTGTCGGGAAAAGTGCACTCCAATGAGGTTTCTCCGCAGTTCCGGTTCGCGAGAATGCAATGGAAATCATTTTATCAATAAAACAACATGTAAATGTAAATATTGTGGTTCGCAGCGCATTGAGAAGGGACAAAAACTCACTAAAACTTGAGGCTAGATTTACGAATTGAATAATAAAGGGGAAAAAGGAAAGGTCATTGTTTTTCTGAGACAGGGCCTGTTCGTCGCACCTGTCATATAGGAAAATACTCTTTCACTTATACACTTTTAGGTTGTTCCTCTTCTTTCGATATTTCTTACGTTTTCCCCATCAAAAATGTAGTTCCACGTATGTGCTCTATGTATGTGCGAAAAATAAACGTAGCACATTTGAAGTTTGGGACATAACAGCTTCCATTGAAAAGAAAAATGCGTAAGCATAAATTAATGATCCTAAGCTCACAAGCGGTGCAAGCGGTATACCGCTTGTATAATGGATCGCTTGTTCGCGCTGTTGGACAGATTCTGGATTGGACAGATTCGTAATTCGGCAGATTCTGTACTCGACAGATTCTGGATTGGACAGATTCGTAATTCGGCAGATTCGCTACTCGACAGAAGTACAGGTGTAAATAAAATAGCAAGTGTAACGAAAATATTTTATTTACTTTTATGGATTACTAGTGGCTTCCCGCGGCTTCGCACGCGTTGAATTGGTGAGCCGTGATTGAGCCACAAACATCCAAACATCGTAACTTTCGCATTGATTGTATATTATTAGGGTAGGATTTTAAATACCTACGTAGGTATAAGAAATACCTATAGGTGTACATTACCCATAATAGGTAGGTAGGTATAGGTACTGAGTTTAGCACAAATATGACAAATATAACAAACAACACGGAAAGCATGTACTTATTTGTTCCTAGTTTCTACCCCAAAAACAAACGAAACGAAACATCTTCACGACTTTGATCCCCAGGCACGGTAGATACCCTCAGATCTCTTCGTGCCAACTCTGACATCCCTTTGCACAATTATTAAGGGTAGTTTTAAAAAACTTAAAATGCCTATCCTAATTTTTAGCTTTGAAGTACATCTACTTCAAGTTTCAAGTTTGTAGATTCAAGGAATACAACTTTTCATACCAACGTTTTCAACCCTTTTTACACCCTTAGGGGTTGAATTTCCAAAAATCCCTTCTTAGTACACCTCTACGCCATAAGACCTATGTACTCTTCAAATTTCAAGTCTCTAGGACCAGCGGTCAAAAAACTCCCATACAAACTTTTCCATCCCTTTGCACACTTATTAAGGGTAGTTTTAAAAAACTAAAAATGCATTTCGTTTTGATTTGCCTTGAAGTATATGTACTCCAAGTTTCAAGTTTGTAGGTTCAAGGAATAAAAAAATTCATACAAACGTTTTCATCCCTTTTTACACCCTTAGGGGTTGAATTTCCAAAAATTCCTTCTTAGTACACCTCTACGCCATAAGACCTAAGTACTCCTCAAATTTCAAGTCTCTAGGACCAGCGGTTTAGGCTGTGCGTTGTCTATATGTCAGTCAGTCAGTCAGTCAGTCAGTCAGTCAGTCAGGACTTTGATTCTTATAGTATTAGAGATGTTCAGAAAAATTGTTCGACTTGATGCCCACAGCTTCATTCTACCATCGTACTGCTCGCCATAGGCAAAAAGTTCATCCACACACATTCAGGTGGGCCATACGCTTGTTCGCTTAAAAAAAGCAACTGCCTAAAGTTCTTAGTTTGGTGTTTCTCTCTCTGAGAATCGTGTCTACCAATAATAATACAAACCGGATATTTAAATTGGCAACTAAGCGTATAAAACATCAAAAAATAAATAAGATTTAAATGTTGATACAGTTTAACTATTTGTACTACTATTTAACTATTTGGTTCCACATTCAAAGACAGAAAATGCTAGGAATCAGGCTTTCATTAAAGGGAAGCAAATAAACCTTAGCACGTCAGTATTGAGGCGACACCGGAGGCACATTTAGCAGCAGGTTCGTCAGGCAATTAAGGCGATTTTCTCGGAAATCCAGGGCAATTTCTTCGAGATGCGGAAGGCCGGATTTGCATGCCAACGGCTGACATTGGGTTAATTTACGGCGCGGTCAAGTTCGATAGATCACGTAACAGACCAGAGTGATTTATGCTGTCACAAATAACTGGTTGATTTTGTTTGTCCTACTACCAAGTTGTGATTTTTTTTTCGTACACAAAATTTAGGTACTAAAAAGGAAAAAGATTTGTGATTTTTTTTTCGTACATTTAGTAACTAAATGATTTAGTACCTATATGAAATGCTGCAATGTTGCACCACCACAAAATAATAAATTGCCCATTGTGTCGGATGTGTCGTTACTTAGGAGGAGAGGCAACTGAAGTCAGACGGCCACTGAATAAATAATAGTACTACAGTGCGGCTTAGAATCTCCTGTATATAAGATATCATAAATAACAATAATATTAAAAAAGACCTATTTAATGATACCCTATAATTCGTTTTTTTTTCTAATTAATCATGTCGGCGTACCCGATATTACCCTAGTAAATTTCGGGATGAGACGAAGTCTGCGACAAATCGTTTTAAGTAAGGACATACTGAATTACTGACGTCGGACTTCGGATCCCTAGAAGCTAGTATATTGTGTAGTAGGTATATTGTGAGTGATGTAACTAAGTGGGTATACATTTTCGAATGTTGTTACATAATCAACAAATTGTCATTGTGCTTCTGTTACAAACAAACTAAGTATCTGTTACCAAATTGATAAATAATCGTTACATAACAATGGATAATTGTATCGAGACGCAGCGTGGGCAGCGAACAGAATTGACACAATCGCACGCCGCCAACGAAAGTTACCGGATTTCGTACACCTTCCAATGCCAAGTGCGGCGAAGAAAGCGAGCCCAGCATCTCCGACGAATCACCTAAAATACCACCGTCTCGCTCTCCATACGTCAGAGACCACGAGAAGGAAGGAGAACCCGCGTGCTTAAAAGAGAAAGTGGGCCACATTACGTTCCTCCTCGGTATCATTCCTACGGACATTGAACGAAAACGTCAACACTGAGGATCTGGGAGAAACGTGAACGTACTAGGCTATACTGGAGTTTGAGCGTTCGCGCTATTACATTTGAGTAGAATTTTGATTGTTCGAGTGGGGCTTGGTATGGTTTGCTCATTCATGGTGGTACTGAGGCGCTGAATTTGGAGAGCAACGAACTGTAGAACGGTGAAAGTGTTGTGGCGTAACCTTGAGACCACGTTGCACTTCATCCAATCGCCTAACCATACGTCACAATGTGTCCGGCATTCGACGGTGTAACCTAAACCTACATCCATGTCTTATCTCACCTATATTGACCATAGGTTAATGTCTAGTTACTTACTTGATTTGAGCTCAAAAAAGTTACTGCTTTACGCAAATATGTTCTGCTTATAGGTTTACCAACACATTGAGAATTAAAATGTTTAACGTTCAAAAGTTTTTCTAAAGAACGATGGCTAAACTGGCTGTGCCGAAAATATTTTATGCACAATGTTTTGCCAATTTCAAAAGTAGGTAAGTCGATGTTTTGGCGTGAAAACAAGTGTGAAATTTTACCGCAACCGAAGTATGTGACGAGCACAGACCACTAATCGAGGCAAGAATTTAGCGTAAAGAGATCAAGCTACACTATTGCCAATCGATTTTAGTTTTAGAATTCAATGATACGAATCCGAGAAATTGATTTGCATAGCATTTTCGTGTCAGCGAATCTTTTTTACATTAATAGATTAAACGACGAAAATGTTGAAGTTTTTCTAACAGACATACTAACATACATAATATTTCGGTTGTTAATTTTGGAAGACACTACGGGTTTGAAGGCGTGCCGATGATTGAAAATAAATAATTGTGTACGCATGAAGCTGAAAGTCAAATCGCTGCAAAGCTCCGGTTGTTTTCTATTGTACTCTGTTTCTTCTTTACAACAATCTGCAGAGGATCATTGACCCATACCTGAGTGAAAACTCCACAATTAACAATAAAAGCGACAACGCGTTTTTCATTAGAAACGAAAGCTAGTAAAACAAATTCAATGGCTCGTACGCTCTCAGATTAATGCACGGCACTTACATCGAAGCGATGCACATTGCAAATTATGCCTTTACTTGGAGACGCTTCAATAGAGTCGGATTATTTTCCGTTTTTACGTTTGCGCGAGAGAAATCTGCTATCTTTTATCGAATCGGCCATACTTATTGTACTTTACAACTTAACATTTGTTAATTTATTCCCAACAGTTAACAAACTGTTCGACAGGAATACCAAACAAATTCGCTTTCTACAGTCAAAAGAATAGAAATTGAGATAATCTTTTCCTCTCATTCATTATTCTAGTAAAAGTGTGTATAAACCAGCCAATTAAAAGTCATAGAGCTCGCGCATCGTTAATCAGAGTCAGAGCCGAAAGACACTTAGCAATTTGTCTGGAGATAATGAATGCACAATGAAACGCATTTGATGAATGACTTGAATTGTTTTGAATGTTCTAATTAGTAAACTAAGCACCACTCAACGAGTGTCACACCCATACAATGTATAAAACAGCATCACACGCAAGGTTTACGCGCGTGAGTTGAACATTTTCAGATAGGCATATTGATCATTCCAATAATGCTAACTATTACTAAGGTATTTTTTGTTTGTTTGGTTCTGATGTGGTTTTGACACATGTGTCAAGTGCTCGAAGGAAGCCTCTTCAAGGCGCTTTAAAATCGAGCACACTGTTTTGAAAGAACTGTAACACGACATTATGAAGAATGCTATGTAGGTTTGTAAGACCAATTTTTAGGTATGTATGTTCTAATATTTTTCGGCTATTGTGCATGGTTGTAGCAGTTGCTAGCGGAAACAATGGAAGACAAACTATAGCAATGTTATGATACAGATAAAGCGACCATCTCCCGCGCGTAATTGCTTTACGTGACTTGGCGGCTTTCTCGAGCGGCGCACGCTCCGGTGCTACGAGACAAGACCGATTTTTAACACTAAACTATAATAACTTTATTAATAATTTAACAGCCAAGCAAGGATCAATCTAAATAGAAAAGTACGGCTAAAGTTGGGGCATGTTGCTAAATATGATGTTTGGATGAGCTTCTGACTATCCCCCTAATCAATTATGAAAGTTTTACAATATTTTTTTAAGAATGCCCCGTTTTTTTAAGAATTTTATTAAACTTGCCAATTTGATTTTGCACGTAGAATGAATATCAATTCACATCCTTACCTTACCTAGACCCGAATAGGCAAGGCCAAAACAAATTTTACTTTTTTAACTTTAGGTACCTTTAGTCTCCCTCAATATTTTACTTATTTTTATATAAAGAAAACATGATAGACCAAACTCGTGCTTTCACGGTACCTCACCCAGAAGGCTTTAAAACAGATATGTATTTCGACATAATGTCCCATGTAATGCGGCGACAGATGGCACACGTTACGGTAGTAACTAGTTTCAAATGTAATAATAACGGTACATGAATTTGTTCAAGTTTTACACCTTCTGGAATTGCATAGACTACAAGTTCTATGAAAAAGATCACCAAGGTTTTCCTAATATGCTTGTACTACATCTACTTCATAAAAAAAATCTCGTTGAATCTTACGAGCAAAACAATGCTGCAGCCTGCTATATTCGCTTACAAATTTTACAACTGTACCCGAAATCGGAGTTTATTTTTAATTTTTGGTATTTGGTTTTCCGTACAGCGAGCCTGGGTTTTGCATAGTCCGATAGACGCGCTTATCGAGTCCGAGTAATACCACAAAATCCGGCCCGACGATACAGACAAAAAAACAACAGTCAGACTTCAGGTACAGTTATCAAAATTGTTGGGTCGCTAATAATATAATTGATGTATAAATAGTGTGCCATGCTTATCGCGATAGATTCAGATTCAGAGTGATCGTCCAATCAATCAAGGCTGGTTATTCGTATTACGGATGATTACATACCAGATGTAACGCTCATTATACTCACTTGGTGTTAATTATAACAAAAAGGCGATCGCAAAGTGGTGGGTACAATATATTGCTTGAATTAACTTGCAAAGCAGTGGTGGACAGAAATCGAAAGTTCGTAACTTGCCAGTCACGATAGATGTTTTTTGTCGATCATCTCGTGTGAAACCCGAATGTTTTTTACCCGTGAAGATTGTCCCACAAAAAACCATTTAATATACCTGTACCTGTAGATATATGTACCTGTTTCTTGACTACTTATAGACAATGGATTGTGATCAAACGCATCAGCGACACGCTGAAGCGGTCTTGACGTAGTTTGCTCGTCGTTCCTGACCGCGCGCGGATCAATTATTTAAAAACAAGTCTAGGCGACCACAGTAGCCAGTAAAATGAGACGTTGCTTGTTTATTAAAGACATTTCCTGATAGAGGGTTCTCGATTGACGAGATCTTTAGCCGGAAAATCGATGTACTAAAAATAAATCGCTTTTGACAGCACGACTACAAGTAATTCAAACAGCAATAGTGATCAACTAAGCAACGTCACCAATAGGATAAATCATCTGAACGCGAGTCATAGTGCTCTGGAGTTCTTGTTGAACCTGTAGGTCCCAGATCTCAGGTCTCAAATCTCTTAGTGCCAAGTACCAACTTAAAATTCTTTGAGGATGTCTAATCATTTTTTTATTGATTCATTTATAATTGCAGTGATTTATATCCCAACCTACCTATCGACAATGAATCTCAATTAAGTCTTGATAGAGAGAAAACTCTTTCAAAGGCCACAAGAAAATTTAAAAAATTAAAAACAAAAAAATTCAACCAGTCTTGCCTGTGTTTCAATCGTCACGCTTCATTACCAGTCTACGATTTACAATACTAACACAATAATATTCAATTAATTTTCTTCGTGATTGAAACTTCGAACTTGATTACGACCAAAATAATTCACTCGCAAAACTAATGTTGTGTCGTGTCCAATTTTCATGGCGTATAATTACTAGAACATGAAATAGAGTAACTTTCTCTAAGGTTAGACATTGATCAATGATAATTAAATTGGATAGTATAATACTTCCATGGATAATACACTGGCACTATGCGCGACAGATGAAAATTTTGACAGATCAATTAAACAGTTTAAAAAGTAGGCGCGCAAATAATAAAAAGCCGCTCCAGGGCATGACCGGACTTAAAAGATTGATGATCTAGAAATTAATATCGCATTATGTTGCCCTGTCAAATCGACCTCATTTTCATTGTTACATCAAACAAAACAAGAGCTTTCCCATTTGGACAAGGTACCAACATGTTGTACAGTTCTTAAAGTACAGCTGTTATAAATAATTTAAAAAAACCTCACGGTTGTAATCTTCAGTCTCGATAGGCATCTCTACCAATATATTGACATTCAGGATTCAGAGTATCTTACATCTGTGCTTTAGTAATATGTATTTGTTTTATTATTTCATCCTGCATCGTCCCACTGCAGGGCAAAGGCCTCCCTACCCCTTCCACTCTTAATGGTCTTGGGCTTTGTATGTTCGATTTATTCCCAATAAAAAAAAACCTTTATTTATGAAGGATTTCAAACGGTTATTAAATTAACCTATTATAATCATAACCTATTTCAGTGAACTACGAACTCTACGAAGTGCTACGAACCGTAGACGGCTACGGAAAGCGTAGACCAGTTATTAGGAACTTTTGTTTTTAGTGATGTAACATTATCATTTATAGTGCATGTATAATTTATGTTTCACCTAGATTGAACGGGTCTGCTTCGGAAGATAACGTACTAATCAATTACCTTAAAAACACTTAATATTAACACATCAGGACTCATTTTCTGACATTTTGGGAAGCAACATAGCTTTTTCATTTTATTTGTTTTTCTAGTGTTATTTTGAGTTGTGTTGTGTAATTTCGGTGGTATTTTAACCAACATTACTTGAGGTCTTAGCACAAGGTGTAAACATTTGGAATGAAAGTGTAATATGTGATATCCTGATTTGACCGAAAATGTTTCCAATGTTTTGAAGAAAACCGCCACCATTATCTTCAAAACAAATGACGGCCGACTTGACTATAGACTGACTTGACAAAAAAGTATTTATTCAATACAAATCACTTGACACTGGCAAGATTGTCTGTCGAATGACAGACAGGAGCCATAAACGGAGAGAAGAAGAAGAAGAAGAGAATAAGAAGAACCTAGAAGAATACATCAGTATACAGATCTATACAGATACCTAGTCAGGCATGAATGAATGAATGAATAAAAATGCTTTATTGCACACCTTACAAACGAACAAATAGGAAAGAAATAATAACAACTATATGTACAATAGGCGGTCATATCGCTAAAACGCGATCTCTTCCAGACAACCTTTAGATGGATAGGAGCCTATATATAAGATGGTTGGTTAAGGTAATCCAGACCTAATTTTATACTACCATGTCATCAAACGAAAGGACCCACCCAGACCCACCTGTTGGTATGTACTTACCGTGGCCTATGGACGCTTACTCTGTTTCTCTATTGCGCGTTGCCGAGTACACAGTAATTTAGTCTCATTGGCCCAGTAATTTCAATCCACAATAACCCTTTCAAAGTCTCATCATGTGTTATTCTTGTTAACAAAATTACGACAAGCGCCACAAATATTTCCTCCCAGCTTTAACAGGCAGATGTAACACTTTAAAGCATCAGATTTGATTGGGTGGCGGCCTACATTCACTGGTGTTTCTTGTCGGTGCTTAATTGACCACAGCAGCCACCTACAGTCTATTATTATAATAAAGCCACGGAATATAGAAAATAGAAAATCGCCTAGGGCCGCTTTCTTGGTAAACTAGTACCTAATCAGGTGGGTGTGGGTATAGTTGGAAAAGTCCAGCACAAAGTAAACGAAATACTGTGACAGAAACTCGAGCATTTTCAGGATTTTAGTCTTGGTCCAGCGGTGCCTTCATCAGAGATCATTTTATATGAAAAAAGAAGATGCTAGATCGATTTTTAAAGTATTTTGACGATTACTGATTGTATCTTTGTCTGTCGACTTTGAATCTTTGTTGAGAGCGTCACTGGACATCACTGAACCTTAAAGCTTAATACATGTTTGTGAACCTAGACACATAAAATAGTAGAAAAGTTAGAATGTCGCATATCTTATAGTCGCGTCCGTCGGTCACGCACGACACGCTACGTGCTTAACGCCTCCGCGGTCAGATTTACGAGATGTTCCCGGACTCAAGGTCGCATCTGTGACTTACGACCGTAGTTTGTAAAGGCTAGTGTAGTATTATATACCTACCTATTTATAAGATCTGCGACTTACGACCGTAGATTGCACATGCTAGTGTAGCATTACATTCTTACCAGTATAAAAAGGTCTTTTTTATGATATAATCTGAGGTGCCTCGAATTTTTCAGATATTTTTAGAGAGATTTGATCCTTATTTTGTTGACCCTATATTTTGCTTTCAAAAACCAAAATATCTTTTTTTTAAATCTTGAAAAGACAACCTTTATTCAGTATCCAAAAACATTTCGCTTTTTCATAGAAGCTTTCCGTCCACAACAATAAATACTATACGAAATGAAAACCACGATGACAAGACCATTATGCTCTTAAAATATGTATTGTTGGAAATATAGCGTTGCATTTAACGCCCGACAGTTATTCTCGGATCGACAGATGACTTTCAATGCTTTCTAACTAGCGATCGAATGTCTGGGGTGAAATCTGCGATGCTCGCACCCACTGCCAACCGGCCGCTCCGCTCACATAACTACGACACACTGTCTGAGGCAGTGATACATTTTAACGTTATAATTTCTGAACACTCTACGTAAATTGCAGCACATAACTCCTCAACATGCACAGGATGAGTATTGATCGTATTATGTGCGGGAAGTCGGATGGAGAGGCCTCAGAATCGTTCTTCTTGGAAATAGATAGGGGTCTATGTCCAAGAGTAGACTTCTTCAGGCTTACGATAATGCTGCTTAAAAACAGTCAAAAAGCCATTACACCTGAAAAGAAGAGAAGATATAACCTAAATAAAGCACGCAGCTATAATTTACCTGTTCACTTTCGTCTCAAAAATTCCTGAATAGCGATCCGGAAATGACGACGGTACAGAGTTCCACTTCTTGGTTATTTGCACTAGAAAAGTGGAGATAGTTTACTTTTAATTACCATGATTGAGTTACACTCGAAGTTAGCTGATCTAGATTTTGCCACGGCAGGTGTTGGTTGGGGCACTACGTCTGATAACTCTTCTCAACTACTACTGTGAGAGCGAGCAACTTACGATCTCACGTCTATCTACACTAATATTATAAAGAGAAAAGATTTGTATTTTTGTTGTTTTGTTGTTTTGTATGTAACGAATAGGCTCAAAAACTACTGGTCCGATTTCAAAAATTCTTTCACCATTAGAATGCTACATTATCCCCGAGTAACATAGGCTATATTATATTATCAAAAAAATCAGGGGTCCTTGCTAAAACTCCAATAATGTAACCCAAGGTGGAAAACAAAAACCTTACATCGCGTGCGCTGCGAAAACTATTAATGATAGAACAAAATAATGTACTACGATTTTGTAGAACACGTCATTATCTACAAAAAATGTCGCGACAGCATGTGTCTAACTATTATAGTTATGTCACAATAAGTGTTGTTTTATTATAAAAATTTAATTGAAATGCCGCCGCTAGAAAAGGCTCTTTATTTGCACCTTGGTATTAATCCTTATCCAAATAAATAATTTCATAATTAAGACGGTTTCAATACCTATAGATTACTTCTTAAATTTTTCAAATCGGACATGCCATTCAAAAGATATGACGAAATTAAAAATGTTAACGGGTCCACGGATCACGCACGGGGTGCACGATTTCACTCGCTCAAGGAGAAGGGCGCTGCATATGTATGAAATGAGTAGACGCGAGGCTCGAACCCATGGTCTAAGTTTATCCTAAAATGTTCAAAAAATTTATGACCACCCATGCGAAGCTGGGACAGGCCGCTAGTTAGGTATAAAATTGAGTGAAGTCCATTTATAAAATTGACTGCGTTAGATATGTAATTGAATATAACTTCAGGCGGCAGAGTGGTCAACGGGAAATTATATTTTTCCTGTTGCACTATGTTGTGCTGTAATTTATATCAAATAGAAAATAAAAATCTCCAGCACTGCTTGCTAGTTTTATGACAGCAACTAGCTGAAATTGTGTTGCCGTCCTGTATACGAACCTACTCAAAGTAAGCGAGACAGCCGGCACTTGCAATAAGCGATATTATGACCACAAAATTGATTTGGAACTGTCAGCTTAGAACTATTATTTTTCGGGAATAAACATCTATAAACATCCTAAAATTTATAGGGCCAGTTGGCCAGAATGAATTTGACACTGTCGTATTAGAAAAAACAAAAAAAGGTTGAAAATAAAATGGTAGAGATAAATCTGTTAACAGACAATGCGACCTTGCCGTAATAAGGTGAAGGCCGCGCGTGGTTTCCTCTCGACGCAACGGGAGCGACGCGCAGTGAAAGATGCAAAGCCAGTGCAGTTCCGTCCGGGCGCTGCACTCGGTCAGTGGGTCAGCCCCACTAGCACGCCATAAAAGAGGGGTCCCGTGAGGGGGGGATAGAGAGGGGGGGAAACGCTAGTGGCGGCAGTGTTGCCAGTTGCACGCCCGGGGTGTAGTGATGGCACAGTAGCGTGAGCGCAGCCCGCGCAGGGCCAAAACTAGTGATCTCCTGAACGTGTCTCCTTGTTGCAGGGCTTACTGACTGGACTGTGATCATGAAGAGGATAAGGTTGCTGGCGGCTGTGGCGGTGCTCCTTTTACAGGTTGGTAATTATTAATATTTAAATTCCTATTTTATTTTTTCTAGGTATCAATAGATTGTAGAATTAAAAGCTTACATAGCAAATTATGGTGTTCTTACGATTTGAGCTACAATTATTTCCGTTATATTAAAGGACAAGAACATTAAAAAAAGGAAGCATGAGGATAAATTAATTTAATATTCATTTACTGCTTAGTTTTTTTTTTTTTTTTAATTCTTTATAATATTCAATTTAAAAAAATAGGGTATTTTATAATTATTGTTGAATGCAAATAAGTACTATACGTACTAAGTAATAAAATACTTCGTAGATGCAAAAACATTGAGCTCAAAAATGTGAAAGGTCATTGTTATTGTAATATAAAGATAGTCGTAAAAGATAGTATAAAGGACTTTGATAAGCAGTAAACGTAAGCGATCATAAAACTGACAGAAGCCATTATTTCATGATTTATCGCCGCTTTTCCATCATCGAGGAAATTCTTCTATACGGTCAAGTGATACCGTTGGAGTGTTCAGTTGATATGATTATAACAGAGCAGATAACAGTCTCTCTTATAGCAGTTTCTTACTAGCTATCATATTTATGTTGCTACTACTTTTTGAAAATATTAGACACTCATTTATTTAAATGGATATACAAAATTTTAGATTTTGGATGCTTGTTTAGTCACGCCTGAAACTAGACCAATTGGTATGATGTTTGGAAAAGTATTTTAGCAAAATTTTTTTTTGGTACATCTGTTACTATTAATGTTTGGGAGGTCCGTAATCATGATCATTATTTAGCAAGCCCCGGGAACAACACATACTTTTATTGTGAAAGTTATCTTTTCTTTTTATGAATTTTAAGTCAAAGTCAAAGTCAAAAGGTATTTATTCAATAAAATCACAAGGGTCACTTTGAAACGTCTTAAAGCTAGGTGACTCCAGGTGCCAGTTCCACGCGACATATCAAACAAACATCAAACATTTGTTTTCACTCCTACTACATACTTAAAACTAATAGCTGAGATTTCAATTGAGATATAAAAATATAATTAGATTGCGTGGTCGATCTGGCTTTTGATTAGACATAAAACGATAGTATCATAAGAATAAGAAATTCTACACCTAAGATGTAGCACTATTTAGCCCCTAACTAAGAAATGCTTGTACTATGGGAACTAAATAGCTGATACACCCAGACAATGAACAAACATAAATGTTCATTACACAAATGTTTGTTCTCGAGGGGGATCGAACGCATGGCCTACAAAAGGCAGAGCTACTACTAACTTACCTGTAAGGGCCGTCAAATGTGCGATGATAATAGCTTTCAATTAGATTGATCTATCCTACTAGTATAATAAACGCGAAAGTTTGTAAGTATGGATGGATGGATGTTTGTTACTCTTTCACGTAAAAACTTTACGTGAAAGAGTAACAAACATCCATAGCTTATACATCAGAATAACACATAGGCTACAATCTATAAATATATTGTGTGACTAATCCTGCGCAGACGAAGTCGCGGGCACCAGCTTGTGTATTAATAATAAAAAGAAACACTATGGAACATTTCAGTAGCTTAAATAATATAATACCTACAACTCTCTACGTTGCGCAGCGGTAGTTTCAGATCTCAAGAACAGTATGAGACATTCCATTAATATTTTTTCACAACATTACTGATGCTTGATGGCGCGTAGAGCCGATCTCTAAAGGCGTGTGACGGAGCGTGGTGGCATACAGTGCGCGTGCGCTCCTCTCCTACATTATTCAGCTTTTTCCGCTCGCGATCTCGGCAAGTAGGCTAATGATTCCGTTAGCACATACACAAAACACCGGACCATTGGAAACTAACTGCATATTCTGATAGAGAAATCAATGTTTCAACTTGTTAATCTCGTATTAATCTAGCGATGGGTTTTGCATGCATTTTACGAAATATGATCAAAATAAAAACAACTTTTATTTAGTTCAATCACGAGGATTACTATGAAACATCTTATAAATTAGGTGAATCTATCGCAAGCTCCTCGCGACCAAAGCGCAGAAGAACAGGCAAGAAACTAATAGCATGGCTCCTAGCATTTTTTGTGTAATACTTCTTATATTATAGTACGTACTCAATTTTTTTGTTTATGTAATGAGTTGAAGCTAATTTAACCCCAAGCTTCTTCTGTCATCAGATGTTTTAAAGTAAGCTTTGGTGATCTCTCCACACAGCACTATCTAACCCCAAACTAAGCCAAAGCTTGTAATATGGGAACCAGATAGCTGATACTTTTTTTTGTAAATGCAAACCTATTTATATATAATAACACCCAGACAGAGAACAAACATCTATGTTCATCACACAAATGTTTGTTCTCGGTGGGGATCGAACCCACGGCCTACGGCGCAGAAGGCAGAGCTACTACCAACTGAGCTGTGAACGCGGTCTGTTTTTATTCAAGTATATACTTTTTAATATTATAGAATAATATTTTCTTTGATCCAACTATCGATATTATACTATTTAGTGTTACTAATTGTCTACGAGCTGATTTCACCATGCTCTGTTAGTTACTAATAAAGGATTAACAGGCCGTTAAACTAACCTTAGACGTCAAACGCGTACATTTTGACATATTTACGGCCCTTTAATCCTTTCCTAAGGCAGCATGGTGAAATCAGAGCTAAGGCTAGGACTTTTGTGATTTTCTAGATAAATCTAGACATGATTGCATCGCGCCGCTATCACAAAGTGTTCCATTCGCATATTGAGCTGAATCCCACACTTTCGATTAAGCGAATAGTTCAGTTGACTTTCTGAATAAGATTGACTAAAATTAATTTATTTCAATATGCTAATTGGCGGGTTGACATAGTAAATGAATTAGTGTTTTGTTATCCACGAGACTACCTGCCTCTCGGCTCTGCCAGTCGGTCTTTTTTCATTAAGACGAGCAAACTACTCAATTAAACTATCAAACTCTCGTGCCACAATCACTGCAATTCGTATAACTACTTTTACCTTATGACAAGTAAAAGTTAACACGGTCTCCATATTTAAATCGTTATATTATGCAAAGAACATAAAATTACATTACAGTCCGGAAAGCTATCAGAGTCGTTGACCGTTTAAGACGTCTTTTTCTACGGTTAAACACTTTCACTGATGGTCAAATTTCGCAGGTTCGGTCGGATTACGTAATCGTTACAAAACTACTTCATTTGCGAGTTAACTTTAAAACTTTGAATAGCCGGCTGCAGTTAGTGTTATAGAGGCAATTGAAAGTTACGGGCGTAAAGGCGAGGTTTGTT
The DNA here is from genome assembly GCA_932294275.1 of Chloroclysta siterata. Lineage (NCBI taxonomy): Eukaryota > Metazoa > Arthropoda > Insecta > Lepidoptera > Geometridae > Chloroclysta > Chloroclysta siterata. The sequence continues at coordinate 11,673,005 of OW028598.1, forward strand.
TGAACAGATAAGGATTTATACCAATCCGTTGTCTACTCTAGCAGCGGCAATGAGCTTGCAACCTGCCACGTATTGACCAACTACTATACCAACCAACTACTGTAAAATGGAGATGGTGCCAAATGTTACATTTAGACGTATAATCCTAAAATAATCTTCAGTTGGTACTTGGTAAGATATCTGAGAGAATATCTACCGTGCCTGGATTAAAGTTGTGAAGCTGTTTCTATATTTATTTCATTGGTGCTATGAGTACCATAACGATGGTTTAAATTATTACGATCTAAGATTTGGTGAACAAAGAATAGTGCCGCAATGAATCTTCATACTAAAGACATAAACGCGCTCGATACGCGTGTATTTTATTTTGCAATATTTAAAATTTTACTACCTGTTGGATTTTTTTGCTTCGATCATTTTTTTTGCTTTGTAATAAAATGTGGTACGAACGTCGTTAAGTTTTACTACAAATTAAAATTCATTCATTTCAACACTATTTTTATTTATTAGCCCGTATCGTCTTAATATATAATTTTTAAGTAGTAGAGCTCTTTGCGGCAATCGTCAGACGATCACCAGCATTTAGTCCATTCGAAAAAAAAAAAATTGTTCGGTAGCGCTGTAAGAATCGTCAGACGATCACCAGCATTTAGTCCATTCGAAAAAAAAAAGCTCTTTGCGAAGGGCTCGTCCGGGGAAGTACAGTACCACCACGCCTTTTTGCCGCCAAGCAGCGTTGCTGTGTTTCGGTTTGAAGAGTGTGGTTGCCGGTGTAATTACAGGCACATGAGGCTTAACATCTGTATGCCTCAAATTGATGGACGCAGGGCAGTGCATCGTAGGGCACGTTCCTATCGCGGGTGACTAGCGAGGCAATGCTTTGTTATAGGTGATGGTTACCACCACTTAGCATCAGGTGGGCCATATGCTTGCTCCATCAGCTAGTATAAACAAAAAAAAAACTTGGAATGCAACGCAGTCTCGCTAATTCATGTTAGAAAGCAATTGTTTTAAGAAAGTGTAAAATGCTTGATCACTTTCGACGAACAAATTCTAGTGTTCGCACTATTGTTGTCAATTATTTGGTAAAATCGATCTGCTGTACAGATTTCCGATTACCGATGGGTGCGCAATCGTCGCTCAGACCTTTCATTTCACGGTGTCTAGTAAATCTATTGATGAAGTTGTATCGGCGGAGACAATTAGTTAGGCTTGAATTTATTTTATTGACAGATCAACCTTTACAGTAGTGTTTACCACTGCGCTTTTTTCTGCCGCCAAGCAGTGTTGCTGGTTTTCGGTTTTAAGAGTTTGGTTGCCGGTGTAATTACAGGCACATGAGGCTTATCATCTGTATGCCTCAAGTTGATGGACGCAGGGCAGTGCATCGTAGGGCACGTGAGTGCCTTCTTTGTTTTAATCTTTTTAATCTTAGGTGATGGTTACCACTTAACATCAGGTGGGCCATCTACTTGTTCCATCAGCTAGTTGTATAAAAAAAAGTGTGAAAATATTTATTTCTAGGTACTTAAAACATTTATAAAACACACTTTGCTTTCCAATATCATTTTGCCACATCTTGGGCGAAACGGAAAGCACTGCTGTATAATGTTGATATACCTATATATCTAAGTAAATATGCAATAATAAAATGTATCCAAAGCATAGCTGGTAAATAATGTATTAAGTTCGCATCAGTACAGTCGCCTGAACTAAGATGGTATTATTCATACCGACTTAATATTTTTCAAAATTACGTGACAAGATGGCCTGGTGATCCAGTGCAGTTTAATAAATTTATTAAACAAGATCCAACTAAGTATTGTGAACAACTAATTGTGCTTGACCGTTAAAACCTTCAGAAATAGAATTGTACGTGCATACGTGTTCTGTATGACGCCAATAATATATAATCACATTCCTTTATCAACACGTGCTATTAGTGATTTAAATATATTTAAAAACACCCTTACTAAGTTATTAGTGAACAAAGTATACTATAAGGTTGATGACTTTCTAAATGACAAATTTACAACATGACATTAATTTTATATTTTTTCCCTAAATCTAATTAGTACCCACCTAACTTGACATTTAAATTCACTTATTTTTTTAATGTCACCGTGTTTTATTTTAATTTGTTTTATCTTAATTTAATTTTATTTTGCATGATTTTAATTTAAATTGTTTTTATTTTTTATCTGTGCCTGTTTATATGCTTTTAAGCTGGACTAGTGTGAATCAAACAAACCTCAACACCAAAATATGTACCTAGTTTCATAAACAATAAATATCTTTTATCTTTATACCTACCTTAGCGAAAGCAATAAAAACCCTATTGGAGAATCTTACGCAAACCATTAGAAAATCATAAACAACATCGACCTTGTTAGGATTCACAAGCATGCAGAAGCCGAAGCCAAACAAAAATCCGGTTTCGCACAATTCACGTTTATTTATCAACTTTCTTCCACATGTACCAAATTTTATTCAAAAGTGGGTGTGGAAGATCTTCGCTTACGTAACAAATCCTCTTTTCGGTTTGATAATTTCTTGAACTGAGTAGAAAGCCTTCGAGATGTGAGAACAAGCTTGTTTTGGCAATACTATGAAGCAATAATATTTGAACATCAAAGGTGAGATCCTTAATCCGCATTCAAAGACATACGTGCGAATTTTACATTTCTTGGAAAGAGCGTTTTACTTGCCTAAGGTAATATTTATTAAGATTTTAGTATCTTTGCGCATCAAACCATCATGCATTATAAGTGGAAGCGTGTTATAAACTCCGTTTGAACACAAACTTTGGCCACTTTTAACTCACAACTTTGGGTTGACATGGAAAAATCACGTAACAAGCGATAACTCGGATGGTTGTAAAATTGGGGTGTAAGCGGATAGGTAGGTACAGCTAAGCCGGATACTTTCACCTGCCGGCGCCGGCGTCGCCGGATGCACCTGTCGTTTCGCGCTCTTGCGTATGCGCAACCCACCAAACAAATTTCTCACAATGTAACGTACACGAGACCGTGAAACTTTTCAGAAATGGAATTCCATTAAAAATTATAGCAGTTGCGTACATCGTGCTTCCAGTTGAGGTTGGTTGGCGAAGCGGCAACCAACACTCACATGGGTAATGATGTCCACTGATGTTGCTACATGTGAACTGCCAAAGAAAACTGTAGTTGTCAGCGTTGCATGTTTATAGGTCCGGTGTTTTCTTCCGCAACTGACAATCTCGATCAGTGGGTAATTTCTAACCGGTTTAGAAAACGCGAGCGGTACGCACTGGTTCCACCGGGTGTAGGGTGCTGCTATTCTTATATACGCACTGGTGGCACACCTGTCTCGCCGGCTCTCGCCCCATATACTTCACATGTAGACTCCTAATACAGAGCGCCCAGTTCTGCCTCGGAATTCGCAGTCAATTAAGATATTAGCTGGGCGACATAAAATAGATTTCTACACTTTCCGTTAGATTCTTGGTAGCAACATGAGGCTGTTAGGAAAAATGTCGTTAATGACATTAATAGTAGCAACAGTTCAAGGTTGATTTTTCCTGAATAAATAGCCTCAACTTCTTTCAAAATATGTACCTACGCTACCTAGGTAACAGAGTTTGAAAACGTTATAAGTAATTACTTCGCCTCCGGACAGCAATAACGAATCGTGAAAGCATTTGTGGAACTCATCTAAACTGTATGATTGCGCTGATTAATATTATAATTGGTCGCGCGAGGCATCCATCAGTGTAGAAAGTCGGAAAGCGTATTCGCGAGATGGCGGCGAGCGGCGAGGTTGCTCGCGTGGCGCAGAGTATCTAGACTGAGACATTACGCGGAACACGAGATGTGGGAAATATGGAAGACCAGTCACTTTTAATGCGATTCAATGCTAATATTTTGCTGCAAATTAGGTTTACCCAAGTTCTATGATAAACTAGTTTTTGCTTGCTAGCTTGTCCACATGATTTCATTTCCGCAAAATTTAATGTGCCATATGACCAGTTTGAAATTGTAAGCTCTATTTTGTAAGTTATTGCAAATTTCATCGATCTCATGCAGTTATATAAATAGATAAATTTATCGGTCATTAATCGTTAAATTGTAACAACAGAATCAGATAGACAGTATAACTTTGGACAATTGAAGAAGATAACTAATGTTTTTTTTCTCTTTCCAGGATGCAACATGCGAACCTCCCCAAGACTCGGCATCGTTACCCCTGGAGCACCGCGCGGGCGGCGGCTACGGCCCCCCGCTGCAGCCGGCGCACACTGACGACCCCTGGCCTCTCGCCACTCCCGACAGCCCCAAGATCAAACACCTACAAGTGCAGTGCGAGAAGACTCACATGCGAGTCAACATCGAGTTTGATAGACCTTTCTATGGAATGATCTTCTCTAAAGGATTCTATAGCGATCCGCACTGCATGCATCTCAAACCAGGCACTGGCCATCTCAGTGCAACGTTCGAGATCTTCCTCAACAGCTGCGGAATGTCCAGCTCCGCCAATCACAACGTTGCCACCTACGGCAGCCCCACGCCTAGCGGGTCTTATGTCGAGAACACGATCATCGTCCAGTACGACCCTTACGTCCAGGAGGTATGGGATCAGGCGAGAAAGCTGAGATGCACGTGGTACGACTTCTACGAGAAAGCAGTCACTTTCAGACCTTTCCAAGTGGATATGTTACATGCCGTCACGGCGAACTTTCTCGGCGACAACTTGCAGTGCTGGATGCAGATCCAGGTCGGCAAGGGACCCTGGGCCTCCGAAGTGTCGGGTATAGTCAAAATCGGTCAAACGATGACGATGGTGCTAGCGATCAAAGACGACGAAAACAAATTTGACATGTTGGTCAGGAATTGCGTAGCTCATGACGGCAAACGAGCACCCATACAACTAGTCGATCAATACGGATGCGTGGTCAGACCCAAGATTATGAGCAAGTTCCAAAAAATTAAGAATTTCGGTCCTTCAGCTTCCGTTGTGTCATTTGCATACTTCCAAGCGTTCAAGTTCCCTGACTCCATGAACGTGCACTTCCAGTGTGTGATTCAAGTGTGCAGATACAACTGTCCGGAACCCAAATGCGGCGGCCTCGGCGCCGACTATGGCGTACCCCTTCTGGGTGGCAATTCACTAGGTGCAGGAGAATACGGGCTACCTAACTCACCTCATTCAGAGTATGGTCCACCACCACCCGCGGCACATGGCGAGTACGGAGTTCCCCCGGCGTTCCCTGACCCTCGACATCCGGCAGACGCCACGGGATCATTCTCCGAGAAACGCGACGATGCCGTGCCACCACCGCAGGCGCAAGTCTCCTCCACTCCCAACGCACCGAGTCCATCATCGCCCGCTCCGGCTCACGAAGACGACGAGGTCAACCTCCCTCCTCCGCCTCCACCCGGTCGTCGAGGCGTCTACAACACCGTCAAGAGAAAAGACGACGGACACATGAACCTAGTCACTCTGGGCGGACGGCCACGCTCCGTCGAAGGCCTGCCCGAGAGCCTGGTCGGCGCCAGACGACGACGAGAAACGTCGCGGATCTACAAGCGAGACACACAAGAGATGACCGACGTGAACACGAGCCGCACCATCCAGGTGGTGGCGCCGGGAGATGTAAACTTCGCGCTAAACAACGCGTCGGGTAATGAGACCGTCGTGATCCAATCCCCAGGCAGCGACCCCGAGACCATCTGCATGTCGGTGCCGTCGTTTGTGGCGGGTCTGGTGATGCTACTGCTTGTGCTGGTGGTGGCCTCGCTGGTGGCCGCCTTCCTGTTCGTGCGCGTGCGTGCGCTGGACCGCAAGGGCGCGCACGGCGCCGCCGCCTACTACGAGACGGACTACGTCAAGCACACCAACTAGAGTATAGGGAACGAGTGCGGCGCGCACACGCCGCATACACTCATCTCGGATCCAAAGAGCGTGCGCGCTTCGGCCCCGGCCGGACGGCGAGTCGGCTGTCGCGGTCGCGATCGAAGCCCGCTGGTGATGAAACAGCTATTTATTTTAGTGAGCGTGATGTATGTGAATGTTCGACTGTTTTGTAAATTATTTTATTCGTGTGAAAAGCACCCTGCAAGCCTTTTAGTCGATACGTCTGTTGTAATTTTGTAAAGAGTCGTAAGTAAGAAATAGTCCTAAGGTATGTACCAATTAAATGTGTCGTGTGAGAAACGTTATACATTTGTTTTACTAGCGACTTTGGTGTCTTCGTTAGATACTTAGAACCAACTGTAGTTAATTTTTAATATTTTATAGAGACCTATTTAGACGTTAATACCTACGGACTGCTTAGGATGGCAAAAGTGTGAGAAAATCGCGATGAGGCAGGTGTTCAATGAATTCATTGTTATTGTGTTCATTAGTAATGAATTCATAATAAAGATCCCACGTGTCACTTAAAAATCAATCCAATGTCTCACTCTTTCTTAGAGCTTAGCCTTATTTTGAGATCTTTTAATAAAGTACACTGCCAAAAAAAGTTAGACATATAATGCATCTACAAATTATCTGGCAAAATAATGGAATACATCAATAAACTAAGCAAGAGCTCACTCTTACCTAATCATGATAGTGTCGAGAGTTGGTTGCAAAGTTAGAATCTGTTTCTCCTGAACATAATCATATTTTTATCCAAACAATTTGCTATAAAACTAAATTATCACCTCCAATGCAAAGTTTTCTTGCTACAGACTCTTTCGGTCTCCTTTTCTCGGCTGCCCGGCGAAGTCACTAAGTTCATAACGGATGGAAACTCTTCTCTGGTGGGACTCTTGTACAACACTTTCAACCTCTTGTCGTTTTTGGTGCCGATAATATCAATTAGTTCCTAAAAAAGGAGACGCGATGTAGTTTTCAGCGACAAGTTAAGGAGGGTTAACAAACACTCAAGTTATGGCTGGTTTATGTAAGTTTAATCTACTCTACTTTGCAAGATTCATACGGGATAGACCACAAACTAGCTATTTACTGCAAAACGTTGTTAAATTAAAAGCATTTTAAAAGATACAACACTAACCTTATCAAAAAGTATAGATGGCTCTACTTCCGACTGCCTCTGACAATGGATCTCCTGCTTCTTGTTTTTCAAAGGGCTTAGATTAGTTGTCGCAAAACATCTCCAGAACTGGGGACCATTTGGCTGCGTCAATGGATTTGGGTTTCGTTGTGGCAATGGTATTAAGGGGTTTATCCGATTTTCTTCAAATTTATCTCGAGAAGGCGGAGCAATGGAAGAATCTACCTTCCTTTTTTCTAGAGTTTGATGAAGTTGTTGAGGGGCAGATTTAGTATTTGGCCTATTCTCTCGACTTCGATGTCGTTGTGTTATATCTGAAACCGGTGCGATGGGAACAGTATCCTTTTTTCTGCGCTTTCGTGGACTTTGATTTCGACTAGTTTTGGATGGAACTGCAACTGAGTCTACATCCATTGGTTCCAGGCTTTCACGAGTTTTTCTAAGAGATTCCGTATTTTGCCCTTTCATTGGACTTTGGATTTTTAGGGGAGCATAATATGCTGTTATTTTCGATGTTTTTTCTGAAGTTCTACGTTGTGCAGGGTGTACGGCGTTTTTGGAAAAACCTGATTCCGGATTCATTAGATTTATGATGTGTTGGTTTCGTTGGGTTTTATTAATATTCGACGAAATTTGTTCTGCGCGTGTTCTCTTCATAGGGCTTAGATGGTGTGGATAGGATTTTGTTATGGAAGGAATTTCTGTTTGAGTATATTTATTGCGTGTTTTCGCTTTACTACGAGGCACTGGGGATAGTAACTGAAAAGAAGAGAATCGCACTAAAATAATCGTAGGTAATTCTTAAAAAAAGAGAGGCATGAAGTTGATGTTTGATTAAATGCATATATCCAGCAGTGGACTTCTACATATAGGCTGCTGATGATGATAGAGCAGATAGAAACAGATCGAACAAAAAAAATCGCAAACCAAATGAAACCATTTGCTCAAACTACAGTGTTTCAGTTGCCCGATCAGAAACGGAATTTCACAACATAATGCCGATGTCCTACGAAAGAAAGAGTTCTACTTACACAGCTTTCTTTTCTCGACTGTATTATTGTAGCGGTCTGTATCCTTCGCCTTTGAGTCCGAGGAGATGCTTGAGACAGCAGGCTATAGGTCCGGCACAGACGAGGCACGCGCCAGTTGCCGGTCGGAGACAGTGGTGGCTGAGTCTTTCTACGGGACCGTCTTCGCCGAGGCGACTTACTATTACTATTTTTATTCTGAAAGTGTTAAAGGCTAAAATATGGCTAATTAATAAAAATAGACTTAAATAAATATAGAAAATAGACTACGCACATCTATAGGTATAGATAGTAGGTATTATTACCTACAGTAGTTAGTAATTCTGCGTGACAGGTGACAGGCCCATCGCCGCTGCTAGAATACTTCGTAGTTCACTCACTTTGTTCAATTGATGCTGTGTTTCGGTTTAAAGAGTGTGGTTGCCGGTGAAATTACAGGCACATGAGGCTTAACATCTGTATGCCTCAAGTTGATAGACGCAGGGAGGTGTATCGTAGGGGACGTTTCTATCGTGCGTGACTTACCAGGCAATGCCTTGTTACAGGTGATGGTTACCACTTAACATCAGGTGGGCCATCAGGTTGCTCCAATAGCAAGTGGATAAAAAAAACTTTCTTTCACCCTGCCGTTTGGCCATTATTCTGAAGTCCTCACTTCTAAGGTGCGATCTTTTTACATGACGCGAGCTAGTGTAGAACGCCCTCCGGCAAGGTGGGGCGACGATCTGCGAAAGGCTGGCAAATACTGGATGAGAAGAGCCGAAGACCGGGCTCAGTGGCGCGTCTTAGGAGAGACCTACCTCCAGTAGTGACTGGCATAGGTTAATGATGATGAGGTTAATGATGATGAGTTTGTATATGCTATAGGTACCTACTGCATACCTGAGACGTCGAGTGGGGAAGAGTCGGAGGCGGCGGAAGGCGCGGCGCTGGCAGCCTGGGACACTGCACTCTCGATGCTGTGTGCTGCGTTGAACAGCAGCCGGCAGAGCTCACATACGTTTGCTGAAGCCGCTGCAAGACGATCAATGTGATGCTCAAATATACTGAACCCACTGAGAGGTCGGTAGGTAAATGTGGAATATCCCGCTTCTTAGGTACTGTCCTCATCATAGGTGATAATAGCTCTAGCATTTGTGTGATGAATATGTATAGGGTAACTATTTATTAATCTGTGGTATAGGTAGATATCTATGTGTTGTGTCTGAGTTTTATATTGTATACGAGTAGGAACCTACCTAAGTATGTATTTACAAAAAAATAAGTAGGTACCTATCAGTATCAGATATCTTGTTCCCATAGCCCACGGACATGATGACAGTGGCTGTGTATTTTCAAACCCTACTTTTATTTTCATTCTTCTAAAGTGACTGGCTGTCTAGTTCTCTATTGTCTAATGTGTACGGTGTATGATGGTAAGGTGATGTGTAGATGTCAGAGCAGTAGCCCGTACATCGGAGGCAGCACCTGGGTCGAGGTGAGAGCAGCCGGACGTAGCGGGAGACCCGAAGTCGCCACTCGCCGTCGCAGCGTTCGTGTCTACGTGCAACTTTATCTTGTTGCGAACTAGGTGCGGCTTTATATCTTCGAACCATACATCGCATAGCTGGAAGTAAACAAAATAGGTACCTACTTAGAGGAGAGAGTAAGTATTTAGAGAAGGGGAGGAATAAACGCTAGATACAAAGCACTAATAACTTTATTGCTAATCTTTAAAAGTATGGTCGCGTTGAACTGGCTTAGATTCAAATATTTATGATGAAAAATCCTTGATTTTATTTTATAAAACTATCTTTGAATAAAATAGGATAACCATAAAAGTACCTAAAATTTCAGGCGACCGACGTTTTAAGTTCGCTTTCGCTTCGTTGAAAGTTAATAGGTGTGGCTGGTGCCTTAATTAAGATATATACCTACCTACTAAGCGATACTAAAACAAGCGCACACTTACACCAACTAAGGCATTCTCCAAATCGTAGCGTATATTTTTGGGTATCATGTAATTGCTTCTGCTTCTTTGAATCTGTTTGGGTTGGCTCTGATGGGGAGCACTCGGAGCCGAGTCGCCTGACGCCTTGACCATAGAGCGGTTCTTCGAGACAGTATCACCTCCGATACTTTGAGGTTTCCGCGCCCGGGACTGTGACATCACTAAGCCCAAATCGACCACATTGTAACAACGAACAAAATATGGAAACCTAAACAAGATGTAGTCGAACCGACAACTTTCCTTACAAAAAATATGGATACAAAATAAATGTCCAAATGAGCGATTGAAAGGCGTTCTGACGGGTGTATGACAGAGTTTATTTTTCGCGATGGTTATTTTTGTAAGTCTGACTTTTTCGCGAATGACATTAACCAATCAAAAATACCTACACAGACATTACACCTTAGACTAAGTATCATATAGACGTAGTGTTTCGGGTTTTTGGCGTGGCCGTTTTTTGTTAGTTTGTATGTATTCGCGTGAGTGACTAGAGAAGGGACAACATTGACTAAACTATCGATAGAATAAGAAGTGGATGAAAAAGGCATTTTAATTGGAATTCAACTTTTTAATTTTAACTGGTTGCTGACTTTTATTGCGAAAGTCCATTATAGACACTGAAACACTATCATCGTCAATAATGTTTCCCACATTGACCTAACCGTGAGAGCGATGTTCATCCCACTCGATACACTTTCTTATGGCCATTTCGTACATGCATAAGAAAATTTTGTAGTCTATCAGTTTTCACGCCTAACAGCTTTTATCCACTCCCGTCTTCATTCTGGGCATTTATAAGAACCTTAAAAAATAATGTAAAATTTAACAAAAATTGAGCCGTCGCGAGACGCCTATAAGGTGTGAAAAATTGAAACTACAACATAACAGCCGATCTGACCCGGCGCATTGGATGTTTCATATCAAAATCGGAAAATAAAATATTATCGATAAAGCTAAATTGGTCGGTGGAAGTACATCACTAGAACAGGTGACTAAAACAATAATTTTTATTTTGCAATAATTAATGGGTTTACATCATTTTCACATAGGAAAATATGACTAGTACTAATAAAATGTAAGTGCGACAGTCTTTATGGAAGAAAAAACTTATTTTTTTAGCATGAAAATAGGAAAAGAATATTACGTATCAAATGACAATTCCGGGTCTTTAACTCCTCCTTTTGTTGTTTTTGATACACAAAACACAGCTTCACAAGACATACTTTCACCTTTTCAAATATATTTTGCCTAGACAATAATAATTCTTTAAAAAATTTCATAATTTCTTTCGCTACATTGCAATGTTGCTGCGAGTTTTTCTAGAACGTCAAAACAAGATCAAAACATTGCATCAACTGACGGCCACGATTTACGCAGACAGTGAGTGAGTGAGATGGAGTGAGTGAAGTTACATCTACTTTTCTTTTACTCGTAGCTAGGCTACATGGGAAGAACAAAGATAGATGATCACTGTTTGATACACAGTTGTAAAAGGATGTAAGTCTTATGATTCCCTCCAGTATAATACCTCCATGCATTACACAGACATCCAACTTCCTATCTTAATAATACCTAAATGCGTAAGTTATGCTGTTTGGATGCTTGTTGCTAAATCACGCCATAATCACAGAGCCTATTGGGGTGAAACTTAAAAAATAGTTTGTAACTTGGATAAGCATACCTATAGGCCAAACAATGAACGAACCCGAATAAGGGAAATATTAACGATAGCAACCACTACTAATACCGCGAGCGAAGTCGCGGGCGACAGCTAGTTTTAATTATATTTGTAGGTATGTAGTATATTAGCTATGTGTATCGTATTTAGTTATTTTAGATATATCTCTCAATGTATGGAGTTCGTTAGTTTCGAAACGACGGAATTTTTGATAGGTATCCAAAATTAGCTTTGAAATGGCCATTTTTGTTAGTCACGTGTATAACTAGGTAAATAAATATTTGATCATCGATACTGTACAACTATACCTATAATACTTACAAAGAAATAAACAAATACGATAACATACATACCTACAGCTCTTTGTGAAGGGCTCGTCCGGGGAAGTACTGCCACCACGCCTTTTGCCAAGCAGCGTTGTTGTGTTTCGGTTGTAGAGTGTGGTTGCAGGTGTAATTACAGGCACTCGAGGCTTAACATCTGTATGCCTCAAGTTGATGGAAGCAGGACAGTGTATCGTAGGCCACGTTCCTATCGTGCGTGACTTACGAGGTAATGCTTTGTTATAGGTGATGGTTACCACTTAAAATCAGGTGGGCCATCTGCTTGTTCCATCAGCTAGTTGTATAAAAAGAATAACTATGCGTACCGTATTTGGTTATTTTAGACTAGCGGCCTGTCCCAGCTTCGCATGGGTGGTCATAAATTTTTTGAACATTTTAGGATAAACTTAGACCGTGGGTTCGAGCCTCGCGTCTACTAATTTCATACATTTGCACGTCCTTCTCCTTGAGTGAGTGAAATCGCACCCCGAGCGTGACCCGTGGACCCGTTAACATTTTTAATTTCGTCATATCTTTTGAATGGAATGTCCGATTTGAAAAATTTAAGAAGTAATCTATAGGTATTGAAACCGTCTTAATTATGAAATAATTTATTTTGATAAGGATGAATACCAAGGTACAAATAAACACCCCTTTTAGATGTACTTATCTCTCAATGTATGGAGTTCGTTAGTTACGAAACGACATAATTTTTGATAGGTATCAATCTGTTTAGCCAGTTGCAATTAGCTTTGAAATGGCCATTTCTGTTAGAGTCGCGTGTGTTTCTAGGTAAATAAATAATTGACCATCGATAATATACATCTATAACTATAATACCTACTTACAAAGAAATAAACAAATACGATAACATTCAAAAATATAATCACGATTTTATAGATGTAAGGTTCGTAGCAAAAATATTGTGTGAGGGTTAAAATTAAAAGTGATTTAACAAAACATATTCTGATTTTATTTAATTCCCCTAATGAGTCATCTTTCAAAGTTATTAAATTACAATAACATCATTTAATACAAAACGTAGATTTACTAATTTTTGTACTCAAGTGTGCATGTATTCCTAATTATTATATTTCTAGATTGGAAAAGAGACCACAAGGCAAATTACCAAAGAACTCTCCATGAGAACATTTAGACATGCACAATTTTACAAAAAGGTACTTTATCACAACATCCAGTGTAGATATAGTAGATTTAAGGCGAAGACAAGAGCTAATGTGACTCTCGCTCGCACGTTTCGATATGTTGAAAGATATAAAATCACTGAACTCATTTTCGAAAAATCGCAATCAAACATCTTGTGTGCAATCACATTGCACACAGTTTAGTAAAAAAATCATTTTGATCGATACATGTTTTCCTACTGAAAAGTTTGCTTTACTAGTTTTCGTACATAAGCAAACAAAGTAGGAAAAATTATATCTATCAAAATGATTTTTTTTCTAAACTGTGTGCAATGTGATTGCACACAAATTGGTTGATTACAATTTTTCGAAAATGAGTTTAGTGGTCTTATATCTTTCAAGATGTCGAAACGTGCGAGCGAGAAGTTGTTTGATAGTTGTCAGCCCCTTAAGCTGACCTGACGGAAATTAACTTTTATAAAAAAGCTTCAGCAACGCCTACACGCCAGGATTTTGCTAAAAAATATGTGTTCACGTCATCCACAATATACGTAAAGCAATATTGATATACCAATAAAATTCTTATACTTACAATATTGACTTGTGGTCAGTCTTCTCATTTTCAATATTAGTTTTAGAAATCGTGAAAGTGCAAGTTATTGTCACTTTCTTTTGCAACGTTCTAGATCATTTTGTGAATATGGGCAATATACTTGTGGCTAACATGGTATTGGAACATAATTTACTTTCATACTACATTACATTGTAATCATTTAGGCCAGTGGTAGGTATATTATCAAAAAACCTGTCAAAAAACTTTTTCTGATAATCGATGTGCGGCTTACGCTTGTAAGCAAGCCTAGTTATTTCGGCAATTTCAGACAACGATCGTGTCTTACCTTAACCATACCCTCTGTTGTGTTGTACAATATAAATAATTTAGTATTCGCGTTACATAATATGTCAGACTTTATTAGTAAAGCCCGATTTTATACAAAAATACATGTTTTTGTGCCATTTCATGTCTACTTTGGCACCAACATTCAACTGAGGGCCTCTTTCACCATTGTAGTTAAATACTGCTGATAAGTTTATTCGAAGTTTTTTAAAGATTCACCTTGCACCTCTCGTGTGTTTAGCCTATGCGCTACTTATAGCAAATGGTAAAAGAGGTACTTACGGCCGGTTTCTGAAAGCTCGATCAAAACTAATCGGATGTCAAGTCACTTGCTATCAAGGGCGGATTTAAGGGGGGTCACGGGGGCACGTGCCCCCGCCCCCAGACGGTATTTTGGGGTACTGTGGAGATCCCATCATAGTATATACTTAGAAGCAAATCAAATTATCGAAGTTGTTAAAATACATGATAAAAATAACAGAAAGAACATGAGTGAAACTCTTGTCTATTTCCGGCTGGAATTGCGAATTTTGTTTGTTGCATTGTTATAAGACAGTTATTGCTGATTTTTGACGTCCGGCCCTTGTGCCCCTCCCAGAAAATCCTGGATGCCCTTGCTTGCTATCTCTATCCAAGTGGATGTAATAGCTTATGGCGAGTGACTTGACATCCGATTAGTTTTGATCGGGCTTTCCGAAACCGGCCGTAAATGATCTAAAACAGCATATATTATGGTAAATAAAGAAACATACTTTATTTTACTATAGTAACTCTGAATACTAACACTGATTTTACATACATGTATTTTGACGAGCTCGCTACTATTTGAGGAAGATCCTTGCGTGAAAATACGTGTATATAAAATTAACATACATTACTTGATACATCACAGATCAGAATTTGTCTAGCAATAACAATATTTCGATTACAGAGCAGTATTACTTCACTCTACACAATTTTTTAGATCATTTCATTCAGCTATATTGTAGGGAAGAACATTTACATTTTACAAACTTAATAAAATATTATATTACATTAATTACACCTCTTAATCCATTTTAAACCAACGTAGATGGCTATTTGCACAATTTATACAAAAATTACATTCATTGATACAATTAATAAGAAAAGTCTAAATTTACAAGGCATTTTTACATGTTTTATCTCAATTACTCTTATAATTACAAGCTTTGGAAAACGTCACTAAGTACGACTTTAAGTTAAACCTTAACAACTCTCACAACACTTTTAAAACTAATGGACCCTAGAACAGCAATGAGAAACGCACGAATCGATAAACATTCAGTCAATTTAGAAATAAACAAAAAAAGAAAGTAATTAGTTCATATTGGAATCGGTGATACTACCTTTTTGCTTTTAGTGCACTGAGGTACAACAGTGATGTACTAGAACATTAGCGAGCCAATCTACTAACGTTTTTCGATCTCACAAACTAAACTGTGATTGGGTACAGAACAAGTTACAGTGATTATTCACTGTAACTTGTTCTGTACCCAATCACAGTTTAGTTTTTTGTATCGTCAGGCCGTTGTATGTATGGAGTTTGTATGTATGGAGACTCTCTTTTTGTGAGATAGAAAAACAATACTCAGACTTGGGGTATTGCTGTAGCTACAACCAAATAGAACCACACAGGGTGTAATTACATAACCACTGATCCCTGGCGCTTGTAACTGACGTTCAATCCTTTACAATAATACCGCCAGAAGAATAAATAGGTAAATAAATAAATAAATATTGGTGAACTTTCCACGCCACACTATCTAGCCCCAAACTAAGCCAAAGCTTGTGTTATGGGAACCAGATAGCTGATATAATACATATATACTTTTTTTTTTTAAATACATACTTATACTTATAATATATAATAACACCCTATAATATTACCGTACATAGAACAAACATAACATTAGTTCATCACACAAATGTTTGTTCTCTGTGGGGATCGAACCCACGGCCTACGGCGCAGAAGGCAAAGCTACTACCAACTGAGCTGTGAAGGCTGAGAAGAACGTTAGTGAATGGCTCGCTACTATAATAAAAATTAAAAACCATGCAGCTAAGATAGATAAAACGCTTTTTCTTTATAATCAGGAAAGCTTTCAATACCTACACAACAAACATTTAACGCATATAAATAATAGTAGAAACTTAGGTACCTTTCCTTAAGGCACAAAATATCCTAAAATTAGGCGTGCATATTATTCAAAATAGACATAGTCGTGGATTTTATTTAAAAGCAATGTAAGATCTTTTTAGTCTGAAACAATAGTATCGAGATATCAAGTGATAAAAATTAGATTATTAAATTTATTTATTTCAAATCACGTTTTATGTCGCTTATTTGGCTTAGATCAATTTATTGACTTCAATACGTTATTGGTATGATGAGGATTAATACATTTTTTGTTTTATATACCGGTCGCGTTAAACCTCAGTGCGGACCCGACTTGCCGCCAACTCCTTAACTAATATGGTAATGAATATCGAAACCATGAGATTTTTTAACGGTTTTAACAAACTTACATAGTAACTTACCTTAAATACTCCTATTTTACTTTTAAGCGTTTTGGATATTATTGCTATAAGTAGCTTGTCAAAATTTCTCCCATAATTTCGATGATCACTACCATTTTGTTTACGCAAGACGACTGTTTCCACATATCAACAAATACCAACATAAACATAGCCACTGTACACTTATCAATAAAAGTAAAACTTACAACTAATACCAGTTAGACACGAATGTGACTAGCAATACTATAATGATCATAATGATTTCCAAAACTCGGATACATTAGCTTGTAATGTTCTCGTAAATGTTATGACAAAAACCAATTCCAAGTTTATTTTGGATAATGAGAAATGTCATACATCCACTTCGATATCACTGTTGGCTTCTTCTCCTTGCGTGTCGTTGGATTGAGAGGATAGTTCGTCCTCGATGGAGTGCCCATCGCCTTCATTTGGGGACGCGGTGTTGTATTCTCGAGGGGAACTGGTCTCGTCGTCGGAGCCCTGCGGCGCCATATCGTCGTCCATTAATACTGTGGAAGGTAAGGGCGGCGTGTCACTGAGCTCACTTCCGTACACTGTAACAATAAGTCGTGTAACATTTTACCAATTGACTTTTCAAAGACATTCAAATCAGCGATTAAACGATTCGTTCTGAAGTTAATACAATATTCATTTTAGTATGTAAGAAGATATTATTTGTGTATGTTATTTGTGTTTGTCTAGCGCATATTGTTTATGTTTTAATTGCTGTGAGGTACTAATCTGTTTTTTTTTTAAGTTAACATCATCTAAAATCATAAATATTGGTGGACAGATGTATGTAGAAAATCATTATAGCATCAGACCCAACTTTAATATGCTTGTTCTTTATATTGTATCCAAATATCCAAATAATGTATTGCCACCATTGTGGCTCAGAGTTAATTGGGGTCGTAAAAAGTAAGCTGAATAATTATCATAAATATTATTTAAATTCTATCTCTGACGTTTTGAGAAATAAACATCGAAACTAGGACATCTATAATAATCACTACATAGTATAAAACAAAGTCGCTTTCTCTGTCCCTATATCCCTATGTATGCTTAAATCTTTAAAACTACGCAACGGATTTTGATGCGGTTTTTTTTATAGAAAGAGTGATTCAAGAGGAAGGTTTATATGCATAATACAAGCATAATCTCTAAGGGATAACCCACAATAACCGTGCGAAGCCGGGGCGGGACGCTAGTATAATATATTAAGCAAGTTATCTTTCTGTATCCTACTCAGAAGAGTAAATAAGTGCTACACACTGACAAAATATACTTATCTAGTGTCCATGTTATTAAATAGAAGAATAGGTATTCACAACAACTTAGTAGCGTCTATCTTAGCGTAAATAACATGAAACATGCATTAATACTGATATTGCTAAACTAATTTATTCTGTTCAATGCCAGTACCTACTGTAGCCCAAGTCTGAGTCTTTTTGATTTTCGTATTATTTGGAATTAATAAAATTTAATATTCGGAAGTGTACCTCTGACTACCCTTTAGACATCCTCAAAGAATCCTTGAGTTGTCACTTGGTTCTAAGAGATTTGAGAGGATATCTGCCATGCCTGTACAAAAACTCCCTTAGAGGCCTTTCTCTATATTCTATAGTTTATTATTTTTTCTGCACTGCAGGCTGTGGATTTTGTTCTCCATTGAGACCAAACATTTGTGTAATGTTATTATCACTACATAGTATAAAACAAAGTCGCTTTCTCTGTCCATATATCTCTATGTATGCTTAAATCTTTAAAACTACGCAACACGGATTTTGATGCGGTTTTTTTTTTATAGAAAGAGTGATTCAAGAGAAAGTTTAATATGCATAATACAAGCATAATCTCTTAGGGATAACCCACAATAACCGTTCGAAGCCGGGGCGGGTCGCTAGTATTATATTATAATGATGTATCTATTTACAAAAAAAATATTAAAGTGCTGTGTGGAATGTACACCAATATTTATTTATTTACCTTTGATATTAGTTCTGACATCTGGGTTATAGGGAAGAGAGTCCTCAGTGGACTCCATAGTCAGTGTGTCTGTGTCCAAGCTGTCTATTGACCCAGAGCAGGATGGTGAGCTGTCAGGGTTAGAGTTTGTCGCATGATTGTCAAGCTGAGGAATATGTGGTCGCACCTGAAATGTGATAGACAAAAGTATTATAGTCGCGTTATACTCTCGCTGCAGGCTCGGTCCATAAGTTATCGGAACGAGACAGCAATATTGCTCTCTCTCTCTCGCACTTAGGAGAACGAACGATCCTTTTGTTTAAGCGTGTGTTAAGATGGTTTATGACCGAGTTTGCAACGGGAGTTTAACGCGGCTATAGGTTGAGCACTGACCGAGCCTGCAGCGAGAGTTTAACGCGACTATAGTCCTACTTATGGCTTACTTGCGGAAAAAGCAGCAAGGCTTTCTCAATCTATACACATTTACTAAGATAAATATTTGTAGGTCATCTTATTAAACATGTGTTAGTTTGTTACAGAACTAGTCTATATTTCTGTGTAGGCTTAATTCTAAGTAATTACTGTGTTTTGCAGCAATAGATACTTTTATAACATTCCTTCTCTAAAAAGCTTATTATACTAAAAACAGTGAATAATATAAGCACTTTTAATCACTATTTTAGTGTTTGAGTTTAGAACACACCAATACATTCAACCTCCAACTCAATGCTATACTACCTCCTTGCCCATAAAACACTCAATACAAACTCCTTGTGCAAAAAATTCCTCGTGATTTGATTGGTCGACATTAGAATAAAAACTGTTTAATGTTTTATTTTGATTAATTTAACCTTGCTCTTTTCTTAATAAAATGTCTATTTTTGCTTAAATCTTTCTTTTTCTCGAAGTCATGGTATAAAGTATAGTATACAACTCTTGAATAAAACAGATTTATATTGAGGGCCATTTATCACATCAGCATCGCATCAGCTCAGGAGAATCCTTCACTTGCTTGTGATTCATCTATGGCGCTAGCTTTAAATCCGTCCTTTATTCACTAATTGCAAAATATACTATTTACTTTAGTAATTCCACTTTGTGAGAAAAAATAAAATAAACTTTTATAGGTATTTACTTATAATTAAATGGTATTATTTTGACTTACAATACACACCTTCATTCCATCGGGCCTGTGTGGGTTTCTACATCCTTTACATTTACACTCTGTACATGGTTTACTTTCCACATAGCATGGACATCTCTGGCCACAGCATGTGAGCTTTCCTGGTGTTGCTGTAGCATTACCACATCGACAACCTTTTCGTTTAGTACTTGTGGAACTTCGGTTTCGACTTGAAGGTTTCTTAAAATTTGACTGAAACAATAAACAAGATATAAATTTATGGTAGGTTTATCGTCAACAATGTATTATAGAAAAACAACAGGTTTTACATCAATACCTTACTATCCTTCGATGTAGATTCACTAGGTGATGATGTATCAACCTCATCGATGGCTTTTCTTTTAATTGTAATTTTGTTTCCTGAGCCAGCATACATAACTGAATACATAGGCGATCCGTTTGATGATCTTGAATTTGGTGAGCCCTTTGATGACCTTGTCTCGGAGTTGGATGTTGTAGATGCAGCCTGTGTCTGGGTGGATGCCGAATTAGTATACACACAGGGCAATATACTGTATGCAGATTTAGAGAGCCCAGCTGTGCTCTTGTAATCATCGTCGAAACCCGCGCCTTCATGTATTAAGTCTATCAAACCTGAACTAGCCACCGTACCACCATTCACTCCAGCCGTTATCTCATCTTCTTCCAATAGGCTATTATAAACATCTGTATCCATAAAATATTCACATAGCTTTTTGTAGCACTGTAAAAGAATCCGCAACTGCAAATTTTCAGCATATTTATCATAGTCTTTGCACCAACCACAAGACGGTTTCAGTTTCTTCCGGCCGCCTTTGCACTTTTTACAAACGTGATGTTGGCAAGCAGAACTCGTCGGGGTGTAAGGCTCCTTCAGTAAATTACCACAAACCGTACAAGAAAGAGATTGTCGTAAATAAGGGACCAAGCGAAACAAGTCTATCCAAGAACTTTTATCCGCTGCGTCAGCCAAGATTATCAACCGACAAGTTGATACATATAAACTTGTCGCATTCATTGTACGTTACTAAATGAGTCGAGTATACGACATTTACCATTCAAATTAATTGTTTACAATATAAAATAAAACTAACTTCGCCAGCCAAAAAGCCGCAAACGCTTTCATCACAAAATTGACAGTGACTGACATGCCATGCATGACATGACATTGAGAAACTTATCGGACTGTCAAAATTTGGTAAAAGCCAAAGTACGATAGATTTTTCTACCAATGAATCGACACGAGTCCGTAATCCGGACAAGGTAGGTGGAAGAAAGGAAAACGAAACTATCTCGGTTAAAACGGTCTAAGTAGGTACCTATACTGGCTCGGTTCTAGCCACTGATCTCTATTACACACTGGATAGAAGATTGTCGGCGTTTTTATGTTCCCATTTGATGATCGCCATTTTGGCGCTGAGAGCGTCAGTGAACGTCCACGGAACTAATGTTAGTGATGGGGTATTGGGATAACAATAGTAGCATCGATAAAAAGCCACGATAGAATGTTTGCACAATAAAAGGTAATTCCAAAATAGTGAATATTATGCACTATCTAGGACATGTTCGGCTGGGCTCAACAAAAATAACAACATTATATATGAAGCCCCTATCCACATAAAATCGTAGGAGGTACAATTTTAACTAAAATTTTTCTTTTAAAATTCCTATTGCATACAACAGATGTTCCGGTACAGAATAATTTACAGTATCTTTAAGTAGTTCTGGTTAATAACCTATGTCATAACTCAGTTATATCACTATTCCTACATACTCGACTCGCCGTCGAGCGAAAGAGACAGCGCATCCTTTGATTTACGCCGCCACGTGCTCCGGCTAGGGTGTAAATTTTGTTTGACATCGCACCGGGTCCGGTTAATTTACGACCAAGTATTACACAGCCCGAAAATGTACAACCCGGAAAGCACAGCCTGGAAAACACGGCCCGGATTCCATGTACAAAATGTACATGAAATCCGGGCCGTGTTTTCCAGGCTGTGCTTTCCCAGCACAGTCGGGATTGTACAGCCAGGATTGCACGACCATGGATTCTGTGACCATGCTCTGATTGGTCGAAAGCCTATGCTCTGTTTAGATGCACTACACAGTAAGTATAGGCAAGTAGCACAGATTAAAAATTAAATAAAATAAGAGAATTATTCAGAGATTAATGTTAGAAAAAAATAAAATTCTGGCACTTCGGCGGCCGCTGCCGCGGCACGCTCGCTTTGCTCGCTCGCCTCGTGCGTAATTTATATGTTTTAACATAACCTAACCAATCCGAGTCGGATCAACAAGTGAGTGAGTAAGTAATTGACGAGTGTAAACAAAGCCTAAGTTTTGGCATCAAAATTTTGGCTGCGTTTTATCGGGTCGTGCTTTCCAAAGGTGTGCTGAATTTGTACGGCTTGGAATGTACAGCCTTGGATTACACAGCCATGGATTTCGCGACCAAATTGTACATCAATTCCGGGCTGTGTTTTCCTCGGCTGTACAATCCTTGGTTGTACATTATTGGCACCCCATCGCACCTACCTACTTTCTCGCTTATATAATGGTAGATGTAGATTTGTACATATATGTATATATTTAGGGTGCTTATTTAGGGAATCAATAAAACAAAAATATTACATAGACATTAACATTTTATTATAGCCGTGCCCAAATAATTTGTCGTGATAATAAATTTCTTACCTAACACCTGTTATATACATCGAGTATTTTTTTGTTGTATAATCTGATGCATGAGAATGGCTTGTAAAATTATCCCCAAGCAATGTTTCTTTGAAATGGTCCTGTAAATCAATTCATCAACACTTGGATCAGGGAAGCTGTGTGAAACTGTCTCCAAGATGATTTCATTATCTTTCTAATCATGGCAGCCATCATTAGGCGGTGAGCTGGCTCAGTAGACAAAGTAGAATCTGAAAATATGTTTTTCTTAAATAAAAAATAAAAAAAAGGTGCAGGATAACCTGGATAAATGTAACCCTTATGTCAGTGCATAGCTTAAGCTCACCAAATGTTTTATGGTTATTTTTATGATATCAAGTTACAAGAATTCAAATTAGAGGCCATTACGTATCTCAATACAGGCTGATTCTTTTACCATCTAGGTATATAAAGACAGCATTCAGAAATGGATTTCTTGCATTTGGCTTTATTGTTGTCACATTCATATTAACATGGCGTATTTTAATATTTCACACGTACCAGAAAAAAATGTAGGTACACGTCCACGTCCAAGTACCTAGTAAGTGCAGCGAGTTTAATGAAACAGTCATCTGTGAAATGTTTACTACAAAGGTGATCATTTGCTTTGGGACTCCAAATATCAATTTTCATGTTTTGCAGCCTTATCTTCCTTGTTGAGTCAGTTGGAAACCTGGAATTTTAAACAAAATGACAAATTAACTTTGTGGTTAAAAATGCTACATACAAGCCAACTCATTACCTAGTAGATGCAACTGAAATAATGTTATTTTTATGTAAAAATATGTCGTTTATTAATTCTTGGGATGCACTCTTATTTATGATACACCCAAACAAATGCAACCAAAAAAATTTTGTAATTAGTAAGGTTGTTTCCTATTGTGTCGATAGATTTGTCGATAGATACAACCCTAGACAAACAACCCTATTTCTTTAATTATATTCTTAGTATTGAATAAAAATTAGGCTCAAATCATGTTAAATCATACATATGTGTTCAGATAGAAATAGAAACGTGATTTTCACTCTTTTTATTACATTAATGTTATGATTTTAGACTTACTTGTGAAAGGTTACTCCACTGCCCTTTTGGTAGCGAGTTTTACAAAATACACACACTCTCATGTAATATAACAGCCAACTCTTACGCTAAAATATTCACAAAACATAGAAAAGGGCACAAATGATACAATAAGTAGCGATTTTTCCTAAAATTCCTTTTTTGCAATGAAAGACAATGTAAACAAACGTCCGCCATAGTAAATTTTAGTACGCGGGACACTCGGTGGGGGCGCTTTGAATCGGCACAAAAAGCGACTGTCATTTGAATGGATATCTTCTATCCAGCGTACTTGTATAGTAGAGATCAGTGGTTCTAGCCCTGTTCCTAGCCTTTGAGCAACGCGCGTTTCTAGGTACTAATTTATTGAAGTTATACGCCGCGCGCCCGCCGCCATTACTAAAATTGCCAATCAGGTCACTAGTACTACCTACTGGTAGTACACCAGTTGTACTTCTAACCGCCGGTTTCTGAAAGGCTGGTCAAATCAAAATTAACTAATCGTAAGTCAAATCGCCTGTTAACTCGAAAACGGGTTGCAGGAACGCCGGTCAACTACTAAATTTTTAATCTCTGATTAGTTAACATTTCAATCAAAAGTTCCATGTCAAATCACTATTTGGGTTTCTGAAAGCGCGATTAGGCATAAATGCCCTGTCAACCTACTGTCAAATGGTATGTTAGCTAATCGTCGGAGAATGGCTGATTAGTTGTTGATCATCTGCTATAAATAAAGGATAGATGGACTTTATGAAACCACTCCATCAGTGCTGTTGAGCAAATCGTGCAGAAAATAAGTGTTTTTGCCACTGGACATTCCAAATTACTGTTTTGGATGATATTAGAGTGCACAAGAGCACTGCATGCTGGCTGGATCATCAAAAAGATGAATATAATTATTGTAGCTTGTTGTGTACTACACAACATTGCCATTTAACATGGAGATACAATAGAGGATCTGCCAAATAATGATGTGGAACTGCCAGTAGTTAATGAGGAAGTGAACAGAAGCAATGAGAACCACTGAGTATGCTCTGCTCATCTACAGACTTATTTTAGGTAATAAGGTGATATAATATTGCTATGATATTTTTAATTTTGTTTAAATATGTACTTCATAAAAATATTAAAATAAGCTATAATAAATCTGGGCTCAGATTTGTTCTTCCTCGAAATGTATAGAGGAAGCCTATGTGTAGCGGTGGACTTCTCAAACTGATGATGTTGATGGTGATGATGAAAAATTGATTACACAGTTGTTTTTTATTTATTTACCACTTATAATTTTATTATCTTATCAGCTATGTAAAGGATAAAGTTTTTATTAACAAATATAGTTGGTAGTTAACATTAAAATCAATGTTTAATAGGAAGACAAAAGTGTGGTTGCCGGTGTAATTACAGGCACATGAGGCTTAACATCTGTATGCCTCAAGTTGATGGCCGCAGGTCAGTGCATCATAGGGCATTTTGATTTTTAATTTTAACGTTTTTTTTGTTTCCAGGATTGCTGTAGACTTGGTTTTGCACGATGGATTTAATGACTTCTGCGGGATTGGAGATGACGGTGCTTCAATTATAATTTCATTTGTTTCTGTTGTATCTGGATCTGTAAATTATATAATAAATTACAATAAAACTCATCTTAGTTATTATCATATTTAATTTCTACATCATCAGCATCTTATTATATGTCTTTATCCATGCTAAGTGGGGTCATATTTTATTTCTTATTTATTTATAGTGAACCAGCTGTTACCCTTGACTTCAACCTCATTTATATGAAACCTAGTACTATTTAGTATACCCTTTAGGGATTATCTGCCAAATTTAATTACAATCCGTTTAGCGGTTAAGTTGTGAAAAGGAAAGGAAACAAACAAAGTTACTTTCACGATCAATGTACTTTTTGATCTGAAATAAAGTAGGAAGGTAAGTAATAGTTGAAAAGCCACAAAGTTGTATTGAATGACATGTAGGTTACACACAATCTGAAATCCTACAAATATTCATAATGTCTATTTATTTATACATATTGGAGATGGCGGGAGGAGCTTGATAGTTTCCTGAATGAACAGACGGGGCCCACAATCATGATGTGTGGAAGGAATTAGGAGAGGTTTTTGCCCAGCAGTGGAACCCGGAGGGCTCATAATAATAATTACATTTTACTTACGTTAACATCAGCATCCTGATTCCTGGTATGTCTTTTTAAATTTAAATATGCTGTTTGAAGTTGTTTCTTTTGACGGGAGACCTCGGAGGAGGCATTGAATTTCGCTGTAATTTTCTCTGTCTTCTTTCTTTACCAGGTTTGCCCCGTTGGTAATTTTATTTTCGACAATTGATTTATATCTGAAAGAGCATAAATATGAAACCTCCCGTTGGTTTTATACCCAAATCAATGCGCAATGAAATTTACTTACATGTCCATTATGTTTAGAAGAGAACATTTGTCTCTCTCTGTATATTTTTTTCATCTGGATGCCATAATTTGGTATCTAATTATTTGCAAGAGTTTTATTATCACGATTTCGTAAAGAAAATTTAAAATCTTGCGCTTATTTATTTTCATGTCATATAATTATGTCAAAGTCGTCATTTTGAGCGAAATTGAGTGAACAATACAACAAAATGAATGAAAGGAATCATAGTTGCCATAATAATTTATTATTTCCTCGATTAGTTGACATTGAACCTATGATTAGCTAACATTGGTTCATTTTGGCTTAATTGCCCTTTCTGCAACCCAATTATATTTGACAGTCCTGCTAACTTAACAGCATGTTAGTTGATCGGAGGTTTGACCAGCCTTTCAGAAACCGGCGGTAAGTATAACTACTGACACGGAGGCTTAAAATTCACCTGAAATCACTGAAGAGCACCGGAACAAAAACCGATAAATCCTCTTTACGTAATTTTTGGGAATATAAAAACAAAACCAAAAATTGTCGGATTTTGTTCTGGCTGCCCATCTTTAGAGTCTCATTTAGTACGTTTTTAACGGTTTTTGACGCGTCCAATTAAAGTATGAAATGAGAGGCGAACAAAATAAAAGTTGTTTGTCAAATCAAAAACGGCTTTATCGGTTTTTGTTCCGGCGCTCCTCCACCGTCTTGAGTAATAATGTTCTGGTCCTCCACTGTCACCCGCGTTGAACACGCTATTGCCACACCATAATAAAGGTAAATACTCGTACGAATCGATGTAGCAATAGGTAGTATAGTATCACTATATCACAGATTATGATTACCTACCTAGTAGTTATCATCATGTAAGGTGGAAAACCCTATTTTTTTAAAAGTTATTGTCAGGTAAGATTTATTGCAGTGGGAGCTGAGTTTATGCCTGACTAATGTAAAGGCCCAGACACGACGGGCTCATGAGTAGGTTTCAACATAGTGATCGTTGCTATCCTAAGTTGGGGCTTGTTTTCACAACATAAAACATTTTAGAAATGGTCGAAACAACTCATTGTCCACTACATGGTTAATAATTACTTTCCCAACACACCCAAGTATCTTGTATCTTTGCAAGCGTGATCACGTGCCGCATGCCGCCGGCGCCGCCCGCCAACCCCAGACGCGCCGCTTTTACAAAGGAAGTGAACTTGGTAGTTAGGTACCTACATAGTTCTTACCAAAATTGGTACGAGTAAATATCTCCATGATCCTTAACAACAGCGCCTGCTTATGTAGGGCATCAACCTAGGTGCCTGCCTACTGCTAACACACTCTTGATCATTAACATTTTCGTAGGTACCTAAATCGTAATAAAGCACAGAATACATGCTTTATAACGTAAGCCACACTAATTAATGGGTTCATTATAAACATTACTAATGTGGCTCATTAACTTGATAGGCAAGTAGGTAAGATAGTAAGAAAATAAAAACAATTTGTTGTTTACCTCCTCAAACAAGACAAAAGCAAACTCAGCGAGCCAATCAGGACAGTTGGATAGGAGCTAATAATCTGGCCCAAATGATCAACTGCCTCACATTGTCTTTAGATAGGTACGGTGCTCAAGCGCAGGACAGTTGATAAAAGATTATAGCGTCATAGCAGTATCAGTTGATCCACTGTCGAGGAAAGAGGTCCCTGCCACAGCGGCACTCGAATCAGTTCATGTGGAGGCGATCTAATTGAATCAATTCAACGTCTTCCGTCGCGAATGCTGTCCTCAGTGTGTTATTTGTGTTAAACAAGTGCGGTGATGTGAAACTGAGCTTTGGATTTGCGACTAGTGCTGGAAACTGTTATCACACATCATGTGCAGGTAAAGGTCTTCAGAGCTAGTTGAACTCCATCTAATATACCTAAAGTAAAAAGGATTATGCACGTCAAGAGCCATAAATTACTCATGATGCCTCTCTTAATGGGATGCTGCAGTATCTTAGAGGAGATTTTACTTCCCCAAAAGAACCTAACTAACTTACTAATGCACTATAGCAAATCTCAGTACCTATTTTAAATAAGTGGAGAGACATTTAGGAGTTTACTTGTACATATCAGGCCACTTCACTTCAATTAAAGTAGAAGATTCTAGGTATACTTCCCTACGTAATGCGCTAGGTAGAGATAAATCTGATCGGGCTAGGACAAAATTAGTTAAAACTAGGTAAGTAGGTAGGTATATGATTTTGTGGGTGGGCTACTTAAGAGGTTGCAATATTAGGAGTTGGGAGTAAAGGTCACTGTACCTATAAGTATACAAGGTACTCTAGGTAGGTACCTTACTCAAAAAAGATTCTAATACATAGAGATACCTATGCTATGGCAGCTAGCAAATGGTACCCGGTTAACACAAACCTCCAGCATCGAAACAACAACACAACAATAATTTCCATTATTATTTGTTTTTAATAGTCGAGCAGCTTTTTCTGATGTGTCTACTACGTCTTCTTATTTTTAGCACCGATTTAGGTACTTATTCGTAGTAAGTTGCCGAGCTTGTCGCCGGCTTTGTTCCACGTTCACCCCCTTCTGTTTTTGATGGTATTCACAAAGTTAGCTGAGATAGCATTCTCATGCAGCATTTCCAGTTAGGGACTTCTCTGTGCTTCTGCAACAAGTGTGTCTACTAATCTAAGATTCTTGTTACGTGATGGACTGTCTTCTTTTCTTAGATGGTATATCTAAGTAAGTCTGGTACCTTATGTAAATTTTAAAATGAAATTTCAGAAATTGGGAGAAAAGTTTAGTGTGTTTGAATTAAAAAAATATGTTTATGACTTTGTTTGTTTGTCATTTTAACCTTTACAATCTCGTGGCGTAGAGCTCGGAGTAGCCTTGTGTCTGCTAGCAGTTCTTTGGTGCTACCATAAATTTTCCTAGGCTATATTATTATTCTATAACGATTATACTAGTTTAAAATACTTTAGGTATGAAAATTCATCTTTTCACCCCCAACGCAAACAGTGGAGTCGTGTGTAGGCTGTCGTATCGTAGTTCCCAAACAGATGAAACGATTTTGATTAGTATTTTTTTTGTGGAAGGTGACTTGATCGGTAGAGTTCTAACATTCAATAAAATCTATTAGTCGTTTGAAGGTCATAAAATTTTTTGGGGGGTTTTTTAATTAAAATTAAAATTTTTGGTAAAATTTCATACGTATTTTTAATACAGTCGTGAATTTATAGTCTGGAAAAAGTCATGGTAGGTAGAACCACCGAAAGTGTAAGTAAGTCATCTAATTTGGACCAATAATTACCTTGGTATGCAGATATGACCTATTTCGTTAATATTTCGTGGTGATAATATTAAAAACAATTAAATGATAATTAATGTCAACAGAACTGTGGTTGAATTGGTGACGAAATCTGTCGTTTACAAGAAAACCAACTGCTAACAATTTGATAAGGAAAGTGTCATTTTGTTGATTCATAAAAAAATGCGAATCGTTTTTTATCTAAACAATGATTAGTTCTATTTTCAGAAAGATTAAAGCTAAAATCATTTGTCGTAGAGGTATCTACAGCAAATGTGCTGTTGTTGAATCCCTACCATTTATTCAACTAAGTAGGTAACTACTACCTCCTTATACAGACATAATGTATAGGTACACCACTTATTGAACTGATTTGAAAATAGTAAGTACTGTTTGGACCTGAAACATTAAGGGGCTGACAACTATCAAGCAACTTCTCGCTCGCACGTTTCGACATGTTGAAAGATATAAAATCACTAAACTCATTTTCGAAAAATCGCAATCAACCATTTTGTGTGCAATTACATTGCACACAGTTTAGTAAAAAAATCATTTCGATCTATACAAGTTTTCCTACTTAAAAGTTTGATTATGTACGAAAACTAGTAAAGCAAACTTTAGAGTAGGAAAACAGGTATCGATCAAAATGGAATTTTTACTAAACTGTGTGCAATGTTATTGCACACAAGATGGTAGATTGCGATTTTTCGAAAATGAGTTTAGTGATTTTATATCTTTAAATATGTCGAAACGTGCGAGCGAGAGTCACATTAGCTCTTGTCTTTGCCTTAACTGAAATAATGTTTCCTAGATCAACCATAGGTAGAGCATAAAAGGTACAATCTCCTATCCTATGACGCTGCATGAATGTGCGCTCTTTTTGAACGCAACGCAAGCGTCATTATTTCACTCAACTAGTCCATTATAGTCATAAACTCATGCGCACAAAATTAGCAAAACCGGACACGCAATCTAGTTCCGACAAGATAATAAATAAATACTTAGACTTATCTAGCTAAAAAAAGGAAATGCTTGTGCCTATGCTAAAAACTAAACATGATAGATTTGAAAATTTTGGGGTTCAGTCAGATTTAAGTTCACGTTTTGCCTAGGTATAACCAGACGGAACAGGAGCTTGAAACAGACTGTTTAAAGTAACGATGATATCGACGTGGTCCGATGGCGTCTGAAAAGTTGACTTACTTTGGAAATATGAATAAGCATTCGATCCATACTAAGCCCACTTTCGATATGTGAAGATGCATCTCATCGATCGATGTACCTAGGTACCTACTGACCATTAATCAATGACTCTGATAGCCATTCCCGTTTCCCAGGGCGTTGGCGCAGTATAAAGATCATTCAGACAATTGAGGACGCCACGCATGCTGCGCAGGAGTGCCCCTCACAATGACACAGTGCTTCCGTTTAATGGGGCGAAATAAATAAAATATGATCTTTATGGAGTATTTACCTAGGTAATACCTACTCGAAACCTTAGTGATTAAGGTTTTTGAAATAATACTTTGTTCTTACCACTTTCATTTTGGGATTTTAAGACTGAGGCCTTACCTGTGATAGATTTACCTTTTTTTAGAAAAATCCATCTCCAATTTTTATTATTGTGAAATAGTACTGATTTCCTGTTCTTAAATTCGTTTTCCATCGGCATTCTTCAAATTTTTACTTTCACAGCATGATATGCATCGTGTTCCTTAAAGTATTACTATAAGAGGCGCGCAATGACCAATTGTCTTCCAAGAACCAATTCATTGGGTTGAAGTTGTTTTGAACCTTATTCTGCCATGTCGCGAAGTTTTCTCGTAGTCTCGGAGAGGCAGATGCCAATTAAGAGGAATTAGTTTGACCTCTCGTCAATTAAGACGGTCGACTGTGACCAGTCTAGTTCATGTGAATTAGGTACTTAGTATAGATCGTAGATTATACTTCTGTTGTTTTTCTTCTGTAACACAGTTTGAACTAGTTCAGCAGGGCTATTTAAAAACATTCGGAAACGTTTCCGACCGGAAACATTTTTCCCTTTACTGTGTATATGCTAGTAAAACAAGAGCAAGAGAGACAAATTCTGAAGTTTCCGATCGAAAATATATCCAAATGTTAGAAATAGAAAATATGATATAGAGTTTTCATTATTTTCGCTTAAATCACTACGTCAAGCAACCTGTTTAAATTATGATACTGGGTATGTTAGATGGTTAGATGTATACCTGATAGCAAGAAAATTATAGCTAGCTATCTCTTTACCTTGAAAACGGTTATCTTTGAACGCACCAAATTCCTGTATACTTACAGTACTTCTTGATATCTTGAAAACAAAACAATATCATGGGCACACACGCCCGTGCTATAATGAAGTACTTACCTACAATCATATTTCAATTGCTCTATTTAGGGCATGGGCATATGGATTACCTACGTTGAGTCAGATCAGTGATCAGAGATTATAAAACTGTTAGGAATCATCAGAGGCAGGTAATATTTAATTATATAATGTTTTTTTTCTGGTTTTACGACTTCTTTAAGCTAGTCATATAGATTACCTTTATGTTGAGTCAAATAAGTGACCAGAGATAATAAAACTATGAGGAAAGGCATCAAAGACAGGTTACCTTTTTCTCTATGCCTACGCCTCACTAAACTTCAATATTGTATTATATTACATTGTAAAAGGATCATACAAAAGAACGGTAGGAACCAAGCCGTAAGTTTGTTGCCTGTTCTTCTAGGCTTTGGTCGCGTGGAACTGGCACCTAGAGTCACCTAGCTTTATAACGTTTCAAAGTGATCCTTGTGATTTTATTGAATAAATACCTTTTGACTTTGACTTAAAAAGAAATTATATGCTAGTTTTCAGTTTCGTTGTAACAAGAATAATATAACTGAGTAGATGCCTATTATTAGGCCTATGAATCTACTCTATGAGTCTACTCCATCAGTATAAAGCCATTTTTCTAACAAAGGAACACAAAAGCAGCTACAACTATAGTGAGAGACGTGACGGACAGAGGGCACTGGTGAAGGATGCCACTCATTATCCACTGCACCAACACGCTATTATTGCATTACTTTAACCCTCTAATTTGATATTATTTTGCCTCCATTATTCTCATTATCTCTGCTGACATACGCTAAGAATAACTAAGTTTTACATTGTCACCGCGGTGTGACGCAGGGTAAATTATAGGTGCGGTACTGTTGAATATCTACCTAATTGTGGGCAGTAGAACTTTTCAGGAAATCGTTTCCGGGCTCATCCGTCATCTATTTACATAAGTACTTATAAGTATTTTATGAGCGGTAATAAGCAGTTTGCGAACAACATGAGTCAGGAAATGAATGAATTAGTTTTATAACTTAGAACTATTTATTAGTAAGTTCTGTAGATAGTACTTGGAACCGGCTTAATTATAATTACCCAAGGCACAATTTAGTAAATGCCTTACTTTCGATTGTGAGTGCTGAAGCTGATTGTGAGTGGTAGGAAAAAATACCATTAAAATATAATACCTAATATTGATTAGGTGTGGGCAATTAAAGTCAATTGTCTATGTGGCTACTCAGATTTCCAGGACAAAGACCTAGAAACTTGATTCTTTGTGACACGGAACCTTAATGGCCATCACTATTTAGGTACGCTCTTGATAAATGCACTCGAGTTGATAACATTAAGTGTATATTGTGCTAATGTCCTTATGTGGAACAATGATATACGTGTTATCTCATTAACAAAACTATTATTAATGGGAAAACCCGATGTGGTTTGAAGGTTTGACAATCGAATTATTCGGCCGAATATTCGATTCAGTAAACTTTTTACCGAACATTCGGCCCATCACTATTGCCTACCATACCTACAGTGCTGAGCTGAGTTGACACCACCAAAGACTATCTATGTAATAATGACCACGTTGACTCCACACTAATTGATCTAGGTAGATAGGTAATTTCTGATAGGGTGTATAGGACGCTCGAAACGTATTATTCCTCGTTATTTTATCCTCGTTACCCCGTTAACTTCATAATTTAATTTTAGTGATTTGAATTTGGAATGTGGGTATTGTTTGTAGAAATTCCAATCACCAAAGAGATCAATCACGAACGTTGTATGAACAAGTGCAAGGTGTCATTTTTATTTAATTAAAAACGGACGAAATGCATCCCGCCTTTGTTCGTAATTGTTTACTCAAATTATTCGGATTCTACTTTGTATTATTCCTGTTTAGTTACTTATTTGTTGAAGGTATAGGTACGTTGTTACCTACTAGGTACCTACTAACCTATCCATATGCAATTAACGCGTCGTGTTATCATCATTTTAATACCTACCTACTTATATCACTTATCACTCCTACGAAGTTTTCGTAACACTAAAAACCAAACTACGGTCTCAAAGTCTCAATATCTACACCATATATTTCGCGTGTTTTTATTTTATCAGCAATTTATTCTATGCCGATCGCCGTTTACTGCGCTTTTATCATATGAAAACTAACCATACCTACCTAGACCTAGTTTTTGATCTCGATGTCTTAACTATCTAATCAGCATATGGCGAAGACAAGAGCTTTACCTCTCGCTCGCACGTTTCGACTTGTTGAAACATATAAGTATTATCTCATTTTCGAAAAATCGCAATCAACCATTTTGTGTTCAATCACAACATAGGTAATACATTAGCTCTTGTCTTCGCCATAAATGTTCATCCACTTCTGGGTATAGGACTCCTCTTTCCGGTTGTGCCCCAATCGAATCCATTGAACTCCACCGCCATTAAAATCAAATTGCAATGGTCTGCTCTTCTCGACAAAAAAATACTTTTACAAATATTTAATACTAGCGGCCTGTCCCAGCTTCGCATGGGTGGTCATAAATTTTTTGAACATTTTAGGATAAACTTAGACCGTGGGTTCGAGCCTCGCGTCTACTTATTTCATACATTTGCACGCGCTTCTCCTTGACTGAGTGAAATCGCAACCCGCGCGTGACCCGTGGACCCGTTAACATTTTTAATTTCGTCATATCTTTTGAATGGAATGTCCGGTTTGAAAAATTTAAGAAGTAATCTATTGGTATTGAAACCGTCTTAATTATGAAATGATTTATTTGGATAAGGATTAATACCAAGGTACAAATAAAGACCCTTTTCTAGCGGAGGCATTTCAATTATTTTTTTATAATAAAAGAACACTTATTGTGACATAACTATAATAGTTAGACATATGCTGTCGCGACATTTTTTGTAGATGATGACGTGTTCTACAAAATCGTAGTACATTATTTTGTTCTATCTTCAATAGTTTTCGCAGCGCACGCGATGTAAGATTTTTGTTTTCCACCTTGGGTTACATTATTGAAGTTTTAGTAAGGATCCCTGATTTTTTTGAAAATATAATATAGCCTATGTTACTCAGGGATAATGTAGCATTCTAATGATGAAAGAATTTTTGAAATCGGACCAGTAGTTTTTGAGCCTATTCGTTACATATAAAAATACAAAAATACAAAAATACAAATGTTACCTCTTTATAATATTAGTGTAGATTTAATTTCTTATCTAAAAGGTGAAGAGAGATAATGATAACCTCTCCATCTGAGAAATGTAAATGACTACGTTTATAGAGACCGCGACCTTATGACCCGAACGGGTCTCTTCAATACAAGGAATACTTTATTCCGGTAAAGACAACGAGTCATCTGCCAAATAGGCAGTAAAATTAACTTGCTATAGTTTACCAGAGCAAGCTGTGTTGAAAAATGCGCTCATACATTTTTATGTTAATGTCCAGTAGAGTTTAAAAACTTTGAAACATGGTATTTGCAACTAAGCTCACGACCTCCTTTACAGTCATTCACTGCCTCTAGGCTACACGCTCTTTGTTGGGCTGTATTATCTATTCTTACATTAAACTAGTCATGAAAGTTTGTCAACATGAATGTCTTTAAGAAACGGAGACTTGTTGTTTTAGTAGGTACATCATTACATTATATTTGTGGTATAATCAAGATTTCCGTTCCAGAATAAACAACCTGCTAATCGTCCTGATCCTGTGCACCTCCTACAACTGGGCCAAGGAGCTTACAGAGATCGAGTCGCTGTCCTCTCGCCAGATCCACTGCAACTATGAGTACGCGTACGATATGTATGGAGCCCACTGCGCAGGGCTCCGCCTCAACAAGCTGCCGAATCTACGAAGTGGAATCGAGGTTCGTTCACTTGGGCAATACATGATAAGCTAATCTAAGATAAGCGGTTTAACTATTCAAATCTATTGAAAGTTTGATTGCCAATGCGTGCGTAGGAGAATCCCGTACGATTATTTCTTAAACGTTTGATAAAAAAAATCTAGCGATGCGTTGACTTCGTTGTTATTATAACTACCTACAAGCAGTACAACTAAAACACTGTTTTATGGTTTTTCAGATTCTGGACTTTAGCGATAATAAGCTGCAGGAGTTAGACAAAGAAACATTCTCGGGATATTCAAGTATCAAATACTTGTACTTAGCAGACAACCAAATTTACCTTATAGAAGAAGATGCGCTGTCATTTCTTACCAGCTTGCAGACGCTGGATCTTTCGAACAACGTCATTTTGGAGCTTCCGAACTCCATGTTCCAACTACCGTCCTTAAGGAAACTGTACCTAAAAGGCAATCCTTTACTTCATAAGAATTTTAAGGAGCTTTCGATACAAAAGCCTATAAGAGCTCCTCTTGAGCTGTTTGACATATCGAACTGTAAAATAAGGGAATTGCCGAACTGGGGCAGTCTTCCCCAATTAGTATTTTACAACATCTCACACAACCCGTTAACAAAACTGGACGCATCGCATTTCGTTGCGATGTGCAATCTCGCTACTGTGGATATGACGGAATCATTGGATAAGCTAAAACTGTGTGATATGAGAGCTACTATTGTTTGGTTCCAAACAAGAAGCGTCCACTTTACGTTGGCTGACTACAGCAGGTTAAACACAAGAGGTGGGTATCTTTTTAGAAAAGAGAATCTTTTTAAGAAAAAGATCTTATTATGGGTAGAGATGAGACCGATTAATTTTTGTCTTTATTTCAGAATTCGAAAGCTGCCATGTTGATGATGTGTTGGATAACTATAATGCTACTTATCACCGCTGCAAATCTCAATATCTTGAGGTAAGCAAATAAATACCTAAGGTTCCTTTAAAATAATGCAAATAAATAATTTTGTTTTTTGGTTCGCCCCGAGCTCAGGTTTCGCGATGTACGCTCCAGTCTATTTAACATATATGCCAAGCACAATGTTTAGGAATTGCCTCTGAGTACCCCGTAGGTACTAACTTGGTACGGTAACATTTTTTAGCTCAATTGGCCTATTCGTTGAAAAGTTCTTGGCTTCGTTGCCATAATATGAAAGGGCTTGTTTGTACATAACACAATTTTTATATTTTCCCTAAAATGTATGGTAACGTCAAACTTTACGGCATGGTAGATATCCCCTCAGATCTCTTAGTATCAAGTACAAACTCCAGATTCTTTGAACCCTCAAACGTAACTCTATCTACCCCTCTTTGACATCCGTCAAAGAGGGGTAGTTAGAGTTACGTCCCAACATTACAATCCCATCGCCGCAACTATCAATAATGTAATACGAAGTACCTACCTATTTGCGCGATGGCGCGATGGTAATGTGATACCAAAAAATGTATTTACCTGATTTCACTCTTATCCAGGTCCAGAACATAAAGGCGTCCAGGCGCACATGGCTCACGATAGGCGGCGGCCTAGCTGGCTTTCTAGTCATTTTCATTCTTCTGCTCTACATCATGCACCGATATAACGTCGCGCAGACGAAAACCATCGCTGAGAAGATGCAGCAGGAGAAAGCAAATAGGGTGGTTGACAAGAACGCCAGTACAGTTCTTCTGAACGATGTTGCGTAGGCATGAATATCGAAAGCTGTTGATTGGTGCAGCTAAGGTTCAATTTACATTGCCGCGAAATGGAATCGAAGCGAATTTTTGCAACGAAATAGTACATAGCATGAACACAGCAATGAGCTTTATGTCAAATTGTGTAACGTTCCACAGAGAATACGCGAGAATGCCGCGGAAGACGCACCACCTCTTTTTGGCTCGCATTTATTTTGTACGTTTTATTGACAATAATATAACTAGTGGTTCGCCCCGAACTGAGATCTCGTGATGCGACCCGACGAACGCACCAAAACTTTGAGCAGGTGGTAGTCAGAGGTAAGTCCAAAGATTATGTTTGGACTTTTTTCTGACTACCGCCTACTAACTTTGTATGGTAACCAAGTTTCAACTCTATTGGCCTGTTCATTGAAGAGTTCCGTTGAACAGACCTTGGCTCCATCATCAGACCTGGTCGTTGTCACCGTTTTATGAGAACTGAATACCTTCTAAATTTATTACAAGAAAAAAAAATAAAAAAAAGCAAAGGAACTGGTCGACCAGAAGAAAAACCATGATGTCAACGAAACTCTTAGAGATGGGAGCTCTTTGATCGCTGGTTATCTTAATTTAACTTTTTAAATTTTATCTCGAAAACCGGGCGTCCCAAAAAAAAAGTAAAAATTGTTTTGGAATGTCCAAACAAAGCCCTTTCATATGACATGTAATTTGATTTTTTTATGTAACTTTTTTTATTTTTGCCCTCTTAAAAAACCCCATATCTCAAAAACCCTTCATCCGATTTTACTCATATACTTACCAGTAAATTTCTCAAGTACAAGCTATCGACATATCAAATTTCATGCAGATCGGATCAACGGTTCTAAAGTTATCGCCAGACAAACATACATACATACATACATACATACATACATACATACATACATACATACATAAAATGCCAAATCGCCCAAGTTGAAACTAAGATCTTCGTTCGCTTCGCTCACTCGATCAATTAAGTTAAGTTAATTATGAGTTAAGATGACGTTGTGGTCATCAAAAACACAAAATCTTGGAAAATCAAAATCTAACATCCTACTACCCCACAAAATGCCAGGCGGCGCGACGCGGAAGTCCCAGAATGAGATGGAGAGACGAGCTTGACTGCCACCCCAAACTCATGGCCTGTCGTTGTGTTAAATCGCGAAGAGTGGAAACAGGGAAGGAAGGCCTTTGCCCTGCAGTGGCCATAGACCATAACGGCTGCATAGTACCTATACTAATAAAATAAGTTCATGATGCTATTTACAATTTCGTTGCAAAAAATCGCTTTCAATCCATATCATGGCAATGTAAATTGAGTCTAAGCTGCTTAACACCTATAAAGACAACGGTTTCCTCAGTGTGACTAGAAACATAATAGAGTATTAGCAAGAAAGGTTGAATATTGCTTCTAAACATCAATCAGCACCGCAAAAAAAAATGAAAAAATTACCAGAGTTAGTACCAGAGAGTAGATTTGACTTTAGAATGAATGATACTTGAATTAGAATTACGGTATAGAAGTAAGAATGTTATGGCGAAATCTAGAAGAATTTTGTAAACTGCTTACGTTGCACAGTTAGAAATATTTTTGCTAGTGTTTATAAATAAGTATGGGTGCTGTTTTATTTAGTGATATATTTTTGTTGTGCCTTATAATTAATACCACCCAGAATGTGACTGGGTCTTGTCCTAAGTAGTTGGATAGTCCTATGTAGTGTAACAGGTAGATCTTGGTACATACCATAAGTAGGTAGGTAATGCACCGATAGAGGCTTGAAAAGGCTGACTAGATTCATAATATATTATAATATTCTATTTCTCTATAATAAACATTTGAATAAGTATTTTACAAAAATATTTCCTAGTTTTTCTAGGGTACTTTAAATATATTTTCTTGCCAAAGACGTAATTTTTCGTGATTAATCGTTCACATATTAAATGGTAGGTAGGTACGTAATTTCTCAAAATGTAGTAACACTTAGTTTTTAACACTATGTTGTAATCAATGTTGGTAAGTATAATTTGTAAGTTCGAATCACTGTGATTGACATAAATAATATTAAATTGTTTTTATATGAGAATGTTGTTTGATTGAAAGAAGTAAATGTTAAGCCCGGTCTCCACCGCGAAAGGGTAATGAGCGAGAAATGGTTAGCGGAACGGACTCCTTTTTAATGAAATAGTTTTACATGTCCACCAACAAAGAGTTTTATCTTTTGATTTCTACTGCAAAAGGAAAAAGAGCTGAGCGAGTTCATTTCAACACTTTCTGCTCGCTCAGTCCTTTCCGCTCGACTATTTGTTGGTGGAAATACAAGTATGCAGTCTATTCTTGCGAGTTAAACCGAGTCCATAATGGCTCCGCTCCGCTCGCGGTGGAGACCCGGCTTTAGACTTCGATAACGGACAGTTAAAAGATGATGATGAAGAAGTAAATACTGAAGAAATTAAAGAGGTTAAGATCCTTTGAAAAAAAATTATATTAAATGAAATCAACAAACTGAATTGTATGGTCACGCTAATAATATGATGCATTTAAATGCTAACTTTGATTGTAAATGATAAAACATTTCAAACTCAACATTATGTTTAAACTAAACAAATCAATAAAAGAGACAGCTTTGCACGAGCTTTCCTTGAGTTGGCACATTCAGTGGTCCTCATCTACTGAATCCGCGAGGACGCGTATCGATGCCAGCTTCAAGTGATTCCGTTGTTGTCCAAGTTTCGGGAAATGTTTTATGTATCTCAAGTGTCTTTCTTTTCACTTTCGTTTACTGTTTTTGCGGTTGGTAGATGTGCCTCTTTCTCTTTTGCTATACGTTGTTTACTGAACTTTCCCATGCCTGGCTGGTAGATCACAAGGCTTGGACGATCCTGGAACAAGAAATGTGAAAAAGGTTAAGGTAGTCCCGCATGAGATAGCTGCAGCTTAATAGACGTAAAAATAAATAAAAAGTAGGTAAGTAATATATATTTTTCTCACCTTGTTTCTGATTCTTCTCTCAGTGCGACGATCAGAATCACTTCTATCCTTTTCCTCGGAACCTTCTCGGTCAGTATCGGTTGATCTGCTCCTGTCGTCAATGTTTAGAGACTTCTGTCTCTTGAATGGAGACTCTTCCCTAGGAGTCTCCGAACAATCGAGGCTGTTTCTACGAACTTTCAGGAAAGGCTTATCAGACAAGTTGTCATTGGAATCTTTGTGAGCTTCTTTATTGTTCTCCTCGATCTTAGCTTTCTTATCCATGCTTTCAATAAGCTTCGTCAAATCATCTGTCTTCACGTGCGGTAGCTGTGTGAAGGGTTTTATATCATCTTGGTTAATTTTGGATTTCACATCAGAGGACATGATCTTATTTATAGCAGCTTGCTTGTCCGATTTTGCTACTTCGTTCTGTTTTATTCTCTCCTTTCTCGTGTCGCTGTATTTTTTGCTCTTCTGCTCGCGCGGAGAATCTTTTACTTTGTCCCGTTTCTCTTTCTTGTACCCTTTGTCGGAGTCTTCACCGTCATCGTCATTTCCATAATCGCGCTTGTCATTATCCTTTTTCTTCTTGTCATTTACGAAACTAGATCCAGTCTTACGCTCTTTATAAGTTTTAGATTCGAATACAGATCCTTCTTTGTCATAATCATCTTTGTCATTTTTATCTCTGTCCCAATCCCTGGATTTAATCTTCTTCACTTCGTTTTCGACGTTATCTTCTTCCTGAAATAATTATAAGGAAATTCTTTTAATGCTACACACTAATGGCTACATCTTCAGTACGAACAAATACTTGGATGAAACAAAGTAACAAGTAATTAGGTACCGGTAGGTAGTTTTATAATGACCTACTATTACTATGAATCAAATAATACATAAATTAGCATGTTCATATTTTGATAGTTTTGTAACTAGGATGGCATATCACAAACGCTTACCTTTGCTACTTCTATCTAAGATACATGAACTGAATAAACCTGATATTCATTGAACATAAAACCTTGAACACAGAATCTCCGCCACTTTTCTGGCTTTCTTGAATTTCTTTTTTGTCACACAATTTGGCCGAAGTTAGGGTAAAAGTGTTATGAGTTTTCATTGACAGAGCTGGGAAATGCGTGTCCCAATCAGAATCAGTGCTTATGAACTCATCAGAGCCATGAGAGCCCTTTAGTTCAGGTTTGCTGTGGGAACACTTGGCTTTACTTTTATGGTAGACTCTTTGTTCACCAAACCAGATAGTGCTGGCTTGAGTTTTATCACTATTTTCATAAGCTATTTCATCTTCTGATAAATCGCCAGATTTCTACAGAATTAAGTGAAAAATATTTAGAAAGACCAAATTTGCAGAGGTCTAGGTTTTACTAAAAATTTATCAAATATCAGTAAAATATTTGTGGTCACAAAACTGGAGGTGCAAGATTTCCCAAATAAATTCATGTTTGGTTCAAAGCAATGCACAAGCACATTTGTAGAGATGATAGCACAATTGACTTTACCTTTATAGATCCATCTTTGCCTTTCCTTTCTATCCTCATTTTCCTCTTATCATTTTCTCTTCGGCGACGCTCGTCCCGGCCGCGCTTGTCTTGCTTGCGCGCAGCGAGATAATCCAACAAAGGTGTTGACTGTGCTTTTTTGTCATTAGCTGAAAAAAACAATTTACCTGTTCAGTAACTACTTTATATTAAACCAGGTAGTTCGTTACAAAATGTTTAATACAATTTGGTTTTGAAAACTGAAACAGGTTCACAGCTTTGATCTTGAGTTGGCACTTCACAAAAATATAAATAAATGGATATAACTATTTGAAATCTGTTATATTTTTATTTACTTTATCAACTAGGTATTCTTTAAATACCTTTTTGATTATGTTAGAGAAAATTACAACATGCTTTCTATAGAGAAAACCATGTTGTAATTTTCTCTATTATATTTGCATGCTATGTTTTTCTGGCGAAGTGTGAGATTGTTTCTTTTTTTTCACAATTTCAGTATCCTTAATTTCTTAATAAGACAGCCTACACAGCTCAGTTGGTAGTAGCTCTGCCTTCTGTGCCGTAGGCCGTGGGTTCGATCAGAGAACAAATATTTGTTCTCTGTCTGGGTGTTATATAATATTATAAGTATATATTTACAAAACAAAGTATATAAGTAGTATATCAGCTATCTGGTTCCCATATCACAAGCTTTGGCTTAGTTTGGGGCAAGATAGTGCTGTGTGGAATGTCCCCCAATATTTATTTATTTATTTGTATGTACCATACTTCACACATATTTATTATTTTATTTCATACTAAGAGATCTGTGAGGATTTTTGGCATTCCTGGGGATAAAAGTTGAGCTAAATAATTGACAAGAGCTATTAGTATATGAGCATGGTTACATAAATACAGAATTCATTATAACTATTGCACAACTGTTGTAAACAATAAAAATATACAAAAATGTTGATTTTACTGTTCTATCATAAAGAGAAAGTTTCATTTGTTTCGGTTTGTAAAACTGATTGAAAGAAAGAACTTTCTAAATAGTTTGACTGATTCATATACTTACTAACTGAAACTTGATGAGAGAAAAGAGACGTTGTTTTAGGAGTAAGTTATGTCATATTTTGTGTTAACACTTACGGTCAGTTATGGGATAAGAA
The DNA here is from genome assembly GCA_932294275.1 of Chloroclysta siterata. NCBI lineage: Eukaryota > Metazoa > Arthropoda > Insecta > Lepidoptera > Geometridae > Chloroclysta > Chloroclysta siterata. The sequence continues at coordinate 11,715,863 of OW028598.1, forward strand.
TACTCTAGCTTAGGCAAGTTTTCTGTTTCAGGTTCTTTTGCAAGGTTTTCTATGAATTCCTGATAAACAGGGTCACTCTCAATAGTGCCACACTTAGGGTCCTTCTTTTTTTTCTTTTTAGGGATTCTCTGGAATGGGGCATACTCGACAATGCCTATGAATTCCACACCTGAAAATATAAAGCATAATATGAGTATAAGTTTGCTTTACACGATAATTAGACAAGCAACAATATTTCTCTGTAATGCTTTGTTTATAACTACTTAATGAACAACCAATAAGGGTTTTACTCTCTTGCCTTAGCAGTTTATCAAAACAATACTTGCCTCTCTCATCCAAGAACACATATCCATCAAACTTGTCTCTAAACAGATAGATATCGTCAACGTTGACAAAGTTTATGTAAGCTCTAGAATACAGGTTATTGCCAAGCGATGGGTCTGCCTTAGCAAAGTAGAAATTATCATGTTCTGGAATTGGTGATACCTGCTCTAAAAATGATTCTTCGGTCATAGTAGGCGGCAAGCGTCGCATAATTATCTGAAAAGAACCAAAAACACACTTATAATCTTGTGTTTATAAGAAATAGATATTAGGTACAAGATGTTTACGTAGAAACTGTATCACTTTGGTCAGAGGCCGTTGAGTCTTCAATTTTTTGTATTTGTTATTGTTTACAAATATTTTACTGCCTGTGTCAGGCTGCGTTTCTTTTGCATCTTGGTCTTCCGTCATTTTCACAATTTCTTTATTAATTTCCGAGTGAATTTATCCAGCATTATCAAAATTCCACCGTGCGTGGTGTGGTAAACCTTTTGTTTGACAATTTTGACGTTTCGTTCTTCGAGCGAGAGACTAGAGAGAGCTAGAGAGACATTTTGATATGACAGCTAATCCTTATATTTTGATCGCTCATCTTGGAGCAGACTAAAGTCGTAATACCATACTACCTCGGCTTTTTATGTGTGTTATTCTTCAGTCGGCGACACAACAGGCACAAGCACTGTCTAGTGTCTTCTTGTGAGCGTAAAGTTAGCAGCATGGAGGTAATATCATTCGTATAAGGTTAGCAGGTTAGCAGGATTAGTGATCATTCAAATGATTGAGCAGCAGAGTAAAAAAATAAATTATATCTTTTTTATTATAGTGAAACTTTTATAACATCGCATCGCCTCAAATTTTATCGTCCATTTATTGCATGTCGCGTGACGGTCGGCCGCGGAGTAGGGATAAAGTGAAAGGCGCTCGACAGAACAAAAATATTCACAAACCGTGGTTTCATAAAACCACACAAACATTTTTTTTTGTTTTTTTGTTACTGCTGCAAGCACTGTGTGTTAGCATCTTACCCTAGTCAGGCCTAGTTTATTCTCGTGCATTTATTTTTATTGTGCTTCAACTTCAAGCACTCAGACTATTATGATCCTACCTATCACGAACAGCATCTGTTACTACTAGACATATTGCTCTAAAGAGCAACGATTATTTTTCTGTCTTTGTGGGAAGTAAGCAATTTAACCTTTTCATACAAAAGAACGGTAGGAACCAAGCCGTAAGTTTGTTGCCTGTTCTTCTAGGCTTTGGTCGCGTGGAACTGGCACCTAGAGTCACCTAGCTTAAGACGTTTCAAAGTGATCCTTGTGACTTTATTGAATAAATACATTTTGACTTTGGCTTTGACTTTGACATTAGCTGTTTTCATGTTAATTTGAGTTATCTTGGGTAATTTTGGTAGTATTTAGCGATGTTACGACTCGGTTTACCAACCCGGTTCAAACCGGGTTGAGCTTCAAATCGTGCAAGTTGGTTTGAACCTAAGTCAAACCGATCTGGACGAGCTGAGTAAGAAGCGAGTGGTTTGTTGATCGCTGTCTCTCTTCAACTCAAGCACGGTGCGGCGCGGAACCGCGAGTCGGTACTTCGGGTCGGACCGAACCGAAGCACGAAGCAATTAAAATTGGTTCGCCGCATTGACTTTATTATTTCGGTTTGTAACCCGGTTTTAAACCGGTTTACATAGATTTTTGCGGTTCGATTTGCATATCTTTCAAACCGGTTTGAGTCTTTTTGTAAAAGACTCAAACTCAGACTATATCACAATACACTTTCATTCCAAATGTTTACACTTTGTGCTAAAACCTCAAGTAATGTTGGTTAAAATACCACCGAAATTACACAACACAGCTCAAAATAACACTAGAAAAACAAATAAAATGAAAAAGCTATGTTGCTTCCCAAAATGTCAGAAAATGAATCCATGTAGATCATTCATTTGACTGACAAGTTTGTCTGTCGAATCGAAATGACGCATGAAATGACGCATACATGACGGATTAGAAAAGAAAAAGAAGAAGAAAAGTGCAAATCTTTCCGAAAGTCTATTTTCTTCTGCGAGCGAAAATTTATTATTATTTTGTGTGAAATAAACTTCTAATAGCAATGCTCTCACATAAGCTAGTCCTAGGAATAAGGGCCGCTATCCCCCCCCGGGTTTCATCTGGATCAACAAGAGTTTTATCACGTTTACTACAAACTACAAATTCACGTCATTTAGCCACTGATTCAGAAACAACTAACCCGAAACCAGATGGTTCGTCATTGGCTCAAGAAGCCGCTAAAGCCGGAGGATTCGCGACAGCTTTTGAGAAACAGTCACAAATCACAGATGACCAAGGAATTGAAGAGCCCAAAACATTTGCATCTTTACTACGGCATTCAAAATTAATGGATGTAAGTTTTACTATTATCCTATACTATAGATATATAACAATGCCACCTTAACAAACCTTAACAAAGTATACCCCTCTATAAACCCCCTACAGGATGCAATCATAAAAAAGGAGGCTTTTATACATATACATAAATTTTTCTTCAAAATTTTTAAAAAGTCTTTTTTGGCTGCACACCCTTTGCCCCCAAACTCTAGGTAAAATGTCTTATTGTAATATTTCTATTCTAGCTTGGTGACCCTACTGATAAAGTAGTTATTGGTAAGATATTCCATGTTGTGGAAGATGATCTGTACATTGACTTTGGTTGGAAGTTCCATTGTGTTTGCACCAGGCCTGCAACTCGAAGTGATGAGTATGTCAGAGGTTCAAGAGTTAGAATACAAATAAAAGACCTAGAGCTATCTTCAAGATTTCTTGGATCAAGCACTGACCTAACCCTCTTAGAAGCTGATTGTAAGTTACTTGGCCTTGTTTCAACTCCGATTAGACCTATTACTAGCGGAAAGTAAATAGTAGTTAGTATAATATTTACTAGTGGTAATAAAGTTTAGGTGTTTTCAAATGGTTGTTTGATTTTGATAAACAAAATAGATCTTTCAACCTCTTGACTGCTGCAATTCCATTCTAGACTAGACTAGTGTAAAGTAGCATTATAGTAGCCTTTCAGGTAAATAATTTTTTAGGGAAATTCATACAAAAAGAATTTTGAGGAAACAACTTTTATTAATTGACATATTTTAATATGTAATATGACAAACAGTAGATATACCTACTTATATAATAAAGTTTAACTACAATTTTATAAATTATATATTTATTGTCTTTTTACAAGTACCTACACACATTTATGATAAGAATAACATTTCTAACATATTTATATGAAACATTATATTTTGTTATTCTTGAGACAAAATACAAAGTATTATTTGAGGAGCACTGGAACAAAAACCAATAAATCCACTTTACATAATTTATTATTACGGTTTTTGTTCTGGCGCTCCTCATTTGTGCTGTGAAAAACTGTATTTTGATAAAAGCATGTACCTAGTCAGGAAACTAAAAAACTATTGGCACAATGGAATGTAAAAATATATCCATGATTCTAAAGAGTTTTTAAAATGATTACCAGCCTATTTTAAGTTAGCTTGGTTATAAACAGTTACTTTATAAAGTTTAGGTTTGTCCTAAATAACAAATAAATATACATCTAAATCTACAATAATGCTATAAAAATTGTATTGCTACTTGTAATTGCTTAAATAAATGTCATTTGAATAACAACTACAAACATAAGCATATCAAAACCACTTGGGTAATAATAACTTGCACTTACAAAAAATAAAAGTTATGACGAGAAATGTTAGCAAGAGCTAAATAATGAAGAATTTGCCATAATCCAGTTGGAAATGCAAAATACTTATACATTTAAAATTTTGACACCCTCTACACTTGATTTACGTGCTTAGATGCAAACATAGCCAATATCAATACAAATGTTTAAACATGAGATCTTACAATATCAACATAGTTTCATAAAAATGAGATTCAGTTTCACTGAACTTTGTCCCCATTCCTGGTGACAATCTCCTGTATACTCGGGTCTTTAACCGCATCATTGGCGTCCGGTTTCGCTTCCAGAATGTCGTCTACATTGATTTTTGGTTCGGGTAATTTTTCCTGCTCGGGATGTGCTAGTTCCCATTCCTTGAGGTATTGCACTACGGCGGTGTGCCCAAAGGTTTCTGCCTCGTTTAGTGGGCGACTGCCCCAGCGGTCGCGAGGGTCGTGGGGTACGCCGCATTGGGCGAGTAGAAAGTCCACGCATGACAGGTGGCCCTCTGCCGCCGCCAAGTGCAGTGCCGTACGCCCATCGTAATCCGAAAGCGTCATGTCCATTCCCGAAAGATGGTGCCTGCAAAATTATTCTGAATCAACTCAGGTCTTCTAATTAATAATTAAAAAGCGTTGGGATATCACCTCATGGTTATAGGTGCCGGTATTATGTTATCCTAATATCTACCTACAGAGCGAACTAAAAGCCTATTAGCATATTCAAGCGTTGCACGTTGTTTGTAACGGACAATTCTAGGCTTTGTCTCGTGGAACTGCCACCTAGATTCACCTAGCTTTAAGACGTTTCAAAGTGATCCTTGTGATTAAACTGAATAAATACTTTTTGACTTTGACAATATAATATAATGTTTAGAGAAACTAAAATGACGAGCTTAAAGCTGCTGTATTTCAAGCTTTGTGGTCATACTGGCTGAACGGGCCGCTGAACTTGTCGTTCGATGCATTCACCGGCATTGGAAGATTCGTGTCTGTATAGGCACTGATTCTGACGAACAACAAAAACATTCTTAAACATGCAAGAAACCACAAACATATAGCTATTTAGTTTGTGATTATTGTGGTTTTATGATAAATAGGTACCTACCTTCTAAGAGCACTTAGATCGCCGCTTGCAGCTGAGAACAAAAGATTGACGATGTTCAGACCAGTGGATTCAAATTTGTAGCGGCGAGGGTCTTTTTTGTGGCTTGCGTAACGAATGTTGTCGTATTTGTGAAAATTGAAACGCTCTATCAGTTCCTGCAAAGAAAAATCTTTTAGTGGTGCATAATTATTGTAGAGCTGCTAGATGGGCTCTACACTGCTACGCATTGAGTCTACAACATCTACGAAGCTACGCCGTAGACCTCGACGATTAGAGTCTGTACCTCGCAAAATTGCAGACCTCTGCAGCTGTTCCCGAGTGGGTCCAGCGGAGGTGACCAGGTGCATATTCCCATAACATTGGGCACGACGATAAGCATGGCCCCCGACACTCCTGACTTCGCAGGAAGTCCAACTTTGAATGCAAACTGGCCAGAATAGTCGTACATTCCGCAGCTGTGCATCAAAGATAGCACGTTGCGCACTGAATCTGGACGAAGTACTTTTTCATCAGTGATTGGACAGATGCCTCCATTAGCGAGTGTCGCTGCCATTATAGACATGATGTCGCAGTTCGCTTCCATAGAACAACACTGCAACAAATGAGCTTTCTTTATATTCTGCTAATTGAATATGATTAATATTCCTGTCATGCTTGCGCGTTGTCTCTTATCCTTACCTGGAAATAGAAGTCCATGCATTCACGTAGATTGGTTTTTTCGGGGTAGCATTTGTACTCCCGCATGTAAAAGCCAAGTGCATAATTACGGTCAGCTGCTTCGCGTTCCGATAAAAATACGGCGTTGTTGAAACCTAACACCTCGTTGCCAGCCAGTCGGCTGAAGAACGACATGACGTAGTCGAATTTCTCAGCAAGTGTCATCTCGGGCTTGTCCAAGGACTTGAGTAGAGAGCAAATAAGAATTGCTCCAGCGTTGATCATAGGATTGTGTGGCTTCACTGTAAAAATATTTGCAGGATTTATATCAATATTTGAGTTTACGTCACATTGTGTTGATTCATAAGGAACTGTATGTTTTACATATTAGTCACTCCACAAATGCATATCTAGCAGCAAGAATGTACTTTGAACTTTTTTTGCAACAGAGATACGATTAAAAAGCGTACAATATGTAGAATAACAATGTACTACTGGTAAAATAAATAATTGCTCATACATACTATTATAGTCCAGAACGAGTTCATTGAAGTTGCGTCCGCTGGGCTCCGTGCCAACATATTTGTGTACCTGTTCAGGGCCCAGCGTCTCGAGAGCCATCGCGTAAGTCAGCGGCTTGCTGCATGACTGTAGAGTGAATGGCACGGTCACGTCACCTACAAAATACAAACAGTTCTGATATAATCTACGCGGAATTAATTGCACATCTTATTTATCCAATGTAAAATCACTTACCGATATTGAATCTTTGTCCGTCGATTGTACAAACGCTGACTCCCCAATTATCAGGGCTCGCTCTAGCGAGTTGCGGGATATAGCTAGCCACTTTGCCATCAGTGTTGCTTTTAGCAGTCCAGTACATTTCCTCAATATCTTTAATGAAATCCTGGAAATCTGGGATGACGAATTGGCTCCGGAATGCTCTGGTTATCAGAACAATGTTGGGCGCGATCACTTCCTTGAACGTCTTCCTATCCAGTTTCAATGTTTCTGGTGATCCTCCTTCAAAGTTAGATTCCTTGTGGACTTTGTATAAGTTGTGCATGACTTCTTTTACGCGTGAATCGTTCTTTCTAATTCCGGTAGTTCTCAAGGCCTTCAAACATAAATAGAGTACTGAGCTTTATCATCGTGATCGCCTAATGCACAATTAGTATTTGACTATATTAACTAACCCAAGACAGGTGACTGAAATGCATGCCAAGCGATCAAAATGGATAAATAGCAAGTTGTATAAGTATATCTTTTAAAATAGGGCAACGAAGACTGAATGAGCATTAGTGTAATAGCTAGGAAAAACTTACGGCCAAAAACTTTCCGACAGGTAGAAGACCAGTGTCTTCATTTTTGAACATATCGAATAGAACATCGTCAGCATTTTTGTGAGGACCAGCACGCACCCTGTGGAGTATGAATACATCATGAAACTTTGAATCCTAATTCCTATCCAACTCATATCACTACATAGTATAAAACAAAGTCGCTTTCTCTGTCCCTATATCCCTATGTATGCTTAAATCTTTAAAACTATGCAACGGATTTTGATGCGGTTTTTTTTTATAGAAAGAGTGATTCAAGAGGAAAGTTTATATGCATAATACAAGCATAATCTCTTAGGGATAACCTACAATAACCGTTCGAAGCCAGGGTGGGTCGCTAGTATTGTTACAAATGTGAAACTTTGCGAGTAGGTATGTGTGTGTTTTATGATTGTTGCTACTAATCATCTCCGTATCGGCTGAACGGATTGGGACAAAACTTGGAATATACATAGTTAGTGACCTGAAATAACATATACCTACCTAGGCTACGTTGTCAGGGTAGGTTCCACACGGATGCTTGTATTACTCTGCTGTACGATAAGTTATTATGAAGTCAATCGATCACGGTCTAGAAAACATTTACACGTAGTGTGCTAATGAATAAATAACATGTTTGGTAAATATCTCGTGTTATTCTTCGGATAGCTCATGCTCTACAGTACACAACTCGTCACGATCCGATCTAATAATAAACTAACGTAGGCAGGTGTTGACGTAGACCGCGGGTGTGTCTGCGACGGCCGCAGAATGCTGTGAAATTCTTATTGACGAAACAGTCACAATACATTTTGATAGCTCATTACCGCAAAGAAACATCTAAATCTACATTGATTTTTATAATACCTCTAATTATAAATAGACTTGCTGTATTCTACCACTCATCCTCATCTTCCTGCCCTTATCCCACGCTAAGTGGGGTCGGCACAACAGGTTTTCTTCTTCCACTCTCCTCTATCATTCGTCAGCTCAGTGCTCACTCCTTTCTTACTCATGTCATCTTTCACATAGTCCATCCATCTTTTCTTTGGCCTACCTCTCTTTCTAAAACCATTGCTGTATTGTACCACAATCATCACCTTAATGCAGAGTCTAGTTGATTGTCCAAAAAAAGTATAGTAGATAAAGCATAATACTTTTTTTAATTTTCTGAACTACGAACCGCTATTAGGTACATCTAGTCTATTGATTGAAATAATAAACAAAATGAAAGCCAAATATTGTTCTATGAAAGCTTACAAAAATACAATCGATTGAAACACCCAGTAAGAATATACCCAATAAACTCAAATTTTCAAATTCAATAAATTTTGTTAGTTAGAAATTGCATTGAAAGCAATTAAAACTTTACATCCTTTTTTCATAAAAACAACGATAAAATCGGAAAATATTTTCCGATTATTTAAACTGATCGCACAACTTTGAATAATCAATTAATGACTTCAAAATTGATTGATAATCTAAACAAAAAAACAAATGGTAATCTAAACAAAAAAACAAATTAGACCCCAAAGGCAAATCTAGTCCAGACTACGATAAAGTTTATTTCCACAAAGTTGATGATGAATGAATTTATTTGAAAGTCATCAAATAAATTAACTTTTCTGAAAATTTATGGATTAAACTCAACTTTCAAAGATATTTAAAACATAATAAAAGAGGAACACATTAACACTAGATCATGCATCACACTTATCGGGTTACTGGAGTCCCCTATACTTACGATTTAGGATCGACGTTATGGGCGAATGAATACTGTCTGCACCATGTGGAACGAACAAAAACATTTGAAAAATCTTATCATCATAAAACGAAAATCAGTGTTAAACAATTACTACGTCATATAAAACGACATACTTATCAGAAAGACAGACAAATTCTCGAAGCTTGAAATTGCGGGCCTTGGCAAGAATATTTTGTTAATAAAGTAGAGCAATTTAGTGTTTGGAAGATATCTATGTTGACCTACTTAGAGCCCGGACACCGTTGTAGATCTGTCGTTTTCAAAGTAGTTGTGTAAGTTGAACGTCTCAGCTGTGTTACAATATTTAAATTATTTGCTTTATGTTTATGCGAAAGATTGTCGTTCAACAATTTTTATTAAGAGCTTGTTGAATTGAACAAGCACCCGACAGGCGCCATCCGGAGTTTAATAAGAATCAATTATGTGCCTACTTCAGTTTATTAGCGGTATTTGTTTTCAATAAAGTGTCAGCACTTGTGCATTATTAATGATCGCAATGATGCATACCTCATGTCGATGGATTGGACCGCATAGAAGTGGGGCGCTGAATTGCGCCATTTCTGTAACGACACATAAATTTTATTAAAAGGTCACTGACAAAACAATAAAAATCGAGGGTCACCCCTCGATTACGTGACGAATATGTGTTAGTACTGTTCTCGACAAAGTAAAGGACACTCACATCACTTTTCTCTAAAACATAGACAGGTCTCACTTGACTATATTGCCGAATGCAGGCACAAGCTGGCCTCACGACAGGGCTCGCGAGCCGGCGAAGCTGACGGGCATTCATGTTGAGCACAGGATCAGCGAGGCACCAAACCACCCTTGCGATCGGCGGTAAATGGCGATTGAGCGCTGGCGATTTGACATACACTTGTAACGCGCAGGCGCCAACTGGTGCCTCCCTCGTGCCTTTCTCGCTTATCTTCGTTAGTCTACATTGGGATGTTGATTCACCGTTGACGTAACGTGTATGGGAAATCCTGAACGATCGTGACATGATGGGGCTATCTACCTACCCAACACCGGCACACCGGTATACGCAACACGAAAATAATTGTATTTGTTTGTGGGCGTGGCAACAAATGTCAGGTGTTTGATCAATCGCTTACTTTATTCCCAACTTAGTAAACCTTATAAAACGTATTTTTATTTGGCTTATGTATCTATCTACATCAGTACCTACTATCTACCCCAAGGCTGAGTTTTGTTTACCATATTTAGTTTTTCGTAACGTCAGGCCTTTTTTGTATGGAGATTCGATAAGCGCCTTAATCGCCTTATTAGAAAGGGCATGCTGAGAACGAAAAAGGCTGAGTCTCCATACAAAAAAGGCCTGACGTTACAAAAAACGAAATACGGTAAACAATACTCAGACTTGGGGTACTGAAAATTATGCCAATTGAACAGTAAACATTTAAGGCGAAGACAAGAGCTAATGTGACTGTCGCTCGCACGTTTCGACATGTTAAAAGATATAAAATCACTAAACTAATTTTCGAAATATCGCAATCAACCATTTTGTGTGCAATCACATTGTGCAATCACATTGCACAATGTGACAGCCTTCACAGCTCAGTTGGTAGTAGCTCTGCCGTCTGTGCCGGTGGCCGTGGGTTCGATCCCCACCAAGAACAAACATTTGCGTGATGAACATAGATGTTTGTTTTATGTCTGGGTGTATGTATAATGAATGAATAAATAAAATAAATGTATTTACAAAAAAAAAGTATATAAGTAGTAGGTGTATCAGCTATGTGGTTCCCATATCACAAGCTTTGGCTTAGTTTGGGGCGAGATAGTGCTGTGTGTGTGTGGAATGTCCACCAAATTTTTATTTAAAAACTAGTGGCTTCCCGCGGCATCGCACGCGTGGTACTGGTGAGCCGTGATTGAGCCACAAACATCCAAACATCGTAACTTTCGCATTGATTTGTATATTATTAGGGTAGGATTTTAAATACCTACGTAGGTATAAGAGATACCAATAGGCGTACATTACCTATATTAGGTAGGTTGGTAGGTAAAGGTACTGAGTTTAGCACAAACATGACATATACAACAAAGACAACCTTACACGGAAAATATGTACTTATTTGTTCCTAGTTTCTACCCCAAAAACAAACGAAACGAAACAGCTTCACGACTTTGATCCCCAGGCACGGTAAATACCCTCAGATCTCTTCATACCAACTCAAGATTCCCGTTTTTAGAATGTCCCTTACAAACATTGACGCCTCGTTGTATCTTTTTTACTCGAGCGCAAAGAAGGAAGGTAACGTTTTAGCGGTTGTTTTCGAAAATCAAACTGTCTTTTTTTTATTTATCCCCACAGAACACATTTTCTTTTAGTTTGAAGTTAATAACACTACGCGTTAAAAATCTCCCATGAAAACCTTCACTTTGGCAGTCTTTTGCACCCTTTGCAGGGGTAGTTTTCAATTATTAATATCGTGATTTAAAAATCTTTATTGTGGAGTATATTTACTTCAAGTTTGAAATCAATCGCAATATGCGTTAAAAATCTCCCATACTAACTTTTACAGTCATTTGCACCCTTTGCAGGGGTAATTATCAAATATTAAAAGTGTAATTCTTAATTATTTATTTCTTAGCATATTTACCCCAAGTTTTAAGTCAATCGCACCACGCGTTAAAAAACTCCCATACAAACTTTGATATCCCTTTGCATACTTATTAAGGGTAAAGTTTCTAAAACTAAAAATGCCTTTCCTATTTTTTAGCCTTGGAGTACATCTACTTCAAGTTTCAAGTTTGTAGGTTCAAGGAATACAATTTTTCATACAAACGTTTTCATCCCTTTTTACAACCTTAGGGGTTGAATTTCCAAAAATCCCTTCTTAGTACACCTCTACGCCATAAGACCTATGTACTCCTCAAATTTCAGGTCTCTAGGACCAGCGGTTTAGGCTGTGCGTTGTCTATATGTCAGTCAGTCGAACTTTGTCAGTTTGTCAGTCAGGACTTTGATTCTTATAGTATTAGAGATTATTAATATCGTGATTTAAAAATCTTTATTGTGGAGTATATTTACTTCAAGTTTGAAATCAATCGCAATATGCGTTAAAAATCTCCCATACTAACTTTTACAGTCATTTGCACCCTTTGCAGGGGTAATTATCAAATATTAAAAGTGTAATTCTTAATTATTTATTTCTTAGCATATTTACCCCAAGTTTTAAGTCAATTGCACCACGCGTTAAAAAACTCCCATACAAACTTTGATATCCCTTTGCATACTTATTAAGGGTAAAGTTTCTAAAACTAAAAATGCCTTTCCTATTTTTTAGCCTTGGAGTACATCTACTTCAAGTTTCAAGTTTGTAGGTTCAAGGAATACAATTTTTCATACAAACGTTTTCATCCCTTTTTACAACCTTAGGGGTTGAATTTCCAAAAATCCCTTTTTAGTACACCTCTACGCTATAAGACCTATGTACTCCTCAAATTTCAGGTCTCTAGGACCAGCGGTTTAGGCTGTGCGTTGTCTATATGTCAGTCAGTCAGTCAGTCAGGACTTTCTTGATTCTTATAGTATTAGAGATAATTATTGCAGCGCGAATTTTTTTTCGTATTTGTATCAACAGTAACAAGTTTTTTTACAAAGAAAGCAATCTTTAAACGAATGAAACTTGCTGATTAATATTAAAATAACATAGTCACCTACCTCAAAACCATTCTCGCATTCCATAATGAAATCGTCGAATCCACTGGACAAGGTGCGCATATCACGATACCGCGGAAGACACTGCGCCTGCCTCGCGGGTACCGCAAACTGAAGCTCCGCGATTTTCGCGAATCGAACGCTCCTTGCACCGCACTGAGCCATATTTCAGTTGGCGTTTATAAATATACTGGTGGGAGTGCCAGACACTATTAGCCGGGTTCTGTCCCCTATAAATAACTAATAAACAATTTTCAGTATACCTACGTCGCACACGACATTTTTTTATACAAATTGCTGATGGAACAAGCTGTCACGATGTTAAGTGGTAACTATCACCTATAAGAAATCATTGCCGCGTAAGTCACGCACGATAAGAACGTGCCCTACGATGCAGTGTTCTGCGTCCATCAACCTGAGGCTTACAGGTGTTAAGTCTTAGGTGCCTGTTATATCACCAGGCACCACACTCTTCAAACCGAAACACAACAACGCTGCTTAGCGGCAGAAAAAGGCATGGTGATAGTACTTCCTCGGACGAACCATTAACAAAGAGCTCTAGGTACTAGTACTCTAAAAAAACTATTACAGTCGAAATCAAAGTTTCTGTACTAGTTTTGCTAAAACTATCGCAAGTGTCAATTAAGTAGGTAGTAGTAGTAGTAGTATATACGTACTCTTACTTTAGTATTCTTCATTCTGATTCTGATACTAATCTAATATCTTGCCTCGAAAAGGCCTACCGTTGACCGTTGCTATAGTTAAGAAACGGCGGTTTCTGTGTTTTTTTTTTTTATACAACCAGCTGATGGAACAAGCAGATGGCCCACCTGATGTTAAGTGGTAACCATAACTCTTCAAACCGAAACACAGCGTTGCTGCTTGGCGGCAGAAAAAGGCGTGGTGGTAGTACTTCCCCGGACGAGCCCTTCACAAAGAGCTCTACTACTCTTAAAAACAGTGATTAGAAACAGCCGATGCAAGAGTCGAAAATATCGGTTAGCAGGATTAAATACAAGTACTTCATTTATATAACTATCGCCTTTGAACTTATTTAGTTATTGCGCATTAAAAATACCGTACCTACCTAGTTAGGTACATATATGTAAATAACAGGATTGTTGCTGATATCGTTCAATAAAGCGTTTATAATGCATTAAGTTATTGAATTCATATTTTGTAGATTAAAATCTAGCAAACAGCTTGAGCTATAATATAAACTACTTCGACGGTATTTTTAAGATGATTGCCTACAGAAAAGAAAACACGTAGACTTAGCTCGTCTAGTAAAACACCAACCTGTAGATAATAAGAAAAACAATCGGGTACAAAAATAGGGTTGCCAGATGGCCGGGATTTCCGGGAAAGTCCCGGAATTTCACGTGTGGTCCCGTGTCCAGTAATTACACTTTACTGTCCCGAAATTCATGATCACTAGTTTTTTTCCACAAAATAACGACACAGGGGCGGCGCGTATACTCGTACCTCGGACGAGCCGGGACGATTTTTATTAAAAGAATAGCTTAATTTTTATGTGGATCTAAAAATTCTAATATGTGATTGTGTATGGTATGAATACAAATTACAGTGTGTTAATTAATATCTACCTATAGATTTTATAAAAAATAAATATGTTTTTAAAGTCATTTGTTTTTTACTTTAAAAATAAGTACCTAACTAGTATTTTTGTATATTTTTTGTATTGCCCGTCCAACAGCAAACATTTGTAGTTGGATTTGGACTCTAAAAACTCCAACTCCGTTAGAAACCCCAGAAATGTCCAGGAAATAATAAACCCGTATCTGGCAACCCTATACAAAAACCACCACCACCAACCGGTTTTTTTTTTACTAACATGAAATTATGGATCAAAATCAAAACGGTCTATATTCAGTACAATCAGTACAAGGCTCACTTTGAAACTTCTTATACAACGTGTTTATTAAGAATTGTAGGGATCCGAAAGCAGGATATTCTACCGGTCATAACGAACAACTTTTGTTCTACGACTTTTAAAATTTCAAAGTTTTTCATTCATGATATGCCTCTTAAACTTTTATCTAAAATGAATCTAAACGCATCATGAGGCAGCCCTATTTACAGCTGTTCTTTGACCTCTAGTTGTTAACCTTAGATAAAATAGGTAACAGAACTGCCACCAATTACCTAGTAATGTGCCTACCTAATAATGATGTTGCTGTTTTTAAAGATCTTGGTATGTAAAAGAAATATTTTCGCGACTGTAATCCCTAGTCACGGTAAACATTCTCTGAGATCTTTGGTACTAATACCTATTCAGTAACTAGGTACCTACGTGGCTACGTACTCAATATTTAATAGAATATTTATTTTTGTTTAATTACTAGATGTCGTAAACCAATGTTTATGATATTCATAGTTCTTTAAATTGTAACATGTTACTTTACCACCATGGTTCATTGACACGACAAAATTATTCAACTGCAATTTTGGGAAGTGTCTAGTCTGTCCTATTTAATCTTTGACTAACCTGTCTGTCATTGGTTGCATTTAAAAACGCATATCCAATCAGGACGGCCGACGGCCGCCGATCAGTGTTACCATTTGTGGCAGATTTCTGCCATTTGGCAGATTTTAAATATTTCAAGAAAAATCTTATTAGTTAGAATTTTTAATGAAATAATATTTACCTATAATTTATTTATTTTTTACCGAACTGGAAACTTCTTATTCTTTTTTACCTTTATTGATTTGGTTTCTAAACAACTTCTATCTCGTTTTAGATAACTGCAAACCGTTACAAACGATCAAAAGATAGTAACTGAATGTAATGTAGGTATTTAATTTATTCCGTAGCCACGAAGGAGATGGTATGAAGTCATATTTTTGGTATTTTTATCGTCAAGCTTGGTAGATTTTGACAGATTTTTTGGCAGGTGTGTGGTAGAACCGCCACTTTTGAGATGGTCACCCTGTTTGTGTTTACATGCGTTGTTGTACATTGTTTTGTTGAGAAAATGTCATCAAACGTGATAAAATGGTGATTGCTATGGTAAAAGCCGTCGTCAGTCAGTGTGTGTATGAGCAGTGCCTACGAGGTAATGGTTTAGTGTGAAGTTTGAAGCCTGTGTCGTGCGAAATCTCGCAAACTTACCAAAATCCAGTTTTATCCAGTGTTATTATAGCCAGTAAATAATGACAAAATCCATAGGAACCAGTAAAAATATCGTGTCAGGGGATTGGCGGCGTACCTACCTACCTACCGAAAGGTAAGTATTTCAAATTATCTCGTAGGTTATCGTTGTTTTTCTCTTTCCTAGATAGAAGCGCGCGTGCGTGTGACCTTGACACGTACACAGACAGGGCTGTTGCAAATTTCTGAGAAAATATTAATTTTACTTTTCTATGGGAATTTCGAAAACGATGTATTCAACCGTTGCACACGTCAAAGTATTCCAGTGCTTGGTCTAAATACACGCTCTTTGTTTCCCTACATAACTTCATCAACACGTTGTATACTAGGTGAATCTATCGCCAGTTCCTCGTGACCAAAGCCTAGAAGAACGGGCAAGAAACTTACGGGTTGGTTCCTAGCGTTTTTTTGTATGATCCTTTTTACAATTTTATTATGGTACCTCTACTACATTGTTTAGTGTTTTTAATGAGTTGGAGCATATATCAGTCCCAAGCTTTTTTGTCATCTATATGTATAATCAGATATTTTATAATAAGCTTTTGTAAAAAGTTTTCTTTTTACAAAAGCTTATACTGATGGATACTGGTGTGACTTTCCCTTGTAAAATTTTATATAGACAAAATGTATATGAAGTCCTAAAATCAAGTACCTACTCAAGTGTAGTCAAAATTGTGCTTTACTATGCTGTCTCTCTTCTGTGTTTATGAGAATAATTCTACTCTATTCAACTTCTTCTAGTCCGCGAATCTAATCCTCGTCTAACAATAGTTATACGTGTGTGTGTGTACCTTCCGCAGCCCCTGAAATAAACAACCCTGCAAAGTGTTTTTAGGTTTTATCGTAAAATCGTTGTGTAATTACATACGTGGATTTCGCGAGTCGTTCTTCAACTTTTGTATTTATTTGAACTTTTATTTAATAAATACAAATAATACTACGTTGCATTTATTTTATCTATTTTTTATTTTTACTAACTTTACCAATCCTGTTCATCTTTTGACAAATGAAACGTAAACAGGTTTTGAATTTCTTAACACTAAATCAGCTGTGAATTCAATGTCCTCCGGGCGAGTCACAGGTAACAGTTCGAAAGTCCTTAGTATACCCACGATAGCCGACTTCATCTCCATCATAGCGAATTTTTGACCTGAAATTCGAATACTAAGTTTTATTTTTTTATTTTGGTAAAGTTGGTTGACCAGTACCAAGTCTGAGTTTTGTTTTTCGTTCACTCACAAGTCTCCATACAGAAACGGCCAAACGGCTTGGTCAAAAGCGAACATACCTACAATCTACCTAAAGCTCACAAGCGCTATTGAGCAATTAAGTTTCAGGGGAGACTTCTCTCTGTGTGTTCTACCACTTGTATAATGGGTGGTGTTCTAAAGTATCATAATGGGTTTTATCAATGGTTCCATACAAAAATCTTTCAAGAATTAAAAAGTAAAACCACACAGTCTTTAAAGCGTCTTTCAACACAGTCAAAAAAACACTTCTGTAATGTTTAGGCACGTTAGACAACAGTTTCTCAGTGTGTATTTGTATTGTAAGACTGAACTATCAGTAGCATATTGTAAAAGATGACAAAATTGTTTCAATAATCAGTCTTAACTGTACCTTGACCTCGATACAGATCAACAAACTTAATTACGAGTAGGTTGATACACTGTACATTGTGTAACTATGTGGTACATAGTATGTACTATGTACCTACTAATATTCAAAACAAACCTATACAGTTTCTGGGGCCTGCACTGAAAGGTATGTAGGCGTAAGGGTGTCTGTCAAAGCTATTTTCGGGCAGGAACCGGTCCGGATCGAACTTCAGGGGATCTTTGTACAGATCTGGGTTTCGGTGTAGGTCCAAAATGATTATATGGCATAAGGTGTCAGCAGGAATCGTGTAGCCACCTGAAATCAAATAAACACGAATAACGGTTCATGCACTAAGACTTTTTCTTCCAACTCTAGAAAAGGAATTTTCTTCAAATTTTGATGCAGAATTACCTCTAATTGATTGAGTGAGCGAAGCGAACGAAAATCTCTGAGTTAACTTGGGCGATTTGGCATTTTATGTATGTATGTTTGTCTGGCCATAACTTTAGAACCTTTGATCCAATCTGCATGAAATTTGGTAAGTCGATAGCTTGTACTTGAGAAATTTACTGGTAAGTATATGAGTTAAATCGGATGACGAGTTATTAAGATATGGGGTTTTTTAATGGGGCAAAAATAAAAAAAGTTACACAAATACATGACATATGAAAGGGCTTTGTTTGGACATTCCAAAACCATTTTTACCTTTTTTAGGACGCCCGGTTTTTGAGATGCAACTAATAAGTAAAATTAAGATAACCAACGATCCAAGAGCTCCCATCTTAAGAGTTTCGTTGACATCAAGGGGTTTCTACTGGTCAGCCAGTTCGTTTATTGTTTTTTTTTATTGAAATAAATTAAGAAGGTACCCGTAAAATGGTGATAGCGACCCTGATGATGGAGCCAAAGTCTGTTCAATGGAACTCTTCAATAAAGAGGCCAATTCAGTTGAAACTTGGTAACCATACTTAGTTAGTAAGTGGTAGTCAGAACCAAGTTCAAACACAATGTTTGGACTTGCCTCTGAATACCACTTACTTTAATTTACGGACCCTTCGATCCGATCTGCACGAAACTTGGAAGGTTGTACTTGATAAATTTATATGGGTATATGAATTTAATCGGACAAGGGGTTATTGAGATACGGGGGTTTCAAAGGGAGAAAAAAAAATGTTACACAAATATACCAAGTGAGGTGTCATATGAAAGGGTTTGGTTTGTACATCCCAATACCATTTTAATTATTATTCTAGGACGTATGTATGATTTTTGAGATACAATTGGTTACCACAAGTAGGTTTGGTGGTATAGTCCTCCTCATCGATTTCGATGACGGCGATCCTAACTAAAAGCTATTTTTTACTGGCATGAGCCCTAATGTGACTCGCTAGACCAAACTTATTTTTAAATACTCGATCACATGCGGAGCAATAGAGTTGACCAATCGAGTTGTATGTATATGTATAGGAGGGCTTAGGTCTCTCTTTGCGTGTTTCACGTTTTATGTCGAGCGTTTCGAGTCGGTTTTCTTCAAAAGTTTTTATTTTTTTGTAGATTGTTGAACGCCAAGACGACCTTTTTGAAGCAAGCTCCTCCCAACAATCAGGTTTGATAGCGCAGGCAGTAAGATGTCTTTTGAACACATCCTTGTAGCGCAGATGCTGACCACCGTGCTTCCGCTTACCCTCTGCCATCTCTGAGTAGAAAACAGTTTTGGGTAAACGGTGGTCTTCCATACGAAGAACGTGTCCACACCACCTTAGCTGTCGCTGCATGAGGAATGACTCCATGCCATACATTCCACAACGACGAAGGACCTCAGTGTTGGGTACGCGGTCCTGCCATTTGATCTTTAAGATAGATCTTAAGCATCTAAGATGGTATGTGTCGAGTTTCTTGATGTCTGTTTTGTAGAGGCACCATGTCTCTGCACCATATAATAGGACTGGTATGATAAGTGCCTTGTAGACGTTAATCTTTGTCTCTAGCTTGAGATCATGGGACTTCCAGACACGATCAGCGAGTCGTCCGAAGTTGGCGGCAGCGTTTGCGATACGAGATGGTATCTCCGAAGCAAGGGTGTTGTCATGTCTGATATTACTTCCTAAATATTTAAAATGTAAGACTTCCTCTAGCGGCTGACCATTTAGATTTATTGTTGCCTGATCTGCTTTGCAGCCTCGCGGTGGTTGTTTGAGGACTTGAGTCTTGGAAGCACTGATAACTAGACCAAATCGTTGACACGATTGGTGCAAAGCGTCAACATAACTTTGGAGATGCCCCATACTGTCGGACATGAGGCACACATCGTCTGCATAAAGTATTTCTAAGATAGAAATCTTCTGAACCTTGTTTTTTGCCCTGAATCTTGAAATGTCAAACACACCCTTTTCAGTGCGGACATTAAGATGAATTCGGTCGGAACAACATTGCAGCGCGTCTCTCATAACAACTGAAAAGTATATGGCAAAGAGAGTTGGTGCCATTACGCAACCTTGTTTTACTCCGCTTGTGATTTGGATTTCACCAGAAAGTTCGTTTTCGTGCTGGACCTGCGCTTTCATGCCAACATGGAATTGTCGTCTGAGGTTTACGAACTTCCTTGAATACCCCAGCTTTTCAAGAACAAGCCAAAGGGCCTCGCGTGGTACTCTATCAAATGCTTTCTCTAAATCGACAAAGCACATGTACAAAGGCCGTTGATGTTCTAGGCTTTTTTCCTGGAGTTGCCTTACTACAGCGATAGCGTCAATTGTACCTCTGTTAGGACGGAAGCCACACTGGCTTTCAGGTAGGAACTTTTCCGCTATTTCACTAAGACGGGTGTTCACAATGTGCGCAAGGATCTTACCAGCACAGGAGAGAAGCGATATACCCCGGTAAGAGCTGCAATCGGAGACATCTCCTTTCCCTTTGTACAGCTTACAGATAACCGCGTCCCTCCAGTCCTGTGGAACTTCTTCACTTACCCATACTCTCTTGGTTAGGTGGAATAACCTATTCAATATATTTTTGCCACTGTATTTATATACTTCAGCCGGAAGTTGGTCCATACCTGGTGTTTTTAAGTTTTTCAGACGCTTAACTGCTTTCACGAACTCTTCGAAAGTAAGTGGCTCGTCTAAGTTTTGACAAATCGGCAGTTCTTTAAGCGAGTTAATATAAGACAGATCAACACTGAGCGCATTGGGATTTAAGACATCGTTAAAATGTTCTGCCCAACGCATTAGTACTTCATTTTTATCAGTAACTCGGTGATTTCTGTCTTTTGAGTACATAGGTGCGGTCTTTCTTACTCGTGGCCCAAAAATCGCCTGTATACCTTCGAAGAACTTGCCAGTTTGGTGAGTATCAGCGCAGTGCTGTAATTCAGCAGCTTTCTCTTTCCACCACTTATCTTTAAGTTCGCGTACTTTTGATCTTAGTTTGAGTTGAGCTTCCTTTCCACCGCGTTCATCTGGCAACTTTGTATTTAGTTCATGTCTGTACTTCTCGACCAGCACTCTAATCTCCACATCTGAAGTATCGAACCAATCCTGGTTTTTCTTTTGTGGTTTACCTATGGTATCAAGAGCACAGTCATGAAGGTGTTTTGCAAAAGATCTCCACTCATCATCATTGGAGAAATACTCAGTTGCCAGGGTATTAGCAGCAAATTTATCATCTAGCACAGCACCTAGTTCTGGTGAGGTAATTAGTCTCGAAAAAGCTACTTTTGGTGGAATTTTGTGAGAGGCTCGTCGTGGCGCTTTTAACGATAGTTGCAGCTTTGATCTAATAAGACGATGGTCAGTCCAGCCCTGTGCTCCACGCATCGCTCTCGTTATGAGAACGTCACGCAGATCTTTTCGGCGGACAATGACGTAATCTAACAGGTGCCAGTGCTTGGATCTAGGGTGCATCCATGAGGTCTTATATTTATCAGCAAGCCTGAAAAAGGTATTGGTGATGGATAGATCAAACTCAGCACACAACGATAGAAGTCTCAGTCCATTATCGTTGCACTTTCCGATGCCATGCTTGCCAAGCGCTCCGTTCCAGTGATCATGTTCGTTGCCAACGCGCGCATTAAAATCTCCTAACAAAACGATTTTGTCGTGTTTCGGAATATTTACAAGAGTTTGTCGTAGGTGTTGGTAAAAAACTTCTTTATCATCATCCGTTGATGGTAAGGTAGGTGCGTAGACACTAATGAGATGCATGTGTTTATTATTACTGATAGAAAGGCGTAGAGTCATGAGACGGTCATTGATACCCTTAGGAAGCTCACTCAGATCTCTAGCCAAGTCATTGCGTATAGCAAAGCCTACACCACTACCTGCCCTTTCACCGGCAGGGAGTCCACTCCAGTAGTACGTATAGCCACCAAGTTGCTCACAGAGCTCGCCACATTCACTGAGGTGGGTTTCACTAATCGCCGCTATATCTATGTTATAGCGGGCTAATTCTCTGGCTATGAGACCTGTTTTTCTTTCTGGACACAAGTTACGGTCGTTATCCAGAAGAGTTCGTACGTTCCATGTAGCAATGCCAAGTCGTTTGAGTTTATAAATCTTATGCCTTTGTATTTTGCGACCGCGTTTTATCGATGTCCAGACGCCCGCGGTTTGGCATCTAGATGATGGGTGAGACGAACTATTTTTAGGCCACCTTTTCTAGACCCCTCCTCTGTGCAGAGGAAAGCAGAGCGATCCTAAATAGGGCTGCTTTGTCACCAGTCGTGCTGCCGAACCCTAAGTCTCGTCTCGATCGACCTCGGGAGCGACCACTCTCTCCTGACCGCCTACGTGCAGGATGTTAACTAAAGCCTCAGTACATCGATACCTTAACCCCACCGTCAACACCCCATCGCCGCAGGACTTTTAAAATACTCGAATCCGGGAAGAATAGCTAGGGTCATCTGCGCGTGAAATTATTTATAGTGGACAGACAGTTGCGCGGGTGCAAGTCCACTCCCTCGTCCCACCCTCTGTTGTCCAATGGGCCGGAAGACCGGTACGATCGGCAGAGGTAAGGATGCAGCGAAAGACCGCAGGTCACAACATGGATCCCGACAAGCGCCCTTAAGGTGTTTCGCGTTACCTTGCCGCATCGGTAGTTAGTATGAAGTGCAGTACCGATGAAGACTTTGTGTTACAAGGATCATTCACTAGCTACTCTACAGATGTTTGTAGATGTAGCCCCCTTCTCTAGGTTTAGCCCACTAACGTGGTTTACCAGGGTGTGGCCGCTGTGACTACAGCTTCTTGGAGCCACTAGAGAAGAGATTGTGGAGGTTAGTCGCACGGAACACTCCACTTTAGAGGCCAAATACCGTGTTTGGTATCAATGTAGGACTGGAGCGGACATCACGAAATCTCAGTTCGGGTCGAACCACTAGTATCTTATAAGTACTTATTATATTGTTGTATTGCTCCTATCAGAACCAGGTTATCATAAAGTGAACCCACCTAAGACAAAATTAGAACTGCTGATTTGGTTCTTCTGGGATGAACTAAGAAATGGAAAAGTTTTATTTGGTTTAGGAACTTCGCCCAACATGTAATATTTTTTTCTCCTTTGCCCCACCGTTAAGTAGGTATAGTTTAAACAGACCCATGCATCAAATATAGAAGATGTATACAGCGTCAGTATAGCCCCTGTCCAGCCCCTGGGCTGACTCGTTATTGACTCGTGCATCTTTTTAGAGTTTCGTTAACATCATAATTTTGTTATTGTGCTGCAAATTCCTTTGCTTATTCTTATATATTTCTTTTTGACATAAAAAATACTTAGTTCACATAAAATGGTGACAGAAAAAAATATATATATTGCACAAGTATAAAAATTTAATGCTATTAGCATTTTCTACCTACCAACCTCAAAGGTAAATAATGATGTTGGCGTGCTATTACAAAAATAAACAGTTAAATAAGCATTAAGAATAAATGCAACGTAACGAAAAAAAAATCTTATTAGATTATTATACCTAACACAAACATACACCTACAAATACATTTAATAGTGTAAGAAGCTACAAACAGAAATACATAATTGTACATAACTACAACCATTTCCATTTCTGATGATGGAGCCAAGGTCTGTTCAACGGAACTCTTAAATAAAAAGGCCAATTGAGCTTAAACTTGGTTACTCCAACCACAAGTAAGTCAAATATTGTGTTTGGTATCAAGTCAACGTAAGACTAGCGGACATCACGAAATATCAGTTCGGGGTGAACCACTAGTTTAGTAGGTATAAAGTAGAATGCTTACTCAAAGTAACTGATTCCTTCAGCTGCCGGCTTATGAAGTGTACCGGCGGGTAAAGTCGAAGGGACTCCTTGATGCAGCATTCTAAATAGCGCATATTCGCCAGGTCTTCCATAGTTGCGGACCTCAACGAGTCACCGAAAATTTCGTTTATCTCACGGTATATTTTATCCTGAAATGTTAATTGGGTTTTAAACATATCTCGTAGTGTACTTCGGGATCTAAGAATATCCCTGTACCCCAAGTCTCTGTTTTGGTTTTCGTATAGTTAGTCTCCATACAAAAAAGACCTGACGTTACGAAAAACGAAAAACAAAACTCAGACTTGGGCTACTGGTCGAAACTACAATGATCTATCGGGATGTGGAAAGATCACTCCTGAAAACTTAAGGTGCATGCGACATAACATCCAGGCTGCATATCGAAACAAATAAATAAATAAATATTGGTCGACATCATGGCTACTTAGGAAACCAGATAGGTGATTTAATACTAAAATATCTTTTTTTTATAAATACCAATGTATAATGTTGTACTAGCGGCCTGTCCCAGCTTCACATGGGTGGACATAAATTTTCTCAACGTTTTAGGATAAACTTAGACCATGGAGGGTTCGAGTCATTTGCACGCCCTTCTACCTCGCGCCTTGCCCTTGCCCGGGCCCGCGCTGAGTGAGAACACGCCCAGTGACCCGCGCGTCGCTTATATTTTTAAAATCTTTTGAATGGAATGTCCGATTTAAAAAATTCAAGAAGTAATGTATAGGTATTGAACCAGTCTTGAATATGAAAATATTTATTTGGATAAGGATTAATACCAAGGTACCCACAAATAAAGAGCCTTTTCTAGCGGCATAGGGTATGGAACCAGTCTTGAATATGAAAAGATTTATTTGGATAAGTATTAATACCAAGGTACCTACAAATAAAGAGCCTTTTCTAGTGGCGGCGGCATTTCAATTAAATTTTTATAATAAAAGAACACTTATAGTGACATAATATAATAGTTAGACATATGCTGTCGCGACATTTTTTGTAGATAATGACGTGTTCTGCAAAGTCGTATTACATTATTTTGTTCTATCATCAATAGTTTTCGCAGCGCACGCGATGCAAGGTTTTCTTTTTCCACCTTGGGTACTAGTATTCTCTTATCTGTGCCTTGGGTTACATTATTGGAGTTTTAGTATCCCTGATTTTTTTGAAAATATAATATTGCCTATGTTACTCAAAGATAATGTAGCATTCTAATGGTGAAAGAATTTTTTAAATCGGATTAGTAGTTTTTGAGCCTATTCGTTACATACAAAACAACAAAAATACAAATCTTTCCTCTTTATAATATTTGTGTGGAAGTGTAGATTATTTATTACACCCAGACAGTGATCTAACACCTATGTTCTTACACGTTTGTTTCTGTTGGGGATCGATCCCCAACAGAAACAAACGTGTAAGAACATAATAATAATAATAACAGCACAGAAGGCAGACCTACTACCAACTGAGCTGTGAGGGCTGTCATAAGTCATCTTTTTACACCTTTTGTCGCTCTTCCGATACAAGAATGAAACCACAAAAGAAACAGTCTTGAAGTTACTCTTCGGTTAAAGTAACAGGTGACTAGGTTTTACCTGTATATGTTTGTTGTTTGCAAGCTCCATCAAACAGAAGGTAAGGCCAGATGCAGTCGTGTCATGACCCTAAAAATAATAAAATCTTATAAAAATTATAATAATCATTGATTTGTATGTATTGTTTAATTTAGTCGAGGCTATCGGAGCCTTCGATCAACAATCACTGTTGATCGAAGATCGGAGCACTAACTCCAGCAGTAACCCCTCAATATTACGAGACTTTAGCGACCTTTTATAATTTATGTTTTTTGTAAATACAGTCAGCGACATAATTCAGTAAGTATAATACAGTAATCTATATTTTTTTCTGGATTTTTTAATACATTGTTAGATATGTAGATGATTATATCTATTTGTATAATACTATAGTTATAATAATAATTATAACTTCAGGCGGGATCATCAAATAATATTAAAAAAACTTGCTGTTGGAATAAATTATCTATGAAGTAGGTGCAGTCGTCACTGATGGGCTCATACTGCATAGATAATTTGTGATTTCGAACGTGATCTGATGGGTAGGTACGCATATATTTATCTGTTAATATAAATATATCTACCTACGCTAGGAAACTACCTCAAGTCCGAGCGCTTACTTTTTCGGTTTCTGTAGGTATTCGAAGTCCGGGTTTTTATGGAGATTCGATTTATGGTACAGAGTTTATAGGTATATTCGCCCGATAGAGGCATCG
Source organism: Chloroclysta siterata (assembly GCA_932294275.1). Classification (NCBI taxonomy): domain Eukaryota; kingdom Metazoa; phylum Arthropoda; class Insecta; order Lepidoptera; family Geometridae; genus Chloroclysta; species Chloroclysta siterata. The sequence continues at coordinate 11,741,808 of OW028598.1, forward strand.
AGCGACCTGAGAACTTTCCTCCATACAAAACCTCGCAATACTAAATTAATAATACATAATAAATACTATACTCTACCACCAAATTACCTCAAACATGAACGTATCAACTTCTTCCTGAATGCCATCATCATCAATCAAGCCGTCCTTTTGGGCCAACAGCAGCAGATCCAACATGGCTGTCTTCTTTTTCATATAAACAGCATCTTCGTCAACATCGGTAGTTTTGAATCCATTTTCTTTAACATACTCCCTTCTATCCTGAATAACTCGTTTTGTAAAACCATGGATCGTCTCCAAGTAGTACTTCATCTTTTTTCCCGCTGCACTTATGTTGAAGCAGAAAACGGGGTATAGATAGATTCTCGTGAATCTGTATACAAACATCTTCCCCATACTGTAGATAGCTTCTTTGTAGGATATGCCTGCACCAGTCGTTTCGTCACTTAGCTTTGTCCCCATTGCAGTTTCTGGTAACAGGTAGGTATAGTTATTGTCATTAGAAATTGTGCCAAAAAAGAACAAACGTATAACAACCCACCTGATATAGAATGGTCACGTTAATCTATAACAATTGCATAACCAAAACCCATCCTCCGAAACGATTTAAATCAAATACTCCGGACGAAGTTATGTTGGAATACCATAATATTGTTTCCATCCTTTTAGTTTGGGCAGTCGGGTTATTTTATTATTTTAATAAAGATTTTATTTTTAGCTTATTTGTCGAGATAGGATTTAAGACGAGTGTTTTCGTAATCATTCTAATTTCTCCATAGATTGCTGGTCATACAGGTGGTCAAGGCGAAGACAAGAGCTAATGTAACTCTCGCTCGCACGTTTCGACATCTTGAAAGATATAAAATCACTAAACTCAAACTCAAAATCGCAATCAACCATTTTGTGTGCAATCACATTGCATACAGTTTAGTAAAAAATCAATTTGATCGATACGTGTTTTCCTACTCAAAAGCTTGCTTTGCTAGTTTTCGTACATAAGCAAAGACTTTAAAGGAGTAAAAAGAGCGAATGACTAAATAGGCTAGGCTAATAGGCTAGGCTTTTAATAATAATCAAATTATTATGTTGTTTGTAGTATAAGATAAGATAAAAGGTAATAGTATTGGAGATTACCGCATATAGAGTGTAAGGTAAATTCAGAGAGAACCAGCACAATATCCACTTCTTCTCCGGCCCTTGTACCCAAAGCCTCCACCATCCTCTGGACGTTCTCTTCGAATACCAGGAAGAACTGCCGCAAGATATTAAAGTGAAATGCAGGTGTGAGAAGTTTTCTGCGGCGCTGCCATTTTTCACCTAAAACGTTGCAAAAAGTAGGTAGGCAAAAAAAAAAACACTTTATATAAAACAGAAAAAAAATGAAAACAAAACTTGCTGAATGGAACCGACACCAAAACGTCATCTGTGTAGGTATATATTTTTTGTATAGAGGTATAGATTTTATAAAAAGCGCTGATTTTATTTCGATTTTAATTTAATTATACATATGGGATTTAGATGGGACCTCTGAAACGTTACCTATCAAACAAAATATAATAATTCATAGAATCCATTCATAATGGGCGGAGTAATCGCGTAACAAACATACAAAAAAACAGTAGAATTAAGAAACTCCTTTTCTGAAGTCTGTTTATTATATTAGGTTACGAAATAAATGCTTTTACTTTCTTTCTTTCGTACTTATATATATTATCTCATAAATAAAAAGAGGATTTATGTGGATTTGCTAAAACCTAAACATTGGTAACAAACAACTTTAACTTACCATTGCTAACAAGCAGCCCATTGCAAAGCCAGGGTTCCAGAAACTTGTAGACTAAACTTTTATCATTGTATTTCATGTTAGATGTGACTACCTAAAATAAAATAAGGGTAGTAAGAAAAAAGAAAGTACACAGAAATGAAAAGTTTTTTATACAACTTCCTAATGGAACAAGCAGATTGCCCACCTGGTGTTAAGTGGTAACCATCACCTATAATAGAGCATTGCCACATAGGTAAGTCATGCACGATAGGAACTTGCCGTATGATGCACTGCCCCGCGTCCATCAACTTAAGGCATAGGTAGGTGCAGATGTTAAGTTTTTTTTATGTTTATTGTCGTTAGAGCAAGACTACGTGCTTCCTTACAATGCAACTGTAGGTATTGTTATACCATAATTATACCTGTATATCCACGATCGCAAAAATCTTATAATTAAGGTTCTGCATTCAATCCTTGATTTTGAATTTTTAGTCCCTTTTTATAGAGCGAATTTCAACAACTCAGAGAAAATATTTCCGTCGTTGTTTTTGAGAAGTCTGAAGTATAATTTGACATTTGACAGCCTTCGCAGCTTAGTTGGTAGTAGCTCTGCCTTCTGCGCCGTAGGCCGTGGGTTCGATCCCCACCGAGAACAAACATTTGTGTGATGAACACAGATGTTTGTTCTCTGTCTGGGTGTTATATAATATTGTAAGTATGTATTTACAAAAAAAAAGTATATAAGTAGTATGTCAGCTATCTGGTTCCCATATCACAAGCTTTGGCTTAGTTTGGGGCGAGATAGTGCTGTGTGGAATGTCCACCAATATTTATTTATTTATTTATTTATAATTATTATACTATAATTATTATATCTTAGAATATAAAAAAAAACTCTGAGATGGTAAAACCGCCCTTAGATGTGGTAGGTACGTACTTCAATGTCCTCTGGATTAAAAACCATCACTGCACCAAACGGAAAGCCCCAGTACCTATAGATTTTTTTCCACTTGTTGCTGTATATTCTCCCCAATTTCATTAATTCCACTAAAATTATTATAATTATATTACTTATTATAGGTATTACTTATTTTATTACTAAGTTATTTTAAGGTAAGTCTAGAGGACAGGAGGTAGTCTGAGTAACTCAAACTGTACCCAAATTCTGAGTTTTGTTCATCGTTTTTCGTGTTGTCAGGCCGTTATTGTATGGATATTCGATGAGCGCCTCTATCGGGCGTTCTGAGAACTCACGAGTGTCCATACAAAAATGGCCTGACAATACGGAAAACAAGAAACAAAACTCAGGCTTGGGGTACTGTAGTTGAAGGCAAGAAGTCAAAGTCAAAAGGTATATACAATAAAATCACAGGGATCACTTTGAAACGTCTTAAAGCTAGGTGACTCTAGGTGCCATGCCAGTTCCACGCGACCAGAGCCTAGAAGAACAGGCAACAAACTTACGGCTTGGTTCCTCCCGTTTTTTGTATGATCCTTGTTACAATGTATTATTATAATACAATATTGAACCTAATAAAAAAAACACACAGTAGTACCTACAGACATTGCAGACATGTTAGCTACTGATGGGCAAAGCGACCGGGACAGAGCACTATTATCATTAATACAACTATCGAAAGTAAAGTAAAGTAGTCAAACAAAGTCAATATTACCACTAAAACAATGTAAACCGAAGTTGGTCTTAAATGCAATTAGGTGCATAGGTACTTAAACTTATACAGAACAGATGAGAATAGGATTTAAATCATTTCGAGCTGAGGACGGACTTGTTAATTTAATATTTTTTTCCAAAGATTTTAATAAACTTCTTATAATGTTTCTGTCAAGTAGTAAGTTTTCAGGTTTCCGGGTATCGTCAGGCCGTTTTTGTACGGAGACTCGGGAATTCTCAGCATGCCCAATAGATGCGCTCATCGAGTCTCCATACAAAAACGGCCTGACGAAAACCAAAAACTTAAAACAAAATTTAGACTTGGGGTACGGTAGGTAAGTACATAAAAATATGTAAAACTTAATAAGATAAGTACCTACCTGGTTTAACAATAGCTTCCAACATATTGCCAATGATAAACGTATCCTTCGGCCCCGGGATTTTTCTCAAAAGTCGAGCTTTCTCATTGTAGTTAAAGGCCAGATGAATTAAAACTAGGAGAACTGCAAGGACTGCTAAGTAAATAAACATAGCTGATACGTGCTTCACTCAACAGACATAAAAGCTAACTAAAAATCTTTGTGTCTCTATAATAGGTCAAGTCGTACCGATTTCCTACTGACTTATCAGCGGATTCATTTACGTATAGCTACAGTTTATCTGATTAGAAAAAAATATATAATTAGACTGGAGTCTATAGTCTAATAAAAATTTTAAATCAGTGTTCAAAGTTCAAAGATCGGTGGATTACGCTAATGTCTGGCTATCGAGATGGCTTTCAGTTTGACATTTGATTCCCATCCATGGCTATCAGTTTGACATTTGATTCCCATAGTGTAATAGCAATTGATAGATGGGAATGTGTTGTGTAATTTCGGTGGTATTTTAACCAACATTACTTGAGGTTTTAGCACAAAGTGCTTTGGAATGAAAGTGATATCCTGATTTGACCGAAAATGTTTCCAATGTTTTGAAGAAAACCGCCACCATTTTCTTCAAAACAAATGACGGCCGACTTGACTATAGACTGACTTGACAAAAAAGTATTTACTCCTTGCTTGTTGAGTCATCTACACTTCGACCATTAATGGGAAATGCGGGTAAGAGTCGAGCGATTGCTCTTTGCTCTGACGTCATCTTCGCGAGCTACTGCTCTCGAGTCACGTGATTTCGCCCCGACGCCAGTTTTTTTTTTTTTTTATGCTGGCTTTTCTCGGCTTTTCGTTTGGCCTTTAAGGCTTACGGTGGTCTCTTCGTGAGTTCGGCTTAAGCTACTTTTCTCAACATCGCCTTACGTAGAGTCGGGTGAGCCCAGAAGCTCGCGGGGCAGTGGCCGCCAGGGAGTTTTACTTTCAGGTGATCGCGAGTGCAGCGGAGCAATGCCGTTGAGGTGGACGTGGTGGCAGTTGTCGGCGCGGTCGAACATTCGTCGCGCCAACATCACCACAGTTTCCTCGACGCTGGAGATGTGCACGTCGCGAGCGATGACGTCGTTCCTGACGTAGCGCCCCGCTCCTGTGCACACACGTAGGGCGATGTTTTGTTGAGCTTGAATCTTCTTGCGGCTTGAAGCAGAGCACAGTGCGTACCAGGATGGCGCCGCATATGTGAGCCGTGAGGCGATATAGGTTTTGTAAACCCTCACCTTTGTCCTCAGCGGCAGTCTTGATGCTAGGACAGGTCGTAGCATGGCTCGAGCTGCGCGAGTCTGTCGTATCGCACGCTCGACTTGGGCATTCATCGTTAGTTTCCTGTCTATTTCGATGCCGAGGTATCGAACGGAAGCTTGCCACTCTATGTCTTTTCCTCTTAGCTGCAGCAGCGGCCACTGCCGCGGCAGTGCGGTCCGCCGGCGCGAGACTAGGAGTGCGGCCGTCTTTCCGAAAAGTATTTATTCAATACAAATCACTTGACACTGGCAAGATTGTCTGTCGAATGACAGACAGGAGCCATAAACGGAAGAAGAAGATAGATCATTTTCTGACATTTTTGGAAGCAACATAGCTTTTTCATTTTATTTGTTTTTCTAGTGTTATTTTGAGTTGTGTTGTGTAATTTCGGTGGTATTTTAACCAACATTACTTGAGGTCTTAGCACAAAGTTTAAACATTTGAAATGAAAGTGTAATATGTGATATCCTGATTTGACCGAAAATGTTTCCGATGTTTTGAAGAAAACCGCGACCATTTTCTTTTAAACAAAATGACGGCCGACTTGACTATGGACTGACTTGACTAAAAAGTATTCAATACAAATCACTTGACACTGGCAAGATTGTCTGTCGAATGACGGACAGGAGCCATAAATGGAAAGAAGAAGAAGAAGAAGATAGATGGGAATCAAATGTCAAACTGAAAGCCATCTGCTCGATAGCCAGACATTAGCGTAATCGGGCCGCGGTACAAACGGACTTTGAGTCGAGTCGGTGTATCTTGGTAGCAGGGGTGGGAAACAGAGTTGTAACAGAGTCGAATAAAGGCGAAGACACACAAGATAATCACATGCAATCGGAGGCGTCAGTAAACAACTAGGACTTAGGTAGGTACACGAGCCTCCGACTGCCTGTGATTATTATACCCCGTTAACACTCAGCTCATGTCCGTGGAAATGTGCAGAGACATGAGCAATGCGAGAATATAAACAGGCCACTTCCAATACCATCCTTTTAGTTCGGGCAGCCGGGTTTTTTTTTTTTTAATGTTATGTTATGTTTTTTTTACAACTTATAGGTAAATAATTTCTAGGTTATATGTATCCATTCGTAAAAACGGACGTCTGTAAATATTTTTTCTCTCTGGCTGTCCGCATTTTAAAAGTTGTAGATAATTTTTCGTAAAAAAAGTCGTAGTTTTTTAACACTGCCTTTAATCTTAGAGCAACGCAGACGTGCTGGCCGTTGTCGCGGAATGTTCTAAAGTAAATAATGAATAAACTAGTGGTTCGCCCCAAACTGAGATTTCGTGATGTCCGCTCCAGTCTTACATTGATACCCAAAACTATATTAGGCCTCTGACTACCCCCTAACCTACTTGGGGTAACCAATTGTATCTCAAAATTCATGTATACGTCCTAGAATAAAAATGGTATTGGGATGTACAATCCAAACCCTTTCATAAGACCACCTCACTTGGTATATTTGTGTAGCAAACTTTTTTCGCTCCCTTTGAAAACCTGTCCTATTAAATTCATATACCTACTCATATACATTAATATAAATTTCTCAAGTACACCTATCGACCTACCAAGTTTCGTGATCGGATCAAAGGGTCCGAAAATTAAAGTACCTACTTGCTAGTCAGAGCAAGTCCAAACATTGTGTTTGGACTTGTTTTAGACTACAACTTACTAACCAAGTACCTAACCTAACCTAGTTTCAACTGAATTGGCCTATTTATTGAAGAAGAGTTTCGATGAACAGACCTCGGCTCCATCATCAAACCAGGTCGCTATTACCATTTTATGAGAACTGAGTACCTTATTAATTTATTTCAAGAAAAACAAATAAGAAAAAGCAAAGCAACTGGCCGACCAGTAGAAAAACCTTGATGACAACGAAGTTCTTGGATCGCTGGTTATCTTAATTTAACTTTTTTGTTGTATCTCAAAAACCGAGCGTCCCAGAAAAAAAATATGAAAAATGTTTAAACAAAGCCCTTTCATATGACATGTAATTTGATTTATTTATGTAACTTTTATTATTTGTGCCCCATTAAAAAACCCCATATATTAAAAACCCTTCATCTGATTTTATTCATATACCAGTAAATTTCTCAAGTAAAAGCTGTCGACTTACTAAATTTCATTTAGATCGGATCAACGGTTCGAGAGTTATGGCGTGTCATACATACATAAAATGCCAAATCGCCCAAGTTGATTGTAAGATCTTCGTTCGCTTCGCTCACTTGATCAAATATTGGTGGACATTCCAAACAGCACTATTTAGCTCCTCCAAACTAAGCAAAGCCAAATAAGGGAGCCGGATAGCTGATTTAATGAAATATACGCCACGCCTTTTTCTACCGCCAAGCAGCGTTGCTGTGTTTCGGTTTGAAGAGTGTGGTTACCGGTGTAATTACAGGCACATGAGGCTTAACATCTGTACCTATGCCTCAAGTTGATGGACGCAGGGCAGTGCATCGTAGGGCACGTTCCTATCGTGCGTTACTTACGAGGCAATGTTATAGGTGTCAGTAGTGTTAGTATTATAGGTGATGGTTACCACACACCACACCACACATCTGCATCTGCTTGTTCCATCAGCTAGTGGTATAAATATATACCTATATATACAGGGTGCTAAAATACCACTCCCGAAAACTTCAGGGGGCTAAAGTACCCATCAATACAATATGAATAACTTTTGTGAGGAACCAACACTGTAAACACGAAATAAAAACAGCTGTTTCATACATTTTAGCCGGTTATTGAACTTTTGGTGTTCTTAAAAATTCAGAATATAATCTCGAGAACTACGAAAAATCGCGGAACATACATGGGGGTGATTCGGGCACCCCAAGTACCTAGTGCTCTATCTCTGGACTTCCGCTTATCACTACTTTTTGGGACACTCTGTATTGTATATTATAATATACTATATAATATAAACTACTTCGACATTATTTTTAAGATGATTGGCTACAGAAAAAAAACACGTAGACTTAGCTCGTCTAGTAAAACACAACCTGTAGTTATTAAGAAAAAACAACCGGTTACAAAAACAACCACCACCAACCGGATTTTTTTAACCACATGAAATTAATGGATGCTGGTGTGACTTTCCCTTGTAAAATTTCAAATGGTCAAAATGTATATGAAGTCCTAAAATAAAGTACCTAGTCAAGTGTAGTCAAAATTGTGCTTTACTATGCTGTCTCTCTTCCGTGTTTGAGAGAATAATTCCATTCTATTCTATTTCAACTAGTACGCAAATCTATTCCTCGTCCAACAATATTTATACGAGTATGTGTGTAGGTAGGTACCTTCCACAGCACCGTAATAAACAACCCTGCAAAGTGTTTTTAGGTTTTATCGTAAAATCGTTGTAATTGGGTGGAATTCGCGAGTCGTTCTTCAACTTTTGTATTTATTTGAACTTTTATTTAATAAATACAAATAATATGGCGTTACATTTATTTCATCTATTTAATATTTTTAATAACTTTAGGTACCAATCTATTCATCTTTTGACAAAGGATACGTAAACAGGTCTTGAATTTCTTAAAACTAAATCAGCTGTGAATTCAATGTCCTCCGAACGAGTTACAGGTAACAGTTCGAAACTCCTTAGTATACCCACGATAGCCGACTTCATCTCCATCACAGCGAATTTTTGACCTGAAATTTAAATACTAACCGCCGGTTTCTGAAAGGCTGGTCAAACCTCCGATCAACTAACATGCTGTTAAGTTAGCAGGACTGTCAAATATAATTGGGTTGCAGAAAGGGCAATTAAGCCAAAATGAACCAATGTTAGCTAATCATAGGTTCAATGTCAACTAATCGAGGAAATAATAAATTATTATGGCAACTATGATTCCTTTCATTCATTTTGTTGTATTGTTCACTCAATTTCGCTCAAAATGACGACTTTGACATAATTATATGACATGAAAATAAATAAGCGCAAGATTTTAAATTTTCTTTACGAAATCGTGATAATAAAACTCTTGCAAATAATTAGATACCAAATTATGGCATCCAGATGAAAAAAATATACAGAGAGAGACAAATGTTCTCTTCTAAACATAATGGACATGTAAGTAAATTTCATTGCGCATTGATTTGGGTATAAAACCAACGGGAGGTTTCATATTTATGCTCTTTCAGATATAAATCAATTGTCGAAAATAAAATTACCAACGGGGCAAACCTGGTAAAGAAAGAAGACAGAGAAAATTACAGCGAAATTCAATGCCTCCTCCGAGGTCTCCCGTCAAAAGAAACAACTTCAAACAGCATATTTAAATTTAAAAAGACATACCAGGAATCAGGATGCTGATGTTAACGTAAGTAAAATGTAATTATTATTATGAGCTCCTAATTCCTTCCACACATCATGATTGTGGGCCCCGTCTGTTCATTCAGGAAACTATCAAGCTCCTCCCGCCATCTCCAATATGTATAAATAAATAGACATTATGAATATTTGTAGGATTTCAGATTGTGTGTAACCTACATGTCATTCAATACAACTTTGTGGCTTTTCAACTATTACTTACCTTCCTACTTTATTTCAGATCAAAAAGTACATTGATCGTGAAAGTAACTTTGTTTGTTTCCTTTCCTTTTCACAACTTAACCGCTAAACGGATTGTAATTAAATTTGGCAGATAATCCCTAAAGGGTATACTAAATAGTACTAGGTTTCATATAAATGAGGTTGAAGTCAAGGGTAACAGCTGGTTCACTATAAATAAATAAGAAATAAAATATGACCCCACTTAGCATGGATAAAGACATATAATAAGATGCTGATGATGTAGAAATTAAATATGATAATAACTAAGATGAGTTTTATTGTAATTTATTATGTAATTTACAGATCCAGATACAACAGAAACAAATGAAATTATAATTGAAGCACCGTCATCTCCAATCCCGCAGAAGTCATTAAATCCATCGTGCAAAACCAAGTCTACAGCAATCCTGGAAACAAAAAAAACGTTAAAATTAAAAATCAAAATGCCCTATGATGCACTGACCTGCGGCCATCAACTTGAGGCATACAGATGTTAAGCCTCATGTGCCTGTAATTACACCGGCAACCACACTTTTGTCTTCCTATTAAACATTGATTTTAATGTTAACTACCAACTATATTTGTTAATAAAAACTTTATCTTTTACATAGCTGATAAGATAATAAAATTATAAGTGGTAAATAAATAAAAAACAACTGTGTAATCAATTTTTCACCATCAACATCATCAGTTTGAGAAGTCCACCGCTACACATAGGCTTCCTCTATACATTTCGAGGAAGAACAAATCTGAGCCCAGATTTATTATAGCTTATTTTAATATTTTTATGAAGTACATATTTAAACAAAATTAAAAATATCATAGCAATATTATCTCACCTTATTACCTAAAATAAGTCTGTAGATGAGCAGAGCATACTCAGGTGTTCTCATTGCTTCTGTTCACTTCCTCATTAACTACTGGCAGTTCCACATCATTATTTGGCAGATCCTCTATTGTATCTCCATGTTAAATGGCAATGTTGTGTAGTACACAACAAGCTACAATAATTATATTCATCTTTTTGATGATCCAGCCAGCATGCAGTGCTCTTGTGCACTCTAATATCATCCAAAACAGTAATTTGGAATGTCCAGTGGCAAAAACACTTATTTTCTGCACGATTTGCTCAACAGCACTGATGGAGTGGTTTCATAAAGTCCATTTATCCTTTATTTATAGCAGATGATCAACAACTAATCAGCCATTCTCCGACGATTAGCTAACATACCATTTGACAGTAGGTTGACAGGGCATTTATGCCTAATCGCGCTTTCAGAAACCCAAATAGTGATTTGACATGGAACTTTTGATTGAAATGTTAACTAATCAGAGATTAAAAATTTAGTAGTTGACCCATGGAGGTACTATATACTGGAGGGAGCGATAAGACTTACATCCTTTTTCAACTGTGTATCAAACATTGATCATCTATCTTTGTTCTTCCCATGTAGCCTAGCTACGAGTAAAAGAAAAGAAGATGTAACTTCACTCACTCCATCTCACTCACTCACTGTCTGCGTAAATCGTGGCCGTCAGTTGATGCAATGTTTTGATCTTGTTTTGACGTTTTTGAAAAACTCGCAGCAACATTGCGATGCAGCGAAAGAAATTATGAAAATTTTTAAAGAATTATTATTGTCTAGGCAAAATATATTTGAAAAGGTGAAATTATGTCTTGTGAAGCTGTGTTTTGTGTATCAAAAACAACAAAAGCAGGAGTTAAAGACCCGGAATTGTCATTTGATACGTAATATTCTTTTTCTATTTTCATGCTAAAAAAATAAGTTTTTTCTCCCATAAAGACTGTAGGAATTACATTTTATTAGTACTAGTCATATTTTCCTATGTGAAAATGATGTAAACCCATTAATTATTGCAAAATAAAATGCATTGTTTTAGTCTTCTGTTCTAGAGATGTACTTCCACCGACCAATTTAGCTTTATCGATAATATGTAAGTTTCCGTTTTTTATATGAAATATCTAATGCGGTGGGTCAGACCCACAGAACAAAGACCGGCTGTTCTGTTGTAGTTTCAATTTTTCACACCTTATAGGCGTCTCGCGAGGGATCAATTTTTGTTAAATTTTACATTATTTTTTTAGGTTCTTAAATGCCCAGAATGAAGACGGGAGTGGATAAAAGCTGTTAGGCGTGAAAACTGATAGCCTACAAAATGTTCTTATGCATGGACGAAATGGCCATAAGAAATTGTATCGAGTGGGATGGACATCGCTCTCACGGTTAAGGCAATGTGGGAAACATTATTGACGATGATAGTGTTCCAGTGTCTATAATGGTTTTGGGCTTTCGCAATAAAAGTCAGCAACCATTTAAAATTAAAAAGTTGGATTCCAATTAAAACGACTTTTTCATCCATTTCTTATTCTATCGATAGGTTAGTCAATGTTGTCCCTTCTCTAGTCACTCACGCGAATACATACAAACTAACAAAAAACGGACACGCCGAAAAACCGTAACACTACGTCTATATGATACTTAGTCTAAGAGTTGACCGGCGTTCCTGCAACCCGTTTTCGAGTTAACAGGCGATTTGACTTACGATTAGTTAATTTTGATTTGACCAGCCTTTCAGAAACCGGCGGTAAGTTTTGCAAATATATTGGTAAAGTTGGTTGACCAGTACTACTAGTATTCTCTTATCTGTGCCAGTACCAAGTCTGAGTTTGGTTTTTCGTTCACTCACGAATCTCCATACAAAAACGGCTTATCGATACGGAAAACGAATAACAAAACTCAGACTTCGGCTACTGACGGGATTCAAACCCACGACCTCCGTTCTGTATTCTGTGCCCACGAATATTTGCTGCAAACGGGGATGGGTTTGGTCAAAAGCGAAAATAATACCTACAATCCACCTAAGAGCTGGGGCCTTATTCTCACTTTGAACGACTTTTGAAACTCACTCAAATATCTCGGCCATTCGATCTCTGGCAGAGATAGGCCATCTCGTATATGAAAATGTCGCTCATTGAGCCAAAACCCTATGCTCACTCACCACCGTGATTTATCTCGGTTGATGACATATTTTTCAAACGAAATGCGTTTCGTTTCGGTCATATACGATTAATCGAATGATTTTTTGATCGATTATTCTAGTGTTTTGTACAAATGACCATCAAATTAAATTGTAATTTGGTGCTAGTATAAAATTATGAAAATACAAAGCTGAAATTGTGGAAAATAAACTGTTTTTTGTACAAATTGGAGATTTCTTGTTCATTGTATGAATGTTGACTAAAATAGACCAAAAACTAAACGTAATCCTTCGCTCGGACAAGCAGTGCTGCCATTTGATTCTGACGTTTTTGGCGTTAGATCTAGCGGTTCAATGACTTAACTACTCGTGTTTTTTTTTCAGTCTCGAAGTTAATTTTATTTTATAACAAGTTTATGATGCGTTTGCCATATCGATGATATTTGCTAGCATTAGTCGCTGGGAATTTTGTTTTTTTTTTGAGTTACAATAGAACAATCGGTTGGCCTTGTACGGTTCACACAGTACAATAGTGCAGTGTGTATTTTCCGGGAATCTCGCGGCAACCGCGCGACCGGGAGCATCAGTCCACATCAACATCGCGGATCGACCACATCTGTCATAATCAAGTTAATAAAATGATGTCCTATACAGGCCTACTTGATGTTAAGCTGTTACCTCAGCCTATTTCAATCGCCATTATCTCTACCACGCCATTGAGGACGCGTCCTAAGTGGCATTGCATTGCGTCCCTCACTGTTTAGACCTACGGGTGTTATTATATTACATTTATTTACATACCGTCTTATCTTAAGGCGAAGAAAAGAGCTAATGTGACTCTCGCTCGCACGTTTCGACTTAATGAAAGATATAAAATCACTTAACTCATTTTGGAAAAATCGCAATCAACCATTTTGTGTGCAATCACATTGCACACAGTTTAGGAAAATAATCATTTTAATCGATACATGTTTCCCTACTCAAAAGTTTGCTTTACTAGTTTTTGTACTTATGCAAACTTTTAAGGAGGAAAACTTGTATCGATCAAAATGAAATTTTTACTAAACTGTGTGTAATGTGATTGCACACAAAATGGTTGATTGCGATTTTTCGAAAATGAGATTAGTGATTTTATATCTTTCAACATGTCGAAACGTGCGAGCGAGAAGTTGTTTGATAGTTGTTGTTATTTATTATAGTTGATCAACCAGAGTCCGATGAAATTAAACATTTACTTGATTAATCACCAAATTTATTGCGAGTCACACGCGTTCATTTTAGATCGGCAAAGATACAGTTTTGGAGGCATAATTTGACATACGTCTGACAATCTGACACTAATACTAACTAAAGTTTGACAGCTGAGAGCTGCGGTAGAATCTATGAAATTACATTATGTTTAACAGTTGTCAGCCCCTTAACCTTCAAATCGGCACACAGCAATGCCAGCGCCAAAAAAAATGGGCGACTAGGCTACTTCTCGTCAAATTTTTGGCGACTTGGGTCAGTCTAGACTTGGCAACACTGATTCCAAAGAAAACAAGTGGAAGTTTCGTTTCCGTAAATTGTTTGTTATTATTTTGTTGTTTACAAAGTATTGTAAGTGGTTTTCGACGGTTAGAAATAGAAGTAAAGAAAATGGAAAAAAGGTAGCGAAGTATTACCCAACTCTCCAGCAAAATATAAAGATGAGAGAGTTGATGGAATGCTATCCTGCCCTAAAGTCGGGCAAGTTTTCGGCATAATTTTCATAGCCGACCTAACAAGGATTGGAAGGCATGGCGAAAAGTAAGTGACCAACCATTTACCTTTATTAATACCTAGGCAACCATCTAATTATAGGTACTTACTTAATACTTTATCTTTGTATCTTTGTACCCTAGGACATACCAACCTTCTATCGTAACCTAAGTATAATGAAAAACTGACTGTGAAATGAGACATTTATACAGCGTCTAAATTAGGAAGAGGATTTTATGTATTTGTTCTGCATAGTTGTGTTTATCATTATCTTTATTAAAAACAAGTGGGACCTAGTGATGGTCGCAAAACTTAGTTACATAAGTACTAAAACTATTTTTGTTTTGATTGCAGATAAATGCACAGCACCACACGGCGGCTGGATAAGGGTTTAGAGATGGTCTCTAATTTAAATCGACGCCAATCAATTAAAATTGAACATCAACCATGTCCTTAATGCAGACCCGCTGTCACCTGTAATATAATAAAAAAAAATGTTTTACAAAAATATACCTAGGTTCACTTATATTTAATTATTACCTTTAAGTTATGATATAGTTTATTGAAATAAAAGGATTTAATAATAATATTTGGTAGTTTGACATTGTTTCTTTTTGTAGTAACCCATATCTATTCATGAAATGGAAATGTCCGTGCCCTTGATTATGTATGTTCCATCAGTATACTTATGTTTGAGTTAACATATACCATATTTGGTACCAACTAGGTGCTGGTAGCTCCCTGACCCCAAGAAACAATGTGCGGAAGATCTAGAAAAATTATATTATTGCCCCCAAGTGATACTTGGCTTCCAATCCACAATAATGGTAGACTAGTGTTTTAATCATGTTCTAATAACTAGGTAACATAACGAAGGTATCATAATTTTGGCTGTTATGAGGTTAGGTTACCGACTTACCTACCTTTGATTTCGTGGAAATATTTTTCTGCTCCAAGTAGGTACGGCCTGATTTCCTCGATGAGCTCCCGGGTCAATGCTTTACTGAGCCTAAAGTGCTTCATAAAAGCATGATTCGAGAGCTCAAAGGCATCGAACAGCTCCGCCTCGTTTCTTCGTTTTCTATTAGGTATATCGTAGCTGTCGAGGCTTCTACGACGAGGTAGGAATTGCTGGAGGAAATCGTCCATTGCCTCGTCTCTCGTCTCGTACTCGCAAGTAATTTAAATAAATTTCGCTGAAAAATTATCGCAAAAATAGCATGAAACATGGAGTAGGTTGTTATTTTATGCTCAGTGAATGAAGATACAAGAGATCTCGATTAACGCGCTCAATCTCGGTCAGTACGGACCAGACGTTGCGTCTCGTATGAACTTTGAACGAGAAAATTGGGTAGTGAGATGGTGAGAATGGGGTTAAATAATTGTCACGAGTTATCGAACGAGATATGACGTCATCTCTAACGTGAGATAATCTCTGTCGAAGTGAGCATAAGGCCCCTGATTTCACCATGCTCTGTTAGTTACTAATCAAGGATTAAAATACCGTTAAATCTTACCTTAGCTGTCAAACGCGTACATTTTGACATATTTAACGGCCCTTTAATCCTTTGTTAATCTAACAGAGCATGGTGAAACCGGCCTTAAAGCTCACAAGCGCTATTGAGCCATTAAGTTTCAGGTGAGACTTATCTGTGTGTGTGTTATACCACTTTTTTAATGGATGGTGTTCTAAATGGGTTAATTAAAAAGTAAAACCACACAGTTTTTAAAGCGTTCAACACAGTTAAAAAAAATCACTTCTGTAATGTTTGGGCACGCTAGACAAGGGTTTCTCAGTGTGTATTTGTAAGACTGAACTATCAGTAGCACATTGTAATAGATGACAAAATGGTTTAAATAATCAGTCTGACCTCTATCCTCGACCTTGACCTCGACACAGATCAACAAACTTAATTACAGTGTACCTACTGTACATTATGTGACTATGTGGTACATAGTATGTACTATGTACCTACTAATATTTAAAACGAACCTATACAGTTTCTGGGGCCTGCACTGAAAGGTATGTAGGCGTAAGGGTGTCTGTCAAAGCTATTTTCGGGCAGGAACCGGTCCGGATCGAACTTCAGGGGATCTTTGTACAGATCTGGGCTTCGGTGTAGGTCCAAAATATTTATATGGCATAAAATGTCAGCAGGAATCGTGTAGCCACCTGAAATCAAATAAAAACCAATAACGGCTCATGCACTAATTTTCTACAAGACTTTTTCTTCCAACTCTAGAAAAGGAATTTTCTTTTTTGATGTAGAATTACCTATATTCTACACTTCTACATCTACACTAATATTATAAAGAGGAAAGATTTGTAGTTTTATACGTTTGTATTTTTGTATGTGACGAATAGACTCAAAAACTACTGGTCCGATTTCAAAAATTCTTTCACCATTAGAATGCTACATTATCTCTGAATAACATAGGCCATATAATATTTTCAAAAAAGTCAGGGATCCTTACTAAAACTCCAATAATGTAACCCAAGGTAGAAAAAATAATCCTTACATCGCGTGCGCTGCGAAAACTATTGATGATAGAACAAAATAATGTACTGCGACTTTGCAGAACACGTCATCATCTACAAAAAATGACAGCATATGTCTATATATTATAGTTATGTCACAATAAGTGTTCTTTTATTATAAAAATTTAATTGAAATGTCGCCGCTATAAAAGGCTCTTTATTTGTACTTTGGTATTAATCCCAATCCAAATAAATCATTTCGTATTCAAGACTGTTTCAATCCCGAACAATTTTTGAATTTTACAAATCGGACATTCCATTCAAAAGATCTTACGAAATTAAAAATTTTAGCTCGCTTTAAAATATTAATAGTGAACGCGCGGTTCCAAAGGGCGCGTTCTTACTCACTCAGGGAGAAGGGCGTGCAAATGTATGAAATAAGTAGACGCGAGACTCGAACCTACGTTCTAAGTTTATCCTAAAATGTTCAAAAAATGTATATCCACCCATGCGAAGCTGGGACAGGCCGCTAGTAGTTAATAAAAGCTAGCAGCAGTTTTCTTGTGACCAAATATTTTACTTTATGTGGCACATCAAAAGAAGACCTGTCGTGCTGTATGGATCTGAGGGTTGGGCAACCAAAGGAACGAATGAGAGAAGAGTGCATGCAGCAGAAATGCGAATGTTGAGATGGATGTGCGGTGTGACAAGGATGGATAAAATAAGGAATGAGTATATTATAGGAAGTTTGAAAGTAGCGCCTGTGACCGATAAGTTGAGGAGAAATAGGTTAGCGTGGGCATATCATGAGGAGGGAAGAAAGTCATATTACAAGAAGAGAAATGGATGTGGATGGTTTTAGAAGGAGAGGCGGCCAAAGAAAAGATGGATGGATTGTGCGAAAGATGACATGAGTAAGAAAGGAGTGAGCGCTGAGATGACGAATGATAGATGAGAGTGGAAGAAAAAAACCTGTTGTGCCGACCCCACTTAGCGTGGGATAAGGGCAGGAAGATGATGAATGTGGAACATCAAAAGCTAGGATTTCAAATTTCTGAATTGTGAAGTGAATATTTGACAGCTTTCTAGCTAGTATTCTTACTAGCTGGTCATCTCGTGGATTTCCGTTTAAAAGCACTTGCATTGCGCGCTTTATCTTTTCTTATAGTTGTTATTCATATATTTTACTTATTACATTGTTGTCTTGCTCCTATTAGAACCAGGTTATCATTTAGTGAACCCACCTAAGACAAAATTAGAACTGCTGATTTGGTTCTTCTGGGATGAACTAAGAAATGGAAAAGTTTTATTTGGCGTAGGAACTTCGCCCAACATGTTATATTTTTTGTATACTTTGCCCCACCATTTAGTAGGTATAGTTTAAACAGACCTATGCATCAAATATAGAAGATTTATACAGCGTCAGTAGGTATCGCTCCTGCCCAGCCCCTGGGTAGCCTATTGGCTCGTGCACCTTTTTAGAGTTTTGTTGACATCATAGTGTTAGCTTCTAGTAAATTAGCCATAATGCGGTCTTCTTCTTCTTTCAATTTATGGCTCCTGTCCGTCATTCGACAGACAATCTTGCCAGTGTCAAGTGATAAATATTTATTAGTTTAGTGAATACTTTTTAGTCAAGTCAGTCCATAGTCAAGTCGGCCGTCATTTTGTTTTGAAGAAAATGGTGGCGGTTTTCTTCAAAACATTCGAAACATTTTCGGCCAAATCAGGATATCACATAATACACTTTCATTCCAAATGTTTACACTTTGTGCTAAGACCTCAAGTAATGTTGGTTAAAATACCACCGAAATTACACAACACAACTCAAAATAACACTAGAAAAACAATTAAAATGAAAAAGCTATGTTGCTTCCAGAAATGTCAGAAAACGAATCCCATAATGCGGTCAAACTAAATTACTGATAAATGTCACTGTCAAACACTTTAAACAATGTATTTGGTACTGGCAGTATCCATGTCGGCGGAAATTTACGACATTGTGAGCGGAGGCCATATTGTTTTTACGGGGCTCTCGTGTAGGAAGGATTTTAAGAAAATGCGAGGGAGCTATATCTAGTTTTAGGGATTTTGAGGTAAACAGTGAATAAAGCAATTGCGTGTGTGAATTTTTAATAGTTTTATGTGACAAAGAACGACGCGGAAAACAGGTTTATTCTATCAGACATTTTCCTAGAAATACATTGTACTTTTCTAATTGCCATTAGTATTCTCGCCTGAAACTAATTACTAGGCTGCTGGGTACTATAATTATGAATTGCATTTAGTGCAATGTGTACCTACTACCTACATACTTATTATGCACGATGCAATGTCGTACCTAACATACAATGGAGCACTTGGGATTGGCATGCCACGTGCCACCAAATCTGAGAAAAGCTAGAACTGGCTACCTGATGATATGAATCGAAGCTCTATCATTTTCGGCTAATGTATGCTGGTTGCCTGTGACTGAATGTAGCTTGCCATAAAGTTTGCCTAGCTATTTGTTGTGGCATAAAACCTGCATCTATGACTTTGGGATTTACACACTGGATGTTTCTTGTGAATGGTCATGACTGGCTAACAAAAAAATACTGAATTTTCTCTACTGTATAATCTTAGCTTGGGTACTAAACTAACAATATTATAGTAGGTAGGTATACCTATAACCAAATCTAACTTTGTCGCTGTTGCTTGAAAATCATTTTATAGGTGTACAAATTCTGCTAAGAATTTCTCAATCATCGGCAAAACTGATGAATATGTTACATGGCAAATACCATTAACATATTCATACCATTTATATATTTTGTGAATAATTCTGCTGCCATTCCTGTATTTTAGGTGCCAAAAGGATCCAATCAACAGTAAAACTTGCCTAAAACTGTTAGTACTTACTTAGGTACCTAACAGGTAACTTTTATTATATATTTAAGTTTGTATTAAATAATCCTCGTACAAAGTTACTTTCAAGCTAAATCATAATATTTAGGTACCCACATGATATTCCGTAATGATGAAAGTATATTATGAGCATTTTCTATTCTACGAATCGAAATAATGATGTTAGCGTGCTATTACAAAAATAAACAGTTACCTACTTTAAGAATAAATGCAATGTTACGAAAAAAAAGTCTTATTAGATTATTATAGGTACTTACCTAATTTAATAGTTTAAGAAGCAACCAACAGAAACACATAATTGTACATTACTACAACCATTCCATTTCTGATCATGGAGCCAAGGTCTGTTCAACAGAACTCCTAAATAAAAAGGCCAATTGAGCTTAAACTTGGTTACCCCAACCCCAAGTAAATCAGAGGCCAAATATTGTGGGTATCAAGTCAACGTAAGACTAGCGGACATCACGAAATCTCAGTTCGGGGCGTACCTACCACTAGTTTAGTAGGTATGTAGAATGCTTACTCAAAGTAACTGATTCCTTCAGCTGCCGGCTTATGAAGTGTACCGGCGGGTAAAGTCGAAGGGACTCCTTGATGCAGCATTCTAAATAGCGCATATTCGCCAGGTCTTCCATAGTCGCGGACCTCAACGAGTCACCGAAAATTTCGTTTACCTCACGGTATATTTTATCCTGAAATGTTAATTGGGTTTTAATCATATCTCGTAGTGTACTTCGGGGATCTAAGAATATCCCTGTACCCCAATTCTAAGTTTTGGTTTACGTATTTCGTTTTTCGTCACGTCAGGCCTTTTTTGTATGGAGATTCGATAAGCGCCTCTATCGTGCGTGCTGAGAATTCACGAGTCTCCATACAAAAAAGGCCTGACGTTACGAAAAACGAAAAACAAAACTCAGAGGGGTACTGGTCGGAACTACAATGATCTATCGGGATGTGGAAAGATCACTCCTGAAAACTTAAGGTGCGACATAACTAGAGATCGGATATTCGGATGCATATTTACCTGTAGTGCCGACCCCACTTAGCGTGGGATAAGGGCAGGAAAATGATGATTTACCTAATGTTGAGATGTTGGCTATTATGGAAAGCACTTTTTATTGGAAAATCCCGGGACCCCTGGAAATGAATATGTTGCTTTTGTCTAAAAATCGCGGGATCACAGGAAATTCAAATTTAAGTAACACGAATAATAATCGCCCCGTTACAACGTAATATGCCCCTCGGGGCCCATAATCACCCCCTTTCGGCTTAGTACACATAAAAGTGGCACCCTGTATACATCCAATTATTTATGCAATCCCGGGATTTAATTTTTAATAAAAGTATCCTAAGAAGCCACTTACATAATTTGTTAACCAAAAATTAACTTTATGTAAATATGCATCCGATTATCCGATCTCTAGACATAACATTGGCTCCATATCGAAACAAATAAATAAATAAATATTGGTCGACATTCCACACTTCACTACTAGCCCCAACTAATCATAGCTTTGGGACCTACTATGGGAACCAGATAGCTGATATAATACTTAAATATCTCTTTTTTTTATAAATACCAATGTATAATGTATTATTTATAACACTCAGACAGCGATCTAACACCCATGTTCTTACCCGTTTGTTTTCGTTGGGGATCGAACAGCACAGAAGGCAGACCCACTACCAGACCAACTGAGCTGTGAGAACTGACATAAGACATCTTTTTCGTTTAGTTTAAAATAATTTGAGCCTCTGCTTCTTTTTCAGCGTCATGGCCACAGAATACTTAATAATACCAAAAAGGGACGAATTGCTGCCAACGTAAACGTCATCTCGAGGGCCGAATCGCCCATAGGTAGGTATACCTCTTTTTACAAATTTTGACGCTCCTCCAAAGAAACAGTCTTGAAGTTACTCTTCGGTTAAAGTAACAGGTGACTAGGTTTTACCTGTATATGTTTGTTGTTTGCAAGCTCCATCAAACAGAAGGTAAGGCCAGATGCAGTCGTGTCATGACCCTAAAAATAATAAAAACTATTAAAAATTATAATAATTATTTATTTGCATGTATTGTATAATTTAGTCGAGACTATCGGAGCACTAACCCCTCAATATTACGAGACCTGAGCGGCCTTTATTTTATATATTTTATTTGAAATACTTTTCGAGATGTATTTGCATTTATAAATGCAAAATACTTTTTGATTAAGTTGTAAGTCAACATTGCCAGTCAAACAAAATTAAATGAACGAGTGATGCTTGTATTGGCCAATTTGACCGCTAGAGGCGTTGCTAGCCTTGCGTGCCAAACGTTGTCTGTGACAAACGAAAACAACGAACATTACCATTGAAACGTGACGCGCCGACGCGTTATGATGACAAGCATCAAAATAAAGTTTAATCGTCTAACGTATTTCGCGCTTTCATTATGGTAACTGACTTTTTCTTCAGTTTTTTTTTTAGTAGACACGGGGCGTGTTTTTTTTAGTAGACTGTAATGGTTAAAATGCCATTTTTAATGTAAAATAATAAACTAATACATATTTCACATAGGTAAGTATATTAATTTCGAAACCGAACAGAAACATATCGCGTTTTCGGGAGCCATTGAATTAGAAATTCAAAAATTGTATTCCGTAACGAATCCGATATCGAATGAATCAAAATACTCCTCCCGGAAACCCTACAATATTTAAAGGATGAGTGCACAAGTCTGGCGATACTAAACGCTTATCCTACAATAAAAAAAGTATATCTAAAATAGAACACATGCTTACCAAGCTCAGCACAAGTAGAGATCGAGACTTTTTTCATATGGTGGGATGATATTGAGACCTCACAGAAGAACAATGAGATGATGTATTTGAACAACTGGTATCGTTAAAAAGTGTATTAAATAAAAATAAAGAGAATTGAATGGGACAAAAAGTATTTGTATTTGTATTTTGAAAATACCTATTTTGCATTTAAAATTCAAAACGCAAAACTATTTGGTATTTTGCATTTGAAATAGTAAATCGAAAAAGTATTTGCATTTTGTATTTTAATACATTACTTAAACTATTTTGTACATCTCTGGTGCAGTCGTCACTGATAGGACTGATAGGCTTTTACTGCATAGATAATTTGTAATAATTGCATACTAGCCTGCTCCATATTAATTTATCAGCAAGAAATAATAACTAATGTTCATTGACTTCGACCGTGATCTGATGTATGATATAAATTTAACTACGCGAGGAAACTACCTCAAGTCCGAGCGCGAGCGGTTAGTTTTCGCTTTTCGTTTTCTGTATTCCAAGTCCGGGTTTTTATGGAGATTCGATTTATGGTGCCTCTATCGTGCGATCTGAGAAATTTCCTCCACACAAAACCTCGCAATGCCGAAAACCAAAAACGGAACTCTGACTTTACTATACTCTACCACCAAATTACCTCAAACATGAACGTATCAACTTCTTCCTGAATGCCATCATCATCAATCAAGCCGTCCTTTTGGGCCAACAGCAGCAGATCCAACATGGCTGTCTTCTTTTTCATATAAACAGCATCTTCATCGTCAATATCGGTAGTTTTGAATCCATTTTCCTTAACATACTCCCTTCTATCCTGAATAACTCGTTTTGTAAAACCATTGATCGTCTCCAAGTAGTACTTCATCTTTTTTCCCGTTGCACTTATGTTGAATAAGAAAACGGGGTAGAGATAGATTCTCGTGAATCTGTGTATAAGCAGCTGCCCCATGCTGTAGATAGCTTCTTTGTAGGATCTGCCTGCACCAGTCGTTTCGTCACTTAGCTTTGTCCCCATTGCCGTTTCTGTTAACAGGTACCTACAGTTATTTTCATTAGAAATTGTGCCAAAAAGAAACAAACGTATAACAACCCACTTGATATAGAACGTTCACCTCTGTCTATAACTATGCAACCGCAAAGATTTTTAAAAATGCACTTCGCACGAAAGTTTGTTGGAAAAAAGCTTCAGCTATATGAATTTCTGAGTAATTGGTAGATTCAAGATCTACCTGAATTTGAAGACGCAAAGTTCGCTAAAGATCTTTAGTTCTACCTATAAGTTATAGGTACTCATAAAAAGAGGTTAGGTACTCCAAATTTCTTCCGGATACCACGAGAGCTAAGCCGCACGTGAAAGCTAGGCTATAAAGGTCACATCACTACAAATATAATAATAATAATCTAATTATTATGTTGATTGTAGTAGGTATAAGATAATTTACCTACTTGTAAGATAATAATAGTATAAGAGATTACCGCATATAGAGTGTAAGGTAAATTCAGAGAGAACCGGCACAATATCCACGTCTTCTCCGGCCCTTGTACACAAAGCCTCTACCATTCTCTGGACGTTCTCTTCGATTACCAGGAAGAACTGCCGCAGGATATTAAAGTGAAATGCAGGGGTGAGAAGTTTTCTGCGGCGCTGCCATTTTTCGCCTTAAAGGTTGCAAAATTAGGTAGTATAATAAAATAATAATATAACTTTGTTGCTAAAAATCCACTTCAAATTGAACAGAAAACAAAACATGCTGAAGGGAACCAAAAACCAAAACGTCATCTGTTAGCAGGGGAGCCCAAGTGGGAATTTTGGGATTTACTAAAGCGCGGCAGATTGATATACAGGGAGATATCTTGTACCCGGTTAAGAACCTCCACCAAATATGAGCCCCATATATAAGGCCGCCCGTCAAAGATAAAGGATCAGATTAGTAAAAAAAAATTGATGATCAGAAAATCTCTAGCGCGTCAGATTAAGGTAGGGTGAGTTAATTACATGCTAAAAAGTGTATGTTCCACTAATCTGTCAATTTGAGAGTGACGTAAAGCAAGGGGAGGGTTACAAAGTTGTAAAAAAAACGTCATCTCAACATTCTCTAGCGTGGCTAATTTTTATTTTTATCTTGAAGGAAATAATTTAAGGATAACGAAAAATATATAATCTGACGATTTCTACAAGCCGAAGTAACAAATATCCGTCGATAAAGTTTAATGCGTGCAGCTGCGTGATGCCTGTATTCCCCTCTTCGCGTTTCTATTTCGTGCCATGAAATCGAGCCAAAAGAAGAAGATGATTGCACTGATGATGATTAATTATATTAATCAATTATATAAAAAATTAAACATGTTTTTTTTTATTTATTTCTTATAAATACAAGTACTCTACTTAAAAAAACATATACTTTTTTATTTGCATGCTATTATTTTATTTCCTGAGTGAGTATTTCAATTAATTAGGTAAGTTCAATGGTTTAAAAAGGTTTTTTTGTCAAATTATGCTAATCCCTCTACATAATCGTCAGATAATGAGCCAGCACGTCTAGGACATAAAGATGAACCATGCTTTAAATCTTTATCTGACGCGCTTGAGTATTTCAATTTTTTTTTTCACATTATAATAATGACCGCGAGTTTGCGTCACATCGAAATCGTCAGATTATTGAATGCGAGCTTTTTTTTAGGTTCACTTAACACCCCCTTAGAAAATCTGACGCGCTCGATTATTATTATTTTTTTTCATTTTCCTTAAGTACCTACGACCATCCGCATCATGCAAACGATCAGATTAACATATATACATTATTAAAAATACATAGGACATTGATGCTATCAATATCTGTCCATGCAACAGTATTTTTTTACATATTTGAAAATCTATAGCCGCTCCCCCCACCGATGAAAAGGTATACATTATATAAAAAAAATCTTCTTATCATTTAAGCTTTGCAACCCAATAGGTCTCAATGACGCTCGAGTAAATCCCCATTTAGCATCGTGGCCTCCCCTACTATGTGTAGGTATATATTTTTTCGTTGATTTTATAAAAAGCGCTGATTTAATTTCGATTTTAATTTATATGGGTATTTAGATGGGACCTCTGAAACGTTATCTATCAAACAAAAAATAATCATCAAAATCCAGGCACAAACATACAAAAAAACAGTTAAATTGAGAACCCCACTTTTCTGAAGTCTGTTAATATTATATTAGGTATATCCGAAATAAATGCTTTTTCTTTCTTTCTTTCGTACTTATATAAATTATCTCATAAATAAAAAGAGGATTTATGTGGATTTGCTAAAACCTAAACATTGATAATAAACAACTTCAACTTACCATTGCTAACAAGCAGCCCATTGCAAAGCCAGGGTTCCAGAAACTTGTAGACTAAACTTTTATCATTGTATTTCATGTTAGACGTGACTAACTAAAATAAAATTAATGCAGTAAGAAAAAGTACACAGAAATAAAAAGTTTTTTTTATACAACTATACTACCTGATCGCACAAGCAGATGGCCCACCTGGTGTTAAGTGGTAACCATCACCTATAATAGAGCATTGCCACATAGGTAAGTCATTCACGATAGGAACTTGCCGTACGATGCACTGCCCTGCGTCCATCAACTTGAGGCATACAGATGTTTTTTAAGTTTTTTATGTTTATTGTCGTTAGAGGAAGACTACGTAATTCCTTACAATGCAACTGTACTCAAGTTATCTGAGTATTGTTACACCATAATTATACCTGTATATTTTCCCACGATGTCAAAAATCTTATAATTAAGGTTTTGCATGTATTCCTTGATTTTGAATTTTTCTCCCGTTTTTAGAGCAGATTTCAACAACTCAGAAAAAATATTTCCGTTATTGTTTATAATACACTAGCGGCCTGTCCCAGCTTCGCATGGGTGGACATAATTTTTATCAATGTTTTAGGATAAACTTAGACCGTGGCGTGGTGGGTTCGAGTCATTTGCACGCCCTTCTACCTCGCGCCTTGCCCGGGCCCGCGCTAGGTGAGAACGCGCCCCGTGACCCGTGCGTCGCTTATATTTTTAAAATCTTTTAAATGGAATGTTGAAATCTTTTAATTGAAAAATTCAAGAAGTAATGTATAGATATTGAACCAGTCTTGAATATGAAAAGATTTATTTGGATAAGGATTAATACCAAGTTACAAATAAAGAGCCTTTTCTAGCGGTGGCATTTCAATTCATTTGTTATAATAAAAGAACACTTATTGTGACAAAACTATAATAGCTAGACATATGCTGTCGCGACATTTTTTGTAGATATTGACGTGTTCTGCAAAATCGTAGTACATTATTTTGTTCTATCATCAATAGTTTTCGCAGCGCACGCGATGTAAGGTTTTTGTTTTCCACCTTGGGTTACATTATTGGAGTTTTAGTAAGGATCCCTGATTTTTTTGAAAATATAATATAGCCTATGTTACTCAGGGATAATGTAGCATTCTAATGGTGAAAGAATTTTTGAAACGGACCAGTAGTTTTTGAGCCTATTCGTTACATACAAAAATACAAATCTTTCCTCTTTATAACATTAGTGTAGATTAGTGTAGATGTAGATATCTTAGAATTAAAAAAAAACTCTTAGATGGTTAAACTGCCCTTAGATGAGGTGGGTGGTAATGGTACGTACTTCAATGTCCTCTGGATTAAAAACGTTCACTGCACCAAACGGAAAGCTCCAGTACCTATAGATTTTTTTCCACTTGTTGCTGTATATTCTCCCCAATTTCATTAATTCCACTAAAATTGTTATAATCACATTAATTATTTTATTACTTAGTTATTATAAGGTAAGTCTGGAGGACAGGAGGTAGCCTGAGTAAACTCAAACTGTACCCTCAGACCAACTAAAATTGGTCGGAGACTGTACCCAAAGTCAGAGTTTTGTTTTTCGTTTTCCGTATTGTCAGGCCGTATTTTACGGAGACCCGATGAGCGCCTCTATCGGAAGTGCTGAGAACTCACGAGTCTCAATACAAAAAAGGCCTGACAATTCGGGAAACATGAAACAAAACTCAGATTTGGGGCACCTACTGTAGTTGGAGTCATAATCAAAGTCAATAATACCACCAAAACAATGTAAATAGAAGTTGGTTTTCAATGTAATCAGGCGCATAGGTACACTTAAATGAGTACAGATGGGAATAGGATTTAAATCATGTGGAGCTGAGAACCGACGTGCAAATTTAAATATTTTTTCGGAGACTCGGGAGTTCTCAGCATGCCCGATAGATTCGCTCATGGGTCTCCATACAAAAACGGCCTGACGATGCGAAAAACGTTAAACAAAACTTAGACTTGGGGTACGGAGGTAAGTACATAAAAATATGTAAAAATTAATGAGATAAGTACCTACCTGGTGTAACAAGAATTTCCAACGTATTGCCAAAAATAAACGTATACTTCGGCCCCGGGATTTTTCTCAAAAGTCGAGCTTTCTCATTGTAGTTAAAGGCCAGATGTATCAAAACTAGTAGAACTGCAATGACTGATAAGTAAATAAACATGGCTAATACGTGCTTCACTCCACAAACATAAAAGCTAACTAAAAATCTTTGTATCTCTATAATAGGTCAAGTCGTAGGTACCGATTACCTACTGACTTATCAGTCGATTAATTATTGCGTATAGTTACAATGCAACACTTACGGCCGGTTCCTGAAAGCCCGATCAAAACTAATCGGATGTCAAGTCACTTGCTATCTCTATCTAATTCTATGTAATAGCTGAAATGGCGAGTGACTTGACATCCGATTAGTTTTGATCGAGCTTTCAGAAAACGACCGTTATCTGATTAGAAAAAAATATAATTAGACTGGTTCCATGTCTATAGTCCAATTACATTTTTCAAATCAGTGTTTTGTTTAAGTTCAAAGATCGGTGGCCCGATTACGCTAATATCTGGCTATCGAGATGGCATTCAGTTTGACTTTGATGCCTATCCATGGCTTTCAGATGGACATTTGTTTCCCATAGTTAATAGCAATTGATGGATGGATGGGAATCAAATGTCAAACTGAAAGCCATCCCGATAGCCAGACATTAGTATAATCGGCCCGCGGTACAAACGGACTTTGAGTCGAGTCGGTGTATCTTGGTAGCTAGTGGAAAGACACACAAGATAATCACATGCAGTCGTAGGCGTCAGTAAACTGCTAGGACTTAGGTACACGAGCCTCCGACTGCCTGTGATTATTAAATTTTATCATTCGTCAAGACTGGCCAACTGGATTTTACTATCAATAAGTAATATAAAACATTATCTAGTTTCCATCCTTTTAGTTCGGGCAGTCGGGTTTCTTATTTTTTTAAATGTTATGTTATGTTTTTTTACAGCTTATCGGTGTACCTAAACAATTTCTAGGTTAATGTATGCATTCGGAAAAACGGACGCCTGTAAATAATTGCTCTCTGGCTGTCCGCATTTTAAAAGTTGAAGATCATTTTTCGTAAAAAAAGTCGTATTTTTGTTACACTGCCTTTAATGTTAGAGCAACGCAGACGTGCTGCCGGTTGCCGCGGGATGTTCTAAAGTAAATAATGAATAAACTAGTGGTTCGCCCCAAACTGAGATTTCGTGATGTCCGCTCCAGTCTTACATTGATATCCAAAACTATATTAGGCCTCTGACTACCCCCTAACCTACTTTGGGGTAACCAATTGTATCTCAGAAATCATATACAGGGTGTCCCAGAAATCTTATAACTATCATTGACTTGGCCCATCGCACGTTTTCGGCTCGACGTTGATTCCTGTATACGTCCTAGAATAAAAATAAAAATGGTATTGGGGTGTACAACCCAAACCCTTTCATAAGACACCTCACTTGGTATAGGTATTTGTGTAACAAATATTTTTTGCCCCATTTGAAAACCCCATATCGCAGTAAACCCTTGTCCGATTAAATTCATATACCTATCGACCTACCAAGTTTTGTGATCGGATCAAAGGGTCCGAAAATTAAAGTACCTACTTGGTAGTCAGAGTTTTAGACTACAACTTACTAAGTATGGTTACTTAGTTTCAACTGAATTGGCCTATTTATTGAAGAGTTTCGTTGAACAGACCTTGGCTCCATCATCAGACCAGGTCGCTATTACCATTTTATGAGAACTGAGTACCTTCTTAATTTATTTCAAGAAAAAAAATAAGAAAAAGCAAAGGAACTGGCCGACCCGTAGAAAAACCTTGATGTCAACGAAACTCTAACCGCCGGTTTCTGGAAGCCCGATCAAAACTAATCGCATGTCAAGTCACTTGCTATCTCTATCTAATTCGATGTAATAGCTGAAATGGCGAGTGACTTAACATCCGATTAGTTTTGATCGGGCTTTCGGAAACCGGCGGTAAGAAATTTAGCTCTTGGATCGCTGGTTATCTTAATTTACCTTTTTTTTTAACTTTTTTGTTGTATCTCAAAAACCGAGCGTCCCAGAAAAAAAGTAAAAATTGTTTGGGAATATCCAAACAAAGCCTTTTTATATATAATTGAACTTGTATTTAATAAATATAAATAATACTACGTTACATTTATTTTATCTATTTAATATTTTTAATAACTTTACCAATATATTCATCTTTTGGCAAATGAAACGTAAACAGGTCTTGAATTTCTTAAAACTAAATCAGCTGTGAATTCAATGTCCTCTGAACGAGTTACAGGTAACAGTTCGAAACTCCTTAGTATTCCCGCGATAGCCGACTTCATCTCCATCATAGCGAATTTTTGACCTGAAATTAAAATACTAAGTTGTACAAATATTTTGGTAAAGTTTGTGACATCACAAATTTTTAGTATAATTGCAAAATATGTGACATCACACTAGGTCTCACAAATATGACCAGCTGTGACAAGGACGGGGGAGGGGTCAAAAAATCATGAAATTCGTGTGACGTCATTTATGGATGGCCCCTAACGGGTGGTGTTCTAGAGTATCATAATGAGTACATAGTATGTACTATGTACCTACTAATATTCAAAACATACCTATACAGTTTCTGGGGCCTGCGCTGAAAGGTATGTAGGCGTAAGGGTGTCTGTCAAAGCTATTTTCGGACAGGAACCGGTCCGGATCGAACTTCAGGGGATCTTTGTACAGATCTGGGCTTCGGTGTAGGTCCAAAATGTTTATATGGCATAGGGTGTCAGCAGGAATCAAGTAGCCACCTGAAATGAAATAAAAATTAATAACGGCTTATGAACTAATTTTCTACAAGACTTTTTCTTCCAACTCTAGAAAAGGAAATTTCTTCAAATTTTGATGCAGAATTACCACTTATAGTTAATAAAAGTTAGCAGCAGTTTTCTTGTGTCCGAATGTTTTACTTTTGCTTAAATGACAAAAGCTCCTAGGATTTCGAATTTGTGAATTGGGAAGTGAATATTTTTCAGCTAGAATGCTAACTGGTCTTCTCGTGGTATTCCGTATAAAAGCACTGGCATTGCGCGCTTAATTTTTGCTTATAGTTGTTATTAATTGATTGAGTGAGCGAAGCGAACGAATATCTTAGTTAACTTGGGCGATTTGGCATTTTATCTATGTATGTATGTTTGTCTGGCCATAACTTTAGAACCTTTGATCCGATATGCATGAAATTTGGTAAGTTAATAGCTTGTACTTGAGAAATTTACTGTTAATCAAGTTACATGTCATATGAAGGGGCTTTGTTTGGATATTTCAATCCATTTTTACTTTTTTCTAGGACAACAAGATTTTTTTGAGATACAACAAAAAAGTAAAATTAAGATAACCAACGATCCAAGAGCTTCCATCTCGTAAGAGTTTCGTTGACATCAAGTTTTTCTACTGTAAGGTTTTTGGTAGTTTTTCCTTTGCTCTTTTTTTTTTAATTAACTTAAGAAGGAACTCAGTTCTCATAAAATGGTAATAGCGACCTGGTCTGATGCTCCATCATCAGACTCCAAGGTCTGTTAAACGGAACTCTTCAATAAATAGGCCAATTCAGTTGAAACTTGGTTACCATACTTAGTTAGTAGATGATATTCAGAAGCAAGTCCAAATACAGTTCGGACTTGCCTCTGACTACCACCTACTTTTATTTTCGTACCATATGATCTAATCTGCACGAAACTTGTATAGGTCGATGAAAAGGTTGTACTTGAGAAATTTATATGAATTTATATGGGTATATGAATTTGATCGGACAAGGGCTTATTGAGATATGGGGTTTTCAAAGGTGCAAAATAAAATCATTACAGAAACATACCGAGGTGTCATATGAAAAGGTTTGTTGTACCTACATCCAAATACCATTTTTATTTTTATATTAGGACGAATATATGATTTTTGAGATACAAATGGTTACCTCAAGTAGCTTAGGGGGTAATCAGAGGCCTTATATCGTGTTGGGTATCAATGTAAGACGAGCGGACATCACGAAATCTCAGTTCGGGGCGAACCACTAGTATCTTTTACTTATTATATTGTTGTCTTGCTCCTATTAGAACCAGGTTATCATAAAGTGAACCCACCTAAGACAAATTTATAACTGCTGATTTGATTCTTCTGGGATGAACTAACAAAACATGGAAAAGTTTTATTTGGTGTAGGAAGTTCGCCCAACATGTAATTTTTTTTTCTACTTTACCATTTAGTTGTTATAGTATAAACAGGCCCATGCATCTAATATAGAAGATTTATACAGTGTCAGTATCGCCCAGCTCCTGGGCAGCTTATTGAACTACTACTTCAAGAATAAATGCAACGTTACGAAAAAAAACTCTTATTAGATTATTATACCTAACACAAACATACATTTAATAGTGTAAGAAGCTACAAACAGAAATACATAACTACAACTATTTCCATTTCTGATGATGGAGCCAAGGTCTGTTCAACGGAACTCTTAAATAAAAAGGCCAATTGAGCTTAAACTTGGTTACCCCAACCCCAAGTAAGTCAAATATTGTGTTTGGTATCAAGTCAACGTAAGACTAGCGGACAATCTCAGTTCGGGGCGAACCACTAGTTTAGTAGGTATAAAGTAGAATGCTTACTCAAAGTAACTGATTCCTTCAGCTGCCGGCTTATGAAGTGTACCGGCGGGTAAAGTCGAAGGGACTCCTTGATGCAGCATTCTAAATAGCGCATATTCGCCAGGTCTTCCATAGTCGCGGACCTCAACGAGTCACCGAAAATTTCGTTTACCTCACGGTATATTTTATCCTGAAATGTTAATTGGTTTTTAATCATATCTCGTAGTGTACTTCGGGGATCTAAGAATATCCCTGTACCCTAAGTCTAAGTTTTGGTTTTAGTTTTTCGTAACGTCATGCTTTTTTGTATGGAGATTCGATAAGCGCCTCTATCGAGCGTGCTGAGAATTCACGAGTCTCCATACAAAAAAGGCGAACGAAACGACGTCTGACGTTACGAAGAACGAAAAACAAAACTCAGACTTGGGGTACTGGTCGGAAATACAATTTGGAAAGAACACTCCTGAAAACTTAACTTTAACTTCAGGAGTGTTTCCATATTCCAGATAGCTGATGTAATACTTAAATATCTTTTTTTTTATAAATGTCAATGTATAATATACACCAATGTATAATTTATAACACCCAGACAGCGGTCTAACACCCATGTTCACACACGTTTGTTTACGTTGGGGATCGAACAGCACAGAAGGCAGACCCACTACCAAGACCAACTAAGCTGTCAGAACTGACATAAGACATCTTTTTCGTTTAGTTTAAAATAATTTGAGCCTCTGCTTCTTTCTCAGCGTCATGGCTATAGAACACTTAATAATACCAAAAAGGGACGAATTGCTGCCAACGTAAACGTCATCGCGAGGGCCGAATCGCCCATAGGTACCTAGGTATACATCTTTTTACACCTTTTGACGCTCCTCCAAAGAAACAGTCTTGAAGTTACTCTTCGGTTAAAGTAACAGGTGACTAGGTTTTACCTGTATATGTTTGTTGTTTGCAAGCTCCATCAAACAGAAGGTAAGACCAGATGCAGTCGTGTCATGACCCTAAAAATAATGAAAACTATTAAAAATTATAATAATTATTTATTTGCATGTATTGTATAATTTAGTCGAGACTATCGGAGCACTAACCCCAGCAGTAACCCCTCAATATTACGAGACCTTAGCGACCTTTTGTATTTTATGTTTTTTGTAAATACAGCCAGCGACAAAAGTAACCTATATTTTTTTCTGGATTTAGTAAAAAAATTATAACATCAGGCGGGATTATCAAATAAAGTTAAAAAAACTTGCTGTTGGAATAAATTATCTATGAAGTAGGTGTAGTCGTCACTGATAGGACTGATACTGCATAGATAATTTGTAATAATTGCATAATAGCCTGCTCCATATTAGCTTATCAACAAGAAATAATAACTAATATTCACTGATTTCGACCGTGATCTGATAGGCACACTTATATTTATTTATTCATATAAATATATCTGCGCGAGGAAACTAGGTCAAGTCCGTCATTCGCTCTTCGTTTTCTGTTTTCCAAGTCCGGGTTTTTATGGAGATTTGATTTATGGTGCGTCTTCGTGCGATCTGATAACTTTCCTCCACACAAAACCTCGCAATTCCGAAAACCAAATACGGAACTGTGACTCTACCACCATATTACCTCAAACATGAACGTATCGACTTCTTCCTTAATGCCATCATCATCAATCAAGCCGTCCTTTTGGGCCAACAGCAGCAGATCCAACATGGCTGTCTTCTTTTTCATATAAACAGCATCTTCATCGTCAATATCGTTAGTTTTGAATCCATTTTCCTTAACATACTCCCTTCTATCCTGAATAACTCGTTTTGTAAAACCATGGATCGTCTTCAAGTAGTACTTCATCTTTTTTCCCGCTGTACTTATGTTGAATAAGAAAACAGGGTAGAGATAGATTCTCGTGAATCTGTATACAAACATCTGCCCCATACTGTAGATAGCTTCTTTGTAGGATCTGCCTTCACCAGTTGTTTCGTCACTTAGCTTTGTCCCCATTGCTGTTTCTGTAACAGGTAAGTACAGTTATTGTCATTAGATAATTGTGCCAAAAAGTAACAAACGTATTACAACCCACCTGATACAGAACGGTCACCTCTGTCTATTACAATTGCATAACCAAAAGGCAATCGCCGAAACGATTAAAAAAAAAAACACTCCGGACGAAGTTTTGTTGGAAGAGAGTTTGTATGGAAAAAAGCTTCAGCTATATGAATTTATGAGTTATTGTTAAATTCAAGATCTACCTGAATTTGAAGACGCAAAGTAGATAGACCTATGAGTAGTATAGATAAAGATACCTACTCATAAAAAGAGGTTACTCCGAATTTCTTCCAGATACCACGAGAGAGAAGCCGCGAGTGAAAGCTAGGCTATAAACGTCTCATAATATACTTACAAGATAATAATAGTATAGGAGATTACCGCATATAGAGTGTAAGGTAAATTCAGAGAGAACCGGCACAATATCCACGTCTTCTCCGGCCCTTGTCCCCAAAGCCTCCACCATTCTCTGGACGTTCTCTTCGATTACCAGGAAGAACTGCCGCAGGATATTAAAGTGAAATGCAGGTGTGAGAAGTTTTCTGCGGCGCTGCCATTTTTCGCCTGAAACGTTGCAAAATTAGGTAGTAAAATAAAATAATAATATAACTTTGTTGTTATAAATAAATCCACTTTAAATTGAACCAGAAAACAAAACTTGCTGAAGGAAACCAGACAACAAAACGTATCTGTATAGGTATATATTTTTTGTTTTCGTTGATTTTATAAAAAGCGCTGATATAATTTTGATTTTAATTTATATGGGAATTTAGATGGGACCTCTGGAACGACCTCCACATAATTGGCGGAGTAATCGCGTAACAAACATACAAAAAAACAGTAGAATTAAGATCCTCCTTTTCTGAAGTCTGATAAGGTATACCTATCCGAAATAAATGCTTTTTCTTTCTTTCGTATATAAATATAAATTTCGCATTTCGTGGATTTTCTAAAACCTAAACATTGGTAACAAACAACTTTAACTTACCATTGCTAACAAGCAGCCCATTGCAGAGCCAGGGTTCCAAAAACTTGTAGATTAAACTTTTATCGTTGTATTTCATGTTAGACGTGACTAACTAAAATAAAATTAATGCAGTAAGAAAAAGTACACAGAAATAAAAAGTTTTTTTTATACAACTACCTGATCGCACAAGCAGATGGCCTACCTGGTGTTAAGTTGTAACCATCACCTATAATAGAGCATTGCCACATAGGTAAGTCATGCACGATAGGAACTTGCCGTACGATGCACTGCCCTGCGTCCATCAACTTGAGGCATACAGATGTTAAGTTTTTTATGTTTATTGTCGTTAGAGGAAGACTACGTACTTCCTTACAATGCAACTGTACTCAAGTTTAACTAAGTATTGTTATACCATAATTATACCTGTATATTTTCCCACCCCGTCAAAAATCTTATGATTAAGATTCTGCATGTAATCCTTGGTTTTAAATTTACTCCCTATTTTTTGAGCAGATTTCAACAACTCAGAAAAAATATTTCCGTTTTTGTTTTTAAAACATATCTTAGAATAAAAAAAAAACTCATAGATGGTAAAACTGCCCTTAGATGAGGTAGGTGGTAATGGTACGTACTTCAATGTCCTCTGGATTAAAAACATTCACTGCACCAAACGGAAAGCTCCAGTACCTATAGATTTTTTTCCACTTGTTGCTGTATATTCTCCCCAATTTCATTAATTCCACTAAAATTGTAATAATTATATTACTTATTTTATTAATTAGTTATAATAAAGTAAGTCTAGAGAACAGGAGGTCGTCTGAGTAAACTCAAACTGTACCCAAAGTCTGAGTTTTGTTTTTCGTTTTCCGTATTGTCAGGCCGTTATTGTATGAAGACTCGATGAGCGCCTCTATCGGGCGTTCTGAGAACTCACGAGTCTCCATACAAAAACGGCCTGACAATACGGAAAACAGGAAACAAAACTCAGAATTAGTTACTGTAGGGTACTGTAGTTGTATCTGATGATTGAGGTTTCAAGAGACAAATCTTTTGATACCTCAATCATCAAAATCCACCCAGCCGTTTAGGTGCTATGTGGTAATAAAGAAAATATCGAAGGATAGATACATAGATACACGCCAAACACATAACCCGAGTGCCTAAGGCAACCGGGGTATGTGTTTGGCGCTCGGGTAAAAAGATAAAGGTAATCAAATTCATAAGACAGCGCACGCTACACTTCAAACTATTAATACCTAATGCATACATACAATCTATTAAATAAAGTAGAGAAAAATAAAAAAACAAACAATGGTACCTGCCAATGGGCAGAGCGACCGGGACAGAGCACTTTTATCATTATTATAACTATCTAAAGTAAAGTAGTCTTAAACAAAGTCAATAATACCACAAATACAATGTAAATAGAAGTTGGTTTTAAATGCAATTAGGTGCATAGGTACTTATACTTATATTAGTACAGAACAAATGGAAAAAGGATTTAAATCATTTGGAGCTGAGAACTGACTTGCAAATTTAATATTTTTTTCCAAAGATATTAAAGCCACTTATAAACTTCTGATAATGTTTCTGTCAAGTCTATGTTTTGTTCTTCGTATCGTCAGGCCATTTTTGTATGGAGACTAGGAAGTTCTCAGCATGCCTGACAGATGCGCTCATTGTCTCCATACAAAAACGGCCTGACGACGCGACGATGCGAAAAACGTAAAACAAAACTTAGACTTGGGGTACGGTAGACAAGTACAAAAAAATGTGTAAAATTTTATGAGATAAGTATGTACTTATCTCATATAATTTTTACCTGGTTTTACAATAATTTCCAACATATTGCCAATGATAAACGTATCCTTCGGCCCCGGGATTTTTCTCAAAAGTCGAGCTTTCTCATTGTAGTTAAAGGCCAGATGAATCAAAACTAGCAGAACTGCAAGGACTGTTAAGTAAATAAACATGGCTGATACGTGCTTCACTCAACAGACATAAAAGCTAACTAAAAATCTTTGTATCTCTGTAATAGGTCAAATCGTACCGATTACCTACTGACTTATCAGCTGATTCATTTACGTATAGTTACCTACAGTGCAACACTTATCTGATTAGAAAAAAATATATAATTAGACTGGATCCATGGCTAATGTCTATAGTCCAAATAAATTATTAAAATCAGTGTTCAAAGTTATAAGATCGGCGGCCCGATTACGCTTATGTCTGGCTATCGAGATGGCTTTCAGTTTGACATTTGATTCCTATCCATGGCTATCAGTTTGACATTTGATTCCCATAGTATACCTAATAGCAATAGATGGATGGATGGGAATCAAATGTCAAACTGAAAGCCTGATTGATAGCCAGACATTAGCGTAATCGGGCCGCGGTACAAACGGACTTTAAACGGAGTCTAGTCGGTGTATCTTGGTAGCTACAGGATAGAAAGATAAAATTAAACTAAATTTTCTTTGTTTTTTTATACAACTGGCCCACCGGGTGTTAAGTGGTAACTATCACCTATAACAAAGCATTGCCTCGCAAGTCACGCACGATAGGGTCGTGACCTACGATGCCCTGCATCGTAGGTCAAATAATGAATGAATAAATAAATATTGGTGGACATTCCAAACAGCACTATTTAGCTCCAAACTAAGCAAAGCTTGTAATATGGGCGCCGAAAAGCTGATATAATACTTATATACCTACCTATTTTTTTTTGTTAATACATACTTCTAATAACTAGTAGTTCGCCCCGAACTGAGATCTCGTGATGCGACCCGACGAACGCATCAAAACTTTGAGTAGGTAGTAGTCAGAGCAAATCCAAACATTATCTTTGTACTTTTTTCTGACTACCGCCTACTAACTTGGTATGGTAACCAAGTTTCAACTCTATTGGCCTATTTATTGAAGAGTTCCGTTGAACAGACCTTGGCTCCATCACCAGACCTGGTCGTCGTCACCATTTTATGAGAACAGAGTACCTCTCTAATTTATTTCAAGAAAAAAAAATAAGAAAAATCAAAGGAACTGGACGACCTGTAGAAAAACCTTGATGCCAACGAAACTCTTAGAGATGGGAGCTCTTGGGTCGCTGGTTATCTTAATTTAACTTTTTTCTTGTATCTCAAAAACCGAGCGTCCCAGAAAAAAAGTAAAAATTGTTTTGGAATGTCCAAACAAAGCCCTTTCGTATGACATGTAACTTGATTTTTTTAAGTCACTTTTTTTATTTTTGCCCCCTTAAAAAACCTCATATCTTAAAAACCCTTCATTCGATTTTACTCATATACTTACCAGTAAATTTCTCAAGTACAAGCTGTCGTCTTATCAAATTTCATGCAGATCGGATCAACGGTTCGAAAGTTATAGCCAGACAAACATACATACATACATACATACATACATAAAATGCCAAATCGCCCAAGTTGAAACTACACCCAGACAGAAAACAAACAGCACAGAAATGTTTGTTCTAGGTGGGGATCGAACCCTCGGCCTACAGCGCAGCTTTCATGTAAATACTTAAGATCTTATACCTCTACTTATGTTATGTATAGATATCTACAACGCGTAACATAATACCCCTATAACCCCGGAAGCCGGGTATTCTACAGGTCATGGCGAATGGATAAGACTTTTGAAATCTCGATTTTTTTCATTTATGAAATGCCTCATAAACTTTCCGCCAAAATAAAACGAACACAACATGACGCAGCCCTATTAATAGCTGTTTTTTGTCCTTTAAATGTGAACTGTAGATAAACCAGGTAACAGAACTGCCACCAATTAGTAAACGCAAATAGCGCGTACCAAGGGCACGTACACATTATCAGGGTTGTTGCAAATTTCTGAGACAATAAGAATTTCGAAAACGAAGTAGATATTCAAACTTTGCACACGTCAAAGTATTCTAGTGCTTGGCCCTTAGGTATCATACCTCCATGGCTTGGCCTGATCTCTTGGTCTTTGGCCTTATAGGGGTATTATGTTACACGTTGTATAATGTAAGTATATCTATGCTTTTAAAGTAGATATAGCTTGTAATAATAAAAAATAAAATACCTATTGCAAATATTATTTTATTCCTCTTGGTAAACTGAATATTATTGTGACAAAAACGTATACTACTGAATTGCGACAAACACGCATTGTTTTCATCATTAAGTAACAGTGACTTAATAGCAGACCCACTCGATCTTGAATGGTTACCTTTGCCTATAATAATTACATAACTTCAATGAATTTTAATGTACTCTGAAGCACTCTGAATCGTGATAAGTCTCAAGATACGTTAGATAACTGTGCCATGGTCCCAGTAATCGGTCTAGATCAAAATACTACTTTTTGATCATGGAAACTTCTTGCTCGAGGGTTTCGTTTCTCATTGGCCGAAGTTATGATTCGATATCTAACGCGAGATTTATTTCCAGTGCCTTTAAAAATATTTTTCTCTAAATTAGATGATTTTTTTATCATTAAAGAACAGAGGCAACGCGGCAAACAGCAGTGCGCGCGACCCTCGGGTCAAATATTTAAAAACAAGCCGTTCCAACCTTAGACTAAGTATCATAGTTCCAACAGCAGTACAGGCGATGTAACAAATCTATCATCGTGTTACCATTGCAATTGGGCCACAAGAAATAGTAGCACCAACCACAGGAAGTAGACAAGACAGTACAGCGCCGGACAAAGTAGGTCAAACTATGGAATACAGTCAAGCACTACCGGCACTCACTGTCATTGATGTCACAAATGTCACCACCATCAACAAACTGCAAACATACAAAATGATTTTAATACACCCCACATTTCTCTGTTTACCCCTAAGCTATCCATGATCCTAGAATATGTTTTGGGAACCATGCAAAAGTTCCCATCTCTACCGAAACTATTCCAATCACAAAAGTTATGAAACCTTATAAAAGAACTCATAAAGTTTTCATGGTTCAGGTGAGACTTCAAAAACCCAACACACGTAAATTTGAATCAGATACTAGGAACCTTATAGCAGAAACCAAGCCGTGCTTTACTTAAAACGGCGAGAATAAATTAAAAGTTGGCCACCTCACATAGCGAAGGAATTACACATATAGGGGTCCTGAAAAATAACTTACGAGACGTCACCGATATGTAAGCATGATGTACTTACTACGAGTAAAACTAAGGCTTTTGTGACTAAGGACAGACGCAGGCATGGCTTAACCATCAGGGGTATCTTGTCAGATTTCTGAACTCTAAAAACTCACACAAGGTTTCTCTTCTTATTTTTTCTGCTTTCGCTCATAGGTCATTTTGAGTGGCGAGTGATATACCCCGTTTACACTCAGCTCATGTCCGTGGAAATGTGCAGAGACATCGGCAGGGACTTGGGCAATGCGAGAATGTAAACAGGCCACTTCCATGTCCACTCGCGTTGCCGCTCGCGTTGCCCGTGTTGCGTGAACATATTGCCGGCGACGCTGCCGTAGATATGGACGGCAACATTTCCGTCCACGCGAATGGCACCGCGAATGTCTAAATGTAACACCCTATACCACGAAAGTCGGCACGTAAGCTCCGAAATCTCTGATTGACCTGGAAACTGGTTATGTAAGAAGAGGTTTTTTCCAGCAGCTACGTACTGCGTCAAGGTTCGGTCGAGCGAAGGTCTTGCTCCGCGAGTTCGCTGGCGATGTGTACGCACTATGGCGGTACGGGGCACCCTTCCCAACGTTCCTCAAACTGATCGCCACTTTACTCCTCTGCCTGATTGTTCTCCTGCCGCTAGCGTATCCGATCTTTGTGGCTTTTGTGACGTACTTTACAGTAAAAGGACTATTCCTAAGGTATGAACAAATTATAGTACAATGGAGCGCTTGAATAGATTTTAACTAAAATACGCCAATACAGCCAACTTCTGCAAAAAGTTTATAGGCATGGTTGTAGACTCAATATATTTTGTTATTTATTATTAGAAATAGAAATAATCCAATGTTTGCGTCAATGTTTGAGTTAAAACCTATATTTTCTCGTCATGTAAACTCAACTTATTAAATTAAAACTGAAATAGTTTTTAACTTAGAAACTCTTTACAGCTGGTGGCTCGACCAGCCATGGCGGTTTCTGCCTCTGCCTATCTTCCGTCAAGCGCTCTCTATGATCTTTCGCCCAACCCGCAGACCAGACATGTGGAAAGTGCGTGAAGTGCTGACAAGAGGAATTCTGCTCGCACATTCACTGGCTACCAGTGTTGACTACCTTTGTGTCATGCAGGGCTTGCTGGAGGAATCAATATAGGTATCAATATACTTATGGCCAAAGTAAAATTTTCCGTCTACTTTGATTTGCTGATCGGATCTCAGCTTATACAGGACTTTTTTTTAGTCTACTAATCACAGTGACACAAAAATATATCTTAGCATAATAATAGGTAAGAAGATGGATATAATAATATATGTGAAGAACTTGATAAAGTTACGTAAAATGTTGAAGATCATCTCATCGTTTCATCTTGTCCAACTTTGGCACCAAGTGGTCGGCACTGTTGCTATATGACACACCCAGCTGAAAACACTATCCAAGCTAAGCCCTCACATCGACATTCATGATTGACTTTATCTCGTCTCACTCTGAGCCATCCTCTCGAGATTGTACCGTTATGTCGTTGAACAAGTGCCTGCTAACGGCAATGGGTACCTTGCAGTTCGTCCAAGGAACTCGACGGAGCCACACGAAGCTATGGCGCAATACTACGCTATTATCGGAGTACTGGCGTTATGCCATACGTGAGTAACATTTTGTTTACAACCCTAAACCATAACAGCAAGTGTAAATTCAAATAGCCGGTATACCTAGCTAGAACATTACAAGGTTTTGTATTAGGTAAATATTGCATTGCAAGGAAATTTATCCTCAGAGCGCGACTATACTGGTCTGTTTTGGCAAGGAAAAAGGTGTTGTTCTTGTTTTGCCTAAAGCTTTTACAATTTGCTGAGTGAGTCTCTACAAATCTTATTAGGTAAAGGGGACTGACTGGCCTTGGAATTCAATTTTTTTGTAGTGTGTACCTAGAAACAAATACCTGAGCTACCTATGCAATAAGAATTTATGTCGCTAATATTTATAATCTTATTTTATGAGGTTTTATGAGGTACTTCATGATTTTTTTCCTTGAATACCAAGCCATCTTGAAATGCCTGTTCGGTTATCAAATTGAACTTGGACCCTCGTTTCAATGCATTTTATAATGTGCTCTTTAGGCTCCGCATACATTATTAAAGTATTGTCGACGCAGTACATGACATACCTACTTGTAGTTAAATAAATAAATAAAATAAAAATTCTATTAGAGGTATATAAAAAAGGGTTTATTTCCAGGTTATTGAATGTTAGTAAATACGTAGATACTTTTTGATATTACGGTTGATTTTATAAACACCGGTCTCTTTTTCAGGGCGTTCGGGGGTGATTACACCAAGTTTCCTGCTGGCTTTACATTCGGAGTAGCTACAGCTGCTCATCAAATCGAAGGGTCATGGAACGTCAGTGGTAAGAAACGCCAACGTCCTTAACCTTAACCTAGATTATTAAAGATGCGTGACTCGGTGAAAATTCCACTTTGATCGACTGTTTCGTTTCTGATTTTTATAGGTATTAAGAAGTTTGTCTCTTATTTTGCCAAGAACCTAATCCTTATCATTGTCAGAAACGAAGTACGTTGACTACGGATGTCGTCTTTATCGACGATCTGTCACTCAACCTTATCAGTGTTCAGGTGGTAGTCCACTCCAAGATTCTAATCGTAAGGAAAAATACGCCGTATAATAGAGTTGCCTTTAAGAACATTAATGAACCTTGATACATAAGCACATCGAAAAGAAACAGCCTTCCGTGTCAGTATAGTATAAAGAAGGACCATGGTCAGGTCACAGACATAGCTCGTAGAATTAGCAAGTAGAAGTTAAAATGGCTATGGGCAGGTCATACAACTAGTAAAATCTACAACCGAACTGGATGACGATAACTTAGATGACAAAATACTGTTTTGTTTAGGCAAGTCTGAAAATGTATGGGACCGCTTATCCCACACTCGGCCAGAGATGATCGCCGATGGAACGAACGGGGACGTCGCTTGTGACTCGTACAACCGCTACAAAGAAGATGTAGACGAGTTGGTTAACCTTGGCGTGGACTTCTACCGGTTCTCATTGTCTTGGGCCAGGATCCTGCCGACTGGTCGCTCGGACTTTGTTAACCCTGATGGAATTCGCTACTACAATGACCTTCTCGACGCATTGGCTGAGAAAAATATCGAACCACTGGTAAGAGTTCTTCTAATATCAGTCACAGATCAAATGTTCGTCACGTTATGTTATGTGTCACCACAATGGGCTATATGGCCTCAATAATGTACCTGAACATATAGCTATACGGCAATCATGCAGAATAATAGATCGTTTATCGACTGACGTTAGCTCTGTCCCGATAGGGATTTTGATGGCATCCATTATAACAACAATTAGATACCAATGATGCTGTGGCTCTAGTTTTTTTCATAGCGGTTACCATATTTTTGGAAGTATTTGAAAAATAAATTCAATACGAGTAAG
This sequence comes from Chloroclysta siterata, assembly GCA_932294275.1. NCBI lineage: Eukaryota > Metazoa > Arthropoda > Insecta > Lepidoptera > Geometridae > Chloroclysta > Chloroclysta siterata. The sequence continues at coordinate 11,786,044 of OW028598.1, forward strand.
TTAAACGAATAAATATCCAATCGTAGGTAATCCTTTTTTTTCTAGGTGACCCTGTTCCATTGGGACTTGCCACAAACCCTACAAGATCTCGGCGGCTGGTCCAATCCGAAGATGATCGACTACTTCCGCGACTACTCTGACATCTGCTTCAGGGAATTCGGCGACCGAATCAAGTCCTGGATCACCTTCAATGAGCCCTATGAAATCTGCGAGGACGCTTACGGCGATGACAAAAAGGCCCCAGCTATCGACAGTCACGGAGTTGGAAACTACCTTTGCAGTGAAACGCTTCTGAAGGCACACGCCGAGTCCTTCCATCTGTACAATGATACGTACAGGCCACAGCAGAATGGTCGGATCATGATTTCGATCAACTCTATCTGGTACGAGCCCAGTGACCCCGAGAATGCCGAGCAGGTTGCTTTGGCTGAGGTCGCTAACCAGTTCAAAGTGAGTCATTACCTGATGTACCTACAGGCTATGTTTATTTTTTAATCTTTAACTCTGTTAAAGGGTGCCTTAGTTATACCAGCTTGCAGCTTTTCGGGCTATTTATGTTATGTCCAAGCAACCGTAAACTATTTAGTACGTCAACATGGTTGGCCTCAAGAATGAGGCATTTGTGTTTGGTGACCTATAACATAGGTTTTCTTAAACCTATAACAGGCACCAGTCTTTCGCAATGTGGGTTTATATCTTGCACTACTTAGTACTTAGACCTTGTTAAGACAAACCTTTCGTGAAGAGAGAATAAATACATTTTTCATATTTTTTCATATCATTTAAGACAAATCTCTCTGGTTTACAGTTCGGTTGGTTTGCCCACCCCATCTTCACCACAGAGGGAGGCTTCCCGGCGGTTATGGTCGAAAACGTCAAGCGTGAGAGCGAAAGCGAAGGCCTGACCAAGTCTCGTCTGGAACAATTCGACGAGTACTGGACGCAGCGGATCAAGGGCACTTCTGACTTCCTCGGCATCAACCATTATACCACGCATTTGGTGACGGGACCTGGCGTCGATCCGCTGGCCAAGTCACCGTCCTGGTTGAAGGATATTGGCGCTGTCACGACTATGGAAGTCGGTGGTGATTCTGCTTCGGAATGGCTGAGGGTCTGTACCTAAATTATAGTCAATTGCATTGGTTAGGTCTAATGGTAAAGATCCTAGAATGCCCTACCTACCCGTGTCGCTTTATGACCATGTACATACACCATGAGATATATTTTACCTAGATAATTATCCGGCCTAGAAAACAAGGTTCGGAACCGATGCACCTTAAGGTAATTCTTTTTTTTTTTTTTTTTTTATACAACCAGCTGATAGAACAAGCACATGGCCCACCTGATGTTAAGTGGTAACCATCACCTATAACAAAGCATTGCCTCGTAAGTCACGCACGATAGGAACGTGCCCTACGATGCACTGCCCTGCGTCCATCAGCTTGAGGCATACAGATGTTAAGCCTCATGTGCCTGTAATTACACCGGCAACCACACTCTTCAAACCGAAACACAGCATTGCTGCTTGGCGGCAGAAAAAGGTGTGGTGGTAGTACTTCCCCGGACGAGCTCTTCACAAAGAGCTCTACTACTCTTAAACTTCTGCTATGTCAGCTCCACAAATTGTTTATCGTAGTTTGTCCAAAACTTAATGTTTGAAGGCTTAATGTTCATTTTAGTGTTTGGATTCAAGCAGCAGATTCAGCAGCGGTGCTGAAATACTAACTTGTTCAGAGGCGGAAGGGCAAAAAAATCAACAATAACTGTCAAAATTCGCAATTCCAGCAAGAGTTCTTAAGATTCAAACAAGAGTTTCACTCATGTTCTTTCTGTTATTTTATTCATATATTTTAACAACTCTGATAATTTGATTTCCTTCTAAGTATGTAAGTACCTACTGTGATGGAATTTCCACAGTAAACAAAAATACCGTCTGGGGGGGCACATGCCCCCCCCCCCTTAAATCCGCCATTGAACTGGTTTCCTCAACTTTATCGTCTACTTAATGAGTGAAGTATGTACCAGACACGATGATACAGCAACTCAAGTGGTTCCCAGGTGGTGCCGACTGGTTTCGCGAACCTCCTTCGCTGGTGCAAGAGTTCCTACAACGACCCGCCTATCTACATCACCGAGAACGGATTCTCCGACCAACCCGGTACCTTGGAAGACTATGGACGCATCAAGTATTTCAATGTAAGTTACAGATCTAGAATTACTTATTTCGATATTGTTAGGATTACCGCTACCTACAGTTTTTATTCACAAACAAGCTGTTGCCAAATGCCAGCGCGACTAAAATCAAAATCAAAACGGTCTTTATCGCTTTGAAATCTGGCCATGTCTGGATGCGCCATAAGATGGCCACATTTCATAATTTTCTAAATTATTTAGAGAAACACTAAATAATTTCAATCATTCTAAGCCTTAAAACCAAATTTCATTACTTTGGTACCTCTCTCTCTCTCTCTCTCTCTTGTCGTGTCACTAGTTTCTTTCGAAACAGTGTGGTGAAAGGATTTTAAGTGCGCCTCAAGAGGCTCCTTTCGAGCACTTGACACATGTTATAGAACTTTTTAGGTTCTACGACATGCCGGTTTCCTCACGACCGACCGACCCTACAAAATGTTAATACAACAGGATATAGTAACCTAATGACATAACTTAAAAAATAACGTGTTGCAACTTCACTGAAAAAAAAAACACTTTTTTATGCTACTTAATGATGGAACAATCTTGACCCGGTGGTTACCTGAAACAAAACATTGCCTCGCATTTCACACACGATAGGAACGTACACTCCGAATCCGATGCTACCCTACAGCCCTGCATCCATCAACTTGAGGCATATATGTTAAGGGCCGGTTTCACCATGCTCTGTTAGTTACTAATCAAGGATTGAAAGACCGTTAAATCTAACCTTAGCTGTCAAACGCGTATATTTTGACATATTTAACGGCCCATTAATCCTTTGTTAATCTAACAGAGCATGGTGAAACCGGCCCTAAGCCTCTAGTGATTGAACTTCACCGGCACCCATAGGTACCCTTCAAACCGAAAAACAGCAACACTGCTTGGCGGCAGAACGCATGGTGGTAGTACTTCCGCGGACGAGCTTTTTAAATACGGCACTAACGAACAAAATAGTGTTAGTAATCGAGCTAATTTTTAAATTATTTTTTACAAGCTGGTGCCCGCGACTTCGTATGCGCAGGATTAGTCACACAATATCTTTATAAATTATAGCCTATGTGTTATTCTGATGTATAAGCTATATTATTGTAAAGTTTCATTAAAATCAATTCAGTAGTTTTAACGTGAAAGAGTTACAAACATCCATCCATCCATCCATACTTACAAACATTCGCGTTTATAATATTAGTAGGATTTCATAATATTTCAACTCGACCTATCTATGTATTAATGTTTTAGGATTACCTGAGCGTGATTTTAAACGTGATCTACGACGATGACGTGAAAGTGCTTGGATACACCGCCTGGACTCTCATGGATAACTTTGAATGGAGGGCTGGTTTCTCGTAAGCATACTTCTGACCTTATTTTTGATCGAGTGAGCGAAGCGAACGAAGATCTTAGTTTCAACTTGGGCGATTTGGCATTTTATGTATGTATGTATGTATGTATGTATGTATGTATGTATGTATGTTTGTCTGGCGATAACTTTAGAACCGTTGATCCGATCTGCATGAAATTTGATATGTCGATAGCTTGTACTTGAGAAATTTACTGGTAAGTATATGAGTAAAATCGGATGAAGGGTTTTTGAGATATGGGGTTTTTTAAGGGGGCAAAAATAAAAAATGTTACATAAAAAAATTAAGTTACATGTCATATGAAAGGGCTTCGTTTGGACATTCCAAAACAATTTTTACTTTTTTTTTGGGACGCTCGGTTTTTGAGATAAAACAAAAAAAGCTAAAATAAGATAACCAGCGACCCAAGAGCTCCCATCTCTAAGAGTTTCGTCGACATCAAGGTTTTTCTACTAGTCGGCCAGTTCCTTTGCTTTTTCTTATTTTTTTTTCTTGAAATAAATTAAGGAGGTACTCAGTTCTCATAAAATGGTGACGACGACCAGGTCTGATGATGGAGCCAAGGTCTGTTCAACGGAACTCTTCAATAAATAGGCCAATAGAGTTGAAACTTGGTTACCATACCAAGTTAGTAGGCGGTAGTCAGAAAAAAGTCCAAAGATAATGTTTGGACTTGCCTCTGACTACTACCTACTCAAAGTTTTGATGCGTTCGTCGGGTCGCATCTCGAGATCTCAGTTCGAAGCGAACTACTAGTTATTTTATGTCTTTTACCAATAATCTTTGGTAAATATCTATGTACTTACCCTATCTATTAAGGCAGAATTTCCGGTAAAAAATATGAGCTTTTTGAAATGCACATAAACCAGAAATGTTCGTTCCTAGAGCACAGATAAGAGAATACTTAGTACCTAGAGGTACATTTGTCGCTGACCGTTTTTACATATTTGTACCTACCGATCTGTTCATTTAGCAATATGTTAAAATATAATACTAAGGGCCGGTTTCACTATGCTCTGTTAGATTAACAAAGGATTAAAATGCCGTTAAATATGTCAAAATGTACGCGTTTGACATCTAAGGTTAGATTTAACGGCTTGTTAATCCTTGATCAATAACTAACAGAGTATCGTGAAATCAGCTCTTAATGTATAATTAAATATGTATTTAAATATTATAGTTAATTAGAGTTATATGGCCCCGTTACAGGTGGCATTTAAATATTGTATAATATTATGATTTTGTTTAAGACTTAGGTACCTTGTTCCTTTTTATAACCGCCCGAAACCCAATGCCTCGATATCCAATCAGAAACATATAAGCTTAATAGTGGCCCTTGACTGGGACTGCCATAACCTAAATCAATAACGCTGAACAAAAATTTTAAAGACCCTTGACATTTGCGTGAAATTAAGGATACCCCTGAAAAAATAGTACCGGCGTTCGGTCGTCGTCTTCGATTTTGAATGCAGCAATTTTTTTTTAGAAAATTAAGCAAACCCCGGCATTATTTGACATATTTTTTTTAATGGTTACAAAATGAAAGGGTCATAAACGCCATTTAGCATATCATAAGCAGTTTTTCGTCAATTTTCTATCGGCGGTATATAAATCGTCTAGGCACGTAAAAGAAAAAAATAGGCAGAAGGGATAGGGAAGATAAGTCACTGGGACAATAATAGTTCAGCGTTTTCACTACATTCCCATATACAAGGTGTTCCAAATGCGAAAAAAAAACCACCGTTTCATACATTTTAGTCAGGTAGGTACCTATTGAACTTTTGTATGAAACAGCTGTTTTTTTTTTCGCGTTGGTTGGTTCCTTAGAAAAAGTTATTCATATTGATGGGTACTTTAGCCCCCTGAAGTTTTTAAACACAACTATTGCAACACCTTGTATATCAATCAATCAATCGATATAAGTGTCGGATGGCAAGCCTACCTTACCCTTGACGATGTATACGTACAGTAAACCTAGAATAGAACTAAAATGAATGTTTTTTTTCTCTTTTCAGTGAGCGATTTGGTTTCTACCACGTAGACATCACCGACCCTGGCCGTCCGCGTACGCCGAAGCTTTCCGTAGAGTATTACAAACAGCTGACGGCTACAAGGGAGCTGCCTCAAGACGAGCGCTTCATTGAACCCTCGGTAAGTACTACACAGGATGCGGGAAGACCACTCCCAAAGACTTAAGGTGTAAAATAAAAAATCAACAATAACTGTCAAAATTCGCAATTCCAGCCAGAAATAGACAAGAGAAATCTTCGATCAACAATCAACCTAGATTACGTGTGACGGGTTCAAAAACGGCCCGAGAAATAAGAGCACAAAAAAAATTGTGTTCTTATTTGAGTTTAGTATGCCCCAACCACAGCCAACGTGCGGACGTGCTATAATGCCTCAGTGTGCTTTAAAACTGCGAAAATAACCCCTAACAGTAAGGTTTTAGAAGGAGTGTCTTTTTTTCGGTAATTACATGTCAGTTTCCGTTTTGCGATACTTAAATCATTGTTAACAATTAAAAACAAATATTTTGTCGTTTATTCAAAGTCCGCCATCGAGGCACCTGTAGTGTGTGTGAGGAGTAGTAAAATACAAAGAAGCAAACAGAAACAAAACGAAACAATATAGCACACAAAGTAATAATGGAGAAAAGTACTTTATTTGTTGCAACATAAGGTTGATTACACAATAAATGTTATTTAACCTATGTCCTTTAATTTCGAAGTGACGGCTGTAATTGACGAATGATCAATAGTATTTTGAAGATTTGTGACTTTATTGCAAGGGTTTATGGTTGTAATTAGGTTGAACTTGAAACTGTTTAAAAACCTTTGAATCAGTTCGATGTAGCTGTTTATGTGTGTGTAAGTAGATGTTCAAGCGGACAGTTTTTAGCTTTGATTTTGTATGTGACACGGAATCTAGTGATTGTTGATCGAAGAGAGAAATAGACTCATGTTCTTTCTGTTATTTTATTCATATATATTAACAACTCTGATAATTTGATTTGCTTCTAAATATGTACTGTAAAAAAACCATGGTATAAAGATCCTGTTTAAATGCGAATAGTCTTTTCACACCCTGTATAGTGTATAGTACCTATAGTATTTTTTAATTGCTGATTATTCAATACATTCAAAAGAAAGGTGTTGGAAGGTTTGGAAAAGTTATTTATTTTATATTATGTAGCAGTAAATGTAGGTGCATGCATATCTAGTTTATCGTGCTTAAATAGTAAAGGCTTTTTTTAGTTTGGGCCTATTTGGTGCTGTATGAAATGTCCATTGGCCGCTCTCTCTTGTCGTGTCACTAGTTTCTTTCGAAACAGTGTGGTGAAAGGATTTTAAGTGGGCCGAATTATAATTCTTTGAAAAAACTAGTGATACAACAAAAGATTTAATTTTTCTTTTCAATTCCGAATAGTAGTAGTGAAAGATATTCAATAGTATTTAGCAATGGTAATGCATGGCATGACGTATTTATCACTAACTTTTTCCACAGGCGAGGAAACACTGAAGAGGTGATGGAGGCTTTCTTAGTGAAATAGTTAATGAAGCATGAACCGCTTACAACACACCAAATAATTACCAAATCAAATATACAGAAATAAGTTGTTTACTAAACATTTTTATTTTGTTTCTCCTACAGACACGACCCAGAGAGGAATTATAATAAATGTCTTATATCAATTATTTGTAAGGTCCTCTTCTCTTCCCAATCCTCAAAGATCCGAGTTTAATCTAGAGATATGAGGGTGTCTGCAAAATTGGGATCACAGTGAGATTATGTTTTATTAAATTTGAAGGTCTATAAATAAAAACTATGATAGGTATTAAAACAAATATTTATTTAATTCATAGTATAAGAATATCGAATTATTTACAATGAAATTACAGTAAAAATTAATAATAACCTTGACACTTTTAATTTCATTGTTATAATATTGATACATTTCAGTACACTACATAGAAAACTTGCATCTGCTATCAGACTGAAAGATATGTTTGTATAATAAAAGCTATTACTTATGAAATAAACGATATAGTGGACTCGGTACATTGTTTGGGATATTATGGCAGGCGAGGACGGGGCAGACTGAATATCGGACTATTTTGGACAGTGCTGGCACACGTGTGAACGATCTTCTAGCCAATTGGCTTAAAACGTGAATCCTTATTAAAATAAAATCTCTGATTGGAGAAGACACCTATCACACTGCGTGCTGGCACAGAATAATACTGCCGCTATTATAACAAAACGAAATCTAAACTCTAGCATAACATTTTTCAGTTTCTTGTTTATGCTACAGTCTTGATTCTTTGAAGTACTTTGGAACACAACTAAATCAGCATAAGCAACATGGAATGTTTCTCTGAATGAAGCAACAATACGGTAAGACCGCTATCAAATTAGTTATCCTGGCGCAGTCATCACTAATATTATCCACTTGGCTGCGCCAGAAAAATTCTGCATGCATAATAAACCGAACAATATAAAGAGCATCGTCACTTACGGCTTAAAATTAAATACACGACAAGTAGGTACAATATGCAGTACAGTATTCGAAATGGATCTACAGAATACAAATTAAAATGTATTATAAACCCAGCACCTTTACGTCTAGTTACAAAGTTACACAGATGCAAATTATTGCTATCTAATTTACCATAAACAGATGATTACAATTAAGTCTTATAGAGTAGTACAATTACTAATATGGCAAAGTTTTCAATGTAGCATTTTAGAGACCTAATTTTGATACAGTTAACAAGCTAGCCGTTCGTTACACACATGCTAGAACTCACGCAGACTAGGTGGGCTAAACACATTTTTGAGAAGAGTAAACACTTAAATAATTATAAATGTTACAAAATAGTTCGTTTCACTGATCCACTCTTACATATAAGTACTACTCTCCTTAATCAGCCGTCAAAGTGTAAATTTATACTATAGTTAGATTTAACAGAAGAAAATAAAGGCTTATTGCTTTAGGTAATAAGGCACAAGGTGCGTAACCATGCGGACCGCACAATACTACATAACATACATTATAATACTTACCTACTCACCTAGTTAATAAACTAGCTGCACCCATACATCCAATATTGCATGTAAAGTTATGTCTTCTCGCAACTATGTCATACCTAGGTAATAATAGTTGCCAACATTATTATCTAATTCACGATTAACTAAGTATAAAAAACTTATTATCTATCTATAATCTCGAAAAATACCAAGGACGGTGTAAGTAGACAACACTTTCCTACCTACTGTATAAGTAGATTTTCTGTCAAATTTAATTTCATCTCAATAGTTCAACCAAAAAGGTTTCTTGTAGAAATATTTCAAAATTATCTAAATAATTACAAACAATAAATATATTTTTATAAAGAGTAAAGGCACAATAAGGCACTGTTACGTCAAGATGTTATCACAATCTTAATTATACGATAAAATCAATTATACACGAAACGATTTCTGATAGTCTTTGAAAAGATTACGGAAACTTAATAGGTAAATGAATCTCGCAATGCAACACCTTTCTGTTAAGAAAGGTGGCTTGCGTACTTTCCCCCATTCTGGTCCGACACTGAGGCCTCGATGCGACCAGCCACTCGAGATAGTCATGCTCTGCTTATACTTGTTACTCTCTGCTTATTATTACCTCATAAAACTGCTTAGACAATAGCCTAAATCCAACATTACGAGCTCATTCCATTAACGCTCAATCTCAGTCGGAATACATTTTAGCCGCTATCGCTGTCATTATAAGAAACAGATTACTTACAACACAATGACAATATAAAATTGTAGATTAGTACGCAACAATAACGCAATACAATCATCACGAATGGAGAACACTTATTACAAGTGCAGAATTACAAACATATTTCTGTCTCATTCGAATAAATGCAGAGACAAAGATATCATTGACCGCCTTACAATACTTGTTAAATAACAGAACGCCGTGTTATTCATCACACGTTTGTTACACGTACCCTTTCTCGTCATCTGATTAATAACATGACTATACTGAGCGATTGTAAATAAGGCAGTAATTCTGCACAATAAGCGAACACATGCGAACAGCGAAAACGATGCGGACAACTTATTCAATAAACTTTTTACACGAAGCAACTAATAAACCTCTGCAAAATTCCCACTAAAGAAAACATAGCACCTAGTTCAATAAACAATGCCTGTTGATAGTTAATTTCCTCATCGTTCCCACTGTCCGGAAACCACTAACTACCTATTCGTCGCACACTGACACAGTCCACTCCACACTCACACGGTATTGTCATTTTAGCGAAATATACACCTTGACCGTTCAGTCGGCGCTGCTTCTTTGCCTTCGCCGACGTCGGCAGTACGCTAGCACGAGTTACGTGTCTACAGCCAAGTGAGCACGTTGTCCGGCTTGTTACTCGTCGGGTTTATGAGAGACTGCACGTCGTCCAACAGGATGTCGTTTGTGAATTCGTTTAGCTGGAAATAAAAGAACAGCGTTTAATTAAACATAGTTTCAAGAGTAGTAGAGCTCTTTGTGAAGGGCTCGTCCGGGGAAGTACTACCACCACGCTTTTTTCTGCCGCCAAGCAGCGTTGCTGTTTCGGTTTGAAGAGTGTGGTTGCCAGGGTAGGTAATTACAGGCACATGAGACTTAACATCTGTATGCCTCAAGTTGATGGACGCAGGGCAGTGCATCGTAGGGCACGTTCCTATCGTGCGTGACTTAGGAGGCTATGCTTTGTTATAGGTGATGGTTACCACTTAACATCAGGTGGGCCATCTGCTTGTTCTATCAGCTTATTGAATTTAAAAAAAAAATTATAAATATTCTTTTTTTTTTTCTTACCAAATCTCTGTATACACAACGGTCCCATCTGATTTAAATGCAAGGCAACTCGAAAAGTTCATTGGTGTAATATTTGTAACCCCATCATCAAAAATACAAAAACCTACCAAAATGCTATTTATTTTTAGTGTTAGAATAGGACAGGCAGCCTTCAATTTACAAGACTTAAACGACACGGCCTACAAAACGTAGCGAATAGATTCGCAGACAAAGATTGAGAGACAACTCACTGGACGAATCTCTCCTCACATGTCAACTAAAACAGATCGCCAAGAAGCAGGATGCAAAAAAAAAACAAAAAAAGAATAGGACAACATTGTTAGTGACCCACTAGGTAGGTGTTTGGTATTTTCACCAGTTACGGCGAAAATACGCAAAAATAATGCAGATGCCATTAATTAGCATCATTGGAGATTAAATATACATCCAAGAACTCTGTGAAGAAGAAGAAGAAGAATCCAAGAAGAAGTCTGTGTGGCAAGAACTGTGGCTAGTGGCAAAAGTCTCAAACGGCGAAGGAAAACATCGTGAGGAAACCGGCCTGTCGTTGAACCTATAAAGTTCTATAACATGTGTCATGTGCTTGAGGCGCACTTAAAATCCTTTCACCACACTGTTTCGAAAAAAACTAGTGACACGACAAGAGAGAAGTGGCTAAATGATAATTTTTCGAAATTATTAGCAGGTAGTATGATCAAAGACCAGGGGCCTTATGCTCACTTCGAGCGAAATTATCTCATGGTAGAGATGACGTCATATCTCGTTCGATAACTATCTATCCCCATTCTCACCATCTAACTCCCCAATTTTCTCATTCAAAGTTCATGCGAGACGCAACGTCAACGAGATAATGAACGAAATATGACGTCATCTCCACCGTGGGATAATCTCGCTCGAAGTGAGCATAAGGCCCCAGGAAGGAATGATCACTGTTACTATAGTATTACCTGTAACGAAGGCACCAGATCTTCAGTATCGCCAAGCGACATCTCCGTAGAGTCCATGGCGCCAGCCTCACTGGTACAGTCCATGCGGTCATCCATAGTCGCTAGGAAGTCTTCCGGCGTATGCGGCATGGAATACGACTGCGGTCCAGCCATGCCCAGGCCACTATCAGCCGACTCCTGCCGCTGGTGGTCCGTCAGACCGGAGAGGAACGGGTCTAAAGGCAGGTCGGTACTAGCTACAGCTCCTGTACTGTTCGCTAGCGATGACACGATCGAAGACGCTTGTCGGGCCATTATTTCTTGCTGAAATTGAAAAGAGAGTATGTTAGAATTTGAAACTGACTAGTTCTTGACGTTTGTTTACCGTGGTACCATTAGATAATACCATCAATGGTACTGTGGCAATTTTTATTTGCCGTTGAACCATTAATGGTACTACTTGACTCTTCTCGGATGGTGGCCTTGGCCAAATCTCTTATTAGCAACAGTGTGAGTATGATGCTATAATACAGGTTTGCAAATATTACTTCCGAGTTTCAGCTTGTTAATGGACTCTTGATTTACCTTGAAATACAGTATTTCCTTGCAAGGCGACTTACTACTTTTTTCACTTAACAATTCTAATGAAAACTTACCTGGCGTCTGATTTCCTGCTGGCGTTGCTTCAGGCGTTCTCGTTCAAGCTGTAATGACTGCAGTCTCAACTTCTGACACGCCTGTAGCGGTGAGCTGGCCCAAGCGTTGTTACCCGGTGCGCCACCTGCCGGCGTCCGTTGCAAGTCTTGAGCTGGAAGCAAAAATAACACAAGTTTAGAATCAAAACAGTTGAAAAAAATTTGGAATGGATATTTCAGTGAACTTTTCAGAGCTCAACTACACGTTCGCCAGTCGTCGTCGTAGTAGGTCTATTATTTATTTTATTGTACAGTGCAACATACCTGTAGGCATGTTACGTGGTCAAGAGGTAGCCTATTACCTTATTCGCCAATCAAGTCGGTGATCGTCTGCCTCCAATGCATCTGATTTTAAAAACACTTACGTATTCTAGGGTCGAACCAGGACGTGGTGCGGGCGGCATGATTGATGAAGTAGATCTCTCCTTCCGCCGTGGTGGCCTGCTCCCAGCCGTCCGGCAACGGGCCCCGCGGCTCTGCGGTCGCGTTACTACTTGTACTCTTCGCTGCTGAAACCAATCAGAGGTCCTCTAGTCACTAACCCATAAATAAACAACAACTAACGTAACCGTGATCCTCTCAACAGCGATTAGTTTCAAGTGGATTAAGAACTAAGACGTACGCGCACGTGATTGAGTATTGGTGGACATCGGGAAGGTCATCGAGAGCTCGTTCCAAGAATCGACGGCGCCAGACGCGCGCCTGCGCTGTCGCGGCGTGTCGGCGCGGGCGGCGCAGTGGCGCGGTGGTGGCGCGGCGCTCGCGCTCCGACATGAATCACGGCGCGCGCGCGTTGACACCGACCCAACACATCGCATCACCCGCCCTCGTGCTCACACACGCACTTATACACAAATATATTACGACTAACAAACAAACGATCATTCATAAACACACATCCCGCTAATTGGACGCCGAATCGCCGATATCATCTAAAATAATCTACATCGGCAAAATAATCTTTTGTCATTCGCCAGCAAGTAGGTAGGTGCCTACCTATGACTATTTTAACGTTTGTATCATGCTACGACGACATCAATGAATTTTGATGATGGATAAACCATGTCTCAGCTGCTCATAAATATGTAACGTCGATCAATATCGTCGTTTTGTATGGATATGATAAGTTTTATTAGCGTTAGAATGCAAATGTTAACTTGTTTGGAAAACTAGTCGGTGATGATGAGTTTTGATGTGATTGTAATGAACAAAGCTTGAAGGTACCTACTATTAGGATAGTCTAGTCTCCGCACTGTATCGGAGTGCAGCCAGTGTGTAAGTGTACTTAGTAATTAGACATTATTTACAATGATCATTACTCAACAGTCGACAGCACGGCGCGGCGCGGGGCGGGGTTACGTCAGCTTCAGCCAGCACTATATGAACCTAATGCTATTGATAAATGAAACATCTGTTTCATATTTCTTTGAAGTTGATAATTATGTGAAACTTCTTAGGTTTCAGCTCAACTAAATACATTTCGGATCTGATTGAGTAAGGAGTACCTACCTAGGTACCTACCTACCTACCTACTCGTTACTAAAACGCAGCTAATACTCAATTTTATATACAATGGGATAATTTTAATAAAGATTTTCTTTGCATTACCTACAAGCAACTAAGGTAAGTTGTCTAAAGACCGGTTTCTGAAACCTCGATCAAAACTAATCAGATCTCAAGTCACTCGCCATTTCAGCTATTACATCGAATTAGATAGAGATAGAAAGTGATTTGACCTGCGATTAGTTTTGATCGGGCTTTCAGAAACCGGCCGTTAGAGTTTCATAAATAAAAACTTCCCCGATCCCTATTTTCTTTAAAAAACAGGATATTTACCATGATTTGTGAGATTGATTGTTTCCCGATATTTCGGCACAGTTGCATGCACCATGATCACGGGTCGAACTCAGTGAAAATGAATTATATGAAAATTATGTTCATAACCATGATTATGAACAGTTTCAAAAATTATTCCCCGACCCTGCTGCCTACCCACCAGTAGAGCTAGTACCTACCTAGGTAATTTAGCAATTTTCTAATTCTTGTATGTTTACATCATACCTTACTCAAATTTGTAATAATTACTAAGAAAGTAATTATCAAAATGAATCATAAACCTAATTTTTTAATTAATGGTCGGTAATTAACGCACCAAAAGAATAAAATTATAATCGTTGCTTAGTTATTAGTAGTGGTGCGCCCCGAACTGAGTACTTGTGACTTTTTTCTGACTACCGCCTAATAACTTGGTATGGTAACCAAGTTTCAAAACTATTGGCCTATTTATTGAAGAGTTCCGTTGAACAGATCTTGGCTCCATCATCAGACCTGGTCAGTATTTCAATAAAAGGAGTAGGTTCACAATTCAACTACATAGTGTATGTTTTTTTATTATGTGATTACTCCGCCAATTGTCAATTGATTTTGATGATTCTTTTTTGTTTACATATAAATTTAGGATTCAGCGCTTATTGAAAAAATCAACAAAACAAAAAATATATACTTACCTACACAGATGACGTTTCGATATGTGGTTCCCTTCAGCAAAAGTTTTGTTTTTCAGTGTTGGTTGAGTTTTTTTTCGCAAAAAAGTTATATTATTTACTTTTTTATCTGATTACAGCACCTACAATGGTTTTCGTAGCCATCTCGTGGAATCGGCCGCTTGAAATATTGTCTCAGTTTGAGGTGAACACTTTCAGCGATATATCAAATAGGATTTAAAACTCCATGGTAATTTGTTTTCTGGTGTTTTGAAAGAATTTGACAAAAATCGTGGGATTTCATGATTGGAGCATTTAAGAGTAGAAGAGCTCTTTGTTAAGGGCTTGTCCGGGGAAGAACTACCACCACGCCTTTTTCTGCGGCCAAGAAGCATTGCTATGTTAACATCAGTTGGCCCATCTGCTGGTTCCACCAGCATTTAGTATAAAAATTAATATTAATTGGATTTCCATCCGCGGTGCTGATGTAATGATAATACACCTTCATAATTCCTATTTAGGTAAGATGCGTCATGATAAAACTCCGAGCGTTTGAAAAGGCGTTGTTATCAGGCATCAGATAAACGAGGAACGCGGTGAGAAAACATAAATTATTTGTATTGTAGGCAACTCGATCTACATGCTAGAGATGATTATGAGATGTAAAAACGTCAAGTGGATAGATAACTCGAGTGTAAACTAGACGAGAAGCATCTAGGGAATGTGTCATGTTTACCTAAATATCGATTGGTCGCTTTGTTTGGCGCAATAAAAATTATCTGTTGTTTTATCCAGTTGTGTATATTTTAGAAGAAACTTTGTTGAATTTAATTTAATTGAAGGAGATTTAAAAGTTAAAGCGAGCGAGATGTTCCTTAGCGGTTGTCAGTGATTTAAACTATAGCTTACAATTAAAATCAAGTATGAGGGTTAATGTGTCTGTGTAATTGACTAAATTGTAGCAAAAAATATACAACAACAATCAGTTCAATGATGATGATGAAAATGCCAAAAGTTATGCCTATCTATAAAGTTGTTTATGTTTCTATCGCTACCTCTTCAAAGTAACTTGACGCTTTTATATTTATAAACTACTACTACTAGCGGCCTGTCCCAGCTTCGCATGGGTGGTCATACATTTTTTGAACATTTTAAGATAAACTTAGACCGTGGGCTCGAGCCTCGTGTCTACTTATTTCATACATTTGCACGTCCTTCTCCCGAGTGAGTAAAATCGCACCCCATGCGTGACCCGTGGACCCTTTAACATTTTTAATTTCGTTATATCTTTTGAATGGAATATCCGATTTGAAAATTTCAAGAAGTAATGTATAGGTATTGAACCAGTCTTGAATACGAAAAGATTTATTTGGATAAGCATCAATACCAAGGTACAAATAAAGAGCAGCGGCATTTCAATTACATTTTTATAATAAAAGAACACTTATTGTGACTTAACTATAATAGTTAGACATATGCTGTCGCGACATTTTTTGTAGATAATGACTTGTTCTGCAAAGTCATAGTACATTATTTTGTTCTATCATCAAAAGTTTTCGCAGCGCACGCGATGTAAGGTTTTCTTTTTCCACCTTGGGTTACATTATTGGAGTAAGAATCCCTGATTTTTTTGAAAATATAATATAGCCTATGTTACTCAGGGATAATGTAGCATTCTAATGGTGAAATAATTTGTGAAATCGGACCAGTAGTTTTTAAGCCTATTCGTTACATACAAAACAACAAAAATACAAATCTTTCCTCTTTATAATATTAGTGTAGAAAATTATCTAGCGATTAGATGGCCCAGTATGCAATAATATGCATCATAGTATGTTTGAAAACAGTGGTCTCTAGGTACAGAGTGGTGCCAGTAAGGCGGCGGCGGCAACGCATTATACCAGCACAACGTGAATACGTGACTAGGTCACGTACTGTGCACTGTACCTTGCTCATCGAAGTCACTGACTGCACTACTGGTGTCTGACTACTGCCTACTTTGCAAGGATTAAATCTAAATAGGTAGGTTCGGTACACACTACATAACACACGTGCCGCACAATAATGTTGGTCGAATGTTATTTATCTCAATCTATCATTTATTTTAAGAGCTGCTATTGATGCGTATGTATACTACATAGCAAAAGGTTTTACGTTTAATCAAATATTGATATTTCAAAGAAAGTAGACTAACTGAAAGTACTCGTAAAACTTGTATTTTAGTGTTTTGATTGAAAAATCATTGTGGTGTCAAAAGCTATTATGAAACAAAATTTTCATTTGTAAAAATGTTAATGGTAAAACAGTTCTGAAGTCGGTCAACCTATTATAGAGGTAGATAGTAGTAGAGTATTTCACATAATTTATTATGTGAACTGTTATAAATCTACACTAATCTACACTAATATTATAAAGAGAAAAGATTTGTATTTTTGTTGTTTTGTATGTAACGAATAGGCTCAAAAACTACTGGTCCGATTTCAAAAATTCTTTCACCATTAGAATGCTACATTATCCCTGAGTAACATAGGCTATATTATATTATCAAAAAATCAGGGATCCTTACTAAAACTCCAATAATGTAACCCAAGGTGGAAAAAGAAAACCTTACATCGCGTGCGCTGTGAAAACTATTGATGATAGAACAATATAATGTACTACGACTTTGCAGAACACATCATTATCTACAAAAAATGTCGCGACAGCATATGTCTAACTATTATAGTTATGTCACAATAAGTGTTCTTTTATTATAAAAAATTAATTGAAATGCCGCCGCTAGAAAAGGGTGTTTATTTGTACCTTGGTATTAATCCTTATCCAAATAAATCATTTCATAATTAAGACGGTTTCAATACCTATAGATTACTTCTTAAATTTTTCAAATCGGACATTCCATTCAAATATATGACGAAATTAAAAATGTTAACGGGTCCACGGGTCACGCTCGGGGTGCGATTTCACTCACTCAAGGAGCAAAGGACGTGCAAATGTATGAAATTAGTAGACGCGAGGCTCGAACCCACGGTCTAAGTTTATCCTAAAATGTTCAAAAAATTTATGACCACCCATGCGAAGCTGGGACAGGCCGCTAGTATTAAATATATTTTGTCTTACACAAGCTTTTAACATTCCAAATGTCAAATCTCTAGTTCTAATAGTTTATCTGAGTTGTGGTTTTGACTTGCGACTAACGGACAGGCACAAGGAACGTATAAGTAATATAAGTATGTGTTCCGTTTATCCAAAACTGGACCGTACGGAACACTAAAAGCAAGAGCAAAGAAGTTAACTACGGTCGGTAGGTATATTGTGATCGTTCCCTAGAGTTATAATTATAAATAAATCCAGCTGTAAGCTCATTCAAGAAAATATAACGTTTTAATTGGCAACAGCTACAGTTAGCGCGACCATCATGTCTGGTCATCTTCTCACACAATGTGTATGCGAATGAATAAGCCGCTGATTCATTTCGATATTATTTCATTCACTACAGGGAAAATCATATAATATTCTCTGATATTGACTACAAAAAAAAGCAACTAATCGCCCATAACTTTGAACGTTCGGAAAACGGAGGATTTTTTTTATTTAATAAAATTTTAATCATGACGACAAAGAAGAATACGTTTCGTTTGTGGAAGAACGGCAACAGGAACACGAATGTGTCGCAACGCTAGCAAGGCACCGCCAACGCGCTGAAAGGCGATGACGCTGGCGCCGGCCGCCGCCGCCGCCGTCGTCGGCGACAACGATGTATTTTCCGAGCACCTTTCAACGCTCACGAACGCTCATCTCGCATCGACCGACGGAAACAACGCGTTAATTCTCGTCGTAAAATCAGTTTTAGAATTCGGGTTATTTGTTTTTATTTTAGTTCCATGATAATTTTAAACCGGAGTCTGTGGCCAATTAGAACACGTGAAACACCATCGAGAGGGACTTGAGCTGTTTTCTGTCTTATAAATCATTTTTCTAGGCAGTTAAATGAGTTTGATGTGTGTGGCTAATGCTTCTATCGCAATCTGAGTTTTATTTTAAATCGAAGTTAGGACGCAGAACCGTAATCGCGGAACTCTGTAGACCTACTTACATAACTTAGGTACTTTAAATACCTATCTAGCCTATGAAAGGAAACGGAATGTAAAAATATATATAATCTGTTTTTTTATTATGACCGCGTCAGAGTCATAGTCCTAACAACGTTAGTCCAAACACTACAAACATAGAGCACAAAGTACCTACACATATTTTTTTGACTAGACTTTCCTTATAATTTTGTACAGAAAGGCACGTAATTTGATTATGCAATAATTAACATACCTAGCCTAGCTTTAATATGTACTAGCGACCCGCCCCGGCTTCGCACGGTTATTGTGGGTTATCCCTAAGAGATTATGCTTGTATTATGCATATAACCTTCCTCTTCAATCACTTTTTCTATAAAAAAAAACCGCATCAAAATCCGTTGCGTAGTTTTAAAGATTTAAGCATACATAGGGATATAGGGACAGAGAAAGCGACTTTGTTTTATACTATGTAGTGGTAAGCAAAGCACCTACCTGCGGACAATGGCAAACAACATAAAATATTCTATTTTTCCCATAACTAGGAAGAAGTGATCATAGTGGGACTGGTAGAGAATACCTCATTTTTGATTTGAGTTTCATCGTGAATCTGAAGTATCCGCAATTGTGTGATAATGCCATTCATTGGCTTAATGGAACGATAAGAAGTAGACCACAAGTTGATGTAAATATAAATAAAAGCTGGTACTTACTGATTTGTGCATCTGCACAACTGTACTGTACAGGTACAGGTCTCCTGGTACCTAAAACCTACGTGTGTATTGTGTATCAAATTCATGATACGGCTTCAGTGGAGCGCAATATGAAGAGTTTTAATTACCAGGTGCAATTACTGCAAACGTGGGTATGTGCGAAATGTAATGTTTGGACGTATCTCTGACTACACCCCTTAGACGTCGTCAAAGAATCTAGAGTAAGTACCTTTTTTTCTATACAACTAGCTTATGGAACAAGGTGATGACCCACAGGATGTTAAGTTGTAACCATCATCACCTATAACAAAGCATTGCCTCGTAAGTTACGCACGATAAGAACGTGCCCTACGATGCACTGCCATACGTCCATCAACTTGAGGCATACAGATGTTAAGCCTCATGTGCCTGTAATTACACCGGCAACCACACTCTTCAAACCGAAACACAGCAACGCTTGGCTTGGCGGCAGAAAAAGGCGTGGTGGTAGTACTTCCCCGGACGAGCCCTTCACAAAGAGCTCTACTACTCTTAAAACCTGCTCGGTACTAAGAGATCTGTGGGGATATCTTCCGTGCATGGGGATCAAAGTCACGAAGATGTTTCTGTAATTACCAGGTGCTGGCGTGGCTGCTATGGACGCCCTCGCCGCGGCCTGCGAGAGCAGCGTGTCCGTGCTCTGATGCTGCACTCCCGCCGCCACCGTCTGTGCAGCCAGAGACTTGCGCGGGTCCTCCCATGTCGTCGTCTTTGTTATGTGACTGGAAATAAAGGAAATATTGGTTACTACTGGAATCCTCTACGCTCTAGTTGACGTTTGAATAATACAAACGAAAAAACTGCTTCACGACTTTGATTCGCAAACAAGGTAGATATATCCTCAGATCTTTTAGGATCAAGTCCCAACTCAAGATTTTTTGAGAATATGAAAGAGGGGTAGTCAGAGGCACGTCCAAATATTCCTTTTGGCATATTTGGGAAGTGTATTATGCAGGAGCTGATTTTTAAAAACATTTTTTTTAGGTACTTAACTATAACTATAAAAGGAAAATTGCTAGTCCTAAGACTTCTGGGTTAGACTGTGCGTTGGCTATCAGTCAGTCAGTAACGTAAGAGTTTCATATACATTTATTAAGGGCATGTCCTCATGTCTATAAATATCCTGTTGGACGTCCCATCAGATCTTTAGATCATTGTGAATGTCGGTGGCACCGGTACATAAAAACCAGTATTTTAAACAGTAAAGTATACATAACCATCAAGATCCTTAGATTATTGAACTGGCAGCACAGTACAGACAGCTAGGTACTAAAAGTAATCCGGCTCGAAGGATTGTTTTAAATTAAATTTGGACTTTTAGCCTATTGTGCATGGATACATAATCCGACTTAGTTTTATTCAAAACATTTAACTTACACAAAATAAGGTTTGCTAGAAAACTGCTGTGATTATTTTAAAAGCTTTAAGTTTTAAGAAGTTTGACTAAACCTAGAAAATATTGATTCGAGCTCAACAACGGTAAACTTCTCCATTCCATTCGTCAGACCCGGATGTGGAAGGGCATCAACTTTTCCAACGGAAGGTCGAATTCTGGTTTATTCGACATCAAAATAAATGCAGTTCTATAACTTATAAGCGATGTTCCTGAAGATAATTTGTACCAATCAATGAACTGAATCGTGCTAAAAGTTCAAAATCGCAAAACTCTTTACTGTCACTCAAAAAGACGTCTCTAAGTAGAATCGGAATTGTCTGAATTGATTCGAGGCTAACAAATCCACAAAACCCATTCAAAAAGTTCACTTTGCCACATAGCCTCGCATCATCCATCACTCAATAACACAAATTAATTGCTTTCGCCTCTACCTGAGCGCAAGCTTTCCTCACTGCGAGTCCGAGCCGATTCTTCCCACTTAGCGGTCAATGTGACCAATTTGTAGACAAACCGGACGCACCGTGTGGTGCGACCCAATGAATAAGCCCCGCCATGATGAATACACTTTACCGTAGTACCTAGGTACCTGGTATATCTACTGACTATTGCATGGTCATTTATTGTAAAATGTGCAAAATGGTATCGGTTCCAAAACAGTAATAACTTTGCATTAAGGTATTATTTCAAAATAACATTCGTAGGTCATAAAGATTTTTTTAATACATATATACTTATATCAAAGTGGGATTTGAACCCACGACGTTCCCCTTGATATGGGAATTAAAAAAACTTTGTGATTTTCTTAATAAACACTAAAAAACTTATAAAAATTCGTAGGTTATTTCAGTCGTAGGTAACTTTTTTCCAAATGTTAAAAATAATGAAAAGTTTGTAGCTTCTAAAGGCTACATCAAGTGACGTGTAATGTGCGCCGTCTCTCACGCACCTGCCTTTGCGTCAATGACATGCATCTCTTTCGCACTGCGTGTGCTCTTCGTAAACTCGTTGATAAAGGTAAACGCTCCTAAAGCCTAGGAAGACTTGACAATGAGGAAAAGCAATGCGGGATTTCCTAATTGCAACAGACATCGAATAGTATTAATTGATTGAGTGAGCGAACGAAAATCTTACAGTTAACTTGAGCGATTTGGCATTTTATGTATTTATGTATGTATGTATGTTTGTCGGACCATAATTTTCGAACCGTTGATCCAATCGGCATGAAATTTGGTAAGTCGATAGCTTGTACTTGAAAATTTTACTGGTAAGTATATCAGTTAAATTGGATAACGGGTTATTAAGATATTGGGTTTTAAAAGGGGGCAAAAATTAAATAAGTTACACAAATATATCGAGTTACATGTCATAAAAAAAAAATTTGTTTGTACATTCCGAAACCATTTTTACTTATTTTATAGGACGCCCGGTTTTCAATATACAACAAAAAATTTAAATTTACATCACCAACGATCCAAGAGCTCCTATCTCTAAGAGTTTCGCTGACATCAAGGTTTTGCACCTGGTCGGCGAGTTCCTATGCTTTTTCTTATTTTTTTCTCGTAATAAATTAAGGAAATACTCAGTTCTCATAAAATGGTGACAACAACCTGGTCCGATGATGGAGTCAAGGTCTGTTCAACGGACCTCTTCAATAAATAGGCCAATTCAGTTGAAACTAGGTTACCATGCTTAGTTAGAAGGTGGTAGTCAGAGGCATGTCCAAATATATACCTAATGCTTGGACTTGGCTCTGACTACCACCTACTTTATTTTTTGTATTTTTTTAATATATTGACATTGTTTTTAATATCCCCTTTATTGTTATACTAGCGGCCTGTCCCAGCTTCGCATGGGTGGTCATAAATTTTTTGAACATTTTAGGATAAACTTTGTATTTTTGTATGTAACGAATAGGCTCAAAAACTACTGCTCCGATTTCAAAAATTATTTCACCATTAGAATGCTACATTATCCCTGAGTAACATAGGCTATATTATATTATCAAAAAATCAGGGATCCTTACTAAAACTCCAATAATGTAACCCAAGGTGGAAAAAGAAAACCTTACATCGCGTGCGCTGCGAAAACTATTGATGATAGAACAAAATAATGTACTACGATTTTGTAGAACACGTCATCATCTACAAAAAATGTCGCGACAGCATATGTCTAACTATTATAGTTATGTCACAATAAGTGTTCTTTTATTATAAAAAATTAATTGAAATGCCGCCGCTAGAAAAGGGTCTTTATTTATACCTTGGTATTAATCCTTATCCAAATAAATCATTTTATAATTAAGACGGTTTCAATACCTATAGATTACTTCTTAATTTTTTCAAATCGGGCGTTCCATTCAAAAGATATGACGAAATTAAAAATGTTAACGGGTCCACGGGTCACGCGCGGGGTGCGATTTCACTGACTCAAGGAGAAGCGCGTGCAAAATGTATGAAATAAGTAGACGCGAGGCTCGAACCCACGGTCTAAGTTTATCCTAAAATGTCCAAAAAATTTATGACCACCCATGCGAAGCTGGGACAGGCCGCTAGTAAAAAAATAAAATTTATTTTCAGAGCGTTCCGATATTATCACGAAATCTCAGTTCGGGGCGAACCACTAGTCTAACTGAGGTTCCTATAAGGTTAGATTAGATAGTATTATTTTGTAGCTAAGTCACATAAATATTTCACTTACTAACTGACACAAAGGGAAAGATATTGAAGAACTACTAACACAAAGTGCGCGTTCGACATCGCTGCAATAAAAAATAACAATGAACTTGAACGATTGAAATCTGCGAAACAACAAAAAACCTCCTCCAAAAACAAAAAATAGGGGCACTATGACAAATCGATTAGCACAGAATGGCAATGAACTTGACCGTAGGCGTTATCAGCTGTTGGCCTGGTGTCGATACCGCGGCACCTGCGCTAATCGCACCTGTTACTATTTTTACAATTTGGCTAAATGTTTTTAGTTTTGAATGTAATAACCTGAAAGGGTATATCAAGGAGCTCTTAATTAACTTGTGTACCCATATTACTTTACTACCTATTAAACTTAATTAAAGCTTATTTTAATTAGCACTTATCTCACATTAGGATATTCTGTATTGTTGCCTGATAGCATGCCTCTTTAAACTTGTGTACCCATATTACTTTACTACCTATGTGCACAGTACTTGCTAGTTATGTAGGTTATAACCTACATAACTAGCAAGTACTGTGCACATAGGTAGTAAAGTAATATGGGTAAATTTAGGTGGTAAATTTTATGTATACATATAAAGAAGTAGATAAACAAATAATCTAAAATATTGATATCCCTGGGTTTAGGTAGCGTCTTTTAATTATAACCCAGAAACGTCTGATATCTGAACCCAAAATTTTAGATAAATCCGAATGGTCATCCTGTTTATTATTCCATCATCACTTTCGATCAAGTTTTCTTTATAAACTACATACCTAATGAAGATGAATATAAAGTAAACTTCGTGCAAATAAATATTCATTTCATTTCAAAGCTACTTTTAACCAAAAAACCTTCCACCTGGATCACTTGCCATCTTATTGTTCAACCTGTTCTGACGTGGCAACATTTAACCTTTAGTTGCCAGCAGATGGCCTGGGCGAGCCAGTGGCCACACAGGATGACATCTGAAACTGTTGATCGAGCACCGGCGTACAGGTGTGATGTAGCGTGGATATGGATAATCATATACTGGTAGAAATCTCACGATTTCGCGTATATTACTTGGCCACAAACTTTTATGCTCCGCTTAACCCAAAGGGGAATTTCAATTATACTTTTTATGTCTGAAAAAAGTACTTATATTTAATACATATTAGGATGTTATTCGGATATAACTTTTTGTATGATTGACAGTTTAGGCTGTGGTTTATGTACCGTTGCTGTTTTCGATACTTACGGCCGGTTTCTGAAAGCACAATCAAAACTAATCGCATGTCAAGTCACTTGCTATCTCTATCTAATTCGATGTACTTAATAGCTGAAATGGCGAGTGACTTGACATCCGATTAGTTTTGATCGAGCTTTCAGAAACCGGCCGTTAGTATCGCAAAATAGGTAAAACGTTGGCAATGTATTGTATTGTACACTTCGAACAAGGTAAATGCAGATTGCGTGCAGTGAATCATGGTGCCATATTCATGAAACTAAAATAGGCTAGGCAGTTCAATGCGGTGCTGGTCACAGAGGAAATAAGCTAAAGGAAGGGAGTGCTCAGAGAACTAAGTGCTAGAGAGAGTCAGTTAGATACTTATACTTAGGAATATATTATTGGATCTTATCATATCATAAATACGTTCAATGTTAGGTGTTATACGGTGGACAATATATGTATTAAACTTCATTCAATAGCTACTTTGCGAGAGTAGCCCGTATCGTAACTACATAGATAGACGCGGCGCACCGGGTGGCCTCAGCTATATTACAATGTAGTCATGATTTGCATAGGATGCAAAATATTGTTCAATGAAAATACTAGAATAAGTTGCAATAGCGCAAGACCATCCCACTATCACGCCACAATACCTAAATCAGCAGTTCGCCCGGGGAGGGGCGAAAACGGAAAGGTGTGTAATTACACCGCAGGCTGATGTCTCGGTTTGCATAACAGAGTCCGTGTATGAGCCATGAGAGAGCCCTGCTTTAGTTTTACTTGTTTTTACTTGTAAGTCATAATTTGCAGCACTTGTTTTGAACTGTTCGTTCTAAGAAGGTTTGCTACGAAATTGGCACCGTTGACAAACACCTGGTCAGTGTTAGTCATCCACACCATACTTTGTCGTGCAGTCGGTGCATCTCACTACTCATAAGAGTAGAAAGAAATAAGATTATACATAGTACTAAATGAGTTCCGATTTCAAATAAAAAACATCACAGGTATGATAGCGATAGCGTTAGAGATAATTAGGCAAGTGGCATTTGCAACTTGAATCCAAAGCTTGTATTTCAGTAATACCTAATCACAGCGAACAATCACCAGATGACAAGGAGCTAGCATTATGAAACCACACGCCATTTCTCTCGCGCAAGGCCTTCCACTGTTGCTCAATCAAGCTGTCGACTCAAATATTATATCTACTGTTGTTGTCTCTCGATAATAACAGCTATATAATGTCGTGGCGTACCTACTCTTATACTAAATGATTTTGAAATTAAATAGGTAAGTTTCAGTTTCAAAACATTCTTAAAATTATTCAATAATATATTTTGATATACTCAGGTAATTGTTGAAGTTTGGCTCTGTGACATCATTATCATCAGAACTTGTAAAATCAAATGTTATCTATAGTTTTGATTCCTTGGTTTCAAAGAATTTTCATAAATACGAAGCCAAAATAAGATTAAAAGAAGGATTTTAAGAAACAAACTATAAATCTTAGCGCAAGCAAAGTAGGTAGGTACGACATGAAATTGTAAACAAAATCGCGGGCACAATGACGAATTCGCTGAAACGCCTCGTGTTTCCACTTTCAATTATACGGAAAATAAAGTTGGCATCCCGTCCATCGACGCGACGTAGCATACCTAAGCATTTAAATAATCATGGTGAATAGCAGAGTATCTTACTATCTCATTCACCTGCCAATGCATTACAATATACTTACTATATTGATAAAGGTACTCCGATAAACTCAACGCATCGCTATTTTAGTATTCGGGTCAAAGTTAGAAGAAAAATAATCACACTTCGGTGATGATCTGCCTGTCTCTATCCGTCTATCGTATTAGCAATGAAATACGTAGTAACATAAAAAATACAATAAAAAAATAGGCATAAACAACTATTAACAACATAAAAATACTAACGATTAGGTTGATTGTGTCTGATTAGGACGATTCCCCAAACATTTGAAAGGACATCGACCAATAAATGTTTTTTTGTCGAAGATATTTGGTGACCCCATGACAACACTGCAGGTACGTAATGTTTACTGAATAACGATAAAAATTTAATGGCCATAATTTTTTTAGAAAATTTAATTGTAGATTTTTCATGCAATTTTGTATTAGCTAATACGTTTCGCCTTACACATCACAAACCACAACATACCCTGAAAATGTCTCGTCACTCGGAACAGAATACTACTAATAGACAGCCTTCACAGCTCAGTTGGTAGTAGCTCTGCCTTCTGCGCCGTAGGCCGTGGGTTCGATCCCCACCGAGAACAAACATTTGTGTGGTGAACATAGATGTTTGTTCTCTGTCTGGGTGTTATATAATATTATAAGTATATATTTACAAAAAAAAAAGTATATATGTATTATATCAGCTATCTGGTTCCCATATTACAAGCTTTGGCTTAGTTTGGGGCTAGATAGTGCTGTGTGGAAAGTCCTCCAATATTTATTTATTTTATTTATTTATTTACTTCATACAAAATTATTACCCAACTAGTTACTGGAAAAGGTGTATCCATTTTGTATCAAATTCAGAGTTTGCCTGCGACGAACTTACGATTGCAGTGTGGGTTAGTGCCTACGACATTTTATTGCATAAATCCCGTTGACTAACCTCTTACTCATTGCCACTCCATTGATCCGGGGCATTAGTGGCATTACGGTCCACTGCAAAGGGCTGATGTCCAGGATGCTCTTGCACACAAGTTAATAACTCGATTAGGTAGCTAGTTAAATCGGGCACAATCTGCAGACGGGTATCGTTCCAAAGATGGCGCTCGCTCGCCGCCGGATACGCGTCATGTCGGACGCACATCCTCATCTGGTGCGTAATTTCCCCGCTTTTACTCTTCGGCCGGCTAAATTGCAGACAACACACAATGGACAGAACGGTAAAACCGAACAGCATCGAAATAAATCAGCTTTATTTACTCTCGGCCCTCTGGTTGGTTACGTAACTCAACTGATTGCGCGGTTAAGTTATTATGCTCAAAGGTGTAATTGTAAAGGCGGAAAACAAACAAGATAAGATGCATTTGGTACAACTGCTGTAGGTATCTTACCAACAAAACAAATAAGTAGTTTAAACACTCAGATACATATTTTGTGTCATTTTAATTTTATTTTAGCACTAAAAAGCAGCAAAAGGTTAGGCTATTAGGTATCAGTATAATATTTTTTTAGATTGAGAATTTTTTATGTCTACATCTTACAAACCTATATATTTTTTTATTTCCTTTCCTTTCCTTTTATAACTTTCCTTTAAATCTTGGTTTTATTTCTATGTACTTTCAAAAACAAGATACATTTTACCTACTTACTCATTTGTCATTGTGATTATTTGTGATCCCTAGTACTACCTACACCTACCAAACAGTAGACATTCCCGTTAAACAGTCATACGTCATTACGTTAAAGACTAGCTTCTAAAATGTAAACAGTACAGCACACAATACTCTATGCTCTCAGCATGCCTGCATTATCTTACCAGTAAATAATAATTAGGCTTCAAACACTAGGTATTTTTTGGGATCAAACATAACCTCTACCTAACCTACTTGTATAATGTACCTATAGATATTAACTGAAGCAAACCAATTCTGGGCGTGACTCATTCATTCACATGACTACACTTACGTTTTACTAACCAACAAAATTTATTTACACTAGCAGACTTAAGACTAGCTACTCCGGGATCTCATATAGCCAGTTTCATGATGAGTATCAGAATTATTAATATGATCTACAGTAGGACTTAAGTAGGATCAATGTTATTTGATGGAAATACGTAGTTACCTTTTTTCTTCCGATTGAAGAAGGCACTCAGATTGGTATATAAAAGAAAAAGAATAAGCTACTTAAACGAAATACTAGGTAGTAATACTAACCTATTGATTTGGAGTAAGTAGGTTAACAGTTCGATAACTGAATTTGAAACGTAGTAGTAAGTCCTAAACTATGATAATAATTATTTTCGATTGTTTCAGGTGACTAGTGTGTGCAAATCAACAGCGGCTTTCCCTGTGACAGTTCCACGGCTCCACACGATGGATCGTAGGTTTTTCACTGAGAACAACATGGCGGAGACGGCATTCTAATTTTGAATCTCGGACGAGTCGGCGCTCGCGTACGTAAATAAACGCACACACGAATAATCAGTAACACTATACAAGCAAGAGCAACGTGCAACCACTACATCACACAAATGAGCAGTCTACCAACTTAGCGCTATTCTTTTTCTTGGCTTTATTTTACGTTCTTACTTTCCAGACTCTTCTTATTCCTTGCTTTGTTGTGCAAACGGAGATGTAAACAAATAATCGAGGCAATTAAGTATTATTTAACTATAGTTTTCCCTGGCATAACGGAGCGCGCACATAGAGCACACATCAAACTCACACAAACAGAAGTGGACGAAACCACACTAATGACGCATCGACTTCCGGCCGATGATTTTATTATAGGATCTACGTCCAGTTCTGAGCCAATATTAAATAGGTAAGTATCGGACTTATATTTTTGTAACAAACAACACGAGACAAATTTGATGAAGACACAAAATCTTACTGGATATTCATGCAAAAGCTAGACACGATAAGAAGAAGAAGTGCTTTTCGAAGGGAGTGAAAGGGGGGCAGGTGTTGACAAAACTACAAGTTTATTAAATAATAAATTACTAATCATGGAATCAGTACAGTTTCCACCAGCCAGTGCACTGTAGTTTTTTTTTCAGTCAAATCATATATCAATCACAGATTTCCTTGCCGCCGACAGGAACAAACGCGGGGTGTGGCGCTATCATTTGCACTTTCAGTTCTTAGCTCCACTACATGATCTACAAACTTGCGAACAGTTTTCATTTCATCAAAACAGCGAAAAATAGAGCAGTCACTGTAAACAATAATAACATCCGCGCAACTCGTGAATTAAACAAATCAAATGCGTTAATAAGTCATCAACGTAAAAAAAACAATACTTCGGTTTAGACCTAAGATTGACTAGGTATTTCTTGCAATAATACAACAATTTATTTTATTCTATTATTTATTCTAGGGAATCGTGTTAATCATTATTTGCTAAAACTTGGGTGAAAAAGGCGGTGATATAATTCCACATTTTGAGGTCAAAAGATGGTTCACCAGTCGCCATGTGAATTTGTTGAAACATTTATCTGCATATCTGCATAATAAAAAACATTCCAATCAATATTTGTTATCCAAGCTAGCTATTTCAAATACTTTAAATAATGTATATTGTTTAGTTGTTTACCTACATAGATATTGTAACGCATATGCGGAGTGAGGCGTTCGTTGGAGACTAGACGGCCTTGCCGCTCGGTGGTCTACCTCTCGCTGCTAGAGGTTAACAACGTTATTTTATCTAGTTTTAGAAAGTATAACAGAAATAGGTTGGTATATTTTGTTTTACAAACATAATATAGTCGTACCAACCTATTTCAAAATATATATTGTTCTCAAAACATGCCATTTTGTTTTTAAACAATCTAATCTACTTACGACGATAAAATCTAGATGTAGTGATAAAGATATATTTATAAAGTACGTAATAGATACAAAGCTACCAAGTATACAAATCAAAGTCAATAGAGAAGCTTCCTGGGTTCCATTAGACGCAATCAACGAGACGTGATACATTCATGACGTAATACTGGCTGCTGAAGTCACTCTTGAGATTAGAGTGGTATTGTGATTATTTTCATGATGAAAACTTCATAATAAGAATCAAGTACTAACTTGCGTAATGAAAAATTAAGATTAACTTACATAATTGAAAATAAAATGGCCAATGTGCATGTAAAACTTGCAGTAGTAGGTAGTGTTTAGGGTGAAAGAAATGTGGTGTATGTCTGCTGATTCGCACTGTCGCAACTTTGTTAATTAAACAGAAGCCAATGTAACATCAGATAAGGATCGTTGGTATTTTATTGAATAAATTCCCTTTGATGGAAAATCATCCTTTGCACGAATTTCAATACACAGGTTCAATTGTTCGCCCTATCATTGTTAGGCTTTAGCGTTTTTCCAAAAGAAATGTTTCAAGTTGGTTTGATACACGATAGAAAATCTTCTAACTTCCATCCAAAACAGCCAGTGCTGTTTCAAACGATAAGTTTCCCAATAAAATTACAAACAATTACTATGCACAGTAATAATTTGTTCTTTAAACAAGTATTGGGCACTAACCAGGTGTTTGACATCGCAAAATTCGTTAATGTTAATGTATAGGAGTATTTTAAGATGGGCTGAGTCATTTGAGTCGTGTGGTAGAGCAAAGACTTGAACTATAATTAGAAGTTAATCGACGAAAAAGGCAGAACACGGATCATTATTATTATAGTGTCCGGCCGGCGGCGGCTGCACGTTGCCCGAGAACGGAAGCAAATCTGGCACGAATAAATTAATTGTGCAGTACCAACAAACTATGTAAAACAATATTCTGTGGCTGTACGCGTTGTTCATTCATATGATATTATGGCGATCTAGCCAGGTCGACAGTGACCGCTCAGCCGCTCACTTACTATGGATGGACACAGGAAGCAAATGGTTGCAACCGCGTCATTAGCTCAGTGCTGGGCGGAACTAAAACTGGACAGGAACTAAACAGTTAAGGCGAAGACAAGAGCTAATGTGACTCTCGCTCGCACGATTCGACACGTTGAAAGATATAAATTCAATAAGCTCATTTTCGAAAAATCGCAATCAATCATCTTGTGTGCAATCAAATTGCACACAGTTTAGTAAAAAATTCATTTTGATCGATACATGTTTTCCTACTCAAAAGTTTGCTTTACTTGTTTTCGTACATAAGCAAACTTTTAAGTAGGAAAACTTGTTTCGATCAAAATGAAATTTTTACTAAACTGTGTGCAATATGGTTGCACACAAAATGGTTGATTGCGATTTTTCGAAAATGAGTTAAGTGGTTTTATATCTTTCAACATGTCGAAACGTGCGAGCGAGAAGTTGTTTGATAGTTGTCAGCCCCTTAACGTTTGAACCTGGACTAGACACTCTACATAGGTATTACTTAGTTTTATGAGTGTGCTCAAAATTAGCTCCTCAATGTGACCATGTCACGTGAGGAAGCGTGCTTTTTCAAAGTAGGTAAGTCATAGTCATTGCATTAAAAAAAAATGGCTAGTAAGTATTACATCTTTGGGTAAAGTAAATAAATATAAATACTGATGGACTTCCCACACAGCACTATCTCGCTCCAAACTAAACAAAGCTTGTAATATTTATTTATTATTTATTTATTTATTTATTTATTTATTTATTTATTTATTTATTCATTCATTCATTCATTCATTCATTAGCCAGAAACCAGATAGCTGATATATTACATAATATACTTTTTTTGTAAATACATACTTATACTAGTAGTTCGCCCCGAACTGAGATCTTGTGATGCGACCCGACGAACGCACCAAAACTTTGAGTAGGTGCTAGTCAGAGGCAAGTCCAATAACATTATGTTTGGACTTTTTTCTGACTACTGCCTACTAACTTGGTAAGGTAACCAAGTTTCAACTCTATTGGCCTATTTATTTAAGAGTTCCGTTGAACAGACCTTGGCTCCATCATCAGACCTGGTCATTGTCACCATTTTATGAGAACTGAGTATCTCCTTTATTTTATTTGAAGAAAAAAAAATAAGAAAAAGCAAAGTTACTGGTCGACCAGTAGAAAAACCTTGATGCCAAAGAAACTCTTAGAGATGGGAGCTCTTGGATCGCTGGTTATCTTAATTTAACTTTTTTGTTGTATCTCAAAAACCGAGCGTACCAGAAAAAAAGTAAAAATTGTTTTGGAATGTCCAAACAAAGCCCTTTCATATGACATGTAACTTGATTTTTTTTATGTCACTTTTTTTATTTTTGCCCCCTTAAAAAACCCCATATCTTAATAACCCTTCATCCGATTTTACTCATATACTTACCAGTAAATTTCTCAAGTACAAGCTATCGACAAGTTGAAACTAAGATCTTCGTTCGTTCGCTCACTCGATCAATAACAAGTTGAAACTAAGATCTTCGTTCGCTTCGCTCACTCGATCAATAAATATATAATAACACCCAGACAGAAAACAAACATCTATTTCCATCACACAAATGTTCTGTTCTCGGTGAGGATCGAACCCACGGCCTACAGCGCAGAAGGCAGAACTACAACCAACTGAGCTGTGAAGGCTGTCAAAAATGTAATAAACGACTTTTATTGTCATTGATGATCTTGTTGAATCGCAAAATTTGTGATACACATATTATGTATTATTATATCATCCATCTCTCACCAGTCACCACTTAACTTTACTTTTACGTCGCTACGTTTCATCTCGTAGAGATTCAATCTAATTCTTTTAATTTTACAATTCAATCTAAGACTTCAAATTAATTAATTTAGGAATTCGACGTGTTGGACTCGCATTTGACTTCTTTTAAAATTTTTCTTTAGTTCCACAAAGAGTTTACGGCAAGATTGGTCTCAGTGCTTGGGGCTGCGACCGCGGACTTTGGACTCGGGAGTGTTTGTATGTGCATCCTATTCCCGCTCAAGCACCAAACCAGTTTATCTCACTTGCTCTCACGTCCTCCCCGCACTATCATTGTCATGACTTCATCACATCACTCGATTCGATTGCTTGCATGTGATTGAAGTAGCCGGCCCTGTCGGACTCGGATATAATCGGTTTCTTATGTGCTCAACATGAGAGAAGATGGAATCGATATGTTTTTGTCGTAAGTATGGGATTAGGATAGTATTTTTTTTTAGTAGCTATCTCTAGATCGTTTGCAACGGTCTGCAGATAGCTTAACTGTTTCATATGTATTTTGTACATTTTGAAAATACTTGTATTCTTAACACATAAATAATTTAGTATTCTAGTAAGTAATTGAAAATGAACATTTTACCAATATCTTGAACCTCTACGAAAATTGCTCAATTAGTATTTTTTCATCATTTGACTTTTAAATGCAAGGTTGTTACTCTAGTCTACACTAATATTATAAAGAGGAAAGATTTGTATTTTTGTATGTTTGTATTTTTGTATTTTTGTATGTAACGAATAGGCTCAAAAACTACTGGTCCGATTTCAAAAATTCTTTCACCATTAGAATGCTACATTATTCCTGAGTAACATAGGCTATATTATATTTTCAAAAAAATCAGGGATCCTTACTAAAACTCCAATAATGTAACCCAAGGTGGAAAACAAAAACCTTACATCGCGTGCGCTGCGAAAACTATTGATGAAAGAACAAAATAATGTACTACGGCTTTACAGAACACGTCATCATCTACAAAAAATGTCGCGACAGCATATGTCTATCTATTATAGTTATGTCACAATAAGTGTTCTTTTATTATAAAAATTTAATTGAAATGCCGCCGCTAGAAAAGGCTCTTTATTTGTACCTTGGTATTAATCCTTATCCAAATAAATCATTTCGTATTCAAGACTGTTTTAATACCTATAGATTACTTTTTGAATTTTACAAATCGGACATTCCATTCAAAAGATATGACGAAATTAAAAATTTTAGCTCGCTTTAAAATATTATTAGTGAACGCGCGGTTCCAAGGGGCGCGTTTTTACTCACTCAGGGAGAAGGGCGTGCGAAATAAGTACACGCGAGACTCTAACCTACGTTCTAAGTTTATCCTAAAATGTTCAAAAAATGTATATCCACCCATGCGAAGCTGGGACAGGCCGCTAGTCATTAATAAGACTTGGTGCTTGCATTATTTAAATTTTATATCACTAGACTCACAACCATCAATAAAAAATAAGAGTTTAAGTATAAGCGGTTTAAGGAAGAGGAAGCAAACACTGGTAGTTTAACCAGTTATCACAGAATTGTTATTTGCAATTTGCAAGCAACGAACTACTACTACGTGGTAAGCTTACTACAGAAAATAAATTCACCAAGGTGCAAAAAAATTGCATAAGCAATGATGTTGTGAATGACC
Organism: Chloroclysta siterata; assembly: GCA_932294275.1. Classification (NCBI taxonomy): domain Eukaryota; kingdom Metazoa; phylum Arthropoda; class Insecta; order Lepidoptera; family Geometridae; genus Chloroclysta; species Chloroclysta siterata. Next base: position 11,820,704 of record OW028598.1, read on the forward strand.
CGGTGGGGTCTAAATTCACATCGCTATAATTTATCCTTATAAGGAAACCAATAAATATGACATAAGCTCCCATTGAGAAGAATTAGAATGATGAACGATGCAGGGCTTTTCTTTAATTTCTCGATTCCTAAATTATCGAAATATGTGACTCATAATAAACGGATGATATTGGAACGTAACAAACTATATTCGTGCATATTCTACACAGTTCCATATAGCCTCAAAGTAAGCAAAGCTTGTACTATGGGATCCAAATAGCCGATATATTACTTGTTTGTGTGCCTTTTTTGTAAATACGTACTATTGTATAACACAACACCCAAAAGAGAACAAACATCTATATTAATCACACAAATGTTTGTTTTCGGTGAGGATCGAACAAAACTTACGACGCAGAAGCCAGAGCTAACAACTGAGCTGTGAGGGCTGTCAAATTTTAGATATTACCTCATCTACATTACATTTAACTCACTAGCCTTTACGTTTGACGGACAGACAGATAGACACCGGAGTAAGACCATTAATGTTCCACCTTTCCAAAACTGGTTCGGAACACTAAAAACAAACGAGCGACAAGTAAACGGACAAAAGCTTCGATTGGTAAAATCAACGGAAGTGGTCCATTATGGAAAGGAACATTGGAAAAAGGACAGGTCTTGCTTGACGCTACTTTGTAACAATTTGCGAATATCGCTAAGGTTCGGTCGGCACGCACGATACGATACGAGACAGAACAAATGATCATTTCCCACACGCAAACAGTTGGAATAGGTGTAAAGGTTTATCGGCAGCCTCGGGGCAAGTGGCTTGTACCTGACTACTAAATGACTTAGCGGTCCTTGAACTCTCCTTTGCCGCAGAGCGCAGACCACAGCTTAACTGCACACGAGACGGTGCTCAAAATATAACAGGATAAAAGCACCTTAAAATTGCTGTATCTTCTGCTATTTTGCTTAAATAATAATAAAGACTGTTTATTATTCATATTGAATTGGCGCGTTCAATAGGTCACAGTGTTTTTTAATGTCAATGTCAAACTACCTGAGTACCTAATAACAACCTAAAATGTAGGTAGAGATATTCTAGTCATAGATTGTGCGCTTCACTACGGCAGTTAGCCATGCGAAATATTCTTTATTCACTAACAGCATAGGGATCATTTTGAATCACCTTAGCTGTCCGTGAACACTAAGAAAAGGTAGAGGAACGCGCAGTTGCTTCACGTATCTCCGACTAATTCACTTTCATGGCAGAAAAGTGCTGAATTTTGGATATTATTTAAGATTACCTTATTTTTTATTGAAAACAGAGCGGAAACAATTCTATCTTTATACTATGTTAACAAACTTAACCTGTAAAGAATTACCTAAGTCTAGGCCAATTGCAACATGAGCAGCCACACCGCTATGGGCGTTCAGTTGAGAAATGCTAAAGCAAGAAGGGAAGGTGCCGTACGTTCTTGTACTTGCCTACTTGTATTTAAGATTCAAAATGTCATTTATAACATTCAATTTCGACCCAGTTATAAATGCTTGAGTAATTCAAGGTCGCACCGCACATTCGTTCTGCAACATAACAATAGATTGACAACCCTCTTAAGGTGCCATGACCTTTCGTTCCCACGATTCTAAAGAGCAATCAAATTACAGCACTTGACAAGGATCTTGAAGTATTGGAACAATGACTCACTTTAACTTTAGTCACAGAATAAAAAATGTATCTTAAGCTATTATATATTGTTAAATTATGGCAGAGTGTAAAATATATGCAATATACACATACTTACTACCTGTTTAAGGTCTGCAGGCGCGATTCCGTCTTCCACTATTCTTTATTTAATACTAATCCTGCTGTTTGTATCGAGCAGTGCGGTCCTTGGAAGGCCCATAGATTGTTGAATGATCGGCGCCATTACTGGGAATCGGCGATCCACTCAAAGACCCGGGGCGGAACCAAGAGCAAAAAACCATTCCTTTGTAACCAACAACTCAGGTGTAGAGAAAGAAAATAAAAAGATTTCAACCTGAGTTGGGAGTGGACAGTGAAGAGCCCGGGTGCGTTTATGCGTGTTATCGATAGAAACATCAGATACCTACACGCAGTCAGTACTTTTTAATACTAGAAAATTTTTACCTGTGTTGTATCACTACCAGCCTAACTGCGTATCAATTTGGTAGGTACATGTGTGTAGTGTGTAGCGATCTGTGCTTCACATCTTGTTATACTTACTCAACTTATTAATCACTTCACAAACTATATCTTCATTTTGCAATAAAAACTTTGTTCACAGATTGGAAGATGCAGATTACACGTAATAGAAATAAATCGACAAGATATAAAAAATCGATAATCTATCGATGCTGCAGGCCAGTCCTGTGCGGCGAGTACACCGATTATACAGGCAGGTGAGGGACGAAGGGGGAGGGGGTTATAAGGCTCTGGAGCGATTCTGAGAAGTCAAGGCGTACCGCAGCCTCCAAGGCTAACTGCGGTAACATCACAGGACATGAGCTCGTTAACTCGCCGTGAGGTGAAAAACGAACGAGCGACGACGCAGCGTGCGCTGGCCGGCCGCTACTTAAAAACCAACGCAATTAAAATTCAAATGTTTTCTCTGCTCTTGATTCGATTTTTAACCTTTCTCTTACACAAACTTATGGAAAATATGATGGTACTATGAATATACTGATAACATAGACCTAAGGTGAGTAAGTAAGATAAGAATACAGTGATCAATATTTAGCAGGAAAAAAAAAAGGCTAAGGTACAAAAATAAGACTTTTATGAACCGGGCCTACAAAACCAACGTAGAACCTAAGGTAAAAATGTAAAACCTATGCAAAGTTAGATACAAACCTCTAGACTTAGAAGCATGCATGCACGCATCAAGCAATCATCTATATAGAAATCCATGGTGCAGAAATGGAAAATCGAGTGAGGATATACCGTGGCGTCGTTGTGCCGCCTCCGACATGCCGAAATAACCGCACGCGTACCGGCGCGGCGGCGTGTTCAATGGACAGGGCGCGGGAGCGCGGGGGCGGCGTCGCGGCGCTCGCGCCAAAATTAGACGTAAACACGACGGGCACGAGGCGCCGCCGCCGCTGCCGCCACCGACGAGACGCTTAGCTCTACAGTTTACACTGTAAACTGCAGGCCCTTTACCCGTCTACGAATACAGTTCAAATGCAAATCAAGAGCGAGGATAATGCTCTCGATATAATTAATGAGAGCATTTCAAATTATCAATATATCAGGTAGAAAAAGAATGCAGGACGCTACAGAAATGAGAACTAAAATCACGAAGACACCGTTTCTGAGAGATGGAACAGCATCGTCGACTCTGACGTAGGTAAAATGTAAGGTACAGAAAAAGATTTAGTAGTAGAGTAAAAAGTAGATTAATAGATTTGGTTTAGAAGCCAACTCAGCAGTTCGTCCGTGCCAATTTTAATGATTATCACAAGTAAAAAATAGACAGGGAAACTGTAGTACAGTCAATATAATAGGTAGGTCAGCTCAAATTCAAGTCAACTCAAACTTTGGTTACGTTAAAAAACTGTAAATAGGTATTCATTTCATACACAAACCACAAAACAGTGTGTCAACTTATCAGTATTCAGTAAAGGCACTAACAGTAGCAAAGAATTAGCGATGGCCGCGACTGCCAGCCAGTTAACAGCCGTACCTTGCTGTGACATCGTATGAGTAATCGCAGGAGCACAACAACCCATCTACAAAGGGGAATTGAAGACATTGACATGACTGCTTTCATTTATTATTTAAATGGACTGTCGCATCATCATGATGCTTTATTAATATTTCTGCTTCAGATAAATGGGCTTTTACCGTTGACCACACACACACATATAGGTTGAAAAGCAAATTGAGAGAGAGATAGTCAATCTCTCTTCAAGGAGACCTCTAAAGTTCTGCAGATATTTTGAAGCTTTTTGAAATTACCTCCTGAGGACATGCTTTTTTTGCACATTTTTTTTCTAAACTCACTGAAGAGTTTACGTGACACATTTCGGAAAAGTACAAATGCAAATTATATAAAAACAAAATAAATGTAACACCATTACATACATGAAACGACGGCATGGCGACGAGGTGGGGAGTGTGGGGACCATTCTGGCTTCCTTTCTTAGGCATGACGATGGCCCTAAGGCACTTGTCAATGTACACACTTGACCCCTTTTGATCCTACAATTAAGCTGGTGATGGACTCTGCCTGCTCAATAATAGTCACCAAACGTAGTTTACAGATCTCTAAATAAAATATTACAAAAAAACTTAAGTAGGTACGTACGGCATTGTCCCGTAAATAGGGGCATGAGTGAAAAAGTTGCTCATGACGCTTTTATTCATCATCTAACAATAGATGCGAAAAACTTGTTTACTTTACTAGATTATGCAAAAAGTTTGCTAAATTACTGAATTAAATTTTACCTATCTTGTTATTTTTTTTTTATTTAATACAAATATTTCATGTATTAAGTACTTACATAATAAAAATGTTGATTAAATAGTAATGTGTACATGATGTGTTCTTCTTTTTTGTTTATTATTTAAATATTTATTTTAAATTAAATTTTATAAATTAGAGTAAATAAATAAAAGGCATTAAGGTATGGAAGTCAAAAGGAAGTGTAACCAACCATCTTAATACAAAAGATAATTCAAGCAGACGAAAAGAAACAAATATGTAGAAACAACTCTGGGATGTGGTTCCACCAGGTTCAACCGGTGTGGTCTAACGACCTGAATAACTCTCTCTATTCATCGCCGCAGGCAGTCAGTTTTATTGTCCATGGCAAGTATTATTGGAAACACATTAATACCGATGACACAAGCCGATGAGAGCCAACTGTGTCCACAAGGCTCGATAATGTAAGTAGCGCTGCGCTGCTGGAACAAAGATCTGCCCTTGAAGGCGCCCACCGCACGGCGACTTTGTCCACAGGCCTTATGCGTAGATTTTATAGATCAAACAGTTGTTCAGATGCAGTTGTTTCAAGAACAATTTAAATAAATACCACACCTACCTACAAAAGTTTGGATCTTTGTTCCGACATGTAGACAACGCACAGCCTAAATCTTGTCTTGAAATTTTCAGAGTAGGTATACTTACTTGTCTTGGTGTGTAAATACTATTAAAGGAATTCTTAATGTTCTACCCCTAAAACGTGGGTTAAAGTTTTTATGAAAGTAGCTAGCGAGCTAAGTCTCAACTCAAGGAACTCCACAAGTAGGTGGGTGGTAGTACCTACTTCAATGTTCATAATTTTATGTCGGTGATATGCAAAATTGCTGGGGTACCTACCTAATCTTGTAACTTGAATTTTGCGTACGTATTACTAATACTAATGTGACTTAAATGATTACTTATAGCTTATTTATCCAAGTAAAATATTTTAATTATTCAAAATAACAAAGTGATGGTCACATTCTCCCGATTAACGATATACCGATAAATATTGGAATGTTTATATAAAAATTAATAGTTTATGAAATACTCATGTCACCTAATTTAGATCCAAGCTAATTTTAACACTGATCGCCATGATTAGCTTTGGTAACTAAGTACAAACAAACACTGATAGTTCTTTTTTTTTCAACTTGTCGCCGGATTTATAATATCGTAAATACCTAAGTATAATATGAAGTATGTACCTATACTTAGCTATTATAATTACCTAGGTAGTTAAGTACTTTCCCTAATATTTTATTTGTGTTATGAACACTGAACATTGTCAAAGTCAAAGTCAAAAGGTATTTATTCAATAAAATCACAAGGATCACTTTGAAACGTCTTAAAGCTAGGTGACTCTAGGTGCCAGTTCCACGCGACCAAAGCCTAGAAAAACAGGCAACAAACTTACGGCAAACAACAAACAAATTGACGACCTTAGTTACTAATAACAGAGCGATTTCTCAGCTCCCGCTGTTCTGTTTCTGATTGGTACCGATAAAGACGCTGTCTAGAGCCAACATCCAGTAATCAGAGCGTGGAGACTGAGCAAGTAACTTGTTGCTATTATGCCACACGACACACGAACGATGTTCCATAAACGCAAAGTAAGGTTTACTTTGGGTCGAGCGAGACATCAATGAAAGACATCAATCATGCAACTATTATGTAAGTAGGTAGGTGAGTAAATAAATAATATTTAAACGAATAAGGAGTAGTACTTGTTACCGAACTAATTTATTTAATAGATCAAAGTGAACCTTGCTTACGAACTTATAGGTAGACTAGTGGCTTCCCGCGGCTTCGCACGCGTTGAAGTGGTGCCGTGATTGAGCCTCGTACAAACATCCAAACATCGTAACTTTCGCATTGATTTGTATAATTAGGGTAGGATTTTAAATACCTACGTAGGTATAAGTACCTATACCTACCTACTACTCAGTACCTATACCTACCTACCTAATATAGGTAGTATACATATATGTAGTATGTATATGTATGAGTATAGCACAAACATGACAAATACAATAAAGACAACCTTATACGGAAAATATGTACTTATTTGTTCGAAACGAAACAGCTTCACGACTTTGATCCCCAGGCATGGTAGATATCCTCAGATCTCTTCGTACCAACTCAAGATTCCCGTATTTAGAATGTCCCTTGCAAACATTGACGCCTCGTTGTATTCTTTTTACTCGAGCGCAACGAAGGAGGGTAACCTTTTAGGGGTTGTTTTCGAAAATAAAACTGTCTTTTTGTTTGTTGAAGTTAATTACACTACGCGTTAAAAATCACCCATACAAACCTTGAAACTTTGGCAGTCTTTTGCACCCTTTGCAGGGATAGTTTTAAAATATTGAAAACGTGATTTTAAATTATTTATTGAGGAGTACTATATTTACTATAAGTTTGAAATCAATCGCACTATGCGTTAAAAATCTCCAATACTAACTTTTACAGTCATTTGCACCCTTTGCAGGGGTAGTTATCAAAAGTTAAAGGCATCATTCTTAATTATTTATTTCTTAGTATATTTACCTCAAGTTGACAATCACGCCACGCGCTAAAAAACTTCCATACAGACTTTGACATCCCTTTGCACACTTATTAAGGGTAGTTTTAAAAAACTAAAAATGCCTTTCCTATTTTTTAGCTTTGGAGTACATCTACTTTAAGTTTCAAGTTTGTAGGTTCAAGGAATACAATTTTTCATACCAACGTTTTCAACCCTTGGGGGTTGAATTTCCAAAAATTCCTTCTTAGTACACCTCTACGCCATAAGACCTGTATAATATACTCTTCAAATTTCAAGCCTCTAGGACCAGCGGTCAAAAAACTCCCATACAAACTTTTACATCCCTTTGCACACTTATGAAGGGTAGTTTTAAAAAACTAATAATGCCTTTCCTATTTTTTAGCTTAGGAAACCATCTACTTTAAGTTTCAAGTTTGTAGGTTCAAGAAATATAATTTTTCATACCAACGATTTCAACCCTTTTTACACCCTTAGGGGTTGAATTTCCATAAATCCCTTTTTAGTACACCCCTACGCCATAAGACCTACATACTCCTGAAATTTCAAGTATCTAGGACCAGAGATCAAAAAACTCCCATACAAACTTTTACATCCCTTTGCACACTTATTAAGGGTAGTTTTAAAAAACTAAAAATGCCTTTTCTATTTTTTTGCCTTGAAGTATATCTACTCCAAGTTTCAAGTTTGTAGGTTCAAGGAATACTATTATTCATACAAACGTTTTCATCCCTTTTTACACCCTTAGGGATTGAATTTCCAAAAATCCCTTCTTAGTACACCTCTACGCTATAAGACCTACGTACTCCTTAAATTTCAAGTCTCTAGGACCAGCGGTTTAGGCTGTGCGTTGTCTATATATCAGTCAGTCAGTCAGTCAGTCAGTCAGTCAGTCAGTCAGTGAGTCAGTCAGTCAGGACTTTGATTTTTTAGTATTAGAGATACGTTTTGGCAATCCATGATACCGAAGTGTAGATCGCGCTTAAAATGCATTAAAAATAAATGCAATACTTATGAAAATCAAGTACCTACCTATAATTTAAATATGATAAAATCATAACATCAACCACGTTAGTTTTAATTACAAAAGCGAGAGAGAAAGTATAAAAATGTTAACGGCATCTAAGTTTGTTCCAAATTGTAACTCTCAGTTGAATTCCGTTAGGTACTAGGTACTAGGTAGGTACCTGTCGCCGAACTAAAGGTTTAGTTCGGCCGTCGTCGTCGCGTCGTGCGACGCCCGACTTCTTGGAAGGCGATAGTGAGCTGTGTTTTAATGTTATCGCAATGAATACTCCGATAAGTCTACTTGTTGTGCATGTGACCACTCCATCACGCTTTTCTTAGTAATCGTCGTTGACCGTTCGTGAATCTTTATTTAGCTCAGCAAGTTTTTTCTTTAGTCCATCTTAAAATATACGCAAAGTGAGGTTTAATGACGTCGAATTTTTAATCTTTAGTGCATAAGGTCTACTTGCTTAATATCCAAAGTAGCGTTTATTAATAGGTAAGCCTGTTTGAAAAGGTAGATAAGTTGTATAAACAGAATTACGGCTCACCTGATGCTAAGCAGTTATCGTCGCCTATTAACATTCAAACCGCCGAAAGCATTGTTGATGCGATCTCTTTGCTCATTGTGAAGCGATTTAGTGTTAGGGAAAACCTCGGGAGGAAGCCCATTTCACATAGGTATTGTACAAGATTATAGAAGAAAGGATCTCATGATGTGAATATTGCGAGAGTTCCACGTGGCGAACTGTGGATGTGATTTATCCGACTTGGGTGCTGTTTAATAGAACCTCAATGCAAGCCTGAGGTTTAATATTTCCTAGGAGCATTCCTTGTACCGAAGATAGAACAGACAAAGGGAGCGAGTTTCCCAACCGGGGCGCGGCGCTAGAGCTTAGCGGTTTTAACGTGCTATAGTGAACGTTGACGATTTTAGAGGTTCTCGAAAGGTAAGCAAAACAACTGGTATTGACTCCAAAATTAGGTACCTGCTATGCGATTTAAAGCCCAAAAATGTTGTCGCCCTGGCTGAATCCGTCACACTAAGTTACCTTTCGTCGTTGTTACATGACTAAAAGAGAGAGAAGTACTACGTCTTCTCTTAAGTACCTACCTACCATAGAACACCTAGACCAAATATTTGCAGGTTATGCAAACATTGTCTCGGCGGAAGATTCGAACCAGCACCTCTTGAATCTCAACCGGTTAGTCGCCAGCTGCGCCACAGAGATGAAAGAAGAGTTGAATGAACTCAGGTCCAACAATTATATTTCGTACGATGATTTTCCTTTAGTATTCAGCTCAAGATGTTTCTCTTATTAAGATTCATAGGATGACACTTTAAAGGAAATATTGTTCGAAGTGGGGCTGAGAGCCTTTTGTGTCATATACAAAGCATAAAGGCTAACAGTTCGTTTGAATTATGTGTATTGCTGACTGTGTTTGGTAAATAATGTAAGAAATAGAGTTAACTTGTGGTACACAGGATGAAGAAGTTAACTAGTTGACTGTGAATACAAGAAACAATATGTACAAAATACACATAAAACAGTTGGAGTACCCGCAGACCGTTTCCAACGATCTAGAGATAGCTCAACTGATCCAAATCAGTGTTAAATTGTCAATCAGTAGCATCCGCTAGACAATGCTGATGCGATGTTACGTGTTAATTTTCTTTTTCTAATGAAATAAAGTATTCAGACTAAAAATGAAATGTAGAAACGGTAACGGACCAGACCTTATTTTGGACAAATACTTGGTTAAGGAAGGTGTCTGGAAATTGTGATACTTAACTGATGACGATATATAAGTCTTGTCTTTACTAGAATAAAGGGAGGGTCCTTTGGGACAGAAGTAAACAAAAAGGTGTCGCAGTGAAACGTTGCGTTGCGTCTGATAGCGCCGCATTGGGCGTCCGCCAAGGCAATTTGCATCGATACCCGTTTCGGAACATCGCCAAGTCTAGCCGAACAAAACCACAGAGAAATACCCTCCATTCCAATAATAATTAAAGCAAACATTTCGCAGTCGAGACACACGCCGACGGACGTTATGGAGCTTATAAAGCATCGGCCCCAGCATGCAATTAAGAAACGACGACGGCCACGTCTATTTACCGACACGGAAGAGACGCACCGCTTGCAATGGACCATTGCGGTATGGTTCTGCAGTCGCCGGCGGCGCGGCCGGCAGACTCGGAGTGCTGAGCCAAGCGGCTGCGCCACGCCACCCGTCTAAATTAATACCTTTGATATTCGAAATATCAATATTTTAAGGGAGCTTATGAAGTGCGTCGTTGCAGATGTAACATGCATGCAGGCCTTCCGCGTTGGCAGTCCTGACGTGCGCTAACGAACCGACCTATACGTAATACATATAAATCTTTGTGAAGTATTTATAAAACTGGCAACACTGTAACATATCTTAGGTATCTAGAATACTAAGTCAATATTTGCATGCTGTGTGGTGTTTGATATGGCTGTTGCATCCTCAACTTTTTACCTCTACCGACCGATAGACGACATGACAACTAAAAATTACAATGGTAACAAAAGAATCACCACAAGGTTTTGAAATACAAAAAGTCGCTAAACAATTTTTTTTTTTTTTTTTTTTGATGAAAGTTGTATTATTGTTGAACTTTTGAAATGTTATTCGGCGAAACTGGGATGTTTGCGATATTACATTAAGTACCTAGCTTGGGACATTCAGTTAATTTTTAATAGGTTTAACCTTTAAAAATGCCACATGGAGAACTTTAAAAATGCAGCCAGATGGGTGGACGACATTGTGAAAATCGCGGGTCGGAAATGGGTTAGACTGGCACAGGATCGTTGTAGATGGCACAAACTAAGGGAGGCCTATACTCAGCAGTGGGTGAATATGGGCCGTGGATGATGATGATTAAAATGAAGAAATGTATGATCGAGATGACTGACGGCTGTCTGCGTCTTAAATAAAATTACAACAATACGCTAAACAGAATCTATGTATACGCGACAATAATGGCATTGGCGCCAGTCTACGTAGGTATACTCGCTGAACCATTACCGATTTATCGATAAGGTATAATTATTTCGAATTCAATCGGTTGGCCAGTTTCAAGCATTGGCGCCGCCAGCGCGGCACCTACGCCATCAAAATAACATTTAAACTATATTTTGGTTGAATTTGCACTCAATATTGTAGATTGGTTAGTACTTGGTACCAAGCATTGATCTGTCGATGATCGTCGATCTACCTAGCTAGTAGCCACCAAAAACAAAATGTTTTTGAGAATACTTTTGAATCATATGGTTTGGGCGCAAGGATTCAAGTCCTGGGTACCGACCGGCACCTCTTATAGCAATATTAAAATAATATTATGAACTGTCAATTTTAGCAGTTGTGAAAACAATCTTGAAAACAGTTTTAGCTTCTATAAGTTGAAACGTCATCTTGTACGAAAATACTTGTCAGCTATTCTTTTTTATCTAGTTGTAGTTGAACAGGCTTGATGAATTAAGTATATAATATGGTACGAAATTTCAGTGTAATATTATTTTAATACTGCTATAAGAGGTGCCGGTTGGCCCACTGAAGATGCTCTCGTCAAAGGCTAGGCATTCATTATTGTATGGCTATCGTAAATTATGCATCACAAGGTTTTGCGTTTTCACGTCGGAACAAAAACACTGACAGATGTTTTCAATCACAACATAAGTTAATAAGCAATCAATAAATGATCCAATGAAAAATTGCCAATTTATGTGATAATTTCTTCATCAATCAAATAAAAAGTCTGAATCCATCATAAATACCCAACAACTTCCCTAACCCTATGTACTCCTGTGATTCTAAAAGATATTTAAATAATAATAAAAAATCTTATAATCGACGAAATATTGACGAAGATAATTTCTCCGAAAATATCAGAACCATTGTGTCATATTTCAAATCTTTGTATCCATTATGGAGTGTTTCCTGAAAAGTTCAAACGTACTATGTATTATAAAGCCACTCTTCAAGAAAGATAACAACTGTGATATGACAATGTTATCGCCCCATTGCACTGGTGCCGGTATGTACTATCTAAAGTTTTTGAAAAAAATATATACTAAAAGATCTATAAATTTTTTGAAAGAAAGATGTTGATGAACAAGTTGGTTTTCGAAAAAATAATATATACAAATTCCTCAGTACTATCATGTCTAATTTGGACAAGAAAATCTCAGCTTGTGCGCTCTATATCGACCTCACAAAATCTTTTGACTATGTGGACCACTAGGCCTTTCTTATAACAAATGAGATGTGTATGGTGCAACTTAAGTCTAGTCGAATCTTTTCTAACCGAACCTAACCAAGCAACGCAAAAAACGAGTGTGTCCCAGGTTAAAAAAAAAAATTGAATTCTTGACTGAATAATAAGACTGTGAAATTTGGCGTGCCCCAAGGAAGCATGCTTGGGCCTTTACTTTTCATTATCAATGACCTCCTTTGTAACGAATCACGACACAATTTTATTTGCCGATGACAGCACTGTTCTTTTTACTGGAAATGATCAATAATTATCGCTCAAGATTCAAGAATGACATTCACAGTACACTACTTCGTATTATAAATTGGCTGACGTTAAACAATTTACAAATTAATCTTTCAACAACGAATTTCATGATGTTTAGGATTAGGTCTACAAAAATAGCAAATATTGACATTAATAACTGTGGGAAAAAATAGGACTAATTTTCAAAACATATTTTTTAGGCCTTAATATAGACAGTATTTTAAAATGGAAGGCTCATATTGAGAATCTACATACAAGAATTAACCGATTTTCATATGCTTATCAAAAACTGCAAAAGTAAGTAGTAATACCCTTTTAACTGCTTATCATGGGTAGTGGCATCCATAATTAGGTACGGTATCCTGTTTTGGGGAAACTCCGTGAACAAAGATGATGTTTTTAAAGCTCAATAATGTGTGCGAGCTATAGGTATGCAAGCTCCAGCAGATGGACAGTTAACCATTTTTCTATACTGACGCTGTCCAATCCAATTTAAGAGAAATAATTTAGAACTTTTTGTCAATTTTAAAAGCCAACCACAGAACTATGAACTACGGTGTCCGATAAATAAACAGCCTTTAAGAACAATATCATATTTTGCATGGCTCAGAGGCTATATAATAAAATCTACCTCCAGATATGCTTGCAGTTACTACTAACAATGTATGTATTTTAACTAAAGCTTAAAAAACTATTTCTCCATAAGGTGTACTTGTATGTATTATTTTATCTTCTATCAATTTGACATGTTAAATTTAATCTTTGTAATCTGCTGACTATGTTTATTATTTATTTTTATAACTCCTTTAGCATGCTGTAAAGTTGATCATGACTGAAACTATACAATCCAACACAATATCTATCTGTAACCCATCTTTCGAAAAATAAATGAATTGAATTGAAATAAATTTTCCGGGTTTTCAAACCATTATTATCAAGGCGCATCCTACCTGATGATCATCAGCAACTTAAGATGGGTCTGGCTGATGTCTACGAGTAAGTGTGTAATTTCTAATTACATTACCTGGTTAGTTAGTACACACATTATGACATGTCGTCCAAACAGAGCGAAGCCCTACTACCTAGGTACCTAGTAGGTACAGTTGCCTACGTTACACTTCATTATTTTTATGATTTAATTTTTTTCATGGTTTTGCCAATACTTTTGTTCACATCTGGTAGAGTGAGTATAAAATGAATGACATAACCTACCAAATGTTTTTTTTTTTATACAACTAGCTGATGGAACAAGCATATGGCCCACCTGATGTTAAGTGGTGACCATCACTTATAACAAAGCATTACCTCGTAAGTCACGCACGATAGGAACGTGTCCTACTTTGCACTGCCCTGCGTCCATCAACTTGAGGCATACAGATGTTAAGAATATTGAATGCATGAATATTTTTTCTCTATCATCTTTTATGATATTAAACTGACGACAGGTAGGTTAGGTATCTAGGTAAGTACCTAATAGGTACCTACAGCATATTAATCGCGATAAGATAGCGAATGACGACAATGTATTTTGCAACATGAACAGTAGAGATAAATCGATTTTATAAGAAAAATGCAATACTTATTGTATCTAAATTACGAGTTACGTTGATGATTTCTGAAAGGTACAACTGGTACCTAACCTAACAGCATGCAATGTAGGTACCTGAAGAACCTATTGTAACCACATTGTAGCAAATAAATAAATATAAATTTAAATACATAGGTAAGTAGGTACACTAACTCAAAATAAAGATGAAAATTACCCACCTAAGGTCCAAGCTATCATTAGTTAACGAGCGACAAACCTTGGAACAAAGGAATGACCAAAAAAGTCTATGATCCAGTTTGACACTTTGGTCTGTCAAAAGTGAGCATCGGTCTACTGGATCTTAGATAGCAAATGTTATGAATTACCTAAGTAGGGTTTCCTTTGTGTCTCCAAGGGGCTCTTAGGATTCCTATTATCTAGTACCTACTATCAACCTACCTGTTTGCAAATTAATCTGTCTAAAAGTCTCTAGGTGTATGAGTCAAGACTATGAGAAGCCATACCATCATCAATTAATATTATTTAATTAATTTTATTATTCAATTAATATTATTATTATTTATTTTTTATTATTGTTAACTAATGTTAACAAGAATAAAAGTGTAAAGTTGGTGATGTACCTACCTATTAAGTCAGGTAGTAGAATTAGTACCTACCTACCTACATGGAACTTTTTGTTTTTTGTATATTTTTTTGATTTCATACCTATATGTTTTTTATTCCTAATTAGTGAAATTCCAAAACCCTGTAAATTCAGTAACCACTGCATTGCAAGGTAGGTAAGTGATTTTATATTTTGCCATTCCCAGTCCAATTAAATATTTCTGCCATAGGTATTTTGTAACCCCTATAGGTACTTTAAACATTGCATAAATTTAAACATATCAAACTTATAAATTCAACTTTTATACTATATTTATAAGAAGCAGTAAGGGTTCCGTTTTTTTTATGATGCAACAAAACCCTAATAAAAAAAACTTTTCAAAAAACTGATTATGATAATGGCAACAGCAAAAATTATCTTTTCCCCATAAATATGATTTTACATTTAGCTATGGAAGTTTTTAAACCGGCTGCCTAAATTGAATATAGGTATTCAATTAGCCAATTTTAACCAACATTTTGATCATGAGCATTTAAGCTATCAAATTTTGTGACTAATCTTCCAAGCTGACTGTACACGCACAATTTAATTTTCATAAAAAAATTAGTTGATGGACAAGAGAAAAACAGCCATCAACTTTTAGTGAAAATTAACATGTACCAAAATTGTACAAAAACAAAACACACAAACAAAATATTATTTTAGGTCAGGTACCTACCTGCTTATCTAGACTTGCATGACTAACTCATTTGTGATGATTACACCTAGGTAGGCAAGCATTCTTATTGATTCCTAAAACTTTGTCCCATTGTGTACCTATATTTAATTTTATACATCTATATTATGGTGCCGCTATGGCAATGTCATGTTACTTAACACAAGTATCCTAGTGAATATAGGTATACTATTGTGGAAACCTCACAAATGCTTAGTTACTATACATAACTGCCTAGGTGACAATATTTTCTATGTTAGTTATTAAATGTAGTTAATAAACGAAATACCAAATTGATTTGGCTATGGTGTAGTGACACTAGGTAGGTACCTACTACCTAGGCAGGTAGGTACCTAAGGATACAGTAAGCAAAACAAGCAGAATTGTTTCAATTTAAAAAGCGACTGCATAGGTGAGGTTACTTAAACCTACCTTACAGATTGATGAAATGAAAACTTACTTGAGATAGTATATCTGTCCCTCAGGTGTGCGTGCTTGTTCCCAGCCCGGAGGCAGTGGGCCGAGATCGTCAGGAATATGTGGGACGTCGTATGATCTCTGCTTGGCATGCTGGTGGTGCAGCGGCGGCTGCTGCTGGTTCTGCTGGCCGGCCGCTGCGTACGTCTGCTGCAGGCTGGCCGGCGAGGAGTGCGCGCGCGAGTGGGAAACAGTCGAGGCACCGCCGCCGCCGCCAGTCGCGGACGACGAGCCGAACGCCGAGTCAGCCGAGTTTTCTCGCGAGTGAGACACAGATGGCGACTTGGAACCGGTCGACGGCGGGTTAAAGAACGACTTTGGAAGCTGTCGCATTCGGAGAGGCACCTGTAGCGGTCGTTTCGAGTCCGGCTTTAGCACTGTGTCGAACAATGACTGGAGAACCGAGTCGGAATCCTGGTCCACGCGGAGGACCAGGTTCGATTTCTGTTCAGCGTCCGAATTGAGAGCCATGGTTGAGTCGGGACGACAAGATCTCGAAACCGACCTGGCCCACCGCTGTGACACAACACTTCCACGCGACGGGTTGGCGTGACGCCACCCTACGTTCTTTCAATAAAGCGCTCGCTGCGCGACTGAGGCGCGCCCCGCCCGCACCGCGAAGGCTCCCTGCCCACGCGCACCACCCGCGCGCCGCGCTGCCCCGCGCCACCGCCGCCACCGCGCCGCTACCGTACCGCCATACATACCTCACCTCACCTCACCTCGGACCGGTCTTCGTATCGTATAGAAACGGTGCCCTCTCCCTCACTTCGTTACCCCCCATGCTGTAACTTCTGTCTCTCGGCTAGACCGCTCTGCCTGCCCTGCCATCACTGTTTAAAAATTAATGACGATGGTCGGCTTTCAGGTAGGTAGATACCCTACCTAGATAGGCGACTAGGCGTTATAGTACTAGGTACTTAAAAATATCTAAGGGCCGTGGAATTGAAACCTTCATCTTAATTGATCGTTGGGTAAGGTAGGTTGTCAACTGAATTATGATGTTCTAAAGAGAAGTTAACACCTACCTACTAGGTACCTGCTAATTAGACAGGATTTTTATTTATTTAATATTTACCACACTTACTTATATAAAAATAACTAAGTCCTAACAAATACCTACTGTCAAGCTGAAGTCCTTAGGTTGAGTACTACCAGGACTACTGGAATCATCCAGTCCTACGAGAGCACTGGTGGTCTAGTGGTAGCGGCCCCGCCTTCCGATCCTAAGGTCGTGGGTTCGAAACCGGTCGTGCACCAATGAGTTTTTCTGTTCAAAAATGTATATGCACAATACCAGTACTCTCAAACGGTGAAGGAAAATATCGTGAGGAAACCGGCATGTCGTAGAACCTAAAAAGTTCTATAACATGTGTCAAGTGCTCGAAAGGAGCTCTTGAGGCGCACTTAAAATCCTTTCACCACACTGTTTCGAAAGAAACTAGTGACACGACAAAAGAGAGAGATCCAGTCCTAGGTTACCGAATGCGGAAACCACAAAAAAAAATCGCTAAGCATTAAAGGTACCTACCGTCCGTCCTCGTACAAACAAGCTCGTTTGGCAGGCAAGTAGGTAGGTAAGTAGGTACATATTTTGTACTTACCTTCCGCGATTTTTTTTGTAATATACTTACCATATTGATACTTACCTACTTACATCATCTATAACAATTAGGCTAGCTAGACTAGCCGGTTGAGAAGAAAGTAAGATGCGCGGCCGCGCGCGTGGTTCGATTCCCTCAGCCGGACAAATTTTTTTGAAGAGGGTTTTTTTATGCCCCTGTTTTATTTGTGTTTTGTTCACTGCTTAAGACGCAGACTACCTTTAAATGAATTCACGCTAGCACGATTTTTGGAGAATGGGATTCTTTAGTAGATTTTAATATTGTAGGTATGATTTTATTTATATTACTTTGTTGTTATTAATTTTTATTATTTTGTGTTGTCTTGAGTCTATACCTAATTTTGTTGTTTTAATGTAACTTTTAAATAAAGTTACAAAAAAAATGTATTTAGTAAACTTTATGTAAGTTGTTCGTTTTCTAGATTGTAATAACGTAATATAGTAGGTATCTGTAAAGTTATAACTAGGTGTAAATAAATCTACATCTACACTAATATTATAAAGAGGAAAGCTTTGTATTTTTGTATGTAACGAATAGGCTCAAAAACTACTGGTCCGATTTCAAAAATTCTTTCACCATTACAATGCTACACTATCCCTGAGTAACATAGGCTATATTATATTTTCAAAAAAATCAGGGATCCTTACTAAAACTCCAATAATGTAACCCAAGGTGGAAACCAAAAATCTTACATCGCGTGCGCTGCGAAAACTATTGATGATAGAACAAAATAATGTACTACGGTTTTGTAGAACACGTCATCATCTACAAAAAATGTCGCGACAGCATATGTCTAACTATTATAGTTATGTCACAATAAGTGTTCTTTTATTATAAAAAATTAATTGAAATGCCGCCGCTAGAAAAGGGTCTTTATTTGTACCTTGGTATTAATCCTTATCCAAATAAATCTTGTCATAATTAAGACGGTTTCAATACCTATAGATTACTTTTTAAATTTTTCAAATCAGACATTCCATTCAAAAGATATGACGAAATTAAAAACGTTAACGGGTCCACGGGTCGCGCTCGGGGTGCGATTTCACTCTCTGGCGTGCAAATGTATGAAATAAGTAGACGCGAGGCTTGAACCCACGGTCTAAGTTTATCCTAAAATGTTCAAAAAATTTATGACCACCCATGCGAAGCTGGGACAGGCCGCTAGTAACATATAAAGGTCAGATTAATCATCGAATGAAGATAAGACATACCTATCTAGTTTTCCTACCAACTGATTAAGAAAACTAAAAAAAATACTATTTGGTAAGGAAACCTGTTTGGATCTAAATACAATCTGTACAATACGATCTGAAATACAATTTTTGTTGAACTTTTTTAACATCCATAAAAAAAAATTACTACAGTTTCCATGGAGGTACTATATACTTACTTATATGATACTTAGTCTAAGACAGTTTCACTTCACCCTGTTGTTACCCTGGTTGATTATCTGGGTGTGCATTATCGTGCTGTACCATAGATATAAAATACTTGATCTAAGTGCTGTACAATATCATGCTGTACATTATTTGGCCGTACATTATTGGCTCCCATTTTTTTTAATTAAGTGTGAGTTATCTGGGAACCAAGGAGTTTACAAGGTCTATGGAAGAGAGTAGAAAGAAGTTTAATAAAAACAATTTACATGAAACAAAATACAGTAGTTGTGGTTTTTTTACCCAATAGATGACGGGTGAATCGTTCGTTAATCGTTAATTTCTCAGACGAAAGGTTATTTTCTTGCTCACTACGCCATCTAGTTGCTGGGACTAGTTAAAAAAAAACGCCTCTGGATCTCGGATCTCGCAATATTGTATCTGGCAATACAGCCCCGCAAGTACCGATCTTTTTACGATCTATGCGATCCATGGAGGTATTATACTGGAGGGAACCATAAGACTTACATCCTTTTACAACTGTGTATCAAACAGTGATCATCTATCTTTGTTCTTCCCATGTAGCCTAGCTACGAGTAAAAGAAAAGTAGATGTAACTTCACTCACTCCATCTCACTCACTCACTGTCTGCGCAAATCGTGGCCGTCAGTTGATGCAATGTTTTGATCTTGTTTTGACGTTCTAGAAAAACTCGCAGCAACATTGCAATGTAGCGAAAGAAATTATGAAAATTTTTAAAGAATTATTATTGTCTAGGCAAAATATATTTGAAAAGGTGAAAGTATGTCTTGTGAAGCTGTGTTTTGTGTATCAAAAACAACAAAAGGAGGAGTTAAAGACCCGGAATTGTCATTTGATACGTAATATTCTTTTCCTATTTTCATGCTAAAAAAATACGTTTTTTCTTCCATAAAGACTGTAGGAATTACA
The DNA here is from genome assembly GCA_932294275.1 of Chloroclysta siterata. Taxonomy (NCBI): domain Eukaryota; kingdom Metazoa; phylum Arthropoda; class Insecta; order Lepidoptera; family Geometridae; genus Chloroclysta; species Chloroclysta siterata. The sequence goes on from OW028598.1 coordinate 11,840,562, forward strand.
TTTTATTAGTACTAGTCATATTTTCTTATGTGAAAATGATGTACACCCATTAATTATTGCAAAATAAAAATTATTGTTTTAGTCACCTGTTCTAGTGATGTACTTCCACCGACCAATTTAGCTTTATCGATAATATTTTATTTTCCGATTTTGATATGAAACATCTAATGCGCCGGGTCAGATCGGCTGTTATGTTGTAGTTTCAATTTTTCACACCTTATAGGCGTCTCGCGACGGCTCAATTTTTGTTAAATTTTACATTATTTTTTAAGGTTCTTATAAATGCCCAGAATGAAGACGGGAGTGGATAAAAGCTGTTAGGCGTGAAAACTGATAGACTACAAAATTTTCTTATGCATGGACGAAATGGCCATAAGAAAGTGTATCGAGTGGGATGGACATCGCTCTCACGGTTAGGTCAATGTGGGAAACATTATTGACGATGATAGTGTTTCAGTGTCTATAATGGTTTTGAGCTTTCGCAATAAAAGTCAGCAACCAGTTAAAATTAAAAAGTTGAATTCCAATAAAAACGCCTTTTTCATCCATTTCTTATTCTATCGATAGGTTAGTCAATGTTGTCCCTTCTCTAGTCACTCACGCGAATACATACAAACTAACAAAAAACGGCCACGCCAAAAACCCGAAACACTACGTCTATATGATACTTAGTCTAAGATGCGATCGTCAAATTTGACATTTCTATTCGTGATATTTTGACGAATTGTGCGAGTACGGAACTCGGGGTCGCGTATAATACCTCCATGCCTTAGACTAAGTATCATATAGACGTAGTGTTTCGGGTTTTTGGCGTGGCCGTTTTTTGTTATTTTGTATGTATTCGCGTGAGTGACTAGAGAAGGGACAACATTGACTAACCTATCGATAGAATAAGAAATGGATGAAAAAGGCATTTTAATTGGAATTCAACTTTTTAATTTTAACTGGTTGCTGACTTTTATTGCGAAAGCTCAAAACCATTATAGACACTGAAACACTATCATCGTCAATAATGTTTCCCACATTGACCTAACCGTGAGAGCGATGTCCATCCCACTTGATACACTTTCTTATGGCCATTTCGTCCATGCATAAGAAAATTTTGTAGTCTATCAGTTTTCACGCCTAACAGTTTTTATCCACTCCCGTCTTCATTCTGGGCATTTATAAGAACCTTAAAAAATAATGTAAAATTTAACAAAAATTGAGCCGTCGCGAGACGCCTATAAGGTGTGAAAAATTGAAACTACAACATAACAGCCGATCTGACCCGGCGCATTAGATGTTTCATATCAAAATCGGAAAATAAAATATTATCGATAAAGCTAAATTGGTCGGTGGAAGTACATCACTAGAACAGATGACTAAAACAATAATTTTTATTTAGCAATAATTAATGGGTTTACATCATTTTCACATAGGAAAATATGTACTAGTCATATTTTCCTATGTGAATTTCCTAATAAAGTGTAATTCCTACAGTCTTTATGGAAGAAAAAACGTATTTTTTTAGCATGAAAATAGGAAAAGAATATTACGTATCAAATGATAATTCCGGGTCTTTAACTCCTCCTTTTGTTGTTTTTGATACACAAAACACAGCTTCACAAGACATACTTTCACCTTTTCAAATATATTTTGCCTAAACAATAATAATTCTTTAAAAATTTTCATAATTTCTTTCGCTACATCGCAATGTTGCTGCGAGTTTTTCTAGAACGTCAAAACAAGATCAAAACATTGCATCAACTGACGGCCACGATTTACGCAGACAGTGAGTGAGTGAGATGGAGTGAGTGAAGTTACATCTACTTTTCTTTTACTCGTAGCTAGGCTACATGGGAAGAACAAAGATAGATGATCACTGTTTGATACACAGTTGTAAAAGGATGCAAGTCTTATGGTTCCCTCCAGTATAATACCTCCATGCTCCATGCGCTATCTTTTGACGATCGGATGCGATCGTCAATTTTCGCGCTAATTGTATATGTCAGCTCGGAAACTTTCGGTTTTGAACACAGTCTATGGATTCGTGAAAATGATTCGTCTAATTCTGTCTAATTCGCTTATTTGACAACAATATCGTTAAATCAAAAGTACCATCCATACCCGAATTTTAGCGAAATTCGCTAAATTTTAACGAATATCACGACTTTCGTCAAAATCGCCAAACAATCGCTAAAACCCGTTTTCACGAATAGAAATGTCAAATTGGACGATCGCATGCATGGAGGTAGTATATACTGGACTTAGTCTAAGATCGCATAGGTAGTTCGTAAAAAGATCGGTACTTGCGCTGCTGGCTCTGATTTCACGGTCCGATGATGACATGTATTACACTATCAGTAATATCGACGATAATTATCACAAAAATAGCAGTATCGCAATAATATCAACATATTTCCAGATAATTTTGTGACCCTGCAATAAAAGGCTAGATTTAGGTACTAGTCAGGGACCACTCCGACTTGCTCGAATGCGAGTCGTTTGCACTTCAATACTTACAGACTGATGAATTATAATTTACTTCTTTTCAGAAGCCAACCTTATACCCAGAATCGCCTTTTAATTTATTTTTACGTTATCGCAAGAATTGTCGCGAAAGCGGCTGATTTTGTACAATTCATGTATACCTATTTGTTAAACATGTTTTGTTTAGGTGGCACTGATGCAATTTGTATTTTTGTGTAACCTTTTGCTGGAAATAAATACTTTTTATTATTATATTATTAATTGAAATAAAAATAGAAATTAAAATAGCCTGCTACAATCATACGCTTAGGCATCATACGTGTAGTCACTGACCTCAATAAATACACTGGACAGGCGGCTGGCAAGATAGATTTGTGCCTATTTGATTTACGCCATTTTGGCGCTGTAACCAAATACGAGTGTCCATGGAACTAAAGTTAGTGATGCACGCAAGTCGACATCTAATGTTTTTATCGATAGCTATACGCTCATGGTTTGTATGTAGCTGTGCTGTGGGTGACTATTATGTACTTGTCACACAATTTGTGGAAGAAGCTTTTTATCACTTAAAAGGTATCTATGTTCTGTGCGTCTGAATAAATTGACATTATTCTGATTTATCGAAGCAAGCAGGTATCTATTGAAATGAAGAATAGTATAAAAGCTGGTTGACTTAATAATTCTTTATTATAAGATTATTCATTATAAAATTTTTAGTTTCAAATATCTGCCTACATTTAATTTTCCAAAAAGTTTAAATTACTTATACTATAGATATGAGTAAGTATCGATACTTTTCAGGTACTCCAGTTAGTAGTATCGCAAGACGATTTGAGTAGGTATCGATACTTTGCGTTTGGTGGTATCGGAACATCCCTACTTCTATGTAATTTACCACGGCAGCCATTTGCAATATACGTCACAATTAGTTCTAGGGACTTTCGTATGTCAAAAGTGGCGCTTCAAATTGGCACAAAAAATTGCTGTCATTCTAATGGTGAAAGCCTGTCCAGTGTAGCCATGGGTAACTCACTCAAAAAACATGATCTGCAGCGCATCAGCTCATTTACAGTCTCGAGCCGGAGCCGAACCGCGGTTCAAACGGCTCAGAATTTCAGGACCAATTTATTTTCATGGTACCTTCAAAGACTTCAAGCAAGCACCGATAATACTTGGCAAAAGGACTAGACGCCAAAACAAAAAAAAACTACGATAAAAATAATTTTGTAGAAAAATAAACGAGTCTAGCGGAAAATAAACAGGAAAAAATCCGAGAATTTGTATGTTAGCAATAACTAATAAATATTGCTAACAATGAACGACGGAATGAAAAAAAAATAAAGTAAAAGTTCTACTATTCAAAATGAACCTTACTTGATTAAACGATAAAACGGAAAATATTTATGCAAATTATGACGAGCCTAGAACGCAAAATATCCTTAAATATGTATGCTAAAACGCGAGGGCATCCACGGGCTGTTGCTAAAACAACTCAAGTTAATAATTCAAATTCGTAACCCATACCATTTAAAAACATGCTTTTCTAAAAAGAACCATAATCCTTCAATTCATCCTAACTCCACTCACTCACCCGCGCAGATATTACTTCAAACGATTCAACGGTTCGAGTACGTAGTAAACCTCCCAATGAATCAAAATAAATATTCTACTCAAACGGTTCAGGGTTCTGTTTATCATAAAACCAATCTTTGAACCGTTTGAGTTGTATATCACATTTTATGAGTAGACCTGAGAACCGCTCCACAGATGAGCGGCTCCAAAAATGCAGCATTGGAAATTAGATCTTATTATCTAGACGAAACAATTCAAATTCATATAGCAAAAATTTTGAGCCGGATATCTTTTTTCTAATATAGACCCTACCTTTCTAGGAATAAAACTTATATTAGGCTGGCATGAGAGCTGTTGAGCCGCCCCTAAAGAAATTGAGCCGGTACTGACGCGCTTACTACGGTATGAGCCGCTCCAAACGCGTACGTCCGACTCCTTCTACCCACGGCTAGTCCAGTGTATTTATTGAGGTCAGTGCGTGTAGTGTAGTTAGTTAGCTTCAATCAGTTTGGCAAAAGGACTTATAACAAGCACCAGTAAAAAATAAAAACTTAAGTAAATAAAAAAAAACAAAACAAACAAACAAACCCATTCTACTACCTTCCTCGGAATGGATGGATTATCTTGGAATTGGAATATAAGTAAAATATGGATCGAAATGTACGAAAATTAAATATTCTGAGGCGAGATAGAAGCATACATGTGTATGTGTTATGTTGGCTGGATCGAACAGTGAACAAAACTCTAGCATCGTTTCTTCGGTACTGTAAGGCTGTCTTATGCCGACGATTGTGTTATTCATTACTAGAACCGTAATGCGTACTAGCTAGAGCTCAGAATTTCTGAAGATGTGTTCCCTCTGTGCACTTGTGCAGTGCAGGTTTCTGGATACGGTACTGGAGCCGTCCTTCAGGCTCGGCTCTTTTGCTTGATGGGCCACTTGTAGGTGCAAACTTTTCGCAACGCTACTTACGAGAAGTTGGCCTTATCACCTACGTTTTATTCAAACAAATATAGCAATGCATGCACACCACCATGTTCTAGGTCGTGCCTACATGCACCTCCGTAACTATCTACACTGGAACAGGAACACGCATGCGTCGTCAAAAACAATGAAACCAAATCATTACGCGCAAACCAGATGAACGACTACTGCGCACAGTGCGCAAACCAAGCCTAGCGCAACCGATGATGTAGCATTCTGATAACTCCAACGCCGTGCGGCGTGCAACACAGCATTCTTAGCCAAGAGTATATAAAACTGTTCTGAAAAACTTTCACTAATCTTTGGCTTATTCGAAATGGCTGAAAGTTTTGTAAGTTTCGAGAGATTTTGCCGCCTTTGCGCTGAGGAGCAAGAAGTTACTGTAATGTTATACAGCAAGGAAGCTACTGATATGCTTCTCTTGGAGAAGCTACGGAAGTATCTACTACTTGAGGTATGCTTTTTTGGTATAAATGAATGAATATTGTTGGATATTGCACTCAATATCCAACAATATTCATATCAATATATATCAATATCTAGCCCCAAATTAAGTGAAGCTTGTATTGTGGAAACCAGATTCCTAATATAATACTTATATATATTTTTTTGTATATACATACCTACATTATAATAGAACACCCACACAGAGAACATACATCTAAGTTCATCAATTTGATCATGCACATTTAAAATTTTGAATTTTTTAATGAAAAGATTCTTTTGATGAATGAAAATGATGTAGCCTTTGTGGTGTATATACTTACTTACTTGGTTATTACAATATTTACAGATATGTGAGGATGATAAGTTTCCTAGAAATATTTGCATTAAATGCTGCTCAACACTACAAACCCTTTGTGAATTTATAGAACAAGTACGTAAAGCACAGGACAATCTCTATATTCTCAGTTCTACATCTGAGCAGACTGACAGCACTACATCCACACTTAATGCAATTAAGGAAGAGAAAACCGAGTTTACCGAAATTTGCATTGATCCCATGGATGTATACATGCCTGAAGAAACTTGCACTGAAAATTACAAATACCCATATGCAGAAGAGCTTGTGACGTTAAAGTTAATAGAAAAAGATCAAAATGAAACCCAAGAAAACAATAAGACAAGGAAAATATTTGAATGTCATGTGTGCTATAAAAGCTTCCTATTAGAACAATCACTGAAAAATCACTCTTGGACTCACATTCAAGATGAGGAGTATACATGTTTCACATGCCAGAAAAGTTTTAGGTTTCAAGCTGACTTAAATAAACACATGAAATCCCATAAGCCTACAGGCTCTAGCTACTTGTTTAACTGTGAAATTTGTGGCAGAAAGTAATTTCTTTACCATATTAACGTATTACTATTTTTTTTTTGACAGAAATTATAAGTTAATAACTATCTTATTTTCAGGTTTAAAACAAGTTATACTTATGAAGCACACATGAAAATACATGCGTCTTCAAAACCAACATATACATGTACTGTTTGTGGGCGCTCCTATGCACGTTTGGCAGCACTTAAAATCCATAGCATAACTCATAGCTCTGAGAGACCTTACCAGTGTAAATTATGTGATAAAAAATTTAAAAGGAATCAAGAGCTAAAGGTAAGTGACCATGTTTTACTAAATAATAATTTTAGAGAAAGCCCCAATTATGGAGCTATTAAAGAAATAAGCATTATACATATAAAGCCATAAAATAGGATGAGCTAAACTACTACAAAATAGATTGGCTACTTCACAGGATTTTTTTTTTTACTCTTAAACGGTGAAGGAAAACATTGTGAGTAAACCGGCATGTCGTGGATCCTTAAAAGTTCTATAAAATGTGTCAAGTGCTTGAAGGAAGCCTCTTGAGGCGCACATAAAATCCTTTCACCACACTTTCGAAAGAAACGAGTGACACGACAAGAGAGAGTGATAAATGGCAGACTTAAATTAAAATAATAAAACTGCAATATTTTTTAAATGATGTTACTCTTTGTTGTGATCTTACTGTATCACAATGACTGTTAGGTCAATAATATGCTAATAGTATAATTTTCAATTTCAGTTCCACATGAATAGCCATACAGGAGCAAAACCATACAAATGTAAACAATGTGACAAGTGTTTTTCTAGTACTGGCAACTTGCATGCACATAGTAGTCGCGTGCATATATTGGGAGCGCAATTTTTGCAGTGTCAAGAATCACAAACTCAAACTGATGATGTCAAATCTTATATTTTGGCAAGAGAACCTAAGAATTATAAGTACCATTGTCAAATCTGTAAAATGGGCTGTCAACGTCAGGAAAATTATGTGGTAATGTTTGTTTTGCATATAATTATAGGCACATGAGGCTTAACATCTGTAGCCTCAAGTTGATGGACGCAGGGCAGTGCATCGTAGGGCACGTTCCTATTGTGCGTGACTTACGAGGCAAAGCTTTGTTATAGGTGATGGTTACCACTTAACATCAGGTGGGCCATCTGCTTGTTCCATCACCTAGATGTATAAAAAAATAATGTAAATTTTAAGGTTATTATTTAATCATAAACTATGTTTTTTTTTCAGTATCATATGTTCCAGCACACTGGAGAGAAACCTTTTAAATGCACACAGTGCACTCAAAAATTTATAACCCAAAGGAGCTTGTCATCACATTATGACAAAGTACACCCAGCCATTGGAAAACCAGCCATGCCTATGCCGATATTCTGTCCAAAGATGCGTAAATGGTTGTAGGGCATTACACTATTCTTATTTTTAGGTAGTTACCTACCTATATGAGAGGGTACTGAGAAGTAGGTAATGAACAAGCAAGCCGCAGCTCAATTGGAAGTCTACACTGCTTTCGGTTGTGGGTACAATTCCCTCACAGGACAAGCATTTTATGTAATAAACATACATAGGTACAGTTTTATCTGAGTCGGTACCTATTTGATTGTACAAATATATTGATTTTTGTAGGTTTGTATTTCATCAAACAAAGTACCCACCAAATTATGTATTAAATCAGGTCATATAAAGGCCTTGCCTAATTTGGGTCTAGCTAGATGGTGTTGTGTGAAATGGCCACCGTTTAATATATGAATTTGTTACCTACAGCAATCGTTTTTAATTTGTGTGTATGCTTTTGTAATGAAAGAAAGAAAACAAGTTTATTCTTCCGCCAACATAAAAACTTAAATAACAATATGTATGTACTGTGAATAACATAAACTGTAAATTCAAAAGTTTCATGAGGAGCAAGCGGCGCTTAGGCGAGTCGCGTAAGCGAAATCGCGTCAATAACTCAAATGCCAGTCAGTTCTTAAATATCACTTTCCCCTATGCTTGGTCAAATTTAAATTTGGTGTAAATATGGAAAAAATACCCTAAAGTTTATCTTTACTGCAAATTGACATAGACATACTTATTGCATTTAGGTATATTTTAACATAAAAGTGTAGGGGAAATTACAGATGAATCAAATTTACAGATTGTATTTATTACACATTATATTTTGAAACATGTTGAGGGACAATCTATTTCTAAGCTTAACAATAGCATAAACCGAAAATGATCTTTCTATAGCGGCGTTATATATTATCATCATCATCATCATCAGCCCAAAGAAGTCCACTGCTGGACATAGGCCTCCCCTATACATTTCCAGGAAGAACGATTCCGAGCCCTCTCCATCCACCGACTACCCGCGATCCTAACAATGTCGTCAGTCCATCGGGTGGGAGGGCGTCCCACGCTTCGTTTTCCTGTTCGTGGTCGCCATTCGAGAACCTTTATTCCCCATCGGTTATCAGTCCTTCGAGCTATATGACCTGCCCATTGCCACTTCAACCTGCTGATTCTGCGAGCTATGTCGGCTACCTTGGTTCTCCTACGGATTTCCTCATTTCTGATTCTATCTCGTAGTGAAACTCCCAGCATAGCTCTCTCCATAGCCCGTTGAGCGACTTTGAGCTTAATGATGAGGCCAATAGTGAGCGACCACGTCTCAGTTCCATACGTCATCACTGGCAACACACACTGGTTGAAGACTTTCGTCTTGAGGCTCTGCGGTATCTGTGACGAGAAGATGCGGCGAACGCTGCCCATCCGAGTTGGATTCGTCGGCTGACCTCTTTATCAAAGTTGGACCTACCTAGTTGGATCGTCTGACCCAGATACACATAGTGGTCTACAACTTCGATGATATCGCTCCCAACATATACCGGCACGGGTGCGACATGAGCGTTAGACATGATTTTCGTCTTGCTCATGTTCATCTTAAGACCCACCTGTTGGGAGACAATATCGAGGTCTCTGAGCATCGTGCCTAGATCTTCCAGCGATTCCGCCATTATGACTATGTCGTCGGCAAATCGTTATATATTATTGGTGCTGATAAAGAGTATTTTTTAAGTATTTTTTGAGGCTACCTCAAAAAATACCCTAACTAAATTCATACCCTGATATTTCAATTTTACTCTAAATCTAGAGTAAAATACCCTAAGTTGGCACCACTGTCAATATGAACGCGCCCTTACAAACTTAGACTAATATCATATTTACCTCCATGCTCCATACAAAAAAGGACTGACGTTACGAAAACGAAATACGAAGGTAAGCAAAACTCATACTTGGGTTCAGTGTTGCCGCTCAGATAAAATCGCTAAGCTCTGCTCTAAGCTGGCATCAAAAAGTCGCCAGATATATGAAAAATCCAGTTAGATGTCGCTAATTTTTAACCGACTTCGACAAAAAGAAAGACGGAAGACAGGACGTTATGGCACTCATTAGGGGAGGCCTATGTCCAGCAATAACTATGATAGGCTGATGATAATCAAAACTGAAAAAACTATGGCATCACTTATCTCATTACTTAAATTTTGTATAATTCACGCGGATCATGTTACAAGTGGGGCCCGCGAAAGGGTGTACATGTCAGCGGATAATGATGTAATAGCAATAAAATTGAATTTTCTCCTTTAGTGATTTGGTTTCCAATCAAATTGTTTTTATCTCGTTCTCTTTTGGCGTCAATCGTGTGCAGTTCTGTGTAACGATCCATTCAATATGAAGAGAAAATACGAGCATACAATAACAAATACCAAGAATATATTTACAAAATTGTCTTGAGCTATCTGAAAACCGTTACAAACGATCTAAAGAGAGCAACTTAATTTAATGTATGTATTTGTTTTATTCCGTAGCCATGAAGGAGATGGCTATGGGGCTGACAACTTCTCGATCGCACGTTTCGACATGTTTAGAAAAAAAATCATTTTGATCGATACTAGTTTTCCTACTTAAAAGTTTGCTTATGTACGAAAACTAGTAAAGCAAACTTTTGAGTAGGAAAACATGTATCAATCAAAATGTAATTTTTACTAAGCTGTGTGCAATCTGATTGCACACAAATTGGTTGATTTAGTGATTTTATATCTTTCAACATGTCGAAACGTGCAAGCGAGAGTCACATTAGCTCTTGTCTTCGCCTTAAGCAGTCATATTTTTGGCATTTTTACTGCCAAGCTTGGCAGATATTTTGGCCAGTGTGTGGCAGACCCGTTGTTTTTGAGTTGGTCACCCTGATCGCATTCCCCTTTTCCGGCATGTTAAAAAAATATTTCATTCATTCATTCATCTATGTTCATGTTGTGCTTTTTAAATAAAAAGTACCTAGTTAATTTCGTGATGTAAATAAATGTTGACTCTCGAAATATGATATTCTAAATCCACTACGAAACAACATAATTTATAAAGTTTATTTTATGACCTTCAGAAATGACCTCCTACTTGAAGTCAATACGAAAGGCGCATGCGTAGATAAAACCCGTCAAAATGAGTTTGGCGCGCTGTTGATACTACCTTGTAGGTTTGTTCTGAACACGATGAAATTACGTATTTTAGTAGTCGAACAGATACGAAACATTCCGCACGTTTCTGCTAAACATTTTGTGAATCCTCATTACGAAAATGTCCAGTGGTGAAGATATCGTAAATAACAGAAAGATGGCACGACAAAACGGTATTGTGCAACCACTTCTCACTGGTAAGTATTTTATTGTATTAGATTACTTACCTCCTACGTTTTAGTTTTGTCACAGTTTTGTTTGAGCGATAAAATGAAATCCTTGGTTGGTTTTCATGTTAACAAAACTAAAACCAATTATTTTTTTAACATCATCTAGTTCAGTTTACAATCAGAAAAAGGACCAGCAAGAACATCCGGACAAATGCTGATTATTATTACTTTGCTTTTACTCTGTAATAATATGCATTTTACAACTTTCAAAGTCCATTGTTGCAAGTACATACCTAAACTAAATCATTTTTGTTTATTTGCTAATACCTACCTTAATTTGTTTGCAGATCTCTATCAGATAACAATGGCATATGCTTACTGGAAATCAGGGAAAGTGAATGATGTAGCAGTTTTTGATTTATTTTTTCGCGCAAACCCTTTTCAAGGTGAATTTACAATATTTGCTGGACTTGAAGAATGTTTGAAGTTTTTGGAAAATTTTCATTACTCTGACAGTGGTAAGAATTTATAAATTTTGAATTTATGACGACATGCTATAATACTGGTTTTTTAATACATGCATGCATGTGATTTAGGCTAACAACATCAAACTAATGGCGGGATAAAAATCATGTTGAAAAAAAGGGACCAGAATCCCCTCCTTGAATTTTTCAATAGGATTATCTATGGGCAGTGCATGAACTTATTTATAAGGCAGACTCATTGAAGTTCCAGTGGTGTTTTCAAATTGCTACACCTGTGAGCCAACGTGGTAGTTTCATTAAATTAAATACTTTATTGATTAATTTTAAATTTTTAATATAGAATAATTTCAGAGTAGTAGAGCTCTTTGTGAAGGGTTTGTCCGGGGAAGTACTACCACCACGCCTTTTTCTGCCGCCAAGCAGCATTGCTGTGTTTCGGTTTGAAGAGTGTGGTTGCCGGTGTAATTACTGGCACATGAGGATTAATATCTGTATGCCTCAAGTTGATGGACGCAGGGCAGTGCATCGTGGGGCACGTACGAGGCAATGCTTTGTTATAGGTGATGGTTACCACTTAACATCAGGTGGGCCATCTGCTTGTTTCATCAACTAGTAGTATAAAAAAAAAATATTCAACATATTCATGTAGATTCAGTAGTACATACCTAGTAATAAAATTGTGCTTCTTAAGTTGACATTAATATAAAAGAAAAAAAAAATACAGATTATAGGAATCTCTCTCACTCTCTCTTCTTCAACAAGTTTTTTTAGTAATAATAATCATCTAGCAAAAAAACTGTTCCAAATGTATTGACTGTTTTTGTAACTGGCTAACATAAAAAAATATCCCATTTACAAGCGCCAGTCCTTCTTACAGTAATTTAAAAAAATTACTAAGTAACATGTTATTTTCAGATATTGAATATCTTATGCAGACTTTGCCCGACAACATTGAGCCTGAATTTTTTGCTTACTTGAAAGATTTGACATGCAAAGACATTAAAGTGAGCGCCATTGAAGAGGGTTCTGTGGTGTTTCCCAGGTTTGATATTCACTATGGCCTTAGAATTTGGCTTTAAATACATTTTTAGTTCTTTGAGTTTGGATTGCAGCTAAGTACCTATATTTTATGGTGGCTCTTCACATCCCTATTTACCTATGTTCGCGTATTCGTCGTATTCTCCCAAATACGATGATGTGTAGTGACCATATTTGTCTATTTTTCATGAACAAGATAAATACGCAAATAGGTACACCACCGCCACTACACAATGCCACCGTTTGAAAAGTAGGTAAGCAATTGGTGTAGCTCCCATTAAGTCTACAGTTTTTGTGTAGTTCAACCAGTTTTCATACAATAGGTAATTAGTTTTTTTTAACCAATTATTAAAAAGTTAAATTGAACTCCAATCTAAACTCATGAATATTGATGTAGTAATAAGTAATTGTCAATTTGGAACTATGAACTAGGTATAGGTATATAACCTGCCAGAATAGATTTGCAATAAAAAAAAAATACCTTTATTTTATAAGCCTAATAAGGTACATTTGGCTTGTTTTCATAACATGAAGTACCTACCTAGTTGAAGACATTTATCGGAAATTGCTTGAAACTACTAAAATATTCTTAATATTTCAGAGTGCCACTGCTGAGAGTTGAAGGTCCTCTCATTATTACACAACTATTGGAGACTACATTACTTACGTTAGTTAACTTTGCAAGGTGAGTTTTCAAGTTTTTTTTTCATAAAAATAAAATTGGCTTCTTCTTTTCTTGCCGTGTCATTAGTTCTTTCGAAACAGTGTGATGAAAGGTTTTGTGACATGCCGGTTTCCTCGCGATGTTTTCCTTCACCGTTTGTGAGTACTGGCACTTTGCACATACATTTTTGAACAGGGTTGACCGGAACGGTGCACGACCGATTTCGAACCCACGACCTTAGGATCGGAAGGCGGGGTCGCTACCACTAGAACACAAGTATAGGTCTTGCTTGTCGGGTCAAGCCAAGATGTTATAGGTATAGGTTGGCAGAATTAGGGTTAATAAGGTTGATTAAGTTTTAGGGCAGTGTGGTCGCCCAGCGACAAAGCCCTTAAAAAAAATAAAAAAAAAACAAGTATAGGTGTAATGTGTATCTTGTAATCATCAAAAATTCATCTTATTGATATCGCTATTGCTTGTTTTTTTTTATTATAAAATAGCCGCCAAATTCTATAGTGGTCAAATTTTACATAGAAGAATAAGCAATGTTCTAGCACAGTATAATTCTACCTCTTATACTATATCCCCCGTAATATTAGTACATATACCATGTACCTAATAATATTACGGGCTCTTTTTTAAGCTAGAACAATAATTATGACTAAATGAGAAAGTGTAAAAAAAACAATACAACAATACAAACAATATATTTACTTAATATATTATTTTCTGAACGATTAACAATATATTCATTAGTTATATATACATGCCATTCTTTTTATATTTAGGTTCTTGCGCCCTGGGATTTACGTTCCGTAACTTTAGATTTATTTTACTTTAACGTTTTCATTTTTAATTATACATTTTACGTATATCATGTTTATAAAATAATGGCATATTTCTGACTATCAGAATTTTCGCTATAGCCGTGTTTCAAAGAATGCTAGGTACTATACTAGCATACCTACTAACGTATTGTTGGTTTCCCAAAACCACAATTGGTGTTTTATATTGGTTTTCATAAGCTCTCTACTAACCCAAAAACGTAGTATAAATTGTCCACAATCCCTTTCCTCCATGGTAGGTACAGGCAGATACATAATATGCCAAAATATGCGATACACGTCATTAATGTTGATGCCACATTATCAGCACCAGGCTTCACTGGGTCAGTTAATTGCACTCCCCTCGAAAGCAACTGGTTATTAAACCTTACAAAGATAAACTCTAATTAATTTATACCTACTATCTTGACAACTTGCAAACACAACACCTACCTAGTACTTTGTATGTAAGTATAACCTGTCTACCAATGATACGCAGCTTATGGCGAATACAAGAGCTAATGTAACTCTCGCTCGCACGATTCGTCATGTTGGAAGATATAAAATCTAAACCAATTTTCGAAAAATCCCAATCAACCATTGTGTGCAAACTTATTGCAAACAGTTTAGTAAAAAATTCATTTTGATCGATACTAGTTTTCCTACTCTAGTTTTCGTACTTCGTATTTTGTGTGCAATGTGATTGCACACAAAATGGTTGTTATCGATTTTTCGAAATAGGGTTTAGTGATTTTATATCTTTCAAAATGTCGAAACGTGCGAGCAGGTACCTACATTAGCTCTTGTATTCGCCTTAATAACTTTTCTGTAAGTAAAATACATAAAAAGGCTACAGGTAAAACCTTAATTATCTGTATCGAAGAATGCCTCAAGCAGTAGGTATAGCATAAATTGGTAAATTTTACAGTAAAAAAACTGCTGCTATTTCGCAATATCGTGTAACCGTGAAGTCTGTAATTCTATGTATTAAGGTGGATTATGGTTAATGTTTTGCGATGATTTAGGTAGTCATACATCACATCCTTTACAACTAGATAGTGCCATTTTGTTCGAGTATTATCCTGTTTTCGAGATATTATCCTGTTTTCTGTCTATTTGAATGTTGAGTCCAATATTGGAGTTTAGCATTATATTAAGGCGTGTAATAAAATTCACGCGAGATATTTAGGATCGTTATGATTGCTTACATACATCGATTTCAAAGATCTTGTCTTCATCACTTTGATTTGATGATAAAATTGTAAGGTTGTTAGACCTTTTGGTGGAGTCGGTTGGTAAAAATTGCCTATTTTGTTTCAGTCTCATGGCAACGAATGCGGCAAGGTATAGAATGGTGGCTGGAAAAAATGTGTCGTTGCTGGAATTCGGATTGCGACGAGCCCAAGGCCCTGACGGAGGATTGTCGGCATCGAAATACGCTTACATCGGTTCGAATAATTCCTTTTACCTTCGTTCCTATTTATTGTGGCGCAAATTAACTTGTCTCAGCATTATTGATTGCATTAGCGTGTTCCGCAGCTCGCGTACCCCGGTGCCTGGTACGAGACTCGCCCTGACTGCTCAAACTCGTGCAATATAAAACACCCCACCGCGCCATTGACTCATAAGAAGCCTCAATAGCTATTCTTTGGCATAATAGGTTTAATCAGGCAACTTTTGCGAACCTTGCCCTTGAACACGCCCATTACTCATAGACATTTACTAGTTGGAAATTACTTTTTGGAAAGTTAGATGACTTGGCACCTGCTTTGGAATTTAATAGCGTTGAAAGATACCCGTACCTATCACCTAACTTTCTTACACAACTTGAACGGTAAAATGTACCTTCAGTACCCCAAGTATGAGTTGTGTTTACCACATTTGGTTTTTCGTTCTTGTTCCGTGTTCATTGCGGGTTTTGTATGAAGACGCGATAGAGATACCGATACGGACCTTTATGTATGATGAACACAACTCATACTTGGGGTACAGGGGCCTTATGCTCACTTCGAGCGAGATTATCTCACGGTGGAGATGACGTCATATCGCGTTCGATAACAATTTATCCCCATTCTCACCATCTCACATCCCAATTTTCTCATACAAAGTTCATACGAGACGCAAAGTCAACGAGTTATTGAACGAGATATGACGTCATCTCCATCGTGAGATAATCTCGTTCGAAGTGAGCATAAGGCCCCAGAACAATGATAGCACCTCTAGTTGGACATTACGTGATGTAACAAACTTTCAGGTGGGTTTGACGGTACAAGCAATGTGCTAGCCGGCAAGATGTTCAATATCCCGGTGCGAGGCACGCACGCGCACTCGTTCGTGACGTCATTCAGCTCGCTGGACGACATGGGGTCCGTCGTGCTGAGACACGCGGACACACAGAAAGCGTGCAACCTGCTAGAACTATCCGCAGAGTGGCGATCCCGCGTCGCCGCCCTCATAGACATATCGCAGGAGGAAGCCAGCGACGGAGAACTGGCCGCTCTCATATCATATGCCCTAGCTTTCCCCTCCGGCTTCTTGGCTCTAGTGGATACCTACGATGTCAAGAGGTATAATTTTCAAGGCTTACCGTCACGACACGAGCAGAATACTATGAATGGGCATTCTGGCTACAATAGCAACTGTGGATCCAATGGTACTAGACTACAAAACTCACCGAACATACATAGTACATATGGAATTAGCACGGTCGAACGCACACTGAGGTAAAGATGCAAACGAAGGGCTCATTGACATTTGGTGTCTGATAAACTTTACTTATATTATTCTTTGCATTGTTCATTTATGTATACGTTATGTGGAGTTTCGATTACATTGTTTAGATTTGTTTTGTTTACAGGCTGGCTCTGGCCCAGTCATAGCAATATCCATTTGACATTATCTCATCACTAGGATGGGCATGACAGTTCATACATGAGGGGTAACACACATGCAAGCACACTCTAACAACACACGCCGGGAAGCCACAGGGACTCGAATCAGATCCATGGCCGTAGTTTATTTTATATTGTTTTGGCTTTTTCAGTGAAGCGTAAATGGACGGCGCTTCATGTTACAACCGAATGTAAATAATGAGAATATGTCCGAGGAAACTTTATATTTGCTTCAGTGTGACGTACTGTCCTGGACCCTTGAGCGAGATAGGGGCAATTATATGCATTGGGCACAGTTGCATTGTATAGGGATATGCACACATTCACAGTAATTATGTCTATGTATTTGCATGTTCTTAGTTACTCATCATTGTGCCATTTAGTATTAAGACACTGGTTGCATACTTTATATTTACTATAGCTATAAGTAATTTAATATAACCAATTTAGATATAAATACTATCCTTGAGACGATTGTATGTTGTTGCAAATGACATCACGCTGCATTTCCACATCTTACATGCAAGTCAGTACTCTGTACACAACACTGTACCAGTACTGTGTAGTTGCAGATATATTTGACTGCTTTTGCACTTTGTATTTGAGCTACGTATCTGTTTTATGATTGCGTTATTTAAACAGTTATATTTGCTACTATCTGCTAAAATTCTGTGTATGTGAAAAGACAAGTCGTTCTGAATGTTATATTTTTCTGCAGGAGTGGCCTTCTAAATTTCTGTGCCGTGGCGTTAGCCCTAAATGATTGTGGATACAGAGCTGTGGGCATTCGCATTGATAGTGGAGACTTGGCTTATCTATCGGTTCTGGCTAGAGAGACCTTTGAGAGAGTAGCACAATCAGTCAAACTGCCGTGGTTCGCTAAATTGACCATAGTAGCCTCAAACGATATCAACGAGGAGACCATACTGAGCTTGAACGAGCAAGGGCACAAAATCGACTGTTTCGGCATTGGTACACATCTAGGCAAGTATTTAGGCATAGTCATATATTTTATAGCTGCAGTGTGATTTCGTTAACAACCACTCAAATTCACCCAAGCGAGATCCGCAGTGGCATTCTGTAATACATTCACCCATCACTAGCGCCACTCGCGTGAGAATTGCCGACGTGAGTGAGGCGAATCTTGTGATCGAACGAAGAGAACGCGGATCCACTAAGGGATTTTCTGCCCGTGATTTTGAGTTGTTTAGAGAATCGACACTGATACAATTTATATATACGACTTGATAACATGGTTTCGTTGGACGACTTCGTCGCAGGCTGACTAATCTTAATTATGCCAATTGCCAGGGATTAAATTGATTGCTATCAGTAATGAGGCCATTGCTGTGAGAATGAATGACTTGCAGAGACCTTACGTCATTTGCTTTTCGAGTAATTTGGCTAATCAGCTTTTAGGTAAAGTTTGGGTCGACAAAAACCGTTACCTACTAAGACTTTGCTTTTTCTATAAGTCCCTTTAACCCTATATATAAATCTAGTACTATTCCATCAATGTAATCATCAAAAGCATGGATGGACATGGATACAGATCAAGCTACACAAGGCCAAAGAAAAATTACGCTTACTAAAAGGATATAAAAAGCAGAATGTATAGCCTGTGTACCTCTCACGTGAGAGGTAACATTGTCTTTACCTCACGTGAGAGGTACACAGGCTATACGACGCGTGTTTTGCCTTTCTAAAATGAAGATTTTATGGATTGTGGTTGTGCCTACTTCACGAATTTTCCAGCTCTATCAATCAGCTCTAAGGGCCGATTTCACGCTCTGCTCTGTTAGTTACTAATCAAGGATTAACAGGCCGTCAAATCTAACCTTAGATGTCAAACGCGTACATTTTGACATATTTAACGGCCTTTTAATCCTTTGTTAATCTAGCAGAGCATGGTGAAATCAGCTCTAAGGGTGGTGCATTATTATGTCGACTTATTGCTGTGTTTATAAGGATTAGATTGGCGGAATAGTAATAGATGTTTGACTTGTACATTTAACTATTTAGAATGGAATTCCGAGACATGTCAGTATCAATTAACACATCTAAACTAAGTTCACAGCTTAGATTTCGTCATAAATGGTTAGAATGTTACCTTTCTGTTTATAGTAACTTGTCAACGCCAACCCGCACTCGGATGCGTTTACAAATTGGTCGAGATCAACGGTCAGCCTCGCATCAAACTCAGCCAAGACGTCGGGAAAGTGACCATACCTGGCCACAAGGAGGTAGCTTGTTTTAATTTATGTAAATTAACCAGTAAACTGAACTCAAATGGAGCTTCTGGACTCTGAGCTCGACGGGGGACGCGCGTGGTCTGGGGCCATAAGCTCACTTCGAGCGAGATTATCTCACGGTGGAGAGATGACGTCAAGGGCCTTATGCTCACTTCGAGCGAGATTATCTCACGGTGGTGATGACGTCATATCTCGTTCAATAACTCGTTGACGTTGCGTCTCGCATGAACGAGAAAATTGGGGAGTGAGATGGTGAGAATGGGGATAAATAGTTATCGAACGAGAGATGACGTCATATCTCGTTCAATAACTCGTTGACGTTGCGTCTCGCATGAACTTTGAATGAGAAAATTGGGGAGTGAGATGGTGAGAATGGGGATAAATAGTTATCGAACGAGATATGACGTCATCTCCACCGTGAGATAATCTCGCTCGAAGTGAGCATAAGGCCCCGGGTGGTTTTTTTTATCATATCTCGTATACCCAACACGTAAGCAATTTAACGTATTGCATTTTAGTGCCAACTTTTACAATGATTTCCTCCTGGTTTCGTAGTAGGTTTGTTATCACACACATTTATACTAGTAATGTTATGTAATATGATATTTGCGGCCGTCAGTGGGTTTTAAAGATAATACGTTTTTTTTGTAAATACTTGTGCAGTTGGCAAAGAAAAAATGTAAACAAAGTTTATACAAGGTGTTCCAATACTTGTATTTTAGTACCTAAATACTAAAGTACCCATGAATATGAATAACTTCTTCTGAGTAACTAACACTGTGAACGCGAAAAAAAACAGCTGTTTCATACAAATGTCAATACCTACTACCTGGCTAAAATGTATGAAAAAGCTGTTTTTTTTTAGCGTTCACAGTGTTGGTTCCTTAGAAAAAGTTATTCATATTGTTGGGTACTTTAGCTCCCTGAAGTTTTTAAATACAAGTATTGGAACACCTTGTATAAATACAGGCAACCTCTGTGTTGCAGCTGTCGACTAACTAACGAACTAACAGAGGCGCGAAACATTCCCACGGCTGAACAAAATTAAGCATAACTTTTCATTTTCAGTTTATTTTTGTAAAACATTTGCGCTATATCTAATCTGAAAATATCTGATCCCATTATGTAAAGTTGGTTACATATACTTCACAATTTTCTGAATAACGTCAATTCTTTTTTTCTCAAGTTTTAATTTATGTAGTATCATCGCCATTTTCGTGCCCTTATCCCACGCTAAGTGGATTCAGCATAACAGGTTTTCTTCTTACACTCTCCTCTATCATTCGTCATCACGGTGCGCACTTCTTTCTTATTCATGTCATCCATTCTTCATCATCTTTAATTTGCCTTGCCTCTCCTTCTAAAAGCACATCCATATCTGACAGCCTTCACAGCTCAGTTGGCAGTAGCTCTGCCTTCTGCGCCGTAGGCCGTGGGTTCGATCCCACCGAGAACAAACATCTGTGTGATGAACACAGATGTGCATTTACAAAAAAAAGTATATAAGTTGTATATCAGCTATCTGGTTCCCATCAAGCTTTGGTTTAGTTTGGGGCGAGATAGTGCTGTGTGGAATGTCCACCAATTTTTTATTTTTTTATTTATTATAACTAACATCCAATCTAATCTACCGTGGTAGGTACTCGTAGTCTCTGATACCCACGTACGACACTGGGAATCCTAGTGTGGGATTACGTAGGATGTATGTGTACTTAGGTAGGTACAGTAACCTATGCAGCTACGTGACTGTTGGGTGTTAATAATTCGACATACTCAGCGATATACTACCTACTGACGTAAAACAAAACTGAAGACAGTAAAACGACGTAAAACATGCTAAATAAAGGCCTTGAACTGATGCGTGTTATCATATTATCAGACATAAACAAGTATTAAGTTTCCGTATCAACTTTATGAATACAAAGTTAGATACCAATATCTTTGAACGGTACAAGGTCTTTGGAAACTATGGATTATTTTGTGGAATAACTAGGCATTGAAATTATGTTTGTCATTTTAATCCAAAACTCAAGTATTTACTTGGTAGTCAAGTAGTACCTAATTACATTGTGCATAAACCTACTAAAAACCAATAGGTCGGTTCTACAATATTCTTTCAACTACATTATTTCCTGTTGGAGGAACTTTAATGTTGCAGTGGGGAGTTCTTGTATGCTTTTGTTATTATTTCCTTTTATTTATTTTCCTATTATTACCAACAAAGTAGTAATTCTGTTACTAAATGGTGTATGTGGAACTTATACACAGGAAATGACCTTGTCATTCGTTAGGAGCCAACTATGCCGCAAGTCTTCTCACAAAATTTTCCTAGCGCACGTAAAAATAAACATACATTCATAGGTCCCATAGGACTTTCGATTGTTATACTGCGTTTACATTTAGACATTCGCGCTGCCATTCGCATGGACGGAAATGTTGCCGTCCATATGTCTGCGGCAGCGTCGCTATGTGTGTTCACGCGACACGGGCAACGCGAGCGGCAACGCGAGTGGACATGGAAGTGGCCTGTTTACATTCTCGCATTGCCCAAGTCCCTTCCCATGTCTCTGCACATTTCCACGGACATGAGCTGAGTGTAAACGGGGTATAAGGTTTTGCCGATCCTGCACTTTTGATTTTATTATTCTACAAATGACGAAGCGAGCTAGTGGCGTTGCTTTCTTGGAAATTCCTAACCGATCGATTAACATTCTGCGTTGGTCACTGTGCTGTCGATCTCGGCTCTTGACAAAGGCCTTGGGCGGCCAGAATTGTACTTCTTTTGCCAGAAGAAGTCAACTGTTAGACTTCCCCTATACATTTCCAGTAAGAACGTTTATGAGCCCTTCTCTATCCCTTCATCGGGTGGAAGAGCGTCCTTTCGGTTCGTGGTCGCCATTCAAGAACTAAATATAAAAGATAAAGATATTTATTGTTTATGGAAAACTAGGTTCAATTTGGTGTTAGGGGTTAGAAATTATTGTTTCACTAGTCCAGCCTGACGGCATATAAACATTCAGAATAAAACACACAAAAACTAACATTACCTACAGTAATTAAATTAAGAGCTGATTTCACCATACTCTGTTAGTTACTAATCAAGGATTAACAGGTTGTTAAATCTAACCTTAGATGTCAAACGCGTACATTTTGACATATTTAACGGCCCTTTAACCCTTTGTTAATCTAACAGAGCATGTTGAAATCAGGCCTAATATTACAAAAATACAATATTCAAAATCAAGTCAAAAATAAATCTTATAACGGAGGGAAAACTCAGTTCGTATAATATAATTAAATGGCATTATTAATTAAAATGTAAAAGAATGTAATATCATCGATAACTAAGTAGGTACTAGATAAAACAGTAATAATAATGACATGTAGAAAATGTATCATTCAGAAACTTTTATTCCCCAACAGACAAACAAACTCATACTTACCTTAAATTATGATTGTACTTTCCAGGCATATAGGTTATTCGGTGCGGACGGGCATGCCCTGATAGATTTACTGCAGAGATCGTCGGAGCCGCCGCCCGCTGTGGGACAGAAGGTTCTATGCAGACATCCCTTCCAGGAGTCCAAGAGAGCTTACGTCATTCCTAGCAAGGTGGAACATCTGTACAAAGTAAGTTTTATTGCGATCTTCTAATATAATGTAGTAATGGAACGACTGAGGATGTTTTCGTGCGTGATATTATTTGGATATTATTAAGGATCTTCATGTCAAAGAGACCAAGAAAGCCTGGGCAAGTCCATTTAAAAAAAATCGAGAAAAAAGTGAGTATTGTCTTGGCTACGCTAGGCACTTGTATATGCGTGGATTTATTTCATGAAAACTAAATACAGTAATAAGATTTATTTAACCAATTTAATCTAACATTTTACAAAGAGTTGTAGAGCTCTTTGTGAAGGGATCGCCCGGAGAAGAACTACCGGTGAGAACACTACACAGTGTTACAGTTATCATCAGCGTTACAGCGCGATAGAGTCCCAAAGTACCTTTCGCAGATATTCTATTTCGCTCTGCATTCAACCGACGAAACCGTGAACACAAACCTATGGACCTGTGTTTTGGTTAAAGTTTAAACTTTTTTTTTATTTTTTTTATCCATTAGCTGATGGAACAAGCAGATGGCCTGATGTTAAGTGGTAACCATCACCTATAACAAAGCATTGCCTCGTAAGTCACGCACGATAGGAACGTGCCCTACCATGCACTGCCTTGCGTCCATCAACTGGAGGCATACAGATGTTATGCCTCATGTGCCTGTAAATCTAACCACACTCTTCAAACCGAAACACAGCGTTGCTGCTTGGCGGCAGAAAAAGGCGTGGTGGTAGTACTTCAATTCAATACCTGTATTGTGGTTTCAGGTTTATTGGAAGGATGGGCAAGTCCTATCGGCTCGGAAGCCACTATCGGAGGTGCGAGAGAGAGTTCATCTTTCGCTGCGAACTCTCAGACAAGATATCAAGAGGAATTTGAACCCGACACCATATAAGGTAGGTAGTAAAAAAGGCTTTAATGAGCAAACAACTACTGAAGACATTGATCCAGTGTTTATAGTTTTGTGATAATGGTGTAATTTATCATTTGTCTAGTATACACAAATAATAAATTGCATGAATACTTTGATTTATTATTTACATTTGATTTAACTTATCGAATAGAACAGTACAGAATTATTAAGTATCACATATCACATCTGCGGAAGTTTACTGCTTGATATTGATAACGTATGTTAGTTATCAGACGTTCATGGCACACTTTTTCTTGTTCCGCAATTGAAGAACCAAAAAGAGTAGGTATTTTACACGATGCTTTTATAAATATAAATATTAGTGCACTTTCCACACAGCACTATCTAGCCCCAAACTAACCAAAGCTTGTAATATGAGAAAATGAGAATCAAGTAGCTGATATAATAAGTACTTAGATACCAATATATATAACTGAACTGGATAAATCGTTACTGAAGACGTCAGTTAAAGTGAGAACATTTCATATCTATAGAGATTATGTTACACATTTTTTATATTTTCAGGTTGCAGTAAGTGATGACCTATACAACTTCATACACGATTTATGGCTACAAAACGCACCTATTGGAGAACTATCATGAAACAAACGAACTAATGAAATGAAACAACGCCTCAATAATAATATTCCTTAGAAAAGTACAAACACAACGAAAGCTCGTCTAGTCTACATTGCGAGCCCCATTATTTCAATGAGTCAAAGCGAAAATGTTCTATACTCACTATAATTACTAGGGCCATTTTGAAACATCTTCCTGAACCATTATGTAATGAAAACAGTCAGAGAAGGGGCGTGCAGCTTAAACTGTAATATCTCTCATATAATAAAAAATGATTTCATCTTCTGAAAGTTGAGTCACTTTTTTGTTGAAGAAACGTTGAGGTACTTTGCTTAATTTTTCATATATACTCTGAGATACCGTCCCGAAGGTGGGGAAAAGTATGGTTTAAACTACTTACAATGTTTCTTATGAAATTGGCTAAGGTGGCTCTATTTTTCTTAATTTTTCATATATACTCTGAGATACCGTCCCGAAGGTGGGGAAAAGTATGGTTTAAACTACTTACAATGTTTCTTATGAAATTGGCTAAGGTGGCTCTATATTTTTTATTTTTTCTACAACAATATAATTTCTCAAATCGTTCCTTAGACTAGTCAAAATTTTCAAGATTCTATATTTAGGAACTATAGTTTTAAAAACTAGTGTTTCCGTTAAAAAGTAGTGCATTCCGTTAGTATTGAAAATGTCCAAAGATGATTTGATTGAGTTCCAAGAACTTTGCAAATAGCTCTCCTAAATTAAAAATATAAAGTTATATTTTATAAAGCTTGGAACATATTATTGTTATTAATATTGATAAAAAATTGCATCTTTGAGTAGGGTTAAGGATTAACTTATGAAATAAGTCGAGAGTAGTTATTTGTTTTATATTTTTAGAAATTATGCACAAAGTTATACCTGTGTAAATATTAATATGTGTATTTTGAATACCTAGAGAATTTTATTAACTATCAAATATAATTAAAGCAGTACGAAAAAGTCCTATACCCTGTATATTTTTTTAAGTGTATGTGGCGCGATCTTACATAAATCATGAATCAGAAAGGTGAAATACATAACACCATCTTTGTTGGTAGCAATTGTTTAGGTTTGAAACTGAATAATAGTTATATTAGACTGTAGTGATGATGCATTTAGTTCAATTTCATATCAGAGCAAACGATCAAATATTTCAAGTCTAATCATGTAATTGTTTTAAGTAGTGAAGACAAGTATGAAATTTAATATTAATATGTTGTTTGTTTATATTGTATTATTTCTAGCATGTGAGATTTAATTATTGGTAAGTACTTACCAAGTAATTTAACTTTTTAAATTATTTTGAAAATATTGTAGCTTTGTACCTTTTTCCGGACTATACTGGTTAAAAATACGTATGAAAAATGATATTTTTAATATATTTTTTTAAATAATTTCCTAGGTGTTTACATACTCGTATATTGTAATTCCGCGTCCTAAAGACGAGTATGAATTATCTTATAGCGATTCACTGAATTAAAAAGCTTAATTTTGTATAAATGCACATAAATTGCTATATTTTTAGTAAACCGTTTATATTTTCACAGACATGATGTAGGTTCCATGCATTAGGATAGGTAAGGGCACAAAAATAATTATCTTGTAGTTGCTGATATATGCTTTTATTTATTTTACCTAAACATAACTTATGATGTTCATAGTGAAAATTATGGATTAATTTATCTAATACATTTATTTAATAAGTGAGTGTAACAAAAAGTTTTACTCAACTTTTATCTTGTGTGCGGTAGTTGGTAATTTTTGTACCTTGCTACATACCTACCTTAGTAAGGATATAGTGAGGTGTCTACTTAGTAGATTCTTGAAAAATGGTTTAATTTTAAGAGTTAGTTAAACTATAGTAATATAATATAGTAATATATGGTTTATAATAAAGACAAACACAGGCCTATTCCTGCAATGATTTTGTGCCTTTATAATTACAGCATAATATATTATTTTAAACATTGAAATCACTGTGTTTCTTTCAATAAGTACTAGTTTCTTGCTTTGCTTGTATACATAGTGTAAGATCGAACGGGCTCTGGTAGCATAGTCTACACTAATATTATAAAGAGGAAAGCTTTGTATTTTTGTATTTTTGTATGTAACGAATAGGCTCAAAAACTACTGGTCCGATTTCAAAAATTCTTTCACCAGTAGAATACCACATTATCCCTGAGTACCATAGGCTATATTATATTTTCAAAAAAATCAGGGATCCTTACTAAAACTCCAATAATGTAACCCAAGGTGGAAACCAAGAACCTTACATCGCGTGCGCTGCGAAAACTATTGATGATAGAACAAAATAATGTACTACGATTTTGTAGAACACGTCATCATCTACAAAAAATGTCGCGACAGCATATGTCTAACTATTATAGTTATGTCACAATAAGTGTTCTTTTATTACAAAAAATTAATTAAAATGCCGCCGCTAGAAAAGGGTCTTTATTTGTACCTTGGTATTAATCCTTATCCAAATAAATCATTTCATAATTAAGACGGTTTCAATACCTATAGATTACTTCTTAAATTTTTCAAATCGGACATTCCATTCAAAAGATATGACGAAATTAAAAACGTTAACGGGTCCACGGGTCGCGCTCGGGGTGCGATTTCACTCTCTGGCGTGCAAATGTATGAAATAAGTAGACGCAAGGCTTGAACCCACGGTCTAAGTTTATCCTAAAATGTTCAAAAAATTTATGACCACCCATGCGAAGCTGGGACAGGCCGCTAGTATCCTATAAATAAAGAAATTAGTACCTACTAGACAAAGGAAACAAACCTTATGAAAATGAGATTCAATTTATTTAGCGATAACCATCGATAGAGCTTAACAATACCATGCCAATATAGGTACTAATCGTGTACACGTTTGATTGTCTACTACACTGCCTTAGCGTACTGGTGGTCTAGTGGTAGCGGCCCCGCCTTCCGATCCTAAGGTCTTGGGTTCGAAACCGGTCGTGCACCGATGAGTTTTTCTGTTCAAAAATGAATGTGCATAATGCCAGTACTCTCAAACAGTGAAGGAAAACAGCGTGAGGAAACCGGCATGTCGTAGAACCTAAAAAGTTCTTTAACATGTATCAAGTGCTCGAAAGGAGCCTCTTGAGGCGCACTTAAAATCCTTTCACCACACTGTTTGAAACTGAAAGTGCACGATATTGTAACTGACGAAGTTATCATAACTTCGTCACACCTGTGGTCACACACAGTAGGTACATACCTATATTTCGTGACTGCAATAATGCCCTTTCATAAATTAGGTTAAAGCCCTAAGACCTAACTCCAGTTGCCACTTTGCTCTAGGTGTAAAAGGCTTGGGGTGCTAGGTCGGGTAATCTCCTCGTGGTGCACCCTGGTAACACTGAGAAACACGTCCGCAGAGTAGGTACCTACTGCGGACGTGTTTCATAGTGCCCAATAACCCGACACGGTAGGCCTCTGCGTGATCCTCTGTCTATCAGAGGGCACAGTATGATGAGGTAGGGTAGACCCAGGAGGGTCTGGGCTATATAATTAGCCCGGACGGTAGCGCGAGAGACGCGGAACTTCTCGCGCCGCTATGTGGTGAATAGGGGTAGTTTTAGTGAATCGATAAGTCTTACACTACCCTTTTTTTATGTAGGTATAAGTATGTAAGGAGCATACTTAAAAATAAGTTTCTACTGTCAAGTTAAAAACAGTCATAATTTTTTTCATGACGAATGACTTTTTCTACCAAAAAGAGAGACCTTAGCTTGTCCGAGGGTAAATAAAACAAAAAAATTGACACACGACACTTATTAAGTGTCACTTAACTGACTCTGACAGTGACAGCCAAGCAAAGCAAGTTTAATTTGACAGATAACTAAACTAACCTCAAAGACTGATTTTATTTTTAGTAAAGTACATACTTAAACTTAACTAAAACTAATCTGATTGTTAGTGAATCTGAATACATAGTACAGTAGTTTTATTAAACAGCCAGTTTTATACAAGTTCGTCGCCGGATTTACTGGTAAGTTATGAATCAGTAAATATTGTTATTGACAATTTTATGCTGCTGCTGGCTGGGTCATCATCGCCAGAGTTCGATCGACGCTTCTTTCCTTGATGCTTTCTTTTGAAATTACCTTTCGGTTTTCAATGTTTTGACTTTGACGCTATCTGATCGGATCTGATGGCGACTTCTATACCTAAATGAAGTGAATGTACTAGGTACGATGCAAAAACTCAACCTACATTACTTCGTTTTGGCGTTATTTGTTGCTGCCGGTTGCGGTTCCTTTGTGATGTTGTTCTGTGAACATTTATATTCGTTTCCTACCTTAAACACTAGGAGACGAGTACCTATTTTATACTACACAGTTTTCACATACATGTTTTTAGTCTGGCTTCCTACATGTCCAAGCCATCAGATGACTAACCGAACGCATTTTATATCATTTTAAAAGAAAGTTTTTACGATAATGGTACTAAGGTGTAGAGAAAAACACCACATTCATGAAACCCACAAACATTCATAATTTATTGGTTTAATTGTAGGTGTATCTACCTACATACAATACATTTTTTGTACAATGAATGTTTCACACTAAAGCTTGTGACAAATTGCATAAACGAATGTTAAGACCTTATGGGCCGGTTTCACCATGCTCTGTTAGATTAACAAAGGATTAAAGGGCTGTTAAATATGTCAAAATTTACATGTTTGACAGCTAAGGTAAGATTTAACAGCCTGTTAATCCTTGATTAGTAACTAACAGAGCATGGTGAAACTGGGCCTATAGATCCACTGGGTCTACTATACCCACTTACTTAATTATAATAAGGAATTGCTGCAGTCAAGTGGTTAAATCTCCTGAAATAGTATGAAAAGTGTTACTGTAAAATTCATAAATTATTTTATCTTACTAATGTAAGTTATATTGCTCCTTAGTCTACTTTGTGACTAGATTATTTCTCTTATATGGTAATGATTGTGAGGAAACAGCAGCTTAGTCAGCTCCTTACATTGTTAGGATTCTATAAATGGTGGGCAATACTACTCCATGTAAAATTTGGTTCCAGGCATTATAGTTCTGTAAATAGAGACATGAATAAAAGGTTGCCTCCGATGATGTATCAATTAATAATAAATCATCTACAATAGATTTATTTATTTTTGTTTCTTAGGAAAACAAACAGTACTTATAGTCCATGTGGTAATTAATAAAATAAAGCTATTGCCTATTAAAACATTAAGATGACACATTAACACTTATTTAATTCTGTAATTATTTTTACTTTCATTCTTTGGAAAACAGCTTCACAACTTCCCAGGCGCAGTAGATGTCCTCTCAGACCTCTTAGTACAAGTACCAACTTAAATTCTTTGAGGATGTCTTAGGGGCATAGTCAGAGGTATGTCCAAATATAACATTTTACCACAGGGTACTATAATGATACTACTGCCGACATAAAAAAAAAACTACTAGGCCCTGAGTTGGAATAACTTGACTATAATATGTATTGACACTAAATTCGATTGGTACCACACTGGAGCTTCATTATTATATTATATTGTAACAAGGATCATACAAAAGAATGGTAGGAACCAAGTTGTTGCCTATTATTTGAGGCTTAGTCGCGTGGAACCGGCACAATTCACCTAACCTTAAGAAGTTTCAAAGTGATCCTTGTGATTCAACTGAATAAATACCTTTTGACATTGACTGTTACAATGAATACAGGACTCATTCAAGCATTATCTAGGGCTGCTCTAATTTGGTCCCATGTTAATCATTATACTACCTGCCTGTTTATCATTTCCTCAGTTTTTACCACAGTAATTAAGTACAAAACATGTAGGACAATAAGTGCAGAGTTGAGTTTCTGCTGATTTTCTCATTATTTTTTTTCAAATAGAAATATCTTAAATTCAACACCTCCACAGTTTAAACCTACAATCTTAGGATCGAAAGACAAGTTGCTACAACTAGATCAGTGATCTTTGGAAGATTACATCAGGTTAGTCAGGTTACATACTCTAACTTCACCATAATTTCATATTCATACAGGACATGCCACACCTGATTTCTTGTCCGCTGTGCACGACCACATGCACTTGGGAGGACTTAAGCAAGGCAACAGATAGGGCTATTGAGGTGGCAGCATTTTGGTCTAGAAAAGTTTAAGTGTGTCTTGACATCAGGTTAGTCAGGTTACATACTCTAACTTCACCATAATTTCATATTCATACAGGACATGCCACACCTGATTTCTTGTCCGCTGTGCACGACCACATGCACTTGGGAGGACTTAAGCAAGGCAACAGATAGGGCTATTGAGGTGGCAGCATTTTGGTCTAGAAAAGTTTAAGTGTGTCTTGACACGAAAAGAAGAAGAACCATAATTTCATGAGATGGGTCAAATGAAAGAACTGAAAATTGTGGCCGGCAAATATATTATGATTTCTTTGGATAACATACTGATGTTACTTAAGTAAAGCTGTCGATATATACAGCCTTCACAGCTCAGTTGGTTGTAGCTCTACCTTCTGTGCCATAGTCCGTAGGTTCGATCCCCACTGAGAACAAACATTTGTGTGATGAACATAGATGTTTGTTCTCTGTCTGGGTGTTATAATAATAATAAGTAAGTAATAAGTTATATATAAGTATGTATTTACAAAAAATAAGCATACAAGTATTTAAGTAGTATATCAGCTATCTGGTTCCCATATTTACAAGCTTTGGCTTAGTTTGGGGCGAGATGTTACTGTGTCGAATGTCCACCACATATTTATTTTATTTATTTATTTACCTTTGCATTTGCATTGTATGTATATTCTTATTGCCTGTATAAATTATCTCAATGTTTTTATCCATAAATTATTTATAGTGTTTATTTTATTGCCATTGAATTCGTTTTATATTAGATTTAATTAGTGTAATTGGTAATTAATTTAGGGCCGGTTTCACCATGATCGGTTAGATTAACAAAGGATTAAAGGGCCGTTAAATATGTCAAAATGTACGCGTTTGACAGCTGAGGTTAGATTTAACGGTCTTTTAATCCTTGATTAGTAACTAACAGAGCATGGTGAAACCGGCCCTTACTATTCTAGTTAAATAAAAATAAATAAATAAATACCTACCTAGCAGTAGTTAAGCCATGACAGAAGCCTTCAGACTAGTTCAGACGGCTTACAATCTCCTTCACCAAACTGCAACTAGCTTAAACAAACCCGCTTATTGAAACGAGTAACCGGTGCGTACTTTCAGTTTAACAACTGTTTGACTAAAC
Organism: Chloroclysta siterata; assembly: GCA_932294275.1. Lineage (NCBI taxonomy): Eukaryota > Metazoa > Arthropoda > Insecta > Lepidoptera > Geometridae > Chloroclysta > Chloroclysta siterata. The sequence goes on from OW028598.1 coordinate 11,872,151, forward strand.
TTTGCTAGCTACTAAACCCGAAACACTTAAGTTAATTCCCTTATTTTTTTCAAAGACATTTTGTTCAAAGACTTGTAGCTTTTTGTTACCTATTAACTGTATTTACGATTCGGCCTTAACTAATGGAACAATTAACAATTCATCTGTGATGGTCGCTCGCACTTCAGCATCAGGCTTTAGTCGTAAAACGCACTCGGCCACTTTGTCTCAGATGTCACTTATTGCTCATTCTATTTGCGTTTAAGCATTTTGGATTAGGGAAAATCATGCTGCCATTTACAAGTTAAATAAGTACGGTGCGATAGAGTATTATTTAACTATGGCCACACACACAATATAGGTTACTCTTTTAAATATTGAAATCCAATTCATCAGAGCTTGAAAATTTTAAAACCAATCAGAATGAAAACCACCTTATTTCCAACAATAGGTAGGTACTGTGTTAGTAATAAGGCATTGTTTTCTGTTTATTTTCTACTGTATCTTTAGACAAAATAACGTAAGCATTAATGCTCGGGACATTCGCACATTCGTTTTCGGGTCCCGAATCTCGTGAGAGGTGCTCTATAGGGCGGGCGGGAGGCTAGATGCGCCTGGCGGGCGGCGCATCCGCCCTGCGTCAGTGCTGACAGTCGCTCGCCGCCGAGCGCTCGGCCGGCCGCTGAAAGGATAAAGCATTCGTACCTTCTCTTACGACACATTATTTATTACTCTTGAAAGAAAATTGTTCTAAACGGTGAACAGATTTTTTTGATTCAAAAGAAGCTACAAATTTTTGATGAATAGAAAATGTTATTTTAAATTTTGTCGGGTTTGGCATAAATATTCTTAAATGACAATCATCTCATTAGGTAATTATGTTCAAAAGTTGCTGTGCACGACCGAACAAAAAACTGGTTAAAAGTAAATCAAAACCTGAAAAAATGGATTCATTATCAGAATCCGACGCAGCTCACACTAAAGAGAAGTTAGTAGAATTGAATACGAAAATGGAAACAGAAAACGCAGATGAACTAGCGCAGGAAGAACCTCTATCCGACGTGAAGACCGATACTTTCAAGGATGATAAATCACTCAATGAACTATCTGAACAACCAATAACTGACGAAATTTCAGAGCAACAAATGACAGACGATAATTCTGATAGGCAAATGATAATTGAGGAAACCTCTGAATCAGCGCCAAATAGTGACCAAAAAAGTCAGTCTGTCAACTCTCCAAGTGACAATGAAGAGGATGATCTGGTGTTTGCTAAACGAGAAATAACGAAGAAAAGGTATTCCATAGATTATAAGAGTCGTCGCTTAGATTTCAAACGATTTTCTATGGATTGCCGCCGAGACACGGTAACTCTTGAAGAACTAGCTCGACTCGAGCAAGAATTGGCCAAAACCACTTTTGCAGTTCGTCCCATAACGCGACGCAAAAGCACCGGAATTTTAAAGTCTACCACTAGCAGCAGTAATAGTGTAGTAGAGCAACGTGTGACTCCCAAACAGCCTTCGGAGTCTGAGGAAGATGATGAAGTGTTTGAGGAAGCTACAAAAGAAAAGGATTCAGATGGGCCGAAAGAGCCGCCAGCAACCCCAGTGGGGCGTGATGAGCTGGCAATGCGAAGACACCGGTTCTTTTCTGATTTAGTCTGCGCCGCACGCGCTGCTGTCGAGCATCGGGTCCGGTTTGACCCGCTTGGTCCTCTCGTTGCTGATAATGGTGAGTTAATGTACCTGATTGTCCCTTTCAAATGCTAATTGGCTAATAAATTTGATACCTTTTTTTCTCTTTCACAAATGGTTAACAATGAACTACAAACGGGAATTTATAGATTAGAACGGAATAAATTATATTTTTATAGCAGTCCATAACAACAAACAATATTTAGCCACAACGGGAACTGAAAAATAATTATATTACCTGGATTGCAATTAGGAATAATACGGCCTTGTCCTACGTGGTAACTTTATCATGCACAACACGTTCTTGACATCCTTGGTCTTCTCTCGTTAACTTGTAGTATATATTCTAAGCTGCAAAAATCGATGCCGTTGGCGTTAGCCCAAGGCAGGGCGGAAAAGTAGTTTGTCTTTCTAAACTTCCCGCTTTTAGGCCATCTACATAAATTTACGTTAAAATATTTGAAACATTTCAAATTGTTGTAAAGTGATTGTAATGTATTTATTTTACAATTAAGAAGAACATTAATTAAAAGATTACGTTTTACTTTTGCAACAATTCCGATTTTTGTAATGAAGATCGATTTTGTTTTACGAATAATTTGTCCAGGTAACAGTTTCATAGTTCATACGTAAAAAAAACATAATAGATTAACCTGGTTAACATTGACTTGTAGTTTTACGTCAGCTTTGTTAGAAATATAAAATAACCTTTTAGGTAATACGGCTCGCGCAAAATTATTGTACGAACTAATTCATGTCTGCTATTTAGTTCCCGAGGGAACCTAATGTTTCGTAAAGTTCGTTGGTAAATTATTGCTGATCCAATGTTAACTTACTAACGAATAGCTATATTAGTCGAGGTAATAAGGCTTCGCTTAACTGCATGATTCATGCATTACCTTAGGTTATTGATTGACCATGATGATAGATGACTCACATGATATCCAATATTAATCAGCGGTATTTTAAAATTAAAGTTAAATTACCTGTTTTAATAACCTATTGATTCTTTTTTTCGGCAAAAGCGTGATGTTGGGCAGGTGCTGCTACTTCAGAAACCCTAAAGAATATTTTGCTTACTCTCTGGCTAAGCATCAAACGTAAAGGGGAAACATGACTTACCTTACCGTCTACGTGATATTGTAAATTGAAATTCTCATATCCCTTAAATATGAATGGAAATTCAATATTCCCGAGCGCGGTACCATAATGAGGTTCTGCGAGTTCTACAGCATGAATGCACCGGCTGATTGACTTTAGCATGGCTATGTTTTTGTAATACGTGTTGTTTGTTACACACTGGCCGTACACAGTTTTGTATCTGAGTTGACCGACGTCATCGCATAATGAGTCATTTCTCGGGCGAGGCGATGAGATAGTGCTAGCTACTAGATGTTCTAGAGAACGTTCGGCCGCCACTCGTTGGTGAATCACAATCGTACTTCCGTTTGAGCCGGTCGAGTCTGGCAGTCGTCGCACGCGCACACGGACTGGCATCTTGTTTTGTGACCAACAGTGCTATCAGTGCATGAAAACAACGGTTTACTGTGCTTAAAGTGCTAGGCAACAGTGTGAGATTAACATAAACTTGGTATTATTTGCAAACGCTCTGGTAAGCTTTCTTGAGACCTCTAACTTACGTATTTATTAGTTTACTTTTAATTAAAACTGTTGTTAATAGGTTTATTTGTTAAAATGGTTGAAGCAGGATAAATCAATATTTTTGTAGCACACTTCAACATTGTGTTCAAAATTCACACATTGTACTAACAAGCCGGACGCTTGTCATGCCAAGCAATCGAAAGCAATACTTTGGATATTATGAATACATACGTAAATAATAATATCCGTAGGTATATTATTACCCCTATGCATGCTTATTCAAAAAAGCTCTTTGCTATTCATACCTATTTATGACATCGCTCTTCCAAGAGCCGGCTGTGTTGTGAATTTCGTTATTGATTTTCTGCCTATTCGAATGAAATAAGACCATTAACTTATTTCAAAGTTCGTACATTCTCAGAACGAATTTATTTCTGGAAGGAGATTTGATACCATTGCAACCGATATTCGTGATAAAACGATATCAGTGAAAGTTTTGGCGAAAATGTTGACCGGCACAATCTTATCACTCACTGACTATCGAATTATGATAATTAGTTTAAAACTCGTACTTTTGTAGCCGATTCTGGTTATACGAACCTGCCAATTTACATACTTAACGTAGATGAACAACATATATGATTAATAACTAGTTTCGTGATTCTTTATGAAACATCTAGGTAGCACATTTCGTAAACGTACATACTTAAATTTACATCGTTTGAGATGAGAAATTAATATAAAACACTTGGAGGATCATCAATAAATGTATTTTCCTAATCTGCATGATACGAACGTGCATTAATTAGGAATATCATGATTAATAGCAGAATTACTTATATTAACATGCCACATATCGCTACTGGATTTCTTGGTCGCAACTCTAGAGGCAAATCATTAGCAAGTCGTTAACCTCTTATTAATAAATATGTTGTGTAGTATCTCTCCTATAAAACAACATCGTACAATCATAATTACATAAATTATCAGGAATTTCTAGCTAGCTATAGAATAGAAGAGCCTGTGTGTGTGGTTTATTGTACAAATTCATGCAAAATAAACATAGTTGCTTGGATTCAAATACTGACTAATCTGACCAGCTGGCACCACTCCCAAGCGGTATGTAAATATAGCACACAATATTGCTGGAAAGCAATTTCTGACATCAGCTCTCGTAACGGTACGCTCAGTGACCTCTCTTGTAGTAAGTATTTTCATGAATGCTCTTGTCAAGAGTTCTGGGTCACATATAATTTGTACACATCTGCTGTACCAGCTAAATAATTTGGAGAGTTCCGACGTGACTGAGAGGAAAACGCTCATTATGAATGAATATGAGTGAAACTAGTAGTTCAGTGTACGGCCACAGATGTGGAGCATGTTGAGAGGTGCTTCTCCTCTCCTTCGCCTTGGAGCCAAGAGTACTTTAGGATACTCTACAATGTAATTCAGCTACCTTGCCACTTTCCTTCGCTTCCGTTATTTGTAAACTAGAAAATAGCAATTTTTTTGTGAGTGACTGTAATTGATGTGGTTTGTGTTGGAATAAGCAGATGACCCACCTGATGATGAGCGGTTTATATATTGATATAGGCAAGGGATCTATATAAAATTGCATTATGAATGTCATTGTATATCACAGAGAACGTCGTTCTTGTATCAATATGACTTGTAGGTCCGTTATAATAAAGTTAAAAGATGCATGCAGACATATTGACAGCCTTCACAGCTCAGTTGGTAGTAGCTCTGCCTTCTGCGCCGTAGGCCGTGGGTTCGATTCCCACCGAGAACAAACATTTGTCTGATGAACATAGATGTTTGTTCTCTGTCTGGGTGTTATATAATATTATAAGTATGTATTTACAAAAAAAAAAAGGTATATAAGTAGTATAAGCTATCTGGTTCCCATATCACAAGCTTTGGCTTAGTTTGGGGCGAGGTTTGGCTGTGTGGAATGTCCACCAATATTTATTTATTTATATGGGATCAGTTCGGGCATTTCTAAAAAATCGGTTAGAATTTTAGTGCATAAGAAGTTAAGACCAGAAAGTTTAACTTTATGTTACTCTTTTCAGTGTTCATGAAGTTTAATTGTCTGTATAACTTTTATAAGTCTTAAAATATTAATGAACTGTTTGTAAAACACTAGTAGGTACACTTGCTCCCACCTTGACAGCCTTCACAGTTCAGTTGGTAGTACTCTGCCTTCTGCGCCGTAGGCCGTGGGTTCGATCCCCACCGAGAACAAATAAAAAAATATATAAAAAAAGACTAAGCCCCCAACATACGGATTAACTAAGTAAAAATAAAATGTATATGAATAAAATGAAAGTCAATGTCCAAAGGTGTATTTATTCAGTAAAATCACACGGATCACTTTGAAACGTCTTAAAACTAGGTGCTAGACTTTAGGTGCCAGTTCCACGCGCCCAAAGCCTGGTAGAAAAGGCAAGAAACTTGAACTATTGAGAATTAACAATATCTATAGAACGAAATAACATAAAACATGGGTTGGTTCTGGTCAGATACGCGACCATATGTGCGAGTTGCGCGACATATGGTTTTGAACGTAAGCTTTGCTTTGTAACCGCCCTGTATATGGAAATGATTACAAAAAGAGTACCTACTGTTGGGGTCTCTTTTTGTTTTATAATTTATCTTACGAATTAATGTTTATCTGTTACCTTGAAGAGGTAAATATTTTAACGAAACACCATTTTTCGGCGCAGTCTCATTCCTTTGCCGGTAATTAGTGTAGTCAAAAGACTGAAATTTTATCTTGTCTTTATACTTCAGATAGCGCTTTTGATTAAGTTTTCTTCTTTGCTAAAGCCCAGTTGCCGTTGTTTAAAAAAGGGATCAGATAAATCCAAGACATGATATTAATTATATACAAGCAACTAATCTAATTATATTTGTTTGCGCCATAACTTTAAATACACAATTTTAAATTAAAAACGTCTACGGACGTTTTAAATTATTGTATTGTATTTATTGTACCAAGACATGATCATAATTATACTCAAGCAACTATTTATATATACATACTAGTGGCTTCCCGCGGCTTCGCACGCGTTGAAGTGGTGAGCCGTGATTGAGCCACAAACATCCAAACATCGTAACTTTCGCATTGATTTGTATATTATTAGGGTAGGATTTAAAATACGTACTATTATTAGGGTAGGATTTTAAATACCTACGTAGGTATAAGGGATACCTATAGGCGTACATTACCTATATTAGGTAGGTATGTATAGGTACTGAGTTTAGCACAAACATGACAAATACAACAAAGACAACCTTACACGGAAAATAATGACCTTATTTGTTCCTAGTTTCTACACCAAAAACAAACGAAACGAAACAGCTTCACGACTTTGATGGGGATCAAAGTCGTGAAGCTGTTTCGTTTCGTTTGCAGGCACGGTAGATACCCTCAGATCTCTTTGTACCAACTCAAGATTCCCGTTTTTAGAATGTCCTTTACAAACATTGACACCTCGTTGAATCCTTTTTACTCGTTCGCAACGAAGGAGGGTAACGTTTTAGGGGTTGTTTTCGAAAATCAAACTGTTGTGGCGGCTAGCCACACACAGGTACTTGCAATCGTGCTGACGCGAAGGTTTTGTATGTAGCGTCGCCAGTCGTCTCTCCCCGCTCATTAGGTTCAGACATGTAATACCTACTTTAAAGTGCAAATATAAATTAGTACATATGTGGAAACGGACGTTTATCATTTTACATGCTCCTCTGAAGCTACGTGAAATAAACTATGGAATACGCATCATCTCATTATCCCCTATACTGTTTTTTGTTATTTATCCACCAAACACATTTTCTTTTAGTTTGAAGTTAATTACACTACGCGTTAAAAATCTCCCGTACAAACCTTAAACTTTCGCAGTCTTTTGCACCCTTTGCAGGGGTAGTTTTAAAATATTGAAAACGTAATTTTAAATTATTTATTGTGGAGTATATTTACTTCAAGTTTGAAACCAGTCGGACTATGCGTTAAAAATCTCTGTATCTTTTACAGTCATTTGCACCCTTTGCAGGGGTAATTATCAAAAGTTAAAAGCGTCATCCTTAATTATTTATTTCTTAGTATATTAACCTCAAGTTTTAAGTCAATCGCACCACGCGTTAAAAAACTCCCATACAAACTTTGCCCTTTGCACACTTATTAAGGGTAGTTTTAAAAATCTAAAAATGCCTTTCCTATTTTTTTAGCTTTGGAGTACATCTACTTCAAGTTTCAAGGTTGTAGGTTCAAGGAATACTGTTTTTCAAACAAACATTTTTATCTGTTTTTACACCCTTAGGGGTTGAATTTCCAAAAATCCCTTTTTAGTACACCTCTACGCCATAAGACCTATGTACTCTTCAAATTTCAAGTCTCTAGGACCAGCGGTCAAAAAATTCCCATACAAACTTTTACATCCCTTAGCACACTTATTAAGGGTAGTTTTCAAAAACTAAAAATGCCTTTCCTATTTTTTTGCCTTGAAGTATGTGCACTCCAAGTTTCAAGTTTGTAGGTTCAAGGAATACTATTTCATACAAAAATTTTCATCCCTTTTTACACCCTTAGGGGTTGAATTTCCAAAAATCCTTTCTTAGTACACCTCTACGCCATAAGACCTATGTACTCCTCAAATTTCAAGTCTCTAGGACCAGCCGTTTAGGCTGTGCGTTGTCTATATGTCAGTCAGTCAGTCAGTCAGTCAGTCAGTCAGTCAGTCAGTCAGGACTTTGATTCTTATAGTATTAGAGATATATATTATTTTTACTACTTATAAATTACGTCTTCGGACTTGTTGAATTATTGTATGTCGTTTAGTAGTGATCGTCGGGATAGTGGTCCAAAGCAGAGTATTTAGTTGCCAATTTTCTATCTCTACGGAGTGCTATAGAGTAATTTGTTAAACTGTCCATTTGTGTCTGGTATATCTTATTAAACCATGTTCGATTTATTCCATTTAAGAATTCGTTTGGAAATACATAGTCTTTGTTTGTTGACGAACTACCACTAGTAGTTCGCCCCGAACTGAGATCTCGTGATGCGACCCGACGAACGCATCGAAACTTTGAGTAGGTAGTAGTCAGAGGCAAGTCCAAACATTATCTTTGGATTTTTTTCTGACTACCGCTTGCTAACATGGTATGGTTACCAAGTTTCAACTCTCTTGGCCATGTATTGAAGAGTTCCGTTGAACAGACCTTGACTCCATCATCAGACCAGGTCGCTATCACCATTTTTTGAGAACTGAGTACCTTCTTAATTTATTTCAAGAAAAAAAAATAAGAAAAAGCAAAGGAACTGGCCGACCAGTAGAAAAACCTTGATGTCAACGAAATTCCTAGAGATGGGAGCTCTTGGATCGTTGGTTATCTTAATTTAACTTTTTTATTGTATCTCAAAAACCGAGCATCCCAGAAAAAAAGTAAAAATTGTTTTGGAATGTCCAAACAAAGCCCTTTCATATGACATGTAACTTGATTTTATTATGTAACTTTTTTTATTTTTGGCCCCTTAAAAAACCCCATATCTTAATAACCAACCCTTCATCCGATTTTACTCATATACTTACTAGTAAATTTCTCAAGTACAAGCTATCGGCTTATCAAATTTCATGCAAATCGGATCAACGGTTCGAAAGTTATGGCCAGACAAACATACATACATACATACAAACATAAAATGCCAAATCGCCCAAGTTAAAACTAAGATCTTCGTTCGCTTCGCTCACTCGATCATAATTATCTGGTATTTCGTCATATAATTCAATAACTTGTGGTTACTCGCTGCGGTGTTGTGGCTGAACAGGGTTACTGTTGTTTCACTTTTTGTATAATTATAATGCACGTAGCAACCGGTGCTTTTCTGAGATATATAATCATAAACACCGTTACCTGATGGAAAGATAGTCTCCCTCCACTCAAGGTATGTAACAAAAAAGAGCGAGAGGATTCTCGCCGTGAGAGTTCCGCGCAATTTGAATAACATAACATCAGATCAAGCTACACAAATCCAAGAAAAATGACTACAAGGACATAAAAGCGAGCAGTGTATAGCCTGATGCATATCGGTGTGTGTACGGTACGGTATATAGGTACTATGTGGTTCGATTTTCAGTAACATTTGCCTAAAACTTCACTATTCCATTGTTCCAGAGAAAAAGGGTCTTGCATACAGGCGGACAATAAACTTAGAGGTATTATATAAACTTTATACCTCAAAAGAATCCATTATACTATAAAGGATGGAACCCTAAAAAACAAACATGCTCAGAAACTCACGCAACAAATTTCATATGGGACTTGACTAAACTGCTACATATTTATATTCAGAAGGTTTTATTGTTTTTTCTGGCTACATTAATACCCACTTTGAAAAACGCAATATCGGCCACAGCAAAAATAGCTAGTAATAAATATAAAAAAAAAAGAACAACATACAAACCGGCTATATCTAAAAAAATAACAAGTAACGAACTTTATCAACAGAAAAAAAACAGGTACATATTTATTTATAATGCTTTAACATAATGCTTTAAATAGGATCGAGCTATTGTTATGAAAGATAAACTGAAATACAGATAAATGAATGAACTCGGTGTTTCCAGTAGTGTGCTATTTTCCAGCTCAGACAGAATCTTATTATAACTTTAGGTATTTATGAATATATTTGTGTCTTTTACGAGCGCAGATAAAAAAAGTTTCTGAATAAAATTACCACACAGACAACATATAACTTTGGGTTGATTTTGCGTAGAATTTTCCAAATTACGCTTGTTATTATTTTATGTGTAAGTATTTGCCGTCTTTATTCTATACTAACTCCAATCATCTTATCATTCGCATTAGTAGCATATGACAAGTCTTTTATTTCTTTGTCTTTTTTTTAATTAGTATTATTCTTCACTACATAGTATAAAACAAATTCGCTTTCTCTGTCCCTATATCCCTATGTATGCTTAAATCTTTAAAACTACGCAACGGATTTTGATGCGTTTTTTTTATAGAAAGAGTGATTCAAGAGGAAGGTTTATATGCATAATATAAATAAAACAAGCATAACCTCTTAGGGATAACCCCCAATAACCGTGCGAAGCCGGGGCGGGTCGCTAGTATATTCATCATCATCATCATCAGCCTAAAGAAGTCCACTGCTGGACATAGGCCTCCCCTATACATTTCCAGGAAGAACGATTCCGAGCCCTCTCCATCCACCGACTTCCCGCAATCCTGACAATGTCGTCAGTCCATCGGGTAGGAGGACGTCCCACGCTTCGTTTTCCTGTTCGTGGTCGCCATTCGAGAACCTTTATTCCCCAACGGTTATCAGACCTTCGAGCTATATGCCCGCTAGCTATTCGAGCTAGCTATTCGCCAGCCCATTGCCACTTCAACTTGCTGATTCAGCGAGCTATGTCGGCTACCTTGGTTCTCCTACGGATTTCCTCATTTCTGATTCTATCCCATAGTGAAACTTCCAGCATAGCTCTCTCCATAGCCCGTTGATCGCTAGTATATTATAAGTATGTATTTACAAAAAAAAAGATATATATGTATCAGCTATCTGGTTCCCACATTACAAGCTTTGTCGCTTAAATATTAGTTTGGGGCTTTAAAAAAAAAAACTTCCGACGCTCCCATTCTACATACGCGCCGAACGTTTTATCGCGGCTGAAATTTTAACTGGAACGCTTTTGGTAAACAATATTTTACCTACGTAACTATTCTAACATTGTGTTTCTGACCTTCATGGCTGATAAACCTGCATAAATATAGCGCATTTGATGGGTTAATCTAAGAATATACAAAGTGGAGAGCGAAATATATAGAATCTTTTATTGTCGGGGAAATGGGCGCTATTTCGATTTGTTTTGATTTTCTGCATGCATGTGCAAGTATTGTTAAAATTAATTTACTGCACCTTACCTGCTTATTTTTTTTCTTTATTGTCTCAAGTAGCTGTTAAATGCTATCAAGTTTAAGTTTCCTCCAAACTTTCGTTACTCCTATTCGTAATTTAAACTTTGTCTCATTCTATAAACTGACAATCTCAACTAAGAACAAAGAATCTATCTTGGAATTTGTTAGTAGCTAAAATTTTTATTTTCCTTAATGGTGTTATTGCCTAACAAACTATTAACTATTTGAACTGTCTTACAATAATTTTCATCACAAGTCTTTTAAGGTATTTATCAGTGCACTAGAGCATAGTTGACCTCGATATATCCTTAAATGACTGCAGTCAGTATAGCAGCAGCCAACGGGATCTCGCGGATTGGCATACATGGCAATGACTAGTTTTTGTTGCATAAGGCTTGTAAGTGAGCCATTCGGTTAGGTTAAAATATCAATTTGAGTGAAAGAGACATACATTACAGATACAAACAAAATTCACTATTCGTTAACAAATAAAATTTAGGCTAGCATAAAGAACAAATTTCAGAAAATTTTCAAAGATAAAACCTAGCATTGGCAGTCGGGTTGGAAGAGGTTAACTGAACCGCCATTATGTTGCAAATGAACGCTCCCATACCGTTTGACACATGGTCTGCCGAACACGCTGTATGTTTAATTTGAAATTGCACGCGTCGAGTTATTAGTTCTGGCATTACGAGGCATCTTATGAGGGTCTATTTATCACGGCTTCTCATAAAAACCTACAAATTCGATATCATTGAAATTATTAATCTGATTCTAAGGAAACTTTATACGGATGAGCAAGATTTAATTTATTTTTTTATTTTAAGATATGTATTTAAGTATATAATAGACAACTCATGTTCGATTTTTTTTATAAAAAAAATAAAAAAAATTAAGAGTAGGTACACATATGTATATTGATATTAATTACTATTTTGTATTAATAATTTGTTTATCATATATCATATGCGCACAAAGTTTTCGCTGGATATGGTTACTTTGTCTATTCATTTTTATTAATGCGTCATTGTTCCATGGTCTATTTCATTTGCCTATTAATTTAGTACGGTCTAGTTCTTCGATAAGGAGACCTATCGATTTGACCCTACTTAAGGCCACGTTTGCTTGGCAGCAGCAAAGAGGTTTGAGTCTACCGTTGAGTTCCCTCGTTAGAAGCCAACCTTGAGTGCGGTAGCCATTTGGTGTGTAATTTCATGGTGGACACACATTTTGTAAAATCACACTTGAAATTAGGGGACGGGGTAGAGAGGAACTATATACCTAGGCGTATTACTATTGAGACGTAATGCAGTGTGGGTAATTTTATAAACACATGTTGTGCATTTTAGGTATACAAATAGTATGCCTTAGTCATAATGAAGTTTAGGTAATAAGCAAAGCAGACATAATGCATTTCAGGCATTTCGCTACTTAGACCTTAAGCAATTTAGGTAATTTAATAATCAGACACTAAGCGTTTTAGTAACGCTATTTTATGCTACTTTGATGTTTTGCGCTTTATATGAGGGGAAATTTGGTGTGTAATCTGTGTGATTTACTCGATTGAGAGCTCTCCTGAGTATATTTTATGATGACTTCAAGAATTTTATAGAGGGCAGCTATGTTGAGTGTTTCTCTCATTGATTAGGTAAAAAGTAAGATAAAAAGACAAATCCGGTTAACCGACATAGCCCTTGTGGTTGCAAAGAAGAAGTAGAAATGGGCAGGTCATATATGTGGTAGATTAGACGAAAGGTGGGGCAGAAAGATCCTGGAGTGGAGACCAAGGACTGGCCACGTGCGGGCAGACTACATATTTGATGGACAGGTGACTTGGTCGAAGTTGCGTGAAGGAGCTGGATGCGGACGGCGCAAGACCGAAAAGAGTGGCGTGCATTAAAAAAGACCTTTACTCAGCATTGGGTGGAAATACGTTAAAGAAGAAAAAGATAAAGAACTGTATTGCATACTTGAATTTCGAGAAAAGTAAAACCTAAGCGGATGATATTTTGCTTTTGCTGTGGTACACAGGTTTTAGATAATTTAGCCTACTAATTAGCGCCTGCTTGACGCCTATCCTCAGCTAGATACAAAGATTTTCAAGGATACAAGCATCCAGGCTAACGGTCAGCATACAGTTGCGTGGCTACTGTTTATTTACGAACTAATTCCTATTATGGGACTTGTTCGGATACATTTATGGACCATAAAACTCCTGTAGTAAAAAACCCAATAGCGTAGTGATTTGAGCCTCCGTAGAGCTGTAAAGTGACCAAGGTTTTAGTGATCTTTACTCTTTTCCGAATAAAATAACTACAACCTCATATAAATTAAGGTATAAGTTTAAGTATAAAAATACAACTAAGAGTTTTGCACGATTCTTGTTACTTAATTGATCGTCCAACCTTTTTCTTAACTTGATTTTCTTTTCTTGTGGTTGACGGAAATTGAAACCTAAACTTGTGTTCGAGTAACCTGATCTCTCGAAATAATTCTCGTTCAACCTACTTCTGGTTATTGTTCCAATTTCCGTCCATTGATGGCGCTAGAATAAAGCGTATGCCGACTCTGTAGAAATTCGAATTCCCTTGATTCGTTTTCCTTATCTCACAGTCGTCTTTATCTGCTGTCAAAGTGTGATTAGAGAGTTAACTTACAAATTACTCATACTGTGCTATATGCCATTATCGTTTCTTGCTTGTGACACAGTTGATAGTGATCGATCGTGGTGGTCATACGAGTACTATTGGACCAGCGACTTCATTTAGATTCAGTTTTCTGGGAAAATGGCTGAAAATAGTGCACCTAGAAACATGCGGAACTTAATCGAAATGTTCGAAACGGGAACAAACAACGCAGAGGAAGAGGATGTGGAGGAAATTGTTAATATAACACGCGAAGCTTACAATATCGCTATGGGTATGAGACATGAATATAACATTGAAACTATAAACAAATTAATTTAAGTATTGTTTGCTCGGTTATAAATAACCAATATTCTATTGGCCACATTGTTCGTTAGCTCGGTTTATTGTCAAAATCCCCACTAGGAATTATGACAATCTTAAAAAAAAATGGCCTTTTCCCCACTAACATCTTTAATCCTGGTTGGTGGTGATTATGACATTAATTTAGGTTTGTTTTATATTATCACTCCACACTCTGCACCTTCTAAATAAAAAGAATAAACCTCTAACAGATAATGTGCCATTCACATATAATCATGCGATATGCTTACGTTTCCAGTGATCTTAAGCAAGATTACATAGAATATGACATTATTTTTCGAGATAAACTAAACTTGGTTGAAAACCTTCTCAATAAAGGTGCTCATGAACTTTTGTTGAAATCATGGCTAGAATATAAAGTTTTAATGAGTTTCACGTTACAAATAAACTTCTGTACTTGTCTACACATCGTTTACATGTGAAGCCAAGATCAATAATCTACATTTATTAATTAGATTTATTAATTAGGTAATTATTATAATTTAAGCATTTGTTTCTTGCATGTTATTGTGCCCCTATACCATACCAAGTCATTATATTAGCAATTTTTATGCATAAATTTAATAAGAGTAACTATAGTATAAATACTATTTAAATTAGTAGTTCGCCCCGAACTGAGATCTCGTGATGCGACCCGACGACCGCATCAAAACTTTGAGCAGGTAGTAGTCAGAGGCAAGTCCAAACATTATCTTTCGACTTTTTTCTGACTACCGCCTACTAACTTAGTATGGTAACCAAGTTTCAACTCTATTGGCCTATTTATTGAAGAGTTCCGTTGAACAGACCTTGGCTCCATCATCAGACCTGGTCGTCGTCACCATTTTATGAGAACTGAGTACCTCCTTAATTTATTGCAAGAAAAAAAAATAAGAAAAAGCAAAGGAACTGGCCGACCAGTAGAAAAACCTTGATGTCAACGAAACTCTTAGAGATGGGAGCTCTTGGATCGCTGGTTATCTTATTTTTTTTTTTTTTGTTTTAACTGAAAAACCGAGCGTCTCAAAAAAGAAGTAAAAATTGTTTTGGAATGTCTAAACAAAGCCCTTTCATATGACATGTAACTTGATTTTTTTATGTAACTTTTTTTATTTTTGCCCCCTTAAAAAACCCCATATCTCAATAACCCTTTATCCAATTTTACTCATATACTTACCAGTAAATTTCTCAAACAAGTTATCGACATATCAAATTTCATGCAGATCGGATCAACGGTTCTAAAGTTATCGCCAGACAAACATACAAACATACATACATACATACATACATACATACAAATAGCCCAAGTTGAAACTAAGATCTTCGTTCGCTTCGCTCACTCGATCAACTATAGTATAAATACTATTTATATACAATGCCAGTGGGTAGGCTCTGTTTGAAGTTTGCGATTTCGCGGCCGCAAGCCTCCCACGCCATGCAAAGTCAAAGACGATTATTAAAATTACTCGGTAGTAACTTGGAACGCTCCTGGTAGCGTTTATGAATTCCTTTGTTCTAAGTGAAAACTTTCTGTCGGCTCTTTGATATATACTGGAATAGTTTACAACAAAATTCACATTTAGATTTTCTAGACAGTATTTCATTCTTGTAAATATTTGTTATGGAATCTGTTTTGTCTAATAAAAATTGTTCAAAAGAAATAAATAATGCTTGATTTTGGTATTGTTTTTTTTAAAAGAATGTTATATATGTTTTATTACTGCAAAGTCTTACTAAAAACATCCTTACCGCTTTTATTAGAGTAATTTATTCTTATGGTAAGAGAAATTACAGCCTTTAGTCAAGGTGGGGCTGTGCGCTTAGGTAGGCGCTGAACCGGAATTCGATTTATTTATGATGCATTACTACGATCAATTTAGTTACCTACTACAGTGAATGCTGAATGATGGACCATTTAGCAGAGCTCTCTCATTACACGCATCACAATTGCAGGCCTTTGTGGTTGCGGTAAAACTTACATTGCGCCATAAATTAGGGCTTATGCTTGTTTTACTACCGTTATAGATAAATTCATTATAGTGTGTAAGACTAGACGCCCTGTATCAAGACGTTTAGCGTTCTTTATTCGAATGAGTTCACTATGCGCTCGTGAAATTCATAAAGGAAACTGTTTTTTGAGCTATATATACGTTTTAGTATTCCTAACCAGTTCGGGAAATAACTAAACACTTATGATCTGACTCCGGTAGTATATTTGCGTCCAGATGAACATATATGTTTGGAGAACGTGAATAATGATAACCTCTTCTTGAATAACAAATGGGGCTGACTGAAGTAGATATGGTCTCATTGAATTCTCAGTTTTATAAAGCGACAATGGTGGCAATCGGTTAATTTGAACTGTAAATAGATTTAGAACTTCTATATTTCAAACAATTTTAGTTAGTTCGATGTTACAACATAATTGCCAACAATGGCTATCGAATTAAAACAGCGCTACGTACATTACTGCTTTTCAATTTTCTAGAAAATATTGATCGCAAAGTTAACCTAAAACTAAAGAGGTTTTTTTTTTTTATAGAATCAACCATTATTCAGATACTTTTTAGTACAACACTAACTTTTACTCGTCCGTAATGGAGCCGTTAACTCGGGTTTCTGCGTCAGTGCACAAACAAGAGGGATAATGTTTCCCAAAATTAAAGTGGCAGCGGGTGCGAGTGTGTGATTTGTATTCCCTCGGGCATTCTAACGTCGTCACCAATTTTGATTGATGAGACAACCGCGAAATTGGTTACCTAGCCTTTATCTTTTATTTTCAGCCATTTCGCGAGCTATATATTTGTATAAGCTGCTCTGTCTGATAAGTGGTAACATTTTTTTAATTTGTCATAAAGGTACTGAAGCTGGGTCAGCAGCTGTGGCTATCAGTCCAGCTTCGGAGCTTGAGTCCCTGATCGAGCGCTTGGAGCGAGTTACGTCGCGCCTGGAGCGGCTGCCCGTGCTGCGCCGCACCCCCCCGTGCTCCCCCGCGCCTTCCCCCGCGTCCGCGCCCTCGCCGACCCCACTAGACCTAGTGGATACTGACGACATGAGCGTCAACGGTTATCAGGACCTTGTGCAGGTAAGAGCTGAACGCACGTGGTAAATGAATGAAATGAGTTCTGGAGTATAGGCCACGTTAAGGCAAACATAGCGTAAGCTACCTTTCAACAGTCAGAGCGTTGATGCAGATGCAGGCAGCCTCTGAATGAGGAGAGCCGATGACAGTAAACTGCAATAGCATAACGATGATGATGGGTAACTATTCCTTGCAAGGTGATGGGCCGAATCGTGATTTCAACGAATACGAATGTTCGGTAAACATGCCGAACATGCCGAATACCGAACATAAAACGAATATTCAGCCCATCCCTAGTAGGTATATAATAAGGTAAATTCACGCATTTAGCAGCTGCCTGTGATTCGTCGTTCGCCCAATTTGTAAATGCTCTCTCAGTTCGCGTACCAAGTAATAGGAAGTAGAACAGTGAGGTCATTAATTTATCAACGTGATCGAATTTCGGGTCTAGAATAACTAGAACCTTTAAATCTGCCATTGTGTGTTTGGACTTTTTTAATGCAGTTTGAGTTTTATATCAAGGTTAACCAGATCAAGGCCGCAAGCAAATATAATGCAATGTAGGTTAGGGAAAATTTACTTGGCTTACCTACACTATAAATAGAAAATAACCAACATATATGTACAATTATAGCTTCGTAAACATACCTTGAGAAGAAAACAAACGGAATACGGGCACTTATATAAAAGAGGATTATCTTTGGATTTATCCCCTCAACGCTGATAATGACAACGAGGAAAACTGTCATGTCTGGATAAATCTTTTTATAAGAACCTGCTTTATTAATTCATATGGAGGTACGATAAACAGATATGTCATATTTTATTTTTATCGCTGGATGGCGGATAGTCCGAAAATGCCTTTTAATTGTAGATGCAATCAAAAGTCATAGTAACAGAATCTTAAAGTTTACATACATCCACTGCAATTTAAAGTCGGGAGAACTCTCCAAACCGCCATCATCATTTTCTTGGCACTAAAGCGTTTTATTGAAATGGTTGCCATTATTCTTTGAAATGGTTTCCTTTTTTTGAGCCCTACGCATCCGCTCAAGTATGTAGGTACGTGATGAGCGTTTGAGATTTCTTAGCTTTCTTCCACAAGTTTTATCCTTCCGAAAATATCTTAAAAGTCTCTTTTTTTATTTTCTTCTAACAAAATAAAACCTGATTTTATTGTATTCTCGTGTAAAAGTTTTTGCGAAAGAAGACACCTGACGATAAATAAACGACGATAATTAATGGAGAAGCGCCGACGTGCTTGTCTCCAGAAACGGTCAGGAAGTGTTCCGTCGTCGCCCAATTTACTACAGTTCCGCCGGACGACGGTCATCTATCACACAGCCTGTAGGAAAAATCTTGCTCACTCCCTACCTTATAATGTAGGCTCTAATCATGTTTACTTCAAATTCTTAACGTAGAAAATTCGGCAACTAGAACTGTTTATTTTACAATTACCCTTTATCTACCGAACTCATACATAAACATTTAATAGTACAGTTTTGTCTCACGTGTCGTTTCATAGCTGAATCTTGGTAAAGATATCAAGTTAGTAAGGAGTAATCAGGCCGCTGTTCGAGGCGAACCGCTAGTATAAAATTCTGTCAAACAAAGGTAAAGGGTAAATTCTTAAAGTGTACAATATTGAATTATGTGATTCTGTTTGAGCTGTGCCTGTGACGTTGGTTGATCAAACAACCCTCTGTTATTAGCACTGATTGGAGATTGTTACGCTAAGTGCATTCATATTCTATCTGTGCCTGATCAAAGAGTTTTCTTTCAAAATAGAAGCTTATATCACAAATCATTTTACGTATGCTGTCGTGCATTCAAGTGTATTTACCGAGCAACACGATGCGACAGTTCAAATATTTAATGTCAGTTGCACACGACTCGACTCTATAGCAAAAAATGTATGCTTGTGGAAAACTACCGTGAATGTTGTAAATACAAGTAACACAATATAAAAGCTTTCAAAGAGCTTTTACAACATCTTATCTTGTAGAAAGGAACGCTGCATTCCTTTGACGTTCTCATCGTTTTTTTGCATTGATCGTCGTCGATATAATAAACTACAAACAAGAAAGTGTTGTATACAGAAAACATAATTTGGAATCTTTTAATCAAGTGTTCATATTTTTGTTCATATAGGCAGGGATAGATAAAAGCTTTTGGTAGAGATGATTAAACAATAAATCTCTTAAGTAAGTTTTGTTCGACTAAAATGGATTTCGACACTGGAGCTTCGACAAGTTTCCACAAAGCAATCGTCCTGGTTTCAGACAATAGCACCTTGATGTAGTTTTTACTAGTAGTTCGTCCCGAACTGAGATCTCGTGATCTGACCCGACGAACGCACCAAAACTTTGAGTAGGTGGCAGTCAGAGGCAAGTCCAAACATTATGCTTGGACTTTTTTCCGACTACCGCCTACTACCTTGGTACGGTAACCAAGTTTCAACTCTATTGGCCTATTTATTGAAGAGTTCCGTTGAACAGACCTTGGCTCCATCATCAGACCTGGTCGTCGTCACCATTTTATGAAAATTGAGTACCTTCTTAGTTTATTTCAAGAAAAAAAAATAAGAAAAAGCAAAGTAATTGACCGACCAGTAGAAAAACCTTGATGCCAACGAAAATCTTAGAGATGGGAGCTCTTGGATCGCTGGTTAGCTTAATTTAACTCTCATATCTCAATAACCCTTCATCCGATTTTACTCATATACTTACCAGTAAATTTCTCAAGTACAAGCTATCGATTTATCAAATTTCATGCAGATCGGATCAACGGTTCGAAAGTTATGGCCAGACAAACATACATACATACATACATACATACATACATACATACATACATACATACATACATACATAAAATGCCAAATCGCCCAAGTTGAAACTAAGATCTTCGTTCGCTTCGCTCACTCGATCATTGAAGGTTTCCTTATTTATTAAAGCACATTTTCGCTTTTGTATATCCCATACGTCATAGCCGTGCGCCAGTGTGAAAACTTTATTATGATAAATTGAACGATAATGTCCGTTATACTTACTACTTAGTTCAGCTTGGAGGAGGAAGTTTAATTTAGATCTATGCGACGTTTGATTTTATTAATAAAATACCTTGACAAGGGTAGAATAACAAATTTCAAACTCACTAAAGGCGCATTGTTTTTAAAAAAAATATTAATGGAATTCACGCAGAGTGCTATCAAACAAACAACTTTTGTCGCGTGTTTTATGTAAATTATTTCATATTATTCTTATAAGAGCTCACCGAAAAACATGCGTATTTTTCTTTCTCTGTCTTATTTATGTATTTTGAAATCATTGGCATTGATAGGTTTTTTTTTATACAAGTAGCTGATGAAACAAGCAGATGGCCCACCTGGTTTTAAGTGGTAACCATCACCTATAACAAAGCATTGCCTCGTAAGTCACGCACGATAGGAACGTGCCCTACGATGCACTGCCCTGCGTCCATCAACTTGAGGCATACAGATGTTAAGCCTCATGTGCCTGTAATTACACCGGCAACCACACTCTTCAAACCGAAACACAGCGTTGCTGCTTGGCGGCAGAAAAAGGCGTGGTGGTAGTACTTCCCCGGACGAGCCCTTCACAAAGAGTTCTACTACTCTTCTTATTACTCGTATGGCAATCGAACTGAAGTGAATGCTTATAACGGAAAGTACAGGTTTATCCGTGGAATAGGTTGAGCTTATTGAAAATCTGTAACTTAAAACACCTTTTTATTTATTCTTTTCGTATTTACTTAAGTGCACTTATATTTACCTACCATAATGTATGAATGCGTTTTCCAGAACAAAAATAATATTCAAGACTTTGTTCGTCAGGCACGGGAGATATTCCCGAGATAGTACAACGTACCAATTCAAGATTATTACAGAATTTACTATAATGTAATTGTTGTTCACAGGGTCCTCTGCGCACCTTCTTGGACCTTTCCCAGCAAATCGGAGGTGATGTCGCCACACAAGCCACCTTGGTCAACGCTGCTTTCCAGTAAGTAAAAATAATAATTCTTTTATTTATAAAATAATCTTACCTAAGCGTTTATACATTAGTTACTATTGGCAGTAGGACATTTGCTGATAAGACAAGAGTTTTTTTTTAATTATTTTTTTTAGTGTTTACCTACACGCTTTAGGAAATCACAAAGATTTTTAATATAGTCCCAAAGATAAGAGATGATGATTAGAGATTCACACCTAGAGTCGTATGTTCGTCAAATCTCATACAAATAAAACTTTTTATTGGTTTTTACATTGTATAAAAATCGGGTTGGGATCTCTTCTTTTAAGTTATACTTTCAAGTTATACAAGTCCCCTGACCGGATTTTTACGGCAAATGTGTTTTGTAGTGAACTGTGGTAATCATGCTTAATGTTTTCTTAAAAAGAGAATTTGTAGATGAAACTACTTGTTACGATATTTCTACGCACATGAAGATAAAAGCATGAATTACTGCATAACTTTTTATTAAAACTTCTCGCTGTTTAGTAAGGAATTATATGGGATTTTTAATCTAATAAGGGAAAATCTTGATTAATTGTCTCCAAGAGTAAGGGGATCATTCTAAATTACTTATGAAAAACGGCATGAACCAAGGTCGTATTCATGAGTCGTAATGCTGTCTAGCTCAATTGCCATATTCCTTTCTATAATTAAATTTTCAAGTTCGACCTCGGCAATTGATGTAAACATTCGCCCCTACCTTTATTAAAATTGAATCCAGACAATCTACGAGGAATCTTAATCCATTAATTTATACCAAATTGTAGCCGCAGGATGAAGATTTCTTGTTATTAAACAAGCCCCGAGAGAGCAAAATATGTTTGCTCGGGGCCAGAGTTTTGCCAACCTCTCTTTTACCCGTCCATTTATGTTGTTTAACGGTACTCGTAAAAGTAAAATATCTATCCTTAAATGGTTATCGCCCGAAGTAATAAAACGCTGAAAGTAACATAAAAGCTATAAAGCTCAATGTAGCAGTGAGTCTAAAGCTTAAGTTCGTTGACAGGGAGCAGCTTCGCTATATCCAGTTGGCCGCTGCTCAGGGCAAGCCCTCGCAGGCGCAAGAGCAGCAGTTGCTAGCGCCGACCAGTGTGCAGATCTCTGCCATCCAGCAGTTCAGAGAGAAGAACCGCGTATCGAAGCTGTTCAACCATTTGTCTGCGATTTCGGAGAGTATCCCGGCTCTCGGATGGGTGGCGGTTGCGCCGACCCCGGCTCCGTACGTGAAAGAGATGAACGATGCAGGGCAGTTCTACACGAACCGCGTCCTTAAGGAGTGGAAGGAGAAGAACAAGACCCATGTGGAGTGGTGCCGCGCGTGGGTTCAGCTACTGTCCGAACTTCAGGCGTATGTGAAACAGTATCATACAACGGGACTCGTCTGGTCTGGTAGGTGAACTTTTAAGTTGTTGGTACCTAACATAACTGGAAGCCCCTTCACTAGCTATTATTTATGTAAAAAATCAGACTGATCTCTGGCAAAGCGCTTGCAAATAGAGTTTCAAATAGCACCATTCGTTTAAGCAGCATTCGACAAATCAATAGCCGAAATTCGTTACCGGTGGAGTTGCCTGTTGAGGTTTTTAATGAATTTAGCCTCAACGTTAATTTAGGTAAGTACAGAGTCAGCTACGCAGACTGTCTGTCAATTCATTAGTAATTCTGCAGACCTTTTAATTGAGCCAGTCGACGTACATTGTAAGGCCAGTGCTAATATGTATGCTCTTTCATGTCGTTTTGCGCTTTCACGTCTCATGTATCAAAAAAGCTAGCTGTAAACTCTAATTAGTGCGAGCTTTATTCGCGACAAACCGGTAAACTACCATTTTAATGCATAAAATCGTTGAAAGCTAGTCGTCTAAAAGGTTAATATTTAACCTTTAATATCTCGGGTGAATGATACCGCCTGTAATTTACGTAAATTATACCAACGGTTTCCGTTTACAGAAGCTTATAGATATCTCTGTAAAGTTCAATACATTATAATCCGCGTGAGAGAATAGGAGGCTTACACAAATAATAATGTTGTGTGACCCTCCTGAGAGTGTCATGGACAGGAATACACTAGTACAAGGGTTACTTAACTGCCTGCTCCTTATCCAATTACCTTGAATATATATGTTCAATTACGAACTAAAACACGAGACTAGAGGCGAGAGACACATTTTTATTATTCACCGTTACTGAAATTGTGTTGGGAACGTGGGTTTTGATTAAACCTTGTATTTGTTTAATGGACGGTGCTTATCCGGGCGGGCAAGCGTTGTTTGTGTTTCGGTATTTAACATATGTTTCTTATCGGTAATGAGCGGGATTTTGCAGAGCTCGATTTCACATCCACTTGGAAATGGAATCCTTTTCAGTTTTGGGGTCAAGGTCGGTTTGCGGAGCACAGATCAATGACTTATACCCTTCACCGACCTCCACGTATCCGTAATGGCGGGTTCGACACTTCGATCCCTGCTCAACCATACGTAAAATACCCTCAGAGGAAAATCTAGTGTGAAATCGCTAAGTTGTTATGGTACAGAACATTAAAAAAATCTCTAGCGGGAAAGGAGGAGATACATCCTTGACGAGTTGTCATACACAAAAAATCATCCAATTTATTTACTCCCTACGTTATTTAAAATTCGGCAATATTTGTCATGACTTGTTATCAGTAAGAGAAGCAATAGTTTGAGAGGTTTCTATAAAGTTGTATGGCTATTAGTAATTTTATAACACTTTTACACCAAAGTTTAAAAGCACTGTCATACTTCGTGGGACTGTCATACTACCCTTTTAGCGCTGAAATTATAATGTTACGGATTTATGTTTGCGGGCGCCTAAAATATAGGTCGCGAGCTGAGCTGCCCGTGAGCTACCTACTAGTTGGATGCCACAGCTGACTTCCTAGTCGTAAAAGTCCTACCTACATCCTTTGCTTATCCTTAAGCTGTAAAAGAAGCCGTTATGCACGACTTTTATGGGACACTACGGTTCCTATATATTTTCATTTATATTTCCAACAACATTCAGAGGACATAGCTGGAGACAGCCTTTTTATATTGAACTAGCTGGTGCCCGCGACTTCGTCTGCGCAGGATTAGTATTTCGAGTAGCTTATATTAGCGTGGCGTAGTAACTAATGTGTAACTCTAGCGGTTTTGGCAGCGCTCGCCAGAATAGCTCGCAGACGGTAGATTTTTCCTACTTGACACCTATCGTCATATTTTAGACAATCACACAATATCTTTATAAATTGTAGCCAAGTATGTGTTATTCTGATGTATAAGCTATATTATTGTAAAGTTTCATTAAAATCCATTCAGTAGTTTTTACGTGAAAGAGTAACAAACATCCATCCATCCATCCATCCATACTTACAAACTTTCGCGTTTATAATATTAGTAGGATAAAATGTAATTATTCTGTTCCAAACAATAAACTTCGTTGGCGTTTATGCAGTTCTTGAACCCTGGAACGGCTGTAGCATCAATCACAGTTGAACAATCATCCCGAATCCATGTTTAAAAGATTAACGTTTTCGTTGAGCGCAGGCTAAATCTTAATTATATTCCTGGAACGAAATCTTGGCGACAGATATTATTTGACTTTTGCACCGCCCGGGAAATCTTTTATTTTCTGATTGAGTAATTAGTTTTACAAGGATGCAAAATGTAGATAATTGGAATAAGATATTTAATTGTCAACTCAAGCAGTTCAATAGAATCGTAACATTGCATAAGCCCGTAATAATTAGAAGCGCGTTGCTTGGTCATCCCAAAATAATGGACCAAAATGAACCTTATAAGTGAGTAATGAATGAGTAAAAGTCATCTGACGAAAGACGACTTGCGATATCATGATTTATTAATTTGTTTGCCAAAATATGACGTGGCTTCTAATATAATATGATTTCTCATATTCGCGTATACCCAACTTGTATTTATAACAAACTTTTTATGAATACTCGCGCTGGAAAATTTTAGTTTTCCACCGGTAAGAAACCACGAACGTGTCGACTGCACGGTTCGGAAAGCTCAAAGTACCTCGTGTATGTTTTGCAAACGTATCCCATTCTCTGTGAAACGTTTCACAACGGTACGCGTTATATAAGATAAAGGAAGATCATTATTCGGTTTTTGTCCTTCAGTAAAGTATGTGTGTATATTATACATATACAGGGATATATAAGCTGATGTATGACTTATTATTAGAGATCGGATAATCGGATGCATATTTACCTAAAGTTAATTTTTGGCTAACAAATTATAGAAGCGGCTTCTTAGGATACTTTTATTAAAATTAAAATCCCGGGATTGCATAAATAATCGGATGTATACAGGGCGCCACGTTACACGTGTACTAAGCCAAAAGGGGGTGATTCTGGGCCCCGAGGGGCATATTTCGTTGTAACAGGGCAATTGTCATTCGTGCCACTTAAATTTGAATTTCCTAGGATCCCGGGGTTTTTAGACAAAAGCAAAATTTTAATTTCCTGGGGTCTCGGGATTTTTCGATGAAAAGTGCTTTCCATAATAGCCAACATCTCAACTTTAGGTAAATATGCATCCGAATATCCGATCTCTGCTTATTATAGTAGGTAAGTAAAAACATTTATGTATAAGAGTTTGTTAAAAGATTAAAGATTGCGATTTCGCAAAGATTCAATATAAATAACGTTTAAAAGTGGGTTCTTGGTAAGAGATATCTTTCGTGGGACTAAAGGCATTTTAAGTATGGGGTGTTAGTTTAGGCGAAGACAAGAGCTAATGTGACTCTCGCTCGCACGCGTCGATACATGTTTTCCTACTCAAAAGTTTGCTTTACTCTTCGATCAACAATGTTGATCGAAGGCTTTACTAGTTTTCGTACATAAGCTAATTTTTTAGTAGGAAAACTTGTATCGATCAAAATGATATTTTTACTTAACTGTGTGCAATGTGATTGCACACAAAATGGTTGATTGCGATTTTTCGAAAATGAGTTTAGCGATTTTATATCTTTCAACATGTCGAAACGTGCGAGCGAGAAGTTGTTTGATAGTTGTCAGCCCCTTAACAATCACTTTCATAAGAGTCCTGTTCTGACCCCACACTAGGATTCCCTGTGCGGTGGATATCAGAAACTAAGAGTACCACAAGACCCAGAATGAATAATCACAAAGCGTGCAAACAATTGTCCCGCCACAACGCCACCGCACCGCTAGAGCCCTCGTACATATTATTATATTATATCGTCTCGTTCGGTCTCAGTCGTTCTGCTGCGCACAGAGGTCGTCACATACTTTTATCGTAGGTAAACGTCGTCAGAATCAGTCGTAAAGACGTAGACAATTTTTATTCGCTTGGAAACGATTCTATTTCTCGTTAAGGTCAAGTGAGATCCGAAGTTCCGTACGCAATCAATCCATTTTTAAAACTCCAAAAATAAACTAGTAGTTTTGTTATGTAAATGAAATAAAACCTGCCAAGAGCGAATCGGACTCGCACACGAAGGGTTCCGTACCATTATCTATAAGCCCTTAAATATTTATTTCATTTAGTTTTTTAGTATTTGTTGTTATAGCGGCAACAAAAATACATCATCTGTGGAAATTTCAACTGTCTAACTATCACGGTTCATGAGATACAGCCTGGTGACAGACGGACAGGCAGACAGACAAACAAACAGACAGACAGACAGACAGACACACACAGACAGAGACAGACAGACGCACGGACAGCGGAGTTTTAGTAATAGGGTCCTGTTTTACCCTTTTGTACGGAACCCTAAAAACGCTTGACCACACTTGTTTCGATAAAATTAAACACAAAGTTTCAAAAATCTATTTTTTTTTCTAGGTGCTAGATGGTTTGAATTTTATGTTGCCGTACCTCATACCATAGATAAGAGAATACTAGTACTCATACTTAATTTTTTTATGGGCTTACATTTTTTGCAAAGGAGCAATTTCAATGCAACTTATGCATTGAAATTGCGCGCAGGCAATTTCCGCCCCTCCTGTGTCCCCTCAATCGACTTGGGCATCACTAGGCACCACACACCTTATTCGTTGACAATAGAGCACGTGATGTTGCGAATCGCCCTTGTCTACAGCCACTGTTTACTCCTATCGTAGGTAAGGGAGGTGCTCCCCCCCCGCCGCCGCCCGGTGGCATGCCCCCCCCGCCGCCCGTCCTGCCTGACGTGGACTTCTCCAATCTATCCGTGGACGATCGCAGCGCACTCTTCGCGGAGATCAACCAGGGCGAAGGAATTACCAGCAGTAAGTACCATTCGGCCTTCAAAATTGTGTAGGGCACCTATAAGGGCAGCTTTTTGGTTGCAACCAGCACATAGGATAGGAACGATGCGTCCATCAACTTGAACAACCACACTCTTCAAACTGAAACACAGCGTCGCTGCTTGGCGGCAGAAAAAGGCATGGTGGTACTTCCCCTTACGATACCTTCATCACAAAGAGCTCTACTAACTCTTATTCTTCTTATTTCTTTATATTTTAGCTTTTATTTGTGAGGTGTTTATGATTTCGTTTTTTGTTTTATGATCGCATTTCTTTTTTTATTTATTAGATCCGCTCTGTGTTTTGGTATCTATGTTTAGCTCTTTAGGATGTCGGTCCCGGCTATAAAAGTCGTAAAACTACGTAGAGGCTTTGTGTGGCTTAAACCTGTCACCTGAGTTGGCTACTAGATCATTCTATTGAAAAGGAGTTTATGATAAATTTTCATTGAAATACTGTGACGATCAATCTCGCAATCGACCATTCATTGTGACTATGAATGAAAGAGGTCATTCAGCTGAATGCAACGATCAAAGCGCATTCGCTATAGAATGTCGTTTCAATAGAATCGAAACAGGTGTGTTTGAAAAACTGTATAAAAGATCGTGCTTTGTATAAACATTTACTACGTTAGTGAAATTCGTATGCAGCAGTTTATTTGAACAGTTTAGATGAACAAGAATTTGCAACAATTTCTAATAACATCTCCTTAGGTCTCGTGACGAGTGCGAATATGCTGAGATTTGTAATGTCGACACGTTCTGGGATCTCTTTCCATCGCGTTAACTCAAAAGAATGACAAGTCAAGCGATATTCACTTATCATGTAATGCGAACAATTCGCCGTACTCCGATAATGTGTCCGCATAATTCTAGAAATCAATATGACGGAATCACGTTATCACTCGCGATTTTGCCGTAAATGTCATGAATTTCACACAGGTCTGAAGAAAGTGACGTCAGAGATGCAGACACACAAGAACCCGCAACTGCGGACGGGTCCGGCGCCCTTCAAGGCGGCCGCGGGCTCGGCGCCGGCCAAACAGTTGCCGCAGCCTGGCGCCGGCACTCTGCCTGACAAGCCGCCCGTTTTCATGAGGGACGGCAAGAAGTGGCTTATTGTAAGTATTACCAGCTCTTACAGAGACGTGAGCATCGGTGGTTCAGTGGGATAATCCCGCCTTCTGATCGTAAGATCGTGGAATGGGACGTACGCCAACGGATTTTTCTCTTCAAAAAAATTCTGTTTAAAATGTGTTTAATCAATTTCTAATTTTATCATATAGACTTTGCCTCTTCGAAAAATGTATGTGTTTACCTACTATTTAAATTCGTTCAATTAATTTCAAACTATCTCAATCAATCATCAATTATCAATTTATCGGTTACAAGAACCCGGTTGCTACTGAGTCGGCTGCTACTTATATCATAATACCTACCAAAAGAAATGAATGAAAATTGTTTTTGTCACAAAAACCTTAATACAATCTAACCCAAAATTCCCATGTTGTTTACGCGCATAGACCGCGTCTCAAGGGACGAGTAAGGGGGACAAAGAAAGGTCTATGTCCTCTGATATTTAGACATCAAGCCGGTAACTTCGAATATGTCCTGCGACCTTCATAGTTCCAATCTAACGTTTTCAAATCAAGTTTCTTATTTGGTTCGATTTCTACTAGAAGCTAGAATTCCAACTTGTTGACTTGAGTTTAAAGTCCCAATTTTCCACGTTCGTTCCTCTTTTTATACATAAGGTGGGCCATCTGTTCAAATGGCCAACCTGATATTATCGGAAAACATTTTGCTTTTTATATTTCTATGTGCCTGTTAGTTTACCGTCACCCACACCCTTCAAACCGAGACACAGCAATGTTCTTTATCTAAATTGGCTCTATAAATGTTTGTTGCCTGTTCTAGGCTTGTTCGCGCGGTACTGGCGATATATATTCAGACTAGTGGCTTCCCGCGGCTTCGCACGCGTTGAAGTGGTGAGCCGTGATTGTGCCACAAACATCCAAACAACGCAACTTTTGCATTGATTTGTATATTATTAGGATTTTAAATACCTACGTAGGTATAAGAAATACCTATAGGCGTACATTACCTATATTAGGTAGGTATAGGTACTGAGCTTAGCACAAACATGACAAATACAACAAAGACAACCTTACACGGAAAATATGTACTTATTTGTTCCTAGTTCCCGAGATTCTCAGGATTCCCGTTTTTAGAATATCCCTTACAAACATTGACGCCTCGTTTTATCCTTTTTACTCGAGCGCAACGAAGGAGGGTAACGTATTAGGGGGTGTTTTTTAAAATCATACTGTCTTTTTATATATTTACTTCAAGTTTGAAATCAATCGCACTATGCGTTAAAAATCTCCAATACTAACTTTTACAGTCATTTGCACCCTTTACAGGGGTAACTTTCAAAAATTAAAAGTGTCATTCTTAATTATTTATTTCTTAGTATACCTATTACCCCAAATTTTAAGTCAATCGCGCCACGCGTTACATATCTCCCATACAAACTTTGACATCCCTTTGCACGCTTAATAAAGGTAGTTTAAAAAAACTTAAAATGCCTTACCTATTTTTTTGCCTTGGAGTAACTACATGTACTTCAAGTTTCAAGTTGTATTCTTTGAACCTACATTCAAAGAATAAAATTTTTGATACCAACGTTTTCAACCCTTTTTACACCCTTAGTGGTTGAATTTCCAAAAATTCCTTCTTAGTACACCATAAGACTTATGTACTCTTCAAATTTCAAGTCTCTAGGACCAGCGATCAAAAAACTCCCATACAAACTTTTACATCCCTTTGCACGCTTATTAAGGGTAGTTTAAAAAAACTTAAAATGCCTGTCCTATCTTTTAGCCTTGGAGTATATCTACTTCAAGTTTCAAGTATGTAGGTTCAAGGAATACTATTTTTCATACCAACGTTTTCAACCCTTTTTACATCCTTAGGGGATGAATTTTATCTACTTCAAGTTTCAAGTATGTAGGTTCAAGGAATACTATTTTTCATACCAACGTTTTCAACCCTTTTTACATCCTTAGGGGATGAATTTCCAAAACTTCCTTAGTACACCTCTACGCCATAAGACCTATGTACTCCTCAAATTTCAAGTCTCTAGGACCAGCGGTCAAAAAACTCCCATACGAACTTTTACATCCCTTTGCACACTTATTAAGGGTAGTTTTAAAAAACTAAAAATGCCTTTCCTATTTTTTAGCCTTGGATTACATCTACTTCAAGTTTCAAGTTCGTAGGTTCAAGGAATACAATTTTTCATACCAACGTTTTCATCCCTTTTTACACCCTTAGGGGTTGAATTTCCGAAAATCCCTTCTTAGTACACCTCTACGCCATAAGACCTATGTACTCCTCAAATTTCAAGTCTCTAGGACCAGCGGTCAAAAAACTCCCATACAAACTTTTACATCCCTTTGCACACTTATTAAGGGTAGTTTTAAAAAACTAAAAATGCCTTTCTTATTTTTTAGCTTTGAAGTACATGTACACCAAGTTTCAAGTTTGTAGCTTCAAGGAATACAATTTTTCATACAAACGTTTTCATCCCTTTTTACACCCTTAGGGGTTGAATTTCCAAAAATCCCTTCTTAGTACACCTCTACGCTATAACACCTATATACTCCTTAAATTTCAAGTCTCTAGGACCAGCGGTTTAGGCTGTGCGTTGTCTATATGTCAGTCAGTCAGTCAGTCAGTCAGTCAGTCAGTCAGTCAGAGATTCGGTCAGTATTAGAGATGAATATAGGTATAGTATAGAATATAGGTCCGTCCGAGCTTTGAGCTTTGACGTTTCAAAGTGATCCTTCTCTCTTGTCGTGTCTCTAGTTTCTTTCGAAACAGTGTGGTGAAAGGATTTTAAGTGCACCTCAAGACTCTTTAGGTTCTACGACATGCCTGTTTCCTCACGTTTGAGAGTACTAGCATTGTGCACATACATTTTAAACAGAAAAACTTATTGGTGCACGACCGGTTTCAAACCCACGACCTTAGGGCCGCTACCAGTGCTCTTTGATCCTTCAAACTCGACTTCGATTGTCCACAGGAGTACCAAAAGGGCAACTCCAACCTCGTAGTTGAGAACGCCGATATGAACAACGTGGTGTACATGTTCCGTTGCCGCGACTCCGCTCTCACAGTGAAGGGCAAGATCAACGGAGTCGTGCTCGACTCTTGCACCAAGTGCGCGGTTGTGTTTGACAACCTCGTCTCCAGCGTGGAGTTCGTCAACTGCCAGTCTGTGCAGATGCAGGTAATGTTATAATTATTACTATTACTACTAGCCCTTAGTTTTTTTTGTACAACTAGCTGATGGAACAAGCAGATGGCCCACCTGATAAGTGGTAACCATCACCTATAACAAAGCATTGCCTCGTAAGTCACGCTCAATAGGAACGTGCCCTGCATCCATCAACTTGAGGCATACAGATGTTAAGCCTCATGTGCCTGTAATTACACCGGCAATCACACTCTTCAAACCGAAACACAGCAACGCTGCTTGGCGGCAGAAAAAGGCGTGGTGGCTGGTGGTGGTACTTCTCCGGACGAGCCCTTCACAAAGAGCTCTACTACTCTAAAACATAGTGTCTTATTGTTGAGCAAAGGCCTTCCACTATTTCCAACAGTTACTACGATCATGAGCCTTTATCTGCCAGTCTCTCTCATAGGCGTGTGAAACTCTGCCTATGTGAATTCATTACATAAGGCATCTATTTGTGAGTGTAAAGGTGTGTTTCAATGTTTAGTTCACCTAGATTTATTTAAGGCAAAATTGAATCCTACGTCCTACTCCATCGTCAGCTTCATCGTCACTAACCAGATTAGATGACAGCGTTTACCTACCACTACCATTCATATGGTATGACTACACGCCTAAGACATTTTCAAAGAATCTTGTGTTGGTATTTGGTACTAAGTGATATACCGTGCTTGGGGATCAAAGTCGTGAATCAGTTCCTATTTCATGTAAAATTCACCGCAAAAGAAACAAACTCATCACTCCAATCCCTGTATTAGCTCAAGCTACGTTCAAATCGCGACGAGATCCCTACAGTTTCCGTCTTCGTCCACTTCGCTTGCAATGTCTTCCATAGTCATCTGGCTGCCGGTCTCCTCTTCGATGGAATGCATCTTGCGATTCTGCTGGCCGATGCACTCAAATTGTTGCATGTGCCTGACGCCACCTATGTCTTGATCGTTGTAGTATTCATGGCATGCCGCTCTTTCGGGCACGTCCTATGAAATAATACCACTTATTTGTTGGAAAAACTAAAGCGATATCCAACTTTGTAACAAAGATTAAGACCAAGACTTAAAGTTACAAAGTTATTATATTTTTAGGTAAGACGAATAATACATTTTTTCGCTTCGAAGCAAAAGTTTGTAATGTAAGTCTACATCAACGTTATTATACAAGGTGTTCCAATACTTGTGTTTAGAAACTTCAGGGGGCTAAAGTACCCATCAATATGAATAACTTTTTCTAAAGAACCAACACTGTGAACGCGAAACAAAAAACAGCTGTTTCATACAATTAGTCAGGTAAGTACTTTAGCCCCCTGAAGTTTCTAAACACAAGTATTGGAACACCTTGTATAATAACGTTGTTGTAGAAATAAATACGGTGGGTATTTCCACACTCCAAACTTAAATAAAGATAATATATTAAATAATACGTAAAATTAAATAAGTGTCGAATAATCGACACTCGCAATAGACACTCGACATCGACATACAGGATTATAAAATCCTTTTTCTGATGTCACCATGATTCTACTGACTGATCGCAGTCTTGAATGAACACAATAAACTAAAATAGGAAATTGAAAATTTAGGTAAAAGCAATGGCTAGACAAAATGGTTAGGATTATGCACCATAAATTTGGGGAGGCAATAATGTACGGCCAAATAATGTACAGCATGATATTGCACAGCACGATAATGCACACCCAGATAATCCGTGTCCACTGGTTTGAATTATTGGGTGTACATTATCATCCCGTACAATAACATGCTGTGCAATATCGTCACGTGTCAATAATGTACACCCAGATAATGTACAGCATGATAATTGGAAGCCACTTTAGTACCGTTGAGTCGGATTGGTTAGGTTATGTTGAAACATATAAATTACGCACGAGGCGAGCGAGCAAAGCGAGCGTGCCGCGGCAGCGGCCGCCGCAGTGCCAGAAATTATTTTTTACGGTACCAAAGTGGCTTCCAATTATCATGCTGTATATTATCTGGGTGTACATTATTGACACGTGACGATATTGCACATCCAGATAATGCACACCCCGATAATGTACACTCAGATAAAACGAATCCAAAAAGGTACCAAAGTGGATTCCAAATATCATGCTGTACATTATCGTGCTGTACATTATCATGTCGTACAATAACCGGACTCTAAATTTGCTGTGATTGGCGTTCTGCTAGCCAAAGCAATTCCCAGGGATTAAACTAATCTACTGTCTATTTATAGAGCGACAAAACGCAGTAAATTACCTCATAGTTGTAAGAGTAAGGTGGATACGGATTGTGCGTGCAACTGATACTGTACTGATCGTAAAACGTGTCGGTGCCATTCCTTAAATCGCTGTCTGAGGAAGATTCTCGCGGCTTGGAATAGTCCCCCATGGCTTCCTGAGACGCCGCGTCGATCGGATGCATGTCTATATTCATGATGGTCCGGTTTATCACCATGTTCAGCGTTTTCTGCCAATCTTCCATGAGCTTCTTAGTATTTTCCATCTGAAATGAAATACCGGCAATACAGCTTGAGAGATTGCAAGCTGAATAATCTAGTTACGTTTACGAGAGAGTTCTTTGACATTCTCGATGGCTGTTGAATAAATGAATGAATAATGTTCACTGTAAATCGTCTGCATACTAAAGCATAATTTGTTTGAAAGCAGTTTTCACGCAAATAAAATGTAAACTTACTTTCTTCTTCAACAGCGCACGTTTGTTAGCACGTCGCAATCTCTTCTGCTTGATGTAATGCTTGAGATACGCGACTTTGTAAATATTCGTTACTTTGACGATTTTGACACGGCAGTCCTGCCTGACGTCCATATCGCTGAGCGAGGAATAAACGCTATGGTCGTGAGTTGTCTCGTTGTCTGATAGTGATGCATATTCTCCACAGTCCATTTTATCTGACAGTCGATCCGGTATGGCGTTTCTGTCACCCTTGAGGTCCTTCAGCAGCTCAGTTATGAAGTCACTATCTGCGAAGATGCAATAACTTTCAACACACGGGTACATATAAGAGCGTGGAATGAATATCTTAACATTACTGTGTTTAAACGTCCGACCTTCTTGTGGATTGGTGTGTACATGGACATGCATATCCAGGTCTTCATCACAGTCCGCGGCCGCTTCTAGCGCGCGTCTCAGCGTCTCGTCCGCGGCAATGACTTCCCTGACCCTCGCTCGAACCCGCCTGAGCCGCTCTTTCTCTCGCCGCAAGATATCAGCTCGTTCGTTGAATTCCGCGTCGCGAACGCACAGCTTTGTATTCACTATTTGTATCTGGAATTGCCATACTGTACATTAATCTTTGTAAGTAACGAAATGGATATTGAAATTCCCTCGTGATTTTCTGTATGAGTTGCGCTCCGTGCGGGAGGATTAACGGCAAAGTTCCGATGACAAAGGAGCCACCTCAAGAATCTTTAGTACTTTATTATGAGCTGGAAAAGGAACCCAAAGCGAAATATTTTTCAATATTTCTGTATCATCATGACACTGATATTATTACGAACCTTTGGAGTACGATAGTATTAATCTGATATTAGATCCCACTTGCCTTAGTCATCCTCGAGGGTATTGATTACCAAGAGATCTGAGATGTTTACTATGCCTGGGGATACAACCTTGCCAATTCAGATTCACGACTGATCTTCACTTACAGCAAATCCGTATATATTAAAAAAAATTAAACAGCTTCACGACTTTGATCCCCAGGCACGGTAGATATCCTCACCGATCTCTTAGTAACAAGTACTAACTCCCGATTCTTTGAGGACGTCTAAGGGGGCTAGTCAGAGGTACAAACATTATATTTGGCACATATCCACATTTTCTACACTAATATTATAAAGAGGAAACCTTTGTATTTTTGTATGTAACGAATAGGCTCAAAAACTACTGGTCCGATTTCAAAAATTCTTTCACCATTAGAATGCTACATTATCCCTGAGTAACATAGGCTATATAATATTTTCAAAAAAATCAGGGATCCTTACTAAAACTTCAATAATGTAACCCAAGGTGGAAAACAAAAACCTTACATCGCGTGCGCTGCGAAAACTATTGAAGATAGAACAAAATAATGTACTACGATTTTGTAGAACACGTCATCATCTACAAAAAATGTCGCGACAGCATATGTCTAACTATTATAGTTATGTCACAATAAGTGTTCTTTTATTATAAAAAATTAATTGAAATGTCTCCGCTAGAAAAGGGTCTTTATTTGTACCTTGGTATTAATCCTTATCCAAATAAATCATTTCATAATTAAGACGGTTTCAATACCTATAGATTACTTCTTAAATTTTTCAAATCGGACATTCCATTCAAAAGATATGACGAAATTAAAAATGTTAACGGGTCCACGGGTCACGCGCGGGGTGCGATTTCACTCACTCAAGGAGAAGCGCGTGCAAATGAATGAAATAAGTAGACGCGAGGCTCGAACCCACGGTCTAAGTTTATCCTAAAATGTTCAAAAAATGTATGACCACCCATGCGAAGCTGGGACAGGCCGCTAGTGCAGTATATATTAATCATCTAATTATACATATACGTGATTGGGAGCCAATTATATCAAACGACTCCTATCGAAGTTTATGTAAAAGCCTTCCTGTCTTTTCTAGCTAAATAGCTTGCATATTCGCATTACCTTTAGCTGAATATCCTCTAGCTCCGTCTGTTTCAGTTTCAATCTCTCGCGAGACGTAACGTAAATATCTTTCACGAAATTGTACATGTACAACCCCGTGGAGACGTACTTGAGTAGAAATATAACCTGCGGGCATGGGAAACCAACAAATGTATTGGAAAATTAAATCGATATTCAAGTAGTTAACTGTTGCCTTGGTTGGTCAGTTTCGCGGAATTGTTAATGAACGTGGGAAATAGAACACTGGACTAGGATCGAACTTTAGAATAAATAAAGTTAGGTACCAGGTTGAGAAACGTTAATCGCAAATAAATTCCGTATAGAAAGCTGATGAAATGCTGTCCGAAAGGTATTCCGTACAGGTCTGCTAGAGACAACAAGTAATGGCTGAGGCTCC
Source organism: Chloroclysta siterata (assembly GCA_932294275.1). NCBI lineage: Eukaryota > Metazoa > Arthropoda > Insecta > Lepidoptera > Geometridae > Chloroclysta > Chloroclysta siterata. The sequence continues at coordinate 11,909,093 of OW028598.1, forward strand.
AAGATGCTCCATTCACCACCTCTTCCTTCCTTTCGGCTATGGTGCTCTTATCCATTAGCATATTCCGAAAACAAACGACGGCCGCTACCGCAACATACAATAAAGCTAAATTAACCATCCAAAAGAAAATATACTACAAAACCACATTTAGACATAAAAATAAAAGTATTGGTAAATATTTCGTAAATAATTTTGATTATAAGTTTGACATTGGCATTTTGGTTTTTCTGTACGTCGTCATACAATCTTCTTGCAGTTAAGCGTAAAGAGAACTTATGTCATAGTGACAAAAAGAGGATTTTTTAAGCGGGCTATTTAATGGAAAAAGAATAGAATAGAAATAATAACGTTTACTTTCCGTCCATGCCAGAGTTTTTAGTCGTAAAGGATGATGAACGCAAGTGGATGTGCCTCGAGCGTACAAGGTACGTTTTTTAAATATGAAGTGTACGTAAATTATTTTATCTGTGATCATTGTAACAAGGATCATACAAAACAGCGGTAGGAACCAAGCCGTAAGTTGTTGCTTGTTGCAACAACCTGCCTTGCCTATACTTCTAGGTTTGCCTGTTCTTCTAGGCTTTGGTCGCGTGGAACTGGCACCTAGAGTCACCTAGCTTTAAGATGTTTCAAAGTGATCCTTGTGATTTTATTGAATAAATACCTTTTGACTTTGGCCCTGGTGATGATGGATATGCGAAAGTCACAGAATCTAAGGAATCATAGATTATTATTTCTAACTGATAACGGTGGCCAGTGGAAATAAAATCATTTTGATAAAGACCTTATTGTAAACTTGTCGGAATAGCTTGAAATCGCAAAAACTCTGTTTAGAACTTATGACAGGTATTTAGTTCTTCGGAAGCTCAAGTTCTATGAACGATACCAAGAACTAGACTTTAGCGCTGATTTCACCATGCTCTGTTAGATTAACAAAGGATTAAAGGGCCGTTAAATATGTCAAAATGTACGCGTTTGACATCTAATGTTAGATTTAACGGCCTGTTAATCCTTGATTAGTAACTAACAGAGCATGGTGAAATCAGCTCTTAAGGTGCAAAATACTGACACAAGACCCGCTTTGCTTTTGCTCCTTTGATGTATTAGGCATATTGATATATTTGAAAATAAGTTCTAAGGGCCCTCTACCGCATATTCAGAATGTGTACCAATTAATTACTTTCAATTTGACCTTTCTAAGGCGTGGAACAAATAATTCAATTAACTTTTCTATCACACGCAATGATAGGTAATCGTATCCCTCCCTCTATGGATCCACTTGGGAGCATTATTCGTTTATTTGTAATTTGCACGATAGTTCTACACACCCACATACTGTACTCTGCCTATAGTAGGTATATAACTTGTGCTCCAACTGAAGGAAAAAAAAACAACTTAGTAACTTATGAAAAATACAGCGAAATACGTAGCTGTTTGTCTATTTTTGCTTTGATCTGCTTTCAGTAAAGCTTTTCCACTGGTATGTTCCTTACTCAATTTGAGGCATGTATTATTTTTAGAAAATAAATAAGTGCTACCGTACTGAGTCAATATTAGTAGTTCTTTGGACTGAGTTTTTGATTAGTACTTTTTACTCGAGTAATAAAAGTAATACTGACTCAAATAGTATTATTGATCCTATCAAAAAACAGCAGAAATTTTTGTTAAAATATTTAATAAATACGACCGATTCCTATTTCAAGGAATGACTTAAAGTTTTTCACGTTTTTGGATATTATTTAAAAACAACTTATCTCTTTCAAATTAAAGTTAACTACTTGATACCCTTTCGTCCCATTATCTACAGTGTCTGCACATCAGATTAATATTTTTCTCAAAAAAACTATCAAAGAACACACAAATCGTAATCTAAGATCTCTGAAAGCTACGAGTCTCTATTCTCTACGAGATTCTCACGAGCATTTCGGCCCGAGTGTGTCTTCGAACTTCAACCTTCTGACATTTTTTTTTATACTACAAGTTGATGTTAAGTGGTAACCATCACCTATAACAAAGCATTGCCTCGAAAGTCACGCACAATAGAAACGTGCCCTACGATGCACTACCCTGCGTCCATCAACTTGAGGCATACAGATGTTTAGCCTCATGTGCCTGTAATTACACCGGCAACCACACTCTTCAAACCGAAACACAGCAACGCTGCTTGGCGGCAGAAAAAGGCGTGGTGGTAGTACTTCCCCGGACGAACCCTTAAAGAGCTCTACTACTCTTAAAACTCTGACATGTACAGATAAAGTCTAAAATAACTATTGTTTCAGGTATTGGGCAAGGTGCCAACCGTGTCTATCGACAAGACTGACGGCTGCCAGATCTACCTGTCGAAGGACTCGCTCGACGTCGAGATAGTCAGCTCCAAGTCCTCGGAGATGAATGTGCTCGTGCCGCAGGCCAACGGGGATTATGTAAGTGTGGAGCTTTTTATCCTTCCGTGTAAATTGAATCCCTATGTTTCCCTAATTTTTGTTAAAAAAATAACAAGCAAAATGGAAAATGCACCAATAGTGCGACGCAAAAAGAAAAAGTGTGGAGCTTCATTAAATAAATAAATATAAATATTAGTGGACTTTCCACACAGCACTGTTTAGCCCCAAACTAACACAGCTTGTAATATGGAAACCAGATCGCTGACATAATACATAATATACCTTTTGTTGGCATTGTATAAAAATCCGTTCTAGAGAAGGGCCAGGTCAAGAGTACCCTAAACCGACGAGAATGTATGAAGAATGTTATGAGAGTGAATGAAGCGAAAGAGGTATGTAAGGATCGTAGCAAGTGGAAATCCGTGGTCTCTCCCTACCCCTATGGGAAACATGCGTGATTTTATGTATGTATGTATGTATAAAAATCCAAAATATGTTCCACATGTTGGACGTCGAATTATTTTCATTCTCATTGCCAAAGGGTTAGAAAGCCCCCTTTATTTTTGAACAAGACTAAATTGATTCCAGGTTATTGCATTATATTATGCACATTCTAGGACAGGTATTTTTTATGATGCATGGTTTTAGATTTATAAACCACATCATTCTAAAGATTCATCATCATCTTGCTAGGAAGAACGATATTGAACTCATTGACTTCTCGCGACTTTCATAGTTCATCAGGTAGGGGCTGGAGCCTGGCAGGAGGGCTGTTAAACCATTCAGGATTATTGTAAAAAAATATCTAATACATATTAAACAACGTGTAACATAATACTCCTATAACCAGGAAACAGGGTATTCTTCAGGTCATGGCGAACAACTTGTTCTACAACCGTTGAAGTTTCAAAGGTTTTCATTCCTGAAATACCTCTTTAACTTTCTCTTGATATGAAACTAATCACACCATGAGGCAGCCCTATTCACAGCTCTTAGTAAAAAAAAACAGAAACAGCTTCACGACTTTGATCCCCAGGCACGGTAGATATCCCCTCAGATCTCTTAGTACCAAGTACTAACTCCAGATTCTTTGAGGACGTTTGAGGGGGGTAGTCAGAGGTAAGTCCAAACATTACATTTGGCACATACCCACATTTTGGTCTTAGTGGCCTGGCCTTATAGGGGTATTATGTAACACGTTATATACCACACATACCCACACTTGCAGTAATTTGTATTCAATACGCGACACGTTGCAAGCTCATCGCTGCTGCTAGATTCCAACTGGTTTCCTCACGATGCTTTTTAGAATAATTAATAAAAATAATAAATAAATAAATATTGGTGGACATTCCACACAGCACTATCTCGCCCCAAACTAAGCCAAAGCTTGTGATATGGGAACCAGATAGCTGATATACTACTTATATAATTTTTTTGTAAATACCTACTGATAATATTATATAACAACCAGACAGGGAACAAACATCTATGTTCATTACACAAATGTTTGTTCTCGGTGGGAATCCAACCCACGGCCTACTGCGCAGAAGGCAGAGCTACTACCAACTGAGCTGTGAAGGCTATGAATTTCAGAGTTCTTTCGAAAATATCTAACAAAAACATGTTATTTCCAGAACGAATACCCGATTCCGGAGCAGTTTAAGACGAAGCTGAACAAGCCGCCGACTGGCCTGACTACCTCTCCAGTCGAGAGCACGGGCTAGGTACCACTGCCGGGAACTACTCGATAACTATACCCCATCATTACATGTATTCTAGCTTCCATATACTGAGTATGCGCGCATTTTTGGGCCAAGATTAGGAACAACTTTTACCACAATTTCAAATACCGTGACACAGCCAAGGCAAGCTAGTTGAATACAACACTCTTCTAGCATTAATTATGAATGTTGAAGCATTGGTGAGTCAAAAGCATCGGAAATGATTTCTAATTTCATCACTATTTCTAATAACTAAAATTACTTAGAGCTGATTTCACCATGCTCTGTTAGTTACTAATCAAGGATTAACAGGCCATTAAATCTAACCTTAGATGTCAAACGCGTACATTTTGACATATTTAACGGCCCTTTAATCCTTTGTTAATCAAACAGAGCATGGTGAAACTGGGCCTTAACATATTACTCTAACTTCAACAAACAAGACCAATGAAGCTGAAACCAACCAATGAAGAAGAAAATATACTGGCATTTAATATGTTGAGATAAAAAGTTGTCTCAATATTACGGACTACTGAGCAACTACTCATGCATAAATGCAACCACATTACTTACGAGTTGGTCCAAAGTTGGCAATGTATTTAGTAACATATAAATAGCTTACCTACATAATGACATTACTTGGGCTTGGTTCAATGTTGGCAATGTATAGTCCTGACCAAATAGTGCGCGAAAACTCTTATTCAAGACGAATTCACAGAACATACCCAGCACTAGTATAACATAATATTCACCTGCGATTCGTCTTAGTATTCTTACTTCCTATAAGCACAAATATATCGGTAAGTTCTCGGGCTGACGCGACAGTCTTTTATGTCAGACATGTGTTACCTTCATTACTTGCTCATCTCGCTCGTTCGTAGTATTAAAGAATATAAACTAATATAATGTGACGTAGAAATAACTTATTACACGTGTATTTACTGGCCTTTTGTGTAAAATGTTCCTTACACTTGTTTTGATATTTTGACAGTGATGATAACTCAAGCGGAGTACCACTCGGTACGGGATTAGTTAAGTTAGCTGTAAGGCGTGTGACTGTCTTGATTTTATTTGGAAGTTTGCATTCTCGACATTGCTATCTTTTGTACTAATGAGCGCGACAATTTAAAACCCCAATCAGGGAGACGCGACCGTCGTCTGATCTTTTCTATAAAACACTTTTTCAATTTTATAATAAATCATCCAAAACTTTAATTTTAAATGGAGACTTTAATATTTTTAATTATTTCTATTGAATTGTATTGAATTCAAGTATTACCTTAAAACTATGTTTATCTGTATTGTGACGTCGTGATTAATGAATCTTAAATCTTAATTATTTATTATGCCAGTCTAATTTCGAAGATTAATAATACTGTATTACAAATTTTGCATTTTGTTAATTTATTTGTCGAGAGATTAAAGTATTTATAAGATATTCATTTTTCATTTCGGCGCTTCCTTCCCTTCGACATTTCCATTGAATAGGAAAAGGAGTGGTTACGAGTAGTATGGTAGGATCCACTAGAACTCTCTACTCTAGGGTTACGTTAAAACTAACCGAACCAGAACTTGTTTAGAGGAAGAGCAAAGTCCCTCTATTTTCATAATAGACTGTAGTAGGTATTTAAATTAGTATGGTGATCCACAATTACTTGGATAGTTCAGAGAAATCCCCTGGGTGTAATAGTCTAAAACGAAATATTCAGGGTATTTCAATTCTAAACTACAAAGATCTGTTACAATTTCATTTATTAGGATCATGGCCGACATCGTCCATTTGAGCGTACAATTTATCGGCGATTTCAAACGGAAAAGGTCCTCCATAGACTTCAATAAATAGAATACATATTATGCTGTGCTATGGTAAATATAACAATATCAAAATGGGCACCAAACTAAGCTATATTTACAGAAAAGCCCTAACATCGTTACACATGACTTACATTTACAATTCCTCAATCATAAGAAGTAAAATGACGTGTGTGATTTCTAGTTTGCACAAAATATGAAAATCGATCCTATATCTATTACTTACAAAGTATCAGTCGAATTTAGAATCCCTACCTAATTACTGGCTTAAAAGTTACTATAGATAATTAAATTAATCTGGATCTATGCTAGAGTTGTTTAGATTTAGTTTGCTGCATTGCCATTCGTCGCTGCCGTCGGAACATTCTAGAAATCCGTTGCAAATGCTCGATGCCGGCAAGCATTCGCCAAGAGGACATCTGTAGCCTCTACAAGTGTCGGTTCTAGCTGCTCTCCTATTCTCAGCTGTTTCTAAATCCGTGTAGAAGTCCTCATTGGATTCGTAATCTTCACTTGAGAGGACGGTTTCGTTCTGCACGATCGTGTGAGCCGCCATGACGGTATCTATCCAGTCGATATAGTTTGACACTTTGGTGTATACTCCGGGACGATTCGCGCGGGCACACCCGTACCCATTGCTTGTTACTCCGTAGACGTACCATCTGTCAGATTCCTGGAACATTAAGTAAAACACTATCAGGCTATCTTTGACGACTTTGTTTGATAGGCGATAGATAATCGGAAAGTGTTTCTCTGATACGGTTTCCGAATCGGCTTTAAAGTTGTTTGATTTTGAAAGGATCTATTTGAAATGACTTCCAAGTCCTTATTAGTTACCTGGCAAAGCAGAGGTCCACCGGAGTCCCCTAGACAAGCGTCCCGGCCGCCGCGCTCGTAGCCCGCGCAGAACATGTCATCCGTGACGCGGTACAGAGGCAACAGTCGCGTCCGTCGGCGGCATTCCGCTGTCGATATCACCGGCAGCTCAACTTCCTGAAGAGTGTCAGCTGGAAAATTAAAAGAAGTGTAAAACAAAAACAAATGTACGTGCTTATTGTATGAAGATTTGAAGATTTGCCTCAACTTGAAGTGGACTATTCGTGTTTCCAACTGTCCCAGCCGATCACGGTAGATTTGGTTCCTTGGGCAGATACAGCGCTAGTCAAAGTCTGGCATATAGAGACTTTGCGTCTACTGTTAGCTGGGCGACAGTTTGAGGTTATGATTCAATACTCACGGAAAACGCGCTCGTGTTCATACAACTGCCCCCAGCCGACAACAGTGCAATGATGCCCCGCCGGCGGGTGAGCTCTGGCGGGGGGCAAGCACGCCGGTCTGAGTCTCGCGTGTAGAGGCACAGCGTCTACCCTCAACAGCGCTATGTCATTGCGAAAGCCGCGCGGCGCGTACCGCGGGTGCAAGACAACTTGGCGGACGCGCGACACGCGCTCCCACGGGCCGCGAGGCCACGCCCCGCGTCGCAGCGCGCCAAGTCGCGCGACCCAGTGCGCTTCGGTTGCTCTGTGGAATACGGTAAAGGAGAATTAAGAAGGTTACTTGATCGTATCGTGTTCTGGATATCTGTGTCAAATCTCTTCAAAACAGGGTTTCAGATTCTAGACACGAAAAACGTTTTATTGTTTCTGACTAGGTACCAGGGGAACAGAGCTTACATAAGTAAAACAAATTGGGGAGCTTAAAAAACATGAGATCAAAGACAAAGATGACATGAGGGCTTAAAAATCTTCTCATCAGGGGGATGTGAATATTTGTAAGCCGTCATGCTACTGCTACTACTGAGACTATCCGTGGCAGTTTTTCTGTCAACTTGATCCTTTAGAGGCACTTTAACTTATCTCTAGGTGTACTGCTAGAATGCGTAAGTATCTAACGTAGCAAGGGATACTCACTGGTAGAAGCAATGGCTGGCTGACAGCAGCCACTGGCGATGCACGAGCGTGGCTCCGCACTGGAAGTCTCCGTCGCGGTAGAGCGCCGCCTGCCACGGCCACGCGCCCGCCGCTGCGCCGTCGCCGCCCACCACCCTGCTCCGACGCACGCTCTCACTTACACTACGCCCGACATACATAGACTCACACCTATTCTCTATACACGCACACCAGCCAGTGAGCGCACACATTTTATAAAACAAGTCTCCATTATTTATTTTAGCCAGAACATGTCCACTGTCTAGTCATACGATCGGTACTGAGCCTTTTCTACGAAGATCTATTTCTGAAGGCTGTATAGTCAGGCTGCGCTTCGCAACGGCTACTTTGAGTCTGCTATTCATTTATTCTTGTTTAGGTTAAAACGGCGGTAATTTTTGTATGACGATGACTGTATTTTTATACTTGGAATACCTAGCTGTGTGTGATTAAGTGCGCTAATTTGGCTGACTGCGTGCATTTAGAATAAGCCCATTCGCTGAGCACATGCTTAGGTAAAGCACTGTTCAAATCGTAGTCTCGCCGTCACAAACAAGATTTAAACAATATAGAGCGAAAGGAGAGGAACAGTGCTTAGCGATAGCATGTGCGTAGCAACGTCTATTTATATCGGCATAGAATGAAAAATATAATTACCAGCTAGTAATCATGGATAGAAGAAAATACGCAAGTTACTTTGGAATACAATTTACTTGTTACTTATTATCAGGCAGTAACATTCAAGTAGGCTATGCAGTTTTTACTGCTACATCAACAAGAGGTGAGCGAGAATTATTCCTTAGGAAATACTTTAGTTGACTCCGATTGTCGCTAAAACGCCAGGTCGCATGGGTTAAAGCGAGCTTGGTGACTATAGCAAACCCATGGGTGGTTTATAACTGCGCATTAGGCAGTTGCTGAATGCGTACCTACCTAGGTTGCTGCGCGTCCGCGTGAGGTCTGATCCCGCAGTCGAGTCCCGTGCAGCGTACTCGCAGAGCGCGCCTTTTGTTACAGGTCGCACGTCGGAAGGATAGCCTTGTGTCGGCCGCGCGAGCTGCCGCGTTGTGCCACACCTCCCAGTACCCTGCTGCGCTGGCCTTGCGACCCTCGCGCGCCTCGCGGGCCCAGCCGGCATCCCTGCAACGCAAGTGATAACAGTACTGCCGATATAACTTTGCGGGAAATTATAGTGGGAATTACTAATATCAATATATTTATATAATTTATTTATAAACTATCTCCTCAGGCATATAGGTTCAGTTTTAAAGAGTTTGAATCCGAGGAAGCCATTCTGCTGATAAAACTTTATTTGCGTGTAGTAGACAAAAAAAAACAGTTTGAAGACTGATTAAGTAGGTATTATTTCGGTTACGCGATCGCACTGCAGAAGCCAACAGAAAACACCATTTAGTCCTCATAAAATGTATTGTACTACTGTATTATGATCGCAATCTATCAAAATATCAATAACATAAAATTTAATAAAATTTGCTCGAAAAACCCAGTTATTATGACTTGTAGGTATTATAACAAAATAAAAACTTACGATAAAGCTCAATGGCATAGTACTTACTGGAAAGTCATAGCCCGACATACGGCTCTGCCTAAATCAGGCAGTTTCAGGGAACTGTGCGCTTGTTCTACTACGTCTGCGAAGCTCTCCACACACAGTCTGCCCCAAACTCCTCTCTTTCGCACCATTACATAACCTGATGGCAACAATATCGTCAAAATACATGCAACTATTATCCCAAAAAAATCGCCCGAAAACACCAAAATTCACCTTCATCATTATACGGTACTACTTCATTGTCCTCCAGCTCGTCACCTAGAGCTACGCAGCTTTTTTCGTCATCTCCTAGTGGGCAGTCCGGTGAACCGTCACACACTTTCGACATTTCAAGACACTGACGTGCATTAGCACATACGTATTCCCCTTCTTTGCACCAGTCTGTAAATAAGAAAAGATACAAATATTCAGCTAAAGTTCGGAAAAGACGAAATGGTTCACAATTAACTGGCGCGATAAATATAGAGGTCTTACCACACTGATTCTCATCAGAATAATCCCAGCAGTCGACTACACCGTCGCAGATCTTGGATTGAGAGAACTCCGCTCGCAGGTAGTCAGCACAAGAACATGCACGTTCGTCTTCACCACCAGGACAGTCTATCAGCCGATTACATCTTGAAGTGAGCGGTAAGCAGGCTCCGCTTTTACATAGGAAAGAAGTTGAATTGTCACACGAATCTGAAATATAAATCTTGCGTAAAGTCATCGGTATGTGATTAACAGCGTTGTTGAAAATATAATTTCAGTTCATAAAGTACCTTTATTATTAACATCTTTGACTGTAACGCTATCTTTTTCCTTCTGTGGTCGGTGAGGTTTGCTATAGGTCTTCTCAGGTTTATCTAAACTGTTATTACTTTCATCCTGTATGTTAGACTGACCCTTATTGTTAAAAGTTTTCGTAAGAATTTTAAATCCAGCTTGATTCAACGTGTAACTCGACGGAATGGCTTTTGTAGAAATTACACCTCCTCCAGGGGAATGAAACAAAGTATTGTTATTTGAATCTGATATAGTAGCTAAATTAGCAAGCTGCCTGAGTTTGTCTATTGTTAACGAACTGTTTTGACTAGTTGGAATTTCCAAAACAACATCAGGTTCTAAAGTTAACTCGTAGGCTGGTAAATTTTGAGTTTTATTTGCTTGCTTGCTACTTACGCTGCCTGTTACATGATAAGATACTCTATAAGTTCCTTCTGGTACATTGGGCTGTTTTTTATTTTCATTGTTCGATTTTGGATATCTATTACCACTAGAAGCTGCGTTTGAGATTTCAAACGCTTTTATGTTACCACTAACGATAGAAGTATCGCCTGGTTCTTGGCTATCTTTGAAGATGGTGGTGACTATTTCAGATCCTTCAGTGATAGTGTCTTTCTCATCTTCAGAGTGAATATAGTTTTCGGTACTAAGATTAGTTATTAGTTTTTGTGCCTCAGGGTCACTTTGAAAAAAACTACGGAGGTTTTCTTTTACTACTTCAGGTTCTGGCCGTGGTCTTGTTGTTGGCCGACGACGCAGTGGTCTATTGCCGCCAAGGTTAGACTTTGCAGGCAATAAAGTAATGATTGCACCTGCTGTTGTTGTGTCAATTTCGTCATCTAAAACCACTTCAACTGTTCCTGTCATTTTATTGTGGTTTTGGCGCTCTTCTTCATCTTCATCTGCGCTGTTGTCGTTGGTTTTTACATTAAAACTTGGTATGACTGTAGGCTTTTGAGAATATTTCTTTATAATTTCAGTTAAGTTTCTCATTATAGAAACTTTACTTGGAAACTTAGGGGTTGTATTGGGGAAGACCGCGTCATTTTTCGTGATTATAGCTTGCAATGTATCGTTGTAAAACGTCTCTGGAGAATATTTACTAGAGGTATCATTTTTATCGTTTGTTGATGTGTTCACCAACTCCCAAACATGATGCGGAGAATTAGTACTGGGAATAATTGAAACTTTATTATTAGGACGTCTAGTAAAATTTTCTTTTACTGTGCTTAAAGTAGAATGCTTTTTGTTTTTAATTGTTGAAGTACTAGGTTCAGTTTCAGATACTGGCGGCATCGACGTCGTGGTTATAGAAACGGCTTCCGAAGTGGCATTAGCAGCCGCAGTTGTAGTAGTACTAGTTGTCGTTGTTGAACTTGAAGTAAAGTTATTTACTGTTGTTGAACTTGGAGCAGAATCTCTTTCAGAAGTAACTTCATGTTTCTTTAAAATGGACGCACCTTCCACGATGATTTTTTCCGTGTCAGTATCCTGTTCATCGTTTAGCTCTACGTTTAGGGTAACTACGGTCTTTTTATCTTTAGGGGGTGGTCTGGGAACCGGTTTACCGTCATCATCATCATCATCATCAGGCCTAGCAAATCCTTCCACTACAGAGCCTATTTTATCAACCGGTATTGGAAATGGTTTTGGATAACTCGAGCCTAGTGTTTCCATATTTTTAAACGGTGGTGCATAAGTTGGAAGTGTGAAACTTGTGTAAACCGGATTAGGTTCATATCCATTTGAACCGAAATATGGGTCTTTATGTAATCCTATAGGTTTAGGTGTAGTTTTGTCTCTATTTTTCATTGGAGGTATCGGACTAAGCATGCTTTCCAAAATTGCAGCGTCATCGACTACCTCGACCTCCGCCACACCCATTCTATCTTCAGCATTCAACTCACTATTTGTTTCTATAGGTGCTGGAAAACTTTGTTCGGGTGCTGGAGTTGGTTTATTAGTCGTTTCATAGTAAGGTTGAGTAATAGGTCGCCATGGCTCATTATCAATAACGTGAGGCACTGTAAACAGGGTGTCTATTTTTGGTAAATCTTTGTAGTGATTTTCATTGGTCAACAAATCAAATAATATTTGAGAGACATTGCTTGCCGTTGTAGCAATTGTTGAAGTCGTCGTAGATTTAGTCGTTGTTGTCGATGTAGAAGTGGTTGTTGTGGAAACTGGTGTTGTTGTCGTCCTTATATCTTTCTTAGGAGTGGGTTCTGTTCTACTTTTCACGTTTAGAGTTGATTTAATGGTAAACGGCCGACTCTTTGGTGTACTTGTAGGAACTCTTTTTGTAGTTGTTTTCGTTGTCGGAGCTTTTGTAGTTGTGGTGCTCTTGGCATTTGGTATTTTAAGAGTTGATTTCTCTTCATGTCTTATTGGACTAGAATTTTGTTTGTTTTCAGTTATATCTGCTTCTGTTTTTGTTATTTGGAAAGATCCTTGTATTACGGGAATATTTTCAGTATCAATGTCTGGTTCATCTGGATCATGTTTGTTTGGTTTTACTGTTGTCTTACGTACAACGCCAACTCTAGACTGCAATATTTTGTCTTTGCCTGTTTGGGGGGCTTTCGGATAACTTGTTGCCATGCTTTCATTAAGTGCCTCTTTCACGTATGATTCTGATTGATACGTATGTTCTAAGTCTCTTTTTATAGTTATGCTAGATGTATCTATTTTGATAGTTTGACCAAACGCAGGATGCTTGGAATTGATATCTTGAATCAAAAGATTTTTTAATGTTTCTTCTATATTTGCAACGTTACTGCAATCAGAAAATACACCATTAGGAAATACTGTTAATGAAAAACTTCTTTGACACAAACAGTTCAATTAAAACCAGTTGAAGTTACCTTGGTATTTTTCTTCTATCTAAATATAATCTAAAATGTACGTCGAGCCTTCTGTCTCCGAAGCCGGTGACGATGGCTCCAGTAAAGGCGTGTCTCAGGGGCGAAGGCGCCGCGTATACTTGGCGCAATGCAGCCCCATACCTCCTCGCTCGTTCCTTCCACGCAGGGCTCCCGGGGGACCCGCCGTAAACATCACCTCTAGTAACTCTTATAGAACCCTCGAATGACATCATAGCTGAAATAATAAACAGTATTGTCATAATTGTTTTGACCTAGATCATTGGTTCTTCGTATTTGAGTTTCTTGAAACTAAGAGAGCTGAGGGAATATCTACCGTGCCTAGGGATTAAAGTGTTTCTTTTTATTTATTTTTTTATCGTTTGCTTAGAAATGTGAAAGGACCTACGCAACGAGCAGTTCTTTAATTTGATTAGGAGCATTTTGTTAGCATACCGTTGTACCATTTTTGTTTTGTAATATTTTTTGGCTAAATATCTTTTGAGAGGTACTTATTATGTACCTTTATGATCAGTTCACTTACGTTCCCCATTATCCGGCCTTAGCGCGCCCATGTAGAATGCGAGTGCTGCGACCGCAAGCACCGCCACCGCCGCGAAGAGCGCGCCGCCGACCAGCGCCGCCGAGCACAGCCCTCCGCCGCGGCTGCTGCTCGGAGTGGCTCGAGGGTACCCTCCACCAGCGAACCGGTATTCACTCTGTAGATACGATAAAATTGTAAGTTCACTGTTTTCAGAATCATATAGAACATCCGATTTTCTAAAAAACCCAGGTCAGGTCAACATTTTTCATTCAGTCCACAAAGAGTTATTAAAAACTTAAGTACCTTTATGGGTTATAGTTTGGTATTTAGGTAATAACTAAAACAAATTTCGTCCTCTGGGGAGCTTCTGGGACACCAGAGAACACGCATGATTGTCTGCAATTTCTTACAAAAGGTGACCAAGATATATTTTTGATAGCTGAGCGCGGAGCAAATCAACTCTTTCGATATTTCAAGATAGGTACCTACTATTTTATAATACTACCTATACAACAGACATGACTTCAAAGACAATAAGGCCGTAGCAATTTTTGGTTCGAGTGACTTTACGATGATTACCTCTCGGTGCGTGATGGGAACGAGACATTCGGATATTGTATGGGAATCGCCCGCGGTGGGCCATCCATCCAGCCCGCTCACCTGTCACCGAGCGCCGTTAATCATCCTTCCACAAAACCAATCACGTTCGGAAACGCTCGAGAATGCTGTTTCGGTGGCGGTGCCGAGAAATTACTCTCATTATGAAATAAGGATTAATTACTGCCAAGGTACATACTTTTTGGCTGGCGCGCTTTACCTACTGTCGTTTGTACTTAGGTCATTCCAAAGTTTAGCTCAAGTTATGTAAATAAATAATTATACATGATTTTTTTTGTAAATGATATTCACGGAAGGTATAGGTACCCACCGTAAATATCATTTGCATGAAATTCACGGAGCATGCCTTACACGAACTTCCGTAGTTTGGAACCAGCAATTTCATTAGTTTTATTTCCGTGTTTATTAAATAAATAAATAAATAAATAAATAAATAAATAAATAAATAAATAAATAAATAAATAAATTAGTTAAATAAATCTCTTCGTTACTTTTGAAAGACCACCACAATAAAATCATCACAAATATGCCGCTCTCAATTTTGCTACATGTATTTTACTGTAAAAGCCAGCCGTATTCATTATACCTACCACCGCTACCAGAAACGTTTAAAAGTTCTTTACTTCCCAAAATTGGTGTAGGTAAGCGAATCTTGGAAATGTGATACTGCACGAATAGCTTGAATTCTCAACAAATTATCTTGGTTTGAGATGTTTTAAGAAATTAGTTGATAATTTAGTTGTACTTATGCACCGTGGCCAGACTGGTTGCCTGGTGGTCCCTAATGAAATATCATCTTAGAACTTGAATTTTACTCAACGCATTTCCCTTTTGTGGTATCTTTAACAAGCATACCTAATATATTGTTATCAAACCTTCAGCAAGAGTCAAACTCTCACGAGTCGATAAAAGCTAAAAAGTCTATTGGTATGGTATACAAATAAGTACCGGTGCATTACAGGCAAATAAAACTGAACGTTTCAGAGTGATTGACGCAGAATAATGCCGTATAAAGCATGTCTTCGTTGACTAGCTTTGTGAGGAAATGGAAATGTTATAAGCATAGGTAACCACATATCACGAGATGGGCCATCTACTGAATCACTATTTCTCATAAAAAACCTACTTATTTTTCATTCATCAATGCTACGCAAATTGTTTATAACCATGCAACTAACATCTTTGCAGCTGTAATATTTCATAATGATTGATATTATTCATTCTTCATTATTCTTTGAAGTTTATCGACATCCGCCAAGTAATTGCAAGCCTCCATCCATGATGGCGTAATGAGAGCTTTGACCCTACCAGAGGCAACCGAATGCATGACGCGATGCCGGTAAACCACCCTGCAATTATAATTAAACAACTTCAATAAAAACCTGTACATACTATCTTACATAGTATGATGATTTTTGTGGCTATGCTAAAGGTATTTTTGACAAAAAGCTTAAAGGGACGTTCCCTTTAAACTTTTTGTCAAAAATCGAGTTTATGTAAATACAATTATGAAATCGTTGTCAAAAAGTATACCTACGCAGGTTATTCGTAATTTTGTAGTTGGTGATACATTTTATGCTTACTAATACACGCTCCCTTACATTGAAAAACTTTTCGCTGAATAGCTCCGTGTAAACTTAGCGGAACTATTTAGCAAAAAGTCAGGCCCCACCGAGATTTGAACTCGGATCGCTGGATTCAGAGTCCAGAGTGCTAACCATTACACCATGGGACCGCTGAAAGCTCAATCAAAATAAAGCATCGCTTTCAGGAAAAGTAGCTTTGATACCGCATTAGACTGCACTGAAAAGTGGCAAGAAACACTTTGGTTCCTGCCTAACTACCCAATCCATTACACCTTCATTTTGTTGATGTATTTATAGAAAAAAATATATTAATCTAGGAATTAACAAAAAGTTCAACAGCTGCTTTTAAAAGACAGGACTGGCACATAGGGCCAAGCAACACACAGCTATAATTGAATTGCACATTGAATACGCAATGAGATGACCCGCTGACCGTGGACCCAATGCGTCGGCCTCCATTCCTCCTGATGATGCTCCATTGCACTTGGTAATAATGATACACTTGTATTAAATCGCTATTCAGCATGTAACCGCTCAGTCAAACGATAATTTCATGCCCACTTACACTGTTAATTGGATTCGAAGAAACAGACATGCGGAATAACTTTGGGTGAAACATGAAGCTGAATGTTTTTTGCAATTTTGAAATGTTTGGCGAATGCTTCCACTTTTACACAAGTTACCCAGAAGTAGGTAATTCTGAGTGTTTTTAAGTGAAGGTATAACTAAAAGTTATAATTTTACTATTTTTGCTGTCCACAATGAAACGAAAACGTAAAGGAAGTGAAGTACAATCAGAAATGATGAATTTCATATATTTCGTTTTGTGTTTCTAGTTTTGTAAGTTTAATAACATAATAAGAACAATAATTCAATACATGAGCATAAGCCACATCCTGTAATTTAACTAAGTATTTACTGGATACAAAGCAAAGTTGCCTATAAAATAATACGATCTTAGGTAGGTCTCGTGTGCAATTAGCAGAGAAGACGCAGATACACGCTATTATGCTAATAGCATGTTGTTATTGTATTGATAGGTAATAATCACAAAATTATGTCAAGGCATTGAACATAGCAGGCAACTTAATAACTTAATAAAATGCGGACAAATGCGACTAACTCGCTTCTTGAGGTTTCATACAGTAAACTTTTAAATGAGGTTCAAAATAAATAATTATGTGAAAATACTTTCGTGTTAAAAACAATAAATCACAAGCGCGTGACAGTCCACGCACAGAGATATATGCCGAAGACTGTACTTATAAAATTTTCTGTGGACAAAAATTGCCGTTGTAACAAAATTATATCTTTACCTAAACTATGCCACTGTACAAAATGCTTTAAATAAAAAAAAATCTGGCCCAGGAACGATATCGTAAATTTTGGTAAACTCATTGAAATAACATATATATCATATATCATATATGTTATTATGATATATCGTCGTATCCTACGAATAAGGTGACTCTTGCAAATTACAAGGTTTTCAGGAGACGGTTTTTACTGATTATTTCGATAAGTATTAAACTTTTTGATGAAATTATTTTTTTATCTGGTTTATTAACGTTCTATTGATAATTTCTATAGCTTGTTATTATTAAAATAATACGCTTTCCCTTAGTTTTGTTGATTAGAGCCTTGTTCCACGTACTAGTTTCAGGTTGGCTCGGTCGTAATCGCCTAAGTGACTCTTATTCCACGGAGATTTCGGTTGACAACGCTTACAATCGCCTTTGAGGCCTTGTTCGCCGGAGTTTGTGAGCTATGCGTGGTAATATTTAGTTACTAGATAATTAGTCACGTGCAACGTCGCATATTATCTAGTGCCTATACAAGGTGTAATAATACTACTCCTAAAAATTGGGTGGTGGTGGTTTTAATATCATCAAGTAGAACTTAGGTAAGTAAAGTACTCCCTTATCTTTATTGGCCAAAATAAAAATAAATACATAGGTAGGTACTTAGGTTCTCAAATTAAATAGGATGTCAAATTAATCACTAACCTACTCTAGGTTAGTGATTAATTTGACATCCTATTTACCTACCTACTTATCTTATATTTTTGTATTGGTATGATAATTGTAATTTTATACCTACTGACTGACGCTTGATTTATTTACCTAGGCAAGTAGGTACTCCACTACTTTCTTTTTAATTGCACAATAGGAAATCATAAATCATAATCATAAATCATTTATTTGCTTCAATGTAGGTACATAAAGATGACAGGAAAAATAAATCAGTAGCACTCATTCCCCATAGCTGGGATGCAAATTGTAGGTGTGGGTTTTATACATTTTGGTAGGTAGGTAGGTACTTTTTATACAAACAACAGTAAAATTCAATAAATATAAAACAAACAATAGTAATCAAATGTCAAATCAAAATAATTAATAGTATGTTAGTATAGGTATAGTATGTCAAAATATATTAATCCATGTAAAGTATTAAATAAAATTATGTTATGTCAATGAATTGCAGTAACCATTCTAACCTAGGAAATCTTTTAAATTATAATAGCCTTTACTAATAAGCCAAAGTCTTAGTTCTTTGGTGAACTTATTTAGCGGAAGGCTTCACAACTCCTTGGGTAGAGCGTTAAATATTTTTCCGCACATGCGTAACAATTATTTAAATATAATGTTGTACGAGGAACCCTAGGTAGTACAATTCTGTCAGAATCCCTGGTATTGCGTTGGTACAATTCGTTTGCTCTTACAAATAACTGACTATTTTTCCTGACAAATAAAGCCGCCTCAAGGATATAGATACATGGTAGAGTAAGCAGTTTCAAGTCCCTAAACAGTGGTTTACAGGATTCCCACGGCGGTATACCCACAATTGCCCTGACGCATTTTTTTGTGCAATAAATGCTCGTTGTATGTCTGTACTATTTCCCCAGAGTATAATGCCATAACGTAGCACTGACGCGACAAATCCTAAAAAAGTTGTAGTTTCGACCTCTAGAATATCGGTGTCTCTGCTAGTGATGCGCATTTTTTTAACTTTATTAGCGAATGTACCAAACTAAATATAATTTGTTTTATTTAAATTAACTTGTAAATTATTGTCCTCTAGCCATTTAGTTACAGATTCTATTGTATTATTAATGTCAGATATGTAATCGTTAATGTCAATATTACGTTCGGATGTTACAAGCAAAGAAATGTCATCAGCAAATAAAATAAATGGTTTATTGGTAATGTCAGGAAGATCATTTATATAAAAAAGAAATAACAGTGGTCCTAGGACACTGCCCTGAGGCACCCCATATTGATTATCTTTAAATGAAGATCTAAATGCAGTAAGTTCTTTTCGTTCGTTGATATTTGTAACTTCCACGCACTGCTGTCGATTATCAAGGTAACTCCTAATCCAATTTAGAGCGGGTCCTCGTATGCCATATTTGTCTAATTTATTTGTTAAGATATGGTGAGAGACAAAATCGAAAGCCTTTGACATATCAAAGAATATGACAGTAGTCCGCTTATTGTCATCGATATTATCCATTAGGGACTTAACAAGATTAAAGCAGGCTAGTGTTGTAGATTTTCCTCTCTGAAATCCATATTGTTCTTGTCTGAAAACATGATTTTTTTCTATGAAATACACTAATCGTCTTTGTATTGCAACTTCAAATACTTTTGTTAATATAGGCATTAGTGTTATTGGTCTGTAATTATTTAAGATTGATTTATCACCCTTTTTGTGGAGAGGTTTCACAATAGACTTTTTTAAAATGGTCGGAAATGAGCCCTCTACAAAGGATAGATTTATCAAATAGGCTAATACAGGGGTGATTTCAAACGAACAGGCTTTCAAAATTTTCGTTGCTAGTTCATCATACCTAACCGCATTTATGTTTTTGAAAGAAAGAATCATTTTTTGAACATCGTCGAAATTGTAAGGTTTTAAAAATATACTATTGCAAGTCATTTGTCTACATGTATTGGGTGTTTTATAATTATATTTCTTATTATTTGTTTGGTCTATCCAGTAATTATTGAAAGTGTCTGCAATTTTTTTTGGGCAGTTAATAGTTTTCATGTTATGCCTAATATTATTTATAAAATTCATTTGTTTAACTTTTTATATTTTATTTTGTTAACCTCTGATTTATTAGAATAGTATTTGTAGCGTAGTAATCGTTTTGTTCTACAACTTATCTTCAAGCCTTTAGTGGTCCATCTTAAATTTGGAACTCGATTAGATATTTGAAGTCGGTATTTTGGAAAGCAAAGATCATAGAATAAACTAAACAACTCATGAAACTTTTCGAAGGCGCTATCAAGGTTCTCCTCAGTAAGAACTTCAGAGAAGGATAAATTGGATAGACATTGCCTAAATTAGTGGATGTTTTGTATTGTGTAGTCTCTTATAAAGTTGTAGTACTCCAATAAGGGAATTTCTTGGACCGCTGTAGGAATGACGAGTAGCTGAGCAGTGTTATGATCGGATAAGCCAAGGTGCAAAAGCTCCCCTCGAGCTGAACTTATGTTGCTAATAATGTGATCAATGCATGACTCTTGTCTGGTTGGCAGGTTTATGTGCATCGTTAAGTTGTAGTTGTTAGCAATGTCAATTAGACGAGTCGAGTTTTTAGAAACTTGGAGTGTATTAATATTTAAATCTCCTGCCAGCACTATGTCTCGTTTGTGGTAATGGGTAATACGTTGAAGCAATAATTTATCTAGTTAGCTGAAAAATATTTCAACATCTGAGTTAGGTGTTCTATAGAGACAATCATGTCTGAAAGCACAATCATGTCTTGAATCAACAGCTTAATGCCGCAACATTCGAAATGTCTGACAATAGCATAACCTTTTACCCAATCCAGTTGCTTGAATGACATACCTTGCTTCACGAGTACACAGACTCCTCCGCGGACTTTGTTGTTTATCTTTGGCCTACAAAACAAAGATGCCCTAATATAGCCATTAAGTTTGATCATGAACTCTCTGCCATTTTCTATGAATGATTCCGAAATGCAGATTACGTCCGGATCCTCCTGTTTACCTACGAGGTCTTCAAGGGTAATTACAAAAAGATGTTGTTTATTTACGAGGCCATTTATATTCTGATGAAGTAATATTAAAGAACATTTCTTAGGAGTCACGAAAAAACTCGGACCCTCTCAAAGATATTCCCTCTGTATCCGAAGCAACGCGGTTTGCGGTAGTACTCTCAGTCTGTGTGCTCTTAACTGCACTTACCCGTGAGACTGGCACACTCTGGCCAATACTGGCTCTGCACGCCTGACCCCCGTTTGTAACAGTCCCAGAGACAGCTTTAAGTGATAGGAACCTCTTTATGCAATCAATTTGGTCTAAATTTGAATTAATTTTGTTGCAAACATCATGTATAGTACAATTGTTGGAATTAATGTCAATAAATGTACAGTGATTATACTGCCTACTGATTAGATCAACCATGTCATTAAGTTTTATTTCATTAAGATAAATATTATTTCTAGTACTCAATATTAACACTGGACAGGTTACCAATTTTAAAAGTGTGCACAGTTCAGCAATCACATGTACTTTTTTCTGGTACTTGGTCTTGCATAAATTAATATCAATGGTTCACATTGATATTAATTTATGAGATCGTTTCATGTCTAATTTGTATCACACAACACAT
This sequence comes from Chloroclysta siterata, assembly GCA_932294275.1. NCBI lineage: Eukaryota > Metazoa > Arthropoda > Insecta > Lepidoptera > Geometridae > Chloroclysta > Chloroclysta siterata. The sequence goes on from OW028598.1 coordinate 11,930,531, forward strand.
CAACAATCCGCACTTTACCGCGTTCTTCGACGAACAAAACTCCTAATGTGTTTAAGACCCGAACCCCCACCCAAATTTTTTGATTTTGCGCGTAAAATACCGCCACAGTGGCGTTAGGTTCTTTGTTCGTCGGAAAGTATGAGCTCTCCATCCCGCGCGCTCGGTTTCGCGCGTGGAATATAGTTACAGTGGCATTAGGTACCATATTCGTCGGAAATTACTCGCTCTCCGCGCAGTGCGCTCGGTTTCGCGCGTGGAACACAGCTACAATGGCGATTGGTACCATGTTCACCGGAAAAAAATCAGCCATGTAATTAGGACCTAATTTTAAAACCTTAATAAATAATTGATTTATATAACATTTTGAACTTTTTTTGAACTTATCTGATGCATATCATGATAAGGATTCCAAAAATGCAAAAAAAGAATAAAGGGACAATGGCGACTGTCACCTTGTTCGTAGGATACGACGATATAACATACTAGTGGCTTCCCGCGGCTTCGCACGCGTTGAAGTGGTGAGCCGTGATTGAGCCACAAACATCCAAACATCGTAACTTTCGCATTGACTTGTATATTATTTGGGTAGGATTTTATATACCTACGTAGGTATATGGGATACCTATAGGCGTACATTACCTATATTAGGTAGGTAGGTATAGGTACTGACTGAGTTTGGCACAAACATGACAAATACAACAAAGACAACCTTACACGGAAAATATGTACTTATTTGTTCCTAGTTTCTACCCCAAAAACAAACGAAACGAAACAGCATAACGACTTTGATCCCCAGGCACGGTAGATACTCTCAGATCTCTTCGTACCAACTCAAGATTCCCGTTTTTAGAATGCCCCTTTCAAACATTGACGCCTCGATGTATCCTTTTTACTCGAGCGCAACGAAGGAGGGTAACGTTTTAGGGGTTGTTTTCGAAAATCAAACTGTCTTTTTGTTATTTATCCACAGAACACATTTTCTTTTAGTTTGAAGTTAATTAAACTACGCGTTAAAAATCTCCCATACAAACCTTGAAACTTTGGCAGTCTTTTGCACTCTTTGCAGGGGTAGTTTCAAAATATTGAAAACGTGGTTTTCAATTATTTATTGTGGAGTATATTTACTTCAAGATTGAAATAAATCGCACAATGCGTTAAAAATCTCCCATACCTACTAACTTTTACAGTAATTTGTACCATTTGCAGAAGTAATTATCAAAAGTTAAAAGCGTTATTCTTAATTATTTATTTCTTAGTATATTTACCCCAAGTTTTAAGTCAATCGCACCTCGCGTTAAAAAACTCCCATACAAACTTTAACACCCCGTTGCACACTTATTAAGGGTTGTTTTAAAAAACTAAAAATGCCTTTCCTATTTTTTTGCCTTGAAGTTTATGTACTCCAAGTTTCAAATTTGTAGGTTCAAGGAATACAATTTATCATACCATCTTTTTCAACCCTTAGAGGTTGAATTTCAAAAAATCCCTTCTTAGTACACCTTTACGCCATAAGACCTATGTACTCTTTAAATTTCAAGTCTCTAGGACCAGCGGTCAAAAAACTCCCATACAAACTTTTACATCCCTTTGCACACTTATTAAGGGTAGTTTTGAAAAACTAAAAATGCCTTTCCTATTTTTTTGCCTTGAAGTATAAGTACTCCAAGTTTCAAGTTTGTAAGTTCAAGGAATACTGTTTTTCATACAAACGTTTTCATCCCTTTTCACACCCTTAGGGGTTGAATTTTCAAAAATCCCTTCTTAATACACCTCTACGCCATAAGACCTATGTACTCTTTAAAATTCAAGTCTCTAGGACCAGCGGTCAAAAAACTCCCATACAAACTTTTACATCCCTTTGCACACTTATTAAGGGTAGTTTTGAAAAACTAAAAATGCCTTTCCTATTTTTTTGCCTTGAAGTATATGTACTCCAAGTTTCAAGTTTGTAAGTTCAAGGAATACTGTTTTTCATACAAACGTTTTCATCCCTTTTTACACCCTTAGGGGTTGAATTTTCAAAAATCCCTTCTTAGTACACCTCTACGCCATAAGACCTATGTACTCCTCAAATTTCAAGTCTCTAGGACCAGCGGTTTAGGCTGTGCGTTGTCTATATGTCAGTCAGTCAGTCAGTCAGTCAGTCAGTCAGTCAGTCAGTCAGTCAGTCAGTCAGTCAGTCAGTCAGGACTTTGAGTCTTATAGTATTAGAGATATGTTATTATGATATAATAACATATATATCATAGCGTATCATAGTGTACATATCATAGATACTGCAGTTCTTGAAGCTAGCGACCTCGGCATAGGGCCAAGACCAGCCTGCTAATTGAGTGTTTGTTCATTGACCACCAACCATTCTGAGTAAACTTACTCACTTCACAGAACCAAGCATTGTTTTAACAAGGCACATCTGAAGCCGCAGGTACAGTATTTACACTATGAAATGAAACAAATAAATACACTTACCTGTGACTGCGGTTAGCAAATGTCAATAAAACTCTGACTTAATATGGTGTGCTAACTCTATGATAAGCATACATTTTTTTTTAATTATGATACCATCCATTTTTTAGTAAAAACATTATTTAAATATATTAGACGGAGAACAAACATCAATGATCTTCACACAATGGTTTGTTCTCGGTGGGGATCGAACTCACGGCCTACAGCGCAGAAGGCAGAACTGCTAGAGAGCTGTGATGGCTGTCCATAAAATATAAATATATAAATATATAAATATATAAATATATAAATACAAGGTGTAAAGTCATGTACGACATTAAATTGAAACACGTACTCCTAATTGCATTTTTAGATTTTAGGAGTTGGTTTTATCAAAAAAGCCTGAATATTTATCGAGATATCGATACTTTTCCAATAAATAATTTCTATGCAACCTGTATCTCTAATCGCCGGTGATGAGGTCAAATTTCCGGGGTCATGAAGTCATGTGACTCATCAATCAAACGAAAAAGAGGACAGAGATATCATATTTATACGCGTTAGACCGCATAAGAAACATATTTGTGCGCTCACATTGTAAAATTTCGCTGTGCGACAAGGACAGATATCATTCCGCTTACGTGTGTGATAGAGACAGATAGGTACGTAGCGCGCCCCACTATGTGCCACGCTGCCGCCCGGTGGCCAGTGAAAGACATTATTATTTAGTAAACAATCGCCTTGGTAGCGACCTAGACATATCTAATTTTGAAAATTGTAAATTCGTGTTATTACTCGTGACTAGTGTCTAGATTTGGTACCGCGAAATAGAATTTTTGTGTGAGTGTGTGTGTCTTGTTAATGTCATCAAAATGCAGAACTTGTATTATGAAGGGAAAGATAATTGTGAAACTAGGCATACAAAACAAACTCTAGAACAGTTGAAGGAGCTCTTCAGTGCATTCATTTGTATGTGCAACATGCAACAACGTGAGCATATTGGAAACGTACGGATTTGAGGTACCTAACTAGTTTTATTTTTCCTACATGCTAACGTTGCTCTACTATATCGGCGAATCAAAGACGCCGCCGCCGGCCGCGCGCCCGCGCTGAAAGGGCGTTCACCTTTAGGCACGGGCGCGCGGCACAGTTTAGGTTTAGTCGTAGTAGGTATGTATGTGCGGTTTCTGCGCGCGGGGCGCGGCATTGAATGAACGTACGTTGCTTTGTTTGTGTGTTTATACAGAATGTTCAATAATTTTATGCTTATTCTGATATTTAGTTTGTTTGAAAATAAAAAAATCTCAATTATGAATGAATGTTAATACAACCTTTTTTAAATCAATACTAGATAGTAGTACTACACGTGTATTAATTTAATGTCGTACAGTCGTTTACACGTTGTATATAAATATATAAATATATAAATATATAAATATATAAATATATAAATATATAAATATATAAATATATAAATATATAAATATATAAATATATAAATATATAAATATATAAATATATAAATATATAAATATATAAATATATAAATATATAAATATATAAATATATAAATATATAAATATATAAATTTTTGAGGATGCGTTTGATAACATAAACCGTGGCACGTTTACAACGACCGTCGTATGACAAAAGTAGCTTTGAAACGTAGTCCGAAACAGCTCCAAACAACCATGCCCAGCCCATGGAAACGTACAAGGACATCAAATAACTTTGTAACAGGGTAAACAGACAATTTTTAAAGGAAGTTTGAGGTAGATGAAAATATTTGAGTCACTTCGTGTGGCAGCTTGACACACCCTGTGTATGTATACCAACGGCTGACCTAAAATTGCTATAATAACTGCACAGATGAGAGAATGCAAAAGGTTACCAGCGATAATTCATGAAAAGCGGATAAGATCTTATGGCCTTACTTTCTTGACTACAACGACATACAGGACGAGATATTATAGCTGTAATCTGAATGTGCGTGCTGAATCTTAGTATTCCTAGTAGTAGTCAGTCTCTTAGTAGTTTAGTATTCCTTAGTAACTCTGGCTTCTGACCTCAGGAGGTTGCTGATGCAGTCAAGTCAGTCATCTATCACAAGCACCATTCATAACTCATGCCGTGAATGAAATGGGATCTTGGTTAGCGAGTTTTCGCCAATTAGCCTATGCTTACGTTATCGTAATTGCTGTACAAGGCTCTTTGGGTCATGGGTGAACGTAAACACGGGAACTAATGTATTACTCAGTTACTTTAGCCTTTCATAAGCATAGCGTTAAGCAGTGCGTTTGCATTCAGAAAAGCGATTGGCACGTTGCTGATCGTAATTGCTTTGGCGTAGACCCTCTACGCCGTAGCGCGTACTAATAAAACGAATTCCTTGTACGAGAATATCTCAAACTAATTGGTCCTGTTTTTGCAAGAATTGTTTTATCTTCAGTTATCTCAGTTCGTGGGTGTAACACACACATACACACACGGCTCGCTAGACAGCACGCTACGCTTCTACAAGGTCGAGGCTTTACATTGAAGTTATCATAGATGCACGCTGCAAAGACATAATCTCAAAATTGTGATTAATAGCTGTTCATTATGCTGATATTAAACCCAGCAGGCAGCCATAACACGCGTAATTATAACCAACAAAGCATTACCAGTCACGTAAAGATGTCCCACTTTATTATTCATATTTTTTTTCAGTATTCAAGCTCGGCTGCACGAGAGGATGTTGGGTCCTGACACGAAGCCTTTGTGGCTCTGTCAACCTTCTTATGAATAACATATAATGACACTCATTATTTTACGACTATTATATAAATACATGGAACAGGAAAACTTTTTGTTAGGAAAACCTTCGATATGATGCAGTGTAATAGGCACGATGGATTACGCCAATTATTTAGTGAACGTAACTGTGTATTTGCACAATATTACGAAAAATCAGAAGTTCCGCATTAGATTTAGTTTTTCCTTAAATTATTAGATAAGCTATATAAAAGCCCCTGGTTTACTCTTCGTACATCACAAATAAATAGTTTTTTTTTTTAATATTCATATAAACTTTTTCACTAATCAGGATATGTATATGGTTAAGAAAATATTCGTCTCGGAATGAAATTGTTGAGAGCCTTTATTATTATACAAAATCGTTGGCTAATAAAATAACTATCAAATAGAATCGGCTAAACAGTTGTCAAACGGCCTCGAACTGGCCTCGAACCTTACGGCTTCATCCAGATTCCTTGTTAATTTATAAAAAAATCTTGTCATTGTCGTTTTTAACTCAAATAAAAAAAAATGTTTTGTGCCACGGAAACGTAGATTTTAACAGATTTACATTGCCTTTAGCGACAATAAACTGGAATAAAACTGTTTTAGTAGATATGTACTTACGAGCTTACTTTAAAAAACTAGAGCTACATGTCTGATAATTATATCGGTGACTTCAGTGTTTTTTATTATAGAAGAATACTAGTCAGACAACATACTCGCTGTTTAGAGGACAAAAACAATAGACCGTCGATCAGTGGCCATAAATACACGCCTCGGACCAATGGACAGGTTTGACGCAACTATAGTTCGAAGCTAATTACTCTGGGTGCCTATATCTAACCAAGCCATCTAAATATGCCATAGATAGTTATATATCTAATCATAAAAACCTCGACATGTGGACGAATACATTATAGATACTCGTAGGGTATCGGAAAAAATCATAACTGACAAGATATCTTTGAACTAATGTGGAGTTGTTAGAGATAGGTAAATTAAAAATATGCCGTCCTTGCTGTAGTCATGCCTATGTGATCATAACAAAATAGAATTGTCAATGAAACGATTATCGCTTGGATAAATAAAGGTGACAGGTGGACAAGGGATATCATCAGCGTGGGTTTTGTTTAGATCTCGTAATTTATGTCATGACACCTGTATGGGCGGACCCGGACAGTTAGCCGAAAAAGGCATCTAGTAGCAAACAGGTACATAAACCACCAGCTGGTAGGTATGCCAATGTCAAGGTCAAGTGCATGTAAAATATTGTCATCTCAAATTGGAACTTGACTTCCTAGAACCTATAGGCAGCATCAAACAGTTCTATAAGTAAAGTAAATCCGTATTTTTTTTTTCTACAGTTTAGTTTCGCTGTAATATTATACAACAGGTTTTATCGGACGCTTGAAATATTCTTAAAAGATTATTAGTGTTTTTAGGTAGGTATTTGAATAGGAGTCATCTTAGATTTTTTGTAATTGGAAAGTTTTGACAATTGCAAATCTTCTTCTTCTTTCCATTTATGGCTCCTGTCCGTCATTCGACAGACAATCTTGCCAGTGTCAAGTGATTTATATTGAATACTTTTTAGTCAAGTCAGTCCATAGTCAAGTCGGCCGTCATTTTGTTTTAAAGAAAATGGTGGCGGTTTTCTTCAAAACATTGGAAACATTTTCGGTCAAATCAGGATATCACATATTACACTTTCATTTCAAATGTTTACACTTTGTGCTAAGAGATCAAGTAATGTTGGTTAAAATACCACCGAAATTACACAACACAACTCAAAATAACACTAGAAAAACAAATAAAATGAAAAAGCTATGTTGCTTCCAAAAATGACAGAAAATGAATCCGACAATTGCAAATAATATCGATGTTTTTCCCCCGAAGGGATAAAAACATTTATTTTGGGTCTTGCCGAAGCTTGACCCTTATGAGATATCCCTTGCATACTAGCCACATCGGACGTGCTATCTGCTCCCTTCAGCGTGCGGAGAGCCTCATACAGCTGTCTCTTTCGCACACTCACCGCCCGCTGTCCACTCGCGCCGGCTAGTTCGCTTGACGCTTCAGTACCTTTTAAGCCGGCAAGGTCTTAAAACCAAGGGTCAAGCTTCGGCAAGACCCAAAATAAATGTTTTTATCCCTTCGGGGGAAAAACATCGATATTTTGTGTCTGTGCCTTCGCTTGACCCTTATGAGAAGTGTTTATCTTCTGCCGGCGCCACAATTATGTACGGCGTACTGTGAATATAGTAGTTAAATTAAACCTATGCGTGTAATAACAAAATAACAAAAGAAAAAAGAAACTGTTTTATTTTTTAAGTATGTAACTTCTAAAATTAACATTGAAACAGGTGATTTCCAAACAGTATTTAACTTAAACAGCTTCAAAACAGATTGAAGGAAAAACGTCTTCTTTAGTCGCACAACTCCGCTTTACAGTAATATTTTAGAAAATTTTGATTAATATATTACTTTTCTTAAAAATACCATCGTAAATCGCGAAGGATATACAGCTGAACGAATGCTTGACGGACTGGCGTTAATGTCTATTTCCTTAAGGGCAGTTTCTACCCATCCAGCAATAACATCTTTAGTGGACGCACGTAGGTACCTACACTAACCCTAGTTGTTATAAAAAGATAGTCTAAAGAGACATCTGTGATTTGACAGAGTTATAAGAACGTTTAACCAAAAATTAAAATCTGATCCTTATTTTAGAAAATTTTCGAATCTGTTTGTTTCCAGAACATGAATCTGTAAGAGTCAAACTCCTGAAAATATACCGAATCTATAGACAAAAGTCATGTTATGTCATGTCCTTCCAGAGGCTACAAGCAAGATTAAAGCCAAATGCCTAGAGACTTGAAAAAAACTGCAAGTGTCAGGTAAGTGAGACTTCAACCAGATGACCAATGCATTAACATCCCAGAAAGATGACTTCCTCTCACCAGTGCCAGCTAAGCTTGAGTATATGTTTAACAACCGGGTGGTTTTTAATCTGATCAGCATTAAAAGGATCAGCAAAAGATGTTGTTACTACAGACTTGTTTACCAAGACCGTATTATATTATACGATAAGCGCGTTGCAACGATGCAAGTAACTGAAAAATAAAGCAATACTTTTCTGAACTTGGCCCATCTATTGGTTCTAACAGCCCATTTTCGCCACTTCTTCCAAGCTGACGAATATTTCTTTAAAGTTCCTGGTCTCCAAGAATCTTCTGATAAACTGACATCGTCTGAATATTCCATACCTGCAAATGAAGCTGGAGGACCTGAGGTGGTGGTTGGCCCGTTGAAATTTCGGTCAGATAAAGATGCAGACCCTATATTCGAAGGACCGGTTTTATATATTGCTCTCTTGCGCAAATCGGGGTGTCAAAATGGTTGAGGCCAATTCGGAGTTATTAAAAAGTATATTCCTTCCGCAGTATTCAAGTGACTTAAAATTTGGGTAAACACTCAGGTTATTTGGAAACTCAATTGGTTGCTGAAAGTGTCTATGAATAGTGCATCCTGATCCTCTGGAAACTGAGAGACAAGAGACCACCCTGAATATCTTGGTTGCGAATAGGTCCACCGACGGAATCCCCCATATTGCAAATAGTTTCTGAGTAATCACATTGCTCAAGTACCAGTCGGGGATTATTGATTAACGACATAGATGATCTACAACGCAATTGTAAATTCTCGGAATGTATCTTAACAAACTTTGAACGTGATAACGTTTTTCTAACCGAAGTAGTGATTCTAATATTGAAAGCAGCATTCGGAGCTTAGTGCCCTTATTCCCTCACATAGAAAATGACAGTTTGATTGTCCGATTGAATCAGAATCGTTTTGTCGTTTCTTAATGTTTCTCTGCACGACGCTATACAATTCCATACGATTTATGTGCCACGAATGCTGTTGTTTTGTCCAAGTGGCGCTTAGTAGTAACTCGTTCAGGATGTGAGCTCCCCATTCTATGTTTGAAGCTTCTGTCAAAGTCAAAGTCAAAAGGTATTTGTTCAATAAAATCACAAGGACCACTCTGAAACGTCTCAAAGCTAGGCGACTCTAGGTGCCAGTTCCAAGCGACCAAAGATATCTCTATAAATCTCTACCTGATTTATGAATATAATATCTGATTCTCGGCTTAGATTGTCTAATCACCATTCCAGAACTTGAATCACCTTGCCTGGAATTTTCAACTTTCGCTTCGGAGAGACTTCTGGGAGACCATTGCTGGCGATCTAAATTCGACGACAAAGCATTCGATCCAAAAGAACTACGAATGCTATAAAGTATAAGCTTCCCAGAATAGATTTTGCACGTATTAGTTCTAGGAGATCTTTTTTCACAAGTCTAACTTCTGGAATATATATTATTATTTTGCCTGAATTTGTCCTCCATCCAGGAACAATGTCCAGAAACTCGATGTCTTGAACTGGATCTCAGACCCTACAGAATCTATCTAAATAGAATCCTACAGTGAATTCTGCTTCCTTCTGAAGCAACTTAGCAGATTAGCAAGAAGAAGTCGACTCAGTAGACAACTAGATACCCTTATGCTAATCTTCCGAAGCTGGGTTGCTAGCCAATTTGCGATTTTCGAGAAGATGATCGGAGCTGTAGACAGACCGAATAGCAGGCAGACCATGCCATAAAGGTGATCTTGATAGCTTAAAGCCAGAAAACACCGATGTGTTTCTATCACCGGTTCATGGAAATACGCTGGTGAAAAATGGAGTTTTACCTAGTTTCTGAAGGAACTTGGGAACTGTTAAATGATTGACCAGACGAAATTTTCACGGGTTTAACCTTCTTAGATCGATTATCGATTGGATTTATCCGCTTTGGGCACCAAAACAAATTTGCACAAGACCCAAGGACAGACAGGGGAAACATTTTCAAGACTCCTGAGCTCACCATTTTCGAAATACGACTGACATCTGATAGCAAAATTCCATTGAAAATGGAATCGCTAGGGCTTTTCTTACAAATGAAATCGTATAGTCATTTATTATATTTAATATCAGTTTGGGACAGCCCTGGTCTTCCAAGCTCCTAGACATTGTTGGATGATATGCTATCCAATCCGGAGAATAGTCAGAAACTTTTCAATGTCGACTGGTAACCGTTCTTTTGAAACCTCTCCTGTTTGTGTGAAGAGCCAGACGGTTTACGGCCATAAGCTCAGCATCGCATAGCCAAAAGAATGCTAGCATCAAAATTAGTTGATTATGTCTTAGAGAAATCCTCCAATTTCTTTTCATCAAAAGGAAAACTCTCTGAAATTGGAATCCTCATCAAGGACGAAGTGACGTTTTCTTTCAATCAATGGAGATATAGCTTTACATCCTTTATAGTCTGAGATCTCTGCCACAAACGAACTGAAGCAAGTTGTCAGAACATTGAAGAAATTCACTGATCGAACCCGAACGAAAAACCTGTAGTGATGGCTCTTGTCGCTACTGGGCACATCTCAATAACCCTGTTGAAGACTCTTTGGAGGGCAGCGCGTTCAAGTCAAGCAGCATGCGTTATGGAGCCATAAGGTCCCTCAGTCTTTTCTTTATAGTCAGCTAGACCATTAGTAGGAGCTAAATGCTTCAAAGACGGATTAACTGCCAGAGCTGAAAACACAGGGGCCGCGCGAAGTATTTTATACACGTCGAAGTATCTTCTTCTGTTCCATGTCCAGATGTTCTTCTTTCCATTCTCGTCCCCCGGATTCTTTGACAAACAAATCCTTGAGCCTTGATCTCAGATTCTGGTAAGGGAATGATCGTTGATGACCAGCTCCTTTTGTCAATATCAAGTCTGCTTTAATATATATATATTTTGCAAGAGCATTGCAGTAGCTTTAGCTTCTTGTTCTAGGGTTGCAATTCGACTTGCACTAGAAACTCGCTTATTAGTAGACGCAAGTTCATTTGATCTATCCGTTTCCGTGTCCGATATCTGCCCCAACGCCCTAGAAGCTTCCATTGTAGTAACCAGCAAGTGCTTGAAACTATTAGTAGCTTGCGTCACAAGCTCTCAGTGCAACTTAATCTGCAAGGCTCTTGCCTTGGATGGAGGACCCAGAACCAAGCCAAGGCAGAACGGCCAGGAAAGCATTTTGATTTTCATACCCGTATAGGCTTCATCGTTTAGCGAAGATGCAGAGGGATCAAAGGCCTTAGCTATTTCAGTTGCGGGCAAGCAGAACCTTAACTTGGTGCGCGTTGCAGAGTCCAGATCCAAAGATACAATTTCATGCACTGTCCAATCTTCCCAGCCCCTGGGAGAAAGCTCGATAGCTCGACGCCACTAGCTTTAGCTCGGCCAGAATTTCATTGCCGGACAGGTCATCATTTTCATTTTCATTTCATTTCATTTCATTTCTTTTCAAGCTCATGGAGAACCAGGCATATAAGAATTCAGCAGCAGAAGCCTTCTGCATATAAGTATTCGTCTGATAGACACAACTCTTAGGTTTGTAAACGAATGGAAGGGATCGTAAACTATCACTTTTATGGGTGACCGTGTCCACTTTGGGCAACTCCAGCTCAATTTAGGCAGCGAATCGCCCAAAAATCTCAACTCTACTTTCGGCCAGAAGGGGCGCGAAATTTTTTTTTTTTTTTTTTTTTTTTTGCTTACTATGCTTTGATTTCTAGGCTGGGATGGCCTGATTATAAGCCCGCAACTGCTCGACTTTTGAGCCGCTTCGGCTCGATTTTTGGGACGCACCGGCTCGTTTTTTGAGCCGCGACGGCTCAATTTTCGGGCCGCGCCATCTCGATTTTCGAGCCGCGACGGCTCGATTTTTGGGACGCACCGGCTCGTTTTTTGAGCCGCGACGGCTCAATTTTTGGGACGCACCGGCTCGTTTTTTGAGCCGCGACGGCTCAATTTTCGGGCCGCGTCAGCTCGATTTTCGAGCCGGGATAACTCGATTTCTGTCTACACATCAACAAAGGGTTGCAAACCGCTTTCTAGATGTGAACAGAGTCAGAAATGAGCCTTTAAGACAAGGGCGCAGGGGCCGCTAAGTCTTAGAAATCCAATTTTCATGATTGAGGCAAGGAGCGCTCGAATCAGTGGATTTTAGTTAAACCATGCAATAGGTTAATAGCTAAAAACACTTCATAAAAACAAAGCCAAAAAGAGATTAAACTAGATTAGACTGATTTCACATAGCATAATTATATACCGTATTATATACTTAGTAGGTAGAAACTTATAAAGTATATACGACACCTACAACTCGTACGTAGGCAAGGAATGCCTACGCTTCAAATGTAAGACGATCTATGTAATGTAAAACTATATTTCTACAAAACATGATCATCCCACCTACTGGAAACATAATGTTATTACGATTGTTATTACACGACATAAAATATAAAGTGACATACCTGACCACTTTCCTTAATACTTGGTAGCACGAAAAACACTACACTGCCATTAAACAATTTATTGGTATTGGTACGTAAACAGTAATAATTTGCGCGGAGCGGGAGCAAGCGCACACCCGTTGCGGTTAGCAACAAAAGCGTACTAAAGCGTCAAGCGAACTAGCCGGCGCGAGTGGACAGCGGGCGGTGAGTGTGCGAAAGAGACAGCTGTATGAGGCTCTCCGCACGCTGAAGGGAGCAGATAGCACGTCCGATGTGGCTAGTATGCAAGGGATATCTCATAAGGGTCAAGCGAAGGCACAGACACAAAATATCTTAATACAAATCGGAAATGACAATAGGATACTGTCGCTTGTCGGCTGATGAAAGTACCATTAGGTCGTTATTACTCTATTGTTGCAACCACACTTCGGTCATTAGTCTTTTATTTTCACTCAAAACTTTTTTATATTCAGGTTTCTGATTCATATTTGAATAAAAATGAATACGTTCAAACCTAGAAATAATAAAAGGGATTTTTAATAAGTACAAAATATGAACTAGCAAAACAAAGGTTTTATGGTTTTGTCATTAGGAAGGAATGTCCGTCTTGGAATGCGCCGCAAATCTGTGCACTGATTGTGATCGCTCTACGGATAGTGATGACCATGATGAGTCGGTTCCGATGCCTCTGCATTCCGCCGAGGCCAGTCTATCAGACTTTTATGGACATTTCGCTAAGCAATAAATCTTCACGCGCCATTGTGGACACAATCAATTTTCTTACGATGTCGAAGAATGTCTGAATAGCGGTTTACATCATTCCATGTAATGGCGGCGACAACAGTTTCAAGACTAGTGCAGAATGATTACTAATCTTTTAGGCTGCTATATACAAGGGTTGTGTGGAATTGAGACGTAAAGCTGCAACTTGTAGAGTTTCAAACTTTGTCACGCCTAGCCTAAGTTAAGCTTTTCCAGTTAACTAATTAACCAAATCAGTCTATTACAGCTTAAACAAAACGCTTGATCGCACGAAAGGATTTAATAATAATAAATTAGAAAGCAGGATGGCTCGGCGCGAGTGTGTCGAGTAACGGTAGTGTCGGCGCGACTCGTGCGATACCGCCCGGGGCACTCGCTGCGGCTCATTTGACAGGTGGCCAGTTAGACTATCATTCAAAACTTGAACACTGTCCTTGATATTTTAACCCGTATTTTTTTCTTGTTCCCCCAGAAACCCAATGACTCGATATCGAGTTCGGGACAGTAGAAAATCGATTGAATACCGATGTTCTACAGGTTAAGCTCTGATTTCACCATGCTCTGATAGATTAACAAAGGATTAAAGGGCCGTTAAATATGTCAAAATGTACGCGTTTGACACCTAAGTTAGATTTAACGGCCTGTTAATCCTTGATTAGTAACTAACAGAGCATGGTGAAATCAGCTCTAAGTTAGTTAAGCACCGTAAGTTTGGGACAGTATAAAATCGATTAGATACCGTAGTTAGAAAGTTAGTATATTACTTACATTTTGTTGTTGTCAACCTACCTAATGCACATCATTGTAGCAGTGAACACAACTGTTATGCAATAAATACTATAAAGAATCGCGAGTTCCAAGCATGCTTATGTCAGCATACCACGCAGAATTAAAGAGCTAGTAATCCTCTTATCATACATCCATGATTCATAGGTACCGTTTAGTAGGTAGATAAGGAATGGTAACGGCAACTCTTAACAATACACATCGTACGAATACCATTGACATAACAAACACAACAAACCCATAGGCTTGCATCGGAAATGCGGAAACTCTTGTGAATAAATATAAAATTAAGTGCAATTATCTGCATAACACTAGCAATCCAGTTCTACTGACACGTGCAATAAAAAAAAACATTATGTAATGCGTCAGAACAAAACCATAAGGTTTTTTTACCAAATAAGTAAACTTTTATGTAGATGAATAATTTCAATAATGCATTGGCTTCCATTTACCATGCACTTGTCTTGAAAATCACTTTAACATCGAATAGATAATAACATCATGCAATATAACACTTTGAAACTCAATTTTGACCATTATTTTCATTTCAAACGAAATATTTACCTTGATTTGTGAGTTTTATTAAGCTCAATAGCAGCAGCAAGCAGCTCAATAAAACGAGATTTTTTACCATGATAGGTATACCGGGGTATATGATGGTAAAAAAATCTCGTTTTATTACTTAATCCCAAACATATTATTTTTATTCATCTTCTTGCGTGTCAAGGTAGGTACAACTTTAATGGAATCTGTCTTTTAATAGCTTAAATGATACCCCTGTAACAACACATAATACCTAATAATATTACATAGTTCTAGGGTGTTAAAGTGTAAAAAATTGGTAGGTACTTATCAAGTATGGTTGTATTAATACAGAAGGAACAAAAAAAAGCGTAAGAGCTCATACTAAGGAGCTCGGTTCCAAAATGACTATCAAAAGCAATCGATATTACCCACTTCAACTTTCTCCGGAAACCCACGTACACGACACACTCAATTTGTATAAGGTAAATAAACCCAATAATGGGGACGCCGAAATGGACCGGTCACTGTGACTTGTGGGCCTTGTGGGTCAAGGACTCGGTCAGTCACCCGCGCGGTTACGGAGCCACAGAGTCAGCCGGCAGACTCCCACTCGATGTTGGAATTGTATGGTATGCGAAACATTTTTTTAAAAACCATTATTCTGTAAAATATATTAAATTATACGTAACGTGACAACGCAGCATTTTGGGCACGATGCCTTCTGTGAATTAAAAACCCTTTTTTGTACGTACACTAGTTTAACGCATCTTATTTCCACAATACACAAGGGTTATCTGGAAGATAATACTTTATATCATTAAGTTCGCCTTTGTATTGTTTTTTGTATATGCAATATAGTATGTTCTATCTATCTATGGTCTTATCAATCTTTGTAGACTTATCTACTGTATTAAAGAATATAAACTTTAGAAACTACCTAATATTTTTGATTTTAATATTGTTTTATTTACACATTTGACCAGTATGTACGAGTATTTATCATTAATCCTTTCTAAGTCCTATATTTCCTTAAAATAAATTACAACCACTTGATTAAAAAACAATTCCTAACATAAGTTATTTTATAATAAAATGATGCATCGTGTTACTTACATAATTACATTTAATACGCAGGCGCCTTTTTTTATGTAATTTTAAAAAAAGCGCATGCGCAGTGTAGCGCGTTGAAGTCTTCTCGTTGTCACATTACTAGCGCGCCCGAAAAACAATGAGCAATCAATTATAGAGATACTTTATTTTATGGCTACACTGGATTTATTTGTCTTTTTATGTAGAATTTTGGAAAATATTAATAATGTAACATGGCATTTAGTACATTATAAAGTAAGGGAGAGATTTTCACGGACATCGTCGTAAGTAAGATGAAAGATGGTAAAACCACCCGTCACATTAAATTATTCTCGTCATTCTTTTTAGAAGTCTAAGAGCTGATTTCACCATGCTCTGTTAAATTAACAAAGGATTAAAGGGCCGTTAAATATGTCAAAATGTACGCGTTTGACATCTAGTGTTAGATTTAACGGCCTGTTAATCCTTAATTAATAACTAACAGAGTATGGTGAAATCAGCTTTAAAGTATATAGAGACGGAAATATTTAATACTTAGATATACTAAGTAAGTAAGTAAGGTTTATTAAGAATAGATTGGTAGAATAGATGAAACATAATTTATTGCACAAAATATCTTTCAAGATAGGTTTCCCACACTCTGTAGTCAATGTTCATGAGGCAAAAGACCTCGATAGATGATATGATGTTATCACGGATTTGGTACGGCTGGCTATAACAGAGACGAATAACAGTATGGGTGGGACAAACACGCTGTCATCTAAATGGCGAACAACGTGATCTGCGTAGAACGATAATTATTTTTTGGCATAATAAACCGACTTAAAATACAAAAAAAAACTATCGGTGAAGGGTTGTCTTTGTTGATTTTTTCAAAAAGCACTGAATCAATTTCAATAAAATTTATATGGGACCACTTCTGAAGTATGATCTATCAAACAAAAAAATAATCATAAAAATCAATTCATAATTGGAGGAGTAATCGCGTTACAAACATACAGTCGAATTGAGAGCCTCCTCCGTTTTTGAAGTCGGTAAAAAAGCTTATTACTAATGTGTTCTGCGCAGCTTAGTCACGTGGTTTGTCAAAGGACAACTTGTTTGTCGCCACAAACAAGTTCACCAACGAACCACGAAGATAGCAAATATTTATTTCTATTTACAAACATAAACAGTAGGTTAATAAAATAAGCTGACCCCTCAGTTTTTTTTTTGGAAACAAACTGTACAATCATTATAAATTGTTAGTTTTAGTTTTATAGAAACCAGCGAAGTTTCCACAATTAAAGGGTATAGTTATTAAGTACTTACCTACAAGATATCATGACACAAAATAGGAAGGTACATAATACTAATATATTAATAACTAGCGGCCTGTCCCAGCTTCGCATGGGTGGTCATAAATTTTTTGAACATTTTAGGATAAACTTAGACCGTGGGTTCGAGCCTCGCGTCTACTTATTTCATACATTTGCACGCCAGAGAGTGAAATCGCACCCCGAGCGTGACGCGCGTTAACGTTTTTAATTTCGTCATATCTTTTGAATGGAATGTCCGATTTAAAAAATTTAAGAAGTAATCTATAGGTATTGAAACCGTCTTAATTATGAAATGATTTATTTGGATAAGGATTAATACCAAGGTACAAATAAAGACCCTTTTCTAGCGGAGGCATTTCAATTAATTTTTTATAATAAAAGAACACTTATTGTGACATAACTATAATAGTTAGACATATGCTGTCGCGACATTTTTTGTAGATGATGACGTGTCCTACAAAATCGTAGTACATTATTTTGTTCTATCATCAATAGTTTTCGCAGCGCACGCGATGTAAGGTTTTTGGTTTCCACCTTGGGTTACATTATTGGAGTTTTAGTAAGGATCCCTGATTTTTTTGAAAATATAATATAGCCTATATTACTCAGGGATAATGTAGCATTCTAATGGTGAAAGAATTTTTGAAATCGGACCAGTAGTTTTTGAGCCTATTCGTTACATACAAAAATACAAAGCTCATCTCTTTATAATATTAGTGTAGATGTAGATAATATTAATAAACTTTAGCTTCGTCAAGTAAACCTTATTGTTATAAAAACGCGTTATTTTTCTCTGTAGGTACATCTGTACAAGTATTTTTCAACATCTCGTGAACATGAACAGACAACTACTCACGTACCCCTTTATTGTTGATCGAGTGAGCGAAGCGAAAGAAGATCTTAGTTTCAACTTGGGCGATTTGGCATTTTATGTATGTATGTATGTATGTATGTATGTATGTATGTATGTTTGTCTGGCGATAACTTTAGAACCGTTGGTCCGATCTGCATGAAATTTGATATGTCGATAGCTTGTACTTGAGAGATTTACTGGTAAGTATATGAGTCAAATCGGATGAAGGGTTTTTGAGATATGGGGTTTTTTGAGGGCGCAAAAATAAAAAAAGTTACATAAAAAAATCAAGTTACATGTCATATGAAAGGGCTTTGTTTGGACATTCCAAAACCATTTTTACTTTTTCTCTGGGACGCTCGGTTTTTGAGATACAACAAAAAAGTTAAATTAAGATAACCAACGACCCAAGAGCTCCCATCCCTAAGAGTTTCGTTGACATCAAGGTTTTTCTACTGGTCGCCCAGTTCCTTTGCTTTTTCTTATTTTTTTTTCATGAAATAAATTAAGGAGGTACTCAGTTCTCATAAAATGGTGCCGACAACCAGGTCTGATGATGGAGCCAAGGTCTGTTCAACGGAACTCTTTAATAAATAGGCCAATAGAGTTGAAACTTGGTAAGTTAGTAGGTGGTAGTCAGAAAAAAGTTCAAAAATAATGTTTGGACTTGCCCCTGACTACTACCTACTCAAAGTTTTGATGTGTTCGTCGGGTCGAATCACGAGATCTCAGTTCGGAGCGAACTACTAGTTATAATATTAATGGGTTTTAACACTGAAACTTACGTAAAATTTATTACCTATTATTTACTGTCTCATTACCAAGACTGATTTATGGGTATAAAAATAAAATGTGTTAAGAAATAATGGAAATGCGAAATTGATGGCGTATTCCTGAAAATAATTCATATCCTGAGCGCTGAGCGTCATAAAGGACCTTATGATCAGCCTCATCATTAATTTACTTAATTATAATAAAATATACCCAACATAGGTACTCAATGAGTACGTTGTACCTACTGCAACCTTAGAATAAAGATTTATAAATAATGATGCACGTGTTTTACCGGAGGGAACGGTTTATTGTGCCTACCTATTATACAATATTATAATTATCTTCTGTACAATGGTTATATATTATTTATCCACCTAATGGTAGATATAAACAAGTTCTCGAGCTTTGTTCTTAGCATAATATTAATAACAATTGGTAGTTTAATATTAATATAGTATAGTAATATTAATACTATATAGGTAAAGTAATATTGATGACAGTTGTACCTGGGCTACTAGAATAATATGTGTAATGTGTAATGGTGCCACTTCCCATTGCAATTCGGTATTCTCGTTTTTATTTATCTCTCTATATTCGGCATATTGTGTAGAAGTCCGAATAACTCGAACACACGTTCACACATCATCACGAACGGTATTCGTGTATTTGCGTGTTCGAGATAAATAGGCAAATAAGACGAATTCGCGAACACGAATTGCGATGACGACCACCATAAGAATAATCTTGTCCAGTTTGCATTACTTTTAGAGAATCGTCTAATCTCTGCATCGAATCTTCTATAGCAACGGTCTTCGGAAAATTTAGAATAACTGTTCATAGATTGCCAGTTTTATTACCCAGATCACGATATATATCTAGCCGTTGATTAGAAGTATGCAGACTTGCCAATAAATAACAGAGCTTGCAGAATAATGATGTCTGTTGCTGTTGGTATTTTAATTTAGAACCAGTTTTGCACCCGACATGAGTTTCATCTCGTGGCAAGAGATGCAATGATTTTATCAAAAGTGTAGCATAAAGCTCGAAGAGTTATTTGATTTAGGTAACTAGCTTTATGCAGCAGGATTCAAAGGATGGTTGTGTAATTAGTATGGACTCGAGATCGGCCTAGGCGTGCTGGGCGTTGAACTCGAGCGGGTCAAAAGCCTTGCGTTGCGAGGACCGCCGCGTACCTATTTATTTTGTTTTCAATACTTTTGCTCTTTTTTTATTAACGAAAAGGTCATGTTTACACTGCGTATCTTGCGTACTTAAGGCACTTAGCTTGAGGTACATCGCATTAGAATTTAGCAGAGTTGAGGATTTTTTCCCAATTTTCATCATTAGGCAGGTATGTAATCGAAGAACATTTTAAAGTATAATTACCAAGATTTTTTAATTTGTTTATGTAAGAAAGATGGGGTTTAGAGACGTTATTAATAGACCCTTAGTACCTAAGTATTAAATAAGCATAATAAAAATATATAATAAAACTTTTTTTTATCATATGATTAATTAGGAAAATCTATTATTGGCCTATTTTAAGATAAATATATATAAGCCACAACCAGCGTATTATCGTAATTGCTGTTGATTTTTTATTAAATAAATAAATGTCAGTAAAGCCAAATAGCGTCATCACCATCACTACTTCTAAATACAAAACTGGATATTGGGTAGTTTTACCAAAACATACTATATTTTTTTTTAAACTTCGATACTTCTTTTTATAGAAATCAGCAGTTGGCTTATCCAACGCTGAGCGAAATTTAGTAAGTAATAATGCACATTGATTTTCAATCAACTAGTACCCGTAGCATATTCATGTTAAATTTGAATTTACTGATTGCGTATGTTTTTTTAATACTTAGTTAAAAGTTTCTTGTACAAGTACAAGTTACTTGTCTGTTTCGGTATCATATTTTCCGCAAAAATCCATCTTCAAGAAAGTTCAATCAACGATACAATTTGACTATTTCACTTTCATCTCGCCAGAAAAAAACCACAACAGTCACTTTCTTCAGTTGTTTCAAACGTTCAAGAAACTAGCTCACAGCTGGAAACAAATATAGGTACCTACTAACAATTTTTTGTATGATGCAGAGAAAGGTAACGGGCCCACTGACCTACTACAGAACTTTCCTTGCGTCATTTGTTTTTAAACTGTTATAAATCTACTTTGTATTCTCATTTATCATTTGCTCGTAGGTGAAAGCTCGCTTGAAGAGTTATTGTTGTGCGAAAAATATAATTAACTAGCTGACCCGGCAAACGTTGTTTTGCATATACTTACTACAATGACTACTAGTAGTTCGCCCCGAACTGAGATCTCGTGATGCGACCCGACGAACGCATCAAAACTTTGAGTAGGTAGTAGTCAGAGGCAAGTCCAAACATTATGTTTGGAATTTTTTCTGACTACTGCCTACTAACTTGGTATGGTAACCAAGTTTCAACTCTATTGGCCTATTTATTGAAGAGTTCCGTTGAACAGACCTTGGCTCCATCATCAGACCTGGTCGTCATCACCATTTTATGAGAACTGAGTACCTCCTTAATATATTTCAAGAAAAAAAAATAAGAAAAAGCAAAGGAACTGGCCGACCAGTAGAAAAACCTTGATGTCAACGAAACTCTTAGAGATGGGAGCTCTAGGATCGCTGGTTATCTTAATTTAACTTGTTTTGTTTTATCTCAAAAACCGAGCGTCCCAAAAAAAAAGTAAAAATTGATTTGGAATGTCCAAACAAAGCGCTTTCATATGACATGTAACTTGATTTTTTTATGTAACTTTTTTTATTTTTGCGCCCTTAAAAAACCCCATATCTCAAAAATCCTTCATCCGATTTTACTCATATACTTACCAGTAAATTTCTCAAGTACAAGCTATCGACATATCAAATTTCATGCAGATCGGATCACCGGTTCTAAAGTTATCGCCAGACAAACATACATACATACATACATACATACATACATACATAAAATGCCAAATCGCCCAAGTTGAAACAAAGATCTTTGTTCGCTTCGCTCACTCGATCAATTAAAAAATAGGGGTACTCTACTCTTCTATCACCATAGAAGAGTGAAAATTTAGGATTGTATGTATTTTTTATGCCACATTATAAAAAAATCTAAAAAAAAGTCCAAAAAATAAAAAACAAATGTTGGGGTGGACAACCCTTATCACTTAGGGGTATGAAAAATTGATAGCCGATTCTCAGAATATGCATATAAAATTTGATTAAAAAATCGGTTAAGCCGTTTCGGAGGAGTATGGTAACTAACATTGTGACACGAGAATTTGATTACACATAACTATTTATAAACGAAATCGTATCAAGCTTATAGGTGTTTATAGGATGGCAATTTGGAATAGCTTTGTATAGCAATTATCTAGTAATCTGTAAAGCCACTTGTAGAGCATACTTAGGTGTAAATAACCCTGGATGCAAGACAGGTTGTCAGGTGGGACTACGTCTAAATATAAACTAGTCGTGCATTTTATTTATCTATGGGATAAGAAATAAAGTGGTAAAGGAATAGCTGGCTGTTCTGTCATTTTTTCAGGGGTACATGACTCTTTACCACTCTCTAAATTGAATTCCGATGCTCATCGATATGGTTTCTTTTAGAATTTACAGATTTTCCCCGATCCTTTAACGAGGATATAACAAAAATCTACCGAAGATATATTTTGAAAATTAAAAAAAAACCATCAACCTATTTGGAGAACGTGCCCAGAAAAAGATTTAGATGGAGTAGGAATGCCCAGTATATATATGGTTCCCATAGCACAAGCTTTGCTTAATTTGGGCCTATACAATGTTGTGCGTGGAATGTCCACCAATAATTATTTATCTAAGACAAGGTTTATTGACTTCACGACTACTTTTATAACACATGGATGGATCTCTGGCTTCCATCAGAGCTCTATTGAGATTACGTATTTAAAGCGTCAATATTCAATCTAGTCTAGAATCCGTTATTTTATTCATTTTCCAACAAAATAGAATCGGCGCCGATTATTGAGCGTTGACAAACCGGCTACAGTGACCCGATTCGAAGAGCCGGTCTGTCAGGGCCGGGTGTTGCACTGAAGACGCGCCCTAGCCGCCCGCGCCGCGCGCCGCGCTCACCCAAGTGCAAGGCAAACCTCTCCACAACACAGCTACGTAACACAACATAACTACGATATGCTCAATTACAGGGACCTTAGTTACCAACTTGTTTTCTTTCGCATTACAATCGACAGTTGGCGGCTATTTTTATTTTGGTATGCGTAAGTTTAAAAACTTTACATGCTTGCTGTGTTGCTAATCGAAAAGATTGCCTCACTGTTTCGTGTTATATTTAACTTAAGTAAATGATTTGAAAATTTACTTAAGTATGTAGTATAACATAAGTGTAATAACTTATGTTATACTACGTTCTTAAGTAAATTTTCAATTAATAAAATTAAGTAACTTAAAATGAAATAACTCTTAATTAAAAAGCCTTTAGCGACTGGACAAATAATTAATTCACTGTCCATTTAAAATTACAGGAGTTGCAGGGAGCCATTAAATAAAAAATAAAATTATACGATAGCCAGGCCACTGAAGCAATGTGCAAGAGCTGGCCCGCGCTTCGTGATTCGATCCTGATAGGACGTGGACATTATTTATTTTGTGCCAATTACCTAAGTACCAAGCTGCATTCGACGTGAGTGTATCTTCCCTGGCTAAGACCGGAATAGTAGGAGCAATAAGTAACTCATGATGGAATAACATAATCCAATTTTCTTCAAATTCTGGTTCATTAACTTTCTAGTTACCCTATTGCTATTTCTATACCTATTGAAGAATCGTTAAAATTAAAATTAACATCGCTATGTAAGTTTTTACTTTCTTAAGCCTTGTGTTTTAGAGTTTTTTTTTGGTGAACTTGGAGTTTTTCTGACTAACTGGGCGTTATTTTTGCGAGCAAGAAATTCAAAATAGTATTTAACTAATCTTTTTTTCTTAGATTTGGTTTAAAACTTTCCAAAGGTATTTTAATTAAGATGTCCTAACAAACAAAAGGTACGCTTATCCAAATTAATTTAATTCTTGCGATGTAAATTGGCGCAGATTCCTGCATAGATGGGATTTGCAGACGAAACCACGTCCCTGAGGCATCCCAACAAAAACAAGAGGCCCGGCTTCGACGCTACAGTTTCCTAATAAATTGATACGTTGGATATTATACTTTAAAATGCTTAAACAAATACCGTAGCAATATTTTATGCAATCGCGTTCTTGTTTTACTAAGAATTCACTGAGATTGAATTTTTTATATTTTTTAAGAAATTTCGAGGAGATGATATTCGAAGAAGATATGAAATGAGATATAATGGTGTATGCTGCTTCAAATTTCTGAAAGCTTCTGACTAAATTATCACACTAGTACGATATAATCATGACCCATGTAAATAGTAAACTGTAAACGCACGGAAAGTTGCTTAACGTGGGACTCTACGTAGAAGTTTAGGGTGAGGACGAAGTCGCGGGTAACTACTACTGTGTAATGTGCTAATAAGATAATCTATTTTTTGACATTATAAAATACGAATGCAATTTTTTATTGAACTGAAGCATTCACTTACATATATCTTGTTGCAGCAATAGAGGTTTAAAAAACGTAAAGTCCCATTGAAAATAGGTAAGATTGGCTCGAAATAGAAATAACTTCTGACTCCATAGATAAAAAAACAAAGTTTGGTTACAAAAATAGGAGATTTTTTATTTTAGTGTGTGGCAAAAGGCAGATTCATTCAAGATTAAATGCTATCAGTGAGTTTGCCTTTTGTTAGCAAAACATAGGCTTTATTTTAAAGTAAATAAGCTTATTTTGGTCACATTTTGGACCTCACGGCGACCGGCACGGGGCGGTCGCAATCTGCATGTTTTGGGTAGAACTTTATATCGATGAAATAACGTGAGAAATTGTACTTATGAGATGCTTATCTAGAAACAATTCCCGCCTTAAAAAAGACGACGGAAGCTACACCACATAGAGCAATATTATTTATTCTATGGCCATATCTACGAGCACTTTATTAACGTGATAGTGAACTTGTAGAATGTGAAACCTTTCAAATGACCAGAAAGCACGATGCAGTTCAAACTGGAATATTAAAATATAAATTAAGATGATAATCGAGTTCCTGTTTGTAAGAGCACCGTTGTTTCAAAGTTGTGGGTCACTGTTCATCTACAAGCATTTAGACAATGCGTGTAATGCAGATTTCCCAGGGAGATATCTTCACGCATATTAAATAATGCCTTATTTACTCAAATAGTGGTATAGAACTTGTACATCACTGGTTCATCATTGATGGCATAGGTTTTTTTACGTACATAGAAGAAGAGCATACGCTTTTTTACTGTTTTATAACGGGATTTAGTAAAAATATCTCGCACATTCAACAAACAAACTAACTTAACTTAATAATTGTTCTTTTACAACAACGTAGCTAGGTATATTGCAAGAAATTAAAAAGTTATAGATAGCTTGCGTTCAAAGAACTTTACTAGAATCTGGTTAATGATGAATAATCCAATCCATTGTTAAGTAAGGAACTGCTATTAATTTGAAGTTAGTACCTAAGATGTGCTCGCAGTGGTTAATCTTACAAACGCGTGCCGATACGGTCGATGGGGCGTCAAATGATGCACAATTGTGAGGTACTGTATGGGTATCTACTAAGATTCCATAAGAAGTGATGGCCGTCATAAAAACCGTAAAAAAGGTGTAAGGAATTTTAAACTACAATAGTAGACGGTTGCGGAGATGCGCCGCTATTATAGCAGTTATATGACGTTTGCCGGGTTTTAGAAAATGAAGGTTATAAATAATTAATATAACGCGGAAGTCCATTCGTTGGTATTCATTAGCAGCAGCTTTGAGGCTTCCTGGGTTTTTGCTGAAGAGGCGCAGATGAGCGCTCGCATGCGCGACGGTTGCGCTCGTGCGCACGCGCCGACGACTCCTGCGCATCTTAACTCTTACATCATAACTCTATGGAAATCATTCCCGCATTAATTCGACGTGGTCACTGGTTTTGATTAAGCATATAACGGGTTCTAAATCATCGGCTAATTGATGCTTAAAAGAACCGTAATCCAATATTGGCCGGAAAATAAAATATTTATTAATAGACATTATTTACATTTCACAATTTATTTTTCGAATCGATAAACTATTCAATTAATAATTAACCTCTCTTGAACTTTCGGCAAGTCCGTAGGTTCGGTTCAGTGTGGTTGCATTTATCATTATAATGTCCATAGCACGAGTAGCAACTGGAGATAGTACCTACACATGGATACAGATAAAGCTACACAAAGCCAAGGAAAAATTACGCTTACTTAGAACATAAAAGCGAGCAGTGTATAGCCTCATGCGTATCCGTTTGTACCATAACATGAAAGCAGAAATATTCCACCATTTCGCACTCCGTGTCTTCTTAGTTACGGATACTGTTGTAGGTACT
Organism: Chloroclysta siterata; assembly: GCA_932294275.1. Classification (NCBI taxonomy): domain Eukaryota; kingdom Metazoa; phylum Arthropoda; class Insecta; order Lepidoptera; family Geometridae; genus Chloroclysta; species Chloroclysta siterata. Next base: position 11,956,760 of record OW028598.1, read on the forward strand.
TGTACCTCGAGTACCTCTACGGCTCGAATTATTATGGTGTGATGTAGCTCACTAGAGCATGAGATACTTTATATTTTTTACTCGATTTGCTTTTTTACTGCATGGTAATCGATTCTGAATGATCTGCGGACGGCGGTCGATCGGATCGATCAAAACAAAACCCAATCAAGTGGTATTGGAACCAAGGTGTGGACTTGATTTTCTCACGCTAGGTATTGTCGATCGATTTTGTATTCAAATTCAAAGAAATCGACTCCAGGGTCTTCTGGCCGAATATCACGAAAGAATACCGGTGTCTAGATTCCAACGAGACTTTTTTGTAGTACGTGTAAGACCTACCGAGTAGTTAAATATAAGGATTATTATTCGAAAATTTTAATAATTCCCACGAGACTATTAAATTGAATTAATCAGGCTTTTATTAAAATACCTTGAAAGATATTGTTTTTATGAATCACCAGCTTCGTAGTGCACGACGTAGTGCGTAGGGTCAGCCTCGTAACGCGAGCTAGAGGTGAAGGCTTCACAGGAAGCATGCCCGTTTTCACATTGAAGTTCAAATAATAAGACAGACGCTACCACTACTATTTGTTTTCTTTGTGCATTATTCTGTAATATAATTAGTTTCATACAGTTTGAGATCAAGCAGTGCAAGGTTCAGTAAAATACATTAAGTAGGTACTGCATTCTTCTGCATCGGCCCAGGAATTGCCAGTTGCACTTCAATTTGTGAATGATAGGTTGTTTAGGTCATTCATTATACCTTCAATAAATACTTATGATATGAAAAAAAAACAGTCTAGGTCCTAGGACACTACCCTGGGGAACTCCATACATTTACTAGGTGTTCGTGTGTTTTGACGACAGTTTTGTATTGTCAGGGTGTTTACAAAAAAAAAGGATGTAAGTATGATATCAGGTATCTTGTCCCCACGCCACGGTACAAGCTTTGCTTTATTTGGTGGTTTAGAGCGCGGAATGCGAATTTTCCTATAATATTCACTTCTCAAATATTATGATGACACATTGAAGAGTGTTCTTTATGAATTTGGCGCAGTTGCATGCAACTTGTTTATAAGTAGGGAGATGGACAAAAACAGAAGCGGCTTCACGACTTTGTTCTTAATTTTAGAACGAATAACAAGTATAATACAGTTACAGAAAAAACTCACGGTATTGAAAAATCTATTTCTTTAGGAAACATACCTAACTGTGTGTCAAAAAAGGCAGTAAACACAGGCTGTGAACGACATCGTGCGATCGGAGGCAGAACATGAACTTCGATATCGTAATGAAGTTACGATCACAGGTGATTACCGATACTTGAACTACCTATTCATCGATTGCACGCGATTATTCAACATATACAGTTAAATTGATCATTTTAATTGCTCGGGTCGTGTCATACATTGCTATTGCGGTGAAATGAAATGAAATGAAATGAAATTTATTGAAATCAGTAACAAACATTACAGTATCTTATTAAATTGGGTTTATGTATAACAATTTCGATATTTCCTGGTTGGACAACATGCGGTGTTCTTTAACTTGGTAGAAATTGCTTATAAACAAATTAATCTTATATTCTCATGATCGTTAATACAGTGTGGAAGTTTGTGCGTTCTTTCTTAATTAGAAACTGTCCAAACATTGCGACGGGGACTTTATATAAGTAAACAAATTGACTGCGAACAAACTTCCATTAACAGTTTAAAACGACTCTTCGAAACAACTTTGTTTAATGAGTGTCGTTTTTAATCAACTTTACACATTTCGCTGCAGTAGCAATAGCAAAGACGACAGTTTTCTGTATGCCTAAGTTTTCCTGAGGATTGTAGACTAAAACAAACAGTCTTAATCTTTACTAGTTATGCGCCAGAATAAATAATAAACGCACGATTCCTCAAGACTTTCAGTTAATCCGTATCCTTCGCCATCCATAGTAGCAGGGCATAGTTTTATCCTTCCAAAGGATAAGAAAATACAGGACTCCAAAAGAAAAAAATGTAAACGCTTTGTTCCGAGCGCAGTACGTCGCTGGTCGCTTGCCATGAGCGACACGGACGCGCCGAATGCCTAGAGTGCGCATCGAACGTCAAACGCTATAATATTGCACATGCCAATGGTAATTTCAATAGTTTAACCCGGCGCGGCGCGGCGTTCAAGTAGGTATAGGTAAGTATACACGCTGGATAAAATACCTATCGATACAAAGCAACAGGTAGAAGTTAAAAACACCCTACTGCTGTTACTTTGTGGATAATGAATTGCATTACATTGAGCAATCGATCGCCACGTTTTCTACATTTTTGTCAGAATCATGTCGAACGTATTTATTCCAGTGCGATCATTGTCGAGTACCGTTCGGCGGCCACTGAGTAACGGGACCGGGGCCCACGGGGCCCTCTAAGCTCGCCTTGAATAATACCGTGTCGATACCTAGAGATTATCTCGAAATGAGCCAACAGTAGTTTGTGCTCTATTTTTTTGAATATCATCAATTTGTGTTCCCTCGCTGCCCTTTCACCTGGACGCGAGATCAGCTCAATGATACTACTGACTGTTGAAGCAACAGCTGGTTTATTTTGTATTATCTGTTTATTGTTTTATTAACAAAGGCCACTAGCAATAAATTATAATAAGGGTACCTGACTAGGTACTAGATTTTTTTCTCTGATATGTTAATAACAACTTCAAGCCTATGTTAAAAATATAGGCTTAGGTAAACTTTAAATAGTATTAAAGTTTTTGTCACGATTTTGGAACAAATCGCGTGGGTACCTAGATCTTGTGAGATCTATTAGGTATGTGATCGAGACTCTATCTTGTTCCACGATGATGGTATCAGAGTTTAGTCCATCAGGCACACACATCAATAAATGTTTCACACGAGTGCGAGAATTTATGTTGGTTGATCTCGTCAACGCCTTTTGTTACCAACGATCCTTATCCGCTGGAAAGCTCGGTATCTATTAGTTTAGACCTAGTGCCTACTAAATACTTATCATTATGGCTTTGACAGAATAACAGTGTCTGTTGGTAAAGCAAAACTGTGCCATATAATGCTGAGTTGACGCTTTTTTACTCTGTATTAGTTACACTAATCACCGCACTGGTGTTTCCTTCTTTTTCTGTGACTAAGTTACCTATTAAAATTATGCATCTATTGTTTAATGATTTATGTCTTTAAGATATTTATACCAACTAGCTGTTCCCTGCCACGCTTCGCTGTGGCACATTGTGATTGAATGGTATAAAAACAATCCTTGATGTGAATTACCTATAGAATTTTAATATTTAAGATTTTGTTAAGTATAGAATTTAAGTTTTTGTTATTTTGTAGTTCACATCGAATTATTTCACTAATGTAGGTAACTTTCTGCTCTTTATTTTATTTTTATTTTCTATACCTGTGCATGACTATTACTATGTATGTACCTATTTACTACTTACTGGAAATAAATACATTTTTATTTATTTATATATATCATGCTAAAGTTTCAGCTCGATCGGTGCAGAATTTTTTGAGTTCTTGAAGCGTACACAAACCAACATAACATTTTTATATATATAGAAGATAGATTATTATTTAAGATATTTACATAAATGCATGTATTTTTTACCTGTGGACGTAGTGTGGTGTGCCTTGAATAGTAGTCGTGCTGCTGCTGATAGAAGCTGGTGGGCGACAGCGGCGGCCGGTACTTCTTGTGGCCGTAGCCCATCGTGTCCATTGTGTGCATCGTGGCTGCCTTCCACTTTACGCACAGTCTAATAGTTGTGGTAATCTGGCCTCACATGTTTCGCTCCTGAAATAGATTGATATCACATTAAAATTAATTAGGTGCTCGGGTCAGGTACCAGAAGTCTTACCGAGAAGCTCTACGTTTACTGCGAGCTTTGCGAGAATGCGATTGCATTGGGTGAATAAAATAAGGAAAAAGTAAGTAAGTAAAATGTTATTTGAGCAAAGACTTGGAATAGTAGAACATTGTCTTACAAAGTTGAGATAGGTAGAGCAAAAAATTGAAAGTATTTCGTTCGACTAAGATTTTATAATATTCTAAATGTTATTATCTAAGTCGGATTTGAACCCATTTCCTTAAGTGTAGGCGAACACTATAAAAACTAATAAGCATTTTTGGCTGTTCAATGCAAAGTTTTTAAGCTTTAGAATCAACGAAATTAGATTTTACGAGGCTCTATCGTGGAAAATTATCTACTCTATACATTCCCTATCTAGCAATGACAACGACGAAGTAAAAATCCTTATCTTTAGTTTAGCTAGACAATCATACCCAAGCTATGCTATTAATATTAAATAGAAGCTTCCTCCATATATTTCTAAATAACCCTTTCAATATGTGTCGTCAGCGCATGCAGTGCATCGGAATCACGAGGTGGCGATATGTTGTGCATAAATAAGCACTTCAAGCTTAGGTAAGGCACAGAATAAATAACAGTACTAAGGTAAGGGTGAACACACGGTATGTTTGGGTTTATATGTTGTTTTTACAAAAACTCAAAGTTAGTATTTTTAGATGCATATTATATGTGTCCGCACAAGTTGAGAATCTCTTGATTCGATAAAAACATGCATAGAATATATTTATCATAATATATCGAAGCAGGTTTTCTGACAAGTTAACGCATTCTCTATATCTACGGGTATTCTTAAAAATGTGTTTAACGGGAATTCCTAAAGCAATTTTGTGTCTGTATGTCACTATCTCACAAATACGCCTACTCGTATTTGCATTGATGTCAGCTCGAATATCGTAAACCGGTCAAGATCTTGAGGCGAGGCATGAATTAAAAACAAATAATCGGTCAAAGACCTCGGTGGCATTGAAACAGGTCGCACTGTCGCTATTACCTACTCGAGCTTAACAGTACAAATGTAATTAACCGAAATACAACCACTTAGCATGACGAGGGGTTAGGTGCGTTGGTAATCCAACCACATTTAAACATATTTTCATAGGTGCTTGCATCCCAGTTCCCTCTCGGAAATTTATGTTGGATATATCTATGAGTTTGATTTAGAATTCACTTAACAATAAAATTACAAACTAAATAACAAATAATTACGAAGAAAAAAAAGGAACCAAAAAGTTAGCAATGGTTTAAAACAAAGACTTCAACGCGCTTTTCGACTTCAGAAAAGTCTTATAAGATTACTAGCGACCGGCCCCGGCTTCGCACGGTTATTGTGGGTTATCCCTAAGAGATTATGCTTGTATTATGCATATAAACCTTCCTCTTGAATCACTCTTTCTATAAAAAAAACTGCACCAAAATCCGTTGCGTAGTTTTAAAGATTTAAGCATACATAGGGATATAGGGACAGAGAAAGCGACTTTGTTTTATACTATGTAGTGAAGTGATACATCAAATCATCAAAGTCGTCTTGCTTACTCTATATAAATACTGAGCTAAATAAAACTTATGAATTTTCCTGCCTGATGAGTCATATATTACACGGTGAATCGAGAAGAGATAAAAACAAATTACGATGCCGAAATTAATTGTTGATCGTATCAGGAAACTGCGAGCTGGTCAACGACTCGACATTGAATATGACAAAAAACATGAAATAATTACATTTAATCTACCTCTCTTACACATATCAATTAAAATACATATTCCAACGTTTTTATATAAATAAATATGCTGATTTCACATTTGATCGCAATGGTTTTAGTATGTAGGTATATCCCCAAAGTTATGAAGTATGAATAAGAAATGAGAGGGGCAGTGTAGGTTATCATATTTTATGCTAGCTCGTTAAATACAAGCAACCGCTACTTTATACATAAAAGTTTTAACAAAACCTAGCAGTGATAATCTACCGGTAGTATATTATTTAATTCTCACTAAACATGGTATCAATCATAGAACACAATTGAGATATTATAAGTTGTAGCTAATGACTCGTACGTGTCGACAGGTACCTACCAAGCAAGGTACTTCTTCTACACCTGCTTATTGGAAACACCTTACAAAACAAACGCTAATGCAAACCCCATGTTCTGCTGATTATCTTCCGCATTATAATATCACAACGGAGTCGCGGTCACTTTTTGCCCACCCGCGCCCTCCAAGCCTCCAACGGATCAAATACTGTGATAGGCTCCTATTAAGATAATGTATCTTCATATAATAATGCCCTGAGGAACGTTGTCGGCGGCAGTTTGACGTCGTTAACACGTATTAGTATGCTGTAGCATAATATTGCTTAACTAGAGCACTTGAGAGACCTTACCTTGGCTGTGCATCGCTGAGTCATGGCATAGACCATGGGCACCGTGGGAATCGGTTATCAGTGAGCTTTGCAAGGATCGTAACTAAAACAACAATAGGCTGTAAACTCTATCGGTTTGAAGACGTTTATCAGTTTTGAGTTGAATACTGTGTCCGGTTATGGAAGGCTTCTACACTACTGTATTGTCCTCACTTCGTTTAACAGGGGTTAAACTAAGGTAGGACTAAGTAAGATAACTACACTATGATAATGTGCCAACCTTTTTACATGAAAGAATTTCCTAATCATCAGCTTGAAGAAATACGCTCCTAGATATAGGCCTCGACCATACATTTCCAGGAAGAACGATTTTGAGTCTTCTCTATCCACCGACTTCAGGTGGATCTAAAAATGCTGAACCAAGAACCATTTCATTTATTCAGTCACAATTAACTTACAAATTATATATGACTATCAGAGAATGCTCGAAGCACAAGCATTTTTTATTATTCTAATATTATAAATTATAATAGATAAATGTGGTCCTATAGCTAAGGACATAGGATAAACTAGTTTTAAAGTGATAAAATCCCTTACTATTAGGTTTGTAGATATCGGAATTGACAAATACTTACTTATAACGTTGACCTGTCTAAAGTACTCTCTAATAAAAAAATAACGTTAAATAAGAAAATAAATAAAAATCATTTTAAATGAATGTAACATGTAAACAAAGTTTTACCTGCAGAGTTCAATGTTTCAAGAGGAGGCCTCGTCGTGAGAGCCAATGTCAATGTCACATTGCCTTTGCTTTATACTTCTCGCCTTGGGAACTTGGAGCTTATGAGCTTATCCTAATCGCGGATCGATTGCACGATTATTTAAGGCAAAGACAAGAGCTATGTGAGAAACTTTTGAGTAGGAAAACTTGTATTGATCAAAATGAAATTTTTATTAATAATTGTACACAGTTTAGATGATTTCGTTTTTTCGAAAATCTATTTAATGATTTTATATCTTTCAACATGTCGAAACGTGCGAGCGAGAGGTACATTAGCTCTGATTAGCATTAGCTCTAATTGCATCTTAAGAATTTAAGGCGATGACGCCTTAATTCTAAAGTTGCAATTCATCTATTCAATTATTTATTGGCTGGTTCTTCCGTTTGTTATATAGGTACTTAGCTATATAAAAAGTAAGAAAAACAATAACATTCTTACTTATAGTTACAGCCTGGCCCAAAAAGTAGCGCTAAGTTCAGAGGTAGAGCATCCTTAGAGGTATCCGAATCACCCCCATGAATTCCGCTATTATGAGTCATAAATTAGTAACTAAATTGTATAGAAATGAAATTTAAATAGTTTTTTTTAAACTTTCTGATTGAACACGCAGATGGCCCACCTTATGTTAAGTGGTAACCATCACCTTACATCATAACGATTTCAACGGGGCTCATGTCCTGGACTTTTTGTTACGCCCTTAGACTTATTTTCACAACATGAAAAGATTAAATAAATTATTATGATTAGATTTATTCGACTAACAAATACAGACATTCAGGTAGGTAGGTATGTCATCTGAACCTTTATTAATGAAAGTTAGACTTTTGCTTTTCTTGCATGTCTCTGTATATAAGATGTTACAGTGCAAATTTTTACACAGTTTCACACAGTTTATTCATCCATAACGTTATTTTGGATGTAGGTTAGTTAACGTGAAAACGCAAAATTCGGCCGAGTACGGTAAACTGGCGTGTACCCAATACACACCTATTAAACCTGTCACACACGCCACGACCCCCTTGTAGATCACGCCTAATACATAATACAACATAACAAATCGAATGAAATGTTCTTTGTAACACCTATGTAAACTTGGAGGACGATGAACTCGGTGTGCAACCTACTTAAACTTAGTATAGTCACTGCAGAGTATGTGAAAGTGAGAAGTCCATTCATAATTCGGCGGAAATCCTCAGTTTGGAATTCAGGTGACACGAAAAGACCTTGGCATTTTTATGTAGGTGCATCGTGTGCTAGACTTTTGCTTAGAGCACGAATATAGCTTCTTGGCGCTACACTGACGTCCACGTAAAGAAGAAGATTAGACCAGGAACTGTTTTAGAGACAATACAGTCAGATTTATTTCAAATAACCGTAATTGCTGTACTTTGTAGTCACAGCCGGCAGTGGACACTAATGAGACAAAGAGCCGACACGCGTGTAGACAAGTCCACAACAAAGCGCAATCGTGGCACCGTGAAGAATAACCATCGAATAATAGTGAGGGCGAGTCATATTTTAATTTAATAAGCGTGTAATAGCATACGTTTCCTGCTGCCGCTGCCGTGATGCCAGCGGTATCATGTCACGACGCACTGGTCGTCCTCAGCCACAGGGGATCCGTGAGACCTCTCAACCTCTATGACGTCAGAACAATTACCTCTGTTCTTTGACTGCTTCTACGAGTACCACTGCATGAGTTTTTAAAAGCCTCATTCACGGTTATTGCTGGTTGCCTAAATGTCTGCCTTACCTGTGAGTTGAATGCCTGTTTCAATTAACCTGACCATTAGGTATTATCCTTAAGGAGAAGGGCAGGATTCAATCTTTTGGAAAAAAGGGGCAAGAAAATATAACATCAATAGTGATCTGACTAGTTATAGATTGCTATGGTTACTGATGAGCGCCGATGAAGCTACCGGTAGTTTTAACCTGCTTCCTGCTTGAAGTTGGCCTGCTGCGTGTATAAAATTATATACTGTGATACTGTGAAGTATAATACTGTGATCATGACCGTTGAAATTACTCATTCTTTTGAATTAATTGCTAACAAAACAAATGTTGCAACTCGTTAGCTAAGAATAGTTGTGTTTTTTCAGGGTTTATAAACAAAATAAATAATTCGGCTACTGCTATGAGATCACATAAAAATTTTAAAGACTTACCTATGTACTTATGTGGTACCTATGTAATTTATTCTTCATCTGTTTATCTGGCAGCGAATATGACTAGTTATTACCTACAGTAATGATTATTTACACTTACTATGTCTTAACAGAGCGTACTGAGTGCAATATGATATTCAAATGACTTCATAGTTGTAGTTGTAGGATAGATTCCCACCCAGGGCATTGTGTAATTATAATGTTTGTTAAAATACGACTGGGTGTTTTTATGTTACATAGCAAAATAATATATATATAATCTAAGGTATTTTTTTACAAAAAACATAATATAGTAGTATTATTATCAGTTATCTGGTTCCCATTTCCCAGCCACCAGCTTCGCTTAGTTTTGGAGATAGATGGTATGCATTTATTGAAACGGGAGCTCATCGTCCGGTTAATGAATTCACCGGTCCATCTTACGATCTGAAAGGTATTAACGGTGAAACTGAAATGATTGAAATTAATGGTTAGTTACGCACCGGTGAGCCATCAGCCGAGAGGTGATTAATAAGATTAATCATAATCATCAGCCAGAGAGTCGCTGTGGCTGGATATCAGGGTTCCATAAGAAGAAAACGGTTCTAGGTTAATTTGAAGTATGTACACACTGAACAACTACTATTCGGCATTAGTTTTAATAGCAGTAGAGCTCTTTGTGAAGGATTTGTCCAGGGAAGTACACCACGCCTTTTTCTGTAATTACAGGCACATGAGGCTTAACATCTGTATGCCTAAAGTTGATGGACGCAGGGCAGTGCATCGTAGGGCACGTTCCTATCTTGCGTGACTTACGAGGCAATCACCTATAATAACAAATTATAGGTGATGGTTACCACTTAACTTCAGGTGGGCCATCTGTTTGTTCCATCAGCAAGTTGTATAAAAAAAAGTAACAACATTTTTAATTTTTTGTAACAGGTCAACATCATGCCATTTTAAAATTTTATATATAATTATGTATATAGAAAACACGGTACTTAATAAATCTACCTACCTTTCCTATCTTTTCAATTTAAAACGCTATGAAGTGACCAGTAATTGGGCTCCGTCTGGACGACGTGACTCAGGAACCCTGATAACACAATGCCACGAAATGCTCTATGCAGTAATGAAAACCGGTAGTCATCATAAAGCATATTGTAAGACACGCGCCATGTCCCTTGTAATGACGGTTACTGTTAGAGCGTCTTCTAAGTTAACATCCGTAACTTTAAGAGCATAATCCGTAAGATGGTTATCTACACACGCAGTGATACCAAAAAGTACTGTGTTAATTTCAAAAAATAAAGTAATCAACCTAAATTGATTATTTCAAGAGGTTGACAACCGGTAAATAATTTGTTGATCGTACATTTCAACATTTTTTAAGATATAAAATCAATATTTTTATTAGTTCTATTATGTTTTCCTACTAAACATAAGGAAATCACAAAGATTTCTTATAAAATCCTGAAAATTCCATTCGCAAAATAACTTTTGGGATGTTATATAAAAAACTTTACAAATTACTAATAAATGTAACATGACAATCCTACCAAACACATTTTTTTTATAGGAAAACTTGTTTAGATCATAATGATAGGAAACATATAAACGGCCTTACTACAAATAATCTGTCAAACGATAAACTATGCTTAAACTATTGCCATCTCTTACCAATGCGTAATGACCAACAGAGACAGCGCTAATTTTAAGCATTATTTAAATTTAAACACCATTTTATAGTATGAGGGTGTGTGTTTTCAAAAGCCCAGAAGCGCTCAGATGTCAGTCAGAAAGCGCAGAACTCTGCCTAACTTAGTCGATCGTTTAGAAGTGACCAAGCAAGCTACGCCAAGAACGCTTCATCAATAAATAATATCCCATACTGTTATGTTAGAGAACAACGGGGAATTACCATTGAATGGGAAACAGTGTCAGCCGATGCAGGCGCTACCGACACGCACTTTACAGTCTATTTAGTCACTTAAATTGTGTTCCCATAGGAGAATCGGTAAACCAGTTATGTTAAAATGCCAATAGTTCACCGACGACAGACAACGTTCTTTTGTTTAAGTTCCAAGCTTAGACAAAATAACGTTATCATGATTTTTGTGCCTTGTTGCAGATAAACGCAAACCCAGTGGCTCAGTGTGGCTCTATGTAATTTTTTGAAGAACTTATAATTTTTATATTTTTTTCTTTAGGAACTATGTAGATTTATAGGTTTTTTTGTAAACTGTCTTCATACTTTCTGTGTGAAAAAACTATTACATTCTAATGCTGTCACTTACCAAACAACTTTGTCCCTCGTCCCACTCGGGGCATGTCACGTCCTCGGTGGATGTGCTATTTGAGTAATGCAATTGTCATGTCCACTCAACATCAGGTGCGCTGTTTGTTCCAACACTTCAGACATTCCGACATAAATGCTATTTGCCTACATGACGAAACGTCAAAAAGCCAACCCATATTTGAATGGGTGCTTCTTTATCATTGCAGGGTAATTTATTGAGGGAGTACCTAGTAGTATGTTATATTCAAAAGATTTTATCTGCCTATCAGTCCATCAATCTAATTGACCATGTATAATATTCAAACGATCGTTGAAAGATAAAGTTGTTGGTACCGTTATGTAGAAATGCGTCAGGTTACTTATCGCGGTTTGAAGACAACATAATTTAGTTAATAAGTTATCCATCCGTTTTTTGTGTTTTCATTATAGATATAAAACTAGTCGAATTCCACGTGACTTCGTTTGCGTGAATATATTTTCATACAAACTTTGCACCCCCTTTCGACGACCTTGAGTGTGAATTTTTAAAAATATTTTCATAATGAGCGCATTTACCTACCTTCCAAAAAGCCTACCTGTCCTGAATTTCAGATCTGTATTCCTATCTTTAGTCTCGTTTATGAACATATTTTATGTATATCGAGTATCTATACTATAGTAGTATGACAGGAACCAAGATAGGCCAACCGTGGATTGAGTTGGAAAGGGTTCTATCTAAGAATACCGACGTCGTCGCTACAAAGGTATAAATAGGCAGACCAAAGCTCGTAGCACAGACAACCAAATAAAGTTTTTGAATGACGTCCGCAAATTGGTGGACGAAGCATAGGGTGGGAAGGCGGTGGATGAAATGTGCTGAAATTCTTTCGTCCTGGAAATCAATGGGGGCAGGCCTAAAGCAGTGGAGTTCTTAAAGCAGATAATGATGACTATTAGCAAGAGGTGACTTTAAATGAATATAATAGTGAATACGAAATTGTTGAACAGGGAAGTACCGATAGTTAATGCAATTAGGAAAATAAACAATGGAAAATCTGCGCACGCGCATCGCGCTGTTGACGTGCTGTTATACCGTATATAATTTAATATGTCGCTATTGTTTTCAACGCTAACAATTTCACTCTACTTTAATGACTAAGTTTGTATCACTATTGTTACAACCTAAGCTACAGATCTGAACCGAATGAATTTAAAAGTTTCAGAGTGATCCTTGTGATTTTATTGAATTTAACATGACCATGACTTTGAGGAACTACGAATTCAGGTTAACTACATATGAACCATCGACATTCAAAATGTAACACAAAGTGTTTTAATCACCATCATCATCACGTCAAGCGCGTGTATCACACCGTTTTGACCGTTTCGCACACGCCCCCGTTATTGTATTATCACGGTACTTTTAACCAAGTGCCATTTTATTCAACAAGGGTGTTTGTGTATGTAATTTCTTAAGTTTTTTCATTCAGAGTGAACATTTTAAGTAACTAATAAAATGTATTTGTTTTTAATGTATTTTTTCTTTTTTATTGTTATGTTTTTTTTAGTTGGTAGGTATTCTGTTTGTCTGTACCTGTCCGTTCTGTTTTATTCTAATTTTTTTTGTGGGTATGTCAAATAAAGTATTTTCTTTCTTTCTAATTGTTTACTTGTATCTATGACTGGCTCCTTCTCTACGCAACCGTATATTTTCATCTAAATCAAAACTGTCTTTATTCAGTAGAATCAAAAGGCTCACTTTGATACGTTTGATGAACTAGATTAATCTGTCAATTATAAAATAGGCACATATACCTAAAACGGAAACAACTTCACGACTTTGATCCCCAGGCACGGTAAATACCCCCTCAGAGATCTTAGTATGAACTCCAGATTATTAGAGGAAGCCTAAGGGGAGTAGTCAGAGGTCCAAACATTACATTTGGCACATACCCACATTTTGCAGTAGTTGGTATTCCATACGTGACAGGTTGCAAGCCCATCACCGCTGTTAGAAAACTAACTGGTTACTACTATCTTATACCTAACTTACAAAATAATTTGAGACCAGAAACTAGAAGCTGTTCCTAACTAGAACATTACATTGTACAGTATGTACTTGATAGGTTGCCGACTTGTCGATAGTCTTACAACTGAATTAGCAATCAATCAAGCTCCCATGCCCTGAGGTGTAGGTTCTACGAAGCGTACCAAATTATTGGGTGTTTATCTACCTATTTCACTGAACAGCTCTTTTTGTAACTTGCCGTTTTTATCGCACATGCTTTTATTAAAATTCAACCCCCAGTGTCCCGATAAAGTATAAAACTACTGCTTATAAAAGTAAAGCTTACCTATAACTATGTTGGATCATCATCATAAATTAAAAAAAAATACATGTTACAATTAAATTTTTAAACTAAAAACTGGAATCGTGGTAAATCCTATCCTGTTTTTAGTGTAGATAATATAACTACTAAACAAAGTGGAAATGTTCATGGTATCAACTAAACAGTAAATCGGCGGAACGCAGGCGCGTTGAAGTCTTTTGGATAGAAGTAGCCCTACTACGGCTATGCACCTGCTCTAATACACTGTTTTTTTTTAATTTTAGAATAAATACAATATGACAAAAAGATACTACATGACTAAAGATACCCGATAAGAAGTATTATTTATTAAAAATATATTAAATCATCTAAAAATATCATAGTTTTTGGCTACGTGGGGTTACAGTGACAGTCATTCCATTCATTCTCATCTTTATTTCAGCATCTTATCTTGCTAAATATTTCCATTTTCACCAATCATATTTATTGCTCTACAAAACCTACATACTGCGAATGCGTTATCATGCTCGCAAATGTTCCGCAGGAATCTTAACTGTATCGAAAATAACTGTGAAATATATTTACCTTCTTATCAAAGCTTCGCTCGAACCGGCGAACAATTAACCTTAGTCCAATAATCACTACACAGGTAAACAACAGTTTAGTTCATAGATTTGCTAAGTTAGTTTCGTATTGAATTCGTTCGGTTCGAATGTAGAGCGCGGAATGGGGTTTGTGCGTTCGCGCAACCGCGCGCGGGAACGGTCTCTTTGGATGTGCGTCCGCGCTGCACTTGAACGTTGAACCAGCGCGCCAACCCGTCACTTACCGACGCTTCACCCTTAAGCACCGCTCAGCAGACACAAGCGTCTTCCCAACCTTGCCGGGTTATACTCCTCACGAACATAATATAGTTCCAAAGTAATTGTAGCGCGTACGATTGCGGCCAATGGACAACAACCGCAAAACATTTCGGAAACAGTGCTCGGCACAGAATACAATGTTATGTGGTTGTGGTCGACCGGCGAGATAGCTTAATGATCTCATGATCGCTATCGGAATATCTAACGCTATCGGTAGCTGTCCGTTGTAGATATGCACTAATTATCTTTAACAGATATGCATCCGTAGCGAAAGATCACAAAACCGCATGACTTACAGCAATTTATTTAATAAATAATAGAACACCAATAGTAAAGGGGTGGAGGAAGCTGAAAGTCTAGCACTTAAAATTCATTTTCCAGTAATTCTTTACAATACTAAGCTTAACAACTAACTTAACAACTAAAACCTAGAACCAGGATCAATCTCCCCGATAAGGTAGTCGTAAACGTGCACTACACTAGCCACATCCTGTGTAGTAGTTATATCCTAGCAGGCAGCCGCGACCGGACATCGAACCCGGGATCGCGACTCTCCGCGAATCCTAGCCACGTTATACATGCCTTAAGCTGTACGCATAGTGAACATTTATACACAGTGTTGAATCTTTATGAAAAAAATACAAAACCCCGAGATAGACATTTCACAATGTCTGTCAGGTTGTACATAAGGACATATTGTGCATTTGAGATATTCTGAAAACCGACATAAATAAGTACTTTTTACTATTTTTTGACATAAACTCTCGCGAAAATCACAGGTTGAAAGGCGAGCTGCAATACTTTTAATCAATTTACTACTATTACTTATAATGAGTTCACTAAAATTATTTACTTTTTCCCTAGGCTTTACATAAGAACCATTTAGGTATTAAATGTTTGTACGAGTATCTAACTATCATATAAGTAATTCCGATCGAGAGGCGTTCGAGTGTCTTTACTACAATTACCGACTACACCCTCAGACAAAATAAAAAAGTAAAGACGGAGCTCCACGAACAAAAAAGTGAGGCCAGTTTTCTAAACATGTGTGCGGAGGCCGGTGTTGTCATGACAATTCAAATTACCCCAAAATTACAAAAATAACATTACTAAATAAAACGTCTATCATGATATACACCACTAATTTGTAATTACCAAAAAAAAAAAAACCGTATGCTCAGTGTCAGTTACTGATCACATTTATGTAGTTAAAACTCAAAATTTTTTTTTAAAAAGAATATCCCAAGAAAAGGATGATAACTAGTTACCCATTATCCGTACGTACCTACTACAGAGTCTTCTACCAGAGTTTCATTCTCATCCATTCATAAATTTTTGTCTCGTTCGAAACGAAACAAAACGCGCCGCTCGCGCAATACTAACTATTATTTTATCTATGGCCGGCAAACTCGTGTCGAACGAAACCCATACATAGGTACTCTAAATTAGATGCAGGTCAGTGACATCCGTAAAATAAAAATTGTACGCGGGTAGGTACTTAATTTATTGTGGTTTTCACGTTCACGATAGCTTGTCAGTACACTGCCAGGCCAGAGAATAACGCATACATGTTACGTACACGTATTTTTAGTCTGGGGAAATGTGAGTGATTACCTACGGATGTACCGCGAATTGTACCCAAACAATCGGCAAACAAATTACTCCACGATGTCCAGCATATTATACCAACGCATATTGGACCATGGCTCTGTTTACGTGTTGTCGCATGCGCAAGGACGAGGAGGGCCTGCATACTCCCGAAACTTCTACGATGACGTCCTAAATAATTTTGAAGAAGATCCTCGGAGGAGCACGCTTGACGCGGCACGTCGCTTTAGCACAAGCCAGTCCTGCGCTTGGAAGACTGTGCGCTCAGCTGAGATACACTACAGGAAGACCCAGGAGCTACTAGCCATCGCCAGGCTGGAGGATATTCCGTTAGCAACCTGGCGGGAGCTATGGTTTCAGCAGGACGGTGCGCTACCGCACTACCATCGCGCAGTGCGAGAGTACCTATCTCAGGAGTTTAGCACCCGATGGATTGGTCGCGGTGGCCCAGTTGCCTGGCCTGCGTGCTCGCCCGATCTGACACCCCCAATCTTTTTGTGGAGCGAAATAATAAAAGACTAGTGTATGTGAGTGCACAGGACCTAAAACAGCGCATTAGACTCTTTTGATAGTGCAAAGACTAAGTATTTCCCTGAAAACAATTAGTTAAAACGTGTGTGTGTTTGCATTGACAATGAAGGTGGACATTTTGAACAACTTTTAAAATACTTGTAGGTTAGTGGAAGTGTAAATACGTGCGTAGTTGTAAGTACATACTGTAAATAACTTTAATTGTTGTAAATAGCTTGACATCCTAAGCCCGTAAAATTATGAAGGAAAAATGGCAATTAATTACAAATAAAAGTATTAAAAAAATCCCAAAAATAATGCCTTTTTTATGATACTTACCTACCTACCTACCCATTGAATGATTTATCTAGTGAGCGAGAGAGAAGGAATACGATGAGTGCGACAAGATGATGTGACGTAGGTAGGTACTATACGACGAGACGGTAGATGGAAGGAGTCATAATGAATGGAGTGTTTACGATGTTGACTAGCAGTAGTATTCCGTAGTATTTTCTTGTAGTGTGTCCATAAAATTGTGCAGGATTTTGGTTGAAAACAAACCTCGATAACTTGGTAAAAGTTAAATATTAAAAAGTTTTGACAGTGCCAATAGCATTAGTAGCCTCTGCTGCAACTATCCTTAAATTTTTTCTGGTTAATACAAAATAGTGGTGTATAATCTAACACAACTTATCTATTTTAAGAAATAATAATCGTAAAAATTAGTCCACAAACGGGGAAGATATCGCAATCGTCAAGTTGACCGACAGACCAGCCATCAACGCGATGTTTGACAATTTCGTTCGGTGAGTATGAATTTCTGGTCTCGGTATTGTCTGTATTTCGTTCTGTATTGAACCTAGCTTCACAATGAGTGCAGCCAATGGGTGTTAAGGTAATTTGACCTCGTAGAAGTGAGCAACCAATGGGCTCGAAATCTTGAGTACATCCGTGTGTTCGCCGGACACGTGGGGCCCACGAACTTAGCTAACACCCGTGTATTCTCTAAGCACTCGACGGGTTGAAAATATACTGATAACCATCATATGAAACGAGTAACGTTACGTTGCGTATCACATTATTACCAAATAATACGGTAAATAAAAACACTTCATACTGGCAACACTTGTGTTCCAAGCAATAACCTCGAACTTTTATTTTGATTTATTGAAAATTATTGGTTTCCAAATTACTTACGTGTGAAATGTGATTCCATCCCGCTTTTTTATATTTTGAAGATTGATTCTTACACCCTTTCACAACACAATTCGGCATTTTTACTGGTAAATTTATAATTTTTCAAAACGTTGCTCCCCACGAGTCGCGATAGCTAGACTAACAAGGTAAGGCATAGTTACGTTTTACGTGTGTGTGTGTCATTGTGTATGTACACGTCAAGGCGTAGTTTGGCCGGCCTCACTTTGCTGTTCACAGAGTTCCGTCTTTACTTTTTTATTTTGTCTGAGACTACACCTTAGTAAACTTTATTTCCAATCGAAGCATTTGTTCTATTCTGACGTTTATTATCCTTTCTTTACAAGAAAGCTTTTGTCCAGTAACAAGCGTCCCTATAAACATGGCCCATAGGACCCCCATGGCCTTTACTTTATGGCCGCAACACCTATAAAACCCACTGTGCAACATTATTTTGATGGTGGCGGCCGCACATCACGACGCAATAAAACTTCGCGTTCAGTTGTATAGTTTTTATTTTATTATAATGTAGGAACTAGAAATTGAGCAAGGCTTTAATAAATACAAAATTAACCTAAATGCCTTTTAGATTCGACTCAAGAGAACTTTGATTCGAAGTTCTGTCAAATCAGACCTGTGCAATAGCAGATACATAACCGTTTTTAGTACAGGGTAACAAACGACTTTAATTATTTTAAATTAACTTTCTTTAAAATTCATGAGATAGTCGATTCCCGCTTAAACATTGCATCTTAACACGTTTTTAAAAAATTATGTATGTTTTAAAAACATACGTACCTTTAAGGGTTTGATCCCCACCAAGAACAAACATTTGTGTGATGAACATAGATGTTTGTTTTCTGTCTGGGTGTTATTATTATATATTATACGTATGTAATAACAAAAAAAATATTATATCAGCTATCTGGTTCCCATATTACAAGCTTTGGCTTAGTTTGGGGCTAGATAGTGCTGTGCGAAAAGTCCACCAATATATTTATATAAAAAAATACGTTTAAATAATCTATAATAATTAAAACTGTCAATCTGTTCATCAACTGTCAATTTGTTTCTACTCACTAGGATTGGTCTTCATAGTGCTTAGATATCGCATCTAATATAAACTGGAATGTCCTTGGGTTTATCCAACTAAGCCCTGAAGGGAATTCCGAAGGCTCCAGACTCCGGGCTTGCCTGCCGACTGTACGTTCCAGAAAGTAATCATCGTATTCCATGCTGTAATCCGGCAGTATAGGGTTGAATTTCGCGTAGTAGATAGCAGATAAGCAGGCGTATAAGAGTAGAGCAGCGGTAAAAAGCTGAAAATATAGAAAATACACTTTTTAAAAAAATACAAAATAGTAAAGCCCGGTGTCCACCGCGAGCGGAGCGGAGCCATTACGAACTCCGTTTAACTCGCAATAATAAACTGCAAACTTGTATTTCCACCAACAAATAGTCGAGCAATATGCAGTTTATTCTTGCGAGTTAAACGGAGAGCTTAATGGGTCCGCTCCGCTCGCGGTGGAAACCGGCCTTAACTTGTCAAGATTTTCTCGCTTGGCTAAAGAATATTCATCAGAATGAAGTAATATAAAATACTTATAAAATACCTACCTAACAGATCGGTACAAAACAATTCAACTCTAATTAATATTTAGTTATTACACCAGTAGTATTTTATTTAAATACATTTTTTATGAACTATTACAAAAAATCCGGAATTATTTTCAAGAAGCACTTAAACATGACCATGACGTGTCACGTTTCGACAATGATTCTATCAAACTCGTGTCAATAACCGCGTGTTTGGGCTAACAATGTCTTGGCAGTAGACACGAACCATGCATACCCAAAACATCTTAGTATACAACCTAATTTGAATTTTTTTTTAATTCTTTCTCCCTATCTTTTTAAGTTTGTTCTACTATGGATAATTGTAAGAATTGCAGACCTAACAACGATATAGTGTAGTTAGTAGTTAGGTATTAGATTAGATTTAGAATATAATAATTAATATTTTAGAATAAAATTAAAAGTCCTTTAAGACATCAGTACAGCCATACATTTTTCTAACATGCTTCTGTCTTTTAGAATCCATCGAACCATTCATACCCATGAGAATGGACGGCGACAACACAATAAAGTCGCAAAATAAGTACCGAGCTGCAGTACTAAAACAACAATCAAGGAAATGTGAGTCTATAATCACATTCGCAAGGTCCACTACAATGTTCTTGAATTATGTCAAGCAGCGTCAGCCATGCATGACAAAACGATCATCGCACCGCATCTAATCTGTGTCAATGTTATGTCTCCCACTTCTATGGGTGCTTTAATAAAATGACAAAATGTTTTTCACATAGGTACATAAAACAATTATTAACAACAATATTTTTCGCGCTAGGATGCGCTACGGTGCACTTGAGGTCGTTATCTTTATTTGTATTTCACAGATTTGGGTTTTGGTGTGTTTCCTGAATTAAAAACATTTATAATTTTAAATATTTTAAAGTATCTAAGTAGATTCACGTATTGCTATGTTATAGACTAGTTTAAACAATACTCATACTGTACACAATAATAAGTAACATATCTTCTCACAATGTCGCCCTATTAATCCTTAGCTCTAGCATCAATTTAGTGATTTCCTTGTATGATTGAGTGCTGAGGGCTTATTACGAGTTTAGTGCCGATCGTCGATCTTTACGATACACCGAATTTTCTATGAAAATAAATCAACGGCATCTAGCGTATTCTTTGAGAACCTGTTTTTTTTCATAGAAAATTCGGTATATCGTAACGATCGACGATCGGCACTCGATCGGCACTAAACTCGTAATAAGCCCTCTGTTATGTACCTACTTGAATATAACACAGGTTTGTACGATAAGCAGAGTTAAGTTTTATGTGTGATTAAATGTGCAAGTAAAAGGATATATGCAAAAACCTTTTTTATTACTCATACTCGGAAAGTAGGTAATATATTTTAGCCCTAGAATTCTAGGTAGAATCATTTTCAACTGACAGCTCTGCCAAATAATAAAAAAAAAAAACTATTTTCACATTTCCTAGGAAAATAAACCGCTTTGGTTTACGAATGTCAACAGTATGACTGTTGACCTTCGGTTGACATTCGTAAAATAAAGAGGTTTATTACCAAAGAGGTAGGTACTTATTCAGCCAAGTTAGTGAAAACTGTAATGGATTCTTTTAAATAGGTTTTATAATTATAAGCCTTTATTCTCTTAATAAAAATATTTAATTTCTTTCTTTTTTAACAAAACATGAAATTTTAACCTTTTTCCTAAATATAATATAATATAAGTTATGTCTCCATAACATCAAATGACATGAAGCATGGATTGGCTCTACTAAAATTTACTACAAATTCACTCATTTTTTCTTTAGCTAATTCATGTTTTTATTTTTCCTTTCCTTGTATTCGTAATGAAAAGCACAGTGTTTACCTCGCATTAAAGACTTATTTCGTTTTATTAGTAATAAGTTAATTTCACCCCTAGGGTAGCAATGTACTATGAAAATGGTGTTTTTACTAACGTGCCGCGAGCGAACAGTTTCATTCAGGTAAACAAATGTTCTGCCGACATTGTTTGTTAAAAACAGGGAACATCGGTTTACATTATACTACAAACATAAGATTCGCTCGCTCGTTTTCATATAAGGCGTAAACGAACATTCGCTTGCTACGAAGTTGGGAAAATTAGAGAAAACGCTACTTTATTGAAAACTCCCAACTTAAAGAAAACTTACTTGAAAGACACTCCAGAACTTGAATGATCCCTCGTTGATGATCCAGTCGTAGTAGCCAGCCCAGGGGTCGGTGTACCGGCCTTGCTTCATTGGCTTCGCCGTAGTGGTAGTTTCATGGTAGTGATCGTGCTCGTCGTAGTAGTCGTCGAACCCACGACCGCTTCCGACTGACGTAGTGTTCGGTTTTGAAGATCTTCGATTCAACTGGAAATGAGTTTGTTTTTAATTTTGAGGTTCGTAATAATACTTAATATTTATGTAAATGATGCAGGTTACTGGCTGGTTAACTGTTGCAGTTGTCAACGGTTGCAACGATAGAATTTTCAGAAAATTGCTGGTGACCTTCCAACGAAGGTCTTTTTGGCTACCAGTTTCAGCTTCATGGTTTGCCATTGAACGGGTGGCTAAGGTTTTGGTGAATACTAAGGTTGACTTGTGGTTACGTCGTCGCACTGACTTGTTTTGTAGGTCGTGTTCACGGGATGGTACTACATATTTACTACTTTGCAAACCAAAATAAAAATAAAACCTATAAAAATACAGTAGGTATCTGATTTTAACACGCGCAGTATTTTTTTTTAATAAGATACCTAAAGATCTTGTAGTGTTCATTTTAAATGCAATAAAAAAAAACAATCCACCAATTTCTATTATTTAACAGCGGTCTGAGAGATTCGAAAAGAGCCATTTTATAAAGTAACTAGCAGCGAAACCCGGCGTTGCTCGGGTTAAAATACATCGCATGTACTGACGAAAAGTCGCTGGATTTCGGTTTATATATCGTCAAATATCGAAATTTCTAGTACCAAAACACTTTAGAATATTCAAATAGTTCGGTCGTTTTCGTTTCTCGAAATTACTTGAATTTGTTTTATTACTGTTCACTCGTACTTTGAATGATCTTCAAGTTGTAGGCATTTTGGAACTTTCTAGATCATTTCAGAAAATTTTAGAACGTCCTAGAAAATTTCGTATCGATTTTAACAGTTGCAGATCTTTGGAACTTTCTAGATCTTTCCAGAAGCTTTCTAAAATATTCTAGATCGATTACAACAATTGAAACCAATTTAGAATTTTCTAGATCATTTCAGAAACTTTCTACAGCATTCTAGTTCGATTACAACAATTTTGGAACTCTAGATCATTTCAGAAATTTTTTGAATTTTCTAGACCATTTTGGATCAATTTTATGTGTGCAACATTTTGGAACTTTCTAGATCATTCCAGAAGCTTTCTGAAATATTCTAGATCGATTACAATAATTGCACGGCTTTTTGGAACTTTCATTCCAGAAAGCTTTAGAACTTTCTAGATTGATTTCATCAGTTGCACACATTCTGGAACTTTCTAGATCATTCCCGAGATTCTCGAGATTTTAAGAATTTTACAGAAGTTTTCTGTCCTTCTCTAACATGTATAGTTAGAGAAGGACAGATATATATTATTCCACATTTTCGCCACCCACAAGCACCCACTTCCACCTACCCCGACCAAACTCCCTTATGCACATCAGGAGACCAAGGGGTATTTGCCATCCCAACGGGAAGTTGATATAAGTTGCGGATGATAGAGAAAACCGTGGACACACGTACGAACATTAGCATTTTATATAATATATATTAAGATTAAGATTTTTGAACAAAGAGGACAAAAACTATTTAATCAAAACAAGTAGGTACCTAGGTTAGGTACATAGTTTTATTCAAAGTACATATATAGACAAATGTATAATTTTACGTTTACGGAAACGTAAACAAAAATTATACATTTGTTTACAAGGTTTTCTGGAAGATATGGCTTTTAGCGATAAGACCGCCCATTGAATTCCACCTTGATGTTTTTCTGTTCTGTTATGTGTAAATTATATGTAGTGGGCACTATGGTATTTTCTAATTTCCATCTATCCATCTAATTTTAGTTTCGTAGAATGTCACCTCTAACAAGAGTTACCTACTGTCCCATTTGGAGATGCGGCAGATTACGGGAAAAAAGCTTATTAGACGATGCAACTTGTTCGCACCAACATGCAAACGAAGGCACAGATAGGTACAGGATGCTAACTATTTTTTTAGTGTCGCCCAGTCACCTACTTCAGGCCACCGTTACTGACCCCAATTCGTGATGCTGCTGAATTATGGTAGGTATAGGTACTTTTCAATTATTCAAAATGGTAAAGTGAAAAGACTCTCTATTTTTGTATATTACTAAAGAAAATCAGGATTAAGAAACTTTAGATTATTCGTTTGTTAATTCATTTCTTATAAGTATGGTTAAAATAGTTTTAAAACATTGCACTGAGTTTAATTTATAATGTCCTCTCAATTTGTGACTTAGTTATTTAAGATTTCTTCGTGCACCTCTTGTATTGCACTATTTGAATTTCTTTTTTTTTTACGCCTTAGAAACAAGATTTTGATGTGTCTTATCATTGAGCAAAGATATCCACCGTTACTTTTATTTTTTGAATATAGATTAGGTATTGATTTTCACGCAAGTTCTTTTCTGGCCTGACTTTTCCGCAGATCTCTACCTATATCGCGATCCATCCCAAACGTAGCAAAGCTTGCAGTATAAACCAGATGACTAATTTCCACTAATTCCTTTTTTGTCCTTTCGTTCCATCTTTTCTATGTTTATCTACTAAGGCATAGCTAAAAATCTATGGAAATCATTTTTTTATGTAAACTTACAGATATTGCAGTGCTCGTGGTATTCGGCCTAGCAGCGGTGGCGCCGGCAGCTGATCGTTGCTTGTTCATATTCCTGACGACATCAAGAGCAGTTCTCAGAGCAGTGAGGATAAACTCCGAGATCGGCATACCAGAAGACTCTGGCTCGGACTTCTCGACTGAAGTTTGCATCGGGTCGTTGGACTCGTAGTCATCAAATGAGCCACTGAAAAGTTAAAGCTAAATTAAGACCTAGAATCAAGCTTTAGAGAAAAACTTCAAAGGTTTGACATTGGTCATTTTCTGGACAAGCTGGCCAATCTAAGAAGTACTTAAAATACTTATGTACACGTGAAATATATAGAGTACGCTTACCTTTATTTCCAAAAGAAATATAAAGCATGCCTCTAACAATATAGTTATAAAAACGTAAGGCTTTCAAACGTAGACATAGATAATTGTCATACTTTCATTAAAACCATAATAGGTACTCACTGTATCGGAATATATTTGTACTTGTTGTAGGGTGGCGCGTACGGCGTAGCGGTGTCGTAGCGCACGGCAGCTTTCGCGCCGCCCGCCCACAGCGCCATTGCAATCGCACAAACCCACACAAAGCCGTGACATGTCAACAACAACGCGCCTCTCGACACCATCTCAGCAACTTATACTAAAACCCCCCAATTCTACCGCAATCCAAACTTAAATCCCAAATTTCACTTTTATCCTAGGTGTTCATAGAATGAAGGTTTACAAGCAACTGACTGAGGAACAAGTTACCGCCCCAGTTAACAACATATAGGGAGCAGCTGAAAGATGAATACTGTAAACAAATCGTGCGTGTCTCGAGTGACGTGTAAATTTAATTTGTAAGTGTCACGTCAGTGAAAGCCGGCATTGCATGTCATTAGGCTAGTAGCTAACTAGCTAAGTTGAGGGTGAAGGATTAATAATATTTAATAGCTACCTTCTCAGTTATTAATCTTCCTTATATCTTAAAACAGTTTTAAATAGGCTCTAAGCTGTGTTATAACACGTAGCTACGACATTTTGTTACAGTGATCAAATTTGCTTTCCGTAAATCCATATTATTATTAATGTGAAAGGACTTTGGAGTAATTTTAAGTATTGATTTGGTATGAATCCCATTCATTGCAGTAGCAGACATTGGTTTCTCAATTGACACCCAACATCTAATTGGACAAATTGTTACTTTGTTATTATTTATAAGTAGGTAGGTACAAACTTGGCAAGCACAGACTGTGATTGGTATCGACCTAATGGTCTATATTACTCTTGCTGAGTTACAGGGTTTATTGATCGAGTGAGCGAAGCGAACAAAGATCTTAGTTTCAACTTGGGCGATTTGGCATTTTATGTATGTATGTATGTATGTATGTATGTATGTATGTTTGTCTGGCGATAACTTTAGAACCGTTGATCCGATCTGCATGAAATTTGATATGTCGATAGCTTGTACTTGAGAAATTTACTGGTAAGTATATGAGTAAAATCGGATGAAGGGTTTTTGAGATATGGGGTTTTTTGAGAGGGCAAAAATAAAAAAAGTTACATAAAAAAATCAAGTTACATGTCATATGAAAGGGCTTTGTTTGGACATCCCAAAACAATTTTTACTTTTTTTTTGGGACGCTCGGTTTTTGAGATAAAATAATAAAAGTTAAATTAAGATAACCAGCGATCCAAGAGCTCCCATCTCAAAGAGTTTCGTTGGCATCAAGGTTTTTCTACTGGTCGGTCAGTTCTTTTGCTTTTTCTTATTTTTTTTTCTTGAAATAAATTAAGAAGGTACTCAGTTCTTATAAAATGGTGACGAAGACCAGGTCTGATGATGGAGCCAAGGTCTGTTCAACGGAACTCTTCAATAAATAGGCCAATTGAGTTGAAACTTGATTACCATACCAAGTTAGTAGGCGGTAGTCAGAAAAAAGTCCAAAGATAATGTTTGGACTTGCCTCTGACTACTACCTACTCAAAGTTTTGATGCGTTCGTCGGGTCGCATCACGAGATCTCAGTTCGGGGCGAACTACTAGTTATTTTGTAATGAGAACTATTAGCTAGTAAAAAGCCAACTTATTATGGTAGGTACTAGTGGTTCGCCCCGAATGACATATCATGATGTCCGCTCCAGTCTTATACCGTGTTTACACTCAGCTCATGTCCGTGGAAATGTGCAGGGACATGGGCAATGCGAGAATGTAAACAGGCCACTTCAATGTCCGCTCGCGTTGACGTTCGCGTTGCTCGCGCTCCCGAAGTGTCCGAATTAAATAAATGAGAACACACATTGCCGGCGACGCTGCCGCGGACATATCGCCGGCCACATTTCCAACCACGCGAATGGCAGGCGAATGTCTAAATGTAAACGCGGTAATACATTAATGCCAAACACAATGTTTGAATAGGTCAAAGACGAACAAGCCTCTGTCCAACTGTAGAGTACCTACCTACCAACTAACCCTATGAAAAATTTCATCGAAATCGGTTCAAAGATGTATAGACCGTGAAATTGGAACAAACAGACAAACAGTTGGGTGTAACAAACAATAAGAACTGTTTCTATAAATAATTCAAATTCAAAGATAAAATCGAGAGTTATCTCGTAAGTTACAATATTCGATGACACTATCAAACCCGCTTGAACCTTGCTCTGAAGTGGTTGCATCACAATGTCCCGGAAATATCATGTCTTGTTCATAACCTTTTATTTTTTGGTCCAAAATGGGGAAGCTTTAACTCGAATCGACCCACTGGTAGACACAAAACTTGGATTAATTCGAGGCCTCCAGTCATCAAATGGCCAATACTCTATGTTCATGGGTATACCGTATGCAACAGTGGACGGAAGTAATCCTTTTGGGGTGAGTAATAAATAAAGACTATAATAGGTTACCTACATATAGTTGAGCTCATGAGCGGTGGCTAGCTGTGGCTAGTCGTTATTTGAAGAATAATAATATGTGCTTGAAAATATCATTTACAACGATTATTATTCGGATTGCCTAGCCGTTTAATGAGTATTTTGTAGGTAAATAGGTAATTGTTTTAGTTTTTATTAAAAATAGGTTAACCTACCGTCTTGTTTTGCTATTTATTGTAACTTTGATTTAAATGTTTTTTTATAAATGAAGAAGTAAAACCATAAACTTACTTTTTAGCCTTCTTCGCCGCATCAGGGATTTGGTGAAGTTTTCGAAGCTTTTGATGATTCAGCAATTTGTCCTCAAGTCGAAGAGTTTAATAAAACTATTGTAGGGTCTCTTGACTGCCTCCACTTAAACGTTTACGTCCCAAATACTGCCAGTTCTAAGAATACTCTGCCAGTACTAGTGTGGATATATGGAGGAGGTTTCAGCATTGGGTTCGCTGGGAGATACCTGTATGGACCTAGTTATCTTGTCAGACATGACGTTATTTTGGTCACTTTAAATTACCGACTGGGACCCTACGGATTTATGTGTCTGAATAACCCTGAAGCACCTGGTAATCAAGGCCTAAAAGATCAATGGATAGCCTTGAAATGGATTAAAGATAACATAGAAGCATTCGGTGGTGATGTTAACAAAATTACAATTTTCGGAGAAAGTGCCGGAGCAGGCTCCGTTGACTTTCATCTTTATTATCAAAAAGAAAGACTTTTCAATCAAGTGATACTGCAAAGTGGGAGTTCGCAGTGTCCCGGGTTTGTAGCTGAACCAAACAAATCAGCTACTTTGGCTTTAGCTGGACATCTTGGTTTTAAAACTGACAACGAGAACGAAGCATTATCTTTTCTATCAACAGCAGAACCAAAACTGGTTATCGGAGCAACTAAAGAATTAGATTTGATTTTCAGGCCATGTGTTGAAACCAATGATGGTTTTGATAACTTCATAAGTGAGCATCCTTATAATGCACCACTTGCAAGTCTAAAGAACGTACCTATCCTCGTCGGAGTAAATAACCGTGAAGGTATTTATAATTTAGAAGATAAGGAAAAAAACTTTTTGGATAACAATTTGTTTCGGAAGTTTCTTGATGATAACTTCAATTTAAAAACCGACATAAATAATGAAATGGAGGAACTAATAAGACACTTTTACATTGGCGATGAAAGCTTAAGCGAAGAGACAACGTCGTCTGTCATGGATTTTTATTCAGATTATCAATTTAACCATTGTCTTGTAAAAACTTTACAACAATACATGAGAAATGAAGCTGAAAACATATTTCAATATGTATTTTCTTACGATGGGTCAAGAAACTTTCTAAAGGATAGATTGAAACTAAATGAGAGTGGTGCATCTCACGCTGATGAGATTGGTTATTTGTTCGACATATCTTACATGAATGAACCGTCACCTGAAGATCAAACAGTTATAGACAGAATTACTACTATGTGGAGTAATTTTGTTAAATATGGGTAAGTTTTACTATTTTACAATAACGCTGTTTATAAGAAAAAGGTTCTTGACTGACAGACAGACTGACAACATAGCTGTTTAGAGGTTTTCGTTTTTTTTTCCTTTTGTGTTTCAATTTAAATAAATTTAAAATAAAACATATTTTATTTTTGGCTTGATAGACCCGTAAGTTGTGTAGGTATAAGGTACCTAACACTATTTATTCAAAACAAGTTATCATGCGTATTAAAGATATAAGAATGTATTATTAAATGTTTTATTTTTCAGCAACCCTACTCCAGAAATATCTGAGTTGACACCCGTCACCTGGAAGCCAGTATCACAAGATGAGTTCTTTTATCTCGACATTGACGCTAAGATAAGCGTCAAGCAAAGACCATTCCATGCGAGAATGGCGTTTTGGGAACTATTCTACAAGTTAAATGAAAAAGCCCAAAAAGGATTCCAAACTGACGATGCCTAACGGATACGAATGGCCATACGAATGAAACCCTTTATTAATAAAGCAAGGAGAGCATTTATTTTCTTCTGTTATCTTTCCTTATTCAATATACTTATTAATTTATTTGACTTTAAATATTACTCACCTTTGATTTGGTATTGTTTTTATATAGCGATAAATTAGAAGATAACTGCGTACTTTAGTATGTATATAATGTCGTCGTAGGTTAAATATGACAGGTGCACCTAGAGTATTAAACTTGTTTCAAAAAGAATCTTCTTGTTTAGCTTGAACATCCGTTGAACGATTGGTTAAAGCGTTGGTGAACGCATACAAGCGTTGTTTCTAGATTAAATAATATCAGATTGACTACTGATTGATACCATCTGTAATAGGTAGGTACCTAAAGATTATCTACAAATGTAAATAACAAGTTGTAGTGTCACCTAAATCCAAATTATATTTTATAGGTTTTATTAATTAATTTATTAACTTTTAATTATGTTTATTAAGGCTCACCTGTGAAAAAAATATGAATTGCATTATGGTTTAAAAACTTTACTAAACGAAGATAATACCTAAGTTTATCAATATTTGGTAAGTAATCCTATTTTTGTCAAAAAAAACTCGCCTACTACCTTTGTCATCTTAGATTATGAGTAGGTAGGTATTTGCAGAGTAATGATAAGATTAAAACGAGAATCACTCAAGTGGATACTATCTCTATAAAATTTGCTATATTACTGTATGAAATAGCATGTGTTCGGCAGTGGGCATGCTCTGCTAAATCATCATGAAGGGAAAAAGCTTTTTATTTTTCGTAGTAGGCTTATCCGTAGTGGCTCATAAAGCAGAAAGTGCCAGTAGAATAGATCCATTGGTGGACACTAAAGTCGGGTTAATCCGTGGTCTGAGAGCTACTGATGGAGATTATTCAAAGTTTATGGGAATCCCATACGCGTACATAAACGAATCCAATCCTTTTGGGGTAAGTTAAATAAAACGATACAAACTAATTTGTACATCATCAAGCACAATTACTTAGTTGATCTAACATTACAGCAATCCATACCCCATTCAGGGTTCGACGGAACATTCGAAGCTTTTGACGACTCAGCAACATGCCCACAGTTTGGTGGAGGTATCCCTATCGGAGATCTTGACTGCCTTCACTTAAATGTGTATGTGCCAAACATTGCCAATTCAGCTAATCGCTTGCCTGTAATGATTTGGATCCATGGAGGGGGATTTGTAATGGGAGCATCTGGGACCAGCGAGTACGGACCTAGTTTTCTGGTGCGACATGGGGTGATTTTGGTGTCAATCAACTACCGTCTTGGACCTTATGGATTTATGTGCTTAGATATACCTGAAATACCCGGTAATCAAGGCCTCAAGGACCAACATCTAGCATTGAAATGGGTAAAAAACAACATTGAAGCATTTGGTGGAGATATTAATAAAATAACTATTTTTGGTGAGAGCGCTGGAGGAGTTTCTGTAGATTTACTTCTACACTATAGTGAAGACAATCTTTTTACTAAAGTCATAATGCAAAGTGGCTCGGCGGTTTGTCCTTGGGGTATTCTAGATTCTGACACGTCACCTCCCTTCAAACTAGCGGAATATCTCGGACTGAAAACTGACGACTTAGAAGAAGCTCTATCTTTCCTAAAGTTGGCCGACACTAAATTAGTAATTGCAGCATCAAACGAATTGAGTCTTACTTATACACCATGCGTTGAAAAAGATTTTGAGGGCGTTGAGAAGTTTATTTATGACCATCCAATCAACGTCGATTTGCCGAGAGTTAAGAACACTCCAATTCTAGCTGGACATACCAGCAAAGAATCATTAGCATTTGTATTTTCTAAAGATCTAGGAGCACAGAAAAGTCTAATTTTCGACCACATCAATCAATTCCTTATCTTTGATAGTGAAGACGTTACTGAAGCAGAAGAACTGATCCGGCATTTTTATTTTGGCGACGAAGAAATAGGCGTGTTATCAGCTCAGTCTATAGTCGATTTTGATTCTGATTTTACATTCAACCACCCTGTTGCAAGAGCTATTCAAAAGCATTTGAAAAGTGGTGCTACAACTATTTATCAATATGTCTTCTCGTACAACGGAGCAAGAAACTTTGGTCAACAATGGTTGAACTTAACCAGCGGTGGCGCATCCCATGCTGATGAGATTGGATATTTATTTAAGCCGTTTGACGTCGAAGAGCCTACCCCGGAGGATCAAGTCATCATTGACAGGATTACTACTCTATGGACCAACTTTGCAAAATATGGGTGTGTTTTTTATTCTGATATAGGTAATAAGTCGGTGTTGAAGTATGAAATTGCTGTGTTTTTGTGTTATGTATGGAATTAACCGCAACTTCACACTTTAACACCAAATAATATGAAACGCAAATATACTTAGGAAAAAGTGATAACTAATTACTTAGCAAAATTAAGTTGCAATAGCTATATTATTACGTAATCGAATCGGTGTTAGCTTAAAAAACACCTACTGAATCTACGACAGTCTAAAAAGTTTAGGAACTATGCGGTCAAGCTACTTTAGGAAGATTTGGTAACAACATTAATTATATTTTTTGAATTTTCAGGAACCCAACCCCTGAAACGTCTGAGCTTTTGCCAGTTGCCTGGCCTTCACTGACTAAAGACACGCTGCCATACTTAGACATCGATTCAGAGATAACCGCCAAATCAAGGCCGTTACACGACAGAATGGCCTTCTGGGATCTCTTCTACAAACTTTATTACAAAGCTCAGAGGGGATATCGTGGCGAGCAATGAACGAATTATAAGAAGAGTGTTTATTAGCGACCTAACATTTCAGTTGAATAACTATTCTTATTACCGAATACAGCATTACTTTTAGAAGCTTTGTTAAAATGTATTATTATTAGAACCAATCGTACTAATATATAAATGGTGCGATGTTTGGATGTTTGTGGTTCAATCAGTGTCAGTGGCATCATAACTACTAAACAGATTCAGGTAAAACTCAGGGAAAATATTTTGTAACCTGCATTAGCACATAGGATATTTTTTATCTTTTATCCTGACCAGTAACAGATAGAAAAATACGCTAAAGAAGCCGCGGGCGACAGCTAGTAAAAAATATGAATAAAACACACTGTTAAAATAATTGAGCAAATCGTTTACTTCAACGTTGTGACAGTGAACCACATTTAAACCTTCGTAAATCAATTAAGTATTCATTATTTTCGGTATTTAAACGTGTCCAGTTCACAACAACTTAAAATAGGTAAGTACCCTAAATATTTATCAACCTAGTAGGTATCTAAATAACCTACTTTTTCTTCTTCTGACTAAAATACTTTTTGCCGGCCTCGGCTATTGCATGCGTAACTTTTCCAGTAATTTCATGAAGGTTCTCATTTGAGAAATCGTAAGAATCAATAGAACGCTTGGAAAAGAAGCCAGCTGTCTGATCATTCGGTCTCCAGCTGTTGGGATATACAATCTTGTGTCGCAAAACGGCCTTGATGATAAGCGCACCCACATACACGATAAAATATACACTGAAGTACAGCGGTAGATAGTACAGCTTCTTGCCGAGATAATAGTAACTATATCTGTTGACACGAGGTGTCTCGGTCGTTGTAGTCGTGGTCGTATGAGGATGGTGGTGGTGAT
Source organism: Chloroclysta siterata (assembly GCA_932294275.1). NCBI lineage: Eukaryota > Metazoa > Arthropoda > Insecta > Lepidoptera > Geometridae > Chloroclysta > Chloroclysta siterata. The sequence continues at coordinate 11,989,703 of OW028598.1, forward strand.
GATGATAATCGTCAAAGTCATGAGTGAACTTCAAATCACCGCCGTAGAAGTCTTGCGGAAAGCCATGGTCATCCGCTGGGGGTCCGTGCCCCATGTCTGGCTTCATATCCGCTGGCGGAGGGGGTGGTGCCATATCCATGCCCATATCTTTCTCACCCTTCATATCATGCGGTTTATCGTAAATAAGCTCAGGGTAATCAGGTTCATAAGAATGATCTAGTCCGGGACCATAACTAGGAGGTGATTCTTGAGGTGCAGGCTTACTGTATTGATACCCATGAAAGTCAGGTTTATCATTATCAGGGGATGGATCGGCCATCGGTGGCTTGTCGTAGGAGTAACCGCTTCCTTGAGGTAAATCAGGCATCATTGGAGGTTTATCGTAAGAGTAGCCACCTCCTGGGGGTGATTCAGGCATCACTGGAGGTTTTACGTATGAGTATCCGCCAAAAGGTTTAGACAAAGGTGGCGATGTTGGAAGAAACGGTTGGGCTGGTGGAGACGGTGGCTTGTATCGGTAGCCGACGTCGATAGGTGGTCCGTCGGTATCAGGTGCGGTAGCCGGATCTGAATCATCCGAGGAGTCCGGTGGTTGGTACGTCATAGAAGGTGCAGGAGGTGGAGGAGGAGCCGGTACAGATTGCGGTGAGTACGGAGGGAAAGACTCGTAAGTCGTTGGCGCTGGGAAGTTGCCGTCGGAGATTCTGGGCGGTGGCGGTGGAGGAGGCGGCACTAGGTTGGACACAGCTCTCAGAGGCGTGACACTTGGAGGCGACTGCTTAGATTTACTTCCATAGTTAGGTTGAGGTAAGTACGGCTGCGCAGGATTGTATCTATCAACCGGCTGTCGAACCTTTGGAACAATATCCTCCGCTTCGCCTCTCACAGGATTTTTTATATCATGGAAGTTGTCCAAACTGGTATACATGTTGTTTCCTTTCTTGCTGCTAGATTTAGTGTTGAGAAGTGGCTTTTTCTGCGATTTAATTTGAAAGGGCTTCAGGTTGACATAAGGGAAACGGATATTTGGTTCGGTGCGAATTGCCCGCGATTCGTTTTCAGCTCCGTTGCCAGGGTTGGTACCAAATCTGGGAAAACCACAAAAAGTATAAATTTACGGGAGAAACAAAAGATATTTTTTAATAATGAATTAAGGTAAAATTTAATTAATATGCTGAATTAAGTTAGGTACTTAGGTGACTATTATTTAATATTTGTTACGTAAGGCAAAGAAGATATGATGGCGAGTTAGAGCACCTTATTGTAATAAAATTTAAAAGTCAACTCACCCTGGTAAAGCAAAGTTGTCGTCATCCATTGCTCCCTCTTCTCTCTCATTGTCCTCGTCTTGCGGCGCCTCGGTCGTTTCGTCTTTTTCATAAGTAGTCACCTCTTCCCACTTGCCAGAATACTCGTCATATTTCTGACTGTCGATTATATGCCAGATGTTTTGCACGTTTGGTACTTGTTCACTTGATACCGCATCCATCGGTGCCTGTGTGGTGGTGCTCGTGGTGGTACTTGGAGTGGTAGTACTCGTGGTCGTTGAAGGGGTAGGCGGAACATACACAGGCGCAGAATCTACATTGTACATGTTATTGTATAAAGCAAAGTAATCTGTCATATCAGGAGTTGTTGATTTTTCTTCTTTCACGTTAGTAGGCGGCGGCAGTCCGTAGTTCACTTCTTGAGACATGCTCTGCGTTTCATCGGGCACGTAGATCGGTCTCGCTGTTGTGGTAGTCTTTGGTACTATTCTCTCCTTGTCCAAAAGCTTTCGGATCGATTTCAGTTTGTTGCCAGACTCGAACTCGGCGAATATTAGATCCGGGGTTGGTGTGGTTGTGGTCGTTGTGAAGTTTCTCGGTGGGTCCATTCTTCGCATCCAGTTGTGGTAGTAAAACGGAGCCGATCGGCCTTCGTCGATATCAGGCGTTCGCGGAGACGGCGTCACAACATACACTAGCGGTCCGGGTAACTTTACTGAATGTACTTTGTCTTTACAAATATACACTAGCAAGCAAATTAGTAATAACTTCTTCATTTTATTATTATTTGTGACACATTCGTTTTCGTCCGTGACTTATCCGCTCGACTACTGAGTAGTAAATGATAGAGCAACGCCTAACATTTTCAAATAGACGATAGGCGCGGAAGACAAATTGCGATAATTTTTAGCGGTATTTCAGTATTTGGGACACCTGATGCACGATCGTCATGACCTAAACCAGAGTTACAATTTACACTATTAGCGTTATAATGAGCGTCGGTCGCTCCCGGTTGCTTCTGAAGAAAGTGTCACATATTTGTTCAACATATTTTAACGGCTCAAATGGAAAGTAGACTACTTCAAGATAATAATTTAACCATTACTTACATACTGTTTTTTTTGCTAATTGGATGATATGATAACTGATAAACCTCTTTTCTTTATATTAGTAATTACGTATGACGACACCCTTTAGACGTTTAATACGTCACGTAATTATTATTAAACTCAGTAACTCTTATTGGCTGACCGAGAATTCATAGAAACAGTCAGGTATATTGATGTATGTACAAAACAGAATTAATTGTCATAAATGCCAATAGAAAAAGGGATATAAGTAAAGCATTCTTTGAAATCAAACAATTCGTTTTGTCTAGATTTTTATTCGAAATCTATGTATTCTTAAAATAAACAACTAAGTATAACTAAGTTTAGGTAACTAAACATCACTTCAATAAATTTTGTAAAATAGTAACAAAATAATAAAAGTCGATAAAATGTCCATGTAGGTACATAAAATGCACATTTAGAGAGTACGTCTTGTAGTATTCAACAATCATAGCCATTCTTTTACTCACTCAATCTAACGTTGGTTTAGAACCACGAATACCTAGTACTAATTTTACTCTAATTTACCTACACTACTAATACATACAGGGTGTCCAAGAAATCAACGTCAAGCCGAAAACGGGCGATGGGCCAAGTCATGATAGTTATCAGAAAAATATAAAAAAATATGTTTGTCATGTACCTTTCGAATTATGGGTATTAGAAAAAAAACAGACTGACACCCTGTGATGATCTTTAAAGTCCTGTGACTACAAATATTAACTATTCGTGAAACTTTTTTCTGTAATGTAACCATGAATAACCCTTCTGTAAAATACAATTCAAAATTAAATCATAACTGCCTCAGTTCAACAAATTCGAAAGGTACATGACATTTTTTTTTTTATATTTTTCTGATAACTATCATGACTATCATGGCCCATCGCCCGTTTTCGGCTTGACGTTGATTTCTGGGACACCCTGTATAGTAAAGCTTACTTTAGAGATGTATCACATACATATCATCCAGTTTTCGGTTCATCTTTCCTAGTACCGTTTGAAGTTTCAGTTTCATTGTACGCTGGGTTTTCAACTCCAGAGTCGCTACCGCCATCTGTGTTATCCGCCACAAGTTTTGTTTTCTGCGCATCTGTCACTTTCAACTTCGCGTCGTTCGATTCTTCGGTTTTAGCGACATCTGTGATTTTCTCTATGATTTTGTCTTGGCCCTCAACATCTGTAGGGGGTCGTTTCTTGCAGAGGTCGTTTTCGTCGTTCATAGCTCTCTGTCGGATGTAGAATTGGTTGAAGAGGTAGTAGATGCAGCCGGTGATAAAGGTAGCGCACGCGAAGATTTGGTAGGTGGGTCGAGTGCCGAAGAACTTCATCAAGTAACCGCCGATCAAGCTGCCAGCGCCCTTACCTGAGACCAAATCGTAAATCAATATTAGTGGACATTCCACACATCACTATCTAGCCATAACTAAGCAAAGCTTGTACTATGGGAACCAGTACCCCAAATCTGTTTTTTTATTCGTTTTTTTGTAACGTCAGGCCTTTTTTGTATGGAATGAATGAATTAATTAATTAAAGAATGATTTTTTATTTAACACACAAAAACATACACACAGAGAAAACGACTGACACAGATAATACACAGACAGCCTTCACAGCTCAGTTGGTAGTAGCGCTGCCTTCTGCGCCGTAGGCCGTGGGTTCGATCCCCACCGAGAATAAACATTTTGTGTGATGAACATAGATGTTGGTTCTCTGTCTGGCTGTTATTATTAATTATAAGTAGGTATGTATTTTCAAAAAAAAAAGTATTTTATGTGTTATATCAGCTATCTGGTTCCCATATTACAAGCTTTGGCTTAGTTTGGGACTAGATAGTATTGTGTGGAAAGACCACCAATATTTATTAATATTTATTTACATACCAACTCCATAGTAGAGGCCCCCGAGCAGTCCTTGCACGGAGGTGTCCGTGGTAGTGGAGGAGAGGCGCGCCGCATACGTTACTGCGGCGGTGAAGGATAGCGATGACGTCACCGACTCCAGCGCCTCGAAGATCAGGCACAGCCACGGGTTGTAGATGAGAGAGTAGCCTGGAGTTCAATTTCAAAAGCCTTTATTAAACAACTTAATACGAATAGTTTATAATCTAAATTAGCATGTCCATATCTATCTAATCTTCTTATGCAAGGTGTTACAATAATTGTGTATATAAACTTCAGGGGGCTAAAGCACGTCAATATGAATAACTTTTTGTAAGGAACCAACACTGTGAACGCAATTATTGGAACACCTTGTATATAAAATTCTCGTGTCACAATGTTAGTTACCATACTCCTCCGAAACGTCTAGACCGATTTTTATGAAATTTTATATGCACATTCAGTAGGTCTGAGAATCGGCTACTATCTATTTTTCATACCCCTAAGTGATAAGGGTTGTCCACCCCTAACATTTAATTTTTATTTTTTAAACATTTTTTTTTTTTTTTAAATATGGCATTAAAAAATACATAGAGCCCAAAATTTTCACCCTTCTATCACCAACCCCTATTTTTTAATAGTCATTGTAGTAAGTACATGGCAAAAATAATATTATAATATGAAAACGGTAGTACCCCAGTTGTTTTGCTTTTCAGCATAGTAGTGAAATAGCGATCGTTAAATTATCTTGTGTAGCTATACTATCTTTTCTGCATTATTTTTATTTTAGATCCGACGGCTTAGTCTGACTTTTTTTGGCACGTTCTTTTCATCAGTTTGGTGTTACCGAAAAGCGCCCCTAGCCACTATAAATGCGAAAATAACGATGTTTGGATTTTTGGTTCAATTACGCCAAAACAGTAAACCGATCAAGATGAAACTTAGAACAAATATAGTTCGTAAAGTGGATTAGTAGACATGAACGTTAGTAGAAAAACGCCTTCATTATTAATGTTAGCAATCACTCACTACTAAGTCACGGGCGACGGCTAGTTTTAAACTGATTTCAAAAAAGGAGGACTTCGACTGTACGTTTGTTACGTGATTACTCCGCCAATTTATGAATTGATTTTGATAAGTCTTTTTTGTGCTTCCTTCCGGCCTCATAAATTTTATCAAATTTCATTCCATGCTTTTTGTAAAAATCAACCAAAATAAAAATGACAATCCACAACTGACGTTTCAGTTTGTCATTTTCAGCAAAAGCTTTGTATTATCTTTCCTTTAGGATCAGAATGTTGAATTCCTAAAATTTTCCAGTGTATTTGAAGTCGGTTTTTATGAAAACATCAACATAATATGAAGTCGGCTTTTTTTCCAATAAACTTATATTATGATTATACGAGGTGGTCCAATACTTGTATTTAAATACATTTTAGCCGGTAGGTATTGAACTTTTGTATGAAACAGCTGTTTTTTTTTTCACAGTTCACAGTGTTGGTTCCTTAGAAAAAGTTATTCATATTGATGGGTACTTTAGCCCCCTGAAGTTTTTAAATACAAGTATTGGAACACCATGTATAATAGTTACCCATAAGCCTGATAGCGTAGAACACAAAGCCGATGAACAGCACGTTAGCGTGTCCCAGGCGGCGGATGATTGGACCCGACAGCACCAGTAGAGGGAGACCCGCCACGCCGCCCACTGTGATGGTGATTCCCATCAGGGAACGAGACGCGCCGAGGTCTTGTAGGAGCCAGAACAGGAAGCTCTCGATGTAGCCCCATGCAGTACCTGATGAATAACAACAATATTATTCTACCTTAAATGTTCTTCTTGTCGTGTCACTAGTTTCTTTGCTCAGTGTGGTGAAATGATTTTTAAGTGCACCGCAAGAGGCCCCTTTGGGGCACTTGACACATGTTATAGAACAACTTAAATAAAAAGTACAAATTAACACTAGAACTTAGTTTTGAAATTCGAACTATTGCGTACCCAGGCACGTCAATATTCTATAATTCGGATTTCGTTTACCAGCGAGTTTTGTATGAAGATGTGATAAGCGCTCCTATTCGGCTTGCTGAGACCAAATGTTTTTATTTAACCTAGACGAATCGGTCCGTATTCCGACCCAGCGAATAACTTGTAAGGTATAGGTACAAGGGGTTCTAATACTTGTATTTAAAAACTTCAGGGGGCTAAAGTACCTACACATCAATATGAATAACTTTTTCTAAGAAACCAACACTGTGAACGCGAAAAAAAAGCTACACAGTTCTACGCGTTCACAGTGTTGGTTACGAGTATTGGAACACCTTGTCACCAGAGTAGAACACTACTGTCACTCGATTCCAATCGCATTTTGACAGAAAACTTATAGGATTTTCGACTAATTTCCAACCAAATCGAGATTAGGATTGAAACTGGATGTCTGGTCTATAGATCTACTTCGCTGGACAGCCAAAGGCGGCCGCCTACCGTGTCCGCGCATGGTCGTTTCGTTCGATTCAGTCGGGTGCCGATAATGTACAACCATGGATTGTACAGCCGAGGAAAACACAGCCCGGATTTGATGTACAATTTGGTCGCGAAATCCATGGCTGTGTAATCCAAGGGTGTACATTCCAAGCCGTACAAATTTTGCACTCCTTTGGAAAGCACGACCCGATAAAACGCAGCCAAAATTTTGATGCCAAAACTTAGGCTTTGTTTACACTCGTCAATTACTTACTCACTCACTTGTTGATCCGACTCGGATTGGTTAGGTTATGTTAAAACATATTAATTACGCACGAGGCGAGCGAGCAAAGCGAGCGTGCCGCGGCAGCGGCCGCCGAAGTGCCAGAATTTTATTTTTTTCTAACAAAAATCTCTGAATAATTCTCTTATTTTATATAATTTTTAATCTGTGCTACTTGCCTATACTTACTGTGTAGTGCATCTAAACAGAGCATAGGCTTTCGACCAATCAGAGCATGGTCACAGAATCCATGGTCGTGCAATCCTGGCTGTACAATCCCGACTGTGCTGGGAAAGCACAGCCTGGAAAACACGGCCCGGATTTCATGTACATTTTGTACATGGAATCCGGGCCGTGTTTTCCAGGCTGTGCTTTCCGGGTTGTACATTTTCGGGCTGTGTAATACTTGGTCGTAAATTAACCGGACCCGATTCAGTCAACCGAGTTGGCAATGTAAGCTACTGTAGTCAGAAGTGAAATTACAATTTCAAACGATTTGGGAAAAATCATCATACGTATGTTTATTTTTCCGAAAATCATTTTCGAACTGTTAATACGATCTGTCGACAGGTTGTACGATAAAGATATGCTGGTGAGAACGTGGGTAGTTTTAGCATGTGTTGCTATCAAATATTTTTATTAGTGTGTTCTAATAAAAATATTTGACAGCAACACATTTGGTAACTATACTAACTGGGTAACTAACTGTCAGTATTTTAAAGTTTGTAAATGTTTGCTATGCATCAACGGTGCATGTATTGTTGTGATCGAGATTCGATTTTTCAGATCCGCATGCGCTGTAACTATATCATCAACTTACCCATAACAAAGCAAGCGACAAAAAGCGCAACGATTTCGATGTTCTTGAAGACATGGATGACGTCTTCCAGAAGGTTCTGCGCCGGCTGCTTGAACTCCAGGTCGATGCTGAGCATCAGGACTCCGGAGGCGATCTTCAGAACGGCGTATAGGTAGAACGCTGGCCTGCAATTAGAGGAATTCACAACTGAGCACGAATAAATTTAACATTCTGGTCTGATAAGGTGTCTAATTTTTTAGGGTTCCGTACCCAAAGGGTAAAACGGGACCCTATTACTCCGCTGTCCGTCCGTCTGTCTGTCTGTCATCAGGCTGTATCTCATGAACCGTGATAGTTAGACAGTTGAAATTTTCACAGATGATATATTTCTGTTGCCGCTATAACAACAAATACTAAAAAACAGAATAAAATAGGGGGCTCCCATACAACAAACGTGATTTTTTTGCCGTTTTTATAGATAATGGTACGGAACCCTTCCTGCGCGAGTCCGACTGTTATTTGTATTAAAAAAAATATTTTTTAATTAACTTTTTAGGTTTATGATATGCCGTTTCCTCTTGAGGTTTTCCTTCACCGTTTTAGATTACTGGCACTGTGCACATTTATAAACAGAAAAACTCATTTATAGATGACTGGTATTGAAATGGTAAGGTAACTATTAAAATCTTAAATAAGTAAAAATTTAAATTAGTAGGTAGGTATAATGATAAAAAAACTATGATATGAGGTAAAAAACAAAAAAAAACTCTTTAAGGTACTTCTGGTGCTGACAGTCCAACAAAACAAAAACTAAAAATTAATAAGTACCCTACAAACATTTGTCCCGCAATAGAAATCAAACTGACAGCGTTATCAGCGAGGTCGTCCACATTGCAAATTGTTTACGAATCTGCAAATTATTTTCACTGCATCCCACTCCATATGTGTCAGATTAACAAAGACAATACTATTGCCTAAATACCTACTGCACTTTGTATGGGTGATGTAAATTTCATAACCCTTGTAAGATGCTGCAGAGAAACATTGATGCTATCCGTTATGTAATATGTCGAGTGCGGTTGCATTGTGTTACAGTGGCTATTCAACCGCAGAATTATATAATTTCAGACATCCAACCCAACCCCAAGTGGCTTTACATGTATGAATGAGAATTAGGCCACGCCTATACATAATAAAGAATAAATACATGGGCAATGTCTCATACGCCCCCCTGTCGGCGTTTCATACTTTGGCTATGGTGCTGAGCTAGAAAACTAAATAGCAAATCCTGTCTCGGGCACTACAGCGTCCTGTAAACTAATTTAAACACTCCCGTCACGCTTTAAAACAAAAGCCTAGATGTCCGTGAGGCCAATACCGGGTCGCAGCAGAAGACCAGCACTACTGTATGGCAACATAATATAGTAGCATATGCTGAGCTGTTGACCCATTCACCACCACTGAATGTAACCTATATATATGTATATATCATTTTGGTTTGTTTTATTGATGTTAATTTAGTATTTTTTTTTGTTTATTTATTTTTTACTATAGTGGATGAATAAACGTATTTTATTTCTTTTGCACAAATGATCTGCAATATATCATTATGCAAATGCCTGCCTACATTTAATGATAACGATTGTGTACACACGAATTCAAATCAAACTACACAAAGCCGAGGAAAAATGACGCCTACTGCAAGGACATAAGAGCGATCAGTGTATAGCCTGATGCGTATCCGTGTATACATATATTGTCATACACACCACAACAACGATCTTGTGTAAATAAAAATGAACAATAAATTCGCGATACGGTAATACCTAAGAATTAATAGGTATTCTGTGGAAACACCTTTAACTAGTAGTTCGCCCCGAACTGAGATCTCGTGATGCGACCCGACAAACGCATCAAAACTTTGAGTACGTAGTAGTCAGAGGCAAGTCCAAACATTAGATAGCTATATTGATGATAAAAGTGCGTGGCCCGATGTCCCGGTCGCTTTGCCCATCGGCACCTAACATGTCTGCAATGTCTGTACTGTACCTACTATTGTGTGTTTTATTTTTCTCTGATTTAATAGATTGTATTTAATTTTATGCATTAGGTATTATTAGTTTGAAGCGTAGCGTGTGCTGTCTTATAAATTTGATTATGTTTACCTTTTTCTGTATGCCTACGCATGTAACTTCAATAATATATTATATTACATTGTAAAAGGATCATACAAAAGAACGGTAGGAACCAAGCCGTAAGTTTGTTGCCTGTTCTTCTAGGCTTTGGTCGCGTGGAACTGGCACCTAGAGTCACCTAGCTTTAAGACGTTTCAAAGTGATCCTTGTGATTTTATTGAATAAATACCTATTGACTTTGACTTTGAACATTATCTTTGGACTTTTTTCTGACTACCGCCTATTAACTTGGTATGGTTACCAAGTTTCAACTCTATTGGCCTATTTATTGAAGAGTTCCGTTGAACAGACCTTGCCTCCATCATCAGACCTGGTCGTCGTCACCATTTTATGAGAACTGAGTACCTCCTTAATTTATTTCAAGAAAAAAAAATAAGAAAAAGCAAAGGAACTGGTAGACCAGCAGAAAAACCTTGATGTCAACGAAACTCTTAGAGATGGGAGCTCTTGGATCGCTGGTTATCTTAATTTAACTTTTATTATTTTATATCAAAAACCGAGCGTCCCAAAAAAAAAGTAAAAATTGTTTTGGGCTGTCCAAACAAAGCCCTTTCATATGATATGTAACTTGATTTTTTTATGTAACTTTTTATATTTTTGCCCCCTTGAGAAACTCCATATCTCAAAAACCCTTCATCCGATTTTACTCTTATACTTACCAGTAAATTTCTCAAGTACAAGCTATCGGCATATAAAATTTCATGCAGATCGGATCAACGGTTCTAAAGTTATCGCCAGACAAACATACATACATACATACATACATACATACATACATACATACATACATACATACATAAAATGCCAAATCGCCCAAGTTGAAACTAAGATCTTCGTTCGCTTCGCTCACTCGATCAAAAATATTTACTTACCAATTACAAGCATAAGTATGTGGTTCAATTATGATTGAACGACAAACAAACTGTATTTAGTCGCATCCATGCGGATTAAAGAAAAATACTTTGGACTACTCAGTATTTCTTTCGATTATCCAACCCAAGAAAATCAAGGTTGTCTAAAAAGAGAGATGTCCAAATATCACATAATTTGGCACATCCGCACATTTTTCAGCGGTTATTATTTTTAGATTCGTTTTTCCCCTCATAAAGACAATAGAGTATTTACCTAAAATCTGTGTAGCCTTTTCCTCTGCTCGCGTAGTCTATCAACATTCCGGAAAGCGGTGAAGAGATCATGCCTCCCAAGCTGCCGTAGACTCTCTGCATTCCATAATCAGCCTTCTGTTCCCTCACGATCGCGATCACAGCTCCTTCGAACATCGCGAAAGCAGTACCGCCGATAATGCCAATGAACACACGGACCTGAAAGTGATCATGACATTTGTTTAATTACTTATTAAACGTTCAAAGGTTGCCCTTCTCTCTGTATCTTCACAGGTTGAAGGTCGTTCTGCAATGTCAAACTAATCATACGGTATCCTTAAAAGCCTTTCACGTTCTGTGAAACGTCTAAATTGCTTCGTTACACCTTAACAAGACCTTTGTAGATGAATATCTGTAATGTGATTGAATAATGAAGTTAAAAGAATTCTCTTATTACAAGCAAGACAGGTTCGCCTGAACTTCAGTACAAAGCCTTGAAAAGCCTTGTACAAAAGCCGGGGCATGGAAATTAAACTATACGAAAGGGTCTCCAAAAATCGCAGTGACTGTAAAATTACTTGCATTAACGTTCCTCTTACCATACATGCGGTTAGGCTTTACAGAGTTCAACTTTCATGCCGGCTACTATAAAAGTGCACCTGGACATTCACATTGTATGTAGGTCACACGACAATCACAAGACAACATGAAACTAAGACGACACAAATTAATACCTATCGTTTCTTTTACCTATCAGCTCTCAGATCATTCTAGATTTAAGTGCTTATCTAAAGACATTGACTTGTCCCCAAAACTTGACTTACTAAACATGTACGAATGGGCAGGATCTACGCTTTGGTAACACAATGTACAGGCAAGGCGCCACGACCTAAAATAACGCATGGCTGATGCTTTCAGAGTTATAACAATGACAAAATATATACTCGATGTCCATGCACATTGCATTATTTCTTACAAGCTGGTGCCCGCGACTTCGTCTGCGCAGGATTAGTCACACAATATCTTTATAAATTGTAGCCTATGTGTTATTCTGATGTATAAGCTATATCATTTTGGTGATGACTCACCCTACAGGGATTTGCTTGGACATTTCAAAACAATTTTTCTTTTTTTTTGGGACGTCCGGTTTTTGAGATACAACAAAAGAGTTAAATCAATTAATTAAAAAATTAAATAATGCTTAAAATAAGGCAATAGGTCTTAAAATTAAAATAAGGCCTCTCATTGTTATCAAAACATTGGTAACAGATGGCAATAGCTTAAGCATTGTTTACCTTTGGACAGTGTTTTTTTAAGTAAAGCCGTCTGTTCTCACCTCTTATTATTCAATGATGTTTTCTGTACTCCTTGAATATGTTAGTAATAAATCTAAGCTCGCTTGCATCGAGGACGAGGTCGCAACGAGACCATTGCGAAACAATCTAGCATTGTAAGGTTGCGTGCTCTTAAGCTTGCTTGATATGCGGTATTTAGAGAATTACATAAATATATAATCTACCAGCTACACTTGCGTAATTAAGTGCATACTTCTACATACAATTTCATATGTTCTATGATGTCATTGTGATGGAATTACTTACAGGCACATCAAGTTCATGGACACAGATGATGTTAATTTTTTTCAGTCTTATAGCATTATTGAAATCCTATAAAACTTAACTAGGAGACCGTTTATATCAATTGATTTCAACTAATCATGTAATAAACTTTCTAGATTTTTCCAAATCGCTAAAATATGATAACATATTGCACAACCCATAACCACATTAACCCATAACCATTTTAGTTTCGCGGTAAGACAGCTGGGCATCGTAGGGAGCGTTACTAACGAGCGTAGGTCGCTCAATGCTCACGAGATCACAAGGCTCCGCTTTGTTTTGGGTGATGGTTACCTCTTGACATCTGATGCGCCATCTGCCAGTTCCATTAGTTATTAGAAACTTTAAAGATTCAAATGATCAAATGGATTCACAGATTAAGCGCGGTAGAAATTCTTTGTTGTAATAAACAGTTTTCGTGTTTTAATAATATGCTATCTGCACTTACCAACCTACTGTTTTTACCATGCTTGCCTAATTCATCACTCATCACGGTATTCCCACAGTCCCAAACCACCAACATCCTACAAGAAAGAAGTGGTGTTTTACGAGTGGACTGCCACGCACGAAAAAACCTATTATGTACCTCTATATTTGGTAATCCTACATTACCAAGAAGGTGCAAAAAATCTAAAATGACGCTACTGAATCTTTGCGGTTCCATGTTTTTTTGAGTTCTGATTATTTTTGTATGCATGGTTGATTTTAACTGCATGAAAGAATATAATCTCTGAACGAAAGCGCGAACTGTGCTGTGTTCAAATACGATTGCCTTGTTTGATCAAGAAGTGACTATGTAAACATAATGTGGTTTCTAATTTCTAAAACCTGATAGTAGTGTTCCTCTGTTATACTAAGAATCTCAGAATGTTTAAAGCATTTTGACTGCCATAAAAATATGGCCTGGTTGGTCATGCCGTAAATGTCAATAGCCGAGATGAGATTCACATGCGATTGCACCTTGTACTATCGTGTTTTTTATCAAAAAGTCAACGGATAGTTCCATACCAAAAATGCTTTCAAAGCTGATAGGATGGATTTTTTTTATACAACTAGCTGATGGAACAAGCAGATGACCCACCTGATGTTAAGTGGTAACCATCACCTACAACAAAGCATTGCCTCGTAAGTCACGCATTATAGGAACGTACCCTACGATACACTGCCCTGCGTCCATCAATTTGAGGCATACAGATGTTAAACCTCATGTGCCTGTCATTACACCGACAACCACACACTTCAAACCGAAACACAGCAACGCTGCTTGGCAGCAGAAAAAGGCGCGGTGGTAGTACTTCCCCGGACGAGCCCTTCACAAAGAGCTCTACTACTTTTAAAGGCTTAATCCTTTATAGTACACAGTTCAGTCTTAGTTGAGAAACATCTTGAAATAAGATAATCACAAAGAGCGGCTTCATGCGTTTATAAGCAGTAGAAGCCGGCATCGGCATAGTCTGCAAGATAAAGACGGGTGCTGAACCATTCCGGCAGATCGAACACAATGGGAGCGCGAGCGATGGCCCGCCGTATCAAGTTCGCCATTACCCAGTTAGCGGCGATTAGACGACAATCTTTCCATCAGTGTACCGTCGCGCATACCACGTGACATAAAAATATCCCTTGTCTCTTACGCCAATCATTACATCCGGTAGGGCCTTGTTTCGGTTACCTTATATTTATAAGATTCACAATAACAAAAGTAGGACCGTGATATTGTAGAAAATGGAGACGGTTGACAAAAATCCGTGTTATATCACAAGTGAAACTATAATGTCATTACGTATTAGATATGTAGTTTTTTTTATTATTGACATGACCATCATGACATTATCTTGATACTCATAATTGATGAGGATGTACGTTTACGTCGAAATAGTTTACGAAAAGGTGTCTAATATGCTGCATCCTTGAAACATCATGTTGAAGCATCAAGTTTGCTTCTACAAAGTTATTAAGTGTATCAATCTTATAAAATAGAGATTTTTGTGACGAAAAATAAATATTTTCTCAGGTCATATACTTTTCTTACTTCGTAAACTTTTATAAAGTCCCTTGCACTTTTCTAAGGCCACTAAGTACTATCATAAGTGGATACTGGCCTTGTCTCTTACGCCAAATACTTCATCCTGCTAGACAAGGTCTCTTTGACGCATGTCCGGAATCGTTTGCGAGACAATACCGTTCTTCCTAATACCGTTTTGCATCTTGCGTCCTTAGCTTGTTTACTCAAACTCATTTTATTGCGTATAACACTTTTTTCTACAATTAGACGTGATTTTATTCTATTACTAATACAGTATCATTCACCACTTTAAATTAAATACTCTAAAATCATAGAATTTCGGAAATTCCTCGTACCAAAAGATGGCAACACAATGAATGCAAGGTGGGCGCCAAATAAGTATGCGCGAGCCCGAAATCGGGAAGCAATAAACAACCAAATTACTTCAATTTATAAGTTCATCCTGTTGCATAATATAATATTATATGCAACAGTCTTATACCCGTCTGTTATAGACTTTGTCAAACTCTACTCAACATTATCGAATTAGGAGAACTTGATACAAACACACCTTTCGTCTTGCATTTATAATGTAGTTGGCAATGCGATAGAAACTAGAAATAACGATGGCTTTTAAGTCTTGATTATAAAAATATACGATTCATATCGTTAGCTTTATCTACAAGGAGAAAAATATAAATGATTCGTGATAAATTTCTTCTACTTTCAAAACGAGGAACGTGAAAATAGCAGCGCTCGGATTATGACAATATGGTTAACTGATATTATTTTAAAGAGGTCATTAAAATTATTAAAACAAATCATAGAACTGATTATCATGATTATGATACATGCATGCCCAATGTCAAGGCTAATGGTCTTATTCATATAGGTCGCTGAGAGTTCCACTAACTAAAATGATTGATAACTCAATTGCCGTCTTTTTTTGCTGATATGAAAATGACAGTCACAAGTATATAAATAAGGGCCTTATTATACATATAAACAAGGTGTTCCAATACTTGTGTTTAAAAACTTCAGTGGGCTAAAGTACCCATCAATATGAATAACTTTTTCTTATGAACCAACACTGTAAACGCGAAAAAAAAACAACTGTTTCATAAAAAAGTTCAATACCTACCTGGCTAAAATGTATTGGAACACCTTGTATAGGTAGTAGTAATAGTAACATTTGCGAAAAATTAAGCATACTGATACCTATATATCTATGTGGCTATGTTTAAATGTACTTACAGCAAGATAGCACCAGAAAGTGAAGACGGGATCGAGTTCGATTTGCTGCTGCTTGTTGTCGCACAACGCCTTCCTCGGCACGGAAGCGGCGCACGCGGCCGCGCACTTCGACAACCGCCGCGACCCCGCCACCACGCGAACTCCTTCCCCTTCTTCAACCTTATCAAACACATTTACTTTATCAACATCTTCTGGAAACGTCCACCCTTCTTAAACCTTATCAAACACATTTACTTTATCAACATCTTCTTGAAACGTCCACCCTTCTTAAACCTTATCAAACAACACATTTACTTTATCGACATCTTCTTCAAGACGTCCTCCCTTCTTCAACCTAATCAAACAACACAAATTATCAACATCTTTTTGAAGACGTCGACTCTTCCTCATCCTTACCAAACAACACATTTCCTTAATCGTCATCTTCTTGAAAAAGTCCACTGTTGTGCGGCCTACTCTATACATTTTCAGAAAGAACCCTTTCGAGCCCTCTTGATCCGCGATCTGTATGTCGTCGGTTCTTCGGGAGCAATTTGCTCACAATTTTGTTTGGGTCTCAGAGTACTTATTAATAAGGGTTTATAATTGGGCGTTTGCCGAACGGCTGTCATGAGCAGATAAGTGTCACAGTGCTAGGATGACCAGTTTCTCACGACGTCGTCCTTCCATTGTGTGCTAGTAAGTGGTAATTGATCACATGAAATCAAAACAACTGAAGAGTATATAGAATACGAAAATCTTTCAATCGGAAGAAAATTATAAGTCAGTCGACGGACACAGATCACCAAAGCATAACAGGTTAATTTCAAGTAACTTTACTAACCATATCGAATTGATCTTGACACGTAATATCGTTTCCATCATAGTCGTCGTTGAATTTCGTAATGTTTCCGATCGCCAAAGCTTTCACCCTATACCTTCTGACATCAGCTGGAGTTTTTTGCGTGTCGTGGGATACTCTAGCGTGAAACACCATTTGTTTGGTTCCAGTGACCGCTTCCGCGAAGATGTCATTGTTACCGAATAAACAAGTTGCATTGGCGAAGTCTTGCGAACATTCCATGTTGTATAGCTGCGGTGTAGGAAAGAATATTTCATTGCCAGATAATATAGACACAGATGTGTTGAAATACGGATCGTTAGTCATAATCCGCGACGTGCTTTGGTCCTTCATGGGCGTGTTTGAGCGAGGCAGGTATGACGTCACAGTATGCCGATACAGAAGTCGCTGTGAGTCGCGTGGCGACTGTAAGTGTACATCGTAGGCGTGCGAATAAACTATGTCGTCGATATCTTCTGTTGATAAATCTTCTGGTAGTTCGCAGACGAAGCCGCATGATAATACCCTGTCATAAACAATCTCAATTTAGAATATTCGATACCTAGTAGGAATTTAGTAGAGGTATTTGAACTAGCGCCTTCTGACATACAAAAGGGTCAAAAAATATCCGTTAAGAAGTAGAAAATAATGAGAATACTTACGTTAAATTTATATCGTGAGCGTACGGATGGACAGGCAGACACGAGTACTCTTGCATATTCCGCAGAAGTAATCCAGAGTCATCGCATGTCGCCAGCAACTCCACTGAAGGAGGGAAGGTGACCGTGAGACGTCCGACCGGCACTATGAGGAGCAGTAACGCTGATGCACCGCCTAGTACTGATGATAACGCCAGGAGTAACTGTACAACAAAAATAATGAATCACAATTTTACACCCACACGTCTTTTCGATTTATTCTAGTCCCTGGAAGACCATCCATAACTTTGAGATATTCTGAACTGCATTGACAGATTTTGGAAACAAAGTTTGACTGCCTTCACAGCTCACTTGGTAGTAGCCCTTCTGTGCCGTAGGCCGTGGGTTCGATACCCACCGAGAACAAACATTTGTGTGATGAACATTGATGTTTGTTCTCTGAGTATGTATTTACAAAAAAAATATAGTATCATAGTATTATATCAGCTATCTGGCTCCCATATTACAAGCTTTGGCTTAGTTTGGGGCTAGATAGTGCTGTGTGGAAAGTCCACTAATATTTAAAAAAAAGTACCAAAATACGGAAATATACTAAAATTATATAATTTTGGTATGTTTAACAAGTGATACATTTTGTATATTATGTACCTCTGAAAAAGTTGAATATAGCTCTTGGTTATTATATTCTATTGTAATGCTCTAGCAATGGTATTCAACCGGAATACAAAAAACTAATCTATTGAACAAAATGTTGGCTGTTTAATTTGTGCCCATTTAACAACCTGACAGTTATATGGCCAGCCGTAATCATAACAGAGAACAGATTTGTATAGCTTATAGTATGTAGTTGCTATTCAGCATGTCATTACGTACCTATTATTAGAATAATGGAATCCTTTTCATATATTCGATTCTCCGCAAAAAACATGGCTATTCTGCATGTGTCCTATGTTGAACCTTATAATTTCTACAAAAATATACTGAATAATAAAGTGTAACAAACTCGTATCGAACAATTGTAAAACCTGAAGAACAACAGGATATGATGCTTATGAACAGTGAACAGCAAAACTACTTCAAATTGCCAGTTTTAGGTGTAATTATGGCTGTAATCAGATGACATCGGAATTGAGTTGTTAAAGCGAAACTCATGCTGAAACGCTTTTCTAGGGAAAATACATAGAGTTTTAGTAGAGGCTCTTTTCAAAAGTTGCCACACGTGACCGTCGATAAAGCCGAAAGGGTAGATAAAATCTCTTTTGGTGGTAGGTTTCGGTCTTGGCTTGACACAAATTATAAAAAACCATTCTGACAGCCTTCACAGCTCAGTTGGTAGTAGCTATGCCTTCTGCGCCGTAGGCCGTGGGTTCGATCCCCACCGAGAACAAACATTTGTGTGATGAACATTGATGTTTTTTTCTCTTTTTGGGTGTTATATAGTAAGTATGTATTTACTAAAAAAAGTATATAAGTAGTATATCAGCTATCTGGTTCCCATATTACAAGCTTTGGCTTAGTTTGGGGCTAGATAGTGCTGTGTGGAAAGTCCACCAATATTGATTACTAGCGGCTTGTCCCAGCTTCGCATGGGTGGATATAATTTTTTTAACATTTTATTATTTTTTAAGCTTAGACCGTAGGTTCGAGTCTCGCGTCTGCTTATTTCATACATTTGCACGCCCTTCTCCCCGAGTGAGTGAGAATGCGCCCCGTGGCCCCGCGCGTTCCATAATATTTTTAAAGCGAACTAAAATTTTTAAATTCGTAATATCTTTTGAATGGAATGTCTGATTTCAATAATTCAAAAAGTAATCTACCGGTATTGAAACAATCTTGAATATAAAATTATTTATTTGGATAAGGATTAATACCAAGGTACAAATAAAGAGCCTTTTCTAGCGGCGGCATTTCAATTATTTTTTTATAATAAAAGAACACTTATTGTGACATAACTATAATATAGTTAGACATTATGCTGTCGCAACATTTTTTGTAGATGATGACGTGTTCTGCAAAGTCGTAGTACATTATTTTGTTCTATCATCAATAGTTTTCGCAGCGCACGCGATGGAAGGATTATTTTTTACACCTTGGGTTACATTATTGGAGTTTTAGTAAGGATCCCTGACTATTTTGAAAATATTATATAGCCTATGTTACTCAGGAATAATGTAGCATTCTAATGATGAAAGAATTCTTGAAATCGAAACAGTAGTTTATGAGCCTATTCGTTAAATACAAAACAACAAAAATACAAATCTTTCCTCTTTATAATATTAGTGTAGAAGTGTAGATTATATTTATTATTATTATTCCGTGCAGTGAGTTCAACTTCTTGTTTACGAATTTTGTCCGGTGTAGCATCAGTTTTTCTGTATCTTCTCGATTGTCTCTTATCTGTCTTGCACAAGCTACAATCATTCTTAAGAAACAAAGCCAACACGCGACGCGTATAATCTGTCAAAAAAATCTTGGCAAGTAAGTATACTCAGAGTGACCATTCTCTAAACAACACAATCACGAGAAGCTTCACCTTAGTGGATCCTTCTTCTCTCAATTTATGGCTCCTGTCCGTCATTCGACAGACAATCTTGCCATTCTTGACATTGTATTGAATACTTTTTAGTCAAGTCAGTCCATAGTCAAGTCGACCGTCATTTGTTTTGAAGAAAATGGTGGCGGTTTTCTTCAAAACATTGGAAACATTTTCCGTCAAATCAGGATAGCACATAATACACTTTCATTCCAAATGTTTACACTTTGTGCTAAGACCTCGAGTAATGTTGATTAAAATACCACCGAAATTACACAACACAAATCAAAATCTACACTAATATTATAAAGAGGAAAGATTTGTATTTTTGTTGTTTTGTTGTTTTGTATGTAACGAATAGGCTCAAAAACTACTGGTCCGATTTCAAAAATTCTTTCACCATTAGAATGCTACATTATCCCTGAGTAACATAGGCTATATTATATTTTCAAAAAAATTAGGGATCCTTACTAAAACTCTAATAATGTAACCCAAGGTGGAAAAAGAAAACCTTACATCGCGTGCGCTGCGAAAACTATTGATGATAGAACAAAATAATGTACTACGATTTTGTAGAACACGTCACCATCTACAAAAAATGTCGCGACAGCATATGTCTAACTATTATAGTTATGACACAATAAGTGTTCTTTTATTATAAAAATTTAATTGAAATGCCGCCGATAGAAAAGGGTCTTTATTTGTATCTTGGTATTAATCCTTATCCAAATAAATCTTTTCATATTCAACACTGGTTCAATACCTATACATTACTTCTTGAATTTTTCAAATCATTCCATTCAAAAGATTTTAAAAATATAAGGTCACGGGGCGCGTTCTCACCCAGCGCGGGCCCGGGCAAGGCGCGAGTTAGAAGTGACTCGAACCCACCACGGTCTAAGTTTATCCTAAAACGTTGAAAAAAATTATGTTCACCCATGCGAAGCTGGGACAGGCCGCTAGTAACAAATAAAATGAAAAAGCTATGTTGCTCCCAAAATGTCAGAAAATGGATCCGCGCATACTTCGATCACGAGGGTCGCCTTACCCATGTTGTCATTTTAACTCGCCATGACACTTACGCGGATGGCTCCAGTGACGGGTGATGTTTACAGAATGCCAAATTGAAAATTCACTGCGGAATCCGCGTTCACTTTAGTGAATGTTGTTGACGGAATAGCACTACAGTATTAGACTGTACCTACTGTAATTAAGTATAGGTAGTTGTTGTGTTATAACTCTGAACTTCATTTTATATTGCTTCAGCGTCGTCGTTGCCATTGTATTCATAGGAAGAAATTATTCTCACGACGAACGAAAGATGTTTTAGGGTATCGTACCTAATAATTGAACATACTATTATAGAATAATATTTTGACCGTCGTCCGTCACAAGCGGGGTGTCGACAAGTTCGCGCGTTCTTTCTTTTAGTTGTTTTTACTTATTATATAGAGCTGTACCCGTGTTCGTATGCTAAATAAATATATTTTTTGAACTCTACAAAAGGCTCACACTACTGAACAAAATTGAAGTCTAGAAAGTAGTCAGGTAGTAAACGGGTACGTAGGGTAGTAAACGGAGAGCGCCCGGAAAATTAAGGTAGTAACGGCAAGGAACCCTCTCAAGGCGCGAGTCTTACTCGCACTTGGACGTTTTTTTCTAGAGTATAATGATGCATGACAGAGTTTCTCGTTGATAATTTATACATCAATCAATTGTCAATAGATTTCATGCAACTGAGCCGAGTGCTGGATACAAACAGCATAAATTAAACCAAGTTTCACTCATGATAACGTTTGGACGTACCTCTGACTGCCCCCCTTAGACGTCCTCAAATAATCTGGAGTTAGTACTTGTTACTAAGAGATCTGAGGAGATATCTAACGTGCCTGGGGATCGCAGTCGTGAAGATGTATGAGTTTTTTCAGTTTTCAGTTTCACTTAGTACACACTGTACCATACAAGTATTAGCCTATACCTCACGTGTAATTTTGTATTCATACTGAAATATATGAATTTACATACAACTACCGAAACATAATTATTGTTTAGGTAATAAACTAAGATTTTGTATTACAAGTGAGTCACAAAAAGCAATTAATTGGCAAATTATAAAACCACTCACATGAAATGTAAGATAACATCAGATTTGTGTAGTGTACTGAAAATAGACACATACCTACTAGAGGCTAAAGGTGCATTTTGGTCTTATATTATCTATTAATAACTACTATAGTATTTTTTACGGAAGTAAAAACTGACCAAAAACTGACTAAACGTCGTTGTAGGAATACAACGATGTATATTTATACAAGGTGTTCCAATACTTGTGTTTAAAAACATCAGGGGGCTAAAGTACCCATCAATATGAATAACTTTTTCTAAGCCTCACTAAACTTCAATAATATATTATATATATAGATTATTACATTGTAAAAGGATCATACAAAGAACGGTAGCAACCAAGCCGTAAGTTTGTTGCCTGTTCTTCTAGGCTTTGGTCGCGTGGAACTGGCACCTAGAGTCACCTAGCTTTAAGACGTTTCAAAGTGATCCTTGTGATTTTATTGAATAAATACCTTTTGACTTTGACTTTAAGGAACCAACACTATAAACGCGAATAAAAAACCTTGGTTCCTTAGAAAAAGTTATTCATATTGATGGGTACTTTAGCCCCCTGAAGTTTATATAAACACAATTATTGGAACACCTTGTATATCTGGGTGGGTTTCGAACCCACATCTCACCCCATGAGAGAGCACTGGTGGTCTAGTGGTAGCGGCCCCGCCTTCCGACCCTAAGGTCGTGGGTTCGAAACCGGTTGTGCACCAATGAGTTTTCTGTTCAAAAATGTATTTGCGCAATGCCAGTACTCTCAAACGGTGAAGGAAAACATCGTGAGGAAACCGGCATGTCGTCGCACCTAAAAAGTTCTATAACATGTATCAAGTGCTCGAAAGGAGCCTCTTGAAGCGCACTGAAAATCGTTTCAATACACTGTTTCGAAATAAACTAGTGACACGACAAGAGAGACCCCATGATACGGGGATGCGCTAATCACCTGTGCCATCAGATCCTAATCTCACCTGCGAATAACTCACAGGAATCTGATAATAAGGTACGGACGACAACCGTCAAACTTCTCGCTCATTCATTTCAACATTTTTAAAGATATAAAACCACTGAATGTAAGTACATGAAAGTAGCTATGAAAAATCGCACACAACAAAGTTTAATAGAATAACATTTCCAGGTTCAGCAAAAATATCATTAAATCTTAAAAAATGTTGAAGTGTGCGAGCGAGAAAATGACGGTCGTCAGCCTCTTAAGGCGAAGACAAATGTTATTGTGACTCTCGCTCGCACGTTTCGACATGTTAAAAGATATAAAATCAATAAACTCATTTTCGAAAAATCGCAATCAACCATTTTGTGTGCAATCACATTGCACACAGTTTAGTATAAAATTCATTTTGATCGATACTAGTTTTCCTACTCAAAAGTTTGCTTTACTAGTTTTCATACAAAAGCAAACTTTTGAGTAGGTAAACTTGTATCGATAAAATATTTTTTCTAGTAAACTGTGAGCAATGTGCGAGCGAGAGGTACATTAGATCTTGTCTTCGCCTTAAGCGACGTGGCTTTTTGTAATTTTATACCACGCGAGCTAAACCGCGGGCGTAAACTAGTATGTCAGTGAATGTTCGACAGAAGCCGTTATTTATGGGCTATTTATAGCAACATTATGCGTATAGGTAAGGTTGGTTATGTATGCCTTTTGCATGCTAGGTCAGCTAACCTACTCAAACAGCTCATACAACACTATATCTAATACCTACTTGTAGCTACACCTAAATGCACTTAGAAAGTGTTTTCGAAAGCATTTAACTATAGGGCCTTCTATATCTTAGAAACTATTCCACAAAAGGGCTCTGTGAAAGTTTGTCTATTTACATTTTGAGCGTTTCTGGTTTTAGAGCTTTCAGGCCGATAGTTCTCACAAGTTAACTGGTGGATATAAATTAATGAGATTGAGCTATGCAGATAGTGATTTAATTCATAACTCAAAGTTCTTCGTCTTGCACGTTTTATGAATCAATAATTTTCTACGCAAAACCTTCTCTTAGGTTTCTATACTTAATAGCTGTCGCACACTACATAGTAATATAATTTTATAGTATTAAGTTTAACGAAGTTTAGTAGAGCACCGGTGGTCTAGTGGGAGTGACCCCGCCTTCCGATCGTAAGGACGCAGGATCGAATCCGGTCGTGCACCAATGGATTTTTCCTATCGAAAAATTTATGTGCGCAAGAGCACTGGCACTCTTAAACCGTGAAGGAAAACATCGTGAGGAAACCAGTTAGTACTCTAACAGCGGCGATGGGCTTGCCATCTGTCACGTATGGAATACCAACTACTGCAAAATGTGGGTATGTGTCAAATTTAATGTTTGGACGATCCTCTGACTACCCCCCTTCTCTGGAGTTAGTACTTGGTACTAAGAGATCTGAGGGGATATCTACCGTGCCTGGGCATTAAAGTCGTGAAGCTGTTTCAGTGTTTCAGTTTCAAGTTTAACGAGATTTTTCTATATTCTTTGATTTTTTTCTGTTTCCATACAGGGTTATCTGCAATATGTTTTAAAAGTCTTGTATATGAAGGTAACCTCTACATCTCTGATCGCAATTGCCTACAAATCAGGGAAGTGATGGGCAGCGCCTTTATAGTCAACGATGAGACTTCCTGTCTTGTCGTTTCATCGGCGCTCCACTGCTATCATGACGCACGAGTGTATCTACGTACACTACACTTTACATACGCAGCTTACAACAAATAGCTTGGTTTTAAATGCAAATAGCACGATGACTGCATACGACCTCTTTCAAATCACAAACTTTCAAGTAGGTAGTGAAATGAGTAACGCTGACTGAACTTTAAGTATTGAATATTGCTTTACAGATATTGATCTTAAGGCGAATACATTTCGACATGCTGAAAGATATAAAATCACTAAACTCATTTTAGAAAAATCGCAATCAACCATTTTGTGTGCAATCACATTGCACATGTCACATTAGCTCTTGTATTCGCCTTTTAAGAGTAGTAGAGCTCTTTGTGAAGGGCTCGTCCGGGGAAGTACTACCACCACGCCTTTTTCTGCCGCCAAGCAGCAACGCTGTGTTTCGGTTTGAAGAGTGTGGTTGCCGGTGTAATTACAGGCACATGAGGCTTAACATCTGTATGCCTCAAGTTGATGGACGCAGAGCAGTGCATCGTAGGGCACGTTCCTATCGTGCGTGACTTACGAGGCAATGCTTTGTTATAGGTAATGGTTACCACTTAACATCAGGTGGGCCATCTGCTTGTTCCATTCGCTAATGGTATAAAAAAAAAAATTAAAAAAAAAAGTTTAAATAACCGTAATATTTGAAAATAATGTCATGCATCTAGTTCGTTTTTCAAGCGCTGCTAGTCGAGTGTTTCGTTCAAGCTGCTATATCGTCAGCGACATCTTCAAAAGTTTATCTTCGAAATGGATACATGAACTTCTAACAAAAGACTATTCAAAACTGCAAAATTCAAACTGCATTTGAAGATTCCGATTATGAGATACGCAGCCACAAACAAAAATGATACATGTGGAGGAATGGAAAAATGGCAAGAAGAAACAATTAAGGACTCAAACCTACAGCAAACTATTATAGACGGGTGGTTCTTCGCATCGCTAGCCAGCTAGATTACTCGCATAGCCAGGACTAAGTTATACCTACGTAATCGTAGGGCACGCAAATGGCGCACCCGTGTTGTATAGTCAGACTTACCCTGATGCTCTCTTTCGGAGCTGTGACTCACATGAAGCTATTCACTGACCAATAGTCACAATGCCGCACAATGCAAGGTAAAGGTTATTGTAACCAGAATTGAACGTAATTTGCGTTACGGACGATGCGAATCAACTTGATTATATTGGCACAGAATAAATACCAGTTCAATTTGGTTGGACCTTACAGAATTACAAATTGAAAACATTTGCTTTGATTTTACATTAATGTTCTACGTGAAGATTTTAACCCGAGTACCTAAGCGTTAAGATTAGCATTAAACTGGCTGGTACACTTTCTCCATATTGAATAGGCTGTTCGAACAATGGTGAGACCGTCTGTTCTAGATCGGACCACGTTACATTTTCAATGTCACTTTGCAGTTATTTTGGCACAAATCTTATACTCATCAAAGTCAAAGTCAAAAGGTATTTATTCAATAAAATCGCAAGGATCATTTTATAACGTCTTAAAGCTAGGTGACTCTAGGTGCCAGTTCCACGCGACCAAAGCCTAGAAGAACAGACAGCAAACTTACGGCTTGGTTCCTACCGTTCATCAAAGTAACCGTACCGTTCATCATCAAAGTAACCGTATTCCTGTGGATACCTCGCCTTACCTTGCCAAACACATGACTAAGTAGGTATAAGTATGTTGACTCACCCTAAAGTTGCCGATCTTGTCTGCCAGCATACCAGCCAGCGGCGGCATCACGATGGAGACGACCGGCGTTACGGCCGACATGATGGCCGTCTCTTCCACGTTTATGCCCAGCTCTCGCATATGGATTGTCAGGTATGGGTACAGCACGAAGAGCGCTGGAATATTAACCGCATTACTGGAAGCTGCCTTATCATCACCTGTTTTATTCACATCTTTTGACATTTAGACAGACACACATCTTTTTACATTTAAGAGTAGTAGAGCTCTTTGTGAAGGGCTCGTCCGGGGAAGTACTACCACCACACCTTTTTCTGCCGCCAAGCAGCGTTGCTGTGTTTCGGTTTAAAGAGTGTGGTTGCCGGTGTAATTACAGGCACATGAGGCTTAACATCTGCATGCCTCAAGTTGATGGACGCAAGGCAGTGCGTCGTAGGACACGTTCCTATCGTGCGCGACTTACGAGGCAATGCTTTGTTATAGGTGATGGTTACCACTTAATATCAGGTGGACCATCTGCTTGTGCCATCAGCTAGTAGTATATAAAAAACACAATAAACAAAGGTTATCTGGAAGATAATGCTTTCTAGCATGAAGATCGCCTTTGTACCGGTTTTTTCAAAGTGCAACAAAGTATATATATCTATGAATATCTATTATCTATCATAAGCATATAACCATTCCGAATTTCCGACATTTTACTTCTTAGAAGAAAACCTTCTACTACCCATAACGATGTTTAGAATATAAACAATTTTTTACACGATATATTAATTTCTGCCCTGGATGAACTGGACTCCAATTTCTTAATACTTTTTTAGTGTTTACCTACAGTTAAAGAAATGACAAAGATTTTATAATGTCCCCCTCGGATAGTATCTTTTGGAAGATTACAATATGTTGAGTGTTCCAATACATTGATGTTTTCTTTTTATAATTTGCTGATGGAACAAGCTTGTACTTTGCAGATCTACAAAAAAAGGTCTGCAATTGTTATGATTGAAAACACTGAGTTTAATGAATCACATATTTGTATAAGAGTAGACGTAGTCGTGTGTTTATTATTGCAAAAGTCTAAGAACTATAGTAGTTGGCCCAGATGAAAGGTACTTTCACAACCTTTTCTTGATACCTAAGCATAGTTTTACAACATTGAAATAATAATAGTCATAGTACAATTTCTTAGGGTATGAATACATAAGGTATCGCTAAGATTCTTATTTCAATACAGAACTTAGTTTATACATTTTTTAAAATACCACTTTTATTAATGTTGCCAAAAAATACTTTTAAATAGTAGAGCTCTTTGTGAAGGGCTCGTCCGGGGAAGTACTACAACCACGCCTTTTTCTGCCGCCAGGCAGCGTTGCTGTGTTTCGGTTTGAAGAGTGTGGTTGCCGGTGTAATTACAGGCACATGAGGCTTAACATCTGTATGCCTCAAGTTGATGG
This sequence comes from Chloroclysta siterata, assembly GCA_932294275.1. Lineage (NCBI taxonomy): Eukaryota > Metazoa > Arthropoda > Insecta > Lepidoptera > Geometridae > Chloroclysta > Chloroclysta siterata. The sequence continues at coordinate 12,017,616 of OW028598.1, forward strand.
ACGCAGGGCAGTGCATCGTAGGGCACGTTCCTATCGTGCGTGACTTACGATGCAATGCTTTGTTATAGGTGAATGTTACCACTTAACATCAGGTGGGCCATGTGCTTGTTCCATCAGCTAGTAGTATAAAAAAAATAAAAAAAAAACTCACTTGAGGCATGAACGAAGAATAACACCTTGAGAGGTACAAGCTTCTTCTGCTTGAGATCGTCAGTAATTCTTTTGAAAAAGGAGCGTAGCATCTTCATTTTGGCGGTATTCTTTTCTCTAGCTAGCTGTAGATGATTTTAGGTAGGAAAATCCTTCGTCATCCAGCCTTCCTCATAAATGCTTGCTTGTCGATGTTCTTGATACATGGAAAATGATTATTGTTTGTTTCTGAAATAAAATTTATATAAATAGTAGGTAGATCTTTCGAATTGTTAGAAAAATCATTTAAAAATGGCTAGTTAGTAGTTACCTTAATAAGAGTAATTAACATTATTACGAAAGCTTAAGTATACTATTACCTAAAGATGTCTTAAGTTACCCTACCGTCACAGCCTATTTCACTTATACCCAGCTAATCTAAACAGATCGAGATTGATTTTAGCACAAACAATGTGCCTTCCAGAAACCGAGATAAGCTTCTTTTTTATCTATAATGGCTGGAAGTTTTTTATAAACCTCTAAAATCGACACTCCAAAGGTTGTCTGGAAGAGATCGCTTTTAATGATAGTGCCGCCCATTGTACTTGATCATTGTTATTTTATTGTATGTGTTTTCTTTTGTGTACAATAAAGTGTTTATCTAACTGTCACTGTCTCTTGCCATCACTATTTAAGGAAACATTTTCTGGATTAATTTAGTTTTATTTGAACAGGTTCAAATGAAGTATAGGAAAATGTATCAATGTACTTAGTGCAGTCACGGAATTATCCAATTTGAATGCAGCGTTCAAGCCTGTGCGTAGCAGTTATTCATCAGTGGCCCGCTCGGAAAACAATGGGTGAAGACAATGGCACGGGAAATAATAAGCAATAAGTAGACCCAATCAAATGGAAACCCATTAACGCTTTAACTGCCGGCCTATCTAGGGATCTTCGCTCTCAGAGAGCTGGTTTGAATTGAATCCGGCTCACAGACAAACACAGGTCACTTTGATCCCCAGGCACGGTAGATGTCCCTTCAGATCTTTTAGTACCAAGTCCGGCTCACAATTTAAGGGGCTGACAACTATCAAACAACTTCTCGCTCGCACGTTTCGACATGTTGAAAGATATAAAATCACTAAACTCATTTTCGAAAAATCGCAATTTGTGTGCAACCATTTTGTGTGCAATCACATTGCACACAGTTTAGTAAAAAAATCATTTTGATCGATACAAGTTTTCCTACTTAAAAGTTTGCTTATCTACGAAAACTAGCAAAGCAAACTTTTGAGTATGAAAACATGTATCGATCAAAATGAAATTTTTACTAAACTGTGTGCAATGTGATTGCGCACAAGACGGTTGAAAGCGATTTTTCGAAAATGAGTTAAGTAATTTTATATCTTTCAACATGTCGAAACGTGCGAGCGAGAGTCACATTAGCTCTTGTTTTCGCCTTAAACAAAAGAGATTCGTAAAAACACAGCGAAAAATTTAAGTTCAGACCCAGCTTGGTGGAATTCTACACGCTATAGAAGGTACCGTTATTAAATCTGTGAGCTAAGTGCTCACAAATTCAAATTTTATTGGTTTATGCAAGTCGCATAGTCGAGCTGAAGTATTTGTGCAAATAGTTTAGACCAGCCTAAAAACACTTAGGTATTAAATTTTAATTAGGACATGTCAAGATGGGCATTGTCTCGAGATGATAAGATAAGATTTCATAAATAAAGCCTTATTATGTGCAAGGTAAACAACTAGATAATCAAATTCTGTGCCTCTATTCAATTTCAAGTCTCTAATCCACTTGAATCTTTAGACAATCATGATTTCATCATCAATAATTCAAAGCGAATATTTGAAAGAATCGGCGTTGTATGTTTGTCCGAGCATTGTATTAAATTGTTATGAAGAAAGGTATTAAAATTTGATAAGAATAAGTAATGTTTTTTTAAGATACGACGATAATAGTAAAAACACACTCAAAACGTGCGCTCTCATTTGCAGACTTCGTAGTAGTTCAGTAATCTAGAGCGCGGATATAGATCTCAGTCCAAAGCGCTCTGTTTAGGCAGGTTTTAAAAATCGTTTTGAGTATGAATAAGTAACTAAACTACATACATAACGAATTACCTATTTAGCCGCGATTTTTTATTAACCTATACTATGTTTTCAATTTTGGATATTCCGGGTAGTTATTTTATTACCTTGTCAGGCGTCAATTTTTTTTTTATTAAATCCTGTGAGCCACTTTGTTTTTAACCATAGTTATACTTAACTAACTTAACTTCATACCTATAAATATAAGATTGCCTAAAATTTGCCCCTATTGTATTATAAGATTATTGATTAATAATAATAATAACAATGATGATTAATAATAACAATAATACTCCTGAGAGATGACATGAGTAAGAAAGGAGTGAGCACCGAGATGACGAATGATAGAGGAGAGTGGAAGAAGAAAACCTGTTGTGCCGACCCCACCTAGCGTGGGATAAGGGCAGGAAGATGATGATGATGACTCCTGAGAGATTTTTATAAATAAGGCATTCGTTATTAATTATACATGAATAAAAGCAAATTCAACTAATTGATGGTTGATCAACTTATTAAAGGTCGAGGCGAAATCAGTAATATATCCTACTAATATTATAAAAGCGAAAGTTTGTAAGTATGGATGGATGGATGTTCGTTACCCTTTCACGTAAAAACTACTGAATAGATTTTAATGAAACTTTACAATAATATAGCTTATACATCAGAATAACACATAGGCTACAATTTATAAAGATATTGTGTGAATTTTCCAAGATATGACGATAAGTTTCAAGTAAGTAGGAAAAAATTTACCATCTGCGAGCTATTCTGGCGTGCGCTGCCAAAACCGCTAGAGTTACACATATGTACTACGCCTACGCTAATATAAGTTACTCGAAATATTAATCCTGCGCAGACGAAGTCGCGGGCACCAGCTAGTATAATTATAAGATTAACGAACAATTACATTATTTACTTCGAATAAATACAGCTGTGTCATAAATTTTCAGAAGACTGAATAAATACGATGGAAAGTAAGAAGAAAATCCTTCACTTTCCACGGCAATACCTAACGACTAGTAAGGTCATAGTTATTTTCCCATCTACTAGGTATACATAAACGTAATATATTTAAAAACATACATTTTTATATATCAGTGGTTTCATGGGATAAGCTAACCAGCAAAAAATTTTATTTACTAAAGCAATTCATGAAACTCAATCAAATGCATGTTAGGTACTTACAAAAACCGTAAATTGAAAAACCTTATCAGGCAACGTGAAAACATTGGAATATATAGTCGAACTCGCACTAAGTTCACCGAACAAGCTGTTGTATTTCTGTTTGAACTGTGATTTAATACGCGCGGGTGTTTGTAATCGCACGGTGCGTTCGCGCAGTTGCGATAGTGAAGGTTTGCTCGCGACTGACGACAACTACCAGGCTACCACACCACAGAACGGTTGTGCTGGAATACGCGCTACTCTGTACCGATGGCCTACTGTTATGCATACTATGGTCAGGGTCCCCTCACAACGCTCTTCGTATATTACGAGGACGAATATAACGCGAATCTCACACATACATAGAGGTTTACTTACCATTTTTTTTTTCTTTTTGATTCTATGAAATCTCTCCTTTGAAATCTTTTACTACATATGAAAAGATCTGTTTAGAAATGATTCACCTGTATAAAAGTTGAGTGAAAATGCAGTACTTAATGAATAAATATAAAATATGTGTCTATGAGACTGATTATAATAAATATTTTACTTACCACTTATAAGTCAGTAGGTACATAGCTTGTAAATGTTCCTGATGTGATACTTGATGGATCACCATCTTTTGCACCGTTGTTTTTGCTATACTCAATGTCTCCAGACAATATATATTGACTTAGCACAACACATTTGTATTAAGACTAGTGGAACCTCAGGCGACCTAGTTAAAATCGTGTCTTACTTAGTGAGCGCCTACACCCCATAAGGAGAGCCTACGCCAAATTTCAGGCATTTACGTCCTGATGTTCTTTCGGAAATATCAAGATGAAGTGACTAGACTTCTCCTAACGCGAAACCAGATTAGGCAGGTCAGCCACATTATGTATAAAATAATAGATAAAATTGATATATGTTGCGCATAGTCAACTGATGAATGGTGCATTCTTGAGACAAAAAAAACAATGCACAGTCACTAGAATGTATACAATTCGTAAACTTTAGTTAGTGTCGCAGATGTACTTAGAGAACCAAATAACTGATAGAATTCTAATAATACAGCCCTCACAGTTCAGTAGGTAGAAGCTATGCCTTCTGCGCTGTAGGCCGTGAGTTCAATCCCCACAGAGAACAAACATTTGCGTTATAAAGAACTTTACAAAAAAACGTATCTAAGTATTTATATCAGCTATTGGTTTCCATAGCTTTGCTTAGTTGCACAGTTTGCACAGCACTGTCCAGCCCCAAGGCTGGACAGTGCTGTGAGGAATGTCCACCAATATTATTTATTAATACTTCAGCTTAAGAGGTGAGATTACGCGCAGAGATGTTTATGTTTAATTTGGACAAATAAGGTTAATTTAAATACAGGTTGGTAAATGTTACATCAGTCTTTTATTGTACAATCAGTGAGATAATAAAGTAATCCTAAAATTAACAAAGATTTACAGAGGAACCATCATGAGTTTTATTTCATAAAAATAATATCTAAATACATATTTTAATTAAAAAAAACCCCTTCATGGTATGTCAAAATTAAGCGGCAGTGGAGGTTTGAGCTTTTTAAGATTACATGTTAATATTAAAAAAGTTTGGCAGAACAAGGCGCCATCATTAAGTAGAAAGTCCCATGACGAGGTTTACCGCCGGTTTCCGAAAGCTCGATCAAAACAAATCGGATGTCAAGTCACTCGCCATATCAGCTATTACAATGAATTAGATAGAGATAGCAAGTGACTTAACATGCGATTAGTTTTGATCGGCCTTTCAGAAACCGGCGGTTAAGATCTCAAATCAGAATAAAGAATAGAAGCAGCCTCACGACTTTGATCCTAAGGCTCGGTAGATATCCCGAATTAAGTACCAATAATTTATATTACATCAAATTGTTATAGAGCATTTACTAAATAGCAGTAATTGTCACGTTGATGTACAGCATCAACGTGACCATCAACAAATGAAACACGTATCCGAACCGAACGAGGCAAACGAATTCAGTTTTCTTAGTTCCGTTCAAGATGCTTGCCTTTCGCAGTTCATTTTTAAAACATGAAAAATTACTTACATAGTGAGTATTCCAAAAGCATAAAACGATTTCAAAAATCATACAGTCTTACTGCACGCAAATTAAACCAAAAAAGCTGCTTTACAAATCGAGTATTTTGAAGAAGTATTCCACTTCTAACAGCCCATCCTCGGCTAGGTCGCTGCAGTGGATCGCATTCTGTACTTTGGTTTTACCAAGCTTTGCGCGTAGGGTATGCGGTCGAAGCAGCCTTGCTATTTCCTAAAAAAAATTGAAATGAAATGAAAGGAAAATGTTTATTGGCAATAATAAAATAAACAGTAAAGTGTGGGGCTCTGTCTCCTGGAATAGCGTTAGCTGTGGCCCAAGAAACAGTACTCTCCCGAATGACAATATACTTATAGTTTAAAAGTTTTGAATGAATCTAATTTTAACATTATATAAATACGAAAATTCTAGCTTATTTGTTTCTAATAATTGATCGAGTGAGCGAAGCGAACGAAGATCTTAGTTTCAACTTGGGCGATTTGGCATTTTATGTATGTATGTATGTGTGTGTGTATATTAGAGTCAGTGTATGCATGGGTTTTATATGTGTTTTTGCTTGAAATGAAAAAAAAATGTTTTATTGGTGGACTTTCCACACAGCACTATCTAGCCCCAAACTAAGCCAAAGCTTGTGATATTCCCATACAAAAGTAAAATTAATAGTCTCAGAAATTTCAAACAACCCTGATACTATTTACGTACCAAGGTCACGTACACACGGAACGTACAAACGGCTGTGAATAGGGCTGCCTCATGGTGTGTTCAGTTTCATATTGGAGAAACATTTCATGTATGAAAAACGAGGAAATTCCAAAAGTCGTAAAACAAATATTATTCGCCTCGACCTGTAGAATACCCTCCTTTTGGGGTTATAGAGGTATTATGTTACACGTTGTATAGTAATATACAGTCGTATTTCGCTGTATCAAGAACTAGCTTCTACATAGGCGGCTTCACTCCCATGTACGAAAAAAAAGAAGTGGCCTATTGTTCCAGAACTCGAATTGGCTATACCTACTATAAAAATAGAATAGAAAAATCTTAATTTTATTTTCTATTTTATAAGAGACTAGCGGCCTGTCCCAGCTTCGCATTGGTGGACATAATTTTTTCAACATTTTAGGATAAACTAAGACCGCGCGTTACCTATTTCATAGATTTGCTCGCCCTTCTCCCGCGGTTCCCGCGCTTGCCCGATGCGCTGAGTGAGAATGAGAACGCGCCTTGCCCCCGTGCATTTTGAAAGCGAACTAAAGTTTTTAAATTCGTAATATCTTTTGAATGGAATGTCCGTTTTGAAAAATTCAAGAAGTAATCTATAGGTATTGAAACAGTCTTGAATATGAAATGATTTATTTGGATAAGGATTAATATAAAGGTATAGATAACATGGTCTGATTTTGGTCGGCATTTCTATGAACTTTTCAAATGTAAAAAGAAGTTATAGTAACATAACTACGATAGTTAGACATATTATGCTATTGCAGAGTTTTTTGTAGATATTGATGTGTTCTTTATTTTTGTAGAACATTTTTGTGTTCTATCGTCAATAGTTTCTGCAGTATAGTAATAGTTTATTGATGTTTTAGAAAAGATCCCTATTTTTTTCTAGTACTAAATATAGCCTATGATACTCAGGGATAATGTAGCATTTTAATGGTGAAAGAATTTTTGAAATCGGATCAACAGTTTTTGAGCCTATTCGTTACATATAAAAATACAAAAATACAAATCTTTCCTTTTTATAATATTAGTGTAGATGTCTCAGCATTTGCTGTAAGCGCTCAAAAGCCCATACAGCGCTGGTTTATAATGGTATCAGTTTCTTATTTATTTCAAGGTTTGGTCAGTCAAACAGTAACATGATAGAGTCACAATAATATTCAATCAACTTACAGGGTCTGAGGGTCCAACAAGTTTCCTGAATTCTACAGCTGTATTATAACTCTTGTCTTTAGCGACAATTTCCATAGCCACACATGGACCACTAGATAGTTCTTCCACCATGCCCTAGAAAACAGACAATTTATTAACTGGTTGCACACATAATATAAGCAATGATTTAGCCTCATGAGCAAAATAAGCTCATTGGGGCACAGATTTTCAAACAAACTCAGAAAGAGCTCTAATACTACTCTTAAAATTATAATGTAAATTAAATTGTAATGCAAGAGACACAAAAAAGTTTAATTACAAACTTATGATTTATCATTTTTTGCAATTCTAAGTATTTTTGGTACATAGCAGATAGCATTCAAACAACAGCATTTAGCTCAGGATAAAGCGTAAATATAACACAAACCTTATATTCAGGAACGATCCCTTTATAAACCTCATAGAACTCAGCTGCGTTTATATTCTCCACAATGAACATATTGAGAGCTGTGATGTCAAAACCTCCTTCGTCGATATACTCAAGAGCCGCGCCCAGTTTCCCCTCTCGTATCGCATGTGGCTTCACTATGCACAGAGTACAGTTTGATAGTGTGGCTGTTAGACGAAGTCGTGAAGAGCGTAGTGGAGGTGGCGGAAAGAAGTACTCTATATCCTGTGAATAACATTGTAAATAACATTGTAAATAATATTGTAAATAACATTGTAATAAGATATTCAAAACCACAATATAAGCAAAACAACAAAACAGTGTACTCTTTCGTCATCATCATCAGCTTTTAGAAATTCACTGGAAATGAGTAGGTAGCCTTAGAATTATTTTAAGCATTTTATTTGCAAACTATTACTCCTCAATGACTTGTCTGATTTCAACGGTGTTTTCGCGGTTAAGTAGAGAACGATCCTGTGGCGAGTCCCAATATAAGTATATGTTATTTGTATGATAAACACATTACTAATGTTCCAAAAATTGGTATGAGGAAAACAATTTTTGTCACAAGTAAATTTACCTGTATAGCATTATCTGGAGTAGATGATGCATGAACACAGTTTCTAACAGGATCTGTTCCATAAAGAGCTCTGATAGTCCCCGGGGCTGCTTGAGCAGGGTCACGGTCTCCTAGAGACTTGACACATGCTGTTACTGCATCCTTTCCAACTAGCTCTATGCCATATACCAGTTGACCTGTCAAAAAGTCTAACAAGAATCTGAAACATAAAATACAATTAGGTAGAATACTACTAAGATGATTCTTCTTGGATTAAAACAGAATGTCATGGGTTATTATTCAACAGGTGAAGCCTGTTGAATAATTTGGCTCAAGGTAGCTTGCTTTCTGCACTAGGTTTGAGTTTCAGCAAGGAAAACATTGGTGTGATGAACATAATTTGGTCTATGTCTGGGTGTTATATTGTATCCTAAGTATTTTGGTATGCTTCCTAAGTATTTTGGTATGCTTTCCACTAGCTCACTCTAATGCTTGAATAACACTTCAAGATCTAACTAGACTAAAACATGTGAGCACTCCAAAGTGGTTCTAAGTACCTAATTGTAACAAAAGTGCAAACTTACGGAAAATTTGGATCAGTTACTTGTGTTCTATAAAGAACATTGACATCTTCAGCTGTGAGGCGAGCTTTCTTCATTTTAGTCACACGCAAACCATTCTCATAGAACACAGATACAATTTTACCAGCAGTCTTGGAGGGTAAGGGTTTGATCATTGCAAATGTTCTGAAAATATACATAATAAATACACATCTTCAAAATTTTGATCCCCAGGCATATATAGATATCATCTCAAACCTCTTAGTATCAAGTACCAACTTAAGATTCTTTAAGGATGTTTAAGGCACCCTAGAGCCTAGGCCTAGAGCTCAGAGGTATGTCCAAAAATAACATGATTTTTACTTTTACCTCCACTATAGACTGTGGTCTATCCAACCTATCCAAGGTTGCATTGATTTATTTTCAACAAGCTGGTGCACGCGACTTTGTCTGTGCAGGATTAGTCACACAATATCTTTATAAATTGTAGCCTATGTGTTATTCTGATGTGTAAGCTATATTATTGTAAAGTTTCATTAAAATCCATTCAGTAGTTTTTATGTAAAACAGTAAAAAAACATCCATCCATCCATCCATCCATACTTACAAACTTTCGCGTTTATAATATTAGTAGGAAGTAGGATTCATGTTTTACCCAATCTATATTTATAAAGGATCGAAAGTTTTGCATAATAGTGGAAATAGCTTCTATACAATATTTAAATAGCTGACTGTCAAAGACAGTTGCTGCAGTCATGTTAATAGAACAAGCAACTAGCCCACCTTTTGTTATGTGGAACCATCAGCATATCAGTCACATTACAAGCTCTGCTTGGTATGTGGCTAGATTAAAATGGGATGAGGACTACGCTTCTGATGATGTGTATAAAATATTGGGTGTCATTTTAGCAAGGTAGGTACTTACACTTGCATATCCTTGTGGAGTTTATTTCTGGTATCTTCACAAGCAAAATCCACAATTTTTATCAATCGTCCGAGGATGTATATTGTACATCCGATGTAAAAGTTTTCTAAAGTTATACCATTCACTTTCACTCGTCTTACGAATGTTTTGCGATTCTTCAAGTCAAACATTTCTAAAGTTTCATCGTAAGGGTAGTAAAACACATTGAACCGGCGAATGAGACTCGCCTGATTATCGTACCATTCTCCAATAAATGAGTATTTATCTTTGTAAGCCCCTTCCTGTAAAGATAACGTAAAGTTAGTATTAAGAAGAAGTAAAAAGTGAAACCAATTTAATTCAAAGTTTATACTAATCACCATTTGGAATGTTTTATTTGCAATAAATTCTTCTCAGTTCCTAATCGCCGTTGATTTACTTGATTTGATCGTAGGTATTCCTACCTATTCGTTGTTGTGTTGTGTGGTGGTTGTTGTTGTGTTGTGTACCATCCCACATCCATCTATTCCATGGTGTTGTCATTGTCAAAGTCATCTTGACGTTTTCTTTGACGTGCCAATAGAAATACAGAAGCTCTCTCCTTGATATTTCCTCCATGACTAGCACCGGCGTCATCCGCGGGGGTCCGGTTAATGTACGACCATGTATTACACAGTAAGTATTGTACTATCCCATTCTCAATTAGGCAAGTAGCACATATTAAAAATAATGTAAAAATATGAAAAATAAGAGAATTATTCAGAGATTAGTGTAAGAAATAAATAAAATTTTGGCACTTCGGCGGCCGCCGCCGCGGCACGCTCGCCTCGTGCGTAATTTATATGTTTTAACATAACCTAACCAATCCGAGTCGGATCAACAAGTGAGAGAGTAAGTAATTGACAAGTGTAAACAAAGCCTAAGTTTTGGCATCAAAATTTTGGCTGCGTTTTATCGGGTTGTGTTTTCCGAAGGTGTGCTAAATTTGTACGGCTTGGAATGTACACCCTTGGATTACACAGCCATGGAATTCGCGACCAATTTGTACATCAATTCCGTCAAGATGACTTTGGCTGTGTTTTCCAGGGCTGTACAATCCATGGCTGTACATTATTGGCACCCGTCCGCGGCGGTAAGAATCGAATCTTGTCTTGCTCTATTTTCTTGTTAATCTTGCAATACTTTTGTGCATAATCTAGAAGACTTCCATAAATTATTTTTATTTCATTCTCAAACCTTTGATCATAGTAATGGTAAGTAATGGTAAGTTTCTGATGACTACCTATTAAAGGTTCAATCAAACAATTGCAGTAATAACCACCTAGGCACCCTATTCTGGAAACAGGAGTATTACTACTGGGGTAAGTAAGGTGCTCCGGGGTAAGATCGGATCTGGGGTAAGATCGAATAAATCGAATATCTCCATAACGTAGGGTATTTTTTGATTCTTGGCAACATTACCAGCAACGCCATTTTGTTGGGCCCATCCCACTAGTCGCCGCCAGTCGATCGGACCATCAGCGCGCATTTCATTCACTCGGATATGAAAAGGTACGTAAAATGTGTTTTTTTAAGGATCCGGACTTACCCCCGGCAACTTTAATCGTAAATTCTGGTATAACGGCTGTGTTTTTTACGAGTTTTGTGGCTTATCATATTAATGCGGCAACTTGTTTGCTGATTAAAGTGGTCTAGACACGCTAGAACTGAATGTAACCTGAGATCCGGTCTTTCCCCATCAAAATTTAAATGGGTAAAGTTCGGATGAGTTCTGTCCGATCTTTCCCAACTGTAAAATATAAACAGTTTCTCAAACTTTTAATAGAAATAAGTAATTTATGGTTAATAATTTATTAACTAGATCTAATTTGCTTCACTGATCAGGTTGGTTAGTTATTAAAACCAACTATGAGGTGCTTGCTAAACCTTTGTATATCCGTATTCCTACCTACGCACCATAGTTAAAGTGGAGGTGTCAAAGTTTGAGAAACATAGAAACTTCATTTTTTCTGAACCGGGGTAACATCGGATTATAAGAATGAAAAAAACAATATTTTGCCTCTCACTTTTGTCGTTGAAACAGTATCTCGAAAATCGATATTGATGCTTTATTATTGGATAAAACCGGATATTTTCATTATAGGTAGCTTATGTTTGGAGCTACAGAGTCGATTTTAGAATGTAGTCCGATGTTACCCCGTCAAGGTCCGATCTTTCCCGTGGTTTTATAAAAATTACTATCACTTTAATCCCCTATAACTCGGCCACCGTTGTGTTTAGAGGGTTATCGGATATACCGATTTATAAACCTGTCTTTTATACAAAGCTCAAACTAAATTTTAGGCTCGCCAACATTTTCATAGTCGAGAAAAAAAATATTTTGCAACTTACGAATGGTTTGCTAAAAAACCATCCGGTCTTACCCCGGAGCACCTTACCTTAAGTCTGGGCTTCCTACTATAATGCTATTCAATTTTCTAGGTTTTCGATTATTTTGATAAATATACTTTCCTATGCGAAATGTTTGACGAGGAGTCAGACGCCATAGTGGAGCTGGTACTGCATTTCTTCCCCTTCGATAATTCTGTTCAAGTGATAGACACGAAAAAAGCAAAAAACCTACTGAAGCGTGTGCAGCTTCCTCCACTTCGCCTGGAAATGTTACAAATTGGCAACATTGTAAATATATTTTCCAAGTTGTTGCACATACGAGATTGTGCACCAGCAACACGGCGAACTCTATTTAATAAGGAGGAAAGGTAAATACATACATTTACACTTACTAGCACTTATAGATACGATAGACGAAATTAAACATAAATCAACGGTAGAAATTATAAAGTAAGGTACCTACCTACCTACCTATCACAATAAGATATGGTACCCACACGAACCTAGTCCACCTTAGGTACTACAGAGTTTGACACATTTCAAATTTCAGTACCTTTGCCCTAATAAAACCCGTAGCACCGAGTGCTCATGGCAAAATTATAACTTTCATAATGCAAAAAGGATTCCGAATAGTCCGCATGAAAAATGGAAAAATAAGTAAGGACTTCGCTATGGAGCTATACAAAAGTATCGCTGGAAACAACATGCTACCGTTAGTTTTTAAATCATTCAGTTCTCAAATTACCTACCTAGACCAATATGACTCGTCTTCTTCCGGTGTCTTAGTTCGCTTCACTCGTTAAAATAGTGATCAAGGAAGAACCACAACACAAACTTCAAAAACCTACACCTTTACCCCGAGTTTATTCGTTTTCCGTATCGTCAGGCTGTTTTTGTATGGAGACTTGATCAGCGCCTCTATCGGGCGTGCTGAGAACTCAAGAGTATTGATACAAAAACGGCCTGACGATACGATACGGAAAACGAAAAACATAACTTAGACTTGGGGTACCTACTTCTTAACAGTGGCGTAGCTAAGTGGACAAGGGCCCCGGTGCATAGAACAAGAATCGGGCATAGAGAAAGAATTTTGTGAGCAGGCTCAAGGCTTTCTAGCTTCGGGACCTGGCTGACCCTCTCATTTCAAAGCTTAGGTTGGAGGGCCCCCTGAGCTCCGGGGCCCTGGTGCACTGCGCCATGTGGCCCTATGATAGCTACGCCACTGCTTCTTACCCTACACCTATTATGAAGCGAGCGCCTCGTAGTTGTACTAAAGTAACTACTGCTAGCCGCTAGATTGCGTTAGGTAAAAGTATTTAGCCTACTAAGTATTTAGGTAACTGTGACATGCGGCAGTAGCTAGCAGATAGGAGAAATCTTCCTATCGTTCATAATATAGAGAAAATATAGGTATGTATCTACATTCATAAAGTTATTCATTATAAAATAAAATAAAAACCTTTCCAGGATCATCATAGATTACGTGACAGCCGGCGAAGTGATAGGCCTAGAACTGGTAGCGCCAGAAGCGGTGAAGAAATGGCGGCAATGCTTAGGCGCCACAGAACCCATTGATGCCGCACCTGGGACTTTACGACAGCTCTATGGTGAAAATAAGCTTAAGAATGTGGCGCATGGCTGCAACACTTTGGAAGATGCTACTGAGGTTGGCTATTGTAGCTATGAGAGGAATAGGTAGTTTTGGGAATGTTTGTCGGATACTGTTTGGTGAACTCTACACTTACGATGATTCCAGATGCTGGAATTATTCTTTGGCTATGACAAAGGAATACCCAGAATCCCGTTCCGAGCGACATTCAAAGATTGTACATGTTGCATCATCAAGCCTCATGCAGTTATAGATGGAAATGTAGGATCTATTCTGGAACAGATCTCTACTTCTGGGAAATTCTACATTTCAGCCATGGCAATGTTCGCAGTTAAACTTGCAAACGCTGAGGAATTTTATGAAGTATACAAAGGAGTTTTGCCTGAATATGAGGTAACATAATTTTATAGTTCGCCATATTACGTTCTATTAGGCATAAAAGCCCTCTACTCTTCACGAATTGTGGGTAGATAGGTAGGTATTTCAGTCTATAGTATGTTGCAGGGCCGGATCAACCCTATCGGGGCCCCTAGGCAATGCAATTCTCGGGGTCGCTTTCCTTTACCCTTTTCTTACTTTTTAAAATATATTTTTCCTATTACTAAAGTCGAGTCGATCCGACTCCTGCTTTTTGCTTTCACTGAAATGATCATGAAAAGATTTTCATAGTTAAAGATAAGTGATGATGACTAAGTACCGTTAGATGGCGCTTTTTACAGCAAGTAAAATCATTTTTTCTATGGCAACATTACCGTAATTAATGGGGAATGTCACGCATGAAGCGTATTATTCTCCCGCATCGTCTAGGCCCCCGTAGGCCCCTAGTCGGTGCGGGGCCCCTAGGCAGTTGCATAATCCGCTAATGGATAATCCGGCCCTGGTATGTTGGCATGTGTGAATGTTGATAAAGGTATTCATATGATTAAGAGCCTTTATTGTCCTACTGCAAGCCAAAGGCCTCCTTTCCTTCTCTCCAGACATTTCTGATTTGGCCTGCTGTGGATTAATATTTCATCATAGGTAATCATGCATCATGTTTATATTTCAGGCCATGTGCATACATTTGGCAGAAGGAATGTGCATTGCTTTAGAAGTAAAAGCAATTGACCCAAAAATTAATGTTGTGTGTCGATTAAGAAAACTATGTGGCCCCAGAGATCCAGTTAATATATATTTTTTTATTTTTTCTATATAAACCTGTGATACAAACAATTCATTGCAATGAAAGTTTGTTTCACTTGCAACACATACTTAATTCATGATATCACAGAACACAGTAATACATTAGAATCGACATGTGAGCAGAGCAGGCAGGCACTTTAGAACATACGCTCACAGTTGCACAAAAGCCTATGACTGCTCTGTTTAGTCATTTGCTGAGTTTAACAGAGTGTTCATTGCAGTGATAAACATTCATAAACAGATGATGATTGCAATTCTAACCTCCATCTGTATTCTATGTCACAAATTCACAATACTTTAATATAAAATTAGACAATCATCTTGTAGGCTCTTTATTAGGGTGTAGTAGAGCAAAAATTCATGTAATTCAGAGGTATGTTCAAATACATTACACACTTAATGAACTCGGCTCCTGTGTACATAAGTACGGACAATTTGTTTCACTTCTGATCCAGTCCAGTGTGCCTAATTTGCTTCATGTTTGTTCCTTTACAGGACCTGTGCCGTCAGTTGTATCCCGATTCGATTAGAGCCCAATATGGTAAAACCATTATCCATAATGCAGTGCATTGCACTGATCTTCCAGAAGATGGTGAGTTGGAAGTCGAGTATTTCTTCAAACTCTTAGCCAATGATTAGACAACCAATTTACTTCTTCATAATTACTGTTTATTTTTATATACATTTTTGATTATAAAATCATTTCCTTCTATTTCAATCTTTTCATACATCCACTTTCTAGTTACCCTGAAATTTAAAATGACAATATTATATTGAAATTCTGTTTTATTTTGATACCTACATGAAGTTCATCTAAGTTGGTGCAATATGTAAACTCCATGATGTGTAGATGGACAATGGGTGTATTAGATACCCATCTTTATGCAAGTCCTACTACTTACCTACTAGGTAAATAATCACACATACCGACATTCATGGCCACATTTATTGGAGCTGCAATTAGAGCATGGAAAGTGGCAGCCAGGGCAGGTTTCATCTAAGCAATCACACAAATCTTTTCCAGTTGAAGTTAATTGACCTCTTTCATTGTAAATAGTTTTGGGTTTTCTGGAATAAAGTTATATGTTAGTTCAGCAACACTACGCCCTACGTAGCCGGGCGTAAGGAGAGATGCAACTATCAGTAAATCACTTGTGGATGTAGAAACTCTTGACCAAATAATTTATTTGGTCAAGAGTGAGTGTAGAAAGTGGTATATAGTGGTAGTGCCTACTTTTTGAAGTAGCTTTTTCGCGTTAATTTACGCTGTTCTCGTGCAGATTTTTCAGGATCAAAATTATGTAGAAAATGCATTATTTTAATATCTAAGCACGTAAAACAGACAATAAAAGTTCAGGAATAAAAATTGACACAAGTTGAAACCTTAATTCATTTTTGATGTCAGTCAGTCAATGTTGCCACTATGGTTTTTGAAAAGGGGCAGTTTTATTTTAGTTATTGCTAATTTTCGCTCATTCTGGCTTGAAAGGGCGAATTGTAAGAATTTTTGTCAAAAAAAGAGTTTAAAAATAGATACTCGTATCTGCTAATGAGAAATTGTTAATGGCTAATTAACATCTACGTGTTTTGTAAATTTTTAATAAATTTAAAATTATTTCCAGTTTTTTATAATTTCAGTTGGCACCTTGTGTGAATAGCGTGTATTACACTACCAATAATAAATTATCATGATAATTTGTATCGAATCATATTATATTGAAGCAGGTTATTAAACTATCACTTATATCGCTTCGCATGAGTTCATACTGCGTTGAGTCGCGGACAGCTTAGAAGTGCCACCTACACATGGATAGTACAAAAAATATCGAGTGTGGTGACGAAATTCATGCTGAACAGCGCGCATTGTTAATAAATTGGTAAGAGTGATGTTTCGCATAGCACAAAAAGGGCAATATTGCTCTCCGTACAAAATACAATAAAAGGTGCTAGATAAAGCAAAAAGGGTTATGGTGGCAACGCTGGTGATGGAACAAAAACAATTTTGTTTTTTTTTATTAGGAACAGTTAGATACTAGTAAGCTGGATACTCGTCGTTTTGCCAAATCTTATTACTTCAAGCTAGTTTAATAGTATTCGGTAAATTGGTCGAAGTGTACCTAAAAATACTAGGTACTCCTCGACAGTGTTGTAGAGGGTTGCAAGAAATGCATATTATTACATTCGCCATACCACACGTCAACAAACAGAGAAAACCACATAAACAAGTAAAAAACGGAAACGGCTATATCTCTGCTGAATCAATCAATTCAGGGGCCCTGGGGCCTTATGCTCACTTCGACCGAGATTATCTCACGGTAGAGATGACGTCATATCTCGTTCAATAACGATTTATCCCCATTCTCACCATCCTACTCCCCAATTTTCTCATTCAAAGTTCATGCGAGACGCAACGTCAACGAGTTATTGAACGAGATATGACGTCATCTCCACCGTGAGATAATCTCGCTTGAAGTGAGGCCCCAAAGGATACTCGTTTCTCGTGTACGTCTATGTTGTACGATACTCGTGTCAGTGTAGGTACCTACCGATATATTTTTAAACAAACCGTCTGCGCCTCTGGGTATAAACAACGCCATCTGGGATTTGATTGGGCAACACTATAATATAACATGGGTCCAGTTAATGTACGACCATAGATTACACAGCCCGAGCATTTACAACCAGGAAAGCACGGGCAGGAAAACGCAGCCAGGATTTCATGTCCAAATGTACATGAAATCCATGGTTGAACAATCCCAATACGTGTTAGAAATGTACGACAAAGAATGTACAACCTTGGAAAACACGGCCTGGAATTCATGTACAAAATGTACATGAACTCTGGGCTTTGTTTTCCTGGCTGTACTCTCCCAGCACGGTTGGGATTGTACAGCCAGGATTACACGACCATGGGGTGCTAGGTCGGGTAACCTCCTCGTGGTGCACCCTGGTAACACCATGAAAACGCCTGCAGAGTACTGCGGACGTGTTTCATGGTGACCGATAACCCGACACGGTGGGCCTCTCCGCGTGTCCCTCTGACTAGCAGAGGGCACAGCGTGATGAGGCAGGGTAGACCTACGGGTCTACCCAGGCAGTAGAGCGCGCGCGAGAGACGCGGAACTTCTCATGGTGGTGAATAGCGGGAGAAGACCTGGAGGGGCCTTCTCCCGCATTGCACATATTCACCACCCTGTCGGGCGGGAACGGCCGGGCACTCCCGGGTCCCTCCCTGCAAAGGGGGGGGGGCGTGCGGGCCCCGCCGTAAAGGCGGGGGCGTTGCGGGGGCCCCGCTGTCATGGCCGGGCAATCGCCGGCGGGGGACTGGATGCAAAGTTTCCCAGTTCCCCTCTATATAGGCGACGCGGGAGTGTCGCTGGGTTGTTTAGTGGGTATACCGGGAGCGGAAAACCGGGGAGTCCCACATATCCCCTCCATCCTCCAATGGGGGGAATGCGTAGCGCATTTTTCCCAGCGTAAAAAAAAGAAAAGGATTACACGACCATGGAATCGGTGACCATTGTTCTGATTGGTTGAAAGCCTATGCTTTGTTTAGATGCACTACACCGTAAATATTGTACTATCCCATTCTCAACTAGGCAGATTTAGGCAAGTAGCATAGATTAAAAATAATGTAAAAATAAATAAAAAAAGAGAAATATTCAGACACTCGTGGAAGAAAAAAATAAAAATCTGGCACTTCGGCAGCCGCTGCCACAGCACGCTCGCTTTGCTCGCTCGCCTCGTGCGTAATTTATATGTTTCAACATAACCTAACCAATCCGAGTCGGATAAACAAGTGAGTGAGTAAGTAATTGGTGAGTTTAACAAAGCATAGGTTTTGGCATCAAATTCCATGGATGTGTAATCCATGGCAGTACATTCCAGATACGTGCTGGGATTGTTCGACCCGAAATTGAATGCCATTGGAAGCCATTGGCTGCGTTTTCTAGGGTTGTGTTTTCCAAAGGTGGGCTAATTTTGTACGGCTTGGAATGTACACTCTTGGATTACACAGCCATGGAATATTCGACCAAAATGTACATCAATTCCGGACTGTGTTTTCCACGGCTGTACAATCCATGGTTGTACATTATTGGCACCCAATTTCACCCAAATGACCCAAAACAAACAACAACAAATCAAAGAAAACCAAGTTTTTAACTTCTTCAATTTCTAACAGTAATAGGTACATGGTATTAAATCTTCTCGAATTATCTCTCAATAATTTACCATGGCGGACACGGGAAAAGAACCGTCTGTGACGAAAGTGCCTATGATTTACGTGTGTGGAGGTAAATGAACCTAATTCTAATATTTACAAACACATCGTACTGGTTTTATACTAATTTCTGTTTAGATAAGTATTACATTAGATGTATCATATCAAGTCAAAGCAGTAGTTCCCAAAAACTTCCACCTGTTACATTAGGTTAGGTTCAGAACTTTCAACAGGTTTTGGTTATTTCAGAATGCCACCGGGAAAATGAAATCAAACCGAGAGACCCGATCAGGTGCAGAGAATGTGGTTACAGGATTATGTACAAGAAAAGAACAAAACGATGTGAGTACCTACTAGCTTGCCCGCTTGTTGCTGTTGTTGTCTAACTCTGCATGTGCAACTTTACATTCGCTTTGTGTGCTCTAATAAATAATGCATCATAGAATTAGCCATCGGAAGTTACACACCCACACTCGAGCACTGAAAATAAATCAAATTCAATATCAGCGGAACCAGAGCAGCGACATCGGAAGAGATATCGGTTCCCAAATTGAACACGCAGAAGTTTAAACAATTACCTACAAATACATTTTTTTTTAATTTCAACTATGCTAAATCAAATCCTGATTGGTTGTTGAAAGAAACAAATTATTGGCAGTCAACTCTAACATTTTAAGGAATTATTTTTTAGACCTTGACTAATAGAGTTTTAAGTGGGCGAACAGTATAGTAACATAGAAAACATGTTCTACTGGTGCAGTTATGAGTTAATTAGTCTTTTGACAAAAACACAAAAGAACACACACAGAAGACACAAAAGCATGCTAAAAAAAGCATTAATCAAATAATACATATCTATTAATCTAGTCAGGATGGGTTCAGAAACACAATGAGCGTTTGTTGAACATTATAATTAAATTACAAATGCTTTATAACGAAGTACCCACATCCGTCTGTCTCAATGTCATAAACTTAATAATTACCTAAAATTATTTTTAGGTAATATATACATATATATAATTATTAATTTTAAGAGTAGTAGAACTCTTTGTAAAGGGCTCGTCCTGGGAAGTATTACCACCACACCTTTTTCTGCCGCCAAGCAGTGTTTCTGTGATGCCAAGCGTCTACTTAAAAAGAACCGTCCCAAGCCTTCCTATACCTACACCTATAACTCATTAGGACAGTTACAGTGTGCGCCATGTAACAGGACGTTTAAGACGAAATTTGGCTTTGCGAGTCATATTCGCTCACATGACCGAAGCTAGCAGGGTTCGCCGTTGACGGATACATTAAGGAGGACATCATCATCATCAATTACTTACAGGCATAACATCTGTGTGCCTCAAGTTGATGAACCCAGGGCAGTGCATCGTAGAGCACATTCCTATCGCGCGTGACTTATGAGGCAATGCTTTGTTAAAGGTGATGGTAACCACTTAACATCAGGTGGGCCATCTGCTTGTTCCATCGGCTAGTTGTATAAATTATAGCTTCTTGGGGGCGATGGGATTACAATGTGTCAAATATGAAACATATAATATATTTGGATGTGCCTCAGACTATCCCCTTTTAGACATTCTCAAAGAATCTTTAATTGGTACAGTACTATGAGATCAGAGAGGATATCTACTGTGTCTGGGGATCAAAGTTGCAATCTGTTTTTCTGTATTACGAAAACTTTGTTTGCTTTTTGCCTGTGTTGGTGTAAGCTTACAACTATAGGAGACAATTAGGAGTAAGTACATTCTATTTTTTTTCAACACTTCCACTTTATTATTTTATCAAATCAGGTCCAACAAAAGGTTGTTGGAAAGAAACCGCCCCCAGGGATAAGACCGCCATTTGTATTCATTTGTGTTATCTTGTGTTAATTTTTCAATATTTTAATTGTCTGTGGTTTCACTTCAAAATCTTTAAATTGTATGTATCAAACTCATTAAGTCATATTCATACCATAGCATTTTGCAAATTACAAGCATTGCATAGACAAGTGTCTCAGATTCTGAACACATTAATTTAAGCTCATTGCGGGGCCTTGGTTTTTGGGGTGCATATATTATTATGTCTCGCTTTACAAGACCACTGCATGCTGCATGTTTACCTACCTAAATTTTTGCAAGATTTTGGTGGTATTAACGCCTTTTCACACTAACAATATGCATAGACAAGTGTCTCTGGTTCGGACCACATTAATTTAAGCTCATTGCAGGACCTTGGTTTTTGGGGTGCATATAATATTATATCTCGCTTTACAAGACCACTGCATGCTGCATGTTTACCTACCTAAATTTTTGAAAGATTTTGGTGGTATTAACGCCTTTTCACACTAACAATAAATAACCTTTATCCTAATCTAGTAGGTATTGTTAGGTCACTTTATGTTTTTAGGATTTAAGTTTTTAGAATTCTAGAAAAAGCACAGGAAAGCCGGAAGTTTTTGCCTTAGATTTGCCTAGTTTAGAAGATTATTCATATTATCCTTGTGATCCTAATGAATGAAGTCAATTTTTATTTAGTTTTAGAATAGTTACCTAGTACAGTCTGCTTTAAAAGCAGATGATTTGACAAAGTTTCAAAAGTTTTTTTATGAAATATAAATATCCCGTAAATGCTAGACGCGCACCCTAGTATTTTG
Source organism: Chloroclysta siterata (assembly GCA_932294275.1). Lineage (NCBI taxonomy): Eukaryota > Metazoa > Arthropoda > Insecta > Lepidoptera > Geometridae > Chloroclysta > Chloroclysta siterata. The sequence goes on from OW028598.1 coordinate 12,039,468, forward strand.
TAGTGCCTAATAGTATATTTTCAAGTCAAGATAAGTTAAGCACTCGAATACTTCGAATTCCTGATCTAAAAAAGGAATAAGTTCATAATATTAGCTAGTAGCCAACTCTGGTAACGGAGTGTCGCTAGAGCCAGGGCCGACAAATGCCTCTCGTGGTCACCCGTCCAAATTGAGACCTCGCAGAACGTTAAAACAAATTACGCCACGAGCTCTTTGATGTAAATTGTATTTATCAAATACTGCCTTAGTTCCGAAAAACTTTTCTTTCTGTAGCTGAATGTAGGTACATTTATGTAAGAATTGTTATGTATTTATTTTCTTTACTTACTTACAGTGGTGGTTTTTGATGCCCGTTGATGCCCGTTGATGCAGTTTGAAGATCTACCAAATGACATGTCTAAAAGTAGCTTATGTAACTATATTTTGAATAAAGTTAGTAGGTACTTATAAGTTTTTGATTTAAAACTTTGTTTCTCGTTATTGTTAGTTAAATTCTACATAATAAGCACAGTCATTTTACTTAGAACCTATACCTAACTTTTTTTGAAGCCTACCCATGCAGTTCCTGGGGTATATTTGACATGGAGTAGACTTGCAAAGTACCTATATATGTAGGTACGTACCTAGGTATACTCAATAAGTCCTATAGAAAAAAGTAAAATAAGGTACCTACTTGATGGACGTTCCTACGTAATTGATAAAGACAGAGTTAAAGAGACCATCTGCATGACCCATAATTTTTCTTATTTAAAAAAAAAAAAATTGTCCAGATCGGTTCAAGATTGGCATTCATATAGTATAACATACAAATCAATACAGCTGACTTGAGAACCTCAACCTCCTCATTCGTAGCAATGCTTCTTTGCGTAGGTACTCTTACGTTACGTTATGGGGGCTATATATAATTGGCGGACGGGGTGTGAGTGTCGCCTCTTGCGTCCTTAGTATCTAACAGATTTTTTTACCTATATGTACCAGGATTTTTTAACTATAACAATACCCTCAGCCTAGCATGACTACTCCCAGCAAACACCGTGCACTCGAACGCAGCTTTAAATAAAATAAAGCCCACGATTGACCCTATGGACTTATCCACATAGGACACTCTCGTAGCTTCAACGAGGGCCTGATAATGGGGCTGTTCTGTGTGTTAATGGTCACCAATTAACTGCATAGACAGAAGAAAAGATGACGGAATTTAACTTAGATGTTATTTGAGGTTTAACTTAGGGTTATTCTACTACTGTGAGGTGTTTAAATGCTAATCAACCACGCCGTTATGGTTGGACTGATATGGATCATACTTGGTTTGTTTGGATACGACGTAGTTCGTGACCTTAAATATCATATATACTTATAGATTACTTTTATCTGGGTCCCACCACGCTAGCGATCGAATTGTAGATTGTGAATTGCGAATGCCGCCCGCAGAAATACAGTTCGCAGTTAGTTATAGCCTAGGGGATTGTGGTAAAAAAATGAGTCAAAAAGTATTTTTATCTTGTAATTCTTTCAATACATAGTTTTTACAATTTTGTAAAATTTACCCCATTTCTTATAATAAAAATCAGAAAATGTATAACTCTAAACTTAGCTAGGTAGTCGCTTCATGCTAACAAATCAATTTGATATTGTAGGTTTTATAGGTGGCTGAAGTACGTTAAGTATTTTATTTTACATCTTATGGCACAATGTTTAGCAAATTCATGGTTTACGGTAATCCTGTAAAGTTAAAAAGAAATTGCTATATAATTTTTCTTACGTTTTGTTTTTAAGCACTTGCATGTGGTTTAAAAAACGAACTTCATGTTTTAAATATTTAATACGATATTTTATTAGTTTTTATAATGATTTTTAAGTACCTTATTTAAAAATATTTAGATTAGGTACAAATTTATTGTTCAACTGCTGTATTAAAATAATTCTAAACAATGTGAATTCATTAATTTATTTAGGAGCACATCTCCTATCACCAGTGTTAAATTACTTTACTGGTATATGTATAAAGATTTCTACTTAAAACAGCAACTCTCGGAAACAATATTTGTTTGACACACACATAATGTGTTTCAGATGGTGGCACTTAACATTTGCTATTCGTGTATTCGTATTATTTTCCTAAATACGACGATGTGTAGTGACTCTATTAGCCTATATTTTCCTATTTTTCACGGACAAGTCGAATATGCTAATAAAAACGCGAATACTGAATAGCGATGCGAAGTGCCACCAAGATAAACAAGCATACAATACCTAACCCCAAGTCTTAAGGGCATCACACACTACGCAGATGCTGTAATATTTACCTGCGTTTAAAAACGCTTATCTGAAGGTATCGCACACTTCGCAGATACGATAATATACGAAATGATACATTCACGCGGAATCCTTCAAACTGTCTATACTGGTTTTTTGGTGTGGGCCACACATTATACAGGGCCGATATATTTGTATACACAGATAACATCTGTCCATCTTTTGATAAATGTCGATGCCTACAGATGCTTGATGGTAAAATATAAGATATCTGCGTAGTGTACGTTGCTCCTTGAGTTTAGTATAGACAGCGATATTGACAGTTATGCGCTCAGATAAAGATATCTTACCGCGTCTGCGTAGTGTGTGATGCACTTAACTCGTAGTTTTGTTTACCATAGGTACTCCGTTTTTCGTAACGTCACGTCGTCAGACCTTTTTTGTATGGAGGGAGACTCGTAAGTTCTCAGCACGCCCGAAAGAGACGCTAATCCATCTTGAATCTCCATACAAAAAAGGCCTGACGCTACGAAAAACGAAATATGGTAAACAAAACTAAGACTAACAACCGGTTTCTGAAAACCCGATCAAAACTAATCGCATGTACTTGCACTTGCTATCTCTATCTAATTCGATGTACTAGCTGAAATGGCGAGTGACTTGACATCCGATTAGTTTAGATCGAGCTTTCAGAAACCGGCCGTTGGGGTATTGCAGCTTTATTTTAAAACATTCGGTAGTAACGGATCCGATCAGAATCGTCAGAACTTGTCTCGTTTGCTTATAAATAAAAAAGACAGAAACTGACGTTACCGATTGGATACGTTACCAAATGTTTTAAAAGAACCCTGTAGTAAAATCTTGTATCTACTGTTTTTTTTTGTATCTATAGGTTCTGACTTGACTTAATGATATTGTACCTGTTTCTCAAAGAAAGAGCCCTGAAACGAAGTTTTGATGAAACAAACACTGTCTTAAGAAATTGTAAATAGTGAGATAATTAACATTTCTTGATCTATTTTGAAAAGCACGACAGTACTGGCAGTATAGGTCGTCAGCAAAAAAGTGGATTTCATTTTGAAGGTTCTTACCACATTATATAATTTTCCACAAAATAATGTACCTACTTTAGTGGATCTTTGAATTGGGTAAATTGTTATATATTTTTTTTCGAAAAACACTTGCGAGGTATTCATTTGAGTTTAATGAAGCTTAATTTGTTGTTGAACTTCAGTTGCTGACCGTACCATTTAAAGTCTCTAATATTACTTCATGTAGGAGGTGCCTATTTGCCACACTCCGTTACTAAATAGCTCGCTATTATATATTTATTAAGAGCAATCTAAATAACGATAAACGCATCTGAGTCAGACTGAGTGTGGCAATAAAAATATTATCTCATAATTATTTATATCTTCAAAGATACAATCGCCATATACATTGAGTACTAAATTATATATAGGTATTGTTGTCTGTGTTCATTATATCAGAACCATAAATAAAAAAGTAACGTATCTAAACTTTCACAATCAGAAAACATATTGAACTCTTAAAAGTTTTCAATAAGTGGTTGATATATTTCTGTGTATTTTTCTTGATATGATTAGCTAAAATGATAATTATTTAAATATGTACAAATAAACAGTAAGTATATAAAGGCTAAATACAAACTTTAAAAATGTATTTTAAATTTAAAAATAACATTAGCTTCGGAACATTACACTGCTAGCATTTTATATGATAAAACGTTGTTTGATGTTGTGTGTTAACTGAAGCACTTGCAATTATATGTTTAAGACTATCAAAGATAAACATTTTAAGATCATTCCTAGCACAGTTCTACTATTTTTGATATGGAAGACTTGTAGGATTTATATAAATCTAATTTTAGTTTCTGAAAGTTGATATGCCAATCATTTTTATTATAATACAGGATTTGGAAGTAGAAGTTACAAAATGTAATTAAATACATACATTATACATTTTTGTATATAAAGTTGGTATATATTTTATAAAAATATATACAAAAACATTGAAATGGATCTTAACAAGATACTCACTACTTTTTGTAATATGTCTTGTTGATATTTCAAGCGTAGAATTATTTAGATCGTGGACCACAAAATTTTTCTGGAAGAATACAATTATATAAGCTATTTATCTAATTGGAAGTCAAAAAGTAACTCCTCAATTGGATTACAAAGATAAATCGTCATAAACTTTCGTTTAACATGAGTTATACCTATAATTATTGGTACCTAGTAAGCTTAACAATAAAAGCAGATTGAACCATTTAATAGCTACATCAAGTACATATTTACAAGTTTTTTAATGACGAATTATTTACATTAATATACATAGTTAAAGCGCATCAATTTGTTTTCAAATTTCTGAGTCAACCCAGCATTATTTATAATAATTACATCTTTAAAATTAATAACAACAATAAACCTACTTAACATAATTTTGGCACTAAATATCTGTGGCACTATAATTAACTCGTGTTTCATTATCCTGATCAATGTTATCAACAGTTTTCACTTCACTTTCCTTTTCACTATCGCACATATTTTCGCAGTTCAGACCGTTATCTTCATCGTCAGTAGAGTCTCTGTTGACGGAAGGTCCCGCCCCCATCGAAACACTCGATTCTCTATATTCTAGCTTGGTCGGGTCATTCTCATGCAGCTTTCTGGCGAGTGATTGCAAACTGGCTAGAGAACTCGCGCAGTCTGTTGTATCTATGTCTGTTAAGCTAACACCTGCGCGTTCGATTTCTGTGAATGTCCCAAACGGCAATTTAAACAGGCATTCGAGACGCATAACGTGCATTTTGCTTCGAAGATGTTTTGCCAAATGACCATGTATTCTAAAAGCTATATTGCAATCTAAGCACCGAAAAGGTCGTGGGTTGAAAGACGTCGCAGCTCCAAACGTTGACGTCATCGACACTTTATTATGATGAGAACCAGATCGCTCATGTTTCTGAAGATGTCCTCGTGTTCTGAAGCTGACTGCACATACACTACACCTGAACGGTCTCTCCATGTAATGAATGTTCAGATGCAATCGCAGCTGTGAAGGTTTAGTAAAGGTTTTATTGCAAAAGTCACAAACTCTTCGTCCGTCTTCCATAAGGCGACCTGGAGGGTAAGATGAATTTTCATAATCTTTTCCTTTAGTAACTTTAAAAGCTACACCACCAACTCCAATTACAACTTTTCTTGCAACTGGTTCATGTTCTAATGAAGGCATTTTTGATAAATCCGATTCGGATACATTTACCACCTCAACTTTCGTGCTTTCATCTGGATTTATGTTATCTTTAACATTTTCTTCTACCATTGCTTCAACTTGATTTTGTGCTGTTCCTTCATGAGTTTTTATTAAGTTGATTCTTGCTTGTTTTAAATATTCTGAAACAACATGTTTTGCGTTTTCTGTGTTGCTACTATTTTGAAAAATGTGCCTTTTAACTTCAACATTTGTGTTAATTACATCGGAAGATTCCTTTGATGTGGCTGGTTCGTCTTTTCCTACTTTAGTTAAGTCGTTCTCATTAACAGTTGCATTTTTTTTATCTTCGATTTCTTTTGCTGTAATAATAGGTTTAACTAAACTGTTTGTCGTGGACGTAACGCATTTATTATTTTCTTCTGATCTATAATTATCGCTAAATTGTGAATTGTCTTCAACCTTTCTTAATTTACTAAAGCTGCAAGTTAACTGACTTTGTTTTATTTTAGAATCCAAAAGTGCTCTTTCCGTTAAGTAATTTTGTAACATTGGCTCTCCATTTGTCCATTGAGATTGATGATGAGGAAGTTTTGCGGTATTCGATGCTAATGATGCCAACACACTTGATTCTCTAGCAGTTGGAATTTCAGTTATGCTATGAGTAGGAGTTTTGACGTCCGCTTTGCTTAGATCCATGGGTTCATTTTCGGTATCGTCCTCTGAGTCAATTGAGTCACTTCTTGAAAAACGGCGTTCAGGTATTTCTATAGTAGGATTTTCGAGGCCGGTAGGCGTATACGGATAAGTAGTAGGCCTGGCACTAGTTATCAAACCAGGTGCCGCCGATGAACTCGGTCTCGAGCCTCCCAACGATAATAAGCAATGAGCTGCCTCATGCTCTGGTAATCTTGACTTGCAAGCTTCAGTATCTGAAAAGCAAAAAAAAAACATTTTCAAATAAATTGGTTTTTTAAATGCGATTTGCAAGTAATTCTTGCTAAAGTAGTGTTACGAGTGAAAGAACCAGTGTAGTGTAAGGCTAACAAAACCTATGGTAATAATAGCTTCTTTTATTAAACAGAAACTTGAATATAACATGAGCGAGATCCCATATATATAAGAAATTAAGGATAAAAAACATCTCGCATGCGTGATTTTTTTCTGTATTTTAATAAAAAATAAAATGTAACACTTTTTTTTACTTATTTTTGCATTACTTCTATCTACACTTTCTACTTCGTAGAAAATCTTTTGGTTACTGTAAGTAACTAGTATAGTGTCTAGCATACCAATTACAAACATAAGTGATCACTGTCATTGACCAACCGTGAAAATTACACGCGCCAATAAACTTTCCATAGAATAATGTAAAAACCAACTGCACCGTTATTTTAGACGCACAATTTATGGCTCGGAAAATTCTACACGTTTTTTCATCACGATGGTTATTCAAAGTTCCTCCTATATGCCTGGGTACTTAATATTTTCTTGATCAGCTTTTCATTTGTATACACATGTATCTCATGTCTTTACATTTAATACAGTTTTTCAGTAATTCAATCAAATTTATAAATAACTTCAAGCACTGGGCGCGCGTTTCGCATGATTAGATTTAGATGTGGAAGAGTGAGGAACAGTGTAATTAGAGAGAAATGTAGAGTGTAAGGACCGTAGCAAGTGGAAATCCGTGGTCTCTACCTACCCCTACCTATTTTATGTATGTATGTAGTATGTATGTATGTAGATTTAGATGGTATTTATCTAATTTAGAAAAGGACTTACCACTTGATTCAGTTTCTCCTTCATTTCCTTCATCGCCATCTGACTCAGTGTCATCGTCCGTCTCGCCTGAACACTGGGCCATCTCATCGTTACCTTCGTTAGGATTGATTCCCAATTCGCAGCATTTCTTATAATGAGCTTTGCTTTTCATATGCTTTGTCAAGTTGCCTTTCGTTTTAAAACTGTCAAAGGAAATAAGAAAATAAGTTTTTTATTCTCGGTATTAATACTCCGTTTAAAAGTATGTTGTTTTTAATGTAAATTGTGGATATCTGTTGGTCTCTCACCGCTCAATGAATAGTTGACGGTAGCTCTGCTTTTGATGTAGGTTGTGGGTTCGACTCCCACGTAGCACATGCATTTGTGTGATGAACGAACGTAAATATTTGTTCTGTCTGTACCCTACAGTATATCCGTATTAACAAAAAAGTATTTAGATTAGCAAATGTAGTTTGGATAGCCGATAGAATACTATTAGCTACAGAAAAGCTTGGATTGGGGCTAGATTGTGCTGTGTAAAAATGTCCGCTAATGTTTACTTAAGAAAACATACCTGAATGCGCAGTGAACACATGTATAGGGACGGACGTCGGTATGCGTGCGAATATGTTTCTTGAGCATTGAAGGTTTTTTGCAGCGTATTCCACACTCTGAGCAAACGTACCGCCCTCGCCCTCTTCCGCGCACGTATGTGTATTCTTCGTTACTTTCAAAACCACCTGCTAGTTCTTTCTTGGGTGTCATTATATTATCTGATGACATGCCTTTATTATCTTCCGTTTTTTTGAGATCAGCTGACTGAATCATCTGCAACATCAATTATCATTATATTATATTTAACATTTTTCACAGACTTATTTACAGAAAACATAATCTACAGTTAAAATATGCAACACACTCGATTGAATAAAATTCTTAATGATATGGAAATAGGTCTTATACCTATTAATTAAATGATCTGTTACACAAATATCTAACAAAAAAAATGTGTATGGATGTACCTGTTTGCCATCCTTTGAAATTGTATTCCATTTAGATGAATGAGTCAATATAAGATCCTGTTTAATCACTGCGACGGCCACAGCTTGCGGTCGATGACGTGAGTCATATAAAGACATAGCAGTCGATGCTGACAATCCCAGCGGGTCTGGCGTCAGCTCAGATAATAACTGTAATCATAGTCATACGTTTATCAAATGTACTAAGATTGATAAAAAATACACCACATGTTAAATAAATGGTTCTAATTACCTGCCAGTTGCTGTACATGGACAGAAAGTGTTGGTTCGGAACGTAGGTTGGCTGAGGACGATTAATAGTGCAATAGAAAACCTTCGTTGAACACTTTAGCCCTAAGTAAGTATAGGCGTTTCCATTTAAATATAGCTGTCCGTATGCTTTTGCAGGCCGTGGTGTTTCAGGGGACACTAGTGGCATCGTGTTTGAATTAGGCGTTATACCGTGATGCCTCTTCGGTGTAAAAGTCCCAGGTTTCAAAGGCAGAGTGGATGGCCTTAAGAATTTTGGTTTTCGATCATCAGCATTTACTTTAACTGTTATATTTTTTTGGAAATAAAATGTTTCGGATCTTTCATCTTGAACAGTAAAAGAAGTTTCTTGAGCGTTCGTGTTTTTTTGCACTTCTGATGAACTGGGAATTTGATTGTTATAAATTTCTGCTTTCGTAATAAAATTTTCAAAATTAAAGTTTCTTGTGTCTTTCTCTGATTTAATGTCACTAGTTTTTAGCAAAGGATTATAATTTTTTTCTCTTATCTTTTTGTTGGAGGCATAGTGCATATTTACTTTAAGAATCGGCGTTTTTGGCAAACCATCAAAACTTCTTTTTGTGGCTTCGTCTTGTCTGTTTAAATGTCGTGTAGTTCCTGGCGAAATAAGTCTCGCAGTGGTATTTGACTCATCCACGTTTTTTACTTTTATAATAGGTATATTTGAAGTATATTGATGGCCGTCGGGTGTCAGATCATGGCTATAAATTAATTTTTCAGGTTCCGTGTGGGTAAGCCTCCTATTAGGACTTCTTGTATTGCGTAACTGCTGCATGGTTAGACTTGAAGATGTTCCTTTTGTATATTGAACACTTCCATGAAAATCTTCACGAATGGTTTGTGAAACTGGACTTCTTCTGATATCACTGGTTCCACTCCCCATATTTTTTGGTAGAGCATTCAGATGAGTACCGATTAAGCCTGGGGTATTGGGTCCAGGAATACCTGGTACATGCGGAATAATCTTTCCACCGTGTAAGATAGTAGAAGGCCCATTTGGAGATGTAGATGGACTTAAAGGTGGCAATGTCAATGGATTGAACGCAGTTATTGCACTAAGTGGAGGAAATTGAAAATGAGTTCGGTCGTGTATATTCGGCAAATTCGAACTTGAAACACCAGAAGTAGATGTCATTGACATCCTCGGAGTTTGTGGTTGTGGTGTTACACATCCGCATGGGGTGGGAGGATTGTGGACCATTGTTCCACCTGACTGCAAACTTGATCTTACAACAACACTGCTTGCTTCTGAATCATTGGCAAGCTTAGATGGCGAAAGGTTTTGATGTATTAGAATAGGAGAGAGCTGATTTTTGTTTGGCTCAATGCGAAGAGTTGTCGTACCTCCGGCATGGTCAACAATTTTTACTTCGCCTCCAAACATTTGAAGAGATGTAGTATTATTATGCTTCATGTGCTGTGTCATTTCATCAACTGCACGTAGAGTTGCAGAATTGGTATCGATACATCGAATTTTAGAGTGGTTGTAATAATCTGATCTAGGTGAAATGTTTTCTACTAATCTAGGGCTGTACGTATCGGATCTACTGTCAATTCGTCTCTTTGGACTAGACATGGGCTTTATTTTCAAGTTTTCATTTTTCCGCGCAAAATCTGTTGGCGCTCTTGTGTCCACTAGCCGGGTGTTACCCAGTAATGGACCCGGAGACGGCAAAGGCGCAATAACATCGTTACATTCCTGTTTCATGATAACAAGGTTTTCTGGTCTCATTCTTAGTGGCTGTGACTTATTTATAGTAGTAGACTTCGTGAAGGTGTTGTTAGGTTGTGGTGACTCGGGAAACCGAACATTAACAGAGTTACTTCTTACGAAAATATTATCCTGTCTGACAAACTTCATTTCTTTTTGGCTGACACTCACTTGTGTGTTGGTGCTGCTTCCTTTGCAGTAGTACATTCTATGTGTTTCTAAATTGTCTGAACTTCGGAATATGATCTGACATAAAGGACATACGAAAAGGGATCCATCTATCAATAATTCATTAGCGGGAAGTAAACCATTCAATTTGGTTTTCAGAAGAAGGTCCTTTATTATCGATCCCTCAGGGTTTAATGGATGCTTTTGATCGTTTAGTGTAAAACTTTCTGAATGAGATCGTTTTCGAAACGGATATTCAATTTCATTATTATATTTCGTTAAATTGAGTGGTGCGAAGTCAGTTTTTACGTCCGCTACTTCATTGGAAAACTGCTTGCTCTCCGCTATTTGTTTTATCTTACCATATTTTTTCTGAAGTGGTGTTTCTATGACGTCGATAATAGCTTCATTATCTGATATAATTTTAGAGATATGTTCTGTAAGAAAATCAGCATTAGGCGAAATTGATTTTTTAATCTTTTCTTTATCATCCATCTCTTGATAAAATGCTGCTCTAAACTTGGGTTTATAGATATATTTTGATTTGCTGTTGTCATTAGAATACAAATTGGAAGAAACGCCCTCAATCATAGACTCTGGTGATTCGCTCGGTGAAAATCTATTTTCCTCGTAGCTGTCGTGACGCGCATTTGATAACTCAGAACTAGCTTCTGAAATAGACGCTGCTGGGGGCATCGATGTGTCGCTTTCAGACCCACCAGAAATTTCATCATCGTTTAAGTTTACGGGCACATCTGCACCTTGTAGTCTCAAAGCATGGGTCCTGGATCTTCGATGTTTGTATAAATTTGATTTGGTTTTAAAAGCAAATCCGCATGGAACACAGGGATAGGGTCGCTCATTAGTGTGAGCTCTGATATGTTTCTGAAGTACTGATGGCTTGGCACAAGATAATTTACAGTACGGGCATATGTAACGCCCGCCTCCACTTCCGTTGTAGGTATCCCTGATATAATCATTTTCAAGATTTTCAGTCTTATTCGAAAATTCATCAGTAGAACTGGTCTGACCAGATACTTCAACGATAGTATTTACATTACCTATTCTAAAATTTTCATCACTAAAAATATTTTGTACATTTTTCTCCACGTGTTGAGCTTCTAGATATTGTGGGTCTTCTTTAATTTTTTCTATTTCTGGATGTGCGGCGGCAATACTACCATTAGAAATGGAAGCACTGCAAGCACTATGTGCTATGTTCGTTTCCTTCTGTCTGATTTCTTCACCCAATGAAATATTTGGCGGAAACACAGCAATGGTAGTTGCCATTTTTTTAAACTTTTTATGTAGATAGCTGTGGTCATTGTTATTGGAAAAATTGCTGTCTAAACGTTTTTCCTGAGTAAGCGGCATTGTACCCGCGAGCTTAGTACCTGAAACAAAAGAGTGGGATATATTTAGCCATTTTAAATAATATGCCAAGCGTGACCACAAACAGAGAGGCTTAAAATCTCTTACGATACTATCTACTTTAATTTTATTATTGAGGACTAAACAAAACGACCGCGGTGTAGGTCTGTAAAAAACAATTCTGTTCTGTAGCTGAGAAACTTCGTTAAAATTTAATATAATAAATACATCAGTTGTTGTAAATAGGCAATGACTGCATAACATTGTCTTATTTTTACTAAATTATTTGTGTTAAAAATCAGTCAACCAGCAGTGGCAACACAAATTAACACAAATGACCGCGTTGCGTTGTGTCGAGAGAGTTGACGCAACGCGCATGTGCTGCCGCGCTATTTCTATTGGTGTGTTGTGTTGTATGACATCATCGTGACGTCGGCGTTTGTTGAGGCTACGAGCCTCAACAAACGAGGATATCCCCAGTTGTCAGCAGCTGTGTTTTACAATTTTTTTATCTCTCACAAGTTCCTAGAAAGTACCCAGCTTAAAAAAGAGCGTTTATCGTGATAAGAAATGGCCGATGCGTTTAAAATCTTATCGGCTAGCTTATAGCTAGGTAGGTAGGTCTAGGTAACTAACTTATTTTGTCTGAGTCGTTTCAATTAAGAAGTGATAAAATTACGACTTATCTTTACATATATCCTATCATTAAATCTTACCTGCATAATGTAGTAAAAGTAAGGGAAACTTGAGTTACTCGAAAGTTTAATGAAAGTAGTGATATTTAAGTACTATAAATACACTTTCGAGTAACTAAAATAACTTACTGTACCTAGTGTTAAATTTAAGAGTGTACCTAATATGGGATTTGCATAAGACACTGGCAACCGACCGACGACGATACGGAGTGACCTCGCTTTGCGCTCACTTGTGCCGTTCGTGGACGACGATGTTAGTCAGTTCTGAGAAGGCGTTACATTTCTGAGAATCGGAGACAGGCAACCCACCGTAGCGCGCTAAAACAAGCAAGCAAATAAGCTCAATAGGCTCAATACGTTTTCGTACACACACAATGAAATCCCGACTTCGTCGGCAACGTTGATCGCTCGGTCGGGCACCACGCGCCTGTCTCGTTCGGCGCACGCACGTCACTTGTTCGTGTGTGTTTTGTATATGTGTACGATGTATCCATAGTTGGATAACTCTGACTATAACCTACCTACTCATTCGCGATTATTATTATAAAATACTGCTTGTAGTTAAAGTATCATCACCTTTAACACCACGAGGCTTTTAAAGTTAATAAGTAAATAAAAAATCATAATGATAAGACTGTGACTACCATTGCTCTATGCTACTGGTTAGGTTTGCTATCAATAAATTATTTTGAATTATTATGGAAGTTTAAAAGTGTGACAATTATAATTCATGCTTATCTTAGCATTCAGAGAGCCTATAGGAGCTTATTCAAGCTCCTTGTTTGCTAAATAGGGAAGAGCGCCTTGCTCTAAATTATTTCAGAAGTTAATAGGAAGAATACTTAATTAATTATAAATAAAATAATATATGAATAAAATGAATAGGAAGAAAATTTGGTCTGACGAAAGCAGTTTAAGTTACTACTAGAATATTGGATGCTGGATGGCACGAACTAGCCCAATAATACCCACTTATTTCATTGAAATGAATTATACAGGGATGAGCTGCGATGTAGTATAAAGTAAACAACCTGGTGCGAACTCTGAAATCTCTGTGGATTCCAGTAGTTGCTCTAGGGTTTCGGGATACATTATACATGAATGATTTAGCATCGAAAAAGGTATAGGACAGGGATGTGAAGCGTCGCCATGACTGTTTAATCTATTCACAGATATTGTTTACTAGATTTGAAAGATAGTTAATGTGGGGTATAATATATTAACAAGTTACCTGTGAAATATCGGACCAGCTTAAACTTGAATCATCTGCAAATGTGTTTCAGAAGATGCTAAGCATGGACTTCTGCATGGGGGTTTTTATAGTAAATTATTTAAAGTAGGTACTAAGTATAGATGAGACGACAAAAATTACTTTCCTTCCATTTGACTCAAGTCAATAAAATTTTGTTATTAGGAACTTTCGGAACTTTAGAAACAATATTTTATATCTACCTAGAAAAAATCTGTTGTGCTGACCCCACATGAAGGAATACACAATAAGGGCAAGAAAATGACGATTTTATAACTAACTAATCTAACTAAACTAAGGTAGTTATTATTATAGATTACTTACAGAATCTTTATGGTAAGTATTCAAAATATTCTTGTAACTTGCAAAAACAGTTTACAATACGGAACTCTTTTAGGCTTTTAAATAAGTATGTATATGAAATACTCAGCATTCTTGTTTATATTATATTTTATGATTTATTGAATATTTGAATTGTTATGTGATGTATACCTTTCCTGATATTGAGCTGAGTGTTCGTCTTTATTTCTTAAGTAGTAAGGGTTACTCCCTTAAGTTTTTATACGGCTTTCACATTATTACATCTCAACTTTATTTATTTTATTACACTGTAGTTAAAATTAAGATATTTTGCCTTCTAAAATAAGATCTACCGCTTTCTATTAGTTTTAACGAATTAACGGTTTGGTTAGCTTTATTAATATTACCTCCATAGTATTATAGAATAATTAAGCCATGAGTGAGTATAAGCATAATATACACTTGAATTCATTTTGGTCCATAAAATCTTCAACATTTTACTTCTGCTCATAAGTAAAACTTTTTAATGATGATTTCTATGTTACATCAGCATCAATATTTACGCTTAAGGGGCTAACAACTATCAAACAACTTCTCGCTCGCACGTTTCGACATGTTGAAAGATATAAAATCACTAAACTCATTTTCGAAAAATCGTAATCAACCATTTTGTGTGCAATCACATTGCACACAGTTTAGTAAAAAAATCATTTTGATCGATACAAGTTTTCCTACTTAAAAGTTTGATTATGTACGAAAACTAGTAAAGCAAACTTTAGAGTAGGAAAACATGTATCGATCAAAATGATTTTTTTACTAAACTGTGTGCAATGTAATTGCACACAAGATGGTTGATTGCGATTTTTCGAAAATGAGTTTAGTGATTTTATATCTTTCAACATGACGAAACGTGCGAGCGAGAGTCACATTAGCTCTTGTCTTCGCCCTAATAGCTGAAATAGGTCCACAGATAATTATCGCGTATATAAATGTAGAATAACGTTGAAGACGAGGCAAAAAGCCGGATCAGTGATTGTGTTGTAATGAGACAAAGGAATCCCGTCGACCAGCCGCCGCCCGCCGGCCTGGCGCCCGGCCAGGCGGCCGTGGTGGGTGACGCCGTACGCCCGCCAGCACGCCGCCAACTTTCCTCGCTACCTAACCACCTTACCATACCACCCACTACAAAACGGGCTCCGTAACATTTACTATACCTCTAACGGTTATTCCTGATTATAAGTTTACTTATTTTGAAGCTACTTCTCAAATGTTTACTTATAATCTGGCATAATTAGGCAGGTACTTATACCTACAACCTACTTTAAAGTATTTCAGTATGAAGGTAAGTATTTTATTGTAGTGCTTGTATTTATAGTTTTTTTTTTCATATACCTAGTTGCTGTTTGCCTGATTCATAATGTAGCCTAGGTAGTATCTACCTTTTTTATAAAATACCTATTAGCATCTATTTCAATTTTGTCCTCCTACATTGACCTCCTACTTTCTTGTTCCCTTTGATTGTGTTTAGGTACCGAGTGTATCTGTGTGTTAAATAAACTTATTTCATTTTATTTATCTACATAACTACATTTACCCAAGACCATTATAGCCAAGATAACGTCTTTCAAGAAATTACGTACATCCAAAAGATTATTACCTAGATATCCAAAATTAGTTATACATACTTAAGAAATGCTAGACAAGACTTCCATAGGTATATTTAAATAATAGAGCAAATGTACGTACCGCGGCTGCTCTAATCAGTCCACCATTATCGTATTATAATGACGTCTTGATATCATTTGTTGGCGCCTTCGGAAATGTCAACAAGTCCGTCGGATAGGCTGCATTTCACTAGCGCACAAGTGAATCATCATTAATAATATTATTGCGCGACGATCCACGCCACTCAGCACACACACAAACACACCTGTATTTTCGTCACTGCTCTTACTTGTACAATTATTCTCGAATATAACACTTTCTTTTGTAAAAAAACTGCTAAAATACGTTTTATCTGTGTTGTTTCTTAAAAAATACAATGATTACATTTCTGGTGGTTGTGAACATTCGAATTAATGTATGGAATAAGGCAAGGTGCCGTCGTACGGACCGCGGATGACTGTTCAACTGTTTGTAATGTCGTCGTCGTCGGTTTGTTCGTTCCGTTCCGTGCCCCCCGCGCCCCTCCTGCCTCCTGCCCGCGCACCGCACTCGACTCTGCGCCCGCTGTAAGTAGTGATTCATGTCGCGTTTTATCTATCTCCCTCCTTCACCGCAACCGGATCGGTTATTCTTCGTAATCTATTTATATGTATAGGCATTAGGCATCTACGAACCTAATATACACGGACTTTAACCTTAAGGATTACGATGCCTTATTAAATTGAATTATTTCAGCTATATTAGTGCTGATGTGATTTGCCATCCTTAAAAATCATAATCATCTATCAAAGTACGATCATCTACAATGGAATGTCTATTCACTATAGTTATCCATTCCGGTCTAGACGTTTCATTAACACTGCCATATTTGATTTAAAATGACAGTATTCGAGTCAAATCAACTACGCAATTTTCATGCAGTGCTGATTTCGTAACGGTTGCGTTCGGCTAGAACGGGTATCAGTTTGTGTGCCGCCAGCCGCCACCACACCACCACCGCACCGTCCACTAACATTCTCATGTGTAGCCCATAGGTACCTACCGATAGTTTAGTTTGAAGAATCTAGAGTGGCTATTTGCCATAGTATTCATTGGCTATCAGTGGATATTTACATAGCAAATAGGTGCACATACACCAATAATAGTTGCATTTAGTTTACCTACCTAGTTATGGGAAAATCACACTAGCAACTAAAATATTATATAAACAATAATTTTTATAGTCATCCTTACGTACAAGACTTGTTTGTTCCGATTATATTACAGTGGGCATTTTCCTATATTCATCTTATCTCGTGAACTTATTTATCAGCAAGACCCCTTTATCAAAATTCTGTGTCCATATATTTTACCTACAATTGCAAATAGGCTTGAGCACAACTTTATTCTACCAAGTCACGGACCATGTCGAAATAAACAGTAAATCTGTACCTATTTAGGCAATTAGTTAGGTACTGAATGAAGTGATATAAAATATTATAGTTTCGAGGTTGAAAAGGACATACAAAATCATGACATAACACTTGATTGAAGTCGCGGGAAGCAACTATTTTGTTTATAATATTTAATAGATAAAGAAACTCCACGGTGCTGAAGTCAAATAGATACTGAATGTATAACACATTATTTGCAATGATAATTGGTAGGCAAGCGCTTATCAGTAGTGCGGAGGCGATGACGCACGCGATAATGCCAATTCGTGAATTCTGTTCAACATAACAACATTGGAATGGCGTGTTATATGACTTATGATAAATTATCTTCAATTCATTTAGCCTTTGCGCCCAAACATCAATTAAGTTGACAAAGTATTCATTAAACTCTCACTGAGTTGCCTATGTTTAGAGCAGACGGGCAAAGTCGTCGTAATATTTTTTTCTGATTGATGTCCACCAATATTTGTATAAACTTTCATCGATCTATCAATGCTTTGGTAGGTACTTTAGATTAGGTACCTACTGTACCAATAAGTAAGTACCTAATAAGAAACCTAATGACAATGAACTAAACAAAGCACTGCACGGTAACAGCAGCTACATAGTAGGTACCTAATATTTAACTAAATGATCGTTTTATTAGGTATACATAATGAAATATTTCGATAGCAAAGACAACACTATCGATCTAGATGAACCTTGACTAAAACTTGGTGACCTCGATGGCATCATATGGCCTTACCCGCGTCTTGGTAGCAAAATAGATGGTAAGCCATCAATATTCCGAAAATTTAGTTAGAAAAAACGGTAATGTGAACAATCTGGTTTTTGCAACTTCGGTATAATATTTAGTTTTACTTGTAACGCATAGCATTTACGGTCTTACGAAAAATATGGCAAACAATAATATGGAAAACGTTTTCTGGATTTTAAAACTCAAATTTCGTGTTCATTTCGGATTGATAGGTAACCAAACTAAAGACTTCCCTTGAGCAGGTGATACATCTCTTATTAATACACGTTGTCGACCTAGCAACAGCATCATTTAATGCTCGTAAGTCGGCTTGGTAGCATCGATAAAACATGTTTTTTTTTTGTGTTTGTACAGTTTTAGAAAACGAAGCACCCGTTGTCCGTCTGTTACAGATTTCAGAGACTGATAGTGACTTGTTTCGAGTACTTAATTCTAGCTTGGTTCGTAGAACCGTAGAGCCGATAACGTGGGTGTAGATGTAGAAATCCCAACAAAATAATATGAAAGGGTCTAAGTTCGGAACGACGTTTGGAGTTGACCAATAAAATAATTGAAATCTGAAAGTTCAATGGAAAATCTATAAATCAGCTTATAGATTTTCCATGGAATATAGTTGAGTGAAGACACTGACCGCCGGTTTCTGAAAGCCCGATCAAAACTAATCGCATGTCAAGTCACTTGCTATCTCTATATTATTCGACTAGCGGCCTGTCCCAGCTTCGCATGGGTGGTCATAAATTTTTTGAACATTTTAGGATAAACTTAGACCGTGGGTTCGAGCCTCGCGTCTACTTATTTCATACGTTTGCACGCGCTTCTCCTTGAGTGAGTGAAATCGCACCCCGCGCGCGACCCGTGGACCCGTTAACATTTTTAATTTCGTCATATCTTTTGAATGGAATGTCCGATTTGAAAAATTTAAGAAGTAATCTATAGGTATTGAAACCGTCTTAATTATGAAATGATTTATTTGAATAAGGATTAATACCAAGGTACAAATAAAGACCCTTTTCTAGCGGAGGCATTTCAATTAATTTTTTATAATAAAATAACACTTATTGTGACATAACTATAATAGTTAGACATATGCTGTCGCGACATTTTTTGTAGATGATGACGTGTTCTACAAAATCGTAGTACATTATTTTGTTCTATCTTCAATAGTTTTCGCAGCGCACGCGATGTAAGGTTTTTGTTTCCCACCTTGGGTTACATTATTGAAGTTTTAGTAAGGATCCCTGATTTTTTTGAAAATATAATATAGCCTATGTTACTCAGGGATAATGTAGCATTCTAATGGTGAAAGAATTTTTGAAATCGGACCAGTAGTTTTTGAGCCTATTCGTTACATACAAAAATACAAAAATACAAATGTTTCCTCTTTATAATATTATAAGTGTAGATGTAGATAGTGTAGATGTAATAGCTGAAATGGCGAGTGACTTGACATCCGATTAGTTTTGATCGAGCTTTCAGAAACCGGCGGATAGAGTCATAATATAATTACATAAGTAATGTTAGATCGTTTAGACGTGAACATAAAATAATTTCGAAAATTATGAAATACAACGCATCTTAGTGCAGGCAACTGTAGCTAAGCTACCTAACTAAGTACCTACCAACTATGTACTTGGGTGTTTTTAATGCAACTATGACAGCTGCTTCGCTGGTATGCGTAGCGTGGTGGGAGACGGCGCGGGCACTTGTTGCGTTGTTTGGCTGGCTTGTGGAAGCGTGCCGACGTCATGGCACGACCTTGAGGCGCGCGACATGGGGAGAACTTAGCTCACTCAGTGTTACGCGTAGTCCCTGTAAAGTATAATGCCTGTGGAGCTCGTCTTATGGTGGCATTTCACATAGATATTCGTATTGGCGTATTCGTCATATTTTTCAAATACGACGGTATCTAGTGACTGTATTTGCCTATTTTTCACAACAAGACGCGCGCATACGCAAATACACGAATATCAATGTTCTTGACGATGTGTTCTAGTTATTCTGACTTCTACACAATAAAGCCGAATAAAGAGCAAATAAAAACGCGAATACCAAGTAGCGACCTGAAGTGCCACAGCTAAGACGCTTCCATAGCAAAATCTATTGATTCAGTTCAGTTTTTTTTCATTTTGTGCTATACAAGACTTGGAAACAATAAGAATAATTTATTGTAAAACTGTGTAAACAGATCTTACAGAAGGTGTTGCATTTCGGATATACAATATTGCTATGCTTGCTTGTAAAAAAAAACGAAACGCTAAATTGATGGTCACCATGTACCTGCCCCAATGAATAACGTGGACTTTTTCAACTTATTACGTTGTTCATGGTTTAAATAACAAAATCCTAAATTATGAATATGTTTGTATAATTATGTTTAGGTTTTAATAATTATCTATGCCTCAAACTGCCGGAAATCCTCGCCTCATCAAACAGTGTAAGAAGCTATGGAAATTTTAAGCCTCAGACCACACTGGTTCTTCCACTCCACGAACCACCTCTGAATACTTTGTGGGGGAGTTAATAATTGCGTTTAGTGTGACTCTGTTTGTTGAGCCTCGATAGATAGGCGCAATTATAAAACCAAGGAACTCGAAGAGGTTATTTTTCTGTTGTTTATGAATAGGTTTTATCTATGGACTAGGTATGGAATTCTTGCCATTTGAATGACGTCTGACGAAAGAATTGTAACAAGGTGTTGCCGGAATCAGAAACAAAGCATTCATCCACAAAAGCATTTGGCAACGCTGATATTAAAATAATTATGCCGGACCGGTCGGGCGCCACGAAGTCGCGTGGGCGGGAAACAGTGAAACCAGTCTCTGGTCAGTAGCAGCTAGGTAGGTACCTACCTACGTAAGTTATATCAATAGCACAACATCAGATAAACGTTAGCAAGCCCTAAACACAACATTCAGGAATATCTCTAAATATGTTTTATAACAAAATCGCCAACAAATGCAAATTTCAGCCGTTTCTATTCTGATTTACATTTCCTCGAACATTATCAATGAATTCTTGAAAATCAGGTCGCTTTCATTTGTAATTACTAGGTGTTTGTGCCCGCAATTTAGTTCGCTTGATGACATTTTCCTAATTACCACGACATTTTTATAAACCTCAACTTTTTGATTAGAGCGAGAATAACTTTTACAGTGCTCGCTAATGTTACAAAAAGGAAGATATTGTTTTACGCTTCTCTACGACCTATACCTATTATATATTTAGTTAGGTTGTGTCATCGAGTTGATGTGCTCGATGGGTTGTATATTGATATTAACGGAACAATGTACCTAGTTGCTTCCTCTATAAGTTTAGGTATGCCAATATCAAACTAGTGCTTCGTGCGTTTTAGAATGTTGTAGCTCCCCGCCTTGTTTGCTTGTCGGAGCTTCCCTCCGAACCAGGTCATCGCCTGACTGACTGGCTCGACCGCTTCTCGGGCTAGCTGCCGAGACGAGCCACACCCTGCTCGACCACTAATTTTCTCGAGTCGTTTTAAATTCGTCCTCATTTAGGTATCACCCATTTTCTATCCTTCAATTAAATGAAAATCCTCTTCTTCCAGGGTAGGTTTATAAGGTGTACCTAATTACCTATGTATTGTTTTTTGCAAGCGTAACGGCCAATATGGACTAAAAAAATAAAACTGAGACTAAAAATAAAATTACAAAAAATGTATCTTATGATTTCCTGATATCTAGTCAATCAATTCCTATAGATAGGAGTATTTTATGTTTAATAATAATGTGAGGGTATAGGCATAGAGCAACACGGAGGGGAGTGGCCGTAGCGTTTATTACCGATACAAAACTGTCTGCCATTTTTTGCGGGGGGAAATTTGTGTTACGCACACTTTCTCTAATTCCCACACAAAAATAATCGTCTGTCACTACGAAACTCTGACACTGACAATTTGCTTACAGCCGTAGTTGTAATAACTGTCGATACGCAAATGTCTCATGTCTCTGGAAATGTCTCGGATCAGTCGCTCGACCGATCCGCTTATTGTATGAAGGCGAGCGGCCTGTGTTTGTTAACAAATCGGAAACAACACGACCGATAATATTGTGATTTTTAAGTTTAAAAGAAGTTTAAAGTAATAATGTGATTAAAAATTACTTACATATGAAAGGTAACGCCATCTTTTTGTAAATTTGACGTGGCAGATGTCTTTTTGCAGCATAAAACAGAACAATTCGACATTTTTTAAAGGACATTGATTCTGTCCCGCAACTAGATTTAGTCTAGTGAGCAGTGCGGCTGCAACTAGTTTTATTGTACGTCTAGGACCGCGTGGACTTGTACTTTGACAGAGGGGAATGCCTGCGAAGGCTACTCCCCTCCGGTCCGCCGGTGGCCCGTGTTGCTCTAAGGGTATAGGTAAGTATAGTAGTAGGTTGCGTTTCTTTTCAACCATAGCTAGTCATTATGCAATCAGTCCGATCAAGCGAGAATTCGACTTGCCCAATGTAAGGGAACACTTACGTTGCAAGAATGGAAGTTGTGAATATTAGCACGAAACGTTATATTAGAAATTAAAAATATATATTACAGTTCAACAAGTAGGTAACGTAGTATAACTTGACGCGCCTGAAGTTAGTATTTTTTTGCGAAATAGCCAAGGGCTTGTGGACCTTAAGCCATTGGCTATGGTATGGTACCATATTATGGTAGGTTCACAAAATAACCGACTTTAAACTTATACGTAGATTTGAGGTATTACCTATTTATAGTACCGATTATAATATTATAATTATATTATTATACCTATAATCGATTTGATTTGACTTCAAGGTAATATCGAAGTGAACCCTCAGATGAGATGAGAGAGAAACCCACTATGAGTCATTTTGGTAGGTAAACATATCAACCGAAGTTCTGAGTTGGTAGGTACCTACTTCATTCTTTAACGGTTTCATTTTAGAATCTTTTAGAAAAGGCACAATAATATAAATTACTTACATTCGCGCCTAAATCGTTTATCCGCATGGGTTTATATAGGTAAACTACCTACTACTATACAATAATTTTACTCTACAACTCTACTAATTGTCATTTTACTCTCAAATTCTAATCTCTCGCTCTCTATCTCACCAACTGTCACCGATCACTCACTTCCCTCCCGACTAGTAACAGAACTGCTCAAGAAATCTCTTAGAGACAGAAGCTTACGGATCTAAAACCGCTTAAAAATAAAAATAGTTTTGGAATGTACAAACAAAGATCTTACATAATGACATCTCACTCGTTAATTTCATTCGCCAGAATCGTAACACCTACCTAGGTTATACGTACAATGTACATTTCTGTATAACCAATTAACCATAGTAGAGAGAGGTAGGTAGGGTACGGAACATTGAGCAAAGTGAGCCGAGCATCAAGAGAATGGCGTCATTCTCAGCGAATTCCGGCGTTGGCATATCAACGACTAAAATACGCCTTATATTATGTATGAATGTGACAGTAGGTACCTAATATTCGTGAGTCAGACAGACAGAACCGGGTAGCACTTGACCAAATAAACAACGCAACGCCCGCGAGTCTTTCCTCAATGACGATCAATTTGTTATAGGTAGGTAATTTGCATGTTGCCTAAAGCGTAATCATAATTTTAATCTTATTTTTGCGGTGTTTGTTTGCTGATACATAGGAAGTACCATCCAATACCCTCCAATACCAAGTAAGAATCATTCATTTTACTCAATAAATACAAATGCTTCATGAACTAGACCTAATCTGCTCCAATAATTAAACTAAGTAGTTTTCGGTAACTTGTAATTTTTTTTGTTCAGAGCTCCGACTCAAAAACGGAAATGGCGTTACTTTTTTTACCTATACTTTACAACTTAGACGAAGCCTCCATGCTTTACAATGACCAAGTTAAGGTATAATGCTATCTAGCACTAAGAAGTACCTCCAGAAGGTAGGTACTTCTTATTTATGTAATAAATTCCGCCCCTCTTATCTCCGAAGTTTGCTAAGCGTTAAATAAATCTAAAATAAACATACTATATTATAGAGTATGTTTCGGTGCAGAGAGCGAGACGACTCGCACTTGACCGGTTTTTTTTCAGTTCTCTATACTGCTGCAACATTTCTTGTAATAGTCAAATTTACATCCTTGTAAGTAGGTATTTGTTAAAGTAGCACCTGTGTCGAATTGCTGGCCGTACCTACGCTTAACTTTCACCGAGTATTCTTCTGCTAATAAACGAATCGTATCCAGTGGTTACATTGATTTACCTACACCGAGCGGCCGCGGCGCAAGCGGTTTCAATTATATTGTAGGCGGAATAATTATACCTAAGTACCTCCGTAGTTACATAGCAATAGCGACTTCTAGGCCTATTTGCGCATTTATTTATAAATAATAAATAAACACTTAACAGTCACGTGCATAGGTACATTATAGTCCTGTGCAGTACTGTGCTGACCCGCGTTCTAAGATTTCCTGAGTCGTGGCAAATTGATAACTATAATTAGGTAAGCACCTACTCAAGAAATCAATAGTACATCTACATCTACACTAATATTATAAAGAGGTAAACTTTGTATTTTTGTATTTTTGTATTTTTGTATGTAACGAATAGGCTCAAAAACTACTGGTCCGATTTCAAAAATTCTTTCACCATTAGAATGCTACATTATCCCTGAGTAACATAGGCTATATTATATTATCAAAAAAATCAGGGATCCTTACTAAAACTTCAATAATGTAACCCAAGGTGGAAAACAAAAAACCTTACATCGCGTGCGCTGCGAAAACTATTGAAGATAGAACAAAATAATGTATTACGATTTTGTAGAACACGTTATCATCTACAAAAAACGTCGCGACAGCATATGTCTAACTATTATAGTTATGTCACAATAAGTGTTCTTTTATTATAAAAAATTAATTGAAATGCCTCCGCTAGAAAAGGGTCTTTATTTGTACCTTGGTATTAATCCTTATCCAAATAAATCTTTTCATAATTAAGACGGTTTCAATACCTATAGATTACTTCTTAAATTTTTCAAATCGGACATTCCATTCAAAAGATATGACGAAATTAAAAATGTTTACGGGTCCACGGGTCATGCGCGGGGTGCGATTTCACTCAATCAAGGAGAAGCGCGTGCAAATGTATGAAATAAGTAGACGCGAGGCTCGAACCCACGGTCTAAGTTTATCCTAAAATGTTCAAAAAATTTATGACCACCCATGCGAAGCTGGGACAGGCCGCTAGTATATTATATAGTAGATAGATAGCCCAAAGCAATCTGCCTGCATCCAATTTAACTGACTGGGGAAGGGCGGGCAACAGTCATCTGAAGGATGGTGTTGCCGCTACCCTGCCTCGCACTCGGAAGTAGGGATTTATTACGACAACTAGAATCGATTGACGATCGTTCTTCTGCCAGAAAATCGATATACTTCCTATAGGTATATCCTATAGCTTAGGTACTAAAAATAATACATTTTAACAGCGGTAGCGGTCAGATTTGCTGAATCAACAAGTTTTATTTGTAGGTATGTTGTATATACCTACGTATACATAATATAGGAGCGGGCTGGCTCGGGGGTTGTAAATGAAAGTATTCCGACATGTTAACTGCACTATTTACTGGTTTTTAGGTTGATTCGATAATACAACGTAATTAGATAGATAGGTACTTACTATTACTATGAGTTGCAAACGAAAACTGTGTCTCCTCCTCACTTGAAGCAGACTTTTTATACAAAAATAGCAAAGCGCCATGACAGTGTAGTCAACACCATAACTATAATCAAGTTTACAATTGTATAAATAAAAAAGTTACGTAAAAACAATTTAAACTAGTAGTTCGCCCCGAACTGAGATCTCGTGATGCGACCCAATGAACGCACAAAAACTTTGAGCAGGTGGTAGTCAGAGGCAAGTCCAAACATTATGTTTTGGACTTGATGGACTTTTTTCTGACTACCGCCTGCTAACTTGGTATGGTAACCAAGTTTCAAGTCTATTGGCCTATTTATTGAAGAGTTCCGTTGAACATACCTTGGCTCCATCATCAGACATGGTCATTGTCACCATTTTATGAAAACTGAGTAAGTACCTCCTTAATTTATTTCAAGAAAAAAAAATAAGAAAAAGCAAAGGAACTGGCCGACCAGTAGAAAAACCTTGATGTCAACGAAACTCTTAGAGATGGGAGCTCTTAGATCGCTGGTCGCTGGTAAGTTAACTTTTATTTTTTTATCTCAAAAAACGAGCGTCCTAAAAAAAAAGTAAAAATTGTTTTGGGATGTCCAAACAAAGCCCTTTCATATTACATGTAACTTGATTTTTTTATGTATTTTTTTTTATTTTTGCCCCCTTAAAAACCCCATATCTCAAAAACCCTTCATCCGATTATACTCATATACTTACCAGTAAATTTCTCAAGTACAAGCTATCGACATATCAAATTTCATGCAGATCGAATCAACGGTTCTAAAGTTATCGCCAGACAAACATACATACATACATACATAAAATGCCAAATCGCAAAAGTTGAAACTAAGATGTTCTTTCGCTTCGCTCACTCGATCAATAATTAAGGGGCTGACAACTATCAAACAACTTCTCGCTCGCACGTTTCGACATGTTGAAAGATATAAAATCACTAAACTCATTTTCGAAAAATCGCAATCAACCATTTTGTGTGCAATCACATTGCACACAGTTTAGTAAAAAATTCATTTTGATCGATACAAGTTTTCCTACTTAAAAGTTTGATTATGTACGAAAACTAGTAAAGCAAACTTTTGAGTAGGAAAACATGTAGCGAGCGAGAGTCACATTAGCTCTTGTCTTCGCCTTAATGAGAATAACCAATATCACTATCACTATTACTATATAGTATAAAACAAAGTCGCTTTCTCTGTCCCTATATCCCTATGTGTATGCTTAAATCTTTAAAACTACGCAACGGATTTTGATGCGATTTTTTTTATAGAAAGAGTGATTCAAGAGGAAGGTTTACATGCATAATACAAGCATAATCTCTTAGGGATAACCCACAATAACCGTGCGAAGCCGGGGCGGGTCGCTAGTTTTATAATAAATCAAAACTATAATTTCTAAGTGTAAATAGTTACAACCAATCAAATATTGATACTCAGTATTCTACTTCCTGCTAATACAATTTAGTTACCTACTTATAAGTTTACAACCAAATATTCTAAAAATATCATCACAAAAAATATTAGTATTCAAATTAACAAAAACTTTTAACAATATGTAATCTTAACTAATTAAATAATATAATTTTACTAATATCATATTGTCAAGTAACTTTTTGACACTCAACTTTTGTGTGCGCTATCATCATACATGTATATTATGTAGTTATAATTATTAGGGTATGTTTGTTCGAGTATAAAAATATACATCGCCAAATCACCGAAGTTGTCACCGAGATCCAGATTCAATAATATGCGACCATAGGAATTAGTGGTATAATTATGTATTGAAAACTGGCAGCAGTGTACAAATATTTGTTACTCTTTTGACTTTTGGATATGAGCCAATGTTTAGGAAGAATCTGTACCTATCCAAAGTACATTCTCTATTTTACCTTCGGGATCTGCGAAGCCGTCATACGACGCGACGTAATCTTTTATAGATTTTTATTATAATTATGATTTTCCCTTCCCTTCCTTGATATTCCCTTGTTATATTTTGATTATATGATTTTCCCTTTACTTTATTGAGATTTCCTTTTTTTATTTTGATTAATATATGATTTGGCTCAGCTCGACCATAAAACTGTTTTAAAATGAGAGCCAGAGAGTTTTAACGACGGGGTCATTAATTATGATCGAAATCGCTCGATACTCTGAACTTGTGCAAATTACATGTTTTCTCATAATATTATAACGTCATCTCTCCCAAAGAATTATGCCCAACTCCTAGTAATGCATGTATAGTAAATGGCGTCATAGCGTGTAGGTATTGACTGCAAACAGTCGCCTTGTTAGGGCTCGTGACTCCTGCGAGCTTTGAAATACTTGTACCTAATGAAAGTTGCCAAATACAAGGTTTGGAATGCCTATAATTAGCTTCAGGCACTTCAGGAATCGTTATTTGGAATAATCGCTGCATTGCAGACCGCAGAAAAAACAAAATAGCAACTTCTTACTTATTTACCGAAGCAGAACATCTGATTCGATGTTCAAATAAATAGCAAGATGTTCTTGTTTTATAATAACCGCCATGTCCAGTGGGTGTGCGATTCCCAGAATACCCCGAAGCACGCGCGCTGCACCGCCCGACAACGCGACGCGGGTGAAACACTCGCCCCACCTAACGAGCCTTTTCACATTTACCATTTAAATATTTCCGAGAACCTTTCTCGATTCCCTCTGCTAATACGATAGTTATTTTTAAATGTCTATAGGGGCGTTGTTTTGTTTTCCCAACTTCTAGGTAACATAATTTAAAAACTCAACAACTCGCGTTTTTCCTGAACACTGCGCTAAGGAGTACTGAGAAATTTTACTTGGCTTGATTGTAAGTAGGCGAGTATTGGAAATGAGTGCGAAAAAATGTAAAGGTGATATAGTGGGTATACATATACACCGTGCTAACAAGATAGAATATGGGCATAGAGCTCAATTAAAAAATATTAATCAACACAGAATATGGGCATAGAGCTCAATTAAAAAATATTAATCAACACTCATCTTGAACGCGATTTCCTAACTTGCAACTTAGTGAACTGAGGAAATCAGTTTTTTAGATTAGAACCTTTGAAACGGTTAAAGAAGAAAACAGTTAAAGTTGTAGAGAAATAACCAAATACCTACTTATTTTACGTTTGAGCGCGCGTCATTGTGTTCCCGATGACCTCTGCGACACTTACATAATTAATTTACACACCCGAGTAGTACCTACTAGGTATTACATTTGGTACACTACGGCCACGTTTTTGATTCATTATCACATTTATTGAGACTTTGAAATAGGTGAACCAGTTTTGGAAATCGATGAAATAAAATGAGTTAGCCTGTTTTGACAACACAGATCGTATTTTAATATACCTAAAGCTCGTGGCATTATTTTTGGGGCAGTTTCATACAAAAATACAAATACAAAAATACAAATCTTTCCTCTTTATAATATTAGTGTAGATTAAAAGCAGTTCACTTGTAAAACTTACCAAAAATGTTTATAAATTAACCCCAATATATTGATATTGGGGTTGACAGCAAATGTAGCTGACAACAGCTACGTTTCTCAATTATTTATTTTTAGTTCGAGTTGCTGTTACATTCATAATCATAATGCTTATATTTATCTCCTATCATGCCACATCACATCCATATGACTTATTTTAACATGCAGTAAATTTGGAGAAAAAGTATTTTGTTTTTTATATTTATACAAACGTACCTAGTTCAAATAAAGATTCAAACATTTCAAAAGATAATTTGACCGCATTATGTTATCAAAGTTATGGCACATAAGTGCTATGGTAGGAATAATTTTATCATGTTAGTGCAACGAAGAGGCGCCCCTGCACCTGCCAATACTGGACACAGCAATTTTCTTACATTTATTAGGTTTACCTACAAAAATACCTAGCCGTTGCATTGCAAAATACTGCTTTTATTACAACCTATAATTTTATCATTACAGATACATTATAGGTTTATTATTACAGACACATTATAAATAAAGGTTGGCAAGTAAGCTTTAAAAAAAAACAAAAGCAAAGGAAACTTCAGGCAAAGTGCTTACGGGATTACCAGAACTGCAGGAAAATAAACGCTGTGACAATAGTCATTTGTGTTGGCCGAATGTGACTGCAAGGACTAAATACATTAAATGGCAAAAAATATGCGACTCATGAATGAAGCATGGTGGTAATGGAGTGGAGCATTGGATAGACTGGGAACCAGTGAGACCGGTCGCGCAATGCTTTTTGTCCCTCAACTTAACCGCCGCCGCCGCGCCGCCCCGCCATATTATGCTTCTCCAAAAGCTCAAATTTTGGCGACACGCTCAGTAACTTAATAATACATATAAATATTTATTACGAGATGACCCGGTGTACTTCGTATCACTTATCCTCGCCATTTTTCCATATTTTCTCAACTTCTCCGTTTAAACCTTCCCTGAGGGCTTATTACGAGTTTAGTGCCGATCGCCGATCGTTACGATACACCGAATTTTCTATGAAAATAAATCAACGGCATCTAGCGTATTCTTTGAGAACCTGTTTTTTTTTCATAGAAAATTCGGTGTATCGTAACGATCGACGATCGGCACTCGACCGGCACTAAACTCGTAATAAGCCTAGACTACTAGACTAGGTAATACGACAAACATTTCAAAACCAAAATCAGCTGAATCGGCCCAGCCGTTCTCGAATTTTAGCGAGACAAACGAACAGCAATTGGTTTTTATACATATACTATATATATATATATACATATATATATATATGTATATATATATGTATATATATATATATATCATATATATATATATATACATATATATATATATACTAGCGGCCTGTCCCAGCTTCGCATGGGTGGTCATAAATTTTTTGAACGTTTTAGAATAAACTTAGACCGTGGGTTCGAGCCTCGCGTCTGCTTATTTCATACATTTGCACGCCCTTCTCCCTGAGTGAGTGAAATCGCACCCCATTCGTGACCCGTGGACCCGTTAAAATTTTTAATTTTTTCATATCTTTTGAATGGAATGTCCGATTTAAAAAATTTAAGAAGTAATATATATAGGTATTGAAACTGTCTTGAATATGATATTATTTGGATAAGGATTAATACCAAGGTACAAATTAAAGACCCTATTCTAGCGGCGGCATTTCAATTAAATTTTTAGAATAAACGAACACTTATTGTGACATAACTATAATAGTTAGACATTTTTGTAGATGATGACGTGTTCTGCAAAGTCGTAGTACATTATTTTGTTCTATCATCAATAGTTTTCGCAGCGCACGCGATGTAAGGATTATTTTTTCTACCTTGGGTTACATTATTGGAGTTTTAGTAAGGATCCCTGACTTTTTTGAAAATATTATATAGCCTATGTTACTCAGGGATAATGTAGCATTCTAATGGTGAAAGAATTTTTGAAATCGGACCAGTAGTTTTTGAGCCTCTTCGTTACATACAAAACAACAAAAATACAAATCTTTCCTCTTTATAATATTAGTGTAGATGTAGATTAGTGTAGATATATATATTTATATATACAGGGTGTCCCAGAAATCAACGTCGAGCCGAAAACGGGCGATGGGCCAAGTCATGATAGTTATCAGAAAAATATAAAAAAAAAATATTTGTCATGTACCTTTCGAATTATGAGTATTACAAAAAATAACAGAAAAACTGACACCCTGTGATGATCTTTTAAGTCCTGTGACTACAAATATTAACTTTTCGTGAAACTTTTTTCTGTAATGTAACCATGGATAACCTTTCTGTAAAATACAAATCAAAATTAAATCATAACTGCCTCAGTTTTAAATAAAATGTTAGATGTTTGGCCAACATTTAATTTAAAATAATTACATCACCCAATTCTAACAGACTGTACCGTAAAAAAAATGTACTACATTATCTTGGCAAGTAGCTTTAAAAGATGGCGCATTTAGTCAGGATTCCAAAATGGTATGATACTTGCTAGAGTACTCCTTAATTTTGGAATAATAATATTTTTTTTGAACTAAACCGGATTTCATGACAATTTTATTTGATTAGATGAAATGTTTGTAACCTTTAAATTGTGGACTTTAAAATGCCTATGCTGCGTTTTTAAGTCGCTCACAATTCACAGGTACAAGTACATACCATTTCGACAGTGTAAGTGAAACAGATAGAGCCGCCATCTTGTCGAAAGAGTAATATGGGTTATCAAGTAATTTGTTAGTTTTAGGTGGAAGTTTGAAATAAAATTCAGTCATTGGATTTCTTCAGTCATGATTTTAATTTAATTACATCAAGGATTTACAGCAAATGTTCAAACTGTTTGCCTTCAGCTGTAATGCAAGCTCTACATCTCCTTAAAAATGTCCTTAAAATTACACGTTCATTTTTAAGGAGATGTAAGTTAGGTTAGGTCATGACTGAAGAAATCCAATGACTGAATATTATTTCAAACTTTCACCTAAAACTAACAAATTACTTGATAACCCATATTACTCTTTCGACAAGATGGCAACTATCTGTTTCAATTACATTGTCGAAATGGTATGTACTTGTACCTGTGAATTGTGGGCGACTTAAAAACGCAGCATAGGCATTTTTAAGTCCATGATTTAAAGGTTACAAACATTTTATCTAGAGGTAATTAAATAAAATTGTCATGAAATCCGGTTTAGTTCAAAAAAAATATTTTTCTTCCAAAATTAAGGAGTACTCTAGCAAGTACCATTTTGGAATCCTGACTAAATGCGCCATCTTTTAAAGTTACTTGCCAAAATAGTGTAGTACATTTTTTTTACGGTACAGTCGGTTAAAGTTGGGTGATGTAATTATTTTAAATTAAATGTTGGCCAAACATCCAACATTTTATTTAAAACTCAGGCAGTTATGATTTAATTTTGAATTGTTTTTACAGAAGGGTTATTCATGGTTACATTACCGAAAAAAGTTTTACGAAAAGTTAATATTTGTAGTCACAGGACTTAAAAGATCATCATAGGGTGTCAGTTTTTCTGTTATTTTTTGTGATACTCATAATTCAAAAGGTACTTACATGACAATTTTTTTTTTTTATAGTTTTCTGATAACTATCATGACTTGGCCCATCGCCCGTTTTCGGATTGACGTTGATTTCTGGGACACCCTGTATATGTATAGAGATAGAGATGACCAGATGTACTTCGTATCACCTATCCTCGCCATTTTTCCATATTTTCTCACCGGTTAAACCTTCCCTGGACTACGGCAAACCAAAATCAGCTGAATCAGCCCAGCCGTTCTCGAGATTTAGCGAGCCAAACGAACAGCAATAGATTTTTATATATATAAAGAAGAGAACTTAATTATATAGAATTAATAATTGCTTGAACTTTGGTCCGTATTTTGGCTAAATGTATTTAAGCAACAGGCAAAGGAACCAGCGGACTTCTTATAATGTATCTAATCAGAACTGATTTGTTATTAAACG
The DNA here is from genome assembly GCA_932294275.1 of Chloroclysta siterata. Lineage (NCBI taxonomy): Eukaryota > Metazoa > Arthropoda > Insecta > Lepidoptera > Geometridae > Chloroclysta > Chloroclysta siterata. The sequence goes on from OW028598.1 coordinate 12,072,536, forward strand.
CCCTAAGATGCGACAAAAAACCGATGTCGTTTACTCATCGCTCAAAATATTTTATCGCAAATAGAGTAGTCAAACCTCTGCATACACACCGAATCATGCGTAGGTACGTTTCTTTTTGTTGATGTTGTAGAGTAGAAATTAGGCACTAATTGAGTGGTTTGTTGCGAAATGAGCATCGTCGCATCTCGAGGATATACCTAGGTAGTAAGTAATATAGGTATACCGAACATAGAGTGGTTGGGTTGGTGTTGGTTGTTCGATGCGCAAGTAAGATCGGCATCGGCATGCGGCGGCGGCGGCGGGGGCGGGCGGACGTGCCAAGGCAGGCAGGCAAGCAACATATTTACTCATACGCCCGAGGCGTAAATCACCGTGCATCTATTTCGAGTTGGCCGCTGCGGTGTGGGCCCACGCGGGGCGAGGTGGGGTGCGGGCAGACATCGATGCCGGTCTGGCGCCAGCGCCAGAAGGATTCCCCAGCGCCCCGCGCTCCCCGCTCTAGCGCTCGAGGTCACCGTGAGCCCGTGTTGCTGCTGCCTCTCGCGAAATACTCCTAACCGCCAATTTATTCACAATTCCAACTTTTATATTTAGCCCGACCGAGAAAAGAAGTTTGTACGCGCTGCGTGTGTGTGCTATGCTGTCTTCCGTACTTACAATCAACTAGTTATGTAGGTAAATGCGGTATGTGCAACTGAAAGTTCGTTCATTTAACTAGGCACCTATAGGTAGGTAAACTAAAATTCATAATTCATTACATTAACTAAGCGTTTATAGGTAGGAGGTACCTTCTTCTTTTTGTCGTGTCACTAGTTTCTTTCGAAACAGGTGCAAATGTATGAAGAGTGCGCCTCAAGAGGCTCTTTTCGAGCACTATTTTAAAGTGATACCTAGATAGGTAACAGAAAATAATAAACATTAAATTACCCACTTAGTAATAACCTACCTTACATGATTGTGTTCTCTTAAAATTAAACATTTTAGTCTAAATAAATACTATAATTGGTTGACTAAATAAAAAACCTACCTACTAAGTAGGTACTACCTAGGTAAATATTTGCATCTTAGTAGGTACTTACCTATCTGGGCACCTTTAGTTTTATAGGTATCTCCTCTTAAATGCTTCCCTACGGTAAGTACCTACCTATTACCTATAAGATTTAATAACGGAGAAGGTACTTAGGCACCTAGATAGAAAGGAGGTACTATGAGGCTTGAGAAGATAAGAACGTAAGTACCTACCTAGAAATCATGTCACACAACAGTGGGTAAAACGTATTTTTGCAAGTTGATAGCTTATCGATATAGGTAAGTAAGTACCTATAGGTACCTACCTAAATTTGATTCGGAATTTTATCTAAGGTGGGTAGGTGTCTACATAGTACCTACCTACCTACATAATTATGTGCCTATGCCTATATTATTCGCTAAGTACTAAGTACAATATATTTTTTACATAAGAGCAAAGCAGGTAGGTACTATTTTACGATGAGTAAAAGTAGGTAGTTTAAAAAAAAGTATGTTTTCAAGTTATACTCACTTGTCATTTCGTCGAAAAAAAGACAAGAACCAGTCGCGAAGTAGCCAGTGATCTGGTCTGCCCTGCCCCCGCCCGCACAGCGCAGGGATGCCCTGCGGTCATCGGTTACTCATACATCTTGGAAACTCGGCATCAATTCCGTCACACCTATAGGTAACTAGTCTCATTTTACAAAAATAGCACTAGGTACCTACTTAGTCAACAACACTGCACTTAATGACAACAGCACATGCTTATGTAAGTATGTGGTTCTTCAGAATGTAAATGTAATATAAAATAATTCGTTTATTATGTTCTAAATAAAAAAGTTACACACGCATACGTGCGCTCCGTGCTAATCGCGGACGGAGAATGAATATTACAACCGAATCCGAATTGAAAGTATTACTTACAAAACATCGACCTAGCTGGAGTATGTTTATATTCAAAGAAGACCAAATTCTGTCTTTTTGTGGCTCTTATTTTTAGTTCTTTAAAGCTTAAATTAGTTTTTTTTTACCGAAAATATAAATTTGTTGGTGTATCAGATAGATGACTAGTTCTCTAATCTATACTAGTCATTTAAATTTCTATAGGTATGCTGGGAACTGCATTGGTGACCAGGAAATCGTAATCGTAGCATTTTCAGGCAATGCGAGTCGGTAATGCTTTTGCAACAAATCTTCTAAATACTACGCAACGCATTTATTCCACGTCGTCTCGTAAGCAAGTTGGCTAGCGCGCGCCATCTAGTCTACTGAAAGCATGCTGTTTTAAAACAAAAACAAGATGGCGCTGATGCAAAGTGTGAAGAACACGTCAAACTTTTGTCATCAAATTACTAGGTATTCTGGTTATCAATAACCAGAATATATTAATGCTTGATAGAAAGGTTTTTATCTCAGAGTTCTTGTCAAAATGTTATCAGGGAGTTCATAACTTTTGGTGATCAGCGTGACATTTTGAAAGTCTGTTTGCACTTGTAGCATTATTTTGTGATGTAATTTCGCGCTATCATCATTATTATAAGCTTTACTAACAATTATGTTAATCTACTACTTACTAACACAATGGATTGTACACTTATCCGAAATAAAAAACTTTTGATTTGATTAACGGGGCTGGACTAGGCCAAATGTTTTGCATGCTGCATTCTATACAAAATATGGATTTAGATCAATTAATAAAAAAATGTTTGAACACATTAAACCATTTAATTTTCATTATAACACAGTGCAAACCTCTATTAAAATTGTGTTGAAATTAAAAGGCGGGCTAATTACGCGTTTATCAATCGAGCGCCATATCGTTATCGTCGCCCTTATCATCTTTCTTCTCGTCTTTCGGCTTGACATCTTTTTTATCGTCTTCGGAGACGGTAGAAGAGACCTCTGAAGAGCTGTTGGTTCTTTTCTCCAGAGCTTTGAAGAATGCCTGCATATTGGCGGAGTTAGCTGCTTCAGAAACTTCAGCCGGCAGCCCAAACTGCGCCATCAGGGAACCCATCTGTCCAGAGGTTAACGCAGATGAGAATTGTTTCGCCGCCTAGGAAGCATATCATATTTTTAAAGACTTTTAATGACACTGAGGTCACAGCACATGACCGTCATCTTTGCAGATTCTCACAAACCTTATTAATTAAACATGTATTTGCATTTATTGCAGACTTCATTAGCATAAAGCTATTATGTCCATACAAACTTCACCCTCCACAGCACCATGTCGGGGTGAATTTCAGGAAATCCTTATATAGTACATCTTACGTCTAATGACCAGTAGCTTCTATACGTCAGGAGTCCTGACGTATAGACGCACAGCCTGCACACACACTCGGGAAAAGGATTCGTAGTTTTCCCTTAACGATCGAATCGGAGGGTAATGTGGGTCGCCCCGAACTGAGATCTAGCATTGTCCGCTATGTAGCTCCAGTCTTACTTGAACAAATTAGCGAAACTTTAATAAGTGGTCACATCTTAGCATTAAAATAAAGTTTTTCAATACATTATACAATCATAGCCTTCACAGCTCAGTTGGTAGTAGCTCTGCCTTCTGTGCCGTAGGCCGGGGGTTCGATCCCCACCGAGAACAAATATTTGTGTTATGAACATAGATGTTTGTTCTCTGTCTGGGTGTTATATAATATTATAAGTATAAATTTACAAAAAAAAAGTATTTAGGTAGTATATCAGCTATCTGGTTCCCATATCACAAGCTTTGGCTTAGTTTGGGGCGAGATAGTGCTGTGTGGAATGTCCACCAATATTTATTTATTATTTATAGACTTGACTTGCTAATTAGCTTGGCGTACTTAGCGTACATTTGTATATTACAGTCTGTCATTCAGTTTATCACAGTTTTATCTTTCCGCTAGCATTATCTTAACCCTTTGTTCGATTACTCATCTAATTACCAGCAAAAATGTAGATAGCATCAATATTTTAAATCAAACAAACATACGACGCCAAATCGTTCAAGTTGCCACTTAGATCTTCGCTTATTCTATTAATCAACACCATCATCAGCCTGAAGTAGTCCACAGTTGGACATAGGCCTCACCTATACATTTCCAGGAAGAACGATCCTGGGCCTTCTCCATCCACCGACTTCCCGCGATCTTTACAATGTCGACAACATTGTAAGGATCGCTTTCGGGTAGGTGGGCGTCCTATAGTTCGTCTTCCGGTTTCCGTTCGATCAATAAAGAAGTGAAATTTGTTTGTTTGTCAGTACCTATGTATTTGCGTCATTAATCGATAAAGCCTAAGGCTAAAATAAATGAAGCGGGCTCTTCTAGCAAAAGTGTTGTCACAAAAGCAAAATACTTTTCTACTTAAACTTAATGCTATTTCGATCAAACACATTGTGAAGTTATTAAAGTAAACATTCCTCAACGTGAACGCAGTTCAGGTGAGCGCTTTCCCGCGCCGCTTATCTCATCCTAAGTCCATGCAGTCCCAAGAGATAATTTATCACTGTCGGTGGCGGTGGCCGCTGGCACTTATCAGAAAACGTCTGACACGATGGCAGACAACCTTAGATACAACGTGTAACATAATACCCCTATAATCCCGAAAGCAGGGTATTCTACAGGACGTGGCGAACAACTTTGGTTTTAAGACTTCTGAAATTTCGTAGTTTGTCATTCATGAAAAGCCTATTAAACGTTTCTTCAATGTTTCATCAATGAAACTAAACACACAAAGAGGCAGCCCTATTCACAGCTGCTTGTACGTTCCGTATTTACGTGACCTTGGTACTTCCGTAAACAGTAACAGGGGTGTTGCAAGTTTCAGAGGCAATATTCATTTTACTTTTGTGTGGGAATTTCAACCTTAGCACACTTATTTGTATACTTAAAAGTATTCCAGTGCTTGGTCTGATCACTTAGTCTTTGGCCTTATAGGGGTATTATGGTTGTAATGGTTACTGCATTTTAGTTACACGCGACGCGCGTGTTCTAATAATGTTCGGTCGATCGAAAGCGCTGCCTGAATAGAATGCGCTAAGGTTAAGGGTTCACCTGAGCAAACTGCGGTGAGAGCAGGGTGGTCCTTACATCATCTGGGGGCGCATTGGCGGGCGCGTTGGCAGGCGTGGGGGGAAGGTGCGGCGTGAGGCGCTGCGAGTTCGCGGGCGTAGTGGCAGCTTCCACTACATCCGCGGAAGACAGCATGGCTCCCAGGTCGATGTTGCCTGTTCCCGCGGCGCCTTCTCCCTCGGTCGGTGCGGTGCCTAGTCCAGAGAAGTAGCGTTGCAAGTCAGACAGGAAAATTTGACCACCTGCAAATATGGATGATAAAAGCTTTAGGCTCTTATTCATATTCTCGGCTCTTTTATAGCAGCTCTATATTTGTCACTGTCACTTTCATGTTAACGAAAAGCGATAGCAACAGACTTATTGGTTATAATTTAACCTGATAGAGTTCTCAGCGAACAATATGAATAAGACCATTATACTTTATCCTCTCAATAGTGCAGTTAAAAGTTTTAAGCAGCCTAGCTGTAGCCCAGTTACAGAACATTGGTGGTGGATATTCCTCACAGCGCTGTCTAGCCCCAAACTGTGGCCCACATGGTTTTTAGCAGTGTGAATCACTCTCGCTAGCATTCGTTCTTTTATTCTGAACTTTGTACAAGTGGACCCACAATCATAAAGAAACTGATGTTTAGGAAAATTGGGAGGGCAAGAAATGAAGTAGTTTTTGCAAAGTTCATAAATTTCGTTAAGTAGCCTATGTCCATCTCCAGAATTTAAGATTTAGTGGTTAGCTATAACAGAGACCTACATACGCATTTTTAAATTAATATGGCTTGTTGCCTGTTCTTAAAGGCTTGGTCGTGTAGAACTGTACTCACTGCGCGGCTGAGTAGCATTCGCGGTATTCGGCGGCGTGGCAGTAATAGCCGGCGGCGGGTCGCGGACGCGTGCGGGCGCGGCGGGGGTCGGCGCGGGGGCCGGGGCAGGGGCGCGAGGGGTGGCCGGCTCAGCAGAGGGCGCGGCGGAGGCCACAACGCGAGGAGCACTGCTGCCGCGAGAGCCGGCCGAACTGCCACCAGTGCGAGTACCACCGCTCGAGCTGCTGTTCCTAAATAGCGTATATTAAACCCATTATTATGACTACTACTACTACGATATTATTATGACTATGAAGTTGCTCAAACAAACATACATCGCCCAAATTGCCAAAGATTTACTCGTTCTATCAATCATTATCAGCCTGAGAAGCCCACTGCTGGATGTAGGCCTCCCTTTTATATTTCTAGGTATAATGTTTCTGGAGCCTTCTCCATCAACTGACTTCCCGCAATCTTCACAATTAAAATGTCATTGGTAAACCATATCCCTGCTATTTTATAGCTTGTACTCATACAAGTCATGGTTTGTGAAATCTCTTTTAATACCAACCCAGCTTAAAGCTAGATTTAGAGTCAGTCATCAAAAATTTGACACAAGGCATTGTTGATTTCTAAAAAACTAAATCCACTAACCCCATAGTTCCAAGGAGCGAAGATAATCCTCCAATCTGACCAACTCCACCGAACAGTTGCATAAGTTGCTGCTGAGACATGTTGTTAAGCAGATTCTGCAGTTCTCCTTCTTGAGTGCTGCTTGTTCCAACACTGCGGTTGCCAGATGTAGGAGGGTTGTTCAAAGCTTCATTAATGCGGCGACAAAGATCATCATCTTTCTCAGTCTTAGGCTCCTGTGAAAAAAATATCAAGTAAAAAAAGCACATGGCAATATGTGTTTATAAAAAAAAACTATTGTTAGCTATTTACCTGCATCCAGAAGAAGAATTTCTTTGAGAATGATTTGAACTTTAGGACATAGACTCTGCCTGTGGTGCATTCATTCACTCTCACAAATTCACAATCATCTGGGAAAATCAGCAAGTCATCTTCAACCTCTCCAGTGGTACGATCTTTCCAGCAGAAATGCATAAGAGAATCTTCTCCTTGGTAAACATACAACAGACCCTTCCTTTTATCGGGATGCACCATTCGACCTTTCAGAGTCATTCTGCCAGCTCGAAATTCAACAAGGTGTTTATTTCCTCCTGAACTGCCTCCAAGGGCTGACGAGTTCCCGAATAATGCTGTGGCCGACATTTTACCTGTACGTAAAGAAATTATTTTATCATCGCTTAACCAATAAAGATTAAGGAAATGCATAGAGAACAAAGCGTGAGTGACATTCTACTTCTGCGGCTACAGGAAAGATTTTATTTCTATTTCTAACCACTAGATACAGGCAGAAAACGAAAAAAACTAGATTAAGAAACGTGCGAATAAAACTGAAAAGTTGAAATTGACCAACAAGAAAACAAAACTAAAGATGCTGAAATGGAACCACTTGATTATTTGCTGCTTTTTTTTCATATTATGTGATTGAACACCAAGTACTAACCAATCACCCAATATCCAATGAGATATTAGAATTTTAGAAAAACACTTGCGCTTTTACTTTAGAACGCTGATATAGGTTGCTTGATTGATTGATCGCCCGCTCGCTATGATAAAACGTAGTGAATAAATTATCATTCATTGGCTTGGCTGTAGCCATGGGTAACTCACTCAAAATACATGATCTGCAGCGCATCAGCTCATTTACAGTCTCGAGCCGGAGCCGAACCGCGGTTCAAACGGCTCAGAATTTAGGACGAATTTATTTTCATGGTACCTTCAAAGACTTTAAGCAAGCACCGATAAGACTTGGCAAAAGGACTAGACGCCAAAACAAAAAAATACTACTATAAAACTAATTTTGTAGAAAAATAAACGAGTCCTAAACGGAAAATAAACAGGAAAAAATCCTTGAATTAGTATGTTATTAATATAACTAATAAATATTGCTAACAATGAACGACGGAATGAAAAAAAATTAAAGTAAAAGTTCTACTATTCAAAATGAACCTTACTTGATTAAACGATGAAACGGAAAATATTTATGCAAATTATGACGAGCCTAGAACGCAAAATATCCTTAAATATGTATGCTAACACGCGAGGGCATCCACGGGCTGTTGCTAAAACAACTTAAGTTAGTAATTCAAATTCGTAACCCATACCATTTAAAAACATGCTTTTCTAAAAAGAACCATGATCCTTCAATTCATCCTAACTCCACTCACTCACCCGCGTAGATATTACTTCAAACGATTCAACTGTTCGAGTACGTATTGAACCTCTCAATGAATCAAAACAAATATTTTACTCGAACGGTTCAGGGTTCTGTTTATCATAAAACCAATCTTTGAACCGTTTGAGTTGTGTATCACATTTAGGAGTAGACCTTTGAACCGCTCCACAGATCAAGAGTGGCAAAAATGCAGCATTGGAAATTAGATCTAGACGAAACAATTCAAATTCATTTAGCAAAATTTTTGATCTGTATATCTTTTTTCTAATAAAGACCCTATCTACCTAGCAATAAAATTTATATTAGGCTGGCATGAGAGCTGTTGAGCCGCTCCAAAAGATATAGAGCCGGTACTGACGTACTCACTACGGTATGAGCCGCTCCAGACGCGTACGTCTGACTCCTTCTACCCACGGCTACTTGGCTGTTTTGTTTGTTCGTTCGTATTCTTTCACTAAAAAGTGAATGTCATGACACAGACAGACAGACAGATAAATTATATAAAATCATAGACAAGAATTGTCTATGTCAGTCATGTCATGTGTAGGGAATAATAGGGATGCCCGATCGAACCGATCATAAACAATACGATACGATCTTTGATTATTTTATTGATTCCGTCGAATGCGATCGATCACCCAGATCAAAAGTAATTCCTAGAAGATAGGTAAATAAATATCGAACGAAATGAAAATGAGAAATGTTGGTGGTCATGATAGGTTGGTAATTTAATACAGAGCTTTCAATACGTTTTGTGGTTCTTTTTGCAATAAATTATAAACTGACCCAAAACAAGTTCGTTTTACAACAAACTTATTATAAAGATTTTTAATATAGTCCCAAAAGTTATTATCCAAGTGGGATTTGAACCTACGACGAGTTGGTTAGCGCGGCCCCGTATCAAGGGGAAGGTCGTGGGTTCAAATCCCACTCGGATAATAACTTTCGGGACTATATTAAAAATCTTTGTGATTTCCTTATGTGTAGGCACAGTGAAGGTAAACACTATAAAACTAATAAAAAATTAAACTTATTATAACCTCTCAGTTACTTAATTAAGTAAGTAAAAGTAGAGCACGTCTTGATAAAGCTACCTTTGCATTACAAGTGATTTGTATTTATTTATGCATATTGAGTTTTACAAACTTTCAAATAGATTGATTTCTAAAGTTCTAAAACATGTATTTGAGGTGCACATAAAAAAAAAATCACCACGCTGTTTCGAAAAAACTAGTGACACGACAAAAAGAAAAGAAAGTAAATATTATATAAATAAAATATACAGGGTTACAGGAAAAGTCGTGCTAGATCCGTTAAGGGCGTGGAGTACCCATCATTCCTGACATATTTCACTATGAAACACCCTACCCTAAACTAAACCCTTTTCGAGATATTCGACTTTTAATTTTTTTATTGAAAATTGCCGATTTTTAGGCAATTAAATTTATTTTTGGTTGTTTTGTGTATCTTATTATTATTATTATTGCATTTTTACATGTGTAATTAGATGCTTTAGGACGTCAATCATTAAAATAGTGCATAAGTTAATTGAATAGACCGTAGTAGACAAGTGAAAGTTAAGAAATAAAAAAAAAATTAGAAAGTTTATTTTTCTCTAAGGGATATCTAAAAAAAATATTATGGCAATTCTTCGGCAGATGTTTTTAAAAATATCTACGTTTCATCAGCTATCTAACGAGGTATAATAATCTAGGGTTTTATTCAATTGCATTGAAAAAAAATTAGTTTTATAGGCGACAGTGGAGAAGAAAATTTATACTTAGCCCTAAAAAGTAAAAGTAAAACAATAGGTAAGCATGAAATGTCATTTATTAAAGGTTTTCACACAACTTTTTCTTATTCTACAGTTCATGTTCAACATGGCCGCCTCTATTTCTGATACATTGTCGCATCCTTCTACGGAGACCAGTCTTCACTACTCCAGTGGTCAACGTGGTCCTCATTTTATTTGCTGCATCCACAATCCTTTCTCTTAGGTCTTCCACAGACGAAACTGGATTCGGCTCGCTGTACACAAGACTTTTCATGCACCCCCACACATGAAAATCCATGGGGGTTAGGTCCGGACTTCTTGCTGGCCATGGCAACGGCCCACCTCGTCCTATCCATTTGTTTGGATAATTTGTGTCCAGCCAGTCTCTGACACTTCTCCTGAAATGGGCAGGGCAGCCATCGTGTTGGAACCACATGTCCCTGATCAGGTTGAGTGGCAGATCATCCAGCAAATCACTCAAGTCTGCTCTCAGGAAATTTTCGTAGCTTTCCCCATTTAAATTATCCGGTAGAAAGTAAGGTCCAATCAAATGATTGGAGATAATGCCCATCCACACATTCACGCTGAATCTTCGTTGGGACCCCTTCACTCTTTTCTTATTGGGATTCCTTAGTGCTTTTGGGGCCCAGTAATGGGCGTTGTGATAGTTAGTTATGCCATCTTTATCAAATTTGGACTCATCCGTCCACAAGATATTTCTTAGAAAATCTGGGTCTTCTACGTCAGCATTTAGCATAAATCTGCAAAAGTCCAATCTTCTCGCGGGGTCTCCTTCTTCAATAACGTGTACCGGCGTGTAATGGTATGGGTATAGGCCAGCAGTATGCACTGTAAACCACACTCTCCATTGCGAAAGTCCCAGATCACGGGCAACAATATTAGTGGAAGTAGTCGGATCCGCTCGAAAGCGTTGCACTATCTCATTGTCCTGTTCTTCGTCGTCAATTCGTGGTCTACCCATGTCTGTATTACGTCTCAAAACAGAGCCAGATTCTCGAAGTCTTCGATAAACTCTGTCAAAAACGGCCACATCCGGCACTCGACGACCGGGGTAGCGAGTTACGTATTCGTTGCGAGCTTGCGCAGATACACAATCGCAGTATCCGTAACAAATAAGCATATCAGCATATTCCTCAGGTGTGTAGGACGTCATCTTCAACACTTCCGTATCACAGGTACAAATCAGAGTCCGGTTAACAAGTATAGTAGTCACAAATCAGAAGAAATAGTCCAGAATCACAGCCAAGTCGAGAAAAAGAGCAAAACGATATCACATCTACTATGTACGAAGCACAAAAGCAGACTGACAACCAAAACAATACCCCCTGTTGTATTCCCAGCCCTAACCGGTCTCTACACATTTTTTCTTTCATTCATACCTACATAAATCGTCACTTGTCTCGCTCTCACGGTGTGTCTGAACTTGAAGGACAATAGGCGCGGGACCGTTAGAACTGCTACCTGGAGCGTCCCAACTACTTTTTTTCCACGAAATGTAATACAAACCCTAGATTGTTATACCTCGTTAGATAGCTGATGAAACGTAGATATTTTTAAAAACATCTGCCGAAGAATTGCCATAATATTTTTTTTAGATATCCCTTAGAGAAAAATAAACTTTCTAATTTTTTTTTTATTTCTTAACTTTCACTTGTCTACTACGGTCTATTCAATTAACTTATGCACTATTTTAATGATTGACGTCCTAAAGCATCTAATTACACATGTAAAAATGCAATAATAATAATAATAAGATACACAAAACAACCAAAAATAAATTTAATTGCCTAAAAATCGGCAATTTTCAATAAAAAAATTAAAAGTCGAATATCTCGAAAAGGGTTTAGTTTAGGGTAGGGTGTTTCATAGTGAAATATGTCAGGAATGATGGGTACTCCACGCCCTTAACGGATCTAGCACGACTTTTCCTGTAACCCTGTATTTATATTGATATTGATAATATATTGAAAAAAAACATTTATTGATTGCTATTGGCAAAGTTCTATCTGCATTACTTATTCGTATTATATAAAAATCGAAAATGTAGGAGAATTAATTTCATCGCTCAGTAAGCCAATCAACTTTAGCCTTTTTTTTTGTGGTTTCCTACGTAATTGCAAGGTTATATCAATGGCTGGCATGTTACTACAAAATGTAGCCATAATTAGTTTAGTTTTTAGTTTAGTTTAGTTTAGTTTATTGCGAAAAAATCTAAGTAACTTTACAGACTTAAATCTAACACGTCACTTAATTAAATGGTACACATAAAAAGTTAAAGGATCTTCTTCTTCTTGTCGTGTCACTAGTTTCTTTCGAAACAGTGTGGTGAAAGGATTTTAAGTGCGCCTCAAGAGGCTCCTTTCGAGCACTTGACACATGTAATAGAACTTTTTAGGTTCTACGACATGCCGGTTTCCTCACGATGTTTTCCTTCACCGTTTGAGAGTACTGGCATTGTGCACATAAATTTTTGAACAGAAAAACTCATTGGTACACGACTGGTTTCAAACCCACGACCTTAGGATTGGGAGGCGGGGTCTCTACCACTAGACCACCAGTGCTCTCGAGCTCGAGAGTTAAAGGATAAAAAACTTACATAACTAATAACAAAATAAATTCTACAAAAAATAAAATAAAGAAGTACTTACAAAACAAGATTGAGATCATAAAAAATAGCTAAACATCTACTATAAAATATTATTTGATAAATTATTTGTACTCTAAACTCTCACAATATTGTAGGCACAATCTTTCAATAAAGGGCCATTTATCGGCGAAAATGTCCAGTTGTGCGTGTGAGGCGGTGAGGGCATTGAGGTGACGTTGACTCCTACTGATTGGGGACTGTTGGCGAGCCACGGTGCGTGCGGGCGTATTACTGTATTAATGTATTACTGTTATTAATTTTTATGCAATCGATCGTGAATCAATTCAATGGGCTATGTTTTATGATCCATTGCACTCCAAAAAATCGATTCTAATCAATAGATTGGGCATCACTAATCATATCATCATGCTCCAAGTCATCATTTGTTTCTTTCTTCTTCTTTCCTTTAAATTGCCTACTTAATTTTTTTAACAAACACAAAAAAAATGTGCTTGGGCTGGGTTCCTGGATTTTAGTCAGAGGCGAGTTGAATAAATGTGTATCCTTAGGCCTTACTGTCTTCGTGTATAGCTACTGACATTGACATTCGTTTTATTTTGACATTATCATTCATTCAATGGCAATGCTATTGTAGTCAGTTCACTCAGAAAAATCGAGTTCGTGCACTGTGCACTGCTAGAAAAAATATTTTATTTCTATAAAATTTCAGTTTTTTACTAGAAAAGAAAAGGGACAGGAAGGAACCGGTGGCTTAGGCTACATTCTGTAGAAGCAGTTACTTTTCCAGCTAGTTTCTTGAAAATCGCGATGAGTGCCGTACCTACTGGTAAGCAAATTCTCGGGATGCACAGAGCTGCACAGTGCACACTGTGTTTGTCAATCTTTTACTACTTCAATATTAGTTAGTTGATCTGCTTACTTCTCCAGCATACATTGTTCGTGCTCAGTGCTGATTTCTAATCATCATACATCTTGGATCTAAGTGGTATAATTATATTAGCTGCCATCCTACTTAATTGCTTTTTACCAGATGATAGATTCTTCAACTGTTTAACTGTGTATTCAGTGTTTACTAAAAATCTAAGTGGCCTCTGAAATGTCATTCTAAATTTGAATGTAGGCAATACATTGATGGCATAGTATCAAGTATGGCTTCATACCTAAACCATATTTAGGGTGGGTGTAAGTTACAGCCATGGCAGGTAATTATTGTAAGCTTAATCCATTATTTTTATATTTAGGTTGGTAGGTATGTAATTATGTATGTATAGGATAGGATGCCAGTATCATAACTAAGTTTTTTATGCTGCTTTTGTTTATAGAAATTCCTTTCATATAGGTATACTTCTGACTACAATGTTTATTTTTTTTCAATCAACCAGCTCTATGCTTTTTAAAGACTTAAATTAATGTAAGCAGGCAAGTGTGACTAATTTTACACATTCTATAAATTTATTTTTTGATCTGTATCTAAAAGTATTTTTTTTAATAAGTTATACAGGTGAAATTGTGGTCAAATGTTTTATCATTTGACCACAATTTCACCTGATGTTAAGTGAAGATGTGGTCGACGATGTGGACTTTGCGGCAATGCTCGAGAGTCTTAGACTCGAACAATGTGTTGTTACCTATGAGCCTTTTGGCTCATCTCTCAATAGTTGCCAAGGCCACAAGCTAGTATTCAGCAGAGCCATCCCAAAGATGAACAGAACTCCATACATGACCGTACTTGCGCTTGGTACAGATAAAGCAGCTGTCCTGGTGTGAATTACTGTCTCACCTTCGTTAGTATACCAAGCTAGTATACCTAGCTATACTGCCACATGTGGCCATTGGTTAGTTTGATCCAAGCATTTGCATTACTAAATCAGCAATGCATGTTATGTATGTAGCTTGTTTTTGTATATCATCATAGAAATGTCATAGCCACATGTGCAATCTCCTATATTTATCTATGGATGGCTAAGTTTTATGCAGAAGATCTAAGTCTAATAAGCCACCCTCCATTTTTGTTAAAAAACTTATTAGTTTGAATTCTATAATGTTTTGAGCAGAAGCATTACCCAATCAAAAATGGTTCTAGTTGTTAAAATGATAAAAACATACCTACTATGAAATATATGAGTCATAAATGAGTTCCATCCAATACTACGGTAAATTCATGAAATACGACAAACTGATAAATGAAGTGAAGTGGATGAGCTATCGTTGATAAGTAAATCTTACAAATTGGTGATTGCACCAAATTTTAAATTGTAAAATGTAACCAATGTTGATTAGTAGGTAGTATACACTGATATTTACATCATGACTTAATGGTTAATGCCACCAAAAATTAATTAAATATTAGAAAATATTTATTTTATTTATGTAACCTGGCTAGTTGTTTTATCAAATTCAAAGGGGTATTTTTTCAGTAAAATCACAAGGATCACTTTGAAACGTCTTAAAACTAGGTGAATCTAGGTGCCAGTTCCATGCGACCAAAGCTTAGAAGAACAGGCAACAAACTAACGACTTTGTGTTCCTATTGTATTGTTTATTTATGTATTTATTTATGTTTTTAGTTCTAGTCAGAAGGCAATAAATACCTATACAATTTTAAATGAAAAGCCATCTTACAAATCAACATTTTATCTATAAACTAGTGTACTATCCCATTACACCATCACGTATTTCGGTCATGAATTTAGTGTTATTTTGAACACGTCGTAGATATCGCTGTTGGCGTTCTTATTAATTATAATAAATAAATAAATAATTTGTTGGTCAAAAATAAATAAATAGATTATTTATTTTTGAACAATATGAAGTCTGAGAACCTAGAACTTTTTTCACATTTTGAGTGCTCGATTCATGTATCCATCTTCATCATTTTAGGTAGCTCTGGCGCATCGCAGGCTTAGCTGAAACTCCAAGCGCCTAAAACTTTAAAGCAATTGTACTGGATGCCAGTCACCTCAAGCTCAGGCTAAATCATACGGCATCTCTCCTTTTTTTTCTGCTAAGCTTAGATATACCTACTGCAGTAAGAAGTTTATTTTCGCTTCTATTCTGCAGGCTAATTTTTTTGTAGGTATTCAGTTAATGGATGGCATTTAAATGGAGCATGGTTTCTTAGTCAGGTAACTGAAATCAAATTCAACGACCGATGAGTCATGCCTTGCCGTCTCGTGCAAAGTGCTTTTCGAGTTACGAAATTAAATGACGCAATATTTCTTGTGGTCCATCTAACGCGCAAGCACAGAAAAAAATAATAGTGTGGCTCGAGCGGCGCGGAGGTTCGCCTCGGGCACTGTCAATAAACTTGGCCGCACAAGGTGAGCTCAGCCTCTAGGTACTTACTTACTTTTGTTATTATTACTCGGCCCGCTTAGAACTTGTTTCAAGTCGCATGTTCGTCGGTCAAAAGCCTCACAGCTGCGCAATCTAAACGACCAGTTCGATTTTAGATTTCGTCTACATGCTGAACACTCACATTTTGGCGGTCAACATACATTATTAAAAATTGCCAAGATTGGAGCTCGCGCTAGGTGAAAGTGGCGAATACGAGCAATGAGGCAGCGGCGCGAGACGGGGCGAGTAACTCGCTGCAGCCCGTGCGGCTCGACGTGGCGGAAGACACAGACTTCATCGATCACCGTCCGCGCACGTATTTAATTCTGACGTGTGAAATGAATTGCGAAACTATGTTTATTATGTGACAGACTCAACGTTTTATAATGTACTTAAACTTTTATTTATTCAGAACTCGATAAAAATACCGTAGACTAGCAGTGCATCATCAATGTGCAGATTATTCGGTCGTGATTAAATATTTGTTTATGATATCATTTTATTGGATAGAAATGTGTTGAATTGCCGAATGATAGACTTGGCGAAGTAGAGGCAGAAGCCGCGTGAGTGATGGAGGATGGGAAGTCAAGCGGGGGTCCGGCGAGCTTGGAGTACATGGAGGATCCGTACTTCATCCCTCCGGATGACGACTCGACGCCGAGCTTCGATGTGGCTGTAGAGGAGCTCGACGGACTAGAGGATCTGCCGAGCTGGCCGCCACCGGACGATGCGGACGCCGAGTGGCGAGCTCTACCTGACCTCGCAGATTCAGCACTATGCATCGAAACTGAATTCTTTATGGACAACCGCAGAAGGCGGTTACGAATATTTAAAAAAAAAATGCGTGATGTTCGGGTCACGTTCCAAGATCTCTCCAAGCCTTATCTTGCCAAGATGTCAAGCCACACTAATTACAAGAAGTTTTTAGGTATCACAGTCGGAGGTTAGTTTCTGATCTAAAAGAAATCCAAACGCCATTGTTTGTTTGTGTATGGTCACATTGTGCCGATAGTAAACAAAATATCGATAAAGCATCTGTTTTATCGACATAGTCTTGCTATCGATTTGTCACACAGTAGGTAAACAGTAATAATGTTTGAAGGGATGCAGTAAAACAATTATTTTGTCATTCTATTTATGGTAGGTATGTAGGTAAACTACAAAAGTGCCATTATAGTATTTCAACAGGTTAGTAATATAGTAAGTACCTCAACGAAAAAAAACAAAATCACAACTTGTTAGTACAGGATGTTCCAAAAAGTAGGGGTAAGCGGAAGTCCAGAGATAGAGCACCACTTGGGGTACCCGAATGTAGTTTTCGATTTTCGTTTTTTATTTCTGATTTTTTGAGGACTTTCGACCAGAACAACTTTAAAAAATTCTAAAAAGAAAAGTAGAAGACTTTTTCGAGTTTTTTTTCCAACTGTATCTTCATGAGTTGTACTTTTATGCAGAAAACAATCAGCTTCATAAAAATTTGATGAAATTTATGAAAATATTGGTGTAAAGTGACAAATTTACTTTCAATGGCTCCTGAAACACAGTTTATTAACTAGTTCGGGAGCGTATTGATTCAATAATAATACAAAAAAAAATGAATTCAATTTTTCAACTTTTTATTAAAAATCTAAACAAGTGACTTCATGGTTCCTAAGTAGGTCTCAAGAAATGTTACTTCGATTGGCTCATACCCACGGTTTGCAGAACTTGATGCTCCATACGTGACAGGTTGCAAGCCCATTGCCGCAAGAATACTAACTGGTTATATCACGAGGTTTTCCTTCCCCGATTTAGAGCAATGATATCCAAAAGAACAGTTTGTGAATTTGAAATGCAAAAAATACTATACAATAGTTATTATGAAAATAGTAAATTGTTGTTGATTTTCAGAAAGTAAGGCTTTCGCGAACGTCGAGGTCGTACGTAACGGTATTTTAAAAATTGCAATAAAATTAAATCTGTTACGATTGTGATCTGAGGAACTCCTAACGAATAAACTTAACCCAGATAAAACTATTTCCATACAAATGTACTTCCTGTGAATGTAGAACTCAACTAGATGTATAGGTATTGATTCAAAGTAAGAGGTGTCCAATCTAACCACTCCACAATAAAACTAACCTACTCGGCCATTTTATAATGATCCCTCTGAGTTTGAACGTGGTCTCGGGATTAATTTTAGCGGGTTCATCCGAAAATGGTCAAACGTAACCACTATTTGATGTTTTTTTAATGCTATATCTGACAGACGAGCATAAGTAAGTTTTACGTAAAATAATAAGTATGCTTGTAGTGAACAAAGTAGATTTAACAGAATATAATTTTTTGCTAGTTTCTGTCTGTAATGTTGATGTACGGTGGTATCGGTATTTTTCGAAAACCGCAACGAACGGTTTATCGGCTAATCATAATGATTTCACATTGAAACCAACTACAGCATGTCCCAATAAAGTAATCGAATTTACTATTACAATGTAGTAAGTATTAGACAGTGTTGAAGATTTAAAATGTTATTTTTTTTATACTACTAATGTACAGTCGGTAGATGTACCTACACGGTCCACCTGAAAGCGGATACTGCTGTAGCCTGTAGACGCTTGCAACACCAGAGGCATCACACGCGCGTTACCGACCATATAAACATTTTAAAACGCCCTTTTTGAAGAACAAAAAACAAATAAATATTAAAATATATAAATACTTAATATAAATTAATTATAATATAATATAAATTTATATACCTATTATAGTCTCTAAGGTTGAAATATATTTAATATTATTATCCTACTAATATTATAAACGCGAAAGTTTGTAAGTATGGATGGATGGATGTTTGTTTGTTACTCTTTCACGTACCTATAAACTACTGAATGGATTTTAATGAAACTACAATAATATAGCTTATACATCAGAATAACACATAGGCTACAATTCATAAATATATTGTGTGAACAACGCGCAGGCTGCTGCGCTGCCAAAACCGCTAGAGTTACACATAATTATGTACTACGCCACGCTAATATAAGCTACTCGAAATACTAATCCTGCGTAGAGAAGTCGCGGGCACCAGCTAGTATTTATTAATTCACGCAGTCTGCGTTAGTTCAGTCCTTTGTGACTGTAAGGTCTATAATATCTTATAGAGATTGAATATATTTCTGACAGAACTTAACCCGTCTCGCGATGAAGCCGCTGCGAAGACAAGTGCTAATGTAGGTACCTTTCGCTCGCACGTTTCGACTTGTTGAAAGATATAAAATAACTTAACTCCTTTCGAAAAATCACAATCAGCCATTTTGTATGCAATCAAATTGCACACAGTTTAGTAAAAATTACATTTTGATCGATAACGATACATGTTGTCCTATCTACTCAAAAGTTTGCTTCGCCTATTAGTTTACGTACCTCACCTAGCCACTCTAGTCACCTGGCTTTAAGACGTTTCAAAGTGATCCTTATGATTTTATTGAATAAATACCTTTTTACTTTGTACTTATGCAAAGTTTAATAAATACTAATAAATAAATAAATAATACTTCGTAGCATAAATACAAGGGCCTTTGTGTTTGGTTTGGCAGCGGAAGAAGCAATGCCCGGCACCATCGCCGGCGAGGTGCACACGCCGGACGAGCTCGCCGGCCTGACGCCCGAGCAGGCGGACCAGCTGCGGGCCGAGTGGAGCCGCGAGCTCGCACGAGTCGAGGACGAGATCGCCACGCTACGCACGGTGCTGCAAAGCAAGGTACGCTACATGCGTTCTTTTAGGTATACCTAGCAAACAAGCATTCAGCCTATCTGATGGGAAGCGGTTACCTTAAGGCGAAGACAAGAGCTAATGTGTAATCTCCGATTTTTCGAAAATGAGTTTAGTGAATTTATATCTTTTAACATGTCGAAACGAGCGAGCGAGAGTCACATTAGCTCTTGTATTCGCCTTAACTTATGGACTGCAACACCAGAGGCAATACATGCGCGATGCTGACCCTCTAAATATTTTAAAATGCCCTTTTTGAAGAACCCCCTGCCGGAGACTCTAGGGAAAACCTCAGCAAGGCGTGCATAACACAACCTTGGATAGCGAGAGTTAGTTAGTTTTTTTTTTAGTTTTATCCTAGATCTTGATTGAAAAATCCTCTGTTGCCCTTGACTTGTATAATGTAGATTAATTAAATTCACGAAAAAAATAATCAAAGAAAAAACACATTCCGTTGATCAGTACAATTTATCAATAGCACATTTATGATCGAGTAACCTTTGCTAATAAAATAAACAATAATATTTATACAGCGTTATAAAAATAATTGACTTGCTATCGTTGGTTACAATATCAATAGTCTCGGTGTATCTGAAATTCTCTAAGTTAGTACTATTTTCATCATTTATACCTGTACCCCAAGTATGACTTGTGTTTACCATATTTGGTTTTTCGTTTTTCGTTCTTGTTCCGTTCAACAATCAAGTTTGTATGAAGACGCGATAGAGATATCGATACGGAACTTTATGTTGCAAGTATGATGAAAATTAGTAGTAGAACATAAAGTTCCGCATCGATATTCTCTATCGCGTCTTCATACAAAACCCGCAATGAACACGGAACAAGAACAAAAAACGAAAAACCAAATATGGTAAACACAACTCATGCTAGGGTACTGAAATAAATGGTTCAATTCAGCGGTTTATCGATTTCAGATTCGACAGAGCTCCGAACTAAAACGAAAGCTTGGCATCACTGTTTGGAAAGAAATAACTGAAGATGTGAATCAAGGACTGAAAAACGTGAAAGAAAGCCAAGTGTGAGTAGCATAGACTTAACTGTTGATAGGTGAACTTGTTTCTAGAGGGTTAGAACACCTTGGTAGCGGTGCTTGCTTCATAGAAATTGCTTTATAATATTGCCGCATGGACACTGCGCCGATAGTTGAGTCAAGATAAGATCTGAGGCAAATCGAGCAGCGCTGCTGTATATTGGCTTGAAAGGTGTGGTTGACCACGACTTATAGTGCAGTGCAGAACATTAAAATAGAATAACCGTAAATCTCATTAAATAAGTTAAGTTTTTCTAGTTACCAAACAGCTACTTCTAGTTATAGGCGACCATTGCAAGTTTTCTCTAAAACTAATAACCTATAGTAAACAAACAACCTGTACTGGCATCGATGATTGCGTATCAAGTTAACTAAAAATTGTAGAGCTCTTTGTGATGGGCTCGTCCGGGGAAGAATTACCATCATGCCTTTTTCTGCCACCAAGCAGCGTTGCTGTGTTTCGGTTTGAAGAGTGTAGTTGCCGGTGAAATTACAGGCACATGAGGCTTTACATCTCTATGCCTAAAGTTGATGGACGTAGGGCACGTTCCTATCGTGCGTCACTTACGAAGCAATGCTTTGTTATAGGTGATAGTTAACAATTAACATTAAGTGGGCCATTTGCTTGTTCCATCATCTAGTAGAATAAAAAATAAAATCATTAGGATTTTTTCTTTTTAGCCAACTGGCTGATTCTTTCATTCCACACTTGAGGCTATCACTAGCCATATTCACTGGTATTACTATATAGCTTTTGTTTCTGCTTAATGTACGTTCTCATCACGTCTTCCTGTGACGATTTTATGATGTCACGCAGACTTATACAACCTTCAAAAAACTTGCACATTTCAACATTTTTAAGATATAAAATCAATAAATCACGCAGTTCAGTTATGAATAATTGCAAACAATCAAGTTTCGGAGAATAACAATAGAAAGGTTAAGCAAAAATATATTTTTTTATCCAAATAAGTTTTCCGTCTTTAAAATTTGTTTATTTATGAAAACTATTGAAACATTTTTTTGGTAGGAAAGATATCTTCATAAATGTTAGAACAAGAAGTTGATGGACGGTTGTATGTTTCTTGAAGACGAAAGTGCACGCGAAATACTAGATATTGCCGATTTTATAGTCCAATGAAAAGCCTCAGATTTATTCTCGCTCGGCTACAGGCCACCCAGCGGCAAAACAGGGTAGCGTTTATTTGGTTAATTTTATTTCACACTTGGTTTGTTATACGACAGCTATAAATCAATAGAAACACGCGTGGCTGCGCTTACACAGGCTGTGACTGAGGCACCAATGTAAGTTTTATTTATTCTTGAACTTGTAAGAAAGCCATAATAAGGCCCAGCATCATATACTAAAAGATATCAACATTTTCTTCGTCCACATACTGTCTCTGGTGTGGGCTTTTCTCTTAAAAGTACCTACCTATAATGTTTTATTCTCTTGATCCGGACTTGGTGGTTTTTTACAAGGTTGTTTATTTTTTCAACTGCTTATTTTTATTGATTCGTCATTGTTCTAACCCTGAAGAACGTGTGTTTATTAAATTGTGCGAACATGATGATCTATTTCTTTGTTTATCATGCGATGCTATCTACATCTTCTTTACTTGTATGTAACCCATCATGTACAGCTTAATTCGTCTTGTCTCTGAATAATATTCACATCAAAATCCTAGGCCCCGCGAGCTAGAGAGATTCTATGCCAACATATAGTAATTTTTTAGTAGTTCCCTAAAATAGTATATTAATTTGTTTAGACTGTGTTTTGGGGAACTACTAAATCTTGGCATAGAATCCAGTTGGCTGATCACCTAACAATGTTGCAATCAGTTTCTGTAATAACTAATAACTAAATTTGACGGCTATGCGGTTACATTTTAGCTGCAGTTGCTAACAAAATTAGATTACAACTGGTGTTTCTATTGATGGATAATCGTAAAACTTTCATATTGTATACATATTGGTTTCATATAGAAACTGATTGCAACAAAGTTACGTAATCACCTAGGTCTCTAGCTCTCGGGGCCTAGGCTTCTGATGTCAATTGAATAATTACTAAAACGAACTGTCCCGCTGTTCAGATACCAAAAAACTGAATCTGTGATAAGAAACACAACCGAGAAGACGACGTCCATCCTCGGCGGGATCACGGCCGGCGTGTCCAGCAAGCTCGGCCAGATGCGCAACTCTGAGTCATTCCGCTCCATAGAGGAGCGCGTCGGCTCAGCCTATGAAAATGTTAAGGTTAAACATTTTTTGAGTCAAGTTAAATACTTTTTATTTCAGCTTTCACACAGAATTACTGCCATAAATACCAACTTTATACTAGCTAGGTACATTTAATAATTAAAAATGAGTAGCACTTAAAGAGTGCACACTGTGTCGACCTCTCGGGTGCGCTACAATTTGTAGTGCACCCGAATACTGTTGTTACCCGTATACTACAAAAACGCGGCAGCCCCAACAACAGTATCCCGAAACCATTATTATATTGACCCTATTCGAGAACAGTAAATGCATTTTACTATGTGAACTGTACTGGATTAATCGAACGAAAGGAATTTTTAATTTCTTCTAAATGTCTTTTTTTTTACGAATTACATATTGATGATTGAAGGCAAATGTCGTGTGGAAACCCTCAGCTCAGTCAGCTCCACGCGTATTAACCATGAATTTTCTATGATATTCTGTGTCTATAAATACTAACCTGACTAAAGAAGAAAAAAACAATTTTTTCTCCTTTCCATTCCGTTTTTATTTACCTGACTTTGTGTTTGCAGGGTAAAGTGGCGTCCAGATCGAACTCCACGCAGAGTTTCGACGAGGCTCTGCGCGACGCGAGCCGCGCCGCTAGTGGCGCCACCTCGCCCACTATCCCCGAAAACAAGCCCCTGCCTTGAACCAATCACACTTCACTAACCACGCCGCAGGCTCTTTCTATCACTCTCATTTTCACCCTCCTGTCGAAATTCCAAACACAAATTTCTTTTGTTTTAGGATCCTTGACGAGAGACGAGAGGTTTACTCACTTCTGTTTCTTTCGATAGCTACACATATTGTACACCGTTTGCAGGTATTATGGCCACTCTTCGCCAACACTGACCACGGCCTGTTTAATGTCTGCACTCTGTATTTCCTAAATTATTCACAGATTACATGTCCTAAAGAGTTATGAACGGTCGGTTATGTGTTAGTGAAAACTAGCCTTAACTAATAAGAGGACCCAATTTACCGCACCGTCTGTCGACAGATAGTGGCTGGTACACACGGGATATTGAGATAAGAACAGTATGTGAAAAAGCCACGCTTAAGATGCAACTCTTGACACATTTCAAAGTTGGACCCTTATTCTCGGAAACTTTCGATTTGAACAACAATCGGTCGTCGTGATGTGACGTCACATCTCGCATTGATATTATGTCGAGTGTTTCCGAGCTTATGAGTGCGTTTCGTACTTACTGGTAGCTAAGGGCATGTTATTAAAATATTTTTTTGGTGAAAAAATCACCCATTATAATTAATTAAATTCATTTCATTATATACGCGTTGTATAAGTTTATTAGTGTTGAGACTCATGAAATTATGAACTTACTTTTAATGTCTCGAATGCTTTCATCGGCCTATTATTTTCTTTGGAATACATTATTTACGGTATAGGTAAGACTTTATTGCTATGTATGACATTCACATTAACTAGTATTGTATGCATCGCGCTTTCGTTGTTTATAAGTTCATTTTGCAAAGAATACCGCGGCGTGGCAAAAAATTTGACTGTTTTTTTTTTACCATATAAACGTGATTCATTTATTAGTTTCACAAGTAGGTATGTATTAATGAGTATGTTTACTGTTTTGCATTCCATGTAAATTTTCATGAATTATCATTTATTTACCTTTTTGTTTAAACGAGTAATCTTTTATATAACTGATTCGTAAACTTAGATATCTATATAAATTACGAAAATATGAATTTATAAAAGTTGTAAGTCACCCCTGCAAAGTCCGTATTTTACGAATTATAAGTGTTTGTATATAACTTGCCGATGCCGGTTAGGTCCATCTAAACTACTTGAAAATTATATTTTTATAAGACGCTTAGCTTTCCTTACTTATAATATATTTCCACTATTTACAATATGTACCCTTTGAGAATGTTAAATAAAGTTTATGTATTACATATATTACGTGTTTCCTTTTTTTCTATCCGCCTTAGGCCTCGGTTCTCCAAGACACCTTAGAATCAAAATATGAATTCTCTCATCCTCTTGCATTCAAAAATGTTCAAATGTTGATACAAAGGTCAAAGAACAGACATAGAAGATGAGAAAAATTACTTAGAAAATTGAATACACAAGGTGTTCCAATATTGTATTGTATAAGTATTGGAACACCTTGTATAGAAATAGAGCAGCGTTCAACAAACCGATATCTACCTACTTTTAGAACCTTATTGATTGACGGGCCGCAGTCTGGCATAGTATGACCCCTCCATTACTTCATTGACCTCTTACCCGCCTAGGAGCCTGGTTGGTCCTGTAGACAGGGAAGGTTTATCTAGGCAATGTAGACAACAGCTTAGGAGTACCTACCGCGTACCAACAAAACATTTGTAAGTTAGAAAAAAGAGGAAAAGTTAAAGGACCCCTTGAATTGGTTTGTGATGATTCGTAAGAGGTGACTAGGGGAACGCATAAAAGGATGGGCAGCACACCGGCACCTAAGTACTAACGTAGTTAACCACCAACTCGACTGCAACCAGCCGTGGTTTTTTTTAATTTCAAGAATTTTATAGTTTTGTTTATAGCAGTCGTTTTAACCTCCTAATTAAAAAACAGTCGTCTTCAACACAAACCTGCAGTTGTAGTAGGTTCCTAGTGTACCTACTACTGTAATCGTTGGTGTTTTTGGATCAAGGGCATGGACCCACAAACGTACAACTCCATCGCATCGTGTGGGCATTGAGAACAAAGATAGAAATATTCTTAAAACGTATATTGCAAGATATTGTTCAAAACAAAAGCTAAGTAACAAATACAATCTAACCACATTGGAGTTACTACAAACCTTTTCTGAACATTTATGAAATCTTATTATATATTGTAAGACTTGGCTTATTCTTATAATAGGTACCATAATAAAAATTTGATTAATAATATTTCATCCAAAGTATTTTTTTTAATTTTTAACACATATATCGTGGGAACCCCTCGCTACGTTATCCGTGTCTTGTGTACGCTACATACTTCTCCCAGGGCTATTACCCAAAAACAAGCAGTAGGTACCTAAAATAAGTCGATCCTTGTTGATGACACAAATCTGACGGATATCGCAATATATAGTGCAAAAAGACTGTAAAAAAAAAACTTACTTGATTCCGTCAGAAAGTTACGAGCAACGACTTATTTTACTTCCACGTACCTATATCGCTACTGCTTGTATCTAATCGCTAATCCCTGCAGATCGCATCTTGAATAGGATCAAATAAATTTATAATACAGTTTCAAATACATATTACAGTATCCCACGTCTGAGTTATGTTTTTCTTTTACCGTTTTCGTCAGGCCATTTTTGTATGGAGACTCGTGAGATAGAGGCACTCATCGAGTCTCCATACAAAAACGACCTGACGATACGGAAAAAGAAAATCAAAACTCACGACTTGGGGTACAGATTCATACCTAATTAAATAGATATATGTCTTTTAATTACAAGGTAAAACTGGCCCCTGAGATCTTCGGTTATAGGCGGATATAATGTAAAGATGCAGAGATGTCGATATGTAGCATGGCTTGCACCGCGGAGAGAAACTATATACTACACAGTAACACAAAACCTAGACCCAGAAAATATATTTGATCGATCCCCGTCACAAGAGATTAGTCGGCAACGAGCTTAAGGCCCAGTTTCACCATGCTCTGTTAGTTACTAATCAAGGATTAACAGGCCGTTAAATCTAACCGTAGCTGTCAAACGCATACATTTTGACATATTTAACGGCCCTTTAATCCTTTGTTAATCTAACAGAGCATGGTGAAACCGGTCCTAAACAACAAAAATAAAGTATTACCTGCTTTAAGACCACGAAGAGACCTCCAACATAAGATATTACAAACGCCAGGAACCAAGCCGTAAGTTTCTTGCCTGTGTTTCTAGGCTTTGGCGTGAGGAACTGGCGGTAGATTCACCTAGTATAAGACGTTTCAAAGTGATTGTACTGAATAATGACCGTTTTGATTTCGATTTTTTTTGACAACTTAATAGATGAAATCCCAACCCAGAAATAAAAAACCGGCCAAGTGCGAGTCGGACTCACGCACGAAGGGTTCCGTACCATTATCTATAAAAACGGCAAAAAAATCATGTTTGTTGTATAAAATAAATATTTTAGGGGGCTCTTAAATATTTATTTTATTCAGTTTTTTAGTTTTGAAATAGGCAATTATTACTGTCTAACGCGTCTTTTATTAGTATAAAAATTATTAGGCATGTCCAGTCGCTTAAATTATTGATATCAGTACCCCAAGTATTAGTTGTGTTTACCATATTTGGTTTACTCATACTTGGGGTACAGAGCTCGAACATCTGTCGAATATTAAGGTCTTCGTGAAAACTCAATAACCTATACCTGATTTCTATCATTTGGGTCTCTCCCTATACTGAGGTATACTAGTCACAATACATAATAATTATAATATATAGAATTTGTATGGCTCTGAAGTAAAGGCTCCCCTCCCCAATAGATCGATGTGTAACTGCGCGTGAGGCGACTTCAGAGCCAAAAACATCTCTCAGGTCACAGTGAATTTATTCTAAAGCCCGGTCTCCACCACGAAAGGGTAATGAGCGAGAAATGGTTAGCGGAACGGACTCATTTTCAATGAAATAGGTTTACGTTTCCACCAACAAAGAGTTTTATCTTTTGATTTGCACTGAAGAGCTGAGCGAGTTCATTTCAACACTTTCTGCTCGCTCAGTCCTTTCCGCTCGACTATTTGTTGGTGGAAATAAAAGTACATATGCAGTTTATTCTTGCGAGTTAAACCGAGTCCTTAATGGCTCCGCTCCGCTCGCGGTGGAGACCGGGCTTAACCGTAGCGAGGGTTCACATTATTTATTACAGTAATAGCCTGTTTCACAGTCTCTGAGTATTGCTATCCGTAAAATTTTTTTCTTCTCTACTTTATACTTGTCAAAAACAAAGATAGGTATATCTTCACTTGACGGATTGATATTGTAGCAAGAATCATGCAAAAGAACGGTAGGAGCCGTAAGTTTGTTGCCTGTTCTTCTAGGCTTTGGTCGCGTGAAACTGGCAACTAGATTCATCTAGCTTTAAGACATTTCAAAGTGATCCTTGTGATTCAACTTTTGACTTTAGAGTTACTCAGAGATTGTGAGAAGACACTTACTATGTAAGCGACTATTAATGCTATTCATGATTATTGCGGTCTTAAACACAAAATGTATTTCATTATATTGTATCTATATCAAAAGTTATATTTATTTGAGGCAAAGTTGTTACATTTAGAATAAAATAGACTTTATGTAAAGCTTAACTAGATATAATGAAAACATGTATTTCCCTTGTTTAGATTGAGTGATCTCATCACAAAAAGATAACCCATTTTTCAGTTACTTGATTGTTTGTTCAAGTAAGCACATTGAATTCAAGATATAAAAATATAATTATACGCGGAAAAAGGCTGCGATTATATACCTTAATTTAAGACTTGGGGTTTTCTATTCTATAATAAAAATGTATATACAGGTTGTTTCACAACTAGTATGTTATTCCAAGGAGCAATGATTCTCGACATAGTTCATAGTGAACTGACGGGCAGAAACAAATGTTCTACGATTTGTGTAAATTCTGTGTTTTTATTGAAGAAATGTGCAACAAAGTTTGATTCCAAACTGAACATACAACCAACGTTAACTCAAACCATCTTAAGGTCACGATCAGAGTTCAATAAACATTTAAAAAAGTTGCAGAACATTATTTGATTGATTCCATAAGTGTCGAGACCACCCCTTGGCATAACATACTAGTTATGTGACATATTGTATATTAAGGTGTTTATAATTTTGACCAACATTGAACAATACTGTTGACTGTCCCTCAGGTTATCTTTTTATAGTAAGGATCATTTACAATAGTGTCGCATTGTTTATACCAATGAAACAAATATAATTTAAGTAATCTTAAATATCTATTCCGATATTACTAGGCACTCACTTACACTCATTGAATCGATTTAAATTACATTAAACATTAAACATTACACATTATTCAAAGTGACCGTAACATTAGAAGCAAATGAAAGTGTCTATTTTATATGTAATCGAGTGACTTGATCAAAAGACATAAGGAGATAAAATAAATAAAAATGACTACCTACATCTGAATTATTAAAACTAGGGTTTGCGTAAGAGAAAAAATATGAGAATTTTAAATGCGATTAAATAAATATTTCGCATTTCATTATTATAATAAGTAGAAACCATTACATACACGACATGACAACCATAATGGTTTAAATTATTTAATACACACACACTGCAGCCATCGTGTGCGTGCATCATAAGGCGGCGCCGTATTCACAGATACAAAAGGATTGCATATAAATTATTGACTATACTATAATGACAATTATTACAATAATATAAGCGGCATCATACAACAACTATGTACAGTCAAATTCATTATCCAATACCTTAATACAATCGAGCGTTAAAAGAATTTGGCATTTGAGTATAAAGTTAAAACACTTTATGTAAGCGTATGATCTGTAACACATATTGTATTGAATAAAATCTCGCATTCCTTGCTCAACCTCGTTTAAATTTAAATATTATGAGAGGCTACGATCAAACAAACTTCCCGCTCGCCACCATCAATATTATTGAAGATATCAAACAAATCTTCTTCTTCTTTTATTTGTGGCATATCAAACAATCATATTAACTACACAATTAGTAATTTTTTTATGTGACAGTGACATTTAGCTGTGAAATAACCATTGACATTGACATTGACATTGTAATACGTTCCTATTTTAATCTGTATTTGTAATGGACATCTATATTTTGACTTTGTTGTTAATTATATTTTTTTTACATTCTACTAATTCTGTATTATTTGTCTGTATTAAGCTAAGCAGCAGGAACATTCTGAGAACTGTTTAGTTAGGAAAACTTGTTGGGATCGAAATGAACTTTTCGCCTTACCTTTAATGTAAAGTAATGCTATTCTTCGAAACTTGGTTGTTTGCGATTTTTCAAAACTTAATTCAGTGATTTTAAATCTTCAATGAAACGTGCGATTAAGAAGTAATTTGACGATAGTCTGCGTCTTAAATGGATGTATAGAACAAATTTACACCTAACGGTCACATGTATACAGTTCTGTGCAAAAGTTTCATTAGGAAATATAATTTACTTCTAAAACTAATTGGTATTTTAGTTGTTTATTTTATATTTGTATAGCTCATAGGCTTTATGTAATCATATGTCTTAAAAGGTATTCGGAACGCATTTCACGTTTTAGGCAATTTGGAAATAAGATTTTCTGATCAGGAAGCACGCATTACTGTAAATACAATATTTCGTACTCCAGACCATCATGATCTTCCCGCCCTTATTCTACGCTAGGTGAGGTCGGCACAACAGGTTTTCTTCTTCCACTCTCCTCTATCATTCATCATCTCGGTGCTCACGTCTTTCTTACTCATGTCATCCCCAGACCAGATATTGGAATAAAGACAGTCGAAAACTGAAGATCTTTCAAAATTATTTTCCCAAGTACAAGCTTTGCTTAGTTTGGGGCTAGAACTGTGTAGAAATGTCAATGTCAAGTTTTTTTTAAAGTTATTTGTCCTGATACAGAGCCTTTGTAGCTGTAGTTGATCCGTTTTTGGGAGCTGTCTTTTTACACATAAAAATTTAACTAATAAGGTTGACAAAGTAAGGCTGTGAAATATATAAATTTGACAGTACCTACCTATCTTATAAATAATATACGTCTATCTATAATTATGCCTATAATGCCTTTTTTCTGTTGTATGTAATGCTAACGATAATGTAATGGATGGGATGTTGTGTTAAGATATTGATGAAATTTCCAATTAATATATTATGGGGTACGATCGCTACCGGAAGCTCATTAAAACTGTTCTTTACGTTTATACCGACCTAAAGATAATAAAATACAAATATACTGTGCCTGTGATTTTATCATAAACACTACAATATTTCCAATTACATTACACAACGTTGAACATTACTCGACATCAAAACTATCTTAAATACAATATAGTTAAAAGAGTTATCTAATACTAATTTAGTCATTTTATTTCATAGAGCGTGAAGTTCTCTTATTGCTTTTACAAGTTTGTATGCGGTTAGTCAATCAAAATGTACTTCATAACATAATATATATCAAAGATTAAATAATAATATAGATTAAAAAGTAACCAGGAATTTTACTTCATTAATGTGACAATGACAAACATATTTGTTCTACAACCTCATAATTATCCATGCCCAAGTTGAGACAATCATAAAATCAGATATTAGAAATAAAATAGCCGTCCTAGTCATACCTTTAAAAATAATTAACCCTCGAAAGACGGAGCATATAACGAAAAAATTATATAAAATTCTCGGCAAAAGTTTGGAAAGTCGCAACTTTGGTAGTGGAAGCATAATGTATAGGTACATACTCATAAACAAATTGTATAAATGGGCATTTAACAATTATAAAATACAATTAATTAGCGTTTTGTTTCAATAACATACCTATCTACTAGTTAAAATCATGAAAACATCCGATTTTATTTAAGCAAAAACGTGTATAGTTAATAACATTCGTAGGTATAATAATGACTTTCGTGAGCGTATATGACCCCAATTATTCAAAAAAAGAGTTCATTGTCCATTTCATGTTCAAAAAGTCGCCATAAGTTTACGAAATGCATTAAATAATTCTTCGTAAAAATACTATTTCTAATTCTCGCTACCTTGTATATACTTTGATATGCAATAATTATAAAGGTTTGTCTGTGTGTAGCTGCTGAGCTATCGTAAGGTTAACGTAGCTGCTCAGTTTAGCTACAGATTTTGTAACCCAGAAAAATAGCTATAATACAAATATTTTATCATTGGTATCCCAAATGTTATCAAACTTGTGAGATTACAACTTTACTGGGATTGTCCCCTTTAAATCACTGCGTCAGAGTTTTTTTGGCAACGACTACCGCAAAGGTACTTCTTGCTCGTTTATTTCAACATTTTGAAAGATATAAAATGAACTGAAATTATTTAATCAATTATTACTAAATCGCAATCAACCAATTTGTGTGCTTGGTTGATTGCGATAATTATGAATATTATTTTGTTCCAAACCAGTTTTCCTATTACAAAGTTTGATTTATTACGAAATCTAGTTAAGCAAAATTTTTAGATAAAATACTTGTTTCGAACAAAATGATATTTTTGCTGGATTGTGTGCAAAATTATATTCAAAATTATCGCAATCAACCAAGCACACAACTTGGTTGATTGCGATAATTTTGAATATAATTTTGTTCCAAACAAGTTTTCCTACTACAAAGTTTGCATTAGAGCGAAAATTATTAAAGAAAGTAGGAAGACTTGTTTGGAACAAAAATGATATTTTTGCTGAACTGTGTGCAATGTTAATGCACACAACTTGGTTGACTGATTTTTCATATGTTCAGTGATATTATATCTTTCAAATTGTTGAAATGTGCGAGCCAGAATTTGTTTGACAGTTGTCAACCCTTTCAAAATTAATCACTGGTGTGATTAATTCTTAAAAGTGTATATTAAAATTCTCAACAACATTCATTCCAACACAGTTGGAATATAAAAAAATCTTCGTAATTTCTTTGTGTAGCTACAAAAACGATTAAATATTATTATATTTAACTACCCTTTCAATCACTTTTGGTTTAGTATGTAAGAGATTAAAAATGTATCACTTTACTTTATGGAAAATGTTTCGATTGAGCGCTAAAAATACAAATTCATTCACAAACATTATATAGAAGATATTGATAATGAAATTTATTCTACGAAATAACATGAACGTTTTTAAGGCTGAAGTTTCGTTTCTGATGTCTTACCTTCGACAAAATGTCGAACGTTTTTCGAGTCTTGGACGAAAAGATCAATTCCAGGCGGTTATAGCTGTATAGTTTTTTAACCCTATGTCTAACACTCATAGTCGGGGGATGAAAAGTCCCGAATATATGGATCATGTTGGCGAGGCACATTCACTCACATTCATTCACATATATTTGAGTGTTAGTGACATTTTGTCGAGTGTTTCCAAACATAAACCCTGGTGGGTATCAGCCGAACAGCTTGATCAATGATGATAATACATCATTATTAATAAAAAATGCAAATTTGGTATAAAAATAGGAGTGCTATAAGATCCATTTTTTTATGTATTCATAGTTCGGTAATAACTACAAACTGTAATAACTACGTAGCCACAATATATTACAACAACAACCTACCAAGCTTCCGTTTTCTTTAGATAGATGCATCGACACGTAAGTCTTATCTATACGTAGTACAGCCATTTTTAATTATTGACCATATCTTTGGATCTAGATATAACTATAATGCGCTCATATGCTAGACAATCTAATCAAAATTCATTAATACAAGTTCACACGATTCAGCGTTTAAAACTGACTAAATTTGGGATTTTGGGTATTTAACGCCTTTTTATACAAATCCATCAACATTAGTGATCTTCAATTCAATTAATTTGATTAAGTACCAAAAACGTTGATTAAATAATGGTGTAAAATTTACACTGTAAAAGATGTGTAGATCGTAGCAACGCAGCCCTAAGCTGTTATAGTGGTGTAGGCGAGACAAAGCCATCGCTGCCATCCCAGACTCTAGGTAAGGTCCAGCGGTCATTATAGGGCAAAAAGATTTCTATACAAACTTTACTTAATAAAACATTAAAAAACTGTGAATATGTACAATATTACTGTTAACGTTGGTGAGCTGTCACGACCGTGAGCCGCGCCAAGGCGGCATCGGATGATATCTGCGGGCGCGATCACGGTCCCCGTCAAGATAATAATAAAAAGCACATAACAAAACTATTTTTAACACTAACGTATAGATATGAAACTCTGTTGCGAACTTCTTGTATCTTTGAGCCTCTTACACCCGCGCTCGCCTTAATTACACTTCAGACAAGCTTGTCTGAAGTGACGTACGAGAAAAGAAAGGTAAATAAATTAATAGAATTTCATTTTGTGAGCTTAAAATGACGCTTGTTCGCTGCATTGCTTCGAGGATAAGTGCGTCTACAAGGGCGTATTTTGGCGCGTTTAAGCGTATATAATTAGACGCTCGTGCGATATGAACTTATACGCGCGTTTCATTATAACCGAACGCACGCACATGCGCATATACTAGCACAATTGCGTGTATTCTCGACGAGTTTACTACGCACGTCCGACATCTGCTTACACCCGTGAAAGTACGCCCAATCTGTAATCGTAGAGTCCTAATGTAAGAGTTCAAAATCCATACGCCAGTATCATAACCTAATTAGTCTAACAACAGTACCTACTAAGCGAAGTACATGACCTTTTTGGTGACGGCGTGTACCGTGATGGCGCGCGCCATCGCTCCGGGAGTGCGGTCCTCGCTGCTGGTGGACTGGTGGCTGCCTTCCCCCGAGTCGTGCTCCTTCTCGACGAGGTGGTACCTGGCGCGGAAGGCGACGAGATGCGCGTAGTAGGCGGGCGCCGGGATGGACACGGAGCGCGTGCAGCGCACGTACGTGTGGCACAGCTGGTAGGTGAGGCACTGCAGCTCGTCCGAGCCGAAGTGGTTGTCGTCCCATAGCACGTGGTAGTGCGAGGGCCGCGACGTGCCCTGCAACGCAACCGGACTCCGTTACTGCACGCTGCATCGCTACCCGTGCACGCTGGCGCGGGCGCAGAGGCGCACTCACCTGTATGCCTTGGTGGCTGCACAGGTAGAAGTCGAACTCGGTGGGGTGCGTGATGCCCAGGTCCACAGTGGTGCCGGCCGGGATGTTGCCGGACTTGCCGGATTGCTCCTTCTTGTCCGCGCAGAACAGACGCGTGTGGTGCCGCTTCTGGACCACGATGAAGGTGATGCCTGGCTTGTACTCTGCTTCCAGCTGAAACACAAGGTTAGTTAGTTAGTTTTTTTAATAGCGCTTTTTTTGCCCAAAACTTAGCAAAGCTTGTACCTTCAACCAAATGTATCAGCCATAAGTCAATGTGTCAGTTACCTTGAACCTGATAAAAACTGACAGAATACATATCTTTTTTTACATGCTAGTCAACAGCATGAGTGAAAATACGCATTCGATAAATCTTCATACGTTTTTATAGTAAAATGAAGATACCAGTAATTAGAAGAACGGAATTGTTAAAATAATTGGTTATGTAGAAAATTGTTAGTGACCAAACTGCAGGAATTTATTTTGTCGTCCTCATATAATATACGGAGCACTTATTCCGTGCTGCCCATATTCATATTGTTTGTGCAACTTACTTCCTTCATCAAAACCCTGTATGAGGTGTATGACAGGTAAATATTCCATCATTATAATAATAATAATTATAATAATGCATGAGGCTTAACTATACTCTTTTAAAACAATGCGATCGTTTTTCGTAGTGTTATCTCTTAAACAACTCACCTTGATTCAAGCTTCCCTGACAGCGCTAAGTTTACCTACGCTGTAACAAGTCAATAAACTGCTTCTCGGAAATGCAGTCGTGATACATAATAATGCCATGTGGTTTGACTATGCTCTTGTAAAACAATACGATCTTTTTAACAAAGATAGAGGGACTGTGAGAAAGATGAAATGAGTAAGAAAGGAGTGAACGCAGAGATGAAAAGGTGAGCGTGGAAGTAGAAAACCTATTGTACCGACCCCACTTAGCATGGGATAAGGGCAGGATGACAGGATTTAGCCGTTGTAAAGTCACCGGCTCTTATATAGTCGGTGAAAGAGATTTTTTTTAATTTAAGATTTATTTATTTTAGTATACACGTGGCAAGAAGGAATGATACGTGGACACGCGGCAAGAAGGAATGACGGAAGATGGACAACGGCGATTACGGAATGGTGGCCAAGAGACGTTCAGCGACCACGACGCAGAACACCCGCCCGATGGTCGGATGATATAGTCGAAGTAGTAGTAGTATAGGGCGGCAATGGCAAATACTGGCACAGTACCGGAGGGAGTGGCGTTTTAACGGGGAGGCCTATACCCAGCAGTGGGTGCATACAGGCTGAATTGATTGGTTGATTATTTTAGTATGCTGTTATTTCGCGTAAAACTCACCGAAATCAATGATAGGATAAAGTGGAAGAAGAAAACTTATTGTGCTGGAATATGATGCTGGAATAAGGGCAGGAAAATGATGTTTAGCCGTTGTAAGATCACACATCACACAGGCTCTTTTCTAAACGGTGAAAAGGATTCTAAATATAAGATGAATCTGTGTTTTAGTGTGCTGTTATTTTGTGTAAACCTCACCTTGATACAAGCTTCCCTGACAGCGGTGAGTTCGTGTTGTAGCACGTGCATAAACTGTCCCTCAGAGATGCCGTCTCGATACATTATGATGCGATGCGGTTTGAACCCGCCGGTACTCTTGTAAAACATTATGAGCAGCTCTTGAACCATGCTGCTCATTTCCTGCACAATTTCTTGTCTGAAATCAAGGTCACTTAACTTACTTTGATTTGTGAAGCATATCCGTATTACTTAGATTAGTAAAGACAGAGTGATAATAAGCATGTGGGAACTGGGATTGATGACGTAGTTGATAATGGCTTGATCTAGCACGCGTTAGCCGATCGCGATCGGCCGTATTTACATTATTTTGTATTAGGTATGATAGGGTGTTTGAAATAATGTCTTATTAACACTCTGAGAATTTAACAAAAAATAACTCAAAATAAATACATTAATTTATAGTTAATGCATTTTACAAAATGAGAAGTAAGAATAAAGTCTAAGTAAGTCACCGAAAGTGTCTTGGTGAAATGCATTAATTACACAGAACACTTTCGATCTTTAAGAATAATTCGAATTTCAAAAATTTTATTAAAGTTCAATGTAAACGCACCTAGTGAATTTGAGAGTTTAGTTTTTTTTTTTAATTAAATAATACACAAAATCCACATCACTGCAATACCCTTGTATCCAGGTGTAGCCATTGAGTGTTGATTATAACAGCCTTTGGGACATGTTTCGATTATATGTATAGTGCTATACATATATCATGATGTACACAAAATAGTAAAACACTCTGTAAATAAATATTGTTTTATAGTAGGTTCTAATTTCTCGTAGATCATAAATTAAACAGTTATCGAATCATTTTTATAATCAGTCTAAAATAATTCTGTGATTCGAGAGAATCGACTTGAATGTTGAGATATCGTCTCATTTTTATCCTATTACTGGAATCCGCTATGCTTATGGGGAAAAGAGAGGATGGGGCAAGTGTGGGTCATATAAAGGGATGTATAATTGTTACAAATATCTCTTTGTTTGGTAACTACCTGTGCTGTTGTACGCGTACGGTGGCCGCGTACCGCGAGGGATGCGCGTCCATGGAGCCGACGACGGCCGCGATGGAGGGCTTCTTGTTGTCTCCGGCCGGCGGGTGCGTCACGTCCACGCCCAGGAATATGACCGGCTCGTTGAACACCTGCGCACGGAACACTCTGCTATACTCTACTGCACTGCACTGCACTGTACTGCACTACAGCAGACAGTAGTCGCACTCGCCTTGGGCCGCAGCGACGGCACTAGGATGGAGTTGATGCCGCCCAGCTTCACGTTGATCTTGAGGCACAGGTTGCTCAGCGTCTGCGGCGACGTCTTGTTCACGTTCTTGGCTTGCACGCACTGCGTGGCCATGCCCAGTACCGTGTCGCCCACGCGCTTCACCTCCGCTGCAATCAGAGACCGATATGTACCTCACATTACCTGCACCACGTGCCCTGACTACTGCGCAGACGCAGCACAGGTGTAGACTGACCGTAGACCGGCGTCTTGCCCGGCAGCACCACCACCACGAGCTGCAGCGACACGAAGGTGGACTTGAGGTACTTGAACATGGGCTCCACCTGGTCGGGCCCGGTCGCGTACTTGCAGAAGCACGGCTGACCTATTATAGGCATGCCGGCGTCGTTTGAGATCTTCTGTAGCTGCTGCGTGAAGTTTCTGAAACGCAAACACGTCATTTTATTTAACAACACAACTCTGATCATCATCTGATCGTTCTAATATACTTTTTTACTACTTAAAACTTCATTATATCCCGTGGCTGACAATAAAAGCGTGACTGTGATGCGCTAAATACCAGTCGCAGGCTGTAGATTGGGAGACTACGGCACAAACTTAGAGGAGACTATAAAAAGTCTCCTCTAAGCAGCAGGATTAATCAAGCAGCGTAAAGTCAGGCTGTAAGTATATGATGATGAAGATGATGTATTGAAGGAGTATCGAGTTATGTTCAATTATGCATGAAAACCCCTTAGCCATCCCGCTATAATATAGTACGAATCTTTAGCAATAGATGCTGTGATACAGTAGATACTAACTTGAGCGCGTCTTCCCTGACCGTGCGTTGCGGCGCGAAGCAGGCGATGGCCCACACACGGATCTCGACGCCCATGAAGAACTGCTTGCCGCGCATGTCCCACACGCCTTGATTTGGCAACGCCTGCTGAGGATAAGCAACGAGAACCACTAGTTTTGCTAGATAAAGTTGATTGGGGTTACTAAAAGGCGAGAAGACAAAACAAAGCTACTCAACATAGTAGTAATAGTAGCGCATTGTTACGTTGTTCACTTTATAATTTTTGGACCATTTCTTTCTTCCTCTTTGGACAATTTATAATCCTCATAAATAATGTTTCTCGAATGGCAACTACGAACTGCAAGGCGAAGCGTAGGCCGCTCCACTACCCGAAAGACAGACCGATAGTAAACAAATGAATTTAAAAAGGTTGGTTGGAAGCAAAGTAAAGATGCTCACCTGTCCTCCGAGCGAGGAGACCCGGCCGCCGTACTGCAGCTTGGGCGGCGGCAGCACGCGGCCGCGCACTTCCATCATGTTGTTGGAGATGGTGAGGCCGAACTCCTTCACGTACAGATCCGTGTTGAAGTTAGCGCGCCGCACCAGGTTGTTGATCTCTCGCTCCCTGCGACCACCAACACATTCACACACTTCGCCGAACCCACTGCACCGCACGGCACGGGACAGAGCCGCATCGAACATAGCGCCTATGGACACTTACCGGTCGGGGGCAGATCGCGCGGTGGCCTTGATCATGGTCGAAGTCTGCATGTCCGTCAGTTTCTTGATGCAGCGCTGGCCCGGGACTATGTTGCACACTTCGAGAGGGAGGTAGGTGTGTTTGTGCTCCTGGCCCACTTGTAGACATGGTAAGTGTGGGTACCTAAGTTTCATTTTGTATTTGTCACAGAAATATTTTGCTACTGTACATTCAACTGTTTGTCCATTTTCCAATTGAAGGGGGAACCTAGAAATTACATAAATTGTTAATTTTCAACTCTTACAGTGAGATACATTTTATTATTATTTTATCAAAGCCAAGTAACAATACTTACGACTGCATTTGTGCAGGCCTTCTCGTCACATTACAGACTCTGTATTTTCTCTTCATTGTACCACAATGTGTGATTTCTATTTTTAGTCCTTTAATTTCTTTAGTAAATTTGACTCTCTGTGAGTCAGTCAAAGGTTTCCTTTGGTCATTTATATCCCTTATATCTAATACTTCGCACATGAACTCTATAACGGGTTGTGCTTTGTAGAAGGCGGTTGCAGATACTATAAAATAAAAATAACGAAATTAATAAGTAAAATTAATGAGTAATGACAATATTGGCTTGGATTTTAAAATTAAAAGTGAGTTAAAACAAATGTTCAATATAACTTAAGTACTGTACCATCAATATTCAGCATCATTTTCCATTGGCTTGGCCTCACAGACTGGTGAAAACCGAACCACACCTCACGCCCACCGCCGAGCGGGTGGTAGTACCCTTCCGGCGAAGAGAAGAACGATCTTCCCACAGGCGTGTACATCATTGAGGGCAGATGCCTCATAACTACGTCCAATGCAAGAATGGCGTCGTGAGGGATCTGTCGGGTGCGACCTTCGAGAGCCTCTTCCAATGCAAATAACGATACCTGGAAATACATATGAAACTTACTAAATAGGAGATTGCGTCATAATAAGGGACCAAAATAATGTATTAAGGGCGAGAGCGATTTTTTGAATCCAGAGCGAAGTGAAGGATTCTAGAGTAGGATCCCTAACGTAGCGAGAGATTCTAAAGCAGAATCCTGAACGTAACGAGGGATTCAAAGTACGTCGCTCGAGAATAAATAATTTTGGTACCAGGTGGCACACTCTGCTTTTTATCCCCCTCTATGAGAAAAATAAATAAGAGATGCTTTTAGTAGTGACGAATTTATATTTACATTAGCGGCCTGTCCCAGCTTCGCATGGGTGGTCATACATTTTTTGAACATTTTAGGATAAACTTAGACCGTGGGTTCGTGCCTCGCGACTACTTATTTCATACATTTGCACGACCTTCTCCCTGAGTGAGTGAAATTGCACTCCGTGGACCCGTTAACATTTTTAATTTCGTCATATCTTTTGAATAGAATGTCCGTTTTGAAAAATTTAAGAAGTAATCTATAGGTATTGAAACCGTCTTAATTATGAAATGATTTATTTGGATAAGGATTAATACCAAGGTACAAATAAAGACCCTTTTCTAGCGGCGATATTTCAATTAAATTTTTATAATAAAAGGACACTTATTGTGACATAACTATAATAGTTAGACATATGCTGTCGCGACATTTTTTGTAGATGATGACGTGTTCTGCAAAGTCGTAGTACATTATTTTGTTCTATCATCAATAGTTTTCGCAGCGCACGCGATTGAAGGATTATTTTTTCCACCTTGGGTTACATTATTGGAGTTTTAGTAAAGATCCCTAACTTTTTTGAAATTATTATATAGCCTATGTTACTCAGGGATAATGTAGCATTCTAATGGTGAAAGAATTTTTGAAATCGGACCAGTAGTTTTTGAGCCTATTCGTTACATACAAAACAACAAAAATACAAATCTTTCCTCTTTATAATATTATTATTGTAGATAACCAAATTACAAATTTATATTTCTCTCGATTTGTTCGGTAGTAAATTGTTTATGACAGTTTCAGCGTTCAAGTTTACACTTTCCGGTGTTATTATTTCACTTTCACTGCTAGAACTCATCTTTTATTCAATTTGTGTGAATTATATTGAAATTTACTATAATAAATAAAAAGTAATAAAAAAAACAATAAGAAGTTCCCGCGTAATTTTTTTATTTGGTTAACCAATGCCGCGGTGGCAGGCGCACTTTTTTTATTTAGCCAGGACTTTATCGAAGCGAATTGCGTTCAAACTTTTTAATTTAATAGTGTTCTAAATTCAAAAGTAATTTCGACACTGTTATTATGTGCGCTGGAATGACCTATTTTGCGTGTACTTTTCGAGGAATGAAGGGCCTCTTTTCAAATAAATGAGTAAAAAAAAATTAAGTAGTAAGATTGGCAGATTGAACAGCTTTGATAGATCAATTTGTGGGCTGCGTCAAATCAGCTTTAAGTATTTATTTTTACATCATCATCTTCATCAGCCTGAATAAGTCGACTGCTGGACATGGCTTCCTATGTAAATGGAAATGTAAAATTTTGTGTCCTCTTCATCCACCAACTTTCCCGAACCCAAACAAAGTGGTGGTATTGTCCAGTTTTTTACTGTGAATCGAAACTGAATGTGTATGTTGGATATTTTTATTTTGGGATAGTATGTTTCGAAATTAGAAACCCCTTTGAAAAATATAAATAAGGAAACATGTTTTTAATTTATTGAGTAATAATAATGTACTTAATTATATCTTTTTACAAATAACTAGTTAACCACTCATCTAATCATTAAATATCCCATTATTGTTTTTATTCTGATTGTAATGAAGAGTGTATAGAGGTTTTAATCAACAGAACTGTATGATAAGGAAAATTTTAAGGAAAATATTTTATTCCATGTTGCAGTACAGTTTATACCTTATAATAATTAATACTACTGCCACAACATAAGGGAAATTGTAATTGGAAATTGAATAAAAAAATACAATTATGAGGTGGATCAAGGTTATTGATAATTTAGTGAGAAATATGTAATAACTATTACTTATATTATGTAGTTTAATTAAGTTATCCAATTTAAGAAATATATATTATTTTTATTACTTTCGTAAAATTATAATACACTAAATTTATTCAAATCATTCAGTACCTACAGTACTTTCTACTTATCTACCTAGATTGCTATAAAAATCATCAAATTGCCACAGTAATAGTGTAGTGTTGTGTGAGGTTTTTACTTTTAAAAGTTGCCTCAAATGCTGTAAAAATGTAGATAGAGGTTTAATTACCTGAGCTACCCATTTGATAGCCACCCGGAACACTCTGTCCTTCCCTTCTCCAGGTAATGTTACTTCCAAGTCCACCCTGTCATTGCCAATAGGAAGTGGATCTCTTGTATATAAATTGTTTCTTCCATCAAACACAGGCTTGATGGCTCCAAATATTTTGTTGTAGCTGTGTACCATACACTCAACTATTTCTCTATTGACCTGGAAATACAAAAATAAGTCAAATCTTTGTAATTTTTTTTTAATAATTAACCTTTTATGATTTCTACTCTTATTTCAGTATAGCATGACAGTCATGTCAGATGTTAAAGTTAAATGTGCATCAACACCGAAAGGGCTTGATGCTTAGTGCTATTCAAAATATTTGTGTAACAGTTTTATACCTTTCTTGGACATTTATCAGGCTGTATACTGACATCATAATGATGTACAAAACCTCTGGGCATTGATATTTGAAAGTGATTAGCTCTCAGCATAATTGGTCTTCCTTCATGGCCAAGGTTGGGTCTCCGCGGGCAGGTCAAGATGGGCAAGTCCGGTGGAGGGGCAACAGGGGACACAAGGGCTACAGCGCCCGCTCCTGCCA
This sequence comes from Chloroclysta siterata, assembly GCA_932294275.1. Taxonomy (NCBI): domain Eukaryota; kingdom Metazoa; phylum Arthropoda; class Insecta; order Lepidoptera; family Geometridae; genus Chloroclysta; species Chloroclysta siterata. Next base: position 12,115,432 of record OW028598.1, read on the forward strand.
CGGGCAAACCAGTGGCCAGGGGTCCAGTGGGTGTGGTGCCAGCAGCAGCAATTGCAGCCCCTGGAGTACATGCTCCTGGAGTTACAGCCCCTGCTGCACCAACAGTACCGCTGCTTGTTTCCCCAGATGCAGCTAAAATGTATATTCATATATTTTTTATTCCATTTGTAATAAAATTATTAAAGAATGGTTTTCAAAGGATGTAATTGACTACAAAAGCATTCTTACATATTTGAGAATGTATGTAGATTCACGTGTTTTAGATTAATTGGAAACAAGAGTACATGCTTCAAGCATGCATAGGAAGTAACTTTGAAACTGATTAATGAGTTATCCAGTCGAAAAAATAGTGTAAAATCGATAACCTTACCCAGTATAGTTAGGGGATACATCAGAATATGCCAATTACTAGTGGCTCTATTAGGCAAAAAGACAGGCAAGCACTTTGTAGGCTAAAAGTTTTGAAGCAAAGCTCTTTGGCTTTCAACCATACACAATGAGAATCGGCGATTGTGGGTAAAAACTACCCCGCATGTATTCTAAAGAAGACCTACAGCACAAAACACAACACATTTAAAACAGTAAACTACGTTCATATGAACTTTAGCAGGTTGCCATAACTCGTGTCGCCATTATTTTCCGGTTACACTTACACACAAACTCACCTTGACCACTGGGGAACATATTAAAATAGTAATTGTTTCGTTGATTTTTGATAAAAGCTAAAAATCAACCAAAAAATCAACGAAACAACACAGACATAACCCACTTCATTCGAGCACGATGACAGTAATATTTTGGTGTTACCATTACCAAACAAACACTAACTATTGCTTGCTCTTGCCTTGCCAGTAGGTACTCAGTAGATTTATAGTAGTTATATTTTTACATTAAGTACAATTTTTCAGTTGATATTTTTTTTTCTTGTACATTATTGAAATACGAGTCCGGTTATTGTACGACATGATAATGTACAGCATGATATTTGGAATCCACTTTGGTACCTTTTTGGATTCGTTTATCTGGGTGTACATTATCGGGGTGTGCTATAACTGGATGTGCAATATTGTCTTATTAACAGCATGATAATGTACAGCACGTTAATGTACAGCGTGATAATTGGAAACCACTTTGGTACCTTAAAAAATAATTTCTGGCACTTCGGCGGCCGCTGCCGCGGCACGCTCGCCTCGTGCGTAATTTATATGTTTCAACTTAACATATAACTAATCCGACTCGACGGTACTAAAGTGGGTTTTTTTTTTTTTAATACTTCTAGCTGATGGAACAAGTAGATGGCCCACCTGATGTTAAGCGGCAACCATCACCTATAGGTGATGGTTGCCGCCAACAAAGCATGTACAAAGCATTGCCTCGTAAGTCACGCACGATAGGAACGCGCCCTACGATGCAGTGCCCTGCGTCCATCAACTTGAGGCATACAGATGTTAAGCCTCATGTGCCTGTAATTACACCGGCAACCACACTCTTCAAACCGAAACACAGAAACGCTGCTTGGCGGCAGAAAAAGGCGTGGTGGTAGTACTTCCCCGGACGAGCCCTTCACAAAGAGCTCTACTACTCTTAAAATGATCATGCTGTACAATAACTGGGTGTAGTACATTAATAACACGTGACAATATTGCACGGCATGTTATTGTACGGGATGATAATGTACACCCCGAAAATTCAAACCAGTGGACACGGTATAACTGGGTGTACATTATCATGCTGTGCAATAACATGCTTTTTTTTTTTTTTTTTTACAATGAATAGACCGTCCTTTGACTACAATCTCACCTGACGGTAAGCGACGATGTAGCCGACGTTGGAGCTGTACATTAATTGGCCGTACATTATTGGCTAAAATATATACCATGGAAAACTTAGCTTGTCTGAGTTGAGTTGAGAAGTTGAGAAGTCAATAGTTATCAGAAAAATAAAAAATATATTTATGTATGTACATAATGTATTTTTTTGTTCATAATTTTAACCTGCTATAAATTGTTAGTAACAATTTACAGCAGGTTTATTTACAGCAATGGGTGATATACCCTCTGCTGGGTTTAGGCCTCCATTAAGCCTCCAATTTTCAAACATTTTACATACTGTCAATGTCATAATATTATTTGAAGGATGACATGAGGTCCGTCCATTCATTCTTGTTCTATTGTCTGTGTTACTTGCTATTCATGTATACGAGAGATTTTACAAAAAGCTTTCTTTGTGAGATGTTCTAAATTCTTCAATGTTATGAACAAAACAATTTGTAAAATCAAGTGCTACGCATCCTCTTTGCATGCGAGAGATAAATAACATACATCAAGATGTTTCCTGTTGGCCAAGGTGAGGTGTGGCAACAAGCAAGAGCTGTTCTGATGACTCTAAATTACAAGAGGCCTTAATTTTGTCCTGTGTTTCGTGGTGTGATAACTTCTTATAAGAACACACATCAACGTTTGCAATTGGATCAGTACTTCGACATTACGTTGTGGCGCAAATTTGTGACAATTAGCCATCATTTTGCTCACTCAAGATAAAGTTGCTAAGTACACAAATAAGTAGGCCAAGTGTTTAGACGTCTGTACATTACAGCTGTGAGGAAAAGAGGTCAAGTCAAATGGTGTAAGTTATTATTATATGTAAATTGGGCCAGGAAAAATTTAGTGATGTGTGATTTTCAGCTCCAGCAGGTGACATAGGTGGTGCGGGTGGCGGAGGCGGCGTGGGCGCGGCTCCAGCGGCTGTCGGTGGTGCCTGCGCTGCCGGACCAGCCATCCCGCCGATCGTGGCCGCACCAAACGCGGTAGCCGTAGCTGGTGCTGCTGGGGCCATTGTTCCTGTTGTATCTCCTGTGCCTGCTCTCAACTTGCCAAACCTTCCATGCCCTCGGCGCCCGGACATCGGCCATGAAGGAAGACACATCACCCTCCGGGCTAATCACTTTCAGATATCAATGCCTAGAGGCCATGTACATCATTATGAAGTGCTTATTGTGCCAGATAAATGTCCCAGAAAGGTAAGAATAAAAAAAATTGTGACAATTTTAGTTGTTTTAATTAAGAAATAATCTTAGAATAAATATGATGAGCATTTTTATAAACAAGCTAAGAAATCAAATACAGTAATGTAATAGCAACAGGTGCAAGGTCATTGAACTTGTCTAACAACATTTTTGCATAATCTTAACTGGTTCCTGTGAGTTCCAGGCAGCTGTCTTGTCAATGAACTGGTTCTAGACTGACACTGCTTTTGTTTGTCTGTCTAAAGGCTTAAAAAAAGTTATCTTCTCATGAAATAGGGTGATTATGACAGCTGGCATTTTCATTTGCTATAATCCTATAGGATTCAAATTAGAATTAGAGTAATTACAAAATAAATAAACAACAATTACTTGAATGAAAAGTTTGTAACTTGTAACTTTTACCTAATTAAATGTGTTATTTCAATAAAACATGAAGTCTATAGTTATTATCAATTACTTTTAGTTCCCATAGTATAAGCCTTGCATAGTTTGGGCCTTTGCTGTGTGGAATGTCCATCAATATTTATATTTATTGTACATTATCAAACATAACCCGTGGTATAGCAATCATAGGGCCAGGTGGTGCAGTGTACCTAACGTTTGAAAAGAGAGTGTCAGCCAGCTCGCGAAGCTAGTAAACCTTGAGCCTGCTCACTTATTTATTTTTATGATTTTAAATGAACATCAATGATCAGAGAACCCCCCATTTAAGACTCATTCACCAAGCGTCCTCAATAAGCATGTGCTGTTTGTTATTAGGTAGTTTGGTTGAGTACGGCCATATCACATTGCATCAGCGATAAGCTCACGTGCTTGACGGTCGTGAGATCACCCGTCAACTTTTTAGTTAAGTTTTCATCCCGATTCTTTCTGTATGCACCGGCACGAACGCACGCAGGGGCCCTTGTCCACCTAGCTACGCCACTGAACCTAACACAAAAATTATTTTACCAGGCTTATTCAACTTAATACAACTAAATATTCCAGGTAAACCGAGACATTGTGGAAACCATGGTGGATCGGAACAACAAATACTTTGTGGGCCTAAAGCCTGTGTTTGACGGCAGGAGCAACATGTACACAAGGGACCCACTGCCTATTCCTGGTGACAGACTCGAATTAGAAGTAACATTGCCCGGAGAGGGAAAGGATAGGGTCTTTCGTGTGTCAATTAAATGGGTCTCTCAGGTACTTTTTTTTCTAATGGATTTTATATGCATTTTTTCCTTTAGTAGAAAACTGTAGTCAATTCAAACTATAACCTGTGTTTTAGGTGTCATTTTCCGCACTAGAAGAAGCCTTAGAAGGGCGAACAAGGCAGATTCCCCATGATCCCGTATTAGCTCTAGATGTAGTTATGAGGCATCTGCCCTCTATGATTTATACGCCTGTGGGAAGATCGTTCTTCTCTTCACCAGAAGGGTACTACCACCCGCTCGGCGGTGGGCGTGAGGTGTGGTTCGGTTTTCACCAGTCTGTGAGGCCAAGCCAATGGAAAATGATGCTGAATATTGATGGTAAACATTTTTACAGCATATTTTGGCTCAGAAGTTTAAATTTATATCTTGCTTTTTTAACTACTTCTAACATTTTTTACTTACAGTATCTGCAACTGCTTTTTACAAAGCACAACCCGTTATAGAATTTATGTGTGAAGTACTCGATATTCGAGATATAAACGAACAAAGAAAGCCATTAACGGACTCACAGAGAGTCAAATTTACGAAAGAAATCAAGGGATTGAAAATAGAAATCACACATTGTGGTACAATGAAGCGAAAATACAGAGTATGTAATGTGACGAGACGGCCTGCACAAATGCAGTCGTAAGTATATGTTCTGTTTCGGTACATAATACCTATTCTAGCTATTGATTTACGCTTTAAGGTTTTACCCAATCCTTGTTTCAGCTTTCCTCTTCAATTAGAAAACGGACAAACAGTCGAATGTACAGTAGCTAAATATTTCTTAGAAAAGTATAAGATGAAGCTCAGATTTCCCCACTTACCGTGTCTTCAAGTGGGCCAGGAGCACAAACACACCTACCTCCCTCTCGAAGTGTGCAACATAGTCCCGGGCCAGCGCTGCATCAAGAAACTGACGGACATGCAGACTTCGACCATGATCAAGGCCACCGCGCGATCTGCCCCCGACCGGTAAGTGTCCATAGGTGCTATGTTCGATGCGGCTCTGTCCCGTGCCGTGCGGTGCAGTGGGTTCGGCGAAGTGTGTGAATGTGTTGGTGGTCGCAGGGAGCGAGAGATCAACAACCTGGTGCGGCGCGCTAACTTCAACACGGATCTGTACGTGAAGGAGTTCGGCCTCACCATCTCCAACAACATGATGGAAGTGCGCGGCCGCGTGCTGCCGCCGCCCAAGCTGCAGTACGGCGGGCGGGTCTCCTCGCTCGGAGGACAGGTATAACGCAATCTTTTATCTAATAAGCTCGGCCACACAAATCTGGTTTACCTATTATTCACAACAATTAAAACTCTTTTTTGTATAGTTTTTTTTTTTATTATTGTCTAAAATATTTGTTCATGATTCGGTAAATGTTTTAAGGGAACTTGACATTGTGTGCCTGGGCTTACCCATTTGCAAGTTAGAATGTTTATTACTGCAGTTATTATTTAATCTGGCTTTCTCTAACTCCACTAAAACTATCATCATTAGAAAGATTATGCTAATCTCAATAACAGATAGCACTGCTTCTAAAGTACACCATAAACTCTAATTTTTATAATTAATGAATAAATGTAAAGAACTTTTTAGTTCTAATTAACCCCAGCAACGATCTGTATATTAAACCAAGCTCTAGCGTAGAAATAGATGTTAATAAAGTATCTATACTCTTTCATGTCACTATTTTAACTCAGTATGAACTAAAAATAAATAGAACAGAGTTGAGTCAATCTCGACTTTGTTCTGTTTGTCACTTAAAATTGTAGCATTTGTTCCAGGCACTGCCCAATCAAGGTGTGTGGGACATGCGCGGCAAGCAGTTCTTCATGGGGGTCGAGATCCGAGTGTGGGCCATCGCCTGCTTCGCGCCGCAACGCACGGTCAGGGAAGACGCGCTCAAGTTAGTATCTACTGTATCACAGCAGCTGTTGCTAATTGATGACTGAAAAAACAAACAAACAGCATCATAACTTTGATCCCCAGGCACGGTAGACATCCCCTCAAATCTGTCAGTACCAAGTATCAACTTAGGATTGTTTGAGGATGTCTAAGGGAACCCTCTTCAGTTAGTCAGAGGTATGTCCAGTCCAAGTATTACAATTGGCACATACCCACATTTTGTAGTAGTTGGTATTCTATACGCGACGGGTGGTTGCAAGCAAATCGCTGCTGGTAAAATACTACCGGTTACCTTAGGATGTTTACCTTCACCGTTTGAAAGCACTGGCATTGCACACATATTTTCTTTAATGACTGATCATGAAGTACCTAATAACTGACTGAAATTAAGCAGGATAAGCAGGCCTACTAGTGTCATGACATAAAGCAACAAGATACGTCGACTTTCCCAAACCATATATGAGGTCAAAATAATAGAAATCTGTTATTCTCATAATTATATATCCCAGTATCATAATTGTATAAGATACCCCTATTTCCAGGAACTTTACACAGCAGCTACAGAGGATCTCAAACGACGCCGGCATGCCTATTATAGGTCAGCCGTGCTTCTGCAAGTACGCGACCGGGCCCGACCAGGTGGAGCCCATGTTCAAGTACCTCAAGTCCACCTTCGTGTCGCTGCAGCTCGTGGTGGTGGTGCTGCCGGGCAAGACGCCGGTCTACGGTCAGTCTACACCTGTGCTGCGTCTGCGCAGTAGTCAGGGCACGTGGTGCAGGTAATGTGAGGTACATATCGGTCTCTGGTTGCAGCGGAGGTGAAGCGCGTGGGCGACACGGTGCTGGGAATGGCCACGCAGTGCGTGCAAGCCAAGAACGTGAACAAGACGTCGCCGCAGACGCTGAGCAACCTGTGCCTCAAGATCAACGTGAAGCTGGGCGGCATCAACTCCATCCTAGTGCCGTCGCTGCGGCCCAAGGCGAGTGCGACTGCTGTATGCTGTATTGCATTGCAGTACAGTACAGTGCAGTGCAGTGCAGTACAGTAGAGTATAGCAGAGTGTTCCGTGCGCAGGTGTTCAACGAGCCGGTCATATTCCTGGGCGTGGACGTGACGCACCCGCCGGCCGGAGACAACAAGAAGCCCTCCATCGCGGCCGTCGTCGGCTCCATGGACGCGCATCCCTCGCGGTACGCGGCCACCGTACGCGTACAACAGCACAGGTACTTATTATACGCTACTGATCTGCATCTTTAGACAGGATTTAGCTAGCTATTTTACTGAAGAAAACGGAATTGCTATTTTGATGGAAGACAAAGCCGTGCTTAAATAACGCAACGCAATCTTTTATCAAAATAAGACAGCTTCGCCATGGAATGGAATTAAACATATCGCGAAGACACGTATAAGTATCATAGAAAATACGTAAATAAATCCGATTTTTCTACAAAATTAAAATAGCTGGATCTAAATCTTATCTTAAGTAGTTTGGAAATGCAATTTTAAGTAGATTTATGCATTATATTAGCAAACTCTTTTAAGATTTATAAAAAAATTGGTACTTTTTTGTTAAAATTTAAAACTTTTATCGCATGGTTTTATTTCGAGTAACTTTTATTGCTCTTTTATTTTATTTTAAGTTTACCATTTTATTTCTTTTTTAACATGTTTGTACTTCATAGACATTCTATGGAGTACTCACAAAAACCTTTTGATTTCAGACAAGATACCGTCCAAGAGATGAGTAGTATGGTTAAAGAACTACTGATAATGTTTTATAAGAGTACCGGCGGATTTAAGCCGTATAGAATCATTGTTTATAGGGACGGTATCTCGGAAGGACAGTTCCAACATGTGTTGCAATATGAACTCATAGCTGTTAGAGAAGCATGTTTAGCGGTGAGTAAAAACATTTATATTGGGACTTTTAATACAAAAAAGTAAGGTGACATAATTTGAGTTTACATTCAAACCTTCGCATTACAAGGTTGTATTCTTAAATTTGCGTTTTCCATTTGCAGTTGGAAGCTGAATACAAGCCCGGAGTAACGTTCATCGCAGTCCAGAAGCGACACCACACGCGTCTGTTCTGCGCGGACAAGAAGGAGCAATCCGGCAAGTCCGGCAACATCCCGGCCGGCACCACTGTGGACCTGGGCATCACGCACCCCACCGAGTTCGACTTCTACCTGTGCAGCCACCAAGGCATACAGGTGAGTGCGCCTCTGCGCCCGCGCCAGCGTGCACGGGTAGCGATGCAGCGTGCAGTAACGGAGTCCGGTTGCGTTGCAGGGCACGTCGCGGCCCTCGCACTACCACGTGCTATGGGACGACAACCACTTCGGCTCGGACGAGCTGCAGTGCCTCACCTACCAGCTGTGCCACACGTACGTGCGCTGCACGCGCTCCGTGTCCATCCCGGCGCCCGCCTACTACGCGCATCTCGTCGCCTTCCGCGCCAGGTACCACCTCGTCGAGAAGGAGCACGACTCGGGGGAAGGCAGCCACCAGTCCACCAGCAGCGAGGACCGAACAGTAGTAGCCATGGAACGAGCCATCAAAGTACACGCTATTACCAAAAAGGTCATGTATTTCGCATGATACTAGCCACAAAAGGCTGTAAAATGGGCCACATTGATTTTTTACATATTTATACAATAATATGAACTGAAAGTGAAGAACTTAGATTAATTAAGTGTTAAATGTCTGTAAATGTATAGTTGTAAGTAGACTATTATTGTTTTTCAAGATTATAAGATAATAACTATGTTTTATAAATTTTATTATATTAAGTTTTGGTTTATGAATTGTTGTAGTGTGGTTAAGATACTGTTTGGTTATGTAGTCAGTATACTCATTTTTACACTGTTTTACATAATGACCAAAATTTCATATTATGCAATAAACCTTATTTTCTCAACATGTAAAAAACAAAACCCATAGCCGACTATGATTTGAAAATGTATATTGTATTCATATATTTCCTCCAAGGTATTCATTGTACATGAAGGGTGAGTTTACCATCTCAGAGACTGAAATATTCTTATCTGTCTAAAGACATGCAAAGACGGATATATTTTTAACTGGCAGATCACGTTACTCTGAGATGGTCAAACTCGGTAGACACCGCAAAATCTGAATTAGTACTACAGTATTACTAGCTTCTGAGGAGATGCTACTTTGCAGGATGGTTGTAGGATGCAGTAAATCTTTACTTTGTATAAAGTCATAGACAAAACACTAAACTACAGCTATATCGGCACGTTACTTAAAAACCACGTCTCTTGACTGGCGTCAGAGTGACCTGAACCGGCAGACCGCTCCGTGCTTGACTTAACCATGTGGTGTTGGTGTGCCCGTGAGGTTTGAACCTATGGTTTTTTATATTTTAAGGGTAGTTACTACTACTCAACAAAGTATTTGTAGCCTTTTTTTACAATGTTAAAAAGGCACAGGAGTACGTGGTTAGGTAGGCTACCTACATAGGCTACCAACCTACACTGCAGCACTGCACTGTAGGCACCTGTGTATGTAGAAGCTGCTTACCTACTTAGGTGGCTTCTTCATAAAACTCTAATTTTGGTAAAGCAGCCTTAGAAGTAGCTTCCCTTTCGAAGTTCTGGGATATCTATCGATGAGTGAGTAGTCTGTAACTTTATGTAGGTAGGTACGTGGTTTACAGTTCAACTAGATTCGCCAAACTGCTAACTTCTTCAGACTCGTCAAATTATATTGATAGAGTAATGGATAGAATAGAATAGAAAAAACTTTATACTACGGGTAGGTACTACCTATTACTGCAAAACCTGTGTATCTGCTAATTTGGCAAATACCCACGTGGTTGGCGCTGCCAAATGTAATACTTGGACGTACCCCTAACTATTCCCTTACAAAATCTTGAGTTAGTAGGTACTTGGTACTAGGAAATCTGTGGGGTACCGTGTAGAGGTACCTGGGGATTAAAGTCGTGAAACTTTCTGTTTTTTTCGTCATTAGGGCGTATCAGATATTTCCTCAAAGGCTACACGAGAAGGGCTCGTGTAGGTAGGTATAGCACGAGTTTTTGTGTGATAGTGTTTATCATTAGTAGACTCAAGATCTAAGTATCGGTGGTATCGGCGCTTTTCGAGTATCATAGAAAAAAGTGTTGCACAAACACATTACACGCATGTATGTGGTGCCAAAAACACTGAGTCGCCCTATCGTATGTACGATCAACTCGTTACCTGGCTAGCACCCTCCTCCGTACTTTTAGGAAGTTCTGTTTCCTTTTAGAATCTGTCATTTCGACTGGCAATCTGTGTCAAGTTCTTGGATTGCCAGTTTCATGTAGATGTCACTGTCACCTTGTTTTTATTTTAGAGGTTAGGTTAGCTAGCTATCTATTTTTATCGATTTATTTTTCTCATTGAATCATTATGTCCATTCCGTTTAGCGGTACGCTTAGAAGATCTGGCGGGGTCGTTTCAGCAATAGGAAAACAATTGAAAGCTGTAAATTTAAAGGCTGCTAAGAGAATAACTGTGAAATTCGATCCATTCGGCGACAACGTAACCCATACAAGGTATATTTTTCTGTTTGGATAACTTTATCGTAACAAAGGCAGATTATTCAGACAGCTCTTTAGAATTAAATAAACATAATTTATTGGGGTTGTTTACACATATTTGTTTACTTATTCTGTTACTTACAAATTATGAAGATTTTCCGGATTTTGTTACAGAAATTTCCTGCACTACCTTAGTTCACCTAAAATAGGCTTGACAAACCCTAATTGTCTTCTTAAAACTGAAGTTGTGTGTGACCGGAGTGAACCTACTGTTGATATCACCATTGTACCATCTGTTGCTGGTGAGTTCATTGTCACTAACCAAATAAGCACTAGAATCTAGTGACAAGATTCTAACAAATGTCTGTGAAATTCAAATTTAAATTTGACCAGTCTTTCCTTAAATAGAGCATATTTTCTGACACCAGAGTTTTTTCATAGAAATATAGAAATCATGACTTTTTCAGAGACTGCGAATATCAAGAAAGTTACATTGAAAAGTGGTAATCTCACTTGCTTAGAGCTCTTTCAACTGCTCAACAAACACGTCTCCTCCTTAGCACCAGTTGAAGCATCAACATCCACCATACAGACAAAGTCTGAGAAAAAGAAAACCAAAAAGAGGTAAACCTAAAAATGGCTCGCTCCAAAGGAAACCAGCATGTTATAGAGGAGTTATACAACCATATTCCAGCATTCACAGACATATTTTCTGAGGATACATTTTACATTTTTGTTCTGTGCTTTGTGTTATCAACTTTCATTGTTGTCTTCATTTTGTCTAGATTTATTACTCTGAAACCAAAAGATGAATAGGTAGTATTTAGTACATAGTTATAATGAATATGTGGGTATATTACACGAAATAAAGTTAAAATTCTTGTTTCATTTCAAACCACTAGTGTGCCAGAATCTCTCCGAGTGCAAGGAAACAAAACTGGAATAGGTAGATAGATAGATAACACATTTATTTGTATTATTATTAGGTAGATCTCATGCTTGGAAACAGTATACTCCTGTATTTTTGCAATAACCTGACATAATATAAAAACAAAGTCCACCTAATAACTTTTGTTTTATTTGTATGTTCAGGCAGTCTTTAGACTATGACTAGTATTCTCTTATCTGTGACTATGAGCAGATTTGCCATGGATAGTCAGGCTTTCAGAATTGGCGCGAAAAACCATTTTAATTCTTGATTATATTTACTCCCTCGCTAAAGCTCGATAGTAAAACTTTCTTGTATAGGTACACCTTGTATATTTTGTAAATACCAAAAATAAAAAGGACATTAGAGAATACTGGTGATATAATTGACAGTAGGTATGCTCACTTCAAGCTATATTAATTATGAAGAAGGCGACTTTCGTTTCCGTTAATTTCTAATAGTTTTCGTACTTTTATTGATCGAGTGAGCAAAGCGAACGAAGATCTTAGTTTCAACTTGGGCGATTTGGCATTTTATGTATGTATGTATGTTTGTCTGGCCATAACTTTCGAACCGTTGATCAAATCTGCATGAAATTTGATAAGTCAATAGCTTGTACTTGAGAAATTTACTGGTAAGTATATGAGTAAAATCGGATGAAGGGTTATTATAAGATATGGGGTTTTTTAAGGGGGCAAAAATAAAAAAAGTGACATAAAGAAATCAAGTTACATGTCATAAGAAAGGACTTTGTTTGGACATTCCAAAACAATTTTTATTTTTTTTCTGGGACGCTCGGTTTTTGAGATACAACAAAAAAGTTAAATTAAGATAACCAGCGATCCAAGAGCTCGGGAACTAGTAGTTCAGGCCGAACTACTAGTACCCTTGGAGGATCGAAATATCAGCTATTGTGGTTCCATTCATGTGGCGCCACCTGGCGGCCGCGCGTCAAATTGCTTCTTTAAATGTTCAGCGCCATTTTGGACTGGCGTTTTTTTTTCCGTGGAAGCAACTCGTATCTAGCAGCTATCGCTGCGACGACCATTACTTTAGATTTATATTTTAGATTCCTATTTTATTTTTACAAAATTAGAAATAAATATTCTTTTATTCCGTGAAGTCATATTATGTTCTTCGTACTGTACAAAGAGGAAAAAACCGTGAGACTTACCCTCTTTATATAAAATAGAAGACCATGATCAATTTTTTAACGACTTTTCGTTCGGATCTCGTTCCCATAGTTAAAGAATTAACAATTTAGGTACTTAAAGGTATATCTAATGTATTATACATTCACAATCATGAAATGCTAACTACCACTAGCTTAACTATAACTAGCTTTCAAAGATGCTATTGCATCTTGAGAAAATTATAAAACCAATAGTGCTCTCTGTATTATTATTTAAAATAAATATAACCAGTATGTAGAAATACTTTATTTCAACAAAAGTATTTTTGTTGGCTATATGAAATTACTGTGATACTTTTCAATAGATGTATACTGCAGCAGATATTTTAAAATTCTTGAGCTCCCCAACGGATCTGCAACAAATAATAAAACATTTTATAAATCCCTCTATTTGAGTTGATTATGTAAATAGGGTAATCTTACTGTGTGTACTCATCATAAATGTACCCCAAAGAACTCAAAAAAATATTTCAAGCTGACTGCGATTGGTTGAACTAGATGAAAACTAGACTAGACTAAAATGAATTTATTTAAATGGCCTAAAATTACTTACATCTGATACACGGGTCTTTTGTTTCCTCTCCACCAATGACGACAAAGCTTCGGAACGTACAGCAAGAGAGTCAATCCTTTCAACCAGCTGCTGGTAAGGAGACAGTGGTTGGGCGCCCATCACCACGTGACCAAGTTTGGAGTCGATCTTGGCGTCTAATCGCGCGTTTCGGATGAGGTTTACTATCCAGCACTCTGCTTCGTCTGGCTGCATGTTTAGGTTTTCGGCTAACATGCTGCAAAATTACTGATTATTTTGATTATGAAGTATTTTTTCTTTGGCAGAAACAGAGATAATTGATCAGATTTCTAATTTGAACGTAACAAGTCAACTAAGAGGTGCTATAAAATGGTAGGGAATATGGATAAGGGTGTAAGACTATTATAATTTAAGTGGCTTACGCACTGCGTCTCATCAGAAGCAGTACCTACGAACGCAACTTTACCTATTATAATAAATAGTAATATTTTGATGCATGTTGTATAAAAGCCATTAAAATTCTCCCTGCCTCCCACTTCATGTAGGGTCTGCACAATAGGTCTTTTATCTCCACTTCCCTCTATCGTCCGTCATCTCAGTCGTCACTCCTTTCATACCCATGTCATTCCTCACACAATTCATCTATCTTTTCTTTCGCCATAGTGTTCCTGTGACCTCTCGTCATTAAAATATAAAAGAAATTTAGAAAAATTAAAAATAAAAGCCATTAAAATTTGCATACCCAATGCTAATTACTTGATGAATGCGGCAGAAAGTCTCGAAGATCATGAGACGAGCGTTCTCAACGAACTCTTCAAGGCACGCGATAAGGAAGAAATCAGACAAGAGTACTGCCTGGCACTGGTTCAGTTTCCGGCGAGCAGCTTCAAAGTCGAAGTTCACGTATAGGTGCTCAATGAACTCAGTGATAGGGTCCCTGGAAAATAAAATATATAATCATACAATTGTCCAGCAGGATTTATATTTCGATCGGGGGTTACTTGCAAATCTTGGATATGGTATTTGTTTACTTATCATTAAAAGGCAAAAATACAAGAGCTGCCATATACCTGGCTAGTATAACAAAAAACTTTGATGCCATATACGAAAGTCAATAAAGTATACTCAAAACTTTAATGGTTGTCGCGATGATGGTCGCGTGGAACTGGCACCTAGAGTCACCTAGCTTTAAGACGTTTCAAAGTGATCCTTGTGATTTTATTGAATAAATACCTTTCGACTTTGACGTTGACTTTGATTACTTACCTGTAAGTGTAGGCTTCCTGTTGTATAACTTTGACGAGGTCCTTGAGTGCGTTTCTCCGCGATCTGTTGATGATGACGGCGGTAGCCAGGTATCGAAGGATGTGCGGGCACATTGTCTGAATCGCATTGAGGTACCTGCATAATTCAAACTGTAGTTATGAACGGTTTACAGATGGCAATCTTAATTATTAAAAAAAAATAACCATTCGTAAAGTTTTATTTAAATATTCCTTTCCAATCCCTAGTGGCGCTACGAATCTTGAAGCTGATACTCACAGAGGCTTGTACAAGAACATCTCTATGATAAGATCGCGTCCCTTCACGTGGTTGAAGAAGATAAACAGGGACCAGTGAATCAGCCAGGTGCGTTGCTGCAACGCTTGCATGTTCGTAGCAGTGGCGCCCGCGCCGCCATTGTCGATGAACTCGCGCAGTTTCGTGAGGTCCTCCAGCGCTCCATCCCAGTTCTGTACTAGGATCTCTGAGGCGAGCTTTCCCCATAGCACGGGAAGGTAGTTCTGAAATAGGTATACAAGTTTAGAGTTAACAAGAAAAGAGTTTTTATTCACAAAAGTTCTCACTGAGTACCAAACCTACAAGGACTTAGGTATTAAAATCTGTTTTAGAAAAAAGTTTTCGCTATGGTCATTTTCCTGTCAATCAAAGAAAAATGACAACAGCTAAAATACTGATAAATAAATTTGAAGATGGCTCAAATTTTAAATCTTTGTACGTTACGATTCTGGACGAAGATAATAACGCAGGCATTAAGTTTGGCGAATGGACAGAAAGTATTGTTCATTCTAAAAACAAGGAACCAGAGAAATCTTCTCGCTTGGTCGTAAAAATTGTTTCTGGTGAGGAATCTAAAAGAATAGATTTGGATAACTGTGCTAAAGTAATTAATAACACCGAAGATATTGAATCCAATAGGCATGGCGATGAAGCTTCCAATAATGTGATCAAAGCACCAGAAACAAAAGTTTTTGCAAATGCCTCGTCAGACTCGACACAGCTTGCCAGCGTACCAATCCCAAATACACAGATTACAAATTACAATTTTGATTTTACGAATCCTCTGGAACAAAGCCTTCAAAAGGTGAAAGAGAACAACGCTCGTATCATGGAAAATATCCATATTCTGAATAGAACCTTGAACTATACTAAAAAAAAGGAAATTCTAGATATTATTTGCCCAAAATCATTACGCAGTTTTCCTTGCAACTCCTGCGGGAAATGTTTTGTATACGAGACTGGGTTGAGAAGGCATAACACAATGAGACACGCAATATCAGAGGTGGGTCACCAACCACGCTGGCAAATCGTGTGGACTTGCATACAATGCTTTCAAGTCTGGCCTAGTCAGGACCAAGCATTACTTCACTCAGCAGAATGCTGCAAAGCATTAGACAATCAAGAGTTCATAAGAGAGATAAAGACGTCATTGCTGTTGCAATGCGAGTTTTGTGAGAAGGTCTTTACTAGCATCCCAAGGCTGCTGCGTCATTCAAAGATACATACTACTGATAAAAACTATCAGTGTTTTCCGTGCGGACTCGCCTTTATGTCGTACAAAATAGCCGAACAACATTGGCCGCTTTGTCCTTGGCTGAAGACATTCTACTGCTCTACAATGGATAAAGGGACATAGTGGATCCCTTGGTAATGACGCTGCAGACGAGCTAGCCAGAAGAGGATCGGAAACGCTAATCGAAGGACCAGC
Organism: Chloroclysta siterata; assembly: GCA_932294275.1. Taxonomy (NCBI): domain Eukaryota; kingdom Metazoa; phylum Arthropoda; class Insecta; order Lepidoptera; family Geometridae; genus Chloroclysta; species Chloroclysta siterata. The sequence continues at coordinate 12,131,729 of OW028598.1, forward strand.
ACCTTTCCTCCCTCTGCCATTCTCGCAGCTACGCACATGGATGCGACAACACACTCATAACCAACACAACCTACGCTGGACGCGGGCGACTGACTGCAGACAGTCAAGAGCAGCAATACCAGCCACCACACCTAGACTGACACGTCGTCTAATAAACCTACATAGACGAAACCTTAGAACCATCGTGGGGACCCTAACAGGTCACTGTCCACTTAACAAACATCTCTACAACATCGGAGCTACAGACAGTCCACTCTGCAGAGGCTGCCTGTCCGAAGAAGAATCAGCTGCCCACGTAGTCCTGGAATGCGAGGGCGTAGCTTCTCAACGACAAGAAATCCTAGGAAACCCCAGGTCACTCCTCCAAGCCTGCGAAGCCACCGGGAAGCTTCTGCGCTTTTGGGAGGAGCTAGGCTGGTTACAAGTGTAACCAGATCACCCCTCACGCATAATGGACCACTTTGGAGTCTAAATGCGGATACAGGAGTCCATATACAAATACAAATACAAAAATACATTCTACTGCTTTTCTTTGCCGAAAATGTTGCTTTGTAATGCATGCGACCGAAAGTTTCGAAATTATGAGCAGTTGTACAATCACAGGTAATTATAGCGCAGAAGGAACTCTAATATTTTGATATTAGACTTTAAAATTTATTGTGTATCAGGTATAAAATGGTGCATTTAACGACGAAAACACACAACATTACTGCTAACTCTTTGGGTGTGCTGGTATACCAATGTGAGCTCTGCAGCCAATGGTACAATTCCATACCAGAGATGATATCCCATAGGAGTCAACATCACCCTTATGATACTGGAATATCTGGCACTGTAAGTATTTTTCATAATCAACTATCGAGATTTGGGGAAAATGAGGTAAAAAATGATTTTTATTTTGACAGGACTATATGGGCAATGAAACTGCTGAAAATGACTATTCACCAGTGGAAAATGAATACTACTTGAATCAACAGCTATGAATTATAGATTTTATTATTTCTAAGATTATTTAGATTAAAGTAAGCATTTGCTTTGCATGTTAACCATTTTTTTTTCATTCAAGTCTTTTGTAGAATTTATAACTAAAGTTATTGGTTGTACCAAGCAACTTAATAAAAATTAGGATACTGTGAAACTATTTACAATACTTTTACATATTATTATTTTTATTCTTACCTTATCAGTTGGAATCATCACCAGTTGGCAGAAGTAGAGGTATGAGGCAGACTCCACATAGTTACCACATTCATAGCGATACTTTGCAAGGCGGTACATACTATCAATCATCTCAACTTTGAACTGAAATAAAATAAAAATAATATTGGTGGATTTTCCTCATAGCATATCCAGCCCCAAACTAAGCAAAGCTTGTAAAAAAGGAACTAGATAGCTGTTATAATACCAACACCCAGATACAGTACAAACATCTAAGTTTATTACAGTAATGTTTAGTGGGGATCAAACCCACTGCATCCAGCGCAGAAAGCTGAACCCCTACCAACTGAGCTGAGCCCTCACAGCTCAGTTGGTAGAGGTTCTGCTTTCTGCTTTCTGTCAAAGATATAAATATTTTTTGTTTTCAAGCATGCTAAAAAAGCTTTTCCTATTAAAATCTTATTAGGAAATCCCTTCGAACTATAAAATAAATCACACTACTGTTATGGGAGAGATTATACTGTCTACACTTTGTTGATATAGCAATGACAAGTCTCATATGATATGATATCATCATATGAGACTTGTCATATTGCTGTAACAACTCTAATGGCAATTTTTGATAAATTTGATCAAACAATTAGCATGGGGTAAGAAGCCCAACATAAAAATATAATATATTATCATGAAAATTGACATACATATTTATCATAATTAATTCAAATTGCATTCAGATCCAAATAGCTCTAAAGGTTCAAGTAGAACCCCATCAATACCATAAGCCTTTTAAGTGGTTTTTTTTATTTAAATTCACAATTAATCTAGTTTCTAGATTATCTACATTCTAAAAATATATGATTGGAACTTTAATAAACTTAAAAATACATATAGTCTCTCATTTCAATCCCATTTATAATACACTGTAGCAGCATGATGCTTTCTTACCTCAAATTCTTTATTTGTTGTCAAATGATTGATGAGAGTTTTGGGATCTCTCATAGTCTCTACTGTCTTCATGACATCATCTCTTTGCATGAGCCGCAGTACTGGCTCCACAGCATCTTGCAGCTCTTGTAGCTGGTTCAGAACTACACCTCTACGGGATTTAATTTCCTGAAATATGGTTTTGTAAATTATTTGTAACAGCAATAGGTTATGGATCTGTATTTTGACTTATTCTAGTTCTATAATTAATTCGTAAAATATTGTGTTCTTTACGAAAATACATACCTCCGGGGTATCTTCGTCAGGATAGAGCATTCTTCTGATGTCTATAACATAATCTATCATGTTAGTTTTGCTCAAAATATCGAGCTTAGCTTGCAGGAGCTCTGACTGGTCATATGTCTGAAAATATATGGACAATACAATAAGAGGAAATATGATTTAATAATAAGAAGCAATACTTAGCAGATAGTAATGTGTATAAACGATTAGACAGCTTACAACATGCTGTAAACCTCGAAATATGGTGTAATATAGTTTATAACCTACGTCTTTTGCAGCTAGGAATTCCAACAGAGGAAACACCAGATGACGGTCTAAATATTGACCTATCTTAAATGTTAGATCGAACTTTGAGTAACTCATCTTAGTTTTTTACAGTTTACAATATTTTGGAAAACATGAACGCGTGAAGTAGCGTACACAAAAAGGAAGAAGCAAGCAAGCAATCCGATCACAGGGAAGATTGACTGACTGACATGACATAACGTGACAATTGACATCGCGGAGGAGTGGGGCACCTGTCAAGTCAAGTTAAAGAAACTTGAACAACTTGACATTGGCAAATTCGTGGCAAACCCTATCGGCCACTGAACAGCCACAAATAAAAGAAGAAAACAAAGTAGCAGATTGAACTGCAATTTCATCTTTTCCATTCCTATTCAGTATTTGATGTTTCTATTTTATGCATAAAGATATTAAAATAGCCTTAGGCCCAGTTTCACCATGCACTGTTAGTTACTAATCAAGGATTAACAGGCCGTTAAATCTAACCTTGGCTGTCAAACGCGTACATTTTGGCATTTATAACGGCCGTTTAATCCTTTGTTAATCTAACAGAGCATGGTGAAACCGGCCCTTAAATAAATAAATAAATAAATATTGGTGGACATTCCACACACCACTATCTAGCCCCAAACTAAGCCAAAGCTTGTGATATGGGAACCAGATAGCTGATATACTACTTATATACTTTTTTTTTTTTTTTGTAAATACATACTTATAATATTATATAACACCCAGACAGAGAACAAACATCTATGTTCATCACACAAATGTTTGTTCTCGGTGGGGATCGAACCCACGGCCTACGGCACAGAAGGCAGAGCTACTACCAACTGAGCTGTGAAGGCTGTCGTACCCATACCCATTTATATTGTTTTGTTGTTATTCAGAAAGACGAGAGAAGACTCAATTCATGTTTTTTCTCTAAATTTTGACAGTAAGCTCGTACACAGCTGAAAAAAAAACTTTTCCTAATTCAAATACTGATTTTGAGCGTGATGATGAGCCTCATAAATGCGTTATGAGCGCGCCAAGCACGTATATAGATGCGCTAGCGGCTCATAATTGGTATTGGCTGGCAAATATTGTTGAGCTGCGCCACGGCGCAGGTTAAATAAAAAATCATATCAAAGTCAAAGTCAAAGTCAAAATGTATTTATTCAATAAAATCACAAGGATCACTTTGAAACGTCTTAAAGCTAGGTGACTCTAGGTGCCAGTTCCACGCGACCAAAGCCTAGAAGAACAGGCAACAAACTTACGGCTTGGTTCCTACCGTTCTTTTGTATGATCCTTTTACAATGTAATATAATATATTATTGAAGTTTAGTGAGGCGTAGGCATACAGAAAAAGGTAAACATAATCAAATTTATAAGACAGCACACGCTACGCCTCAAACTAATAATACCTAATGCATAAATACAATCTATTAAATCAGAGAAAAATAAAAAAAAACACACAATAGTAGGTACAGTACAGACATTGCAGACATGTTAGTTGCCGATGGGCAGAGCGACCGGGACATCGGGCCACGCATTTTTATCAACAATATAGTTATCTAAAGTATAATAAGCTTTCCTTATTAGATTATTCTTAATGTACACTTTAAATTTTCGAATAGGAAGCCCAGTGGCACTTTCTGGAAGTTTATTGTAGAAGCGAATACCGTTCCCCATAAACGAGCCATTTACCTTTTGAAGTCGAAATTTAGGTATACATAATTTGTTTTTATTTCTAGTGTTAACGTTATGTGCATCACTCTTTTTCTTAAAGCTATCTATGTGTTTATGAGTGTATAATAGATTTTCATAAATATACTGTGAAATGACTGTGAGAATATTAATTTCTTTAAATCGCTCCCTTAATGAGTCACGTGGTTTCATTTTATAAATGGCACGTATCGCTCGTTTTTGAAGTACAAATATACTTTGTATATCAGCAGCTTTCCCCCAGAGCAAAATACCATAAGACATTACACTATGGAAGTAGCTAAAATATACTAGTCTAGCTGTAGCTTCATCTGTAAGCCATCTTATTGTGCGAACTGCGTATGCAGCCGAACTCAGTCTACCAGCAAGTGATTTGATGTGTGGACCCCACTGCAATTTTGCATCAATATTAAGTCCTAAAAAAATAGTAGAATTGACAAGGGTAAGTGATTCACCATTTAATTCAATATTGGTTGGTCGTTGAACCACATTTGGCAAAGTAAATTTAATGCATTTCGTTTTCCCAGCATTGAGCAAAAGATTATTAACAGTAAACCAGTTAAGTACTTGCGACAGAGATGCATTAACGTCATCGAAGTTAGTCTTCAATCTGTCGACTTTAAAAATTAAAGAGGTATCGTCAGCAAATAGAACTATTTCACATAAATCTTTTACAAAAGGTGGAAGGTCATTTACGTAAACTAGAAATAAGAAAGGACCCAATATCGAACCCTGAGGCACCCCTATATCAATGACCGATCCAGAAGACCTCTCACCGCCAACATCAACTTTTTGGATTCTAATGGTTAAGTAAGACTGTATAAGATCAATAGCCCGGTTTAGGATGCCGTAGTGTTTAAGTTTAGATAATAAAGTGGCATGACTTACACAGTCAAAAGCTTTGGACAGATCGCAGAATACCCCGATCGCATCTTGTGAGTGTTCCCAAGCATCATATATGTGCTTCAGGAGCGTCGAGCCGGCATCAGTCGTTGATCGACCTTTAGTAAATCCAAATTGATGACCATGAAGTATGCCGTTGACGTTAAAATGTGATATTAACTGATTAAGAACAACTTTTTCAAAAATTTTACTTAACGTAGGTAGTACCGAAATAGGCCTGTAGTTGGCAGGATCTTGTTCATTTCCAGACTTGTACAGGGGAATGAGTTAACTGTGTTTCATTAAATCAGGGAAAACGCCCTCATCAACACATCTATTAAAAATGTATGCTAGACATGGTGCAATATCAGTTATAATAGCGCCTAATACTTTTGTAGACATTCCCCATAGATCTTCAGTATTTTTAATATTTAAGGATTTAAATGTTTTGACAACATTATCAGCATTAATAAATTTAAAACTGAAGATATTATTACATTTTTGAACGCTAGACTCTAATAGTGTTGTCGCTTCAGCAGCTGAGGAATTTAAGGATGAAGTCACAACTCTAGGTATACTGGAGAAAAAACTATCAAACGCGTTGGCGACTTCAATATTTTTTGTAAAAACATTATTGTTTACTTTTAAATTTATCTGTTTATTACCGAGCTTCGATTTGCCTGTTTCGTTATTGACTACCTTCCAAGTTGCTTTAATTTTATTTGTCGATTTTTCAATTTTATTTCTTATATGCAATGATTTTGCCGCGTGACATACTTTTTTGAAAATTTTTGAGTAGTTTTTTGTGTGTAAAATAAACGTTGGGTCATTCAGCATTGACTCCCTAGCAGCGTATAGGTCATATAATTTATTCCTACTTTTATAAATACCTGGAGTTGCCCAGTCAGCGAACTTGACACTTACACTAGTTTTACATGTTTTAAGTTTAAAAGTATCATTATGTTCTTCATTTATTAAATTTGACAATTTTATAAAAAGATCATTTGGGTCAGTCAAGTATGGTAAAAGGGACACTTTCAGTTCAACATTGTTCTGAAACTTTTTAGTTCGGCTATCTGTGATAGGCCGATAGGTGAAGACCTCGTCTACTGATATTTTATTAGCAAACCTAGCGCTATGACCGTAATGATCGGAACTAAAATGCTTAACTACAGACTTACAAATTGGATCATGACTGCAAAAGATGTTGTCTAGACAGGTGGCTGTTGTTAGCGTCACTCTTGTTGGGTCTTTAAACAAGCAGTGTAGATCAAAACATTTAAACAAATTTATAAATCTCTCAGATAGTGGATGAACCGGAATATCTATATTAAAATCACCGCAGACTATTAAAGTTTTTTTACTATCGAAGGTCTTAAGCAAAACCTCTTCCATAGTGGATTCATACAACGCGAAGTCCGCGTCTGGGGGACGGTATACACTCACAACGATGTGCCGCTCCAGCTCCACACATGACAGCTCAATAGTCCTCTCAATACTGAGATTTGCAATGTCTTTACGTTCCCTGCATTTCAAGTTATTATTTACAATAATTAAAGAACCGCCATGTATAGCGTTCTTGCGTCTAAAAGAGCTCAATACGCTGTATTTATTATAAAAAGGGAGCAACTCTAGTTCTAATATCCAGTGTTCTGTAATACACATGGTATCTATATTGAAACAATTCAAAAATAATTCTAACTCTAATACTTTGCTGGGAAGGCCTTGCATATTTTGGTGTACAACATGTAAAGTGCCAGGCTTTTCCATTGTCGAAGAAACTAGTTTAAATGTTGGGCAATAGGCCCTACTGCTTGTAAGCCCTCATTAGTACTGCTACTAACTACGGGCTTGTCTACGGACTGTGTTATAGTACTTATAACAGGATCAAAAATATTAAATGCTAACAATTTAGCAATAGTTATTTTACTATGTTTACATAAGGACATAGTACCTCTAGTCAATATAAAATTACTAATAAAATCTTAGACTAAGTATTATATAGACGTAGTGTTACGGTTTTTCGGCGTGTCCGTTTTTTGTTAGTTTGTGTGTATTCGCGTGAGTGACTAGAGAAGGGACAACATTGACTAACCTATCGATAGAATAAGAAATGGATGAAAAAGTCGTTTTAATTGGAATCCAACTTTTTAATTTTAACTGGTTGCTGACTTTTATTGCGAAAGCCCAAAACCATTATAGACACTGGAACACTATCATCGTCAATAATGTTTCCCTAACCGTGAGAGCGATGTCCATCCCATTCGATACAATTTCTTATGGCCATTTCGTCCATGCATAAGAACATTTTGTAGGCTATCAGTTTTCACGCCTAACAGCTTTTATCCACTCCCGTCTTCATTCTGGGCATTTAAGAACCTAAAAAAATATTGTAAAATTTAACAAAAATTGATCCCTCGCGAGACGCCTATAAGGTGTCAAAAATTGAAACTACAACAGAACAGCCGGTCTGACCCACCGCATTAGATATTTCATATAAAAAACGGAAACTTACATATTATCGATAAAGCTAAATTGGTCGGTGGAAGTACATCTCTAGAACAGAAGACTAAAACAATGCATTTTATTTTGCAATAATTAATGGGTTTACATCATTTTCACATAGGAAAATATGACTAGTACTAATAAAATGTAATTCCTACAGTCTTTATGGGAGAAAAAACGTATTTTTTTAGCATGAAAATAGAAAAAGAATATTACGTATCAAATGACAATTCCGGGTCTTTAACTCCTCCTTTTGTTGTTTTTGATACACAAAACACAGCTTCACAAGACATACTTTCACCTTTTCAAATATATTTTGCCTAGACAATAATAATTCTTTAAAAATTTTCATAATTTCTTTCGCTGCATCGCAATGTTGCTGCGAGTTTTTCAAAAACGTCAAAACAAGATCAAAACATTGCATCAACTGACGGCCACGATTTACGCAGACAGTGAGTGAGTGAGATGGAGTGAGTGAAGTTACATCTTCTTTTCTTTTACTCGTAGCTAGGCTACATGGGAAGAACAAAGATAGATGATCAATGTTTGATACACAGTTGAAAAAGGATGTAAGTCTTATCGCTCCCTCCAGTATATAGTACCTCCATGAATAAAATTATTAGTGTCGAAATACAAAACGTCACTATGACGACATGTCAAATTATATAACATTAAATTTAGTTTAAAAACATTCTTATTTTCTAGTACACTCAGTGAGTTAGAATAGGGGAACGCCTTAGAGCAACACGGGCCACCGGCGGACCGGAGGGGAGTAGCCTTCGCAGGCATTCCCCTCTGTCAAAGTACAAGTCCACGCGGTCCTAGACGTACAATAAAACTAGTTGCAGCCGCACTGCTCACTAGACTAAATCTAGTTGCGGGACAGAATCAATGTCCTTTAAAAAATGTCGAATTGTTCTGTTTTATGCTGCAAAAAGACATCTGCCACGTCAAATTTACAAAAAGATGGCGTTACCTTTCATATGTAAGTAATTTTTAATCACATTATTACTTTAAACTTCTTTTAAACTTAAAAATCACAATATTATCGGTCGTGTTGTTTCCGATTTGTTAACAAACACAGGCCGCTCGCCTTCATACAATAAGCGGATCGGTCGAGCGACTGATCCGAGACATTTCCAGAGACATGAGACATTTGCGTATCGACAGTTGTTACAACTACGGCTGTAAGCAAATTGTCAGTGTCACCTCATACTGTTAGGACACAGAATGTATCTATGTGTGCATGAAATTGTTAGTGTATTTTTAATTAGGTATGTGTGAGTTTCGTAGTGACAGACGATTATTTTTGTGTGGGAATTAGAGAAAGTGTGCGTAACACAAATTTCCCCCCGCAAAAAATGGCAGACAGTTTTGTATCGGTAATAAACGCTACGGCCACTCCCCTCCGTGTTGCTCTATGGGGAACGCACATAAAATTAGTTTTCCTAGTCCTAATTCTAACTTTTCTAACAAAGCTTCCACCAGCTGAATTAATTCTGAGTGCTTGATTCCAGTGCTCTCACCTAATTGCACGATCAAATTGTGCCCACGTGCATCATTTGATATATTTCAACTATTTTGGTATGGGAAGTGCGGGTAAGAACATACCACGAATCAAGGACAATCGAATGATAAGATTTTTTATCTGTATTCTTTGATCCTTTTTTTATCTGTGTAAAGTTACGGCAGCCATTGCTCGCATGCACATTGGGGTTTTGGAAATTAGAAATAAATAGGTATTTCAACTATCTTTGATGTATTGGCTTGTTTTATGCACAGTATACCATTTATTTGGATAATAAAAACATTGTTATCGTAATTTTGTGAAGTGATAACCAGTGCTGGTCCTCTTTCCGTAAATTCAAAACCTATCAGATTTGAATCGTTCAAAATGGCGGCTTGTTCTGAGAGTGCTTTGGAATCGGATGCGTCGTAAATAGACGCTCTCGGTACAAGTATAATTTGTGGGGCTATAAATAGAGAAGTTGCATAGACTTGGTATCAAGAATAGCAATGAAAAATGTCCAATACCGTGATAACCAATTACACGGACCTCAATGGACCATCAACGAAAGCAGACAGTTCTGTTGTTGTTATTGTAAACAAGGATGGATCTCTGTCGGTTGATCAGAATTTACTGGGCACTTTGATGGGTAAGTAATATTGAATCATATTGTGCATTACACTCAATATATTCGATGTGAATTTTCATGTCAATTGAGCCCTGCATGATGTGCTTGATATCACTCTAAAATGGCATTAAAAATCATATTTTGTGCTCATTGGTTGCAAGATTATGGTAAAATGATGCTAAGAGCTAGTGCATTTCTTGATTCTTATCGTTATATGGCCTAAAATTATAAGAAACAGTGTTTATACAATTTTGGCGCCAATTTGCATACCCTCATCTCCCTCTGGATTTGTGTTTAATTTAGTGTATTATTATATTATTATCCATTAAAACATACAATAATACAGAAAAAAAACAAAAATGTTGATTACCAAATTGTTTTGTAGGAACTGATGGCTCTCAGAGCTCGGGCATCAGTGTTGTTAGAGTTGGCCATGAAGGCAAGCCCGATGATGCAACTGACTCTGAAAATGAAGATGATGACAAAATACCCCATGTCACACTGACTGTAGATAGTTATTACAATGAACCTAATAGTATCATAAAATATGGTAAGAGTTATCATGGCCTGTATGCATGTATTAGTAATAATTCTGCTTTTTCTCATACTAAAAGTTGTATATTGGATTTTAAATAATTGCTCATTTCAGATAGTGGTGCAGAAATGCTTCAATCATTAAGGATAGAGACTCGAGAGAATAGCTTGGTAGGCTTCCATAATGACCATTGCTATACCAAACTTACATCACCAGCTCAAATTGTGAGTTTACCACAGAGCGAAAGAAGTGAAAGTTTTGCTCCATACAATGAGCCAGTTATTCAGATATCTCATGCACCACCACCTAAGCCTGTTCCAAGTACAAAAAAAATCACTATATTGGAACAACAGATAATACCTAAAGGTAAAAAGATTGTAATGAAATCAACAGATTCTCCTATTATCAGAAAGGGTAATGAAGCTTTAAATAAACCCTTACCAGTGATGGTGAAGGCTAATGAATTACATGAATCTGACAAGATAGCTGATAGCCTGAAGAGACTTGAGGAGAGCACAGAATCCTCCTCTACAAGCTCTTCAGGCGACAGTGTTGCAGACAGGGATTCTGATTCAGACTACAAACATCAAAAAGTTACTTCATTAAAACTGAGGAAAACCAAACTGAAACCTCGAATATTGAAAAATGTCCAAACTGCAAAGACAGGAAAATTAGATTTCAAATCAACACCTAAGCTGAAATCGCAGAAAAATGTTAAAAAAGAAGTTAAGGAAGTTAAAGTCTCTCACAAATTGGTGGAAAAGAAACAAGAAGAAGAAATCGATTTGGAGAGCCTGCTCCCAACCAGTAAAATTGCTGTCAATACAACTTCCACGATAGAGTTTAACAAAACTGTACTAAAACAGACTCTCAAACCAATTAAAAAAGAAAGGAAAACTCCAGCACATGTAACAGCTTTATTATCTGACATGACATCTTTGTTTTCCACACCAGATGTCATTAGAAGGGTATCCACCGATAATAAAACCCCAGGTAAAGGAGAGAAAGATTTACTAAGTGAACCACCATCCACTCCTAAAGTAATCATAATTAAAAATCAAGAAGTAAGTGATGCCAAACCACCAGAGCCCACAAGAATGATTGAAATAAACAAGGGCAAAGTATCAAGAATGAATGTACCAATAAAGAAGGAGAATGTTCTACTCAGCCCTGCTAATAAAGCCAAGGGATGTGATCTCATTCCTCAGATTGACGATGTCAGCTTGGCACAGATCCTTCAAGACACAGAAGGTATAAGCAGTCCTCTCAAAGCTCATGCGATTCCCCCTTCAATGAATAGCCCTGGCTTAGCTGGACCAATGTCTCCAACATTAGACCTGGGCTTGCAGCCAACTGGTCTTGAAGATGGTCTAACTGAGGATCTATTACTTCATGTAGCCCATTTGGTTCAGCACTCTGACAAATTGCAGGAAGTCATTGATACCCAGGTCTTAAATGTTGAGACTCCAGCTAAAACTCCTGCTCAGTCACCATTCCAACAAGCATATTCACAAACTCTCGCAAAATCAGCACAGAAGGTGGTACAAACAAAAGAAAAGCCTATACAAATAGTAAAAAGTGATGGGCGTGTAATTACGCTGCCTCCGATTGAGGCACCGGCGACGCGATCGTCGAAGCGCAAGAGTCAAATAGACACAGCAGTTCCAGCCATAACTGCTGAAGTGATCAGACCTCCAGTGACCATCACCCCACCTCAGCTTGAACTCACAATTCCCGAACCTCAACTTTCAGTTTCTAAACAGTATGTTAACAAAAAACCGCCCAGTAAGAAGCAAGAACTGACCCCTGAAGCACCAACACTTGAGAAGACTTCTGCTGAATCACAAGAGAGCTGGAACTCGGAAGATGATCCATACAGGTATATTTATTTATAATTCCCAATACAAACTACTCTAACAACAGTACAATTGCTATCGTCCATAAAAAGTTAATTAAATAGATAAATAAGAACTTTATTGAGGACAGTATGGATATGGTTACATAAAGTAAAATTACTGTGAGTAGCAATCTCTTCCAGAGTTCCAAGTAGTTTGTGATTATATAGTTTTCAATGTTCTTTCAGGTTATGGTGCATTTGTAAACAGCCACACAACAATCGCTTCATGATATGCTGTGATGCATGCGAGGACTGGTTCCACGGCAAGTGTGTTAACATCACGAAGGTTATGGGCCAACAGATGGAGGAACAAGGCATTGAATGGCGATGTCCAAACTGCGTCAAGAAAACGAAAACAACACCCAAATCTGCTACTAAGGTAAGTTTTTTTATTACAGGCATTAAACTGCCATTGAATTACTTGGTTAAGTATTTCGCTCAAGTGTAAAGATAAAATGCACAGTGGTCATCAAACACAATATTTTTTGCATGATTTAAAACTGTTTCCAACATTGTTTTGTATATTACTGACCAACTTAGCACATACATGTTAGCTGGTATTATATGTATACATGTGTAGATTTTGATGGTCTTCACGCAAGGTGAGTGAGAATCCATTGTCTATTTTTTGTCAGACCCTAACAGCACAGAAGAAGCATGATTCTCAGCATAGTCCAACAGGGCCGCCCAAAAGTCCACTTCTCAGCGAGAACATGTTTGAAACGAATTGCATTGTATGTAAGAAGTCTGCTCGCTCCAGCAGTATCTACTGTAGCAACACTTGCATACTCAAACACGCTCATGACTCACTCGGAATGCAGATTACCAAGTCAGAGGCGGAAGGAAAACCTTATCAGAAACCGAAGTCAGACGTCAGGGTAAATATTTCTTATTAAAGTCAAAATCCACCTTCAAATCTTCGAAAGCTGCTCAGCCCACAAATCTGTACGTACATAGCCTAGACTCTGGGCCCTAGAGTAATTGATGTGTTTTAGTTCTTGCAATAAAAGCTTGAGTATACTTTAGGACTTTTCTGAATGACAATTCATAATCAATTACGTATTATATTATTTGCCTTCGAATATTTGTTCGCCTTTTTCCATACAACATTTTGCATAAATGAAATGTGTTTTCACAATTATTTATTCTAGGTTATTGTGTACGAAAGAAAATCTGGGAGACTTTTGGCTGGTCCCAATGCTCCCACTGCCGGCGACCTGAAATCTTGGCTTCAAAAAAACCCAACATTCGAAGTCGTGCGACCTGGAGCCCTCAGTTCTATTAAGCCCGGCATGAAGAAAAAGATAGCGAATGAGCTTCCAAAAAAAGTACAGACAACTCTAAACTTTGAGCGTGTTCCGAAAAATATCCCAGAACCAAGTTCTTCGCCCGTTAGAGTTCCTCAAAGTGATCTAAGAGACAGGAGACTGCTTCTGTCTCGGAGGGAAAACAATACGCCGTCACCGAGACCTGCTACTCCGAAACCGAATCCGATACAGCTTATTGACACGCCTAAACCTAGCACTTCCACTGCTAAACCTATGATCGAACCGCGAAAGCTTGTACGAAGTTCGTTAAACCGCTCTGTACCCAATGAAAAAGTAAGTACATTCGCAAACAAACAAATTATATTAAAAGTAGTATTTTGTTTAAGTATTTAATTTATTGCAAAAAAATAATACTAACAATGAAATGAAATTGGAACAAGTATTGTCACAGTATATAATTAAGTATTGTGTTGTAAAGAGGGGTATGAGTAATCATTTACTACGATTTGTAAGCCAAACATTTATCACAATTTTAGGATTTTTATAGCTATACACGTGGAAATTTACGTGTCGCATGCGGTCATACACCAAGGTTACGATATCATATACTTTAGTTAGAGGAAGTATTCTGGAGTATACCGCCGTTAGAAGTGGTTGTATTCTTGAGAATACATATTAAAATAAAATTTAAAGTTATTATTTTTTGCATTAGATCATAGTTTGATACACAGCACCATAAATTATTCCAAATTCCATTGTTTATACATTAGCAACAATGACCTTGGCCATGTTTGCAATTTGATTATAGCCTTAGATTGGCATATTTACGATAAATATTGCGTTACGTTACAGCCGCCTACAGCTTCGCCTGCCGCGCGCAGGAAAGACACGCAAAGTGAAACCAAGCCAAGGATGAATTCCACTGAACCCATTCGCGATAACGTACGGAAGTCCCTACAAGAACAGGTAAATAATCAAAAAACTAACCTTTACTCATCAAAATCACATGGATCATCTAACTAAATTATGCACATAAATTAATGTTTAAGTCATTGATAATAATAATCCTAGGTCCTAGAACCATGGAATTTCCACAATATATTACATATCACATGTAAATAATCTTCCTAGTTTACGTTTATTTATATAGTTTATTATCTTTTCTTTTTTATATAATTTTTAGGTCCAGTTTGTTGTTCTGACTTGATGTTGTTGTTTGAAAAAGAAACTTTATATTTATTTTGGTGGAACCTAGATAGCAATCACACACTCTTTCACGCACATCACGGCATGGCACAACAAACAAAACGAATATCTACACACTTCACTAATTATGTTAGTTAGTAATTTATAATTTAAGCAGCCGAAAAATAATGTTTTTGTTTTTTTTCTTGTGATGTTGTTGTTGTTGTTGCTGTTTTTTTTTTTTTTTTGTAATCACAGCATCTTGACATGCTACCTACGGTCTTTTCTTCTTCAACTATTTGTATGGGGGTATGGGTTTTGTTTAAAAGAGATTATGTAGGTAATGTTATGATTTTTATTGTTTAAATGTAATATATTAGTCTAGTATAAGTTATGTTTATTAAATTGATTATTATAATAGAATAGAATGGTCCTGTTAGGAATTTAATGTTTATAAATGTATTAAGTAATATTACAAAACATTGTAATTTATGTTTATAATTTTAATGTATTGTTTATTTAAATTGTTAATTGTTAATTTTTATTTTAGTTATTTAATGGTATTAATTTAATTCTGTTTATCAGAGTAAAAGTTGTAATGCTTCTTAATTATACATAAATTTAGTTAAAGCAGTTCAAA
Organism: Chloroclysta siterata; assembly: GCA_932294275.1. Classification (NCBI taxonomy): domain Eukaryota; kingdom Metazoa; phylum Arthropoda; class Insecta; order Lepidoptera; family Geometridae; genus Chloroclysta; species Chloroclysta siterata. The sequence goes on from OW028598.1 coordinate 12,147,153, forward strand.
TAATAATTTCACATGAAATTGTTAATTTGAGCTTTCATTAATAAAGTTGTAATTTGTTCTTTTATTTTTAAAAATAAAAGTAGGTAGTGTATTAATGAAAAGATTATTGAATGTGAATTAAATGATTGAATAGAATGAATGAATGGAAATGAATATGATTAAATTGAATGAATGAGTTATTTAATGTTGCAAAATAATAGCAACAGGTAATTTTAAGGTAGTGACGTTCCGAGACGTCGAAAAAAAAAAAAAAAAAACCATGGAATTTGGATAGCATCCTTTGTTGGTTTAGAAGTGCACTGGGAAAGGAATCTCATTGATTCAACTCGCAAGGAGTGCAACGAAGGTGTTAACTTAAGCATTGAATTGAACCTTTTGACACCAAACACTTACACAAACTTAGGAGGATTCAACTATAGTCTGTATAAATGATAAAATAATATTTATCTTTCTAGATGAGCCTTCGTTTGAAAGAGGACAAAGTCGGCAAGTTCACAGCACAGGAAATTCAGCAATTTGCCGTTGATACAGAGACAGAGCTGTACGATTTGTTTAGAGACGTCGGAATGAAGTACAAGGCAAAATACAGATCACTCGTGTTCAATATCAAGGATCGAAAAAACTTGTCGCTCTGGGAGAAAATATGTAACAAATCTATTACACCCCAGCAACTGGTAAGTTTGCATATAATAATAATAATAGCTGTATAATATGAATGATTCTGAACATGGTTATTGATGACGGTTATTTTATAGGTGAGGCTGAACCCTGAAGAAATGGCAAGCCAGGAGCTGTCAGAATGGAGAGATCAAGAGTCTAAACATCAGTTGGAGTTGATCAAAAAGTCTGAAATAGACCTTTTGGCCGCCAGCAAGACCTATGTACTCAAAACGCACAAAGGAGAAGAGGTTAACTATAAGAACAATTTAAAAAAAATTAATTATTTTAATGTACTTTGGTTTTTTACGCTAGTATAAATATATGTTTTATTTCAGGTTATGGAAACGAAGCAGTCTGTTTCAACAGAATTGGACCCAAATGTGGCGGTTGAAGATCTTGTCATAGCATTGAATGATTCTATTGTAGGTGAAGAGGTCACAAGAGAAGCTGTAGGAGAAATGTAAGCATAGCGAAACTCTTTCAGCATAGTCTATTCATTACATTATAAATACTTTAAAATTGATAATTATATCTTCGTTTCAGGTCAAAACCTAAAATAGAAGAGAAGAAGGAGAGTAAAAGCAAAAAAAGAGACCGAGATGAAAGTATAGTTCGCTCAAAAAAGAGTAGACGAAATTCATCACCCGCTGGAAGGAGAAAGAACAGACGAGATTCCGACAGAAAATCCCGATCGTCCAGGAGGAAATCGGAGTACAGAGAAAAGGAATCGAGAAGTGAACGGCGATCGACGAGACGAGCTGAAAAGAAATCTCGACCGAGATCCATATCGAGAGATAGGTCGAAAAGAGAGTCCAAAGAAAAGTCAGACTCCGAACGCTCCAAGCCCAGATCTCGGTCAAGGGACAAGTCTAAGCTATCAAAATCTCGGGAACAATCTAGATCAGCGTCCAAAGGTCGTGAGAGGGAGCGCTCTAGGTCCGCAGGGCGCTCCAGGCGACGCTCAGACTCGAAAGAAGATGACCGGGGCCGGCACAGGTCCCAATCCAAACACACAAGTGGCGGCGAAGGCGTCGACAAGTTGCTACTTAGATCCAGATCTCAAGACGATAGTTATAGTAAAATTAAGACTGAGTAAGTATTTTGAAACTACACCAAACTAGTGGTTTGCACTTTTAAAGTGAGTAAACATAACTGATTGCTGTCCTTTTTTCAGTTCTACAGATTCTGATTCCATAGAGAGGCCCAAATCAGCATCGTTGAAAGAGCCTCATCCGGAATATGATCCGCACGAGCCGATGATAACTTCGGCGTTCTCGGAAGAGGATCTCAGGAAATCTGAAGATGCATTTGAAGATACGTATAAGAGTGAAATACTAGATAGCGGCATTGAGTATGATCCCACGAAAATGTTCACATTGGATTCCAGCATCATGTCAAGCACAACATTTGATAAACAAGACAAAATCGCAGGTAAATAAAATGTTTAATCCTAAGATTATATACGAAGATTCCTTGTTTTGTGTTTAGATATTGGAAGCTAGGTTTTATTATTATAATAAATATGAATTATTGTTAACAGAAACTGAGAGTGATCAAGAACCAAGCAGTACAGTGGAAAACGCAGCCGCAACAATTTGGAATGGATGCATTAACATGGTTGATGTAGCGAGATTCTATGTTTCCGCGCATGAGGTATCATCGACTTCATGTATTTCAAAATATTAAAAAAAAAACTTAACCTCTTAAAATAAATTCATAATTGTTAATTACAGGTATCAGGTAGCGCTATTGACTTGGAAGAAGAGCTCTGCGCGGAACTCGACATCGTTGGAAGAATTAACCCAGAAACAGTGTGGGATTACATCGGCAAAACGAAAAAAGGAACCAATAAAGATATCGATTTATTGAGGCTACAAGCCGCTAACGATGAAGAAAAAATGCAATATATCGCTCTTTATAGTTATCTTAGTAGTCGAAATAGGTGTGTATACATTTCTGATGAAAATGAAATAAAATTTTCCCGAATATCCCTTATCCCTTCATTTCCAATGAGTTTTACTTTCCACATAAGCCCGTGATAAAAATCGAATATTCTGGCTTTTAGGTTAGGAGTGGTAAAGGTGCCAAACTCTACAACGATCAAAGACTTCTACATCATTCCTCTGCCAGCGAATACGAGTTTGCCGTCGGTACTTCTTCCGCTGAACGGGCCAGGCCTCGGCGATCTGAAGACTCACCTACTCATCGCAGTCATCATTCGACAGAGAAAGAAGCGTTTGGTTCCAAACATTCCTAAAGACATAGTTCCAGCAAAGGTTAGTTTATCAGATGAAGGCAGTACAGATTGTGAATAAAATTTTTAATTTCTGTTCGATTGTTTATTTCCCACAAGTTCCTCAAAAAATAAATCTAGACCTTGTGCTTGCTTGGTTAGTAAAAATTCTAAAAAAAAATAGGTTAGTACCGAAGTCTGAGTTTTGTTTTTCGTATCTACATCGCCAGGCCGTTTTTGTATAGTGTAATGAGTTCACAGAACGCCCGATGAGGCGCTTAACGAGTCTCCATACAAAAAAGGCCTGACGATACAGAAAACGAAATACGATAAAGAAATGATTAGGTAGGCACCTACCAAGTATTATGTGGCTCTTCAATGCTTGCGTAAAGCTGGTATATACCTACCTAATAATTTGCATGACTTGCATGCTGGTTCAGGTGACAACGTCGCGTTGTGTAGGTATTAGCTGTAGATACATACTGAGGTATATTTACATAGATAATACTAGTAGAACTGAAACCCTGAACTGAGATCTCGTGAGGCAAGTCCAAACATTATATTTCGAGTACCTTCTGCTCACGCTTTCGTCATTCATTTTTCTAAGAAATGGCTTTAAAAAATGACTACTTTTTGATAATGTTTGATGTAAAAATACGCAAAATTACATCCATACGTTAAAAAAAATATTTCCGCTCGCCTGGTTTTACTACTATTATTATATTCCTATTATTATAAAATTATCATACTTTATGATAATGAATGACAGATGTTTTGAATATTTTTACTATAACATGTTAACTTGCGTGGCTCGTTAATTTGCGAGAGACGCGAAACTCCGAATCTGAACTGGGGTCAAGACCAAGGTTATTTAATTTTTCAGGTGGCCCGCGAGTCCCGTAAGCGTTCATACACGCCCCCAGTGGTAGGCAAGAGTTCATACACGCCGCCAACCTCACCGAGACGCCGAGCGCTGCCGCTGCCCACCTACCCTGCTTCAGCACTCTCTTCTTCCGTCAAGGACAAAATTGCTGCTTCTCTAGGTTTGTATTTTATTTTAGAGGCCGATATGTTCGGCAATATCCGACAAATGTTATTTAGGAAAGATGCCGTCTGGTTCATCAAACCAGACGGCATCTTTCATAAATAACATTTGTGCATCTTTCCTAAACAACACTGCAAGGGATTAACTGGTTTGCGGCGAGCTAATTGTTATTTGAATTTCATGATCAACCAATAAATAAATAGATTTCGTAATTTTTTAGTTCAAAAAATACAGATGCGACTTTGGTTCTCACTTCTCTTTAGGAAGCTGAGAACCGTCAAATAATTTCTCGCTGTGTGTTGAATTAATGAAGGTACCTAGTTATGAAAAATCGCAAACAGCTAAGTTTAGAATACTGATTCAGCAAAAGTATCATTAGGATCCCGACATCTGACATAATATTTTTAGGTAGGAAAACTTGCTTGGATTTAAATGATATTTAAGCTGAACCGCTATATTATAATAATATTCTCCGTGTTTGCAATTTTCACAACTAGGTACCTTTAGTAATTGTATATCTTCAAGAGGTACATCAGCCGTCGCATCCATCGTATTAATGCTATGATTGTTGGCAGCTCGCGCAGAGGAAGGCGACGAGGCGTACAGCCCCGGCGGCTCGTCCAGCAGTAGCAACAGCGCGCCCGCCGTGGTGGCGCCCTCGCCCGCCGCCGCGCCCGCCGCCGCCGCCAGCGTCCTCCGCACCAAGATGGAGGAGCTCAACCGGCAGATCGAGGAGCAGAAGCAGCAGATCATGAAAATGGCGCAGGCGGACTCCTCCGTGGCCGGTGATGTACGTACTGACTGTTTATATTTTTTATTTGGTTGTAATGTGTGTTATTTACTCAAGTATTTTCAAGTGAAAAATAAATAAATAGGTTAACGATTGATTAAAAATTAATATTTTATAATAATAACTAGCGGCCTGTCCCAGCTTTTCATGGGTGGTCATACATTTTTTGAACATTTTAGGATAAACTTAGACCGTGGGTTCGAGCCTCGCGTCTACTTATTTCATACATTTGCACGCGCTTCTCCTTGAGTGAGTGAAATCGCAACCCGCGCGAGACCCGTGGACCCGTTAACATTTTTAATTTCGTCATATCTTTTGAATGGAATGTCCGATTCGAAAAATTTAAGAAGTAATCTATAGGTATTGAAACCGTCTTAATTATGAAATGATTTATTTGGATAAGGATTAACACCAAGGTACAAATAAAGACCCTTTTCTAGCGGAGGCATTTCAATTAATTTTTTATAATGAAAGAACACTTATTGTGACATAACTATAATAGTTAGACATATGCTGTCGCGACATTTTTTGTAGATGATGACGTGTTCTACAAAATCGTAGTACATTATTTTGTTCTAACTTCAATAGTTTTCGCAGCGCACGCGATGTAAGGTTTTATTTTTCCACCTTGGGTTACATTATTGAAGTTTTAGTAAGGATCCCTGATTTTTTTGAAAATATAATATAGCCTATGTTACTCAGGGATAATGTAGCATTCTAATGGTGAAAGAATTTTTGGAATCGGACCAGTAGTTTTTGAGCCTATTCGTTACATACAAAAATACAAAAATACAAATGTTACCTCTTTATAATATTAGTGTAGATAAGTATGGCACAATTGATTTCTCCTCGAAGGGGGCAGAACCTACAACACAAGTCGTCATGACTTAGTGTAGGTTCTATCATATAAATTTTTAAGTGTATATAAAAAAAAAAGACAATCCCCGGCGACATTGTGGGAATCTCGAGGGATGGATATGTACGTACAAGGGAGGTCTATGTCCAGCATCGGACTACAGCAGACTGATGATGATGAATCCCCGGGCGCGGTAGACATTTAGTTCTCTTGGTACTTATTTAGCATCTACCCATCAAAGATTCTTTGAGTAGGTATATATCTAAAGAGGGCAGCCACACAAGCACATCATTGTTATTATTACATTTGTATATTCCATACGTACCTACCTGGTTGCAAGCCCAACTCCGCTTTGTGAAGATGCAAACTAATTTCCTGAAGATGTTTCCTACACCGGCATTGCATACTTAAATTTTTCGAATAGTAAAATCCATTTGCACGACCGGATCCGAACGGGTGGGTCAATAATCTATAAAACAAGCACTAGCAGTAAAATAAGCGCTATTGCTGTCTGGCGTTCTGTCAGTAAGGCTTTATTTTTAGTACATAGATTTTTCCATCGAAATAAACAATCAACGACTCATTTTCGCATAGCAACGTGAAGAAAGCTTACTCGCGAGATTCCCTTATTCTGAGATAAAAAAATGTATTGAATTGTTGCAGGAGGACGAAGCGTATTCTCCGTCGCGGCCGATGACCCCGCCGCCCACAGTCTCAACACTGGCCGATATCGCCTTGCCGTCTAACCTGCACGAGATACTTGCTAACATTAAACAGCAGTCAGGAAATCAATCTACGGACGTTGATATGCGCAATTTGCCTATAACTTAGAAGTAAGCTTTGTGTAAACTGTTTCGAAATTCAAATAATGTAGGTATTCAGATAATGGAAGCATTTACTAGGTACATATTGTTTTATTGAGTCGGGAGTTTCAAATCAAACGAATCCGCGAATTTTTAATATGCTTCCTGAGATAAAGTCAGAGTGATAAAAGATATCTGAAATAGTATATTACAACTAGCATTGCTGCCTGGCAGTACTCGCTGGGTTAAAGCAAAATAATAATATAATAAATAGGTAAATATTTTATTTGTTACATTTTAATTTAATAGTGGTTCTAAATGTCACTGGATTTTAAACAATGGTTACAGAAGTTTTATTTTATTAACCTAAGCCTAATTACTTCTCAATACCTCTCTCTTTCCGAGTACTTGAGTACCTCTCAATTCAAAAATTTGTATATTAGAAATTATATATTTTGTTACCCCGAAATTGGAATGGTGATGTTTGTAGGTGTCTGGAACTATAGATTCCTGAGGTGAATAAACTATCTCTACATACCTAATTCAGTTTATATTTTATATTATAGGTAATTCTGATTTTACGGAACTCTCAGGGCGTGATTCCTACTTTCACTTGACTTTTATTTTTATTTGAGTAATCTGGATTATATTATTTAGGCACAAGGTTAGTTTTCTTTCTGAGAAAACTCATGTACAGGTTTATTCAAGTTGGCTACGAAGCAAAATATTTTTGTCGTTTTATTATAAATGTTTCCTACTTTTTGTAGATCTTACTTTAAATTCGTTAAAATCAACGTTTATGTTTGCATTCAGTAACTAATATTAACTAATAAGGTGGACGTCGATATCGACCAAAGCTCGCTCTAGTTGTTTAATTAATTATAATTAAATGGGTATGTAAACCATGCGCCAAAAGCAAGATTAACGGCCGGTTTCTGAAAGCTCGATCATAACTAATCGGATGTCAAGTCACTCGCCATTTCAGGTATTACATCAAATTAGATAGAGATAGCAAGTGACATCCGATTAGTTTTGATCGGGCTTTCAGAAACCGGCCGTATCTCAAAATTTGATTTTAAAATTAATGTATCAGTAGTAAGTTATATCAGATAGTAAGCAGTACTGTGTACTACATTCATAATATTGTTTATTTTTTACTTATGGAAATTTTGCTTCTGGCTTGTGGTTTAAGTATTATTTTATGAGATGTATATGATATAAAATGTTACATGGTGCAATAGATGAATGTTTAAACAAGTCATTAATTAGTTTTAAATCTATTGGACTCCCAGACTTGAAATGAACAAACCACTATGTATTGGTAACCTTTCATAGTTTTACTGTATATAAAATTATAAAAAAATATTTCTTATGTTCAGCTTTGAAATAATTAGTGTACAAAATTAGGTTTACCTATTGCAAATTATAACAGTTATTAGGTAGAATAAAAATTTATTTCTTTTTTTATGTCTATTATTGTCTTGGAAAGTGTAATAATAATGAAATAAAAAGACTTGTTCAGATCTATTCTATTTTGCTTTTATTCATCATAAAGCGACTTTCTATATCTATTTTTTTTATCGTTTATATCTGTCCTTAGCTTATTCGGCATTTTAAAGTTTTTGAACGCCTCATTAAAGTTTATTGGCTTATTTTGGCAGATTTTTTTCTGCATTGCAAATATCTTTGTCTCCATCAGTTTTCTCCTTGGAATATGTTGCAAAGAGCGTTCCCAGTCACCAGTTAATTTCAAATCCAAAAGAATGGGAATCATGTGATTTATATTCAGATTTTTCTTAGCTCCTGGAGCCCATTCTAAATACCTATCAAGAGGTAGCTTGGCCATTTTAAGTCCATCTCGTTTTGCTTTAGCCAGTGAAAGTGGCTCATTATTTACCTGGAACCATATAAAATAATATTTAATAGCTTTAATATTATTAGTAAGGCGAGGTTGGAGTGGGCCGGAAGCGTTGGGAAGACGATCTTGGCGGTTTCAATACGCAATGGTGGAAATTAAGGATGGTTAGAGGGATTTGGGGAGACCGTCTCTCAGCTGTAGGGCAATAAAGGTTAAAAAAAAGCTTAATATTAAAAGCTATAATATTGATACTTGCACAGACCTTATCCACCATACATCCAACAATATACACAGCATCATGATCAAAATGTGTCAGTTCTTCACGACAATGAGGAGTTAGATACACCAGCTTCTCCTTAGGAAATATGTCCAAATAACTTCCAGTGTGTACATTCAAAGGAAACCAGGGTTCTTCCAAAGATGGTATATTTTTCTGCATCTGTCTCCAAAATTGTCCCTTCAGATTAACATTACACAAGTTTATATTAAATGGGTTTTTATGCATTCGGTTGTCACCGAAAACGAAGGTCATTTGCTTAGCAGAATTCAGTATTTCCCGGAAAATCATGTGTTCTTCATATGAGCAGTCTATTACTACTGATTGTCCACCCATCATTGCCTGCAAAGCCCTGAAAAATAAGATCTTTTAAATCAGAATTCAACTTTTTTTTACAGATTTATCTTAGGTAAGTGGTTAGATATTATTTAGTTGGGTAATAATTATTATTTTAAATATAATAATTATAATCTTAAATAATTATTAGTTATAGGTACCTATAATTGTCCATATTGTTAATAGATTGATCCCGAATTCGAAGAAATAAAGATTGGTGCTGAATACCATATAACAGGTCATCTTCATATTCTTTGGTAATCAATTTGGGATTTTCTTCAAACTCTTTTCTCCTGGCTTCTTTTCTGAGCTGAAAAATCACATTATAAAGTTAATTTTTACTAAATTACTAAGTTTCCCCATTCTTGTATTCAATTCTTACCTTGAGGTTTTCTTTGGATTTTTCTATTTTGAACAAGTAAATAAGGTATTGAGAACGTCGACTTTTGGTGTTCAGAGTAAGAAGGTGCTGCCATTGGTCCACTTTCAGTTCATCTGGTGCAGATCGGCCATCTTGACGCATCACCTCAACTTCTAGCATTAATATTCTTAGTTTTTTTTCAAGTTCTTTGTCTCCTTTGCTGATTACTTGAACAATCTCATCTAAAATTGTAAAATTAAATTAGGTGAACACAGATGGTTACAATTACATAGGCCTATTAATTATTAATTGTGTGATAGATGATATAAGGTTTAAGAAAAGAGACACTTTTTTCTTATAAAGATGATGGATGATGGAAGAGAATGGAAGAAAGCAATATGTTACCGAACATAATAAAACATACAACAAAAACAATGTGACTAAAATGTTATACTATCAACTACGGAAACATTAAAGTTAACTTAATTGCTATCGGTATGCAACGAAATTAATAAAAATGAAGGTATTTTTTAATTTAGAAAGTGGTTTGAATGTGAAATTAGAAATGTGAAGGTTTAAAGGAATGAGAAGGTACCTGTATTATTTTCATGTTGCGTTTGGGATGAAAAACATCTGGGGTGGTTTCGAATATACATCTGATTTCGACCAACAGCTTCATGTATAGGTTTAATTATTTCTCGTGATTGGCGCAGGTGTCCTACAACGCCTACAATTGCTCTAACACAATACATTTTGCAGATATAATAAAATGAAGTGCTTTATTCATTTACTGTACATAAGTATTTGCTTAGTTAGAGAACTCGTTGAGATTGTAACTAAGTAATAACATTGAGCGAACTTTAAATACATACATAGATAGGTACTTTAAATAATGTTCATTGGTTTTTGTTTACCCCCGTAAAATAACCTAAAACTGCCAATAATGTACAACCATGGATTGTACAGCCGTGGAAAACACAGCCCGGAGTTGATGTACAATTTGGTCGCGATTTGGTACATGACTGTGTAATCCAAGATGTTGAAACATATACATTACGTAAAGCATTGCCTCAAATTAATTTTTTTCTTACACTAATCTCTGAATAATTATCTTTTATCTCTACAGTAAACAAAAATACCGTAAAATACTTTAAATCCGCACTTGCTCATAATCATCATCTTCCTGCCCTTATCCAAAGCTAAGTGGGGTCGGCACAACAGGTTTTCTTCATCCACTCTCCTCTATCATTCGTCATCTCGGTGCTCACTCCTTTCTCACTCATGTCATGCATGTCATCTTTTACACAGTCAATCCATGTTTTCTTTGGCCTGCCTCTCCTTTTAAAACCATTCACATCCTTAAAATAACACTCTTCTCGTTTTAATGACTTTCTTCCCTCCTCATGACATGCCCATACTACGCTACATATTGCTCCTCAACTTATCCGTCACAGGCGCTAAAACTTTCTTTATACCATTCCCCTTCATAAAAGCTTATTTTATTATCTGAAAACAGTGAATAAAAAGCTCTTTTACTCACTGTTTTGGTGTTTGAATTTAGAACACACCAATACATTCGCCCTTCATCTCAATGCTATACAAACTCCTTGCGCAAAAACGACTCGATACAAATTCCTTGTGAAAAGAATACTCGACATGCAAACTCCTTGGGCAAATAACTCTTCGAGATTTGATTGGTCGACATTAGAATAAAAATAGTTTTGTGTTCTATTATAATAATTAATTTAACCTTCTTTTTTCTTCATTAACTGCATATTTTCGCTTAAATCTTTCTTTTTCCCGTAGTCATGGTATAAAGTATAGTATGCAACTCTTGAATAAAACGGATTTATATCGAGGGCTATGAATCACTCGCGTACCTCAGGATTCTAACACTTGAATCACTCGCAAAGCTCGTGATCCAATCGTCATGAATCACTCCCAGCGGTCGTGATTCAGTCGTTAGAATCCTGCAATGCTCGTGATTCATCTATGGCCCTCGCTTTAAATCCGTCCTTTATTCACTAATTGCATAATATACTAATAAACTATTCCCCCTCTTAAAATTTTATTTAACTCAATGAAAACAGTGAATAAAAAGCTCTTTTACCACTGTTTTGGTGTTTGAATTTAACACACCAATACATTCGTCCTCCATCTCAATGCTACAAACTCCTTGCGCAAAAACGACTCGATACAAATTCCTTGTGAAAAGAATACTCGACATGCAAACTCCTTGGGCAAATAACTCTTCGAGATTTGATTGGTCGACATTATAATAAAAATAGTTTTGTGTTCTATTATAATAATTAATTTAACCTTCTTTTTTTCTTCATTAAATGTTTATTTGCGCTTAAATCTTTCTTTTTCCCGTAGTCATGGTATAAAGTATAGTATGCAACTCTTGAATAAAACGGATTTATATCGAGGGCTATGAATCACTCGCGTACCTCAGGATTCTAACACTTTAATCACTCGCAAAGCTCGTGATCCAGTCGTTAGAATCCTTCACTTGCTCGTGATTCACCTATGGCCCTCGCTTTAAATCCGTCCTTTATTTACTAATTGCATAATTATAATGTACCTACTATTTTAAATTCATTCTATAATTTATCCATCCATGTCACTCCACACATCCATCTCAACATTCGCATTTCTGCTGCAAGCACTCTACTTCAGAAATATACATATAATATTAATTATATATTTATTTTTAAAAAGGTTTACATTTTTTATATAAATTTTAAAATTACAACATAAAATTTAGGTAGGTTACAGATAAGGGCTAATTAGGTAAATTTTAATGCACCCGTAAACCTTGCGGCTGTTTGTGTTTGTTTCCTTGTGTTTGACTCCTTGCTCTAAATATGTACGAAACTTGTGTTTAGACGCAAGGGATCACTGCTTCGGCTATTTACAATGGGGATGGTGTTATTTATATACTTGTTTGTAATTATTCAATTATTTAAATTTAATATATTTATTACATTTATTGTAAAGATAAACTTTAGGGTAATTTTTTCCATATTCACACCAAATTTGGGTAAATTTCGTGACGATATTGCACATCCAGATAATGCACACCCCGATAATGTACACCCAGATAAAACGAATCCAAAAAGGTACCAAAGTGGATTCCAAATATCATGCTGTACATTATTGTACATTATCATGTCGTACAGCATGATAATTGGAAGCCACTTTAGTACCGTAAAAAATAATTTCTGGCACTTCGGCGGCCGCTGCCGCGGCACGCACGCTTTGCTCGCTCGCCTCGTGCGTAATTTATATGTTTCAACATAACCTAACCAATCCGACTCAACGTTACTAAAGTGGCTTCCAATTATCATGCTGTACATTATCTGGGTGTACATTATTAACACGTGACGATATTGCACAGCATGTTATTGTACGGGATGATAATGTACACCCAATAATTCAAACCAGTGGACACGGATTATCTGGGTGTGCATTATCGTGCTGTGCAATATCATGCTGTACATTATTTGGCCGTACATTATTGGCTCCCAAGTGAAATTAAGAACTGGCAAGTGGCAGCACTTCGCAGTGGTGCCAACTTATGGTATTTTACCCTAGATTTAGAGTAAAATTATTTAATTTTTAGGGTATGAAATTAGTTAGGGTATTTTTTTTGACCCGATGCAGTTGCGTTGCCTCTTTTATCAGAGGGCGTAACGATCGACGATCGGCACTAAACTCGTATTATGCCCGCTGAACCATTATTATATAATGCCGCTGTAGAAATATCATTTTCGGTTTATGCTATTGTTAAGTTATAACTTAGAAATAGATTGTCCCTCAACATGTTTCAAAATGTAATGTCAGTGTAATATATACAATTTGAAAATTCGATTCATCTGTAATTTCCCCCTACACTTTTATAGTAAAATATAAATGTATTATGTATGTCTATGTCAATTTGCGGTAAAGATAAACTTTAGGGTATTTTTTCCATATTGACACCAAATTTAGGGTAAATTTGACCAAGCATAGGGTAAAGTAAAATTAAAAAGCGGCAGCACTGGCACTTCGGCGTGTGGTTGAATGAAGTGATATAATAGGTTAGAATTAATAACCTATCATTTTATTTAACGTTTCAATCTCAATGGTTTAGGTACTCACTCACTATCTTGTATAGTGTTGGGTAGGACACAGTTTCAAAACGAGTTTGTATGAGGCCCTCGTTCTTGTTCATGAGGTGGTACAATGTCATGCTTCAAATGTCATGCTGTGTGTCAATGCTTGTATGTAGTACAAGTTCGCTCTACTCATTTCATTTGTCATTCAAGTTTGTATGAGTTTACTGTTGAGGTGTCTTGATGAGTGTCTAAATTACCTTTTTCAGGCGCACTAAAAGTCCTTTCACCTCACTGGTTCGAAAGAACTAGTGAAACAACAAGAATAAGAAGAACTAACATATTATATTTCTACATAAATGTACTTAATGTACCTCTAATGTAAATCCTATCTACTTCATATTTACAGTTTTATAAAAAAACTGTTCTAAGTTTCCATCAATCAATCTACATCAAGCACTAAATTTTTCGTTACGTCAATTACTAACTTACGTCATATGACATTGATGTCATTTCAACGTGATACAAGCCTCATTTCTGTCACACAATACATCAGTTCACTCACTCCCTCAAATGAAAGATTTATATTTTCCTCGTTCGTCGCAGTCAAACAGTGAGCACTTCGTCTGAGAATGAGTATGACATAAATTTTGAGGTGGTACATGGATTGAACATGAGGACCGGGACATTTTAGAGTGAATGAGTGCCTCAAAAGAGGTGCCTCACGTATGTCCTACTCAACACTAATCTTGTACTTTCAGCAAGAATGGCAGTCACGGCTTTAGTACGTCGTGCTTTTATCAATGGCACGATTTATTCCGCTGCTGCTTTGCGGTACGCCTCCACTAATCCTGATAAGAAGGTATTCTTCGATGTTACCGCAGACGGCGAGCCTCTGGGCCGTATTACCATCAAGCTGAATACCGATGAAGTTCCGCGCACGGCTGAGAACTTCAGAGCCCTGTGCACTGGTGAAAAGGGATTCGGTTACAAAGGCTCATCATTCCATAGAATTATTCCCAGCTTCATGTGTCAAGGAGGAGATTTTACTAATCACAACGGCACTGGAGGCAAGTCAATTTACGGTCGCACTTTCCAAGATGAGAATTTCAAATTAAAGCACACTGGCCCCGGTATCCTATCAATGGCTAATGCAGGACCTAATACTAATGGGTCTCAATTCTTTATCACCACTGCCGCCACACCCTGGCTGGATAGAAAACATGTTGTTTTTGGTTCTGGAGTTGAAGGTTTGGATGTTGTTCAAAAGATGGAAACTCTTGGCTCTAAAAATGGCAAACCATCAAAGAAAGTGGTTATTGCAGAGTGTGGTGAGTTAGACTAAGTTAAATAGAAGTTGTATATAGTGTATTGTAGTAATTTGTAAATAAAGTATAAAATATGTATTTTGTATAATCATTTATCTTGGCCCATAATAGTAGACTTTTTAATTTTGAAGTTATAAATAGTTTACAAACATAGCATATTTTAGTAGCTGAATAGTTCAATTTTGGAAACTATAAGAGGTAGTTTAATCTTCCCTTATCAGTGGTAAACAAAAAGTATTGGTCAGGCTTAGTTTAGAATGTCATAAATAAATTGTCATAGTAGAGTAGAGAGCATCTCCCTTAGATGCAATTGTTAACTATTTGCTGACAATTCAAGATGCTTTGTTCTGTCTAGGTGATTTGGCTGAAGAAATTTCCATGAAACATGTGCAGTAAACAAGATGCTGAATGTTTAAAATACCAGTTCAGGTTTAATTAAATAAAAGTGTCATAAAAATAAGTATGCAATTTTATTAATCACTAAATGCAACAAATTAGTTTAGGGAAGTTGCTATTATCAAACACCAGTGTGAATGACAGAACAACTTTTAAGTTACAATTACTTTATACACCTAAGTCAGTATCTATCAAGTCTTAAGACCTATTGTAGTAATAAGGCATTTTTAGATAAAACACTCTCTTTCATATCAAACTATTAGACCTCTCTTAATACAATTATGTCACAAAAATTTACACTCCTTTGTCTTTTCTTATTTCAATACATATTCAAGATAAATATATTGCTTATGCACATCTCTTACTAAAATAATATTCTAAGTAGTAATTGAATTCTTATTAAAAGAGCAGCCCACGAATTGACAACTTTAATTTGAAAAAATATAATCTGAATACAATTTTAAAATCATGATAACTACAATCCTGCAGTTGAGTTTGACAAGTGTTTTTTTCAATTATTAATTTACTCTTATTAACTACTTGACATGGCATGAACCAAGGCATGACAAGTTCATAATTTATCTGATAGGATTCTTCCAGAATACCTTAAATTATATTGTAAAGTTACCTGTATTTTGATTGTGTCCATGAAATTGTTATAATACAACTGAATGAGCAAAATGTTAACATGTTTTTAGAATATTCTTATTGTGCATCCTATGAACAACAGCTACATACTTATAATGATTAATATTATCTAATTTTTAGACAGATTAATAAAAACTTGAAGAAACTAATTTACTTTCATACATAGTAGGTACTAGGATTGAATCTAAAATTTGAAAGGCAACAATAGCAATAAAATAGTAAAAACTAAAATGACAACTGTTGTTATGTCACAAAAAAATCTTAATGTTGTATGAGATCAATTTAAATACATTGGTCTTCAGATTTATTTTCATGGATGACATGATATTTTGAATTGTGGTAAAAAATATGAGGAATGCAGTAAAATAAAAAAAAGGATAAAACATTGAGAGCAAGGAAAACAATATTATTATGCTTGTGCTTCTGAGCACATTAAGGGGTTTTTCAAAATTCTTCATACCTAATGCCACATTTGCGATCACTTCAGTTGGTCAATAGTGATTTACAGTTCTGCCAATATAACTAGGCCTTTGGGTTTCAAGTCCAGCGATTTAAACGCGCAATGACAATATTTGTAAAAATATATACTTCTAATGACAATCTAGGTCTATTTAAAAATATGTGAACACAAAAATATCTATACAATTTTTTTTTAAATGGACACCTCATCAATTTCAATTCAGTTATTTAAGTACAACCTGAGTTTGTTTACAAGAAACTTGTAACTGTAAAAAATTGCAGAATTTGTTAACTTAACACATAAAAATAAGAATTTTCTTTTAACACAACGCGTAAAAAGCGTACTTTTATAACGAAAACATTGTGCTGTAATCAGATTCTCACAATCACAAACGAATTATGCCTAAAACACATTAAATTAAACACTTACGTTTAGATCGCTAATTAACTGCACTAAGCGAGCGTTACTTCGATCATTTAATGAAAGCATCTAAATTACCGCTAGGATATGATTCGGAATCACTCATTCATTTATCTAGATTAAATAAACCGTCTACTGAACTTAATGTTTTTAAATTTCACTATTTCAACGTCTTTCACTATCGCGAGCTCGCGAGCGTTTCGAGCTAAGTGGGCTGTTGAGATTCAAGGAGCCTTCACGAGCTCAAACGCGCGGATCGAGCGGTGCCGTCGCCAGCTGATCGACGCTGCGGCCCTTCTGCATCTGAAGGCTGAGGTCGTGCGGCTCCAGCGTGATGTGGTGGGAGGAGGTCCGCTTGTGCTTGGTCTCCGGCGGCTTCATGTCGCGCGAGCCCGTGCGGCGGTGGCGCAGCACTCCGCCGCCTTCGATCAGGCGCTTGCTCTCGTCGTCGGCGCAGCGCGCGACCGGCAGCACGGTGAGGTCGAGGCTCTCCATGCTCCTGAGCGCGAGCTGCTTCAGCTGGTCGAGGCTGAGCTCGCGGCTGGCGGAGCGCGAGTGGCCGTGCGCGAGCTCCTTGGTCGAGGAGCGCGGCACGCGGCGCGCCTTGTCCTCGTCCAGGGAGTGCTGGCGCGCGCGCGGCTCCAGCTGGATGGTCTTGGAGTCGTTGCGCAGATGCCTGGAGGCGGTGAGGACGCGCGAGGTGGCGACGGCCGCCTGCGAGTCGTGCGACTGCTGCGACTCGGTGCGGTGCAGCCGCGCGCCGCCCGCCGCGCCGAGGCTGCCGGCGCCCTCGCACTCCATCGGCGTCGTGGTCGCGGAGCTCAGCCCCGACGTCATGCCGGTTCTGAATCCGCTCGCGTTGTCTGCTGATGGCAGCTCTTCGAATACTGTGAAGCAACATTGGAATGGTTTCAAAAATATAGCTTGATTTGGAATGTTAAGGGGCTGACAACTATCAAAAAACTTCTCGCTCGCACGTTTCGACATTTTGAAAGATATAAAATCACTAAACTCATTTTCGAAAAATCGCAATTAACCATTTTGTGTGCAATCACATTGCACACAGTTAGTAAAAATT
Organism: Chloroclysta siterata; assembly: GCA_932294275.1. NCBI lineage: Eukaryota > Metazoa > Arthropoda > Insecta > Lepidoptera > Geometridae > Chloroclysta > Chloroclysta siterata. The sequence goes on from OW028598.1 coordinate 12,164,799, forward strand.
TCATTTTGATCGATACAAGTTTTCCTACTTAAAAGTTTGCTTGTGTACGAAAACTAGTAAAGCAAACTTTTGAGTAAGAAAATATGTATCGATCAAAATGAAATTTTTACTAAGCTGTGTGCAATGTGATTTCACTTAAGATGGTTGATTGCGATTTTTCGTTAAGGCGAAGACAAGAGCTAATGTGACTCTCGCTCGCACGTTTCGACATGTTGAAAGATATAAAATCACTAAACTCATTTTCGAAAAATCGCAATCAACCAATTTGTGTGCAATCACATTGCACACAGTTTAGTAAAATGTATCGATCAAATTTCATTTTGATCGATACAAGTTTTCCTACTTAAAAGTTTGCATATAAGTACGAAAACTAGTAAAGCAAACTTTTGTGTTGATTGCGATTTTTCGAAAATGAGTTTAGTGATTTTATATCTTTCAACATGTCGAAACATGCGAGCGAGAAGTTGTTTTATAGTTATCAGCCCCTTATGGTCTGAACGTCTCTGGTTACCAATTGAAATAGTTTATATTTCGGATATTATTTAAATATTTGAAAGTCCAGATCACGTCCCTTAGATGTCCAAGATATCATAGAAGATGTAAATCTAGCTTGGAAGTTTAAAATTATTAGTGGAACTCACGTTTGTCCAAGCTGATGATGGATCCGGCGAAATCCTTTTGTGGGTCGAGCGGCGCCGAAGTCTCGAGGTGACGCCGGCGTCTCACCAGCCACCAGTCCGCCATGAAGATTCCCAACGCAACTATCTTTATACCACCGCAGAGACCGACGTATCTACACAAATTATGTTTCTTGAAATATGTCTTTTGGTTTCAGATTATCTTGCTTCACATCTTATTTTTCATTAAGAATTAAGTTAGAATTTACCAGTAAAAAAAAATTAAGAATTGAGTAGTTACAAAAAGACCTGTCTACCATGCCTGCGGATTACAGTCCTAGCTATTACAGTCCTATTCTTTAGTTTGGCCAAGTAGCTAGGTAGGTAGGTGGGTAGGTGCATTTATTTACTTATTAAACACTTTATTGCACAAAAATAAAAACAAAGTGTACAAAAGGTGGGCTATGCATGCAAGTTCTTCGAGTTGGATTGTTCTTCAAAATATATACAACGTGTATCAATAGCTCGGCTCTCGTTTTGATAGCTCCTCAGCTCCTGTCATATTAGAACTTCAAAAAAGATACTTAAACAATAATCAATTGTCAAACCTATCTTTCAAAATCTTACCTAAATCTGAACTGTTCGATGTCGTAAAGCAAGCACCTCCCGCCCTTATCTCCGCTGCAGGACTGTTTCCACAAGATGCAGGTGGAGTCTATGAGGTTGCCGAAGAGGATCGGCGCGGGAATGTATCCGAACAGACGGAATATCACAAACTGCATGCCGAGCGCGAACGAACGCTCCTCCTCACTCACAGATCTGTAAATGTAACTTTGTATCAGCTTCAATACTCTAGTGACAAGTGCAATGATATAATATAAAGCATGATTTATACTGGACCCGATTCAAATTCCGGACCCAGTCATAAAGTTCGTAAAGGTGCGATTTAATTTACAATGCGTATGCCTCGCCACAATTTTAGTAGGCGCTGTTATAATGACGAAACTTCCATGCCTATACAAGGTGTAAAAATACCACTCCCAAAAACTTCAGGGGGCTAAAGTACCCATCAGTATGAATTAATTTTTTCTCTCTCAATGCAAAAGTTCAATACCTACCTGGCTAAAATATATGAAACAGCTGTTTTTTTTTACGCGTTCAGAGTGTTGGTTTTTTAGAAAAAGTTATTCATATTGATGGGTCAGCCCTCTAATGTTTTCGGGAGTCGTATTTTAACACCCTGTAGAGAACATGATATTTGTGTACAAACCTAAGCACAATCATAAGTAGCGGCATCTGCGTGACTGCCACAACGAACGTCATGAAGAAAAGCAGCACCAGGAAGGGGAATATGGTAGTGCACGGCGGATTGCACGCGCCGGCTGTCGCCACCGGCACTACCGTCACTTCGCTGTACTCGCGCGCGACGCCCGCCGCGGTCAGAGCGGAGGCAGAGGCGCCGCTTACCACCGCGGCGCCGGGTATACCCATGTCGCGACTGTTCTCATGCACACCTGCAAGTTACAACGGCTTTAAAACTTTGTATTTTTTACCTTTGTATACAACTAGCTAATGGAACAAGCAGAGGGCCCACCTGATGTTATGTGGTAAACATCAGCTATAACAAACAAAGCTTTGCCTCGTAAGTCACGCACGATAGGAACGTGCCCTACGATACACTGCCCTGAGTCCATCAACTTGAGGCATACAGATGTTAAGCCTCATGTGCCTGTAATTACACCGGCAACCACACTCTTCAGACCGAAACACAGCAACGCTGCTTGGCGGCAGAAAAAGGCGTGGTGGTAGTACTTCCCCGGACGAGCCCTTCACAAAGAGCTCTACTACTCTTCGTGTTGCAATCTATTTTATTTAGGTACATTCCAAAGGTTTGCTGGTCAGGGTCCGAGGGCCCACCGAGCTTGTGGGCCCCGGTGCACGTTGGTGAACATAACATAAGATTCAAATAGATTGGTCCTAAAACTAAAATGTGGCAAAAGATTTTTTTTTATTCTCCACGATAATATGAAGTATTTAAATAAAAATATTTTACATTGTAGTCCGAACTAATTATAATATTCCTAGTAAACCTAATTTGTGGACTATGCCTCGGTTCAATGAGTTTCTGGATGCTATTTTCGGGAGCTGCTATTTGACACCGGACGTAATAAGCTACGGGTCGTTAACCAGTCGAGCTACGTCACTTTTGAATCTGTAGCCTGTTATTAGTAAACACTGCCGTACTTGTCTTAAACTATAAAATTTTCCAAGATTGATGATCATTAATAGAAGATTTCCTTTAACTAGTAGCAACGCAAAATATTGAAGATAGAATACATAATTTATGCAGAAAATAAGAACAATGTGTCAGGGTCAGTGTTATTGCTTCCGTTATGAGGAAATGTATGTTAATGTGTCGGTGAATTGTCTTAGAATCGAAGTACCTACGCCACTAGCAACAGCTGCATCATCAAAATAATACGTGTGATTCATACTATTGTTTTCGTTTTATTACAATAAAATTTAAATCATTCTGCCACCTTGCTGATAATATAGGATAATCGTTCGTATTCATATGAAACTGAAGACAAGTTTGCACAGACTTAGACAAAAACTCTTCTGAGCTGGCTAAGCGATTGGCGAATTGTTAGATATGGATTTGGATGGTTTTAGAAGGAGAGGATGAAAAGACGAATGAACTGTGATTAAGAGTAGTAAGAGTAGTAGAGCTCTTTGTGAAGGGCTCGTCCGGGGTAGTACTACCACCACGCCTTTTTCTGCCGCCATGCAGCAACGCTGTGTTTCGGTTTGAAGAGTGTGGTTGCCGGTGTAAATACAGGCACATGAGGCTTAACATCTGTATGCCTCAAGTTGATGGACGCAGGGCAGTGCATCTTAGGGCACGTTCCTATAGTGACTTATGAGGCAATGCTTTGTTATAGGTGATGGTTACCACTTGACATCAGGTGGGCCATCTGGTTGTTCCATCAGTTAATGGTATAAAAAAAAAGATGACATGAGTAAGTAAGTAATTAAGTATAATTAAGTTCCTCAAAAATTTAATTATTTAAGTTTACCGCACTGCGTGCAACGCCAAATTCTTTTCATTCCAAGGTTGCCTGGAAGAATTCGCTTTCAGCGATAAGGCCGCCCATTGTACTTTATTAATTTACGTCTAGATTTATGATATATCCTTGAGTACAATAAAGTGTTATCTATATCTATCTATGAGTAAGAAATGATAGAGGAGAGTGAAAGACAAAAACCTGTTGTGCCCTATACTTAGCGTGGGATAAGGACAAGAAGATCGTAGGTAGTACTAAAGTCGCATTAAACACTCGCTGCAAACTCGGTCATAAATTATCCGAACGAGACAGCAATGTTGCTCTCTCTCTCGCACTTAGGAGAACGGCACGATCCTTTTGTTTAAGCGCAGAGATGTGCATTATTGGAGTCGATAAGAACATGACCTCTCCGACAGCGCAACCACCGGGCGCTCTCGCTGAGTCATTATTTTTATCGATAACGTGCATGCGCCCGCGCCGAGTACTCTCAACACTGGTGTTAAGATGATTTATGACCGAGTTTGCAGCGAGAGTTTAACGCAACTATAGTAGTGTACTCACAGGCGCAGTTGGTGAAGTTGGAGCGCGAAGAGAAGGCAGCACAGCCGGCATGGCACGGCGAGAAGTAGGTTAGGCCATTGTTGCCGCATACTGGCTCCATGTCCGTCTCAGTGCACAGGCAGTTGAAGTTACATGCCGCTGTTAGGTTCACTTTGAATGGTTCTAGGTTGCTACGAAAAAAAAAACATATCATGTTATATAACATAATTATTTTTTTGTCCATTCTTTCGATTGGCATCATAAAAATACGGAATGTTTTTCTTCTACATTGGAGTCGGTTCGATTCTCAGACGAAACAAGTAATTTTTAGAAAATCTTTGAATGCAGTATTACTAACTTTTAAAAGTAAAACAAAGTCTTCTTTCAGCAAAATATCCTATCTACAATATTTAGGATAATTTCCCTTCATGTCGCATAGTTTTGGGACGCCCTGTATAGCAAGCGCTGTATCAAATGTTCAGAAACATACCCGTAAAATATATTGATTTAATTGGTCTTAAAGCTGAGTTGGCTTTTGTGAGTTTAAAGTCGTATCCATCGACAAATTGAACGTCAATTTGGGGTTTGCGCAATCTCTAATACTATAAGACTCAAAGTCCTGACTGACTGACTGACTGACTGACATATAGACAACGCACAGCCTAAACCGCTGGTCCTAGAGACTTGAAATTTGAGGAGTACATAGGTCTTATGGCGTAGAGGTGCACTAAGAAGGGATTTTTGGAAATTCAACCCCTAAGGGTGTAAAAAGGGTTGAAAACGTTTGTATGAAAAATAGTATTCCTTGAACCTACAAACTTGAAACTTGGAGTACATATACTTCAAGGCAAAAAAAAAGGAAAGGCATTGTTAGTTTTTTAAAACTACCCTTAACAAGGGTGCAAAGGGATGTAAAAGTTTGTATGGGAGTTTTTTGACCGCTGGTCCTAGAGACTTGAAATTTGAGGAGTACATAGGTCTTATGGCGTAGAGGTGCACTAAGAAGGGATTTTTGGAAATTCAACCCCTAAGGGTGTAAAAAGGGTTGAAAACGTTTGTATGAAAAATAGTATTCCTTGAACCTACAAACTTGAAACTTGGAGTACATATACTCCAAGGCAAAAAAAAAGGAAAGGCATTGTTAGTTTTTTAAAACTACCCTTAATAAGGGTGCAAAGGGATGTAAAAGTTTGTATGGGAGTTTTTTGACCGCTGGTCCTAGAGACTTGAAATTTGAGGAGTACATAGGTAGTATGGCGTAGAGGTGTACTAAGAAGGGATTTTTGGAAATTCAACCCCTAAGAGTGTAAAAAGGGTTGAAAACGTTTGTATGAAAAATAGTATTCCTTGAACCTACAAACTTGAAACTTGGAGTACATATATTTCAAGGCAAAAAAAAAGGAAAGGCATTTTTAGTTTTTTAAAACTACCCTTAATAAGGGTGCAAAGGGATGTAAAAGTTTGTATGGGAGTTTTTTGACCACTGGACTTAGAGACTTGAAATTTGAATAGTATATAGGTCTTATGGCGTAGAGGTGTACTAAGAAGGGATTTTTGGAAATTCAACCACTAAGGGTGTAAAAAGGGATGAAAACGTTGGTATGAAAAATTGTATTCCTTGAACCTACAAACTTGAAATATACTTCAAGGCAAAAAAATAGGAAACACATTTTTAGTTTTTTAAAACTACCCTTAATAAGTGTGCAAAGGGATGTAAAAGTTTGAATGGGAGTGTTTTGACCGCTGGTCCTAGAGAGACTTGAAATTTGAAGAGTACATAGGTCTTATGGCGTAGAGGTGTACTAAGAAGGGATTTTTGGAAATTCAACCACTAAGGGTGTAAAAAGGGTTGAAAACGTTGGTATGAAAAATTGTATTCCTTGAATCTACAAACTTGAAACTTGAAGTAGATTTACTTCAAGGCTAAAAAAAAAGGAATAACATTTTTGGTTTTTTAAAACTACCCTTAATAAGTATGCAAAGGGATGTCGAAGTTTGCATGGGAGTTTTTTAACGCGTGGTGCGATTGACTTAAAACTTGAGGTAAATATACTAAGAAATAAATAATTAAGAATAACACTTTGAAGTTTTGATAATTACCCCCGCAAAGGGTGCAAATGACTGTAAAAGTTAGTATGGGAGATTTTTAACGCATAGTGCGATTGATTTCAAACTTGAAGTAAATATACTCCACAATAAATAGATTAAAATCACGTTTTCACTATTTTAAAACTACGCCTGCAAAGGGTGCAAAAGACTGCCAAAGTCCCAAGGTTTGTATGGGAGATTTTTAACGCGTAGTGTAATTAACTTCAAACTAAAAGAAAATGTGTTCTGTGGATAAATAACAAAAAAACAGTTTGATTTTCGAAAACAACCCCTGAAACGTTACCCTCCTTCGTTGCGCTCGAGTAAAAAGGATACAACGAAGCGTCAATGTTATATTCTGTGTTATATATGGGATATTCTAAAAACGGGAATCTTGAGTTGGTACGAAGAGATATGAGGGTATCTACCGTGATTGGGGATCAAAGTCGTTTCGTTTGTTTTTGAGGTAGAAACTAGGAACAAATAAGTACATATTTTCCGTGTAAGGTTGTCTTTGTTGTATTTGTCATGTTTGTGCCAAACTCAGTCAGTACCTATACCTACCTACCTAATATAGGTAATGTACGCCTATAGGTATCCCATATACCTACGTAGGTATTTAAAATCTTACCCTAATAATATACAAATCAATGCGAAAGTTACGATGTTTTGATGTTTGTGGCTCAATCACGGTTCACCACTTCAACGCGTGCGAAGCCGCGGGAAGCCACTAGTACTTTTATAAAATACAACGTTTTCAGAACTTGTTAGACTTGGTTCAACCTTGATTCACTTTCCACATGCTGGCCATACGGGTCCCAAAATAGTCAACTATGATCGATCGAGTAATTTATGTTTAGTGCCCATCGTCCGTACTTTTAACTCAATATAATGTATATTAAGGATCGTACACACAGATACGCATCAGGCTATACGCTGCTCGCTTTAATGTCCTTGAGTATGCGTAATTTTTCTCTAGCTTTGTGTAGCTCGATCTGGTTACACTCTTCTCTTGTCGTGTCACTAGATTCTTTCGAAACAGTGTGGTGAAAGGATTTTAAGTGCGCCTCAAGAGGCTCCTTTCGAGCACTTGACACATGTTATAGAACTTTTTAGGTTTCTTCACGATGTTTTCCTTCACCGTTTGAGAGTACTGGCATTGTGCACATACATTTTTAAACAGAAAAACTCATTGGTGCACGACCGGTTTCGAACCCACAACCTTAGGATCGGAAGGCGGGGCCGCTACCACCAGACCACAAGTGCTCTCACCCTGTGTTACACTGTCGAAGCTTACCTATTATTAGTATAAGGTATAGTAGTCCCCGCCATCTTGATATTGTCGCATCCGAGGAAGAATAGCAGCGCATAGCAAGACAGGCATATTGTGTTGGAGATGAGAACGAACTGCACCGCTCCTTTAGGTCGCAGCTCGAGCCGCTTCAGCAGACATCCGCCCATGAATATGCCGATACAAGCGCCGGGGATTGCGATAGATCCTGTAACGGCAAAGTGAGTTACAAACAAACAAACAAACAAAAACAAAATAAATAGTCGAAAAAATGATTTATTATGTTTGGGAAATGGGAAATAAATAACATAATAACAATTCAAAATAGTATGCAAGTTATATAAGTAAAAATAATACGAAAAATGCTTTGTGAATGTATTTAATGTCGTATATCCGCAGAATAAGAAGAATCATGTTATATTTCAGCAGCGGCGATGGGCCACTGCAGAAAGTGGGCATGTGCCAAACATAATATTTGGACGTCTCGGTCTGACTACCCTCTTTAGTAATTCTCAAAGATTATTAATACCTTGAGATGTCTACAATCCCAAGGGACTACCTACTAACTTCTTTTTCTTATTTTTCTTTATTCCTAGTTTTCTAGTTATATATCAGACAATAAGGAACTAGCCTTATTGTTTGATTTATTTACACGTGTTTAACTAGATTTCTGCCGCATGACGTGACTGTATCCATCATTTAGAAGACCTTGAAAGCGTGATTGATTTACGGCCCGAATCCACACCCTCTCATCAATCTTTAGAAGCTTCGACTAAAACGAATAGTTTAACCAAACAATAGGGTAACTAGAACTGTGGCAAGTCAAGGTTCATAAAGAATGTAAATTAGACATCAAGTAAGCACGATACCATAATACCAGTCAAGTAGGCAGGATACCATAAACAACCGATGCATGTATGACATATCTACACTAATATTATAAAGAGGAAACATTTGTATTTTTGTATGTAACGAATAGGCTCAAAAACTACTGGTCCGATTTCAACCTAAGGTGGAAAACAAAAACCTTACATCGCGTGCGCTGCGAAAACTATTGATGATAGAACAAAACAATGTACTACGATTTTGTAGAACACGTCATTATCTACAAAAAATGTCGCGACAGCATATGTCTAACTATTATAGTTATGTCACAATAAGTGTTCTTTTATTATAAAAAATTAATTGAAATGCCGCCGCTAGAAAAGGGTGTTTATTTGTACCTTGGTATTAATCCTTATCCAAATAAATCATTTCATAATTAAGACGGTTTCAATACCTATAGATTACTTCTAAAATTTTTCAAATCGGACATTCCATTCAAAAGATATGACGAAATTAAAAATGTTAACGGGTCCACGGGTCACGCTCGGGGTGCGATTTCACTCACTCAAGGAGAAGGACGTGCAAATGTATGAAATTAGTAGACGCGAGGCTTGAACCCACGGTCTAAGTTTATCCTAAAATGTTCAAAAAATTTATGACCACCCATGCGAAGCTGGGACAGGCCGCTAGTGAAAAATATTAAATTGACGTCTAAAACCTAACACACACAGTTTTAAGTTTACAAAACTAATAAAGATTTTTAAAGATTTGCATAAACACGTAATCCTTTCAAACTCCACAATTGAGATAAAAAAAACTGACGTTGGACCACAAACAGTGCGCTCCAGGTTTGTGAAGAAATTCAAACACCTTTTTTTACTTCTAATTAAAAAAAACCGGTCAAGTGCGAGTCGGACTCGCGCATGTAGGGTTCCGTACAATTATCTATAAAAACAGCATAAAAATCACGTTTGTATACAAGAAACGTTTACCTTGAAATATTGTTTTTTTTTTCTGTTTTTGAGTATTTGTTGTGATAGCGGCAACAGAAATACATCATCTGTGAAAATTTCAATTGTCTAACTATCACGGTTCATGAGATACCTCGGACGGACAGCGGAGTCTTAGTAATAGGGTCCCGTTTACCCTTTGGGTACGGAAACCTAAAAAAGGATGAGCTTAGATGAAATTTCTTACCAGTAAAAACGCTAGCTTGACTCTTCCCGAGACTGAACTGCGTCTCGAGGTATTTCGGCAGGAATACCACAAAGCCGGACACTATCATGAGATCCATGCACGCGCCTAGGCACGTCACCACGTATACAGGGTTTTTGAGGAGACGCATCATTGATACTGGCAAGTCTGTAAATATCATAAATACATTAAATCACGCCTGATTCTTATAGGGGTAGGCAGGGACCACGGATTTCCACTTGCTATGGCCCATTAAGATACATATATTATGAAACATATTTATTTTTATTCAACAGCCACATAATTTTTAGTTCTCGGTCACATGTGATCAGCAGGGGTCGGAATAGGTAGAGTCTTTAAGTACCAAATGACGTAAGATTACCTACGCAATCTTAACATGGATATGCCTTTAAAACCCGGAATTAGGACTTAATAAAAATTGTTCTAATACTTATGGGTTTGTTATATACAACTAGCTGATGGAACAAACAGATGGCTCACCTGATGTTAAGATTTATATTATTGTCTTCTAAAACTCTCTTTTCCTATGTTAAACACAAACTAAATAACGTTAAACGTACAGCAGGGCTATTTAAAAACATCTTCAAGCTAGTAGAATCTGGGAGCAACTTCTACGCTATAAGCCCTAGAAAAAAAATGGCAGTAAAAAAGGCAGGCTTTGGTAGGCTATGTAAACATTTGTTCTAGCATAAGCATCGGCCCATTACTCGAATCTCAACCGGTCAATCACCTGCCGCGTCGCAGATAGAATGACCTTTGTCGGTTTCTGAACTTAGCTGATCTATTATTTCTCACAAACCAACACTTTGGGAGAGCACGTCCCGCCAATGTCACTGTAAAGTCTTAAATTAATGAAACCACCAGGAACATTTTGAATCTTGATAAAGAATAAGGAATCTAAGAAAATTCCACGCGACCAATAAATATAATACATTATTTTATTTGAGATAAACCCACATTAAAGCACGTATCTCTATAGGATACCGCGTATAATAAAATAAATAATAAATATTTGTGGACATTCCACACAGCACTATCTCGCCCCAAACTAAGCCAGAGCTTGTGATATGGGAACCAGATAGCTGATATACTACTTATATACTTTTTTTTTTTGTAAATACATACTTATAATATTATATAACACCCAGACAGAGAACAAACATCTATGTTCATCACACAAATGTTTGTTCTCGGTGGGGATCGAACCCACGGCCTACGGCACAGAAGGCAGAGCTACTACCAACTGAGCTGTGAAGGCGTATGCATTTAAGACATTCGCGTGGACGGAAATGTGGCCGGCCATATGTCCGCGGCAGCGTCGCCGGCAACGTGTGTTAACATTTAACCTGGACACTTAATATCGCCTTTACATTTATACATTCGCGCTGCCATTCGCGTGGACGGAAATGTGGCCGGACATATGTCCACGGCAGCGTCGCCGGTAAAGTGTGTTTTCATTTAGCACGGAAACTTAGGGAGCGCGGGCAACGCGAGCGGACATGGAAGAGGCCTGTTTACATTCTCGCATTGCCCATGTCTCTGCACATTTCCACGGACATGAGCTGAGTGTAAACGCGGTATTAGGGAGCGCGGGCAACGCAAACGTCAACGCGAACGGACATGGAAGTGGCCTGTTTACATTTTCGCAATGCCCATGTCTGCACATTTCCACGTTTACACCCAGCTCGACATGAGCTGAGTGTAAACGCTAAATACGGTATTAAAAACAAGAATAATAATTATGAGGAAATAAATGTTTTAACAAACAGATGTCCCACTTGTTTTTTACTTTATCGGTAACCTCTGTCTATAATAATTGTATTAGGTCATCACAGAGCACCTCCACCGAGGAATTGCCCTTTGTGGCATTGTACTGTGTCTTACACTCTGGAGACTCAAAGGTTAAATCTTCACCCCTCCATACCATCCACTCTTTCCTACCATACCCCTCAAATCGGAACACAGCAATGTGAGATAGATTGCATTTATTGTTATTTTTCTTTAATCTGAAATCTAAAATGTTTCTATATTGGTGGGGCGCGTTGTCAATCACCTATAGAAGACGCTGGCGCACAGAGCTCGCGCGATATTCACCAGTAGATGACCACGAATCGAACTAATAATACGCGAGCAAATTTCTGTCTGTTGTTAGCTGTCTGAGAATGAATGCGCTCTTTACCTTTTATATCCTTCCCATATCCAGAGTCTTTGATATCCGAGGCAGGTTTGGGTGGTGGTTTGGAGGTAGAAGCTCCACTAGCCACCGCAGCTTTCTCCACCAGTCTGATCTTTTCCTTCTCCCGAACTAGAACTTTCGGGAACGAGAAGAAAAAGGTCGCCACTAGAATGAGTAGAAATCCACAGAGGAGGAAGCCTCCCCACCACATTCCTACCCATCGATGATCGCCTGGATCTGAAATAAAAAAATACTGTTAATTGATCATCATTAAAACTAAGTACCAGTAGTTTTAGCTTTTGCAGATCCCAACGTTTCTACTGTTTTCTGTAAGCCCTATGTTTTGTATTCCAAACAAATATATTTGATTTGATTTTTGATCATCATCAGTCAATGATCATTATTTACAACTTGTCTTGACCTACTGCTGGGTGGTCTCTCTTAGTTTGTGCAAACAAACAAACCGTAATAGTACGGGACGGGTCAGCGTCAACAACCGTCCGGAAACTTATGGCTCGCACATTACAAAATTTGTGAAGGTAATAAATAAACACATTTATGTAGGTAGTTATAAATAAAATATTTATTAAAAAATAAAAAACCCGACTGCCCAAACTAAAGGACGAAGGAAGGACGGAAACAAGATTATGTTTTATATTTATTCTTGATAGTGAACCAGTTGTTCAGTCTTGACGAATGATACAATTTAATTCACAGGCAGTCGGAGGCTCGTATACTCGTATGTCCGTCCTAGCAGTATACAGACGCCTCCGACTGCCTGTGATTATTTGTATCATTCGTCAAGACTGAACATACACGCCAAACACATAACCAGGTGTGCCTTCGGCACTCGGGTAAAAATTGCTTAGGTTCAGAAAACTTGGTTGTTTGCGATCATAAATATGAAACAAATATTTATTCAAATGACATAATCCACAAGTTAAATATATTTCTTTTAGTTTCTAAGCTCCTCCGACCAGGTCGTGTGTTCAAGGACAAGCGAGGCAATATATCACATTGGGGTCACCTAAACAGATTTGTTCACTGATCAGTACGAAAATACCTGTTTCTGTCATCTGATACACAGTTCGTTTCAATGTAGGTACATCATCTTTAGGTGCATAGATTTCTAGCTTTGTAAATGTGTGTGTTAATAGGTACATTACATACTCCAATTAAGAACATACTGTTTTTAATGGATGCTTTTACTGAGAGAAATAACAATCTTAATGACTGGATAACTATGGTTCCCACACTAGATAGATCTGTGCATGGATTTACATGCCTACGTAACTAGAACCCTGACCCCACTGTGTTTATAAGTCTCCATCTGGCAACAAGCAGATTGTTATCAAAGCAGTGATCCATGTAAACAACTCTATGAGCGTAAACAATAGAACAACTCACCGATAGAAATGATATCACCAGAGAAGGAGTCCATGTGGAATGAGAGCAGGTATGCGCCGAGAAGGAAGCCAAGCACGGGACCGAATGCCGCCATACTGTACATGCAACCTGTAACAAAAAAGGAGGTCACATTATATTTTAATCAAAACCAAAATACTTATAAAATAAAAACCGGCCAAGTACGAGTCGGACTCGCGCACGAAGTGTTTCGTAACATTTTCTATAAAAACGGCAAAAAATCACGTTTGTCGTAAATAAACTCTTAAATACTTATTTTATTCTGTTTTTTAGTATTTGTTGTTATGGCGGCAACAGAAATACATCATCTGTAAAAATTGTAACTGTCTAACTATCACGGTTCATGAGATACAGCCTTCACAGACGGACGGACAGCGGAGTCTTAGGTCTTAGTAATAGGGTCCCGTTTTACCCTTTGGGTACGGAACCCTAAAAACGATGTGCGCAATAGGCGGAGGAAAACATCGAAACCAGTTCGCATTCTAACAGCGGCGATGGGCTTGCAACTTGTCTACAAACAAATACCAACTACAAAATGTGGGTGTGTACCAAATGTAAATATTTGCACGTACCTCTGACTACCCCTCTTAGACATCTTCAAAGAATCTTGAGTTATTACTAAGAGATCTGAAGGAATACCATGCCTGGGGATCAAAGTCGTGAACACTAAACAAAGCTAGTACAAAACAGATGTAGAGCATTTTGTTGTAACTACATACTTATAACCTTTATATTTGAACAGCCAGAACAGAACAAATATTCATGTTAATCACGCAAATGTTTGCTCTGGGTGGGAATCGAACCCACAATTACAGCACAGAAGGCAGAACTAGTAACCAACTGAGCTGTGAGTCTGTCCAATGCTATCAGTAAAATTTCTATAACATGTGTCAAGTGCTAAAAGGAGCCTCTTGAGGCGCACTTAAAATCCTTTCACCACACTGTTTCGAAAGAACTAGTGACACTACAAGAAGTAAAAATACGACGGTACCTATGTAATTAGTATATTGATTGTTGGTGGACAGTGTGGCTTACGAAAAATAAAGTCGATCAATACCCACGTGACCCTGCTGTAAATAAACACCTACTACGGCCTGACTTAACCACACCACAGAAAGTACCTACCTAATTTTGATACACGCGACTCACTATCTTTATAATTTTTAGTTATTCACAAAATATTGCGTTGAACGATTGAACTGAGTCGAGAATAAAGAACATACGTTGACGGTATTTTATTGAAAGGTTTGTATACCGATACGCGTCTTTAATTCAGACTGATTGTTGATTGTTCTAGATCACAAGCATTGCACATTATTCTGGGACACAGAGTTGTGTTGTAGGTAGGTATGGAGCTATTTGCGTGAAAACCAGAACCTTTATAGGTACTTAGTAACCTAAATAGGTATGTTTGTGTTTGTACACACGCACAACATTTAGCGAGACATTCCCAGTCACTTCGTCCTACATACCTAGGAGCATATAAAGCGGTAGTAGTAACTCGCTTTGCGAACCAAAAGTAGGTCATATCGTAGCTGTTTTGCGAGCTCCGGCGCAAATTTCTCCGCTAATATCAATGACTTATTGCCTTTCAACCGCTTGCATGCAAAACGTTTCACAACTTCCTATTTTTCAAAGTTAATTTAATTTCACAAACGAATTAGCATAGTCGAAACTAGGCACACAAAGTGGCATAAACAAAAAGTTCATTAACGGAATTGGTTTCTAGTTATAAGTATGATGTTATATCTATGATGTAATGCACAACATAGTACGTAGGGTAACTACGCCCCTTATCGTCCAGTTAGCGGAGTTGTCACATTTAAGCACCAAAAAGTCTATGTTATTGTAAGTTTATAGAGGTGAAACTTTTTCTGCACATAGCCTATATCCTCTATTTTCATTTAATGTAAAGTATTTAATTATGAAGTAAACTGCGAATTTTATAAAAATATTTTAATGTCAAATACCTATTTTGACCAGTTTTCGTCCACAAAATCCAGTTTTCGACCACCTACTCCCCAGTTTTCGTCCATTCATTTCTGATGGGAAAATATTTCAAATATAGGAGTAAAAATTGATAGAAACGAAACAAAGTTATAGTTATCATGTCGTATATTTTAAGAGTCATAATAATAATCAAAATTTCTGCATTCAAAGTTCAAAACTTACTATCTAGGTATCGAAAATCATTTTTGCTAACTTCTGAAGAAATGTCCCTTTGCATTTTAGTTTCTATAATGTAATAGTGTACCACAAGAGTTTTAAGTACTTATTTATTATATAATATTATTCAATCGTAACATATCATCATCATCATCAACCTATGTCAGTCCACTGCTGGACGTAGGTGTCTCCCAAGACGTTCACTGAGCCCGGGCTTCGGCTCTTCTCATTCCGTATTTGCCAGCTACATTTCGCAACGATGATGACGACGAAGTGGGGCGACGATCTCGTCGCCCCACCTCTGCGGAGGGCGTCCTACACTACGCTTACCTAAACGCGGTCTGAAGAACCACTGGGACCACTCAAGTATTAGTTTGCTCCAGCGATTGTCAGTTCTACGGCATACATGGCCGGGCCACTGCCATTTCAGCTTGCTAATCCTTTGAGCTATGATGTCGACTAGTTTAGTACTCCGTCGGATAACCTCGTTTCGGATTCTATCCTTCGGAGAAACTCCGAGCATAGCTCTCTCCATAGCTCGCTGGGCGACTTTCAGTTTGTGAGCCGACCCTACTGTTAGTGTCAACATTTTGGCAGCATAGGTCATAACAGGTAAGACGTACCTACTGGTTGAAGACTTTCGTCTTCAAACATTGAGGGATGGGCGACGATAAGACCTGAAGAAGTTCCCCAAACGCAGCTCAGCCCAGCTGAATTCTCCGGTTTAGCTCTCTCTCAAAGTTGTGTCTACTCAACCGCAGGGGCAGACCCAAGGTAGACATATTCCTGTAAAACTTCGAAAGGCATTCTGGCGACAGTGATCGGTTTGGGTGATGCGATCAATAATCATGATCTGAGTTTTATCCAAGTTCATACCCAGCTGACCCGTCGTGAGGCAGCAGCTAGGCTGTTCAGCATCTGTTGTAGGTTCTGCAACGATTCTGCCAATATGACGATGTCATCAGCAAATGCCGTAATGTTGTGATGTATTCGCCGTTAATATTAATGCCCATTAGGGTGCAACTCAGTGTCTTAAACAAATCTTCCAGTGCGCATGAGAACTGGAGGATATTACGTCCCCTTTTCTTACTTCGCAGCACAACTGGTAGGTTTGGACAGCTGGTTCTGGACCTGAACAGACATGGTGGCATCATTGCTTAAACATCTCAGCACTTCGATGTATCGCCAGTCAACCTGACATCGTTGCAAGGACTGCCGAACAGCCCTTCAAAGGCCACAAACCTAGTCCACAAACGTTAGGCACAAGGGCTGATTATACTCTTCATATTTTTGTATAATCTGCCGTATTGTGTGAATGTGGTCTAGTCCTGCTCGAAACCCAGCCTGCTCCGGTGTTTGAAACTCGTCAAATCTCGCGCAAGACGGTTCGAAATAACCCTAGAAAACAGCTTGTAGACTTGGCTCAAGAGCGACATATGTCTATAGTTTTCAAGAAGACTTTGTTGCCTTTCTTGAAAAATAACACCACGACACTTTTGCTCCACACCCTTGGAGTTCTTCCATGGTTAAGAACGGAATTGAAAACACGTTGGAATTCTTTCAGAACAGGAAAACTACCCGCCTTTAAGAGTTCCGAAGTGATTTCATCTTCCCCTGGGGCTTTCCCATTTTTCAACTGTTTCAAAGCTATCTCGATCTCGTCAAGGCTGATCTTTGGATATCTTCTGTGTAGTGGCGTGTCAGTGTAGCTCTACCATCCTCGTTACTTGATTCGGGACACAATACCTGCGAGGGCACAATACTACCGACCGTAAAATTCCTCTATTTAAGCTAAGACCTCCGGCCTGGAGAGGAGTAATCAATAATTTCTTAAATGGTCGAAAACTGATCAGATGTATCGGTTTTCGACCACAGTATTACTAAGAATTTTAGAGGAAATTTATATGTAAATAATGCAAAACCTCAATAAAATAATAAAAAAGGAATTAATACATGTTATTATATAGCTTAAAATTCAAATTTATTGATGTTTATCAGCATTTGTTGCAAATTAAAATCATGGTCGAAATCTGGAAGTCGTATTTACCCCATCCTGTTCTCGACCACTAGCATTATATTAGTATCTGTATTTGTTGATATAATCATATTAGCCTGGACGAAAACTGGCTAATAAATTTAGGAGGAGTAATAAGACTCAATATTGTTTAAAAGCAGCAGTTAGTTTTCATACATAAAAAAATACAAGACTCCAATTTCTTGACATGATACCACCAGTTCCCGACCACGTGGACGAAAAATGGCTTTTCATATAAAAGCGTGGTACAGTTCTCGTCCACGTAATTTAAATAACTTATTATTTATATTTAAAGCGAAAAACATTATAAACTTATTATTTGATCTATTATGAAGGCATACGAATAACTATTATTCTAAAAGTCATAAAAATGAGTGAAGAACTTAGCGTGAAAGCGCCATCACTTCACTATTTTTTTCGTTGTTTTTAGCGCTTTTGTATCAGATCACGGCCGACCCCAAACTGATTCTATTATTTATAATTGTTTCACTTGTGCTGGTGACTTGAAACTTTTTTGAGTGTTTGCTTGGACATTCAAGAAGGCGCCAAAATACTCTCTCTCAATGTGTGCATGTTAATTTTGCTATTTTTAGTGTTTATCTACTAGTAGTGCCGCGAATGGTCGAGAAAGGGACGTGGACGGCGAACTAGCGCATCTACCCTAGTACCTATTAATTATATTACGAATTGTTGCGTGTCTACGCTGCTAGCTTCCACATAAATTTTCATTATCATTCGACGAAATGAACCGCACCAGTATACTTTATTACGCAGCTCTACCTATATTTAATAACACCTGACCACTACATAAATTATATATGCGCAAGTTAGCGTTAGTGTTATGGGGCAAAAGCTTTTACATCTAATTCCAGAGAACTCACTTTGAACTTTAAAGTAGTTGAATTTACCCAAGATCAAGGCAAGAATCTTACCCCTTAGAGAGCATGATAGTGATCCTTCTCATATTATAATAATATGGCTTCATGACCTTGGAATGAAAAAAAGAGACCACCAACAGTGCAGCTAAACGTCCAATAATGGCATAATTGAACTACAAACACACAACTCAAACACAGTTAAACAAAATTTGTATGCAGCTTTCCAAATTCGCTAACTAATCGCATGATCTAATTATTGTATACATTCACTCGATTCAAAATAATTCTCGATAACAACACTACAAGGCAGAAAGGTAGTCAAAGAGGCGTGTTAGCGACGTAAATGTCAAGTATATTTCCCACTACGACGTAAAGAAGAGAGAAAGGAAGTGACCCGTCTTAAAGGCAGCACAAGGGACTCTTGACGGGAGTTCAGGTGGTGCCGTTTTCATGATACTCAACTTGAGGTAAGAGTCTGCAGAATTTCTTAAATTATACTCTCAATTTGATTGAAGCTAAATAAAATAAATATTGGAGGAAATTTACAGCACTATCTCGCCCCGAACTAAGCAAAGCTTGTATGTTAAATACTAGATAGTAGCTGATATAATAAATAAATAATAATATACTTTTTTTTGTAAATATACACTGATCAAATAATACAGATAACAAACATCTACGGCCATCATGACAGAAAAGTTGGTTCTCGATGGGGATTGAACCTACAGCCTTACAGCGCTACCAACCGAGCTGTAGGACTATCTTTAGGGTTCACTTTACAGTATTTGCCTTTCTGAAAATGACATTATAAGCATGTTGACCCATTTCAAAATAATGCAAAAGGTTTTGCAGAATTTACGTTTTTTATCTTCTGACCCAAATATTTTATCACAATTTTGTCGCAGGATGCGATGCGCACCTCAAAACCGCGTTGTGGGTTTCCAAATATGAACTTGGCTTTTCGCCCAGAACTCTCTCGACCTCTAGCGGAGCTCGGCTTGACCATGAACTGCCGTTCAACCTGAGAGACGACTTGCAAAGGTGAAGTTGTCTAGTATTTGAAGCTCATCCTACGCCCCGTGTCACAAGAACCCGAGGCCACACGGTCCGGCCTAATACGAACTTGAGGCAGTAAAATGTAAGTGCCTCTAATAAAGTTGCATTGTTACAGTTTTTATTGAAACGTCTATTGAACAGATCCAATAAGTGAGTAGGGCTCTTTATCGTCGATATACCTAGTTGATTTCGGGTTGTTGTGATGAACGAGGGGTGCTTTAGTTGTAGGTCAAGGTCGTGAACTAAGCCCCGTGGCACCTAAATCGCGCCACGAAGCATAATGTATTCGGAACCACCACGCGACAGTTCACAGCGGTAACTTAAAAAATGTTGCAGTATTACGAGTTGCTTTAAAATCTTGAAGTTATTGCCTTGCATTCAAGCAAAACATTGCAGAACTTTAAATTCACAAAATGAGTAGCACGATGCCAACAGCGGAGTTAACAGTACAATAAAGTACAGATAGAAACAAAATACTTATGTTTTTATTTATTACTAGCGGCCTTTTTTTTTTTTTATGGGGGAAAATGCCATCGCATTTCCCTTCTGCCATGGGGGTGACGGAAGGGGGTATGTGGGGCTCGAACCCAATAAAAACCCCCCTGTGAGACATCCTACGCAAAGGTGTAGCGAGATGGGGTCGCGTTTGCATTCAATTACTAGCGGCCTGTCCCAGCTTCACATGGGTGGTCATAAATATTTTGAACATTTTAGGATAAACTAAGGCCGTGGGTTCGAGCCTCGCGTCTACTTATTTCATACATTTGCACGCCCTTCTCCCTGAGTGAGTAAAATCGCACCCCGTGCGTGACCCGTGGACCCGTTAACATTTTTAATTTCGTCATATCTGTTGAATGGAATGTCCGATTTGAAAAATTCAAGAATTAATCTATAGGTATTGAAACCGACTTGAATATTAAATGATTTATTTGGATAAGGATTAATACCAAGGTACTACAAATAAAGATACTTTCCTAGCGGCGGCATTTCAATTAAATTTTTATAATAAAAGTACACCTATTGTGACATAACTATAAGAGTTAGACATATGCTGTCGCGACATTTTTTGTAGATGATGATGTACGATACAAAGTCGTAGTACATTATTTTGTTCTATCATCAATAGTTTTCGCAGCGCACGCGATACAAGGATTATTTTTTCCACCTTGGTTTACATTATTGGAGTTGGAGTTAGGATCCCTGACTTTTTTGAAAATATTATATAGCCTATGTTACTAAAGGATAATGTAGCATTATAATGGAGAAAGAATTTTTGAAATCGAACCAGTAGTTTTTGAGCCTATTCGTTACATAAAAAACAACAAAAATACAAATCTTTCCTCTTTATAATATTAGTGTAGATGTATGATCGCGAAGGTATTTTCATATTTCCATAGTTCAGTCCACTCCACACCCCTATCTAATCTGAGTAATCGCTAAAGGGCAAGTTCGTGCAACGATAAGTGTGAGTTTGTCTGTCACACCTTTGTCATGGGTTCAAATATTCAGTAATGAGCATGGACAAACAAATGCATAGGTGCAGGCTCGCCATTATGAGGACACGACATGCTAATACTACAAATAACCTGAGTGGGTTCATTGACCCCTAAGTCCATCAAATGAATTAGGACCATTGAGAGTACACATCAAATTCGTTAATAAATTCATTTAGGTAGGTACTATAGTGAGGATTCATGTTGTTGTTCAATAGTCAGCAAGATTTATGGATTGGGCGTTATCTAGACGGTCTAGATAAGGTTCGTTGGAATTGATATTTATTTCCTTATTATTTTTGTATTTCCGCAAGACGTTTGTAGATATTTTACTGTGAGTAATACGAGTAATACCCACCGCGATAGTAAAACGAAATATTTTCTTTGAAATAGCGTAAATTGATAAAAAATCCAATAACAAAAATACCGATAAACCGTAGTGGATAACACCGAATAGCAAACATTGTGCCTTCAGTTGAAAATAACGTGTAAATATTTTTAGTTTTTCAGTGATAATATAAGGAAAACTACACATAACTTGCAAACGAACTGACACGCGACCTACGTCTGCTACCACCAGACCCGGTAGACATACTTTTAGATTTCTTAAGTCAAGAAAGACTACGACTTAGAAGACGCAATGAAGGCACTTGATTGGAATGAGATAGGTGTCAATATCAAAGGCAGATATAGTAGAAATAGTTAGGTGGCAATGGCAAAGACTGGCACAGGACCGGAGAGAGAGGCGTTAAAGGGGAGGGGTATACCCAACAGTGGGTGCATACGGGCTGAGTTGATTGATTGAAATAAAATAAATAAATCTTAGTATCCACTTCTTCTTCTTTTCTTATCACATAAGATTTTTGTGGATGTCCAGAGGATAGGGGTGATTCAGAGGCACGTCAGAGAAATACGAAATCAAATCCAAGAGTTATAATTAAGTTTTCTTTGTATTATCGAAAAGAAAATTCAATTTATGCTCCAAGGTTGAGTCAGTCTGGTTAGAAAGCTCAACAACCTTTTGTGCCTAGTGCTCACTAACAATTATTTTCTGTAGTGATCGCAGTTTACGAGCTTTGGCATTACGAGCGGATAACCACTCACAGCACTACAAACACCATGGTCATATAAATCCACCTTCGTGACATTAACATCGATCAAGGGCAGCCTGAACGGCGAAAACATCAAATATAGAGACAGATAGGTACTAAACAGCGATGTTGAATCTAGAATATCGATCCGATATTCCTGCGGAGTTTCAGTAAAACAGTCATAGTATTTAGATTCTGAGTACAGAACTGGGTCAGACCATGAGGGTTTTATTCTTTGAACTGCTGTTATTTCGAACATAATTATTTTTATACGGTCCGTTTTTTTTTTTTTTTTTTTTTGATCAGAAAACCGGAATCCAATATGGCCACTGTACAAAACAAAAGGCAAGAGAGCAAAAGGGACGAGCCCATAATGCTAGTCTAACCGTTGTTCTTCTGTTTTGTAACTTTTTAGTATTGCAATCTTTCCTACTTCCTTCGTTCTTTATATCGTTTTCAGTCATCTCCATTTGCCACGGTCTACGGCTTGATAGCACTGGTAGTCTAGTAGTAGCGGCCCCGCCTTCCGATCCTAAGGTCGTGGGTTCGAAACCATTCGTGTTACCAATACCAATTAGTTTTTCTGTTCAAAAATTTATGTACACAATGTTAATACTCTCAAACGGAAAACATCGTGAGGAAACCGGCATGTCGGAGAACTTAAAAATTTCTATAACATGTGCCAAGTGGTCGAAAGGAGCCTCTTGAGGCGCACTTAAAATCCTTTCACCGCACTGTTTCGAAAAAAACTAGTGACACGACAAGAGAGAGAGAGACGGCTTTATACATAAAACAAAATGTCGTCAGGACTGATCAGAGCATTATGGGTTCTCCCTTCTAGACTGTCGCCTTCTGTCTTGTCTGTTATCATGAGCTGTTTCATGTTGCACTCGGAAGTAGAAGCCTTGATTGATATACAAAAAAATATGGTTTTAGACCAATCTAAAATCTTGAAGGAATTACGACCCATAAAAACTGGACTGTGGAATTGTTATAAATTTTTGATTATCGCTTGTAACGGTTGGTAGAAATTGTTGGTTGCCATTTGTACAAACAGTTAATTTTTTTCTATGAAGCCACAGAATATAAATAAGTACTACGTACCTTTGAAAACTTGACACATATTGACCAAAGTGTTACTTACCGATATACATGCTGGAGGACTCTGGGCGAACGTGGTCGTCGACGTAGGTTGTGCCAAGCGTGAGTAGAGGTGACCCGCCACAGCCAAGCAGCAGTTGAGCGACCACAAACACCATTACTGGCACGAAGGTGCTCGGCGAACTCTGTCAAAACATGACTATTAGATGCTGGATTCTGACTTCGGCTTGACGTGACATTAACTTCAACCCTCGTACAGCGGTCTATCTGACCGACCGTTTTATACCACATCGTGGAAACTGGAGTGGAGTGGGTAGTTAGAACTCCTAACATAGCAATAAACATACAAATTAAATATTTTTGTTAATTAATTCGTGAATTTCGATTCTCATGACGTAAATAATACACAAATCTTAACATTTTGTTTCATTAGAAATAGTACACTTATTTCGAATTAAATATAATTTATCAGTAAGTTCTGGAAAACCTTGAGAAAGTGATGAACACAAATGAAATAATTACATAGGAAATTTCAAATTCATGTCTATTTCTCAGTAGGGGCGAAGGCTGCCAAAGCAATTTTTCCTTAGTAGAAACGTAAAGTGGTGTACATTTTGCTTGGTTATGTCAAGTTGAAATTGCTTCGAATGCGCAAGTAATCGCATTTGGCAACTGCACAACATAATACAGAGCTCTAAACTGCAACACGCTGCGACTTTCGATTGGCTGCAGTTGTGTGAGTGGGACGCTGTGTGTGGGTGCAAGATGTAGGGTGTGAGATGAAAGTGAGGACTAAAGGAGAACCATCTCCAAATCGTAGCTTAAACAGACGTGAAGAGTCCGATTGAACCACTCAGTTGGTCACAAGATTCTCTCTCACTTGAAACCAAGAAGAAACGCAACCAAAGCCATAAAACTTGCATCGGTGTGCAAGAATTGTCACGTGTCAACCAAACAGTAAATTCACTTACTTTGATGCAGTTATCGGGCCTGAGATTGCTCGGGGGCAGGCCTTGCGACAGCCGTCCAAGCCCGCCCATATCCGCTTCGAGAGCGCGCGGCAATCGACAAATGTTATCGTCAGATTTATTGTTCGCCAAAGTTTCACTGTTCACTTCCGCAATGAAATGTGGGACGACGAACACCAGAGATCCGATGCCCATGATCACCGCACCTGAAATAATACGCTATGAATAACGTTCTGACGTAAATCGTTAAAATCTGACGGGATATTAATGAACCCAAATCCGAATTTACACAATAATTACTCTACACGTGCGAATTTAAAAAGATTCTGCTTTGTTTAGCTATAGAAAGAGCAAAGTCTAACTTGTCTGTGCAGCTAAGCTAGAAAAAATCTGGCAACGCTGGCTAAGAGTAAACAGATGGCTAGTTTAAAAGGGTACTGTGGTGTTAGATTTGCTCGTGTATTCTTACCTACTGCAATCCATACAGGAATGTGTCTTCTACTACCGAGATACGAAACGAAGATCACTGTAATGACATTTCCGATCTCGTAGCTGCTCGCAATAAGCCCCGAAAGACTCGAAGGTATGTCGAAACGTTTTTCGATGGTTGTAATCACAGAATTGATGTATCCGGAACTTAATGCTTGCTGCAGGGTTACCAGGATCGAGAGGAAAAATACAAATACCTGAAACAAATATCTCGTAAGTATTCTCTTCCCATCTCGTCAAGAACAGTTTTTATATTGGTAACAAATGAGTTTCTTACTTTTATACTAGAGAATTGCTGGATAAATAGCGGTCTCCACGATAAGATACCGCAGTCCCGTATGTCATGAGGAATGTCTAATATTTCTGGGAACAACTGTGGAGGTTTTTCTCTTTCCTTTGCCCTTTCGCGGTCCCTGGGAAAACAAAATGCAATATTAAACTTCGTGCGTGAGTCTTACATAATTTGAAGAAAACTAACCGCCACATAATCGCTCCTTATACATATTAATATCTCGGTAGTCTCCGGAAGATTTATTGAAAATCTTTCATCGGTTTTTCGATTGGACATTTGGAGGTGCTCTCGTGGTTACAACTGCGAAAATCACCTACGGCAGAACATTATGAACCTACCTGTCGCAAATGCCAGCTGACGGGTTTCGGCTGTGACACTTGATGGATTCCCGCGGCGGATGCGTTGGATGAGGTGGCGTGCTGGGGCCAGCTACTTCTTCGCCTTCTGCGCACCCTGACTCCGCGTATAGGCCTGTCATGGCGTACATTGATTCTTGCCTCCTGTGAAATAAAATGTTATGTTTCCACCGTTCCGTATCAAAGCATCCGGGCAAAAGTCAAAGTCTAAGTCAAAAGGTATTTATTCAATAAAATCACAAGGATCACCTTGAAACGTCTTAAAGCTAGGTGACTCTAGGTGCCAGTTCCACGCGACCAAAGCCTAGAAGAGCCTAGAGAGCCTAGGGCAATGGTGAGACCTCTATCTAATGACAGAGATATTTTCTTTTCTTAGTCGGACACTCCTCTAGGAAAGGTTACGGTTATTCCGATCCTCTTAAGATAAGGGTAGGAAGATGATGATGATGACTCTTAAGAGTCAATAATAGGCTTTTGGGTCGCGACTCCGGTCGGTCCTATTGGTGGCGTTTCAGGAATCAGTAACGGTAAACTGTGTGATGAAGCTGAGTTGATCACCAACGCGTTATGGAGCGACTACGTGCTCAGAGATAGATACATAAATTCTTTATTTAACACTACAAGGACATTTAACAGATTGCACAATGCAAATACAAGTTCAAAAGCACTAGTGAAGTACAATGGGCTATCTTATCTCCATAATGAATATTATACATCAAAAAAAGTCTTTTTTCTGTCTGCTTCATTGCGTGTTGGTACGGAGCCCTTACATAGTGCGCGATTACCCGAGTTACCCAGCGTTAATTATTTTTTCCAAGCAGGTAGGTAGCTTCTGGTAATGAAACCTCGGTTGTTTACAAGACCCCTCAGAGCTAAGCCTTGCGGGTATTTTCATCGGACGAGGCGGACTTCAGAGTATATGTAAGTACCTACCATGGGCATAACATGTTCTTCATTAGCGGCCTATTATGCTCCCCCTACAGACCTCACAAACAGCGAGGGTCTTTGGTTTATTTCATATCGCAATACGAATTGACGAACGATATTGCAACAATATGTTTGTAAACATTTTAGAGACAGATATTATTTACATTTACGTACCTAATTTAGGTTACTTTCGTGATTGATGTTAAAAACATGAATCTTAGTAAATAGGAACACTGTTATTGATGGTGAGATTATGTAGGCTTTTCGAATATTTAAATTAGAGGTAGAACGTTACATCATACATAGTTTTTGAGCTCATGCAAGAGTGATACCATAGAATTCAATAGGTTGTTAGATGTGTGTGTGTGAATTACAAAATGAACACAACATCAAGTTAACTATAAATGATGCCATTGATAGCAGTGAAAGTGAAGTGGGATCGTTAACAATAAAGGCGACAGCTACGGTTGGCTACGCAAACAATAAACTTGAAGGTAGTGAAATCTTCCTGATCAAAGACAACTGAATCAAAGTACTTAGCGTCAAGAGACTATAAATGACAAGGAAAGTGTGGGAGCTACCGAGCATTGTCAACGAACAAACGAACGAACTAATAGTAAAAGGTTTAGCACTTACAAGCTCAAATTGACACATAATAACTGCTAAGTATAAAGTAGTTTACTTTTTGTACCTTTCTAGTAAACATCTGCGCTGTTCCCTCGATAGTTCATTCATGTTCGATTCACATTTACACAATACTATCAAACGAAAAGATTATTATTTACCGGTAAGGTAAAGAAACTAGTAGTTTTTCGGCGGCACCTGGTAACACTGACGAATTTCAAGAGACGAGCATCGCGCGTGCCCTGACCAAACATTACACAAGGATGACTAACTTAGAGCTTTGTGTACAAAGATATGAGAATAACGCACGATTACGTACGAATATGGGACAGCTGGTTACAGAGTTACACATACACAGTGCAGGTGGAGGCAGTATGTCGTTTACGCAAAGTTGCTAACAACAGAACACACAAGTCGTTGCAAATACTTGTGAAGCCATGCTATCTCAATGTTTACGCTTCAATTTAATAACAAAGTAAATACAATGTTGTAGTAAACAAAATATAACAGTAAATGACATACACTTAGATTCTATAAAGAAACAAAATGCTTCTGAAACAGCCTTGTGTTACTGTCAATTATTAACCTGTGACAACGTTATCTAAAAGTTATCTATCGTCAAAATGTAAGGTATCGTTTCGATACCGATGTGTGCGAATGAATCATTGCATGCGAGTATTAGGAAGCATGTATTTGTTTATCGGACGTGAGGATGGCAGATAGCTTACTTTAACTGATGAAAGTGGGGATGTATAGCAGGGAGCACAGAACACAGCTGTATTTTGTGTCGTAGAGATTGTGGTATACGCTACACTAACAAACAACGGAAAATAACACCTACGCATGACACAAAGTTTTTTGTTTGCCAACGTCCTCTTGCATATCTTACATCTACGGCATTTCAAGTTATCTCAAACGTTGAGATAACTGAACGAGAGGAGAGGGTTGGGCGATGGATTAGGGTAGAAAAGTTATTTTGTGATTTTTCGTTTTGGACATGATTTGAAGGCTTAGGCCCGTGCTCATCATTCATTCCACCTACTCTAGTAAGTCGAGTAGATAAGAATCTTTACACATAAGAGCTGTATTCTGAGCAATTTGTGATAATCTATCAAATATTGCTCAGAATACGTTACGAAGAAATTACATTGACAGGAAAAAAATAAAAATAAATATAATTGGTGGACTTTTCACACAACAAAATAACATATAAAATACTTGTAAACAGAATCGAATTTGATAAAATATTGCTTAACTTGTAAACACTTATTTGAAAATGTTTATCAAAACAAAATGTCGATAAGCAATTTTAATTCACACAGTTTTCCGCCTTAAATCATTGATGATAAACATTTCCCGTTAAAAAAAGGAAATTATAGGCTATGTACATGGAATAAACATGTAATAGTCTAATTTTCGTTACTAGGACACGCAATCACAACCGAGGGAATTGGGTCGTATGGGCCGCACTTCAAGGACACAAGGAACTACCTACCTAAAGACAACAGCGTTCAAACATATAAGAGACTATCGAACCATGGAACATTTAACTTAGCATGCGTAGGCAAAACTCAATTCGCTCGAATGAAGACGTTTTTATAACCCTCTTTGTGATATAATTATCTGCTTACATCCCGCCCACATTAATTACGTTATCAAAGAGGGCTTTACGCGCGAGGGCACAAGTCTAAGATGAAGTCTTCTAAATATAGGATAAGCAGTGTGTAAAAACATTGCTTGTTTATTTTACCATTTTGTCTGCGATGGATGGAGTCAGACGGGGTATCTTGTTTTATGAAAACTAAAGCCATGTTGTCTGTGAACTTTTATGTTAACAGTCATGTGATCTAGCAAGCTAGACTTGTTATGATTCGCTTATGTTCACGGCAAATAAGTATTTCTACTTGATTTTTAGGGAATAAATTAAGACAAAGATAGGGGTATAGGTGAATATAAGACATATTATTGCTAATTATCCCATAAATTATATAATGATTCACTTGAAGTTGAGAAGTATGACGGAATACGTGTACAGTAAGTATCGATTGTATGGTCCAATATACTTACGTGTGTGTACGCGTCTTAGGAGTTACATAATAATTTATGGACTAGTTTGTTTCATACGCAGTTTATCGAAAAAATCCATAAATTAAAAATCGATTAACAAAATCTCAATTAACGCAATAAGAAATGGGTAAAATGGGAAAAACAGACACAATCTTTGAAAAGTAGCACAAGTAGCAAAAGTTTTCTTTTAGAATGTATACTGAACGTTACTATTAAAGTAACGATGCGTTTCATAAACGAACCAAAACGGTCAAATCAGATGACCTAAGCATGATAGTTGAAATGAAAAGAGTCAGTACCATCACTCTAATGATAAGTAAGGCCATATGCAATCAGAGCGAAGCAGAGAATATGTGGGTCACATCATGATGTGCGCTACGAAATAAGAACGCCTGAATCTAATTACTGACGCTCGGGGATCGGCAGATGATTTATGTAAATTATAGTCATGAATAAAACAATGCCATTAAGAAACGACCGTTGAACTAACTACACATTTCGAAACACTATGTAGTTAGTAGTTCGAAAATTTGAATTGACTGTATGACTCTTGTGTTTGTTTGAGCTAATTTTCAAAGGTACTTAACTGATTTTGCTCCGGTTTTCACTAATGGATGCCTATTTTCAGATATAACGAGATTTTTAGAGTAGAGGTTTTATTTTGTAACCATACCCTTGAGAAACAGGGGCGGGGGCGTTTATAGAACACAATAAGGAATGTACAAAAGAACGAGTACAGAATTGTACATAAAATCGGCTTTAGCAATCGCTCACAGTTCGATAATACAGAAATTAGCAAAAGTAAGAAAATGCACCAACCTGTGCCCTTTCCTGTGCTGAGGAGCGGAGTTGGTACCGCCAGCATTCTGCTGCTTCTCTCCCTCCGTCATTGCGATGATGTTCTCCGTGTCTCACCCCACGCCCATTCCACACTCCAGAAAGCTTCTCCACCTATAACAAAAACATCCATATAATAAAAACCACTCAAACTAGCAAAAGTAGTAACATTGTGAAAAAGTTTATCCGGGGAAGTACTACTGCACCGTGCTTATTTCTGCCGCCAAGCAGTAATGCATTGTTGTGTTCCGGTTTGAAAAGATAGGCGCCGCCGGTGCAAATACAGGCGCACATGAGACTTAATACCTTTACTGACCCCATGGTAGGTATGCCATGTGCGTGTTTCGTCACTTAATCTCATAAAAAATGGAAACACTAGGCTTAGCACTTTGAGGAGCTCAAATGTCTTTCAACAATCTCGTATTTACTGTCAAAGTAGTAAACAACAATGAGTTAATTATTCAGAGAAAACGCGTTTCTGAACAACGACGATAGTTCAGCTATCTAAATCGATACCAGCAACAAAGTAAAGCTTTTCGGCAGATGATCCAAAAAATGCAAAGCTGTCTGGTCAGGCATGAGAAATACCCATCATTGAAGAATATTCCGAAATTAAAATATGACACCCACGCATCTCATCTGTGCCCAGCCCACGCCACTAAATATGAGAGAAATGGGCTTTTCTTACTAATCCGTTCGTTTGAAAGCTAACGAGAGAACCACGTTTAAGCTTTCTCTCTTATCTTATAATCCTTGCTCGCTTTTACTGTGTCGGGAACACACAAGAAATGTTAGTAAGGATTATTATGATGACTTAATTGAGTTCTCTTTGCCAGGAAGAACCAATTATAAAGGTAGGTACATTAGAGTACCTTTATACACTTTTATCAACAAAATGAGCGTCAAGAATTTCCTAACTAACAAATTAGAGGTGGAAAGTAAAGCAGGCAAAGTGTGGGTCTTAGACTAAGTATCGTAGTGTGGGTCGTGAAGTGCTTAATTAATTGACAGACCAAGGTCGTTCATTAGCAC
Source organism: Chloroclysta siterata (assembly GCA_932294275.1). NCBI lineage: Eukaryota > Metazoa > Arthropoda > Insecta > Lepidoptera > Geometridae > Chloroclysta > Chloroclysta siterata. The sequence continues at coordinate 12,195,453 of OW028598.1, forward strand.
TACAATACAATAAAGATTCGCTTTTTTGAAATTCTATCTTTTTAAATGACGTTTGGGAATTGCGGTTTCATATTAAACATTTCCTTGGGGCAATTATAAATCTTGTTCAACAATAAAATCATATATGTATAAAAAACAGTGCCGGCGAAGTGGTGAACCACCGAGTGTGGTCGTTGGTTTATTATTGGAGTGGCGCGTGTTATTTTATATCGAATACCCCCAGCACAGTAGCCAGAGTATAGAACTGACATTGAAATACCCTTTTTTTTACAATAATGCATAAGTTTAGATGTTTGGATGTTTGAGGTTCAATCACGACCCGTGGCTCGATAATAAAATAAAAAAAAATATAGTCCGTAACCTGGATTAGATCATGGGTTGCTTTTATCCCAAAAATAATTAGGATGTATGGGGTAGACAACCGAACATATACCACGCGAGTGAAGCCGCGGGCAGGTTATAAACTAGATAATACCTTAATAGATTATATTCCTTTCAGCTTCATTGAAATCGGTCAACTAAACGTTTGTAAATATTAGTAGATTAACTGGTTAAACTTCAGAGGTAAACAAAACTCTACCTAGATAGTTCAACAATAACGGAAAATAATGTATGTGCATAAACTTTTTCAATAGGCACCGCAAAATGCCGTATTCTTACGGCCATCACGGATATTTGCAGTGGTTCTCACCCGCTATTCAGTGCCGTTATGATTTCACCATAATGCATTAAACAGTTCGAATTATCGGAATGAAGCATGAGCTGTATGACCCACTTCGTCAATTGTAATTGTTAACTGAGAGATTTATTCATTTGGTTCAGTAGGCGCAGATAAAACATGACAGACAAACAGTTTATTTCTCCGTAAATTGAGTGCAATGTTTGTGATGATAATACCAGTTGCATTTGATTGCAGAAGCAATAAAATTAAGGTAAGAGTTGTAGAGCTCTTTGTGAAGGGCTCGTCCGGGGAAGTACTACCACCACGCCTTTTTCTGCCGCCAAGCAGCGTTGCTGTGTTTCGGTTTGAAGAGTGTGGTTGCCGGTGTAATTACAGGCACATGAGGCTTAACATCTGTATGCCTCAAGTTGATGGACACAAGGCAGTGCATCGTAGGGCCCGTTTCTAACGTGCGTGACTTATGAGGTAATGCTTTGTTATAGGTGATGGTTACCACTTAACATCGTGTGCGCCATCTGCTTGTTCCATTAGCTAGTTGTATAAAAAAAAGCTTGGTGGTGTAGATGACACACCTGTTCATGAAATACAGAAATCCGAATGGTCGTTGGTAAAATAAAACGTCATTTGATTTGTTTTGCGCATCAAAAGTAACCATGAGAATAAAGTTACGGGGTTAAATTAAAAGAACGACTATAATAAGTTATGAGATTGAGATTCGCGAAATAACGGGGTCTTGTGAAGAATATGAGATAGCGAACTCCCACGGTTATTGTGAAGTCGTTTTAACCGTCCACCCACTTTATATAGCAAGAACAATGCTTATAAGATGGATCCATTCACCAGATCAAACAAGGTATAACAGGCTTGTAGCTAAAAAAATAAAGGAAACTTCAAAGGTTTCATATCCATACTATAATCTTCCGAATAATAACAATACTAGCCATTCAAGCATACAAGAGTCTGAGCCAGCTAACAGCTTTAAAAGATAAGTTCTGGTGCAAATAACCTTATTACGATTATTGGAACACCGGCTGTGGTTCGCCGTTCACCTTCTGTCATGAAACGAATACGTGTAAATGTTCTGGAAATTAACCAGCTCAACATGTCGTACGTACTTTGTTTGTTGATGCTTCCAAAGATAAATATAGAAGACTTTTTGAAGGAAACCATGTTGGATCTACAAAGCTAGACTTCATAGTACCAACTGGACGAAATACCATTTATCGTGGGCGAATACCTGCATTGTTATGTAACATTTTTGCAGAGTAGGACTGATGCCAAAATTTCACTCCCTACAGATGCCGTCGTATTTGTGGAGAGAGTGGATAGAGGATTTACTGCGGACACGAAAGCAATTTTAACATTCGGTTTTAAAACATGTATTTATTGATCTACACTAATATTATAAAGAGGAAAGATTTGTATTTTTGTTGTAACGAATAGGCTCAAAAACTACAGGTCCGATTTCAAAAATTCTTTCTCCATTAGAATGCTATATTATCTCTGAGTAACATAGGCTATATATAATATTTTCAAAAAAGTCAGGGATCCTTACTAAAACTCCAATAATGTAACCCAAGGTGGAAAAAATAATCCTTACATCGCGTGCGCTGCGAAAACTATCGATGATAGAACAAAATAATGTATTACGACTTTGCAGAACACGTCATCATCTACAAAAAATGACGCGACAGCATATGTCTAACTATTATAGTTATGTCACAATAAGTGTTCGTTTATTATAAAAATTTAATTGAAATGCCACTGCTAGAAAAGGGTCTTTATTTGTAACTTGGTATTAATCTTTATCCAAATAAATCATTTCATATTCAAGACTGTTTCAATACTTATAGATTACTTCTTGAATTTTTCAAATCGGACATTCCATTCAAAAGATATGACGAAATTAAAATATTTTAACGGATCCACGGGTCACGCGCACGGGGTGCGATTTTACTCACTCAGGGAGAAGGGCGTGCAAATGTATGAAATAAGTAGACGCGAGGCTCGAACCCACGGTCTAAGTTTATCCTAAAATGTTCAAAAAATGTATGACCACCCATGCGAAGCTGGGACAGGCCGCTAGTCTAGTAATTAAAGATCAAAGGCATGTTTCGAATTAATAAATGACGGTCTTATCTAACTTATTATGCTGTGATCTATAAAACTACTAGCTATGAATATAGTTCTTAAAAAAAATATCAATCATGATATTAGTAAAAGTATTCTACTCCTATTTAAATAGAAGTGAAATATAGAACACTTGGATACGAGATACATTAAAAACTGTCAACTGAACTGGACAACTGAACTAGTGGGAATAGACGACAAATTCTACTTAATAATTCAAGTACCTAATTAGCCATAACTTTTTTTAATACGCAAGCATTTAGCAAATGCACTCTACAAATACGAAACGATTTGACATGGAATGGTTGTTTTACATTTTTAAACGAGTAATATAAATTATTATCATGATGATAAGGAAATGGCAGCAAGTACCCGTGTAAAAGTATGTAATAAATCAATTTACTGCAGTTTAAACTTTATACCTTAAGTGATTGAAGTAAAGATCGTCAATCTAAGCTGTAATATTGTGGTCACGCTTGAAGGGAAATGAAGGTGGGGAAGGTAAGTGAAGATGTATAGTATACCTACTGTAGCATTCGATTGGCACGACACTGGAGCTTCATTATTAACATAAACTAGCTGGTGCCCGCGACTTCGTCTTATCGTCATATTTTGGACAATTCACACAATATCTTTATACATTGTAGCCTATGTGTTATTCTGATGTATAAGCTATATTATTGTAAAGTTTCATCAAAATCCATTTAGTAGTTTTTACGTGAAAGAGTAACAAACATCCATCCATCCATCCCTACTTACAAACTTTCGCGTTTATAATATTAGAGGATTGTAAAAATGATCATTAAAAAAAACGGTAGGAACCAAGCCGTAAGTTTGTTCTTTTAGGCTTGGTCTCGTGGAAATGGCACCTAGATTCACCTAGCTTTAAGGCGTTTCAAAGTGATCCTTGTGATTCAATTGCACAAATACCTTTTGGCTTATAAGTGGGTGATCGGTGAACTGGTCTCTGAACATCATAACATCAATTAACTTTTCTTCTTCTGCGTCGCATTGGTCGTCATGTTAACATTTTTATTCTCATAAACGTGCGAGCACGTGTGTTCGGAAACAGTAGCCATAATGTTATTAAAGATATTAATGCTAAAAATGTCCTACGTGAAACAGTGTGTGAAAAAGTGTGTCGAAAAGTGTGTGCTGTCAAGGTTAATAGACACGCGCCTTGTCGGTCGATAATACCGATTTATTGAAATAGCTTTGTATGTAATTGGAAAGTTTAGCAAAAAACCTACCTACTTTATCGCATTTTTTAAAGCAATTGTACACTTGTTGGTGAAGCATCACTTGGTATATTGTTACTTCTTTATCTATGATGCGGTAATTTTCTGTGCAGAATATAATATATAAATTAATATTATGTTGTATCTCATTTTTTCACAAATTAGCCCTACCATACTCCACCCACATTTAACAATATATTTGTACGTGCACATATAAAATATATTACTTTCATTATTGCAGGTTCTATTGTCAGACGTGCAAACAACGTACGCAGCTACAGCTACTCGGTACAGTAATTGTGTTTACAGAGCACAATAGAACGAACACGTTCTAGGTATTCTGAGATAAATTATGCTGTAGATAGATTAAAACACTATTATGGTGTATGATCGATAACTTGTTTTTACTGAGATGGGCCTGTAAATAAAACCCATTGAAATGATCGTGGAAAATGTCCAAACCCAAAGAACTCAGTTGTCAATTATGGCCTAACTTCATGGATGATTTATGGCAGGAAAAGTTTACAAGTACAGTTTCCTCGCGATAATCTTTTTTAACGACTGTAAAACTGCATCTCATCTAAAGTTATTCAGAAGAGCTCGCCAGGAGTATAGTAGACATGCGCAAATTTTATTAATTACACAGGTACAGGTTATAACTTTGGCTCGCTGGGCCCTCAAGGCGCGTGTGGCCTCTACGCTGCGTCACCGAGGGAAAGGCTCCCGAGGCCAGCATGGGTGACGCTGGCCGGATTGATTAAATGTCACGTTTCCAAGAGGTATCATTCCACCTAATCCGTAACTTGATCTATGAAACGTGATAGTTATATTGGTTGTTGCACGTTACAGGATACTGTTCTTTGGTTCTATTTTCGTGAGCTTTGTCTTTCGAATTTAGAGTACAGTTACAGGGCGGATGACTAAGCTCGTAGGAATTGTTTGAACTTTCCTTTCACCGTATAAGTAAATTATGTATAACACGGCAATATTTAAGCTTGAAATGTATATAATTTTAAAATTCCAGCATATTCTGTTACAGAATGCTCTGACAGGTATACGTATATTTTTTAATAGACGAAACAAATTATGTAGCTTGAAAATGTTCATGAACTTGACTGCTGCACCATAATGTCAGGTCAGTCGTTGCAGTTCACAAACACGATTGTGTAGACTCAAAACAAGTTCCTTTATCATATCAGCCTGATAGATTTCAAAGAAGTCTATAAATAAACAATGAATCAAAGCCCAAAATAGCGACAAATTCGGAAATACAATATTTAGTATAATTAAAAAAGGATCAGCGCTGTAACATGGGGACAGTCCAGAATGAGGACGTGGGCCTACTAAAAATAAATACGTCAGGCGCGATCGATGATCTCTCTCTCATCCGATTTGCCAGACTATTCGTGTCAGGCAGGGACACAACATAGATACTCAGAGAGGTTTATTGCGATTGATTTTGCTTTACCTCAGATGTGGTGGCGGATGTATGGCACATCAATGTCGTGGCAATGAACGCCAGCAGGGGACCGGTTTCGAGCACACAAAATGTTTAAATATCGAACCGTGACTCATGCGGTCACTGTTTAGTTGCCTACTAAATGCGCTTTTGCATGCACGATGCAATTAATAGAACCATCCTATAGCTCTATAGCATCTAAATAGCTAAACTTATATGCAACATGCTTATAGCATTATTGAAAACGAAGCGAAATTATTAGCTCCTTACCTTTACCACGGAGTTTCCCACAAGGTTGTAGCAGGCATTGGTATTTATCTGAAACGAAACATGCTATCGTTAGATCATGGATGTTGACGTCATTACAAAACGTACGTAAACGAAATTGCTGGCATTTGATGTGCATTGCAGTAATCGTGCGACTTCTCTGCGCTGCCGTACCAAACCATGACCAATAGGACCGGTCTGTCGTTCCCTGCAGAACGCTTTACGGTGTTGGTCGGTGACTGAAAGGTCTAAGGCTGAGTCATAGCAATCGATACAAAGATTATACTCTTTTCACATGTGCTGATGCTGGTTCTCTTACGGTTGCTACGGAACCCTGTTGACATGATGGGCTTTTTAGTACAATGTCCACCAGTTAAAAGTAACCTAAGTCACCTAACTTTTTTTATACAACTTGCTGTTAGAACAAGCAGATGTCCTACCTGATATTAAGTGGTAACCATCACCTATAGCAAAGCATTGCCTGGTAAGTCACGCACAATAGGAACGTGCCCTACGATGCACTGCCCTGCCTCCATTAACTTGAGGCATACAGATATTAAACATCATGAAAACTACCGAATTTTTACTATCTTGACCTATAATTTAATGCCAAAAGACCCAGAAGCACATACCTATTTGGCGCAGTTATTAAATTGAATTAACCTTAATTACTATGGTGGATATTTTAACTTTGAAGATTAATATAAAATCTTTGAATCTACTTAGAGCACGAAGGTTTGTTGTTAGATATGTAGCACTCAGGCGTAGGGTAACATTGGAAGCCACAGTCAGCCATAGCGACCTAATCGATAAAGTACCATTTCAGTAGATGACAATACAAATATTGTGAGTCATATCACTTTTCTATTTTAGATATTTATCTTTACTGAATCACTAATGAATATTCATGAATGTACCTAGTTACGCGCAGGTTTTCATTCGAATTTCATAAACAAAAAAGCAAATAAACTTCCAATTAAATCGCGTACCCCGCCTAGTGGGATAAGGGTAGGCGGAGGATGATGCCTTCCAAAGGTGGAGATAAACTTACAAATAATAAAGTGCTGATTAAGGTAAATGATTTACAGAATAAGAAAAAGTGTACGAACAAAGGCGGCAGTCGGCACCCGCAGCGTGCCTCACTGTTATCTATCACAACAACAGAACGCAAACAAAAATGGGTAAATATAAACATTTATAGCGACGTCACATAAAGTTTACAATAGAATATCATTATTATAATAATTGAAGCGTAGCGTACACATTTGTGTCATGTAGATCAGAACCAGATCATTTTCACCACGAAATCAAAGCCAAAGTTCAATAATATTAAAACCACTATGTCTATTAACCTACTAATATTGTTGTAAGTATGGATGGATGGATGATTGTTACTCTTTCACGTAAAAACTACTGAATGGATTTTAATGGAACTTTACAATAATAAAGCTTATACATCAGAATAACACATAGGCTACAATTTATAAAGGTATTGTGTGAATTGTCTAAAATATGACGATAAGTGTCAAGTAAGCAGGAAAAAATCTACCATCTGCGAGCTATTCTGGCGTGCGCTGCCAAAACCGCTAGAGTTACACATGTACTACGCCACGCTAATATAAGGTATTCGAAATACTAATCCTGCGTTGACGAAGTCGCGGGCACCAGCTAGTGCATCATAAATATAATGATTTCCAAGAAATCAAACATTATGTATTTCAGTGGTGACGTTTATGCTAAACAGTAACTTTATTCATTTTATCAATCAAGCATTCACTTCAAAGTACCAACTTTCAAGATTCATTGGGGATGTCTAACGGCCGGTTTCTGATAGCCCGATCAAAACTAATCGCATGTCAAGTCACTTGCTATCTCTATCTAATTCGATGTAGGTAATAGCCGAAATGGAGAGTGATTTGACATACAGATTGAGCTTTCCGAAACAGGCCGTAAGGGTTTTAATTTTTAGTATTAGGAATGAGTTGGAGCCAGTTCAATCCCATACTTTTTATTCATCTTTAAAAATCAGATATTTTATAGTCACCTTTTGTAAAAAAAAAAAAATATATGACAACTGATGATGCTATTAAGTTTACAACTTTAATGAGAGATATGTTACTTTATAGCCCGTTCCACTTTCTAAAGTTTCTAGCTAGATAGGTATAATGAAATGAACGTGTATTTTGCATATTAAACGGTTTTAGGTAGACGTTGATACTACATTACATATACAGCATACATCTGCTTAGAGATTAAAGGTTTGTTATTTTTAGTTCGAGAAATTGTAATCATTGAAGCGATAAATTTGAATTTTAAAATTGTTTACCAAATTATCCTGTAAATACGAAATGAACCATTACTAAAACGAACTGGAACGCTCGACGTTCTAGATAATTCGAGTGAGAGTTGTTTACTCTAATAGTCACTAGACCACTTGACTGTGCCGATGCCGCTCACGTCTCCTGGGTCATTCCATGTTCTTGTCTATTCGAATGGCATACTACATTCTGTTCATTTCGATGTTCAGTCCGATTATAGTAAAAATTTTTACATGATACGCATTGAATGTATTGTTATTTTGCGTTACTAGAGGGGGTAACCTACAGTTAGGTCCCAGAGTAAATGTGAGACTGGCAAGGTGAGCGACCGGCGGCGGCTCGTGGGTCAACGTCACGTGCGGTTCTCTCCTGCGTCGTTGCCAGCAATGATTCATCTCTATTGCGTAATTTTTTAACGTTCCTTCCAAGTTGTTTTATAAGTAGGTACCTACTAAAGAAAAAGAAGCGGCGGTGTATAGATTTTTTAAATAAATTTATTGATAAATGCAAATCCGAATAGACCTGGTAAATTTTTGCAACAAAAGCTGCGTGGGAGTTATCTGATCTCTTCGAGTTTTTGCACCACTAACAAGTAGGTATTGTATTATTAAAATAGCAACGGAAATAAGACGACGAAGCCAGTACAAAACCATCAGAACAAGCTGTGCACACAATACAAGATGTCGAAGTCAAAACTTGTGTGTAATAAATAAATATTTTTTTCTAGAAAAATATGTTTTGCAGTTAGGTTAATAATTTATTAACTAAGCTAGCATGAAATTGCTTGCAAATAGAAATCGCGAGGCTGCTATTATTTTTATTGAGGGAAAGTAAGTTATATAATATCTAGTTTTGTAAAACGAACATAATTACAATCATTGTTATGACGTATGAACAAAATGGGGTCAACTTTTATCTCTATTTAATGTAACCAACCGCTATGACGTTTTTATATAGTTACTAGCGGCCTGTCCCAGCTTCGCATGGGTGGTCATAAATTTTTTGAACATTTTAGGATAAACTTAGACCGTGGGTTCGAGCCTCGCGTCTACTTATTTCATACATTTGCACGGCCTTCTGCTTGAGTGAGTGGAATCGCACCCCGTGCGTGACCCGTGGACCCGTTAACATTTTTAATTTCGTCATATCTTTTGAATGGAATGTCCGATTTGAAAAATTTAAGAAGTAATCTATAGGTATTGAAACCGTTTTAATTATGAAATAATTTATTTGGATAAGGATTAATACCAAGGTACAAATAAAGACCCTTTTCTAGCGGCGGCATTTCAATTAGTTTTTATAATAAAATAACACTTATTGTGACATAACTATAATAGTTAGACGTATGCTGTCGCGACATTTTTTGTAGATGATGACGTGTTCTACAAAATCGTAGTACATTATTTTGTTCTATCATCAATAGATTTCGCAGCGCACGCGATGTAAGGTTTTTGTTTTCCACCTTGGGTTACATTATTAGAGTTTTAGTAAGGATCCCTCATTTTTTTGAAAATATAATATAGCCTATGTTACTCAGGGATAATGTAGCATTCTAATGGTGAAAGAATTTTTGAAATCGGACCAGTAGTTTTTGAGCCTATTCGTTACATACAAAACAACAAAACAACAAAACAACAAAACAACAAAAATACAAATCTTTTCTCTTTATAATATTAGTGTAGATTTTCAAAAAAGTCAGGGATCCTTACTAAAACTCCAATAATGTAACCCAAGGTGGAAAAAATAATCCCGAAATGAAATATTAAAACTTGCGTTGTCCTTTTTAGAAGCCACGCAATTAGAATGCTCGCCATGATCCCAGTTCGTGTTGCACTTTCTATAACGAACAATACAAATACAAAACGCTTACGAAACCATCCTTAATGCGTCACAGACAAGGTGCATTATTCCCCATTTACGACATGAATAGATCAAAAGTCTGGTTTCACGCTCGCAACAGTCTGAAGCCACCAAGATATACCGTTGAACAAATTTCAAGTAAGTACCTACTACTAGACTGATATTATAATATTTGTGTTTTTTTAGTTTAAAGAATTCAGAACCATGAAACTCAATAGTAATTTATCTGAGTAACTGCTTTAAAGTAATTGCAAGGATCTAATAACCGAGAATAACTATTCAACTTGATATTAGCTGATCGTAAAATGTAAAATATGACAAAAATCAGTTCGTTACATTGTGAGCTATTACGTACTTGTTATGGTAGCAGTAATAGCCGTCGTTTAATTGCAAATCTTGCTTCAATGTGTAATAACTGGACAATGAAATGATCAATCACAGTGGCAATTAAACACTTTGCGATGGAGGTCAACAAAATCTGGAGCCTTTATCAGCTGTTATGTTCTCGTGTGACCTCGCGATATCGTCGCATTGCGCAGCTGTCAAACTTTGCACAGAGGAAGTTGCTTTAGTTTTTGCCTTTGCCAATGATCGAAAGGTCAACTTTTGTGCCAAATACCTATATAGTTCAAGTTTCCAAAAGAGTTCAGCTCACACTTGTTAGTAAAAAAATATTTACATCAGTAAACTTCTGAACGTGGGATCTTCGAAGCACCCTTAGCCGCCATTGTTGACGCTCGTACCGATGAAATAGAAGATACATTTAGAGGTTTCACGAGAACAAGTTTAATGTTTTCATAAGGAAATGGTCAGCATTAAGGTAGGCACAAGGTCAAACCACTGCCATATGCCAGTGCCACACCCGATGTCCAAAACAGGTCCTGATATATTGGTCCGGTCTTTTGAACTTTACCAAAAATAAAATCTAATCTAAAAACGTTTCTGTCACCCAGCTCTAAGTATAACAGTCATAATAAATTAAATTAAATGGGTTTTGTGGGGTATGAAAAATCATTAATCTAGAAAAAGTAGTCGCCGGATATGGTATTGAATAAGAAAGTCATTAGGTATGCGGCTAATGCGGCCCCCACTCGGGTTTGTGTTAGTCAGGGTGTGTGCGTAGTCACCCTGGCATGCGGTATAGCAGCGCCAACAACCTTGCAAGGTCGCAAGTTTCACCCTCACCGCCAATTTTGAACGGCTTCTTTGCAATTTAATTTCAAGTTTATTTTATTCACAAAAATAGAATTTTATCTCTGACGCATTTGGGTTTAGAATAAAAGTACCTACTTAAATCTTAAGATATAATTTTATTATTTTGTCTAGGAACGGCGACTAACAAACTTTGTACTTTTTACCTCACTTTTGAGTTAGAACCATAAGAATCTACTTTCAATGTAAATAATACGAGTAAGTAACATAAACATCCGTAAATCATACAATGCAGCACCAGCTTGGGAACAATGAGATAGACTGGCAGCGCTACAGCTTGATAAAACCTACCTACTGTCCTTGTAGAGTATAGAATAGAGCCTATTGTGCTTTATATTATTGCCTGACACAATACCTGTGATTTTAATAATAAAGCTTTTTAGAGACTTGCTTAACTAGTTCGAGACAAACGGTTCCGGCGCGGCGGCTGTCCTCTTGTCCTATCGCTAGGTGTAAGGCATTTTCAGTCTCAGATCAAAAAAATATTGAGAGATCTTAGTATAAGATACTCTTAAATGGACTAAGTAGGTAAATAGGTGTCAATTATAAAATAAAACTTTGTGCTATCGGGGTTTCGTAGTTTTAAGACGCTGACAACTTTTCTCTCGCACATTTCGATGTTTGAAGATAGGTACTGAATCTAGTTATGGGCCTGACAACTATCAAACAATTTCTCGCTCGCACGTTTCGACATGTTGAAAGATATAAAATCACTAAACTCATTTTCGAAAAATCGCAATTAACCATTTTGCTTTACTAGTTTTCGTACATATAAGCAACTTTTAAGAAGGAAAACTTGTATCGATCAAAATGAATTTTTACTAATTGAAATTTTTACTGAATGTGTGCAATCACATTGCAATGTAATTGCACAAGATGGTTGATTGCGATTTTTAGAAAAAGAGTTTAGTGATTTTATATCTTTCAACATGTCGAAACGTCCGAGCGAGAGTCAGATTAGCTCTTGTCTTCGTCTTAATAAACATCGGTATCAAACCAAATTACGGAGAATAACATACGATACGATACGAATAAGATTCAGCAAAAACATCATTTTGCTCCAACATTTATACCTATTACTTCATGATAAGGCATTACGGAGATCAGGAGTTTTGAAATCGTAAATTACTTTGCACAACAGAAAAAAATGCTGTTCATTGGTACTTTGTACCCGGTGCATTGTGCTGTTTATCCACCAACACGCCCACTGCACTGCATTTAATGAGGATAGCTCATTGATGGTAATTGAGTACGGCTGCAGATGCTACATAGTTTTTAGTTCTCAGAATATTATCCGATTACGTTTAACCGAATAAGGATTTCTAGGTGTTTTAGATGTAGTTTAGCTATGAAAGCATAGAATATGGTCTCGGTATTTTAGGTCGCAGTATCTAATCGAAGTTTTGAATTAGGAAACAACAGTCACACAGCTCAGTTGCCTACAGTAGATAATTAGGAGATATAACTAGTAACTTCCTACTAGACTAAAACCTCTTTCGTATTATCCTTAGAAAGATGTAGTATAAAAAATAGAGACAGCCTCTCAGAGCCTCTCAGCCTCAGCGACTGTGATCCCGAGGCATGGTATTCCCCTCATAGGTGTAAGCTTCAAGACCAACTCAAGATTCTTTCAGGATATCTAAGGGAAGGAGTCAGAGGTAGGTAGTATAACTTCATAACAGAATTAAACTAAGTGGTGTTTTCACTAAATCATCCATTCAACATGCGAGAGTTATTCGATATCCAAAATGTTCAACACAACATCTTCAAAATAAAACGTAGAATACAATATAGGTAATCTATACATATAGATGACTAGTCTTGCGATTGCACAGTGTAATTGCAAGCTATCTGTCTGTAACAAGGGAATCGGTTCTGTTACACAATAAAGAACGTGGTATTTTACAACGGCCTAGGATCAATTTACAATGCGATCCTAAGTGGAATATACATATACCTACCTAAAGTAGGTGTACTGAAACGGTATACCTATCTATCTATTTGAAGTGACCTTTGCTGAATGAATTTATTGTAAGGGGAGAGAGAGACTGTATTAGACCTTGTATTTTTTTGATTGTGATCTAGGTACATCTTAAATACGTGACTTACTAAATATTACAATTTATGACGAAGTATGTAACAGTGAAAATTTTTGACCATTAAATTAAATTAGATTTGATCAAGAACTCTTGCATAATTATCTATAGGTATTTGCTGATTAAAAGAGGATTTACCGATATATTTAACAAACTTTTTAGAGTAAATAATTAGTAGCTAGCTATGCATGCATGGTCGATAATATGTAGAGCAAGCAAGTAGAGACCATGTAAAGGAAGCTAGTTATTGTTGTGCTAACGTGTCTACAAGAGCTCTAAGAAATCGTGTGGCGAATGCAAATCTTTGTAGAGCAGTCTTTTTCAAAGTGAGCGATAACGCCCCCTTGTGGTCGCTAAAGGTTTACAGGGAGCAGCAAAGAGTTCAGATGAATTCGCACCTACCCATTTTTTTGGTAGTAAAACTGTTTAGATAAAATAATATATTTGAAACTATTATAGGTATTTTTAATATAATTCTCTGAAACTTGGTTATTTGCGATTTTTTATTAAGACATTCCGTGTCTACTATCTACAAAAATGTTAAAATGGGTGAATGAGAAGTTGATTGATAGTAAGCCTCTTAAGATGTGGTAAGTTAAAAGTTTAAGGGGGCGCTAGAAAATAATTGCATCTCAAAGTGGGCGGTAGACGAAATAAGTTTGAGAACCTATGTTGTAGAGCGTGGGACGGCGATGGGCACATTATGCAACGGTCTCAAGTTGCGTCAGGAAAGGACTTACGGCCGCTGACCACAAACAACGTTCAATAGAGCGAAGATCAACCGAGTTGCCAACAATGGGTTGCCTACAATGGATAGTGATAGTGTACTGTTTGCATACCTAGGTATGGATAGAATGAGGCATGTAATGGTGGCACTACACATGGCTTTTCGTTATTGGCGTATTCGTCTTTCTTGTAAAAAATAGGCAAATATAGGCGAGTAGCATAGAATAAGGTAACAAATCGTCGTATTTGGGAAAAAAATGCCATATGAAGTGCCATAAAATGTTTTGTAGGTACCTAGGTAGGGACTAGGTACTAATACATACTCATAATGCTGATATTTAAATTATATAAGGTAGGTACTTTAAACTTATTATTTTGTCGCTTTTTAGATTTAGAAGTTCTAATTTAATTAATCCTTATTCTTTGATATTTATGTTACAGAGAATTGAACCATAATAGGTTCTTGTACCGAACTAGCGATTCAAGCGTTTGTTGTATTCCGCTAACACCCACAGTAGGTATACCTACTTATCTAAACTTTGAGGGAGAGGTGGTAGCAGTTCAGTCGTTATTTTTTTCACGCAAGTGGGTTGAAATCAAGTGATACCTATTTCTAAACTAGTAGAGCTAACACGATGCTAGTTACTGGCTTGCCTGTTGCAGATTGAATGCTAAGGGCCGGTTCCACCATGCTCTGTTAGATTAACAAAGGATTAAAGGGCCGTTAAATATGTAAAAATGTATGCGTTTGACAGCTAAGGTTAGATTTAACGGCCTGTTAATCCTTGATTAGTAACTAACAGAGCATGGTGAAACTGGGCCTAAGGCAAATACCGCACGTGATGTTTAAAAATGAATAAGTCTATTTACACGAATTAGAACCTATAATCTGGGTCAAGACTACACAGATGTACCTAATGCATTTGGTACTATGATGATTGCTCTAGTATGTATCTAGGAAGATGGATTAATAAACAAATAAATTATAGTTAAGAGGGGTTACTCAACTAATTTCTTTGTTCTCTCAACTAGTTTAGAGAAATGGTATAAATAATTGATATTGTAAATTTACTTTTGTCGCTGACTGTACATAACAAATAGACACTTCAATGGCCAATCATGCAATTGTAGATTATTTTTGCCTTAGATTGGACTTGTTGTGAAGTGGAGAAATAAAGGTAAGTATGTAATATAAGCTTATGAATATTAGGTGGTAGGTATTTAGGATCCAGAAGAACCAGAAGACAAGAAAAATTGTAGACAAAAAGATGTAAAATTGTTATAAGGTAATTTTTTTTTTTTATTCTTAAATCAGACTAATAGCTGATTTCACCATGCTCTGTTAGTTACTAATAAAGGATTAACAGGCCGTTAAATTTAACCGTAGATGTCAAACGCGTGCATTTTGACATATTTAACAGTCCTTTAATCCTTTTTTAATCTAATAGAGCATGGTGAAATCAGCTCAAGGGTTCTAATTAAAAAGTCCTTTTTATTACCGAAATTAGTCCTAGTGCACCACTAGGACTGATTTTCTAAATGGCTCATAGTTTCTAATTCATGCCTACTGGGAATTGTTGGCAAGAGGATGGACATTCTATCTAAGTAGGCTCATGACAGTTTCCTATGCGGAAGTGCTCACTGTAATGACTGACCTACTGGGCCCTGTTCTACCTACTAGCGTACAGGCCAATGTTGCTCACTCATTATTTAATCTGAGTATCTTTTCATCTCTCTATTCACACAGTTTGATCCATAAAAAATAATAGGGTGAGATTATGAATATCAATTTATTACCTATCTTTGCAGGTAATTTGGGGTAGAAGTTTCAAAGGAGTTTTCTCGGATAAACCTATAAGAGAACTTGGAGTAGGTTGTTTTGTTAGGGAATGCTTCAAGTTGGTTCTATTAGGAATAGGTGTGATACCTTCCTTAAGAAGCTGGGCTTCCACTTGAAGCTGGGCAGAAACAATTCAGTCAAAATTTTATCAAACCACACCGTTCATGCAATGCTGTAAAACAGAGCCTGGTCTTCAGACAAGGCATACAAAAACAGGGTCTTATTGCCTATACAAAGGTAACAGGCATTTTAAAAGCTAATTTATTCTATGTAATATTATTTCTAGCATTCTGGTTTCTCATAATATAGGTATAGCTGTTCCTACAAGTCTGTTATTTTAGTATTTTATTAGTGATGTTTTCTATGTTTTTCCATGCAGATGAACAAAAATTAAAATAATTACCTAATTGAAATTATTTACCAAAGAAGCACATTTTTATTTGTTATATGCACCTGCACTATCCTTATTGAGGCAACAAGATGATGGAAACAATGGGTGAGTGGGTAGGTGTCTACTTAGGTATAAATGGGTGAAGAAAAGTAGCTAGTAGATAAACAGCTGATGCACAGCTCTTGCTTACCTATCAGCAGATACATAAATATTTCTATGTGGCTGGCAGCAGGGGGATACCTATGTACCTACAAACATAACAGCTGACTATATAGCCAACCAATAATAAAAGTACCTACATAACTAATGCAATAGCACAGTAGGTAGGTGCATCAAACAAAATATTGGCATGAAAGACTAATAAGATATAGAAGGCCTTAGTTGTTTTTTTTTATTATTGTTTAGTTAGATATATTATGTAGGAAGGTAGAAATCCCCTTGAAGAACAATGAAATAGCAAACTAATCAAGTTACCCACCTATACATTTTTCAAACGCAGTTGATAAAAATAGTAATCATGATGTTCGTTTAGGTATTCGTATATTGTTCTTTCTACTTACGTATCACAAATCTCACGATGTAAAGGTGAAATGCACACGTCCAAATCAACGTCTGCCGTCGTAGTCGGATCCCGTTTATCCTTTGTGAAAGGAAGGAGCAGTACGAGCAGGTACACGCACAAGACTTTCTAGCACACAATATTAGAAAACTCAAAATTACAGTAATCACAGCAATGCAAAAATTGCAGACTTCACTGGTCAGTATAGTTTTTTACTAATAATTATTTGTGGGTATCCAAAAAACAGCACGAAGTGGAACAACACGTATTCTCAATTTTAATATCTCTCACTTCACTGTTTTGTTTGATTGTGCAGCAACAGCAAAGCAAGCAAACAACACTCAACATCAATGGCTGACTGATGGCTGGTTGTGGTTGGTTGGCTGCCAGACAGAATGAAGTTAGCAGCAATGTTAAAAGCAAATAATTTTCTCCGGAACAGCTGTTTATCCGATTGCAGCGCCATCTCAAAAGCCTTGGACTATATAACGTTAAAAAAATAAAATGATAGAGGGCGCTTTTTTGTTAGATTCGACTATCAGTCCAAAATATAGATGGCGTTAAAAACTGCGCGTAAGGCCATCTATGAACTGTATGGGTAATCGCTTTGACGTTAAACATTCTGGCCCACAGATTACGAACAAAATTATAGAAAACGCATTTTTGCGTAAACTTTGGCGTAAAAACTAGAGATGTCGCCTGCCTACTTTTCGTTCTTGTGACTTGAACGTGAAATAAAATTCTCTCCGTCCGGAAGCTTGGAATTTCTAGAAAATGAAATGAGTAAGAATGATCAGTTTTAAAAAAAAGTATAGAAGACCCTTCAAAAAGCTGGGCCCCTCCGGGATTTGAACCCGGGACCTCCTGCACCCAAAGCAGGAATCATACCCCTAGACCAAGAGGCCGCTTACATGTTGGCTCGAAATTACTAATCGGCATAGATTTACTTATCATTTAGTTTATTACTTTGCCTCTACGCCGCCGCCACGCGCCCACTGCGCCCATACCGCCCCGCCCCCCGCTCTGCCGTAGGAACATAGAGGTGTCTGCGCCCTAGTTAGGTGCTGATGCGTTCTGTTTTTTTTAGGGTTCCGTACCCAAAGGGTAAAACGGGACCCTATTACTAAGACTCCGCTGTCCGTCCGTCTGTGTCTGTCTGTCTGTCTGTCCGCCTGTCACCAGGCTGCATCTCATGAACCGTCATAGTTAGACAGTAGGTAAAATTTATCACAGATGATGTATTTCTGTTGCCGCTATAACAACAAATAGGTAGGTACTAAAAACAGAATAAAATAAATAATGTATGTATAGGGGAGCTCCCATACAACAAACGTGATTTTTTTCCGTTTTTATACAAAACCCTTCGTGCGCGAGTCCGACCCGCACTTGGCCGGTTTTTTTATAATACCAAAGAATAAATGACAGTACCTACTACAATTCTACGTTACGTACCCAGTTGAGTGGAGCTTACCTATCGACATTTTTTTTATATTTTAGGCAGGTACAACCAGTCTTACTGAGGGAACAACAAGTCAAATTCAAATTCTTTATTCATTAATTAATTAAATAAAATACTTACACAATTATTTAATTGTGTTGATACCTATCTATTTAAATAATTACTGCTCGGTATTAATACTTATTTCAGAAATCTTAGCACTTCGTACCCAGGGGATTTGTAGATCCTTTACCAGAAATCCCCACCAAATTGATTATTACTAAATGCGTCGTAATTTTTTTAATAAATACAATATTTTCCCGTTATTGTTTCGCTATAGGTAGTAGGGCATGCAGTATCGATACTTTTCTCAGTACCGGTAATTTTCGGCCGATACTGGCTCAGTACCGGTAATTCCCGGTACTTTCGATACTTTCGATACTGAGCTAATTATCTTAAATAAACTAACTGTATAGTCGTAAAATGAAACAAAAACTGTAGTACATAAAATAACTTAAGATTATTCGTTATTTTATATGATTTAGAACAATAATATCACTTAATCACAACAATCAGAATAGGTAAGATCAAGCTAAAGAGAATGATCATCAAATGAATCAACAACTGGAATGAACAGTAACAAACTATGTTATCTAACTAAATCAATAATTAATATGTAGGTATTTATTTAGAACAGAAGTACCAAGTGTAGTTGTTATTATATCTTTTTTATACTACCCCCATTTTATTTACCTATATGTTTGTTGGTTGTCACAATACAAAATTTGATTATTGTATAAGTATTTATTTCATGTTTTCTGCAAAAAATTCTGTCCATGTCTAAGTCTGTGTCTGTGTCTTATAAATAATCAATGTTGTAAAACACAACTTTCCTCGTATTTAGCGAACGAAGTTTCTAAGCGAGAACGGAATTGTTTTGCTACCACCTTTTTCATTTTAGTCTTCGTCGTAGGTAACTAAAGTAGATTCTCTCGTAGATACTGATTTTGGAGTTAGGTACCTACTTATAATTACTTATCTTATATAGCTATTGTTGTGTTCTTTGTACGTAAGCAAGCAGGTGATATCCTCAAAACTAAGGCTAAGTAGGCATGGATTGTAACTTTTATCAGGAAAAATGCTTGCAGGATAACATAGAATGCTCTAGATTGTAGAGTAAAAATGGTAGACTTCTAACTTGGCCAACAAGATGAATGGTCTTCAATTGCAGCATGCTTGTAATTTACTGCTTTACTGACACATCTCCTCATTTGTAAGCTGTTTACACCTTCCCCCTTATTCGCAGTCAGCTGGAGTCGGGCACGTACCCATTCGCTAACTGTGTGGACTATTACACACACACATCCGGGGAGAGTCAGGGAAGTGGTAGAGACGTAGGATAGACATCACGACCTATCCAGTTAAAGAAAAGCTATTTTAACTGTAGTATCTTACCTACTTTATAAAATATACATTACCTACAGCCTTATTTAACTGTAGTATTTTACCTAAGTACCTACTTTAAAAAAAGTATACACTTTAGTATTATACCAGTTTACTATGGTTTCCATAGTACAAGACTTATTTACTTTTGGGGAATTTGGTAGAAAATGCTTATAGCATTAAGCCCACCTTTTGTACACTTGAATTATTATTTTTTGTGCCATAAAGTGTTAAATAAATAAATAGCGCCGCGTAAGTAAAATGTCTCCCCATTACTTTAGTATTGTATTATAATTTTATAACTTGTACCATACACAACCACGTTCTTCAACAATTTCGATCAATAAGTTGCAATGTTTCAATTCTACCCTCCCAAAACTTTTTATATTCTTGTACTCAATTAACTTGTGTGGATACCTATATGTTTTATTAGTGATAAGGGATTTAAATCTCACTCGGTTCATAACTCTTGAGACATTATAAAATCTTTGTAATGAATTCCTTTGTCAACCGAAATTTCATTAACCTAGGTAATCAAAATGTTTTGTATAAGTAAATGTTTTTTTTTTTAATAACTCTTTATGTATGCTATGGAAGAGCGATGCCTCCTAATAAAGGTATTTTTTTACTTAAAAGGAGGTATCAAACTACAGTTAAAATTTATGTATGATTTTGAAATGAAAATAAACATTTTTGTATTTTTTTTTTTTGTTGTTCTAAAAAAAAATTAAATGTTATACCTACTTTAAAAAACCTTTTTTCTTTACCTCGATTTTCAACTCATACCTCGTGTCTGAAATAAGATACTACACTTCATAATTTTCGAAATTCAATTTTAATAAATAATATGGTGACTATACATTTATACCTACTAGCATAGCCGCTCTATAGGACTAGTAGGTATATAGTACGACAGATAAAGGTCTCGTCAACAGACGAATAAATGCTACGGCACGGCTGCTTTTAAACAGACCTTCTAACTAAGGTAGTATAATAGTAGCCTTTATGTCATTTCAGCCACGCAATTTGATGTAATTAGAAATTACATGAGTGAAATAGGTACCGCCTGATATAAGGAAGCACCCGAGCGTTACTTAAACATGTTATTTCATTGAACAGCGAATATTGCGTAAATTACGTGTATTTATGATCATAACTCATTTTTAGGGTTTCGCACAATGAGGTCGAAAAGTAATGCGTCTAATGTTCGGCGGGGTTTGTTTTTCTGGCAAATCTAGTTTATCTAGTTACTCTGAAAAGGACTTAAGAAGAGTAGGTGTGCTCTTATTTAATAATACCTACTTACTTAGGTTTTTAAATTTCTTAGTTTTTTAAACTTAGTTAAAATTCCTACTTGTAGGTAATTAACAAGAAAGTCCTGTATTTGATTGATTTTGCTTAAAGTAAATTAGTAAAAAAAATACACAATGTTTTTTATTACGCGTTCTATCTTGAAAGCACTTCGTGCCAAGTTAAGATGAAATTGTCCATGAATGAAAATGTTATAATGTTATTGAGAATAAACAGCACTGCTTGTGTAAGCCAAATAGTCAAAATTATAATAAATTTACATTATAAACGACTTATTTTATAGTACCAGATGACTCTAAAATGTTGTTCTTTGGTACCTACTTATTTGGTTATGTCGCAAAGATAATTTTAAATTTGTGGTTCAAAAAATCATAAATTTGATATTTTAGTTAAAGACGAAAGTAGAATAGAAAGAATAGAAGGGAAATACCTACGCTAATCAGTCATTCGCATTCTTGTATGGGATTGAATAATACATTACTAACATAAATACCTAACATTTATTTACAAAAAAAAATTACAATGAATATCTACAAGTACTTATTTAAAATACATATAAAACAGTTGAGCTAACTGCAGACCGTTGCAAATGATCTAGAGATAGCTCAACTGCATATGTAATTAGTTATGTATGATTTGGATCATGATCCAAATCATACATAACTAATTACATTGTGCTTAAAAAGTTGTTTATACTTACATAAAAGTAGGTGAAGGTACCTATGAGTAAAATAATAAAGGTCTAAATCATGTAGCATAGATAAACTATTTAGCTGCCTAGTGTAATTTCAAGTCCTGTGTTCTGTGATTGAACACTGCTATCCCAAATAATAAAGAAATCTATGACTTCGTGCCTGTTTCTCAGTCTCTGAGTAACACTATCTACCTAGTTACCTATCAGAAATAGTACATTGTTACCCAAGGGGTGAAAGTAAATTACTTAGTCCCGAGATAGGACTAAGTAAGTCTTTAACCCGAGATAAACACTGTGTTTTTCATTAAGAATACAAGGAAAGTAAAAATAAAAACATGAATTAGCTACAGAAAAAACGAGTGAATTGTAGTAGATCCAATCCATGCTGCATTCTAACGAAAGAGTTTTTATGTTCGATCGAAAAAGGTCAAAATCCATGCTGCATTCTAACCAAAGAGTTTTATGTTCGATGTCATATTTTGATGTTATGGATATATAGTTACATATACCTAATTATATTTACGAAAAAGGTTAAAATTGCATGTTTTGTTAAAAAGAAAGAAATTAAATATTATTATTAAGAGAATAAAGGGTTATAAAACCTATTTGAAAAATCCATTACAGTAAGTACATTAGAATAAGTACCTCTTTGGTAATAAACCTCTTTAGTTTACGAATGTCAACCGAAGGTCAATAGTCATACTGTTGACATTCGTAAAACAAAGAGGTTTAGTTTCCTAGGAAATGTGGAAATAGAACTAGTTTTTTTTTTAATAATCTGACAACTGTCGGCTGAAAATGATTCTCCTAGGGCTGAAATGTATTATTTTCAACCCGCTCCTCAGGCAAATTCAGACCTACTTTCCGAGTAAGTATGAGTAATGAAAAATACATTTTCATGTATTTCTCTATTTATTTGACGAGTATAGAGAAAAAGGTAGGTAATATTTTTATGTGACCTATATCGCTAATTAAGTGCTGATAGATAGTGAAACAGGCTCTAAAGACTTTATTTCCCCGAATATAGGTACCCCATTTTAATCACCCATACCTACCTTTAGACAGCTCTCACAGCTCAGTTGGCACTAGATGTGTATTTTGTATGTTATGGGCCGTGGGTTCGAGGGTGGGCACTAACGAGAACAAAAATTTTTGTAATGAACATAGATGTTTCTTCTGTCTGGGTGTTATAATTTATTGGGTATTAATATTTATTTATTTCGAACGTCGTTATCGCTTTAATAGAAGCATCAAGAACAATACCTAACAGAGGCTCTGCGGGTCATTTATGAGCACATAGGCGAGTCTCATTCGGATTGTGAAATCACGACCAGTCAAATGGTGGACAAATAATCGGAAGGTCAAATCGATTAAATGTTGGAGCCAAGATACGCATTATGGATGTGGATGATAGGTACTATATCTATCTACGTAGGTATCTACAAGGTAGGTATATCATACCTACAGGGTGTATAAAAAACCACTTACGAAAACTGAACCTCTATGCACAGCTACCCCTGCAAATGCCTTAAACGTATAATAAAAGAGTAGTGGTTCGCCCCGAACTGAGATCTCGTGATGTGACCCGACGAATGCACGAAAACTTTGAGTAGGTGGTAGTCAGAGGCAAGTCCAAACATTAGGTTTGGACTTTTTTCTGACTACCGCCTACTAACTTGGTATGGTAACCAAGTTTCAACTCTATTGATCTATTTATTGAAGAGTTCCGTTGAACAGACCTTGGCTCCATCATCAGACCTGGTCGTTGTCACCATTTTATGAGAACTGCGTACCTTCTCAATTTAGTTCAAGAAAAAAAAATAAGAAAAAGCAAAGGAACTGATCGACCAGTCGAAAAACCTTGATGTCAACGAAATTCCTAGAGATGGGAGCTCTTGGATCGTTGGTTATCTTAATTTTACTTTTTTGTTGTATCTCAAAAACCGGGAGTCCTAGAAAAAAAGTAAAAATGGTTTTGGAATGTCCAAACAAAGCCCTTTCGTATGACATGTAACTTGATTTTTTTAAGTAACTTTTTTTAAATTTGCCCCCTTAATAAACCCCATATTTTAATAACCCTTTATCCGATTTTACTCATATACTTACCAGTAAATTTCTCAAGTACAAGCTATCGACTTATTAAATTTCATGCATATCGGATTAACGGTTCTAAAGTTATCGCCAGACAAACATACATACATACATACATACATAAAATGCCAAATCGCCCAAGCTGAAACTAAGATCTTCGTTCGCTTCGCTCACTCGATCAATAATTAAAGTTATGGTGTAACGAGCATCAATAGGGGAAAAAATATCGGTGACTGCTCTCAAACAGCGTAGAAAAATACCGTAAGGAAACCCACGGTCATTAGAAAAGAAGTACCTACATTAGAAAAATTTAAGTGAGTAGTAAATAAAATGAGGAGCCTTATAATAATGACTAAAAAGTTGTCCCCTGACTGAGGGACCACGTAAGCTGCGCAAAACGAAATACCTATTATTTAAGAAAATGCGTTCTACGGAGCATAGTCACGTGGTTCAGTGGACAACTTGTTTGTCGCCTTACTTACCTGGTATTTCATATATTTATTTTTTGGCTCATTGCCTGTTGTCGGTGTTATAGTCCTACAGGTAAACAAGCTTTGTTTTTTGCGAAAAATATTATGTAGAGGTACCTACACCTATCATTGTTATGAACAGTACACACCTAGTTGACAAAAAAAAAAATTGGGCTGATTGCCTGTTGCCTGTGGTCTGTCCTCTGTTTTCTACCTGTTATACCTACAGTAAAAAAAAAATGCGTAAAATATTATGCAGAGGTAGAGTACACCTATATTGTTATGAACAATACAAACTTACTTGACATCAAAGAGGCCTCAGCAGAGTCTATCAGATTATATTGACAGACCTTCCTGTTGTTTGAAAATCATTTACCTACCCATTGCAACACATCCACAAGTTCCATTGAATATTGGTGAAGGCTACCGTGACTCAGCTGATTCAAACAGAGAACAGATTATACAGGGTGTTAAAATACTGTTACCGTAATAATTAACGGACCCTTTACAAATCGGACGAAGTCTTTTGATCGAATTATGAAAAAGATTTTAAAGTGAATCACTTTAAAATCGTTTTGTAGTTTTATTACTTATATAATAATACTTTGACACTAATGAATAATGATAAAAATTGGAAGAAAAATATTATTACCGTTTATCAACTTTTCGATTTCCGAGTGAAAGCAATGTTTTGTTTCAAGCAGCGACAGTGATCCTGTAAACAAGATATTTTGCATAACAGGACATCCGAACATAAAAAGCTTTAACCCTAAAGCAAATAAAACTTGAAGTAAAGCCCCTGTAGCACTACCCACTACCCCATCTTTATAACACCCTGTATACAAACAATAAGCAATCCCTTTCACCTTGATCTACAGGTTTTATCTCTAATACTATAAGACTCAAAGTCCTGACTGACTGACATATAGACAACGCACAGCCTAAACCGCTGGTCCTAGAGACTTGAAATTTGAGGAGTACGTAGGTCTTATGGCGTAGAGGTGTACTAAGAAGGGATTTTTGGAAATTCAACCCCTAAGGGTGTAAAAAGGGATGAAAACGTTTGTATGAAAAATTATATTCCTTGAATCTAAAAACTTGAAACTTGAAGTAGATGTACTCCAAGGCTAAAAACTAGGAAAGACATTTTTAGTTTTTTTAAACTACTCTTAATAAGTGTGCAAAGGGATGTGAAAGTTTGTATGGGAGGCTCACCACTTTAACGCGTGCGAAGCCGCGAGAAGCTGCTAGTAAAATATATAAAAAAATATAATGAGTTACAAGACAAGAAGAAGATACATTTTACCTTGACGTAGTTACTAACGTCACTAGCTCTTTCGAAACAGTGTGGTGAAAGGACTTAAAGAGGCTCCTTGCGAGCACTTACCACATGTTTTAGAACATTTAAGATTCCTCATGATGTTTTCCTTCACCGTTTATGAGATGAATTACATTGTACACATACATTTTTGAACAGTAAAACTCATTGGTGCACGAGCAGTTTTGAGCCCACGAACTTAGGATCGGAAATCGGATCATAGAGCCGAAGATTGGATCTCAGTAGTAAAATGTATGGAATATTGGGTCTACTAATATGATAATCCTACTAAGATTATTAACGCGAAAGTTTGTTAGTATGGATGGATGGATGCATGGATGGATGGATGGATGTTTGTTACTCTTTCACGTAAAAACTACTGAATGGATATTAATGAAACTTTACAATAATATAGCTTATACATCAGAATCACACATAGGCTACAATTTATAAAGATATTATGTGACTAATCCTGCGCAGACGAAGACGCGGGCACCAGCTATTATTATTACTATTACGTCCATATAAAATGGGGGGGAATCTATTAATCGTAAAAATAACGTTTATCAATAAGTTTTGTTCATCACGTTTTTTTATTTTTAACGTTGTCAAAAACAAGTTTTATTGAATTGATTTAGTGTTATTACATAACACCTAAATCTAAACAACGAAATCATTGAAACTAGAACAAATAGGAGCTCACGGTAGTTATATTGGTTCTCCATACCTTAAATAAATAAATAAATAAATAAATAATAACAACATAAAAACATAACACCCAGACAGAGAACAAACATCTATGTTCATCATACAAATGTTTGTTCTCGGTGGGGATCGAACTCACGGCCTACGGCGCAGAAAGCAGACCTACTACCAACTGAGCTGTGAAGGCTCTCAATGTCGAATGTTAAAAACTTGTTATTAGCATCGCAGTAGGTATGAAAAAAATAATAGTATTGGAATTAAAGCCCTATCTTTGTATGTTAGTAACGTGGTTAGTCTAAATCATCATCATCATCATCTTCCTGCCCTTATCCCACTTCATGTAGGGGGTCGGCACAACAAGTCTTTTCTTTCCACTTCCCTCTATCATCCGTCATCTCAGTCGTCACTCCTTTCTTACCCATGTCATACTTCACACAATCTATCCATCTTTTCTTTGGCCTTCCTCTACTCCTATATCCATTCACATTCATAACTAACACTCTTTTCGTTACATGACATTAGTAAGTCTAAATGTATGTTTAATTTAAAAATTATATAGGCACACTAATTATTATGTTAGGTACCTACTATAGTAACACGGCAACCAACCGTTCACGTTAAACCAGGACGTTTCATAGACCAACCAATGTTTACCAAACTCGGAGTCATTCTTTGAGTAAGACAAACTCTGTTTGACGCAAGATCATGTGAGGTAGTGAAGTTGCCTAAATTTTTCATTTACCTATAGTTTATTCTTGTGCCTAGGCCAAACGATTTAAATAGCATTTTTATTCCCAAAAAAATTCCTCCCAATTCACAATACTTTATAGGGCTTTTTTTGTGTGGATCGTGCGGGCATAGTAATTCCCTTGCCTGTTTCTACCGTCAAGCAGCGGTGCCTGTGAAATTACATGCACATGAGGCTTAAAATCTTTTATGCCTCAAGGGGATGGACGCAGGGCGCAATCGTAGATTATCGTTCATGACTTGCGAGGTAATGCTTTGTATAGGTGATGGTTACCACTCAACATCAGGTCAGCCATCTGCTTGTTCCATCAGCAAGTAACATAAAAAAGAATAGGTACCGACCGACGCGACGTAATGTAAACTGAAAACGGAGATTTTAGACCGCTCTAAGGCCTCCGTGATAGCTTAAGGCGAAGACAAGAGCTAATGTGACTCTCGCTCGCACGTTTCGACATTTTGAAAGATATAAAATCACTAAACTCATATTCGAAAAATCGCAATCAACCATTTTGTGTGCAATCATATTGCACACAGTTTAGTAAAAATTTCATTTTGATCGATACATGTTTTCCTACTTTAAAGTTTGCTTATTTATGAAAACTAGTAAAGCAAACTTTTGAGTAGGAAAACATGTATCGATCAAAATGAAATTTTTACTAAACTGTGTGCAATGTGATTGCACACAAAATGGTTGATTGCGATTTTTCTAAAATGAGTTTAGTGATTTTATATCTTTCAACATGTCGAAACGTGCGAGCGAGAAGTTGTTTGATGGTTGTCAGCCCCTTAACATTTTAACAATCACTGAAGTTATGTTTTAACGTGCACGTTTTGAAGCACACAAGCGCCCATCAGATTGTTGTATCTGATCGAGTCAATCAACAGCCCAAATGTTTTTAAAAGTAGGTAAATTGAAGAGGTTTTTGTTGGAGAAGTGTTTTTATTCCGTGGAAGAGTTTCTGGTCTGGAAATAGCCTGACATTTGTTTATTTTGTGTTATTTGTTATTTAAATTAATTATTGTAATATATTATTTTTATTGTGATAGATTATGTATTAATTATTTAGTTATTCAGTTGACATTCAAATACGATTGTTTTTTTAAATGTTTTCTTTTAATAGTGTACGTTATTATTTTATAACATACTCTAATAATATTATAATCTAGCCATAATTACGGCTAACAGGTAATTTAACACTGACCTAGTTTTTTAAAGTAAGCTACATCTAAGAATGTGTCCACTAACACTTTTCTTCCCTACTACATGAATTATAACTTTACACTACACTAGTTCATAAGGTTTAGTTCTTTTAAGTCTTCTCACTATGTCCGTGTTGTCGAGGAGCTGGATGGCCTCGACGTTCACATGATGATTAAGTCTATGTTTGTGAGCTTCTGTTTTTTTTTTAAAACTTAGTCAACGAACTCAATATTCAGGTCCCAGTGAAGGTTATCATTTCTGACGTACCAAAAATTGTTGGTGAATAAATAAATTGAAATTGATCCAGATCATTTACTAACAGCGTTAATTTGCTACGCCCAAGTATATAGTTAGCATGACACAGTATTTGGATCTTAATATTATTGAGTATATAGATAGAGCCTATTACATTAGCTATGAAAGAGTGAGCAATGCATTTGGTAGTTGAATCTGCGCCTTATTCACTGTACATTAGATATAAAAATACCGGTCAAGTGCGAGTCGGACTCGGGCACGAAGGGTTCCGTACTATTATCTATAAAAACGGCAAAAAAAATCACGTATGTTGTATGGGAGCCCCCTTAAATATTTATTTTATTCTATTTTTTAGTATTTGTTGTTATAGCGGCAACAGAAATACATCATCTGTGAAAATTTCAGCTGTCTAACTATCACGGTTCATGAGATACAGCCTGGTGGCAGACGGACATTGATCAGTTTATAAATTGGAAATCCGAATTGGAACATACCGTAAGTTCAGCTTGCTATGCCCTAAGGAGCCTTAGAAATGAGGTAGGTAAATATCGAGCAACTTAAAACGATTTACTATGCTCTAGTGGAGCTTAAGTTTAGATACAGCGTGAAATTCTTGGATAATAGTTACAAGTATAATATAAATAGGGCCAATTCATTATACAAAAACGCGCTGTGCGTACCTACTATGGTTTGGATACCACCTGGGAATCGTGTAGATACCACTTTCAGAACTTAAAAATCGTAACCCTTCCCAGTCTCTACATTTTAGTGGTTCTCGTGGATATCGTAAAACATCCGTTTTAATATGAAACGCCAGAAAAAAAGAAGTTGCGTCTTAGTAGAAGGAGGAAGGACCTGGAAGCCGATGTCCGAGGTTGAATGTAGCAAGGCATGGCTGTCAATATCGGTGTCAATGCTTTACCCACAGAATTGAAAAAAGTGTTTTTACTCTATGGATGAATTTATGACACATAAGCATGACATTTAACTTATTAATTCTTTTTTTCATTTCAATGATTATTTTTATTTGATTTTATATTGGCATAAATAAATGATTTTGTATTGTATATTATGAACTGATGATTAATGACTGAGAATTTTTAATTGTTAGATTTAAATGAATTATAATGTTTGTGTTTTTATAGTGTGATATTCATATATAATTTTAAAAATAATTATGACGGAATAAATTAAATGAAAATGACAGACAGACAGATAGACGGACGGATAGCGGTCTTAGTAATAGGGACCCATTTTACCCTTTGGGTACGGAACCCTAAAAACAGTGAGCAATGCAGTCGGTATTTGAATCTGCGCCATCTTTATTACGTTCAGGGCCACTGAAGACTTCCGAATGCTTCAAAAAAGTGATCAATTAACAAAACCAGTCTCAATAAAGATGATACACAGTTATTGCAAAAACGCTGGGGTCATGGGAGCTTACTGCTGATTCCTTTTCACTTTATGGGAGTACCTAACTCTTTGTAGGCATTAAGCTTTTTTTTTATACACCTAGCTTATGGAACAAGCAGATGGTTCACCTGATGTTAAGTGGTAACCATCACAAAGCATTGCCTCGTGAGTCACGCACAATAGGAACGTGCCCTACGATGCAATGCCCAGCGTTTATCAACTTGAGGCACACAGATGTTAAGCCTCATGTGCCTGTAATTACACCGGCAACCACACTCTTCAAACCGAATCACAGCAACGCTACTTGGCGGCAGAAAAAGGCGTGGTGGTAGTACTTCCCCGGACAAACCCTTCAAGAGCTCTACTACTCTTAAAAAAAGCTACCCTTGAGGGGACATTTCATAGTAAATTGACTAGTATTTCCCCATTGGGTAGTCTTGTTCCGTCACAGCATCCGATAGCGCAACACTAGAATTTGGCCAAGGTGAAAGGTTTTGTCTAATTCCTATGATAATCGGTAGATAATTGGTATAGAGCTAGGCCAATCTAAGCACGGACATGAACACGTAAACAGGCGGTTACTTTAACCATGGGTTAAGTAAGAGGCTGACAGCCGTCAAAGTACTTATCGCTCGCACATTTCAATATTTTTGAAGATATGAAATCACTGTATGAAGAGAAAAATCGCAAACAATACCCAGTTTTGGAGAATAGCATTACAAAAGTTCAGCAGAAATTTCGTTTTGCTCAAACAGATTTCCTAAAAAATTTTTTGGACCAAAATGAACTATTTGTATAGAAAGTGTCCTTAGTGGGCGTAACCTATGATATTGTTGTAGGTAGAAGTAACCACTCAAGCTAATAGCTAAAGACTTGTTTTAGCCAATAATTTTGTATGACATTGACATTCATCATCATCACTGGAATATTCTTATTTTGTATGCCGGTTCTGTTGACCTAACGGGAAGAGATGGTACGATTCATATCATACATTTTCATCAGCCAAGGTTTACTTCAACCGATCATCTTTATTGTAGGAATCTGAAGATGGGCAACAGCCAAAATTGTTGCATTAACTTTTTATTGATAGAGATAAATTAACAAGCTATGCCCATAGTGTCCATAACCATCCGTGCGTGCGTTTCCTTGAACCCTACGTTGGGTCCAGTCCCTCCCTCGAGGCTCATGCAGTCTATAAAAGAATTGAACACGAGTTTTTGTCATCTGTGAGTCAGTGACTGCAGCAGTGCTGTGTTGTGTGCACATCCAATTATCTTTGCTAAGGTACCTACTTGTGTTTACGCGGGTGCGTACGGTGCTGATCGTTTTATTGGATATTTTTGTGGCTGAATTTATATGGATTTTCTTTATGCATGCATGCATAGGTTCACGTAAAGTTTGCATGATTTTTTTATTTACCTACCGTAGTGTTATTATTGATAATATCATATATCATGTAATGTCAGCATAGAAGTCACCACAAAAAACTATTTTTTTTAGTGGCCAATATTTTTTTTTATTGATGGTGCTTGTGTGTAACACCTACCGAATACTAATGAATAATAGACTATTATAACATTTTTATTATTCTATTGTTCCCGGTGTTGTTCATTTTTTAATGGTTGACAGTAAGCACCATTCGGGTTGGTCGTAAGGCTGTTTTATGTAAGGCCGCTAGTTTTATATTACGTATCCAAACCAAGTTTCAAAAAAATTCGCACAACTATACAGAATTCAAAACCTTGCACCCTGGGATAATTTGAGAAAAAAATATTTTGTACTAGGTATATTATCATTCTCATGGACGTATGCATCCTCCCCGTTCTGACATATGGTGCGCAGACCTGGTCTCTGACCAATATCCAAAAGTGCAGACTCAAGGTTTGCCAACGTGCGATGGAGCGTAGTATCTTGGGTGTGCGATTAATCGACCGAGTTCGCAATACAGAACTACGCTCACAAACCCAAATCGCAGATGTAGCTACCAAAGCAGCCAAGCTCAAATGGGATTGGGCCGGCCATGTCTGCCGCATGCCCAATGAGCGCTGGGCAAAATTAACAACGCAGTGGTGCCCGCAAGAGCCAAGACGTCGCGGCAGACCAAGAACGAGATGGCGAGATGAGCTCGATAAATACCAGCCGGAATGGAAGACCACAGCACAGGATCGCACAGAGTGGAGGGAATGGGGGGAGGCCTTTGCCCAGCAGTGGGACATAGAAGGCTCATAATAATAATAATAATAATAATATTATCATTGGTAAAAAAGCATATCTGTGCTCATGCTATTGTCATAAAAGTAATGAAGGTTAGTGTTGTTACCTGAAAAATGCTTATTGTTTATAGATATATAAAAATATTAGGAGGTGCCCTACTATTTAAGTAGGTATCCCACTCCTAAATTTCCCGATTACTTTGTCCTAGAGAAACACAATTAAAGATACTAACTTACCTACCTATCTCAACCTACATGGTTTAAGTAGATTGGATAAAATCTATTGAAGTTTCACATCCTTCCTCACTTGAAAACATTGTAGTAGGTAGGTGCATACTTGCGGCGTAAATTCGTAGTTGGCTGATTGTAAGTGTATTTGAGTGCTAGGACGGTAAAGGTAACGAAGCAAATGTTTTCGCTCGCGCCAACCGCAACCGGATCGCCGCGAGATGGCAAGGAAATGTTCAACGAAAACCAAATAGAAATGTCTCAATTTCCGTTGGAACCCTCCTTAGGAAAATTGCAATATTTCTTCTCACTCAATTTCTGTATCGAAATATCTTTTCACCGTTTATTTATATTAGTTGCTTTTCAATGTCGAGAATTTTATGTCTTGTTTATTTTTAATGGGGTTGAATCAGAAAATTCGTAGTTTTCCACCGGGAAAACGATACGTGAGCGAATGCATACTAAAATATTAAAATCAAAATATTGGACATGGAAAATGTATCGCGTTCTATGCTACATTTAATTTTGTTTATTGAGGTGATGGGTATAATAACTCAATTTAAAATTATTTTTTAAATATACTTTTTTCGTTAAATTAGAAAAAAAAGTTAATAGAAAGATGAGTTGGAATATTTTGAACTTGGTACCACGCACTTTTTAAAGTTAGTTTTGATATTTTACCTTAACAATCGGTACTTATTAGAAGTAGTAGGGAACATGTTACGAACAATATACTCGTATACTCCATGATTATATACATACTTACATGGCCCTATTTTTTTAAGGTTCTATAGTATGACAAGTAACCCTAAGTACCCTACCTACTTGTAAGTCCTTAGAAGTAGGTAGATCTAGGTATGTCGTTGAATAGTAACTTCAACATGTAGTAAAATACTAGATTTCAGTTCTACAACTTTAGTGGAGTAGTACTAATTAATATTGTAAAAAAAACCGTAAAGTTGTATGTCTGGAAGATGATTTAAACTCCCACTGAATAACCTCGAAATCGTAAAGCTGTTTGTAAAATGTTTTGAAACCTGAAGGATGTACAACAAGTAAAACAAAGAATGTAAAAGTTGTCAGGTGCAAGAATAGCTTGTTTGTTATGCACCTGCCTGTTTTACACGATTGCTTCAGTGACTTCACTGTTCGTTATAAAAACGGCTCGACATGAACTATTATTTGTAGTACCTAATTAGTAGTGGTAGTAGTTATTTAGTAGTCCCTGACTCCTCTCTGTCCATCCCTGGAGGAGTGCTATGCAGTAGCGTAGCTAGGTGGACAAGGGCCTCGGTGCATAGAGAAAGAATCGGGCCCTCACCCCCTCTTTCAAAATAGTTTTAACTTATATTGGCCTTTTAAAATAAATCATTAAAAAAGAAATTGTGAGCAGGCTCAAGGTTTTCTAGCTTCGAGAGCTGCTGCTGCGGGAGAGATATTTTCAAAGCTTAGGTTAGAGGGCCCCCAGAGCTCCGGGGCCCTGGTGCATTGCACCACCTGGCCCTACCACAGCTACGCCACTGGTGCTATACAGGGCCAAGTTTTTTAAACAATCTAAACAAAAAACCCACGTTTGTTTGCCTGTTAAAGATCACATACTAACGATAAAATGATGTAAATGACTGTAGTTTTTACTGTACTGTAATAGTTACATTTGGTTTCTAGTTCCAGTACTCGTTCATTTGGTTTGCTCAAGTTAATTTTTTAGTTTTGCTTACAGAAATTACAACAATGCAGACTTCCACGATAGTGATTCTCGCCTGCCTCGTAGCCGTCGTTGCCGCGGCGCAGTATGAACACTACCCAGCAGTGGAAGCAGTGCAGGCAGCAGTCCAGGATACACCAGTTCATGACAGGAGTCCACGGACCAAGAGAGGTCTTCTTCTACTCAAGAAGAAACTCTTACTTGGTGAGTTTGTATAAGCTGAACCTGGTGACCAGGGACCTAACACCGAACTAATTTGACGTTAGTCGCGTAATCGTATCGTATCCCTAACTATAACAGAATAAGGTCGAATATCGCTAGGATACGTTAACGCCATAAATGTCAAAATCAATTCGTGATTATGCCCCTAGTTCATAGGTCGTCCGAAGACATAGGTCATAGTTTCACGACAAGTACAGCTGAGATGAATAAATACATATTGGTGTACATTTCAAACGGCACTATCTAGCTTCAAACTAAGCAGAGATTATACTAATACGTATTATACTTTAATAATATACCCGAAATATTGAAGCTCCTTGTGGAAAATCTCACAAATGCTCTGTATCTATCAAATGAAAGAATAACTTTTCTGCAAAAAAAAAACTGACTTCAATGATTTTCTCATGGATGCCATTGTCAGAACTGGACCAAATTATTATTTTAATAATTTCAATAATTAAACGTGACCACACGGGAAGCAATAGCTTTCAAAAAAAAAAAGAATCACCAAAATCGGTTTACCCAGTCGAACGTTCTGAGGTAACAAACACTGATTGAGAACCTCTTCCTTTTTTTGAAGTCGGTTAAAAAGAAATAGGCTCCCGAATGATGGTATGAACTAAGTCAGCATTGCATCTGTTGGTACTCAAGTCTTGGTACTTATAAAACTTAGCTATTGATACAGAAACCAATAATAGATACACTTTACAATGCACCTGGCTCTTCGAGATAGAATTAGAAACCTAGAGCTACGGAGCTCTTACAGACTGCAAATTATATTAAATATTTAGTTCCTTCCGTTGCCTACGAGAATAACCTTCTGAAAATACGAATACTTCAAGCAGTTTAATATGTTAGTGAATCCGTGAACTTTGAATTTCATATTTATAATATCCAACTAATATATTTATATACTTATAAGTATTACCTATCTATTGATATTGATTAACGTAACTTTGTTCACGGTCAGTCTTTAACACTCGTTTTTTCTTTCTCTTTATTTGGCTTTTACACCTTATTAATTTCACGGTTGAAATATACCTATAACACACATGAAATTTAATAAATAAATGAATATTATGGAATTTCCATACTCAATCAAATTAAAATTACATTTATATTATAGTTGGTAATTTTCAGCATGATATCATTACATAACTTAATTAACTACGAGTTTATGGTCCGTATTCTATCGAAAACTACATCACTCAAATATCTCGGAGTAATTCTGGATGAACATCTCACTTGGGTGCCGCACATTACGCTTCTATCGTCACGAATCCGAAAACTAACCTGGATCTTCAAAAAACTAAGGCACGTCTTGGACGCTAATCTGCTTTCCTCTGTTTATATAGCAATATGTCAATCAGTCCAAACGTATTGTATAACTGCATGGGGTGGCACTTATAAAACCCATATCATCCCTTTAGAAAGAGCCCAGAGATCTGTGATCAAAACAATGACCTTTAAGAAGTATCGCCACCCGACCAGAGACCTATATCACACCTCCAAACTATTAACTATCCGTCAACTGTACATTCTTCGCGCTGTCCTAAGAATACATACTAAAATCCATATCCACCCTACTCACATCCGTAAAAAAAGAAGGACCTACATCACAAACATTGCCCGCAAGACCACCTTCATGCAGCACCAGTTTGACTTTCTTTCGAACCACCTTTACAACAAATTAAACAGAATTCTAAACTTTTCCACACTACATTTTACTAGCTGCAAGCAGATCTTAAGAAACTGGCTTCAAAAATTGACATATAATGACACCGAGGAGTTACTTGAGATACAGAAATAACTTATTATACACTAAAAATATATATATCTGTAGCAAGCGTCCATGTAAATTTTTGAGCAATTGTTTTTGCTCATCATCAACTAGCATACTAAGCTCACAAATAAAATACTACGTAATAATAGCTTATGACTCAAACCTCACCTAATTACCTTTTTTACCTAGATATCTTTCCTCTCTCTAAGTAAAATATGCCTTCTGTGTCGTGATCCCT
Source organism: Chloroclysta siterata (assembly GCA_932294275.1). Lineage (NCBI taxonomy): Eukaryota > Metazoa > Arthropoda > Insecta > Lepidoptera > Geometridae > Chloroclysta > Chloroclysta siterata. Next base: position 12,231,706 of record OW028598.1, read on the forward strand.
ATACTAAATACCTACACTTCTTAGACTATTTTAATAACACATACCTTCTACCTGGATATTATAAACTTTTGATCAGTACTTTTAACTTCTGACCTGACCTGATGTGTACCTACTCACTTAAATACTCACACTATATCACTCAAATATATTTTTAAAAACTATACTCGATTGAACACTCAAGCCTTTAACACTCACTCTTAAACTCAAAATAAACACGCAACCTCGCATACACACCCACTAGTTTTAGGCTTCCCTCTGTGATAACCAGACTCTCAAGAGACTGGGGGAATCATGGAAGCCTAATCATTACACACGCACACTTTGCCTAAAGTACCTCATACTTTATCATACACAACATCCACTCACACACGCACACTCAATAAATTCAAACAATACTTGTATATTTTTATATTTTCATATAATAATTTCATCACTTGTCAATAACTCTCAGTCCGAAGGAATGGCGCTAAGAACCGGGACACAGTTAATTTAGTCCGGCTCTTGTCGCTTCTTATATAAATTTGCGCAGGTATCGACACTTCCTACCTCACAATTTGTAACCTAACTGTAAGCACTCTTCTAAATTTCTAGCTCTCATTTTGAGACTGTTTAACATTGATATCCCTTAGTTTTATATAGACTCAATAGTGCTAGAATAAGGTTAAGTGAAATGTCTGATTACCTACTCCTTATTTTTTGTCAATAAACATTTTTTGATTTTTTTTTTTTGATTTTGATTCTGAAACAATGTTCAACATACATTTCTAGAAAATTTTCACGTGGTTTCTAAAACTGTACACTCTACTCTCGCATTGTTTAAGACCACGGAACGAGAGTAAACTCTATCGAGAGCTAGGTTATGCGGTGATTAATTAACTATTACGAAATTCCTAGAGATTGGTATGCCAAATATTTGAATTACTTGTTCAAGTACAAACGCTTAGCCAAGGTCCTTCCATCCACCTATGAATGAACATTGTTTACATAGTTAATCGGGTCAATGTCACTCTTTGCCTACATGAAAACTCGCGTATACTTGAGAATACGATGGTATGTAGGTATATTTCTGTGTACTTAGGGTTTTTTAATAGGTAATTACGTAAAAGTCTTAGTCATATTTGAATATTGGTACCAAGCAACGTGCACGATACCTACGCCTTTGTGCGATAGGTGATGTTGGTTACCAGATACTTAAATACCCACCTAGCTATAAGTACAGAGTGTAAAAAGACAAGTCGATCATGCTTCTCGATCGATTGTTTCCTTTTTATATCTCAACGAACTAAAGAGTTAGTGGAAAAAAAACCGGTGGAAATAAAAATATTTTTCCGAAACCCCGATTGCGGGAACTGATTTGTGTTAGAATAAGTTCATCACAGCTTTGTTTATAAATTGTTGCAATCCCAGACTCCGATAATAAACTTTATTTTACTTTTACTCCAGCACCAATTTAAATACATATTTTTAAACAGCATGGTCCAGTTGGGATATAGTGATTTTGTTTCAATTAATATATTTCTAAGGGTATGGCTTCGCATGCCTTTAGTTATCAGTAGCTGTTTTTTAACACCCTGCGTACCATCCTCGATAAAAATGTTTTCGTGGGAACATTTTGTTGTGCCATCGGTAATTTATGCATATAAAACGCATCTTAGCACTGCAAATGCATTTTAATAAAATTAATTGCTATCAATGTTTCCAGGTGCCCTCGGACTGAAAGTTGTAAAAGTTGGCGCCGGTGTTGCAGGAGCCTTAGCTCTTAAGAGCAAACTCGGGTAAGAAACGATTATGATACAAAATAATTATTTTACAAAAAAATTAACAGCTAGTATTGGACAGGAAAAGCTCTTAAAGTGCATAAAATTGGTTTTTCTCAAAACTCGGAGCTGCTATGCAAATTCAATCATGTTTTGTTTCCATAAGAGAAAGCGAACGGCTTTTATAAATCCGATGATTGTAATAAAATTTTGATCCATAAAAATATGAATTATGTGGAAGGTGACATGGATCAAAAAAGCAATGACTACTAAGATGACGGCTCATTGGAGCTCATAGATGTAGCAAAAACCTGTTGTGCCGACCCTACATGAAGGCACGAAATTGATGATAAAAAATAAATTAACCTAGAAATTTCTTTGGGTTTTGCAAAAGTTGCCATCAATGATGATAGTAATGATGGTAGTGATGCTAGAGAGATACATCAAAGATGGTATACCATGATTAATGTAGCCACAATACACCTATTGAATTTAATGAAAATCATGTGGTTTTTACCTCTTTAACATTTTAACTAACTAACATTTTATGTATTTAATTTTATGGTTTGCTAACATTTTATGTAATTAATGTATAAAAAACAATTTACTTTCAGGCAAGCATAAATTAACCAGCATTTATTAAACCATTTTAACATAATAATGTGTACGATATGCTTAAATTCACTGTTATTTCGATGCTTTTAAATATAGCTGTGATTACTATTACAAGCATATCAGATTCAAACCTGTTTTTACAAATTGAAATGCTTTGTATTATCATAATTATCAATATAAATATTTGGATAAACAGGTTATGGATTTTGCAATCAAATTTCATAATATCTTTGGAAATCCCAACCATTATGTGAATCAATAAATAATTCATTGTCAGGCCAAGATCAAAAATGTCATCATTCTTTTAAATTAACTTCAATGTTAAATAAAACATTCTAGATCAAGGCCTGGTACCCATAACCTTACGCCTTATGATACATCTTGACCTAATATTATAATAAAAAATAATATCATGACCATAAACATTAACCATAAAAAAATGAATTTCTAGAACCAACATCAAAAATTTCCTTACGGTCGATACGTAGTTGAAATTACCTTAAAAAAGTTACAATAGAATGTTAGGGTAGGATAAAATATATCACATAAAAATCTACATATTTTATATCTATGAAATCTTTAATTTATGACTATGTAGGCAGTTAAATTTGTACCTAGTACCTTAAAAACCTTCGTCTAAAATTAGCAAAAACTCTACCTTTCCACTCACCGACAGTGATTTAGAAGGATTGGTCTGTTCAAATTATGGTTCCCAGGTTTTCAAGGTTTCCTACATATTATACTTATCAGAAATTTTTGTTTTTATACAGTCCTGGTCATGCTAGTCATGGACATGGACATCCAAAATCACAAATCAAAATTAAAAGGTGAGCTTATTTGTTTTTGGGTAAAGAAATTGGTGCTCGGAAGGTCTATCTAATAAAATTCTCCTATAGCTAATTAAAACATTCGAAAGAAATATGACAGACATAATAAATTTAAAGAGAAATAATAAATGCTTCTTGGATGTGATCCCCAGAAATGGAAGATAGCTTCAATATCTACTTTGCAAAGCATGATTAAGGCCCGTATTTCAAAACAAAGCTCAAGCATTTATTAAGACTCAATTATAGGCTTTAGCAGTTCTCAAACTATAAAAAAATTCTGCTCGAGTGTTTTGAATTTAGGAATACGAGACTGATGTATGTTCTAGTTTAGAGATACATTCCAACTATTGTTCCCAATATATTTTCTGAATCACTAGACACGCACGCTATTGTAGAATGTTAAAGGGTTGCACACGCACATAGATTAATAATTAATTTGTACAAAAATCTTGTTGATTTGTATTGCATTATTATGAAAAACTTTCAGTCTAGACCATCATCATTTTGAACCTGCGCATTCCCACTTGGAAGTTCACGAGTAAGTGACGTAATATATCAGAGTTTTTGCACTTCAAATTACTGCACTATTTTTATCTCTATATATAAAAATGAATCGCTAAGCGCAAATCTCGAGAACAGTACCCCAAGTATGAGTTTTGCTTACCATATTTGGTTTTTCGTTTTACGTTTTTGTTCCGTGTTCGTTGCGGGTTTTGTATGAAGCCGCGATAGGGATACCGATATGGAACTTTACTAAACCCGCAATGAGCCCGGAGCAAAAACGTAAAACGAAAAACCAAATATGGTAAGCAAAACTCATACTTGGGGTACAGCTGAACTGATTTCGCTAATTCTTTTATTGTTGTGTTTGTTATTGTCAGGAGATGGTTCTTATGAAAGAAAAAAATAATAAAATTGCGCGGAAAATTAGAAAATTTAAGAATACTTAAAAATGTAAAATTATTTATAATCTAACCTTAGCGCTTTGGACATGACGTTTGACATATAATTGACAACACCGATTGATTGGTGTATTATACCCATGGAGGTAAAGTCTAAGGTTATACCAATTCGAATTCAATATTCATAGTTAAGACAGGACAACGTCTGTCGTCTGTCAGCTAGTAAACAATAATTTTATTGAATTTAGGCAATGTACAAAAGCTCTGCGCTTTAGTTTAGTTTAGAAGATTAGATTTAGTTATGAAAATTATAATTAATATTAATTTCGATCCTCCTTTTATTAAAAAAAAACGCGTTAAATAATACAATTGTTTTCTGAATAAGCTTTCAATGATCCAGTTTTACCTTGTCTGTGCCGGTACATTATGTACTGTGTGTGCTGAAAATACCATGAATTGTTAAAATAAAATAACACATTTTTGGGTGTTAATTAAACAAGCTACTGTGGTGAAAAACAGAAACGTTAAATGAATAATCCATGAATAACTTTAGGAATGCGGATTTATTGAAGGCGATAATATAGCGAACTTTAATCCAAATCATATTTAGATTGTAAAACACAGAAACACTTACGGGAAAAACGCGCGAAAAATAAGTTTACTCGTAGAATAAAATCATGAATTAATAAATGGTGAGGTTACTTATTCTACTTCATTCATTGTTTTGAATCATTCATTTATTCGTTTTCATAGTTTTAAGGTTAATATGTATATATATCTACACTAATATTATAAAGAGGAAAGATTTGTATTTTTGTATGTTTGTATTTTTGTTTTTTTGTATGTAACAAATAGGCTCAAAAACTACTGCTCCGATTTCAAAAATTCTTTCACCATTAGAATGCTACATTATCCCTGAGTAACATAGGCTGTATTATATTTTCAAAAAAATCAGGGATCCTTACTAAAACTCCAATAATGTAACCCAAGGTGGATAACAAAAACCTTACATAGCGTGCGCTGCGAAAACTATTGATGATAGAACAAAATAATGTACTATGACTTTGCAGAACACGTCATCATCTACTACAAAAAATGTCGCGACAGCATATGTCTATCTAATATAGTTATGTCACAATAAGTGTTCTTTTATTATAAAAAAATAATTGAAATGCCACCGCTAGAAAAGGCTCTTTATTTGTACCTTAGTATTAATCCTTATCCAAATAAATCATTTCGTATTCAAGACTGTTTCAATACCTATAGATTACTTTTTGAATTTTACAAATCGGACATTCCATTCAAAAGATATTACGAAATTAAAAATTTTAGCTCGCTTTAAAATATTATTAGTGAACGCGCGGTTCCAAGGGGCGCGTTTTTACTCACTCAGGGAGAAGGTCGTGCGAAATAAGTACACGCGAGACTCTAACCTACGTTCTAAGTTTATCCTAAAATTTTCAAAAAATGTATATCCACCCATGCGAAGCTGGGACAGGCCGCTAGTGTACAATATAATAACGCTTATACATACATATTTTTTGACAGTCTTTAGACATTTCAAAAATTAATCTTGAATTTTTATTTTCAGCTGGTCCGGCTAAGTCTAACTGCAGTGGATGTTTTCTGCGAGCAAGTCAATTGTACAGTTGTACCAAATTACTATAGTAGACTATAATAATAAGTTAGCTTATTACATAAGAGGCTGATAAGCAAATTCGTTGTACATTTTCGATATCGACTGATTTAGTATTGGAATATTGAAAGTATCAAGCTTTAATTTGTAATTTTACCACAATATGCCTGAAACCTTTTCGGAGTCAAATCGATTTATGCTATTGCATGGGAAAATTAAGCATCAATCAGTTACCAATATTTTTGTAATATTAATAAAGGTTGGTAACACACTGTTTTTGTTGAACAGTGGATTATTCCCTTGGATTAGCAAATAAGCACCATTTGTTTTTACCGACTTGATTTTTCTTCTAAAACGTGTTATTTTATTTGAAAACAGTGGAATTTCCCTTAATACTTTTATGCTATTCAAAATGTGCCATTAAGAATTTTTATGGGACGTACACCCGACTGGATTATCTTTTTAAAAATATCAAAACAAGTTAGGTAAAAATAAAATGGTGATGTTATTGTAAAATACACGTTTCTACATACAATTATGTAAGTGCCTGTAATGGTCAGTCGATTGGTTAATTGTTTGTAAAAGTCAACGTTTGTTGTAATATTTACAACGAACCTTAAAATTAAATTGAGATAAGCCCAATTTTGTTTTATCAATAAACATTTTTAAATTGCAGTCGGCTTTTTTGGTTTTTCCCAACGAAACATATCGGCTAGATTATTATGTTGTTAAAATAAAATGAAATAGGATCGCGGTTGTAATTTTGTAAATAAATACATACCACATACCACAGTACTAGAATACTGGCATTACCTATATTAATTTCTGTAACTGTTATACTTTCAAATGATATCTATCCACAAAAAAGATATTGAATATTTAAGCAAGGGTATTTATACCTTATTTATTTTCCCGACGTTTCGACCAGTAATATGACGTGCCATGAACGCTAAAGTAAAAAATACAATAACATATTTGTATATAATGTATAGCTAAGTTCAAAAATAATAACTTATACATGCAACTATCCAAACCTAAACTAGCAAGGGCAAGCGTCGATGGTATGTAGGTATCTAACGCTTTTGGTTATAAAAGGTATAAATAGAAATCGTTGGTGTAAAAAATACCAACGATTTATATATATTATACGTATCATTGGGGTGTAAAATTAGTTTCGACGAATTTATAATTAAAAAAAATACTGAATCTATGTATGTGCACAAGTGGGTAAATTAATAAGATTAAAAGCATTTCCTTCCAATTCATCACCAAAAATTCAAGCACCAGAACGAAATACAAGTAGGATGAAAAATGATGAAAAAAAAAACATGTTGGTTTTGTGGTTGGTAGAAAAATAGCTAGCGGCGGTGCACATTGTGGGCATTGTTTTCGCAGGCGCTCAGTGAATTTATTTATTTAAAGTTGGCCTCTATACATTATATACCTATTTATGTAATGACCGTTATACTATGTATGTCATATTTGTAGTCGTGGAGGATGATAGTCGATCAATCTGTGTTAGAAGAAGAATATAATGTAGGTAAGTTTTTATACTAGTCGCAACTAGCCTAGATGATGAGATGAGATATTATTATATTGGTATAGTTGTTTATATATTATTATCATAATAACAACACTTGCAGGTGGTGAAAAGGGGACCAAAAAACGCCTTTCCATTTAGTCTAGTGATACTCTGCGTAGGCCCAAAAAAGAATTAGCTGCTCACGTAGTGCTAGAATGCTAGGTTATAGCAGCTAAACGTAAATATATTTTATTTAACCCCAGGTCACTCCTCCAAGCCTAGTCGAAGGTCTCTGGAAATTTGTCTCCTTATCCTTTGGTCCCAGTATTTTTTTGGAGCAGTTGGACTGTCTACAATTTTAGCCAGATCACCGTTCGCGCATAATAAATAAATAATATAATAAATAAATAAATATTGGAGGACTTTCCACACAGCACTATCTAGCCCCAAACTAAGCCAAAGCTTGTAATATGGGAACCAGATAGCTGATATAATACATATTATATACTTTTTTTTTGTAAATACATACTTATAATATTATATAACACCCAGACAGAGAACAAACATCTATGTTCACCACACAAATGTTTGTTCTCGGTGGGGATCGAACCCACGGCCTACGGCGCAGAAGGCAGAGCTACTACCAACTGAGCTATGAAGGCTGTCGGCTAATGAACTGCCTTAGAGTCTAAATGCGGATAGAAAAGTTTTATACAAAATAATAATTACAAGTCAGCAGCAGCTTAGGTCACGATGAAAAATCAAAATCCAGTAGCTTTTTAGCAAAGTCAGCTTCAAATAATATAAAAAGATAGTGATTTTGCATTTTTCACATCCTTCAAATGTTATAAAATTGTATGTGTTATGTGACTAGTCACTTTTAAAAGTTCCTGCCGATGTTCGAGACATTACTTTCATGGATTTTCAAAATTGTCAAGTCATTTGGACACCATAGTAATTCTGTCAATCCTAAATCCTAAATAATAATAAATCAAAGTAAGTATATAAATAATATAATAAAGAAAATATATGAATGTACCTTTCATGGATTTTCAAAACACATTCTTACAAAATAATTCTGTCAATTCTAAATCATAAAAAATAATAAATCAAAGAAATACCTATATAAATAAGATGATGACGATAATTATATGAATATATAAGAGAGGCAAAACATGTTCTAGGAATGTTGAACCTTTCAACACCTAATACTTTGACAAAAACGGTCAATGAACCGGATACAAGTGACAAATGGGATAGTTGTTGTATGTCCAATTTAAGAAGATCCATTATGCTAGCCGGTGATATCTTAACTCCGAATAAACTTCAAAATGACGAGTGCTTAGTTGACTTGATTTTGGGCGAGAATTAGTCAATTTCATCGTATGGGAGTACATTTGGGTGTAAGTTCCTACCCCAAAAATTAAATAAAGATAAAAAAAACCCACATTTATCAATAATGATTTATTAAGAAATGTTTATTATGGTATGTGGGTACTTAATTAGACCTTTTTTGAAACCTCTGCAGAGTCTGAGTGCCCTAGCTGTCAGGGTTTCCCCAATTGTTCCAAGGTTCACTATTTGAACATCCACAGAAATCTACACTAATATTATAAAGAGGAAACATTTGTATTTTTGTATGTAACGAATAGGCTCAAGAACTACTGGTCCGATTTCAAAAATTCTTTCACCATTAGAATGCTACATTATCCCTGAGTAACATAGGCTATATTATATTTTCAAAAAAATCAAGGATCCTTACTAAAACTTCAATAATGTAACCCAAGGTGGAAAACAAAAACCTTACATCGCGTGCGCTGCGAAAACTATTGAAGATAGAACAAAATAATGTACTACGATTTTGTAGAACACGTTATCATCTACAAAAAAGTCGCGACAGCATATGTCTAACTATTATAGTTATGTCACAATAAGTGTCTTTTTATTATAAAAAAATAATTGAAATGCCGCCGCTAGACAAGGGTGTTTATTTGTACCTTGGTATTAATCCTTATCCAAATAATCATTTCATAATTAAGACGGTTTCAATACCTATAGATTACTTCTTAAATTTTTCAAATCGGACATTCCATTCAAAAGATATGACGAAATTAAAAATTTGAACGGGTCCACGGGTCACGCGCGGGGTGCGATTTCACTCACTGAAGGAGAAGCGCGTGCAAATGTATGAAATAGTTCTAAGTTTATCCTAAAATGTTCAAAAAATTTATGACCACCCATGCGAAGCTGGGACAGGCCGCTAGTCATTAATATACAGGTATTCGGGAGTTATGAGACCTTCATTTGCACAGGCACCATTATTTATAACATTAGAACACAAAGACAGAAAACTAACATCTATGTTCATTACCCTATAATTTTGGTTTTAAGAACATTCGCTTCTATAACAATATAAATACAATACATTATAATATGTTATAGAAGCGAATTTTCTTAATATACTCCTCCATACTAATACATCAACTACCTTGTAATCCGGTAATCTGGTAATAGCTACATTCCTGTAGCACACTCTAAGCCTAAACCATACCAGTACTACCTATACATCTACAAAGGGTGTGAGTATACTGACGGTAGCTAAACGGGTCTTTCAGCCCGTAATCTTAGTCGATTACTGCTAAAACAAGTTTTAATAAATTATTTAGCTTATCATTTATTGTTTTAAATTATTTTTTTCATTTGTCTACCTCTCTTTATTTGTGATTTATTGAAATTTACGTGGATGGACGGTATAGCTACGTCATCTAAAATCCTATCCCAGGCACTAAAGCGTCCCCGAAATAGGGACGAAGAGTAGTAGAGCTCTCTGTTAAGGCGAAGACAAGAGCTAATGTGACTCTCGCTCGCACGTTTCGACATGTTGAAAGATATAAAATCAGTAAACTCATTTTCGAAAAATCGCAATCAACCATTTTGTGTGCACCATTTTGTGAGCACATTGCACACAGTTTAGTAAAAATTTCATTTTGATCGATACAAGTTTTCTTACTCAAAAGTTTGCTTTACTAGTTTTCGTACATAAGCAAACTTTTAAGTATGAAAACTTGTATCGATTAAAATGAAATTTTTACTAAACTGTGTGCAATCACTGATTGCGATTTTTTGAAAATGAGTTTCGTGATTTTATATCTTTCAACATGTCAAAACGTGCGAGCGAGAAGTAGTTTGATAGTTGTCAGCCCCTTAAGGGTTTGTCCGGGGAAGTACTACCATCACGCTATTTTCTGCCGCCAAGCAGCCTACCATAACATATTCAAGAGTAGTAGAGCTCTTTGTTATGGGTTCGTCCGGGTAAGTACTACCACCACGCCATTTTCTGCCGCCAAGCAGCCTACCATAACATATTCAAGAGTAGTAGAGCTCTTTGTGAAGGGCTCGTCCGGGGAAGTACTACCACCACGCCTTTTTCTGCCGCCAAGCAGCAACGCTGTTTTTCGGTTTGAAGAGTGTGGTTGCCGGTGGAATTACAGGCACCTGAGGCTTAACATCTGTATGCCTAAAATTGATGGACGCAGGGCAGTGCATCGTAGGGCACGTTCCTATTGATGGTTACCACTTAACATCATGGGCCATCTGCTTGTTCCATCAGCTAGTTGTATTAAAAAAAAGGGATATGAGTGTAAATTTTCTTTGACGCTGTATAAAAAAAACTAACAGGCTCCTCTACTTGTACTTATTTCAATTTGCCAGTAATTTGTTCAAACAAAGAGAACAAATTAAATACCCAACAGCCCAATCAGCCTGGGTGTGTAGATCTTCACTTAATTTTGCTACATAACTAAGGGGATTTCTGGATCAGAATGTTCCAAGTTACTCAACGCTGCTTGTCTATGATTAAGTAATTATTTGGTGCTCAATACTATCGTGTGATGAATATTGAGCGTTCTGCGTATGTTTAGAGTTGCATTAGTTTCACATTCCTCAACATTTTGTGCGATTAAAATGGATTTTAAAATATTGATTAGTTAAGTAAGAGGTGATAACAGCCAAACAACTTCTCGCTCGCTCATTTCAATTTTTTTTTGAAATGACATAAAAGGTATTTAAAATTGCAAACAATGTATACTTTCGGAAAATAAAATTACAGCAAAAAATTGTTATGTGAAAGCGAGAAGTTGTTTATTTATTTATTTTATTCTTTATTGCACCAAATAAAGTTTGTACAAAAGGAGAGGTTAATGCTAGACAGCATTTTCGACCAGACAACCTTGACACAACTTGTTTGTTTGACAATAGTCTGCGACCTAAGCAATAATTTGAATTTAAAATCGAAAGAAGACAATCGTGCAATGTATATTGTTATACAAAGGGCTAAAATTACCCATTATATACGAGGTAGTTTTACTACCGAGTTTTAGCGAGGGAGTAAATAGAAACCGAGTTATAATGGGTTTTTAGCGCCGTGTGTTACACTGTACTTTTTACTACGATTGCGATAAAATAAAATAATCCAATACACTGTTATAAAATATATACTTAACGGTAACCAATTCTTTTTGTAAATAAAAAAAAATTCGAAAGATTTCCACTAACTTTTTTTTATTTCTTCTGTAGCCGCAACGCAATGCATTTAGTTCCATTTTCTAAAATAAAATGTTGTTTTTTTTTAAAGAATAGTAATAAGTCGAGTCTTTATTTATGATTACATATTATGAAAAAAAAAACTTTTACCGAAAAAAAAAAACTTATTCCCCTAGAGAAAGAAATGCAATTTTATCTTCGCTCTGGAACGCTACTATGACGATCTTTATGAGCAAGAGTTGTGAAAAATATTTTTCATCCCATTTGTTCGAAAAGAGGTCCTTCGTTCCTCGATAAGTGCGCACAAAATAGGTCATTCCAGCGCACTTAATAACAGTGACGAAATGACTTTTAAATTTAGAACACTAACAAATTAAAAAGTTTGAGCGCAATTTGCTTCGATAAAATTAAACGCAGAAACTGTCATAAACAATTTAATACCGAACAAATCGAGAGAAATATAAATTTGTAATTTGGTTATGTTAATATAAATTCGTCACTACTAGAATCATCTCTTATTTATTTTTCTCATAGAGGGGAATGAAAAGCACATTGTGGCACACGGTACCAAAATTATTTAACCTCAAGCGACGTACTTTGAATCCTTTACTTCGCTCTGGATTCAAAAAATCGCTCTCGCCTTATGGCACAATACTATTCTTTACCGTAGTCCCAAAATAAGTTTCTGAATAATGCATCTCTTGCACATATACGAGTAGTTTAGAGTTTTCATAGATTTTTTCCGCCTTCAATTTATTTTCCTATGGACGTCGCGTACCTACGGTTCAAAGGTGGGGCGAGGCGGTGACTTGCCTTTCTTGGTGATATTTAATATTACGTATTGCCTACTTATTTATGGGCCAGCGGATGGATGGTCGACCTATAAAAGACTTAAGCAGGATCGTACCGGACACCAGATTAGTGTTGGTAAGTGACAGTGATAGACGGTGAATAATTAAACAGGTGGGTCTTGATGGGTGTTTAAATTTGCGTGTTAAATTATTTTATATAAGAACATTTAAGACCCAGAAAAGTCTATTATTAAAATACAAATTAAAATGAAACTAACTGTTTCAGTTATCAGTCAAGTTAAAAATGTATAACGACATTTTTCTTCTCGAGAGTAAAAAAAAATATATACATTTGATAATATATTCTCTCCAATTAAAATTAGTATATTAGGGCTTGCTAAACCATGTTTTGATAGCTCTTACAGCTCAGTTGGTTCGATTCCCGCCGAGAACAAATTGTAATGAACATAGATGATTGTTCTCTGCCTGGGTGTTATTACAAAAAAGTATTAATTATCCGCTGTCTAGGTCCCCATAGCACAAGGTTTGCTTAGTTTAGGGCTCGATAGTGCTGTGTGGAATGTCCATCAATATTGATTCATTTTTATTTATTGATATGATTTGATCGGCAGAAAATGAAGGTGTGCACAATTGTGTTCGGAGTCCTGGTGGCGTGTGCGTCTGCCTTCGCCCTGGAGCATGGACCTGTCGTCAATGGTCTGCAGCCCCATCCCGAGGCTACCGAGGTGGTCTCTGTCGACCAAACTCAGGGCAACAGGCAGAAGAGGGGTCTATTACTAGGTTAGTCTTCTAAGTGTTAATCATCTTAATCAACCAACCTGTTGTGGCGATCATAGGATCATGTGGGATCGGCACAACAGGTTTTGTCTATCGGCTTGAAGGGTGTGGGTGCCGGTGAAATTACAGGCACATGAGTCTTAACATTTAAGCCTCATGTAGATGGACACAGGGCAGAGCATCGCCTACGATACCCTGCCCTGCGTCGTGCCCTAGCACGTTCACAAGTAGCGTGACTTGCGATGCAATTATTTGTTGTAGGTGATGGTTACTACTTAACATCAGGTGGGCACCTTGTTCGTCAGTGAGTAGTAAGTAATAATACTATAAAAATATCACCTCTATCTAAGTTCTATAACGGTTGTTATCTTTTTCGACCACATTTGGTATCACGTTATTGTTTGGTGCTAATAATATAATAAATATAATAAATATATAAATAATTTATTATTACATTGATACAAAGATTTGGTACTACGTTATCCTTTGATGCTAATAATATAATAAATACATATAATTTATTATTACATTAATACAAAGTGAATTTTATACGATATGAGTATAGCTTAAATGCCACTTTTGTTACCATTAGAACCTTTTTCAAGAAAATCAAGTTGCCTTGATGGAGTTGAAGCCGGACTCTGATAATGTTTAATTTGCATTTCAAGAGTCGGATGTTTAACAAGGTGTGTTTGAACCACTTATAGAAAACCGAACTATGCTAATATTTATATTTGTTTACATCTTTTAATTGTGTATGATGAGCTCTTCACCAGCCTCTCGTTTTTCTCAAGGATCCGTACTTAAAATACTCTTTTTTTATACTATTTGCTCATGGAACAAGCATATGGCCCATCTGATGCTAAGTGGTAACCATCGCTTATAACCAGAGGTCGGAATAGGTAGAGTTTTTAAGTACCAAATGACGTAAAATTACCTACGCAATCTTAACATGGATATGCCTTCTAAACCCGGAATTGGGGATTAATAAAAATTGTTTTCTAAAACTTATGGGTTTTTTTTAAATATAACTAGTTGATGGAACGAGCAGATGGCCCACCTGATGTTAAGATTGATATTATTGTCTTTTAAAACCCTTTTTTTCTATGTTAAACACAAACTAAGTAGCGTTACACGTACAGCAGAGCTATTTTAAAACATTAGGAAAGGTTTCGAATCGGTAACGTCAGTTTTTATCACATTCCGACTCGGTGATTAAAAAAGGCATATCCATATTTAGATTTCGTAGTAGCGTATTTGACGTCATTTGGTACTTAAAAACTCTACCTATTCCGACCCTTGCTTATAACCAAAAACTTTACACATCGAATTTGACTGAAGTTTAGGAGGTACCTAACATAGTTATACAAGACAGCATGTTATTCGTCAACGATACGAAGTAGTTGTACTATGAGGTCGAGATGACAATGCTAGTTTATGGTTAATTGTGCTAACAGAAAAATAAATAAAAGAATTATAGGAATCTTCACTTACTATTTGCTTTGTTTATCGTTACGCACGTGCCGGGCACGTAGCTCACTGAGAGTCCCTGAAGATCAAATTACTTTCTAGCCCTTGGGGTGGGTATTATAATAAATAAAATACGATACGATACGACTGTAACTGTGCCTGGGGATGGCACGGTAGACGGTCTTTTAGATCTCTAGGTACCGAAGACTCATGAGGATTTCTAAGGGGTAATCAGTATACAGTATAACGCTTTCATTATAATAATTCCACGTAGATATTACGATACAAAACAAATGCCCAGTAGACGCGAGTATTTGAATACGACTAATAATTATGTTAATAGCGAGAACAAATATGAAACTCGATATTATCTACCAAACTATATATCTAAGCGGTCACGAGTAATACTACTATTTATTCTGTGGTAATTCCTACTAATGAGTCTGTTACTACTAAAAACAAAGTTACTATTGATATTTAAATTATCGATCTGGTGGCACCTTTTAACTTAAAAGGTAGCCCATGCTTTGTTTTAAAAATGTAAATCCGTTATTGACTGTATGTTAGAAATCCAAGTATTTACATTGAGTCTTAAGAGCTGCTCTGAGAATTTTGTTATAAAATAAATAAGTAAATGATTTGTGTTTTATTATTTCCATATTTAAATAAGCTACTTGAAATTCCAGGTGCTGGTGCACTTGGGCTCGGTGCCCTCGGTGCGGGTGCACTTGGTGTGGGAGCCCTCGGCTTGGGAGCGGTGGGTGCAGGTGCGGTCATCGGCGCCAAGGCCGGCTTCGTAGGAGGCGCCTTAGCCAGCGGCTACGGGCGTAGTTACGGCGGTTACGGCAGAAGCTACGGCGGCTACGGCGGCTACGGCGGCTACGGAGGCTACGGAGGATACGGTGGCTACGGAGGATACGGTGGCTACGGAGGATACGGTGGCTACGGGGGATACAGGTGTGTATACATACATTCATTATAGTTGGTGGTGATACCAGCCACGAATATAGCTACCGCAATAATGAAAGAACCTACGGCGGTTACGGCGGCTGCGATGGCTACGGCGGCTACGGAGGATACGGTGGCTACGGGGGAAACTAAGCCTAACTAGCCCCAAACTAAGCCAAACCTTGTAATATGGGAACCAGATAGCTGATATAATACATATTATATACTTTTTTTTGTAAATACATACTTATAATATTATATAACACCCAGGCAGAGAACAAACATCTATGTTCATCACACAAATGTTTGTTCTCGATGGGGATCGAACCCACGGCCTACAGCGCAGAAGGCAGAGCTACTACCAACTGAGCTGTGAAGGCTGTCAAAGATACGGCGGTTATCCTCGAAAAAAGGATACAGTAGATTCGGAGGGTAGGGAATGTGTATAATTCATAGCCCGAGGCGCCATAGCTAGCGGGAACGATTCTAGCTGCATTGGCTACGATGTGAACGGCGGCGATACTGGGAAAAAATAATTGCAGGTCACGTTAACTGATCAGCAGATCATGTTGATAAGCCTCTTGTACATGAATTGAGCCTTTACCTCTTATATCTCAGCAGGTTAGCTGCATTGTGGCCGTCATGTATCTTGATTTCATTTCCAAAAGGTTATTTGCAACTGGTCATTTGGTCACTGTTCCAGTACGACAATGCGTGCATGTACGGCATCATCATCATTCTAGACAGTTCTATTAAGTGCCAAGTCATGTAGAACATACTTTTCAAAGAGATTCACTATTAAGGTGTAGAGAAATCACTAACATCTAATAAAAAAGTGATTGAATTGTAAAGACAATTTGTAAAATGAGATAAAGTTAGACGTGTCACGTGGAGAGAAAAATAATCATACTTGGGTTTTTATGGGACGCGAGAACTGCACGAAAAAGTTATTAAAAGTAGGTACCGCTTTAATCCAGGGGTTGTTTAGATTACTTTTTATAATCACCTCACATAAGTATCACGGGGTGAAATGGCCGTTCCAATTTAGACCGAATTCGGCTCAGATGGTTTTATACTTTGAGAGATTTTTTCATTCAACTGGATACTGTAAAGCTTTTGTAACATTTTTATGAAACATTTTATTTCTTTTGTTTTCCTTTTGCCAAGAAATATCGCTAGAGCTCAAACTGTTTTAATTGTTTCAGGTCTTACCCAACTTACGTCTCCTCCTATCCGTCTTACTACTCAAGCTGGTGAACAAATGAACTGAAACTGCATTGAGAAATTAAGGCTGTTACTGTTATCGTGATTTTATAATCATTCCATCAGCGAATGATGTTTGAAATAAACGAGTGTTAAAAACAGATTTTTGTTCTCTATGCTGTGAAAAGCGCATTTTATGAAAGGATCCAGGCGATGATTAAAAATCGTTATTCATAGGTAGGATACCTATTCATCTAGTTTTGAATGCAGCGGGGGTTTGGCTCGTGTATCACGGGCGTGCTCGGGGCTTATTCTCTCCGGCGACGGTAGATGGCTGGATGGAGCGACGGGTGTCGAAACAGCATTAACGGAGATGGATGGCGTCGGCCCATGCCATCGCCTCTTTAATCTCGAACAAAAGAGATATATGACTATCCCGGCCCGATACCCGTCACAACGATTATTTTCAGTTTATTAAATACCCGCCTTGATGGTAACCTATCAGTGACGTCGCGCGCGTTCGTATGAGCGTCAAATAGACTTCGCTCGAGAATCGCCCGATAAATTGAATATGGTAAATAGGGTTCTATGCCGTGAATCATATCGCGTTTCAAATCATCAACCAAAATTTCACTAATGATATTGCTACTTATCAATTCAGTAATAACACAGCACTATAACTACTGACTGGAAATGGAATGCTCTGATTAAATAATTAAGTTCTGTATTTATTTAGTTCAAATCTACATGTTGATACTACCGACACATTTAGGTACATTCACATCGTCCATCGTATTTGCATCATTGTTTTGAGAAGTCTAAAGTAGAGACAAAATTATTTAATATTTTAATATTCTTTTTGTAATGTCGGGTATACTAGTTTGGTCGAATCCACCTTGAAACAATTTAAGTACCTAATACATTTTTATAAAATAAATATAAAACCGATCAAGGTGAGCGGACTCTTTATTTCCTATCTTGTTTTGATAGGATATTAAGAAAACTGTGAAGCCGCAAAATTTTTAGTTCACATCTTAGGGCTTTCTATCTATAAAAATGTCTATTAAGTATATATGTGTATTACTGCCGTCTAAGAAGCAAACAAAAATGGCCACATTGAAAAAATATGTTTATATATTTTACTACCGGCCAAGAGACCAATAGAGAATTAATGAGTATTACGAAATGTTTTTGTCCTAAGTATCAG
Source organism: Chloroclysta siterata (assembly GCA_932294275.1). NCBI lineage: Eukaryota > Metazoa > Arthropoda > Insecta > Lepidoptera > Geometridae > Chloroclysta > Chloroclysta siterata. Next base: position 12,249,924 of record OW028598.1, read on the forward strand.
TTTCAAGAATATGAACTATTTTATTTAAATTAAAATTATGTTATGTTTATATGTTCTATTGCAGTGAAAAGGGTCCAACGGAACGAGTGCAAGGAGTCATTGTACAATGTGATTCACTATTACACTATCAAACTCAGATTCGATTCGAATAGATCAATATACACGTTATTATAATGATTACATGGGATTAAACGCTCTGGATTACAATATAATGAAATAAAGACCCTGTAACACTGAATCACACTTTATATCTTCCTAGAGCAGATCTGCAAACGAGAGCAACTGACAAAGATTAATTACGGGCCAATAATGACGGAACAATCTTATCTGACGCCATCCATTGATGGAATAGATTATGAGTGCCGTTTGTTCAAAGCGCACCGTCATCAAATACGTCATTGTAAAGCTCTGATTAGGTAAGTACATAAAAAGCAGTGACTGTCATATGACAGACATAAAATAGCAGTAATGTTTTCCGACTGCACCAAACCAAAATCGCCAAAATCGATGAACTCTTTACACTTAAAGCAGATAATCGATTAAACTAGTAGAATATTACTAAGTGGAATAAACGAGCGACGCTGAACGAGGAATATTTTTATAGGTACGTCAGGCATAAACTATGAGTATCAAGGCTTAGTCCAGAAGGGCGTAAACTTTTAACCTTGCGCGGGGAAAATCACTATCGCCATCTACTTTAGCCGTTATATGATGGAAGGTGCTTCAATGGAAATAATTGAGCTTGTCGGAACTCAGGCAGTGTAGTGTATTTACTTTGTTTAATACAAGAGAGAGTTTTTTTAATACAAGAGAAAGAAAGAGAGTGTAATTTAATTAGCGTACGAATAAAAAAAAAAAATCGATGACGCCTCTCTAGTCTTGCTTGATGCGGTTTTATGGCTGAGAGAAGTCAAAGTCAAAAGGTTTAGGATTCAATTGAAGCACAAGGAATTCATTGAAACGTCTTAAAGCTAGGTGAATCTAGGTGCCATCAGTTCCACGCGACTAAGCCTAGAAAAACAGGTAAAAAATCTTATGGCTTGGTTCCTACCTTTAGGCGCAACGCGCGCAATGCTCTAAAATACCTTTGTTTTTTCTTTATTTTAATATTTATTATATAAATAATAGGTTTTACTTTAATATTTATTAATTTTTTGTTAGTCTTACAAAATTAGGCAAATTAAAAAAAATTGCTGCCATCTGCGGCTTCTCTTGCGGATTAGTAGTGATTGCTAATATTTATATTTCAGGCGTATTCCCTATTGACTTCGTTCATGTTTTCCCCCCCATTCCTTGTAATCTATTGGTACGCTAATCCAGGTTACGAAATTTGAGGCTAATGTGACTCTCGCTCGCACGTTTCGACATGTTGAAAGATATAAAATCACTAGACTCATTTTCTAAAAATCGCAATCAACCATTTTGTGTGCAATCACATTGCACGCACAGTTTAGTAAAAAAATCATTTTGATCGATACAAGTTTTCCTACTTAAAAGTTTGCTTATGTACGAAAACTAGTAAAGAAAACTTTTGAGTAGGAAAACATAGCTCTTGTATTCGACTTATGTGTGGTGTGTGTGGGCGTGATTGTGCTACAAATAACATAACATCCAACTATCGTAACTCTCGGATTTGTATATTGCCCGAGTAGGATATGATAGGAAGTAGGATTTCAACAGTGTGTATTCTACCTTAGCTCGCGATTATGAACCGAACAATGACACCCCTACAAGGCGTTTGATAAGCCCATTGGTCTCTTATTAACTGCCGATGGGAAAGGCAATGAAATAGTACCATTATTCCAAACGGTTACCAAGAAATAGACAGCCTATTTCCTAAATCGCGTAAATCGAGCCTTTAGCATACATTACTTCACTGAGCCAAGGAAAACGGTGCATATTTAAACATTTAAATTTGTGACCCTTGAATAAAAAGTATATAATACCTACCTATTATAGTAGCACTTTTTGTTATAAACTTAATTGATTCAACCATTACAACACAAACATTTGCATAGAATAATTGAAAATAAGTTTTTTCGTGGTTTTATTTGGAAAGTTTTACTGCCAAATCTTTCCGTACTCGACGGTAACGTGTACCTGTAAGACTGAAACCTGAAAGTTCCGTTTCAGTGAACCGCGATAATCGAAACTTTTCAAATAAAACCAATGAGGGCCTTGTTTACGATAGGACTTTGTTGCTCTATCCGCCCTTGTTTAGTTCAAATGAAAGTTTCCCACGTTCTAACTGTATTCTGTAGGGATTTGTTGAGATTTTTTTACATTATTGTACATTGGCCAGGTGCGATTCAGATTAGAGAACTAGCGCTCCATACTTTTTTTGTCTTAGGGCTGGCGCAACACGTTGGACAGCACGACAGATTAATAAGTTTTTTTTATACTTCTTGCTGATGAAACAAGCAGATGGCCCATCTGATGTTAAGTGCTAACCGTCACCTATAACAAAGCATTACCTCGTAAGTCACGCACGATAGCAACGTGCCCTACGATGCACTGCTCAGCGTCCATCAACTTGAGGCACAGATGCTAAGCCTGTAATTGCACCAGCAACCACACTCTTCGAACCGAATCACAGCAACGCTGCTTGGCGGCAGAAAAGGCATATATGTATAATATTATTTTTGTATTTTGTGATTGTAGTTAGGCCCAAGCATAGGGCTTATACTAACTTGGTTGAACCGCCCTTAGTAGTTTTAGATGAAAACTTCACTGCGGTAAGTAATCTCCTTATTTCACAGAAATCTATCCGTTAGCGGCTAACCGATGTTCGTTAGTAGCCAAATGGTTTTGTATGTACTGGCGGAGCTTGGTCACTGTTTACCACAGAGCCTAATTAACGATTTGCTTGTGAGACTTTAAGCATTTATCGTTAAGATAAGCCTTCTGAATTCTGTCTGTCATTTGATGTTACAAAATCCAGTAATGTTTCTTATAGCACTGCTAAAGCCACATTGAGAGATGCTGTGTGGAAAGTCCACCAATATTTATTATTATTTATTATAATATTAGATCGATGGATTTAAACAAAAGCTAAGTGGCACGCTGGTGGTCTGCTTTCATCGTAAGCACATCTGAAATGAAATTATCTCTATGTATAGAAAAATGAATCGCTGAATGTGTTGCTAAGCGCAAATCTCGAGAACAGCTGAACCAATTTCGCTAATTCTTTTTTTGTTGTGTTTGTTATGGTCAGGAGAAGGTTCATAAGAAAGAAAAAAATAATAAAAATGCGCGGAAAATTAGAAAATTTAAGAATACTTAACCACCATATAAAATTATTTATAATCTTTGGGTATGAGGTTTGACAAATTGACAACACCGATTGATTGATTTTTTGATTGATTGGTGTGTTATACCAATTCGAATTCAATATTCATAGTTAAGACAGGACAACGACTGTCGGGTCAGCTAGTTTATAATAAATACATTTTGTTATATAAAATGTAGGGCAGTTTTACCATTTATAGCAAATGGCAAAATAGCCAAATATTTATAGCAATAGGTATGTTAGTAGGTTTTATTTGATCCCAGCTGGCCTGTTTGCACATTACATTAAAAAAAAAACTTAAACTTATAATTTCTAAAATATAGAGCATAACTAGATAAGCCTTTGGATTAAACTCATATTAATCTTAATAAATACGGGCTTTTAGACTACCAGTACATGAGCCACGTGAATATATTCATAGTCATATTAGTGAAAATAAATGCACCACATTAAGAAGTTAACAGAATGGATGTTTATTTAATATAATATCGTAGAAGAGTATCTGATTGTATGTCTTTAAAATTTCATATCCACGAGTAATATAATATAAAAATTATTAGTTATTATATCTTGAGTTTCAAGAGGAAAAGCGTAGTCACATGTAGCTTTAAAGGCTTCGAAACCTAGCGATGAGAATAAGCTGTTTTTCACAGCTGGTCTGTCAGTTATTACATGTGGGTTTTGGCAATGTGACCGCTTTAGTTATTATTCTGAGTAACAGACAGTTAGACGCATTTAAAAACTGATATGCCTATTGTATTACATATACAAGATCTCTGATAAGTGAAGATAAGGCAAGAGCATGCCTTAATGACGTGTGTGATGCCACGCCTCTTTCTGCCGCCAAGCAGCAACGCTGTGTTTCGGTTTGAAGAGTATGGTTGCCGGTGTAATTACAGGGATATGAGGTCTAACATCTGTACCTATGCCTCAAGTTGATGGACGCGGGGCAGTGCATCTTAGGGCACTTTCCTATCGTGAAACAACTTACGAGGCAATGTTTTATTATAGGTGATGGTTACCACTAAACATCAGGCGGGCCATCTGCTTGTTCCATCAGCTAGTTGTATGAAATAAAAAAACTGGTAAGTATAGAGAATAAAAAAGTTGTGTATGCACTTTTTAAATAAAATCCTGCATTCTTATTGACTACCAAAGCTCACATACTCATAGCAATTTTCTAAATTTAGAGGCAAAAGTACCGTATTCAGGTCACATACAGCACGTATATCGACAATTCAGTTTGTTTGTCGTCAGCTATCAAAGGTCACAGGAAAATATTGAGGTGTGTTTTCGCAGTAATAAATCAAAAGCAATTTTCTTTGACTGTTTACTTGTTATTGCTCAGATTATTGGAAATGGCCTACCGTCTGCGGTTTGTTTTTCCTCATCAATTTTCCACTTGTGGGGCCCAGAGAGAGCCTGCTCCTATGTTTCGAAGTCATGTTGATTGATGTCTTGGTATCCGAACTTTCACGTGCTCGCTCTATGTCACAGACCGTTATTTTCCTTTTCGGAATTAGCTGTCTCACCTTCACCTTTTTACTCTAAAAATATCAGATAAAAGCAATTCATAAAGATTTTATTATATCCTAGTAGGATTCCAATTTAATTCATCCAATTAATATTTTTTACCTACTGTTATGTTATGTTTTTGGAGAACTCTTGCAAGTTTATCTTCTCCGCCGGTATGGGGGATAGACTTAAAGGCAGTAAGAAAGAGGTTAGGCCTCTAGGGCGTGATAACGGGGGCCGTATAAACGAGTTGAAGGCAAAACTTTCCAGTTTCCGCTGTTTCTTAACGAGATATACACCTGGCGTAGCTGTATGATAAGCTCCCGACCGAAACAGTATCCTTGACGGAATATTTAAACGCAGGGAAGGATTTGAATTGCTTTTTGATAGAGTTGTTAAAGTCCGAATAAGCAACTAAACCACAACATACATTTGTAAGGCAAGGCAATAGTGTATCATGTCTAAGGTCAAAGTCCAAAGGTATTTATTCAATAAAATCACAAGGATCACTTTGAAACGTCTTAAAGCTAGGTGACTCTGCCAAAGCTAGGTGCCAGTTCCACGTGACCAAAGCCTAGAAGAACAGGCAACAAACTTAAGGCTTGGTTCCTACCGTTCTTTAGTATGATTATTTTACAATGTAATATAATATTTTATTGAAGTTTAGGGAGGCGTAGGCATACAGAAAAAGGTAGTAAATATGTCTATGTACATTGAATACTTTTAGTGGAATCCCATGTTACTTCGTTCGCATACCTAAAGATACAAATACAAACTTTGACATGCCTTTCCAACCACTTTAGGTTACAAATTTCCGAAAATCATTTCTTCGTAAGAACCCTTTAAAAAGTGCCTGTGGCGAATTTTCAGATCTCATGATGGGAATTCTTGACTTCTCGTTTATATATACAGATTATTTGTTAATTTTTTATTTTGTCTTTATACTGACAAAGTACAAAGAAGATAACAACGAATACAAGTATTTATAAAATGTACAAAACACTTTGAACAGTTAAACTATCTGCTGACCGTGGGGCACGATCTAGAGATAGCTCATCTCATCCAAATCAGTACCAATCGGAAGCGTCCCAAGACACTGGCTGCATTGCCACGCTGAATGGCAAAGCTGATACCTCTCAATAACCCTCACTAATCCTCGGGTCTCTCGTCAACTCGATAAGACGCCCATATATTTTTTTAAGACCATGTACCCCACTGATCTAGAGTCTCAACCCTAAGAAGAGCAAGTACGTAGGCTCTGTCGTCATCTGCATATTTGCGCCTCTTGCGATGCTCAGCGGAATCAACTTAGTTAAATCCAGTTATGGTTGTAAATAAATGACATTCGGCACTTACTCTCCTTTATGTTGAATTAGGTTTCAAGTTCGGGAGCCCCATCTGCAGCCAAAGTTCCGGCCGTGTGGGTCCGGTACCGTGTATGAACCACGTGACTGAGAGCATCGCGCAATGTATCAAAAGTTTATACCATAATGGAGTACGGCAGAGGAGAAACACGTAGACATGTGAAGAGGCAGACAACCGTAAAACAAGATGTAAAATTACTAAAGGCAGATATGAAAATTCGCTAAGCTATCAACTGAGGCAGGTAAATGTTGAAATCTGCTAGCACGAAGTCATTTGACGGTTATCAGCCATTTAATGCACGTGCATATAACAAGCTTGTTTTTTTTGCACTTCCTCTCGCCGTTTACCTTCTTAAACCGGAGAAGAATCTATTCGGAGGACCTGAAAAGTGCATACGGCATCGTATTGGTAGGTAATAGTTAAGTACCTCGATCACCATTTTTTCAAATTAAGCCAAGAGGTAAAGTAATTTGAATACAGGTAATAAAATAGCATAGATGTACAGTACAGTACGGCCAAAAGATCCCACGCCTATAAGAGCCCTATTTTACTGAGAGACCCGTCGCGCTACCAACAATATCTATAAGTACAGATCTATGGAGGGTACACCACGTGTTCGCTTGGTAGGACAACTAATTTGGTTGTACATACAGCATTGACGCGTGCATTGAATGTAACTGTACCCGAGTCTGAATTTCATTTCTCGTTTTCTGTATCGCCAGGCCGTTTTTGTATGTACTCGTGAGTTCTCAGGACGCCCGATAGAGGCACTTATCAAGTCTCCATACAAAAACGGCCTGACCATACATAAAACGAAAAACCAAACTTTGACTTCGGGTGCCTGTGGCACGCTGATTGCAGCGTGCCACGAGAATTCAGTCTAAGTTTTTGCAACAACTAAAATGTGCATTTTTCAGAACGTCAACTCTGGTGTCTTCCTTGAAAGTCCATATACACCCCTAATTCGCTGAAATTTAATTTGCAGAACAGAACCAAACAAGTCTAATAAAAATCTAAATTTTATTTTTTTGTTGGAATTAAAATGTTGCTTTCCATAAAGCCTTTTATCCCCTGACACCTAAAAGGTCTTTTTATATTTTACAAAACGTTTAGGGGTATTTTTTTATTATTATAATAATAGCTACCTGAGGCACGCGTCAAAGGATCTTTTATTAAAAGTCAGGGCCTTTGTTCCCGTATTTTATCTCCTCGATGAAGTAAAAGCAATTTTATTCAGGAGTTTACAGTTCAGAATAATAAGAGTAAATGGAGATTATTCAGGCGCCTACATTTATATTATCTATGTCATGCCGTAAGGTTTCAGACTAATTTTAAGCTAGAAAATATTAGTTATCTAGATTTCTACACTAATATTATAAAGAGGAAAGATTTGTATGTTTGTAACGAATAAACTCAAAAACCGCTGGTCCGATTTCAAGTTTTTTTCACCATTAGAATGCTATGTTATCCCTGAGTAACATAGGCTATATTTAAACGTTTAAAAAATAAATGTCCACCTGTACGAAGCCAGGACGAGCCGCTAGTATTTTTATAAATTAATTAGTAAAAAATGAGAGCGAAAACCTATCTATGCTATGTTTTTTCTTACTTCAGCGTTGAATGTTCTATAGCATTATATAAGTCAATGGGTAATTAAAGTTTTCAGAGCGCTGAATAGTTTTCATGCTGCTGTGCTAGTCCATTAAACAGGCAATTAAACTTCCTGTTGCTAAGGTGAACTCCTCAATCGGAATAAAAACTAAAATTTTGCCTTGGGGTAATGTAGTCCCGGTTACTACATTACACCGAGGCAAAATTTTAGTTTTACCTTTCTTTATTTATTAGACCGAAAAATTTACATTGGTGTCCTTTCTGTTATTTTGTTGTCCTAAACTAATCTTATTTGACATCACTAAATAAATAATAAATATTGGTGGATATTCCACACAGCACTATCTCGCCCCAAACTAAGCCAAAGCTTGTGGTATGGGAACCAGATAGCTTTTATACTACTTATACATATAAATTTTTTTTGTAAATACATACTTATAATATTATAACTAGTTTGGGAGCCTATGGATTCAATAACTTTCTTTTCTTTCTTTCTTTCTAATACTGTAACTAATTATGTCAATAAAACACATTTTTACTTTACTATAATAACACCCAGCCAGAGAACTAACATCTTCATCACACAAATGTTTGTCCTCGGTGGGGATCGAACCCACGGCCTAAGGCGCAGTGCTAGAGCAGGCAGAGGTACTACCAACTGAGCTGTGAAGGCTGTCAACATAATTTTTTACCCGTTCAACAAGGGCTGGCTGGCTAAAATTTGAGCGCTGTCAAATTAAGTTAGTTTAAGTGACAACAGAATCGCTACCTTTATGCTTATTTTCATTAAATTTCTAATACTGATCCCAATATTTTATACAATGTATAAATACTTAGCATCAAATGTAAAAGCAACGAGAAAACATTGGCATTATTTTCTCCAATTGTTTACCGTTCCAGGTAGACGCGGTAGAGCCCATCCATCAAATCAAAGTTGATCGTTGTTCGATTTATGAAACCTGATAGTTTACTTTTCCGCGCCATAATAATCTTTGTCATATTGAAAAACTTTATGAAGAATCGACTTTATTCTTGCGGAAAATTACTTATTTACTTTATTGGTAAATCTGGTAAGTTTGCTTTTAATTTGGCTTCAAAAATCTTTTATTTTGAAGAGATATGTTTTTTTTTTCTCGTGTTATCTGCAATCGGCTTCATAATGAGATTTTTTTCTTAGATTTAAAATCTGGTCAGGCTGGTCATGCGATTTACATTGTATTGTGTGTTAACGTAAATCGCCTGACCGCAGATCTTAAAACTAAATTGACATTGTTTACTTCATTATCTACTACTTATTTTCATGGTTTCTGAAAGCAAGTGCAAAATCTGATGCAATATAATAAAATGTACGTACAGGATTACTCAATACTCAATACATTTATTGCTTACACATGGTTTTTGGTACATAAATTGTTGTTAGTATCACATGCATAGGGTATGGCAACATGGAGGCAGGATTAGTGTAAGTCATTAGGTTTGTCTGGAAGACAGCTCATTAAACTCGCGATCAGCGCGTAGGGCATAGTTTGGCAGGTCGGCTGCTGTGCGGCTCGACGAGCTGAGTCGGCGGGTAAAAGTTGGCACATCAGTATGCCGGGGCGTCTGGCTCGCGGCCAACCTGCGATACGCCAATTGAATATTTTGGCCGTTCCAGGTCCCCGTTACACATCCGCGATACAAAACTTGCGACAAGTTTAATGGAGTGCTCATAATATCGCGACCACTCGCATACTTTTGATGTTCTTATTTTGTCATATCATTTGCTTATGAAGCGGAGAAACGGCAAAGTTGGGAAAGTTTGTCACAAGTTGAATGCGATGAAATATTGCTTGCGTTTCTTATCAACCATCGAAACGAATCGAAACGATTTTAAGAATGCTTACTCACTGACATGGTAAACTAACTTTAGTAGGTACTTATCTTCTTTTAAACTCTAAAATATATGTTGTTCTATTACTGAGTAAAGGACAAAATATTTCCATTTGTTTTTATCCTGAGCCTCTTCCCAAAATCTGATTTCAAAGGCATCACAATAGATCAGCTTACGATCCCTCGGCTGACTCCAAGACAGCTGAATCCAGAGTCTGTTGATGGGCGTCCATTTATCTAGAATCACCCAGCTTATCTAAACAAGTTTAAAAAGCATATTGCTGAAACCTAAATCAATATTCAAGTGGTATTTATTTTGTCGTAAAAGCTACCGCAAATAGCTTGTGTCTTTAGAATCGAGTCCGCATTAGCGTTTCCATTGAGTACGTATTGAATGAACAAGAAAAACAGGAGCGCTGGATAGTGCACAGCGATAGTAAATTCTAATTGCACCGTTTCGTGCTCCAAACCACACGGATCCTTACGGAACAGAAACCAGTGGTGACTTTCTTATAATATTGCTGAAGTATCACTGACGGAACACAGGAAACAGAAACCACAATTGCTATGGTTGTCGGAAATTTTCTTGTTCGATTTTTCTATAGAAATTGATTTATAGAAAAAAGAAACGTGAGCTCCTGGAAAAAGATGGCCAACTCTTTCTTTATAGTGGAAGAGACTTTTAGGCCTCCCGAGGCTGCCGTACCCTTCATGGAACCACTCAATTGAAAATGCCAAAAGCGGTCCATCCAATGGTGTCCGCTCCAAATGTTGCTTAACTTGCTGATTTTTTTTGTGTTTATGTTTTGTTGAGTATGTAATGTAGAGAACTGTTATTGGTTCCCGGGCTAACTGTTGTTGTGAACAAGGCCTTGTTTCAAAACACTCGCAAATTGAACTAGTTTGTATGCAACTGAAGTTTTTCATAAACTTCTGCGAGTAAAACCACGCGCCAAGCGTTACAGCGATGCAAAAACTGTAATTAGAGGAAGAATGGAAATGCGTTTCGTCCGGTTTCTTTTGTTTTCCGCCGTTTAGTTATTTACGCAAATTAAAATGTTGACAGCTCACTTTTTGCCGTGCCAAAAAGTTATTTGATTGTCTTTTCGCATGTTTTTAAAGTATCTTCATTGATTTAACAGACTCGTTGTTTTAAATATGAGAAAATAGCTCCTTTGAAACATTATAATCTCCTTATTTTAATATTTTTGTAAAATATTGTTTTACCAGCTCGGTATGAAAAGTGTGCAGCCGTGCGAGAATATGGGATAGCACGAGCTAGGACTATAATTTTGTAAGCGTCCATACGAAGCTCGAGTTGCCGTAAAGTAATTTAGTATCTTTTAGAACGTAACACCTTCCTATTTTGTGCCAACTTTTTTGTAAAGTATTATTTTAAAAAACTATTTTTATAATTTTTATGAAAATAAGAGTAGAGCTCTTTGTGAAGGGCTTGTCCTATTTCTGCCGTCAAGCAGCGTTGCTGTGTTTCGGTTTGAAGAGTGTGGTTGCCGGTGAAATTACAGGCTTAACATCTGTATGCCTCAAGTTGAAGGACGCAGGGCATTGCATCGTGGGCACATTCCTACATCAGGTGGGCCATCTGCTTGTTCCATCAGCTATTGGTATTGGTATCCGTTTTTGCAAAAGTTACACACTGCGGTTTTAGCAGTTTTTTTAGTTGTGGCGATATTTAGTTTCCCTCTCTTATACAAGGTGTTCCTTAAGTTGTGTATATAAACTTCAGGGGGCTAAAGTACCCATCAATATGAACAACTTTTTCTAAGGAACCAACACTGTGAACGCGAAATAAAAAACAGCTGTTTCATACATTTTAGCCTGGTAGGTATTGAACTTTTGTATGAAACAGCTGTTTTTTTTTTCGCGTTCACAGTGTTGGTTCCTTAGAAAAAGTTGTTCATATTGATGGGTACTTTAGCCCCCTGAAGTTTATATACACAACTTAAGGAACACCTTGTATACTCTCTTACTAGTAACTTGTCACAAAAAAATATAGTAGAAATAGCCTTTAATAAACTCATCCCTTATCTTATCCATTCACTTCAGTTCAACATAAAATCATAGTTCTGACACAGACTATATTAGTATTCTGTGGTTCTACCCTCTAGTAATTTATTGTGCATGTATTTATGTACTTTATTTTTCTCACTTTAATATGAATATAATATGTACGTATGTTCATTTCGTTTTTGCATAATATAATCATAATGTAGGTATGATCATTTGGTTGGGAACAACACATTTGTCTATAGATGGCTCCAGGCCGGGAACGAGACGAGAGCGGCGCCTGCTAATCCGATTACAGCGATGGACAGCTGTGTCGGAGCACGCCGCGGTTGCACCCGACACCTTGATGCATACCTAATATCCTTCACCTGAAGCTCCCGCCAGCAAGATTTCCCGGAATTCCCAAATTAAGGCAGACGGACAATGTTGTATTAAATTACCATGTAAATAGAACCACGCTGAGAAATTGCTCGTGATTTTCATAGCTATTTTACAAATTATTCAAAGTTGTCGTGCATTGACTGTCAGACGGACTAACTAAAGCTATAAATAAATAAAAATAATGGTAGTTCGGTGTTGGCTTTATCCTATTGCAGGGAAGTTAGGCTTCTCCTTATTTTTGCTAATCCTTGATCTTCTGTCAGCCTCATCCAGTTTTAGACTGGTAAAATACTAGTTAACTCAAAAATGGCAGCTTTAGAGATCTTAAACTTTACTTTACCAATAAAATGAATTTCAATAATCATAATAAAATGAATTTCAAAAAAAGGTCCGTTAAATTTTATTGATATCATTTTTTACTTGCCAATAATATTTACGTACGTTACTGAGTTTGAGACTTTTGAAGAGAGCTCTGCTGGTATTTTCGTTTTAGCGTCTGCCCGTCCAATTAGTGTGTTAAGTCACCATTGCAAGGTTTCCTTGTCGTAAGCTGCAGAGCTTAGCTCGTCACAAACTTTTTGCTTCAGGTCTACAATCGACAAAACTATAATTGCTTCTACGAAGTAGTTTGTTTATCATCATCATCTTAGCCCGGTATCACCCAATGTAACCATCGGCCTTTATGCGGGGCAGGTCATATTCGGATTAAGGTAATTGAGGTTTAGGACAAACACTGAGTAGGTATGATTCAAGTTCTATTTTCACATTTCTTAGGAAAATAAACCTCTTTGGTTTACGAATGTCAGGTTTTATAATTATAACCCTTTATTTTTATTTCTTTCTTTTTAACAAAACATAAAATGTTAACCTTTTCCGTAAATATAATATAAGTATATGGATAATTATGAGTAGCTTCATACTTATCCATATTATCAAATGACATCAAACATAAAAACTCTTTGGTTAGAATGCAGGATGGATTTTAACCTTTTTCGACCGAACTTAAAAACTCATTGGTTAATGCAGCATGGATTGGATACTACAATTCACTCATTTTTTCATTAGATAATTCATGTTTTTATTTTTACTTTCCTTGTATTCGTAATGAAAAGCAGTGTTTACCTCGGGTTAAAGACTTATTTAGTCCCTCGAATTATTGGCGCTCTCGCTAGTCTCGGGTCTAAATAAGTTACTTTCAATCCTAGGACAATGCACTATTTAATCAAGTCGGTCCATAGTAAATTCGTTCATCATTTGTTTATAAAAAATGGTGGCGCTTTCGAAACATTTTCGTTCAAATCAATATAATAATATCACATAATACCTACACTTTCATCTCAAGTGTTTACACTCTATGCTAAGACCTCAAATTTATTAATGTTGGTTAAAAAACCACCGAAATTATACAACAGAACTCAAATTATCACTAGAAAAAAGTGAAAAAAAAACTAAAATGAAAAAGCTATGTTACTTGCAAAATGACAGAAAACGAATCCCGCAACAACTCGGCGACAACGTCAAATTTAAAAAAAGAATGCCGAACTTGCATGAATTCTGACGTAAAGCTTGCGTTTTTCTTTGACATAATTAAAAGACCTCAGGTAAGCAGCAGCTCTGGCCATAATTAGAAGAATTAACTGACCTAGTTGCAGCTGGCAGGACTGGCTAAGCCTTAGCTTTTTTTTCCGGTAAACATAATCGTGTAGCTTTGTGCGGCTTTCCATGCAGGTATTATTAAATAATTAGCTGAAAGCTGCTCGCAAGATCTACCTAATTATTTTCTGCAAATCTTTCCGCATCACACTGACATAGATAGGTATAGCTGGTGACAAACTTGAGGTTGCTAAGACGCAGACTACCGCCAAGTTTTCTTACTTGAAACATGGTGGTTTGCGATTTTTCCTACCTTCAGTAATTCTTTTTTTTCAAAATTTTTTAATGTGCGAGCGACAAGTTGTTTGACGGTTTTCAGCCTCTTAAACAGGAGACGGAAAGAAGAAAATAAACCACTGAGAAAATGAATGTAACAACCAGAAACAATATCCAGAAATTTTTGATTTTACACCCTACACAATACACGTAGCGTGAGCATCTGTCCACCGAATGTAATTTTCATACAATTTGTTTGTTCCGCAAATAGAGAGTGTATCTTTAAAAAAACTGAATTATGGATCATAGTATAATATTTTTACGGATATTTTGTATAAGTTCACATCATTATCTTCTATAGAATACTTATTCTGGTACACGTAATATTATGTTGTTTTAATCATGTATTAATATTGAATTAATCATCAAACTGCTCATCTTTTGGGTATAGCATTTGAATTAAATGGTTAATTTTATAATACCAACGCTCAATTTGATGTTGATAACGGGCACTCCTATCCAAAACACGAATTATCTATACGAATTTTAATTATCTATTCTGGAACATGTATGTTGTTTTAATCATGTATTAATGTTGAATTAATCATCAAATTGCTCATCTTAACATTTTAATTAAATGGTTAATTTTATAATACCAACGCTCATTTTGATGTCGGTAACGGGCACTCCTGTCCAAAACTCGGACAATTTCGCAGCAGTAACTGGATTTGTAATTAGTCTTGTCAGATTCTATCTAAAATTCAGTTATCCTTTCGGTCCTCCTTTTCAACTCTTGCTAAATTACATTTTGTTCCTTTTAATAGCTTATAATATTTAATGTGACCATATCTATGTGTTATCTCCTACTTAAATAAATAAAATATAAATATTTGTGGACACAGATTCCACACCATGTAGCCCCAAACTAAGCAATGCTACTATGAGTACCATAACTGGTACAAAACATATACTTTTTTTGTGTACTCTTAAGTGCAGTATACACGGTGTAACTGGAGGGGTGGATCATCGGTGGCAGAGCGATGGGTGACCTCAATGCCTATCGATTTAACCCCTATGTATCGTCGGTCCAGTGGTCAACTCGCCAAACTGCCATTTTGGCGTTTTTCACTTTTTGATGGGCATAGTAGCAGTTAGGCCAAAAGCACACTGTGGCAAAGTTTCATATCTGTAGCATTCAATATGACGAAGTTATCACCAATTTCTTTTTCAGCTATCTGCACAGAATTTACTTTTTACTATTGTCAACTGTTCTATGTGCCCGATTGTTCAGTTTACTATGGCATTATACTATAAAAACTCATATAATCACTCATGTCAATTAGCTAATGTGGCAGTTTGGCTAATCTACCTTGGTCTAGTTTTATGCTTTTTCGATTTATATATTTATTCCTAAAATACCTAAGACTGGTGAAAACTCGAATTTTATCAACTTAACTAATTTAGATCGAAAGTCCGTCGTAGTTTTATTAATAAATATTTAAAATAAAAGCCAAATGCTGTTAATTTTAATAATGTAAGTATTTTAAAGGTACAACATTCTTGTTTTAAATTTTATAGTTGTAAAGAAAA
Organism: Chloroclysta siterata; assembly: GCA_932294275.1. Taxonomy (NCBI): domain Eukaryota; kingdom Metazoa; phylum Arthropoda; class Insecta; order Lepidoptera; family Geometridae; genus Chloroclysta; species Chloroclysta siterata. Next base: position 12,265,441 of record OW028598.1, read on the forward strand.
GAAAAAGTAGTTGAAAAGAGTAAATATTGATAATATTAAAGTGATATTCACCGAAGTTATTGCTTAGTAGCAAATAAGTTGATTTATACATATATTTATTCCTTAACATGCCCAAGGCTGAAATATGCAAGTGATTTACAGCGAAGTTCCTACTTAGTAGCAAATAAGTTGGTTTTTATCTTTATTCCTAAAAATGCCTAAGGATGATGAAAACCCTAATTTTATAACTTCAACTAATTCGAATCGAAATTGTCGTAGTTTTATTAATAAACTAGCGGCCGGTCCCAGCTTCGCATGGGTGGATATAAATTTTAGGATAAACTTAGACCGTAGGTTCGAGTCTCGCGTCTACTTATTTCATACAAATTCAAATTCAATTTATTTATATCAAACTATTCAACAAACATTTGCACTCCCTTCTCCCTGAGTGAGTAAGAACGCGCTCCGTGGCCCGTGCGTTCGCAATTTTTTTTAAAAAGGTATTAATAACATGGTCTGATTTTGATCGGCTTTTCTATCAATTTTTTAAGTGTAAAAAAGAAGTTATAGTAACATAACTACGATAGTAAGACATATGGTATTTTTGAGTTTTTTGTAGATATCGATGTGTTCTTTAATATTGCAGAACATTTTTGTGTTCTATCGTCAATAGTTTTCGCAGCGCATGCGATCAAAGGCATTTGGCCAAGAGACCCAACAAGATGACCAATTTTGTTACACCTTGGGTTACATTATTGAAGTTTTAGAAGGGATCCCAATTTTTTCTAGTAATAGATATAGCCTATGTTACTCAGGGATAATGTAGCATTCTAATGGTGAAAGAATTTTTAAAATCGGACCAGTCATTTTTGAGCCTATTCGTTACATACAAAAATACAAATCTTTCCTCTTTATAATATTAGTGTAGATGTAGATGTAGATAACTAAGATAAAAGTTATCTGATGTTGGTTTTATTATGTAAGTTTATGATTTCAAGATAAAATTAGGGATCCCTTCTAAAACTTCAATAATGTAACCCAAAGTGTATACAAATTGGCCATAATTTGGCTTTCATCGCATGCGCTGCGAAAACTATTGACGATAGAACACAAAAATGTTCTGCAATATTAAAGAACACATCAATATCTACAAAAAACTCAAAAATACCATATGTCTTACTATCGTAGTTATGTTACTATAACTTCTTTTTTACACTTTAAAAATTGATAGAAAATCCGACCAAAATCTGACCATGTTATTAATACCTTTATATTAATCCGTATCCAAATAAATCATTTCATATTCAAGACTGTTTCAATACCTATAGATTACTTCTTGAATTTTTCAAATCGGACATTCCATTCAAAAGATATTACGAAATTAAAAATTTTAGTTCGCTTTAAAAATATTAGCGAACGCGGTAGCGGGCAATAGGGCGCGTTCTCACTCACTCAGGGAGAAGGGCGTGCAAATGTATGAAAGAAGTAGACGCGAGAATCTAAGTTTAGTCTAAGTTTATCCTAAAATGTTCTAAAAGTTTATATCCACCCATGCTCAGCTGGGACGGGCCGCTAGTTTTTAATAAAGTAATACATTTTACGTGTTTTTAATATAATTATCTTATCCTCATCAATGAATTCCTATAGGTAGGTACCTACATTAGCAAAAGGTGATAGTAATTTGTTTGCACCTTCTACATTATGGCTAGTTTACTATTAATTTATGCATTTTCTTGATGTATCACACCAGAGTATACTCGTCTAATTACCACATTGGCTCTTTGACCGAAGTACATCTAAATACAATCTATTAAAACTAATCATGATAAACTCGCCAATTTGCGATAACTTCTATAATATTAATATTTTAGCAATTTGATAAATACTATCATAAAGATATTAACCTAAGGCAAATATATTGCCATGATTTAAATACCTATGAATAACCCCTGATTTACAGCAACGAATTGAAGTTTGTTTTCGCTCTCCTGAACAATCACGAATTTTCAGTTTGGCGACTTGAGTATTGGACCGACGGTATGTTCAGCGATATTCAGTCGTTCAAAAGTTATTCAGATTTTTATGAAATTTTTGCCAAATTCCGATTTTAGACTTCTTGTCCCAAGTGTAGCCAAACTGTTAGGTTTACGACCGTAATATTTTTTTAGGTTGTAGCTCAAAAGTAGGTCTTTAGTCCTACAATATCGTTTTGAGTCGTTATTTGATTAAATTCCAATTAAATATTTGGAATTCATAAAAATCTGAATAACTTTTGAACGACTGAATATCGCTGAACATACATGGGGGTTAAATCGATAGGCATTGAGGTCACCCATCGCTCTGCCACCGATGATCCACCCCTCCAGTTACACCGTGTATAATAACACGCACAGACCAAACATCAAGTTCATACACCAATGTTGTTCTCTGTGGGGATCGAACCCACGGCCTACAGCGCAGAAGGGAGAGCTACTAACTAACTGAGCTGTGATGGCTGTCACTGAATGGAAAACTACTATTTCATTTCATTTATTAGTATTACCTATACATATCAGAATGATGGCCAAGGACTAACCCGTTGACGTAACCCGTTGAAGGACGTTGGTAGATCATCATTGTAGTGGGTGCTGGGAATGAGTGGATGAGACTCGCAAGGGACCGGAAAGAGTAGCTTATTAATGAGGAGGCCTATTTTTGGTCATCATACAAATTGTAACAGCTCTTTTGTAAAATTAAAGAGACAAAAAGAAAGATTTTTCTATTTTATTATATTCTCAACAGAGGGTGCAAACAGGCTAAAATGATGATAATGATGATACATATCAATAAAGATATTCTTCACCTACCCGGAAACACTGAAAGGAGGAATATGTAAATCAGTTTGTTATTGTCACTGGCAACTTTGCATAGAAAAGTTATATTCTATCTACGAATAGTGAAAGACCGGGAATTGGCTTTTGTCATTTCAACTTTATGTTTAACGCTGTGTTGATAAGAATCTATTTTGGATGAGGTGCTCATGAGGAGGTTTATTTATAATGGCAATAATTCAGCTCAAAAGTCAAGATGACAGCTGTAATCGCCAATCACGGTAGACATCACCTAATATCATGTAGAAACTCAAGATTATTTGAGAATATCTAAGAGGGGTAGTCAGAGTACGTCCATAAATTACGTTTGACACATACATAGACATAGACAGACATTTATTTGCTACTTTAACACACACATTACAAATTATTAAAAAAAAATAAAAAAAGAAACATTTTAAAATTACATAATGATTGAATGAGATGAAATTATATAAATATAGTTGTAACAAAAATTAATGGACAGATAACAAATGGAGTGAATTAACAAAACTAAATTAACTTAAAGATATGTGTGCTGTAAGGTGGTGTGTACATACACACCTTTTGTAGTAGCTGCATGGTACCTATTCCATTTATAGTTTTGATATATTGTGTGCATGTGAAACAGATCCAGATGGCGAAGATTTGTTAAGGATAGAGTGATCCATGGAGAGGGTCACGAACCTCAGCAGTGCGACGCGAGGAGGAGGTGCATGTGTATTATTGCTAAGCCTTGTCATGGCTTTTCCAAGAATCAGAATCAGACGTAACAATATTTTGTGATCCTTTGATACTGTGATCTGATCTCGGGATCAAACGATATTACAGACCCTTCCTGCTTATTGTCAATCTCATCAATTCAAGAGTAAATGTACCGTACTATTTGAAAACATAAAATAAAAAGAAGTTGGTTTCCAACCAAATAATATTGTTCATATGTACAACTTAATAGCTAACATTTTATTTCATGTACCTACGAAGTATTTCTCACAAAACCACTGTACTCAAGCTACTTCAGAGAATAAATTTGCTTCCCCCATCCCACATTGATGACCTTCCGCCATAGTTGACGTCGCTTCATGTAAATATGAGAACACCTCTGTGTATTGTCATCTTTACAAAGTCCATCTTTAGTCCTACAAGCACGAGCCGAAACTACAAGTCCATGGGGAGAATAGGATCAAATGTAGTTATGGGATTTACATGAGAGCACGCAGAACAATGTTTTATTGCCCGGTTGTATTACAGTTTGTATTTCCCGAAGGGCTTCTGAAATGTATATGGAATTGCACGTTTCACGAGTAATCTAGGTACCTGCGTTCATATTGTCTGGGTTCACGCGACCTACATAGTGATAACACTCGTAGGAGCATGGTACTTACTGATGAGTCTCGTGCTCCTGAGATATTAAAGTAGGAAAGTGGTGTGGGAGTAGATTAAAACCTTATAAGAGAGCTGGCAAGCTATGCCATCAAACCAGGGTTTTAAATTGGATTATATGATTAGCGATTAGTGTGAGAGCATTTTCTTAAAAATAGTTATACATATTGCTGTGGAGCTATGATATCTACATGAGAGTTGATATTAAAATGTCAGAAACGAAATTGCTTCATATTTCAACTAATCATGTTGGATGAAAATTTGGTATAAAGTCACCTCTGTCTGAGGGCGACAGCGGCGGCGCGGCGGCGGCGGCCGGTGGTCGTCGGCTAGCGGCTATGCTATTGATTCGGTTTATTTGTGGATTGGTGCAGTCTACCGGCTCTACCGCCATCCACCCCACACAATCCACCATCTAATTTTATCGCAAAGGTCTGGCACAATGGATGAATATTCAATCTGATTCAGTCTTACCGTAACCAATCAGAATAGCATAGGTTTACTTATCTATTATTATATATTATCTTAAATATTTCCGATTTATTTATTTGATAGGCAAAGTTGCTTTGCAGATAGGTAATTATTTATCCTCAGCTAGGTTCTAAGAAGAATAATGGTGAATCATTCTTCGTAATAACACCTTCACTCAGTTGGTGTTAAGATTTACGATTTTATTCAATCCAACGTCCCGGTAAATTACGGGGAGCTGAGATCCATTAAGTGCTTAAGTGCCTCCCGAGCACGAAATTGGGGATGATAATGGAAATGGGTTCCTTACTATGTTAATATGAGACTTTACACCGAGCCGACCAATTCACGCGTTGTTTTAAGTAACATTGCAGGGGCAAAACGTTTTCGTGTAATCATTTACAATTTAGGCAGAGCCCTCAAATTGTGCCATTTCATTGCCTAAGTGGTTGGATATGAGACCGCTCCATCACTATCAAGATTCTAAATATTTCATTAAATTAAAATAAACTAGTGGTTTGCCCCGAACTGAGATCTCGTGATATGCGCTGTCAACATTTTATTTTGACTAAGTACGTACTTAACTTATTGCAAAAAAAAAAGACTAAGGAAAGGCAATGAAACTTCCCTACCATTAGTAATAAAGCTATAACGTCAATTTTACTATTTTCGTTATATCCCAAAAACCATACGTCCGAGAAGAAAAAATAAAAATGTGTGTGAGTGTACAAACAAAGCCCTTTCATTTAAAATCTTGCTTGATATATTTGTGCAACTACTTTTCTCGTCGCATTGTGGAATCCTTGTCCGATTAATTCATATTCCTCAAGTGCATGTCAACATGTAGGTAGGTACTTGAGGAATTTTCTGGTAATAATCAATCTACCAAACTCATGTATTTGTAACTCAGTAAACTGGATTTGAAAGTTGTGCTCGGAGAAGCATACAAAACCAAATTGCTCAAGTTGGTCGTAAATCACCTTTGTTCCCTTCGCTCACTAGATCAATAATTAGTCTATAGTTATTTGGTTACGACGACGCCAACACGCAGTTGTGGAGGCAACAGTTTGTGCCTACTCATTGTTACATTTGCCTGAAGGGTCTTAAACTACCTCTATATCTCCCTTTTCATTCGTGGCAATATAATTTATTAGTTTTGCTACAATTCGATAGAAATGGAAATAACAGCTCTCATTCGCAACTTCGGCACAATAAAGAAGTTCCAATTCTTTCACGCGAGGCTACAAATGGGATAAGTTTAAGAAAGCAATCGGCCTTATATGGTCGTTATGGACCACTGTGTAGTAGCGGGCGTGAAAACCATCGGAAAGTTTCCCTTGTCGCCCCATTTGATATAAGTCTTCCGCAATTGCTTAAAACTAGCCGAAGGACAACTTTTTAAATAATTTATGGTTAAATAAACGTTAAGGTTGAGTGGTGCGACAATTCGAGTCCGGGGTCGCCAGTAACAAAATTAATTAGGAAATAGTCGAGGAAACTTTTGGGTCGGCGTCGTATCGTCTGAATAATTGTTGCTAATTGAGTTCCATCCACCTGGCTAAGCGAAGGGGTGGGGGGGATGGATTACATTGCGAGGCTCGCGCGCTCCTCAGTTTGCTGCCGGTCTCGGTGCAGCTAACGAGTCAGCTTTTAATTACTCACATCGCACGCTCCAGGGAATGCTCATCTGTTCGGAGGAGCCCAGAATTTTTATTAGGTCTGTCTGTAGTAGCTCCCGTTCAGCGGAACTCAATTATCGAGTTCAACATTTCGTCACAAGAATGGTTTTTGCTGAGGCACAAAATAAAGCGTGACTAGATCAAGAGGGCTTGAAACATGATAGACTGAAATTATTTGGATAAAACAAAAATTACAAAGCTGCTTATAAATATTAGTTTAGTTTCATTTGATGGTTTCTAAAGATATATTAATTATTATTTTTCTCCCGTGTATCTCATTAAAAATAGAAATTTTTTTAGAGCTTCACTTTTTTGGAAAAAGCTTTAACTAATTAGTTTTTTTTTACAGCTTGCTGATGGAACAAGCGTATGGCCCACCTGATGTTAAGTGGTACTTACGATGCAATGCAGGTGATGGTGCTCTGCATTGCATCGTAAATCACGCTCGCTAGGAAGCCTCAGTGCCTATAATTTCACTGGCAACCACACTCTTCAAACCGAAACATAACGCTGCTTGGCGGCAGAAAATGGAGGTAGTACTTCCCAACCCAATATTTTCAAATATTTTTATAATGTCCCACAAGTTATTAGGTATCCGAGTGGGATTTTTAACATTATAAAAATCTTTTTGAAACCTTGATTACCGCTTGTATAGCTTGAGTTTTTTAATATACTTTTTCTTCCCGTTATGTTATTGATAAATGGTAGCTTAAATTTTTGTTTCTGTGCCATGGCCAGGTTACGGGTTTCAGTATGTTTCTTGCTGCCTTGGCGTGATTTCGGAGTTATTCATAATTTTAATTTATAAAATGTCCATATGTATCTAATTGTGAAACTTGTAACATAAACCGTTGCTGACTGTACATTAATAATATTAACGTAGTCAGCCGCATAGTCAAGGAAAATATTATCATTTTGCATAATAAAATTAGATATTAATTAACTTTGTATCATGCACGCCTGAAGCTTATGAACGAAACAAGTGTATTTGTGTTGTTCGTAGATCGTTAACACCTCATTAGCAACTGGTTTAGAAACATAAAAAAAATATTCACATCACAACTGTGTCATCTAATCGAAGTATAAAATAAATAAATATTGGTGGAAATTCCACACAGCACTATCTCGCCTCAAACTAAGCCAAAGCTTGTGATATGGGTACCCGATAGCTGATATACTACTTATATTCTTTTTTTTGTAAATACATACTTATAATATTATATAACACCCAGACAGAGAACAAACATCTATGTTCATCACACAAATGTTTGTTCTCGGTGGGGATCGAACCCACGGCCTACAGCTCAGAAGGCAGAGCTACTACCAACTGAGCTGTGAAGGCTGTCATAAGTATTATCAACAAATCAAAGTATGTTTAATACTTTGATTTGTTGATACCAGTTTTTTAATTTCGACAGATGTCATCGATTTTTATAAAATATAAAAAGACAGCTCCTAAAATCTTCAGGGGGTTAAAGTAACCATCAATATGAATAACTTTTTCTAAGGAACCAACACTCTGAACGCCAAAAAAAAACTGTTGTTTTATACAAAAGTTCAATACCTACCTGGCTAAAATGTAGTAATTTACAAAAAAGTATTTAAGTATTATATCAGTTATCTGGTTCCCATATTACAAGCTTTGGCTTCGTTTGGGGCTAGATAGTACTGGGTGAAAAGTCCACCAGTATTTATTTTATTTTATATTTATTATTACGTAACTAAACTTCAACTTTTGCCTTAAATAGCTCATAACTGTCAAAGAACTTCTCGCTCGATTATTTCTACATTTTTTATGGACTTGCAGAACTTGTTTTGTTAAAAATGTATGGGTGTATTTTTCTTTTTTTGAATACACATTATCTAATCAAATAATATCTAATGTAAAATCTAATCTTTAGTAGAAAGTAGGGTGAAAAGAAAAGTATATTTCTAATCGTCGTGAAGGGAATTTCGACCGATACTTGTAAAACAAATAGTCGTTGGCTATTTGCATTAAAAGCCCTCGATCGGACAGGCGAAAATGGCGACGCTTCGTGAGTGCATTTTGGCGTTAAGCTTTCAACATAATTGTTTTTGATATGTTTATTTTCCTGGGCATTGGCTTTTTACGAAAAAATAATGAGGTAAGTACTCGTAGGTCTTAGTAAGTACCTTATTTAATTATTTTTTTCAGAATAAGTACTATAAAAATACTAAAATTAATATCAGCGCCCCCAATAAAGTAAATCTTGTACTATGGTAACACTGATAAAACATTTTTATCATGTAAATAAACTGACCATTCTGACAGAGAAAAAAGTACAAACATCTATGTTCATACACACAAATGTTTGGTCTCGGTAGGGATCGAACCCGCAGCCTATTGTAGAGAGCATAGCTAATAACAACTAAGGTTGGCCAGTCGTCAAGTCAGTTAGTCAGAATTTATCATCGAAATAGTAGTATGTTAAGCTTGTTATTCAACCACGATCCAAAAACACGGTTGTATTAGTCGGAAATCGTGGAATGGGCAAATAAATTCGAGATCATTGTGCATGTCCATGGCGAACCTATCTACATTGCCGTGAATAGAAGCGGTCGATACGCTAGATTTAGCACGACACGGCTCGGTCTCTGTGATATTCATTGCTGTTGCTTTGACAATACAATTTAAAGGTGATAAAGAAAATATCTTTATATTGGATACACGCACATAGGTACAGCACGAACGAATCAATATAGGTAAATAGGAAGGTAAGTAGGTATAATATAAAAAAAATGAATATAGAAATATATACATCCTTTCGCATCGTTTATCGTCCCAATTGAATAACCCGAAATTCAAACACTACAAGCCATTTTATTTTTTACAGATACTTACCACTTTATTATTTGATCAATTAAAAACGTCAACTCGAGGATTTTACGAGTATATCAACTGGTATCTGCATCTTCGGCTGTGGCTTCGGTAAGTGTCTACAACTTTAGACTACAGTCCGTGTTTCACACGGCTACATTCTCATGCAAACACATAAAAGTTTTGTGTGGCAGATGTGAGAGGTAATGGCGCCGAAATAATTTTCTTCTGAATACTGAATGCTATCGAAGTTGAAGGCACGCCCGTGTTAAATGTTCCGTTATCCGTAAGGAACCAACTTGTTCTAACATTGCATTTTTCACGTCTTATCGCTTTGATAATAATGACTTTAAAAATGACAGAGTTTATTTCAAGATATTAAGGTAGGTAAGTATGCAAAGTCGGCAACTGTTTACTGACTTAGTATAAGTACTTTGTACCTATTCAATATACAACGTGTAACATAATACCCCTATAAGGCCAAAGACTAAGTGATCAGACCAAGCACTGGAATACTTTGACGTGTGCAAAGGTTGACTATATCGTTTTCGAAATTCCCATACAAAAGTAAAATTAATTTTGTCTCGGAATTTAGCAACACCCCCGATACTGTTTATGTAAGTACCAAGGTCACGTACACATGGAACGTTCAAACAGCTGTGAATAGGGCTGCCTCATGGTGTATTTGGTTTTATATTGGAGGAATGTTTATGAAGAATTTCATGAATGAAAAACTACGAAATTTCAAAAGTCGTAAAACAAAAGTTATTTGCTATGACCTGTAGAGTACACTGCTTCCGGAGTTATAAGGGAATTATGTTACACGTTGTATACCTACACAACCAAATTCGAAATACTAATTAAATAAATGAGCTATGTTTGCCATGGTTAAATCTTATGTTTAGCCGGACAGAAGACATCCTCAACTGTCGAAAAAGTTTGCCAGTCTTTTTTGATGTAGGTATGTACTCTTATAAAACACTACAGCCTGGCAGCAATCACTCTTTTTTTTAATTCAGGAACTTATAAAGTACACATGACAATACATGGGAGTGAGATATAATAGATACAATTTGTTTTAACTTTCGTTCGTGTCACAATATGTGGAACGATTTAGTAGCGCACTAACCTTCACCCTAGGAAAAACCTGTGTTGTGGACTCTTTCTCAGCATTATCTAATTAAATTAATTAAATTTGACAGCCTTTACAGCTCAGTTGGTAGTAGCTCTGCCTTCTGCGCCGTAGGCCGTGGGTTCGATCCCCACCGAGAACAAATATTTGTGTGGTGAACATAGATGTTTGTTCTCTGTCTGTATAATATTAAACTGTCTGAATAAATTTCAACAACGTGGATAAATACGGGCAATCGTTTAACTTATTGAAATTAATAACCCATTATTTAGTTTGGCTGTTCTAGATAATGGATGGATATCCCAAATTATGAATAGATTATTAATAGATACGTAATAAACACACATATTAATTGTTTATTTTAATTTTATACTTCACCATTTCATAGTTTTGAGTACATTGGCTATGTGTTGTGATTGTGGTTTATTTAATTTGATATGCGATTCAGTCTATTTTCCAACTACGAAAAATTAATCAATTTTTTTTAAGGTTTCAAAAAAATACTTAAACGTTTCGTATCACTCAATTTCCTTCTGTCTGTCTATCAAGACCTCATTTCTCAGGAAAGAGGTATCGGCTTGCAGATTTGGTTAAAAATGAAGTTTGGTTTAATATGGCAATGAATGTAGGTGAATATAATGAATATAATGGAGATAATATCAGTCATTCGGTCATTCATTCATCCATTCATTCGCTTATTGCGTCTCCATTCAAAACCCGCTGAAAAACGGACTCGGAACCAAAAACTAAAAAAAAAAAAACTTATGTACCTACTGAGGAGATATCTGCTGTGCCTCATCAAATCGAGTATTTTGTTTTAAGTCAGGTTTTAACCAGGGCCGGATTTAGGGGAGGGCAACCGGCAAAAAAAAAAACAAATTCCGACTAGTATACACTAGTAAACAACTTTTCCTTTGATATTTTTTTTTCGCTGTTCTACCTTTACCTACAGTACTTTGTACAAACATCATTGATCTAAATTTCAAATAAATTTAAATCAGGCAATCAGTAAAATATCAAAATCTCAAATGGCCCTCATAAGCACTTGCAATTTACTACCCATCTTGAGGGAGTATCCCAATGGCTCAATGGCTGAGTGCGGTGGTACTAGCCCGCAGCCTCGGAGATTGGGTATTCGATTCCGTGTCTCGTCAAATATTTAACTTAACTGCAATATGTGAACAAATTGTGTTAATCAAATTAAACAAATCTATTATTATTGACTAATTTGTATTTTTTTCCACATTTCTTTACACAGCAAGGTATGCAGTTTTATAGTATAATAATTATTATTATTATGACACAATCAAAAGCCATCAGTTATTTACGAATCACGAATGCAAGAAATTTAAAAAAAAACATAGTTGATCAATAATTATTCATTTGTATAATTATTAAAGAATATAAATTGTTATAAAAATTAATCGTTTGTCAAAGATTTTTCGGTGAAAAAAGCTCGGAAGGTTCCGTTCGTTAACGCAAAAATTTAATTTCTGATCATTCTTGATTCCAATTATATGTTTGTTAAATACTAAAAAACCTAGGTACTTGGTTTCACAAATAAATTATTGATTGAAAAACTCGACTGAAAAAAATTGTTCGTTTTATTTGGTTAGCTTGTGTTGTAATGTAGGTATCTAGTCTACTCGTCCAAATAAAACATTAACTTTTTGTAATACTAAAACCATTGTCGTGTACATTTATCAAGCACTTATTTTTTTGTAGGTACATACCTAGTTACTGGAATACATATCTGATTCTCTCCTCCAAAGCATTAAATGTGTAAGATTACCTCTGGTCGAGAGTGTGCGACGCGAGTAGGCGTAGGTATATGAAGATATCACGCAGCGCGGACGACAGACATTCAAAGAACATGCATAATTTATCTGTCCATCTGACTAAATATTCAGGGAGCACTTTGGAGTGGAAAAAGCTTGGCAGTGTCCCCAATTTTGCCGCTGTTCCACTCATATTAGGCCGTGTTTCATTATGCCATAAATACGGATAAGTAGGTGTATGGTTTATAGCGGAAAATATAGACCGTATTTTGCCGACGAGTTTTGGAAAAGAGGTTTGCGATTGGATTACTTTTATGATGTTTCAATATGTTGCTGGTTGTGTATGACATAATAATCTGGAATTGAAAATGTGAAAGATGGAGTCGGACATTCCAGTTAAAATATTTCGTTGGAATGCGAGAGTGACGTTTGCAGACCAACTGGTAAGACTATATGAAGTTTTTTTGAATAAAATTGTGATCCATCTGCAACGTCTGTAAATGTATAACCAATAAAAATAAACTTTAAACTTAAGCTGGGGATATTATTATATTATATTATAACTAGAAGTTTGCAAAATAAAAGGAAAATATAGTGCATATAAAAGTTAAGTTTACTAACCATTTTGTATTCAGGTACCTATACCTAACCACAGATAAGAGAATACTACCAAACTGCATTTTTGGTCTAAGTACCTTATGCATTACTAGGCATTATTGGTATAAATTTCTCTGCACTTGTCTGAGTTGCTTCAAAGAGAGAGTTCTAGCTTATTTGAAGTCAGAATAAAAAACCTTCACGTATTTCGCCAACATTGCACTAAGGAAAGTAGGTACCTTATAAGTTTAACAGCTCGGATAAATAAACACCCTAAAAAGCAATGGAAACTTTAAACGTTAGGAGAATTTTATTTTCGCAGGCGCTTCGAAATGGCGCTGAGTGTGCAATTAAAGATTATATCCTATTTGCATAATATTAGGGTAAAAATGGGTAAAGAAAAATATGATGTTTATGAAGGCTTTATTACCGAGATTAGATTTTTACAGGGTAAAATACATTACTGGGTTCTTGCAGAAATAATTTCATAAATAGAATGTTTATGGAAATAAATATTTGAATGTACATTTGAAACTAGTTGATATTCAATTAGATTAGATTACAAAGTTGTTTATAAAAAAATGTGTTGGTTGGTTGGGTATAAAAAAGGAGTAAAGGTACACAGGTGAACTTAATGGTATTTAGAATTAACATCTTCTTCCAGTTAACACATAGGTGTACCAAATGTGGTGTGGTGGGTAGTGCTAAAATAGTAGAAAGTTTCATATACCTACAAGATATATTTACGGCCACGGCCCTCTCTCTCTTGTCGTGTCATTAGTTTCTTTCGAAACAGTGTGGTGAAAGGATTTTAAGCGCGCCTCAAGAGGCTACTTTCGGGCACTTGACACATGTAATAGAACTTTTTAGGTTCTACGACATGCTGGTTTCCTCACGATGTTTTCCTTCACCGCTTGAGAGTACTATGGCATTGTGCACATAAATTTTTGAACAGAAAAACTCATTGGTGCACGACCGGTTTCGAACCCACGCGACCTTTGGAACGGAAGGCGGGGCCGCCACCACTAGACCACCAGTGCCACGGCCCTAAAAATACTTACCTTCTTCTATTAATTTTCCTTGTAGAGGTATAATTAATAAGGGAGTTCCAGAGGCGTATAAGTATTCAGAATATTGTGAATCTACATAGTTTCATCATGGAGTAAGAGTAGTAGAGCTCTTTGTGAAGGGCTCATCCGGGAAGTACTACCACCATGCTTATTTCTGCCTACAAGCAGCGTTGCTGTGTTTTGGTTTGAAAGGTGTGGTCGTCAGTGAAACTTCATGCACATGAGGCCTCAGATGGACGCAGGGCAGTGCATTGTATGGCTCGTTCTAATCGTGCGTCACTAACGAGGTAATGATTTGTAGTTTTTTGATCGAGTGAGCGAAGCGAACGAAGATCTTAGTTTCAACTTGGGCCATTTGGCATTTTATGTATATATGTATGTATGTATGTATGTATGTTTGTCTGGCGATAACTTTAGAACCGTTGATCCGATCTGCATGAAATTTGATATTTCCATAGCTTGTACTTGAGAAATTTACTGGTAAGTATATGAGTAAAATCGGATGAAGGGTTTTTGAGATATGGGGTTTTTTAAGAGGGCTAAAATAAAAAAAGTTGTTTAAAAAAATCAAGTTACATGTCATATGAAAGGGCTTTGTTTGGACATTCCAATAAAATTTTTACTTTTTTTTTGGGACGCTCGGTTTTTGAGATAAAACAAAAAAAGTTAAATTAAGATAACCAGCGATCCAAGAGCTCCCATCTCTATTTTTTTCTTAAATAAATTGAGGAGGTACTCAGTTCTCATAAAATGGTGACGACGACCAGGTCTGATGAGGAAGCCAAGGTCTGTTCAACGGAACTCTTCAATAAATAGGCCAATAGAGTTGAAACTTGGTTACCATACCAAGTTAGTAGGCGGTAGTCAGAAAAAAGTCCAAAGATAATGTTTGGACTTGCCTCTGACTACTACCTACACAACGTTTTGATGCGTTCGTCGGGTCGCATCACGAGATCTCAGTCCGGGCGAACTACTAGTTTTATAAGAATAATATATGAAAGAGCCGCGGCCTTAATACCAGAAAAATAGGTGCTTTAGTACAAATTCATCAAATAGAATATGATAATAGCCGGAAAGGTGAAACACTACGGCGCTTTGCATAAAGGAACCTCTATTCAAAAGCCTTTTGACTCCTGAAAACCCGGAATGTTTGATCCATTTTATTATTCCAGATTTGGTCCGACTTCAAATGATTATTGTTTACATTGACGTCCGACCTTACTTAATTGAATAACACAAACAGTCCGTGATTTATTTCCTTTGAAAATGGTAACAAAAAATCTTTTGTGAATAAGCTTGTAGGGTTCCGTGAAAAATGTTCAGAGTTTATTATAGTTAGCTATTGAGTTACTATGTTTGAGTTGAAAATAGTTGTGATGCGGATAAAGCATACTGCGTCAAAAGGTCATTTCAATTGTATCACAAGGATCACTTTAAAACTTAAATAGAGGTGCTTGTTCCACGCGACCAAGCCTAGAAGAAAATACCTACTACAAATTTACGCCTTGATGCCTATTGCCTACCGTTCTTTAACTTTTACCGTGGTTCTTACCATTTTGTTCCTTTCGGTACCTTATTACAAAATAATAGAATAATCGAAGTAATCGAAATCGAATAATCGGACGATTTACAGGACGACCGACGTTTGGTGGACTAACCAATTATATTATGAGTCTGTATAAACAAATTAAACGCTTAATTTACGCTTAGTTTTAAGTTTTTTCACCGGAATTAGGTAAGTTTTGTGAACGAAACTATAGCCGTATAAAAATTATTAGCTCAACTTGAGGTGGGTCACCTGTTAGTTCCACCACTTTTGTACATAAAAAAACTACTTAACGGAATTAAGTAGAATATCTAGCCACTATATTTTTATGACATACTAAAACAATCTAAACTCTAGAGAATTTAATCCAAAACGAAATATTGCGTATCTTTACCCCGACAAGGATACTCCCCAGGGCAAATCCTGTCTAGCTAAGCACGCGAACTTACCTCAAGTATAGGTACTTACATTTACTACCATAACCCATTATCTCCCGCAATTTGTCAACACAACCCTATTACTTGCGTAAACTTACTTAAACGCACTACAAGTAAGTAGTATAGGTAGAATTAACATGTGCATCTTATCGTGCCACTTTACATCGTTAATTGTGTTCGCGGAACCGTCTTATTTTCCCGAATACAACAAATACACGAAAACCGCTAGTCGTGACAATGTTTGAGGTTAGGTTAGGTCGAGTTTTTTGGACTTATAACTACGCAATAATAGCCGAATAAAACGCGAAAATGTTAAGTCCTGCTATTTTTTGCTGCAGCTTTTTTTGTCTCTTTCTATACCATTTTAACAGCTAACGTAAACGCAGACGGTATTGTGTAACAAAACGTTGCAAGCCCATGGAAGCTGCTATAATACCACCATTGTCGTGATTTGAACTCAAGACCAGCAGGCGTGATGCTACCACTATACCAATAGTGCTCTTAATATTTTGCGAGCGGCCATGCCCATTTGCATATTAATTAACTTCCTTACTTAGGTAAGTACCTTGTCTAGATTAAACTCAAGCTATACCTGCCATAATTTTGATGAAATTGATGAAAAATTTAGAATTCTCAACCTTACCATACCTGACACATTATACACTATACCTCTGGCCACTGGCCTCATGGTCAGTTTTCCCGGAAAGTACCTGCGTGACGATAACTGCCGCCATAAATCTGTGACTTCCGAGGAGATTTCTCGTCCTCTTTCTTTAAGAAACTTTTAGGACGCATGCTCGAGACATCCCGTACTCAAGAGCCACCCCGATTCGAGACCGCTCGACAGAACACGTAAAAACATTGTCAGTTTACCCCGCAGACAGATTCCATAGATTTTTAAATCAAATCAAATAAAAAAACGTTTATTTTGTGTCACAAAAACATGTTATGGCGGGTTAGT
This sequence comes from Chloroclysta siterata, assembly GCA_932294275.1. Classification (NCBI taxonomy): domain Eukaryota; kingdom Metazoa; phylum Arthropoda; class Insecta; order Lepidoptera; family Geometridae; genus Chloroclysta; species Chloroclysta siterata. The sequence goes on from OW028598.1 coordinate 12,282,159, forward strand.
CAGAGCCTGGATATAGGTTTATTGTATGTATTAAAAAAAATGGATTTCGTAAAAAGTAACAAATAACAGATAATAGGTATAATAATAAGTTAAACCGATAATATAATAATACGTTATTTCTTGAAGCTATGACAACATTTTATATAATAAATAGCGAACATACCATAATATTGGCCAGTAGTGCTTTTCCGTAAACAACACTCACCCCAGTGACCGGGAAATCAGTGAGCGCCATCCGCGTGAGTATATTGGCGAGTGAAAATGCCAACGTGGGAGAGTGAGAGAAGCACGTAATCAAAGAAAGCGCGGATCCATTACGTGATACTCCTCATTATTTTGTTGTTTACTGTCAATATGTAGGTACGTTTTATGAAAGCACCTTTTAAAATCCATGTCTCTGTTCCATGTCTAGTTGGTCAGCATCCAAATATTATATCATAATAGAGTTACCTACGGAAAAACTCGTGGACCCTGAATTGTTATGGTACAAAGGTTTTTGGAGAGTGCACTTCAAACTTTTCATGACTTGGCATGGCTCGAATTGTGTAAAAAACTGCTATTTTTATGCAACAAAATCGTCTGAATATTTTTTTGTATATGGGATACTATTATCACCATCATAAGCCTGAAAAAGTCCACTGCCTCAATATAGGTCTCAATACTTACAGGCCTCCACAACACATTTCCAGGAAGATCGATACATGAGCCATCTCTATTCACCGACTTCCTGAGATCTGTAGGAAATCCGGAGAAGAACTTATAGATCACCGACATAGCTCGCAGAATTAACAAGTTGAAGTATCAATCGAAAGGTCATATAGCTTCAAGAATCGACAAACTCCCCGCCTGATGTACCGACAACATTGTACCTATCATAGGTAAAGACAGCCGCCAAAGCTCAGTTGGTAGTAGGCTTCTACGATGTAAATGTTGGTTCTCGGTGTTCACGATCCACACCGAGAACAAACATTTGTGTGATAAACATAGATGTTTCTTCTCTGTCTGGGTGTTATAATATATTGTAAGTATTTACTAAAAAAGGCGTTGTTTCATCAATATATGGAGCCGGGGTCGGGTCTGTGTACTGTTTATATAGTTATCGCTTAGCAATATAGTAACTGTTTTAATTTGCTTTATTTTTACTTCGTTTTCTTGCTCATCAAGATTTTATTGGTCAAGGAGTGCAACACAATGCACTAAAAATATGACGGACTGACATGCGTGAATATCATTTTGACAACTGTTGTGAGCTTGTTATTGTTTGGTTTTATGGTGTAATAAATCTCAGGTGAAGTGAAACAAATGGTGTTTAAATATGAATGAGTAAGTAATGAACAGTTTACAATGCTTAGATTGTGTATTTGATAAAGATTTTAGGTAGAAATAGTCATTTGAAAAAACATCGTCTCAAATTTTGGCAAACACAGATGGCGCCACTGCCGTAAATTTTCGCTAGTTACTAATTAATTAATTATAAATAAACTAAGGATAGAAAACGGTCGCAAATACGTGTATTACATACCTATTGAATATAAGTATAAAATATAAAAATTATCTCACGGAAGTTGCATAGCATTGAAACAAAAAAATAAGCATCAAAAACATCAAAAAAATCATAAAAATCATTCGTTTTAAATCTTGATTTTCGAAATGTTTTAATAATGCAGCATATCTCATTATTATGCTAATCGATTTGTAATTATATCATAGTGTAGGATAAAGATTTGCATCAAAAATAAATTCAACAGATGTTATCCTGTGACCCAAAGTTTGAGAGGGTATTTTTTGCGCTCGATTTCAAGTGCTTTGTTTTTTGTTCGATTTCTCGTAAACTAAACACTTCTTACAGCTAAAACTCTTTTTGTGATGATATAATGGACCAAACTTTAGTGTAAGTTAATTACCTAAGCCGCTTGAGCTACTGTGTTCTAAAAATAGAATTTTAAAGCGACCGTATTTTTTGTCCGGTCGGCCGGGTTCGCGTTCCGATTTCCGGTTTTGTAAGACTAGTGTGGTGAAAAAAATGTATGGGGAGGTAAGTTCTTTTGATCGATTAATGTAATATAATGTATCTTTATGTCATTAAAACAAAAACTGTTTGAAATAATGGTTCATTTTTTAAATGATAGCTACTTTTGTACAATAGCCTGGATAAATTTCGCTCGCCCTCATTTCAAGTTACAATTATTAATTAATTGCAAGGCAAACTAGAATAAACTATGCAGGATATGTTAGCTTATTTCAAAAGACATGAGTTTTACCTACAACTCCCATGAATTCGATGCAAAATCAAAGAGATATCTTCATTTTAATGACGCGCGCCCTTGGTTTTTTGTTTCCCGCCAAGGTCTCCGAGACCCCCGTCACAGATACCTATTTTTTTTCAAAATGGCTTACACTGTCGAAGGGCTAAGTAAAGCTTGAGAGTGAAAGTCATTACCGTCAAAAAAAGCAACAAATCTGTCAAAAAATTTAAAAATGCAATGCGTCTTATCAAACGTCAATTACAGACTGTCATGGCGGCTCTAAAAATGTGCACATAGTAAGAAATTCGACAGATCAATATTTAGTGATGAACACTTAATTAACCTACATTTTGAATGAAATTGCATTTGAATGGTAATCTTCAATTTTTCTATGTGCGGTATATAGACCAGACCCAGAATAAACCTGTCCTTTATGTATTATATCAGCTATCTGGTTACCATTATACTAGCTTTGCATAAGGGGCTAAATAGCTACTGTGTGGAAATTCCACCAATATATATTACGTATGTTTTCAAAGAGGCTCATTACTTTCATTTGTTGTTTATTTCCTTAAGATATTTATGAATTGAATATGATAAATGATTTTCATTCCGAGAATTAAGCATCCTATTTGTATTTACCATAAGAAAAATAACTTGATCCTCTTATTTCTCTCCCGAGTTTTATTTTTAATAGAAAAACGTTTCACGTTTTACGTAGAGCGATAAAAATAAGTTCAGCGCGAATGTCTGGTGCCAAGCGACGGTACAACTAATTTCGAAGTTACTTGCCGCTTGTTACGGCTAGAGTAACTTGCTTCTTGTTACGTCGAGAGTAATTACAAGTTTCGTACTTGTTGATTTCATTTTCTTTATTGATTGGAAAAAACTAATTTATTTTGTTGACCGTTGGTTGGATTTCTGAATGCAAATGAGAGTTGCTTCTCATCAATAGTTTGAAAGGTAATAACAATTTTTACTATCTGTTTTCATTCCTACACAGAAAATAAAACATTTTTTTTTACGAGCTGATGGAACAAGCAGATGGCCCACCTGATATTAAGTGGTAATCATCACCTATAACAAAGCATTGCCTCGTAAGTCACGCACGATAGGAACGTGCCCTATACGATGCACTGCCCTGCGTCCATCAACTTGAGGCATACAGATGTTAAGTCTCATGTGCCTGTAATTACACGGGCAACCACACTCTTCAAACCGAAACACAGCAACGCTGCTTCGCGGCAGAAAAAGGCGTGGTGGTAGTACTTCCCCGGACGAGCCCTTCACAAAGAGCTCTACTAGGTACTCTTATTCTATTTTGCCGCCGGACCACTTGTACCATTAGGCAGTACCATTGATAGTACAATCGGCACCGATTTGTTCCACTAGCACCATTTGCAGTAGTTGGTATACTATACATGGCAGGTTGCAAGCCTATCGCCGCTGTTAGAATATTAACTAGTTTCCTCACGATATTTTCCTTCACCGTTTGAGAGCACTGGCATTGCACATATTTTTCGAAGGGGAAAATCTTTTGGTGCACGGCCGGATTTGAACCCAAGACCTTACCTAAGGCGGGGTCAGTCCCCTAGACCACCGCGCCGGTGCTCTTGCACGTTCTACTTGCTCTACCCATCACACAGTGGCGAGATGGCTCAAAATGATGGCTCTAGCAGTGCATCAGCAACACTTATTCAGTCCTATGCTGATGGTATGTAAGATTTATAAATAAATAAAAAAGTTTCAGTTTTTCAGTTTCAGTTTTCTTTTTTTACAAAATAGACCCATATCACAAGAAATGTATAATAAAAATAAAAACAATGGTTACAATAAAATTATTGTAAGAAATCAAATCAGATTGTCAAATAAATGTAAAAAACTACACTGACAGAACATGGACAGAACCCACTACCAGTGTCCGTCATTTTTTATTTCTGTCCATGTGGATCGATATCCAGTGCCTGAAAATGGGGTTGGTCAAATAGTCAGACCCAGCACTCAGGATAGTGTTGTTGGAGCGTCCTAACTGATCCCAGAATGCAGCTATACGAAATCAGGCACTCTCGACTCGGAAAACATGCTCGACGCGCTGCAGTATCTTGGCAATCTCATAAGAGCCCGGTATGCATTATTATACTGGACCCTTAGGGTGCTGATGGATTTTCGCGTATTATAGATTTACAAAATGAGTTACAGCTCAATAATTCAACTACTCCAAGAAACTTGAGCTAGAGGGAAAACCTATACCACAGAGTACTAGTAACTATACAGTTTAGGTGCATGCCAAGAAGTAATAATTATGAAATCATCCCAAAAGATTACACACAGGTGTTGAAGCTTGCATGCCTCCTTATTCCGTAGGTAAGCCTGTTCTTTCATATTCACCCACTTAGAAAAAGGTATTCAATATTGTACCTCTATAAAAAGTAAAGGGTTCCCCGTGCGGATGCGGTCAAGCTACCCGAAACTCAACATGATATTTAAAAAAATACCTGTCTATATGTTTTATATATATAATTTTAACTCCAGGTATTTCAGAGCGCGTTCGACCGACATAGAGTAACGCTATCAGTCAGATAAAAATATCTCCGCCTCTTCTTTAGACTTGTCAAAAACCGCAAGACAGAAATCTTGGAGAAAAACCGAAAACAGAAATAGTTATAATACTTCGTTTAAGGAAATAGTAGTTTCTGACGGATAACGTCACTCTGACACGGTACGTAGTGAATAATGTAACTTGAAAAAAATATTATTTTAGCAAATTGGGAACCAAACGTTCCATCGTAAATATTTCCAGAATTTTACTGCAAAACTTCTCGAGTGTCGTCACGCGAACACAATTTCAAGTCAGTACAATCAGTGGAAAATAAAAAAGTTATAATACCGGTGAAGTACAATATCGAGTATTACCACGAGCCGATAAAGTTTACGTTCGTTTGAAGGTAAACTTTATTGAATTTGAGCTCGATAACTGTAGGTATTACTCGTCCGAGACACAGAATAAGGCTGGCTTAAGGCCAGATAACTGAGCTCTATTTTATAGGTCCCAATATGTATTCACAAATCTGCTGAATCTCTTTTGTCTCAGTTCCTCCATCGTTTTGCACTTATGGATCTTCGTTTGTTATTTACTATCACTTTGGTATATTGTGCACCGAACAGATACCAAAATAGCTCCAACGAACCAATACACTTAAATATTGCATACATTTTTCATATCCTTGGTAAGCATAATGCTGTATTCCGACAAGTAGTCCATGTAAGATAGTCTAGACCTCTAGCTTATTAAACTTGAAAGTTACTTATACTTATTTGAAACAGATTTTTTACCATCAAACTAGTTTTATCACGAAATCTATGGTAATCAAAACAAGAAACCATCGACCGTTAAAGTGGAATTCAACGCAATGCCAACAGGGTATAATTATGGTATATGTAAATTAATGATAATTTACATTGAATATTAGTATGATAAATTAATGTAAGCGCGATGGAGCCCGCCGGCCTGGAGCCGCGCCAGCGCTGCACAATACATGCTGCGCTGCAAGAATACTGCACACTTTATCTTCATTATGACCAACAGCCAGACTCATCCTATCCTATAAAACACGCAACTGAAATTGGATGTCAAACTGATCTGAATGTGGTCTCTTTTGTCGTGTCACTACTCACTAGTTTCTTTCGAAATAGTGTGTGGTGAAAGGATTTTAAGTGCGCCTCAAGAGGCTCCTTTCGAGCATTTGACACATGTTATATAACTTCTTAGGTTCTATACGACATGCCGGTTTCCTTCACCGTTTGAGAATACTGGCACTGTCCACATAAGGTTTTGAACAGTTGAACTCATTGGTGTACGACCGGTTTCGAACCCAGGGCTTTAGGATCGGAACGCGGGGGAAAATTGCAGTTAAATTAACCAACTGGGTCGCAGTAGACGATTGATAGTTGGAAATGGAAATAAATTGGTAAAAAATATTTTTTTCTTTCATAAATATTTAAAAAAATGTCTATGACAGTCATGCTGCAGATGTGCTAAAAAAGATCTACGTTTTATTAGCTATTCAGCAAGGTAGAATAAGCTAGGGTATTATTAGAATTCTTAGAAAAAACATTGATGTAAGGTAACTGCAATTTTAGTATTAAGAATAAGAAAGCAACTCATCTACTACTCAAAAATCGCAAACACAAATAAAAGAGAGTTCAAATCCCAAAAAAAATAAGCCAATAGACAAAAAATCGGTATTTTCTTAAAAAAACTTCAAAGTGCAATATCTTGAAAACGGTTAAGTTTGGCGTAGGGTGTTTCATAGTCAAATCAGTCAGGAATTATGGGAGGTACCACCCCCTCCAGGATCTACGTCGACTTAACCGGTAACCCTGTATACCTAATATGACGGTCTGACCAAAATTTTGTACAGTGTTGTAGTTCCACGTGGACAAAGTCATGGGGCGAACACTGTGTGAGACGTCGCACGGCTATTAGGGTTATGGGCATACCCATCGTGCCCACAACGGTGGATCCGCGCTTGTCTGCTCTGACATAACTAACAATGCAGCGACAGCAAGCTGGTTCGCGAAGAGCTACGCGTGAGCTTACTCAACGAAATTACAAGACACTTTTCCATTTTTTGGTTCACGCAAGGTTGACCCCGTAAACAAAGTATGAATGAAATTTATGAGTGCATAAAATTAAGGTGTACCTTTAACGAACATCAAGCCGTATAAACGTGTAAAATCTGCTGGGCTGACTCGACCCGCTCATTACATATTCCGTTTTGGAGAGCGAATATTTCGACAACAAACATTATGGTAATTTGGCCGCATAACGATCCATTTTACACCTGTTTACGTAAACACGCTGGCTAAGCATCTGAGACTTTTTCTGTTTACACTATAGTGGGTCTAGAGGGCCGCTTCCACGGCGATCGCGAAAACGGTCGGTCTTTGATGAGGGTCTAATGTAGCTAATTATATGAATGACGTGTAAGCTGAATGAGTATATACCCAAGAGCATACACCAGAAAATACAAACATGTAGGTATCCGAGTATAATAATTAGCAGGGCATCTGCTATTTTATAATTGTATGTCTTTTTACAGGCTTTTTATGGTTTTTGAAGAGTGCTGTGTGTGTGAGACAGATGAGGTTTAACAACTGTTTGCCTTAAGCTCTAGCATAGGCCAAAAATATCATTAGATCCATAAAATTCTTCTCCATAGGGGCAAAGTCAGATATCACGGATGTCTACTTGCTATGATCCTGACATTCTTTTTACGCTTTATTCACTTTCATAACATTTTAAACGTGCTTGTCGGTTTAGGGTTTATCTTGACCATCAGATAATATTCTTAAGACGCTGAGACACTAAGGTACGCCTTGACCAAGAATTGTTTATAAGTATTTGCAATAATCACACTATCAATATTTATGCAAGCCGCGAGAGAATTACCAACTAAACTTGTACCACCGTACCTGGGGACTAGTGAAGTTAACACTTCTTATAATGAAAATAAGCTATAACATGATAGCTTCACTGAAAAAAAAAATCATTAAAAAGAACTGATAAAACGTTCATGTGTACTGCTTTGAACAGTACCAGGGGAGCCTGCCGAGCAAATCAGTAACATTTACTGCTCCTAAAACAGTTAAAGTTCGAGGCAACATTTTACCGTTATGACAGTAAATTTAAATGTTTTGAGTAAGTAGCAAAAATGTGTAAAAAATGTTACTGTTTTATACAGTCAAAAAATTTTACTGTTTTAAACAGTAAAAAAAAATTACTGTTTTAAACAGTAAAATAAAGTTACTGTTTTAAACAGTAAAAAATGTTACTGTTTTAAACAGTAATATAATGTTACTGTTTTAAACAGTAAAAAAATGTTACTGTTTAAAACAGTAAAATATTAGTACTGTTTGAAACAGTAAAAAAACTAATGTGCATGCACAGTAGCGGGTACTGAAGTGAGCAGTTACAGGTAATGTCAAGGATAGTACTTTTTAATGCGCAAGAACAGTAGCGGGTACTGTAAGTGCACAGTTACATGTAATGTCAAGAATAGTACTTTTTAATGTGCAAGAACAGTAGCGGGTACTGTAAGTGCACAGTTACATGTAATGTCAAGAATAGTACTTTTTAATGTGCAAGAACAGTAGCGGGTACTGTAAGTGCACAGTTACATGTAATGTCAAGAATAGTACTTTTTAATGCGCAAGAACAGTAGCGGGTACTGTAAGTGCACAGTTACATATAATGTGAAGGATAGTACTGTTTAACGTGTACGCACAATATCGGGTACTGTACTTACTGATCAGTAACAGTGCCCGCTACTGAGAATGCACATTAAAAAGCACTATCCTTCACAATACCTGTAACTGTACACCTACAGTAGCGAGTACTGTAAAAGCACAGTAAAAGGTTGTGAAGGACCGTCCCTGATACCTACTGCCTACGCAGTACTGCATAGGTAGGCAGGTATGCAGGCGACCTGAAATAAATTAAAAAAGATTTAATTGAAGTAATTTATTTAAGATGAAAAAACTAAAAATAAAAACGTTGGTCGCTCTTCCAGGACATTTCTGTTTCATCTTCGATGTGTGAAATAAAGCTTTGGCGCACTTCTGCGACTCATGTTCTTTTTCGTTTCATTTGCACCGGGCCAATGATGTGCGGCAGAAGTAGCAATAAGTCCAGGTTGCTCGTTTCGGGAATTTGATCTGTAAAGCAACAAGAACGAAAATTAGTGACTAAGATTTTTATCGTCGAACGTTTATAGGTACCTACTCTTTACTCAGGAATTATACTGACAACTGGTTAGTTCTATGGAAAAAAATCGTGTTGAATGTGACAATACATTAAACTAATTTAAATTACAAACTAACCTCGTGCAAATTGCTTCAATTCTGCCAATGATGTGCGGCAGAAGTAGCAATAAGTCCAGGTTGCTCGTTTCGGGAATTTGATCTGTAAAGCAACAAGAACGAAAATTAGTGACTAAGATTTTTATCGTCGAACGTGTATATTTACCTACCTACTCTTTACTCACGAATTATACTGACAACTGGTTAGTACTATGGAAAAAAAATCGTGTTGTATGTGACAATACATTAAACTAAATTAAATTACAAACTAACCTTGTGCAAATTGCTTCAATTCTTCCACAAATGGTGATCGTGTTGATGATGAGGAGTAATTTGCTCTTTAGTAGCGGTAGTTTATCATCCAATGAATGTTCATTTTGAGGATACCAATGATTGAAGTCTGCAGTGAGCTGGAATTAAGAGATGTAATGAGAGAGAAGTATGTTGTTAGAAAACCCCGAAAATTTTACGACTAAGTCCAATACAAAAAGTCGTAAACCGGGTGCCATGTGGTTGCACACAAAATGGTTGATCTCTATCTCTAATGCTTATGAATTGACTTACCTTCAAAATAATTCACGTAGGTACTTCTCGAATCCCCAGTCTGTAAGAAGTGTTTTTGTGGTATCGTCACTCATACACTTTCGCTAAGATTGATACACAACATTTTGCACTGTCACACACAACTCAACTGAAAAAAAGTTTAGGGTTTATATGATTCTTCCTAAATTGTGATATTATTACAATTATAAAACCTCTATAATATTGAGTTCACAGACAGATAGTCAGATACGGATACGTTTACAATATGTCTGGCTTGTCGCGAGGTCAGGAGGGAAGAGAGCGAATGTTTCGCGCGCGGCCACGCGCTCACAGAGCCGGGTTATGTTGGCTGCCTGTGAAGGGGCGTCGCCGAACCGCGCGGCAAGTCCTACCATTGGCGGCCACACACAGTGCAGCCATCATAATGCCAAGATGCGCTCAGAATAAGATGCGTTCGGAATATACAATAATAGATGATTTCGGAATACATTAATAGGTGCGTTCGCCACAAAAGATTGAAGAAATAATTAACAACTTGCCGAAATTATACTGAACTGAACATAGCGAAGGGTAGAAGGCAACTAGCTAGCCGTGGGTAGAAGGAGTCGGACGTACGCGTCTGGAGCGGCTCATACTGTAGTGAGCCGTCAGTACCGGCTCTATTTCTTTTGGAGCGGCTCAACAGCTCTCATGCCAGCCTAATATAAATTTTATTCCTAGGTTGATAGGGTCTACATTAGAAAAAAGATATCCAGATCAAAAATTTTGCTAAATGAATTTGAATTGTTTTGTCTAGATAATATGATCTAATTTCCAATGATGCATTTTTGGAGCCGCTCATCTGTGGAGCGGTTCTCAGGTCTACTCATAAAATGTGATACACAACTCAAACGGTTCAAAGATTGGTTTTATGATAAACAGAACCCTGAACCGTTTGAGTAGAATATTTATTTTGATTCATTGGGAGGTTTACTACGTACTCGAACCGTTGAATCGTTTGAAGTAATATCTGCACGGGTGAGTTAGTGGAGTTAGGATGAATTGAAGGATTATGGTTCTTTTTAGAAAAGCATGTTTTTAAATGGGTTACGAATTTGAATTATTAACTTGAGTTGTTTTAGCAACAGCCCGTGGGTGCCCTCGCGTTTTAGCATACATATTTAAGGATATTTTGCGTTCAAGGCTCGTCATAATTTGCATAAATATTTTACGTTTTATCGTTTAATCAAGTAAGGTTCATTTTGAATAGTAGAACTTTTACTTGAATTTTTTTTCATTCCGTCGTTCATTGTTAGCAATATTTATTAGTTATTGCTAACATACAAATTCACGGAATTTTTCCTGTTTATTTTCCGCAAGACTCGTTTATTTTTCTACAAAATTATTTTTATCGTAGTATTTTTTTGTTTTGGTCTAGTCCTTTTGCCAAGTCTTATCGGTGCTTGCTTGGAGTATTTGAAGGTACCATGAAAATAAATTGGTCCTGAAATTCTGAGCCGTTTGAACTGCGGTTCGGCTCCGGCTCGAGACTGTAAATGAGCTGATGCGCTGCAGATCATGTTTTTTGAGTGAGTTACCCATGGCTACAACTAGCGTGTCGCACGCAGCGGCCAGCGGTGGCGCGGCGTAAGCGCGGGGGGGGCGGAGGAGCGGCGCGTGTTACGTACTTACGCGAGCGAGCATTTGCGTTTATTGTTTGAAACATTAGATTCAATTAAGTAATGAGATAAACAATATTTTAAATTGTTATTATTATTATTAACAGTTAGTTTAATCGTTTATTCCACAAAATACAACTCGTAAGAGAGGGGAAGGTTAAAAGATCCACATGCTTGGAAAACAACAGCAAACAGCGAATAGGTAGGTAGGTACCTACCAAACAATAAACACGAACATGTGGATGGGTGTTTGTTTGTTTTTGTTTGTGTTTGGCTGTTTTCGTTTGTGTTTGCCAGTGATCGACGTCGGTGTCGGTTTTTGTGCACAAATCACAGGTGTTCGACAAACGTGTCGGCGATGTATCCAAAAGCTTGTTAGGTATCTAGCAAGGCGGCGGCCTTGTACGATTTTTGTGAATTTTGATCATCCTCCATCGTCTTCGTTTCCTTCTTTTCCCTCAAACTCGTCGTCCGCTAAGTTTGCCCATCCGGAATATAGGTATTAGAAATCTTAATATAGGTACCTACCTACTAATGTTTCGATAGTCAAAATGCACGTTACGTACCTACCAGTCTTCCGAACAAGTGAAAATAAAATTTTTCGTGTCAACTATTGTCAATAAATACTTATGTGAAATATAATAAGCCTAATAAGATATACTTACCTACCTAATATGAGGAGCTTTTGGAGGGCACCAATGAGCATGAAAAACAGACAGACAGACGCGAAACGAAACTTTATTTTATACCTATTATGTAAGGATAATACCTATACCTATTATGGATTAAGTAGAGGTAGTTATTTCTGTGCACTAACTTCTGGTAGGTATACCTTCACGTAACGTTACTAGGTAGGTAGGTTACCAACATACGGTTGTTTGAATTAGGTACTTACTGACAGTAGGTTGGCTATAAGTAGGTAGTAGGTAGGTTGGCTATAAGTACGTATATATATTTACATAAAGGTAGTTTTTTAAACAAATTGGCAATCAAATATTTATTTCGGTTATAACAAAATAGGTACCAACAAATAGGCACATAGGTAGTTGAAATAAGTAAGTACCTACTACACTACGTAAAGCTATTTATTATAGTGCAAATATTAACACGTCCGGGTAGGTCAACTAATAATCGTACCGTTTAACACAAAAAGTGAGAGTACGGCACAAACCAACGAGACAAAATTCACGTTTTCATCATAGTCACAAAAATGGTTAACTCAGCGCCAGCGGCTTTTTAATATTCGAACGGTAGTAGTTATAGCACCTGAAGTAGGTATATATTTTATAATGGCTTGAAAGTTATTAGTTAATGAATGAAACTGTTTAAATAACAGTTAAGTACACTCAAATAATTAAAATATACTGCTTTAATACATATCTATCTTTTTATGAGGTAGTGATCAGTCAGTTTTAATGTGATATCTTTTAAAGTAACTGTTTTGTTCATTTAGTGATAACGTTCAAATCATTACAATTTACTGATACAATACAGATCATTTTGTAGAGGTCATGTTCAGTCAGTTGTACTGTTCTAGCATTTAAATTAACTGTTTTGTTCATTTAATGATAACGTTAAAACCATTACAATTTACTGATACAGCACGGACAATTTTTGGAAAACTATGGTGAGTTAGTTGTACAGTGGTATCAGTTGAAGTAACTGTTTTGTTCATTTAGTGATAACGTTCAAATCATTACAATTTCCTGATACAATACAGATAATTTTAAAGAGCTCATAGTCAGTCAGTTGTATTATACTATCCGTTAAATTAACTGTTATGTTCTTTTAGTAATAACGATCAAACCATTACAATTTACTGTTTCAACACAGACATTTATGGAATACCATGGACAGTTAGTTGTACTGTGCTATCCGTTGAATTTACTGTTTTGTTCATTAGGTGATAACGATCAAACCATTACAATTTTCTGCTACAACACAGACATTTACGGAAAACCATGGACAGTTAGTTGTACTGTGCTATCCGTTGAATTAACTGTTTTGTTCATTAGGCGATAACGATCAAACCATTACAATTTTCTGCTACAACACAGACATTTACGGAAAACCATGGACAGTTAGTTGTACTGTGCTTTCCGTTGAATTAACTGTTTTGTTCATTAAGTGATCACGATCAAAACATTACAATTTACTGTTACAACACAGACATCTATGGAAAACCATGGCCAGTTAGTTGAACTGTACTATTCGTTGAATTAACTGTTTTGTTCATTTAGTGATCACGATCAAAACATTAAAATTTACTGTTACAATACAGACATATTTGGAAAACCATGGTCAGTTAGTTGTACTGTGCTATCAGTTAAAACAACGGGTTCGTTCATTTAATGATACGGTTCTAACCATTAAAACTTACTGACATTACAGTAATGGTGACAATTTTTTTTTTTTTAGTTTTTTTAGTAATTTGTACTGTTTAATCAGTTAGAGTTACTGTTTTGTATTTAACTGTTATTGAAACATTTGTCGATAATGTTTAAAGTAGTTAGTCCTAATGAAAATCTCTTAACTGTGTACTCTTAACAGTAAGCAATCATTTTTTTCAGTGTAGAGTTTAAATTTGCTTCAGTTGCTCTTTAAGGGTAGTAGAAACTCATGAATATATCAAAAGGCAATGCAGGTGACACGGAAAGTGCATCGCATCATTCGCCTTTCGGTCAGAAGACCATAAATTATGTTCCCTTGAGAATCGGTGAACGGTCCGGAAACAAATTGGTATCAGTCGTCGACAAAACGGGGGTGGTAACTTCCAAAGCCCCTTGACGTTTCCAAACTCTGAAACAACGTTGCGGCATTAAACTATGCAACATGCTAGAGTCTGTTAGAGTACTGAATAACTCTACGTATGTACATTTTCACATAGGCGTATATCTATCATCCCGAAAATTTAGTTTATGATCCGAATCTTCGTTCTTAAAAAAATCTTGAGCTGTTCTAGTCTTCAACGTTTGATTCAGTTGTTATTTTTGAAGGAAGTCACTGGAATTTAAAACGTAATTTTGTACGTATGCACCATTATACTTTGTAGAACCATTGAACGTGTTCTGCGAGGTTCCAAGTGCAAGTTCTCGAGACAAGGACGCAGGCAGCAAATAGCGAAGGTACGAGTAGGCAGACTAGACACATTGTTACACTTGTGATTTGTGGTGGAGTGACAAGCACTCATTGCAAGCCTGGGCGCACTCCAGCACACCCTATTGTTGACTCGCATGATATACGAACATACATTATACATATACTGCCACTTGCTAAGACTCGCTCCGTGTTGAGGCAATTTACGGCAAAATTGTGCCTTTATTGCCTTCCGGTTGTGTTTGTCGTGGAAATAGAGCAACTTTAAAACATTCGACAGCTTTCGAGTTAAATTAAATATAAAATCATCCGAGGTAAAATATACAGGAAATAATACTCAAATAACTTTAAACAAAAACTTCAGTTCAGAACATGCTTCTCGATTAAAAAAGATGGCGGAACTGGTTTTTCGCTTTTTGAAAATCCCAATTTATCTGTTCGTGCTGTATAAGTACCTAATATGTACCTTTATGTGTTGTGTCGAAAATTAATGTTTTTTCTTTCTTTCAATTTGTGCACAGGTAAGTTCACAGCCCAAGGTTCTGAACAGGAATGTTATTTACTATTCCCACATGTTATTTACATTATTAGGCGTTATAAAGACTACCGAGGTAGGGCATAATGTAATAAAATGTAAGCTATACATATAGTATGTGAACATTCTCTGAGATACATCCATTTTGTCCTGATTTACCTAAGGCCTATGTAGTAGTATTTGTGCCTGTGTACCTTTTACTCAAAACAATATATTTTGAATATTTAAATCATCATCTTCAAAAAAAGGTATCGCACAGAACAGACGAGATGTCAGAAGAGATGTCTTGATACCTTTTCATTAAATCACAAGTCGATTCGTTTTCTAACATTTTGGGAAGCAACATAGCTTTTACATTTTAATTGTTTTTCTAGTGTTATTTTGAGTTGTGTTGTATAATTTCGGTGGAATTTTAACCAACATTACTTGAGACACAAAGTGTAAGCATTTGGAATGAGAGTGTATTATGTGATATCCTGATTTGACTGAAAATGTTTCGAATGATTTGAAGAAATCCGCCACCATTTTCATCAAAACAAATGACGGCGGACTTGAATAGTCAAGTGGACTGACTTTACTATAAAGTAACTATTAAATACAATTCACTTGACACTTAATTTTACTAGTTAGTACTTTAAATAAATAAATATTGGTGGACTATCTAGCCCCAAACTAAGCCAAAGTTTGTAATATGGGAACCAGATAGCTGATATAATACATTTTTTTGTAAATACATACTTACAATATTATATAACACCCAGACAGAGAACAAACATCTATGTTCATCACACAAATGTTTGTTCTCGGTGGGGATCGAACCCACGGCCTACGGCGCAGAAGGCAGAGCTACTACCAAATGAGCTGTGAAGGCTGTTAAATTTTTGTACACTGGTAAGATTGTCTGTCAAATGACGGACAGGAACCATACACGGAGAAAAGAAGAAGAAATCAGAAGTCCACAATGTATTCCTCTATGAATCTTCTCTATGAATAAAATGTGTTGATTCTCGGAAAGTCCGGAATAGTAGATTCGATCTACGGTGATCAGAAACAAAGCTTATTGACCCAATAAAAGCAATTTCCAACAACAGAACGTGAACGGTAACTAGCATGTTGCCGACGTCAGATGGCGCTGCGATCTATTGTTAGCAAAGCCCAGATTTGCATGACACGGGCCGGATCATCGGCTCTGATTGTTTCGACGCCGGTTACAGCCCTTGTAATTTGTAGGGATTCCAATGAATAAATCGCCTGGGCTTACAAAATGTTGTTAGGTGCCAGCCTCTAACAATATTATGGAGCATCATGCTAGGTTGGTACCTCAGTATACCTCTATATCGGCTATGACAATTATGTTACGAGGTTTTGTATTTCTGGCTATAGAATCAGTAAGCTTTATTTATTTATTCATTAATTGCGGACATGTACATCAGTAAATAGCTAAGGTATACTTTAGCATAAGTCAAGTACATGCACCCGGTTGGGCACTGCAATGTCATAAAATAATTTCAATAAACAATATTTAATCAGGAATAACAATTACACATAATCATATCTGATCACATGTCAAAGTTAAATAAAGAACGAAAGATTCATAAAATATTACACAAGTCAATCCAATTTTATATGTCGATAGATAAACAATTATTCGGATTGAAATTCGTCAGTACAAGATATGTTTTAAATCGTTCATCCTTAATGTGGTCTGGAATTTTATAAATAGTTAGTAGCCTACGATTAGTAGAAGGGGCTTCTTATTGTTTTTAAATTTACTGCAGGCAGTTGTAACTTATTTTTATTACGTCGATTATAACCAGGGCATAGGTCAGATTTAGATTTAAATAAATGTCTATTTTTCCTTACAAACATTTGCCTTACCATGTATGCCTGTAAAATGTACATACATGGTAGTGTTAAGATCCCTTAAATTTGGTTTATTATATTGCCTTAATACTAATATTATAAACGCGAAAGTTTGTAAGTATGAATGGATGGATGGATGTTTGTTACTCTTTCACGTAAAAAGACTGAATGGATTTTAATGAAACTTTACAATAATATAGCTTATACATAATAATAATAACACACAGGCTACAATTTATAAAGATATTGTGTGACTAATCCTACGCAGACGAAGTCGCGGGCACCAGCTTGTAGTTTATATTACGTTAATCGAATTTGGTGTAAGATATTTAAGGTCACACTATATGAGAGATATGAGTATTTTTTGTAGTATTTTGTCTATGTGCTACCAAATAATCCCTAATCAAAAGTAAGCTAACTACAAAAATGTTAAATGTTGAGATTAATATATTGAATAGTGAACTATCATCTATCCTACTATCAACTATCCGGTTTCATACAACAATAACGTTGGGTAACTCTTTGAAAAAATTGCGTTATAATTTGTGTGGAATTTCATTACTGCGAGCCCTGTTGGCTTTCAAATATAGGTATAGGCGTTTTATTACTTTTCTTTTCTCGTTGCTGTTGTTCGATATTGTGTATCGGGTCGAGATTAAACAACATGTTCTATGCTCTGATTTTATGTTGCATAATGATCCTTATCTTATGCGCGATTTACGAGAACCGCTTTTTATAAATATATTCCATCAAAAAAAGGTTTTTATGAATTACTGTAGGATCTGCTCACATATTTTTTATAAATCATCGAAGAGGGATGTAGACAACATAACAAAGAAAAACGAGTTAAGAGCTTAGAGTCTCCTTGGAATAAAAAAATTGCCAAATAATTAAACGATTGAAAAATATTTGGCTGGTTATTCAGTTTTTTTACAGGGGTTAATACATTAACCCCTAATATGTACAACAGTTACAACGTTTGTACATATACAACGTGTTGATGAAGTTATGTAGGGAAACAAAGAGCGTGTATTTAGACCAAGCACTGGAATACTTTGACGTGTGCAACGGTTGGATACATCGTTTTCGAAATTCCCATAGAAAAGTAAAATTAATATTTTCTCAGAAATTTGCAACAGCCCTGTCTGTGTACGTGTCAAGGTCACACGCACGCGCGCTTTTATCTAGGAAAGAGAAAAACAACGATAACCTACGAGATAATTTGAAATACTTACCTTTCAGTAGGTAGGTAGGTACGCCGCCAATCCCCTGACACGATATTTTTACTGGTTCCTATGGATTTTGTCATTATTTACTGGCTATAATAACACTGGATAAAACTGGATTTTGGTAAGTTTGCGAGATTTCGCACGACACAGGCTTCAAACTTCACACTAAACCATTACCTCGTAGGCACTGCTCATACACACACTGACTGACGACGGCTTTTACCATAGCAATCACCATTTTATCACGTTTGATGACATTTTCTCAACAAAACAATGTACAACAACGCATGTAAACACAAACAGGGTGACCATCTCAAAAGTGGCGGTTCTACCACACACCTGCCAAAAAATCTGTCAAAATCTACCAAGCTTGACGATAAAAATACCAAAAATATGACTTCATACCATCTCCTTCGTGGCTACGGAATAAATTAAATACCTACATTACATTTAGTTACTATCTTTTGATCGTTTGTAACGGTTTGCAGTTATCTAAAACGAGATAAAAGTTGTTTAGAAACCAAATCAATAAAGGTAAAAAAGAATAAGAAGTTTCCAGTTCGGTAAAAAATAAATAAATTATAAATATTATTTCATTAAAAATTCAAACTAATAAGATTTTTCTTGAAATATTTAAAATCTGCCAAATGGCAGAAATCTGCCACAAATGGTAACACTGATCGGCGGCCGTCGGCCGTCCTGATTGGATATGCGTTTTTAAATGCAACCAATGACAGACAGGTATGTCAAAGATTAAATAGGACAGACTAGACACTTCCCAAAATTGCAGTTGAATAATTTTGTCGTGTCAATGAACCATGGTGGTAAAGTAACATGTTACAATTTAAAGAACTATGAATATCATAAACATTGCTTTACGACATCTAGTAATCAAACAAAAATAAATATTCTATTAAATATTGAGTACGTAGCCACGTAGGTACCTAGTTACTGAATAGGTATTAGTACCAAAGATCTCAGAGAATGTTTACCGTGACTAGGGATTACAGTCGCGAAAATATTTCTTTTACATACCAAGATCTTTAAAAACAGCAACATCATTATTAGGTAGGCACATTACTAGGTAATTGGTGGCAGTTCTGTTACCTATTTTATCTAAGGTTAACAACTAGAGGTCAAAGAACAGCTGTAAATAGGGCTGCCTCATGATGCGTTTAGATTCATTTTAGATAAAAGTTTAAGAGGCATTTGATGAATGAAAAACTTTGAAATTTTAAAAGTCGTAGAACAAAAGTTGTTCGTTATGACCGGTAGAATATCCTGCTTTCGGATCCCTACAACTCTTAATAAACACGTTGTATTATATAGGTAGAAGATAATTATTATTACGTCTTAAATATTAAAAATATATTATTCAAAGGAATAAAAAAAGAAGTCAAAAGTATCCTTGCATTCTGAACCCTATAAACTTATCCAACTTTTGTGGCGTCGAGTGGCAATTGTACTCGAGGGAGTATAAGAAGTGGGGTGTAAATGAGAAATGCAAATACGTTGTTGAGACCCCAGCCCGCTCCGAAGAAGCCGTAGAACGATTGACAAAGTACGATGCCCGATAACGCAGCTTGCTACAAAATTAAATTATAGATTGATATAAATAATGTACTCAATTTATCTGCAAATATAAACAGCCTTTATACATTTTTCAAATGAAATGCTAGGTACATTGCTAGGTACAAGGTATGCTATATTCAGGAGAAACAGGCGGTGTGCAAGTACCTGTCTCGTCAAATATTCAATTTCCTGTCCCGTGAAAAGGTCACGCTTTCAAATGTCAAAATATCGAGCGGAAATCGAAATCAACTCCAATAGTGTACGATAATAAATCTACAAAATGGGAAGGACCTAAGTCACTAGAGAATTTATGGTATAAATTAATGTATGTATTATAATATGACAGCCTTCACAGCTCAGTTGGTAGTAGCTCTCAATTCTGCACCGGAGGCCGTTGGTTCGATCCCCACCGAGAACAAACATTTGTGTATTTTGTGTGATGAACATCTCTGTCTGGGTGTTATTATATATTATAAGTATGTATTTACAAAACAAAGTTATATCTGTATTATATCAGCTATTTGTTCCCATAATAAGCTTTGGCTTAGTTTGGGGCTAGATAGTGGTGGAAAGTCCACCAATATTGAATATATAATATTTACAGATTAATTTTCTTTCTGATCTAGCACTTAAAATAATGAGAGTCATAATTCCGTGCTGACTGAGGAAATGGGTAAAGTTGGTTCATTATTAAGGCGAACACAACTGCTAATGTACCTCTTGCTCGCACATTTCAATATTTTGAAATAATAAAATCACTAAAATCTTTGCATAAGTACAAAAACTAGAAAAACAAAAAACTAAACATTAATTTAACATGTATTTGACTACTACTGAACTTTATTATAGGGACATTATTGAAGTATACAATAAATTGTAGGTACTATTTTAATTATATATAAATTAATTGAAAATAGTACCTAAGAAATAAAAATGTAGTTTCTATCTTTATTATTAGCCCCCATAGATTTTAAATATAAAAGTATCTGATGATAATGTATTAAATTTTTAGTAGTTTTAAGTGTGGACAAGCTCTTTGTCAAGGGCTCGTCCGGGGAAGTACTACCACCACGCCTTTTTCTGCCGCCAAGCAGCGTTGCTGTGTTTCGGTTTGAAGAGTGTGGTAGCCGGTGTCTCAAGTTGATGGACGCAGGGCAGTGCATCGTAGGGCACGTTCCTATCGTGCGTGACTTACGAGGCAATGCTTTGTTATAGGTGATTGTTACCACTTAACATCATTTTTTTTATACAACCATCTGATTGTTCCATCAGCTAGTTGTATAAAAAAAAATCTCAAGATGAAATATTCTAGCATCTTCGTCGTCGGTGATACGCTTTAAAGTGAAGAAAATCATAGAAAAGAATCAACCAACTAATCACCATACGCAGTTTCGTTAGTTTTATTTCATAAAACCGAGTTGGTTCAATTGGAGCAATGTTTTCATTCTGGCATGGTTTTTCTTATTTTTATCAGCTGCTCTCGTCCGCCTTGTGAATGTTTTACATGATTTTTCATAAAAATCCAATAGGTAGATCAGATATCGTGGCTATTTAGCATTCTCATACACATAAACTGAATATCCAATGTCATCGTGTTATTCCATCAATAAATGCCACGAATGCCAACTGAACAATGCCAAATTACTGTACCTATACCGAAGAATTTCTAATTTAAAGTGCACTGTACCGGAGCTTAAATTATTGCAAGGAAAGAAAATTGCTCTACAGTTGCCAAATATACAAAACATGTAACAAGGACGCAGTCAGAAACTATATCGGTGAAATCGGTACCATAATTCACGGACCCGAGACGTACAGTCGAATGGACTGTACGTAGCCACAGAATAAACATAACTTACTATTGCAGTGTTAGTATTCTACCATACGCCTTAAAAATTGCAGATACCTAGGCTCTTTCGAAATATATTCTCACAGCACTTTGTGCAAACGTTTAGATTATGGATTCAATGAATACTGAATTTAAAGTGACATATCTGCAGAAAGTCTATGACAATATCTTATTGCTTCTCTTGCAAACAATACTCAACACTTATTTATTTATTGAATATCTTGTGTAGCGTAGTCAGTAAGAAATACTGCCAAATCAATAGCCACATATGTGTGATCCCATGGAATTAACACCTTTTGCGTCTTCACCCGAAAACAGAAAGTGAGAGTTTAAAAAAATGCAAAGTTCTGGCAAACCAAATTAAACTCCCGGCAACAGCGTTACTCTAACTAGGTATCATTAATTGGTCGTTAGCGGGCGCGAGTTGCGTCGTGTAAACGGCGTTAAATTAAAACCGGCACCGAAGTATATAATCACTTCTGTCGAGGCTTCACCCTGTGGGCTTGAGGCTGGAGCGTGTAATAAACAATCTCCAAATATTTCAAGCATCCAATATGATGCTGTCTAAAATAATTAAACGGGTCTCTCACCATATGTTGTTTCCCTGTTTTTTTACAAAATCAGTCACTAGCGGGTATGCGCAGTCTGTACTCACATACTGGATACAAACCTGGGAAATTTTCCTAGCTGAATTTAAAAAGTATTGTCTATCTAATAGACATGAGTCCGATATATCAAAACGTAACTTATATCGGATATGGGTTAGATATCATACCATATCGATAGTCATATCAACATATCCGATATCATAAAAACTATTCAGAACCGCAACTGTTACTAAAGACACGAGCAAAACTAAAACTTCACAAACGAAACGATATGAAACAAACACCAATTGATATTCGCTGCCTCCCTTTCTAAGTATGAATTGTTTTACTGGTAAAAAAGAGATGAAGCGAATATGACGTAACAATAGCCAAATAGTTTGCGTTTGTCTTTTCGTTGTTAGTTTGCCATAACTAACATCATGTTAACGTTTGCAACCCATACGACTGATATCGATATCAGAAAACCGTTTTCTATATCGATATGCAAACTGTATATCGGTTAGATAACCGTTTGCGGGAAAAAACGAAAACGCCCATGTCTACTATCTAATCGCTAAGAGTTTTTTTTATACAACTAGCTGATGGAACAAGCAGATGACCCACCCGATGTTAAGTGGTAACCACCTATATATACAACGTGTTGATGAAGTTATGTAGGGAAACAAAGAGCGTGTATTTAGACCAAGCACTGGAATACTTTGACGTGTGCAACGGTTGAATACATCGTTTTCGAAATTCCCATAGAAAAGTAAAATTAATATTTTCTCAGAAATTTGCAACAGCCCTGTCTGTGTACGTGTCAAGGTCACACGCACGCGCGCTTCTATCTAGGAAAGAGAAAAACAACGATAACCTACGAGATAATTTGAAATACTTACCTTTCGGTAGGTAGGTAGGTACGCCGCCAATCCCCTGACACGATATTTTTACTGGTTCCTATGGATTTTGTCATTATTTACTGGCTATAATAACACTGGATAAAACTGGATTTTGGTAAGTTTGCGAGATTCCGCACGACACAGGCTTCAAACTTCACACTAAACCATTACCTCGTAGGCACTGCTCATACACACACTGACTGACGACGGCTTTTTACATAACAATCACCATTTTATCACGTTTGATGACATTTTCTCAACAAAACAATGTACAACAACGCATGTAAACACAAACAGGGTGACCATCTCAAAAGTGGCGGTTCTACCACACACCTGCCAAAAAATCTGTCAAAATCTACCAAGCTTGACGATAAAAATATCAAAAATATGACTTCATACCATCTCCTTCGTGGCTACGGAATAAATTAAATACCTACATTACATTCAGTTACTATCTTTTGATCGTTTGTAACGGTTTGCAGTTATCTAAAACGAGATAGAAGTTGTTTAGAAACCAAATCAATAAAGGTAAAAAAGAATAAGAAGTTTCCAGTTCGGTAAAAAATAAATAAATTATAAATATTATTTCATTAAAAATTCAAACTAATAAGATTTTTCTTGAAATATTTAAAATCTGCCAAATGGCAGAAATCTGCCACAAATGGTAACACTGATCGGCGGCCGTCGGCCGTCCTGATTGGATATGCGTTTTTAAATGCAACCAATGACAGACAGGTTAGTCAAAGATTAAATAGGACAGACTAGACACTTCCCAAAATTGCAGTTGAATAATTTTGTCGTGTCAATGAACCATGGTGGTAAAGTAACATGTTACAATTTAAAGAACTATGAATATCATAAACATTGGTTTACGACATCTAGTAATTAAACAAAAATAAATATTCTATTAAATATTGAGTACGTAGCCACGTAGGTACCTAGTTACTGAATAGGTATTAGTACCAAAGATCTCAGAGAATGTTTACCGTGACTAGAGATTACAGTCGCGAAAATATTTCTTTTACATACCAAGATCTTTAAAAACAGCAACATCATTATTAGGTAGGCACATTACTAGGTAATTGGTGGCAGTTCTGTTACCTATTTTATCTAAGGTTAACAACTAGAGGTCAAAGAACAGCTGTAAATAGGGCTGCCTCATGATGCGTTTAGATTCATTTTAGATAAAAGTTTAAGAGGCATTTCATGAATGAAAAACTTTGAAATTTTAAAAGTCGTAGAACAAAAGTTGTTCGTTATGACCGGTAGAATATCCTGCTTTCGGATCCCTACAATTCTTAATAAACACGTTGTATAAACATTGCCTCGTAAGTCACATATGATAGGAACGTGCCCTACGATGCGCTGCCCTGCGTCCATCAACTTGAGGCATACAGATGTTAAGATTCATGTGCCTGTAATTTCCTCACCCTTTTGCCGTTTCAAAGTGTAAAAATTATCAATGTCACTACGTTGGTCGAAACACCCGTACCATTATTTATTCTGTGCTCGTACCTACAACACTATCGCAATTAATGTACCAGACAGAACTAACACTAATTATGAATCAACATAAAGTTGTAACATTGCTGTTTTTGCCAATTCATTGTTTGTCTTCATGAAAATACATTTCATACATTCAATTAAAATGAATACCTACTTACTTAATAATTAGTACAAATTTTCACATTTACACATACACATTTTGAAACTCTACAGTGTCTATAGGCGGCCGACTAAAGGGTTTTGGACGATATTTGTTTAACCCAGGACTGGAAAATTAATTTTACTTTTAGAATTTCAGACTACAGCTTTTACATATATTGTAGATGATTTAAAAAGGGGGTAACAGTTCACTTGTCCGTATATTATGCGGGAACTTTTAATGCTTGGGACATGAATTTATTAAAGAGGTAAGAAACCTGCGCAGCAACGGAGTTTCCTAAGTCTACGGAATTTATTGAGTGGGTATAGGCTCCCCAGAACTTGTACCATCCTCAATCCTCGCACTTTAGACAGCCTTATCCACAGGTAAACCGAGTGTTTTTACTGTTTAATAGCACTACACAAAATAAGGCATATTTTTATTGATAAAAATCCATAGATGCTAACCCGGTTTTTAACCCGCGACATTAGGTTTGGAATACAGTGTTGCTACCACTGGACCACTTTTGCTCTCTCATCAGTGAATGTAAGGGTAGGTAAATGTAATTTTTATCCTGTAGGTATTTAATTTGTATGGTAATTAATCTTCTTCGACATTTAGAGAGGCGGCTTCGATGACAAAGGACGGCAAAAGGGTCATTTGAGCTTTGTTAGCTAAAGAACAAGCGAGCTGGATCTCTTTGTTTCGTTTTGAAATATCATTCCTGACGCTAACGAGTGCTTTTCAAATAAAAACTGTTTTTAATGAAACTGTGGCAGCAGCATTCTGAAAAAAGTTTTCTAGCTCTTCTTATAAATTACATTTACTAACTTTTATATCATGAATAAAACAAACCTACTATAGCTATGTTTTTGGCATGAAAAATTGTGAAGTCTCTCTTGTAGCCAAGTTCAAATATCTACATAATAGGCTAAAGCGCGACTTACCATTATTCAGCGTGCCAAATTATAGCAATGTCGAGAAATGTCCCCGTGAATATCTGAATGCAGAATGTGAATGTAGAATGTAGAATGCCGGTCAAAGTGCATTACCAACGTTGAAATTTTCTTATTACAGTCGAGTTGAATAGTCGGCCGCATAAGTGGCATTATATTCGCTGGCTTTGTACAGGTTGTCCTGGAATACTAACTTGTAAGAGGAGGCATAATTTGAGAACAATTTGATAAACATAGATTTTGATCTCTGTTATGTTATTTATTATTTTAAGTATATAATTCCATAAAAAAGTATATAAAGTACATTATTATATACGCTATCTGGTTCGTGGTGTGTGGAATGTCCACCAATATTTATTTATGTATAATTTTTATTTCCTTTTTTCTAACGAGTGCGCTTAGAATCGGCAGTCCAGTATCTACAAAATTAGATCAGATGATTATATGACTTAAAAATAGACATCATCATCTTCCTGCCCTCATCCCACGCTAAGTGGGGTCGGCACAACAGGTTTTCTTTTTCCACTCTCCTCTATCATACGTCATCTCAGTGCTCACTCTTTTCTTACTCATATCATCTTTCACACAATTCATACATCTTTTCTTTGGCCTGCCTCTCCTTCTAAAATGACTTAAAAATAGACAATTTGTGAAAAATATTTGAAGTCACGAAATGTTTAACTACTAAAATATTTTACTATCTAAGACAATGCTCAAGCATATCGTCAATCAAACGTAGATTTATAACAGTTATACAAGGTGTAAGAATACCACTCCTGAAAACAGGGGGCTAAAGTACCCATCAATATGAATACCTTTTCAGCTGTTTAATACAAATACAAATGTTCTTATTGTTCCAAAAGATACATAAAATATTCCAACGATGAAATCTCCTTTTAAGTAAGAAATACTTGTCATAGGAGATCTCGCTCTTGCTTACGTCTTGTTTGATGCAAAAGTTCAATACCTACCTAGCTAAAATGTATGAAACAGCTTTTTTTCGCGTTCACAGTGTTGGTTCCTTAGAAAAAGTTATTCATATTGATGGGTACTTTAGCCCCCTGAAGTTTTCGGGAGTGGTATTATAACACCCTGTGTATGAATATCTGTCATAAACTCAAAGCTTGATTTATTTTCTGATAATCTGTCGAAAAATATGTTTGAGTTTAGGTTCTAGACTGTTGGCACGCGCTTAGCCAAGAAGTTAGACTAAGTAACGGCGTGTAGACAAGTCCGATCGAATATTTAACTTTGCCAGTCAAATAGGTAGTGGCTATCATGGCAACGCAAACCTAATCATCGGACACTAACATTGCATCAAAATCGTGAAATAGATAAGCAATTCAATGAGCTGAAACTCATATAAGACAGACATATAAAAAAAACAATAGCCACTGTCTGCGTCTTGCCAACACGGGCAAAGTGTAACGATCAACGCAAGCAAATAAACTTCAAATAACTTTGTTTTGAAAGAGAGTCGAATCGCAGAAGGCGTTCTTGGAATGAAAGACGTCAACAAAGATACGCGTACAAATCCTTTAGGAACAGAATGTTGAATTCTCATAATGTTGAAAGCCCAAAATGTATAATTTCCCAGAATGTTGTTTTTCTTTTGTTTCGCAAAATGTTGAAGTCTCATAATGTTGAAATCCCAAAATGTATTATTTCCCAGAACGTTGTTTGTTTTTGTTTCGCTAAATGTTGAATTCTTATAGTCCAACTTTTGTGTGAACTAAGCCTGTACAGGTAGTTTAGTGAACATTAAAATAATTGTAATGGAGTAGCGTTTCTATAGACATTTTCTACTTCTATTCTGTGTTTGAAGCTAAAGGCCATTCCCCGCCGAGTCGTGTGTTTGACTTCGACGTTTGTAGGTACTCTATACTCCGATTACTATTTGTGATTGGGGCTCCCGGCGCAATACAACTCTTGATTTGAAGCAAACGTACGGCCACGAATGGAAGAAATTTAAAATTCAATAGTACCTACCAAGCCTGAGTATATTTTATAGTGTAGTCTTTTATCACAATGTTTAAGTCCTTGAGCCCCAAAATGATATCCGTTCTTACAGAATAAAAGTTGTGAATCAGTTCTGAACAGTCTTCATATTTATTTTTGAATCTGTTACTACTAAAGATTGGCTACCGAGATATTGAGCTTGACAACAAAACATTTTCTTAAAGAGCTGAAAATATTCAGGTCGCGTACAATACAAAATAGCCAGGCGTGCTTAGCTCGAAAAGAACGGGAATAAAATACTTACAAAACGAAGCTATTATAAACTTGTCCATTTCTAGTTTGCCGTTGAATGGTTTGGAGTTTGTAGAGTATGAAAACGCGCGGAAAAAGTCGGGAAAGTTTAAAGTGGCTCCATAGAAGCCAGAAGTGTTTACGTCACAGTAGCCGGTGAAACATTGCATACAAATCAGCGCGCTGGCAAGTAAGTGCAAAACTCGGCAAAATAAACTTTGATCGCATTTTAATACTACCACTGTGAAGCCGAGGCATTAAATCATAGTTACCCGCCCATCTTTAAACAACTAGGTGCTTTTTGAATTGGTTTCTTGGTAAGTTTTAAGTGAAAAAACTCTAGTTTAAACTTTAGCTTGGTCGCTGCAACAAAATGTTCAAACAATTATCTTCGATGTTTCTTTGATGCCAAGCCAAGACGAAGGATTACAACCGGCCTGAGACACGAAAAGTGCTTCTAGCAGATACTTTAAGAACTTTGTGATTCTATATAAAACGCGTGTTGCACCAACACTAGGTAAATACGCGTGTAGGTGTACCAAAAAAAATCAAACTAGGCTCCCAGTGCTAAAGCGTGCTAAAATATTTTAAAATCCAGTTCCTAGAAACAAATATTATAGAACCAGTTTTTTGTATTAAATAAATAGTAACAACAACAGTCAATAAATTCACATCGCACATCATAATAAGCAAACGTGTCTTCAATTACTCATTATCCACTTTTGAGTGAAACGTCCAACTTGGACGACTTTAAGTATACCTCTTGCTGGCCCACGTACCGACTGTGTCTGATGCCAAACGACGGAGCTGGTATAGTCTTCTTTGAAACCATGAACTGCAAAGAAAAAGGTACCAATTTATTTTGGACATCGCATCAACCGCAAATGCCAAGTCACTCTGACCGAACTCAATATTATCTTTTAAATTTACATACTTTTGCGATCTGTCATTATATATTTGTGAGCATTCGATTCAGTAGCCCATGTAACTTGTTCTTATGCCGGCGCCAGACATATTAGTTTCACTAGTTTGAACAATTGTTTGATTGCTATGTATGGTACGAGACTTTGTATTCAAAGTCTCGTGCTAAGTCTGGCGCCGGGGTTAGTATACTAGTAAGTTTCAGTTTCTTTGAAGTATAGTTTTGTCAAAGATATTTAGTAGTAGTGTGTAATAGTGTGTATAGTGTGTAATAAAATCTTTTCACCACACTGTTTCAGAAGAACTAGTAACACGACAAAAAGAAGACGAATGATATTTAAAATAACATGCTGATATAGTATTTAGTTGTTATTTCTAAAAAAACTGTTCTTATCTTGCCAGTGAATTTTGGTTGCGATTACGATGATTTTCTAAGTGTTTCACGTTTTAAAAATAAAACCGTAAGAACGTTAAGTTAACCTTAAGGCATGACGAGATGGGGTAATGAAATGATTAATTCACACTTAGCGCTTAGCGCTTAGCTGTTGTCCGAATAGGACTGTGGTACAACAGTAGGTATTTCCTGTAGGAATTGAACCAATGGTTTTTTGAAAATATGTAGTACTTAATACGAGTTTGCTTTAGATTTTGTTAATAATTATCCAATAGATATTTAAGGCTTGGGAAGATATCATATAAGGAAAAAATACTTTTTGGCGACAACACTACTTATGGAACAATTAATATAATAATAATACAAAAATAATATATTTAGTTTCATCTAGTACATAATGCCTAACATATAATGCCATAAATATATAATGCGTATTTAATACCTACTTTTTTGTATACAATTTAAAGTACATAAGGTGCCTTTTAATAACTTTTCGCCTTTTATGTGAATATATGCCCATTAAAGTAAATGATTAAAGTAAACGATTTTGATGGTAGTATACAGAGGTATACGGAGGTATTTAAATATTTACCAATCAAATTCGCAGACAGACCAAATTTTGCATGATATCCTTGAACTCAATTGAAGTGTCAAGATAAATGTTTGTTCCCAAAAGCTATTCGTGTGGTGCCTTTAATTAAATCTAAGGTAAACATTACCATATAAATTCGTGCCACGCTACAATAAAACAAGGTATTTCCCTCAGGGGATTGAGAGTAACGTTTCTCCAGCTTACGCTACAGAGTTAATAAGTAAAACAACATTATAAGTAAAGATTTGTAGTAAAGATTGCACTGGTGGTCCACCGGTCGTGGGTTCGAAACCGGTTGTGCACCAATGAGTTTTTCTGTTCAAAAATGTATGTGCACAATGCCAGTAATCTCAAACGGTTAAGGAAAACATCGTTAGGAAACCGGCATGTCGTAGAACCTTAAAAGTTCTTTAACATGTGTCAAGTGCTCGAAAAGAGCTTTTAAAGGCGCACTTCAAATCCTTTCACCACACTGTTTCGAAATAAACAAGTGACACGACAAGAGAGCGAGATTAGTAAAGATTTTCAACAAAGCAATCCCATCCCAAACTCAACTTTTACTTCATCATAATCTGTTTTTAAATCAATACCCAAAATAAGTAAGCAGTGGTAAGGAGAAGACAGGAGCTAATGTAGCTCGCACGTTCCGACATGTTGAAAGATATAAAATCACTGACCTCATTTTCGAAAAATCGCAATCAACCATTTTGTGTGCAATCACATTGCACACAGTTTAGTAAAAATTTCATTTTGATCGATACAAGCTTTCCTAATTAAAAGTTTGCTTATGTACGAAAACTAGTTAAGCAAACTTTTACTTACGAATAGGAAAACATGTATCGATCAAAGTTGTAGAGAGTCACATTAGCTTTTGTCTTCGCCTTAAGGCAAGGATAAAAGTACCTTTTTCTCGCAATAGGTGTTCGGCGGCGGCGTCTTTGGTGGTTTCATACGTTTGAATGGGTAGCCAAAAGTATAGGCAGGTTTAGTTTTCCTTACATAGTTGAAGTTAGGGTCATGTTCGCCGGGCCCAGGCAAATTCTGACATTTTATATCTTGGGCCATGTAACCCAGAGTATATGCAGGGGGTTTCCTGGAAATTTAGGTAAACGATCACCTTAGATTAAGGGATTTCCCAGGTAGTTGCTAAAACGTGAAACCGTTGCAACTATCTAGAAGTCAAACTCTTGGAATTGGATTACACAAAGTAGATTCTAGTAAACCACGCGCATGTTCAGTATACATTTAAATTTACTTTTTTTATATATAACTTAGCTGATGGAACAAGCAAATGGCCCACCTGATGTTATGGTAACCATCACCTTTAACAAAGCAAGTCCCGTAAGTCATCACGCACTATAGGAACGTGCACTACGATGCACTGCCCTGCGTCCATCAACTTGGGGCATACAGATGTTAAGCCTCATGTGCCTGTAATTACACCGGCAACCACACTACTCTTCAAACCGAAACACAGCGTTGCTGCTTGGCGGCAGAAAAAGACGTGGGGGTATTACTTCCCCGGACGAGTCCTTTACAAAGAGCTCTACTAGCTCTAGTTAAATTGGTTTGTTGCATAAAGCTTTGGTCAAACCTGCGCGACCAATGCGACCGCGACAAGTGGGAGCGTCTTCAGCAGCGCGGAAATAAAGCTTGACATAAATTACTTATGGCACGATGCACGTAACGTAACCACAATGCGAGACGATTGTGAAGAGATCCCTAGATACAAGTGCAGTACAAGTCCAATATTCTAAGTCGTTTTAGTCGCGTAGCTTTGACCGAAGCGTAAGTTATCCTAACAACAAATTTTTTACTCGTTTTTTTCGTATAAAAACTTGTTTGGATCTAAATTATGTAGGTACATTATTGCATAACCTTTTAATCATAATGGTTACTGGGAAAATTGCTTGTGTGCGAATTATCAAAACTTCATTCAGAAATGTTATATCTTCAAACGTGTTGAAATGTGCGAACGGGAAGTTCTTGAAGGTATGATGTGACGTACGGAATACGTCACACTATAAGATGGACATATTTAAACCTTATAAACCACGCAAATTGATAAATATATTTAAATGTTGTTTTTATACTACCTGATGTTTAGTGGTAACCATTACCCATAACAAAGCATTGCCTCGTAAGTCACATACGATAGGAACGTGCCTTACGATGCACTGCCCTGCGTGCATTAATCTGAGGCATCATATTAAGCCTCACGTGCCTGTAATTTCACCAGTAACCACGCTCTTCGTACCGAAAAACAGCAACGTTGCTTGGCGACAGAAAAAGGCGTGTTGGTTCCTTGGACGAGCCCTTCACAAAGAGCTCTACTACTCTCTACTACAAGTGTATAAATAAGATTTAAATTTGGTTATTGCTCACTTCACAGGTATTGGCGGCATATACATATTAGGCGGTGGTGTCCATTGGTCCCAGGGCTGGTATGGCGGTCGAGCCGCTGGTCTCATGGTGTACTCTGGTGGTCTTTTGTACCGTATCTCGTTCCTAGGAGCATGTGCACCAGGCCCAGGTACCTTGAGCTTATTGTTTGGAGGATCGATGTGGGGCGTCACCACACCATGTGTTACCTTGAAAGGACCTAAAACAAAGCACTCGATAGTCAAATTCAAAAGATATAATTAATTGATTCAGGCGTGACTTTGCGGAATTCCATTGTTAAACATAAATTTAATGAAACAAATATGTAGTCCGCTAATCTAATCTTATTTAAGTTAACCAAATGTAGACTTGTGTGTGCACCCTATACCGCATCTGCAAACTCTGCAAAATGAAAAAAGGTGTACCTATTAGACACAACAAAAATACCACAAAAAATCAAAAACTTAACAAGACTTCGACACGTGTTTCGCCTCTCTACGAAGCATCTTCAGGAAGATTGACTTGCTGTGCACTGAAATTAGGACGACAAAAAAACCAATGTGTTTCATTAAATTTATGTTTGTCAAAATATATTTATTCTATCAATTTAAAAGGGTCACTTAAGGGTCTCATATGCTAGATGAATCACCAAAGCGTAAAAGAAAAGCAAGAAAATTTCCCTAATAAAAGATCTCATTATTATGAATTAATAAATTGAATTAAGATATTTTTAAAATCTCACCCGTTTTCCCAAGTCCTTGGACATTGAACAACGGTGCGTAGGGCGTAGTGACAGACTTCGTTAAGCTTCTTTTGGTCAAGTGTCCAAATGTGTAAGCCGGAGCACGTTTTATTTTATCAAAACCATTTCCACCTAAAACAACAGTAAATATTTTAAGGCAAACATGTGGAAAGGAAGGATAGCGAAGACAAAAATAAAATACCGCTGTCAACCTACAGTTCGTGTGGTGGATTAAGGGTTCATTTGTGTAAGGGTCCAGTCCCAAACAACCTTACTGGATAAAAATATCATAGCCTTGATTTCTCCTACACTGCTTCCAACATGGAATAAGTCTGCATAGGATCGAATACACGCCAACGAGCTCAGAGTAGAATTTAAGGTAAGGATGCTGCTACAAGAGGCTATGGCATTTAAAAAATTGGTTTAAGAATCTAAGATAAAAAAAGATAGGATTTCTTTTTATTGCACATAAATAAAGTACATAGGCGAACTTAATGCTTATTAGCATTCTCTTCCAGTTAACCTTTATGTTATGTGGAGTGGGTGGTAGTGCTCTTAAAGACAATAGAGGAGAAAAAGCTTTAAAAACAATAACTATAACATAAAAAACCTACTCAATAAATATTTACCTACAATACTTACATACATATTATGGCATTTAAAAAATTGGTTTAAGAATCTAAGATAAAAAAGATAGGATTTCTTTTTATTGCACATAAATAAAGTACATAGGCGAACTTAATGCTTATTAGCATTCTCTTCCAGTTAACCTTTGTGTTATGTGGAGTGGGTGGTAGTGCTCTTAAAGACAATAGAGGAGAAAAAGCTTTAAAAACAATAACTATAACATAAAAAACCTACTCATTAAATATTTACCTACAATACTTACATACATATTATAGAGATACATATACTATTATATAACTATAAATCTAAGATATCCTCTCAGATCTTCTGGTACCTAGAAGCTACTTAAGGCTTAGGCTGTGTCCATGAAATACATTTTTGTTGAACGTATTATCTCGTACAATGTGATACATAGAAGGACTTACAAAATATTTGCGAGGTCTCATACACGTTTGGACCAGGGGTCCTGATCTCAGAGACATGGCCGCGTCGCACCGTCGGCTTTGCGGGATTTTGTTTAACAAGTTTCGCTCTGCATTCCCAGCCCCAAGGCATGTTGCAAACACCTAATATTCGTAAAAACAATATTTTAAAATGTCATCACTTGACAATGGTGTTTCAAACCCTTCAAGTTTCTATTCAAAATACCTGTCTACCAACTATACGAATATTAATAAAACCTCGGCCTGCCTCCATGTTGCCATACCCTATGCAGGGTCCATGTGATACTTACTAACACCTAACAACAATGTATGTAACTAAACTAAGAGCTGATTTCACCATGCTCTGTTAGTTACTAATCAAGGATTAACAGGCCGTTAAATCTAACCTTAGATGTCAAATGCGTAAATTTTGACATATTTAACGGCCCTTTAAACCTTTGTTTATCTAACAGAGCATGGTGAAATCAGCTCTAAACCATGTGTAAGCAATAAATGTATTGAGTATTGAGTTCAACTGAAAAACTGGTACCAAGAAGCATAAACTAAAAACATCACAAGGCGGATTTGTTTTTTATTATTTTGGGAAGCATCATAGTTTTTTCATTTTAATTGTTTTTCTAGTGTTATTTTGTGTTGTGTAATTTCGGTCGTTTTTAGGGTTCCGTACCCAAAGGTTAAAATTTATTACTAAGTTGAACCAATATTACTAGACGTCTTAGTACAAAGTGTAAACATTTGGAATGAAAGTGTATTAAGTGATATCAGTCAATGTTGAAATAAGTTTAACAGTTCCATTAAATAGTTTTCACATTTAATAGGCAATATTAGCGTTGTTATATATTATTGTATAGGTATCACAGTAGGCCAACAGAAAAGTAGCTGGCGACTTGAAAATATTTATTCAGTTACTACTGACACAACCTGCCGTATTTTCCGTATAACACGTAGCGCTCTGTACTTATTTTATATCATTCTCAGAATGTTATTGCTTTAGGCCCTTATTCATATCCCCTGCTATTTTATAGTGGCTCTATATAGTATACTTGTCACTGTCACGAAACATGCATGCGAACGAAAAGAGACAGCAACAGCCTTATCAGTCTGATAAGCTAATGGAGCGCTCAGCGACCAATATGAACAGTTAGGTTAGGGTTCGTTTTTATTCTGAGATATCCTTCATAAGGTTCGACAGGCTTCACCTATAGATTATGTACAGTAGTGTACCACCAAGTTTCAAGTTTTATGAGTAGTAGAGCTCTTTGTGGAGGGCTCGTCCGAGGAAGTACTACCACCACGCCTTTTTCAGCCGGCAAGCAGTGATGCTGTGTTTCGGTTTGAAGAGTGTGGTTGCCGGTGTAATTACAGGCACATGAGGCTTAACATCTGTATGCCTCAAGTTGATGAGTGACTTACGAGGTGATGGTTACCACTTAACATCAGGTGGGCCACCTGTTTGTTCCATCAGCTAGTTGTAAAAAATGTACCTAATTGTGCTATACTTGCCAATATGACAAGGAATCACTTCTAACACTCAAGATCTATGTGCTCCTTGAATGTGATGTAACTAGCAAAAAAGTAAGTACAACCCCTTCGGATTAACACATTGAAGGGTGTTTCACCGAAGTTTTCGCTGAAATAACAGGCCCAATGAGGCTTAACATCTGTATGCCTCAAGCTTGATGGCCGCAGGGCAGGACATCGTAGGGCACGTTCATATCGTGCGTTGATTGCGAGGCAATGCTT
This sequence comes from Chloroclysta siterata, assembly GCA_932294275.1. Taxonomy (NCBI): domain Eukaryota; kingdom Metazoa; phylum Arthropoda; class Insecta; order Lepidoptera; family Geometridae; genus Chloroclysta; species Chloroclysta siterata. The sequence continues at coordinate 12,317,792 of OW028598.1, forward strand.
TGTTATAGTTGATGGTAGGCCATCTGTTTGTTTCATCAGCTAGAAGTATACAAAAAAAAAAAACAAACAAACTTCCGTAAAAAAGCATAAGAAAAGCGTCCAAATCAGGGGTAAAGAAGCGATAACCGGAGATAAAAACGCGAGACGTACGAATCAGGAGAAGCAAATAAAAACTCTGGAAATTTCCACCGTACCGGAAATTGAGCTGCACCGGATATCGTCGCACCGGAACGACGTGCGACGGAGGAATGGCTTCCGGTCGAGGTGGGCCGTCTTCATTAATCTCCCATTCTCTCGTGTTTCAATTCCGAAATAACGTTTGTTTTTCCGTGTGTTTATTTTTGATCGCTTAGGGTTGTGCAGTGAATTTAAATAAGGCTGGTTCAGAGAAATTGCAGTCTTTATTCTGTTGAATATGCTAGGGTGAAATTATTTAGAAAAAGGCTCACAATTATCGTCTCCAGGCACGGTAGATATCTCTTTATAGAGATTTTTATAGAATAACAATATCCCTGATCTAATATTTCTCAACACTCAAGGTTCTCTGTGTGTACGAATACTATATGGTACCACAACACACAAGACCTGAAACAAATTATTTGCACATAAAATAAGTTAGCAAATAATAATTTGCACCTTATATCATGTTATTTGAGCTCCAGTATAGAATCTCACATATAAAGACTTCCCGCGACCAACCAAAATAATCTTTTAAAATCTTTGTTTCACTGAAGTTTCACAGTAACGGTGTATCTGTCTTTTTTTGGTCGTTCTTTTCTTCATAACAATATAATCGAAGCAACATAACCACTTTTGTCATATTTCTTGGAAACAGAATTTCATTTTGAAAGTCAGGCATTTCCTGGTAAATTTATCGGTTTGTGATTACGTGAAACTAGAAAATTTGTTAGTTCGAGTTTCTGAGTATCTACATCGTTTGCAACGTTCACATAGCTCAATAGTTTTAATGTGTATTTTGTACATTTTGTATGTACATTCATGTATTAATTGTAATTTTCTTCGTAAGAAAACGAGAAAACTGATCAGTTTCACGCGGTACTAATTCGATTTAATTTTTTTAAGTTTTGACAACCCTATGCCAAAGTCAAAGACAAATTATGTTTTGTTCAGTTCCAGCAGGTAACTAAGGTTTGGTAGATATTGTTTGAAAAGCCCAGCGTACTGGATTTCCTTTTTATTTATAGCACATAAATCAATAATAATGTATTTATGTACGGAACCCTCGGTGAACTAGTCAACTCGCACTTGACTGGTTTGTATGGAAACTTTTACGCCGAAAAGCAAGAAAAATTTATGAATAATTTATAAATTATAATATAACCTTTTTTACGTCCATGTAACATGTTTTAACATCGATCAAAGTAAACTACTGATGGATTATGCAGAGTAAGCAAATTACACAACCGAATATCGTTATAATAAAGCCAAAACGATTAATACTAGCAAAGATGAATCGCATCGTTTTGCTGCATGTAACAATTTCTCTCATAACGGTAAATTAAAAAAGTAAATGGGGCAATATGGTGGGGCCTCGGTATTCATTATTCAAGCTATATTGCTTGCCAGGGATGTAGCATGGACGGAGTCGTCGGAGTATGTACCTAGTCAGAAAAGTATTTTCGAAGGTAGCATGGATTTTGAAAACATTCGAAAACGTTTCCGGTCGGAAACGTCAGTTTTTGTCTTTCTTGTTTATTAGAAAACAAACCAAAAGTAGGAGAGAAAAATTCTGTCTTTTCCGAATGTTTTAAAATAGCCTCGCAGTTCAGTGTCGCAATGTAGTGTAGGGGCACATGGAGCTTAACATCTGTATGCCTCAAGCTGATGGACGCGGGGCAGTGCATCGTAGGGCACGTTCCTATCGTGCGAGTCAACGCTTTCCTGTAGGTGATGGTTACCACTTAACAACATGTAACGTTGGCTTGTTCAATCGCTAGTATAAAATAAAAGAAAACAATTGCTAGACCCAGGATGCATCTGTTTAGAATTTTGAGTGTTGTAGAAATGCATTTTGCTTTTAACTTTGAGTTCGGAATCGCTATTCGGCACAGCCCTAGGGCCGGGCTGAGGATCGCGGATTTCATAGATTCCGTCGAGAGCCCGCCGAACGACAATAACCGCAATATTCGCATACTTACCACACTCATTTTGCTTACATCCTTCTAACATTGCTGGGTTATTGCGTTATGGGACTTATGCCGCAGTAAATTATTAGTAAGTGGCTCAGTTTAGTATATCAGAGGGTTAAGAGGCATCTTCAAACCGTACTAGGTTCAAACGAGGATTTTTATTTGCAATGAAACACCACGATATTGGTAAAATAGGATTTTAAGCAGTTCACCGATCGTAAGGCTCAGTAAGAATCAGAGCAGGGTCTCTAGACAAGATTAAATTTCTGTTTTCATTCTTCTTCTTCTCTCCATTTATGGCTCCTGTCTGTCATTCGACAGACAAGCTTGCCGGTGTCAAGTGATTTGTATTGAATGAATACTTTTTAGTCAAGTCAGTCCATAGTCAAGTCGGCCGTCATTTGTTTTGAAGAAAATGGTGGCGGTTTTCTTCAAAACATTCGAAACATTTTCAGTCAAATAAGGATATCACATAATACACTTTCATTCCATATGCTTACACTTTGTGCTAAGACCTCAAGTAATGTTGGTTCTACACTACTCAAAATAACACAAGAAAAACAATTAAAATGAAAAAGCTATGTTGCTTCCCAAAATGCCAGAAAACGAATCTCTGTTTGCATTCACGTCTGCGGAATGAGATTATCACAGCCTTGACAGCCCTCACAGCTCGACTAGAAGTAGCTCTGCCTTCTGCGCTGTAGGCCGTGGGTTCGATCCCCACTGAGAACAAATATTTATTGGTCAACATTGATGTTTGCTGTCTGTGTGTTACCTATATTATATTATTACCCCCCTATTGATAATCCCTGACACGTTATAGCGGCTCTTTATAGTATTCGTGTCACTGTCACTTTCATCGAAATAAAAAGAGATAGCAACAGACTTAGCGAACATTTAAGCTAGTGGAGCGTTCAGCGACCAATATGAATAAGGGCCTAAGTGTGTATTTACAAAAGAAAAATACCGATACCGGTTCCGATATCAAACTTTGCTTTGGGGTTAGATAGTGCTGTGTGGAATGTCCACCAATATTTACTTATTATTGATTATAAACAAAAAAGACAGAAACTGACGTTTAAGAATGAGCTGATTATTTCATGTTGAAGGTAAAACTTAAATCATAAACGCATTGATTTTGAGGTTACCTTGAATCAATTTATCTAAAAACTGAAGTGTACTTTTTTTTATTAACTTTGTTTGCTAAATCCAGATAAAGAAGGCATTATTACTACTTTGTTTTTTATTTTAAGCCTATTTATAGTTTCCTATAGTTATAGTTTAGTAGTAAGTTATTTTTAATTTCTTTTTTTCTTTTTTCTTAGCTGTGTCAGATGTTTTTCTCTGTGTATGTCTTTGTGTGTTAAATAAAAAATTCATTCATTCATTCATTCATTCATTATTTTATATTATATTTCATCGCTGACTATAGAGGTACAGTAAATATGTTAGGGTTGCCGGGGGAGTTATATTTTTACGCCCAATTCTCGGTCTAGTAACATTTTCCCAATGAGTCTAGTCACGTTATTAATTAGATGATGTATTGGGATCTATTGTTAATATCTAGCAAGTTTCGATCCCGAGAGGTTTAGCGGCCTTGCTAGTTGCCAAACTTTATTTATTAGGGTGCTTCACGGATGTTATGATTTTGGGAAATGTTATACCTACCTGAGTAATTAAATAGATGTTCCGAATTAATCAGGTAATGCACAGGTGCCCGTTAATAGGAACATGAATTAAAAGTTGTTATTAGCTCTGTATAAATAATTTTACAATATAAAAAAAGAAAGAAAGAAAGAAAAGGCATTTATTATACAAACTTTACACGACAAGGTACAGGACAGCTGTACAGGACCTATAAAAGGGTAAAAAAAGCTATTCTAGATACTTAGAATACTAGTAGTTCGCCCCGAACTGAGATCTCGTGATGCGACCCGACGAACGCACCAAAACTTTGAGAAGGTGGTAGTCAAAGGCAAGTCCAAACATTATGTTTGGACTTTTTTCTGACTACCGCCTTCTAACTTGGTATGGTAACCAAGTTTCAACTCTATTGGCCTATTTATTGAAGAGTTCCGTTGAACAGACATTGGCTTCATCATCAGACCTGGTCGTTGTCACCATTTTATGAGAACTGAGTACTTCCTTAATTTATTTCAAGAAAAAAAAATAAGAAAAATCAAAGGAACTGGACGACCAGTAGAAAAACCTTGATTCCAACGAAACTCTTAGAGATGGGAGCTCTTGGGTCGCTGGTTATCTTAATTTAGCTTTTTTGTTGTATCTCAAAAACCGTTGTAATCAAAAACCGAGCGTCCCAGAAAAAAAGTAAAAATTGTTTTGGAATGTCCAAACTAAGTCCTTTCATATGACATGTATCTTGATTTTTTTAAGTAACTTTTTTATTTTATTACCATCTTTTAAAAAAACCCCATATCTCAAAAACCCTTCGTCCGATTTTACTCATATACTTACCAGTAAATTTCTCAAGTACAAGCTGTTGTCTTATCAAATTTCATGCAGATCGGATCAACGGTTCTAAAGTTATCGCCAGACAAACATACATACATACATACATACATACATACATACATACATACATAAAATGCCAAATCGCCCAAGTTGAAACAAGAATCTTCGTTCGCTTCGCTCACTCGATCAAATTAGACGTAAGTAGAGAAAAAACTAAAAAGCTATAAAAATAGTGTGTGTTTGTGTGTCACGTCTACGCAATATGTATGTGAAACGCTGCCATGTACGGTCTGTTTAAAAAGCCCCGTGCTCAACATCAGCTGAGAATGAATTCTCTAATAGTAAATATTACTACTTACTTTACGATATTAATTTTGTAATACCACAAAAGTGAAAAATTATTTATATACAACAATTCATAAATTGTACAATTATAAGCTACAGCAGACTACATGAGAAACCACTTAAAAAGCTACCAACCTTTTATAGAACTAATTAAGCAGCAAACTCAGTAAATTCATTATTTTATTTAAAGCGACCACTTACAATCTTATCCGTTCAACGCTCAAAGCAAAGTGAGTCTAGTCTCTGTCGCTATTTTTATAAAGATAATAAAAATAGCGACATTTTACCGAACTTCCGTTTGATAGATAGGCGGATGTCGTCGGAAACACTGAAATCTTATGAAAACATTTACATAGAAAGTTCTAAAATTAGTATCTGCATTGTTTATGGTTTTTATGAACAATTAGCAGAATAATCACCAAACATTGAAGTTAATAGTGATTATTTTGATGATAAAACACACTTTGAAAAATAGTAAAATTTTAAATAACAACAATTGTAATTATAAAACGATTCAGAAATAATTGCAAACTTTTTCTGACAAATCCAAGATATATTTTTAATACATTTTGAAAGTGATAAAAATCATGAATTTTATTAATTGCTAATAAAAGTTATTCCGAGCGTCATCATTATTTTGATAATCTAAACAATACACACAAATTGGAACAACTTCTAAAAATCATTATAAAGTTTATTTTTTATAATTAGTTTGAAGAACTAAAGATTATTGTTTGTGCCAAATATAGTAGACATTCAATAAAAAGTTTTTCAATTAGAACCTAAACAAAGTTGTCTCAAAAGTTAAAATAAATAAGCCAATACAAAAAGTTGCTCAATCTAATGAATCTGACCTCTCATTTCAATTCAGCAGGACCTTGCGCACATCATCAAAGACTGCCAAATACGATGGCAACCCAGAAGACTTGTTCACCCTCAAAAACGACGCTATCCAATGGATACAGGAATTAAATTGTATTTTCTAAATAACTGTGGGAAATGTGGTAAACAAACTATACATTCTGGTCGTCTTAGAATTTATTTCAGGGAAATTCGCTTTACCTACAATAAGTTGCGCCCACGCAATTGCTTGTAAAGAACATCGAACTGCCCTAGTGTACAGTGCCATCAAAAGTAGAGAGAGCTCTTTGTGAAGGGCTCGTCCGGGAAAGTACTTTTTCTGCCGCTAAGCAGCGTCGCTGTGTTCCGGTTTGAAGAATGTGGTTGCCGGTGTAATTACAGGCACATGAGGCTTAACATCTGTATGCCTCAAGTTGATGGACGCAGGGCAGAGCATTGCTCGTTCCTTTATCGTGCGTGACTTACGATGCAATGCTTTGTTGTAGGTGATGGTTACCACATTTTTCTTTTACCACTTTTTATCACATTTTTTTATACAGCCAGCTGATGGAACAAGCAGATGGCCCACCTGATGTTAAGTGGTAACCATCACCTATAACAAAGCATTGCCTCGTAAGTAACGCACGATAGGAACGTGCCCTACGATGCACTGCCCTGCGCCCATCAGCAGGGGGGCCATCTGCTTGTTCCATCAGCGAGATGTATAAAAAAAAACTGTTGGCAGTTACTTACTTTTTTCACAATTTTTAATGGTGGCGCCCCTCTTGTCTGAGCAGATAAGTTGGCGGCATTGTATCTCTTCTTCATTATCGCGCCGTTCACGGCACCTGTCCGTCATTCGACAAACAATCTTGCTGGTGTCAAGTGAAATAGTTTTTTTTTTTTTTTTTTAATTTAAAGTGAAATAGATAAAACACTTTTTAATCAAGTATTTCCATAGTAAAGTCGGCAGTCATCTGACAAGAAAATGAAGCACAAAAAGGAATGCTCACTCGCTGTAGAGTTTCTGCCGAAGAGTGTCGGTGTTGAGATACGAGTATAATACGCTTACCCAGCATATACAACGTGTTCCAATAATTGTGTATATAAACTTCAGGGGGCTAAAGTACCCATCAATATGACTAACTTTTTCTAAGGAACCAACATTTTGAACGCGAAAAAAAAACAGCTGTTTCATACATTTAAGCCAGGTAGGTATTGAACTTTTGTAAGAAACAGCTGTTTTTTTTTCGCGTTCACAGTGTTGGTTCCTAAGAAAAAGTTATTCATATTTATGAGTACTTTAGCCGCCTGAAGTTTATATACACAATTAACGGAACACGTTGTATACTTAGCTTGCCAGCGCGACAGGATTCGAACTCATGATGAGGAGGCGGGATGACTCTATAGACCAACGCTGCTACCGTCGCGTATGAAAACTGAAAGAATTTTGACCTACGCCTACTTAACCGTGAGTTCACGCTTAGTTTAATTACTGAATCATAATCATAACCTAAGTGAGTTAGTGAAAAAGTAAATGCAACTGAAACTAAAGCCCATTCAGTAGCTTCAGTAGCGAGATATTGTTTGAATAATAAATTGGGAAGCTAATGGAGATATGCTTACATCTTCTGTTATTACTGAATAAACTAGCATTACGAGTAACATTAAGCGTGTAGCATGGTAATTATTACATAGAAATGAAACTTTTTGCACAATCCATCTGGACGCAGGGTAGTGCATCGAAAGGCACGTTCCTTTCATGTGTGGTTAAGAAGCAATGCTTTGTTGGTGATGGTTACCACTTAACATCAGCTGGGCCATCTGCTTATTCCATCAGCTAGTTTAGCATTTAAAAAAAAAGACCTATCAACACTTTACTTACACACCACTATAATGTCACATCCGAGGAACTTTTTTTCCCCCAAGGCAGGACTGAATACTGATAATAATACTTCCATAGTCACATCTGACTTAGGTACACGAACTGGGTTATCTATGGTACTACGATACAACGAACTTCTCACAAATAAAACAGTTGCCTGCGTAGTACATTTTCACCGACAACAGCTGAACGACTGACTTTTAAAAATGTGAAATTAGTGGAAAATTAAGTGAAAGTGTGGAGTTTCACTTCTGTATTGGATTTTCTTGTTCGGGACTCTCATTGTCTGGCTTCCGCGTTTGCGGATCACTAAAGTTTATTACGTCTTTCGTTAAGTTAGCTGAATCTAGTCTTCCCAGTGAGTAGGAATCTGAAATAGGATACAAAGTGAAAATATACATGTTTGTGCTCCCTAATTCTATATCTAAACTGAACAAATTGTGAACTTATTTTGACCTATTTCACTACTAGCTAATACCTGCGGCTTTGCTCGTGATTGCTATAATTATTTAAAAGGCTGATTATCTTCAAACAAATTCTCGCCCGACGCTCTATAGTACGAATACTAGTGTTTTTTTGGATCTTTCAAGAAAATTGTAAACAAACTAACAATATAAAAATAAATATAATGATAACACTTTATTGATTACGACAAATAAGGTAAGATGTATAGTTTTTACTTAAAAATTTACAACCCTAGTAATACAATGGGCGGCCTTATCACTTAAATAGATTTCTTCCAGACAACCTTGGGGTGGACAGGACTGAACATTAAAAAAATATGAGTGAGAGAGAAAAAAAATGCGATAATCCTCATGTTACATGAAAACTAATAAAATTTGAACTTAGTTTATGATTTTTTTTCTAATCACACGTATTTTAGATCTTAGGGCCAACTACCTATGTTCGTAATAAATAAATAAGTTAAAGCGAGACCGGATACAATTAGTGTAATAAAAACAGAACGCACTACGAAAACAACCGAGGCATAAGTACTGGAACTTCTAACAGAACAGCGAAAGTCAATTTGGACTGGAAACTTTTTCTCTGTCTCACCACATTTATTCCGACCTTTATCTTTGATTCTTTCTCCAATTTACTTAAATTTTCTTTATAGCATGTCTTTTATATTGTTTAAAATGTATAAGCTGCTTGCACACACTACACCCACAGATCACTGCGATAGTTAAGCGATTTAAAATGTAGATATAATTAGTATTGTTACGAGCTCGGGGTTCGTATGGATAGAAAATACACAATAATAATCCAAGAGATATCTGATTTATTTAACTTCACTTAAAAACACTAAAACACTACTTAGCACACTTAATTTTCACTCAACTATCACTTAACTATCACTTCCAAAAGTCCTTTATCGTTTTCCGTGTCGAAATTGTAATCAACTGGGAGGTGACAGAGCCTTTTCTGGCAACGGCTGAAAACATATTTCAGCCTTCTGAAAACACCTGTACGTCAGGATAAATAACGAAACAAGTTGCTAGGCGTCCGGCGCAACAGTATATTATATTACAAGTGACTGCTTGACTGAGCAAAAAAAGCAGAAAGTTCTAATTATCTACAAAACTGTACTTTAGAAAACAAACGACAGTCATTACGCTGTCAGGTCTTAAGGCGATCTAGTCCAAGCGCTATGTAGTCCTAACGCGATATAGTCATATCAAGATTTTGTCAGAAAGCGATGTAGTCACTGCTAAGTCAAATCAAGATGTAGTCTCAAAGCTTCTAACCCAACAAGACAACAGTGGGGCAAACAAGCACGTCCACGACTAATGACATAAAACACAGCCTTACAGCTCAGTTGGTTAGTAGCTTCTGCGCTGAAGGTTCGATCCCCACCGAGAACCAACATTTGTGTAGTGAACATAATCCCTCATACTATAAAACGGTGTTTAAATGTGAATGATGCTTAAAATTAGCGCTGTCTCTGTTTGCCATTACGCATTGGTAAGAGATGGCAATAGTTTAAGCATAGTTTATCGTTTGACAGATTTTTTGTAGTAAGACCGTAAATGTTTTTTTATATAATAATAAAATATAATTAACACCCAGACAGACAACTGTCAAAAAATAATAAAATCAAAAAAAATCTATGATTTCAGTTAGATCAAGTTTCAAAATCCTCGGAAAGTTTTGAAAATACCGCAATAAGTTACGTAGGTAAAATAAACTTCAGTCTCTTGTGAAGATGGAGTTCTCTAAGAACAGTTATTTCAATTGTAGACTAGCTTGTACCTTAAAATTATCGGGAATCGTATCCAACCAAGAGATATAAATTCATAAATACCAGCAAAATTATGTTACTATACTGATATTCTGTTACTGATTTAGATTAGTTGATCTATCTCTAGATCGTTTGCAATAATTTGCAGATAGCTTAAATGTTTCATTTGTATTTTGTACATTTTGTAAATACTTGTATTCATTGTAATTTTCTTTGTAAATAAACCGTCCGATGGAAGCGTCCCCAAGACACTGGCTGCATTGCCACGCTGAATGGCAACGCTGATGCGTTAGAGGTCGTTTTAAGAGTAGTAGGTAGAGTTTTATGTGAAGGGCTCGTCCGGGGAAGTACTACCACCTTTTTTTGCCGCCAAGCAGCGTTGCTCTGTTTCGGTTTGAAGAGTGTGGTTGCCAGTGTAACTACAGGCATGAGGCTTATCATCTGTATGCCTTAAGTTGATGGACGCAGAGCAGTGCATCGTAGGGCACGTTCTGATTGTACGTGACTTGCGAGTCAATGCTTTGTTATAGGTGAAGTTTTTTTTTCTCTAGTTGTATAAAAAAAAGGTCGAAAGAACAGTTGGCACTCTTACCATAAAATACTATAAGCTCACATGAAGTAATACCGTATCTACCGTGCCTGGGGATCAAAGTCGTGAAGTTTTTTTTGTTTGTTTAGTAGTGATTAGGAATACGACTCGAGGAGAATGTAATTATAAAATAACTAGGCAACAATAAGAACACCAGTGGTCTAGTGGGAGTGACCCCGCATTCCGATTGTAGGGTCGTAAGTTCAAATCCAATGCACCAATGAATTTTTCCTATGGAAAAATGTATGTTCGCAATGCCAGTGCTCTTAAACGGTGAAGGAAAACATCGTGAGGAAACCAGTTAGTGTTCTAACAGCGGCGATGGGCTTGCCACCTGTCACGTATGGAATACCAAATACTGCAAAATGTGGGTGTGTTCCAAATGTAATGTTTGGACGTACCTCTGACTACCCCCCTTAGACGTCCCCAAAGAATCTGGAGTTAGTACTTGGTACTAAGAGATTTGAGGGGATATCTACCGTGCCTTGGGATCAAAGTCGTGAAGCTGTTTCAGTTTCAGTTTTGGGCTTAAAGTAAAGACATTGAGCTAACAATTTTATTCACAAGAGTAGCATCAAAGATTCGCGACATTATAAATCTGTATTTTCAGAAACCAACTCTGTTTATTTTCATCGGGGATCCCGCCCGTACTGCTTTTGTTAGAGAAATGGCATCACGTGGTTTCACTTGGAACCAGCTGTAGTATGAAGTTAACTTTATTGCCTTCTGTTTAGAAACAATATTGCTTGTCAGTTAGTTGTTGCAAACTTGTCAAATTCGAAGCGCGCGGGTAATGTATCTTGTAGAATTGATCTGCCACGTGCTCGTTGGGGTCCAAGATTTATAAATAGTCTCAGTTTTTAGAGGTTTTGGAGTGATACTGGTGAGACTGAATGAATTGTGAATTGTATCCATAACCACTTATCTGAATCTCTAGAATGCGACGTTTTGAGTTGGCAAAGGGATCTGCTAGCTACTTTGCAAGTAATTTAATTTAGAGAAACGATCTTTACAGTATTCTCTATGGAAATGCAATGTTTTGGAAGGTCTCTGCATTATTTTACTACCCAAAAGCGTCTCGTTAGAGTAAAAATGTTGAATGCATCCGTGTTACATAAATCAACATATTTTATACATCACTATAAAAATTTGTGTGTTATTAGTATATTTAAGAGCTCTTTGTAATAGAGGAACCTATTACCACCATACCGAATGAAGTTTCTGTGTTGGAGTCTGTGTTTCTTCGGATTGAAAGGATTTATGTGGCGATGTACCTAATTATAATTACATCGCCACATAAATATATCTCACAATCCATTAATAAAATCTCGTGTATAAACCTGTATACAGGTTAATACACGAGATTTTATACTATCGTCTCAGAGTGATGGACACAGGCAAACCTTGAGTTTATAGTTTTGAAAGATCAAGAATTCAAGATGGGAAAAAAATGGGTCTATATCTCCACCTTGTAGGCCATCTCGCGTTCACATAGAACTTTCAGCTCTTTAGAAAATGCAACCGTCGACTTTTCGTTTAATTAATGAATTTATTTTTAACAATTCAAACCTCAGTCGCGGCTCGCTTTTTCAATTAATTAACGTCCCCCTAAAGTATGAACAGTATTAATAACAGTTAGAACGTATTAAAGTTGCACTCCCACAATAATAATGAATCTATTTGTAGACATTTTAGGCAGCGCCGTCCGACCCCAATATAAACAAATGTGTTATGGAGCTCGCAGTAAGGCCACAAGATGCGTTGCTGCTGCGGTAATGTTGCGTCCTTCTTCATATAAACTAGTAGTTCGTCCCGAACTGAGATCTCGTGATGCGACCCGACGAACGCATCAAAACTTTGAGTAGGTAGTAGTCAGAGCCAAGTCCTAACACTATCTTTGGACTTTTTTCTGACTACCGCCTACTAACTTGGTATGGTAACCAAGTTTCAACTCTATTGGCCTATTTGTTGAAGAGTTCCGTTGAACAGACCTTGGCTCCATCATCAGACCTGGTCGTCGTCACGATTTTATGAGAACTGAGTACCTCCTTAATTTATTTCAAAGAAAAAGCAAAGGAATTGGCCAACCAGTAGAAAAACCTTGATATCAACGAAACTCTTAGACATGGGAGCTCTTGGATCGCTGGTTATCTTAATTTAACTTTTTTTGTTGTATCTCAAAAACCGAGCGTCCCAAAAAAAAAAGTAAAAATTGTTTTGGAATGTCCAAACAAAGCCCTTTCATATGACATGTAACTTGAATTGTTTTATGTAACTTTTTTTATTTTTTCCCTCTTAAAAAACCCCATATCTCAAAAACCCTTCATCCGATTTTACTCATATACTTACCAGTATATGAGTTAAATCGTCGCTTCGTTCGCTTCGCTCACTCGATCAATTACAAAATCGCACAATGAGCACGCGCAAGTGCAACGCACGCACATCGGGGGAGACAGAAGAAGTGGGGAAGGAAAATGTGCTACGAAACGCCGGAGCAGCAACGCAGGCGTAGCGATCTATTGAATGAATGAATGAAAAATACTTTATTGTACACCAAACTGAACAAAAAAAAAACACTTTAAAATATAAAATAAAGTAGTACAATGGGCGGTCTTATCGCTGAAAGCGATCTCTTCCAGACAACCTTTGGATGGAGAGGATTGTTAAAGTATGGAAGATTGGTCGCAGGTGCACGAGGAAAGTTATATGAATAGTAGTCAAAAACATAACATACCTACTCGTAAATAATAATTAAAAAAAATAACTTGTACACTAAATTACATACATAATAATACTAACACTGCATCATTATAATATATAGATAGATAGATAAAAATATATATTATATATATATTATATGCATACATACAAATAATATCTATGCAAATAACAAATGAACGACGATGATTATGACGAATCATCAGACAAATTTATTTGTTTAACTCTTAATTTAAAGACAGGCAATGATGGAGACTTTCTTATGGAAACCGGTAGTGCATTCCATAAGCGGACAGCTTGGACAGTGAAAGAATCGGCATAGAACCTGGTTCTATTGTTTATACTATCAATGGAGATATTTGATACACCAATACAGGTAGCATTATGTTGCAAAACCGCATTGCTCGTGTGGCACTTAATTGCCTCGAAATCATAGCGTTGCAACAAAGCACCAACAACGCCCGCATCACTCGAAATCTATAATATACCACCAAAAAATATAATATCTTTGATAACTAAGAATGATGAAACTTACCTTTTTTCTGTTATACCTACGCTTCACCACGCTTCACTAAATTCGATTGGTACGATTCTGGAGATTCAATATTATATTAAAATATGTACATTGTAACAAGGATCATACAAAAGAGCGGTAGGAACCAAGCCGTAAGTTTGTTGCCTGTTCGTCTAGGCTCTGGTCGCGTGGAACTGGCACCTAGAGTCACCTAGCTTTAAGACGTTTCAAAGTTATCCTTGTGATTTTATTGAATAAATAACTTTTGACTTTGACTTTGAAATATATGAAGATGAAACGTATTCATAACTTTGAGGTGGAGTTTTCAAGGTCAAGAATGAATGAAACAATATGATGGAGCAAGATCTGCACTGACGTCCCACAATGAGGTGTATTGTGCATGGACCTACTTAAATAGCTACTTACCTACAAACGGCGTGAACGCACTGCACGCCGCACGCGTTTGTTTGGCATTCGCTTCAAAGTGATACAGGACCAACACTGGAACGATAAAAGAATATCCTAGATTAAAATGAATCATTCTGCCAGCATTATTCGCTGGTTTTGGAGAGCTCAACAAAGCTCATCGCGATTTTCCATTAAGACTTACATTTTTAATGGAATTGTTATCTTTGAATGTGACTTTTATTTATCTTTTGTAATTGAATTAATCAGGTTTGGCAAAAACCCAGTTTATTTATCTATTGGTTATCTTGTTATGTTTAGCCCGTTGGCTAAACGTAAACAGTCAGACGGAATGGCAATGGATTTTATTAGTAATATATTCTACTTGAAATAAAGTTTCTTAAGTCAGACTTCGGAGCACATCAGAATATCGAGGGATTTCCATACACCATTTATACTTTATTGTAATGACCAAAGAACTAGTTTCAGTAACTTAGGTCCGAAATCTGAATCAATGATTAATTCTATAAATCGAGATCAGTATCGATTTTTCGACACCTGTATAAATTGTATGCTCGACCCCGAGTCTAAGTTGTAGGTATTTGTTTTTTGTGTAATGCGAGTCCGTTTTCAGAGCGGGCTCTACTATAATGAGTCACGATAAGTGCACCAAGTGGACCTGTTGAGAACTATTTGTTGAGTCCATACGAAACCTCAAATAAAAACCGGTCAAGTGCGAGTCTGACTCGCACGCAATCACGTTTGTTTTATGGGAGCCTTAATTAATGTATTTTATTGTTTTTTAGTATAGCGGCAACAGAAATACATCATCTGTGAAATTTTCAACTGTCCAACTATCACGGTTTATGAGATACAGTCTGGTGACAGACGGACAGGCAGACAGACAGACAGACGGACGGACAGCGGAGTCTTAGTAAGTAATAGGGTCCCGTTTTACCCTTTGGGTACGGAACCCTAAAAATACGAAACTAGGATAAGATTTGAGCATTGTTTCAGAATACGCCAGATTGTATATAATACTTAACTAAATAATAAATAAATAAATAAACCAGATTGTAAATACTTAAAAAAAAAACTGAAACTGCTTCAGGTACGGGAGATAACTTTTTAATTATTACCAAACGAAACAGAAGGGCATTTTGGGAACATAAGTAATGTTAAAAGGCGTCTAGTATTTGTGTTTTCGCAATCAGAGAGAGATATTATAATTCGATTTTCAATTTACACAGTTAAACAAAAAAATATTCTTATTTTTAATTTAATTGTATGAAAAATTATTGACCGACTTGTAGCGGGTATAACTGCTAAGTAGTTCTTGCATACGGCTGATTAAGTAATTTGTGGATATCCATATTAATTGTTAGTTTCCGTCCTGTGTAAATTAAACTGTGGGTGTTACTCAAATTATAGCAGGTAATGTTTAGATCATAATCTTTTAGGGTTACCTTCCATAAAAATACCAGAGTTAAGTGATTTTATATCTTTCAACATGTCGAAACGTGCGTGCGAGAGTCACATTAGCTCTTGTATTCGCCTTAAGGGGCTGACAACTATCAAACAACTTCTCGCTCGCACGTTTCGACATGTTGAAAGATATAAAATCACTAAACTCATTTTCGAAAAAATCGCAATCAACCATTTTGTGTGCAATCACAATGCACATAGTTTAGTAAAAATTTCATTTTGATCGATACAAGTTTTCCTACCTAAAAGTTTGCTTATGTACAAAAACTAGTAAAGCAAACTTTTGAGTAGGAAAACATGTATCGATCAAAATGATTTTTTTACTAAACTGTGTGCAATGTGATTGCACACAAAATGGTTGATTGCGATTTTTCGAAAATGAGTTTAGTGATTTTGTATCTTTCAACATGTCGAAACGTGCGAGCGAGAGTCACATTAGCTCTTGTCTTCGCCTTAAGCTTGATGAAGCTGATGAAGCTAAAGCATCATGATTATCCGCAGCCTTACTTTTCCCATATTTTATCAGTTTGTGCAGCGCAGGACCACTGTCGAGCTTCTCATTCCTACTTCCTACTAATATAGAGGTACAAGGTGAAAAATACACTCGTGAAAATTTCAGGGGGCTAAAGTAACCATCAATGTGAATAACTTTTTCTAAGGAATCAACAGTGTGAACGCGAAAAAAAACAGCTATTTCATGCGAAAGTTCAATACCCACTCTGGCTAAAATGTATGAAACAGCTGTTTTTTTTTGCGTTTTTTTTTCGTTGGTTCCCTAGAAAAAGTTATTCATATTGATGGGTACTTTAGCCCCCTGAAGTTTTCAGGAGTGGTATTTTAACAGCCTGTTTATATGCAAAGGATTTGATGACTCAAACAGCCCTAGCCGATTGGGATGAAACTTTAAAATGGGTATACCACTACCACACGAGTGAGGCCGCGGGCAGCTGCTAGCTCATAAACAAGTCCGACTTACAACATCTAGAATATCTTCTAATATTCAAGGTTCATATATTGTGTGATAATACGGAACCCTTAGTCGCGAGTCCAACTCGCACACTAAGGGTTCTGTTTTTTTCGTATATTTTTAATAACTCTGTTAATCGAATTGAAACAGGAAATAATGTTTATTTGAAACCAACATTTCAGTGTGATTTTAGTGCTCAATATTTCGCTAAATGTTTGTGTAAAATGGATAGAATTAATTTTGAAATAAATGGAAAAAAATATAGTGGTAAGTGAAAGAAAAAACAACCATGCAAATGATCCTACGAATTTTTGTTTTTAGTATAACAATACCATTACACGAAGGTATTGCGGTAGGTACCTATAGTTCGCATCAAAATAGCTAATAAATAAATAAATATTACTGGACTTTCCATACAGCGCTATCTAGCCCCAAACTAAGCCAGAGCTTGTAATATGGAAACCAGATAGCTGATATAATACATAAATACTTTTTTTTTGTAAATACATACCTATACTAGTAGTTCGCCCCGAACTGAGATCTCGTGATGCGACCCGACGAACGCATCAAAACTTTGAGTAGGTGGTAGTCAGAGGCAAATCCAAACATTATCTTTGTACTTTTTTCTGACTACCGCCTACTAACTTGGTATGGTTACCAAGTTTCAACTCTATTGGCCTGTTTATTGAAGAGTTCCCTTGAACAGACCTTGGCTCCATCATCAGACCTGGTCGTCGTCACCATTTTATGAGAACTGAGTACCTCCTTAATATATTTCAAGAAAAAAAAATAAGAAAAAGCAAAGGAACTGGCCGACCAGTAGAAAAACCTTGATGGCAACGAAACTCTTAGAGATGGGAGCTCTTGGATCGCTGGTTATCTTAATTTAACTTTTTTATTGTATCTCAAAAACCGAGCGTTCCAGAAAAAATGTAAAAATTGTTTTGGAATGTCCAAACAAAGCCCTTTCATATGACATGTAACTTGATTTTTTTATGTAACTTTTTTTATTTTTGCCCTCTTAAAAAACCCCATATATCAAAAACCCTTCATCCGATTTTACTCATATACTTACCAGTAAATTTCTCAAGTACAAGCTATCGACATATCAAATTTCATGCAGATCGGATCAACGGTTCTAAAGTTATCGCCAGACAAACATACATACATACATACATACATACATACATACATAAAATGCCAAATCGCCCAAGTTGAAACTAAGATCTTCGTTCGCTTCGCTCACTCGATCAAATATTCTACTTATAATATTGTATAACACCCAGACAGAGAACAAACATCTACGTGCATCACACAAATGTTTGTTCTCGGTGGGAATCGAACCCACGGCCTACACGGCGCAGAACATGAAGGTAGTATATACTGGAGGGAGCCATAAGACTTACATCCTTTTACAACTGTGTATCAAACAGTGATCATCTATCTTTGTTCTTCCCATGTAGCCTAGCTACGAGTAAAAGAAAAGAAGATGTAACTTCACTCACTCCATCTCACTCACTCACTGTCTGAGTAAATCGTGTCCGTCAGTTGATGCAATGTTTTGATCTTGTTTTGACGTTCTAGAAAAACTCGGTAGCAACATTGCGATGTAGCGAAAGAAATTGTGAAAATATTTAAAGAATTATTATTGTCTAGGCAAAATATATTTGAAAAGGTGAAAGTATGTCTTGTGTAGCTGTGTTTTGTGTATCAAAAACAACAAAAGGAGGAGTAAAAGACCCGGAATTGTCATTTGATACGTAATATTCTTTTTCTATTTTCATGCAAAAAAAATACGTTTTTTCTCCCATAAAGACTGTAGGAATTACATTTTATTAGTACTAGTCATATTTTCCTATGTGAAAATGATGTAAACCCATTAATTACTGCAAAATAAAAATTATTGTTTTAGTCATCTGTTCTAGTGATGTACTTCCACCGACCAATTTAGCTTTATCGATAATATTTTATTTTCCGTTTTTGATATGAAACATCTAATGCGCCGGGTCAGATCGGCTGTTCTGTTGTAGTTTCAATTTTTCACACCTTATAGGCGTCTCGCGACGGCTCAATTTTTGTTAAATTTTACATTATTTTTTTAGGTTCTTATAAATGCCCAGAATGAAGACGGAAGTGGATAAAAGCTGATAGGCGTGAAAACTGATAGATTACAAAATTTTCTTATGCATGGACGAAATGGCCATAAGAAAGTGTATCGAGTGGGATGGACATCGCTCTCACGGTTAGGTCAATGTGGGAAACATTATTGACGATGATAGTGTTTCAGTGTCTATAATGGTTTTAGGCTTTCGCAATAAAAGTTAGCAACCAGTTAAAATTAAAAAGTTGAATTCCAATTAAACGCCTTTTTCATCCATTTCTTATTCTAATAGGTTAGTCAATGTTGTCCCTTCTCTAGTCACTCACGCGAATACATACAAACTAACAAAAAACGGCAACGCCAAAAACCGAAAAACTCCGTCTATATGATACTTAGTCTAAGGTGCACATAGTAAGAAAATTGAACTTCAACATTTAGTGATGCCAACTTTATTAGCCTAAAAATATTCATGAAATTGCATTTGTATGGTAATTTTAAATATCTTTCAAATTTTTCTATGTGGGGTACATAGACCAGACCCAGAATAAAATATGTTCTTTAAAACGATTAGAAGCTAAATATAGTTTGTAAGAAATGGCTCCCTCTTTCCTAGGTTCACGACCTTTGGGCCGTGGGTTGGAATCCGATCGTGTTTTTGTATTCTAAAAATATGTACGCAGTACCAATGCTCTCAAAATGTGAAAGAAAACATTAAATATTATTACAAACTATGTGTATTTTGATAGATAACACTTTATTGTACACAAGGATACATCATAAATCTAGGCGTAAATTAATAAAGTACAATGGGCGGCCTTATCGCTGAAAGCTATTTCTTCAAGGCAACCTAGGCAATACAGACAACGCACAGCCTAAACCGCTGATCCTAGAGACTTGAAATTTGAGGAGTACATAGGTCTTATGGCGTAGAAGTGCACTAAGAAGGGATTTTTGGAAATTCAACCCCTAAGGGTGTAAACAGGGTTGAAAACATTTGTATGAAAAATAGTATTCCTTGAACCTACAAACTTGAAACTTGGAGTACATATACTTCAAGGCAAAAAAAAAGGAAAGGCATTTTTAGTTTTTTAAAACTACCCTTAATAAGGGTGCAAAGGGATGTAAAAGTTTGTATGGGAGTTTTTTGACCGCTGGTCCTAGAGACTTGAAATTTGAGGAGTACATAGGTCTTATGGCGTAGAGGTGCACTAAGAAGGGATTTTTGGAAATTCAACCCCTAAGGGTGTAAAAAGGGTTGAAAACGTTGGTATGAAAAATTTTATTCCTTGAATCTACAAACTTGAAACTTGAAGTAGATTTACTTCAAGGCTAAAAAAATAGGAATAACATTTTTGGTTTTTTAAAACTACCCTTAATAAGTATGCAAAGGGATGTCGAAGTTTGTATGGGAGTTTTTTAACGCGTGGTGCGATTGACTTAAAACTTGAGGTAAATATACTAAGAAATAAATAATTAAGAATAACACTTTGAAGTTTTGATAATTACCCCCGCAAAGGGTGCAAATGACTGTAAAAGTTAGTATGGGAGATTTTTAACGCATAGTGCGATTGATTTCAAACTTGAAGTAAATATACTCCACAATAAATAGATTAAAATCACGTTTTCACTATTTTAAAACTACCCCTGCAAAGGGTGCAAAAGACTGCCAAAGTCCCAAGGTTTGTATGGGAGATTTTTAACGCGTAGTGTAATTAACTTCAAACTAAAAGAAAATGTGTTCTGTGGATAAATAACAAAAAAAACAGTTTGATTTTCGAAAACAACCCCTTAAACGTTACCCTCCTTCGTTGCGCTCGAGTAAAAAGGATACAACGAAGCGTCAATGTTATATTCTGTGTTATTTAAGGGATATTCTAAAAACGGGAATCTTGAGTTGGTACGAAGAGATATGAGGGTATCTACCGTGATTGGGGATCAAAGTCGTGAAGCTGTTTCGTTTCGTTTGTTTTTGAGGTAGAAACTAGGAACAAATAAGTACATATTTTCCGTGTAAGGTTGTCTTTGTTGTATTTGTCATGTTTGTGCCAAACTCAGTCAGTACCTATACCTACCTACCTAATATAGGTAATGTACGCCTATAGGTATCCCATATACCTACGTAGGTATTTAAAATCTTACCCTAATAATATACAAATCAATGCGAAAGTTACGATGTTTTGATGTTTGTGGCTCAATCACGGTTCACCACTTCAACGCGTGCGAAGCCGCGGGAAGCCACTAGTCTAATATAAATATAAAAAGTACCTACCTACCTACCCAAATGTATAAAGCCCACACCTACAATTTGCATCCCAGCTATGGGGAATGAGTGCCACCGCTATTTATAAAGTAATCCTAATGATTGAACTGAATATAGACCGTTTTGATTTTGATTTTGATACATTTTCAGCTGGCAGCGAGCACTCAGCGGACACATCCCTGAATGAATACATACGTCGTCACGCGGACCTTCGTGGCACCAAGTACATGTGCCTTGAGGGAGGCTGCGGAGCATGTGTTGTCAACGTGCGTGCCATCAACTCCAGCACACAAGAATCAACTGACTTTTCAGTGAATTCTGTAAGTAAAAAGAAAACAAAAAAAATGTAGCGATAAGCATAATGCTGATGGTACAAGCAGATGGCCCAACTGATGTTAAGTAGTAACCATCTCCTTTAACAACAACAACCTTGAGGTATACACGTACCTACCTGTTGTTTCACCGGCAACCACACCCTTCAAACCGAAACAAAAGAACGCTGCTTGATGGCAGAAATAGATCTAGATATAGAATAGAAATAGATTTCAAAGTGATCCTTGTGATTGTACTGAATAAAGACCGTTTTGATTTTGATTTTGATTTTGAGTAGGCGGACTAGGCGTGGTGGTAGTACTTTCCCTGACGAGCCCTTCACAAAATCTACTACTCTTCAGATAATCAGCCTTTTTAAAATTAGAGCTCTACTACTCTACTAATCTCAATCTATAATCCAATTGATGCCCACGCAATATTTGTTCAAACAATTGTTTGTGTAAGAGCTGATTTCACCATGCTCTGTTAGATTAACAAAGGATTGAAGGGCCGTTAAATATGTCAAAATGTACGCGTTTGACATCTAAGGTTAGATTTAACGGCCTGTTTACCAACAGACAGAGCATGGTGAAATCAGCTCTAAGCGTGCCTTTAAGATTGACCAGGTCAGGCAGCGGTAGTAGTGTTCTCTTAAAAAAATAATGTTGGTTTTAGTGTCTGGTATCTATTTTGTCATGCGATGGCTGGAACATAACAACAATCGAAGGGATTGGAAACAGAAAGGTCGGTTACAATATTATACAGAAGCGATTGAACCACTATTTTGGCTCACAATGCGGATATTGCAGTCCCGGATTCGTAATGAGTATGTACAGGTGAGTAATAAATAATAGATTCAAAGAAATATATATAATATAAAAGATAAACTAAAATACGGTCTCCATCTTAGTGTATCTAAACCCAAAATGTGTGAACTGGCACCTAGATTCAACTAGCTTTAAAACGTTTCAAAGTGATCCTTGTGATTCAAATAAATAAATACCTTTTCGCTTTGACTTTGAGAGTGCTTATCTGAATATATGCACTGCATTTCTTGATGATCTTGTGTCTGGCATCAAACCATCTATGTAATATTTTAATGGTTGAGGCTCAGACAAAATAAAAAAGTAAAGTCGGAGCTCTACGAACAGAAAAGTGAGGCCAGTTTTCTAAACATGTGTGCGGAGGCCGGTGTTGCCATGACAATTCAAATTACCCCAAAATTACAAAAATAACATTACTAAATAAACGTCTATCATGATATAATCTAACACAACTTATCTGATTATGGGATCGGTTAGGTTGTGTTTGCCTTACCTAACGGACATACGAAATCTACGAGTTTACAATTTTTTGACAGATTACAATCTCGCAAGATAGATTATAATCTTTCGTTCGGTGAGTATGAATTTCTGGTCTCAGTATTGTCTGTATTTCGTTCTGTATTGAACCTAGCTTCACAATGAGTGCAGCCAATGTGGTAAGGTAAGGTAATTTGACCTCGTAGACGTGAGCAACCAATGCGCTCGAAATCTTGTGTACATCCGTGTGTTCGCCGGACACGTGGGGCCCTCGAACTTAGCGAACACCCATGTCTTCTCTAAGCACTCGACGGGTTTAAAATATACTGATAACCATCATAACAAACGAGTAACGTTACGTTGCGTATCACATTATTACCAAATAATAGGGTAAACAAAAACACTGGCAACACTTGTGTTCCAAGCAATAACCTCAAATTTTATTTTAATTTATTGAAAATTATTGGTTTCCAAATTACTTACGAGTGAAATGCGATTCCATCCGGCTTTTTTATATTTTGAAGATTGATTCTTACACCCTTTCACAACACAATTCGGAATTTTTACTGGTAAATTTATAATTTCTCAAAACGTTGCTCCCCACGAGCCGCGATAGCTAGACTGACAAGGTAAGGCGTAGTTACGTTGTACGTGTGTGTGTGTAATTGTGTATGTACACGTCAAGGCGTAGTTTGGCCTCACTTTGCTGTTCACAGAGTTCCGTCTTTACTTTTTTATTTTGTCTGAGGGTTGAGGTTGAGTATTTGCGTTTTAATTGCTAACTCACATAAATAAGTTCAGATGATGACAACTAGTACTAGTTGTAAACCAGTCAGTTTATAGCTAGCATAATGTTTTTTTTTATGTAGCTACGTAAGTATGAAACACTCAACTATACATTGCTATTTATATTTTACTAGCTGACCGGCTCTCTCCATTAGATATTTTTGCTCCATGAGCTGACCCGACAGACGCTGTCCTGTCTTAACTATGAACATTGAGCACGCATTCTGTCAATTCTATGTCAAACGTCATAAGGTTACATTAAAAAAGTTTATATTGTCCAAAGCGCTAAGGTTAGATGAAAAATAATTTTATATGGTGGATAAGTATTCTTAAATTTTCTAATTTTCCGCGCAATTTTCATATTTTTTTCTTTCATAAGAGCCTTCTCTTGACAATAACAAACACAACAAAAAAAGAATTCGGTCCAGCTGTTCACGCGTGATGGCATGTCCAAGGGAAATAAGGATTCATTTTTACATATTAAAAGATTATGAGATGTCTATTTCAGCCTCGTGCAGAACAGTAATAACCATCTAACCCAAGAAGAAGTAGAAAGATCATTTGGCAGTAACTTATGTCGCTGCACAGGCTATCGGCCTATATTAGAAGCTTTCAAATCCCTTACTAGTAACTCCAGTGAAAGCATCCTGAATAAAATCAAGGATATTGAGGATATGAATGATGCAGTGTGTTCGAAGACAGGAGTAAAGTGTGGTGGTTCTTGCGAAAAAGTTTCCAAGGATTGGTGTATAGTTGACGTTAAGGACAAGCCATGTCCTAAGAAAATACATCTATGCGACGGCAGGCTTTGGCATGCAGTGTATGATGTGAAGTCCATCTTTGATGTGTTGAAAGAACATGACGGTGATTCTTACATGTTAGTAGCTGGAAACACTGCCAAAGGTAATAACAATAAGCAAGAATGAATACATAATAATGGCAATTTCACTCGGCGTCATTGAGCTGTCATTTTTGCTAGCACTATGAGAACACGATAGCTGATTGAATAATTTATAATTTAGGTTTTATGTTAGTTACATGTCCCAGGCTGAGCCGTTTTATTATACCCCGTTTACACTCAGCTCATGTCCGTGGAAATGTGCAGAGACATCGGCAGGGACTTGGGTAATGCGAGAATGTAAACAGGCCACTTCCATGTCCACTCGCGTTGCCTGTGTTGCGTGAACACACATTGCCGACGACGCTGCCGCAGACATATGGACGGAAACATTTCCGTCCACGTGAATGTCAGCGCGAATGTCTAAATGAAAACGTAGTATTAGAAAACTGTCAGTACACACAGATACGCATAAAACGCATCAGGATAAAAACTGCTCGCTTTTATGTCCTTGCAATAAGCGTCATTTTTCTTTGGCTTGATCTGGATCCGTGTATGCCTACCTACAAGCAGTAAACTAAGCAGTTGTGAGACCAGTCAAAATCTTATCTGCGTGATGTTTTGAAACCATTACAAAATTTTGTTCGTTGCAGGTGCACGACCCACAACCTACCCCAATTTATTAATCGACATCAGTAATGTGCCCGAGCTGACTACACATTATTTAGATGTTAATTTGATTCTCGGAGGCAATATCACCCTCACTGACACCATGAACATATTCCATGAGCTGTCGAGGATCAATGAAGACTTTTGGTATTTGAAGATATTTTACGACCACCTTCAAAAAGTAGCACATATTCCTGTACGCAATGTGAGTAAGCCAGTTACATACGAACAGCAGCGATGAACCTGCAACCTGTCACGTACAGATTTTACTCGACACCGACCAGCTACTGCAAAGTGTGGATATGTGCCAAATTTAATATTTGGACGTATCTCTGACTACTTTTTGACATCCTAAAATAATCTTAAATTAGTACTTGATACTAAAAGATCAGAGGGGATATTTCCCCTGGGAATCAAAGTCGCGAAACTTCTTTTTTATTGTAAGCCTAGCTAGCTTTTCGTCTTTGTCATTTATTAAATAAGGAAAATATTGAAAAAAGCAATATGTGAAGTATGAAAAATTTCGGAAAAGGTACTGAAAGAGATTGTAAAATTATCTTTTATTTCTTACAGATCGGAACCTTGGCCGGTAATTTGGTCTTAAAGAATCGACATCCAGATTTTCAATCGGATATTTTTATACTGTTCGAATGCGTCGGAGCGATTGTCAGATTGGGTAATATTGCTTTCAATATCCATAATGTTTTATTCGCTGAGATTTCTCATGTTCCTTTTTTATTTTATTTCAGTCGGTAGAAATTTAGAAGTTACGGAGATAAGTCTCGTCGATTTCTTACATACAGACTTGAATGGTCGAGTTGTAACACAAATTAAATTACCTCCTTTATCCCGAAGGTTTGAGATGGTCACTTACAAGGTACAAATGTAAAATGTTATAATTTCGCCTTTCGAACGTCAGTCGTTTTTTTATATTCATTTAGTTGACAAAGCGTGTATGTTATTATCGTAGTACTTTCTGAAATTTTAAATGTATTACATGCCTTAACCTAATTAACTTTTAGCATTTTGTTTTACTCTTTGGTGTAAGTTTTGAAGTTATAATTTCTGGATAACATTATCTCTCATTGCAATTAATATGTAGTAATGTATTCTGTGTTTGTATGTGTTAGTTTTAAGTTTACTATGGAACTTGTTTCTGAAATAAAGATTATTATTATTATTATAAGAGAAGCCACTGGCTTCAATAAATTCAATAATGTGATAAATAATGTTTATGTCAATAACATTATTTTGTATTTGTATCTCTAAAATGCTCGAAGACGACTGAGGTTTTTGCATTATGAAGTATTCCATAGCTTAGTGATAAATGATTAAAAAATTTCAGGTAACGCCAAGGGCGCAAAACGCTCACGCCGAGGTAAACTCAGCATTTTTATTAAAATTCGACCCTCGCAATGATTTTATACAAGAAGCATCAATTGTATATGGAGGAATAAATCCATCGTTCACTCACGCATATAAAACCGAAAAATACTTGGTTGGGAAAAACTTATTTAATAATAATACCCTTCAAGCTGCCTTACATTGTTTGGAGAAGGAAATTAGCCCCGATATTAATCCTCCTGATCCATCACCTTACTTCAGGGAGAAACTGGCATTGAGCCTCTTTTACAAGGTACTTATAGCTTAAAACCATCTTAAAACAGTTCGGAGTTGTCAAACACTTAAACAATCATTACTGACCACTGATCTCTATTACACACTGGATAGAAGATTGTCGGCGTTTTTATGTTCCCATTTGATTATCGCTATTTTGGCGCTGAGAGCGTCAGTGAACGTCCACGGAACTAATGTTAGTGATGGGGTAATGGGATAACAATAGTAGCATCGATAAAAAGCCACGATAGAATGTTTGCACAATAAAAGGTAATTCCAAAATAGTGCATAATATTTCTAGGACATGTCCGGCTGGGCTCAACAAAAATAACAACATTATATATCAAGCCCCTATCCACATAAAATCGTAGGAGGTACAATTTTAACTACAATTTTTCTTTTAAAATTCCTATTGCATACAACAGATGCTCCGGTACAGAATAAATTACAGTACCTTTAAGTAGTTCCAGTTAATAACCTATGTCATAACTCAGTTATATCACTATTCCTACATACTCGACTCGCCGTCGAGCGAAAGAGACAGCGCATCCTTTGATTTCCGCCGCCACGTGTGCCGGCTAGGGTGTAATTTTTTTTTGACATCGCACCTACCTACTTTCTCCCTTATATAATGGTAGTTGTAGATTTGTACATATATGTATATATTTAGGATGCTTACTTAGGGAATCAATAAAACAAAAATATTACATAGACATTAACATTTTATTATAGCCGTGCCCAAATAATTTGTCGTGATAATAAATTTCTTACCTAACACCTGTATACATAGAGTATTTTTTTGTTGTATAATCTGATACATGAGAATGACTTGTAAAATTATCCGAAAGCAATGTTTCTTTGAAATGGTCCTGTAAATCAATTCATCAACACTTGGATCAGGGAAGCTGTGTGAAACTCTCTCCAAGATGATTTCATTATCTTTCTGATCATGGCAGCCATCATTGAGCGGTGAGCTGGCTCAGTAGACAAAGTAGAATCTGAAAATATGTTTTTCTTAAATAAAAAATAAAAAAAAGTGCAAACAACCTGGATAAATGTAACCCTAATGTAAGTGCATAGCTTAAGCTCGCCAAATGTTTTATGGTTTTTTTTATGATATCAAGTTACAAGAATTCAAATTAGAGGCCATTATGTGTCTCAATACAGGCTGATTCTTTTACCATCTAGGTATATAAAGACAGCATTCAGAAATGGATTTCTTGCATTTGGCTTTATTGTTGTCACATTCATATTAACATGGCGTATTTTAATATTTCATACGTACCAGAAAAAAATGTAGGTACACATCCACGTCTAAGTACCTAGTAAGTACAGCGAGTTAAATGAAACAGTCATCTGTGAAATGTTTACTACGAAGGTGATCATTTGCTTTGGGACTCCAAATATCAATTTTCATATGTTGCAGCAGTTGTTGAGTCTTCCTTGTTGAGTCAGTTGGAAACCTGGAATTTTAAACAAAATGACAAATTAACTTTGTGGTTAAAAATGCTTTATGCATGTTACATACAAGCCAACTCATTACCTAGTAGATGCAGCTGAAATAATGTTATTTTTATGTAAAAATATGTCGATTATTAATTCTTGGGAAGCACTCTTATATAGGATTCCTATACAAATGCAACCAAAAAAATTTTGTTATTAGTAAGGTTGTTTCCTATTGTGTCGATAGATTTGTCGATAGATTACAAACAACCCTATTTCTTTAATTATATTCTTAGTATTGAATAAAAATTAGGCTCAAATCATGTTAAATCATACATATGTGTTCAGATAGAAATAGAAACGTGATTTTCACTCTTTTTATTGCATTAATGTTATGATTTTAGACTTACCTACTTGTGAAAGGTTACTCCACTGCCCTTTTGGTAGCGAGTTTTACAAAATACACACACTCTCATGTAATATAACAGCCAACTCTTACGCTAAAATATTCACAAAACATAGAAAAGGGCACAAATGACACAATAAGTAGCAATTTTTCCTAAAATTCCTCTTTTGCAATGAAAGACAATGTAAACAAACGTCCGCCATACTAAATTTTAGTACGCGGGACACTCGGTGGGGGCGCTTTGAATCGGCACAAAAAGCGACTTGTCATTTGAATGGATATCTTCTATCCAGCGTACTTGTATAGTAGAGATCAGAGTATATAGTACCTCCATGAGTGTTACTGACAGACAGTCAGACAGAATAGACAGCCTTCACAGCTCAGTTGGTAGTAGCTCTGCCTTCTGCGCCGTAGGCCGCCGAGAACAAACATTTGTGTGATTAACATAGATTTTTGTTGTTATCTACACTAATATTATATTTTATGTTCTATATTATAAGAATGTATTTACAACAAAAACAACTAAATATGTATTATATCAGCTATCTGGCTCCCATATAACAAGCTTTGGCTTAGTTTGGGGCTAGATAGTGCTGTGTGGAAAGTCCACCAATATTTATTTATTATTACACTTTTTATTTTGTTCTTCCAGTGTGTGATAAAGTTATGTCCAAAGGATATTTTGAATCCTTTTTATGCCTCTGGCAGTACTATAGACGATAGGCCCGAAGTAAGTCGTAGCTATCAAGAATATGAAACAAATAAGGATGAATTTCCAATAACCCAGCCGCTGTTGAAGAAGGAAGGTCTGATTCAATGTGCTGGAGAAGCTGTATACAGTGATGATATGCTAACTATGAAAGAGGAAGTGTTCGCTTCTCTTGTTCTCGCAACTGTAACCAACGGTGACATTGAATCTATTGATAGTTCTATAGTTCTGGTAAGCAAACAATTACATCTATGTTTTTATGGAGAAAAAAATAGAATTGAATATGCCTTTACACCAATGGGTGTAAGGATAAAAAAGGGCGAAAACACAAAAAGTATAAAGGGTGGTCTTATAGCTAGAATCAATCTCTTCCAGACAGACTTCTAAGAGTAGTAGAGCAATTTGTGAAGGGTTCCTCCGGAGAAGTACTACCACCACGCCTTTTTCTGCCGCCAAGCAGCGTTGCTGTGTTTCGGTTTGAAGAGTGTGGTTGCCGGTGTAATTACAGGCACATGAGGCTCAACATCTGTATGCCTCAAGTTGATGGACGCAGGCAGTGCATCATAGGGCACCTTCCTATCATGCGTGACTTACGAGGCATTGCTTTGTTATAGGTGATGGTTACCACTTAACATGTGGGCCATTTGCTTGTTACATCAGCAAGTTGTATAAAAAAAAACAACTACAACTTTAGATGAACCAAAACCTCTGGCTTTTAATCTTTTTGTTTCTAGAAATTAGAAGGTGTTCTAGCTGTTCTGACTGCAGCTGATATACCAGGTGTAAATAGTATAGTACGAAGTGATTTCTTGTTATTTTATGAAAATGAAGAACTGTTGGCAAGTGAAAAGGTCATTTACTACAACCAACCAGTGGCTATCGTTGTAGCAAATACTCAAATTTTAGCAGATCAAGCAACCCATTTAGTAAATGTGAAGTATAAAAGTGTATCCAACAAACCAGCGGTTTTCACAATTGAAGATGCTATTCGTGCTCAAAAATCAGAAAATAGACTGATACAGTATACTGGAATTACGCCTTCTGCCAGAGGGATAAATACACAGAGAGTAATAAAAGGAAAGTTTATTAGTCCTCGTCAATATCATTTTATGATGGAGCTGCATACAGCAGTTACTAGACCTGTTGATGAGACGCTTGAAGTTTATGCTTCCACTCAGTGGTTGGATATGACTCAGGCTTCGATTGCTCAGCTGTTAAATATGCCTGAAAATGCGTAAGTATTTATTACTCTAAAACAAAAGGAGGTACTGAGGACAAACTAAGGCCACCGAGAAAGCGGCCGTGGTAGTACACGAAATATGAATTACAAGCTGGTGCCCGCGACTTCGTCTGCGCAGGATTAGTCACACAATATCTTTATAAATTGTAGGCTATGTGTTATTCTGATGTATAAGCTATATTTTTGTAAAGTTTCATTAAAATCCATTCAGTAGTTTTTACGTGAAAGAGTAACAAACATCCATCCATCCATACTTACAAACTTTCGCGTTTATAATATTAGTAGTATAAATGAATAAATAAAAGAAAGTATTTTATTTCCCTTAACAACTAAATTAAATTAAATTTATTTTTATTTATTACATATCAACCTAATTTTAATATAGGTAAGTAAATATTTGATTTATATATTACACTAGTGGCATCCCGCGGCTTCGCACGCGTTGAAGTGGTGAGCCGTGATTGAGCCACAAACATCCAAACATCGTAACTTTCGCATTGATTTGTATATTATTAGGGTAGGATTTTAAATACCTACGTAGGTAAAAGAGATACCTATAGGCGTTCATTACCTATATTTGGTAGGTAGGTATAGGTACTGAGAGTGAGAGAGTGCCTTTCCTATTTTTTAGCCTTGGAGTACATCTACTTCAAGTTTCAAGTTTGAAGGTTCAGGAATACAATTTTTCATACCAACGTTTTCAACCCATTTTACACCCTTAGGGGTTGAATTTCCAATAAACCCTTCTTAATACACCTCTACGCCATAAGACCTATGTACTCTTCAAATTTCAAGTCTCTAGGACCAGCGGTCAAAAAACTCCCATACAAACTTTTACATCCCTTTGCACACTTATTAAGGGTAGTTTTAAAAAACTAAAAATGACTTTCCTATTTTTTAGCCTTGAAGTACATGAACTCCAAGTTTCAAGTTTGTAGGTTCAAGGAATACAATTTTTCATACAAACGTTTTCATCCTTTTTTACACCCTTAGGGGTTGAATTTTCAAAAATCCCTTCTTAGTACACCTCTACGCCATAAGACCTATGTACTCCTCAAATTTCAAGTCTCTAGGATCAGCGGTTTAGGCTGTGCGTTGTCTGTATGTCAGTCAGTCAATCAGTCAGTCAGTCAGGACTTTGATTCTTATAGTATTAGAGATTCATGCATTCCTTATAATATTTTTATTTGAGATTTATATTTTTGGCCGAAGGCCTCCTCCATCATGCTGCTAAATGAAAAATAAAATTGTGTTAAATTAGTAATTTTATTTTCAGAGTAATAGTAAAAAATCGAAGATGTGGCGGTGCATTTGGCAGTAAGATAGCAAGGTGTGGATTCACTGTTTGTGCTACTGCTTTAGTTGCAAAGTTGCTGAACGTCCCATGTAGAATGTCTATGCACTTGAGAGATATAATGCGTGCTACAGGAAAGAGACCGAATACCAGACTCGATTATGAGGTAAGTATGAAATAGTGTAGTAGATAAAAGTAAAAAAACAAAATAATAATAATATTGCTGGACATTTCACATATCACCAATTAGCCCCAAAGTAAGCAAAGCTTGTGCTATGGGAACCAGATAGCTAATATAATACTTATATACTTTTTTTTGTTAATATATACTTATTGTGACACCCAGACAGAGAACATACATACGACATCTGAGGTGGCTTGATATCAGAGCTCGTCGAGCACATTTTAACCCTCCTCTACAACATTCTCCATGACCTTATGTCTCTCCATTACCTTAGTGAGCGGTTCACGCCCTTATATGCTGAAGCTACAATTGTTGACTCCGTAGCATAAGACTACAGCATACACTAACTCTTACACAATTTTTGCAACACGTCTCTGGAACCACATTCCTCTTACTTATCGCGAAGTTACTTCAGTTGAGGTCTTCAAAGCTAAAATCCATAATTATCTCTTTGGTAAATCGAATGAATGAGCCATTTGGAACTATATGTGTATCAAAAATATATATTATGAAAAAAAATCGTTTGGTTTGGTTTTGAGGTAGGTGTTGACAACAGAGGTGAGATTCAATACATGGATGCTGTATTTTACGTGAACGATGGCCATTCTCCAAATGAAAATGAAAATGACTACTCCACTAGCTCTTTAATAAATTGCTATGATAGTCGACGCTGGAAAGTGGATTCATTTGGAGCCTTAACTGATGCTCCGTGCAACGCGTTTATGAGAGCACCAGGTAATCTCTACACAAAATTATAGTATGTAAATATGAATATGTCTGTTAGATATGTTTTCACGGTAAATAGCTGTATATATGTAATTATTTTAAATAGGTTTTACATTCTGGAGATTCATATAATTTTGTAGATATTGACTTCATGTTGCGAGAAAAAAAGGCAAATAGGTTTCTAGACAAAATGATCTCTACACTAAACTCAAGGGATGTCTTGGATCAGTTGAGCTATCTCTAGATCTTTCGTAACGGCCTGCAGATAGCGCAACTACTTTTATTCACTGTAATTTTCGCGATATTTTAGGTGGGTTTGAAGGAATATCAGGCATCGAACATATCATGGAACACATAGCAGCAGAATCGAACTTGGACCCAATAGAAGTACGTAAAGCCAATTATCGCAGTGAAGATAACGATTTACCAGCGTTGATACCGACCTTTATGGAAAAAGTGGATTATAAAGAACGAC
Source organism: Chloroclysta siterata (assembly GCA_932294275.1). NCBI lineage: Eukaryota > Metazoa > Arthropoda > Insecta > Lepidoptera > Geometridae > Chloroclysta > Chloroclysta siterata. The sequence continues at coordinate 12,350,765 of OW028598.1, forward strand.
AAGAACAAATAAAAGAGTTTAATGAACACAACCGTTGGAAGAAACGGGGGATGCGCCTGGCAAATATGGCATTTCCTACTGCGTACATAGGAAATTATGGGGCTCTGGTATCAGTTTACCACGGAGATGGAAGCGTTGTCATCAACATTGGTGGTATTGAGATTGGCCAAGGTATAAATACTCGTGTGGCTCAGACTGCTGCGAACGAATTACGTATACCAGTTGAAAATGTGGCAGTGTTACCTGCACTTAATTTTGCGACACCAAATAACTTCAGCACAGCATCAAGCATTACTTCAGAATGCTGTATGTATGCTGTCATTCGAAGCTGTGATAAGATAAATGCCAGACTGGCTCCTGTAAGAGCAGCAATGCCATTGGCAACGTGGAAGGAAGTGGTCTTTGAAGCTGATCGACGAGGAATATTACTTCAAGCAAACTATCAGACCAGTGAGAATGATCCTCGTTTAGTAGACTATTCGATATTTGGCATTGCTGCTGTGGAGGTGGAGATAGATGTGCTTACTGGAGTTAAGTGGATTGTAAGAGCTGATGTTTTGGAAGACGTTGGAAGAAGCGTCAACCCAGCTTTGGATCTAGGCCAGGTAAAAAATAATTTGAAAGGTTAATTTTGGTTTCTTTTGTGCGTGTTTGTATTAAAGTAAAGCTATGTTTGCAGGTTGAAGGGTCCTTTGTTCAAGCGTTGTCGGCATGGATGATAGAGGACACAATATACAACGAGAAAACTGGTGAAATCTACACCGATCGTACATGGAACTATCATATTATAGGAGCTAGGGATATACCTCAAGACTTTCGCGTATATTTCAGGAAGAAGGCAGTCAACCCTGTTGGAATTTTGGGTTCTAAATGTATGACGAACAAAATATCTACAATATAAATTATATTAATACCTAGATAGTACTGTTACAATTTGGAAACCTTTTTCAGCGGCAGGAGAACCTCCAACTTGCCTAGGCCATGTTATTGTAGACTCATTGAGAGTAGCTGTGCAGGCTTCGAGGCATGACAGCGGTTATGATACATTCGGTTTTCTGGATATTAGTAAGTTCTTGCAGTATTATTATTATCGGCGGTCAATTTATTATTATCATTTTTAGGCAAAGACTTTCCAATCAATTTTATTGAGAATATGGTGAGCTTAATCCTCCATTTACTACATTTCATCCTTCAGTATCACTTATTTAAGATGAGAAGCAATATTGCATTTAAAAGTTAGGTTATTGATCGTAACCTAAACCGTTCATCTTCTCATCCTCACTTTGAGGACATACAATTCAATAAATTATATAGACTTGACTTCCGGTCATTATTTTTGTACCTATAAACTTTGTACTAACTATATAATTTGACCATAGTATTCAAACAACAAACAAACTTTCTAATCTTGATGGAGATCTGAGGATAAATTGATATTCAATTAGCCAGGCAAACTAGTTAGCAGCTTACATACAGCTTCTAGTTACTAGCCAGAGTTACGGGAATACTTGTACCTTTGATGTTTGTGTGTACACATCCTTCATATCCATAACCATCCTACTTACAATACAGATAATATTTGGATTAGGACGGCTCAGTGGGGCGACGCGTTTGTGGGGCGAACGAAATAATATGAACACTATCACACCTCTTCTCGCATTCTCGCACGATTCGCAGCTTTCTACTTAAACTATGTAGTTCTATATAACTCCAAATATAAATATTCTGAAGTAAATAAATATTCGTTGTATTTTCAGATGTTCCTGTTACCAACGAAAACGTAGTGAGAGCAGCCGCCGTGAAAATTGAAGAGTATTTGTTAACATGATTTCACCGAATTCGTAAATGATCGAGGAATGTAAACAGAATTTAGAAGAAAAGGTGCTGGACAGCGCCTAAAAACACAATTGTGCTATTTCATTAGTTGGTAATAAGTGTTTATGTATGTTGTAGAAGAAGGACACTCTTTCGTAAATCCATTGCTTGTAGGTACTCGGTTTTATTTGATTACACCGGCCTCGGCGCCGGCGGGACGTATCAAACTTTACGGCTTACTTAAGGCCGTTGGGTTTGTCAATCGGTCAGGTTCAGAAGGTGCAACATATATGAGGTATAATGGTACAATTTTGAAAAAAAAAACAACCAAATGAATCGATATCCACATCTAAACGATATTCGCTCCTTAAATAACTACCCACGCCGTGGTTTCACCATCAAATACCCCAAAAGCTGTTTGCGAAGTTTTAAAGCAAAAGTGTTTTTTATAACTAATAATTCATTCGCAAGTCGCTATAAAATTCATCGAAGTTATAAGTCTATATCCCAAATTCATAAATGGAAAGTTCCCAAGCTCGTGATTAAAAGTTGAATACAGAATAAGCTTCTGTTATTCTCGGGGGTGGGTTAATTTTAATAAGGTTGAGTTTTTGTTATCACTAAAGTCAACTTTATATTGCATATTTTACAAACCCCACAGGATGCTTACGTTTTTGTTATTGATAATAAAATTTTACTGTGTAATGTACCACTTATTAAGGCGTTGACAAGATCTAATGTGACTCTCGCTCGCACGTTTCGACATGTTGAAAGATATAAAATCACTAAACTCATTTTCAAAAAATCGTAATCAACCATTTTGTGCGCAATCATAATGCTCTTGTATTCGCCTTGACCACTAGCTGCCATTCGCGACTTTGCTCGCGTATTAGAGTGATTGCTAGCAGTAACATTTAAGGCGTTTTCCCTTGATTAGGTTCGATAAGGTTTTTTACTTTGTTCCCGATCATTTCGGGAAAAAAGTAGCCTTTATGCTAATACACGTAACGATATACAACGTGTTTATTAAGAGTTGTAGGGATCCGAAAGCAGGATATTCTACCGGTCATAACGAACAACTTTTGTTCTATGACTTTTAAAATTTCAAAGTTTTTCATTCATGAAATGCCTCTTAAACTTTTATGTAAAATGAATCTAAACGCATCATGAGGCAGCCCTATTTACAGCTGTTCTTTGACCTCTAGTTGTGAACTTAGATAAAATAGGTAACAGAACTACCACCAATTACCTAGTAATGTGCCTACCTAATAATGATGTTGCTGTTTTTAAAGATCTTGGTATGTAAAAGAAATATTTTCGCGACTGTAATCCCTAGTCACGGTAAACATTCTCTGAGATCTTTGGTACTAATACCTATTCAGTAACTAGGTACCTACGTGGCTACGTACTCAATATTTAATAGAATATTTATTTTTGTTTGATTACTAGATGTCGTAAAGCAATGTTTATGATATTCATAGTTCTTTAAATTGTAACATGTTACTTTACCACCATGGTTCATTGACACCACAAAATTATTCAACTACAATTATTTTGGGAAGTGTCTAGTCTGTCCTATTTAATCTTTGACATACCTGTCTGTCATTGGTTGCATTTAAAAACGCATATCCAATCAGGACGGCCGACGGCCGCCGATCAGTGTTACCATTTGTGGCAGATTTCTGCCATTTGGCAGATTTTAAATATTTCAAGAAAAATCTTATTAGTTTGAATTTTTAATGAAATAATATTTATAATTTATTTATTTTTTACCGAACTGGAAACTTCTTATTCTTTTTTACCTTTATTGATTTGGTTTCTAAACAACTTCTATCTCGTTTTAGATAACTGCAAACCGTTACAAACGATCAAAAGATAGTAACTGAATGTAATGTAGGTATTTAATTTATTCCGTAGCCACGAAGGAGATGGTATGAAGTCATATTTTTGGTATTTTTATCGTCAAGCTTGGTAGATTTTGACAGATTTTTTGGCAGGTGTGTGGTAGAACCGCTACTTTTGAGATGGTCACCCTGTTTGTGTTTACATGCGTTGTTGTACATTGTTTTGTTGAGAAAATGTGATCAAACGTGATAAAATGGTGATTGTTATGTAAAAAGCCGTCGTCAGTCAGTGTGTGTATGAGCAGTGCCTACGAGGTAATGGTTTAGTGTGAAGTTTGAAGCCTGTGTCGTGCGAAATCTCGCAAACTTACCAAAATCCAGTTTTATCCAGTGTTATTATAGCCAGTAAATAATGACAAAATCCATAGGAACCAGTAAAAATATCGTGTCAGGGGATTGGCGGCGTACCTACCTACCTACCGAAAGGTAAGTATTTCAAATTATCTCGTAGGTTATCGTTGTTTTTTTCTTTCCTAGATAGAAGCGCGCGTGCGTGTGACCTTGACACGTACACAGAAAGGGCTGTTGCAAATTTCTGAGAAAATATTAATTTTACTTTTCTATGGGAATTTCGAAAACGATGTACCTATCCAACCGTTGCACACGTCAAAGTATTCCAGTGCTTGGTCTAAATACACGCTCTTTGTTTTCCTACATAACTTCATCAACACGTTGTATATTTGTACTTAGATTCATCCGTGTCGGTTCTTTGAGCCAAAAACATCCAGAAAGTTTCGCAGAAATAAATATGTTGCTTTTAAATTTATATAAGTGTGTGGCCAGTCGGTTACCGCCCTATGAAAAAATATCCGATTTTTTCTTCTTTACTTTTTTTAATCACGTACCTACCTAGTTATTACCTACCTCGTACCTACCACATTGTCAATATGCATACGTGGCTGTTTGTTCACTTTGTTTGTAGTTTTAGTTTATAATGAGTTTACCTAACTATAATTTTAACTACTGATTTTCAAATTGTGGCAGACGTTCAGGAAGTAAGTACATACATAATTTTAATCTATATTGTTCTATTAGGATCAAACTCTATGTTATAAATATTACATGCTGAGGTTTTGAGGTTAAATTGGATGTGACCTCACATAACGTAGCACAATAAATTCTTGATTTAATTTGTTTGATTTAATACATCAAGGTGGGAAACAAGGGCGCGAAGTGTCATTTTACATCAAACCCTGTGGGTGAGTTTCACCCCAGCCAACGTAGCGGAAAATAGCCTCGCTCGCCGCGATACCTCCCCGTCATTACATCTCAGGTAGGTACGATTATTCTCCCCGTCGCAGATGTTTCATAAAAATACTTCTTGCGGAATTGTACAGTAAAACATTAGTCGGTGAGAGCTCTATAAACAATCGCGATCTGCTAGTTACCTAGTTGCATAAATTCAAAAAACAAAATCCTTGACGACTACCCACCTCATTATTTTTTCTTAAGGCTTATTTTCTTGACGACTTCATAACCTTTAAAGAGAAAATAGAAGAACGTACTTATTTAAGATGGCATTACGTTTGGAACCAACAAGAAATGTATTTTCATTTCATCAGAAGAATACCACTGAAACTTTAATTTAGGAGATGGATGGACGGCGAACCAGTTTCGTAGTTTATGATCTATATACGTTTCCATCATCTTTCTAACAAGCGTCATAACATTCGTGTCCCCGCGGTGTAGTTTCGCATTTCTCCTGAATTTATCGTCGGGAAAGGCTCGGTATCCACCAAAGCAGACCAAAGTTTGCGCTCACACAAGAGATCAAAAAAGAGAGAGTCTGTTCAAAAAACCCTGCCGATTTGTGATTTATCTATTTTGATGGATGTTTTTATCATAGTCAGAGGCATGTTATAGACGGGTTGCCAACCATAGATCACTGAGAAAATTGCGTAAAGTCTAATAGCTACGTCCGGCGCTATACAGAAACCATGTTCTAAGAAAAAGAAACACATATTCTAAGTTGTGTCATAGTCGTGAGCGAACTTACGGTAATTACCTCGCGTTTTTGTCGCCAATATATAAAATAATTGGACACATACGATTATGCTAACCACAAAACATACATATCTATACAGTCCACAGAGTTTGCTGGACATCTTGCCCCGAACTAAGCAAACTTTTTTTTTTTTTTTTTTTTTTTTTTTTTGTTAACGGGGAGGAAATCTGCACACAGACACCCTACCACACCGAGGGATGCGATAGGGTAGTGTGAGGATGACGGACTCGTCGACTCACTAAAACCACCCCGGTGGCCAGCCTCAATGCATGTCAAGGGGCTCCGACAACTCCAAAAGGAACATTTCGGTGCCCCTCTCGCATAACGCCTAAAAGCACGTCCCGGGAACGACACCCATTGCCGCCCCCAGCACTCGTGGTGCTACGGCTGCACACGCCACGATGTGCCAGCCGCCCTCCCGGGGTCCGCTATTGACCAGCCGAAGCCCTCGCTCCGACCGCCCACAGACCCGAAAGGCCCCCTGTTTGGCAGGGGGTACCACTCTCGCCCCTCATGGGGCAGGCAGCGCGGGGTGGCCGTTGCCAACACCCCGCCGCCGCCTCCTCCGAGCGGGATCGGCCCTCTCCCGATCTCGCTCGGCGGCCTCTTTCTGGACCAAAACGGTCTCACAGAAGGAGGCCACGGCCTTCCAAGCCGTCTCATCTACCAGCATAGCCTCGACTACGCTTGGTAGAGAGAGGTCCTGCCCGATCCTGTTGACCAGAATTCCGCGCTCCACGCTCCACGCTGAGCACTGCTCTAGCGTGTGCTGCGCGGAATCCCGGTCCCACCCACAATGGTGGCATTGTGGGGTCGGTTCGCGTCCAATCCTACTCAGGTACTCACCGAAACAACCATGCCCGGTAAGTACCTGAGTAAGGCGATAGGTGACGTGCCCATGCTCCCTTCCCAGCCAGGCTTCGAAATTTGGCGCAATGGCGCCGACGATGCGCTGGCGCGAACTACGCGGTTCTTCGAACCGCTCGCGCCACTCCACGAGCGCACGTCGGCGCTCTTGCACCCGCACTTCAGCGGGCGCGGTTCCACTCCCGTCGTCATTGCAACGGAGACGCCGATACACACGTGCATCCATCTCCGCCAAGACGTCAAGGGGCGGAAACCGCGCCAAGAGTGTTGCCGCCTCAAAGGATATCGTACGATACCCTCGTGCGATACGAATGGCCATAGTACGCTGTAGGCTATTAAACAATAGCCTATAGCGCCTAACCCCCGCCAGTCTCACAGACCAGACGGGCGCTCCGTAGAGTGCCATCGATCGCACCACCCCTCCATAGAGGCGGCGAACTCCTTCCCTAGGTCCCCCGAGATTTGGCAGCAGTCTGTGCAAAGCACCCACTACCTTCTGAATCCGGGGAACTGAGCGACTGAAGTGCTCTCCGAAGTCCCAGCGACTGTCCAGGATGAGGCCCAGGTACTTGAGGTACCGCCCCACCTGGACGTCCACGTCACCTACGCGAACCGACATGCTGGGTGGTTCCCTTCCCCTCGGGAATTTGTGGAACCACAGCGCCTCGGTCTTGTGAGGCGCTGTCCGCAGACCCAGCGCGTGGATCTTGTCCACGACACAAGCCACCCCAAGCTCGGCGAGCCCCTTGGTCCCCTCGAAGTCGTCCCCGCCGGCCAACACTAACGTGTCATCCGCATAGCAGACGACGTGTAGGCCGACGGGGAGATCGATGCGCAAGACCGCGTCGTACGCGAGGTTCCACAAGAGCGGGCCCAAAACGGACCCCTGCGGAACCCCACAGCACACCTCCCTCTGGTGCAATGCACCGTCCCTGCCAACATACTGGACACATCTGTCGCGCAAGTAGGCTCCAACAATGCCCTGCAGGTAGGGGGGGACCCCGTGAAACACGAGGGCCTCCCTAATCGCCCTCCAAGGCAAGGAGTTAAACGCGTTGACGATGTCTAAAGACACCGCCAACATCCTCCCGCCTCGGGACACTACCTGGCTCGACAGCGAACGGACTCTAAGAATCGCGTCCACCGTCGAACGAGCCTGCCGGAAACCGAACTGGTCATCCGACAGGTCGGGGCCTACCATTCTTAAGTGCGCGCACAGACGACCGGCAATTACTCTTTCGAATAACTTGCCGGCCTCGTCCAGCAGGCAAATGGGACGATACGCAGAGGGAGAATCCGCGGACCTGCCATCCTTCTTCAAGAGGACTAATTTCGCCTCCTTCCACTCCTTGGGGAACACGCCTGTACGGAGACAGCTGTCAAACAGCCGCCTAAGGCGGTCCCCCAATCCGGCGGATAGAGCCAACACCCAAGCCCGACCCGGGATACCATCCGGGCCAGGCGCCGTGTTTCGAGCCCTGAGGCGCTTCACGGCTCGGTCCAACTCCTCTTCGGTCACCCCCAGTTCATCGTCCCAGGGAATCGGGCTCGATGGCATCACGGGGGGTGATGAGGGACTGTCCTGGATCCTAGGGAATAGCGTATCAACCACGCCTCCCACAAATGTAGGATCCAGGGTTTCCGTCAACGGAGGGGCCCACGGTCTGAGCTTGCCCAGTACCATCTTGTACGGGCGCCCCCATGGGTCCCTATTCAGTCCCTCGAGGAGTTCATGCCAGGACCGAGCCTTGGCGTCGGCAATGGCGTGTTGAAGCGCCATTGTAGCGCCTCGGTATACCTCGTAGGCTCTATCCACCTCTTCGGCAGGGGCTCGCCGTCTTCTCCGGGTATTGGTGTACAGGCGTCGGGACCGCAGGCACGTCTCACGCAACCGCGCTATGTCCTCCGACCACCAGTACACCGACCCACGCTTGGTTGGCCCGGTTCTGGGCATCGATAAGTCGCAAATCGACGTCATCGTTGCGCGGAACCAGGCCGCCTCCCTAACAGGATCGGGCAGATCCTCTCCGGCTTGGCCTTCCGACCAGGCCGCGACGATGGTGGCGGCTTCGAGCAGATCCCTGTCGAGCCGCTTGAGGGCCCATCGTCGCGGCTGACTGCCACTGCGGCGGGACGCACGTCCGGGGGGGCGGAGGGCTAAATCGAAAACGATGTAGCGGTGGTCGGATAAAGTGACCACCTCCTCCGCAACTCTCCATCCCGAAACTAGGTGTGTGGCAGAAGGAGTCGCCCATGAAAGATCCACGATCGACTCACCCTGCCACCGCACACAAGTGCTTACAGACCCCCGATTAAGTAACCGGAGGTCCATACCCGCCGCCCAATCTAAGATTGTCTCTCCCCTGCGGTCGTCTCGGGGACTCCCCCACTCACGAGAGTGAGCGTTGAAGTCACCCAAGACAAGCACGGGACGCGGAAGGCACCTGCGAAAGCAGTTTCCCACCGCGTCCAAGTACGCCTCGTACTCGGCGAGGGTACAGTTGGGAGAGATGTAGCAGCCCACAACGGCTAGATGACCCCACTCTGTGGCCACGAAACCATTGCCCTTTTCTATAAGGGCACAGTGGGGATCACCTTGGCCGCCACCCCAGTAAATAGCGACAGAGTCCATATCGTCCCCAAACCATGCCACATGGCCCGGGACACGATAGGGCTCCGCGACTACGGCAAGTGCAATCGACCACTGCGCAAGGGTTTGCTGGAGCAAATCCTGCGCACCTCGGCAGTGGTTCAGATTGCACTGGAGGATTCGAATGGTGTGATCCATTACGAAGCCTCCATGCCTTCCTGGGGCGGCGGGTTTTGACCCGACTGAGCGGCCCCCTTTGCTGGGGCCGCTTTGCCTTCCGGTGCTGGGGCTGAGCGAGGAGACTTCCTCGTGCCCTTAGGAGGGGTGCAATTCTTGCTCCCCATCCTGTGGTCAGCCTTACAGCCCTTGTCCGAGCACAGTGGACACTTGTGCGGATTCGTGCATTGGCTCGCCCGATGGTCGGGCTCGCCGCACGCGTAACACAAGTGGCTTCGGTCCACCGTACTCGAGCACATGCTGCGTACGTGCCCGTACTCCAAGCACCGGAAGCACTGGAGTGGTCTCGAGGTCAAATAATCGACCCGAGACGCGACCCACCCTATCACGACGTGCTTTGCCGCGGCTAGCTTCCGCACGGAAGCTAGTGGACAACGGACCCATACCGTGCCCAGGGCATTGGATGAGCGACGTATGTCACCCACCCGCACGTCGAGGACCGAGCAGTCTCCGGCCTCGGCAACGGCAGTCTGCACCTCCTGAGGTGTGATGCTGTCGTCGAGGTCCTTCAACCGCAACTCCCCCGTTTTCATTGGGCGCGCAACACGCACACCCAAATCCGCGAGGGCCACGCGCATGCGTTCGGCCAGGTTGTCAGCTTTGGAGGTGCAGTCGGGTCCTGACACCTCCAAAATGAGTCCTCCAGTGATGGCCTTCCTGGATCGAACGTTGTCGATACCGAGGTCGGCCAACCTAATGCGAGCCTTAGCAGCCGCCATGACTGCAGCGAGGGTGACATCGGAGCCCTCCGATATTGTCACCGTAATCGCCGCAGACGTCGGCAGCCGCGTAGGCTTCGCCTTCCTGCCAGCCCTCTTCCTGGCCTTCTTGCCAGCCTTCGGGCTAGCCTTGGGGCTAGCCTTTGGACCGGCTTTCGGGCCAGGTTTCGGACCGGCACTCGGGCCAGGCCGCGCCGGCACTGGTGCTGGCGCTGGCGCTGGGGCCTTCTTCTTGGCCGCCCTTTTCCTCCCCGTCACTGTCGCCCACGAAGACTCAGGCGTCTGCGACTCTTGAACCTCCGCAGTCTGCGACTGCACAGGTGGCAGAGGAGTTACAGGCGTGGGTCGGGCGTTTGCCTTCCCCTTGCCAGACGGCCCCTTTTGCGCTGCAGGAGCAGCGACACCCCGCTGGACAGAAGAAGGCATGGCACCCACAGCCACCGCCAACTTCCTGTCCATTAGAGCGCCGATGCGCTCCATCAAACGGCCTTCCCAGTCTCCCCCGGCGGCAGGTGGAGTCACCGCCGCCGGTTTGGCCACGCTGTCATCAGCCATGGCCTGGGAGCTGACCACCTTCTCCACCTTGGCGGATAGGGCAGCCATCTGGGCACGCAACGCAGCGTTCTCGCTCTCGAGCCGCTGAACGTTTGCGTCCACCGCAGCGCGCAGCAGGAGCTCAGACGAGATCGCTGCCGCCCTCCTCACGGACGTTCGCAGACCCTTGACGAAGTTGCCCTTCAAGTGCTTAGACTTGTCGGCAATCTTCTCAATGGTCTGCAGCTCGACCGTCATGCTGGCTTCCAGCTCCTGAGAGCCAAGCGCCTGCATCTCCTTCGCCAGTTCCTCGGGCTGAGGCAGGTTTGCCTTCGCCCTCGTCATCTCTGGCGCGACTCGGGGGTCGAAGATCCCATCTTCGTCAACATCCCCCTTGTCCTTCAGGAACATGGCGCGCTTGGATTCAAGCCCACCGTCCCCGCCATCCTTCTCGGGCTTTCGCCCCCGCTTCCGCAAAACGCGGGATACGTCCAAGGCTGTAGACGCACGGGAAGAGAAGGACGCTATAGAGCAGTCCGACTCCTCATCAGCCTCACTCGCCATGTGTACTGGCGTTGCAGGTCTCGCGAAGCCCTTCTTCGCCGAGACCGCCACCTCCTTCTTACGAGAGCTCCCAGAGCTCCCGAAGCGATTGTTGCCCCCCCCAGAGTACGAGGGGCAGGATGCCGAAGCACCGCGGGATTCTCCGACGTCGGAGACGCCGGTACCCGCCTGGGGTCCTTTTTCACAATTCGCTTCTTTCATTTTGGGGGGTTTTTCCTCTTTGTGGGGTGAGGTCCCCAATCCGCAGTAGCGGCTGGTAAATCGACCAACCCACCCGGCCGACAAACCGTCCATGAAACCCTAAATCAGAATGTCACGGACGATTTGCCAGCCGAGTGATTTGTTCTGCTGCGTCGCCGAACAAACATCGAGTTTTTTTACCGAGGTGAACTCCTCAAAGCCCAGGCGGCAAAGCCAAGGCCCTTGGACGCTGGCTAAGAAGAAGCTCTTCTTAACCCACTCGGTGGCAGTGCGAGTGCACGCCGAGCACGTCCCGCTTCATCCGCTACTTCCTCTGCTTGACAGAGGAACGCGCAGAGAAGCTCCTATCCCAATTAAATGGGCGAGATAAGGTATGGCCTACCATCCCTTATCCCCCCCTTCCTACACTAAAAACACTCACGCACCCACACACACACATTCACACCCACATTCACACACACATTCACACGGTGTTTTGTCCGCGCCGGTCTGTCGCTAACTTCAAACTCGAAGCTATCGACAGACCGAGACCCCCTATCCGCAACCCGGGGACGCGCCACGTCGGAGTATCACCTCACCGCCTGCTGGGAAGGAGACCCAGTAGGTTCGTGGGAACTAAGCAAACTTGTACTAAGGGAACCAGATAGCTGTTAAAATACTTATATACTTTTTTTTTGTAAATACTTACTTATAATATCTCCCATTATAATAGAGACAGAGAACAATCATCTTGGTTCGTTACACAAATGCGTTCGATCCCCGAACCCACGGCCTACAGCGCAGAAGGCAGAGCTACTACCAACTGAGCTATGAGGGCTGTCAAAAGAGTTGACCTCTTGTATGTTCTTGTGGCTAACAGTCTTTAGGATTTAGGTGCGAGGCGTAACGAGCTTTCGTCTCAAATGACGCCTGTGACGTAACAATAATTCATTCTGGGACGCCTGTCAACAATTCCACGAGTGTAAGCCGTGTAAAGTCCTACGTAGAAGGTTCTGCTGAGCACAGCCGTGAACTGTTATGCCTACGCTTCTCGAAATTGGATTGACACCACACTGGAACTTCAATATTGTATCATATTACATTGTAACAAGGATAATCCAAAAGAATTGTAGGAACCAAGCCGTTAGTTTGTTGCCTGCTCTTCTAGGCTTTATGGAGACGTGGATCTGGCACCTAGATCACCGAGATTTAAGAAGTTTCAAAGTGATCCTTGTGATTCAACTGAATGAATATTTGACTTTGACTTTGAACTTGTTCACGTTCAAACGAGAATTTAAGGGGAATATCATTTGCTTCTCATGTGGAGTCAAAAAAACTTCAAACATTATCTAAGCTCCTCTTCTAGTAGAGCGATAAAATACAATCACGATAAATAGATTTTCACGAAAAAAATATGGAATATGGAAATTATAATACTTTATTCGTGATCATTTCACAGGCAACATATTTTTTTATTTTTATAGCAAATGCCACATTGATTAAAATAATAATTATTTATTAAAATTTAATTATGATATTATATGAACTTAACATATTTATTCAGACAGAAAAGTAACCTTTAGAATTTATGGTAGCTTCATAGTAAATCAAAATAAATACTCGAAATTTATTTACACAAACCGCACTGGTTCAACGCTGGTCTATCTGTTTCAAATATTGTTTATCGATTAAAGCCCACTCGACTGTGCTTATTTGAAATCGATCCTATCCGATTTTAAATCCATGCGATTCGAACCCAACAATGAACTGATTTTTCCATCCAACGTGGCTGACGGGACATCAGGTAAAGTTCAGATTTATTTCAGTTCCGAGTCGGCCTCAGCACTAAATAGTTAGATTGGATTTCCGTATTGATCTGCCACAAGCTTTTCCAGCTTTGAGCCAGACTAGTCGGGCTAAAATTATACCGTACACTGAATCAGGTAAATTTTTCATTGTGCTTTCACAAACGGAGCAAGGTTTGTATTATAAATTGGATCACTTTGCGGAATGCGATTCTCAATGCCATTAAATTTATGTGTTTATAGAATATCAAAAGTAAGGTTATGAGTTATTTATCTACTAAAGTTAACAGGCTTTTGAAATTGTTTACTCTTACTTTACAGGATGCTGGTAAGCGCGCAGTGTTTAACATAAAGGACGTACCATATTAAGGTGTACCATATTTTAACCTTAGCCGAACTACTAAAATGTACCAAAGACTTTGGTCCAAGTTCTAAGCTCTAAGGAAAAACGGACAACTAATCTCCCCGTTCTGCAATATGTTTTCCAGAGCTTTTCCATAAAATCTTCCTAGAAAATTATGAATAAATCCATCCAGTCTGGGGTAGGAATATAAGATATAAATAAAATATTGAAATGTCATTGATATCTATTAGGTACATCATTTATGAGTCGGTGACGTTTATACACTTTTTATAATTGTTTTCTGGATTATGGCATGAGACTACTAAGTAGATTCTTCAAAAACCTGTTTGTCCTTTGTAAGCTTGTAATACTTATGAATATCTTATACTTGCAAATATGCAACAACTCTGAAAACGAGTAAATTATATAGATATTGCCTTAACAAAAGTCTTTACCCTGGAAAATATTAGGTTGTTTAATAAAAGCTTTCTAAACTGACAGAAAATACAGATAGCAGCAGCGCCGCCGTCGTCGTTCGGGCGGCGGAATAATAAATTCTCAGCTAATATCGTAGAGTAGTGGAGCCAGGTGAGGCTTCGGCGCCCTCGCCGTATTATTGTCAGCCACATCTTAGCCTCACAATATGCATCCTCACTATTCACTGAAGTTTTAATTGCTCAGCCCCACCCCCCGCTCCTCCCAGCTATAGGCCGTGATAAATAAAGAAAATCCCTCCTAGCCTAGGCCATTCATTCTGATGTTACCCGCCGCCATCGTGCTCCGTAATTTTTAGGTCAATCGTGTCATTATTTATGAACCCGTAAATGACTGCTCTGTCACGAAACGGAAATTAAATGGGTTCAATACATTTTCACAGTATTTCTTCGCAATGCATTTATTAAATTCCAGTTAATAAATTAATACTAGGCATTTTATTGAAGAATCGCTCGTTTATTCAAATCAAAAAGTATAAACGACCATGAACGTTATTTTTTGTTTGGTTAACACTAGCCGAGTGAATCGTTCACTAAGGACTTTTATAGCCTTTATAATTTTATACCATTTAAACTAATTTTGGTAATATTAAATAAAGAAAATGTGGGCTTTTGGTCTAAGCCTTAAAAATGTATGTGGCCACTATACCATATTTTTTTGATCCCGAAGTCCTTGTGAGTGCGTAAGCCACGATGACTGCTCCTAGGTAATCCATTATAGCTCCCCGCAAGTTCGTGTAACCATAACATAAGTAGATACATTTTTGAAAAAAATACTTACAAAAGTTCGTCGCACTAATCATATTTTATGTTGGGCCTCTCACCCCGAGATAACAACTTTATCCACATAAATTATAACAAGAAATATCGTTGTCAAGTTATATTTCTGCTGTCTTGGCGAAAAAATGAAAATACGCGGCACAATTTTTCACGGTTGCAGCTAGCTTTTAATACTGAAAAATTAGAGTGTAGCGGCAAAGATATTAATGCATTCTTCGGAGGCTTGCAGCTGGCTGATTACGTAACTTCCTGCCATAAGCAATTTGTTTTTATTTTTATCCTACTTATTTGTTAGCGTTTACGCGCAGAACTTTTTAGAGCTGCATGATAACGGTTTCTCAGTACAATTATTGTAAGTATATTGAAAAAAGTAGAACAGTAAAAAAATAGCACGTCATTTATTTTTCTTCATGGAAGACTTAGTTTCATTTTAAAACAAATGAACCACTCTCATTTATTCAAATAGTAGTATCTGCAAGGAATCATTTACAAATAATTATGATGTTTTTTAATAGTCAACAACTGTCAACAATAGTCAATTTGTACAACATTAAATTTAAAAATTTACGACTTATCTCCACGCCTTAAACTTAACTACTTTTCATTAAGTGTGGTTCAAAGAAATAATGGTTCCAGTATTTTAAAAGAGATTGCAAGTCGTAAAATATAAAGCGGATTTTAATAGCCCAATACTGCGGGGATAATCTATCATAAATCTCACAAAGGCAAGGGTCGGAAACTACCTTTCCGTTAACATTTTTATGTCTGCCCTTGGCCTTTTGGAGACATCATGTTTCCCACCCGATACATTTCTGTTTTATTTTATTAAGGGTTTTATTGGGGTGTTTATTGATTTCAATTATCTCAACTTGAGTTGCTGCTTTTAAGCCACTGGCATGACGTATACTTAATTCAGAAAAAGTTTAGATATCTATTGCTTAGAACCAATACTACAATGACAGCCTTCACAGCTCAGTTGCTGGTAGATATGCCTTCTGCGCCGCGGACCGTGGGTTCGATCCCTACCGAGAACAAACATTTGTGTGATGTTTGTTCTTTGTCTGGGTATTATTATGTATTATAAGTATGTATTTACAAAAAAAGGATATACGTATTAAATCAGTTATCTGGTTTTCACATTACAAGCTTTGGCTTTGTTTGGGACTAGATAGTGCTGTGGAAAGTCCACCAGTATTTATATTTTATTTTATTTATATAACATATTGTATTATTATTATATATTATCGTCAAAACACCCACGCAAGGTCATAAAGTTTATTCATCAAGATTAATTCTTATTTCTTTAATTGTTAATTAAAGAAATAATCAGAAATTTAGCACTATATCATCAATACCACACCAGTTAACCTCAGGAGGCTACAAAATGATTATGCTAATACACCAGACAGCCAATTGCTTCTACGTTGGTTCCGCCCGCGCCGTGTAATTAAACTTCATCAGACATTCGCGTCGCGTCTTTAACTCTGTATATTGCTTTGCCTGTAAACCTTCTACTTAGCTCGGATCCCGGATCCATGTTATCCCCGCTATTACCCCCCTTAGTTCCAAGTTCTTATCCAGCGCGAGGGGCGAAGAGATCACAGCTACAGTGGTCGCCACCTGCTTGCGGCGTAGAAACTGCGTTGGTCTAACTACCGTCATAAATTGTGCAAGTGGCGAAGCGGTTGCGAGTTTTTCGTGGCAAGTCTTTAGAGAGCACTCAAAGGGAGAGGTTCGAGCGAAGATTTCTTGTGTGAATTAAGCAAGCAATTCTCGTCTGCGATTTTGCCAGGTAGTGTGTTAATGCTAATGCATAGGTAATGGTATGAGCTAACGGTATCTCGTGTTAGCAGCTGGAGCTTGTGTTCTCGTGTATCATTAGCCGTGAGAGCTTGTTGAGCTTTTTGTTCTGATATACATTGCTTAGGAACAGCTATTAGCATCAACTAAACTTACCTATAAATAACACGCTATATTATGTCAGGTAATGAGTTTATGTCAGCTATTTCAAATGACATGAGTTATACATACAACTGCCATACCTCCGATGCAAAACGTTAGAGATATCTTCATTTTAATGACATGCGCCGTTGGTTTTTTTTCCCGCCAAGGCCTCCTAGGCCCCTTCACGGATAATTTTTTTTGCAAAATGGCCTCCACGCTTGAAGGGTTAATGTTATCCGAATTATTTTTTTATAATTATCAATGACTGTATTTGACCTGACTTGTAGACCCTGACTTGTAATAATTTTGATTACCAATAAATTGATTATTATGATTATTATTTTTTTACCAAATAACAGGCCTCAGATGACCGAGAAAAACAAGCAAGTATTTTCTCTTAAACTTGATGCTATGAAAATCAAGCCATTATGCTACTTAATGTAGTTCATATATTTTGTAGTTTATACTAGCAACTGCTGAGAAAAACACACAAAACTCTAACATTATGTTTTTCCGTCTTTTAGCGAGGGAAGTCTAAAATGAGGCTTCTAGAAATACTTTTCTGAAGACAACCGGTTTCATAATGAGACGCAGGCCAGCAAATTGCCGGCACAGCTCCGCCGGCTCTTGGGAAATTAAAACTGCTTATTTAGAGACACACCTCATGTCAGACAGTGTGCCTTAAAACGCTTTAAGATTTATCAGATTGCAAAAGGAATTATTTGATTACATGATTTATTATACCACGACCCCCGGGCACCGAATCAGAGCTTTGAAATGACTTCATGATTATAATAAAACCTATACCCTTGAGCACCGGCTGTGTAGTGGTAGTGACCCACCTTTTGATCGTAAGGTCGTAGGTTCATCCAATGGATTTTTCTCTTAATTAATCTCTCAATCGGTGAAGGAAACATCGCGAAGGGACCATTTAGTATTCAAGCACATATGAGCCAAATTTAATATTTGGACATACCCCCATAATCTTAAGGCAAAGACAAGAGCTAATGTGACTCTCGCTCGCACGTTGCGACATGTTGATATAAAATCACTAAACTCATTTTCGAAAAATGGTTGAATGCGATTTCTCGAAAATGAGTTTAGTGATTTTATATCTTTCAACATGTCGAAACGTGCGAGCGAGAGTCACATTAGCTCTTATCTTCGCCTTAAGTTGGACTTTTCGTACTAAGAGATATACTACGAGATCTCAAGGAATATCTACCGCACCTGGGGATCAAAGTTGCTCAATCATCAAAGCGGCTGCATTTATTATAAACCTATATACTTGCTGCTATTTACCAGTGTTTTACAATTTAAAAACTCCACAATTATGAATAAATCCAAGAGTTGACGATAATAAAACAGAACAGTCCGCGACCAAACAAAAAGTCTCAAATGTTTGGAGAATATCCAAGAGTCGTAATTCACGTTTAAAATGTAATAAAACATAAGTTTGTGAAAGAATAAAAAACTGTTCTGAAGACAAAACACCGCAATATTTCAGCTTCGGTGGGTGCAACATCCATCACGTAACTCCGCAAATCGTTGACAATATCGATTACACACAGAAAATAATATTTATGGCACTTTGAAGTAAACTTTTTGCATTATTCCCCTGTTTGTTACAGTTTTTTCAACTTACGAAAAAAGGAAACACATTTTCGTGTTAGAAAATACGAAGCGAAAAGTTTCAAGATTCGTATCGTGGTGACCCTTTTGTTTAATAAATAATGCGACATAATTTTATTATTTATCTGATATGGAAAAAGATGGAAGGTAATACCTACGAGCGAAGAAAAAATTCCTAACTTCTCGTGACAAATTGAAAAGGGTGGGAACTGACACGAATGTATTTAATGTTATATTAGTTCTGCGAGTTGGGTTTTGAATTATTTGTGTACCGATTTAGGGCAAAAAGTAGCTGAATATTACATGAAGATAGGGATGCAAAATGTTTTCATCTCTAAATAAAGCATGCAGGACTCCCCAAATAAATTCAAGGGCAGAGGTCCCATGACTTTTGACTGTAATAATATTGCAACTGACAAAAAACCTTATTGTGTCGAACAAAAATGGGAACACGCGGATGATTTTAAGTTAAAGTTATTTTATAATAATTATTATTTTAAGTGTAGTAGAGCACTTTGTGAAGGGCTCGTCCGGGGAAGTACTATCAGCACGCCTTTTTCTGGCCGCCAAGCAGCGTTGCTGTGTTTCGGTTTGAAGAATGTGGTTGCCGGTGTAATTACAGGCACATGAGGCCTAACATCTCTATGCCCCAAGTTCATGGACGCAGGGCAGTGCATCGTAGGACACTTTCCAATCGTGCGTGACTTACGAGGCAATGCTTTGTGGTGATAGTTACCACTTAACATCAGGTGGGCTATCTACTTGTTTCATCAGCTAGTTGTATAAAAAAAAATCATTTTTGTAAGAACATCGAACCAAATAGAGTTTTGTTTTTGGGTTTTGGCTTTCTGTATTGAGAGCCCGGGTTGTGTATGGAGACGGGATAAGCTGATAATATTTCAGGCGTGCTGAAAACTTTCGTGACTCCATACAAATGCTTACTATACTCGCTTACTAGGCTCGCGATACTGAAACCAAATATCTGTTTCACAAAGTTTAAGTATAAGTTCAACCAGTTGAACTTGCACCAAAAAATCCAGTTATTTCATCTTTGATATTTTTTTGTAAAAGTTGAACTTCCTGGACAACATTTTATCCTATAAGAGCAATGGTGGTCTGGTGGTAGCGGCCCCGCCTTCCGATCCTAAGGTCATGGGCTCGAAACCGGTCGTGCACCAATGAATTTTTCTGTTCAAAAATTTATGTGCACAATGCCAGTAATCTCAAACGGTGAAGGAAAACATTGTGAGGAAACCGGCATGTCGTAGAACCTAAAAAGTTCTATAACAGTTGTCAAGTATAACAGTTGCTAGAAAGGAGCCTCTTGAGGCGCACTTAAAATCCTTTCACCACACTATTTCGAAAGAAACTAGTGACACGACAAGGGAGATTGATCCTATAGTTCAACTTACGCCCCTTGAAGAGTATTTTCACGAAACGTTGCTGGTTTTGCAAAATGAAAATGTTTGACTGATTCCAGAGTTAAACAGGAAATATAATTCGGACTTATGGTACAGATGCTTACTTAAACTGTTGAACACCTTTTGTTTTTTTCAAAAACGTGAGTGGATATTACAATTCAAAAACGTAAGTACCTACCTACGTTTTCAAATTTAAAGTAAGTAGGTACTAGCCACCAATCTTTTATTTGTCGCAGTCGCAATAGAGACGCAAACAGTCGTACATCAAATAAGACTGATGGTCGGCGATGGTTCGGACGCGTCCCCTTTACCCTCACATTTTTCATTCCCTTTTAAATTACTCGGGCTAAGTTCATTTTGAATTATTTATAAGTGAATGCCGTACATTTATATGAATCAATCAAAAATGGTGACTTATTAGAATCGCTGAAATATAGAAGTTTTATGGAGTGCATTCGTTCTTGGGTCTTTTGGAATGACTTGTATAGCAATTTCTCACTCAGCTTCAAGGCTTACCTACATGAGACTTGTGGAATCAGGAGAGGCCAAACATACATACAACCACAAATCGCAACTACACATTCCATACATTAGATATAAATTCATACATTCACATTCATACTCAATACACACTTTAAATACAAGTTATTAGTATATGTCATCAATTAGTTTAGTGATAGTCATTTATATTACCAGTTTCGGTTAAAAAAAAAATGTTACCTTCTATATAAATAAAGAGCTGTGGATTCAGTTAAATAAATAAAATAAAAATGATAAACAATAATAAGAATAATACGTGCAGAGCTGACCAAGTCTAAGATTTAGGTACCATGTTGTTCTATACACAGTAGGTACATTTATTGAATCGAAATGAAGAAATGGTTATATACTTATTATTATATTGTTTTAGTTCTTTCTGATGAAACAAGCAGATGGTCCACCTGATGTTTAGTGATCACCATTACCTTCAATAAAGCATTGCATCGTAAGACACGCACGATAGCACAGCATATATAGTGCACAGCCATACGTTGAGGCATACGGATGACAAGCCTCATGTACCTGTTATTTCAGCGGCAACTCTTCAAAACCTGAAATTCTGATTTCGAAATTGAATTAGGAGGAAGGGTGCATCTAAATTCTAAACAAATACAATGCAGTCGTATCATCTGTTTCAATTTCACTACAAAGTTTTAAGTCAATAAAATAAACTGCGCATGTTCAAATAAACACATCATTACTGCTATTCTTACCGCATACAAATGTTCCAACTTCGCATCTGACTCAAAGTTGTCTGTTCAAGTTTTTTGGTGCAATGTGAATTTCATGCGGTGTTGAGATCGTAGGCGGCGACGTTAGCAATGTCTAAGTTCAGCAATGGTTAGGTACAGGCCTTCGTTGCGACGCTCACCGTCAGCAAATTGAATTTCTAAGTTATTCCCCAACTTGCGAACGCAGGAATGAAGTGAGCTCGTTCTCAGTTGTTGTTTTCCAGAGTCTATGATTGGAGCAAAGGGCACGAACGCGACGACATCGCTTTCCGGGAATTTCTCTTAGATTTTTTGAACATATAATTTACTAATGAAATGAACTGCAGCAGATGAACACTTTAACACCTCTTATTTATTCGTAGAACACAGGTAAAACAATTTCACTCTTAATCTTCGCACTTGTTACGGATGTCAGTATGTCAGCCAGTCAAGTTTACTCCACCCAGTCTCTTTCCAGAATGCCACATTTATTTCAATCTTCCCCTTTCCTTTCTTTTCTGTTCGGCAACCTACCCACGCTATCCATCCTACCCACCTATCCGACCAAAGCTGTGACTTGGCGGTCAGTTGACTGACTAAAAGACAGGAAGATATAAAATTAATTATGCTACTTCAATTTTAATCTAAAAAAACAAGCTTAATATTTACAAAATGAATTATAAAATTCGAGAAATCATTACATTCGGCCATCCGCCATCATGCGATCTCCTGACGCATGATCAAATAAATTAACTGAACGTACTAATCAATTAAGAATATTTATATTATTTTAATTTTAAAGAACAAAAAAAAATCTTATTTTTGATTGTAATAGCTTATATACAAATTCATTTTATTATTTTAGTCCTTATCAACTTCAATTTCTTCATCAAATTTATTTTATTAAATAATTATAGAAAATACTCAAATAAATTGAATTTACGATTTTAACACAATAACATTTTCAGTAATTATAAAAACAACATGTGAATAACAAAAAAAACAATAACTCCCAGTGTTTCGCTACATTATTATACTAACAATATTACTTTAAATTATTAATCATTACATTTGGCATTTATTTAGTATCAGATCTGCTTGTATTATTTTGTTGTCGACCTTTTGTAGGCATATTTTCGTCATCATTATCCTCGCTTTCGGATGAAGTATTACTTTTGTTAGATATTAGTATCGTAGTCATGAGAAAGGTTAACATTGATCCAAGGTCAAATCCGATCAAAAGCAACTACGCTATCGTATTTACTTTTAGGAGTACTAAATCCAGTAAGTTCAGAAATTGTATATCGATCATTATATATACTTCTGTGATTTTAAAGAGGCCTATAAATTTTGATAAGAGCTTAGTTCTATTGTCTTTATTGTTAAAATTGGTTCTCGGTTTTTTTATTAGAAATAAATTAGAAAATTATTATTATTTATTGTAACTGTAACGATGACATGGGTGTCGGAAGACCAGCGTTATAGTAGCGTATGCTGCTATTGCATTAATGCCGAGTGACTGCCAATTTATATCACTTACCTACTTACTTTTACTGTCTTTTCTTGTATTTTTTTTTATAAACTGCATTTACGTGTGGCATAAATAAATTATTTTGTATTGTATTGTAAGATGACATTTTCCATTAACTACGTGATAAGCACCTTGGTGCAATTTTGATCGATTGATTTTCTTTACCGGTTCAATACTACTGTAACCTTCCACATACACATCCCCTGAAAAGTTAGTTGATCCCTGCGTTATAACTTCAACTAACCCTGACAAAAGAACTTAGGTAGAATTTAATGTAGTCAAGTTTAAGCTATTTTCAATGTCAAAGTTTGCGTTAAGAGCAGGACTTTTGTAGAAGAATAGTTTGCAATTGTCTTTGAACACAGACACCGAAGAAAACTCTATAAAGTTTTACCCTATAAGCAATGCTGTTGTCACAAACTCATCAGTAACTACAAGAACTTCGATCGTCGCCTCAACATCATCGATTTCAATGTTCACAAAGCTCCTATAGACAGGTGTAACTACAGAGTTACCGAAACCTTTGATGATAGGCAATTGTGTGTATCTTTTTAAGAAGTTTAGGTCTTGAGCATCAGATTCACGAACTTCGATTTATTTGAAAAATTTACTGTTAGTATCACCAGTTGTGGAAATAGTCAAATTTTTCCGTTCTTTAACGTCCGTACGCGAAACGCGGTGTCATTGGTAGAAGTTTACAGTTTTTATTGTCGTGATCAACTCTTTGACACTTTTGGCATTTTACTATTGGCTTAGGGCATTTAAAGTAAGAGTGTCCTTTTGCGCGACATTTAAAAAAAAGTCACTAAATCATGGAGGTAATATCATAATGGTGAGTGCCATAAGATCCACAACCTTTTACAACTGTGTATCAAACAGTGATCATCTATCTTTGTACCTCCCACGCAGCCTAGCTACAAGTAAAAGAAAAGAAGATGCAAGTTCACTCACTCCAACTCACTCACTGTCTGTGTAAATAGTGTCCGTCAGTTGATGCAATGCTTTGATGTTCTAGTTGGGGTCGGTTGAAATATGCGGTGAAGCGAAATAAATAGTGAAAAATCAAAAGAATCATTATTGTTTAAGCAAAATATATTTGAAAAAGCGTATATCCCGTGCAGCTGTGTCTTGTGCATCAAGAAAAACAAAAGGAAACAAAACAAAAGGAGGTGAAAGACCCGGAATTGTCATTTGATACGTAATATTCTTTTTTCAATTTACAGACTGTAATTACATTTTATTAGTACTAGTCAGATTTTCCAATATGAAAACGATGTAAACCCATTAATAAAATATACCCATAAAATAATATGTATTGTTTTGATCATCTGTTCTAGTGATTTACATACACAGACTAATTTAGCTTTATATTTCACACCTTCTAGGGGTCTCGCGCCGGCTCAATTTCCGTTAAATTTTACATTATTATTTTTTTTAGGTTCCCAAAATGCCCAGAATGAAGACGGGTGTGGATTAAAGCTGTTAAAGGCGTGAAAACTGGGAGTCCACAAAATTTTCCTATGCATGGACGAAATGGCCATAAGAAAGTATCGAGTGGGATGGACATCGCTCTCACAGCCAGGTCAATATGGGAAATAATATTGACGATAATAGTGTTCCAGTATCTATATTGGTTTTGGGTTGTCGCAATAAAAGTCAGCAACCAGTTAAAATTAAAAAGTTGATTTCCAATTAAAACGCCTTTTTCATCCATCTCTTATTCCATCGATAGGTTAGTCAATGTAGTCCCTTCTCTAGTAACTCACACGAATACAATATCGACAACTGCACACTAACAAAAAAAACGGACACGCCAAAAACCGAAAGGCTCCGTGCAGTATAATACTTCGTCCAAGCGCTAAACTGTTGTTTGAAGTTGACGCCAAATCTCCTGCAGATGTCTTCGAAGACTTTCGCTTTCGTTTAGAATGCGTGTGTGTAACAAAAAGTTCCTCCTCAGGAGTCATCGCACCGTCAGAGTTCATAGAAAGAGAAAAAAAATACTGTAGTTATCATATTCACCAATTGTTTCAAACTTTTTTTTTTTTAATTTATATTCATGTTTTATTTATTTTTTTAATTTTTCATATGGGTTACTTGGCTTAGCATAACAGCTGTCCATGTAATTTTGCGACGTACTTAGCCACTTACAGGTCCAGTGTTTAAATGCTAATATATATATATATATATATTTTTGCACCATTGTACTAATTATTTGGTTAGTTTTGAACTTACAGGTATACATACCCCATTTTTCACTAAGAAATTCACTAATAGCGCACCTGGCTAAACTCTGGCATACATAGCCTGCTAATAGCGCACATGGCTAAACTCTGGCATACATAGCCTGTACCTGCATACATAGCATGTACCTACTACCTACCTATACCATATATCTATAAATTTTAACTTAATAGATATTTAATTTAGTACACTTTGCTTCAGAGACTCGCATCAGAGGGTAGGCTTGATCATCGATATTTATAATTTTACGACAGTTTATCAGGTGACAACTATATATAGTTAATTTCTGCTTGATATAGGTAAGCCAATTTTTATTGCTATTGGAACATTGATAATAGCAGTAATGTGAAATAGAATAATAAAAAAATATATATAATAGTAGGTAGGTAATCCACGAATTTAAAGGTGCTAACACTACCGGATAGTCTCTGTTCAGTACAGACCAGTTCTTGTGAGGAACAATTCAAAATGCGAATATAAAATAGGATAAAAATATAAAATAACCTACCCTTCAATGTTAAAATTATCGGATAATATAAAAATTTGTAAGATTTCACCTACTTTATTCTAGAAAAATTTGCTCGATATGTATTCAACTTGAATGTTCATGGGTAAGGCCCTGACAATTTTTAAAAACCGAATAGTGCTAGTACGGCCAGATAGTATCGGGGCAATCTCGACTGATACATGCTAACAAAATGTTTCATACCGTTAAACTTAAGTCGAATTTAATAACCTTTTACTCGAAATAAAAATATCATGATGTGGATGAAATAAATTTTAATCACAGCTACAGTTACCAAGTAGGTAATTATTTGGCAAATATCAGTGCATTGTGTACGTAGCAAAATTGTTAGCATTATCTGTCCAAAATTTATTCACTGTGGCATAGGTACATAGACCCACTTAGTTCCTCACCTTGCTTATAAAAAAAAAATGTTATGGCATACATAGCCCCTGAACTCACTTGGTCCATCACAGCATACCCTACTTATTGTTATGGCATACATAGCCCCCAGAACTCACTTGGTCCATCATAGCATACCTTGCTTATAAAAATAATTGTTATGGCATACATAGCCCCCTGAACTCACTTGGTTCATCACAGCATACTCTACTTATTGTTATGGCTTATATAACCCCCAGAACTCACTTGGTTCACTACTTCACTATATTTTAATAATGTTTTTTTTTTTATGTAAGTAAACCTTTTATCGTAAAATATTCTTTCAATTAGCAACATGCTATGGTGGCAAAAAGTTTCACCAGTAATAATTCTATCAAGTAACTGCGGTAAAAATTTGATGAAAGACATCAATAAGTTTCAAACTTAATACTTCGAGTGAAACAGCATGAATTTTATTCCTAGTATTCGTTAGACTCCACATTGTTAAAAAAAAAATATTTTAGCAAAAATTGTTATCACAAAAACTTTTGTGACGGTATTAACAAAAAATATTTTCATAGATATGGTACAGAAAAGCAACTCATGATCACACACAGTCACTTGCACGTTTAGTAGATTGGTATTCTTTGTCGATTTCTATCAGCTTTTGCTAGAAAATCTATCCAGACTTTTGTAAATTTTATGTTTAATGGGTAGGCACAAGTACCAACAGCTCCATAAACCGAATAGTGCTAGCATGGCCAGATAGTCTCGGGGCAATGCCGACTGGACCACGCCAACAAAGATTCAGTAGAAATAAAGCTGCTAAGTACCTATGCTTTCAACTGAACAAAACTGGCACGATCGGATAGTCTCGGGTCAATCCCGACCGATACATGCTAGTAAAATCTGTATCTCCATTATACTTAAATGGAATAAAATATTGTACCAATCTTCCAAACGGCAATAAAATAATATTATGTGGGCAGAATAGGTAACATTTTACATACCTTGGTTCAATCGCACTTCTGAGATGAAATGAACTGCAGCAGATGAACACTTTAACACCTCTTATTTATTCGTAGAACACAGGTAAAACAATTTCACTCTTAATCTTCGCACTTGTTACGGATGTCAGTATGTCAGCCAGTCAAGTTTACTCCACCCAGTCTCTTTCCAGAATGCCACATTTATTTCAATCTTCCCCTTTCCTTTCTTTTCTGTTCGGCAACCTACCCACGCTATCCATCCTACCCACCTATCCGACCAAAGCTGTGACTTGGCGGTCAGTTGACTGACTAAAAGACAGGAAGATATAAAATTAATTATGCTACTTCAATTTTAATCTAAAAAAAACAAGCTTAATATTTACAAAATGAATTATAAAATTCGAGAAATCATTACACTAAGAAGTAGGAAACAATGAAACCAACGTTTTTATCCTCCATCTGGTTTGATGGAAAAAATACTGTTTTTCGTGTTAAGCAAATGATCTTTGTTATGAAAAAACCTTTTTTTTTATACTACTACCTGATGGAACAAGCAGATGGCCCACATATTAAGTGGTAACCATCACCTATAACAAAGCATTGCCTCGTAAGTCACGCACGATAGGAACGTGCCCTACGATGCACTGCCCTACGTCCATCAACTTGAGGCATACAGATGTTAAGCCTCATGTGCCTGTAATTACACCGGCAACCACACCTCTTCAAACCGAAACACAGCAACGCTGCTTGGCCCTTCACAAAGAGCTCTACTACTCTTTAACCTTTGACTATATGTATAAACAGTATACCCATACTGCTGATTCTTACGCTATGTTATACCTATAATTATATGCTGAAATATCATTCATTTGCATAAGTAAACCAAAATCGCGAAACGGCGTAGTTTAGTAAATTGCTTTAGATGAACAACTAGCACGGCTTACAATTATTGTGTACACAAATAGGGTGGGTTTAGGTAGGCCTGCATGCATATGCAAACGTCACATTACAGACTAACTCCAGCTTCATCGTTGGCAAGCGGAGGCATTCGCAATGCACCGTGCCGAATAGGAAAGATAAGAAGACAAAGAGGTAGCATTCGAGACCTCTACAAGTTGTGCTTCCAATCTCGCCACTCGGCTCTCTATCTCCATTCGGGCTTTGGCACAGAGTCCCGGCCGCCAGCCACTAAACAAACCCTTAACATAAATGATTACGTGTTAGGAAACTTGACGCGATGCCCTTGGGAGATAACTCGTTCGTTACGCGAAACAGACTCTACCTATTCCGCCGTGCAAGACGTGAATTTAAAACGTCCGATTTACAATTTTGTTTTGTCGCGGAACAACCCCTACTTTTTGTTGAATCTGAACTCTTCCGTAACGTACGTGATTACTTTTTTAATTAGATTCTTTTTCAGCGTTTCTAGCAAGCTATACTCATGCTCGCGTGTACACTATGCATTAACACGCTCACTCGTAGCCTCTACGTACTCCACAATTATTGCTATTATTAGCCAGCGAGGCAATCTAAACTCTGTTTCCAAGCATGAGGCTTTTGTTTGGTTTTGTGTTTTTCGGGGCATTTTTTGCTTATTATTTTCCACGGTGCTTAAATGCAGTACTACCATATTTCCCGTCAAGAGATTTCTCCTCGTAGTAATATGCTTGCTTAAATTATTCAACACCACGTGAGAACAATTGAGCTATTATTTATGTATGTACCAGCGTTGGTATCGTAATGTTTAACGGCCGTTAAATCCAGCCTTGGTTTAATAAATTGATCTATAAAATGCTAAAAGTGACTTTTATAAAAACACGTAGCTGACACTACAATCCTTTTTGCTTTGTATAATTTAAATTGAATTATTCAATAATGAAAACTCGAGCTAAACCTTTTATGTGCTCCAGTGCAAAATACCATTAATAGTTTAATAATAGCTGAATTGTATGCAATAAGCCAGCCTACCCCAGACTGGCTTATTGCATAAAATTGAGCTATTATTTAATTGTAGTTCATAAAAATGTGAAAAAATTTGGCCATTCATCATTTTTCAGGCGCTGACTTCTTTTGACCTACCAAGAGGTTAGGGCGTGCGCGGCCGTAAAGGAATCCAACAGGATAATCCGACAAAGGCATAGGCAATGTAATTTGTTAACAAAAGGCCGAGAGTTATACTTTTTAAATTTATTGCTTCTGGGGTGCGTTTTGAAAGGGTCTTCCTTCTTCCCTCATCCCGTATAAGTATTTCCCTACCTCTATATTATCATAGCGCCCTATATTTCCTCACTTTGAAAAGGGACAAAACGATAGTGCCGTTGTATTTTATTATTTATGCATATTACAATACCTTACCTGTAACATTTGGGGACTATTTGTCATTTGATTTTGATATGTGTGCGGTGGAATAAAATTGTAGATACCAATTTCAGACGGAGTGTTTGTACCTTGTAAATGATTTATGATGATCGGGTCTACGCCAGTTTAATATAAAGCAAGTACACAGGCTAGTATAAACTTTGTGCTGTTTTATCAAAATAATTTCATACAGTTTTGTCACGGCAGTTAGGTACGAGCGTGCTGGCTGTCTAATCTGTCCGTTACGTGCCAACGGTGGCTATGCTTTTGCCAGTGGCTCACCGGTAGTTTGTCCGGCAATAGAGTGCACATTTGTCACTGTTATTGTACTTCGGTTACGTAGCACGAGAGGTGTAGCCGTGATCCTGCCTCTAGCATAAATCGAGCATGCGTCCTCTAAACGTGCCAGTGAGCTACACTGACAGCACAATGTTCGCTTATCTTAATTGCCTTCGGAGATACGATCACTCTAGATTTATCTGCGGCGCCGGCAGAATAACTACGGCACTTTTTAGCGGTCTGCGCGGTAAAAAGTTTAATGATAGCTTGAGCGGTATCCCCCTTTAGGGGAGACTAGTTTCACTGGCACATTTAGACGGACCGCACATTTGCAGTTAGCAAACTTGGCGGCTTGCAGTTGAACTGTATATACGTGCTGCTTTTGTTGAGCTCGGCTTAGCACTATACCAACTTGTTTAGATGCTTCGTATGATTTATGTGAGTATAGAAATGAAGATATCTAAAACTGGCAGTACTTGCAAACGTGTGTGTTTGTGATAACAAAGTTAGTCTACAAGCACCTTTACCTCACTGGATACACTATTCATTTTATCTTCCTATTGAAATAAATGAATTCGAAACGCTGCGGGTTTGGTTGGTAATTAAACAGTTCTGATTGATGATACCGAATAGCATTATTTATATCTTTATATTATTAATGATACATGAGATTGTACAAGTTTTAAGCTAGTTCTTGTAAGCTTGGTAGCGAAGTAAGTGATTTTATCGAAAAAAAGTATTTTGACCATGATAATATCTCGCTGATATACTCCACATGGTACCCAGGCTACCCAGGCCACCATAGATAGGTAAGAGAGCAAAAGTATCGGAAATGTTTGAAAAAAACTGACATCAATAGTTATTTAAACATCTTTTCAATATTTGTAAGATTAGTGAAAGTTAAGTGTCTATACGATTCTCGGCACTATTGAGCCCATTCATTGTATCCTATCGAGACACAATGGAAAGCAGCAAGTTAACGGGCTAACTAAATGAATTATTCATTAGACAATGACCTGCCAGAAGCAAATTTGAATTAATTTTCACAATCTTTGACCTCGATAAATAATTGTTGACTCACAGCTTTGAAACATTACAAATGATGATATGCTATAGCGTTTTTACTTTGTTGGATTTGAGAAGACACATTAAAACTGCCACGGCAACAAAGTTATATCTAAACACTATTAATTTATTCAAGTACCTGCTTGAAAGTATTTATTTAAGTAGCAAGTTGGTACTTGGTACTTAAAGATCTGAGGGAATATCTACGTGATCTCTCTCAGATGAAGATCTACGGATCAAAGTCGTGAAGCTGTTTCTGTACCTATAAAAGAATTACGTGGCTGCTTGTCTGACTGAATGATGAATTAACCCACATCAATATGATTTAGAAGCTAAATATATTTTTAGAAAGGGATGCAAAAACGTTTTTCCAAAATTTAACTGGGGTGTTCCGCGACTTTTGGTCTTTAAGAAAACAACGCCAAACATGTAAAAAGTTGAATACTACGGGAGGAGTTTTCGATTACACTTGTGAAAGTATATACCCACTCAGTGGTAACATATGCTCCTGCGGTGTATTCAACAAACAACCACCTGCATCGTTATAATGTTAACTGAATTATTTGCTCGCGCAAAATACTAGTTAAAATCGTTTTACACTTTGGATTAATATAGGTATTTAATGGTTGAAAGGCAAATAGTCGTTAACTCGCCAGTTGGCACGGAGCAATGCAGGCTCCGTTAATTCCGGGTGGTCACACTACCGGTTAATGTGTCATGTTAATGGCAGCACGTTAAATATCGCACGGTTGAATTTTATGATCTTCCAATTTTTATCTCCCAAGTGCTCCCGATGGCAGAATCATAAAATTCAACCCCGGCCGTTGCCGCTGCATGAATTGAGCCTCGGCAAACTGAACAAGCGCCAAACTTTCGTTCGATTCGATTGCCGCAAATATGACAAATTAGGCTAGAACCCTCAACAATAGAGAAAGCCGAGCCGTACAAAATTATTAATGTAAAGTCAACAATGTACAACTCTGTACAAAATGGAATATGAATTTTACATTTAGAGCGTGAATAGATTTGGGAACGGTCGTTAGTTATTGCGTAGTTACGCCACTCGATTTATTTTATTTCGAAATTGGAAGCGCGTTTGATTCTGAATAAAAAAATATCAATTATGTGCAGTGAGTGATGTAAGCTGTGGTTTTACTCCGTGGGATGAAAATGGGCTTGTGGAAATCGGAAAAGACACGGGTGTAAATTCACGCTTAGCGGTGAATTGGCCATAATGGTTATGAATAAAAATTTATAGGCATCGAAATAGCCGTCTATTCAACGAAGCTCCATCTCAATTAAAGCCCTATTATCTACTGAAAATGGTTCGCGCCATGTGCTCGGAACTGCTGTTGTAAGTGTTATTATCAGGGAATTATCACAGGCACTCCAATAACTTTCTTTAGAACGTAATCTCTCCATCTTTTTAATGGAGGAAGCAGAAAAGCTTAATTGAACCAGGTAGAGATCTTTTTGCAATTTTTATTCCTTTCTCTTGTAAGATAGACTTTTACCGTAGTATTATAATAATGAACTACAAGAAATTATTCAGTTTATGTAGAATTATGAGGTAGGTGATTTTTTTGAATAATTCATTATAATATTTTAACACCATTTATATATATATATAAAAAAAAATATTGGACGGGATGGACTTGCGTGATTTATACACGACTGAAGTACCTACTCAAATAACTGAATTTACAGGATTAATAACACATTTAATAATAATTACGAGTATTAACAAACAATAAATCGCGAGCACGCCTTAATTCGTCGTGATTATTATCAAATCGCTTTGAGCAAGTAAATTCCGTTCCCTGTGCAATGAATATAAGGATCAGATTATAATGGTACAATTTCCACGGAAAAATATAATTTATACGCTTCCTCTTTTATTAAAAAATCCCCCTAATAGCTCATGATTAAGCCTAAAGTGCCTCGACTGGTGACAGTGTGTAGGTGTATTATGTATCTGAGTAAAAAATACTGGGGTCGGACTCACGGGTTGCAGTATTTATTCGCGGTTTATGAGTGTGTTGTTCATAATCTATTTGTTTTTTAAGTTCACTTTAATTTTATAGCGATGATTATTGCCTCATAGAGCATATTGGTACGGATTGTTGATATGGGCCAAATAAATACGATTTATTACTAAAATTACTATTTTATATCAGCAGCGTAAGTACCGATCTTTTTACGAACTATGCGATCGTTAAATTTGGCATTTCTATTCGTGAAAACGGGTTTTAGCTATTTTTTGGCGATTTTGACGAAAGTCGTGATATTCGTAACATTTTAGCGAATTTCGGTAAAATTCGAGCATGGTACTTTTGATTTCACGATCATATAATGCCTCGACATGATCTTTCTCGTGTTCCCACCAAACTCTAAAAGATTGAAAAGCAATCCATAGACATCTGTGTTCAAAACCGAAAGTTTCCGAGTTGCCATTTTACAATTATCGCGAAAATTGGCGATCGTCAAAAGATAGGGACCCCGAGTTCCGTACTCGCACAATTCGTCAAAATATCACGAATTTGACGATCGCTAAATTCAGCGAATTGAGTTCCGTACTTGCACTGTTGTGAAAAATTAAAATTGTTGTGAAAGAAAAATAAACAACTTTTAACTTTTATTTTTTACTTTATTTATTTTGTAGGTACGAGTATTTATTAAAGGCAGTGTAATCAAATATCCTAAAAATGAAATATGAATACCGTGTTATTTTTAGAAATGTTTAAACATCAAGCCTGACTTTGTGGAAAATAAAAGGCCCGTCATAAAAGGTATAACAAATATAACTACGCGAAAAAACATGAAAATCATCATGTTTTTCCGCGGTTACAACAAAAGGTTTTCCTGAAGCATCAGACCATTAGGTACATTATGAAAAGCTTCTCACAAAGTAAGAAGTCAACATTTTCGCGTTGAATATATTTTGTTATCTAGTAAAGTTCCCTTGGAAGTTAAATGGTGACTGCTTAAATTAAGCGTTCACAAGTTTTATTATCAGTTAGCGAGTGTTGCTATGAATATCCTAGAAAGTTCGCCTGCGAGAAGTTTCTTTGGACCGGAGTCCGCCGCTACTCTATCAAAGTATCAGACAGGTACCGTCAACAAAGGAAATTGCTTTATGTTGATCTGCATTCCACTTTGTAATAACTATGCAGGTATTTTAGTCAGCTTAGTCAGCTCCTCATGCATTGGCAGTGTCTTTTCTATGGATAAGGCCCATACTAATCTGCTACGGTGAGGTCAGGTGTAATCTGATCGCACCGTAACAACAGGAAAAAGTGTTGTGCAAGGATACTCCATTTTAAGGCGAAGACAAGAGCTAATGTGACTCTCGCTCGCACGTTTCGACATGTTGAAAGATATAAAATCACTAAACTCATTTTCGAAAAATCGCAATCAACCATTTTGTTTACAATCGCATAGCACACAGTTTAGTAAAAAAAATCATTTTGCTCGATACAAGTTTTCCTACTTAAAAGTTTGCTTATGTACGAAAACTAGTAAAGCAATGTCGAAAGGTGCGAGCGAGAGTCACATTAGCTCTTGTCTTCGCCTTAAGGGTGTAGGTGAGGTTGGGTGTAATCTGATCGCACCGCACAGAAAAAGGTGATGTGCAAGGATACTCCATTTTAAGCCCATTCTAGGCTCTATAGCGTTCCGTTTATAGGGGCATGAGTCTTCTCTTGTCGTGTCACTAGTTTATTTCGAAACAGTGTGGTGAAAGGATTTAAAGTGCGCCTCAAGAGGCTCCTTTCGAGCACTTGACACATGTTATAGAACTTTTTAGGTTCTACGACACGCCGGTTTCGGTATTATTAGCTTGAAGCGTAGCGTGTGTTGTCTTATAAATTTGATTATGTTTACCTTATTTTGTATGCCTACGCCTCACTAAACTTCAATATTGTATTATATTACATTGTAAAAGGATCATACAAAAGAACGGTAGGAATCAAGCCGTAAGTTTGTTCCCTGTTCTTCTAGACTTTGGTCGCGGAACTGGCACCTAGAGTCACCTAGTTTTAAGACTTTTCAAAGTGATCCTTGTGATTTTATTGAATAAATACCTTTTGACTTTGACTTTCCTCACGATGTTTTCCTTCACCGTTTGAGAGTACTGGCATTGTACACATACATTTTTGAAAAGAAAAAACTCATTGGTGCACGACCGGTTTCGAACCCACGACCTTAGGATCGGATGCTCTCGGGGGCATGATTGAAAAGTTGCCCCTGCAGGCCTAGCACGGACAGAGTTGTCCGTGCTAGGAGGAAAAGTTGTCTTTCCACCGTTTTTATCTACTTGTCAGTAGAAATAAAGAGAACTATTTCTACTGTCAAGTAGATAAAAACGGTGGAAAGACAACATTTCCTCTGCCCGTGCTAGGCCCGCAGATGTTGTCTAAATTATCACGTAGCTGCATAGCTTTCTGACAGCCGTAAAAGTTGGTAGTAGCTCTCCCTTCTGCGCTGTAGGCCGTGAGTTCAATACCACGAAAATCTACATTTATTGTGGAAGGAACATGGATGTTTGTTCTCTGATTGGGTGTTATATTATATTGTAATGTAGCAATTTGCTTGGTTGTCATAAAATAATGAACAAATCTATCAAAGCCATAAGAATATACCCGGCCCAAGTAACTTTTACTCCAACCGGTAAGAAATAGCCCAATTCGGAACCGATTTCCTGAATTTATTTGCTCTTTTACGTATAAAATTCCAATCTTAATGTTGAATAATAATTCAGAGAGTCCCTCGCTGCTATTAATAAACGTAGTAAAACGTTATTTATGCACTCAGATATCCGGAAAAACTTCTGACCGACACGACGCCGAAGCTCAATAACTGGAAAAAAACTTTTGACCAATTTAAATATTCATAAAGTACCTACCTATTGGTATATGAGTCCTTTAGGGAATCTGGCCAGGCTTGTAATCAGGATTCACTTCCCGAGGGGTCGAATATCTTGTATACTTACATATTTATTTTATCACATTTTTTTTATACAACTTGCTGATGGAACAAGCAGATGGCCCACCTTATGTTAAGTGGTAACCATCACCTATAGCAAAGCATTACCTCGTAAGTCACGCACGATAGGAACGTGCCCTACGATGCACTGCCCTGCGTCCATCAACTTGAGGCATACATATTTGAAGTCTCATGTGCCTGTAATTACACCGGCAACCACACTCTTCAAACCGAAACACAGCAACGCTGCTTGGCGGCAGAAAAAGGCGTGGATAGTAGGTACTTCCCCGGACGGGCCCTTCACAAAGAGCTCTGCTACTCTTAAGAAAAGAAACTTTAATAACAAGTTTTTTGCGTGCCTTTTGTTTTTTTACCTTACTCTTGTTTATAGTGTTTACGTAGCTTTTAGCCTTCCTTTCAAATAAATAAATCAATATTTTTGGGTAAATTTGTATTTTTTTTATTTCGGATTTTTTACTCTCAATCTTCTCTGCCTACAAACAGGTCAGAGTGCTAGCCACATAAATGAATCCACTCCTTTTCATTCAATTTGAAATATCTCATGTTCATCACAGTGTATCGTGGTCACTTTTGTACCAGAATAAACTGTAGTGCGGACATTTTAGCAAAAACCTTTTGTGTGCTAATGGAGAATGCTTTTTTGATTGTTCGCCATTTTCTAACTGCTGGCTGATGTGATTTTTCATTGTAGATACATTTTGTAATCTTCGATTTCTCAAAAATCGGACGTGTTAAGTTACTGGGGTTTTTTTTAAGTAATTTTGTTTTACATACAGTTTTATTTATTTTATGAATCTAACTGTCTACATTCGAATAACATCAAATAAAAAAACCTTTTTATTTCTTAACTAAAGGACCCCTCGTCGGGTTTGCAAGACATAAAACTTCAATGCGATATAGAAATAAAAAGTCACTGGAAACTCAATTTTAGTGAATTTCCTCAAGCATTGAAAGACTTGCAATATTTTGCAGCGTTGGTTGTGCGACAGTCAAAATTCATTGGCAAAGGCGGCAGACGCAATAGTTGCAGGGAATTGTGAAGTGTGAATGAATTGTGACGCAACCAGCCGTCACCACACTGCATTCTGTTGTCATGGAAATTTTACATTCGTTTCTCAAAACGCTCTTGTATATCCGGCATGAGAGGCAGTGGCATGCTGCAAACCTAGTGGTCTTTATAGCATGGATTCCTTCATTTCATGAACTCAGACCAGGGTTACAACACAAAATCTGACCAAAAACGTAACGTTGGGTATTTTAATTTAACTAGGTGGCTTTCTGACTCTAAAGCCTGAAGGTGTTCAGAAACTCAGGTCGAATACTATATTGGAGTAACCCGATCCTACGTTAAGGGTTTGGTGGAGAATTTTCTTTGGGTTATGTCGGGATTTACTACTCAGAGAGGCATCTATACCTACCAACATAATTTTGGCTGATCATTGCATTTGAAGTACCTATGTCATTTGGAGTGTAGGCGAGTTTTAAGTGTAGTATCACATAATTTTGTGCTAAACAGGTCCGTTTTGTGATAATTTATTATGATTTTATAGTTGTCCCGCTTACATACTTTTTACATAAGCGAGACAGCCATACAAATGCCGCATTTTCTAGTTCGTCTGCAAGCGCCATAGGACATTTGTTCGTGTCAAAACTTTTGCGACTTACCTCGTGGTTTGCCACATCATCATGTTGGTTGTGTGAATAGTCATATAAAAGTCACAAGTCTGATGACGACCCCTAGATTGTGGCGCGTCGGTCCGTAATAAAAACTTTGTGCGGTCCAAATATTTTACATCAAAGCGGGGGAATAAAATGTTTACGGTCTTACAAAATTTGGGAAGAAATAAAATATATTAGTACCCTACATGAGTTTTTGTTAAATCGACTCGCATTTCTAGAATCGTTTCAGATTGTCTCTGAGTGGTTGATTACAGTATGCCATGCTGTACGTTCGTGCTTTCATACTATCCATAAAATTTTGCTCGTTTCGAAAATAGCAGCAAAATCTAAGTTTTCCTAACTCCATAACGAATGAAACTACAGTCCGATGAAATTAAGACACTGCTGCATTGATTGACTTCTTGTGTTAGAAGAAAAAGATCGATGGCCTCTCGCATATGTCACGGCCAGAAAGGTTTTACGCGGCTTAATCCACCCCGAGGGGGTCGTCGTTAATTAGGTTGGGGTAGCTGCCTCGGCGGTTTGCGGCGACTATTGAAGTATGGGCCGAACAATTGCTAGGTTAAAGATGTTTAGCCGTGAGAAATGGTCGGTCAATATTTCGGGCGGACGATGGATTGTAGAGTAGGTTCATTCGTTCGTTATATGCTAAAATAAGTCCACTCGCTGGGGCCGGCGGGTTAGTGACCGCAGTTTTGAGCTCAGGAGATGCCGCTGCCTATCTCCAGGTGCGTTCCCTTTAGTTGCCTATTAAGACTATAAGAGGCGATGGAAAGGGCTTTATCCTATTTTTATTTTTATTAGACTGTTGCCTGTGAGGTATTCATTTGTCATTACCTCTAGATCCTGCAACCGCGTATGAAAACGAATGAAATATTATAAAAGATGAGAAAAACCAACCTCTCGTCTCTCCACCGCGGCCCCACCATCGCCGCTGGCAAGTCCGCTCATAATAATAAATTAACAAATTGAAACAATTTTGTCTGAAATAAAAAGGTTTGTGTATAATCGAGTCTCAAAAATTAAAATTAATCTACAAAGAAAAATTCTTTGACGCCAGAAACATTTAGGCCTATTTACCTTGAGGATAAAAAACTCTTTTTACGAGCAGGGGTACTAAAGAATTCAGCCTCGTATTGATTGGTGGCCGCTAATAGCCTATGTTGAAGTAGTCGTGCTCCAGAGATTACTTAAGAGTTTCTACACGAGCAACTAAAGCTAAGTATGTCGCGTACAAAGTAGGTGCTCCAGTTTCAACCGCCCAAATTTGCCTAATAAATTACAGCTCATATTCCTTCATACGTCATCTACATTCCACATCACTACCCCTATATAGGTCACAAATATTTTGAGTTTCAATAACGGTAGCATATTTATAGGCGAGGTATTTTGAGGCTAAAAAAATTACAAACACTTGAATTATTCGAATTATTTTCCTAGCATAAAAGTACAAAATATTTTTTCACGTTCCGTTTTTTTGTTGTCACAGGCATTTTTCGCTGGCCGATAAAGTCGACATATTGACAACCGATACGGTGGTCAAAGGGCGGTATTTTGTTAGTTTGGGACATTGATTGCGCTAGCTAGAGTGACACTTTTTATTTCATACAGGTAGATTATTTTAAACAAGGCATGTAGAATTGTGTATGTTACCACAAATATTTATTTGTAACTTTTTCTGTGGTCAAATCCAGGAATACCTTTTAAAAATGCGATTTATGATATTTTTTTAGATTTGTATTTATTTTTGGATGTAGGTACTTATTCAGCTACGATGCGAATGAAGTCGCGGGCGGATGCTAGTAGCAGTTCAAATCGGATTCTCTATTTCTCGCATTGTCTACTCACTTTCATCTATTCTGGTTCTCAGTAGTACCAATATATTTCATTTTTATTCAGTTATTACAGTACCCTTATTAATTAAATTCTAATGAATTAAAAAGGTCTTCCTTTGATCTGAAGTTTTTGACAAAATTTTACTTATGTTTTTTGCATAATTATATTATTTTTAAATAAGTTAAGAGCACTGAGACTGGTGGTCGAGTGATAGTGGTCTTCCGATTTTTAAGTCATACGTTCAAAACCCGTCGTGCACCAATGAGTTTTTCTGTTCAAAAAAAAAAGTGCTTGAAAGGAGCCTCTTTGAGGCGCACTTTAAATCTTTTCACCACACTGTTTCGAAAGAATTCCAAATGATCCAAAATTATTGAGGTAACGTTTTAGGAATTAGTCAGATACTTAGAATACAAAAAAAAAACACTACAGCAGACATGCATACCGACTCAAATCCATGATTGACTAAACTAATACGAGTACAGAAGAAACAGAAAATGTGGCTACTACGTTCACGGAGTGTTAAACTTATCGTCACTGGTACCACAAAAACGGCAAGTTCTCGCATCCACTTAATTCCAATCACGTCCCGCGGCCGCGACGAGCCTGTAAACATATCAAACTAAGCGTATGACAATACGGTGGATTTGGACTGATGTAGACAATGTTGCCAACCATCGCATCACAGTCTATTTAATTCTTTTGACATTTTCGGCCTTACTACAAAAAATCTGCCAAACGATAAACTATGCTTAAACTATTGCCATCTCTTACCAATGAGTAATGGCAAACAGAGACAGCGCTAATAATTATTTAAATTGAAGCACCATTTTATAGTATGAGGGTTAAAAATGCTCACTCGCTTGATTTCAGCTATAACTCCTTTGGAAAATGTGCTGAGTACCTACTTCTCTCATTGCTGCATAACATATTTCATTGAAGTCCCGATTACACTTATTCTTTTGTTTCGGGAAAGTGAATCCCTCGCGAAAATAATGATTATTGGGGGCCCATTTTTTTCGCCGTGGAGTCAATTCTTCTCCCTCGGACGTACGAATACATACTTTATTTTTATAACTGCAAAGGACTGAGCGTGAGCAGGCTAAAGAACATGGAAGGCAACACTTTTTTGTAATGGGTTTACATATTTTTGTTTATAGGTAACTACTACTTCTTACTGATGGAACAAAAAGATGTTAAGTGGTAAGTGGTAACATGTGATAGGAACGTGCCTTGTGTCCATCATCTTGAGGCATACAGACTCAGATTAATTTAGAAAAGATAGACCAATGATACGTCTGAAAAAAAAAACCTTCGTAATTTTCCTTGATGAATTTTAAGAGTAGTAGAGCTCTTTGTGAAGCGCTCGTCCGGGGAAGTACTACCACCACGCCTTTTTCTGCCGCCAAGCAGCGTTGCTTTGTTTCAGTTTTAAGAGTGTGGTTGCCGGTGTAATTACAGGCACATGAGGCTTAAAATCTGTATGCCTCAAGTTGATGGACGCGGGTCCGTACATCGTTGGGCACGTTGCTATCGTGCGTGACTAACGAGGCAATGCTTTGTTATAGGTGATGGTTACCACATGGCCTGCTAGTTCCATCAGCTAGTTGTATAAAAAAATGAATATTATTTTGGTATTAACTCATAGAATAGAAATACAGTTCAGAAATTGTGTTCAGATCAAACGGATCATTAAGGATTATAGTTTGTAAAATGTGTAGGCTTGCGAATGGTACAAGTAAATCGAATTTTAGGATTCATGCTTGACTTATTTGGTAAGATTTATCGCTGAGAAGGTTCAGTCATTCGAGTAAAGCTCAGTCGACCAGAGGCCTTTAATATTAAGGATATCTCAAGCTTTAGCAATATTGTAGCCAAAATACCAAAGGGTAGGTATATGAAACAACTTAATTAAAATTACCTACGTTTAATTAGCTAGCTTCAACGAACAAAGCAGGACCAATATTATATATTACCTAGCTGTTACCCGCGACTTCGTCTGCGTGGTTACATACAATTAGTTTTTTATTACGAGCTTTGAGTGTATTTACTCTACTTAATTTAAGATTTGAAATGTATTACTTACATAAATTGCAATATTTAGGCTCTTATGTATTACACAGTTTTTCAAACTTAATTCTAACAGTAAGCAGGGAAACTAAAAGCAAATATTCAAATGAGGTCAGCTATTGATAAGAAAACTCAATTTCACGTAGAAAATGTTAGTAAAATGTTATTTATTAACCCATAAATAAATCGTAAAAGTGAACGGTTCCGGGCGTCAGTTTCATCAGTTCACTGGAAACTATGACCGCTCTCAAAATACTATAAAGAAGCTATCAACCAGTTGGTTATCGAGAAATGAAACACTAGTCATGAATAGTTGAAATATTTAAACTGGGACCTGCACTGAACGACGATGGCGCAAATAATTTAAATTTCAGATATTAATTTCGCTTATTTAATCTTGTTAGGAATATTCTTTATAAACCATAGTTCATAAAGAATATTTGTTCATTAATACAGCATTAGAACATACGAAATTACTAGCTGCCGCTCGCGGCTTCACTCGCGTTTAACTCGTATATACTAACATTAATATTATAGGCGTTTTCTCATTATTGGGTTCGCTCAGTTCCTGTCGCCCTGTTCCCAATAATTTTCGGGATTAAAAGTTACTTCTATGCCAATTCAGATTACGAGTTGTATTTTTACTAATTTTCACCTCAATCAGCTTAGTATTAAGGGAGTGATTGAGCCACAAACATCAAAACATCGTAACTTTCTTATTATGCATGTTGTTCCAATACTTGTGTTTAAAACCTTCAGGGGGCTAAAGTACCCATCAATATGAATAACTTTTTCTAAGGAACCAACACTGTGAACGCGAAAAAACAGCTGTTTCATACAAAAGTTCAATACCTACCTGGCTAAAATATACTTTAGCCCCAAAGTTTTTAACACAAGTATTGGAACACCTTGTATATGAGTAAGAGTAGGAGAGGATAGGAAATAGGATAGAATTTCACCCAAATCGGTTTAGTGGTTATAACGTGATTGAGCCACCATCATCTTAACATCCAAACATCGTAACCTTCGCATGTATATATTAAAGTCGGATAGTACAAATAAGAACCGGTCGTGAAAGTGCGAGGTCTCGCGTGGAGCATTG
The DNA here is from genome assembly GCA_932294275.1 of Chloroclysta siterata. NCBI lineage: Eukaryota > Metazoa > Arthropoda > Insecta > Lepidoptera > Geometridae > Chloroclysta > Chloroclysta siterata. The sequence continues at coordinate 12,392,890 of OW028598.1, forward strand.
CCGGTGTGATCTTGGGTTTATAGTGAGGAGGCATGCGCGGTGTGCGCCGAGCCGACAGGCTGGCAGGCTGCCGGCTACAGTGGCATCCGGCGACTGGCGGAGCGCGCCCGCTACATCCGCCCGCCCCACTCCTTACGTAAGTCACGTGAAAAACTAAACACCCGCCGGTATTGCCGCAAGTGATTTGAATTTAAAATCGTGTGATCGCGAGTGAACCTGTGTGCTCTTGACATTAAATTGAGATTGTGGTTTTTACTGTGGACTTTATAAATCGAAACGTGATCTGAGGTTAGTGTTTTATGGTAATATTCTTGTATACGTTCAGTTATTTTGTAAATTATTACATATCTTGATTATTAATCTCTAATAGAGGCATGTATTGTATGTTATCGTTAATGGCTTTTTACGTTTAGGTATGAATTTGGATAATAAGCGTAATTTAACATACGAATTGTATCCGAATGTTTCGTATTTATTTATTCGGCTACTGTAAAACATCGAGAGCCGCTTGCAATTATTTATTTGAGTGACTGACAGCAGTAACGGTTTTGTTTATTCAAAACTCGTAAACTAAATACCATTTTTTTCCTGGGGATTCTCGTTATTGGTTATGCTCAATTTCGTCGAGATTTGTGGCATTTCTTGACTTCAGAATACAGAGGCTTTTAATAGGTGCTTTCGTGTTCAATAAAATACCCAATTTTATTGACTAAAATAAGGAAAACGGTGCTATAAAACAAATGAGTATCCATACCTATCCCGAAGTGTATGGTTGTGATGTGTTACGGCTACACAATTTAAGAGACAAATATAGGAAATATTTTATCCATATTTGAGGGTAGTTTTTCCACAAACCTTCTAAAACTACATCGTTAGGCCATCGCAGTTGCGGAAAATATTTTTAGATATTTTTTGGTGGTTTTTTGTTTTATTTTTGTGTTTGTGTGACTGTAAGCGGGTCCACATAACTTTTTCTCTGGGGGAAAATTCACGTATATATCTGATTGTCAATTTGAATTTAACTTGTTGAGGCTCAATTTTGTTATGTCAATCTTATCATGACAGTTTTAAAGAACACAATTTCTGTCAAATATAAATAAATACAAATTTATCTAGCCACACAACACTATCTAGCCCCAAACTAAGCTTGAACATGATAGCTAATATAATAATTGTAAACATATATTTTTTGTAAATATGTACTTATAATATAAAAGAACACGCAGACATACAACAAATATCTATGTTCACACAAATATTTGTTCACGGTGGGGATCGAACCCACGGCCTATAGCGCAGAAGGTAGAGCTACTACCAACTGAGCTGTGAGGGCTGTCAGGCTATATATGAGATGGGAACGTGAAATTGACTGTTTAATTGCATGAATTGGCCTTCTGATATTTCCTGTCAACAACATCTTCAAATTGAATTAGAAACCACGTGTTTGTTTTATCAGACAGCCGTATTTGAGTAGGTAATTGGATTTCATAGAAGAATCCTCTTCGAGCGTCAAAGTCAAAGTCAAACCAGTTTTCCAACACAAACGAGCTGTTACTTTTAACCATAGGTTATCATACTAGTAATAGTTTAGTGGTAGTTTCAAAAAATATTTAAAAAAAACCATTTGGTTAGTGCTTCTTCTTCTTCTTGTCGTGTCACTAGTTCTTTAGAAACAGTGCGGTGAAAGGATTTTAAGTGTGCCTCAAAGAGGCACCTTTCGAGCGTTTAGTTGATTACAGCTAAGCTTTACCGGAGTTTACAATTTCACATTCTCATTGTGATTTGTGATTACAGATGCTTAAATTGATTGGCGGAATGCTGAAAAAAAATAATTCAGTATATAAAACTGTGAATCTGTCTGATATAAGCAGAGGTACTGCTTGACATCTGGTTGGCAATCAGATTGGTCCATCACATTTTCTCACAAAAAAAAACTATAGATACCTACAGGCGAATGGTTTCCTATCTAAAGAATTACCAGAAAATTTAAATTTGGACCTCAGAAGAGAAACAAATACATAAGGTATGAGATATTTCACGTATTATCTCGTGGGTTTAAGTAACAAAACTAAGCGTTTACGCTTTGATGCTTTCCTCACTGATTATACTTTTAAAATAAAATAATAGTTTTTTTAATAAGTTATATTTATATTTTTATAAGTTTACCTATGCTTGAGGAAATCACAAATCCGATTAAAGTCATTATGGCGCGGGTGGTTAGCGTAGCCCCGTATCTATGGGAAGGTTGTCAAAAGTCAAAAGGTATTCAATAAAATTACAAGGATCACTTAGAAATGTCTTAAAGCTAGGTGACTCTAGGTGCCAGTTCCACGCGACCAAAGCCTAGAAGAACAAGCAACAAACTTAGGCTTGGTTCCTACCGGATTTTTGTATGATCCTTGTAACAATGTATTAAATGATTGTTGTGGGTTCAAATCCCACTCGTATAATAACTTTTGGGATGTTATAAAATCTTTATGATAGATATCATACAGTCGATAATAAAAAGTTATGCTTGTCTTACCTTTACAAAGCGACACGCATTGTCTAGGGTTTTTGATAGTCCACTCGACCTATGTTATATTGCATGGTCTTATTTTATAGGTATACTATTTACTTTTCTGCTACGAATAACCTCAAAGCTTTTAACATGTGACTTGCGCAGTGTGACACTAATGATATATGTTTACGCTCGAGGTGTGACACCATAATCGTTCCCGAATAACATCTTATTTGTCGCACTTTTTCTAGCATCAGATCCCAGATTTAAGGCGAAGACTACAGCTGGTGTACCTACTTCTCGCTCGCACATTTCAACATTTTGAATGATACCTTTGGCATACAGATGTAAGCCTCATGTGCCTGTAATTACACCGGCAACCACACTCTTCAAACTGAAGCACAGCAACGCTGATTTACATGTACCATTCGCAAGTCTACACATTTTACAAACTATAATCCTTAATGATCCGTTTGATCTGAACACAATTTCTGAACTGTATTTTTATTCTAAGAGTTAATACCAAATTTATATTCATTTTTTTTATACAAATAGCCGATGGAACAAGCAGATGGCATTAAGTGGTAACCATCACCTATAACAAAGCATTGCCTCGTAAGTCACGCACGATAGCAACGTGCCCAATGATGCACGGCCCTGCGTCTATCAACTTGAGGCATACAGATTTTAAGCCTTATGTGCCTGAATTACACCGCCAACCACACTCTTCAAACCGAAACACATCAACGCTGCTTGGCAGCAGAAAAAGGCGTGGTGGTAGTACTTCCCCGGACGAGCCCTTCTCAAAGAGCTCTACTACTCTTTTTTTTTATACAATTAGCTGACGGAACACGCAGATGGCCCACCTGATGTTAAGTGGTAACCATCACCATCTTACATACTACATGACATAAAAGCGATCAGTGTAATAGCCTGATGCATAGCTCGTATGTATAGTATGCTGAAAACTATTCAACTGTCCCGTTTGTGTATCGATGGTAATCTGTCCAAATAAAAAGAATACCTTTTGTCTATTATCTTCCCTGCAAAGAAAATAAGTAAACTTTTTCAGGAAGAAAAATACGGCATAATGAGGGGTTTGTAGTATTAGATTTCATTCTTTCAGGAGAATATTTTACCTGTATTTTATCCTCATTTATTATAATGACGGTGCTCTCCGGAGAAGTTAAAATATATTGTTATATATTTATTTTCATAGTTGTGAAATACGATATGGCAGGGGTGGCGAACCTTATTAAATCAACGTGCCATTTTTTCTAAAAAATACGAGGCCGTAGACGAACTTTCAACTAAAATATAATAATTATTATTTGATATATTATAATAATTTCAACGGAAGTTCCAACAAGAGCACTGGGCACGGGCCGCTGCTACCCAGAGGGCGATTTAGCCAAGTAGTCTCTGGCGTATCGGGTGGGCGGGTGAAGTAGCGGATTGTTTGAACTTAAAAATGCAAACTGTTTTTATCCGTGGCGTGCCCAAAATATTGCGTCACGTGCTATCAATAGCACTTGTGCCATTGGTTCGCCATTCCTGTGCAATGATATCAATTTATATCAGTTACTACGATGCTTTTACGTTAATACCAACCAAACCAGTCTTTTTAGGCTCTAAAGTCTTTTTCTTATTCTTGTCGTGTCACTAGTTCTATTGTGGTGAAAGTATTTTAAGTGCCTCAAAGAAGCTCCTTTCGAGCACTTGGCACATGTTTTAGAACTTTTTAAATTCTACGACATGCCGGTTTCCTCGTTATGTTTTCCTTCACCGTTTGAAAAAGGCTTCTTTAGTATTGCTTCTATTCTTTCTTCATTCTTTATTGTATATTTTATAAACTTAAACATAAAACATGTACAAAGGCGAGCTTAACCATAAAAGAGTCCCTTTTCACGTAAAGGCTGATGTAAAATACAGCTTTATATTATTAAGCCTGCAGTTGTGTGCGGTAATATGATTGTTATAAACAGAGGTAGCCGTTCATCATCAGGTGGGCTATTGGTAAGTTGTAAGTTATTACCGGAGACCACTGCGTATTCCATAGTATGTATGTAAATTTTGCGCGTTAGACTGAAGTAAGAAGATACATTTTGAATTTACGATTCAAAATCAAAGTCAAAGGTATTTCAATATTTTTTTATTTTTACTTATTAAATTTTTTCAAATTTATTTATTAAAATCACAGGGATCACTTTGAAACGTCTTAAAACTAGATGAATCTAGGTGCCAGTTCCACGCAACCAAAGCCTAGAAGAACAAGCAACAAACTTACGGCTTGGTTCCTGTCCTTGCATGAACCATGTCACAATGTAATAATACAATATTGAAGATCCAGTGTTTGGACCAGAGTGCCCATCCTATTTAATCCCATAGAAGCTGGTGCCCGCGACTTCGTCTGCGCAGGATTAGTCACACAATATCTTTATAAATTGTAGCCTATGTGTTATTCTGATGTATAAGCTATATTATTGTAAAGTTTCATTAAAATCCATTCAGTAGTTTTTATGAAGCTGAAACTGGCAGCCAAATAGTAGCAGCCAAACATAAAAATCCAGGGCCGAATTAAGACTTACGAATATTATAATTAAAATTTCTAAACTTATCTATTTAACGCTAGGTGTCAGTTCTAGCAACAATTGTAATACTATTTATGCCCCGACAGGAGCAAAAAAACTTTACATAATACAAAATACTCCGACAACAGTTGTCTTCTTTTAGGAATTCTTTAGTTTTGGATTCTGCTCCCTCAAAATTCATGCTAACATCCATTAAAGACCTTCATTGGAAGGTGTCCAGTGATTTTCAGAAAATTCTGTCGTTGCAAGAGTAGGAAAAACAAAAAACGTTTATTTTTTTAAATTTTTTTTTATAACTTTTGTTATTGATTCCGCTCCCTTAAAATTCATGCATACATCTATAACAGACCTTCGTTGGAAGGTATCCAGCAATTTCCAGAAAATTCTATCGTTGCAAGAGTCCATCGAAAAAAGTTTTTTTTTAAAGATTTTATAACTTTTGTTTTTTATTCCGCTCCCTCAAAATTCATGCTTACATACATAACAAACCTCCACTGGAAGGTCTCCAGCAATTTTCAGAAAATTCTACCGTTGCAGGAGTCCAGTAAATCAAATAACCTTTTTTTTTTTAAATATTTTTTAACTTTTGTTTTTGATTCCGCTCCCTTAAAATTCATGCATACATCCATAACAGACCTCCACTGGAAGATCTCCAGCATTTTTCAGAAAATTCTATCGTTGCAGGAGTCCAGGAAATCGAAAAAACCTTTTTTTTTTTAATATTTTATAACTTTTGGTTTTGATTCTGCTCCCTTAAAATTCATGCTTGCATCTATAACAGACCTGTACTGGAAGGTCCCTAGCAATTTTCAGAAAATTCTATCTATGCAGGAGTCCAGGAGATAGTAGCAGCCAAATCGAAAAATGACCTTTTTTTAAATATTTTATAACTTTTGTTTTTGATTACGCTCCTTAAAAATTCATTCATACATCCATAACAGACCTCCACCGAAAGGTCTCCAGCAATTTTCAGAAAATTCTACCTTTGCAGGAGTCCAGAATATCGAAAAAACTTTTATTAAATATTTTATAACTTTTGTTTTTTATTCCGCTCCCTCAAAATTCATACTTACATCCATAACAGGCCTACATAGGGAGGTCTCTAGCAATTTTCAGAAAATTCTATCGTTGCAGGAGTCCAGGAAATCGAAAAAACCTTTTTTTTTTAAATATTTTATAATTTTTGGTTTTGATTCTGCTCCCTCAAAATTCATGCATACATCCATAACAGACCTGTACTGGAAGGTCCCTAGCAATTTTCAGAAAATTCTATCGTTGCAGGAGTCCAGGAGATAGTAGCAGCCAAATCGAAAAATGACCTTTTTTTAAATATTTTATAACTTTTGTTTTTGATTACGCTCCTTAAAAATTCATGCATACATCCATAACAAACCTCCACTGGAAGGTCTCCAGCATTTTTCAGAAAATTCTACCGTTGCAGGAGTCCAGGAAATCGAAAAAACTTTTTTTTTAAATATTTTATAACTTTTGTTTTTTATTCCGCTCCCTCAAAATTCATGCATACATCCATAACAGACCTCCACTGGAAGGTCTCCAGCAATTTTCAGAAAATTCCAACGTTGCAGGAGTCCAGGAAATCGAATAAACTTTTTTTTTTAAATATTTTATTGATCGAGTGAGCGAAGCGAACGAAGATCTTAGTTTCAACTTGGGCGATTTGGCATTTTATGTATGTATATATGTATGTATGTATGTATGTATGTATGTATGTATGTATGTTTGTCTGGCGATAACTTAAGAACCGTTGATCCGATCTGCATGAAATTTGATACGTCGATAGCTTGTACTTGAGAAATTTACTGGTAAGTATATGAGTAAAATCGGATGAAGGGTTTTTGAGATATGGGGTTTTTTAAGAGGGCAAAAATAAAAAAAGTTACATAAAAAAATCAAGTTACATTTCATATGAAAGGGCTTTGTTTGGACATTCCAAAACAATTTTTACTTTTTTTTTGGGACGCTCGGTTTTCGAGATAAAAATTAAAAAGTTAAATTAAGATAACCAGCGATCCAAGAGCTCCCATCTCTAAGAGTTTCGTTGGCATCGAGGTTTTTCTACTGGTCGGCCAGTTCCTTTGCTTTTTCTTATTTTTTTTTCTTGAAATAAATTAAGGAGGTACTCAGTTCTCATAAAATGGTGACAACGACCAGGTCTGATGATGGAGCCAAGGTCTGTTCAACGGAACTCTTCAATAAATAGGCCAATAGAGTTGAAACTTTGTTACCGTACCAAGTTAGTAGGCGGTAGTCAGAGGCAAGTCGAAACATAATGTTTGGACTTGCCTCTGACTACCACCTACTCAAAGTTTTGATTTGTTCGTTGGGTCGCATCACGAGATCTCAGTTCGGGGCGAACTACTAGTAACTTTTGTTTTTTATTCCGCTCCCTCAAAATTCATACGTACATCCATAACAGACCTGCATAGGGAGGTCCGTAGCAAATTTCAGAAAATTCTATCGTTGCAGGAGTCCAGGAAATCGAAAATACCTTTTTTTTTTAAAATATTTTATAACTTTTGGTTTTGATTCTGCTCCCTCAAAATTCATGCTTACATCCATAACAGACCTGTACTGGAAGGTCCCTAGCAATTTTCGGAAAATTCTATCGTTGCAGGAGTCCAGGAGATAGTAGCAGCCAAATCGAAAAATTACCTTTTTTTAAATATTTTATAACTTTTGTTTTTGATTCCGCTCCCTTAAAATGCATGCATACATCCATAACAGACCTCCACTGGAAGGTCTCCAGCAATTTTCAGAAAATTCTACCGTTGCCGGAGTCCAGGAAATCGAAAAAACTTTTTTTTTTTTAAATATTTTATAACTTTTGTTTTTTATTCCGCTCCCTCAAAATTCATACTTACATCCATAACAGACCTACATAGGGAGGTCCCTAGCAAATTTCAGAAAATTCTATCGTTGCAGGAGTCCAGGAAATCGAAAATACCTTTTTTTTTTTAAATATTTTATAACTTTTGGTTTTGATTCTGCTCCCTCAAAATTCATGCTTACATCCATAACAGACCTGTACTGGAAGGTCCCTAGCAATTTTCAGAAAATTCTATCGTTGCAGGAGTCCAGGAGATAGTAGCAGCCAAATTGAAAAATTACCTTTTTTTAAATATTTTATAACTTTTGTTTATGATTTCGCTCCCTTAAAATTCATGCATACATCCATAACAGACCTCCACTGGAAGGTCTCCAGCAATTTTCAGAAAATTCTACCGTTGCAGGAGTCCAGGAAATCTAAAAAACTTTATTTTTTTAAATATTTTATAACTTTTGTTTTTTATTCCGCTCCCTCAAAATTCACACTGACATCCATAACAGACCTACATAGGGAGGTCCATAGCAAATTTCAGAAAATTCTATCGTTGCAGGAGTCCAGGAAATCGAAAATACCTTTTTTTTTTTAAATATTTTATAACTTTTGGTTTTGATTCTGCTCCCTCAAAATTCATGCTTACATCCATAACAGACCTGTACTGGAAGGCCCCTAGCAATTTTCAGAAAATTCTATCGTTGCAGGAGTCCAGGAGATAGTAGCAGCCAAATTGAAAAATTACCTTTTTTAAATATTTTATAACTTTTGTTTTTTATTCCGCTCCCTCAAAATTCATACTTACATCCATAACAGACTTACATCGGGAGGTCCCTAGCAATTTTCAGAAAATTCTATCGTTGCAAGAATCCAGGAAATCGAAAAAACCTTTTTTTTTTTTAAATATTTTATAACCATTTCCTGGACTCCTGCAACGATAGAATTTTCTGAAAATTGCTAGGGGCCTTCCAGTACAGGTCTGTTATGGATGTAAGCATGAATTTTGAGGGAGCAGAATCAAAACCAAAAGTTATAAAATATTTAAAAAAAAAAGGTATTTTCGATTTCCTGGACTCCTGCAACGATAGAATTTTCTGAAATTTGCTATGGACCTCCCTATGTAGGTCTGTTATGGATGTCAGTATGAATTTTGAGGGAGCGGAATAAAAAACAAAAGTTATAAAATATTTAAAAAAAAAAGTTTATTCGATTTCCTGGACTCCTGCAACGGTAGAATTTTCTGAAAATTGCTGGAGACCTTCCAGTGGAGGTCTGTTATGGATGTATGCATGAATTTTAAGGGAGCGGAATCAAAAAAAAAAGTTATAAAATATTTAAAAAAAGGTAATTTTTCAATTTGGCTGCTACTATCTCCTGGACTCCTGCAACGATAGAATTTTCTGAAAATTGCTAGGGACCTTCCAGTACAGGTCTGTTATGGATGTAAGCATGAATTTTGAGGGAGCAGAATCAAAACCAAAAGTTATAAAATATTTAAAAAAAAAAAGGTATTTTCGATTTCCTGGACTCCTGCAACGATAGAATTTTCTGAAATTTGCTAGGGACCTCCCTATGTAGGTCTGTTATGGATGTAAGTATGAATTTTGAGGGAGCGGAATAAAAAACAAAAGTTATAAAATATTTAAAAAAAAAAAAGTTTTTTCGATTTCCTGGACTCCGGCAACGGTAGAATTTTCTGAAAATTGCTGGAGACCTTCCAGTGGAGGTCTGTTATGGATGTATGCATGCATTTTAAGGGAGCGGAATCAAAAACAAAAGTTATAAAATATTTAAAAAAAGGTAATTTTTCGATTTGGCTGCTACTATCTCCTGGACTCCTGCAACGATAGAATTTTCTGAAAATTGCTAGGGACCTTCCAGTACAGGTCTGTTATGGATGTAAGCATGAATTTTGAGGGAGCAGAATCAAAACCAAAAGTTATAAAATATTTAAAAAAAAAAAAGGTATTTTCGATTTCCTGGACTCCTGCAACGATAGAATTTTCTGAAATTTGCTAGGGACCTCCCTATGTAGGTCTGTTATGGATGTACGTATGAATTTTGAGGGAGCGGAATAAAAAACAAAAGTTATAAAATATTTAAAAAAAAAAAGTTTATTCGATTTCCTGGACTCCTGCAACGTTGGAATTTTCTGAAAATTGCTGGAGACCTTTCAGTGGAGGTCTGTTATGGATGTATGCATGAATTTTGAGGGAGCGGAATAAAAAACAAAAGTTATAAAATATTTAAAAAAAAAAGTTTTTTCGATTTCCTGGACTCCTGCAACGGTAGAATTTTCTGAAAAATGCTGGAGACCTTCCAGTGGAGGTTTGTTATGGATGTATGCATGAATTTTTAAGGAGCGTAATCAAAAACAAAAGTTATAAAATATTTAAAAAAAGGTCATTTTTCGATTTGGCTGCTACTATCTCCTGGACTCCTGCAACGATAGAATTTTCTGAAAATTGCTAGGGACCTTCCAGTACAGGTCTGTTATGGATGTATGCATGAATTTTGAGGGAGCAGAATCAAAACCAAAAATTATAAAATATTTAAAAAAAAAGGTTTTTTCGATTTCCTGGACTCCTGCAACGATAGAATTTTCTGAAAATTGCTAGAGACCTTCCTATGTAGGTCTGTTATGGATGTAAGTATGAATTTTGAGGGAGCGGAATAAAAAACAAAAGTTATAAAATATTTTAAAAAAAAGTTTTTTTCTATATCCTGGACTCCTGCAAAGGTAGAATTTTCTGAAAATTGCTGGAGACCTTCCGGTGGAGGTCTTTTATGGATGTATGAATGAATTTTTAAGGAGCGTAATCAAAAACAAAAGTTATAAAATATTTAAAAAAAGGTCATTTTTCGATTTGGCTGCTACTATCTCCTGGACTCCTGCAACGATAGAATTTTCTGAAAATTGCTAGGGACCTTCCAGTACAGGTCTGATAAGGATGTAAGCATGAATTTTAAGGGAGCAGAATCAAAAACAAAAGTTATAAAACATTTAAAAAAAAAAGGGTTTTTCGATTTCCTGGACTTTTGCAACGATAGAATTTTCTTAAAATTGCAGGAGGCCTTCCAACAAAGGTCTTTTATAGATAGAAGCATACATTTTGAGGGAGCGCGATCAAAACTAAAAGTATTTTTTTTTATAAATATACGTTTTTTCTATATCCTGGACTCTTGCATCACTATAACCATACACCCATACACCATACATCATTAAGATACTATAGCTGACATATAGTTACAGAAATTTCAATTTTGAAATGGTAGTTCACACTTAGTCCGGCCCTGGACGTTTGGCTGCTACTTTTTGGCTGCCAGTTTCAGCTTCATTAGTTTTTACGTGAAAGAGTAACAAACATCCATCCATCCATCCATCCATCCATCCATACTTACAAACTTTCGCGTTTTTAATATTAGTAGGATACATCCTACTAATACATGAACGTATGTTACGATTTTTTGATGTTTATTTATTTATTGGAAAACCAACAGCTTATTATAACTTAAATAACATATGATATAGAAACGAGAGAGCCAATTAAAGGTTATCACGGATAAAGGATTATGGCTTCATTATGCCCTATTAGATATGAATCTTAGAATAATTACAGTTCGTAACCCGTATTTATCTAATTTATTTATTATTTAAGCATGTAGCATATATATTACTATTTGTCCCCAAAAATGAAAAGGAGTGAAGTAGATAAAACCAACTAGTACATTAATTATGAATTTGCAAAAACTCTGCATTTAATTAAATTAATCACTTTTACCACGCGTGTGAAACCTAACAATTGCTATTGCTATCTCTAATCTCTAATACTATAAGAATCAAAGTCCTGACTGACTGACTGACTGACATATAGACAACGCACAGCCTAAACCGCTGGTCCTAGAGACTTGAAATTTGAGGAGTACGTAGGTCTTATGGCGTAGAGGTGTACTAAGAAGGGATTTTTGGAAATTCAACCCCTAAGGGTGTTAAAAGGGATGAAAACGTTTGTATGAAAAATAGTATTCCTTGAACTTACAAACTTGAAACTTGGAGTAGATGTACTCCAAGGCTAAAAGTTAGGAAAGGAATTTTTAGTTTTTTAAAAATACCCTTAATAAGTGTGCAAAGGGATGTCAAAGTTTGTGTGGGAGTTTTTTAACGCGTGGTGCGATTGACTTAAAACTTGAGGTAAATAAAGAAATAAATAATTAAGAATTACGCTTTTAACTTTTGATAATTACCCCTGCAAAGGGTGCAAATGACTGTAAAAGTTAGCATGGAAGATTTTTAACGCATAGTGCGATTCATTTCAAACTTGAAGTAAATATACTCTACAATAAATTAATTAAAATCACGTTTTCAATATTTTAAAACTACCCCTGCAAAGGGTGCAAAAGACTGCCAAGGTTTCAAGGTTTGTATGGGAGATTTTTAACGCTTAGTGTAATTAACTTCAAACAAACAAAAAGACAGTTTGATTAAGTATTTAGAAAACAACCCTTAAAACGTTGTCCTCCTTCGCTGCGCTCGAGTAAAAAGGATACAACGAGGCGTCAATATTTGTAAGGGACATTCTAGACACGGGAATCTTGAGTTAGTACGAAGAGATCTGAGGGTATCAACCGTGCCTGGGGATCAAAGTCGTGAAGCTGTTTCGTTTCGTTTGTTTTTGGGGTTAGAAACTAGGAACAAATAAGTACATATTTTCCGTGTAAGGTTGTCTTTGTTGTATTTGTCATGTTTGTGCTAAACTCAGTACCTATACCTACCTATCTAATATAGGTAATGTAAGCCTATAGGTATCTCTTATACCTAAGTAGGTATTTAAAATCCTACCTTAATAATATACAAATCAATGCGAAAGTTACGGTGTTTGGATGTTTGTGAGAGATAAGTTCGCAGTTGTACAATCTCAGCTCAGTAGATCTTTCATTACCACTATCTGTAAGAAAACCTATTGCCAGTTGAATAGGATGTGTGCGCTATACAGCTGTTTGCTTAGAGAAATGGCATCATGTTACGTTAAAGCTGTGATAAGTTACGCTATGGAATAAAACTATTCCACACTATTTGAACGAATGAATGAGTTTTTATTTAAGGCGAAGACTATCACTAATGTACTTCCCGCTCCCAAATTTTGAATGATAAAAAATCACTGAACTTATACAAGATGTTCCAATACTTGTGTTTAGAAACTTCAGGGGGTAAAGTACCCATCAATATGAATAACTTTTTCTAAGGAATCAACACTGAACACGAAAAAAAAACAGCTGTTTCATAAAAAAGTTCAATACCTACCTGCGGCTAAAATGTATGAAACAGCTGTTTTTTTATATAAAACAGAGAGAAAGGAGAGATGACAGGAAATAGTACCACACTGTGCCAATGTATCACCTTAGTGTGACTGTGGGTGGAATGGGTAATACGACTATAAACGTAATAAGCAACTTATTTGAATACATCGTTTTTTAGTCATTATTTAGTTTCTCAAATTTATCATTAATAATTAAGTTTCTACTACTCTCTCATTTTTTTATACAACTAGCTGATGGAGTAAGCAGATGGCCCACCGATCACAAAACGCAACGATTGCGCGTTTCAATCTACTAGTGGCGACATCTAGTTCTATATAAAGTAGACCTGTACCTGTAGATCAGGTAAACCAGTAGACCTGTATATCAGTAGACCAGTAGACCAGGCGTACAAACATTTATGACAATCTACTTGAAAATAATTTAAATCTAGCAGAATATAATTTTCGAATTAAAAATATAATAGGTGACAGTCAACATAAATATTGGTGCGTCTAATACAGAGGGCTTATTACGAGATTAGTGCCGATCGTCTATCGTTAAGATACACCGAATTTTCTATGAAAAAAAAAACGGTTTCTCAAAGAATACGCTAGATGCCGTTGATTTATTTTCATAGAAAATTCGGTGTATCGTAACGATCGACGATCGGCACTAAACTCGTAATAAGCCCTCAGATCCAAGACATTATAATCGGAGATGTGCGTCGGTTTTTTTTATTGTGAACATTAAATAAGATCAAACTAGACGAAACTATTCCTGACTGGGTTTTAATGTAAGATGTATTAATGATATATAACACTAAATCAAAACTTTATATGTATGAGAAACTGTGAATCCATTATTAATTTAATCTTTTATTTATCCACTAGCGGCCTGTCCCAGCTTCGCATGGGTGGTCATAAATTTTTTGAACAGTTTAGGATAAACTTAGACCGTGGGTTCGAGCCTCGCGTCTACTTATTTCATACATTTGCACGCGCTTCTCCTTGAGTGAGTGAAATCTCACCCCGCGCGTGACCCGTGGACCCGTTAACATTTTTAATTTCGTCATATCTTTTGAATGGAATGTCCGATTTGAAAAATTTTAGAAGTAATCCATAGGTATTGAAACCGTCTTAATTATGAAATGATGTATTTGGATAAGGATTAATACCAAGGTACAAATAAAGACCCTTTTCTAGCGGAGGCATTTCAATTATTTTTTTATAATAAAAGAACACTTATTGTGACATAACTATAATAGTTAGATATATGCTGTCGCGACATTTTTTGTAGATGATGACGTGTTCTACAAAATCGTAGCACATTATTTTGTTCTATCTTCAATAGTTTTCGCAGCGCACGCGATGTAAGGTTTTTGTTTTCCACCTTGGGTTACATTATTGAAGTTTTAGTAAGGATCCCTGATTTTTTTGAAAATATAATATAGCCTATGTTACTCAGGGATAATGTAGCATTCTAATGGTGAAAGTATTTTACCAGTAGTTTTTGAGCCTATTCGTTACATACAAAAATACAAAAATACAAATGTTTCCTCTTTATAATATTAGTGTAGATTGGTGTAATTTATAAATGTGTACCATTTTTATCCCGATAGACTTACCTACAGATCACGCAAGTGTGTAACTGACACATATTTCTGACAGTTCTTATGTCATTGTCAAACTACGTTAGTGCTATTTGCTACGTGACAGTTCTATTATTAGGTGACGGATTACACTGTGAGGAAACGTGTGGCTTCACGTACTGACCGTGTTTTTCCTGTGGATAGGTTAATAGATACGTAGGCTTTTTCCGCCGCAAAAAAGTACACCATATCGTGGTTGAATGTTACGCTATAATTGTTTTTTATTCATTTATTAAATATATATTTATTTTGAACCCTGATAGAATATGAGTATAATTTATTAATGTCTAGTATGTATGTCAGGATTCCGGAGACAATAGAAAATGTTTATTGTCTCTAGTAAATCCAATTTAATTTTTTGTTGTAATTGCAAAAAATTGCACACTTCGTCGTTGCACTAAATCCAATTATGCATTACATTTTCAATTTTATCCTTCCGTGTACTTTCTTTGTAAGTTTCTGAATAAATTGAAATGTTTACTCTATAGCTTTATCATCATCCTTTTCCCCAAAATAAATGTGGATGCTGGCGTTTCGTTTCTTCAGCTAACGTACCTACTTTAAAGGCTCATATCATCGTTGTTTATTTGGTACCTAAATTAAGATTCAAATCTATGTATTATTTTCTATGATGGTACCAATTATACATTGAATATTGACATTTACAAAATTTCTGTGAAGAAGCTAAAGACATGCACATCAAGTAGTTGCATGAATAAATTGATTATGATTAGGATCTAGAGGTAGGAAAGCATAGGTGTTCAATGTAATGAGATTTTGTCCGTTAATATGGGCTTTAAATTTTCGTTGATGCTGAATACATCGTTCGGTAGGTATAGGGTGTCAAGGCCTGTTTATTACAGTGTGATATAGGTCAGGCGGTACCATGCGGGGCTGGTAATGCACCATTTCGTCGCGAGCACTTTCATTTTTTGTATGCAAGCGAGAGTGCCAAAACTTTTGCGCACTGCGTCGTCGCCTTTCTCAGCTGAATATGTATGGAGTGAACTTGCCAATTCAAATTCGGTTACTTTATCCACCACGGTAGTCTTATTGAAATTTTAAAGGTGACTATGTATTTTATTCAGTGAGTATAATTTAATTTGAATGTAAATAGTGGCTTCACTTATTCAGGTATATCAACTACAAAACAATGATAAATCGCATGTTTGGAGAAATAAATCATTGAAAAGAGCTTGATAAGTTATTGCCCTGCAAAAATAATCGACGTTCCAATTTACATCGCTGGCAGGCACTCGCAAACGCTTACTCCAATGCCACATTCCGTGAAACAGATTAATTAGCACATTCCTGATTTTGACTTCGTCTCGCACGTACATACCGATGCGATAACATAGCTAGCTCGCTTGTAGCTAAACCTTTATTACATTGCCTGCGTCAGTCAACCTTGTCAGGAAAGGTATTTCAATTTGTGTCAAACTATTGGAGAATCAACTACCGAATATTGTATGGCAGGGAATTTGTATAATATAAGGCTGTTATATTAGGGAACAATTTCTGATGACGTTAGCTGTCATCAACAACATAAACGACAGCTGATAGAAATCCTATTAGGTACCTATTACGTAATCAAACAAAATAATAAGAAAAACAACATAATGTTGACTAGTTATCGTGCTTACCTTTTTTTCTCTTTTCATTTCCCAATTCCTGACTGACTAACATACAACGCATTGCCGAACCACAGGTCCTAGAGACTTGAAATTCGGAGTGTGATCCGTGCACATTCCCAAAATAGTAGCCAAAATTTTTTGACTCCCTCTATAAGGTAGTGTCCTGGTGGCGTTGTTTCATTTGCAACAAAAAAAAATGAGTTTTAACAAACTAAAGAATCAACAGCTATTGGTTCATAGAAATTTAACCATTTGACTACAATTACCTGAACCTCGTGACCGGTTAGCTTGGTTTGTTAACAAAATCAATACTGACCCATTTTATAAGGAGTAAACGCCGAGACTCGGAGGACAATGAAAGTTACTTTCCTTTTAAACCTTATTATAAGCGGCTAATTGTTGTTTGTTAAGTTAAATGATACTGTAATTTTGTGCCCATCTAGTCCAATGTACCTTTACTTCATGCTAAATGTTTATACTCATGCGCAAGTGGGGTTTGCTAGGGAAATGCTAATGAAGGCTCTGTTTAAATTTTATAGAACTCATCTTAACAAGACATGTACAAACAAAGCTCGTAGATACGCGTAGCACTGCTACGCTAGAGCCGCGTAGCGGTCTTGCTATTAGATTACTTAAGGGGCTGACAACTATCAAACAACTTCTCGCTCGCACGATTCGACTTGTTGAAAGATATAAAATCACTAAACTCATTTTCGATTGTTGATTGTGATTTTTTGAATATGAGTTTAGTGATTTTATATCTTTCAACATGTCGAATCGTGCGAGCGAGAGTCACATTAGCTCTTGTCTTCGCCTTAAGGTGGCTGGTGTTCTTACCCTTTTTTGTAATTAGCAAATTATACACATTCCAACTATAGTTCGAAACAATCCTCTAAAGTGTGAGAAAACAAAAACCCCAAATATAATAATTATTTCTATATCCTATTTTATAAGTTAACATACCGAATAATAGGTATTATATTTCCTAAACTGTATCTAATTCCAACGTTGAGATTGGGGCCTCTTAGAGCAGCCAAGCCTCACTTAAGTGAGGTTTCTAAATCGAGATAATGCAATACACACAACTTGCATGCTCTCATGTGAACACACCAGGGTACAACATCCAATTACGTGGCATATCTACAACATAAATTAAATCAACAAACTGGATGTATTTGCAAATGGGTGTAATTGCTAATTTGCATCGGCAATCTCGTTAATACATTGTGTTTTAATTAATATCTAAATAGGTGTACTTTGGGAAATACTATTGACCTAACTTTAACTTTATCACTGAAATATTCAGTTACGATATTGTACCTGAATATGGGTTCAATTTTCGACTATTTTTGGTTAAATTCAGTTTTAATTGTTTGACGAAATTGCATTATAAAATCGTTCATTATTCCAATAATCACATTGCTCATTAAGATTTGGGATCAAATTTAAAAACAAACGGGATTGGATAATGCCCAGTAAACTGTTGTTTTTTGTTACTCGGTATCATAAAATGCAATGATGTCAACAATTGGAAATATTTTGAGCATGCATTTGATCGTACACGTTAAATAGAATGTGTTTACGCCAGCTTTGAAATAGTTTACTGCCAGCTGCTTCTCATTGTAAGTGTTTCACTTGCCGCTACATGATATATTTTGATTGACCAAAATTTTAAAAAATAATCTAGAAAAAAATGCGAGAAGAGTGTTAGAAATGGATGTGGATGGTTTTAGAACAGCAGGCCAAAGAAAAGATGGATGGATTGTGTGAAAGATGATATGAGTAAGAAAGGAGTGAGCACTGAGATGACGTATGATATAGGAGAGTGCAAGAAGAAAACCTGTTGTCCCGAACTTAGCGTGGGATAAGGGCAGGAAGATGATGATGAATCTAGAAAAAAATGCAGAACATTTACGTTTGTTCCATTGCAATAATAAAACGTACTAAAAACCTACTCCAATTCGGGATCGACTTCAAATCTGATGCGAAGAACATTACGATTCCTGATTAAGTCTACTTCTTTGTTCCGTTACAATTTAATTTAAAAGTTTCAGTATAATTTTTGATGAACTGCAAGCAAATTACTGCTCCAATTATAATTCACATTTTGTATAAACTCAAGTTGCTCAGTCGGCGTGATAAAATTCAAAACCTTTTCTTTTGTAGATAATATCTTCATTGAACCAACGAAATTTGCAATTAGCAAAGAAACAGAGAAAAACAATTATCATGAAACAAAAACCCCTTTGTGGAAGGCATAAATCTTTCTTTTTGGACTTTTTTCCTTTTCGACATCGGATCGCTGGCACAACACATAAATACCGCTACCTAACTTGTCTTTTAGCGTCTCCTTTTACATTGTTACATAAAGAAAAAAGTTTTGGTAGTAAGTATTAGATTGGTTTTTAAAAATGTAACAGAGTCTGTCTCATATACCATTTATAAGAGAAAGTTTTGAAATTCATCAGATATTTGTGATAAACTTGTAAGTTTGTTTTTAAATAACTATCTGTTGGAACAAGCAGATGGCTCACCTGATGTTAAGTGGTAATCATCACCTATAACACAGCATTGCCTCGTAAGCCACGCACGATAGGAACGTGCCCTACGATGCAATGCTCTGCATCCATCAACTTGAGGCATGCAGATGTTAAACCTCATGTGCCTGTGATTACACCGGCAACCACACTTTTCAAACCGAAACACAGCAACGCTACTTGGCGGCAGAAAAAAGCGAGGACTTCCCCGGAGGAGCCCTTCACTAAGAGCTCTACTACTTTTAAGTCTATCAGAAGCCTTGTTATTTGAGATACTCGTAAGTTTGCAGTAAAACAATTTTCCGTATACAGACACAAGTACTTAGACCATTTTGATTGGATAGTTTGAACACAATTAGAACACTTATGTTTATTTTCCTAATTATTACGTTCCAACTCAAGCTCAAGAAAGCCAGCGAAATTACAGGCAAACAGTACTGAGCTTATTTAAACAAGATAAAGTGCTAGGAAATAATTTAAAATTCAAGAAGTTCGGGCAAGAGCGAACTTTGTATTATGTGTTTGAACTTCTGAATTTATGTTTACTTAAGTTTCGTTTTTTCAACTCGCTATTTTGGTTCGAGTTGAGTGTAATGTTAAGCTTGTAATACTTAATGAATATTTGTTTTACTGCTTTTAAAAGCACAGTCTCCTGTTTTAAGATGGTTAAATGTCATAACTTTCAAAATTATTTAACTTCTTTAGTGTTTGCATTAGGTAGAACTACCAGGCGCAATACAAAGGTAATATAGGTATCTTAATGCAAGCTATTGCACACACGGATACGCATCAGGCTATACAATACACTGCTCGCTATTATATAATACAATTTTAAGAGTAGTAGAGCTCTTTGTGAGGGGCTCATCCGGGGAAGCATTACCACCACTCCTTTTTCTGCCGCCAAGCAGCGTTGCGAAAAGTGTGGTTGCCGGTGTAACTACAGGCACATGAGGCTTAACATCTGTATGCCTCAAGTTGATGGACGCAGTGCAGTGCATCGTAGGGCACGTTCCTATCGTGCGTGACTTACGAGGCGATGCTTTGTTATAGGTGATGGTTACCACTTAACAATATAAGACCTATTTATTTTAATTATTTTTAAAATACTGGTAGATATGTTTATTTTGTATATCTAGAAGAGATCACAAATTAAAAGACGATATTCGAATCTTAAAGTTTCCTGTTCTTAAAATACATACAACGCCGATTCATCATCTTTGATCTTGGATTCGCTCACTTGATTCATAACCTTTTTAATATGGGATGGGCGGACGTAAAAGCACTCGATTAAATGTCATAGAACAATGGAAAAAGCTCATATTAAAGCCACAGTGGTGCACACAGTTTGTAATGAAGTGTCATTCCATAAAGGGTGTATTCCATTTTCCCCTTTTTTACTTTAAATTTTAGCGCAAATACTATTTATGTTTGATTATCACATCACTGGCCTTTTGCATCTTTAAAAGATGATTTAAGTAGCGCCTGTTATTAAAGTGCGGCACTTACGAAAACCTTTCCTATTATCACATAGGAACATATCATTTGCTCTTCAATACGTTTACGCAGATCGTCTTGATTAAAATGTATGCTGCAATCTTTTCTTGAACGTGAAAAGTGGAACTGTATAAGCAGAACATGTACTCAGCGGTGCAATAATGGCTCTTTCATAAAAAGGTGTCATTTCCTTTTGAATAGTTCGTTATATCTGAGCTCGGTTGCGTATAAAAGTCTCGGGTCTTTCAGGTTATTACGAGTCGTCCGCAATCCTCCGCGACTGAAACGAATGTGTTATAAAAAGCACACTAAAAATTCCTCCCGTTGACAAATTGCGTCCCTCGTTACAATGCTGTATCACTTTTCATGCCCATAGTATTTTATATTTCCCTCCATTTCTTTGACGTTGAATGACCATAAACTTGTGCGCTGTTGCTTCTTCCCCGATGCGTAAAGAACAGTAGGATTTAATATTTCGTTTACGGTATAACATTTTGCGTATAAAATAAAAACGTTGTATTGCCGTTCGCTTACCAGTTTTTCTGATTCATTGTTATATTACCCCAGTCACTTTATTAAAGTAGTTTAGGTCTAGTCTTCTTTCATTTTCTTTTTACTGTCACATAAAATATACATCATTATTTTGCTATAAACCTAAGCTTCACTGTGAAATGGGACTGAGTTGTTTTGATTTGGGCATTTTAATGGTGCTATCATATGGCTGAGTGATAAAGCTGGTTGATGTCATGACAATAACGACATGGTAATAAAATACTGTCTTGGAAGTTTTGTAGCCACTAAGAGGTTTACAATTTCATACTGTTACTTGAGTTCGTATGGCACAGTAAAACGTTATCATTTTACGACGCTCGGTTTACGATGTTTTCGTAAATTTTTCACAGGAAAACAGAATTGATGACAAATTACAGATTATTTGAGTGATGCTTTTAAAAGGGGATGTCAAGTCAATATTTTTTTGGAAATAAGTCAGCCTATTACGTAACTCTCTGCTATAGTAAGTTGCACCAGTTTTCTATTCAAAACCAGTAAGTGGATTTAAAAATAAATAACTTTTTACCAATCAATAGAACCTATAATAGATTTTTTTTTTCAATTTTTATACATATATACATAGAGATTTTGTAGGTAAGATAACATGGCAAGAAGCCATGAATAATACGGCAAATATATTATTATATAAGACGTACACTCACGGAATGAAAACCTTCACCTTACCAGTACCTTAGAGTCGGTTACCGCTTGCACCAGATTGCAAGAATCAATTTCTATTGTACCAACATATTACCAGTGAAGTTCCTAGTAGGAAGAAACAGCGCTGCTAACATTTAAATAAATGTGACGTTTGCTATCGAATAAGGTTTTGCTTATTTTTACATCGCGTCAAGCACAAGCAATTACAACTTGGAAATACCTAAATAAACAAGCAAAATTCAATGAAAACTACGAGCAAGTACGAGTAATAATGACATTTATTTGAATAACGGGTATATCGTCCATTAGCGTCAATCACACATTGTAGCCTTTTTCTCGTGGAACCGACAAGTCGAGAGCATAGATCCCTTTCCAAATATTTTGGCAGTGATTTGCTAGAGCCTCATTGGTCCTTTCATTTCTATTTTTATAAATAGTATATTCTTACACAAGAGGCTAAAATTACACATTAGCATTAGTTTTACTTACTTCTTTTATAAAACCGAGTTAAGATGGGTTTTTAGCGCCGTGTGTTACACTATACTTTATACTATGATTGCGAGAAATTAAAATAATCCAATACATTTTTTTTTCTGTTGTAAAATACGAATTTCCAATTCAATTTGTAAATCTTGATTTCGCGCCAATACCTTTTTTTTATTTTTTATGTAGCACAAGCAAGCAGTGCACGCATTCTACCAAAGAGATGTACACGGAATACGGCATTCGGCGCTTTTAATTTCAAACTAAAATAAAGGTTTTTTTTATGGAACACTAATAAATCGTGTATTTATTTATGACTCATTATTCTGCTTACGAATAAAGACTTATGCGTTTTCGAGATCCAATGACGAAAATTAAAAAGAAAAAAACTTTCTCCCCTAGAGAAAGAAAAGCTATTTTATCCTCGCTCTGGTACGCTACTATGACGGTCTTTTTGAACAAGATGAGTGAAAAATATTCTTGTTGACAAGATAAACAGTCAAACTACTTTGATCTGAATGATTTCGAACTTTGATAACGAACAGTTAAAACATTATTCTATCTAACTCAGTGTATTCTGTCTATTCAGTTTCAAAAGGTAAATGTGATCGTGACACGTTGGATGAATCAAGTTGAAAACTGACGAAGGTTTTCATTCATCATCATCATCAGCCCAAAGAAGTCCACTGCTGGACATAGGCCTCCCCTATACATTTCCAGGAAGAACGATTCCGAGACCTCTCCATCCACCGACTACCCGCGATCCTAACAATGTCGTCAGTCCATCGGGTGGGTGGGAGGTTGGTGATGACGTATGAAACTGAGACGTGGTCGCTCACTATTGGCCTCATCAATAAGCTCAAAGTCGCTCAACGGGCTATGGAGAGAGCTATGCTGGGAGTTTCACTACGAGATAGAATCAGAAATGAGGAAATCCGTAGGAGAACCAAGGTAGCCGACATAGCTCGCAGAATCAGCAGGTTGAAGTGACAATGGGCAGGTCATACAGCTCGAAGGACTGATAACCGATGGGGAATAAAGGTTCTCGAATGGCGACCACGAACAGGAAGGTTTTCATTCCGCCACTCTAAATAAACAAGCGAATAAATTTTGGAAACTAGCAAATGGACATATTATTTTTGTGGATATTTTCAACTATGGATACAAATCGCATTTCCGGATATAAACATAAATCCCCGAAATATTATATTATGCTCGATACAAATATCCATGCAGAATTTATTACGTTCCGATAAATAGATTGGTACACAAGTACAAAACCCTCTTTGTGGGAAGGGTCATAAATCACCCAAATGAACCCACGCGCCCATTGACAAAAAGCACCATCGCAAATAAATACGTTCTTACACCCGCTCTTCTTCCACTTTGCTCGGCTAAAAACACGTTTATTTTGTGAAGAAATCTTTGAAATGGCAAATAGGCGTTTAGATAAGCATTTCTTGAATATAAATTACATCTTCTTTTTCTGTTGGTTATGGGTTTGATTCAGGCGCAGATCCAGCCCTCAAAATATGTTGTGGTCACAGTCACCCGAAAATAGCCAAGTGCGAGTCGGCCAATGCATGAACTCGCTCATGATCGATATAGTGCATTCCTACAAAGGAGATGTTTACAAAATATATAATTCTCTGACCAGGATCTTGTACAGTGTATAGTTCCACGTGGGCAAAGCCTTGGGGCCAACAATGCGTGTGACGTCACAAGTCTATAAAATTGTGGGAATGCCACCGTGCCCACGATGGTGGATCCGTGCTTGGTTTGATTCCCACCAAGAAAAAACACTTGTGTAAAGAACGTAGATGTTACTTACGTATTTATAAAAATGTACGCACCTAAGTATTATACGAATACTTAGGTGCGTACATTACGTAGTTACAAGATTATACGAATCTCATTTTTATTCGTATAATGTTATTTAGCCCAATTGTGTATTTTGTTTATTTTGTAAAAACTTGTATTCTTTGCAAATGTCTAATAAAGATAATTCTATAAAAAAATATGCATAAAACTGCATTGGCAATTTCTAGAAATTTTCTAGAAATTTCAAACTTAACCTTCATTTATAATAAGTGTGCTTTAATAAGTCCAACAATTTTTAAGGACCTGAGAAACGCATTATAGTGCGATTCGGCGGATTTTTTTGAAATATCCAATGGTATTATTACCAAGTACGTTTCAAGGGATTTACTGAAAAGACTAAATCGAAGCTGTGTGAGAGTGAGAGTGAAGCTGTGTGTGCTTTCTAATCAGAGCAATATACATGTACCTACTACAAAATTAACAGGATCCTAAAATGTAGGTGTTAATATTGTATGGACTATTAGAGAATGAGTTTTCAAAAGTAGCCACTGAACGCAGAATCTAAACTACTACATTCATGAAGTTACTCCTATTACTTCTAAAAGCCATAGGATCGATATTGGTTTGGGTAGCCAGTTTAAAAAACTCACTAACTGCATGGAATCATTCCTTCTTTTATACGCGAAAAAACAATTTAGAGGAAAAAGTAGTAAGCTAAAGTAATTATATTTTCAATTCTGTGAATCAAGAGGGATAAAAAAAACAAAAAAGTCGCCTGCAAATTGGTTTTCATGCAAAAAACGTTTCCCTTGGAGCGCTCTAGTTAGTTTGTAGTTTATAAACCAATAAGTTTTTTAGCTAGTTCAAATTAAAATAAAATGAAATAATACGAAAAGAAAAGTTCAAAAAGTCTATCTGGCACTAATAGTGCGTCCTATATTTTTTCCTGTGGCTTAAATTTTTTTCTTTGCGTAGTCTTCCTCATTTACCAAATTCCATCAAAATAAACCAAATAAAGATAGTATACCAATTATAAATAAATAAAAACGCTTTAATTTTCCTTACACACAAGCTGCTACTAACATATTTATTCTAGTTTAATCTGTATATTATTTAAGTTTTATTTATAAGTTTATTCTGTATCTGTGTAAGTACCGCGTAGATCCGTAAAAGCCTCTTCCATTTGCCTCCATACCATTCTGTCTCTCGCCGTCTACTCCAAGCAAAGTCTGCTATTTTGGTGATGTCGTCACTTCATCGTTTTCGAGGTCTGTCTGGTCTACCTTTTTATCAAGTGGGTAGCAATTCGTTGTCGTTTTGGAACACCTATCATCTGCCACTCGTTGCACATGTCCAGCCCATTTCCATTTCAAGTAAAGAACTTTTCTAATGGCATCATATACTTTGTCTAAAAGTGGCGCCAGTGACTGAAAAGATGAGGAGTAATAGGTTAGCGTGGTATGGGCATGTTATGCGAAGGGAAATATGTCATATAACGAGAAGAATAGATAGATAGATAGAAGATAGAAAACTCTTTATTGTACACCACAATAAAATAACATAACACTTAAGTATTAATTTAATATACAGCGAAGTACAATGGGCGGTCTTATCGCTATGAGCGATCTCTTCCAGACAACCTTTGCACGAAAGACGACAAGAATGCTAGGGATGAATGTGGATGGATATAGGAGTAGAGGTAGGCCAAAGAAAAGATGGATGGACTGCGTGAAAGATGACATGAGTAAGAAAGAAGTGACTGCTGAGATGACGGCTGATAGAGGAGAGTGGAGGGAAAAAGCTGTTGTGCCGACCCCACATGAAGTGGGAAAATGATAATGATGATCTTATGCTTTGGTCTTTTCCTTATAACGCTATTTTTGATCTTGTCCTTTAGCTTATGGCCCACGTAGCACCTCTCTATTCCTCTTTGGCACACTCGAATTTTTTCTAAGGTCTTTTTTGTAAGGGCCCATGCCTGACATGCGTAAATGAGGCGTGGAAGTAGACACATTTCCATTGTTTTTGCTTTCAGTTTGATACTTAGCTTGTTTTTGAAAATTTCTCTCAAAGCCCAGTAGATATTTATTCCTGTGCTCTTAGTTCTCCGCTCTATTTATTCGTCGGGAGATGCTTAAATGTGATCAGGTGACCTAGATAGATAATATAATCTTCGACATACTCTAGATTAGATGATAGTATGGTTATGGGAAGTATACCAATTATAGATTCTAGTTATTGTTTTTTCTATGCTCTTACATACAATACGCAAAAAAACTAGTTTTATGTTTTTTTTTGTCGTAGGAAATGGGTTTTAACGTTATAATAAATAAAAATCAAACTCATGAGGCATTTTTACATTATTTTGCTGGTATCTGTTGAATAACTTCACTCAAGGTTTCTCTGTAAAGTAAATAAAAATATACCTACAGTGTAAATAAATACTCCACCGAGTGGGGTGTGAGAAAAATGTGGCTCTCGAACACCCGAGAGCTTGCCATTTCGAAAACTGCTGAGTAAAATGTTTGCTGCCGAGATTCGCCAGTACAAACAAAACGCACAGAGTGCATTTTCATAGCGCTCGCGCGAGCGCCGAGTAAACATTGAACGATGGACCAATTTTATTTAAAGCTTATCGATATCGATATTCCTCAAATTCCGCCTGATGCATTATTTTAATTGAAAACAACATTTTTTTAATAAAACAAAAATACCGATAAAATAACGAACCAGCGAGATTTTCTGCTGTATTGTTTCATCGTAAAAAAATATTTTGAGATTTGTTTTTGAGTTCTTGAAAGTTTATACGTAAATACCTAATAGGGTATTTGTTTTAATAAAACATTTTAGTAATAGTTAGTGCTCATAATATGCAATAGGTTACATTACATAATAGTTACACATTGATATCTAAAGCTAAAATTTTCCCAGCATAAGTCGTTGATCTTATTATGGCTGGCAAATCGCCAATAATGCAGTTTTGATTGATGTTTGACACTCTCAGCCATTGCACGTTTATTTCCCCGTAGAGCAGGCTTTGTATTGATTTGAATTTTAATGGCACAGTGCCAGAGATTTTGGTGCGCTTTGACCATGACACACATTTCTATTGTAGACCTGCAATATAGCAGCTTCAAGACGCTCAGATTCACGATATAATGATTTTGTAATCCTACTAATATTATAAACGCGAAAGTTTGTAAGTATGGATGGATGGATGGATGTTTGTTACTCTTTCACGTAAAAACTACTGAATGGATTTTAATGAAACTTTACAATAATATAGCCCTATACATCAGAATAACACATAGGCTACAATTTATAAAGATATTGTGTGACTAATCCTGCGCAGACGAAGTCGCGGGCACCAGCTTGTAATAAATAAAAACTTTTCTTGTGTTGTGGTAAAAAAACATCTATTTTTTTTTAATTTTTTTTTTATACAACCAGCTGATGGAACAAGCAGATGGCCCACCTGCTGTTAAGTGGTAACCATCACCTATAACAAAGCATTGCCTCGTAAGTCACGCACGATAGGAACGTGCCCTACGATGCACTGCCCTGCGTCCATCAGCTTGAGGCATACAGATGTTAAGCCTCATGTGCCTGTAATTACACCGGCAACCACACTCTTCAAACCGAAACACAGCATTGCTGCTTGGCGGCAGAAAAAGGTGTGGTGGTAGTACTTCCCCGGACGAGCTCTTCACAAAGAGCTCTACTACTCTTAAAACTCTCTACTCTCTCTCTCTTCTCTCTTTCTATAGTTATTTATTAACTTTGTCTGCTTTATTGAAATATGAATCTCGCTGTCTTATAATATTATAATTTATTATTATCTCATGTCAAAATGCTTAGGCCCTTATTCATATTCCCTGCCATATTATAGTGGCTTTGTAAGGTATACTTGTTATTGTCTATAACTCACATAACGTTCAGTTTAACTATGGAGCACTCAGCAACCAATATGAATTAGATCATTAGGCTCTAAGTCAAAGTCAATAGGTATTTATACAATTGAACCACAAGGTTCTCTTTGAAACGTCTTACGATCTGGGTGCATCTAGGTGCCATTTCTAGACGACCAAGACTAGAAGAACAGGCAACAAACTCACCTACAACCGGCTTGGTTCCGTTCTTCCGTTCAACTGTTTTCGCCGAAAAATATACATTAGTTAAATAAGAAAATGTAGCTTCTCAGCCGTTCTCACAAGTAAGCCATTTGGAACCCTCCACGGAAATGATGAGCGGAACCGGCAAGTAAAAGGCATTAAATCTGTCTGGAGCGTTCGATTTGCATTGGGAAAATTGCATTTCGACTCGACGGCGGCGACGCGAACCAGGCGCCGGATGTTTGCGGAAGTGTTGCGGGATTATTTGTTTTAATGTTTTATGTGAGTTGTGATCAGGTACTAACTAACTGTATCGTTTTTAAGAAGCTGACAACACTTCTCGCTCACACATTTCAACGTTTGAGATGATATAAAATTACTGAAGGTAGATTTGAAAAATAGCAAGCCAAAAAGCTAAGGAGAATACCATTACAAAGCTTTAACAAAAATATTATTTTGATCCAAACAAGTTTTAAGACCTAAAAGTTAATATTATATTTTCAAAAATTTTGAAAATTGCGAGCGAGAAGTAAATAAGTGGTTTTCAGTGTCTGAACGGGCACGAGACAAGCAATAATGATTATAAAACTTGTCGGAGGTATAATTGTGTTAACCCACCCAATGGACCGACGATATTGTAAAGAACGCGGTAAGATGGTAGATGGAGAATGCTCACAATTGTTATTTGCTGGAAATGTATGCCTGGAAATGTATCAAGTGTAGCAGCAGTGGACTTCTTCAGACTATAGATTCTTGTAAGAAAGACAATGAACCCAAGTAAAGTTTCTTGAGAAGGAAGCTTTTTTTTACAAAATTAAATAGCTGATGGAACAAGCAGATGGCCCACCTGATGTTAAGTGGTACCATCACTTATAACAAAGCATTACGTGCCCTACGATGCACTGCCCTGCGTCCATCAACTTTAGGCATACAGATGTTAAGCCTCATGTGCCTGTAATTACACCGGCAACCACACTCTTCAAACCGAAACACAGCGACGCTGCTTGGCGGCAAAAACAGGCGTGGTGGTAGTACTTCCCCAGACGAGCCCTTCATAAAGAGCTCTACTACTCTTAGCTATAACTAAGTTACAAAATACGTATTTTGCTGTTACAAACAAAAAGAAAATGGATATCAAACTGCATCTTCACTTCCCATCAGGTGAGATGGCAGTCAAATCTAGCTATCAGACAATAAAAAAAGGAATAACGAAGAACCTCCAAGCTCGCTTCATGTACTGAAAATGTGTCTGTAGCCCAGTTGGATGCACAAATGAATGAACATTTTGATCGTACGTGTAGATTTAGAAGTCTGGCTACGCATTCTAACAGGTTGTGTTTAAGGTACATCTGTATCTACACCTTTCGTATAGACGCATTAGCACATTATGCCACGATAATTATGATGTCTTATTCAGTCATACAGAAAGTCTGCAGATAGTTATTTATTTAAATATTTTTTTTTATTATTTTTCTTTTTGTTTTGTCACTAGTTTAGTTTAGTTTTTCGAAACAGAGTAGTCAAAGAGGCTCCTTATCACAAGTTTTAGATTTTTTTATGTTCTACGACATGCCGGTTTCCTTACGATGTTTTCCTTCACCGTTTGAGAGCACTGGCACTGTGCACATAAATTTTCTAACAGAAAACTGGTGCATGACCGGTTTTGAACCCACGAGCTTCGGAAGGCAGGGCCGTCACCACAAACCGTCACCACTAGAGATTATTAATTTATCTTTCGTGTGATCTGAGATGACTTGAATAACAAATTTTGGCTTTAAATGTTTAGGCACATATATAATTTAATATGGCATAATATTTACTTATAAGGCATTTGATAGACTAAGGTAGTTTTCTTATGCGAGTTTACTCACGCGCGCTGTATTTGTTATAGGCATTGACCCGTATGCGTGGCTCTTTTTAAATAACTTAAGGTGTGCGTGACTAAACCAGCAAGTTTTCTTTTTTTTTAATAATAAAGTGACCGTTTTTTGACTACAATCTCACCTAATTGACGATGTAGCCTACGTTGAAGCAGAAAGGTCTAAAAGACACCGATCTACTCTTGCCTTAGAGATTATACAAATATTTTAGAACAAATAGATAATACCAATTACCAGAGCGGCATGCTTCCATACAAATACTCTTATTACACTAATGCAATTAAAATGCATAAGACCTATTTTCCAGACCAAACTTTTTAAACCATCAGATTTGTCCTTTTTGGTGTTTCTGGATATTTTAAAAGATTGACTGATTTAAAAAGAATATATTTAAAAATGTGACACTTTACAAATAATCATTTGGAAAAACATGCTGTAAAAACTTTAGTGAAATTAAAAAATATAAAAATCTAAATTTAAAAGTTATTACTCATTATAATTCTTACATCGTAAAAATAAAATGGCTTGTTGTTACCCAGAAGACTGTGGTGAGTTCGCCGTATCACCGGTGTTTATGTCGCCCTGTTACCCAACGAAGTGCTGTGAAGATCCGCCGATGTGCTTTCCGTGTATACCGCGGTGTCCGAAGGGACAGGTGATGTATTGCTGTGAGAAAAAGCCGTCAAAGACACGAACGCCTCACGACGATGATTGCTGCAGGGACTATGATGGTGGTAGAGAGTCTCCCCCCCGTCATCGCAAGCCACGCTCGCCACAACCTACCCGCAAATCTTGCAGCAAACCAGAAAATTGTGACACATGCTGCTATCCTCACTGCAAAGCAGTCAAAACAAAATATGTCATTCCGTGCTACAGATACGAAGATGGTCGCATCGTAAGTTATATTTTTCACTAGAAACAGACCTTATACTACCTTGTGTACCTCTATTATACTGTGCTTACACAAGTATAAGGGTCTTAATTAGACATCGGAAAATTATTATAATTCTACCGCTAAATAGCCTTTACCATTTATTGAGGACCCGTATTCTGAAACCAACGACACGATCATAATCGAGATCCTCCTTAGCAGCTGTCGCGTGGAATTAATTTGTATTCGTGATTCCCATTGCTTTAAACTGCGGTTAAAACTCTTGAAAACGTAACGAATTTCGTGGAAATTTATACCAAGCAAGCAGGCCGGACGTAGAAAATTACAAAAATCAACAATGTACAACCGCAAACCTTTGAACAATTCAGTTGGTTTTACTTGTTTTCCATCGAGGCGTTGCATGCGCTCCGTAAAAAGCTTTGCCTGAGTGGATCACTATTGTTTTGTTGTTGGTTTCAGGAACAGTACGTTCCGACCCGACATGGTAGGCTTCCAATGTCCGCGTACCGGCGAAACGGAATGCAGGACCAAATTCACGGTTATAGAGGAGCGATGCGGTATCTGTGCGCAGGCGAATGCCAAATGGGGTGCTGCGTCTATACCGCCGTTGAACCCATACGCAAATTATTCCCCAAAGTAACGCAGGAAATGCAGCCTGTTAAAAGAAAGAAAGAAAAAAAATGCTAGACATTTAATTATTACGTGCTCAAAATGTTTGAGAGTAATTAACTAATTATATTTAACGCTACTCAGGCTAGTCCCTTACCTTCATCTGCGTTAAAACGGAACGGACTTCAAGATCTCAAATTCGCAGAGAGCGGTGGAATTTCATATATTAGAAAATGTTGGCATAACGCTACGTGGAGCTATCATCCGATCGCTATTCCCGTCAAACGGATGAAGAAGCTCTCTGCTTTAGTTCCTAAGAAATAAAGATATTGGTTTGTAAATTTGGATTTATTATTCGATGGTGGCAACGGGTGATTAGAGAAAAGTGCCTATAAACCTGAAATACTTGAAAACTAAATCAGGTTTATCGGGTCGTGCGATAAAAGGAAACAAAGGTGGCACTAAAGGGCAACTGTCTGGTCCGTTGCAGGTGCGCCAGCTGCCCGTGACTGCGTTCAAGCGCAACGGAATGCAGGACCAGGAACACTCGAAGCTGCTCGGTACTACGAATTTCCTCACCCAATGTCCCCGGGACGTGTCGATTGAGTGTGACATTTGCACGAACCCCGTCAAAGTGGGCGACCCGGCAAAAGTGCCACCTTGCACCGCCATACCGGCGCTCGGATGTTGTTTGCTCAAAAAGAAACCGATTGAAGTGTCCCTCGAAGATATATTGGATGAGTGAACGCGTCGAAAACCTGTTTTCATTCCATGAACACCAAAAATTTACCATACGAATATGAGAAAAAATTGCTCGTAAAATGAGTAACGAGTTGAGACGGGAGTAGCACACGTAAGCGGATTTCTGTATTATCGCAAGGGTTCAAGTCGCGTCGGATTTAATTTTGAGATGTGTTTACCGAGCTTGCTCTTTTGTTGCAATATGATTTACAGATTGTTAATTGGATTTAAAACACATTTAAGGGAAAATCTCTGCTGGTTAGGGCTGTCTACGTTGATTGTTTTTTTTTCTTTTCTAATCCGAGTTGTCTCTTTGTTACAGCACAACCAACCTACGCTGCTCATGCGACGTGCGTGTGAAGTGGCAGTGGGTACTCGTCAGCGGATGAAACCCTTTATAGAAACTTCATATTGCGCAGACGCAGACAGAGAGGTCCGCCGGTATCACTCTGAAGATGAACGGGTATCTACCAGTTAGTTTATTTTCTAATCTAAAACATCTCGCATGAACTGACTCATATAATTTTACACAAAATTATATGTTGGTTAATATTTAAAATCATAACTTGCCAATCTAATGATTTGTAGCTTTTAAAAAAAGCTTTTTAAATTACTGTACTAACCTAAAAATAAATTCAAACCGTAAGTTAATTAAAAATTCATCCTAGTTAGGAAATTATACCTACTTAATTGAATATTTGAAAATGGAAATTATACTGAAGTTTTATAATACCCAGAGATATTTCGCGGTAAAGTTCACATCATTCTCATTGAACTTTATTTTATGAAAAATTAATATTCAGTTAGAGGTCGAGAGAGCGCCACCTGAATTGATTCCCACGCAATATCCTTTTCGAAGCCAAAGCAAAAAGCCAAATAAACGTCCTACACTGCCACCGGTGACGCTGCCGGAGAAATTCAATTTCATTACAAACCCGGTTCACGGCTAGAAAAATGAATTTGACTTTGGCTCTATACCTACGTAGGTACCTCAATTGAGAATATGATTATTATCCGATTCCAAACTAAATAAAATTTCTTCAACTTTGCTAGAAATAATATGACAGTTTTCTTCAGATATAGCATTATTTCTATGCATGTGGTTACTTACTGATAAACAATGCTATGTGATAGACGATTCTTAGAACAATTTATTCCCATAGTAAAATTTCAACTGTTGTTAGTATAATGTTTACGTCAAATTTATACAAATAAATATATGACCTTAGTGATAGCTTCCGCCTGATAATGACTGTGGTCCGTAAAAAAGAACTAATAAAAATGCAATAGTCGCAAAAAAAATAACAAATTTCAAGTTTTATTTAGATTGGCATAGATGTTATGGCGTAACTGAGGTACATTACTAAAATTGAACTCATTGGAATTGAATAGGTGGCAACAGTCCAATGAGAAACCACCTCTTTGATGAAGCTACTGTGGCAATAAAATTGTCTACATCCATTACCTTTATTATAAACTTCTTAATTCATATTTTGTTGTCAGATAAGTTTAATGATAAAACTGATTTGCAAACTTTTCAATTAGAGATTTTAGAATGAGGTTTCAGTTGAATTAGAATTTTAATAGAATTGGTCTACATCCCATTTTCGGGCAAATTACGCGAGATTAGATGTTATTTGGGGTCGGTTGTTGGGTATGTTTTTGACATCGATCGCGTCGCCTCCTGGCCGCAATGTTTATTTAGCGAACGCGGCGAGGGTTCAGATGGGATTTATTTAACAGTAAGGCTCAAGAACCGCTCTGCGATTGGGGCCTATAATCCAAAGCTTCTGCTCACTACGCCTGGCACAGAGGCGACCGTCCGGTTCGATTCGGTTATTTCAGTTCGCATTTCTAATATTTTCCAACACACGAATTGTTCTCAATCACGTTTCTCAGCACTAAGATTAAATATTGGATTTGCACATCAAATTAAAACTCATATAATAATATTAAGCTCATAAATTCTTTCATTCGGAGTTCATAATTAAGAGTACAGTTAATATCGAAACAAAACTTTCCGAGAACGAAATTCGACTTGCGATCTCTCTTTTTACCTACAAAGTTAATTAATCTACAGAATTCGAGCCTTAATAACTTATCTGCTTATGCAAATGAGGTTCTTATTTAGTTCTGTTTGAAATCCGCTTGTTTATTGTTCTTTTGTTTGTCTGGCAGGGTAACTGTTGCTACCATTTTGAGCGGAAGAATGCTATTTCCGCCACCTGCTGTGCTGGTCACCCGCATGCTTGCAACCAGCCACAGTACTTGTGCAACCACTGCCACCACCACCACCATTCTTGCGCTCCATGCCATCCTAGCAAGCCTTGCCATCCATGCACTTCAAGCCCGCAATGCCAGTTTGTAGACTGTGTCCGCGCTAGTGCAGTTGATCCGCCTTGTTGTTTTTACTGTTGATGTGAATGCTGAAGTTTGATGATGAAATTATTTTGTAAACATCATGATCTAAGCGTTCGACAGTTATATTACATAGTATTGAATTTTAATGTTTTTTATGTAACCCTTTTCCTGTAAGTTAACTATTTAAGTTATTTTGGTAGATATCGAGTCATGGTGGTTTCATATGATTTCCTTCGCAACTAGGAAATGTAGTATTTCAAACTTTGAACTTTTATGTATCATCTGCAGTTAGTAAAGAGAAAAAGTTCTAACACATGTGCTCGCTAACATTAATATTAGGATGCTGCCAATGCTCTTGGGAACTAAAATTTACAGCGAAAGCTTCTTTATAGTTTCTGGATAAACAACTTTTAAAGTTCGCTTTTCAGTGTTTATTTTGTGTTGCGTTTAAGTATACGAGTAAGTAAGAAGCACTTTTGTATCGGCTTCCATTGTGGAAATCTCTGCTTCAGTTCGTTAGTATTTATTTTTATTTTGTTCAACTTTGCTTCACTGATTTCAAATTGTCTGCATTTATTTATACTACACAGTGAGTTTCCTTACAGGAAACAACCGTTGGACGGGATTGCGAAACTCAATCAACTAGAAAAAGGAAGACCGAAGAGATTTGTAATAAAACCGCAATAAACTAGGTGCGGTAATAACAGTAAAAAGACTTTTAGATTTGTGGAATCATGCGTAAAGTGGGTTTTACAGGCAGTGTCTCTGTGAGTGCGTGTTGGTGAGTGCAGTGTTGTGTGCGTGGGTGTGGGTTCAAATGCGCAGACGGCGCGAGTGGGCGGGGCGTGGGGCGCGGTGACTGCGCGCGCGCACGATGCGGCAGCCGCTGACGCTGCTGTTCCTAGCTGCCGCGTGCGCCGCTGCCTACGCGCAGATTGCTTGGACGCCTATTTTTCTAGATGGTAGTAGTAAGTGCTTCTACTTTTTGTAGGTATCTCTATTAGTAATTGAAAGATTATTTCTTGCTAGTATTCATAGTTGACACTCAAGCTTGAATTAAATACAATTTTCAACCGGTTGTCTAGTGGGTTCAAATCCAGTCGTGCACCGATGGTTTCTGAATGAAACAAAAAATGTATGTGCACAATGCTAGCCTTCACCACCTTCATATGGAAAACATTATGAGGAAACCGTGAGACATCTTTATGTAGGTGTCTACCGTGCCTGGGGATCAAAGTCGTGAAGATCTTTCAATATGTACAGACTTGAATTTTACATACAGCGTAAACAAAAGCTATAGTTTTACTATTTAGTCTAATTTCATGATGCTGTCTCTATTTTTCTTTACTTTAAATTCCTGATTCAGACAATGAGTATATATCAGTGGACATTCCACACAGCACTATTTAGCCCCGAACTAAGCAAGCTTGTAATATATTCTTTTTGTTTGTAAAAACATACTTAAATATAATAACACCCAGACAGAGAACAAACATCTATGATCATCACACAAATGTTATCCTATGGGGATCGAACCCACTGCAGCGCAGAAGGCACAGCTGCTGTGACTTTTACGGCTATCGATGTAATATTCTAAGCTGGTGTATTTTTCTCCAGGTCAAGTGGACCTATGGACGCAGGCTTCCACGGGGTGCGCGTGCCCAGGAGGCGGCGACGACTGCGCGTGCTGCGTGCGCGACGGAGCGTGCCCCTGCGGCGACGTCGCACCCGCGAGATGCGCGCAGTGCGGCCTTGAACTCTACTGTGCTAATAGTAAGAGTCTAAACTGTACTGTGCTAATAGTAAGAGTCTAAACTGTACTGTGCTCATAGTAAGAGTCTAAACTGTACTGTGCTCATAGTAAGAGTCTGAACTGTACTGTGCTAATAGTAAGAGTCTAAACTGTACTGTGTTTATAGTAAAAGTCTAGACTGTACTGTGCTAATAGTAAGAGTCTAAATCGTACTGTGCTCATAGTAAGAGTCTAAACTGTACTGTGCTCATAGTAAGAGTCTGAACTGTACTGTGCTAATAGTAAGAGTCTAAACTGTACTGTGTTTATAGTAAAAGTCTAAACTGTACTGTGCTAATAGTAAGAGTCTAAACCGTACTGTGCTCATAGTAAGAGTCTAAACTGTCCTGTGCTCATAGTAAGAGTCTAAACTGTACTGTGCTAATAGTAATATTCTAATGATCTTATTCTTTCGGTCGCCTAGGGCTACACTAGCTAAAATTACAGAATAGTATGTTGCCATGACATGTTTTATTTACCAAAACAAACCATTTGCATTGTTCACTTGGTGTTGCTTGACAAACAACAAAGCCACAGATAGTCTATGCAGAGAAGGTCTGACCGAAGAAGAATCAGCTGCATACGTAGGCGTAGCAACTCAAAACACAAAAACAGGAATCTCCAGATTACTCCTACAAGTCCGCAAAGCCCCATAAGAAGCTTCTGTGCTTTTTAACGGAGTTAGACTGACTACAAATTTACCCATATCACCCCTCACGCATAATCGACCGCCTCCTAAGGGTGTAAAGGGGATACGGAAATCTTTTACAAGATTTACTAGATATCAAACTGGCATTCATATTTTTTCGATAAATGTAGGTTTGCGAATTTATAACAAGTATTGATATTAATTAGTCAAAGGAACCTACGCGTGATTAGTGGATTGGTGGTTTGCGATACACGTCATGTTTAGACCGTGTTCTAATTAGTCAAGTACGAGACGTATGGTGTAGCAAACGTAGCTACCTATAGGTAATGCTCGTATTTAGCTCAGTTAATACCCGTTTCTGCGGTTGTTATACCAAACAATAGCGCGTGATGAGATAAAGCCATTTGTTGTTGCTAGGCGAACCCCTGGGCATTGAAATTCACGAAATATTTTCCTTTTTTCGTCTATAACGACCCATTACCGGCCCTTCCGACATCAAACCTCTACAATAGAACCGTCCGGAGAGATTTAAAATCGCCTTTCGAAAGCGTAGGTAAGCTTGTTTTCGTTTTATTCATCCCTTCAGGCGTTTTGGGTTCTTAGATTCGATGTGCTTGGGTAGAGTAAACAGATGAGTAAACAGATGAACAATTCTACTTACGTACAGTTTAGTTATTTTTGATAACAACCAATAATACAAGCTTTACACACACTCTTTTCCATCGCAATTCCAGGGGTAATAGATTTTCTAAACTCGGGTGTAATAGGAGATTCGGCACTTGATAGATCATGATTTCAAGTGGTCGTCATGGTGGTAGCAATGTCTAACAATGTTTTGTTTTAATTTTATCGCAGTGTGCAACATTACAATCGACTCACGGATCCTCAAGAGCAAATCCGGGAAGACGTTTGGGCAGATCAAGTCACCATCCATCGAGGGCCCTGGGACATGTTCGTACTTTTTGCAGCCTGATGCCGGGCAGAGAGTAGAAGTTCAAATATACAGACTGGTGTCTGTGGGAAGATTCAATGGAACAAGGTAAGATATTCATTTCTATCACGTAATAGTTGATTGTGTTGTCATAAGGGACCAAAATAATGTATTTAGGGCGAGAGCGACTTTTTGAATCCAGAGCGAATGAAGGATTCTACAGTAGGATCCCGAGCGTGGCGAGGATGTACGACGGTGTACGAGGGCGTACTTGAGCGTAGCGAGCAGAATCCTGAACGTAGCGAGGGATTCAAAGTACGTTGCTCGAGGTTAAATAATGTTGGTACCGCTTGCTTTTCATCCCCCTCCATGAAAAAAATAAATAAGAGATTCTTTTAGTAGTGACGAATTTATATTTATATAACCAAATTACAAATTTATATTTCGCTAGATTTGTTTGGTATTAAATTGTTTATGACAATTTCTGCGTTTAATTTTACATTTTCTGGTGTTAATATTTCACTTTCACTGCTAGAACTCATCTTTTATTCAATTTGTGTAAATTATATTGAAATTGACTGTGATTTTTTGATAAAAACTAATAAAAAAACCAATAAGTTCCCGCGTATATTTTTTTATTTGGTTAACCAATGCCGCGGCGGCAGGCGAGCTTTTTTTATTCAGGCAGGACTTTATCGAAGCGAATTGCGTTCAAACTTTTTAATTTAATAGTGAGTCATTTCGTCACTTTTATTAAGTGCGCTGGAATGACCAATTTTGCGCGCACTTATCGAGGAACGAAGGGCCTCTTTTCGAATAAATGGGATAAAATATACATTTACTGCTGTACCCATAATATATACGTCCATATAAACACCACAGCCTCTGGCTACCACTTCAGTTTGAAGGCCGAAGTTTTGATACACTGAGTGTTTAGGTTCATGGAAGCAACTTATGTCTATTTATTTAGGTTAGCTCGCAGCCGCTCTTATATTTGTTACACATTTACAATGATACCTAAGAAATCAGGGATGTATGAAATGGGAGTCTCCGAACAATAAATATTTATTTGTTCGGGGTATAGTGTAAACACTTATTGAAGCACACTTTCAATCTAGAGAATTCTCTTGGTAGGTATTTACCTAAGAGGTTTACCGAACATAATTGAATAAAAGATGATGTTCTTAGTACCTTCAGAATCTTTCAGAATCTAGTCACTTCTTTAAAGAGTTTCGGCATTCCAGCAATAATATAAATGCAAATAAAGGGAATGGAAAGTTTCTTAAAAGACAGATCTGGTATAATGGGAGAAAGTATTGGGTTGGATAGGGGTCGTCATACGAGACTATGATCAATGTCCCGTCAAATTGAATATTGGAGACATCTTTGGGCTACCACGGCCGTGTCCCCGTATTATGAACCGTATTATGAAAGAACTTTTGAAAGGAATTGCTACGTTTTTGTGAAAACAGGAAAATAGGTTTGAATAGAAATAACTCGAACTGCGCGATATATTAGAAACGACTGAGAACTTGCCTAAGCTTTTAAAGATTTAAGTTTATTAATATTTGATAACTTTATGTATCCGTGTCTGACTTGTTTCTTTACGAAAAAAGTAATTTGTAAAAAGGATTTTTTTTTTAAGTTATTTGTTTTGCAATTGTTATTATACTAAATACCGGAAACATAAAAATAGAAAAAAACATGCTTACCTTATGCAACACAGTACACAATAACATTGCTCGACTATCTGTTGTAACAATCGAAGGCTACGTAGAACCTGCGACACAAGATTTTTAATCTTAGTGTAGGCTCTGCACGTAACAAACTTGTAATTAAATGTAATGTATGTATTTTTTTTTTGAAAAAAATATTATTATTACAACGAATCCACTCATGCTACTTTTTTTAAGGTCAAAATGACGATGCCAAATCGTTAATTAGTAATATCTCGTCCTATTGATAAATGGTTTTAACTAGGTATCAGCGAGCAAAATTTCTATATGGTTTGTTCATGTGTTTGACAGCCTTCACAGCTCAGTTGGTAGATCTGCCTTCTGAGCTGTAGGCCGTGGTTCGATCCTCGCCGAGAACAAATATTTGTGTAACCCCGGCGCCAGACATAGTTTCACTAGAAATGCTGTAACTTAACCCGCCCTAGGACCTGGCACAATACTAGTGTTGCACTGTGTGCACCCACACGTTGCGGTAGCCCCCACTGAGCCAAGGAACTTATTGGCCTTACATAGAGTAGGCTACCTGCCTACCTGTTTTTATTACCATGTTTGTATTTCAAAGTATTACACGGGTATTTATCGCGGGCAGACTGCCCGCGACCACGGCTATTGCAACATAGCCGAAACGTCGGGAAAATAATAAAGGTAAACGCGATAAATACCCGTGTAATACTTTTAAATATGTGTTATGATCGCGAGAGTTTAAAAACTACTATGTTTGTATTTGTCTGTGTTGGTCAATAAATTGCTTTTCTTTATTTCTTCTTGTCTTTAACTTAAAAACTCAGTGACGTAGGATCGACTCATCACTTGAGGAGTCTTGATCTGTGGCCTAATCAAGAACGAAGTTAACGTTAGTCGCGTAAACGTATTGTATCCCTTAATAAGGCTGAATATATAACCATAAATAAGGTTGAATATCGTTAGGATACTTTAACGCTACAAATGTCAAAATGTATTCGTGATCCACCCCTTAATCCCTATTGATCGGAAACATGATAAAATACCAAAATACTCGCCAGCTTTAAGTTTGAGTATTTGTGGTGCAATCACTACTGGACCATTTTGGATGAAAATAGTGATTTTATACATAACATGTTAATTCAATTCGTGACCTGGAATAACGAATAAACTAATTTATCTCTGCATAAAATCGAAGCGAGCGACGAGCTGACGCTAGTATGGATTCAATTAGTTTTGGTTCGTATGTGCTAGCAGCTGACTCTGATGACGATATTTTGAGGCTGCCGAAAGCATGGCTCAGCTAGAAAACCTAAAAAGATGGAAGATAAAGCTACGGTTTATAAACACTAATAAATAAATAAACCCGTTAGAAGCTAATGAATAAAGCATGGACACTACCACTTCACTTTATGTATTTTTATTAATTTTAGTTAAAATGTTTATTCGCTTTTGGACCCGATATCTCAACAACCCTTTGGTTGATTGATTTATTTTTAATAGGTCTTCAACGATGTCACTGTTAACTTAAAGAGTTTGTTTTGTTTTAAAAGTTATTTTTTTTTTACAACTTATAGGTTAAACGTTTGACCGCAATCTCACGTGATGTTAAAGATGTGGTCGACGATGTGGCGTTGTTGACGTTAACCTAGAAAATACCTATTCACTCTTCTCTTGAAAGCATCCACATTATAAGGATTCGGTAAAACGGACGCCGGTAAGGAATTCCATTCTTTGGCCGTACGCATGATGAATGTTGAAGCAAAGCGCTTGGTGCGGGCAGTTGGTATGTCAACCTTGAATGGATGTCTCGTCTACGTACGTCTGGTGGTCCGATGGTAGAACGGGGATGAGGGGATCAAGCTGTGGAGTTCCGTCGCACACTCTCCGAAATGTATCCTGTAATATAATACCGATAGACAGGAAACTTTGCGGCGAAATGCTCGAGAGTCAGGAGCTTAGACTCGAACAACGTGTCGTTACCTATGAGCCTTTTGGCTCGTCTCTCAGTAGTTTCCAAGGCCTCAAGCTGGTATTTGGCAGAGCCATCCCAAAGATGAGAACAGTACTCCATTCATAACCAGACTTGCGCTTATTAACAATAGTAATTCGAAAAACACTTAAAACTAAACACTGTTCAGCTAAGTTTAATACCTACTATTAATACAACTTAACATGGTAAGGCGCCTCTAAAAAGTTTTTTGACAAAATAATTATTTAAGAAACATGCACACTTTATAAATCCTAACTTAGCTTATTTTTTTTTATATTTCTATCTGTATTTTTTTTTAATTCATGATTTTTTGTATAAAAGCTCATTTTTACATAACTTCGAGAGTAGTAGAGCTCTTTGTAAAGAGCTCGTCTGGATAAGTACTAACCAACATGTCTATTTTTGCATTCAAGCAGCGTTTCAGTGTTTCGGTTTGAAGGGCACGTCTCTATCATGCGTGACCTACCAGGCAGTGCTTTGTTATAGGTGATAGCTACCACTTAACATCAGGTGGACTATCTGCTTGTTTCATCAGCAAGCCGTATTAAAAAAAACTTTATAGGTACTTAAACATCAACAAAAACGGCTGCATATACTTTAAAACATTTAATTAACAAATCGTAATACTACCCGTCAGATACTACGGTTCAAAAGCTATGCTCGGACAAACAAAGAACTCCAAGTTGTGTTGACTGACAGCCTTCACAGCTTAGTTGGTAGTAAATCTGCCTTCTGCGCAGTAGGCCGTGGGTTCGATCGAACGAGAACAAATATGTTGTGTGACGAACGTATGTTTGTTCTCTGTCCGGGTGTTATTATTTATCTTTATATATATAATTCTACTGTACGTGTGTATGTCACTGAACGCCTCCTAAACGGCTGGACCAATTTGAATGGATTTTTTTGTATGCTTTTGGGTGGCACCCTGGATGGTTTAGATTCACAAATTGGCCCGGCAGATGGCGCTATAGTCGCTTGAAATATCATGCAGGACAACGTCTGACGGGTCCGCTAGTTTATTATAAGTATGTACCTCTATTAACAAAAAAATATATATCAGTATAAATAAATATTAGTGGACTTTCAACACAGCACTATCTAGCCCCAAACTAAGCCAAAGCTTGTAATATGGGAACCAGATAGCTGATATAATACATATATACTTTTTTTTTGTAAATACATACTTATAATATTATATAACACCCAGACAGAGAACAAACATCAATGTTCATCACACAAATGTTTGTTCTCGGTGGGGATCGAACCCACGGCCTACGGCGCAGAAGGCAGAGCTACTACCAACTGAGCTGTGAAGGCTGTCATTAGTGGTCAGAAGTGTGTCAGAAGGTGTATATCAGCTATCTGGTTCCCATATTACAAGCTTTGACTAGTTTAGGGCTAGGTAGTGTTGTGTGGAACCTCTCTAAATATTTATTTATTTGTTTGAGAATCTCGCTCGTTCCTCAATATTCGCTTTCTGTGCAGCTGTGTAGGAGGATGGCTGCAGTTAGGAAGTGCGAGTGCAGTCCGCACGGGTGTTGCGGCAGAGATGAGGCTATGCGGAGCCAACGAACGTTACACTCCTCCGGTGGTGCTTTTCGCAGACCATGGCGCTTCTACGCTGGAATTCAAGTGAGTAAAATTGCCATCATACATACTCTTATTTGTAATACCACATGGTGATTAGGTCTTTCTTTCTTTATTCTTTATTGTACACAGTAATAACATCTAGTAAACTTAAATATAAAAGATGTGCATTGTACAAAGGCGAGCTTAACCCTAAAAAGAGTTATCTTCCAGCAAACCTTGAAGGATAGATAAAAGTTAAATTAGAGGTGTGTACAATATGAAAGTTGCAAAAAATAAATGATATTATGGTCTCTTCTCTTGTCGTGTCACTAGTTTGTTTCGAAACAGTGTGGTGAAAGGATTTTAAGTGCGCCTCAAGAGGCTCCTCTCGAGCATTTGACACATGTTATAGAACTTTTTAGGTTCCGTAATATGTCGGTTTCCTCACGATGTATTCCTTCACCGTTTGAGAGTACTGGCATTGCGCACATAAATTTTTGAACAGAAAAGCTCATAAGGTAGGTTATACTATATTTGCCTTCATACTATATTTTTATCTGCGTTGCTCTACCTCTATATTTAAAGTTATTCTTTGATATTGCATCGACATGATACTGTGGCGGCTAGCCACACACAGGTACTTGCAATCGGGCTGACGCGAAGGTTTTGTATGTACCGTCGACAGTCGTCTCGCCCCGCTCATTAGGTTCAGACATGTAATACCTACTTTAAAGTGCAAATATATATCAGTAGGTACTTATGTGGAAACGGACGTTTATCATTTTACATGCTCCTCTGAAGCTACGTGAAATAAAGTAGGGAAACAGCATCATCCCCTACAATTGGTGACCACGACGTGATTCACGTCAGCCCGATTGCAAGTACCTGTGTGTGGCTAGCCGCCACAATACTATATAAAACATATTTCAGTCCGTGTTATTTGGATTTTCATTTATATAATTATAATAAACGACTACTGCGATTGATATTTTTTTGTGTAAACTATTGGTCAAAATTAGACATCAGAATATTATCATAAAATTAGCATCAATAGACGCGGATGGAAATACTGATACTGACAATATTTCATTTAGGAGTAACCACAATTCAGATAAGCATGCCATTTTCTAGGCTATTATAATAATATCGATATTAAAAGATAAAAACTGAACGAATACAATCACATTCACTTCGATAGCATCGCGAAACGTATACGAGAATTCTTGTTTTCTAACACTCTTCATGCTGGAAAAAGATCGGAAGCTCCGATAGGCGTCTGAATGAAATACCTTAGCAGCAGCGGCTACCTATATTACTGCCTATATTATTGAACTCAAATCAGTAAACATGCACACGAATGAAGATGCTGGCCAAAGCTGAACTGATGAGCACAAATTTATTTGCTCATGCCTTATTTAATGAAGCGCAACATAAATTCATTATAGTTGAGCCACGCTTAGAAATTATTCACTGAATTTCTACCAAATTTAATTTGTGTTACAGCGATTTGAATATGATAAAATGCGGAATTATTATTTGGATTTGGAATAAGTTTTAGTAATATATCAGTCAGTTTAGTCAATATATTT
This sequence comes from Chloroclysta siterata, assembly GCA_932294275.1. Lineage (NCBI taxonomy): Eukaryota > Metazoa > Arthropoda > Insecta > Lepidoptera > Geometridae > Chloroclysta > Chloroclysta siterata. Next base: position 12,437,762 of record OW028598.1, read on the forward strand.
ATCTATACAGTGTTCGCTCCCACTGTTGGGGGGTTTATAATAATCTTAAATCTTAAATAATAATAAAAGGTATGCACTATTGTTAAGAAGAAGAAGACATCCGTTTGTATCTATTGAATTTTGTTAAAATGCTTATAAGGATGGAAATACATATTTTTAGATTAACTCGCCTTAAAAATTAATATGTATTTGATCTTTCTTATTTCAAAATATTTAAGATCTATGAAACTTGAATTATCTGAGAAATACCCTCAGGAACCAATTGTATCGTCCCAACAGAAGCTTAAGCTATCCATATATTATCTAATGAAGAATTCCTATTGGCCATTGATTAATAAATAGTGTCGACAAAATTCTGCTTTGAAAACCTTTTCATTAGGAACGTCACATCAGTTGCACGTATGAAATCGTTTCAATTCAATTCGCGTTAGTAGCCACGAGTGAACAAGTACGATGGAATGTAGTCTCGCTGTTAGATTTGTTGATCATGTGTTAGAGCAGCGTTGTATTTAGTGTTGGTAATGAATCCGACCCAATGGACAATACATAATTACGTTTAAGTTCGTTAGTGGTAGCTGGTCGGTTTCAAATGAGCATCATTTTCATTAAAGGATAGCAAGGCCCTGTAGCTGCTCATTTGCCGATTTATCTCTATTTGCAGTTCGGTTTGTAAGAGAGTCTCTACTTAGCATTCTGACTGACTCTTTGAGCAAAAGGTCAATCGCAGAACCGGTAGTGTTCGCAATGGGTTTGTGGCCAGTCAGTCAGAGAGCCTGAAATGCACATGTCAGCTGACGAAACTGAATGCTTCGCTTTGAACTATGACTTGAATCAAGCTAGGCACACAAAAGTTTTCATCCACTATTGGTTCTCAACATGATTACGACTCGTTTGGCGTGGTGGGTGGACGGGATAAACAGCCTCTTGGGGGCAATTCTAGTATTAACCGGAGAGAGAATTTAAAGTCAACTAAATCGACGCAGAATTCTGTCATTTCAACCCTGTCTAGTTAAAAAGAACACAATTTATAACAAACTTGTAAGAAATAATATTGAATCTGATTATTCTAATATGCCAATTTACGTAATTAAGTAAATGTCGGCCTTCTAATCTTCTTCTTGAAGTGTGGTGAAAGGATTTTAAGTGCGCCTCAAGAGGCTCCTTTGGAGCACTAATGCCTTCTAAAGTTCAAGACACATAAGTGCGTGTGGTCTTTATTTATGTTCACAACAAGCGGCCGAAGATTCCCTACGTCGATTTTCAAATACGTGCCTGCACTCGCCTATCAAACTACGGAGACGGTGCTGACCTAGTTTACCTAACCAAAACTTGTTGACGTAGCATCTGCTTACCCATTTCAAAATGTTTCCTTTGTCAACAGAATCACAGAGAAGACGGCGCGTTCACAATTTCTCGCATTCTTCAGTTTCACGTCGCTCAGCAACACTCAGGGCGTAGGGTTTCACCCGCGAGGAGGTTCGCGGATACCTCATACAGGTAAAAAATTAACACTCATTTTCTAGGGTTTAAGATGAAGTGAGATCCAAAATAGAAGTTTCAACGGCTTTTCTAATCAATTTCTAAACATTAAAAAACCACGAGTTCAACTTAGTATTGATTGATTCATTTAAATAAATCAGTTATGAAGACTCGTTATACTATTGATTCAAACCTTTTCTTTTTATACAACTAGCTGATGGAACAAGCAGATGGCCCACCTGATGTTAAGTGGTAACCATCACCTATAATAAAGCATTGCCTTGTTAGTCACGATAGGAACGTGCCCTACGATGCACTGCCCTGCGTCCATCAACTTGAGGCGTACAGATGTTAAGCCTCATGTGCCTGTAATTACACCGGCAACCATACTCTTCAACCCGAAACACATCAACGCTTGGCGGCAGAAAAAGGTGTGGTGGTAGTACTTCCCCGGACGAGCCCTTCACAAAGAGCTCTACTACTCTTAACCTGATTTCATAGTGATGAATATACATAGTGTATGAAATTCTGACTGACAGTGAATTATAGTCATAAACCTACTTCATATTCGCATTTGGACACCAGCATTTATTTTAAAATATTTGAAAAATTTCTTTTTTTTTATAAGCAAACAAACCAAGAGCAAGAAAAACAAACTCTGTTGCTTCCAAATGTTGTAAATATAGACAGGCTGGTCAGTTGCGGCATTAAGGACACTTCATCACACGTCCTTGCTTCAGTGGTGCATCAGTGATAGGAACATGTCTACTAGGTATGTTGCATCAGACCATGGTCTATGGTCAAGAGGGTTTAACCTGAGAACGTGTAGTCGATGATCTTTGCTTGAGTGATCATCTTCAATTCACAGTTGACTTGCCTTGCCCAACTAAACTAATATTCCTATGTTTTGGCCAAACTGCTTTGATGCCTTGTGAATTGAAATAAGTTCTAAGCGAATCGATTAGTTAGATTTATAATAACCTCTATAGAGTTATTTATACACAAATTGGTTACAAATTTTTATTACACAGTTTAGTAAAAAAATAATTTTGATCTATACAAGTTTTCCTACTCAAAAGTTTGCTTAAAAGCAAACTTGTATCAATCAATTATTTTTTTTTGTATACTGTGTGCAATGTGATTGCACACAAATTGGTTGGTTGCGGTTTTTCGAAAATGAGTTTAGTATCTTTCAACATGTCGAAACGTGCGAGCAAGAGGTAGGTACAGCTCTTGTCTTCGCCTTAAGACTTTATCTAACCGTGCACTCTGCAGTGCCGAAACGTAGGTATGTTTGGGCACTGGGCTTCATCGCATTCATGTTTGTATCCTATTTACTCTGAAAGCTAACAAACCTTGCTCCAACACAAACCAAATTATGAACAAGTTCGTAGAAACTTGATTTCTCTACATACCCGGAAATCTTTCTGACGGAACGCAAGTGTGGCCGACGTTGGCACGACCCTCGTCAGCCCTACTACTCATAATAATAATTATTATGTAAATGTAGAGATACTCACAGACCCTACGACAATAAGGAACATGTGACTTGTTATTTACTAGTAGCTAGCGGCCGAGGACGCTCCACGTGCGGGCCAATATCTACCACGAGTAATATTGGTAGCATGCCTCAATGGGAACGCGTTACATAAACGTGATTCGTTGAAACAGGTTTGTTAAGCTTAACAGAGTAAAAGTAAAGAGTTTACATGCTAATACAGGCTACGAACTACATTTGTTCTAAGTTTCGTGCTAATCGGTTCATTGGTTAGGGCGTTATTGAGCTACAAACATTCAACCTTCGTAACTTTTGCATTTATTCAATAATAGGGTAAAAAAACATATACGCAACGACTTGAGAATATACACCTCTGTTTTTTATTTGTTTTAAAAAGTATTTAATGCAATTAATTATTTTTAACAAGGAATTACTCTAAGTCTAGACGTCTGTCTTGTTAAGTAGAAAAAAATAACTTAGTTTAATAGGTCAAGTCTCAAAGTCAACGAGTCACTTTGAGCAATGTCAAAAGCAATTTGTTCTTTCATCAAATTAGCGAAGTCTGCCGAATGCCGATAGATTTAACTATGTTACTGTATTTAATTAGTAGCTAATTAAATAATGACTAATTAAATATTAGTATAGTAACTATAGAGAAATTCTTAGGTTTTTGATGTAGGTAATTTGTACTCTTGCCTGATTAAGAACTTAATATTCAACATTTATTGAGTATTTAGTAAGAAAAAATGTAGATGTGCAATTCCTGCTCTGAAACAAAGAAGGAAAACATTGTGAGGTAACCAGTGGCGATAGGCTTGCAAGCTGTCACGTATGGCTTACCAACTACTGCAAAATGTGCGTATGTACAAAAAATACCTAATACTTGGACATACCTACCACTGACTTCCTAATACATTCTTGAGTCGGTACTTGGTACTGATAGATCGCCGCCGGACCACTTGTACAATTAGCCAGTACCATTAATGGTATAATTGGCACCGATTAGTTCCATTAGTACCATGATAAAAAAACTAGGATGCCGCCTGGGTTTCTCGCATTTTGCCGGACCACTTGTACCATTAGGCAGTAACATTGATGGTACAATTGGCACCGATTTGTCCCGATTGTACCATGATAAATAAAACTAGGATGCCGCCCGGGTTTACTCGCATTTTGGCTTAATAAGAATTCATAACATAGATCTTAGAGATATCCTGTGCCTGGGGATCAAAGTCGTATTCTGTTTCTGTTCCTTAGTAATTTCGTGCTTCAAACTAAGAACAAAGATATGACCAGATCCAGAGTAAACTTCAACGGACGGAACGTGTTTACCGACTGGAACACTGCTTACTTTGGGCTTTTAGCAAGCATTTGGTTTGCTTTGTCAAGTTTATTTACGGCAGACCACGGTTTCTGACATGAAACTCTATGGTCGAGTGCGTTTTCGTTAGTGGGTACCGCAGAGGATAGCAAATAAATGGTGTCGCTGCGTATCAAACGCGATTCACCAAACAGGAAGTTATTATTTTAATTTCTGAATAACACATGTTCTTGATATATTGTTTTTATGATTGGATGATAAGTGCTGCGGTGCAAACTCTGGTTTTTGTTGAACAAACGTTGAAATTATTAGCAGGGCTATTTATGTTAATATTTCATAATTAATAATGATTCAAATAGCCCAGTTGAATCGGATTATTGTTATAATACCCACTAAGCTGTCCCCACCAAACATATTATTATTTATATCTTTTTTCAATTTATCTTTTTTATAAAATAAGTTTTATCCCATTCGTATGCAAACCACACTCGTGACACACTTTCAAATTTTGTGGTACCAATGATGCTATGCTTGTAATTACACAAAACTATTTTTACGTTTACGTTTTTGGTAGGTACACATTCGCCAGACTTATAAAATACTAGCTGACCCGTGCCCACTTTGTTGGGCGGTGTCAAATTTGCAATAAAATAATATTGCGGCTATAAATTGAGATGAAGGCTATCCTATCTTTTAAGTTAGATGAAACTGCACACGGTGTGCAAATTTGATTGAAATCTGTTAAGTAAAGTCCATAGCGGACAAACAATGTGACGCGTAATTTATATATATTAAGATTAAAAGATAGATAAGATAATGCCTAGCTAGACTATTGCCATATCCAAATGACAAACAGTGTGGAGATAATTTTATGCAATTTGTAAGTTTAGGTAAAGTTTATAGGTATGGTGGTAAATAATGTGGTAACGGAATGAAAGAAAGGGTCGTAAGATGCTGTGTAATGGGACGTTACGAATGAATGTGGTATCGGACTGAGAGTGATGAGTGAACGGAGGAAGTGAATGGAGTTTATTATGAGTGCGGAGAGAGCTGTACAAAGTTGATTTATAAAACTGTAAATAGAAGAAATAAACGTGTGCAAATAATAATTATTACCGCTAGTAATTAATAAAATTGTCCACAGATTGCGACTGGCTTTACCAGGACGTGTCATGCCGGGGTCCCGGGTCATGTGTCTTGGCCAGTCCAGGCTATCCTGGCTTGTACCCGCCTCATCGCAGATGCAGATATCTCTTCGCCACCAACTCTGTACACACGAGGGTCAAAATCATCTTCACGTCAATTCTTCTTCCTAGGAAGTAAGTACAACGACGTATAACAAATGAAATGTTTGAGAAATCATATGATCTAATTCATACAAAAAAGATTTCCCATTAGGAAGGTCATTAAAATATAATGTAACCAAAAACTAAAAACTCATCATCATCTTCCTGCCCTTATCCCACTTCATGTGGGGTCGGCACAACAGGTATTTTCTCTCCACTTCCCTCTATCATCCGTCATCTCAGTCGTCACTCCTTTCTTACCCATGTCATCCTTCACACAATCCATCCATCTTTTCTTTGGCCTTCCTCTACTCCTATATCCATCCACATTCATAACTAACTCTTTTCGTTAAGTACATGACATTCTTTCCTTCGCATGAAAAACTAAAAAATGAAAATAAATTTGCAAATACAATACGATCCACTCACAGAAGGACTGTTTTTTTACAATTTATAGGCAAACTTTGGCAGCAATCTCACTGGATGATAAGTGTAAATGCGGTCGAAGGTGTATCAAGCTTACTTAGAAGATTCACTCTTCTCCTGAATTTCATACTAAACCAAAATTAAACATTAATGTTTTTTCCATAATTGAACGCAAATTTTACGTAACGAGGTCATTTTACCACAATACAGTCTGAATTTGATTCCACGCTGGCAGTGATAGATTATACTTCAAATGTACTCTATGAACACGTAATATTTTTAGTTTGTAGCGTCAATAAAATAGCATGTGTACAATCTTACTGACCTCAACCCATGGGAGTTGAGAATCCTATAGTTTTTCTTGAAAGGATAGATTGCCCCGCAATAAGACACAGTCATAAACTTAACATAGTGAAAATAATGTTCAAAATCGTGATCAATATTATTTTCTTTAAAACTGATTTTTTTACATTTTGTGTGAGTTTGATTGATTAGGGAAATAATCGACAATCGATTCTGCGATAGCGAGTGCAAATTCGCATAGACCTTAGTTCGACCCGTGATCATGACGCATGCCACTGAAATATAAAAAAAACAACTTACTTATAGAACAAAAATCCTGTTTGTAATGAAAAAATAGGAAACTAGTTATACTTACATACAATTAAACTTTTTATTACCTTACCTTATTAACTTACGTTTTTTTGTTTAAAAAAGGTAAGTTAAAAAGGTCTGTATAAATTTATTTATATATTTATTAATTTTATTAATAGTAAGTAATATTTAAGACAATTAAATAGATATGCTGATAAAAATCTAATGCAAATCGTAAAAATCAAGGCGAATACTGATTTTGATTTTTTTTGCACAAAACTTCAATCTGCGTCTTTTTGATTATATTGTAAAATTAACACACGTTGGATGTTATTTGGATAAAATTGAGATTCCCGAATGAGTTCGCCCTGAGAACGTGTGCAATAGGGCCTAATGGCCTTAGACCTTTCAAAGGGTTCACTTTCATTTACATTTACGTACCTTCTGAAGTGCTTTACAAAAATATAGAGCGAATTGGTTTTTTTAATGCATTATTTTATATTGCATGCATTTCTCTATTCTATTTGAATCGGATGCTACTTGAGACTACAATCAGTTTACATGCAAAATTACTAAATACCTTTGGTACCTGCTGAATGTGTGTATGTGTCAAATGTAATATTTTGACTACATTACCCTACATTTTCTCTTAGACACCCTCAAATAATCTTGAGTTCGTACTCGATACAAAAAATCTGAGAGTTTTTTTTAGTAACAAAGCATTGCCTCGTAAGTCACGCACGATAGAAACGTGCACTACGATGCACTGCCCTGCGTCCATACAGATATTAAGCCTCATGTGCCTGTAATCTCACCGTCAACCACTCTCTTCAAACCGAAACACAGCAACGCTACTTAACGGCTGAAAAAGGCGTGGTGGTAGTACTTCCCGGACGAGCCCTTCACAAAGAGCTCTACTACTATCTATCTACCGCCTGGGAATCAAATTCATGAAGCTGGTTTGGTTCTTCTTATCGAATGTCAGACTCAATTAAACAAATGATCACAAACATGTCGAGTCACATCACAATTCCATTTTGTACAAAGTATTTTTATCAAGCACCCGTATTTATCCTGTTGTACGTTTTGAAGGCGAACCAAACAATCGTTTGTAAATAAAAGAATGGACACTATCTGTATTCCGCCCCTATGCCCAAGTCAGCGGCTCAAAAAGACATAAATGACATATTGACTTGTGAAATAACGAAGTATTTTCTGGTGTATGAATAAAGAATTTAAGCTCAATGCTAAGCTAATTTTAAGCTGTCAATGAGACAGAACATACAAAAACTTTAGTCTTGAATATCTCTACTAATTTTAAGACTATCTGATAAGCAATCAATGCATTGTCTCGTAAAGTAAAAGCCACGATTACAAGCTAAATATTAAATATAAACGTTATCGAAGGAAATGTCGAAATCAAGAAGGTAGTCCTGAAAATATACAACTTGTGAGAAATTCAGCTCATAAACTGATAAGAGGTTTTAAATGAGAAGGTTTCATCAGCATTAAAATAGTCCAGTAAATGAGAAAAATCCAAGAGAAAATATATTTCGCTGCCAAAAATCGAGTGTTTCGTTACAAAGGATAAAGTATGTATCAAAGCCATTATCTTAAAACATCAGTCTCGAATAAATCTTGGCAAATAGGGTGTACGTTAGCACTAAAACTACAGTAGTTTCGTAATTGTTTTAAGCTAAGATCATGTTATACTTTGCTCAATATCTTTACAACTTCCGGCGTTGACGAAGTTGAGACATAAAGTTTATCTTTATTCTTGAACCTGCACATGTTTTCTAACCAATGTTATCTGAAATCTAAACTCTAGTGTAACTGTTACAGTTGGGATTAAGCCTCATTTTCCAACTTCAAAAAACGAAAGAGGTTCTCAATTCGACTAGGTTTCTTTTGTAAGTTTTTTCCGCGGTTACTTCGCCAAATTTGATGATTCTTTTTTTTTTGGTGGGTCATACATAAGCGCTTTTTGAAAAAGTCTGCAAAAATAAAAATCATATTCGCAGATGACGTTTTAGTTTGTGGTTTCTTTCAGCAAAAGTTTTGTTTTATGTTTTTCAGAGTATTAGAAGTATATTTTTTTCATAAAAAGCCATATTATTACTCTCCCGAGTTTTCTGATCTCGTGCCAGTTTCCTCATTAATGTCCAGCTGCCGCTACGATATCGAACCTATTTATACACTTCCTTCTAATTAATTATCAAAACATTCATAATATAATTTCCATAAAGATGAGATGCAAGGCATCTTTGTTTAGATGGCGCTTTAGTGGAATTCATTCATCAATAGAATATGCTTTCTGTTTTGAATATAATACGTACAGTTCTATAACATTTATTTTTTTCTTGATGAATAAGTTGTAAAAAATAATGCTATTCAAACAACTTTCAAAGTTTATTGAAATGGTATTTTTATGTTCAGACAATTATATACTCACTAGCTGGTGCCAGCGACTTCGTCTTATCGTCATATTTTGGACAACTCACACATCATCTTTATAAATTGTAGCCTATAGGTATGTTATTCGGATGTATAAGCTATATTATTGTAAAGTTTCATTAAAATCCATTCTGTTGTTTTCACGTGAAGGAGTAACAAACATCCATACTTACAAAATTTCGCGTTTATAATATTAGTAGGATTATAAAAACAGTTTTTTTATTTATTTTTATTAGTGAAAACCATGCTACAGAGACTCAAATTAACAGACTCAAAGACATGAAAGTAACTAATCTATAAATTGAAACAGTCGCACTTGAATGGCGGCGGCAGTAATATAAATTTCAAAGGAACGGAGCGGCAGTCGGTGAAATAAAAGCACTATCTGAGTGTTATATGTTCCCCGACATACTAATAGGTACAATGTTCGTACTGAGATAGTCTAGCCTCGGATTTAGCGCTCACACGATCTGTGTAAGCGGAGCAAAGAAAACACACCGCAATGCTCTTCGTGATGTGTGGTTTACACATTACATTTTAATAAGACCACCATCGGCCTGCGACGTTGCAAGGTATCTAATGTGATCTTCTTATCTTGTCACTAGTTTTTTCAAAATATTGGATTTGTGACAGTTTCTGTCTGTCACATCTGACAGTAAGTGTCAATTTGACAACTGTCAGTCTTTTTTTAATTTTTTTATACAACAAACATTTTGGAACAGAAAAACTCATTGGTTGGTTTGAACCCACGACCTAATGGCTGCTACCACTGGACAACCAGAGCTTTCTAATCCAATGCGGTAAAAGTAGTGTATGTTGTTTTTGGTTACGAATAGTGTATATTTTATATATTTCAAGTTTCATCCAAATTCGTTCAGCAGTTACAGAGATAAAGTGATAACTATCTCACTCACCAACATTTGCATGTACCTATAATGTAAACTGATATTATAATATAAATGCATAGGAAACTTTACTTATAAATGCAGTTTAAAATAGCAAATATTTTTAAGTTCTATAGGTCTTCAAATCGGCTAACTCTACGTTTTCATAGCTTTTCATAAATAATGTGGTAAAATATAAGTACCAATTCAAAAATAAAAAATAGCAATTTATAAAAAACGAAACACATGAAAATAACACTTTAATCAGCGTGAATTCTGATTAATAAACATAATTTTAATATTAATAACTATATTTTTGTTTCTATAATTAACCTTATTTATTTTTGAAATGCAACGAAAAAGTTGCTGTACCGGCGAAACCCACTATTCAAAATAATGAAATATACACAACCACATTGGGGTACCAAAAATCCTTGCGAGCGTAGCCATTAATATTCGGGCTACACGTTTATGCAATGTTGAAAGATAAAATAATATTCGTGCTGGATGCGTTTTATACATTGTTCAAAAAAGTGAATTTATTATATTCGTAGCATGTGCTACGAACTTGCTACGAGAATTTGAAACTAAGTATTTTTTTTTAATAATCATTATAATTTTATACATTAATTTTATACATTGTTTGAAAGCCTAATGATAACTATTAAAAATCGATTCTAATATAGTGGGTTCGAATCCGGTCGTGGACAATTAGCTTTCTCACAACGCTTTCATAGTGGACAAAAAATAAAAAAAAACATCGTGATTAAATTCGCAGCTTCAATTTCAGGATTTTAAAAGGACCACGAGCAACTCAAAAAAAAACTTGATGACTTGTGAATGAGAATGTGATGAATTCATATGAAAAATTGGTTTATTCGATTGCTAATAGAAATACTCTTAAATCATTTTTAGAGTTACTATTTTAATTATTTTTTATAGTATACTATTTAGATATATAGAATAATAAAATGTGACTCGTCATCCACAGTCATTGCACTACGGATTACCTCACTCTTCGAGCCGGGAGCTCTCCGTCAGCGCCGTTGCTTGCTTCGCTTTGTTCTGAAAGAACAGCCACTCTGGAGCATCCAGGGCCTAATTTACTACTGGAATTTAAGTATGTATATTTTTCTTTTACTCTTTGCTGATAGATTACTGTTAGATGCGCCTCATTGATGAAAACACGGCCCGTCCCAGCTCGAACAGCATTGTGAACGCATTGTCTGAGAGGTGGGACTATCCCCTCAACTGTTATTAAATGCAGCTGCACACTCAGCACTAACTTGTTCCAATAGCAAGAAATGTCACCAACACTATTTTGTAAGTTATATTTGGACCTATGGACAAAGTCTGAAATAAATATATTGAATTGAATTTGGAACAGTTCCAATACGTATTCTAATTTTCAAGCATCAAATATTGTTCGCATTATAATAACATAAAGCTTGTTTGGTAATTTTCAAACAAAATAGGTTGCATATTTGCCTCACACATATTAGGTTCGAAACTACGAGTATGCAACCAATAAAGTTCCTAAAATAAATCGAGCGAAACTGTTTATGGTTACAAATAAAACGAATTTCAAAGCCTCGTTCTTTTGTTGCGTCTCCTGAAATACCTCGCCGGAATTCCTTACATGATGTAGTATTTTTTCCGCGCAGTTCCGGACCATTAGTGCCGCCGTACGATTATAACGGTTTCATCGCCAAACTGGAGTTTATCGAGAAGATTGAGAGCAGTGGAGCGCCCCCTACCGTAGTGCCCGCGTCGGCGCCACTGGCTGCACTCACACATTTTATAGACGGTCAGTGTAAATATCTATATCTTAAGAAAACAGGCCTTGCCATTTTCATTGCAGTTCCCATAGGACAAAAAACTTGTACTATGGGAGGTAATTTTTTGATATAATACTAACATACATTTTTGTAAATACATATTATATGTATAACACCCAGACCGAGAACAAATATTTATGTATGTTACCCACGGCTTAAAGCGGAGAAGGCAGAGCTACTACCAATTGAGCTGTTAAGGTGACAATGGACTCTTAGTAAATAGGAATCTCACATTATATTGAGAAGCATTTTGTCGAGATCACCAAATTTGTATTGAAACGTTTTCTTCTATATAGGAATTGTCTCGAATAATCAAAACTGAAACTGAATCATTATGACAAGAAGTTATTAATGTACCTAATACTTGCGTGGAATAAAAGATAAATAAATAAAATAAATAAATATTGGTGGACTTTCCACACAGCACTATCTAGCCCCAAACTAAGCCAAAGCTTGTGATATGGGAACCAGATAGCTGATACTTGAATACTTTTTTTTTGTAAATACATACTTATAATATTATATAACACCCAGACAGAGAACAAACATCAATGTTCATCACACAAATGTTTGTTCTCGGTGGGGATCGAACCCACAGCCTACCGCACAGAAGGCAGAGCTACTACCAACTGAGCTGTGAAGGCTGTCACGTTACGCAACGTTGTACCACGAGTTGTATACATAAATATAAGGCCAGACAAAAGTTTCTCCGTTATTTCAGCCCAATGTGTCGCTTCACTATACTAATGGTAGCAATGACTGAGGCTGAAGTAGATAGCTACAATGACTCAGTGTATTGAAAAGCTTTTATCCCATCCAACTTTTAATCTCGCAAAACGCTTTTGCTTTAATTTCTTTATTAACATTTTGTAGTGACGCTCTCTCTCTGTAGAACGATTGCATTTGCTCTTAAACGTATCTCGTAAAGATATTGATATTTCTCAGATTATGAGCAAATTTCACCATGCTCTGTTAGATTAACAAAGGATTAAAGGGCCGTTAAATATATCAAAATGTACGCGTTTGACATCTATGGTTAGATTTATCGGCCTGTTAATCCTTGATTAGTAACTAACAGAGCATGGTGAAATCAGCTCTAAGTATCTGAGACCAAAATGTTTGACAAATAAAAACTATATTTTTTTAATAACATTTCAGTTTTATAGTCCAGCATTTTAGCTTTGGCATAAGAAAATCAAGCATTCGTATCGTAACAATACAATATTTATTTAAGAAATTAGTAGCTGAAATACTATTAAATCAACCTTTGATAGGATAGTAAAAATATCTAGCTCATGTAAACTACGAACTAACCAAATGATAGCACGCTATTTCGCAAATGTTGTTTTATCCAGCCATTACTCTTCAACAGTTGATGGTGCAGCCGCCATAGAAAGCAACAATGTATTAAATGAAGTGTACAGTAGTAATGGTGGAGGTCGAGTGGGGTGTGGTGCAACTGTTCGCGGGTTTGGAGCGGGCGGTGCAAGATCGGGACATTTTGACACGCGCTCCTCAACCTGGAGATCGCAATGCATCATACATTTGCTGGGTGCACCCACGGACGTGGTGCAAGTATCGCTGTTCAACTATAATTTAAGGTAAATTTAAGACGCAACATCGAACAACTTATCGCTCGCACTTTCCAACATTTTTGAGGATATAAAATCACTAAATATACATAGTTATGATGCATCATAAATAGCAAACTTTCAGAGAACAACATTATAATGGTCCAGGTGCAAAGCAAAGCCATATGAGTCTTTAGACATAAAAAATTAAAGCCTCTTTTACTTAATATAATTATTGAAAGTTATGTCGTGCACACCTTTCGCACATTTGATTAACACAACTCCTGAGTGAGTGAGTTTCTTTGACTGTCTCGGAATGTATAGATCTTCAGTTGTTTTTTTAGGATTACCAAAGTAGAATGCTCAAAGGTATCGTAACAAAGCCCAACACATCTCTTCGCAGTTTAATAGTAAGAAATTAAACTACAAGTACGAGCGAAATAGCCTCAAAGGAACATTTTAGCGTTCCGACGTTAGTTAGATAATATATTACATTCCAACTTGTAAAGAAATTGCTGGAGCGCCAATAAAGTTTTAATTGCTGATGAAACTTGCGACTTATTCGTTCATTTACTATCGTCTCACAAAATGCACGTTGAACGTATTATGTAGTTATTCCAACGACATAGCGTCGAATGAAACGACGAAACTGACGCTAAATTATTTTCAGGGTAGGTCCACACTATTTAGGACATCTGTAAAGTTTTAAGAGGATTATGTTAATACAAATGTGGCCTTTAGCTACTTAGGATGTAAAGCCTGCTTTAGCACGCGCGGGTATCAGGGTCCGGTTTCCCGATTACGCAGCGTGGAGAAACTCAAGTTTAATAACTAAGTTTGTGATTCAAAGTTTACTTTCAGGTTACAGAGCTGCCGATCTCATATTGAGATTCTGGAAGGTTTACACGAGTTTACTAGAGAGAGAGGAGAGAGGTACGAGAGGGGAGATCGTGCTTTACTAAGGGTTTGCGGACCGGCTGTGAGGGAAGCCAGGGATCCCGCGGGAAGGTTTCTTATACGTCAGGCGATGACGTCGAAAGGTGCTAATCTGACTATACTGGTGCGGCGGGCAGCGTCGCAGATCGTTGATGAAGAGGAATTTGTGGATGGTGCTTTTGCTTTTCACGATGGTTAGAACTTTACGTTATCTTATTAGTATTATTTAAGACTAGTGGCTTCCCGCGGCTTCGCACGCGTTGGAGTGGTGAGCCGTAATTGAGCCACAAACATCCAAACATCTTAACTTTCGCATTGATTTGCATATTATTAGGGTAGGATACCTACGCAGGTATAACAGATACCTATAGGCGTACATTACCTATATTAGGTAGGTAGGTAGGTATAGGTACTGAGTTTTACACGGAAAATATGTACTTATTGGTTCCTAGTTTCTACCCCAAAAAAAAAACGAAACGAAACAGCTTCACCACTTTGATCCCCAGACACGGTAGATACCCTAAGATCTATTCATACCAACTCAAGAGTCCCGTTTTAGAATGTCCCTTACAAACATTGACGCCTTGTTGTATCCTTTTTACTTGAGCGCAACGAAGGAGGGTAACGTTTTAGGGGTTGTTTTCGAAAATCAAACTGTCTTTTTGTTATTTATCCACAGAACACATTTTCTTTTAGTTTGAAGTTAATTAGAGGTACACTACGCTTTAAAAATCTCCCATACAAACCTTGAAACTTTGTCAGTCTTTTGCACCCTTTGCAGGGGTGGTTTTAAAATATTGAAAATGTGATTTTAAATTATTTATTGTGGAGTATATTAACTTCAAGTTTGAAATCAATAGCACTATGCGTTAAAAATCTCCCATACTAACTTTTACCAGCCATTTGCACCCTTTGCAGGGGTAATTATCAAAAGTTAAAAGCGTCATTCTTAATTATTTATTTCTTAGTATATTTACCTCAAGTTTTAAATCAATCGCACCACGCGTTAAAAAACTCCCATACAAACTTTATCATCCTTTTGCACACTTATTAAGGGTAGTTTTAAAAAACTAAAAATGCCTCTCCTGTTTTTTAGTCTTGGAGTACATCTACTTCAAGTTTCAAGTTTGTAGGTTCAAGGAATACAATTTTTCATACCAACGTTTTCAACCCTTTATACATCCTTAGGGGTTGAATTTCCAAAAATCCCTTCTTAATACACCTCTAGCCCATAAGACCTATATACTCTTCAAATTTCAAGTCTCTAGGACCGGCGGTCAATAACCTCCCATACAAACTTTTACATCCCTTTGCACACTTATTAAGGATAGTTCTAAAAAACTAAAAATGCCTTTCCTAGTTTTTGCTTTGGAGTATCAAGATTGTAGGTTCAAGGAATACTATTTTTCATGCAAACGTTTTCAACCCTTTTACACCCTTAGGGGTTGAATTTCCAAAAACCTCTTCTTAGTACACCTCTACGCCATAAGACCTATGTACTCTTCAAATTTCAAGTCTCTAGGACCAGCGGTCAAAAAACTCCCATACAGACTTTTACATCCCTTTGCACGCTTATTAAGGGTAGTTCTAAAAAACTAAAAATGCCTTTCCTATTTTTTGCCTTGGAGTACATGTACTCCAAGTTTCAAGTTTGTAGGTTCAAGGAATACTATTTTTCATGCAAACGTTTTCAACCCTTTTACACCCTTAGGGGTTGAATTTCCAAAAACCTCTTCTTAGTACACCTCTACGCCATAAGACCTATGTACTCTTAAAATTTCAAGTCTCTAGTACCAGCGGTCAAAAAACTCCCATACAAAGTTTTACATCCCTTAGCACACTTATTAAGGGTAGTTTTAAAAAACTAAAAAAGTATTTCCTATTTTTTTGTCTTGAAGTATATGTACTCCAAGTTTCAAGTTTGTAGGTTCAAGGAATACAATTTTTCATCCAAACGTTTTCATCCTTTTTTACACCCTTAGGGGTTGAATTTCCAAAAATCCCTTCTTAGTACACCTCTACACCTTAAGACATATGTACTCTTAAAATTTCAAGTCTCTAGGACCAGCGGTCAAAAAACTCCCATACAAACTTTTACATCCCTTTGCACACTTATTAAGGGTAGTTTTCAAAAACTAAAAATGCCTTTCCTATTTTTTTGCATTGAAGTATGTGTACTGCAAGTTTCAAGTTTGTAGGTTCAAGGAATACTATTTTTCATACAAACGTTTTCATCCCTTTTTACACCCTTAGGGGTTGAATTTCCAAAAATCCTTTCTTAGTACACCTCTACGCCATAAGACCTATGTACTCTTCAAATTTCAAGTTTCTAGGACCAGCGGTCAAAAAACTCCCATACATACTTTTACATCCCTTAGCACACTTATTAAGGGTAGTTTTAAAAAACTAAAAATGTATTTCCTATTTATTTGTCTTGAAGTATATGTACTCCAAGTTTCAACTTTGTAGCTTCAAGGAAGACAATTTTTCATACAAACGTTTTCATCCCTTTTTACACCCTTAGGGGTTGAATTTCCAAAAATCCCTTCTTAGTACACCTCTACGCTATAAGACCTATGTACTCTTCAAATTTCAAGTCTCTAGGACCAGCGGTCAAAAAACTCCCATACATACTTTTACATCCCTTAGCACACTTATTAAGGGTAGTTTTAAAAAACTAAAAATGTATTTCCTATTTTTTTGTCTTGAAGTATATGTACTCCAAGTTTCAAGTTTGTAGGTTCAAGGAATACAATTTTTCATACAAACGTTTTCATCCCTTTTTACACCCTTATGGGTTGAATTTCCAAAAATCCCTTCTTAGTACACCTCTACGCTATAAGACCTATGTACTCCTCAAATTTCAAGTCTCTAGGACCAGCGGTTTAGGCTGTGCGTTGTCTATATGTCAGTCAGTCAGTCAGTCAGTCAGTCAGTCAGTCAGTCAGGACTTTGATTCTTATAGTATTAGAGATGTTTATGGCTCAATCACGACAAAACGGCTTAACAGATTTGAATAAAGCTCTGAATAGATAAGATTTTGAACTATATTAGACTACTTGATATCCAAAAGTATTTTCAAAGTTTACAGGTTAGAATAATAAACGGTCTTTAAAATATTTATATTAGCATTGACTGCCTACACATGAGTGTGGCCGAGGGCAGCAGCTAGTACTATGTACGTACTAGTATAGTATAAAGCTATGGTTTTGTTATACGTGCCATGGCCAAAATAATAAGACATGGATAATCACTACTTCTTTTAAAAAGATTGGTAAATGTTATGCAATATAATCACGATTTTTACCCCTTTTAGAGCAACACGAAGGCACTGTATCGCCAGACGCCACGTGCGCGTCTACTCATTACGGGCTCGCGTCGCCAGCGCATGGTGGTGTGTCGGCGCCGGCGCATCATCATATCTACTGGAACATTGAAGAGAGACTGCTCTGCACTCATAGGTTTATACCTGCGTCTAACCAGAGCGTCACCATTGAGGTAAATTGAGGTTATTGATTTTCACAGCTTCTTTGTAGACTTATACTTACTTTGCTGGTGAATATGTTTAATTTATTTGGCTATTCATCTTCCTGCCATCATCCCACTTTATATGGGCGGCACAACATATTCTCTTCTTCTATTTCCCCGTGGTCTTCTCTGTATTCAGATGATGATTTGGCGATTAGGTACACTGTTTCTTTCCAAAATGAAATATACAAGGTGTTCCAATACTTGTGTTTAAAAACTTCAGGGGGCTAAAGTACCCATCAATATGAATACCTTTTTCTAAGGAACAAACACTGTAAACGTGTTACCTGGCTAAAATGTATGAAACAGATGTTTTTTTTACGCGTTCACGGTGTTAGTTCCTTAGAAAAAGTTATTCATATTGATGCGTACTTTAGCCCCCTGAAGTTTTTAAACACAATTATTGGAACACCATCTTTATGCCAGTTGTAAAACTGTTAACTTTTTACCTTAAAATATGTATGATGAATAATTATATTATTACTATGTACCTACTCAATACATAGTAAGTTCTAGATATTTGGCTTTCAATTCAATTCGTTTAGTTCAGAAGTCAATGATCCGTAATTTGGTGGTAGAACTAACTTATAACTAAATACTTTGAACTCACTATTATCTTATCGATTTTATGATTTACTAGATACAACGGCTAGACAGAATGTGGAGTACAGAATCGAACGGCGTCAGCGACAGCGGCGGATGTCGGACGGCGTGTGGGGACGCTGGCTGCGAATGCAGGTCGTCCACACCACTGTACTACCACGACCACATTGCTTTGGTCGCGGGAGATGGCACGCATCTGTGCTGCTTGTGTGGAGATTTCCAGGTACTTTCCACGCAGTGAAATGCAAATCCCAGATCATGCCTCGTGACGTAACAAATCTCTGCCTTGTAGGTTCAACACAACATGTTTTTCTCTTCCACTTTTCTTAATCAGTTGTCATCTCACTGTTTCTTACTACTATCAAGTAATACATTCACTGGGTGTATAAGCCATGCAAACAGGAAAAGTAGGAAGGTCACAGGTCAGAGGTAAAGGTGAAGGACCGCTAAAAGCCTCTAAGTATTTACGTTGACTAACGAAAACCGGCACGCACACATTGTTTACACGTTCCTTGATGTCTACCCTGAAAATATGTCAACGTTCCATTATTTATTAGATTTATTAGTGCGGTTATGCTCTCTCGTCCGAGAGCGCTCGATAATAACAATAAATTGAGACTGACATTAATTACCTAACTGAATAAAATATTTCTAGCGAAGCAAATTGACTATGTTTAAGGTAATGGAAACATTGGAAGTAATCGACGGGAAAAATCAGGCACCCGTAAAGCTCAATGGAATTATTCCGTCTTGTACAACCGGCTACAAATTTAAATACGAAAAGTTTAAATAAAGCCCTTCCGTTGAAAATTCACGGTTTTACCAGACGGAAGCAAAGTGTGTGATCTAATTATTGCGAGCGCTTTGAAAAGACGACACCAAATAAATTAATCGTGTTAGTAAGGCCGGGTCGTATGCTAACATGGCACAGAGTAGCTACTATAGCGCGTATGTGGGACGAGCTAACCCTTTCATAGCCGACGCCCCGCCTGCTGTGCGATCCGCATAATTAAGTAAGAGGGTTACTATTAAGTATGTAACAGCAATAAAGCCTGGAACGACCACCCGAGCGTGTAAGGAGTAACACAAAAGTAAATAATGCCTCCAAATTATTAATAAGGTGTATTCACTTCCCTCTCGCAGCTGAATGCTTTACTATTTTGTTAGAAAATATTCATACGCAAATGATATTGTGTAGTTTTGTAATGTATTGTTTACCTTGTGGAATTAATAGAGTTAGACAGATTCAGGTTAGAATAATATCGATAAATTTTGGAAGGAATAGATAAGATTATCCATTTACGAAGACGCTAGACGCCGTTTCCCAAGATGCCTACCCTACCCATACCTATGGATTATCCGCATTTCCGTCGATGTAAACACATTCATTAGACAGCGGAATGGGAAGAGATACGCTCTCACAGCTTTGTTATTCGATCTCGAGGTACAAGCGCGTAATTTAATTATTAACAGTTCGTGTCTCTATCATGAATCGACAGCGCATTTGGGATATGTGGCACGAGGCTACATGTTACTAAATAGATTTAGCAATAACTGTCTGCCCCGAAGTGCATTATGTCTCGGTAGTCATAAAATACTGGCTAACTGGTGACATGTCATACGTCCACCCGCTATATTAGCGGTGGCAGAACCGGGCTCAGAGCTACAACTGGTAGGCTCGCTCCGAAAATTCAATTACTTAGTAGCCGGCTACGTATGCGTATTGCGTAGGCCACTGCACGTCGTATTTGACGTAACTACGCCGTGCACGTACGCAAGTATACGGGCGCAGTATATGTTTATGTGCACAATGCCAGTACTCTCGAACGGTGAAGGAAAACATCGTGAGGAAACCGGCATGTCGTAGAACCTAAAAAGTTCTATTACATGTGTCAAGTGCTCGAAAGGAGCCTCTTGAGGCGCACTTAAATATCCTTTCACCACATTGTTTCGAAAGAAACTAGTGACACGACAAGAGAAGAGTATATGTTTGTTTAAATTTCTGAGCAAGGACTAAGCTATTGTAAAAAAAATTATACGACACGGCAAAACCCATTTCAATGCTGAACGTACCACTATTGCAAAACGTGTTAGCATCGTCAAAATATATTTTTCCTCTACTTTTTTTATTTGTATCTATTTTCTCTTTTTTATTTTATTTTCTACTAGGCGGCGTGGCTTCCAGTGGTGATACGGAGCTGGACCAGTGTTCGTCTAGAGTACTCAGTAGCTCACTACACGTATGCGAGTCCCGGATTCGACTACGCGGCTGCCTACAACTTCAACGAAGACGCCATGTGCGGCCAGCGCACCTACACCACCCACTCCGGTAACAAACACAATCTGTATTCTAACCGTATTTACCTGTAAATGAAACTAATCAACTCCACAACACAAAAACAAACCCGAGGTAATTCGATAAAGTTGTCTCGCAGAGGGGCAGATAATCGGCAATTTTTCTTGAATGATCTCCCTGAACGCATCTTAGCAAAAACAACCATTGCTGTTTGACATTCGGCGCGCGTCTCTAACGTTTGGAAAAACGTCGGATATTGTTCCCGCGAGGCGCGCGGCGCGGGGGCCGCGGTGCGGGGTGTCCGAGAAAATTACGTACCACGACCCAGTTTCTCGCACTCGCTGACATTGAATCGAAAAAAACCTCGAACAAGATCGTAAACTTCCAATTACACCGACGCTATTGCGCTGGCTCATCGTGTCGGCCTCTCGTAGCATTATTGCTCACGTACTTGGAGGCTAACGCGGCGCATTTTAAAATTCTCATTCTAATCTTTCACGCTTTAGGTGAAATTTCGTCAAAGAACGTATCTGTAACGGGCAGCTTGAACGAGTTCTTCTATCAGCAATGCACATGGGTGCTGGACTCACATGTTGAAAGACAACTTTTCATCGATATCTCTTCAGAACAGGTTAGTAAAAACCTTGTAACTGCATTGTGTTATCTTTTGTTAATAATGTTATCTGTATTATTGCAATTTATTTAGACGTTTGCGATTCAATTAGACCATAGCGGAGTGAGCCGCTTTGACTGAAACATGGAACAAATATACTTTGTTATCAGGAATACCGTTTATTCTACTGAAATCTAAAAAAACTACAGAATCTACATGACAGAAGAATGAACGGAAAGAAGGCGAGAAAGTGTCGGCGTCACACTAGCAAATACTTACGAGGGCGGCAATTAGAGTCCAAAAAATGACGTGAAACACGTCGTAAATAACTTTGTTTTCTAAACCGTATCCCACTTCTATAAACTCCTCTAGTATTCTTTTACCTGTGTCTTCTCTTTTACACCATTCAGTAGGTCATTTGATATAATAAAATTCCCACTTATGCAAAGGACAAGTCATGCGGTTCATGGAACATCACGCTACACGAGTGGTCGGGTCCTGGCGCGAAGAGCGACGCCGGTCTCGCTGGAGCCGCCGGCGAGCTATTGTACACCTTCTGCGCTCGACATAAGAACCATACTTATACGCTGCCTTGGCGGCTCAACACTGTAGTTATTAGGTAAGAACCCTCACCTACATCTAATGCCATAAGGGCTGGGTTAAGTTTGTATACGACATCAGATCGTGGCTTGCGGTGACACGACCACCGCGTTTAGATTAACTGAACATTGTGCTTTCTCATCTTTTATCTTTTTATGTAAGATTTTACTATTTTATTCAGCAATTTTAGGCACTTTCAAAAACGTTCATATTTAATTCTCATAAAAAAGTCACAACTTTATCACATAAATCAGGGAGACGTAAGCTTTTAGCCCGCTCTAAACAATTTCCAAAAGGAGGAAAACGCTTTAGATCTTCCATTTGATAAATTATTTATGAATGTCCCTTCATCTTAAACCGGCGACGTGCCAAATGCGTGCTTACATGCTTGCATGCTTTTATTCAGAGGTACTACCAAATAGAGATCTTTTTTCTTTGTGCATATTAGAAGACGCCTTAAGTGGGTACGAGGTGTGTTTCCGAATTTTCTTTTTCGTCCGTAAATCCGGAATAACGACGTGTGAAAACATCTCTGTCAAAGCGTCGAAAGAAACGGACATAAGCGCTCCTTTCACGGCCACGAGAGAGCTGAACTGGTATAAATAGTTTTCCGGGTTCTTTTTACTTCTCCTTCAATAGGTTTTAAGAAACTGTTAAATAGGATACTATTGAACTACTTAGTACGGATAAAGTCTCTACAATCGACTAAATTCTACGACTTACAAAGGGCTTCATTTAAGCTGCCAGTTTTATAGACAAATTTACTATCAACCTTGAAACGTCCTAATATTTCTATTTATAATTATACTAGCGGCCTGTCCCAGCTTCGCATGGGTGGTCATAAATTTTTTGAACATTTTAGGATAAACTTAGACCGTGGGTTCGAGCCTCGCGTCTAATTATTTCATACATTTGCACGCGCTTCTCCTTGAGTGAGTGAAATCGCACCCCGCGCGTGACCCGTGGACCCGTTAACATTTTTAATTTCGTCATATCTTTTGAATGGAATGTCCGATTTGAAACATTTAAGAAGTAATCTATAGGTATTGAAACCGTCTTAATTATGAAATGATGTATTTGGATAAGGATTAATACCAAGGTACAAATAAAGACCCTTTTCTAGCGGAGGCATTTCAATTATTTTTTTATAATAAAAGAACACTTATTGTGACATAACTATAATAATTAGACATATGCTGTCGCGACATTTTTTGTAGATGATGACGTGTTCTACAAAATCGTAGTACATTATTTTGTTCTATCTTCAATAGTTTTCGCAGCGCACGCGATGTAAGGTTTATGTTTTCCACCTTGGGTTACATTATTGAAGTTTTAGTAAGGATCCCTGATTTTTTTGAAAATATAATAGGCTATATTATATTTTCAAAAAAATCAGGGATCCTTACTAAATCCTTACTAATCCTTACAGGGATGTTACTCAGGGATAATGTAGCATTCTAATGGTGAAAGAATTTTTGAAATCGGACCAGTAGTTTTTGAGCCTATTCGTTACATACAAAAATACAAATGTTTCCTCTTTATAATATTAGTGTAGATTATTTAACTGCTAATATTTCTTTTATTTTTAACATAGACAGAACTTTATAAAAAAGGTTAAAGACAATTCAGTTAAACCTATTTGCATGCATAATTTATGAATTTTATAAAAATGCTAAACTCATACAATTTTCCCCGTTTGCATGTATAATTTCTTCGTATTTGATGCAGGTTGGTAGCGCTATCTCGTCAGCAGCCTCTGTACACGATCCGCTGGCGGTCTCAAGTAGTTCGCGCCAATAACAGGCTCGGTCCTCCGACGCCGGTCCCGGCCGCGTCGGCCACAGCCGCCTGCGCGAAACTAGCATGCATCCTCTACTGTTTTCTGTGCGCTGTGGCACTGAAAACTGCATTGTAAGTGCACTCTGATCCACTCTCCCTTTGCTGGATAGGTACTGTATATTACTGGATAGTTTGCGGACATTTTCACAGCTCAGTGGTACGATCGTCATTTATTCGTGGTCACCAAAAACTGTGTAAACATACGAGTACGGTTGTGTTCTGTTTCGGAGTATGGATTTGAATCTGTGTTGTGAGTTATTAGCAATATTTAGTGGCTGCTGAGTATCAGTGTTCTCTATTTACTAGCACTATCTAGCAAACGATCCCCAGAGCGCTTGTGCATCTTGTGAACTTCGATATTGTGATGACAACCTAGTAAGTGAATTTAGAAGTGACATATTTCCTAGGAAAATAAAAAAGTATCTCGAAATTTATCTGGCTTTGAATATTTTTTGTGATTAATGATACGGTTCACGTTTTATTATTGTTTAGTTAATACACTACTGTATAACAAATTCTGCATATTTAAACAAACTGAATACGTATTCAGTTTGTTTTTCAGTTGTTTGTTCAGGGCATCATCATCCCGAAGGCAACTTCTAGGCCTCTCCAACAGTAGACTTCTTCCGCAGACTTTCGAGATCTTCACAATGTGGTCGTTGAATCAGAATACGTGACCCTACAATATAATATATAAAGGAGATTTTTGGATTGATTAAAAAAACAAGCAAATAGATATGGCGGTACTTTGAAACTAATTTCGCTGCGTCCTCCTCGTCGCGATTCTGTTTTATAAAAACACTGTCGATTGTAGTCTTATTGATGACGAAACTGTTCTTGCGGAGTATTTCAAATGTACTGCACAAAGCACAAGGGTCACATAAGCTGGGCTGGACTTACAAGTGGTAACTCCTCTATCAATGTCAACACAGAGGAACAATGCGAGACGGGAGACCACCAATTCAAAGTTACAGGAGTAGTTTTGGTTGGCAAAAGAGGTCACTAAACTATGATTTTTGTGCATGACTAAATGGATGAGAATTTGAAATTTTTACTTATTGAAACCACTGTAGAATTCAATAAAATGCAATGATAAGTGATGTAAACTTAAAGCACTTTGAACGCAAATAAAATAAAGCGATTGCAGAAAATAGAAGAGATTTAAGCACACAATAATGCATAATATATCACTTGTGTCCTAAATTTATGTTTATAGAATAAACAATACTCTGGGATTTTTGTACAGTGAACGTAAAGACTTTGTGAAGTGAATTTAAGGCTCTCGCTGAAAGGCAGTAACGACCACTACCATTCTAAGAAAAAGTTCTTAGCAATTTTTCGCAAAGAAGATGGTGGTGGTTGCAATCTTTTGCGCCCGTTGCCCTTATTTTAAGGGCAATAAGGTTGTAAATACTGGTGAAAATAGTAGGAAATAAATAATTACAATGCTATGGAATAAGAAAGAGTAAGGAACCATCATCATCTGTAGTTAAACAAGTTTTTTTGTACTACGTTGACTGTTTTATAATTATTTCATATTTTCCGTGTCTCACCCTACCTTAAAACACTATCACAACTATAAAATAGGTAGTTTAATATTAACTATGTGTATTTTAAGTAGGTATGCAAATATTGTCTTACTGTCAATTACGAGTTTATAGTGTAATGAATAGTCAAATTTAGTTATTTTGAATTATTGAAGGCTTGCAAATAATTTGCTTTTGTAAAACGGTATATCAACTGTGTCTATTTTTAAGTATTTAGTATACTAAACAAAATATCCACTGACACTTTAGCAAAATTTTTGAACATCAATAAATATTTTGTGAATAGAACACCAGAATAAAATGCAATGCAACGAAATTACAAAATATTGGCACGAAAACACTCTTATTATTAGTATTTAGAACAAAGATTATTTGCTTTAACCGGCCATAAACAAGGAGTTCGACAATAGACAATGGGCTGAATTGTTTTAAAAACTACATGAAATAGGTATGGTGATAGATGGTATTACCCCGGAACTCGAAACCTTTACATAATTGTGTTTTTCCCACTAAGCTCCACGTGTAATATTAATATGGCAAAGTTCTTTATTTTTATGTCTCAGGTAACAGCTTTATTGCAAAACGATTATGTTGGAGCAACTAATTGAAGCGTAGGTAGAAATTTTGTATTATAAAGCTTTGTTCAGACTTCATTAATGTTGCAGGCAACATCGTGCCACAGTCATATTCAGTTTCATTATTTTGAATGAACACACTGAGCTGATACTATGTCCAAAGCTTGTTTGATGTAAATTTATACAATCAAAGCATTGTTTGATCAACAGTGTTTGTGAAGCCTGAACACAACTCAAGATTTTCACCTAGCAACATAGACACGTAGATGTAAATAGTACACTAAGGACGGGATTACATCGTCGGTAGTCACGGTTATATAATTGACGATGTAGAACCAGCCTTAAGACTTAGGATTACCTATACGAATTGCTAACTTTAATGTAGACGATTCTACGAAATAATGTTTGTTACACCGAAATAAATAGATAATACATCATGTTTTTGTTTCATTTGAAGTTCTGGAATATGTTTTTCTTCGAACTCTTTGTGAAGGTATAACTGACATAAAATACTACCCTTTTCCTCGTACTAACTAATCAAAAAAGCGTTAGTGTGAGTTTCATCTATATCGCAGAATATAAACTATAGCTATAAAGACCATTTTATTCCGTATTTATAAACTTTGTATTGGAACACTACAAAGTTTTTATACAGGTTGCTTCTAAATGTGTATTGTTAGCCGATAAGAGCTTATTCTACACATAATGGTCTATAACTTTTGTTTTACTAGATTTGTAATTTCGCCTTTATTACAAAAAACTATAATAAACTGCTTATTTGGAATCTGAGTTCAAGATCACTGAAACTAGCCTTTTCAGCTAGCAAAAATAAAAACCGGGCAAGTGCGAGTCGGACTCGCGCACGGAGTGTTCCGTACCATTATCTATAAAAACGGGAAAAAAATCACGTTTGTTGTATGGGAGCCTCCATTCAATATTTATTTCATTCTGTTTTTTAGTAGTTCTTGTCATAGCAGCAACAGAAATACAAAATCTGTGAAAATTTCATCTGTCTAACTATCACGATTCATGAGATACAGCCTGGTGACAGACAGACAGACAGACGGACGGACAGTGGAGTTTTAGTAATAGGGTACCGTTTTACCCTTTAGGTGTGGAACCCTAACAAAATCAGATAAGTAGGTAATTTGAACGAGTTTTGGAACAAGTGGAGCTAATAAAAGCGTGTTACTTCACAGTTACATGTGTTGGATCTTTGCTCATTTTAAAGGGTAGATATTTATGTTTGCCATCCGCTTTTTTACGACTACCGTCGTTTTGAATTGATGGGCCGATGCATCGCGCGCCCTCTACGCGAGCGCATCGACAGTTGGCTTGTGCGACTACATACAATCGGTCGCGTCCTCAATCATCTTGAGAAACTATTCCGTAGATAGACAAGTTTTACTCATTTAACCACTGCCGTGCAGTATTCGTTGTGTGAGACGTTCTCGCAGTGCTGTGCCCATTTAGATTATGTTTACTTGGAACCTTCAGTGACTTGGCCACCCTACAGTACCTACCGATACCAGGATTTGCCGTGCTGAGAACTCTTGAAGAAACGTACGTGTGAGGTAGGTGATAGATTGGATTATCTGCCAGATTGGATTATCTGGTACAGTCATTTTTTATTTAATTATTGGTCCTTCAAAAAATACTTACCTGCATTTACAGTCAAACTCAATACTATGTAACAAAACAATGTTTGTGATCTTGTTAATTACAATATCCGTAATAAAATCGTATATGTGTATTTCCTAACCACTTTAAAAATAAAAAAAACCTCAGTTTGGCAATTCACGTTTACCATCAAAATTATCGTTTCTACAAGCATAGAAAATATAAGAGAGTATTGAATAAACACCCCAATCTTTAAGAGATAAATACTTGTTTGTCAAATAAGTAAGTAGGTATTTATCTCGTAAAATTAGGCATAAAATATACAGTTATTGGAGCTGATGAGGCCCTCGCTCTTGAACATTATCTAACGAGCCACTAAAGTTAACAAAATCATGGAGGCAAACACTAGAGATAAGGGTTATTCGATCTTATAAAAGTCGGATTTACCGGTTTATTTTTTGTTTTTGATAATAGTTCAGCACATTATTTTGCAAAGAAAACTACACTGTTTCGAAAGAAACTAGTGTCACGACAAGAGAGAAAGAGAGTGGTACTTTGTACATAATTTAAAAAAATAAACCACCAAGACCACCAGTGCTCTCATAAGCAAAAGTACCACTTAACCCCTGACTTTTAATGATTTTGATTACCAATAAATTGATTATTCCAATTAAGCATTAATACCATCAGCTGGAACGCACAACGATAGAAAACCGGACGTTTCCGGCTAAAGTGTAACTCTAACCGGCGGCGTAAACCTTTATCAGTTCGATCGGGCCTCCGTTGAAACTTGCCATTTGAAATGTTCGACTCTGCCTTTCTTTAAACTTCCGCTCTCGCCTTTGAGGTTTCAGACGGAAACTTCTACTGGATTGGAGTGCTTTTATTTTACCTCTTCCGTCGAACGACTATAACTCTAGGATTGGTGTGAGGAAGGTACTAAATTGGTCGAGCTCCTTAGTGAATTATTCGTACTTACCAACCGATCAGTTAGCAGTGGGTTGCACCGGCAGAGTTGTAGCCAGTATTTCGACGAAATAGGTTCTTGGAAGTTGAATAATATTCAATGGGGAAATTTTGATGTTAGGTTAAATTTTCTGTGGGCCTCTGTAGTTTCCCGCGGTTACGTTTGCACCATTGATTTGCCCCATTAATGGTGCAAACGTAACTGGTTAGTTATGTTAGCACCATTAATGGTGCAGACGTAACTCTTAACTTTTATCAGAATTTCTTGATTGGACTGTATTAGGTCAATGGATTGAACTGGTTGAAATCTAAAACAATGGTTTTAACAGTAGCTTTTTTAGAGCTTCTACGTCACTTTTTAACTGAAACAATGAACATTTTTTATTGAGTATTAAATTGAAACATGAAATAGAGGAAAAAAGTCAGCTTTTGTAAAATTCATAGCAGTTAAACACTGTTAGTACTTCTTCACGTTCATTCGCAACAGCTTTACCAATCTTAAAGTTGTACTGAAAAAGGCAGCTGGCAAAACCTTCTGAGGATGAAGTTCCTCCCGTCTCGCCGCCGTCTTTGTGCCCCACTCAAAGGAAACGCAATTTAAACTACATGCGGGCACGGCAAATATTCATCCCTTAACCCCAACTCTTTCGAGCACACTCTGAAACTTTCATCCAAGGTCCTGACACGAGTCCACGCTCTGACTTTACAGAGTAGGTAACAATTAAACAAATCCGAATTATGGGGAACTTTTAGCGAACTGTGTGCAGTTCGTTAAAACTCTATAATTGGGTCCGTGAAAGCTACCACACAGCGCGAGGCGAACACGTCCGACGCAGTAAAGGATTAGCACAAAATGTATATTGTGTTTCGGTTCAGTTCTTTGAGCAGCGCGGTGTAGACGGACATGTTTTTGACACAAAACATGATGATACTTGTCCTTTAGAGCATTGTGTATTTTGGATGGTGTGTAGTTTGGAAAACTAAAAGTTTTTTGACACCTACCTACTAGCTGACTACCAACCTTATCTTTTAACTACCTGCTAGAAATTGTATTAAGACTCATTATAAGTGGACTGTAAAGTCCTTCTATGAGTTATTTAATTATAAAGATCTTTAAACCGAAAAGTACTTTAAAAAAAGTTACTGATATCTCGCGTCTGCAAACAATCATGCTGGATCATGTGCTTTCAATCGGTGAAAGGAAACATCGTGAGAAAACCAGATAGGTGTGTAGCTGTGGTGATGGGGTGTCACGTATGGAATAACAATTACATGCAAAAAGGGGATATGTGCCATATTATATACTCGTAGCATTTGGACGTACCTACCTCTGCTTCTTTAGAAATAATTAAAGTAAGGTGGTACTCGGTAGGTAGTACCTGCTAAGAGATTTGAGAGGATACTTACCGTACCTGAAAATGAAAGTTATGAAGCATTTTCTGTGTTTTAATTCTTCTCTGAAACTCTAACAAATGAGAGCTAGGTGTCGGTGCTTAATTCCAAATTCAGGTTTTTTTCCACTTTCTTTGCATTAATAGTATAAGTTATTAATATTATGTTTTCCCAATTTTCCAAACTCTTCATTTTCTTAATTATAAATTATACAAACTCCTAATTTTTCGTCATGAAATTCAAGTTTTATCATGCGCGCATCGACGCTACTTTCTAATTGATTAATTAGAAAGTAATATAATTTAAGTTTAATTTAGATAAGTGGACTGATGGACTGTTCTGCACCGATCGAGCTGAAATTTTAGCATGATATATAATCCGCATCAAGGATTGTTTTTATACCATTCAATCACAATGTGCCACAGCGAAGCGTGGCAGGGAACAGCTAGTCTCTTATAAAATTCATTTTGCTACTTGGCCCGATAAAATACTACAAAATTATACAAGAGATGCTTGTCTAAAAAAACGTTCTATCATCCAGTCGTCCTAATTTATGCTAACAAAGACTTGATTGTTCTATCTCGTGTCGCAATGCCTTCAGTCATTTATATAGCTGTCCCAATTTAGGCTTATGACAAGCAAATTACTCAAAAATAAATGTAATGTTTTTATACAAAGAAAGCTTGTCAAAAGGGCTCTAGAAAATCATATTACAAATCTACGAAACCTTGGTAGGTTTTAGGTACTTGTATTTTTAAAAGGGATTTTTTTCAATTAACGTTAAAAGGAAAAGTTTCCGAAGTTATTTCTTAGGAGTCGGCTTAATTATCTGAAACAAACCAAAATCTGCTTAATATTATTTCTCTGCAAATGACAACTCGCGAAAGTATCCGGAGCTCCCCGGGGAAGGGGCGGATTAGGAGCTGTCATGTAAGGAATTCCTACTGTCTAGTTGAGCCTAATGCTGAACTACCCACACTGGCGAACCCTCGTCTTCGAGTGCCTCTCATTATCCTAAACGTCAAATATTTCTCGGGTGTACCATTTTGTAGTCCACAAAGGAAAGTCAAGAACTATCGGAAAAGTATTTTATTTGAATGCCGACAAGGCATACGTACTAAACTTTTACAAAGTATTTGCCCAATTTATTTTAAATTGAATCTTTTATCACAAATATACTTACAGTTCAAATTTAAACATAAACTTAAGTTTATTTTGTCACTAGTACATAATATTTAAGTAAAGCGTTAAAGTTAAGTTATTACTCTGTTACAACTAGTTCTCCGGCAGAAGGTATAGGTAAGCCATCTTACAGGTCTTCCTAGTTTTGGTCATCCAATCCTTTGTCATCCAATCAGGATTGTATTTTATTTACTTAAGCCAACCTGACCTACTATGTCAAGTTTGTAATGACATAAATTTATCTTAAATTTATCTTATCTTAAAGTCAAAAGGTATTTATTCAATAAAATCTCAAGGATCACTTTGAAACGTCTTAAAACTACGTGAATCTAGGTGCCAGTTCCACGCAACCAAAGCCTAGAAGAACCGGCAACAAACTTTACGTTACATACTTATCGTTTAGGTATTTAAGAAAATACGAGATTCCACAAGCTTAGTTAGTCCAGGTAACTTTAACTATATAGGTAGATATAACAAGTATTTGTTTTACAAAAAAAGGATTCAAGTATTATATTAGCTATCTGGGTTTCATAGTACAAGTTTGTTTAGTTTGAGGCTAGATAGAACAGTGTAAAATGTCTAGCAAAAAAAAAATTGTTGCTTTGAATAGTACCTACTATTCCTACTATACCTATATTATTGGAGTATTATTCGCCGCTTTTAAATAATCTATGTAAAAAGGCATTTATTTAATTGAATCAAAACGATCACTTTAAATCGTCTTATAGCTAATTTATCATGCCTACGCCAACGCCAACAAGAAACTTACGGCTTTGTTCCAGTTTATTTTTTTACATGATCCTTTCTAAAAAATACTTTTACGTATAACTACTACTTACTAACTACTAATACTTTTACTTTATGACAGCCTTCACAGCTCCGTTGGTAGTAACTCTGCCTTCTGCATCGAAGGCCAAAGTCAAAGTCAAAAGGTATTTATTCAATAAAATCACAAGGATCACTTTGAAACGACTTAAAGCTAGGTGACTCTAGGTGCCAGTTCCACACGACCAAAGCCTAGAAGAACAGGCAACAAACTTACGGCTTGGTTCCTACTTTTCTTTTGTATGATCCTTTTACAATGTAATAATATAATATATTATTGAAGTTTAGTGAGGCGTTGGCATACAGAAAAAGGTAAACATAATCAAATTTGTAAGACAGCACACGGCTGTGGGTTCGATCCCCACCGAGAATAAACATTTGTGTGATGAACATATATTATGTTTGTTCTCTGTTATATAAGATTATAAGTATATATTTACAAAAAAAAAGTATACATGTATCAGCTATCTGGTTCCCATATTACATGCTAAGGCTTAGTTTGGGGCTAGATAGTGCTGTGTGGAAAGTCCACCAATATTTATTTATTCATTTATTTATAACGAATAAGCTACATACCTAATTAAAATTAGAATAATATGTAATACATTTTATTATTTCCTGTTCTCTGTTGGAAACTAAATAAGACTAATTGCTGTAAATTTAGCGATGCGACATTTCTTAATTGACCTTCATGACGAAGCAAAAGTTCCACATTTGTTAATTGGACTTAAGAATTAAGTCTTCTCTGCTGAGTTGTCGTTTTCACTAATTGAGTAGGAAAAACTTATTTTTTTGCATTTCTTACTCAGCTTTTCCTTGTGAAGTTCCTAAGGTCTTGGAATGCAGCTTAGAGCTTGAGAAAAAAAATCAAAAGTTTTATTATAAAAATGCAGTTAATTAATTAAAATTATTTAATAAATAGTAAGCTCTAGTCGTCTAGTGGTAGTGACCCCACCCTCCGATTTTAAGGTCAAAGGCTCGAACCGATCGTGTGCCCATAGATTTTACAAGCTTTTATTATCTTGCAATGTATGTATGTATGTAAATATGTTTGTTCGGGTTGAATCTTGCAACTCAATTGTAAAGCAGATATCTTCAACCGATTGAGCTGAAATTTTGTATATACCCCATTTAGGTACACTCAGGTCATGTCTGTGGAAATGTGCAGAGACATGGGCAGGGACTTGGGCAATGCGAGAATGTAAACAAGCATCTTCCATGTCCACTCGCGTTGCCGCTCGCGTTGCCTGTGTTGCATGAACACACGTTGCCGGCGACGCTGCCGCAGACATATGGACGGCAACATTTCCGTCCACGGGTGTACGCATTTAAGTAAAAGCTTGTTTTAAAAAAAGGTTTTTTACTTTGAATTTATTTCTATTGAAGAAAAGTATGAGTCCAATATATACAAGTGCTCTCAAACGGTGAAAGAAAACTTCTTGAGGAAACCCGCAGCTCTGTACGTATTGATCATGTATTTCATATGGACAGGTAATCTAATCAGTGCGGATAGTATAGGTTTTGGAAGCCTACCCCTTTTAAAACCCCAGGCACTAAACGACAGGCGTAGATCGCAGCTTTTGTAAAGAGATATAGGGCCTATTTTTTATTTTATTTTACTATAGTAAACTTCCAGAAAAATATGAAATCCAAAATGGCATCCACCAAGCGTAGACACTAAAGCGTCTCGTTACCTCTGACGCTGTATTAATCGTCTACATAGATGCAAAGGCTTATTTCCTAAACAAGCTTTAAATATAATATTAAGTCAGAACATTAGTGGTTCAAGTCAATACATGTTTGGGAGATTATAATGTTTTATGTAGCGCAACCCTAATCATACGAATAATACTCGATATTTACTATCAACAAACAGAGATTATATTATATGGAATAGATGACTGTGTTCATCTAGAATCAATTTACTCCAGCAAACAAACTGGTAGAGATGTTTGATAGGAATGGGCACTGGTATTGTTTATATTGGGTTCTGTATCGAATATTCAAAAAAGGGTAAAATGAAAGGTTCGATAGTTGAGCTGTTGGGCGTGAAATACGGTTAGTTTGCTTTTGCGCTGAAGCAATTTCAACGTGCAATGGTCCGAGAGAGTATCTACTGTCTATCGAACGCTGTATCATGCACCTGCATCCCTCTGAAACAAATCAATTGATTGTTGTTGTTTTGTTTCTAATATTGCTGTTAATGAACAGAAACATATAAAGCTACTTCGAGTGTTTACACTGTAAGTATTATGAGAGATGTGACACTAAAAATTGGTTCTTTGGGAAAAACATCACATCGCAGTTTTTATCCCTTAGTCAAATTAGGAAGTCGGCTTAAAAACGTTTGCTTTTATACCGCTTAGTCTAAATTCTACTTGGTATTTTAGTTCTATAAAAAACAACTCAAAGTCATATTGTATTTTAAATTACTAGATCAAATTGAAACGTTTTTAAAGCTAGGTGAATCTAGGTGCCAGTTCCACGTAACAAAGCCTGGAACACATGAACCTTTTTAACATGTTATATTCATTCATAGTCACCGAATTTTGCTAAAATGTTCGATAAATATCTACAATCTTTTTGAAAGTGACAAAATGTCCCCAAATTTACATGGAATATAAAAAAAACCTTTTTTCTATTAAAATAATTGCTCATGTTCTCTCATTCGTAATAGCTTCTACAAGCGTAGCGCTCCGTAGCGTCTCGTAGCTTGTCGTAGCTTCTCGTAGCTCGCCTCGACACTGGTAGCAAACAAAAGGTACCTTCGATCTTCAACAAATTAGTTTTCTGAACTTACCTACAGCAATTTATCACTCGTTTTTTTTCCGCGAAAGAAAGATTGCGAGGGAAGGTTCGGTGTTCGAGACCGAATTACTAATTTTGCGAAGGTGACCAGTGAACAGTGATTAACGGGCCGCTCTTCGATTTTGTCTGTTATTAACTGTTTACTGTCAAATGAAGAAATTAAGTTATAACTTTGAAAAATTGAAGATTATTTACACAAAACCGAAAAATATGTAACTTTTAATATCAACCTCAGACTAATTCTGTCTATCTAGTAGTATCTAGTCTCACCGCTACTGGAATGTGACCTGCGAAGTATTGCTTTGTTTTAAGAGGGTACCACATCACATCAGGTGAGCAACTTTATTGTCGCCAAAAAAAAAGGTACGCAAACCAGTTGAAGAAACTATATCTTTTTGATTAAGAATTCATGGTCGTTTCATTGTCTTTATAGTCTTCATTGTTATTATCCATAGTTAATTAATTTATAGATTTGATTACATAACATTATTATAATTTAATTCATTTTTAATTAGATTGTATTGCGGTCAGTTTCTGAAAGCCCGATCAAAACTAATCGCATGTCAAGTCACTTGCTATCTCTATCTAATTCGATGTAATAGCTGAAATGGCGAGTGACTTGACATCCTATTTTGATCGAGCTTTCAGAAACCGGCCGTAGGTGTTTGTAATTCATTGATAATGATCAACCAACTCAGAGTATTTCTTTCAAATTATACAACAGTTTCTGTAGTATCTATTTGGTTTTTGAAAAGTTTGTGACGTGAAAAATTTGTGATGAAAAAATGTCTTTGTTTCAGCCGCCCATAGTCAAGTGAAATAGGTCGGTGAACGCGGACGGTCGCCTGTCACTTGAGCGAAGTGCCAGGCGAGATTAAAGGCTTACCCGACTGTAGCCAAACAAATTGCCCATCTAATGGGAGAGTAGTGCGGGCTGGCCGCGGGCTCACCCACACCACCGATAAACCGCACGGTTAAGAGTTTCAAGCCATTTTTGTAGGATTACGTTTCGCTGCATGGATGGATGTATGGTTTTAGAAGGAGAAGCAGGCCAAGGAAACGGTGGATGAACTGTGTAAAAGAGATTATAGATAGATAGGTAGATATCACTTTATATAATACATTGTAACAAGGATCATACAAAAGAGCGGTAGGAACCAAGCCGTAAGTTTATTGCCTGTTCTTCTAGGCTTTGGTCACGTGGAACTGGCACCTAGAATCGCCTAGCTTTAAGACGTTTCAAAGTAATCCTTGTGATTTTATTGAAGAAATACCTCTTGACTTTAACTTTATTGTACACAAGGATACATGATAAATCTAGGCGTACCTAACTTAATAAAGTGCAATGGCTGGCCTTATCGCTGAAAACGATTTCTTCCAGGTAACCTTACTGATTATGTTACGCTGAGGGCATAGAGAGGCGTGGTTTTAGAAGGTGATGCAAGTTAAAAAAAAGATGTAAGTATGGACTATGTGAAAGATGACATCAGAGGGCTTATTACGAGTTTGGTGCCGATCGTCGATCGTTACGATACACCGAATTGTCTATGAAAATAAATCAACGGCATCTAGCGTATTCTTTGAGAAGCTATACGAATCGAAGAATACGCTAGATGCCGTTGATTCATTTTCATAGAAAATTCGGTGTATCGTAACGATGATCGTAACGATCGACGATCGGCACCAAACTCGTAATAAGCCCTCAGTAAGAAAGAAGATGATGAATGATAGAGGAGAGTGGAAGAAGAAAACCTGCTGTGCAGACCCCACGTAGCGTGGGATAAAGGCAGGAATATGTTGACTTTACGCTGAGGACACCTGTGGTCTCGTGGTAGAATAGAATAGAATAGAATAGATGATTTTTTATTTGACACACTAACACCGTAGTGATGGTAGTGACCCCGCTTTCTGATCCGTGAGTTTGAATCCGGTCGTGACTGTGAATTTATGCTCTCAATCGGTGAAGGAAAACATCGTGAGGAAACCAGTTAGTATTTTAGCAGCAGCGATGGGCTTGCTACCGGTGATGAAATAGGTTTTTTTTTATACAACTAGCTGATGGAACAAGCAGATGGCCACATGATGTTAAGTGGTAACCATCACCTGTAACAAAGCATTGCCTCTCAAGTCACGCACGATAGGAACGTGCCCTACGATGTTAAACCTCATGTGCCTGTAATTAATATACGTACAATTATCTACTGTGTACCTTGTCGTGGTAATCAATAAAGAGTCACCTATCTATTTGTGGTACATATGTAGCCTCAAAGACAATTTTACTTCTTGTCTATGGCAGCGTCTAAGTTCGCAATCCAATCAGCAGTGCAAAGGACAGACGCGCATGATTGCATCGTCTCGAGGCGAGGTGGAGACTATCGCCGATACACAGCGGCAATTTAAACAACGAGAGGCGGAATTGTTACAATTTATGCTTATCCAGCCAAGTAAAAAATGTCAAGTAGAAGGCAGATAGATAACACTTTATTGTACACAAGGATACATCATAAATCTGGACGTAAAGTTAATAAAGTACAATTGGCGGCCTTATCGTTGTAAACGATTTCTTCCAGGCAATCTTGGGATATAAAGTATTTGATCAGAGGGGTAATGGACGGCGGTGCACGCAGTGCGGTAAACTTAAATAATAACATTTTTGAGGAGCTTAATATACCTACTTACTTAATTACTGACATATAAAATTATCCTTATACATACATGAGTATTATAAAATAAACTTATATATATGATACCTAAAAATGTGTTTTATTGACATAGTTGCAATATTATAGGTATTTCGAATCCATAAGCTCCCGAACTAGTTGAGAAGCTGTGTTACAGGAGCCAGTTAGAGTACTGGTGGTCTAGTGGTAGCGGCTCCGCCTTCCGATTCTAAGGTCGTAGGTTCGAAGCCGGTCGTACACCAATGAATTTTCTGTAAAAAAATTATGTGCACAATGTCAGTACTCTCAAATGGTGAAGGAAAACATCGTGAGGAAACCGGCATGTCGTATAACCTAAAAAGTTCTATAACATGTGTCAAGTGCTCGAAAAGAGCCTCTTGAGGCGCACTTAAAATCCTTTCACCACACTGTTTCGAAAGAAACTAGTGACACGACAAGAGAGAGAGAGAGAGAGAGAGAGAGAGGAGTCAGTGGCATCTCTCATTGAATCTTGGCTTAACAAGCCAAGATATTCTTGATTTGGTAACTCTGTTTTTTTTTACTTCTTATTTATTTATTAGGCAAAACCAACAGCACAACACAAAATATACATTCATTAATATAAGTTTAAAAAATCTATAAGATCTGTGCATACTAGCATGTACATGATTTGCTATATAAATTGTCAGACATTAGCCAGATAAGTGATATGGTACATAATTATACATAACAATAAAACAACGGAAAATAAAGTAAATCCTAAAACAACATAATCCTAAATTAAAACCATAGACAACTACAACTTAAAAACCATCACCTA
Source organism: Chloroclysta siterata (assembly GCA_932294275.1). Classification (NCBI taxonomy): domain Eukaryota; kingdom Metazoa; phylum Arthropoda; class Insecta; order Lepidoptera; family Geometridae; genus Chloroclysta; species Chloroclysta siterata. The sequence goes on from OW028598.1 coordinate 12,475,923, forward strand.
TAACAAAGCATTGCCTCAAAGTCAAAGTCAAAAGGTACTTATTCAATAAAATCACAAGGATCACTTTGAAACGTCATAAAGCTAGCTGACTCTAGATGCCAGTTCCACGCGACCAAAGCCTCGTTGGTCACGCATGGAAACGAGTCCTACGATGCGCTACCCTGCGTCCATCAACTTGAGACATATACCTACACCTTATGTGCCAGTAATTTCATAAACCTTATTAACTTTATTAGTAAATTACCAAAATAAGACGTGCAACGTTTGAGTACCTACTCTGAAAAGTTGCATAAAAACATCGCGACTAAACCAACATGTCGTAGAACCTAACAAGTTTTAAAACATGTGACAATGCGCGAAAAGAGCCCCTTTAAAAAATCCTTTCACCACACTGTTTCGAAAGAGCTAATGACACGACAAGAAGAAAAAGTAAATTGCAATACCCAAAAGTATTATAAAGACTTTCAACCAACATTTTAACAGCGAATGGATTGTTTTCTCAACGCAAAAGCTAATAAATGAGTCGGAGGAAAAACTTTCCGGATTCAATATCCCACCAGTTGTATTATTGTTGGGCACAACTAGTACAACTAGCGCGAGGAAAAGTTGAACAAGTATGTACTTACAGGAGGTATCGAACAACGAGTTACAAAACCGTTCTATCTAAAACTATGGAGAATATTCAATGTATTCAACTTTCAGTTCAAACACAGAATTTTCTTACACTAAGGGCCGCTTGCAAATCGATCTGATTTAATTGAATTTTGAAACACGTTTACCAAGCTAACAGAATTAGCGTAGACATCATTTCCGTTGACTGACAGTTTTCCTCTAAGTCAAAGGTACGTCTAAATATTACATTCCATACGTGTCAGGTTGTAAACCAATCACCGTTCCTAGAATACAACATGGTTAAATAATTTTCAATTAAAAAAGAACATGAGTCTCTATAACATTAAATGGGAAAATGAAAAAGTTCTAAGTAACACCTTTCCCATATTTATGGGAAAAGGTTAAATGCGAAGGTTGAATGCTGAATGTTGAATGTTGAATTTTTATAAATATAAAAATGAGTAAACAATTTAATACTTCGCATTTAACACCGGCTCAACAATTGAAACTTCTTCAGTTGAAAAGTAGATAAAAGTTGAGAATGCCGAGACATGCCTGAGTGCTAATAGCTGTGCGCTGCACGTACACACAGCTGCATTTCTGATGCCTGGCCGATAGGCCGCATCTAGATAAGAAGCAGATTATTTGCACCTGTCCACTCACGACTAGGCAAGCCGGTAAGCAGGCTGGCTAAGCATGGATTTATACCTGAGCTCCATCGAAGCAATAATAAGTTCAGGCTGCTGTGATACTATTGATAAATGCCGGTAATCAGTCAGCGGCAACCTGTATTTCGCGTGAATGTGCTCTTAAGAACAGAGGCGGAGACGCAGCCTCATCAGCTCGTTAAGCGACAAAGGATCCTGATGCGCCCGTCTTTGTCTGGCGCCAGCCAATGAGCAAAAAATATAGGAACACTTAGTTTCCGCTGGCATTTCACCGACTGTGTATGGCAGGAGCAAATCTCCAAGGAATACGGGCAATTACGAACCTTCACGTTTTCTGCGGTCTTCACGATATGTACGAAGATTGTGCCTATTATTATGTATATTTTGTCCACAGGGAAAAAATATCGTATTTGTGAAAGCGGGCTTGATAAAAAGAAAGCAAATACGTGGAGATATGGAAGTGCCGTGCGAGCGCTTTTATGTTCTTTGTCGGCGATTGATTGTTAATCAAATCCGTCGAATGTGAGAGTCCCTTTACCCGTAAATTTGGGTAGGTGGTAAACTTTAACCGTATATTACGGTTATTGGTATATTTGCGACGCTAGCTTGGATCGTACACTGTCGCACACTCTACTTTATCGTCGCTGCCTACCTGAATTAACGTTAAATTAGAACTTGCGTTACTAACTGCGACATAATCGTGCAAAACTCCTGCGAAATATTGAAACAAAATTTAAGAAGCGTTGTACCTGATTTATAAACTGTATCTACACGTAGACGCGATAAATCTTGCCTCAGCAGCTCCAGCTAAAGCGGTTGGACGACGTCTCACCATTTACCATGACTTATGGGCACGTAGCACAGCGTTTTTGTCAAACCATGTGCTGCAGATTTCAGCGCTGTTTTCTCCGGAATTTTTGCAATAAAACATCGCTAAGTAACTTTTTTAAGATCCATCATTGATTAGGTAAGTACGCTGTTACAATTAAATATTACACGTTATTACAAAGTACACCTTAACAGTTTCAAAAAGCCCACTGCTGGGACAAAGCCTCCCGCATAACAATTGGAGAAGTTTGCCGTAGTCCACCGTGCCACAGTTGGCAAGAAGATTGTTGACCACAGAACTGTTTTTTTAGAGGCTGACAACCGTCAAAGTACCGCACACATATACATAACCGGCAAATTTCAACATATTAGAAGATATAAAAATCACTGATATATATTTTTTTAAATATGAAATATGCGGGTGAAAAGTACTTTGACGGTAGTCTGCGTCTTAAGTACTGCTAACTGCTACTGCTAAGCGATGCTGCTACCCTTTCTGGCCATGGTGATGGAGGGCTTACAGTTATTATATTTTACGCCAGTACTATTACCACGGCTATCACGGCAAATGTTTATTTTAAAAGCTTTTCATATGGGAATCATACAGCTGATACGACTTATATTCTTTTTTATTTAAATTAATTAGACATTCCACCTAACGTTTCATTTACTGACACCGACAAATTATCAAACGGCCTGTAATTACTCTTCACCAATTCAATGCGGTTCGCATTTGATAAAATTTAATTTACTTTCGGACTCACTACAAAAGAGATTTCAATTCACTTCCAACCGAAATTTAAATTGAATAAGGGGTGCCATCCAATCTGGACAGAATCAACTTAATCAGTCCATTTAAGAGCAAATTTACATCGGGGTAACATCCCTGTAAGTAAAATTCAAATTAAATTGCGATAATAACGATGTTTTCAAGTAGTCTATCTAAAGTGTTCTGCGACAAACGCGCATCTTATATTCACCTTTTTATTTTCTAGGTTAAATCATGAAATATTCATCATCATCATCATCATTTTCCTGCCCCCTGCATGTGGGGTCGGCACAACAGGTTTTTTCCCTCCACTTTCCTCTATCATCCGTCATCTCAGTAGTCACTCCTTTCTTACCCGTGTCATGTTTCACACAATCCATCCATCTTTTCTTTGGCCTACCTCTACTTTTTAAGCCATCCACATTCATACCTAACACTAAATGAAATATTCATATATGATCATAATGATATAAAACACTCTAATAGCTTGAATTTAATTGAACAACACGCGCTTCTTTATTTTGGAAAACTTTTTATAAACAATTTTCACCGTCTCATTCTAAAATATCTTTTTAGAAAAACTGCAATCAAAAAAAGTTCCAATTATAAAATATTAATAATAAAAAAGTTATAAACTTCCGTGTGTTTGATATTTTATAAGATCCGAATTCGTCGAAATAGTAAGTAAGTAAAACCTATTATCTAAAACACCCTTTCAGTAAATAATACTCATTATGAATGCTATAGCCATGCAGTTATTTCTATGACTTACAGTAACTGGCTAGCTTCCTTTTGCCAGAGTCCGTTACCATAATTCTGGAATGCAATATCGTATATCTCAATCATTCGTTCATTATTCTGTTTACTAGAACATTCGGACTCCACAGACTCTCAAAAGTAACTATCTAAAAGATAGGTAGATAGTATCTATAAGGAAAAGTCCACTCACTTATCATGAAATCTCTGTAACTACCTAGAGCCTCAGCTCTTTGATTAGTAAAATGTTTTTTTTTTAAATAAGCACTAGAGTAGGCTTAGATGTGTTTGTGTGAAAGTTTGTTTACAAATGCGAGTAGCTTCACGCGAAAGAAGTTTGATCATAGATATGCAAAAAATGTGCTAGGCATAGCTGGTATCTGGACGTTGGACCGACGAAATTCTAAATACTAAATATTAAAAAAAAAAAAATTGGTAGACATTACACACAACACTATCTCGCCCCAAACTAAGCCAAAGCTTGTACTATGGAAACCAGATAGCTGATATAATACTTATATACTTTTTTTTGTAAATACATACTTATAATATGATACTACACCCAGACAGAGAACAAACATCTATGTTTATCACACAAATGTTTGTTCTCGGTGGGGATCGAACCCACGGCCTACCGCGCAGAAGGCAGAGCTACTACCAACTGATCTGTGAAGGCTGATAAACTATGGGAAGTCGGTGGATGGAGGAGGCTTAAAGACGTTTTTCCTGGAAATAAACATTTCTATTAATTGTAAGTCACAACAAGTCTATGAAAATGAAAGAATTGTGTGGACTTCTTCGTGGACGCCGATGAAGGACTTGAAATAAAAACATTTTAGCCTTTTTTTTATTATTTATCCTATCACATATTAACATATATTCATTCGTATTAAAATAAAATAAAAGTATTTATTTGGAACAATAAACAGAAGTACTTATTGGTATTTATGTTTAATTATTGGTAAAAAAAATAATGGTCTAAAACAATTTTATTACAAGCGAAGCATAAATATTTAACACCAGTGATCCTCCCTCAACCTAGTGTCTCTAATCGGATACAATACATTTCGAAGAAACATCGTATCTATGAAACGGGATTGGTTCATTCTGTTTACTGGTATTTTCCTTGAATTTGTTTTTCATCTCTAGATCATTTATACGTAACTTGTTTATTATAAACAGAAAATAATACTCTCATTAGATATTACGAGTGAGTGTTTATTACCGTTCTTCTGTAAGTAGGCTTAATAAACTTATATTTTCAGCACCGAGGCTGGTTGGGCTCGATAAATTATTCAAGTTCGGTTATTTCGGTTCTCACGCCCGCGCCGTCGAGGGACAAAGATAGACTGTTGGCACTGGATGTGTACTTGTTTGTACGAGCAGCAATTTTTTTATTTAAATCAGAAAACTGCTAAGAAAAGTATACATTTTTTTATACTCGACTTTCTGATGGAATTAGCAGATGGAACCTGATATCAAGTAAGCTATAACAAAGCATTCCTCACAAGTCTCGCAGAGGAAAATGCCCTACAATGCACTGCCATAAGTGCCTGTAATTTCACCGGCAACCACACCCTTCAAACCGTAACACAGCAGCGCTGATACCAACCCGCCTGCCAAGCGTGGTGACTACGTCAAACTCTCATGTTTCCAATATTTACGACTACCGAGATATTTATCAAAAGCCTGGTAGTAGTCAATATACCACTGTAAAATAATCCTAAGAGATGTCTAAAAGAGGTAGAGTCATCTGCGTCTCATCATCATCATCATCCACAGCCTGACTTCACGCACTGCTGGGTATAGGCCTCACTTAGTTTGTGCCATCTACCACGATCCTGTACCAGTCTAACCCATTTCCGCCCTGCGATTTTTGTTATGTCGTCCACCCATATCGCTGCATCTGCGTCTAAAAATTAAATTTGGCACATGCTCGCATTGCAGTAGTGAAGCAAGGACAAGGCTTAAGTGTTCTAGAGACAGACACGACTAATAACGAAGGATTTCGCTAACGATTTCGAAACGACAGAAAGTGTTGCTATGGGCACTGCTCCAGCGTTACTGTAGTGCTATTCCGTAAATAACAAAATCACGGGGAGTATCATCTAGTGGATCCGCGCTCACTTGATCACGAGCTTTGCCTCATTCACGTTGGCTTTTTCACCGCCAACACTCGCGCGGGTGGCGCTTGTGATGGGTGAATGTATTACAAAATGCCCAATTAAAAACTCTGCGGATTCTGCGGTCACTTGGGCGAGTTGTCAGAATAGCTCTTCTGTATCGGATCGGATTGTAGCAGTCCGCACAATGTCTGGGCATTGATAAGACGAGGCTTTTGGAAATATGGCAGTGATGGTAAACCTCAATCGTTATTTACTTGACCAAATTGCACTGTTTTTCAACGATTTTAATTTTTTAATCGATCGGTTTTTGTTTAATAATTACTTACCACAGAACATCAACATAACATAACAGTATTCTGTGTACGTACGTACTGTTATGTAATGAAGTATGTATGCATTGGCCTATTATCTTCGGAATTGAGATGGTGCCATCGTTCAATAAAAAAGCCTATATTCGATGTAATGCAACGTCATATAGGGCACGTCCACGATGGTGCTTTGTGGGTAATACTACTGTTGTAAGTTTAGTAAGCGCTCAAAATCCGGCTTATTAATTGTCTGAAAAAAATGATTTTTTGGTTCCTTGTTGTCTGTTGTCCTGTGTTTTGTGCGTCCAAGATCTTGGTTCTCTGTAGAAAACAAGTACCTATATTTTTAACCTATTTCAAAACCCTTTTGTTATTTGTTAAAATAATACGGTAGAGGGTCGGAGGATCTCAACTCGGCTGTAATTTTGTACAACTGAAATTGCAGAGTCAACTATAGTGTTTAGTTGACTCTCCTAGACTCTCCTATAGTTTATAGTCTATACACTATCTCTGCCATCACCATCACCAGAAAACACACATTTTGTTAAGTGACCATCCTCAGTTTCAAAAGATCAACGAATTAACTCGATAAAGGAGCAATGTTTCGTTCGACTTTAAAAGGCTTTGTTAAACAAGAAAATTAAACGAGATTAAGCGCTTTATATTTACGATGTAAGACGCTACTCCTTATTAAGGGGAATACAATTACGCCGTGCCAGCAATTCAAGAAGGTCTAGGAGCAGCTTGCAGTCTGAAGAGCTAGGTCACTCTGAGGGAAACACGGAATGAGATTATGCGCACTCGAACCAATAAAAACAAAGCCACCGAAGAAGAAAGTTCGGCACTTGAACAGGGTGAGTCTTCCACACTGATGATCCGCTTTATTTCAAATAAATAATGCAAAACCAATTATAAATATTTTACAGTCTTTAGTATGCGGTTTCTTTGTATAATCACCACATTTTGCTAGGTCGGCAGCCAATTTGAAGTACCTATACCCGGAAACACCTTAAATGTAAACTAACTCAAACTGTTGTAATCACTAGTAATGTCGGTATCTAGCAAACAGATAGAATGACCTACTCGAAAGGCTGCAAGACATTTATAATTGGACCCCTCCATCACATTGCCGTAGATGTCGTAAGAAGCGACTAAAGGAACGCACTATGAGATGGGTACACCAGTTGGTGTACCCATCTCGCAGTGTATGTGTGTGTGTGTTACGTACTCAGGAGATCCTGAGTACGTAACACTGACACTGCGTTCACGTCTTTGAATGACAATAATTTTATACCAAGCCACTACCGAAATGCCTCCTCTCTCCTACCCTTCAAGAATAAGGGATGTCTATACTTTATTTCAGACAACTTTGAAATGTTTGTTCCAATAACCTATGTGTTACTTTACGTTGGTGACGAAGACTCATTATAAAATAATAAAGTACGGAGTGAACTATCTTTTAAAATAACATATTGTCTGTGATTCAGAGCTCTTTAATTGTAGCGGCATAAATTGTCTCTGAACAGATAATTTACCAGCGAGACTTATTTTATTGGAACTCGTAAAATTAACCACTATTCGGCAATTGCTGTAAAACCTATAACTTAGGATTGCAAGACTGGTGGCACTGCAGATAAAATGAAGAGGTTTTTTGTTAAAACCTTTGAATAATTTTATAAGATGGTTTTTTATATATTTTTTCTTTATGACTACTGGGAACTTTTTGCTATAGGTAAGTTATGTATACGTTAAAATTTAAATCCCCTCATTAAAAGAACAAACTTCACTGAGGCCTACACAGACTCATTACTCGGGCCAGATCAAAATTGATGAATTATCTGGTTTTGATTAATAATTATTTACATTCCCTGCAAAGCAGCACCGCACTCGCGCCTCAAATCAGCTGAGCGATGCAACATTCATTATGTATTCCTACTTACCTACAGTACCTGTTAGGTATATATCATATATATATATACAAGGTGTTCCATAAAATATGAACAACTTTTTCTAAGGAACCAAAACTGTGAACGCGAAAAAAAAAACAGCTGTTTCATACATTTTAGCCTGGTAGGTATTGAACTTTTGTATGAAACAGCTGTTTTTTTTTTTCGCGTTCACAGTGTTGGTTCCTTAGAAAAAGTTGTTCATATTGATGGGTACTTTAGCCCCCTGAAGTTTATATACACAACTTATAGAACACCTTGTATATATATATGAACTTATTGAAGCATTTTTCAAAGATAAATACAAAAAAAAATGCTTCAGAACGGTAAAGGAATGATAAAGGAACGTATGTTAGTAGTAGGTATGTTAGTAAGTTAAGTAGTAGTAGTAAGTTAAGATAAGTAGGTAAATTATTTAATGGTAATGGCTAGAACACTTCTGAAGCCGGGAACGATAGCTTAACGTGCCCTTCGAAGCAAGGAAGCACTTCCGATGTTAAGATGCAAATAACCGTCAAACAACATCTCTCATTTCAACATTTTTGAAGATGACAACATATCACAGATGTGGGTAATAAAATTAAGTAACCACCTCATTATTTGATCTTTTTTATGCCATAGCTGAATGACCGACTAACCGACCAACCTGATAAATAGTGGTCACCGTCTATAATGGACACCAGCAAAAAAAAAAGACCACAGAGAGGAAAATATAAAATGAGCTAAATGAGTGGTTAAATTTAAAGTACCGACAATATAAAAAAACATAAAAGAGTTCGAACGATGGCAATCAAACTGGCAAGAAGTTTTAATAAATGTCATCCAGCGGCTCCCAAAATGATATATGACTATTTTTGGTGGTCGGTGGAACCCTGAAAAACGCTGCGTCAAGAGCCTTTCATAACATCGGCCTTTTTCGCCAATTCATGGTATTGATATTTATAATGATCGTTCACCCATCACTTTTAAATAAATAATGGTTTAAACAATTTTATTGAATAAAATTTTCAATCAGAGTGTTTTATCAATTTTATTATCATCAAATAATGAAAAAAACACATACAAACAATATGTAAAACAAATTAAAACGCTTTTAAAAAAATGTTACAATCAAGTCTGTTCGATGATTTTTTTTGTTCGCCCCTTATGGAGTCCCCCCCTTATGCAGTCTAAAGTTCAAGATCATAATACGGCCTATGATTCATTTTTTTTAAGATTTTTCTGGCGCTGCAGTCTGGTTCTTTTACCGAGTTTTTTTGTTACACAAATTGCCAGTTCACATGTTGAATATTATTATTATTATCTTAGTATAAAATATGATATTTTTTTTCTTTATCAAATACTTTTGAATTTAGAATTGTACAGATCACAGTTGCATTCAAGCCAAGAAAAAAAAACTTTAGCCCGCTATGACACGATTAATAAACCAGGATCGTGGTAAAATTTCAGAAGCAAGCAAGTTATATACACGTGCTCTATCCGACCCGCCTTTCACGTTGGTTCTTTGTTCTCTCAAGAGCATTAAGCATGAAAGTTCCTCCTGCAGTCTCTTGTCTCAACAATGTTATTAAATCATACGTGAAAGGAACGTCTACAAAGGACTCTGATACTAAAAACTTTATAATAATGCCCGCGACCAAAGTAATCTTTATTTATATCTTCGTGTTTTGTCTCTAGAGTTCTAAGACTACACGTAAACCAAATAAATCAATCGTCTTTATCATTGTCATCGATCTATAATAGATAAATAGATAAATCTTGTACCTAGTTATATTGGCCCATAGCTTGCCCAATACAGAATAGAATAATAAAATGTTTGCTCCACAAAAAATGGTAAATAAACGTTTTTTAAATCTGTTTTTGGTTTTCAGTTTTTTATGTGACAGAGCAGCAGACAGGGCGTGGCAGTCCTTTCTTTCTACGTTACCTCGCCTACCTTCCTACGTTGGCAAGTTTTCGTAATGTAGGTTTTTGTATGCAGTTTTACTTTTTTTACTTCATCATCAGCCTGAAGAAGTCCACTGCTGGACATGGTCCTATACTTTGAAACTATTTCGTTAGGGATAAAAGGTTTTTTTATTTTATTTATTTTTATTAAGGTTGTGTAAGCACCTTTGTGCAGGCGCCTGTCTTATCTATATTATGCAAGTAACTCAATTACGTTGTCAGAACTCAGAAACAGGTACCGTAAGGTAATTTGAGAACCCTTGCGGATGGCATAACTAACAAGGAGCCGCAAATCAAGGTGGGGTTTAAATTTTCATACGTTTACACGAGAATATGTAACATTTATGTATATAATTATAAGTAAGATTTCGTTGTGTGTATAGTATTTTATTTATCACTACATAGTATAAAACAAAGTCGCTTTCTCTGGCCCTATACCTATCCCTATGTATGCTTAAATCTTTAAAACTACGCGACGGATTTTGATGCGGTTTTTTTCTATAGAAACTGTGATTCAAGAGGAAGTTTTGTATGCACAATACAAGCAGAATTTATTAGGGATAACCCACAATAACCGTGCGAAGCCGGGGCGGGTCGCTAGTTAAATATAAGGTAGGTATAATTTACAATCAAGGTTTATCAAGGTTCTTTTAGTTCGGGGCTGGATATATTTGGTGTGAAAAAGTCCATCTATATTTATCTATATAGGTACTATCTATTCGAATATCTATATACCTATTTACTTCTACTTATTACTTCGCCATCAGAGCTGGAAACTCATGCAAACTAACTAACTTCATTCCTGATAATGCTGCAAATATTGAGTGGTATTATATAGTGGTAGTATATTGAGTTGTAGCGCATCTGAAAATACATTACGATATTTTTATTATAAAGTAAAGTAAAGTTCACTCATAACGAGTTATTCCGCATACCCATGATGGGGACGCCGTGAAAGTAAACAAAAAACGATACAGATCATGTTTTATCTTTATCAGTAGGTACATTTATGCCTATACGGAGTGGCCACTTAAATACACTTGACACCCCGCTCGTAGGCTCTTGACACCGCGACTGCCAGTTTGGCAAGACAAGTGGCATCCTTTATGTAGAGGTCCTGAGGCTTGTTCGTGATATTTATAAAATCTACAAGTAATGCGTAGGATTATTCAGGTAATAAAAAAAGTAAAATTTGGTTCCGATCTACAGGGATATTTTAAAATATTAGGAATCCTTTCCGATCGAATACGTCAGAACTTGTCTCACTTGTTTGATTTTAAACAAAAAAGACAGAAACTGACTTTACCAAATATTTAATACTAGCCCTGCTAGTAGCACTAGAGCAGGGATGGCGAACCAAAAGCACGCATGCCAATGATGGCACGCGACACAATATTTTGGGCACGCCACGGATCAAAACGGTTTGCATTTTTAGTTCAAACTACCCGCTACTTAGCTTGCCCCTGACCAATCCGATCAGAAACTACTTGGCTAAATCGCCCCCGGGCTGCTGCGGCTCTTGGAACACTGGTTGGAATTTTTGTTGAAATTATTATTATATACGCGTTTTTAATGCACGTCTATGGCCTTATATTTTATTTTCTTAGAAAAATGCCACGTTGTATCAATGAGGTTCGCCACCCCTGCACTAGAGCATAGTCTCAAATTCAATGCCCTATTCTTAAAAAAAAGTAATAGATCTAAGATAGATTAAGATGTAAAATAAATACACTTATTACGCGAAGCATTAACTTTAAAAGGTTGAAATGCTGATACCAATAACATCGTAAGTTCAAACCTACACTATGTACTAGAAAGTAAAACAAATGACATTCTCATCTAAAAAGAAACAAAAGTAGACTGAAACAATCATTGTATAATAAGTACGTAAGTTGTCTAATAAGCACGTGAATTGAACCATTAATATTGGGTAAGCACGCAAATAATAAAGTTATCACTGTTATTGTTAAAACGTGTTTTTAAGTTGGACCATTATAAAATATTTTAAGCCCATTGCTTGTGAAACGGTTTATTATCTTTTATCTTTTGTGATACATCGTCAGGGGGAAATTTTTCATCTATCCATACCTCTGATTACGAGCCTTGTTATTTATTGTATTATACGTGTGTATATTTATTACATACATAAAATTATTATATTATATTTCATCTCACAGATCTATTCGCTTATCTCACAGACAGTCATCACAGCTCATTTCTGCGCTACAGGCTGTGGGTTTGATTCGACGTTTATTCTCTGTTGGTGTGATATTATATTAAAAGTATATTTATAAGTATGCAACGTGTAACATAATACCCCTATAACCCCGGAAGCAGGGTATTCTACAGGTCATGGCGAACAACTATTGATATACGACTTTTGAAAAATTCGTTTTTCATTCATGAAATGCTTCTTAAACTTTCCGCCAAAATGAAAATAGCACAACATGACGCAGCCCTATTTACAGCTGTTTTTGACCTTTAACTGTGAACTGTAGATAAAATTAATATGTAACAGAACTGTCACCAATTAGTAAACGCAAATAGCGTACCTATGTACCAAGGTCACGTACACATTATCAGGGTTGTTGCAAATTTTTGAGACAATATAAATTTAGCTTTTGTATGGGAATTTTGAAAACGAAGTATTTAAACTTTGCACACGTCAAAATATTCCAGTGCTTGGTCTGATCACTTGGTCTTTGGTCTTAGGAATAGGGGTATTATGTTACACGTTGTATAAGTATTATATCAACTATCTAATTCTTATATTACAAGCTTAGCTTAGTTTGGGGCTAGATGTCCACCGATATTTACTTATTTATTATAAATTAAGCCTTGTTAAAAATTCAAGGAGCAGAGGCTTGCGTTTGACCGAAATCTCAGCTGATTTAAATAATGATGTGGTTGACGATGTAACACGGTTACCTAGAAGATTCACTTAGAATTCACTCTTCTCATGAGCACGTCATATCCTAGATTAGCATCTCGACGAATGCAAAATACACACGTAATTTCGTCAAAATACGGGATTTGCCGTTGCGTAGAGGACCGAAATGATTGGATTAAATTGAAATGAAATATATTTTGTTTATTGACATAATAGGGTATAAGTACATTACAAAATCTAGCAGGCACGAGTTGATAACATTTATAAAAACAAATTTAAATAGGTAGAAAACGCTAAAGTGACGACCTGGACTCCTTCCACAACAAGTGGGAAGAGTTAACAGAGGATCGAGGAGAGTGGAGAAAAATGGGGGAGACCTTTGCCGACAGTAGGTATAGGTTAAGAAAAATAAATAGGTACCTGCATTAATGCAAGTAACATAAAATGTGAATAAAAAGAGTTATACAACTCTAACACTAACTACACTATCACAAAAAACATTGGGATTCACTACGAGCCGAACTAGAATAACTGTGTCCCTGTTCGAGATTGTGAGAAAAAAGCAGTATTTTGATGAATTCTTCTAAACAACGCTACCTTTTGAAAAGAAAATTTACTATGGAACCTCATAAAAGGCACCTTTAGTAGCTGTGTGGTGCGCTCAAAGTACATCCAAGTTATAAGTGTTCGGAAAAACAAACGCCGGTTAGGTCTAGACTAGTTTTAGTAAAGAAAGCCACGTTGAATCCATTATAATTTGAATACTTGACCGCACCCTACTCCGCGCATCTGTTCTGAATGACCCACTTATGAGCTATAAATTCATTCAAAGCTGGTTCCGATAGTGCCAAGGTAATTTTAGGATTATGGAGAGCCGAAGTCATCAATAGGTATCTGTCACAAACACTATTTTGCGCTAACTAGAATTCTATCTCTGGGGGTACGATTTCGTGGTGGAATACCAATTTAATCAGCAGCAAATGCGAATAGACGACACAGTCGCACTGCAACTTCATTTAAGCTTTGTATTCGATTCTATTAATTAAACTACTATTCTAATTACTAATCCGAGCTCCGGTGGTCTAGTGGGAGTGACCCCGCCTTCCAATCGTAAGGTCGTAAGTTCGAATCCAATCGTGCACCAATGGATTTTTCCTATCGAAAAATTTATGTACGCAATGCCAGTGCTCTTAAACGGTGAAGGAAAACATCGTGAGGAAACCAGTTAGTATTCTAAAAGCGGCGGTGGGTTTGCAACCTGTCACGTCACATGCAAACCTGTCACTGCAAAATGTGAAAATGTAAATTACATTTTCCCTTTTCGCATTTTTGAGTTTATTTTATATCTATAAATAAGTTGGTAGCAGTAAAACATTTTTTATCTATCTATTTACATTCAAAGATTAGACATAAACGCCTTATCTTCCTACAGATAGGCAACAATAAATACGGCTCAACTCAATTGATTTAAATTTTGATGGAGCAATCAACGCATTTTAACAGTTGTCCAACAGCCTACTTCGAAACATTTAAAACCCGTACCTATACCATTTTCTCTCTCGTTTTATGAATTTCCAAAATTGCTCTGTATAATTAAATAATAGAGTGTATAATTACGGCCAGAGTATTTTGTCACGACCGCCGGCCGGCAGTGAAATGAGCTAGAACATAAAGCCGCCCGCCGCGGCTCAGAACACCCCCACTGCATGGACGAATTCAGATGTTTGACAGAATTAATGTACATGTTCAACCTTTATACACAAATACTGTACAGGCTCTTTTTGAATTAAAAAAAAACCTACACATAAACAAACTTATTATGCTTATTAAGCGCATACATAATACATAATAATTAAGAATCAAACGAACTTACCTTGTGATGTTTGATGTCTAATTATACGAGCGTCTTGACCGAAGATGATTCCAATTTACATGCAGCAGTACGTCAGATGATGCTGTCCTAATCACACTTTTAGAGTTATATTTTATACTTTTAAAATCGATTTAAAATCGATAGAATAGTTGTTATTTGACTTATTTCCCATCACTATTCACCCCGCCATATTGGTTCCTGACAGTTGTCATTATTCAGAGCCCTATTTTTTCGATAGGTCATGGGACTAAAAGAAATTAAAAGGGTGGGTGGGTGTGTAATCATCTTCGGTCAAGACGCTCGTATAATTAGACATCAAACATCACAAGGTAAGTTCGTTTGATTCTTAATTATACTTCGCATCTCTCCCGAAGATGATTCCAATTTACATGCAGATGTTTAGAGCATCGAAAAAATACTATTCATAACAGCGATCAACATAATATTTATTTATTTTTATATAAAAAAATAATAATAATATATATTAAGCTATTCATCTAAATATCGTTATTATGTAATACTTAGGTACTAATCATAATCAACAATAATTTATAAATTCACTTTGAAACAATATATCTATAAATTCACTTTGGGTTGATTTTAATAAATCCTTATTATAATACTTTAGAAATACATTTGAAGATTCGGACCAGCCTGCTGCTTTCCGAATAACTTCAAGGTTGACTCCTGCCCTGTGGGCAGCTGATGTAGACGCATGTCGTGTACTATGAGCGCCGTACAATTTTATATCAATTCCGCTTTTTTCTAAAATTGATTTAACCCAACGAGATAAAGTTTGAGAAACTACCTTTTTGTGAGGTTTTTGATAACTGATAAAAAGCGAATCTTCTTGAAAACGTAAAAGGGATGTTCGATTTAAGTATGATTTGAGACATAGTGCTGGACACACTTTATGATTTTCTTTAATGTATGGTAATACAATAAATGGTTGGAAGGAATTTGGTCTTGAGGTTTTAATTAAATCATCCACTCTTATTTGTATCTTTTCTGAATCATCATGAATATTTTGGATTTTGATAAGACTAAGGGTCTGCATTCTTTGTGCAGATGCTAATGCTAAAAGCGTTATAGTTTTTAAAGATAAATCTTTTAATGAAATCATATCATTGGGAAAATATTTATCTAGGTAATTTAATACTAGACTGGGATCCCAAGTGGTATTATATTTTGGTGCAGGAGGTTTCATACGGTAAACACCTTTAAAAAACCTTTTTATGGTATCATTACATGTAATTTCTTGACCTAACAGGATGGACAACGCAGAGCGATAGGTGTTTAGTGTACTGTAACCTGCACCAGAGTTAAATTTTTCTGTCAAATATTCAATCAGCTGTGAGATATTAGAATCACAATAATCTAAACCATTGTTTTTGCAATATAACCACCATGATTTCAGTGATGAATTGTATTGACTTAATGTATTTGTTGAGAAAGAAGCCATCATTATTTCAAGAGACGAATTAGGAATACCACGTCTCAATAGCGACTGCCTGATAATTTGCCTGCCATCAGGGTCAGGTCCATGTGGAGGGGATGTTGCTCCCTGAAAGGAGAGATTAGTAGATTTTTATTAGGCTGAAAATATAGTACTTCCGAAGTAAGCAAGTTAGTCCATAATGGATACCACGGTTGGGTAGGCCAGTATGGTACTACGACAATCCCTATGGCTTTGTCACATTTAATTTTATGTAAAACTTTAGAAATTAGACTAAACGGTGGAAAGGCATAAAAACGTATGTTTTTCCAGTTGAAAGTAAACGCATCAATAATTTCGGAATTTGGATCTAATTTCCATGAAGCATACCTTTGACATTTATGATTTTGAATACTAGCAAATAAATCAAATTCAGGGGGTTCGAAATAAATCTTTATCTGGTAAAATGCGTAATCAGCCAGTTCCCATTCGGTGTCTGTGTTAAATGTTTGACGGGATTCAAAATCTGCTACTATGTTCATATTCGATTGGATATAAGATGCAAAAATGTGTAAATTGCGTTTTTCACACCATTGCCATATATCGCGTGCAATTTTGTTTAGGTGAGTGAATTGTATTCCACCCATTTTATTAATATAGGCTATTGCTGTTGTATTGTCTATTCTTAATAAAATACTACAATCACTAAGTCGTGACGCAAAAATTTTGAGGCCATAAAATGCTGCAAGTAATTCTAGAGTGTTTATATGTAACAATAATTGTGATTGATTCCAGTGCCCGTGAGCTGTTTCGTCATTAGAAGCAGCGCCCCATCCGGTTCTAGATGCATCGCTAAAGATTTCAAGTGAATAATCTTTCGTCATAAATGAACAACCTGAATGGTCAATGTGATCCCTCCACCATAAGAAATCATCTTTTAAATGTTCTGATAATGTCATATTTTTGTTGTAATTGTTAGAGTAGTTAAGTGCTAAGAATTTTTCTCTTTCAAATATTTTTGTGTAAACCCATCCATAACGGACGGCAGGACACGCTGACGTCAGTAAACCAATATAACTAGCAAATTTTCTAATTGTACATTTTTTTGTTTTTAATAATTTATTTGTAAATAATTTAATACGTTTTTTCTTGTCATTTGGTAAGGTCAAAGACATTTTTATTGAATCAAATGTAAAACCCAAAAATAAACATTTTTTCTTTGGATAGGTATGACTTTTATCTTCATTGATCAAGAATCCTAATTGCAATAGTAAAGCTCTGGTTGTTTCTACGTTATCTAGACAGCTATTAAACGAATTTCCAATGCATAAAAAATCATCAAGAAAATTTACTGATAAATGGTTTAGTGAGCGTAAGTGGTGTAGGGCAGGTTTTAATAACTTTGTGAAGACAAATGGGGCAGTACAAATACCAAAAGGTAAGACGTTAAACTGGAATAATTGATCTTTGAACACTTCAGAGTTCCATTTGAAGCGAAGGTATACTCTGTCGCGTTTATCAATTGACACCAAAAAATAAGCATCCTTTAGGTCCAAGGTGGCCATATAACAATCGTTATCTATTAATTTTAGCGCTGTACGATAGTCTTCCATCTTAAAGTGATTGACAAGTATAAATTTATTTAATTCTTTTAAATTCAATATAAACCGATGTTTTCCATTGGGTTTAGGCACTGTAAAAATTGGTGAAATGAACTGTTTTTTACATGGGGAACAAGAAGAAATATAACCAGATTCTAATAAATCTGTAATACACTCATCAATAATGTCGATTTCTTGAGGCTTATAAAATCTGATTTTAGCTGTACCGATCTGATATGGTTCACAATGAAAAGGGATTTGATACCCTTTGATCCAGGACAAAATAGTTTTGTCATTCGTAATGTGGAGCCATTCATCATAAAAATACTGAAGTCTACCAGCTATAGGAAGTAAGGTATTTGTGCTATGTACCTGTGGTAATATATTTAGCGGCGTCGAGTTTGTTGTGAGTAAGCTTTCGAGCGGTGAGTCGCTGAGGATGGCTGCGGGCGACGGTAGTCGCGGGGCGCATGGCCCGGCGCTGGCGGCGGCGGCGGCGGGCGCCGGTACTGTCCCGGGTACACTCGCGCCTCGCCGCCGGCTGGTGCTCGCGGTGCCCCCCGTGCGTTTAAAGCTCCTGAATTTCGAGCCGCACTATTCTGCTGTAAGCGGGACTGGTTAAATTTACCGCTGTTGAACCTTAACTCTGAAGCAGACAATGATATGGCCTTTGATGATTTTAGATGTTCAGACAAATTGGAACCGAACAAATGTTCGTCTATCTTCGTGTTTTTTATTACGTCTCGTTTTTGCTTGCTAATAGAGTTAATGATAGCGAATCGTCTTGAAAGAGATTCTCTGTGATGAGTATCACACAGCAACCGCCCTGCATCACTTAGTGTTTTTATGACTTCTTGTGGGATATTATCCTTTTGTGTCAGTGCCAGGTTCAATGCTTTGCCGATTGCAGAGATACAGCTTGCCATTTGATTTTGTTTTTGCTCACTGTAGGAGTCCCTCTTAACATTCATTTCGGTTAGCGCTGATTTTATTTCAGGATTTAATATGGGTGCTTTCATAAATGTACAATTTTCTGCAGGGAGATATTGTTTTAGAAGATCAACTTTTTCATCCTTAGACAGCCCATTGGTTAAAATGTGTTTCCATCGTGTAGCCAAATCTTTATGTAGGTTTTCACCGAATGATTTGTCTTGTGTTGGGTCTGAGCCCAATAGTTGCAGTATATCTGGGTCCAACTCCTCATTTTCGTCTACCATCTGTTCCTCTTCTGTTGGTGCTCCAGGAAGGACCTCGTCTGGAAGACGTAAAGTAACCGGTAAGGTACTTATCATATACCTACATAGATATGTAGGTGACTAAAACGCTAAGCATTAATATTTTCCACACACGCATTGCGTCGGGACCACTTATATTGGCAAAGTAAAGTAGGTACTAGTTACTCGTAGGTTTACGTAGTTACTCGTAGGTATAGGGTTTTTTATCCACACACAATTTTTGTCGGGATACATTATTTTTTATATGTATATGTACGGTATCCACACACGATAAACGTCGAGATACGATTACCACACACGTTTTACGTCGGGTTATTTGACAAGAAATAAAATAATTGTCATAATATTTTTTGAGGGTAGGCATAATTTTTCATTCAATATTCACAGAAACTCGCTTACCTTGAACTTCTCGATCACTGCCTGGGGCTTCCAAGTCCTGACAAATTGAACGTGTTGAAGATAACGAAATATCTTCCCTGAATGAGTTATCGGACGACGATGACGACGATGATGAAATTCTTCTTCTCCTTGTTTGCACTAGCTTTTTTACCTTCTTCAAAACTTTTTCCACTATATCACTTTCCTCTTTATCTGATCGCTTTCTTTTGCCCATCGTATTTTTGTTGAACGAGGAGCAAAAAATAAAAATGTTCGTGTGACTCGGACAACACAAAATCACGTAATGACAACTGTCAGGAACCAATATGGCGGGGTGAATAGTGATGGGAAATAAGTCAAATAACAACTATTCTATCGATTTTAAATCGATTTTAAAAGTATAAAATATAACTCTAAAAGTGTGATTAGGACAGCATCATCTGACGTACTGCTGCATGTAAATTGGAATCATCTTCGGGAGAGATGCGAAGTATAATGTTTTATTTCAACGCATATCGTCTCACTGCTGAAAAGGTCTCCGTCAAATCCCTTCTACTGTCGCTATCCCTTGCTTTTTAACACCATTATGTCTCAAAAGCGTTGAGATCGTCCCTCCAACGCTTTCTTGGTCGACCTCGACTTGCATGAGGATACATTCAGCTTCCCATATCAGCAATTCCAGTATTTATATTGATAGAACGATTTATGTAGTAATGATTATGATATGTTTATCTAACAAATTTTCTGGAGGAAAGTGTGATTGGACAAACATTTTGTCTATGATTGTCCTGTTTTAGGTGTTATAAAAGTATTTTAGTTTACTATTGACGTTAATCGCGTAAACATATGTAATTACAACATAAGGACGAATATTGCAAGGATACGTTAACGCCACAAATGTCAAAATTGGTTCGTGATTAGGCCCCTGGTTCCCATGCATGTTAATATTCTGTTTGGGGCTGGATGTCGCTATATTATAGGTCCGTCTGTGTTTATACAAGGTGTTCCATAAGTTGTGTATATAAACTTCAGGGGGCTAAAGTACCCATCAATATGAACAACTTTTTCTAAGGAACCAACACTGGGAACGCGAAAAAAAAAACAGCTGTTTCATACATTTTAGCCTAGTAGGTATTGAACTTTTGTATGAAACAGCTGTTTTTTTTTTCGCGTTCACAGTGTTGGTTCCTTAGAAAAAGTTGTTCATATTGATGGGTACTTTAGCCCCCTGAAGTTTATATACATAACTTATGGAACACCTTGTATATTAGGACAATGCGCCCTCTATGCTTAACTGGCTTCGTCCCTGCTCTGTGTTAATTGTATTTCCGTTCTCTGCCTCGCCTGACCCACTGGACTTATAACGGATCAGGGTTATGCAATTTATTGAAATTTAAAACTTTAGCGTACCTACTTATAAAAAATATTCTTGAACCATTATAGAGAACTCGCTTTTCACGATAACAATTAACATTTTACCATACTACTTAAATTATTTTATACAAGCTGGTGCCCGCGACTTCGTCTGGATTAATCACACAATATCTTTATAAATTGTAGCCTATGTGCTAATCTGATGTATAAGCTATATTATTGTAAAGTTTCAATAAAATCCATTCAGTAGTTTTTACGTGAAAGAGTAACAAACATCCATCCGTCCATACATGCAAACTTTCGCGTTGATAATATTAGTAGGATTCTTCTTCTTCTTCTCTCCGTTTATGGCTCCTGTCTGTCATTCGACAGACAATCTTGCCAGTGTCAAGTGATTTGTATTGAATAAATACTTTTTTGTCAAGTCAGTCTATAGTCAAGTCGGCCGTCATTTGTTTTGAAGAGAATGGTGGCGGTTTTCTTCAAAACATTGGAAACATTTTCGGTCAAATCAGGATAACATAATACACTTTCATTCCAAATGTTTACACTTTGTGCTAAAGCCTCAAGTAATGTTGGTTAAAATACCACCGAAATTACACAACACAGCTTTTGAGCTGTGTTGTGACACTAGACACTATAACACTAGAAAAACAAATAAAATGAAAAAGCTATGTTGCTTCCCAAAATGTCAGAAAATGAATCCCCATTAGTAGGATTAAGTAGGCAGTGAAGTTTTAGTAACGTCAATAATTTGTCATATTTATATACCTTCAAATTGTGTTAATGTGTTTTGTAGGTCAGGAAACTATCACCGAATACGTTAATAGAATTTTTTGCACAAACAAAACCTATTTGTAGAAATATTAGTAAAAAACTGAAACAGCTTCACGACTTCAATCCCCAGGCGCGGTAGATATCCTCAGATCTCTTAGTACCAAGTACGAACTCCAAATTCTTTTTGATGATATTTATAAATGTCTAATAAATTCAGTAAATTGGCCTTTTATTAAAATTCTACATATAATTAACATCTAAAAACAAAATATGAGTTTTCACAAAACTCTTATTTAGCAAACAAGATTTTATAGGATATACAAACGAAACGTTATATATCGTTTAACTTCTTAATTCAGAAAAAAAAACAATTTTCATCATGCGTTTAATCATAACATTATCTTTTTATCTCACTACATAAGTATACTTCCACCTAAGTAAATAAATAAATAAATATTGGTGGACTTTCCACACAGCACTATTTAGCCCCAAACTAAGCCAAAGCTTGTAATATGGGAACCAGACAGCTGATTTAATACGTATATACTATTTTTTTGTAAATACATTTTTTATAATATTATATAACACCCAGACAGAGAACAAACATCAATGTTCATCACACAAATGTTTGTTCTCGGTGGGGATCGAACCCACGGCCTACGGCGCAGAAGGCAGAGCTACTACCAACTGAGGGGTGAAGGCTTTCAACAAAGTATGATAATAACTATCATAATATTTCACGCAGCAAATAAAGACGTTATTTCGCTAGGTGGCTACAACAGTTGGGGCGCATACAGATATTTCATCAGAATTGCCAATAACGAAGCGCAATCATTTGCAAAACTAAGCAAACCAAATCAATGACACCTGTTACAGAGCTCACTTTCACTATACTTTTTTTCGTGTATGCGTGCGGCGTGTAATGCAAATATTACAATTTCACAGTAAAATCAGAGAGTAGGTATGGTTCTAAACGGTCATGTGGAAGAGACCGAGAACTTTGCCAACAACTTGGTTTAACAGTTGATCAAATATTTTATTTCGCATCGTTGACAGCGGATAATTATTTATTGTATCTGCTGTCAACGATTCATGAAATAAAATTGAATGAATTGTTGAAATGAATTGTTTCAATTTTTTTCCGATGACTTTGCCCTTAGTGTTGACGGTAAGATATTTTTAAAGTAAAGTAAGTAAAGTGCATTTATAAAATTAAATAAAACCAAGGAATAATTTGAAACGTCTTAAAGCTAACGTACCCTACTCGTTTAATATTAATACCTACTACGTAAATCACAGCAGGTCTGCGATAGGTAAGCGTTTAATAGGAAATCATTACTGTCGCTTATGTTACTTGTACTATAAAAGTGGTATTGATTTTTGATGGTTGGATATTTACGCTTATATTATATTTACCAGTATCGATACGGAACTTTATGTTGCAAGTATGATGAAAATTAGTAGTAGAACATAAAGTTCCATATCGGTATCCCTATCGCGGCTTCATACAAAACCCGCAATGAACACGGGACAAAAACGAATCGTTTTTGCTCCGTGCTCATTGCAGGTTTTGTAAAGTTCCATATCGGTATCCTTATCGCGTCTTCATACAAAACCCGCAATGAACACGGAACAAAAACGTAAAACGAAAAACCAAATATATTAAGCAACGAGCAGAATATAACAAGCACGAGTTACGTAGTAAGGGAGCCGGTAAGGCGTTATGATGCAGTTTCATCTCTAGTTATACTCCGTGGCACAATATTCCGTGGCAATTTGCAGGAAAATTGGCCAGGAGAGCAATTGATATTCGGCACTCGTTGGAAATTTTCACGAGTCCTGGATCCACTGTTGCTGATTCGCCATTCATGTGGGGCACACGTCGCCCGGCCAACACGACAATCGTGAAAACAACGCACATCGTTACTATACACCGGAGGGCTGATGAAGTAGGTAATATTTTGTTTTCATTTGGCGTGTTTTTTGTTGAAGATTTTTTTGAAATGACGATCGGGTTTGTCATAAGTTTTCAGCGTGTAGGGACAAATGATTGTAGGATTATGTGTGCCACAAATTATGTTCTTTACAATAGACTGCCAGATGTCAGGGATGCAGCTTCTATGTTCAAGAGTAGACTTAGGAAGTGGCTCACCGAAGCAGTGTTCTATATTATAGAATTATATGAATTGCCTATTTTATTACGTTGTAACAGTTGACTAGCAATGGCAACCTATACAATTATGTATTCTGTATTCTGTACTATGTCTAGTTGAAATTAAAATTACAAAATTCAGCTTCAGAGAGACTGCATAATACGTAATTTGCCCTCACTGAGTGTTTTATTAATTAGTTTTCATAATGTTTAACTACCATCAAACTCCCACTCATATCAGAATATTATAAAACTATAAGGTAAAAACGCATCATTATACCCATCAAAATACCTGAAGTAGGCATATCGCGATTCACTTTATGTAACACTAGCGGCCTGTCCCAGCTTCGCATGGGTGGTCATAAATTTTTTGAACATTTTAGGATAAACTTAGACCGTGGGGTCCAAGCCTCGCGTCTACTTATTTCATACATTTGCACGTGCTTCTCCTTGAGTGAGTGAAATCACACCCCGAGTGTGACCCGTGGACCCGTTAACATTTTTAATTTCGTCATATCTTTTGAATGGAATATCCGATTTAAAAAAATTAAGAAGTAATCTATAGGTATTGAAACCGTCTTAATTATGAAATGATTTATTTGGATAAGGATTAATACCAAGGTACAAATAAAGACCCTTTTCTGGCGGCGGCATTTCAATTAATTTTTTATAATAAAAGAACACTTATTGTGACATAACTATAATAGTTAGACATATGCTGTTGCGACATTTTTTGTAGACGATGACGTGTTCTACAAAATCGTAGTACATTATTTTGTTCTATCATCAATAGTTTTCGCAGCGCACGCGATGTAAGGTTTTTGTTTTCCACCTTGGGTTACATTATTGAAGTTTTAGTAAGGATCCCTGATTTTTTTGAAAATATAATATAGCCTATGTTACTCAGGGATAATGTAGCATTCTAATGGTGAAAGAATTTTTGAAATCGGACCAGGGGGTCTACTCTGAAAAACGATAAACGAAATTTCGTATTGGAATTTTAAGTTACACTGCGCGGTAAAACAACCACTTCTTCTTCTCCATTTATGGCACCCCGTCAGTGTAACTTAAAATTCCAATACGAAATTTCGTTTATCGTTTTTCAGAGTAGACCTGCAGTAGTTTTTGAGCCTATTCGTTACATACAAAAATACAAAAATACAAAGGTTTCCTCTTTATAATATTAGTGTAGACTAGCGGCCTGTCCCAGCTTCGCATGGGTGGACATAAATTTATTCAGCATTTTAGAATAACCTTAGACCTTTCATACATTTCATAGACATAGACATAGACATTTCATACATTTTCATACATTGCAAGCCCTTCACCCTCGCCGCGTTGCCCGTCGCCCGATGCGTTGAGTGAGAACGCGCCCGCGCGCTCGCTTATTTGCATTTTTAAAGCGAACTATATTTTTTAATTTCGTGATATCTTCTGAATGGAATGTCCGATTTGAAAAATTCAAGACGTAATCTATAGGTATTGAAACAGTCTTGAATACGAAATGATTTATTTGGATAAGGATTAATATAAAGATATGGATAACATGGTCTGATTTTGGTCAGCATTTCTATCAACTTCTAAAGTTTAAAAAAGAAGTTATAGTAACATAACTACGATAGTTAAACATATGGTATCGCTGACTTTTTTGAAGATATTGATGTGTTCTTTAATATTGTAGAACATTTTGATGTTCTCGTCAATAGTTTTCGCAGCGCATGCGATGGAAGGTCAAATTTGTTACACCTTGGGTAACATTATTGAAGTTTTAGAAGGGATCCCTAATTTTTTCTAGTAACTAATATAGCTTATGTTACTCAGGGATAATGTAGCATTCTAATGGTAAAAGAATTTTTAAAATCGGACCAGTAGTTTTTGAGCCTAATACAAATCTTTCCTCTTTATAATATTAGTGTAGTTTAGTGTAGAAGTGTAGATGTAGATAATATATTATACTAGTGGCTTCCCGCGGCTTCGCACGCGTTGAAGTGGTGACCCGTAATTGAGCCACAAACATCCAAACATAGTAACTTTCGCATTGATTTGTATATTCTAAGGGTAGGATACCTACGCAGGTATAAGAGATACCTATAGGCGTACATTACCTATAGTAGGTAGGTAGGTAGGTATAGGTAGGTACTGAATTTAGCACAAACATGACAAATACAACAAAGACAACCTTACACGGAAAATATGTACTTATTTGTTCCTAGTTTCTACCCCAAAAACAAACGAAACGAAACAGCTTCACGACTTTGATCCCCAGGCACGGTAGATACCCTCAGATCTATTCGTACTAACTCAAGATTCCCGTTTTAGAATGTCCCTTACAAACATTGACGCCTTGTTGTATCCTTTTTACTTGAGCGCAACGAAGGAGGGTTAACGTTTTAGGGGTTGTTTTCGAAAATCAAACTGTCTTTTTGTTATTTATCCACAGAACACATTTTCTTTTAGTTTGAAGTTAAATTACACTACGCTTTAAAAATCTCCCATACAAACCTTGAAACTTTGTCAGTCTTTTGCACCCTTTGCAGGGGTGGTTTTAAAATATTGAAAACGTGATTTTAAATTATTTATTGTGGAGTATATTTACTTCAAGTTTGAAATCAATAGCACTATGCGTTAAAAATCTCCCATACTAACTTTTACCAGCCATTTGCACCCTTTTTAGGGGTAATTATCAAAAGTTAAAAGCGTCATTCTTAATTATTTATTTCTTGGTATATTTACCTCAAGTTTTAAATCAATCGCACCACGCGTTAAAAAAGTCCAATACAAACTTTTACATCCCTTTGCACACTTATTAAGGGTAGTTCTAAAAAACTAAAAATGCCTTTCCTATTTTTGCCTTGGAGTACATGTACTCCAAGTTTCAAGTTTGTATGTTCAAGGAATACTATTTTTCATGCAAAATTTTTCAACCCTTTTACACCCTTAGGGGTTGAATTTCCAAAAACCTCTTCTTAGTACACCTCTACGCCATAAGACCTATGTACTCTTCAAATTTCAAGTCTCTAGGACCAGCGGTCAAAAAACTCCCATACATACTTTTACATCCCTTAGCACACTTATTATGGGTATTTTTAAAAAACTAACAATGTATTTCCTATTTTTTTGTCTTGAAGTATATGTACTCCAAGTTTCAAGTTTGTGGGTTCAAGGAATACAATTTTTCATACAAACGTTTTCATCCCTTTTTACATCCTTAGGGGTTGAATTTCCAAAAATCCCTTCTTAGTACACCTGTACGCCATAAGACCTATGTACTCTTCAAATTTCAAGTCTCTAGGACCAGCGGTCAAAAAACTCCCATACATACTTTTACATCCCTTAGCACACTTATTAAGGGTAGTTTTAAAAAACTAAAAATGTATTTCCTACTTTTTTGTCTTGATGTATATGTACTTCAAGTTTCAAGTTTGTAGGTTCAAGGGATACAATTTTTCATACAAACGTTTTCATCCCTTTTTACACCCTTAGGGGTTTAATTTCCAAAAATCCCTTCTTAGTACACCTCTACGCCATAAGACCTATGTACTCTTCAAATTTCAAGTCTCTAGGACCAGCGGTCAAAAAACTCCCATACATACTTTTACATCCCTTAGCACACTTATTAAGGGTAGTTTTAAAAAACTAAAAATGTATTTCCTATTTTTTTGTTTTGATGTATATGTACTCCAAGTTTCAAGTTTGTAGGTTCAAGGAATACAATTTTTCATACAAACGTTTTCATCCCTTTTTACACCCTTAGGTGTTGAATTTTCAAAAATCCCTTCTTAGTACACCTCTACGCCATAAGACCTATGTACTCCTCAAATTTCAAGTCTCTAGGACCAGCGGTTTAGGCTGTGCGTTGTCTATATGTCAGTCAGTCAGTCAGTCAGTCAGTCAGGACTTTGATTCTTATAGTATTAGAAGACATTAGAGAACGTAGTAAATTGCAGTTCGTTTAATAATTTTCTGCTCGAATCTAATATCAAGTCATGGCAAGATGAATGAATTTGCGGTCTCCGCGAAGGCTCACCTATTAGGTCACAAGCATCCGTTGCTTAGTTGCGAACACACATTTATTATAGCCTCTCGTCTATACATATTAGCTTTAATTTAAGAGCACTGGTGGTCTAGTGGTAACGGCACCGCCTTCCGATCCTGAGGTCGTGGGCTCAAAACCGGCCGTGCATCAATGAGTTTTTCAGTTAAAAAAATTATGACAGCCTTCACAGCTCAGTTGGTAGTAGCTCTGCCTTCTGTACCGTAGGCTGTGGGTTCGATCCCCACCGAGAACAAACATTTGTGTGATGAACATAGATGTTTGTTCTCTGTTTGGGTGTTATATAAAATTATAAGTATGTATTTACAAAAAAAAAGGATATATGTATTATATCATCTATCTGGTTTCCATATTACAAGCTTTGGCTTAGTTTTGGGCTAGATAGTGCTGTGTGGATAGTCCACCAATATTTATTATTATTTATATGCACACAGTGCCATTACTCACCTTGAGGAAACCGGCATGTCGTAAATCCTAAAAAGACATATGTCAAGTACTCAAAAGGTGCCTCTGGAAATGCACTGGAAAGGAGACTCACTTAAAATCCTTTCCATAATAATTATGGAAGAACTGTCCAATTTTAAATTTTTTTACTACGAGGTTAATTAAAACTATCATGTTTACCGTAAAGCCTGCTCGGGTGGCGAAACTTAAAAAAACATGCACACTGCCAATTTTTTTTATCTCTAATACTATAAGAATCAAAGTCCTGACTGACTGATTGACTGACTGACTGACTGACTGACTGACTGACATATAGACAACGCACAGCCTAAACCACTGGTCCTAGAAACTTGAAATTTGAGGAGTACGTAGGTCTTATGGCGTAGAAGTGTACTAAGAAGGGATTTTTGGAAATTCAACCCCTAAGGGTGTAAAAAGGGATGAAAACGATTATACTATAAGAATCAAAGTCCTGACTGACTGACTGACTGACTGACTGACTGACTGACATATAGACAACGCACAGCCTAAACCACTGGTCCTAGAAACTTGAAATTTGAGGAGTACGTAGGTCTTATGGCGTAGAAGTGTACTAAGAAGGGATTTTTGGAAATTCAACCCCTAAGGGTGTAAAAAGGGATGAAAACGATTGTATGAAAAATTGTATTCCTTGAACCTACAAACTTGAAACTTGGAGTAGATATACTTCAAAGCAAAAAAATAGGAAAGGCATTTTTAGTTTTTCAAAACTACCCTTAATAAATGTGCAAAGGGTTAAAAAGTTTGTATGGGAGATTTTTGACCGCTGGTCCTATAGACTTGAAATTTAAAGAGTACATAGGTCTTATGGCGTAGAGGTTTACTAAGAAGGGATTTTCGGAAATTGAACCCCTAAGGGTGTAAAAAGGGTTGAAAACGTTGGTATGAAAAATTGTATTCCTTGAACCTGCAAACTTGAAACTTGAAGTAGATGTACTCCAAAGCTAAAAAATAGGAAAAACATTTTTAGTTTTTTAAAACTACCCTTAATAAAAGTGCATAGGGATATCAAAGTTTGCATGGGAGTTTTTTAACGCGTGGTGCGATTGACTTAAAACTTGAAGTAAATATACTAAAATATAATTAATTAAAAATGACGCTTTCAACTTTTGATAATTACCCCTGCAAAGGGTGCAAATGACTGTAAAAGTTAGTATGGGAGATTTTTAGTATAGTGCGATAGATTTCAAACTTGAAGTAAATATACACCACAATAAATTATTTAAAATCACGTTTTCAATATTTTAAAACTACCCCTGCAAAGTAAAACTACCTCCTGAACAAATAAGTACATATTTTCCGTGTAAGGTTGTCTTTGTTGTATTTGGCAAGTTTTTGAGTCTGAGTACCTATACCTACCTACCTAATATAGGTAATGGCCGTTTATAGGTATCTCTTATACCTACGTAGGTATTTAAAATCCTACCCTAATAATATACAAATCAATGTGAAAGTTACGATGTTTGGATGTTTGTGACTCAATCACGGCACCACTTCAACGCGTGCGAAGCCGCGGGAAGCCACAAGTAATACATATACATATTTTATGCATGAAAGACATCCTTTAAATATAAGCCAGGGTAACAATCCGTTGATCTTTTAATTTAAGTGGTATAGTATATTCGTAAAAAAAAGGATACAATTAATAGCTGTACGATTTGCAGTTGTCATGAATAAATCCACTTTAATTTAAATTAATCAATGAAGTTTGTAAATTAAATCCTCTTTAGTGTGTTATGATACTGAAAAATGTGGGTAAATGGACGTACCTTCGAGACATCTTCACATCCTCACATCCTCACATGCTCACATGCTCACATCCTCACATGCTCACATGCTCACATCCTCACATCCTCACATGCTCACATGCTCACATGCTCACATGCTCACATGCACACATGCTCACATGCTCACATGCTCACATCCTCACATGCGCACATGCTTTCATCCTCACATGCTCACATGCTCACACGCTCACATGCTCACATGCTCACATGCTCACATGCTCACATACTCACATCCTCACATGCTCACATGCTCACATCGTCACATGCTCACATGCTCACATGCTCACATGCTCACATGCTCACATGCTCACATGCTCACATCCTCACATGCTCACATGCTCACATCCTCACATCCACATCCTTGAACAACCTTAAGTTTACTAGCAGTGGACTTCTTTGGGCTGATGATGATATATAAAAGAAAGTCACACTATTTATAACTCAAGAACGGCTGAACCAATTTGGCTGAAAATTGGTGGGAAGGTAGCTTAGAACCAGAAGACGGGCTTAGGGTAATTTTTATCCCGACTTTTTTTGTTTTTTTGCTTTTTTTGTATATTTATACAAACAATCGAAGAGGCAGGAACTTCAAGTTGTCAGTTAGAAGAAACATCTTCTGACAAAATTACGTGGCTCAAGATTGTTCCATGGGGAAGAAAATACAATTTATTTATTATAGATGTTGCCAATCATATCTATTTGTAAGTATTCTATAGTGAACGTGCGCGAGCGAAGCCGCAGGTAAGAGCTAGTGTTAATAATAAGTAGTTTATTTATTTCTTAATTTTACAGTCGTTGTTTTATTATTGCGTGAAACTCGAAGCACTAAACGCCATAAAATTTAACTCAACGAAATAATTGCCTTTACTGAAGATTTTCATTTCATAACTTTTAACGATGGCTCTGAGTCACTTTGTATCGGTGCTCAAACTAACGGCCGGTTTCAGAAAGCTCGATCAAACCTAGTCAGATGTCAAGTCACTTGCCATCTCAGTTAAATTTGATGTAATAGCTGAAATAGCAAGTTATTTGACATCTGATTACGTTTGATCGAGCTTTCAGAAACCGGCCGTAAATCTCTGATTTTTATGAAAAAAAATCGTATTATACGTGCAGCATAACATTCCTATAAGACCAAGTGATCAGACCAAGCACTGGAATACTTTGACGTGTGCAAAGTTTGAATAGGTACATATTTTTCGAAATTACCTTACAAAAGTTAAATTAATATTGTCTCAGAAATTTGCAACAGCCCTGATAATGTGTACGTGACCTTGGTACATACGCTATTT
Organism: Chloroclysta siterata; assembly: GCA_932294275.1. NCBI lineage: Eukaryota > Metazoa > Arthropoda > Insecta > Lepidoptera > Geometridae > Chloroclysta > Chloroclysta siterata. The sequence goes on from OW028598.1 coordinate 12,507,214, forward strand.
GTGTTTACTAATTGGTGGCAGTTCTGTTACCTATTTTATCTACAGTTCACAATTTAAAGGTCAAAAAACAGCTGTAAATAGGGCTGCGTCATGTTGTTTTGGTTTCATTTTGGCGGAAAGTTTATGAGGCATTTCATGAATGAAAAACTTCGAAATTTCAAAAGTCTTATATAAATAACTAGTGGCTTCCCGCGGCTTCGCACGCGTTGAAGTGGTGAGCCGTAATTGAGCCACAAACATCCAAACATCGTAACTTTCGCATTGATTTGTATATTATTAGGGTAGGGTACCTACGCAGGTAAAAGAGATACCTATAGGCGTACATTACCTATATTAGGTAGGTAGGTAGGCATAGGTACTGAGTTTAGCACAAACATGACAAATACAACAAAGACAACCTTACACGGAAAATATGTACTTATTTCTTCCTAGTTTCTACCCCAAAAACAAACGAAACGAAACAGCTTCATGACTTTGATCCTCAGGCACGGTAGATACCCTCAGATCTATTCGTACCAACTCAAGATTTCCGTTTTAGAATGTCCCTTACAAACATTGACGCCTTGTTGTATCCTCTTTACTTGAGCGCAACGAAGGAGGGTATCGTTTTAGGGGTTGTTTTCGAAAATCAAACTGTCTTTTTTTTATTATCCACAGAACACATTTTCTTTTAGTTTGAAGTTAATAACACTACGCTTTAAAAATCTCCCATACAAACCTTGAAACTTTGTCAGTCTTTTGCACCCGTTGCAGGGGTGGTTTTAAAATATTGAAAACGTCATTTTAAATTATTTATTGTGGAGTATATTTACTTCAAGTTTGAAATCAATAGCACTATGCGTTAAAAATCTCCCATACTAACTTTTACCAGCCATTTGCACCCTTTGCAGGGTTAATTATCAAAAGTTAAAAGCGTCAATCTTAATTATTTATTTCTTGGTATATTTACCTCAAGTTTTAAATCAATCGCACCACGCGTTAAAAAACTCCCATACAAACTTTAACATCCCTTTGCACACTTATTAAGGGTAGTTTTAAAAAACTAAAAATGCCTTTCCTGTTTTTTAGCCTTGGAGTACATCTACTTCAAGTTTCAAGTTTGTAGGTTAAAGGAATACAATTTTTCATACCAACGTTTTCAACCCTTTATACATCCTTAGGGGTTGAATTTCCAAAAATCCCTTCTTAATACACCTCTACTCCATAAGACCTATACTCTTCAAATTTCAAGTCTCCAGGACCAGCGGTCAAAAACCTCCCATACAAACTTTACGTCCCTTTGCACACTTACTAAGTGTAGTTCTACACATGTAGTACATGTACTCCAAGTTTCAAGTTTGTAGGTTCAAGGAATACTATTTTTCATGCAAACGTTTTCAACCCTTTTACACCCTTAGGGGTTGAATTTATAAAAACCTCTTCTTAGTACACCTCTACGCCATAAGACCTATGTACTCTTCAAATTTCAAGTCTCTAGGACCAGCAGTCAAAAAACTCCCATACAAACTTTTACATCCTTTTGCACACTTATCAAGGGTAGTTTTAAAAAACTAAAAATGCCTTTCCTATATTTTTACCTTGAAATATAAATACTCCAAGTTTCAGTTTGTAGGTTCAAGGAATACTATTTTTTACAAACGTTTTCATCCCTTTTCACACCCTTAGGGGTTGAATTTCCAAAAATACCTTCTTAGTACACCTCTACGCCATAAGACCTATGTTCTTTTCAAGTTTTAAGTCTCTAGGACCAGCGGTCAAAAACTCCCATACATACTTTTACATCCCTTAGCACACTTATTAAGGGTAGTTTTAAAAAACTAAAAATGTATATCCTATTTTTTTGTCTTGAAATATATGTACTCCAAGTTTCAAGTTTGTAGGTTCAAGGAATACAATTTTTCATACAAACGTTTTCATCCCTTTTTACACCCTTAGGGGTTGAATTTCCAAAAATCCCTTCTTAGTACACCTCTACTCCATAAGACCTATGTACTCTTCAAATTTCAAGTCTCTAGGACCAGCGGTCAAAAAACTCCCATACATACTTTTACATCCCTTAGCACACTTATTAAGGGTTGTTTTAAAAAACTAAAAATTTATTTCCAATTTTTTTGTATTGAAGTATATGTACTCCAAGTTTCAAGTTTGTAGGTTCAAGGAATACAATTTTTCATACAAACATTTTTATCCCTTTTTACACCCTTAGGGGTTGAATTTCCAAAAATCCCTTCTTAGTACACCTCTACGCCATAAGGCCTATGTACTCTTCGAATTTCAAGTCTCTAGGACCAGCGGTCAAAAAACTCCCATACATACTTTTACATCCCTTAGCACACTTATTAAGGGTAGTTTTAAAAAACTAAACATGTATTTCCTATTTTTTTGTCTTGAAGTATATGTACTCCAAGTTTCAAGTTTGTAGGTTCAAGGAATACAATTTTTCATACAAACGTTTTCATCCCTTTTTACACCCTTAGGGGTTGAATTTCCAAAAATTCCTTCTTAGTACACCTCTACGCCATAAGACCTATGTACTCCTCAAATTTCAAGTCTCTAGGACCAGCGGTTTAGGCTGTGCGTTGTCTATATGTCAGTCAGTCAGTCAGTCAGTCAGTCAGTCAGTCAGTCAGTCAGGACTTTGATTCTTATAGTATTAGAGATTGTTCGCCATGACCTGTAGAATACCCTGCTTCCGGGGTTATAGGGGTACCTATTATGTTACACGTTGTATATCGTATTATTATTATAGTATTATTAATGAAGGAGCATTATGATAAAAAGTGTTGGCCCAAGCTGATGTTGTATTACCTATAGCGTAACGTATACTTGATCTGTTAAATCATGAAAGCTACAACTAGCCCATCTTTACGAATAATCATCATCACTATCATCAGCCTGCAGAAGTTCACTGCTGACATAGGCCTCCCCTAAACATTTCCAGGAAGAACGATTCTGAGCCTCATTCCACCGACTTCCCGCTTGACAAATATTAAAACAGCTAAATTAGTACAGTGCGTTTTATAGCTGTTGTAAGGTGTTCGCCTGTTGCCAGGTCGTAACTTGCTTCTCTTGGGAAGCTTAAGCACTTGAAGGCAGTGTTCACGCGCTCGCATGATCATAATTTTATGCAATGGATGTTGAGCGAATTTACACTAATTACGAAATTGACGTTACGTAGACTCATAATTAAGTAGACTCCATAACTAGACGTATGTGTGGATGATTATACAAGACAGGTTCCTTCTTATTACAAAACTTGATCTAAAGTTTCAACTAAAGCAATCGCAGACTTTAGGTATCTAACTATTAATAATCAAATATTATCTTAAGAACATATTTTGTAAAAGGAGGATTAGGTCTAATAAATGAAATTGACAAAAATGTTGTTGTTAAATGGTACCCGTAACCATTGCTTTTGAACAAAGCATTGCCTAGCAAGTCACGCACGATAGGAATCGTGCCCTACGATGCACTGCCATGACTGCACCTTTTAATACTCACTCACTGAATGACGGACGCACTCATCACGAAATCTCCGAAATCACTAGACTAGAAAACTTGACTATAGAGGTCTGAAATTTGAACGGTCCTGACGCTCACTAATAATGATTTATAGAAATAACTTCACTAAATCAAAGTCAAGCTGTATTTCATTGCTTATCTGTGGTTCTGCTGCAGAGACTCAGTAATGCTAGTATAAGGGTATAGTATGGGGTCCTTCAAAAAGCGGGTTTATCTCTTCTTGAAAGGCCGGTAGCGCATCAGCATCGCCTCTGGTGTTGCAGGTGCCTATGGGCGACGGTGACCACTTTCCATCAGGTGGCCCGTATGCTCGTCTGCCAGCTTTAGCATAAAAATTATAATATAAAATTTAATTCAAACAAATTGCAATGCAGAGTACGTGTTTCGTTTTTCTTTTTAGTTCATATATTCCAATCGGGTAATAGCGATCTAAAAGAACCTAAAAGTGTGGTCAAATCAATTTCTTATTAAAACCAAATGAACCGTAAGAGTGTGGGTTCAATCAACTGCCGACATAGGGCTTCGAAATACGCGACCGAAGAACACACTCGTAAACTTTTAAGTATATTTAATTTGATGGGTTACTGGTGGGCTTCATTTCATTAGATATCAAAGAGGATTTATTGAATACAGAGGATTTATTTTTTTAATATTACACAGGTATCAAAATCGTAAAGGTTCTTCCTGGAACCTTTCCGAGTATTTTTTCAGGATTATTATAAAATTTATACAAGTAGATTAAAAAAATTGTACAATTATTTGCAACATATTTTTTTTTATAAATAAACACTTCAGTATGCAAAAGAAAGCACATAAAACAGTTGAGCTATCTGCAGGCCGTTACCAATAATCTAATGATAACTCTACGGATCAAAATCAGTGCCATTCAGAAGCGTACTCAAGAAGCTTACATTGCCGCACGCTCAATAGCAACGCTGATGCGCTGAGCCATATACATTCACCTACGACTTTCAAAGTTACACAGTTTATATGTTCATGTTTTCCTTGACCGTTTGGGTAGCAGCGAGCACTGGTATAATAGCGATTTTTGGATGGTGGTAATAGCGATTTTTTTTATTGTGAATTTGTACTTAATAGTACAAATTCACTCGTAGTAATCTACTAGTTCCCCTAGTCATCTGCTGAGTGAAAGCTTTTACGCGCTAATTTCGAGCCGTTTTCTCAGTCCGACAGAAAACGGCTCATTGCATGCTCGTCTCCTCCTCTCCATTTCGATCTGACGCGTTCCCTTCTCACTTAGTCAATGCGTTAAATGGCTGTGTGTTAGGTGCCTTTCAATGGCTGTCTTTGACCGCTGCTCATTTGGCATGCAGCTGACATGACCAGCCCAATTCCACTTCAGCTTAGCGGCATTAGAAGTCACATCTGTAATTTCAGTCTGTAAGTGCAGTTCGGTAATGTAGATTATATCCATTAAGGCACACTCTAATCTCGGTCACACATTTCAACATTTGCCAGTGGTTTTATATCTTTCAAATATAAATGAAATTATAAGTGAAATTATGGATGGAAAATCGTAATCAACCAATTGTGTGCAATAAATAACATTGCATACAGTTTAGCAAACATATCATGTTAATCCAAACAAGTGATCCTACCAAAAAGTTTGCTTTAGTTCAATGATTTTGTATCTTGCTAAATGTTGAAATGTACGAGCGAGAAGTACTTTGACGACTGTCAGCCCCTTAAAAGTAGGAAAATGCGGCCTATTCGCCGCTTATTTTGTAGCTGCAGTTTGGTTCAGCCGCGTCTACACCAACAGATACGAGCGTCTTACAAAACAAACCGAATACCAGACGTTTGTATTGCACTTCAAGCGTAGTTTATCTATTGTCGGTTCTGTTCTATCCAACATCTTGTTTGTCTTTGTACAAATTGTTGCGTTTTAAAAGACACGAAATTTCAGTTCCGTACTCTCTCTCTCTTGTCGTGTCACTAGTTTCTTTCGAAATAGTGTGTATACCTTGTAGTATAGTGTGTGTATACCTTGTATAGAAAATGATACAGTTTAAACGTATCGTACATTAGCTATATCAAACATTTAAGAGGGAATCCGCACAGATTCAGAGTAAGAGTTTAAGAGTAGTAGAGCACTTTGTGAAGAGCTCGTCCGGGGAAGTACAACCACCATGCATTTTTCTGCCGCCAACTTTTTGTGCCGGTGAAGTTACAGGCACATGAGGCTTAACATATGTACGCCTCAAGTTGATGGACGCAGGGCTGTGCATCGTTGTCACGTTTCTATTGTGCGTGACCTACGTGGCCATGCTTTGTTATAGGTGATGGTTACCACTTTTCCATCAGCAAGTTGTATAAAAAAAACAGTTTTTCAGGCCAGACGATTATGAGCCCTCTAATATCCATCCACCGAATTCTCGCGACCTTCACAATGTTTGTTATTTTATTGTACCTAAAGTCCTAGGCGAACGTATATCAATAAGATAGCAGACGTTCTAGAGAAGGTCCAGGTCAAGAGTACCCTAAAACGACGAGAATGTATGAAGAATGTTATGAGAGTGAATGAAACGAAAGAGGTATGTAAGGACCGTAGCAAGTGGAAATCCGTGGTCTCTGCCTACCCCTATGGGAAACAGGCGTGATTTTATGTATGTTTGTATGTATGTAAAGTCCTTTGGCATTCCCAAGACAAAATGAAACTTTGACTAAGTATACTAAACACAAAACCTTTAAACCTACATCCAGTGTCTTTGTAGCCCCGTAATCTACGTGCCGTAATTACTGCACTCATTAGTACCTATGAGGCTGCGGCGTAAGATAGATTACCTGAGCTTACTCTGCAATATGTATGAGCAAGATTTGTTTTCGTCTTTCTCCTTTGAAAATGTATTATTAATTTCTTTGTGCCTTCTATGAGGCAGATTAAATCTGGGGAATTGGAATGTTGCCTAGTTTCTTTTTCATCAGCAGATTGGTATGTTAGTACTTGAAAAAAATCCAATCGAATTCTTTTCAAAACTTCACCATAGACGTATTATTTTTAGATTGTTGAAAAATTAGCCTACTTTTGAGTATACCTAGGTACCTCTTTCAGTACCTCAAGTCTGAATTTTATTTTTGGTTTTATGTATTGCGTGTCCAGGTTTCTATGCACCCCAATCGGTCGTGCTGAGTCAAGTCCGACTCGCACATGAAGGGTTCCGTACCCATTATCTATAAAAACAGCAAAACCCTTTTACCCTTTGGGTACGGAACCCTAAAAACGAATAACAAAAATAAAAATTAACTTGGACTGAGGTACTGGTCACTTGTGAGCTTGTTCTATTTAGTCGTTTGACCAATGGACAGTCTGCCTCAAAGGCTTTGAGGTCCTATTGGGCACCGTCACAACTTTTATCAAATAAGATATAATTCTATAGCTCATTTGACAGCCTTCACAGCTCTGTTGGTATTAGCTCTGCCTTCTGCGCTGTAGGCCGTGGGTTCGATTCCCACCGAGAACAAACATTTGTGTGGCAAATATAGGTGTTTGTTCTCTAATCTGGGTGTTATTATATATTATAAGTATGTATATACAAAAAATAGGATTTAAGTATTATATCAACTGTATGGTTCCCATATTACAAGCTTTGCTTAGATTGGGGCTAGATAGTGCTGTGTGGAAAGTCCACCAATATATTATTATTATATCTACATACTACAAGTAAGCATGTACGTTTATCTCGAAGTGCAGCCAAGTGTCCAGTTAGCTGCAGCGTCTGCAGACGCTTTATGTGCTTTTCAGAGCCGTCTCCATTATACAGCCCATATCAATGAGCATAAACATGAACATGAATAAGTATGACGGTTTTATGGCCCGCCCGTAAATCCGTAGGAAGAGCCGGTCATTACGTCACGCGGACGTACCACGGTATTATACATTCCTGTGCTACCTATATCATAATTAAAGATGACCGTTCTACTTTTTCTACTATACTAGTGGTTCGCCCCGAACTGAGATTTCGGCCTCTGACTACCCCGTAACTTACTTGGGGTAACTGTCTCAAAAATCTTACATACGTCTTAGAATAAAAATAAAAATGGTATTGGGATGTACAAACCAAACCCATTCATATGACACCTCACTTGGTATATTTGAGTAACATTTTTTTTGCTCTACGAGTAACTACGTACCAGTAAATTTCTCAAGTATACTTACCAGTAAATTTATCGACTTCATGCAGATTTCATGCAGATCGGATGCAGGGCAGTGCATAGTAGGGCACGTTCCTATCGTGCGTGACTTACGAGGCAATGCTTTGTTATAGGTGATGGTTAGCACTTAACATCAGGTCGGCCATCTGCCTGTTCCATCAGCAAGTTGTATTTAAAAAAAAACTTGACTAGATCCAGTTTATTTGTTTTTTCTAGTAGCATTACTTTTAAAAACCTTAGTAGTTTCTTCGTTCTATTTAATTAATACTTATTACCTATTTTTTATAAAGATAAATAAATAAAACAACTTTAAATATTTTTAACGGGTTTTTTGGTTTCAGCTCAGTTTTGGAAAAAAATTACAAACTTATGGTATGCCACCGCGCTCAGAGATACTGACTTGAAATTTTTAAAAATTATAGTACCTACGTACAAGAAAGAGAGATAGATAGAAAATACTTTGTTGCACACAACTTATGGATATAACAAAAAAACAGACTTAAAACAACAAAGTACAATGGGCGGTCTTATCGCTCTTAGCGATCTCTACCAGACAACCGCTATGTTAAGTGTAGTTATAAAAAAATCGATAGTGGCATTAAAATAGGAACTGATATGGACTTTGAATTCGTTTAAAATATTCTTTAGTGATGACCAAGGTAAATTTCCCATTCTTTAAATGGGAAATTTATTTTGTTTGATATAGTATTCAGTCACCATAAACAAACAACAATATTATTTCGTTCCCACACACTGGCAAAATAATTGTTTGATGTTCTGAGAAGTTTCTGTAGTCAGAAGCTCGTTCAATCATTACATGCGCGAGGTATCTTGTTTATAATAATGTTATCTTCGAGCCAATTTGCGTATCTGACAGTCAATTTGAAGTTACCTGAATCGAGGCTTAGTATTTTCATGTTAATCTTGCCATGATAGTATTTATTCTGTGGTATTAATAGCATCTAATAAGTAAGTATGGTCGATGCTTTTATTTGCTCTAAGTAAACACAAATCTAAGAACAAATGAATAAATTATCAAATAAGTATCATAAAAAATATAATGAACTAGCTCTAACCCGCGGCTTCGCTCGCGCACTGTTACTTTAGAACTTCTTTAACCTTTCTTTATAAGTACCTACTTTATTAAAAAGTCTCTACATTGTCGGGTGGGCCGCTAGCCTACTTGGGGGTTGAATTTTGAAAAATTATTCCTTAGTGGATGCCTACGTCATAAGAAAATTACATGTACGAAATTTTAAGTTTCTAGCCCTAAGTCTGTGCGTTGATACATCAGTCAATCACTTTTGCCTTTTATATATATAGAAGATTGTGTATACTTTCTTTGAAACTTCTGTAATCTGCGTGTTTCCGCTGCAAAGTACCCATTTTCTAAAAGACAGCCATCACCCTCGTAGAAAATAACTAAGAAAACAACATAAGAGCAGTAGAGCTCTTTGTGAAGGGCTCGTCCGGGGAAGTACTACCACCACGCCTTTTTCTGCCGCCAAGCAGCGTTGCTGTGTTTCGGTTTGAAGAGTGTGGTTGCCGGTGTAATTACAGGCACATGAGGCTTAACATCTGTATGCCTCAAGTTGATGGACGCAGGGCAGTGCATCGTAGGGCACGTCCCTATCGTGCGTGACTTACGAGGCAGTGCTTTGTTATAGGTGATGGTTACCACTTAACATCAGGTGGGCCATCTGCTTGTTCCGTCAGCTAATTGTATAAAAAAAAAAAAAAACATGAAATCAGAGAAATAACCATTATCTTCATGTATTTCTTCCTTATCCATTTACCATTCGCGACCACCGAGTTCTGCAAACTCTTATGTACCGCTTCAAACGTTGCCTTGCAAAATTAAGCAAATAAATATAGGTGTACTTTCCACACAGCAATATCTAGCCCCAAACTAAGCACACTGTGTAATATGGGAACCAGATAGCTATTATAATACTTTTATGCTTTATTTTGTAAATAAATATCTAAAATATGCAATAACAGCCATACATGTTCGTCACACAAATATATAAAAAATAAGAGTAGTAGAGCTCTTTGTGAAGGGCTCGCCCGGGGAAGTACTACCACCACGCCTTTTTCTGCCGCCAAGCAGCGGTGCTGTGTTTCGGTTTGAAGAGTGTGTTTGCCGGTGTAATTACAGGCACATGAGGCTTAACATCTGTATGCCTCAAGTTGATGGACGCAGGGTAGTGTATCGTAGGGCACGTTCCTATCGGGCGTGACTTACGAGGCAATGCTTTGTTAAAGGTGATGGTTACCACTTACCATCAGGTGGGCCATCTGCTTGTTCCATCAGCTAGAGGTATAAAAAAAATTGTTCTCGGTGGGGATCGGACCCACGGCTTACAACGCAGAAGACAGGCCTGCTATCAACTGAGCTATGATGGCTGTCAAAATTAAGGCGAACGTCTTTGTAGTAGAGAAGGTAATTACTTTTAAGTTAATTGTTTGTTACTAAATAGTAGCGTTTTGGGCCCTTCCATGCATGAAGACAACATGACAAATTAGGAGACTTTAAAAATCTATGTTTCATTTTAAAGTCCGACCTAGTTTTAGAACAAAACAAACCCTGTTTTGTGAGTAGGTATTTGTAAATACACTCAAAGAATAAAAATAGGACACAAAGTACCTTTCATAGTAGATACTTTATTAAGTCCTTCAGAGAAAACCGAAACAACGCTCTTTAATGATGTTTTAAATTATTTATATTTGGTAGTAAATTTTGGTAGACACCTAGGTTTTTAGTCAGACAACATTTTGTTTTTATTTTTGCAGCTTGTTTCTTTAATTGGCTAATTACCTCCATTGGCTTTTTTATGAGGAGAAGTATCGGACCAGCCGATGGAAAACTTGATGTTGAACAGTTACCGCTGCCTATAACAATGTGTTACCTCACAGAGCAAGTCCACCGGCGATGTGCCCTACAACGCCTTGAAATGCATACATCCTCATTCTCATTATAGTTGGGAATAAACAATATCATAGCACCAACATCAATAGGTACCCTTCAAATCGAAACACTGCGATGCTGAACCACTGGCATGTTTTTTTCATCTATTTCTGCATGGTGGTAGAAACAGATGAAAAACAATGAAAAAATGTTTATTTGACACCTTACAGTTACAATAGTAAATACAGAAATGTTTACGGCTTTTTATGGTAGACACAGGTTGTGGTTCGAGTGATCCCTCAAATACCTAAACTAAGATAAAAATATCTTGTATGATAACCATTAGCGCCCACCCTCGAGTTTTTAATAAAGCCAGTATTTTACATTTTAGAGGTAATCAGAGAAACAGATAAAATTTTAATTTGAAATTAAGTTGTATGTTCGTATGTGTGTGAGAGGTTTGAATGTAATATGAGTGTGAGATGTGAGTGAGATACAAAAGTAGTATTTCTCCAGAAGAACTCTTAAACAAAGAGCTCCTCAACTAGTAATAATAAGTTACACGTTTATAGCAGCTAAACTGAGTAGTAGCCTAAAGTATAGGCGTTACTGCAATAGCGTTGCAGTAACACCTATACAGTGGACAGTACCAAGTATTATTAGTCCGCGTCTAATAAATTGAAGCCACAGAAAGTACCCAGTATCTTCGTAGTACCAACATTTATAGACCGTATTGCGACGAGAAAATGATAAGCAGAAATATCTCGAATTGGAAAATATCCGATAGAAATGTGGCTGCTGATATTATCATCTTGCGACGGAACGAAATCTTTTACTGAACCTTCAAGCCTACATTGCTTTCTTTGTACACCTACAGTGGACAATAATAGATTTGGCAAGCAATGTGATGGGGATTTATCCGACAGGTATAAGTAGCTATTGTTTCTATAAAACTAGAAACTTACATTAGTAGGTATATAGTACCTACCGTATTTAAAACATTTATTTACAAAGAAAATTACAACGAATACAAGTATTTACAAAATACATATGAAATAATTTTTTTTGTGAATGTGAATAAAATCTGTTATTTTAATAATATATTTTGCTCTTACGGATTGGATATTAAGTACCCTGAAACGTTAGTATAAACGTTTTTCTAATTTCAAAAAAAAACTCTGTCCCAAAAAGATTCATTTTAATTAAGTTTTTCATGAGAAATAACGACTCGGGAAAGTAGCTACGGCCTTCGCCTAGCTACCAATCTTCATTATCTTCATTATTTCCGTGTAATAATGTGCGTTATGTGTTTTCTGCGCAAGTCCAACGTGACTTGTTTTGAATTCCATTTTTAGAGAGCATTTTATCGAATATTTCACACGAGAACCGATTGCATATAGTATGTAGCATATCTTTGAAAGGAAAGTTGGAGGGGTGGAATTATTTGATTTATTCACGCGGAACGTCGCCGCCACCGCCGCCGCCGTCGTCGTGGCCGTACGTTACTTAGGTAAAGTTGCCGAGACATAAATCTCGGACTTCGGACCACTTCAGAAACTGAACGAATAGCCCCGAATGAATAATTCGGAATATATTAATGCTAGCACCAGATTTCCATCGCATATTACAAGGTATTGTTTTCAAAGCTTTGTTCGGCAAAATATAAAATCTCGATGTATTGAGTAGGGCTTATTGAAAACTCTGCTGGAAATAAGCTCTTATCTGAAAATGGAGGAAAAAAACTTAAGATGTTGTATTTTCTTTTCTTTTGAGACTGTTTTCTACTCGTCTACATAATAATACCCAATGAAGATGTTTATACCTAAAGTTTTACTAAATAGAAAAGTTTTGATTTGTCGAGAGAGAAAACATAACTTAGGAACTTCGGTCGGAGTTACAATTGTTTGGCAACTTTCCATTTCATCGGCAAATAACAGCTGAAAGGTTTTTTCTTTCACAAATTGGACTCTTATCTTAAACAAGCGGTGGCGAGTGACTTTGTCTACGGGTACTTTGTTTACCGAAATACCTTAGCCATGAAAACACAGTTTTGCAATTTTGAACTACTTAGACTGGATTCTATCAATTTGTATAAACCTTATAAAAAAAATCATACTAATATTATATAAACGCGAAAGTTTGTAAGTATAGATGGATAGACGGATGGATGTTTGTTACTCTTTCACGTAAAAATAACTGAATGGATTTTAATGAAACTTTACAATTATATAGCTTATACATCAGAATAACATATAGGCTACAATTTATAAAGATATTGTGTGAATTGTCCAAAATATGGTAAGTGTCAAGTAAGTAGGAAAAAATCTACCATCTGCGAGCTATTCTGGCGTGCTCTGCTAAAACCGCTAGAGTTACACATATGTACTACGCCACGCTAATATAAGCTACTCGAAATACTAATCCTGCGCAGACGAAGTCGCGGGCAGCAGCTAGTATTTAATAATTCCGTACCTACTTTAGACTTAATTTGCCGTAGAGCGTTAGAACTCTGAGATGGTCGAACCCGCCCTTAGTGTACCTACCTATGCAAGGAATACTCCGTCCATAAGTCAAGTTTGTAAGAGATAGGTTTGTGAGCTGTGGATAATCTGCCAGTCATTCACTCAGGGTCGTAAATCTTTTAATAATTGAAGAAGATAAACCACTTTAGTAAGAAGGTTATGAACTTAGTTATTTATATTTATCGATGGGATGATAAAATATTGTTATTTCATAGTATTATTTGCTGAATAGACAAGTAACCTGTTACATTTCGGAACATGAAAATGATTTCACAAAGTGTCACAACAAATTGGGCCGTTCGGTAAACAACGGCCGAAATTTAAATTTCTACCAACAAGTCGCACTAAGCTCCCCGAAGTAGTTAAGACCTTTACATTTGCTTGTATTTATTATTCACTAATCCAGTTTCTGCTTCCAGCTCGTGGTTTCTGCTGTTGTAATTGAAATTTTAATTGAATTGTTGCGGTAATTTATCACGGCGCTGGAGCTTTTATGATGAGGCTGCTTTTGGAGGCAAAAATATTTAGAAACCGAACATCACACAGAATAAAGACAACGCCAACAGTGATAGCTCTACGTTCTTCGCTCTTTGAAGCATAGTGATAGATAGAGATTAATATAGAGAGACATAATGATAGAGAGAGTGATCTTTTTCGTGATAGTGCAGTGAATGTATTTTAAGCATTAGACGCAATACACATTAGAGTGAACGAAAGTGTTTGGAAACTGCAATCAACAGTAATTTAATTTCGATCAACTCTATCTATTTGACTATTAGACCATTCGCATATCACAAAGTAACTACAGCCGTGTCCATCTAATATGACTAGGTACTTATCTTAAAGCCCCTTATGAAGTTTGTTTTTAAATATTAGCATAAACTCTTCATTGTTGTATAAATAATACTGATAGGAATAAAAACAGAAAACATTTTTATACATAAAATGAATTTTGTGTCAAAACCAATTTAACTTACTTAGGTATAATACGATCGACACCATAATCTCATAACTTTAGCTTACACGCGTAGCTGAGGCCGTTCAAAAATCTCAGGCTCACGAAGATAAAATATTTATTGAATTATTGACGCCTTCGAATTCGGATGAGCGCGTTGTCAGCGGAGGTCATATTAAGATCTGAGGTCGCACAAGGAGATAGGGTGACGTGTTTGCCCAGGAGGGCTAGGGAGGAGTGGGGGTGAATGTAGGAGGTCAACAACTCAGGCGACGAAGGTTCATAATTGAATTTCCGATGGGCCGCGATAAACGCCAAACGGAGACAGTCAACAGCACATCCGTCGCGGCAAATCTTTGATGGACATAAGCCTTCAATTAGGGTAAATCGACCAAAAGGTCAATTTACCCTGTTAGACAAAAACGACGACAAAATAAAAAAAATGTCATCGTTTTTGTCTAACAGGGTTTCATCTGGTTCTAAAATGAAAGAAATAAAACATTACAATAAAACACTCAATCATGTAGTACCTTCTACTTATAAGATTGGGCTTTTGGTAAAAGAACTGACACATTCATACTAATAACGGAAAAAATGTAATGTGTGCACAAATCATAAAGTTGCAATTTTATTGTCATTTTATTTTTATAAATATGGTGATAAGATACAGAATAGTAGAGGTTAGTAGGGGCGGCATAAATTGCCTACTGGCGGCAAATATGTTAATCCGCCACTGTACGAGTGTATAAATATTGTATAGATTACCTGTAATATAAAATGTAAAAGAGCCTCATTGATACCAATTTAAAACAACCAAAATCAATCATCAACATTCAAACAAAGCACAAAGCCATTGAAAACACGAGTTACAAGTACCTGCGCGCTATCCCGGATTCGCGTTGTAAAAAATATACCAAACGACTCTATAGCCCGATTTCCGATTCTACTGTGCGCCGTTCTAAAAGTTTTCCGATAGATGCCTACGTGTGATCAAACCGTGAATCAAATTAAAAGATCTAAAATACTATAGAAAAGCGTACCTAAACGAGTTACAGCGTAAAAGGGCTGACGCATTTTAAGCTGGTTCTGCATTTATACCATCCCTTCCCATTGTAACTTTAAGGCGAAGACAAGAGCTAATGTGACTCTCGCTCGCATGTTTCGACATGTTGAAAGATATAAAATCACAAAACTCATTTTTGAAAAATCGCAATCAACCATTTTCTATGCAATAAACATTGCACAAAGTTTATTAAAAATTTCATTTTGATTGATACATGATTTCCTATTCATATGTTTGCTTTACTAGTTTTCGTACATAAGCAAACTTTTAAGTAGGAAAACTTGTATCGATCAAAATGAAATTTTTACTAAACTGTGTGAAATGTGATTCCACACAAAATGGTTGATTGCGATTTTTCGAAAATAAGTTTAGTGATTTTATATCTTTAAACATGTCGAAACGTGCGAGCGAGAGTCACATTAGCTCTTGTCTTCGCCTTAAATAAATGCGTATCATAATAAACACGCGCCGTGACTGTTGAAACAAAACACAATTGATGAGCTCCATTAAACTATGTAGTATGGATAATTATTATTCATTTTTTGTATTAAAACAGAAGTTTCGATGAAAAAATCGTAAAAATCTTTGGTACAAGTAGGAGTACTAAGTAAGAGTGAAGTCGTTGATCGCTGAAGATTAAAGACCCCATTAGTTTGTAATTGTTACTCGATGTCTATAATTGACGTCGATAATGGAAACAGATTAAATTATTTTGTAGGTTGACTGTTGACTGTGAATTGTTTAGTTATATGTGTATATATACAGGCCGTCCCAAGACTATGCGACATAATGGGAAAGTACCATACATATTGTAGATAGGATATTTTGCTGAAAGGATACTTTATTTTATTTTTAAAAGTTAGTAATATTGCATTCAATATTTAAGGTACCTTCATGTCGCATAGTCTTGGGACGGCCTGTATATAAATTGTGTAATTTATGGGTGTTTGCAAAGTTTTGTTAACTACATCGTATATTCAAAGTATGCAAGTAATTGATTGAATCTGAAGAAATTTCCGCTTTTATAAAAGCCAAAATTACCTTGGTTTATTTAAATACATCGCTAAAACCCTCTGCAAGAGGATATTGGAGTACACTGACAAATAGATTCTTGTGTGTAACAAAATACGCTCGAATCAGAAACCGGCTTCTTTTTTGCTGCTCTCTCTATTTAATCACAAAGGTATTTCTTTGATCCGTAAAAGTAGTTTTTAAATCGGTTTGATCCTCAAACAGGCTGATTAATGTTTCACGTACCTATATCAACAGGTACTTTCCACAAATCAAGAGGTAGCCAGTCATCCAAGAATCGAGGTAAACAGGTAGTGGTAGAACTATCGTGTGTCTCGTTAGGCGGGTCCAATCTGTCAATAAAATGAACCCATTTTGTTATCTCCGAGCTCCCGTTACTACAATAAGGGGAAATGTGCTTCTCTCCGATTCGCCGAGTGCGGCTTCTTGCGACATGCCTCTTATCAAGTAACGTGAACGTATAAAGTGGAATGTACTTACCGACAGAGCCAGCTGGTGAGTTAGATAGGCTTAAAAGGTAGTTCATTGCGATTACAGGCGACTATATTTAGAAGATGTCATAGTATATGACGTTTGTTAATGGCTTATAGTTGGTCAAGGATAGATTGAGTGACAGATCTTGAAAAAAGGTTTTATTGGCTTATTTTCAATATTTTTCACTTGGAAAGGGTTTTGAACTGAATTTAGAGAACATACATACATGAAATCACGCCTGTTTCCCATAGGGGTAGGCAGAGACCACGGATTTCCACTTGCTACGGTCCTTACATACCTTTGTAGCCGATCACTTATGGTGAATCAAAGCGTTTTGCAGATGTCTAAGCGGGGAATAATACATTTGCCACATACCCCCCATAATCCATACGTGACAGGTTGCAAACCCATCGCCGCTTAGAACACTAAGTCTTTTCCTCTAGTAGTTTTTCTTCACAGTTCACGTTATTTCAAATGAACATACCAAATTCTATGTTTAACAGTTAATTATAATATTGATACTTTAACCTTCATGAAAGCATTATAGGTAGGTATTTACACAACTCAGAAAGTCCATAAGCGTAGCATGTGATGTAGCCAACACTTCCGAGACGGCAAAGAAATGCGATACCAGATTACGCTCTTGGAAAAACTGATTTACGCAATAAACGCGGCTTCAGAGAGCTTTCAACAGACAAACGAGGCCTGATAGTCTGGAAGCGAGTAGTGTTTTTATCACGTCATATTGCTTATTATTTGAAAATGGAGCTTCGGGCCAATCATGCAAAGTTTGAAAGATAATGCCATAGCGGAAGACCAGCGTCATAGTCTTGCATCAAACACTGTTATAGCACTATTATAGGTGTTCCAATACTTGTGTTTAAAAACTTCAGGGGGCTAAAGTACCCTAAAAGGCTAAAGTAGTAAATATGAATAACTTTTTCTAAAAAACCAACACTGTGAACGCGAAAAAAAACAGCTGTTTCATACAAAAGTTCAATACCTACCTGGCTAAAATGTATAATAATGTGTGGCAATTGTATTCATATTGATGGGTACTTTAGCCCCCTGAAGTTTTTAAACACAGGTATTGGAACACCTTGTATATTGTTATAGAGTTAAATATTATTGTAAAAGAGTTTCTTGTGAGAGTGCACCGGTGGTCTAGTGGGAGTGACCCCGCCTTCCGATCGTAAGGCCGCAGGTTCGAATCCGGTCGTGCACCAATGGATTTTTCCTATCGAAAAATTTATGTGCGCAATGCCAGTGCTCTTAAACGGTGAAAGAAAACATCGTGAGGAAACCAGTTAGTACTCTAACAGCGGCGATGGGCTTGCAACCTGTCACGTATGGAATACCAACTACTGCAAAATGTGGGTATGGGCCAAATTTAATGTTTGGACGTACCTCTGACTACCCCCCTTAGACATCCTCAAAAAAAAAGAATCTGGAGTTAGTACTTGGTACTAAGAGTTCTGAGGGGATATCTACCGTGCCTGGGGATTAAAGTCGTGAAGCTGTTTCTGTTTCTGTTTCTGAGTTTCTCGTAAATTTATAATGTTGTTTCTTACGCATGTAGATATGATATCCTTTAGAAACCGGATACATAATTGCAATATTTTCTATTAAAATTTTATAAATTGTATCTGGTGTTGATTTCAAGTTTAATTTAGATCGGCCCACCAGCTACTTCTTATTGAATATCTAAAAGAAGTCTGTTTACTTAGTTATGTATATTTTGGTTTATAGAACTGACGTTATAAAATTATTGTCTGCTCTCCAGCTTTAAGGAACCCTATTTTATATTCTGGCAAAGCAATAGGCCACAATAGTCGTTATAATGAGGGAAAAAACACTTACTCCCGCTTCTCTAAGGAGCATTTGCAAAGTTATAATAGTTATTTGTCTAGAAAATAAGTCGTTTTATCCTATTTCATGAAGTTTATATTTATCTTACTTTCAGAAACTTACTATCATGCAGACAAGAGTTTTAAAAAATCTTCCCTCATTTATAAAAAATTAAAAATATAAAACATTGGCGTTATGGGTTGTCCACCCTTAACATTTATTTTTATTTTTTTGGCAGTTTTTTTTTATAATAAGGCATTAAAAAATATATACAACCCTAAATTTTCACCCTTATATCACCAACCCCTATTTTTTAATAGTCATTGTAGTAAGTATATGGCAAAACAACGTTTGCCGGGTCAGCTAGTAATATAAAATAACACCCAGAGAACAAACATCTATGTTCATCTCTTCTCTAATACTATAAGAATCAAAGTCCTGACTGACTGACTGACTGACTGACTGACATATAGACAACGCACAGCCTAAACGGCTGGTCCTAGAGACTTGAAATTTGAGGAGTACATAGGTCTTATGGCGTAGAGGTGTACTAAGAAGGGATTTTTGGAAATTCAACCCCTAAGGGTGTAAAAAGGGATGAAAACGTTTGTATGAAAAATAGTATTCCTTGAACCTACAAACTTGAAAATTGGAGTGCACATACTTCAAGGCAAAAAAATAGGAAAGGCATTTTTAGTTTTTGAAAACTACCCTTAATAAGTGTGCAAAGGGATGTATAAGTTTGTATGGGAGTTTTTTGACCGCTGGTCCTAGAGACTTGAAATTTTAAGAGTACATAGGTCTTATGCCGTAGAGATGTACTAAGAAGGGATTTTTGGAAATTCAACCCCTAAGGGTGTAAAAAGGGTTGAAAACGTTGGTATTGAAAATTGTATTCCTTGAATCTACAAACTTGAAACTTGGAGTACATATAATTCAAGGCAAAAAAATAGGAAAGACATTTATAGTTTTTTTAAACTACCCTTAATAATGGTGCAAAGGGATGTAAAAGTTTGTATGGGAGTTTTTTGACCGCTGGTCCTAGAGACTTGAAATTTTAAGAGTACATAGGTCTTATGTCGTAGAGATGTACTAAGAAGGGATTTTTGGAAATTCAACCCCTAAGGGTGTAAAAAGGGTTGAAAACGTTGGTATTGAAAATTGTATTCCTTGAATCTACAAACTTGAAACTTGGAGTACATATACTTCAAGGCAAAAAAATAGGAGAGACATTTTTAGTTTTTTTAAACTACCCTTAATAATGGTGCAAAGGGATGTAAAAGTTTGTATGGGAGTTTTTTGACCGCTGGTCCTAAAGACTAGAAATTTGAAGAGTACATAGGTAGTACATAGGTTTATGGCGTAGAGGTGTACTAAAAAGGGATTTTTGGAAATTCAACCCCTAAGGGTGTAAAAGGGTTGAAAACGTTTGCATTGAAAATAGTATTCCTTGAACCTACAAACTTGAAACTTGGAGTACATGTACTTTAAGGCACAAAAATAGGATAGGCATTTTTATTTTTTTTAAACTACCCTTAATAAGTGTGCAAAGGGATGTAAAAGTTTGTATGGGAGTTTTTTGACCGCTGGTCCTAGAGACTTGAAATTTTAAGAGTACATAGGTCTTATGTCGTAGAGATGTACTAAGAAGGGATTTTTGGAAATTCAACCCCTAAGGGTGTAAAAAAGGTTGAAAACGTTGGTATTGAAAATTGTATTCCTTGAATCTACAAACTTGAAACTTGGAGTACATATACTTCAAGGCAAAAAAATAGGAAAGACATTTATAGTTTTTTTAAACTACCCTTAATAATGGTGCAAAGGGATGTAAAAGTTTGTATGGGAGTTTTTTGACCGCTGGTCCTAGAGACTTGAAATTTTAAGAGTACATAGGTCTTATGTCGTAGAGATGTACTAAGAAGGGATTTTTGGAAATTCAACCCCTAAGGGTGTAAAAAGGGTTGAAAACGTTGGTATTGAAAATTGTATTCCTTGAATCTACAAACTTGAAACTTGGAGTACATATACTTCAAGGCAAAAAAATAGGAGAGACATTTTTAGTTTTTTTAAACTACCCTTAATAATGGTGCAAAGGGATGTAAAAGTTTGTATGGGAGTTTTTTGACCGCTGGTCCTAAAGACTAGAAATTTGAAGAGTACATAGGTAGTACATAGGTTTATGGCGTAGAGGTGTACTAAAAAGGGATTTTTGGAAATTCAACCCCTAAGGGTGTAAAAGGGTTGAAAACGTTTGCATTGAAAATAGTATTCCTTGAACCTACAAACTTGAAACTTGGAGTACATGTACTTTAAGGCACAAAAATAGGATATGCATTTTTATTTTTTTTAAACTACCCTTAATAAGTGTGCAAAGG
Source organism: Chloroclysta siterata (assembly GCA_932294275.1). Lineage (NCBI taxonomy): Eukaryota > Metazoa > Arthropoda > Insecta > Lepidoptera > Geometridae > Chloroclysta > Chloroclysta siterata. The sequence continues at coordinate 12,528,086 of OW028598.1, forward strand.
GATGTAAAAGTTTGTATGGGAGTTTTTAAACCGCTGGTCTGAAAGACTTGAAATTTGAAGAGTACATAGGTCTTATGGGGTAAAGGTGTTTTTGGAAATGCAACCCCTAAGGGTGTAAAAACGGATGAAAACATTTGTATAAAAAAACAGTATTCCTTGAACCTACAAACTTGAAAATTGGAGTGCACATACTTCAAGGCAAAAAAATAGGAAAGATATTTTTAGTTTTTGAAAACTACCCTTAATAAGTGTGAAAAGGGATGTAAAAGTTTGTATGGGAGTTTTTTGACCGCTGGTCCTAGAGACTTGAAATTTTAAGAGTACATAGGTCTTATGTCGTAGAGATGTACTAAGAAGGGATTTTTGGAAATTCAACCCCTAAGGGTGTAAAAAGGGTTGAAAACGTTGGTATTGAAAATTGTATTCCTTGAATCTACAAACTTGAAACTTGGAGTACATATAATTCAAGGCAAAAAAATAGGAAAGACATTTATAGTTTTTTTAAACTACCCTTAATAATGGTGCAAAGGGATGTAAAAGTTTGTATGGGAGTTTTTTGACCGCTGGTCCTAGAGACTTGAAATTTTAAGAGTACATAGGTCTTATGTCGTAGAGATGTACTAAGAAGGGATTTTTGGAAATTCAACCCCTAAGGGTGTAAAAAGGGTTGAAAACGTTGGTATTGAAAATTGTATTCCTTGAATCTACAAACTTGAAACTTGGAGTACATATACTTCAAGGCAAAAAAATAGGAGAGACATTTTTAGTTTTTTTAAACTACCCTTAATAATGGTGCAAAGGGATGTAAAAGTTTGTATGGGAGTTTTTTGACCGCTGGTCCTAAAGACTAGAAATTTGAAGAGTACATAGGTAGTACATAGGTTTATGGCGTAGAGGTGTACTAAAAAGGGATTTTTGGAAATTCAACCCCTAAGGGTGTAAAAGGGTTGAAAACGTTTGCATTGAAAATAGTATTCCTTGAACCTACAAATTTGAAACTTGGAGTACATGTACTTTAAGGCACAAAAATAGGATAGGCATTTTTATTTTTTTTAAACTACCCTTAATAAGTGTGCAAAGGGATGTAAAAGTTTGTATGGGAGTTTTTTGACCGCTGGTCCTAGAGACTTGAAATTTTAAGAGTACATAGGTCTTATGTCGTAGAGATGTACTAAGAAGGGATTTTTGGAAATTCAACCCCTAAGGGTGTAAAAAGGGTTGAAAACGTTGGTATTGAAAATTGTATTCCTTGAATCTACAAACTTGAAACTTGGAGTACATATACTTCAAGGCAAAAAAATAGGAAAGACATTTATAGTTTTTTTAAACTACCCTTAATAATGGTGCAAAGGGATGTAAAAGTTTGTATGGGAGTTTTTTGACCGCTGGTCCTAGAGACTTGAAATTTTAAGAGTACATAGGTCTTATGTCGTAGAGATGTACTAAGAAGGGATTTTTGGAAATTCAACCCCTAAGGGTGTAAAAAGGGTTGAAAACGTTGGTATTGAAAATTGTATTCCTTGAATCTACAAACTTGAAACTTGGAGTACATATACTTCAAGGCAAAAAAATAGGAGAGACATTTTTAGTTTTTTTAAACTACCCTTAATAATGGTGCAAAGGGATGTAAAAGTTTGTATGGGAGTTTTTTGACCGCTGGTCCTAAAGACTAGAAATTTGAAGAGTACATAGGTAGTACATAGGTTTATGGCGTAGAGGTGTACTAAAAAGGGATTTTTGGAAATTCAACCCCTAAGGGTGTAAAAGGGTTGAAAACGTTTGCATTGAAAATAGTATTCCTTGAACCTACAAACTTGAAACTTGGAGTACATGTACTTTAAGGCACAAAAATAGGATATGCATTTTTATTTTTTTTAAACTACCCTTAATAAGTGTGCAAAGGGATGTAAAAGTTTGTATGGGAGTTTTTAAACCGCTGGTCTGAAAGACTTGAAATTTGAAGAGTACATAGGTCTTATGGGGTAAAGGTGTTTTTGGAAATGCAACCCCTAAGGGTGTAAAAACGGATGAAAACATTTGTATAAAAAAACAGTATTCCTTGAACCTACAAACTTGAAAATTGGAGTGCACATACTTCAAGGCAAAAAAATAGGAAAGATATTTTTAGTTTTTGAAAACTACCCTTAATAAGTGTGAAAAGGGATGTAAAAGTTTGTATGGGAGTTTTTTGACCGCTGGTCCTAGAGACTTGAAATTTTAAGAGTACATAGGTCTTATGTCGTAGAGATGTACTAAGAAGGGATTTTTGGAAATTCAACCCCTAAGGGTGTAAAAAGGGTTGAAAACGTTGGTATTGAAAATTGTATTCCTTGAATCTACAAACTTGAAACTTGGAGTACATATACTTCAAGGCAAAAAAATAGGAAAGATATTTTTAGTTTTTTTAAACTACCCTTAATAATGGTGCAAAGGGATGTAAAAGTTTGTATGGGAGTTTTTTGACCGCTGGTCCTAGAGACTTGAAATTTTAAGAGTACATAGGTCTTATGTCGTAGAGATGTACTAAGAAGGGATTTTTGGAAATTCAACCCTTATGGGTGTAAAAAGGGTTGAAAACGTTGGTATTGAAAATTGTATTCCTTGAATCTACAAACTTGAAACTTGGAGTACATATACTTCAAGGCAAAAAAATAGGAAAGACATTTTTAGTTTTTTTAAACTACCCTTAATAATGGTGCAAAGGGATGTAAAAGTTTGTATGGGAGTTTTTTGACCGCTTGTCCTAAAGACTAGAAATTTGAAGAGTACATAGGTAGTACATAGGTTTATGGCGTAGAGGTGTACTAAAAAGGGATTTTTGGAAATTTAACCCCTAAGGGTGTAAAAGGGTTGAAAACGTTTGCATTGAAAACAGTATTCCTTGAACCTACAAACTTGAAACTTGGAGTACATGTACTTTAAGGCACAAAAATAGGACAGGCATTTTTATTTTTTTTAAACTACCCTTAATAAGTGTGCAAAGGGATGTAAAAGTTTGTATTTCAAAGTGATCCTTGTGATTGTACTGAATAAAGACCGTTTTGATTTTGATTTTTTGATTTTGTATGGGAGTTTTTAAACCGCTGGTCTGAAAGACTTGAAATTTGAAGAGTACATAGGTCTTATGGGGTAAAGGTGTTTTTGGAAATGCAACCCCTAAGGGTGTAAAAACGGATGAAAACATTTGTATGAAAAACAGTATTCCTTGAACCTACAAACTTGAAACTTGAAGTAGATGTACTCCATAGCTAAAAAAATAGGAAAGACATTTTTAAAACTACGCTTAATAAGTGTGCAAAGGGATGTTAAAGTTTGTATGGGAGTTTTTTAACGCGTGGTGCGATTGACTTAAAACTTGAGGTTAATATACTAAGAAATAAATAATTAAGAATGACGCTTTTAACTTTTGATAATTACCCCTGCAAAGGGTGCAAATGACTGTAAAAGTTAGAGAGATTTTTAACGCATAGTCCGACTGGTTTCAAACTTGAAGTAAATATACTCCACAATAAATGATTTATAATTACGTTTTCAATATTTTAAGCTTTGTACGGGAGATTTTTAACGCGTAGTGTAATTAACTTCAAACTAAAAGAAAATGTGTTTTGTGGATAAATAACAAAAATACAGTGTAGGGGATAATGAGATGATGCATATTCCATAGTTTATTTCACGTAGCTTCAGAGGAGCATGTAAAATGATAAACGTCCGTTTCCACATAAGAACTTATTTATATTTGCACTTTAAAGTAGGTATAACATGTCTGAACCTATGGAGCGGGGAGAGACGACTGGCGACGCTACATACAAAACCTTCGCGTCAGCCCGATTGCAAGTACCTGTGTGTGGCTAGCCGCCACAACAGTTTGATTTTCGATAACAACCCCTAAAACGTTACCCTCCTTCGTTGCGAACGAGTAAAAAGGATACAACGAGGCGTCAATGTTTGTAAAGGACATTCTAAAAACAAGAATCTTGAGTTGGTACAAAGAGATCTGAGGGTATCTACCGTGCCTGCAAACGAAACGAAACAGCTTCACGACTTTGATCCCCATCAAAGTCGTGAAGCTGTTTCGTTTCGTTTGGTTTTGGTGTAGAAACTAGGAACAAATAAGGACATTATTTTCCGTGTAAGGTTGTCTTTGTTGTATTTGTCATGTTTGTGCTCAGTACCTATACCTAATATAGGACCTACCTAATATAGGAAATGTACGCCTATAGGTATCTCTTATACCCACGTAGGTATTTAAAATCCTACCCAAATAATATACAAATCAATGCGAAAGTTACGATGTTTGGATGTTTGTGGCTCAATCACGGCTCACCACTTCAACGCGTGCGAAGCCGCGGGAAGCCACTAGTCACACAAATGTTTGTTCTCGGTAGGGATCGAACCCACGGCCTACGGCGTAGAAGGCAGAGCTACTACCAACGGAGCCGCGAAGGCTGTCTGTATAGTTTGAAATTAATTATTATAATGTGATAATTCGCCATTACGTATTCAGTATCATAGAACCATATTATATTTCTATTGCTGCCATTCCATTTACAAAATGAAGCCGTATTTAGATCAAATATTTCTAATATTCATGGATATTTCGAATAATAGAATGAAGTTATTATGCCTCCAGCGTTAGCGTCCATAACCATGAAAGCGATATCATAAATCGGAAGAGATTTCACGATTAAAGCTTCGGTCAGACCAGCGGGATAAGCTCTGTCAGTATTTTTAAATGACGGGGTATACAAACCGTATTATCATAGAATAAAATGGAATTAATAGAAGATTTTACGGAATTTGACGTCATCGTCCCCGCGTAGCTTGGACGTGATAAGGACGTCCATTCGAAAGGGTATTTTTTTTTATTAATTTATTATAGTATGGGCTGCAACGCGCGGCAATAAAGTCGCGAATAAGGTGCTCTCCACGCACAACGCGTTTATGACCTAATCTCAGTTATCAGAGTACAAAAGTTATGTCATTTTGTTACTCAATCACTATAAAATCTTTTTTCTGCAAATCATCATCATCAGCCTGAATGAACTCATTGCTGAGCGTAAGCTTTCTACGTTCATTTTCTGGAAGTACAATTTCGAAAACTTTCTTCATTCACCGACTGCCGGCAATTAACAATACTGAAACTGAAACAGCTTCACGACTTTAATCCCCAGGCACGGTAGATATCCCCTCAGATCTCTTAGTACCAAGTAGGTAATAACTCCAGATTCATTTTGAAGATGTCTAAGGGGGTAGTCAGAGGTACGTCCAAACATTACATTTGGCACATACCCACATTTTGCAGTAGTTGGTATTCCATACGTGACAGGTTGCAAGCTAACTGTACTAACTTTGTTGTACTAACTGGTTTCCTCACGATGTTTTCCTTCACCGTTTAAGAGCACTGGCATTGCGCACATAAATTTTTCGATAGGTAAAATTCATTGGTACACGACCGGATTCGAACCTGCGACCTTACGATCGGAAGGCGGGGTAACTTCCACTAGACCACCGGTGCTCTTTACATTAACAATACACATAGGTATAAATATTATTCTTCTACAACCAACAACAACATCACAACAACCAACAGCTTTTTAAATTTAGACAAGCGAGCGGTATGGTTACAGAGTATATAAGTTTTTTTAATATAACATTTGTATAGATATGACCCAAAATAGCACACTAGTTTTTATTATAACTGCCTAGCCACTGACATAATCTAGCAATTTATAAGTTCAATTACTGAACTGCAATTTGCGAATCCATATCCTTGATTGATATTTTTTAATTTTCGCGTCATAATCCTGACGGCCTGCGGTGCAGTGCTTAATCCCAATTCAATTGTAAAACCTTGTCCTCACCGTCAAAAACACCACACGACGATGACGCATCCATTGTTTTTTTGTCCTTCAGTAATAGCTTTATTTAGGATGTTCAGATTATAACGGTTTTTTAAAACGGGTTTAAGAGTAGCAGAGCTCTTTGTGAAGGGATCGTCCCGGGAAGAACTACCACCACGCCGTTTTCTGCCGCCAAGCAGCGTTGCTGTGTTTCGGTTTGAAGAGTGTGGTTGCCGGTGTAATTACAGGCACATGAGGCTTAACATCTGTTTGCCTCAAGTTGATGGACGCAGGGCAGTGCATCGTAGGGCACGTTCCTATCGTGCGTGACTTACGAGGCAATGGTTTGCTATAGGTAAAGGTTACCACTTAACATCAGGTGGGCCATCTGCTTGTTCCATCAGCTAGTTGTTTCAAATGTTCAACGATATATCTTTGATTGACTCGCCGGTGATCGCATAAAAGCTAAGATCGTGGAGTGCGATTTATCGTCGTAAATGAAATGTTTGATATGAGTTAAGAAAACTCCTGTTCATTATCAAGCCTTGGCAAGTATAGAAATAGTCTTATCAAGTTCTATGTCCCTAGTTTAGTTTTGACTACTAAAGGCTCAGTAAGTGTTTATTATAGTATATAGTCACCTTGAAAAAATGTCACTGCATTCTAGTCAAGGGCATGCCGATTTCTCCAGGGCTTACCTATGTAAACTAACAAAACACCAATTTCGTTCATAAACTCTAAAACAAGCGGGGTAACGCATATTTTTCACTGATCCGTTGCCAATTTCGTGTGACACAGGTTTGCTCGAAAGAAAATATTTACAGTGGAGTTCGCAGGTACCTATTAACTTTTGTAGTCTGCGAACGCGGGACGTGAACCGACGGAAATTAGAATCGTCTGCAATATCCTCAGGTCGTTCACCTATTAAAACTGGAGAATACAATAGATACAGGGTAAAACCCGCTTAGATTGAACCAAAAATCGCAATATTTTATTAAGATGGAAACATATTCAGACAACCAACAAAGAATTTATCATTTCAACATTTTGAAGAGATTGTACTTATATTTACTAAATGTAGTTATGAAAAAATTGCAATCTACCAAGTTTCGGAGAATAACATTACGAGAAGTAGGTAGAGCTCTTTGTGAAGGGCTCGTCCGGGGAAGTACTACCACCATGCCTTTTTCTGCCGCCAAGCAGCAACGCTGTGTTTCGGTTTGAAGAGTGTGGTTGCCGGTGTAATTACAGGCTTAACATCAGAGGGCTTATTACGAGTTTAGTGCCGATCGAGTGCCGATCGTCGATCTTTACGATACACCGAATATACTATGAAAAAAAAACGGGTTCTCAAAGAATACGCTAGATGCCGCGATCGGCACTAAACTCGTAATAAGCCCTCTGTATGCCTCAAGTTGATGGACGCAGGGCAGTGCATCGCAGGGCACGTTCCTACCGTGCGTAACTTACGAGTAAAAGCTTTGTTATAGGTGATGGTTACCACTTAAAATCAGGTGGGCCATCTGCTTATTCAATCAGCTAGTTGTATAAAAAATAAAAATAAAGTTGTTTGACGGTCTTGTCTTTATCATAAAACTGGCATAAATATAGTAGTCAGATTTTGGAAGAACATAATAAAGAAATGTAATACACTGAGAAAAAAGAGGCCTGTTTCCTTCTGATTTTTTCCTTCTAAACAGCTTCCTTCTAGGTGTCCTTCTAATACTTTCCTGCCTTATTGGACGATAGCGTGTTTCCTTCCAAAACTAGGAAGGAATTTTTTTTTTCCTACTGTAATAGAACGAATATTCCGACTGATCTTATGTAGTCGGAATAACCTTCCAATTATTTGGAAGGATTTTCCTTCTATATTTTGAGAATTCCATTTGGAAGGAATAAAATATGGACTTTTAGAAGGACTCCGTTTCCCAGCTCAACTTTCGGAAGGATCTCAGTTGTACCTTCCATATTTAATCCTTCTGAGTTAGAAGTATTGTAATTTCGGTTGGTAATTCTCGTAGGTATTTCCACCCAAGATGAAAGAGATCTTTATTCCGACAAAAATAGTAGGATTATTTGGGAGGAATTAATTTGGAAGGTATAATTTCTAGATTTTTAAGAAGGAATTTCTTGGAAGGTAAGAACTCCATCATACCTTCCAATCGAACACCTTCTTATTTAGTAGGATTTCAATAACGGTCGGTAATTTCAGGTGGTAATTTTATCTTGTAACCTTTTCCCATCAGATTAGAAGGACTGTTTGGAAGGAATACATTTGGAAGGATTAATTTGTGTGGATTTTTGCGATGGAATTTTCTTCTAAATTCTCCAGGCGTATTTTCCAACCGAAATAGAACGAATATTTAGACGGAACTTAATTAGTTGGAACAACCTTCCAATAATTTAGAAGGATATTCCTTCTATATTTTGAGAATTTCCTTCAGGCGTATTTTCCAACTGAAATAGATCAAATATTTCGACGGAATTTAATGAGTAGGAATAACTTTCCAATAATTTAGAAGGATTTTCCTTCTATATTTTGAGAATTTCAATCAGAAGGAAAAAAATATGGACTTTTAGAAGGACTCCGTTGTACCTTCCATATTTAATCCTTCTAAGTTAGAAGTATTGTAATTTCGGTTGGTAATTCTCGTAGATATTTCCATCCAAGATAAAAGAGATCTTTATACCGACTAAAATAGTAGAATTATTTGGGAGGAATTCATTTGGAAGGTATAATTTCTAGATTTTTAAGAAGGAATTTCTTGGGAGGTAAACTTTTGGTAAGAACTCCATCATACCTTCCAATCGGACTCCTTCTTATTTAGTAGGATTTCAATAACGGTTGGTAATTTTATCTTGTAACCTTTTCCCATCAGATTAGAAGGACTGTTTGGAAGGAATACATTTGGAAGGATTAATTTGTGTGGATATTTCAGATGGAATTTTCTTCTGAATTCTACAGGCGTATTTGCCAACCGAAATAGAACAAATATTTAGACGGAATTTAATAAGTAGGAATAACCTTCCAATAATTTAGAAGGATTATCCTTCTATAATCTGAGAATTTCATTTTGAAGGAATAAAATATGGACTTTTAGAAGGACTCCGTTTCTCAGCTCAACTTTTGAAAGGAACTCAATTGGACCTTCCATATTTAATCCTTCTAAGTTAGAAGTATTGTAATTTCGGTTGGTAATTCTCGTAGGTATTTCCACCCAAGATAAAAGAGATCTTTATTACGACTAAAATAGTAGGATTATTTGGGAGGCATTAATTTGGAAGGTATAATTTCTAGATTTTTAAGATGGAATTTCTTGGAAGGTGAACTTTTGGTAAGAACTCCATCATACCTTCCAATCGAACTCCTTCTTATTTAGTAGGATTTCAATAACGGTCGATACTTTCAGGTGGCAATTTTATCTTGTAACCTTTTCCCATCAGATTAGAAGGTCTGTTTGGAAGGAATCCATTAGAAAGGATTATTTTGTGTGGATTTTTGCGATGGAATTTTCTTCTGAATTCTCCAGGCGTATTTTCCAACCGAAATAGAATGAATATTTGACGGAATTCAATTAGTAAGAATAACCTTCCAATAATTTAGAAGGATTTTCCTTTTATATTTTGAGAATTTCAATCAGAAGGAATAAAATATGGACTTTTAGAAGGACTCCGTTTCTCAGCTCAACTTTCGGAAGGAACTCAATTGTACCTTCCATATTTAATCCTTCTAAGTTACAAGTATTGTAATTTTGGTTGGTAATTCTCGTAGGTATTTCCACCCAAGATAATTTTTTTTTTTTTTTTTTTTTTTTTACATTTGATAGGTAAAACGTTTGACCGCTATCTCACCTGATGTTAAGTGACGATGCGGTCTACGATGTGACACGCTTACCTAGAAGATACCTATTCACTCGTCTCTTGAAATCGTCCAAATTATAGGCATTCGGAAAAACGGACGCCGGTAAGGAATTCCACTCTTTGGCTGTTCGCATTATAAAAGTAGAAGCAAAGCGCTTTGTGCGGGCAGTAGGTATGTCAACCATGAATGGATGTCTCGCTTCCGTACGTCTGGTGGTCCGATGGTAGAACGGGCATGGGGGAACCAAGTTGTGGAGTTCCATCGCACACTCTCCGAAATGTATCCTGTAAAATACCGATAAACAGGCAACTTTGCGGCGATGTTCAAGAGTCAGGAGCTTAGACTCGAACAACGTGTCACCTATGAGCCTTTTGGCTCGTCTCTCAATAGTCTCCAAGGCCTCAAGCTGGTATTTAGCAGAGCCATCCCAAAGATGAGAACAGTACTCCATACACGACCGGACTTGCGCTTGGTATAGATAAAGGAGCTGTCCCGGTGTGAAGTACTGTCTCACCTTCGATAGTATGCCTAGCTTCTTCGCAGCTGTCTTGGCCTTGGATTCTATGAACGAGCCAAAATTCAGTTTGCTGGTTAACGTAAACCCTAGAAGCTCGAGCTGGTCTGATATCGGTATCGATACATTTCGGAAAGTTGGAGTTAGGTGGATTTGACTCCTCTTAGCGGAGAAAAGACACGCCTGAGTTTTCGTAGCATTGAACTTGACTAGATTGATGTCACCCCAATCAGCAACTGCTTTTAAAGTCAAGCTCAAGCGCTCAACCATGGCCTCTCTGTAAGATTGGATCTGAGATCCACTACAACGTGTGTTGGGTATATAGCTCTCTACGACTGTGCTGTCGTCTGCATACCCAATGATTCCGGGCATAAGCAGATCATTGATGTGCAGCAAAAACAATGTCGCAGAGAGAACTGACCCCTGAGGGACCCCGGCATTAATTGCCAAGTGATCAGACGAGCAGCCATCAACGACTACTCGAAGTGATCGGTCCCTCAAAAAGTCTGATACCCAGACACAAAGGTTAGCGGATAAGCCATACGATGGAAGCTTACTCAAAAGGCTATCGTGCCAAACCCTGTCAAAAGCTTTCGAGATATCTAGAGAAACTGCGAGAGCTTCTCCGTTTTTCTCTATGGCTTCGCTCCATACATGAGTGGCATATGCTAGAAGATCCCCAGTGGATCGGTTTCGGCGAAACCCGTATTGCCGGTCACTGAGGAGGTCATTGTCTTCGAGATATGCCAGGAGCTTATTGTTAAGTATACGCTCCATACTCTTGCATAGTATGGACGTAACCGAGATGGGTCTGTAATTGGCAGGGTCGGCGCGACTTCCCTTTTTGGGTACGGGCTGTACATTGGCAAACTTCCAGGACTTTGGCACTTCACCTGTCTTAATAGAGAGGCGAAAGAGTCGTGTCAAAACAGGACACAACTCAGGCGCACAATTCCTCAGAACGATGGCCGGAATACCATCCGGGCCACTAGCCTTGTTCACGTCCAGATTGCGTAGAGTTTTGCGAACCTCTACTTGTCGGATACAAATCTCAGACATGTACGTCTTGCATCTACTCGGGACAGCTAGAGGTGTCGCACTACCAGCATCCAGTCGTGAAGACTCCGCAAAAAGAGAAGCAAATAAATTTGCTTTTTCTTCAGCAGTGTGTGCTAGTGACCCATCCGGTTTCAACATTGGAGGCAGTGTGGGCTTGCAGAAGTTAGATTCGACCGACTTAGCAAGGGACCAAAAAGCTTTACTACCTGCAGGGTATGAAGCTAGTTTAGTCCCTACTCTGCTAATGTGGTCAAATCGTGCCTTCCGAAGTGCCTTCTTACAGGACTTGGCAGCTCTGTTAAAGGCTTTCTTCCGTTTACGCATATCATTCGACTTTCGGTTTCGAGCTTCTACCCATGCTAGGTAAGCCTCATGTTTAAGCGCCTTAGCGCGGCAACATTCGGCTCCAAACCATGGGTGAGCTTTGCCAGACAGTGGCACGTCAGCAAATGGAATAAAATACTCCATAGCCTGCCGTAACACGTCTGTCACGGCATCCGCACTAGTCGAAGAATCGCCGGAAGAGAAGCAGACTGGCTGCCAAGGATAGGATGCAAAAAAAGACCGCATCTCATCCCAATCAGCTGACTTGTATCGCCATACTCGCCGGGTACCATTAAGGCTGGGGTCGGGCGGGGAATATGACGATACAGACTTCACCAGACAGTGGTCGGAGCTTCCCAATGGCGGGGCTACCGAAACCGAGTATCGGTCTGGATCTGTTGTCAGTAGAAGGTCCAAGCAGTTGGCTGTGTGGCCATCAACATCAGGTATCCGGGTCGCCTCTTTGACAAGCTGGGTGAGACTTAGCGATAGCGCGAGTTTGCGTGTCTCTCTCCCAGCGTGGTCTGTGTTCAGATAAGGGAATAACCAGTCCTGGTGGTGTGCGTTAAAGTCCCCCAGAACCACCAATTGGGCAGTAGGATACGTCTGTTGGGCTTGGTCGGCCTTGTCACTGAGATATTCGGTGAGCCTTGTTGTCTCCTGGTCTCCACTGTGCGATCGGTAGACAGAGGCATATAGGATTTTCTCCAAACCAGTATCCACCATAACCCAAAGTGCGTTAAAATTGGAGTCTTCAAGGTTTTTGAGACGCCGAATACAAATGTCATCCCGGGCGTATAAGCACACGCCCGCACGTGGCTTGAATCTGTGTTCCAAAGTGTACCCTGGATAGTTAAGGTACGCCACGTCTGATGGACATCCGATCTGCGTCTCTGAGAGAAACAAAAGGTGGGGTTTTTCAGTCTCTAGATGGTAGTGGACTGCCACGAGATTAGAGTGCAGACCTCGTATGTTAGACAGGTGCACTTTTAATGAGAGGGAGTGCAGCCGCTGTGGAAACTTTTTCTTTTTATTTCTCTGCATGATATTTATTAGGAGTGAGGAAAGGTGGATCGAACGGCAGTAGAACTAGACGATACATAGCGCACCTGGCGCACGCCTTGAAACAACACGCATCTTGGGGTGACTAGGCTGGAGACTGCGGGGACGCCCGAGCCCCCCCGGAAATGCCCATTGGGCCCTCTCATCCGGTCGCCGACCGGCACAATGGCGCATCCCGGGATTTTTCGACAGTTGGCGGGGCAGCCTTTCATGAGTGGCTAGCTCACTACTTGGGCCCCCAACTACCTGCGGTCGGCCAGCGGTGCACCGTGCCTCGGATCCCGCTACCCTCCGCGACTAGTCACCCAATACGGCAGAGTCTTAGCGTGCTAAAATCGGTCTACGCCATTATATCCCCAGCTCTGACCCGTTCTTTCCTTCGGTGTCACCGGACATCACGACGGAACACGAAAAAAAATTGTTTGGCGCCGCGTCTTTGTCCGGTGGGTGGTCACTAACCTCGGCCAGAGCCTACCACCAGTGTGTCATCTGCTTAGCACCACCCGGGAGCCACGTGTAGGGTTCCAAAGGGTATCCTCCTACGGACGTGGATGACTCGACCCCCGAAAAGAGATCTTTATTCCGACTAAAATAGTAGAATTATTTGGGAGGAATTAATTTGGAAGGTATAATTTGTAGATTTTTAAGAAGGTTTTTTTTGTAGGTAAGCTATATTGGTAGGAACTCCATCATACCTTCCATTCGAACTCCTTCTTATTTAGTAGGATTCCAAAAACGGTCGGTAATTTCAGGTGGTAATTTTGTCTTGTAATCTTTTCCCATCAGATTAGAAGGACTATGTGGTTGGTAATTTTAGAAGGAATGAACTGAAATAAAAGGACTGAGTGGAAGGAAATCCCTTTAAAGTTAGTAGGATTCCTATATGATGTCAAATTAGCTTTAACAGGAATTTTCAATACAAGCCAGGGTGGGTACTTTATTTTAAGTCCTACCCAAGTATAAATCCTTTTTTAAATTTACTTGTACAAGAAGGAACGGGGCCGCCTAAAACGAAAAAATGCCTGACATTATTATGTCAGCAATCCCCACTGCCACGCAGAATCTTTGCAAAAAAACGAGTACCTACTGTCCTACATAGCTGAGCTTCTCCTACTCCTATCTGTTTTATTTAAAAAAATAACAGGAACATGAAAAAAATGAATACACCCAAAACGGGAAAACGCCTTATACTTTCATGTTAGCAATCACCACGACCATGCGGGTGAAGCCGTGGGTGGCCGCTAGTAGTTACTTAATAGGAAAGACAGGTACTTATATAAGTAGCTTTAGTTAGGTTTGTAGATAGGTAGGTAGGTAGGTATACCATGTTAAGCCAATCTTTGATTATAGTAGAGTGCAGTAGTTAGGTATGTCATGCTAAAACTTAAAACACTTTATGTAGGTACCTAGGTATCCTAATAGAATGTGTTCCTACACAAAATTTCGTGCTTGTGCTGTTGACCGTTGAAGAGTTCCTCTACCTGGAGCTAATCCTGAAGGTCGAAGGACCTCAAGGAAGAAGGTGAGCATAACCTGAAGAGGTTAAAATGCATTCTCATCGAAACCAATTCAACTCCAATTGAATTATAAAAAGTGTTACTAATTCAGCTTGCAAGATTTGACCTATTACTTAGGTACTTAATACAACAGTTCCGCTGGTGTAATTTGGTTGTACCTAATGCTTAGGTATAACAAGTTAATATTGGGCCTGGTGACCCGCTACACAGGTTTTATTTCTAAACAAACCTTTTTGGGCACCAGCTTTCAACTAAGTTAATATTGAGAAAACAAAAGTATTGAAAATTACACGGGTATTTTATCACCTACCTACCTATTCTATTTCCTTTTCAATATGTGTAACGTAAGGGTCAATTATTCAAACGTACGGGACGTTATACCTATACCTATTAGACAGGATTTTAGATGTAGGCTAGTATAATACCTGCCCTCCTCACAGCTTAATCGGCTCTTAAACCAAACCAAACCTATTAGCCATATTTGCATGACAATGGCATGCGTAATAATATATCTTATAATCAATATGGTTTACTTTCTACTGTAACTTTTTTTAGTCCATGTTTTAGCGGCTTTCTGGCTCGAAACTAGTTTACAAAATAGAACAAAAGTACAAAGAAATAAGATTGAATTTGCATTGTTACACTATGTATTTGGTATAGAATTATTTGGGTTATATTTACATAAATTTAGACTAAAGTTAGGTATAGTTATAAATTATCAAGGGAAATCACCATAGTTACAAGTAGCCCTGATAAACAACTTTTAATTTAATACCTAAGTATCTACGTCGATGTACCTACTAAATATGTGTTTAAGTTTGCGTTTGTCGTTTCATTGTTAGTTTGCTTATCTAAAAATCATGTTAACCCCTATGACTGATATCGATATGCAAACTGTATATCGGTTGTCTAAACCATAAACATAAATCTAAGTCAGCCTAATAAATCCAGCAGAAAGACATGGTTAATACGTGCAGGTGCAAATGAGTATAAATATGTATAGAACTGAGTATATATTTTAGACAGAATATTGATAGGAAATCCCGAAATATACCGTCTACATTTCCTTCCGTATTATCTGTGGAGGCATACAAAGCCCTTATATAAGACACCTATTTTGAATTACTTATTTGTGTAACTTTTTTGTGTTTTGCCTATTTAAAACACACATACAAAGATAAAATGCCAAATTTCCCAAGTTGATTGTAAGATCTTCGTTCGCTCACTCGATCGAATAGGTACTTATTATAGAGTGTAGGTGAGATTAAGCCCTAGCTTTATTTTCTAGGTTTGCCTATGTATTGTGTCAACAAAATACATGCGTAGATATCTGTATGGGACGTGTTATTCCCTATACAGATAATGATAATGATGATTTGCTATGCTATGGGACCGGATGGATAATTGAAACGACTGCTCAATGCCGATGAGTGTTTGAAACTGATTTATTATAATAAGGAAAAGTAGGTATAATGTAAAACAATGCTTATGCTGAATGTGCGGGTTGGCCCGTACATGCTCCCCGCGAGATAAAAAGATAAAAAGAAATAAAGAGCCAAAAAATGATAATCCTAAAGTATATAAAACTAGAAATAAATGATAATGAATGATTCATTTGATTGATTGATTGATTTGATTCTAAAGTTAATTCTTATTTAACTAAAGTTTATGATTGTTCGTTAGTCTTTCACAACGCGGTATTATAGGCAACGTTGCCTTATTTATTCGCGCACTAACACAATCATACGATACACTTTCACTGCCCCCTGGCCGGGGGAGAGAGAGGAGAGGGCGCGCGGCGGGCGCGGGCGCTGTGGCCGGAGCCGCTGCTGCCGTCTCCGCTGCCGGCGCTGGAGGTGCACGGAGAGACCACGCGCCGCGCCCGCGCACGCGCCCGCGACACCACCACGCTACGCCTGCTAGTACACCCAATCCGATGACTCCGTACATCACTGCATAGTGGTGGACATCGTGATAGGATATGCTCGATGCTATCGACTCGTTCTCTTTTATGATTTTGATTCGTTCGCCTATGTCCTGCGCATCTCTTTCCGATTGCCATGGTATTGATATGACTTTGACTAATTCGTAAAAGTCTCTGCTGATTATTGGGATTCGTAATTCGAAAATTAGGTAGTCAGTTGTCATTAATGCTTTTGATGTGATTAATTTGAATATTCTTGATAAATCGCCATGAATGTTGTTGATAGGCAGCGTGACGTCATTTGTAAGATGACTCGAAATAATGCTAAGTTGATCCTGCAACTGTTTTGATGTTATTAAATAAGGATTTAATTGACCATGATGTATGTCAGTGATTGTGTCTAACAACATTTCTTGTAGATGTTTGATATTATTTAATAAATTGCTTGATATAATAGCTCCCGTATTATTGAACTCATTTGATAATTGTATTTCGGTTTTCAGGAGCCTTTCAGTCTTTTCAGAGTTCATAAATTGCTGATGAATGATTTGATACTGTTCCGCGAATCTACTGTCGAGTGCGCCGAATAGTGAGTTCGCCAGATATCCGACACCGTCGATAAGGCCCCGACGCCGGCGCTTCCTCGCTTGTCGCGTGCCATCTTGCTGACTTAAGAGTAGTTTGTTATTGTAATCTAACTCACTTAGCTCGTGCCGTAATTGTAACAATATCATATTACAATAAACATTATCTTCCATTCTATTGCTTATGCTCTCTAATGTGATTGATGATTTGTTGAGTGCTGTAATTCCATCCCGATAAGGTTGCATTTTGTAATAAACGATGAGTTTCCACTCCTCGCGAATGATGTTCATGTTTGATAGTTTGTCAAAATACAGGTGCTGATTGTTTGTTACGTTCAACGTACATTCGGATGTAGTTATAATGCTTAGAAACATAACTAATGATGCGAACAATGTGAATAACTTGATCTGTGGTTTTGATATTGATGGAGTTGATATATGATTTTGATTTGATTTCTGCTCGTTTTGTTCATGCTCTTGAACGGGTAAAATGGATACTTTAGTTACTGGACGTTTCAGAAATCCATTTTTTGTCTTTAAGGTCACGACTCGTACACGCGAGTCTGAACCCGGATGCAACTCTACAACCCTGCCCATTAACCATTTTCCCGGAGGCAAGTTGGCGTCGTGGATGATAACTACTTCATTCAATTTGATATTTTCACTTGATTGCTTCCATTTGCTTCTTGCTGATAGTTGAGTAAGATACTCATTTCTCCATCTTTGCCATAGGTCTTGTACAATTTTTTGTGTTAATTGCCACCGAGTTCTTAGATCTGTTTCGGTTTCGTAAAGGGTAACGTTGGACCCCCCGGTGAGAAAATGTGCTGGGGTTAAGAAGTTCAAATCATCGGGATCCTCTGTTATTGGACATAATGGACGCGAGTTCAAGCATCCTTCAATTTGAGTGAGGACGGTGTACAGTTCTTCATATGTTAGAATTTGCTCGCCTATTATTCTTTTAAAATGATGTTTGAAACTTTTTACAGCCGCCTCCCACAGCCCTCCGCCTGTTGGCCAGAGGGGTGCATTAAAATGCCATTTGATCTCCATGTTCAACAATTCTGCTTGTACTTCACTACTCTGTAATGCTTGCTGTATTTCTTGATATTCATGCTGTAGGACTCTGTTAGCTCCGACAAAGTTACGACCATTATCGCTGTAGATATGGCTTGGAGTACCCTTCCTTGCCGCCATTCTGCGTAAAGCGGCGATGAATGAGGATGTACTAAGATCCGAGACTAACTCCAGGTGAACCGCCTTCGACGCCCTGCATACGAAGACTGCCACATATCCTTTTGTGCTTCTGATTCCACGCCCTTTGCTTGATTTTACGAAGATATGTCCGGTGAAGTCAACCCCAGTGTGCGTAAATGGCCTTGATGGGTTACTTCGTGACTTCGGTAGATCTCCCATGATTTGTGCTTTCATTTCTGGATTTTGCTTTGCGCAGGTGACACAACGCCGTATGCGTGCTTTTGTTGCTCTGTTACCTCCCAAAATCCAATATCTTTGTCTGATTAAGCTCAACGTCAGTGTAGCTCCTCCATGCAACATAGTTTTATGTGCGTTGTCAATGATTAATTCTGTGAGGCGTCCACTGTGTTGAAGAATGATGGGATGCTGCATGACATCGCTTATATTTGCGTGCTGTAGCCTTCCTCCAACTCTTAGAATGCCGTTGCTATCTAAGAACGGATTCAAGTTTATGATTTTGCTTTTTGCTTGTACCTTGCTAGTTTGTTTTAAATTGCTTATCTCTTGAGTAAAATGCTCTTGCTGTTCATGCTTGATAATTTTTTGCTTTGCTGTTTTTATTTCCTCTAGTGTTAGGAAACCTCGTTGTTTCTTGCTTGATATAAAGCGGTATACCCATGCTAGTATACGCGCTATTTTTGATATAGAGCTGTGATTGCTTAATAAATTGCTAATAATGCTTTTTTCTTGCTTAATAACATTATGAACTTGCTTCTCAGTTTTGATTTCTACGTCAGTTACGTATTTTGCTTGATTTTTTTCTTTTTTATGGTCGTAGGTAGGTAACCATGAAGGTCCTTGCCACCACAAAGAATTCTCACGTAACTGAGTCACTGATAAACCTCTGCTCGCGCTGTCCGCGGGGTTTTCTTGTGATTTAACGTACCGCCAACTACTGGCCGGTATTTTTTCGGTTATTTGACGTGTTCTGTTTGATACAAACGTTTTCCATCGGCCTGGATCGCCTTGTAGCCAGCCTAGTACTGCCGTGGAATCACACCATCCGTAGATTTTGATGTCGTGCCCTGCTAAACACTCCTTAACCTTAGTCATTAGTTTTGATAATAAAAGCGCACCGCATAATTCTAGGCGGGGCAGTGAAACGTTTTTGGTTGATGGTACCAGTCTTGATTTTGCTGCGACCAATGTAACCTTTGATTCTATTTGGTCTTTGATTTGTATTTTGCAGTAGATAACCGCTGCATAGGCTTTCATTGATGAATCACAAAAGCCGTGAAGTTCGATGCTACTTGATAAAGTTATACCTAACCATCTTGGTATTTCAAATTGATCGATGCATTTCAATTCGGCTTTGATTTTTATCCATTGATTAAAAATGGTTTCGGGTACTTTGTCGTCCCATTGTATGTTTGATGCCCAGACATTTTGAAACAGGATCTTGAGGCTCGTTGTAATCGGCGCTATCCATCCCAAGGGATCAAAAATTTTGGATATGTCTGAGAGTATTGATCGTTTTGTGACCATGTCGTTGGAGAAGTCAATCTTTGATGAAAATGAAAATTGATCTTTCATAGGATTCCATCGAAGACCGAGGGTTTTTGTCGATTCTGCTTGCTTAAAATTGATAATGTTTTGCTGTTGATTTTCTTGCTCTGGCAGCAATCTGGTGTCGTTGGATGACCATTTTCTCAAATTAAAGCCACCCAGCTTCATTAAAGCGACCAGATCTTGCTGTAACTTTTTTGCTGACGTGATATCCTGGCTTCCGTGAATCATATCGTCCATGTACATTGAATCCTCGATGACCTTGGCTGCTTCTGGATATTTTTCACGCTCGTCCTTTGCTAATTGTTTCAGTGTCATCATACTTAAAAATGGTGCTGCTTTCATTCCATATGTGACAGTGTTACACTCATAGTCTTGTAGACCTTGATGAGGGTCATCTCTCCAAATTATTTTTTGAAGCTTCCGATCTTCTGGATGTACCCATATCTGACGAAACATTTTTTCAACGTCAGACGCATAGGCTACCTTATACTGCCTCCATTTAAGTATAAGCGATTGAAGGTCTTGCTGTAAGTTAGGTCCTTTTTGCATAAGATCATTCAAGCTTTTCCCGCTCGATGTTTTTGATGAAGCGTTGAATACTACGCGTAGCGCTGTGGTCGTGGAATCCTCACGTAGCACACAGTGATGCGGTAGGTAGCATTCAAGTGTCGGCTTACTCAATGACGATTCTGATAATTGCATGTGACCTAATGTTTGGTACTCGTTTATAAATGATTTATATTCGTTTGAAAGATGTATGTTTTTTGATAGTTTTTTCTCTAGCTGAACGAATTGTGCTATGGCCTTTGATTTTGATTGACCCAATTCTGCCGCTAAATTTTTTGATACCGGAAGTCTGACTTGATACCTTCCATCTTTTTCACGTTTTGTGGTTTCTTGATAAAAACGAATACATTCCAAATCGTCTGATGAATACGATGTTTCTTCGCTGATATCTTCTAACTCCCAAAACTTCTGTATTTCGCTGATGTCAATTTGTACAATATTACATTGAAAAGTTTTCGTGCTCCCGCACAAGATCCAGCCTAGGCGGGTCTGTTGTGCAATTAATGATGTCTGCTTTGATCGGCATATACCTTCCAAAATGATACTTGAGTATATGTCTGCTCCTAACAAGATATCGATTGGACGACTGATATTGAAGTCCGGATCTGCTAACTGGATGTTTTCTAAATAATCCCATGATGGTTTAGAAAATGTGCTAGTTGGTAGATGCTTTGTAAGGTTTTTCATGATATAAGCATCCGTATTAAAATGATAGTTCTCGGTAAAGGGTGTACAAAAAATGTTAATGATTCCCTTACAAGTGCTATCTTTTGCTCCTATGCCGCTGATTACGCCCTTACATCTTTGGCGCGGTAATGCTAATTGCTGTGCGGCGTTTTCCGTGATCAAAGAAGTCTGTGATCCTTGATCGATCAGAGCCCTCATGATTTGATATGTGCCATCAACTCTCTGAACTTTTATCATAGCTGTTGATAACAAAACTTCAGGTGTTTCGTCTTGTTGCGCCACGTGTGTGTTTGAATTACGCTGATTTGAAAGGGAGTTATTTTCTTGTTGATTCAATTTTTGTTTAAACATGTCATGAAGTATCGTATTATGACACCCTTCACACTCGCGGCAACGCTTTGTAGAGAAGCATTCATTTCCTTTATGATCATAAAGGCAGTTTTGGCATAAATTATATTTATCAATACATTGCTTTTTGATTGTCGGCGACATTTCTAAGAACTTCTTACAGTAATATATTCCATGCTCACTCTTGCAAACTGGGCATATTCTGATTGAAGGGAATTTGATGCCCGAAGTTGATTGTGAAATGTCTTTGTTGCTTTGATAAGATTGTTTGAAATCGAATGATTTTTGATAATTGATATTGTTTGATGATTTTGGTACTTGTGGTTTTTGATTGCTTATTCCTTGCTTTTGTTTGATGGATTCCATGCTTATGAATCGGCTTTCCAGAAAAGAAAGAAATTCTGATAGGACAGGTAGTTCTCGTGGCTGCTTAACTGATTTCATGTACTCATTGTGCGTGTCACTGTCCAACTTTTGACACAGAATATGCACGATTATTGGGTCCCATGTCGTGACGTCAGCTCCAAGGTTTTTGATAGCATTCAATGTCTCCTGCGTGGTATCATGAATGCGTTTGATGTGATTTACAGAAGCTTGATGCATCACGGGTAGGTTCATCAGAATATTTATGTGAGATGAAAAGATCATCTTTTTGTTATTGTACCTTTGCTGTAGGATGTCCCAACAAATGCTGTAGTTATCGGAACTGATGTTCAAATGTTGAATGAGGCGTTCTGCTTCACCTTTCACCTTAGCTTTCAAAAATTGCATTTTTTGTGCGTTTGATAAGAAGCTGTTGCTATGAATCGCTTCGGTGAAAAGATCTTTAAAGCAGACCCATTGATGATAATTACCATGAAAGTTTGGTACTTCCATTTTTGGTGTTGTTTTTTCTCTATGAGACATAGACCACAGTTTGCTATTGAGAGTCTTCTTCATGCTGATAAAAGTTTTCTCGTGCTCCGAGAAAACACTCTCGTACGCTACATTGCTGATTTCTGATTCGCAATCCAGTTCCCAGTGAACCTTATCAATGATTGACCACCGGTTCTCTAAATTTTTGATAATATCTTCGAATTCCCATTTTTCTGTGATAATATCAACATTGATATTGGCAACCGTTCTTGCGAATGCCTTGAAGTTACTCATCTGTTTTTTATATAAATCTGATTTGCTGGTGCTCCCCTGTGATTTTGTAAATATCTCAGGAGTATCTGCTGGTTTGCTTGATGTTGCAGTTGCTGATTTGCTTGCTAAAGGAGTTGCTGGTCGTATGATTGATGTAGTTGGAGTTGATAAAATCTTGTCTCTTACCGATAGGTAAAAGTCTTTTGTTTGCTGATAATGATTGGTAATGAAGTAGTCATTGCTCTTGTCAGAAAATTGCATAAGTCGCTCATGATTCGACATATATTCCTGCCAATAACTATCTAACATTTCCACACGTCTTTTGACATAATCGGCTGTTTTTCTATCCGGTCCATCTTTTTTAAAGTTGGCGTGGAGCGAATTTATGCCCCCCGCTATTTGCTGTTGATTGCTTAAAATATCGTCAATGGTAGACATCTTGATAATTGATTAAGATCGTCCTCCGTGTAAAAAAGAAAGATCTTACTTGATTGCTCTGCTGATGATAAGCCCGGTAGACTGCGTCGACCCTGGGCTGTTGCTAGGCCACCAAAGGACTGCTTGTCCAAGTGGTGATGATTCCTGATATCTTGATAACCAGGTTTGCTGGTGTTTCTCTTGGCGGCTGATGTCTGCCAAGAGTTGCTGCTGATGGGCTTTGCAACGAATGTTCTGCTCACACGATGCTAAATGCCACGTTGGCTGATGCCAATAAACTGATACACTGATATGTTAGTTCTCTTGCACAAGGTCACTCACACGAACACTTTGTCAAAAAAACACTCGCGCAAATGATCCTGCTCCGAGGCTCGAAGGACCAATATGTATGGGACGTGTTATTCCCTATACAGATAATGATAATGATGATTTGCTATGCTATGGGACCGGATGGATAATTGAAACGACCGCTCAATGCCGATGAGTGTTTGAAACTGATTTATTATAATAAGGAAAAGTAGGTATAATGTAAAACAATGCTTATGCTGAATGTGCGGGTTGGCCCGTACAATATCTATTCTATAAATAAACCGTTAAAAACCTGAGTATATAGGTATGTTAGACAGAATATTGATAGGAAATCCCGAAATATACCGTCTACATTTCCTTCCGTATTATCTGTGGAGGCATACAAAACCCTTATATAAGAAGCCCTATTTTGAATTAATTATTTGTGTAACTTTTTTATGTTTTGCCTATTTAAAACACACATACAAAGATAAAATGCCAAATTGTCCAAGTTGATTGTAAGATCTTCGTTTGCTCACTCGATCGAATAGTTATTATAGAGTAGGTGAGATTAAGCCCTAGCTTTATTTTCTAGGTTTGCCTATGTATTGTGTCAATAAAATACATGCGTAGATATCAATTCTATAAATAAACCGTTAAAAACCTGAGTATATAGGTATGTTAGACAGAACATTGTTAGGAAAGCCCGAAATATACCGTCTACATTTCCTTCCGTATTATCTGTGGAGGCATACAAAGCCCTTTTATAAGACACCTATTTTGAATTACTTATTTGTGTATTTTTTTTGTTTTTCGCCTATTAAAAACACACATACAAAGATAAAATGCCAAATTGCCCAAGTTGATTGTAAGATCTTCGTTCGCTCACTCGATCGAATAGGATATTATAGAGTAGTGAGATTAAGCCCTAGCTTTATTTTCTAGGTTTGCCTATGTATTGTGTCAACAAAATACATGCGTAAATATCCATTCTATAAATAAACCGTTAAAAACCTGAGTATATAGGTAAGGTCGACCGGGGCAACTGTGACAGTGGGGTTAGTGTAACAATTTCAAATTACGTCTTTATACACGTTTTACGTATGAGAATACCATAACTAGTGATGGGACAGCGTATTTTTAAATAAATCTCTTTTTTGGGAAAGCGTTCGCTATTTAATTTGACATTTTGAAATGTGATCCAAAATTTAGAATTTTGAGTAATTTTGTAAGATTTGGAGCAGAAATAAGCCTAAAATTGACAATGTCAAATAAACAAGAAATTGATGTAGTTTCTACGTCACAAATTGTGAAAAAAATTGCGCTTTTGCAAATTGAAGAAAACCCGGATGCTTTTATTTTATTCGATGACAAAGATAATGTTTATTTTTAATTAATACTTAACCAACTACAGAACCTAATTAAAAAAATGCTATTTTGCTACTACTTCTGAGTTTTTTCTCCAACTAGCATTACTTAGGTACACGATTTAATTACTTACCTATTCATGAGGCAAGTGTAACATAATATGTCAACGTGTCCCATCACTATTTCTCTAAAAATCTGTTGCACTTACCCCATGACAATATAAATCTTTTGCTATGCAAAAAAGAACGTTCACTACATGAAAATAGATCACAATATAAGTTGATATTAGTAACTGCTCATCAAATTTAACAGACACCACAGACAATACTATAGAAACCAAAAAATAAATGCTTACTGCTACACTTACTCCAGTGGTGAGGCAACTGTGACAGTCCCCAACATTGATTACTTTTTACTTTCAAAAATTCAAAGAAAACTACTAGGAGATATTTAAATACTTGATCAAACGTACAATAAATCAATAATTGAAACATTGAATTTTTATGTTAAACTATTAGATTTAGAAATATTTAATTACAAACTTTTGAACCAACCAATTAATGTCACACTTGCCACGGTCCACCTTATGTTAGACAGAATATTGATAGGAAATCCCGAAATATACCGTCTACATTTCCTTCCGTATTATCTGTGGAGGCATACAAAAGCTTTTCTATAAGACACCTATTTTGAATTACTTATTTGTGTAACTTTTTTGTGTTTTGCCTGTTTAAAACACACATACAAAGATAAAATGCCAAATTGCCCAAGTTGATTGTAAGATCTTCGTTCGCTCACTCGATCGAATAGGTATTATAGAGTAGGTGAGATTAAGCCCTAGCTTTATTTTCTAGGTTTGCCTATGTATTGTGTCAACAAAATACATGCGTAGATATCAATTCTATAAATAAACCGTTAAAAACCTGAGTATATAGGTATGTTAGACAGAATATTGATAGGAAATCCCGAAATATACCGTCTACATTTCCTTCCGTATTATCTGTGGAGGCATACAAAGCCTTTCTATAAGATACCTATTTTGAATTACTTATTTGTGTATTTTTTTTGTGTTTTGCCTATTTAAAACACACATACAAAGATAAAATGTCAAATTGCCCAAGTTGATTGTAAGATCTTCGTTCGCTTACTCGATCGAATAGGTATTATAGAGTAGGTGAGATTAAGCCCTAGCTTTATTTTCTAGGTTTGCCTATGTATTGTGTCAACAAAATACATGCGTAGATATCAATTCTATAAATAAACCGTAAAAAAACTGAGTATATAATGTTAGACAGAATATTGATAGGAAATCCCGAAATATACCGTCTACGATTCCTTCCGTATTTTGCGGGGGACGGGCGGTGAGACGCGGTGTCGCGTCGCGTCGGGAGCATGTGGGGATCATGAATGTACAGCACAATAATGTACGATCTGTTTATTGTACGGCCTGATAATGCACACCCCGAAGCTGTTAATCCGAAGTTGCTGCTAAATCGTCAAGCCTCGTTTAGGTACATAGCAGTTCAATCCTACTAATATTATAAACGCGACAGTTTGTAAGTATGGATGGATGAATAAATCAACAGCGAGAGAGGGTTATGATTATAGTGTGTATCTATTTATGTATACATTTTTCTTTGTAGCACCCGAACGGCTGAACAAACAACAAAAAAATATTCGTATTATCCTCCTGAGTGCCATAGAATATTCCCCCATGTCAAAAAATATATTTTATTTACATTATTATTTTGAAATATATTTAAAATATATATCAAAATAATATTATCAGGGCGTTCATCGTTTTTAATTAAATGCGTATACAAAGTTTCATGCCTCTTTGTTGTTAACTGTTTAGGAGTTCCATAGTAAGGAGTATGGGCATACCCAACTTTTGGTCCAGTGGGGAGCAAATCAGAAATCTCCGTCGTCCATCGTCCGTCTATTCGAACCGTCAGCAAATTGAAATGTCATCATTGGTTCCACATCATTGCTCACCTGAACGTATAAGGTTATTGACACTGTGCGTAGGCGTATCAAATTCAGGGGGAGGCAGCTGCCCTCCCTTGCCCCCCCTGGGTACACCCATGGCAAGGAGCTAATCTTGAGTGCAGTAGCCATGTAAAACTTATAACCGACTATTCTAATAGAATGCGTACACAAAATATTGTGTCTGTGCTGTTGATCATTCAAGAGTTTCTTTATCTGGAGTCAACCCTGGATGTCTATTCAGGTCATTCTTACAAATAAAGATGCATTTTCATCGGAACTGAACCAACATGTTAAAATTTAACTTGGTAGGATATGAGGAAGTGGTTCTAATTCAGCTTACAAGATTTGACCCAAACAAACAGACAGTCATATAAACATTCATATATATACATTGCAAGATATGTAAAAGATTGTAAGAAATAGAACATAATCCAATCCCACTCAAGTGCACAATACGGCTGCTGTTGTACAATAACGCGCTGTAGTAAAATAAAAACTGGTCATACAATAACTGTCCTTTTGCGCAGCGAGCAAGTTATGACGTGCTCATTTTTATTTCTTTTCGTTTCGTCCGGTAGAAGAGAGCGTGCGCGTGTGACTTCGATGGAGGTCGCAGTTCCCAGAGGAGAGTTTGTGTATTTTGTGAGTTTAATAAACTAGAGCAAAGTGGTAAGTAATCTAAGTATTCCATATTCATTCCGCGCAACAAGGCCGTTGTAGTAGAAAAATCGTTGTTAGCAAGTGTTCGCTCTTTTGCAAATGGGGGACCTACAATGCAAGTTGTTTTTGTATGTACTCTTACCTATTTGTTTCGAAATTTGTTAAATGTAAATTTGCATGTATCCTAGAATATTCTACTAATTTCTATTCATCTTGCCCGCATTTCCGTAGGTAGGTAGGTATACATATAAACCTAACACACGAAAAAGTGTTATTTTCTAGTTGGTAGGTAAACCTACCAACTAGAAAATAACAACTAGAAAATAATACTTGGTTTATATCGATCGATGTATCCAAATATTTTAGTATACCTAGTATTAGAGTTCTTTGTGATGTGTATATAGATCCTCTTTAGTGAAGGGCTCGTCCGGGGAAGTACTTCCACCATGTCTATTTTCTGCCGCCAACCAGCATTGCTGTGTTTCAGTTTGGAAGGGGTGCAGGGCAGTGCATCGTAGGGCACGTTCGTTCTTGACGTGTGTAACCTGCGAGGCAATGTGTAACTTTGGTTGGTTCTCCATTGAAACCATAGAAGCTAATATCAAGAAATTAATGGTGCTGATTAAACCAACTTGATTTAAATTGCAGCTTGAAAATCTGAGTTGGTAGGAAGGAGAGTTGGGTTTCCATCCCCCGTTCTCAGCACCTCACGAGCCTCAGGAGCCCAGGAGCTCCTCTGGCAGTGCTCCGACAGCTTGCTGATGAGACTGAGAAGAGTTTCCTCGGTACGCATTAACCAATCTGCATTAAAATTTAAGTAAATTTGAAGGTTTTACTTGAGAAATTTACCGGTAATTATGTGAGTTTAATCAGACAAATGGTACCATAAGGGGCAAATAACAAAAAGTTATTATCAATTGAGGTGTCTTAAGAAGGGATTTTGTTTCTACATTGCTAAATAATTAAAACCTATTGCTTTTGAGATTTATGAGAAAATAGTATAATATAATTTATATATTAATTGCGGTAAAAGAAGCACAAAATCTCGTAGCACTGCAAGCCCATTGAAGTCTTTTGTACTGAAAATTCCTGCCTACGCTCTACGGCATAGCAGAATCATAATTTTAAATTTTTCATTGAAGAACAGGAAGAATAGTTCTACTAACGTCACAAAGCATGGAAGAATGCGAAGCGTCGTGCTCGGCTCGCGGTGATGTTGAGTGGCCGTCTGTGCTGTCTCGGCCCGCTGCAGCATCTCAAGAACAAGTCCTTCATGAGTAAGTATCACTATCAGCGGCGCGGTAGGCGCAGCGTCTTGCTGACGTCACACAGCATGGAGGAATGCAAAGCGTTGTGTTCGTGGCTCAATGTTTTTTAAGCATGATAAAGTCTCTAAAATTATATTATTTCTTCACCAGGTTACATTCTCGTTGTGAAATGCAAATCTGGGCCAGACAGAGAGGAACAGTTGATAAATATCGACCACCATCATGTTACATCATGGAAAACCTTAAGGGATCTAAACTTATGTAAGTTATTCTTCGAGTACTGTAATGTGAGGATATTCTTGTACTTCTCTTGTTCTCCTACAATTCGTTAATGTTTGTTTCCAGTGAGAGCTACCTCGGCATAATGACGTACTACATAAACTCGCCGGAGCTAACGTGGTGGCGCGAGTTCTACGCCATGAAAGCGGCGCGGATTCACTTCCCCGTCGAGGACTACGCCATTTCCGTAGACCATGCTCGAACAGGTCTTCCTCAGGTTCAGCAGCGCACATGCCAAGCATGGATGATATTCTGTTTTATCGAAAATTTATGTCAAATTTTATCTATCGATCATCAATGCTTGGCCCCCTCGTCAGATAGTTGGGCCATTTGTACCCAAAGTCTGAGTTTGTGACTGTCTGTGTTTGAGCCGACAAAAAGTGACATACTGGATTCATTTATTTTTAAAGTCGATACCGTAGCTGACGTTCAAGACGGAATCGCTCGAATGCGTGATCAAGTTTGCTTTAAACTGTTTCATTCGTTTCATGCACAATATCCACTTGAAAGTCCTTACTTATGAGAATTTATACAACAAGCGGTCTATAATATTTATACAAAGTTCGATTGAAACAACCTATCGACATCTGAATTGGCGCAACAATTAGGCCTCTCATTAAAACGGCCATCTAAAAACGAGAAGAACTAGAACTAAGGGAATTACAATAATGATTAGTTGTGGCCACTGCGCAAGTAAATTTTCCGAAGTAAATTCATTGATAATTCATTCAAAAAACGAATGCATTAATCTGCCAAAGTTAACATCTAGTGGAGCTGGGAGCAGTGGCGAACCGGATTTTGTACAAATTTCTGACATAATATATAATTATCATGATAATACGAAGCATTACGAAGAAGTAATTTTTGGGGGTCTGGCATTTGATGATTTTTAACTTTATATATGTGATTTGATTTCTTTGTGTATGTTTGATAAATAATGATCAGGTACTTTCTTTAAAGTATTTTCTAGTTTTATACTTGCATTTGGTATTTGATATTTTTGTTACATATTTAACAATTACTGACTGTATTCTAACTTTTTGTATGTGATTTGTTATCTTTGTGTTTGTTTGGTTGATTAATAATTATCAGATACTTTCTTTGAATTATGCTTAAAGTATTCTCTTGGGCCTGACATTTGTTTTAGCCTTCTTATGTTCAATTAAAACTGTCTAACTTTAAACACTCACGTGATAATAATTTACCCAAAAAAGTGTTTTTTGCATTCTCCAAGTTAAATATCCTTTATGCTATTTGCGTTGGTAAAACAAACGTTAAAAATCATTTTCTTGTGATAATCTAGCTTCTTTTAACCATATAGTTACAGTGTGCAACAAAAAACACCTGCTTGAACCAATAAGAATAATTGAATTCCTATAACAGTAAAATATCGTTTAACTAATTGAATATTGAATTTTTATTCAGAAAAAATCTAAAGATTTGATAATTTGTATATACTTTGTACTCGGGCAGGGTTTTTGTTGCATTACTGTCTGCCTAACAATTTGTATTTGAAGTTATTTGTTCTGTGTGTTTGATTTATTAATTTATCTTATTTTTTGTGTCATTAATATTAATCGGATAGTACTTAAATTCAATATATTAATCTACATTTTTTTAAAACCTGTATTTTATTAATCTCCATTTTCCTTAATTTCAGAAAGTTATCTAGCTCAAATTACCTATTTACGACGAGGAGAAATACTTGAGTTTTCCCGTTCAATACTTCAATACCTTGCGATGAAAGAAAAGTACCGTGAGTATCCTAGCATTTTTCTACCATCAAAGATGATTGTACCGTCTGAAGTTTGAAGATTTTGTTTCAGATGCCTGAATTACCTACCTACGACCGAGGAAAAGTACACTGGGTATACTAGCATTTTTCTTCCATCTCAGATAGTTGTACTGTCTGAAGTTTGAAGATTTGGTTTCTGATGCCTGAATTACTTACCTACGACCGAGGAAAAGTACACTGGGTACACTAGCATTTTTCCTCCATCTCAGATAATTGTACCGTCTGAAGTTTGAAGATTTGGTTTCTGATGACTGAATTACCTACCTACGACCGAGGAAAAGTACACGGGGTATACCAGCATTTTCTTTCCATCTCAGATGATTGTGCCGCCTGAAGTTTGAAGATTTGGTTTCTGATGCCTGAATTACCTACCTACGACCGAGGAAAAGTACACTGGGTATACCAGCATTTTCATTCCATCTCAGATGATTATACCGCCTGAAGTTTGAAGATTTGGTTTCTGATGCCTGAATTACCAACCTACGACCGAGGAAATGAACAGTGGGTGCACTAGCATTTCAATCCGTCTCAGATGATTTCACCGCCGTATATTCAGTAGTACATTTGCCTTCAAATATGCTTGAATTACTCGTTCTTGCGACGTTGTCAAATATGACCACCGTAGAAAGGTTATTCAAGAATTGGGAGGTAAATCTCTGAACATCTGATGGTAAAATCATCCGAGATGGAAGGAAAATGCTGGTATACCCAGTGTACTTTTCCTACGTCATAGGTAAGTAATTCAGGCATCAGAAGGTAAATCTTCAAACTTCAGGCGGTACAATCATCTGAGATGGAAGGAACTTCTGGTATACCCACCGTACTTTTCCTACGTCATAGGTAGGTAATTCAGGCATCAGAAGGTAAATCTTCAAACTTCAGGTGGTATAATCATCTGAGATGGAAGGAACTTCTGGTATACCCACCGTACTTTTCCTACGTCATAGGTAGGTAATTCAGGCATCAGAAGGTAAATCTTCAAACTTCAGGCGGTACTATCATCTGAGATGGAAGGAAAATCTGGTACACCCACCGTACTTTTCCTACGTCATAGGTAGGTAATTCAGGCATCAGAAGGTAAATCTTCAAACTTCAGGCGGTATAATCATCTGAGATGGAAGGAACTTCTGGTATACCCACCGTACTTTTCCTCCGTAATAGGTAGGTAATTCAGGCATCAGAAGGTAAATCTCTGAACTTCAGAGGGTAAAATCATCTGAGATGGAAGGAAAATCTGGTATACCCACCGTACTTTTCCTCCGTAATAGGTAGGTAATTCAGGCATCAGAAGGTAAATCTCTGAACTTCAGAGGGTAAAATCATCTGAGATGGAAGGAAAATCTGGTATACCTACCGTACTTTTCCTCCGTAATAGGTAGGTAATTCAGGCACCAGAAGGTAAATCTCTGAACTTCAGAGGGTAAAATCATCTGAGATGGAAGGAAAATCTGGTATACCCACCGTACTTTTCCTCCGTATTAGGTAGGTAATTCAGGCACCAGAAGGTAAATCTCTGAACTTCAGAGGGTAAAATCATCTAAGATGGAAGGAAAATCTGGTATACCCACCGTACTTTTCCTCCGTAATAGGTAGGTAATTCAGGCACCAGAAGGTAAATCTCTGAACTTCAGAGGGTAAAACCAACTGAGATTGAAGGAACTTCCGGTATACACACCATACTTTTACAAGCATCGGAAGGAAAAACCATCTGAAAACGCAGACAACCTACCATATTTTTCCTTCTTTGTAGGTAGGTAAATCGGTAATTGGAAGGAAAATTTATCAATATCCTTCCTTGTAAATCCACCTCATTTGGTAGGTAGAATTGGCAGGTAATTAATATGGAAGGAAAAATATTTTTTATTTACCGTCCAGTTTGTTACCTTCCAAAACATTCCTTCCTAGTCGACTCACACGGTTACCTGGAAGGTAATAAAATGGAAGGTAATGAAATGAAAGGAAAAGTGATTCTTTTTTTACCTTCCAAAACATTCCTTCCTAGTCGACTCACACGGTTACCTGGAAGGTAATGAAATGGAAGGAAAAGTGATTCTTTTTTTCCTTCCAAAACATTCCTTCTTACTCGACTCACACGGTTACCTGGAAGGTAATGAACCGGAAGGTAATGAAATGGAAGGAAAAGTGATTCTTTTTTTTACCTTCCAAAACATTCCTTCTTAGTCGACTCACACGGTAACTCGGAAGGTAATTTGATTGAGTGGAAATTTACCTTAGCTTTTGGAAGGTTAGATATGGAAGGACAGTATACGAAGTAAAATTTGGAAGGAAAAACTTTCCATTCGTAAAGGCAGGAAAAATTCCAACTGAGTCAACTTCGTGGGTGTTACCTTCTCTTTATCGGAAGGTTATTTTTCTCAGTGTAGATTTTATCAATTAACTATACCTCACCAAATTTGCTGATGTTGTGTGATGATTCAAATATAGGTTTCGAAAAAGAACACGGAGATATTTAGATAGTAGGTTTTTCGTCGGATTACGTCATCCGATGGGACGCTACACACCCCCATATCCCCAAATTCCATGCATATGATAATTTCCAGACGTTTTACTAATAGGTCATTTTACTTTTATGTCGTTCATCCCACAAGGGCGTCTTGCTAGATTGTTCTTTTGATACGGACCGATTCGATACAATAAAACACATTCGAGTTGAACTATAACAAATTAGGAATAATTACAGTAGAATTTTGCATTAGTACCTACACCGCCGTCTTTCTGATTTTCGTTTATCCTTTTTATCCAATAGTGGTCTGGAAGAGATCGCTCAAAGCGATAAGGCTGCTCATTGCACTTTAATTAGCAATATCTCAATATCTTGTATTTAATTTGCAATATTTGGTATATGTTTTTCTTTTGGGACAAAGAAGTATTTATCTATCTATAGAAAGAAAGAAAGAAAGAAAGAAATAAAAAGCATTTATTTTGGACACACACACACACAAATACAACACGAAATACTATAAGAATAAATAATCTATAAGAAATTTCCGCCTGCTCGATCAATAAAATTTCTAGGATCATTGCAACAAAGCTTTTGAAGCCATATTTTTTCAAATAATAGTACCAGTTTTGCTATTGCACGTTCCGAAAATGGACGTTTTTTTGTTCGGATTAGACCACAGTTTTGTCTGCAATTCTCACACAGTGCACCTATAAAAAGTGCAAAGTCGTACAAAAAAGTTTAACTGGGCTACTTTGTGGATACCGGCCAATATTGAAGGTACGTACGAGCTTTTCCAATAAAATGAGAGTTTAACCCGAAATGTTAGTAATTGAACTTTATTAGATGAACCTAGGCCTGCCCTAATGCGCGTGCCGTGCCCAGAATTGCTCCGGAATAGCTATTCTGAGCTTTTATTTTATTTTCCAAACGACAATGCGGTAAAAGTAACCACTTCTAGGAGACATTTTTCTTTTTAAAGCTTGTTTGATTTTTGTAAGAAGCAGCTAGTTAGTCGACTCAGCTTTTTAAATCCTTAGTTTTTTTTTTGATAATCCACAAAAATCTGCATGTTTGCCCAAATTTACCCAAATTAACCTCAAAACGGCGAAAATCTATTAAAAGCCACTAAAATTGAGTTTCTATACTTTGTGTGGCTGATTGTGCTAGCGGAAAACTTTCTTTTGAGCAATTTGCATCGACTGTCGCATTCGTAATTACCAAACAACGAACAATATCCAAACAGACAGCCCGTAAAAGTTTAAACTAACACTTATATACCGCGTTTACATTTAGACATTCGCGCTGCCATTCGCGTGAACGGAAATGTGGCCGGACAAATTTCCGCGGCAGCGTCGCCGGCAACGTGTGTTCGCATTTAGCCCGGACACTTAGGGAGCGCGGGCAACGCGAGCGGACATGGAAGTGGCCTGTTTACATTCTCGCATTGCCCATGTCCCTGCACATTTCCACGGACATGAGCTGAGTTAGGATTCTTTCTATTGTCTTTGAGACTAATCGTCAAGCAAAGCTATTAAATTATACATTTTGCGCTTTCAACATTATGAGAATTCAACATTCTGATCCTAAAGGTATTTTAATATTACCAAAACTATAAAAACAACATTTTCCCAAAATAATTTCTTACTCATAATTGCAGGCCTGGTTATTTAACCAGGTTCCGCTTACGGTTTTGCTCACATGATACCGAATAAAATGTAGCCTATATTTATATTATACTATGATAGCCTAGGTCACGAAAGATCCTATGTTTATCCTTGAAGTTATTTTTAAATCTATTTATTAAGGTGTTTATCCTAAAAGTTACGGCAATATTTAGACATCTAACATAATCTAACCTTTTGCATTTATGCTATAGTAGGTTTTGATGTAGGTTTGAAACGTCTGTAAAGGTCAACATAATTCCGAGAAAATAAATTAAGCATGGAAATAAGTCAAGCAGAGTTTCAAATATTGATTTAAGAGTAGGTCGGCCGGGAATTCACTTCGGTCTGTTTATTTGTCTACAACAATAAAAAACTTTGCCTTCCAACACAATTAACTTTTGTTCTGAAGTTAGGAAGCTACCAGGCTAATATTTACTTGAAAGCGAGATTTTAAATAAGCATTCTATTCTTCACGGTTAAATTAGCTTGGTACTTTGCTGGTTGGGTTTATTCAAACGAGTTTTAACAACTATTTACTGTAGCGTTATTATTCTGGTACCACGGTAGCATCTGTCGCCAGCAATGATGCCAGTAGAGTGTTACTTGGTAGGTATATCATGCGCCAATTAAAAAAAAAATGATGCCGCTTATCAATACCTCGCACTCACTCGCACACTATTAATACCAATAATATTGAGCTATTTAGATGGCAACTAGATTCACCTTAGCTTTAAGACGTTTCAAATTGATTCTTGTGATTCAATGCCATTGATTGGATTTGCGGTGTTTTTATTAGATTTTTAGGCACGTCGTATAAGAAAAACAAATTTACAAACGCTTTTGAAAGCTATCAGTTATACAGTAGTAAGTAGGTCAATGATCCTACAAAACGCATT
This sequence comes from Chloroclysta siterata, assembly GCA_932294275.1. Lineage (NCBI taxonomy): Eukaryota > Metazoa > Arthropoda > Insecta > Lepidoptera > Geometridae > Chloroclysta > Chloroclysta siterata. Next base: position 12,563,377 of record OW028598.1, read on the forward strand.
GAAGACTTTGGACTTTGCGTGTTAAATACATTGTTGTTATACGATGATGTATGTTCTTCGAGAATTACAGTTGTGTTACGAGTTCCTTTTATATGAAAACGTGGCCATTGTGAGCCGAGCGGGTGCGAATTCAAAGAAGAAATAATAGTAATACGTACACAGGTCTTACTTTAAAAGCACAAAAGTTTACACTGTGTAACATCGTTGAATTCATCCACGCAAGTTTAAACCTTAAAATCGAAGTGAGATAAGCCATTTCGGTTTGGCAAAAAATCGGGCTTATAGAGTGTGTTTTCCGGAAATATTTGAAACCAAACGGCTGGGATCCACGCTATTTTGAACCCAAATCCAGCGTGAAATAGCTTATTTTACATTGCGCACTAATTTTAAGTGATACACGATGGAGGAGGTCATCTAACTTCGACAGTAAACAAGCTCGTGATTGTGCGGTGTAAAGCTGCACCAAAATTATTGTTTCAAATGGATTCCCAAGTTTGTTCGCTGAGGAATCACGTGATACTGCAGGGTATATTGTAAGCTCAGAGATCGATTAAAAAAAACGTCGGCGCTTTTATTCTTTAAATAAGAAAGTTTTTCAATTTAATTATTTAAAATTGAATACATAATAGGGCATATAATTATTTCTGTAATAAATACATATAAATATTGTGGATATTTCACACAACGATACGCTTGTAAAAAAATATAACACAAAACATCATCAAACTCACAAATCTAAAACTTGATAAGACGTAACCTTATTTTTATCGTAAAAACTATCAAAATCACAAAACTTACTAGAGTGAGCTCGAGGTTTTCTTGAACGACGACAAAAAATACAAGTGAATTTAAAAAAGGACAAAATTTATACAACAATATCCATATAAAACAACATTGAAAGAAATCTCTAGTATACCTACTGTTCTTAATCCTACTAATATTATAAACGCGAAAGTATGGATGGATGGATGTTTGTTACTATTTCACGTAAAAACTACTGAATGGATTTTAATAAAACTTTATAATAATATAAATAATAAATAAATATAAATAAATATTGGTGGACATTCCACACAGCACTATCTCACCCCAAACTAAGCCAAAGCTTGTGATATGGGAACCAGATAGCTGATATACTACTTATATACACCCAGACAGAGAACAAACATCTATGTTCATCACACAAATGTTTGTTCTCGGTGGGGATCGAACCCACGGCCTACGGCGCAACTAGCTGTGAAGGCTGCGAAGGCTGTATAGGTTATACATCAGAATAACACATAGACTACAATTTATAAAGATATTGTGTGACTAATCCTGCGCAGACGAAGTCGCTGGCACCAGCTTGAATAAAAATAAAACCCTCGGGCATTCCAAAAAGAGAGGAATATAAATATGAACGCAGTTTTACCTAACTTTTGCATAAGACCTAGACATAAAGAGCAAATACAGACTTAAAAATTTCTTCAGAAGAGTGAATTTTCATCTCAAAATTCAGTTTTGATATGATACGTTGCGAGGCGAAGTTATTGAAAAGTTTCTCTAGTTTATCAAGTTCTTTGATTTAAAAGTTCTAGAACCTACTTAGTTGAAATTATTAGTTTGCTCTTTAGTAGAAAGTTTGTGCTATGATTTTGTCGCGCGGCGTTTTGCCGTGCCACGAGGGTACTTGAACGCATTACAGATTTTTATTTAAAATATTGGTACCTTAAACATATACTATTCTTAAAACAAGACTTCGGGCGGTTATGTAAAAACCATATTTCACACTAAAGGATTTTGAAACCATCAGCATTTGAACATATTTAATAGAGATAGAGCCATTTAATCTTAAGCTTACGTAGCTGTGAATGCACTTTCAGTTTTATAATGATCGTTTTTGTAACGCCCGAAAAAAACGGATCAGGCTATACACTGCTAGCTTTTATGTCCTTGTAGTTAACCATAATTTTTATTTGGCTTTGTGTAGCTTGATCGATAACCGTGTGTACTTAATCGTACTTAATCATACTCTTCTCTCTTGTCGTGTCACTAGTTTCTTTCGAAACAGTGTGGTAAAAGGATTTCAAGCGCGCCTCAAGAGGCTCATTTCGAGCAAATTATTGACAAATGTTATAGAACTTTTTAGGTTCCACGACATGCCGGTTTCCTCACGATGTTTTCCTTTACCGTTTGAGAGTACTGGCATTGTGCACATACCTACATTTTTAAACAGAAAAACTCATTGGTGCACGACCGGTTTCGAACCCACAACCTTAGGATCGGAAGGCGGGGCCGCTACCACTAGACCACCAATGCTCGCTCAATCGTAGTTAATCATACTTAATCGGCTGCACAAACTGAATTGCTAAGTGCTGGGATTGTCAAAACAGAAATTACAGCCCAAACATTTTTTGCATTTTGTCATTTCGGTACTCATAATTCAGGCATATTCAGCGGTAGTTTTATAGGCCATTCTTCACTACTGAGCACTCTGCGAGCTAGATCCGCTGGCCCTTTGATGTTCCGAGAGCCGACTGAGTGCCCTTGGCCTGATTATGTCGACATCTTAACCCGGATCAACGAGCCTAATGACCATATTTTATAATAAAATAGCATTGGCCAACCGTTTCAATCGCTGGTTCTAAAGTACATCAATCTCACGTTCATATTAAACCTACTGAGCACTGGTGGCCTAGTGGTAGCGGCCCCGCCTTCCGATCCTAAGGTCGTGGGTTCGAAACCAGTCGTGCACCAATAAGTTTTTAGGTTCAAAAAAATTATGTGCACAATGCCAGTACTCTCAAACGGTGAAGGAAAACATCGTGAGGAAACAAGCATGTCGTAGAACCTAAAAAAGTTGTATAACATGTGTCAAGTGCTGGAAAGGAGCCTCTTCAGGTGCACTTAAAAATTCTTTCACCACACTGTTTCGTAAGAAACTAGTGACACGACAAGAGAGAGACCACACTCTTCAAACCGAAACACAGCAACGCTGCTTGGCGGCAGAAAAAGGCGTAGTGGTAGTACTTCCCCGGACGAGCCCTTCACAAAGAGCTCTACTACTCTTATTGAAGTACTCTTATACTACTCTTATGACTTTGTTTGCATAAAGTTAATTCAACTTGAAGTGCGAATTTACAAAAATCGTTTCTGAGTGAGCCATTTTTTGCATTCACTTGTTTATTCTGAGTATCCGATACGATACCAACAACTGCAAATTTTAAAATCTCATAACTCACAACTCGCTCATATTAATAGAATGATGCCTACACTCGGGATTTGTTGATGAAACTTTCACCGGTGATGTATAAAATTTAATAAAGCCACGGCAAAGTTGTGAAGCCACAGCGAATGTAAATGTTATAACGATCTCTCATCGCGAATTCCTCTCCACCCCGCGGGTCACGACTCTGCATAACATTGTTGGCACTTCCTAAAATAAACATTTAAATACGCACCCGGTAAGCAAAAGGCATGTTATGTCAGAAATTTCGTTTACGCGCATAATGTTCCTTAACCCAAATTAACTTAGCTTCACCAGGTTCACAGAAAATGAAGGTAGCGAACAGAGCATCGCATAAATTAAATTAAGTACCTACGTTCAGTGGCTCCGCGCATAGTACGGAGGCGTAGACTGCGACGAAGTGCCTCCGATACTGTCAAAGCATGTAACAACGCTACTAAATGCGGTACATAATTGATTTAGTGCCACACTGAGTGGCTTCGATCCAATTAAACCTCGTTCAACTCATATTACGCGAACAAAAGGAATTTTATGGCCTTGTTTATTATGCCAAATTAATTGCTGTTCCAATTATATGAATCTATAACTTAATTTATCGCTTAATACGTATAATTTGTCTGAGCACAATGAAGCGGAAGTGAGAATTCAGTTTTCCCGTGACCGCAGCCCGGGTTAATTTAATTTGGAGCTGTAGTAATGACCTTATCCTGTCTACAACACAGCGCTACGATTATACCTATAAAGCTACGGCCGTTGTATGACTAACGTAAAAAGTGGTGTTTTTTAGTCTTAGGCTACCGCTAACTTACGATCGTCGTTATTAGCTTTTTTTTATAATTAATAGACTGTTCTTTGGCCGCAATCTCACCTGATGGTAAGCGACGATGTAGCCAACGATGGAGCGGAACGGTCTAGAACACACCTATTCACTCTTGCCTTGAAGAAACCCAAGTTATAGTGATCAGGAAAGACAGATGACGGCAATGAGTTCCACTCCTTGGCAGTTCGCATAATAAATGTAGAAGCAAAGCGCTTAGTGCGAATGAGTGGTATATTTTTACCAGCTTCTTGTCCTTTACCACACTACAAACTCCTTTCACCACACTGTTTCGAACGAAACTAGTGACACGACAAGAAGAAGAAGCTTCTTGTCATAGGCATTATTTGGCTTTAAAATGCAATAGTGAGTGTTCTATCCGGTCTTATAAAATTAGAAACAGTATTTGAAATTATTGTGTCTTTATTTTTCAGTCATCTTAATTATGTTCGGATTGTCAAACCAACCCTACCGTTCCTGTTATGCAACAACAACTCAAAAACTCGCAAATTGGGAGTATTTCTATGAAATTATTCTCGGGGTCGCTTTTGACCTTTTAAAGAGATCTTGTTTGTTAGGGCTGTCCTCTCTAGTCCCTTGTAACCTAGGTTCAAGTTAATGTTCAAAGTTACGCGAGTCCAATAATTTTTTAATCGGCGCGCTTATATAAACCGATTTTTTTTATGTGTGGTTTGGTTATAATGTTTGCATTCGGTCTTTCGACAAATGTTTTCACATTATATTCTACCATGTAACTTTCTGATTCTTAAATTGTAAATATGAGCATAATTTCATTATTATTCCACTGAATCCAGAAAACAACGATGTATAAATAATGTTTACGCATGCATCGTCAACAAATTATTATAAAATGCTGACATTTTATATACTGCACTTTAGCAAACATTTTTATTAAGGTTGTATAAATCTTCACTACATTAGCTTTGATGCTAGTTTTAGTGACATAGAATTATACATAGTTAGTATGGGATCGGGTGATGATGATGTAAAAAATCGGTGAAAATAAGATTTTGGCGAATTACAGAATATCAGATAGTTACTATGACACATAGAAACTACACTTGAATCTGTGTCACACTTTTGCGTGACACAGATTAAAGTTTAGTTATTATGGATAATAGTAATTTTCGGTGTAACTATGATTTAGGCGAATTACTGAATATCAGATAGTTACTTTGTCACATAGAAACTACACTTGAATCTCTGTCACACTTTTGCGTGACACATTCAAGTTTAGTTAGTAAGGATTATAGTTATTATCTGTTACTTGTCATAATAGGTAATTAATTATATTTCGATGGTGTATTTGTTATTAAGTGTAGCTGTTTGGGATGGGTATTTTTTTATTCAAGAATTTATACATAGTACTGTATTCCAATTAGCTGATATGATGATGGAGCCAAGTGCTGTACCTATAATGTAGATCCTACATTATACAGGTGTTTGACTAGGTGTTCTGTCGGTGTGTGTAAATTAATTAAAATTCAATTTTATTAAGTATTATTCATAAAGTACTATTATATTGAGTTGGTAAAATAATAATGAAAACATCAGTGGTGAAAACAGAATAAATGTTATAATATTAGTAATACTTAATATAAATTTTATTTCAGATAACTTAGATCCTTATTGTTAGTACATAATAAACTTAATGAACTATGTTAAGTTAGTATTTAGAAAAATGGTGATCCTGTGCTGTCATTACTCGCAAACAGTGCTTGAGGAAGGGGCTATCCTATTAATGAACAATGATGTCCAAGATGTTATTGGAACTTCCACTGACTCTTGTCAGCTGTGATGCAATTTTCTTATGCATGCAGGCAGCGAAACTGTCAGACCTCTTCAGCGGCACTGAATTTGTTTTCATAGAATTTGTGTACAGTAAAGTTCTCGGTCTTGTAAGTTTTTTTAGTTTAATAATGAATTATAGTGGTATTCACATCCACAATGAAGTGTGGTAGTTTGCTGTAGATTTTGAGACAGTAGGAGTTGGTGGTGGCATCTCATGATGTGGCAGTTACTGTTCAGGAAAATGTTCAAGGTTGCAATAGGACTGCTCAGCAAATAATATAATTTTATGACAATGTTTTTAATTTATAGTACCTGCAAAATAATAAATAAAACTTTAATTATGAAAACAGGATCAATTTTATCAGCAGCAATAAATTTGTCTCTAAAGAAATTCGAGTAGGTACAGTACAATAATCTATCGAGTAAGTAGGTATTTACCTAACTCTTGGATGGAACAGCAGACTCTGTTTCGAGCTCTCTTGGTAGGTGTACCACCCATCAAAAATGTTACTTGGCAAATTGTGTAACCTATTGTAGGTTTTAGGTAAATATAGGCACCACAAGCTCGTGCTACATGTTACTCTATCTGTATCGATGAGGCTAACGCGGTGCAACCGTTTATATGCGTCCGACAATCAACATATGTACATGCAATTATTGAATAGGTGTGCAAATCCAAACACATAAACATTGAACAATAAACAAACAAAACAAACAAGTCAACGCCACGCCAGTTGCCAACTAAATTTCCCTAAATATAAATAGCGTAAATTCAGTTTAAAAAAACAGGATACTCAAATTAAGATAGATAACACTTTATTGTACACAAGGATACATCATAAATCTAGGCGTAAAATAATAAAGTACAATGGGCGGCCTTATCGCTGAAAGCGATTTCTTTCTTGTTTTAAGTGTAATCATTCTGTTTGTTTCTCAAACTGAAAGTTATATACTTAGTTGATATATGACTAATAGATTTATTTTGATTCCTTAATCAGTTTCTCATAGGACTTTGTCAGAGACCACGGATTTCCACTTGCTACGGTCCTAACATACCTCTTTTGCTTCATTCAATCTCTAAACATTCTTCATATGTTGTTGGTTTAGGGAAGGTAGGTACTATTGTCCTGGTTGTTCCGTAGAACGTCTGCTATCTGGTCGAGATACGTCTTCTGAGGTCTTCCCTCCCAACAGTCCCATTTATAGAATAGAATAGAATCTTTATTTTGTCTGTTAAAAATCGAAATTTACAAAAGAGCTGTTACAATTTTGATGACAAAAAAGGCCATTTATGCTTGCCTGATGTACCTGTTCGTTAATCTCCTTTCATCCTTCCTTTCCACATGCCCAAACCATCTTAACATAGCTTTCTATACCCTCATCACTAGGTATGTCTTCTTTCACTCCACATTTTTCTCTAATCACACTGTTCCTCTATCACTCAAATTCATATCACACATATTAAGTAACGCTTTCATTTTTAATGCATTACTCTACTCTGATGTTTGCCCAACTTTTACTAGGTACCATACATTATTGTCGGCACGAACACCCCCCTATGTACAGCTATTCGTGCCTTTTACAGTTTCTGGGTGCTCATAAACGTGTCTTGTGCCCCATTCGCTCTATTTCCAGCAGTCACTTTCTTTTCGATATAATGTTCATGCTTTCCAAGTTTCGCAAATAAAGTCCCTAAATAGTTCGAAACAAAGTAGTAGTTCTTTTTGGTTCTCAAATTATGTAAAATAGCTGAAATAACCCAATAATGATTGATTATGTTTATAATGCAGTTTGATTACCTTTATCATAGGCAAACTTGGAGCTGGCAACATTTACATATTATTTTGTTAGCAATCTTCTACTTCTTCTTTATTTTGTAGATGTTCTTGCTAACAATCAATAGCAAGCAGTTTGATAATTGACAATATGAAATGTCAGTTTTGACAGTAGAAATATCAGTTATGTCAAAACAAAAACTGAAAAAACAAAAAGTCCGCCATTTGTAAAATCGGTTTAAATAAGTCCCGCCTTTTTTAATCGTTCCTTTTAAAGAATTTATAAAACGTGTCATCCGCACTAAGAATGAGAACACTTAGTTTTAATCATCTTCATCATCAGCCTGTAAAAGTCTACTACTGGGCAAAATCCTATACTTTAACTGAAGGAGGTTTCTGAGCCCTCACTATCTACCGACTTTCCGCGATCTTTGTAAGAGTAATGGAGCTCTTTGTGAAGGGCTTGTCTGGGGAAGAATTACCACCACGCCTCTTTCTGCCGCCAAGTAGCGTTGCTGTGTTTCGGTTTGAAGAGTGTGGTTGCCGGTGTAATTACAGACACATGAGGCTTAACATTTGTATACCTCAAGTTGATGCAGGGCAGTGCATCGAAGAACACGTTCCTATCGTGCGTGACTTACGAGGCAATGCTTTGTTATAGGTGATGGTTACCACTTAACAATCTTTGTATTAATACTGTGTAATAAAAATGCATAATTTAGTTCCGACAATCCAAATTCCAATATTGCTATAACAAGGTGGTAATTTGTAAAAACTTCGAAAACAGTTTGGCATTGTTATAAAAATTGCATTAGACGAGTTCTTCAGCATAAAACGATGTTGTAATTAACTAGTTCGGGGGACTGTGGATACCAAATCAGCTCAACTTCGCAGTCAATGATGCGAAAAATTATTACTAATTTTTGAATAAAAAACGGTTGTCTGGAAGAGATCGCTACTTGCGATAAGACCGCCGATTGTAGGACACACCCAATGCACTTATACGTTTATAACCATTTCCATTCAGTCCTCAATAAAGTTCTTATTATATTATTAATAAGAAGTATCTTGCTGGTCAAGTATCCATTACCTCTTTGTTGGACAATAGACATGAGGTATCCCATAAAACGAGAAAAATCCACTTTGTCGCTCTCCTAGGAGATAACCTTTGTAGCAACGCTAAGCCATTTAATTAGTCGGTCCCTTAGAGCTACTAGGATACGAATCTAGTTTTTCATTTGCAATGAAGAAACTTTTGTCAATAAATAAATTAGTTAGTCCCTGCAGCAGTTGTAGTTTAAAGGGTTGGTTTAGAATAATTAAGGTTAGTAATCTCTCTCTTGTCGTGTCACTAGTTTCTTTCAAAACAGTGTGGTGAAAGGATTTTAAGTGCGCCTCGAAGAAGCTCCTTTCGAGCACTTGACACATGTTATAGAACTTTTTAGGTTCTACGACATGCCAGTTTCCTCACGATGTTTTCCTTGACCGTTACTGGCACTGTGCACATAAATTTTGAATAGAAAAACTGATTGGTGCATGACCGGTTTCGAACCCACGACCTTAGGATCGGAAGGCGGGGCCGCTACCACTAGACCACCAGTGCTCTAAGTAATCAGGTTAGTAATAAACCACCTGATTTACTACTACAGCGTCAAGGAAAACTAGCGTTTTAGTGAGTATACGCTCACTCAGCTTAGTGAGTGACGACCGATTTTGGTGCGACTACCGACTTTTTTTGTGGCAATTAAAGGTTTTTTGAATTCCATTTCATTTTATTTGATCAAAATGGTAAAATTCCACTAAACATAACACAAAGACTGTACAAAGAACGACACCATCGTATTTCCAGCAAGACTAATATGGCCGCCAACTGAGCCGTACTATTCACTCAATTCACTCTGATTTCTACGATCTCACGTGATTCGCTTTCCACTGAGTTTGAAACAGTAAACCAAGGGAATAATCCGGTTTTATAGTCGATAAATCTAGACGCAATGCATTTAAGTTTTAGTTTTCTAAGAAGCGCTAACCTTTCAGTAAGCGAGTATGATGCGATCGCGACGTAGGTTGTTTTATCGTTTCTAACCGATCAAATTAGTGGCATTTTCATGTGCTTTGACGGACATTCGCCCCATTTACAAAGCGCACATAAGCCTGCACCAAGCGTCTATAAGCAATAACCGCTGTCAAACGACACTTTTTTTATCTAAACTCGCCGATTTAATATTAGAATGCTTTGGTGTAAAAAAGTAGCTATAGCTCATACAAACTTACCTTACTCAGATAAAATTGTTTTAAGCACGTTCAGCTTACATGCCAAAATCGCACAGGCAGCAACCACTTTATTACCCCAGGGTAATAAAGAAATAACCTTTTAAGAAAATAACCTTCACCGCTAAACTATAATAATAATCCTAATATTTTAATGGAAAATGGTGGTTACGAGTATCTTCTCTATTCAGCGTTTTTATTTCAGTTACGGCGGTTTTACCATCACAGAGTAACGATGACTCATAAAATATTTCGCTCTCTACTTTAGCCATAAACAAAGATGGACACATTTTTATGCGAAGGTTTGCGTTAAACCAGCTCTTAGTAACTATAGTAATAGAGTTAGTAGTAAGCTATTAAGTATGCAAGTAACATAGCCACGTATTCAAAGAACACAAGAAACGTTATTCCTTGAGATTTATTGATTTTCATAAATCTTATCAGATTTTGTCGATTGCATCTTCATCAGCGGACAAAAGGTCGTCATTAAAATTAAGAGCTAAAGTACTTAGTACTATTATTTATACTGTGGTTAAAGTAGCTTTCGGGCCCTTTTTCACTGGGCGCTTGTTCCACTAGCTTTGCAATTGGTCAAACGCCTAAATTGTTGATTTAGTTTAGTTTTTTTTAACTAAAGAATCCTCAGGTGGGACCCAGTGGGACTCATCGACCACCCATCTTTTCCCTATTTACGAGGATTTTTTAGATATTTTTTTAGATTCGTAAATCTTTGTAACTTTTATTTAACATAAATTATAGTTATGTATGTGTGCTCTTTCAAATCGGTATGAAAGCACAGCATGCAGCATTATGTGTCATAATTCTAGTATGTATGTATTGTATGCATATGTATTTATTATAGTTGATATATATTTATGATATACTTAAATTTATATAAACTGTTATTTGGTAGCCTATACAAATTAGCTTAGTCTTTCTATGACACCGTTGTGAAATGTTCAAGTGAAATCCTGTCCATCCAAATGTTGTCTGGGAAAGATCGCTCTCAGCGATAAGACCGCCCTCTGTACTTCACTGTTACTTTGAACTTTGTTTTTGTTTATAATGTGTTAAATGTCCTTGTGGTGTGCAATAACGAGTTTTCTATCTAACTTACAATTCGGTGAGGCGGGCATAGACTCTGGCAGCGCCTGATAAATGCTGGCACAACTGTGTAAGGCGCTATACCTACACATAAAACCATATATTCCCAACTTGGGCGACCTAGGGTTGTATGCTTCTAATTTGTTTGTTTTTATTTTTTATTTTTATTTATTGAAAAGACCAACAGCACAAAAAATAGTATAAAACAGAATATATCAAAAACATTAGAACAGCCAATTATAGGTCTCTCTAGGTTAAATTATAGGTCTCTCTAGGTTAAAGTAGGTAGGTATGTTTATTCCATCATAACCGCTAAACATGATTAGCAAACTGTCAGAAAGTGGAAATTATGTTTACGCTAATTCTTTTTAGTTTGGTAAACGTGTTTAACTAAATACTATTAAATTAGGTGGTCGTGCAAGCGGCCGTTAATGTCAAAACGAAATTCGTTCGTTTATCGTTTTGCAGAGTGTAATAATCCCAACAAAAACATAAATGTCAAAAGATTAGTACACGACGTTATGGAATGACGGTAGCGCCCGAAAAAGTTGATATGTAAATGTGCCAAGTTCTTTAAATCATAGTTCCGTATGTACAACAGTCTTCTTTTTATTTGGAAGACAACTTGATTCGCTGAGTGATATTGAATTAACAACTCTGCAAGTTTTGCCACAAAACTTTCGCATTTATAATGAACTAGCGGCCTGTCCCAGCTTCGCATGGGTGGTCATACATTTTTTGAACATTTTAGGATAAACTTAGACCGTGGGTTCGAGCTTCGCGTCTACTTATTTCATACATTTGCACGCCCTTCTCCCTGAGTGAGTGAAATCGCACCCCGTGCGTGACCCGTGGACCCGTTAACATTTATATTTCGTCATATCTTTTGAATGGAATGTCCGATTTGAAAAATTTAAGAAGTAATCTATAGGTATTGAAACCGTCTTGAATATGAAATGATTTATTTGGATAAGGATTAATACCAAGGTACAAATAAAGACCCTTTTCTAGCGGCGGCATTTCAATTACATTTTTATAATAAAAGAACACTCATTATGAAATAACTATAATAGTTAGACATATGCTGTCGCAACATTTTTTGTAGATGATGACGTGTTCTGCAAAGTCGTAGTACATTATTTTGTTCTATCATCAATAGTTTTCGCAGCGCACGCGATGTAAGGATTATTTTTTCCACCTTGGGTTACATTATTGGAGATTTTGGAAAGGATTCCTGACTTTTTTGAAAATATTATATAGCCTATGTTACTCAGGGATAATGTAGCATTCTAATGGTGAAAGAATTTTTGAAATCGGACCAGTAGTTTTTGAGCCTATTCGTTACATACAAAACAACAAAAATACAAATCTTTCCTCTTTATAATATTAGTGTAGACTAGCTTTTACGCATGCGTATTATTAGTGATTGCTAACAATACATAATATTGAAAATATTTTCGCCTTTCGTTTGTTCATATTATCTACTCCATTCCCGGTAAGTTTAAAAAGAGCCTTATGATAATCCAGGCTACACTTTTTATTCCGATTATCTAAAATATGAAAATATCGTTGAGTATTACGAATTACCTAGGACAGGGTACGATATTTGCTCGGCTTTGGTTGCGCTATCATAATTTCCCGGTGAAATAGGGCCCTTAGTCCTAATAAATGAATCTTAAAAGTCAACATCGTTAGTGAGTCTTGCCAACACGATTTTTCATTCCCTTGGACTTACAACTTTCTTATAAAATGTTGAACTCTTTCTTGTTAGGTAAAGTTATGAGGAAATGTTTACATTTTCATTCTTTTATCTCATTTTTTTTTTTTTTTTTTATACTACTTGCTGACGGAACAAGCAGATGACCCACCTGATGTTAAGTGGTAACCATCACCTATAAAAAAGCATTGCCTCGTAAGTCACGCACGATAGGAACGTGCCCTACGATGCACTGCCCTGCGTCCATCAACTTGAGGCATACAGATGTTAAACCTCATGTGCCTGTAATTACACCGGCAACCACACTCTTCAAACCGAAACACAAAAACGCTGCTTGGCGGCAGAAAAAGGCGTGGTGGTAGTACTTCCCCGGACGAGCACTTCACAAAGAGCTCTACTAGCTCTAGAAATGAAATGTTCGAAGAATAATTGTAAGTAAGACAAAGTTTTCTTTTCAAAATTTAAAAATATTGATGTCGGTTGTATTTTTAAATTACGACGTTCCTAAATACTAGTTAACAGTTTTTTTTTACAACTTATAGGTAAAACGTTTGACCGCAATCTCACCTGATGTTAACTGAAGATGCGGTCGACTATGTGGCACGTTTACCTAGAAAATACCTATTCACTCTTCTCTTGAAAACATCCAAATTATAGGCATTCCGAAAAACGGACGCCGGTAAGCTCCGGTAAGCTTGATAGACTCGTACATTCATATACATATGTACCAATTTATGAATGCGAAAGTGAGTCTCTGTTTTCACAGCAATACGCCCTTATACGCCCCAAAATGCGGCCCGAGTAGTGGGATCATAATATGTTTTAATAAAACTTTAGAAGCGACAGCACCCCTTTGCATTTGGCATCGCGGAAGAGACCGTAGTACAGTTTGCATAAAATTTCATTGTTGCGAAAAGGTGCATGCTCATGAATTCACGATTGTGACTCAGCCTCAGCCTCTTCCCATAAATAGTTATGATACTATAGTTACTCGTATACAAGGTGTTCCAATACTTGTGTTTAAAACTTCATGGGGCTAAAGTACCCATCAATAAGAATACTCTTTCTAAGGAAACAACACTGTGAACGCGAAAAAAAAATAGCTTTTTCATATATTTTAGCCAGGCAGGTATTGAACTTTTGTTATACCGTGACTACAGTACGCGACAACGCAGCAACTGCGATACCCATGTCCTCTGTACTCCATCAAGGCTGAGGATGTGGCGGAGTATTTGCACGTAAAGAGCAAACAGCCTGAGGGTTGAACGGTTGGAGTTACACCACAGGGTCAGTTTCAACTCATTCGTAGTGAGAGTGCCGCAACCGAACACCTGTCGACCTTCATGAAGGAAAATCTGTGGCCTGAGGGAACCATCTATCGACATTTCCGGGGTCGGCTTCCGAAATCTGTCGCGCCCACTTCACTACATGATAGTTTAATAAGTGGTTTACCTACCTATATTATTATATGTGTTCGTTGTAAGGTATTTATTTATTTATTATAATTATTATTTGTTTATTATACTACGGCCAGACTTGATGGCGAAGATTCGTGTTCACGTTGTCACGATAAAAGTTCGTGTTCTATCCATGACGAAGTGCTTGGCCACATCAAAAAAAAATAAAGCGCGCGAAGTGTAGCCAACCGCACGAACTTTGTCGCGACAAAACCCTTTGATGTGCGGCAGTTTACCGACAGCGGCGCGAAGGGCATTCGTATTCGCGAAGATGATTCGCGATAGGGAGAATTATAAATATAAATAAATAAAAAATCAAACGCTCAAACGGCTAAGATAGCAAATTAATTACAACGTTAACTTAAACAATGGATAAAAATACATAATTTAAATAATAAAAATTAAGATAAGTATAAGTTATTGAAAGTATAAAATGTATACATGCGATCTGAGAAAATATCTATTTAATTGACTTGGCTAGCTGAGACAATACTAGTGTTGTGAATTGCGTTATACTTTCTCAGAATCCTATTTATAGGATCAAAGTGACACAGGTTCGAACGACCGGGCTTTCCGACAAATGGGGTGTATTTTTACAACCTTGGCATGAACTTTTCAATGATTATCTGAATCGGAGACGGAAGAAGTAGTGTTAGTCATACTGTTAACCAATTTAAACAAAAACATACAATCGTGCACCAACCTACGGTTGTAAAGAGATTGCAACTTGAAATGGCGTAGTCAATCCTCGTAACTCGGTAGTCACCTAGCCAGAGGAACCTATTCTGAACACTTTCTAGAAGCTACCTCATAATGGAGGTTCCACACAACACTGCAGTCTCTCTTGTGGTGTCACTAGTTTCTTTCGAAACAGTGTGGTGAAAGGATTTTAAGTGCGCCTCAAGAGGCTCCTTTCAAGCACTTGACACATGTAATAGAACTTTTTTTTTTAGGTTCTACGACATGCCGGTTTCCTCACGATGTTTTCCTTCACCGTTTGAGAGTACTGGCACTGTGCACATAAATTTTTGAACAGAAAAACTCATTGGTGCACGACCGGTTTCGAACCCACGACCTTAGGATCGGAAGGCGGGGCCACTACCACTAGACCACCAGTGCTCTCAAAAACACTGCAGTATTTCAAGGAGCTACGCACTAAAGCATTGTAAACTGTGATCTTAGAGGTTATTTGAACTCCCTGCAATCGCAGAACAAATCCCAAACTTTAAAAGCTTTCTTTACAATATTATCAACATACATATTGAATCTCAGTTTATTATCTATAGTGACTTGCTGATTTCGTACAGAATCTACTGCCAATAACGGTTCATCTACACTAATATTATAAAGAGGAAACATTTGTATTTTTGTTGTTTTGTTGTTTTGTTGTTTTGTTGTTTTGTTGTTTTGTATGTAACGAATAGGCTCAAAAACTACTGGTCCGATTTCAAAAATTCTTTCACCATTAGAATGCTACATTATCCTTGAGTAACATAGGCTATATTTTATTTTCAAAAAAATCAGGGATCCTTACTAAAACTCCAATAATGTAACCCAAGGTGGAAAACAAAAACCTTACATCGCGTGCGCTGCGAAAACTATTGATGATAGAACAAAATAATGTACTATGATTTTGTAGAACACGTCATCATCTATAAAAAATGTCGCGACAGCATATGTCTAACTATTATAGTTATGTCACAATAAGTGTTCTTTTATTATAAAAATTTAATTGAAATGCCGCCGCTAGAAAAGGGTCTTTATTTGTACCTTGGTATTAATCCTTATCCAAATAAATCATTTCATATTTATGACGGTTTCAATACCTATAGATTACTTCTTAAATTTTTCAAATCGGACATTCCATTCAAAAGATATGACGAAATTAAAAATGTTAACGGGTCCACGGGTCGTGCGAATGTATGAAATAAGTAGACGCGAGGCTCGAACCCACGGTCTAAGTTTATCCTAAAATGTTCAAAAAATTTATGACCACCCATGCGAAGCTGGGACAGGCCGCTAGTCTTTTATAAAATAAAGCCTGGGAGGCACAATCTTTTTGCTGGTGAAGCGAACCACATAACATTTATTACAATTCAAAGCAATGCCGTTTATAGAACACTATGAAATCATCTGCAGAGCCAACACTTCTGAAGAAATTTAAATCATCCACAAACATATAAACCATCGAATTTAAAAAGCATTTGCCGATGTCATTAATAAAAAAGGTATAGTATTTATGAATGGGCCCTGTATTTGTACTTTAACCACTGTGTTGCCTGAAATAAATTGATAATAATAATAATTGAAAGTTTTTAGTCGAGTTGATACCTTTAGTCGTTCTTTAAAGGATTCCGATACTTTTGCGATACGGAAACATGAAAAAACTATTGTGGAAAAAACTCACAAGTGATAAATATCAATACAATTGTTACGGTACCCTGGCCATACTAATCAAACATGCTCAGCATTCCCCAATGTTTCCACAGAAACAGCAGCAACAAAAGCAAAGCACCTTATATTTTATTACCGGCCACAAATCTTCACTTAGCGTTGTCCAAGGCCTCTCTTTAAAAGCAGGAGTTTCCTAAAGAGCGGTGACCGTGATTGGCGATGGTTTCTTAACCAATCGTAATTCTTCTATCTGGAAATGAAAGCCAGTGATTGGCCAAACACACTTCATAGTTATGATACTATCTGTTATTTGAATACAACGGTCACAAATCAGGGGCCCTAATAAATTATTGTAAAGGGTCTACTCCGCATAACGATAAACGTAAATTTTCATCTCAGATTAACATTTTGAGTTGTTTACAGTTACATCTTTTGACACTATCATGGTTTTGATATTTTTTTTTATTTAAAACGGTGTAAAACTGCACGGCTATGCCACACCACGTTCATATCGTGCGTGTCACTTGAAATGCCAATGCAAAGTCAATACACGAAGTGGAAAGACCCCCGTCCTTTGGAAAGTAAATCAAGGTGTCATTGACCGCTATTTTAGAGACCTCTAGCCTAAACGTACACATGAAAACGGAATGGTATACCATTTATATTTGATTTACGGCTGTCGATAATTATCGGATTCCGATTGCTTCTGTCGCTTTCTTTTTTAGGACCAATCTGAACAGTCGTTTGGTATATTTACGTTACAAACGTATCATATTTTTGCAAACAAATAATAATAAAACACCTACTAGGTGTAACAAATATAAAGTTTAGTTATGCTCACTTTATTATTTTATACTCTGCGTTGTTTTTTGATTGTAGAATTAAAGTTCTAAAACCCCTATTTTATGATCAAAATATTTTTGTTTCAATTTATATCCATTTCCTTTTTTATTATTTAGTGTCACAAAATCGGCGTGATTGGGTAACAAACAAATAAACCAACAAACTTTTACTCGTCTAAAATACCTATTGGTAGGAAATAAGATAGCATGACATTACAATTTTCAACTTTACCACTCGAACTCTGACGATATGGATGGAGACGTCCGATGCAAGATTTGTGCCAAGAGCTTTTCAAATGAAATCTGATAAGCCACTTCAATGATTTCCATTGTGTCTAGAACCCAGCGAAGCAAGACAAAGAACGTAGCTTAATACGACAGTTATATAAAATTGCTAGCCGTCATATAACGGCCATTATTCTACAATAAAAGTCAGCCAAACCTATTTAGTTAAACTTTATCAGTTAGTTTATAGGAGTATTGTGTATGGCTAAAGCTATACGGGTAAGCACTCGTAATTACTCGTTTCAATTAAGTGTAAGTAGGTAGTGTTTGTCTAAAGTACACAATACAATCTATTAAACGGACAAATCCCATTTCCAACCACACTCATTAGAACGATGCCACACGGTGCGTTGCGGCACGGCACACGCTGATGCAACGTACTCGTATAGGTCGTCAGGACGACAGTGCACGACAAACTACTTCTCGCTTCCTGTTAAAAAAACATTTATTTACAAAGAAAACTACAATGGATACAAGCACATATTTACAAAATGTAATTAATACTAAGAGCTGATTTCACCATGCTCTGTTAGATTAACAGAGGATTAAAGGGCCGTTAAATATGACAAAATGAACGCGTTTGACATCTAAGGTTAGATTTAACGGCCTGTTAATCCTTGATTAGTAACTGCTAACAGAGCATTGTGAAATCAGCTCTAAAACTGTTAAAATGTGCGAGCAGGAATTAGTTTATCGGTTAGCCTTTTGTTGTCTTCAAATAAACAAGGTGTTCCAATACTTGTACTTAAAACTTCAGGGGGCTAAAGTACCCATCAATATGAATAACTTTTTCAAAGGAACCAACACTGTGAACGGGAAAATTAAACAGCTATTTCATACAAAAATATATGAAACAGCTGTTATTTTTTTTAGCGATCACAGTGTTGTTTCCTTAGTAAAGTTTATTCATATTGGTACTTTAGCCCCCTGAAGTTTTAAGTACAAGTATTCGAATACCTTGTATAAATGTCCAATACTAGTGTTTGTATTAGTGTATGAAAAATTTTAAGTCTAATTTTAACTACGCTCAGCCAATATTTTTCTATTTTTCTATGCATAGATCTATTCAATTAAACTTTTCTTATATTGCGGCATAACATAGCACCTTTTTATCAACAACCTTCTCCGTATCATCTGGTAGGCTGGTGGATAAATAAATAAGCCTACTGCACGCAACGCACCGTGTAGTGTAGCATTTTGAATTCAGATGGCTCCGTGGACCGTGTGGCTCCACTCTTAACGAAACAAAAGGCCGGCTCATCTCATAGCCAATTTGCGGCATCAGCACTTATCCTCCGGGACACAAGCAGTTTAAGTAAATTTAACAGCAATTTGCAGTATGTTAACTGTACCAGCGCTTATTGCTACTCCACTCTCGTTACACTCTCAGACCGGATGATATTGCTAATTGGATTTCCTAGCTGCCGGAAATCGTATAAAGTTTAACTAACACGACACAAGCTCACTACGTGACGGGATGAGGGCAATGTGGCCGACAACTGAGACGATTCAAAAACATGCAATTCAAAAAATGAATCAGCTGAGGATTTTTTTTTATCCAAAGTAGGTATTTTATTTCAGCCTAAACCTATATATTTTTCAATATCCCGTTGAAGTTATCTTTATAAACTGCGCTATACGTAAATTGGTACAAAGATCGAGCAACATTATTAGGTAGGGGCATATTATTTTTCTTTCTTCTTAATACAAATTTATTTACAACTAGCGACCTGTCCCAGCTTCGCATGGGTGGACATAAATTTTTCCAACGTTTTAGGATAAACTTAGACCGTGGTGGGTTCGAGTCATTTGCACGCCCTTCTACCTCGCGCCTTGCCCGGGCCCGCGCTGAGTGAGAACGCGCCCAATGACCCGCGCGTCACTTATATTTTTAAAATCTTTAGAATGGAACATCTGATTAAAAAATTCAAGAAGTAATGTTTAGGTATTGAACCAGTTGAATATGAAATGATTTATTTGGATAATAATTAATACCAAGGTACAAATAAAGAGCCTTTTCTAGCGGTGGCATTTCAATATTTTTTTTTAATAAAAGAACACTTATTGTGACATAACTATAATAGTTAGGCATATGCTGTCGCGACATTTTTTGTAGATAATGACGTGTTCTACAAAGTCGTAGTACATTATTTTGTTCTATCATCAATAGTTTTCGCAGCGCACGCGATGTAAAGGCTACTACACACAGTGCCAGCGGCAATGCCGCCGGGCAAGCCGCCGTGCACCCGGCGGCATACAAAGCCGCCGGCTTTGCCGCACAAAGGAGCCGCCGGCATGGCCGGCGGGGGTGCCGGCGGGTTACGCGGCGTGTCGGCGTCAGTTGTTTCCTGGTATTCGAGCTGTAGTCGTGCGCGGTTTGTGTGTTAAACAAATTAAAATGTCGTTTCATTGGGACGACGAAACTGTGTTGCTATTAATTGAAAAATTTCGTTCTATGTGACTGTCACAACCGGAATGATGCTTGGCGGCTTTGCGCGGCTTGTGCCGGCGTCTTTTATTGCCGGCGCGGCGGCCCAGCCGCTCGGCATAAACCCGGCGGCTTTGCCGCCGGTACTGTGTGTACTGTGTGCCTTAAGGTTTTCTTTTTCCACCTTGGTTTACATTATTGGAGTTTTAGTCCCTGATTTTTTTGAAAATATAATATAGCTTATTTATTACTCAAAGATAATGTAACATTCTAATGGTGAACGAATTTTTGAAATCGGACAAGTAGTTTTTGAGCCTATTCGTTACATACAAAACAATAAAAATAAAATCTTTCCTCTTCTTTCTTCTCTAACTTTGTATAAATTTACGCACTTTCTATTTAAAACAATGCAATGAAATTTAGTAGGTACAATCCCAAAATCAACTGGAATCGTTTCAAAGTACAAGGCCGCATGAAATTGTTAAAAAGTTTAAATTTTCCTAAACGCGTGTAAGAATCACAAAACACATGTTCCCGGCGGCAAGAATAATTAAATTTGGTTCTGCGGAGGCAGTATTTTGTTAAGGTTTTGATTCTCATCAACAAAGCGAACGTCGCCGGGGCCGCAAATTGCGGACTCATTGTTTGCACCACACAAATATTCGCGGGCCGCGTTTCCTTCCGAACACAAAGGAACTCCATTTAGCAACCAAATAAATTATCACTGCCTTTTATTTTAAATTACTCAAAGTATAGACGAAATGGTGATGATTTTCACACCTCATGCTCTCTTTGGTTGTTTTAATTATGCATATAGATTACCCACGTGATAACATTAAAATTAATACATTTTTACGGTAAGTAACGTCTAAATAAATATTTGGTTTAGTACCTCATAAATCAAGACAAACATTTTCATATTGATAGTCCGAATTGCCTTAAAATAAATAGCTAAGCCTAAGGATAACTTTGCTGCTTATTTTTTTTTTTTAATGTAAATGATAGATAAACGGGCTTACGGCCCACTTGATGGTAAGCGGTCACCGTCGCCCATTGACACCAACAACACCAGGGGCGTTTTCGTTGCGATGCCTACCCTGAAGGACTTTATTAACATTTTTCTTGAAGCTGTTCATGTTGTATATTGGCGGAAAAACCTCGAAAAATTTAATATTAATAAAGCACTAACAAAAAAAAAACTTGTACCCGGGCTTTAAGAGTAGGTATATACTCACCCATCTACATCCGACGTCAAGTTATTGCGCTGCATTTGAAAGTCACCCTTCACTCTCTTTGAAATCTCCCCCATGGGTACCTTTGTTCCTTGTAGAAGCGGATTCCCCTAGAAGAAATACTTACCTATTCCTAAAACCCCATTCGTCATTCAACGTAGGTACAGTCACATGAGAGCGAAGTGGAATATATTGATTTGTGGACTTAGGTACTTACCTTGCTTGCTTGCCAACATGCAACTTTGAGAAAAGAAAAGGAAAGGATAAAATAAAGTGGTATAAAATATATAAGGGATTGTCATCTGTATGAACTACTAGCGGCCTGTCCCAGCTTCGCATGGGTGGTCATAAATTTTTTGAACATTTTAGGATAAACTTAGACCGTGGGTTCGAGCCTCGCGTCTACTTATTTCATACATTTGCACGCGCTTCTCCTTGAGTGAGTGAAATCGCACCCCGTGCGTGACCCGTGGACCCGTTAACTTTTTTAATTTCGTCATATCTTTTGAATGGAATGTCCGATTTTAAAAATTTAAGAAGTAATCTATAGGTATTGAAACCGTCTTAAATATGAAATGATTTATTTGGATAAGGATTAATACCAAGGTACAAATAAAGACCCTTTTCTAGCGGCGGCATTTCAATTAAATTTTTATAATAAAAGAACACTTATTGTGACATAACTATAATAGTTAGACATATGCTATTGCGACATTTTTTGTAGATGATGACGTGTTCTACTAAATCGTAGAACATTATTTTGTTCTATCATCAATAGTTTTCGCAGCGCACGCGTATAAGGTTTTTGTTTTCCACCTTGGGTTACATTATTGGAGTTTTAGTAAGGATCCCTGATTTTTTTGAAAATATAATATAGCCTATGTTACTCAGGGATAATGTAGCATTCTAATGGTGAATGAATTTTTGAAATCGGACCAGTAGTTTTTGAGCCTATTCGTTACATACAAAAATACAAAAATACAAATGTTTCCTCTTTATGATATTAGTGTAGATGTAGATAGTGTAGATTAGTGTAGATAGAGAACCAAACAATGCTGTATTACAGCTACAAGTTTGACCACAAACCTAGCTTCTCAACTCAACTCAATTTCAACTCGCTATAGATACAAGAAATTTGACGAGGTAGGCAAATAGTTTCAGAACCAAAATGAATGCTATGGAAGTTCTCAAACTCGGCGCTTTTCAACCAATAACATTTTACTTGATCAATATCCCAATCTAATTTACAGTCAATCTTCATTACTTGAAAACTTGTTAGGCTTGCTCTTAAATGTGACTATAAACGCAGATTTTCAAAGATACCAGAACCGTCACGTGATAACCCTAACACTTCGGCCAAACTATGTCTAGAACGGGAGCGACCTAAGCCAAAAATGTCCTTTTATACATCTAGCTGATGGAACAATCAGATCGCCCATCTGATGTTAAGTGGTAACCATCACTTCCTCTTAAGTCACGCACGATAAGAACTTGCTCTATGATGCACTGCGTCCATCAACTTGCGGCATAAAGAAAATGTCCTAAAACACAAATTAATAATCAATACTAAATATTTCAATAGTATAAATTATACAACATGCGTATTATAATGAGAAAATGAAATGACGTCAGTAAATCTCAGGATCGTTATTTTAGATAACCTTAATTTTAGGTACTTCAA
The DNA here is from genome assembly GCA_932294275.1 of Chloroclysta siterata. Lineage (NCBI taxonomy): Eukaryota > Metazoa > Arthropoda > Insecta > Lepidoptera > Geometridae > Chloroclysta > Chloroclysta siterata. The sequence continues at coordinate 12,586,418 of OW028598.1, forward strand.
ACCTAGGTGCTTCCCAAATTTAATTTAAATTTAGTTATTCGAAGTACGAATTATTTAATGCCTAGTACCTAGTAAAACTGTTTAAGTTACATAAGTAATATGAGTATGAGCTAGTTTATTGAAATAGTAAAGGTTACAAATACTTTAATATACCTTGTACTTGAGGTTAAGCATAGTTGTATATCAATATACAACTGTGAACTGTAACAAGGATCATACAAAAAAAAGATAGGAAACAAGCCGATAATATGTACCTATATACTATATACAGTTACCTGGACTAGCATAATTTAAGCTTGTGGAATCTCGTATTTTCTAAAATACCTAAACGATAAGTACCTACAGGTAGGTACATATGTAACGTAAAGTTTGTTCTTCTAGGCTTGGTCGCGTGGAACTGGCACCTAGATTCACCTAGTTTTAAAACACTGAAAGTGATCCTTGTGATTCAACTGAATTTGAACCTTTTGACTTTTGAATTTTCCCGGGTATTTTAATCTGTTTACAAAGATCAAAAAGGAGTATTAAAATAGCTGATAATCTTTTCCCAAGATCTAGCACTTGCTGAATTGTATCATTACAAAAAACCAAACCAAATAAAATAATTATTCCTAGCTAACCCCCGTGGCGTCGCCGCGTCGCTCGCGTGTACATAGTGCTAACATCAATATATAAGAGTAAACTAGCCACTATTTTAACCATTTAAACGCCGCAGGCTGTATGTACACCACTGTACCACAGTACAAGTACAAAAAATTAAGCATCATTGTTTTGTAATCTGATTATATTAATTCATAGTACTTAAATAATAAAAAAAACCTTGAAATTATGAGCCTCGAAAGGTCCGTAATAATTGTACAACTTTGGGCGTAAATAAATACCACATGGAGTAAAAAATCATAATACTTACCAAAAATATTTGCAAGCATGATTTATTTATATATAGAGTTGAAATAAATTTATTTAAATTAATATATTCACTTTTGTCAGAATACTAACGATCTACCAAATGATTAAAGTCCTGCTGGCTATTTCAAAAAGGCCAAGTATACCTACTTGGCCTTTTTAACAGCATTCACAACGCTTTACCGGCGAGTTAATTACTTAAAAACAGGCCACAGCGATAGCGATACCTAGGTAAAATGATTTGTTGCTTAATGACTAAATAAATATTACCGCTTATCGATATTACTTTCTTTCGTCGTCGATTTTCGTGTTAACAAAAAAGCTTTTTTTAGTACATTTCCGAGAAAGGACTGACTGGAATCCGTCAAAAAATTTGAAAAATTTGGAAGGAGAGCTCTTTGTAAAGGGCATCTCCGCAAAAGAACTACACCATGCCTTATTTTGCCGCCAAGCCAGAGTTGCTGTTTCGGTTGGAAAAGTGTGTTTTCCAGTAAAATTACAGGCACATGAGGCTTAACATCATATGCCTCAAGTCGATAGACGCAGGGCAATGCATCGTAGGGCATGTTCCTATCGTGGGTGACTTACGAGGCAATGCTTTGTTATAGGTGATATTACAATGGCTCATTTTCTTTTTCCATTAAAAAGATTCAATTGCTTTCGCTAATGCTTGTTTTTAGTAAATAGCTCTGCCGAATAGAGGTTGATTGTGCACAGTTGACAGCTAAATTCGTTCGCGTGTCAAAGGAAGGACGAAGCGAATGCTGGCAGCACCATTTTCATCCAGACCTTTGTGCTTTACTGAGAAATAAACTGTCTCATCCGGAGTATGGTTTAGCAAGTTTTGTTTTAGATTTTTTACCGAAACTAAGTTTATTTTCTACTTTGGAAGAAACATATTTTCTATTTAGGATTTTGCTGTGCAATTTCCTTGGTAGTTAAACCATTATTACTAGAATATTCGGATAGTGTGATTATTAATTTAATAAGAACGGTTGACACAAGTCGACCATTTTCACTAAATTTGTCCAAGATAATATAAAATTTGAATACATTTATTTATCAAACTTTATTTAAAAATTATAAGATTTTTTAAATTAAATTTTTATAATAGTGTGATTATTACTTACTAAAAATACCTCCTTATGATAATTGACAGTGTTTTTGTAAATACTTGGGTACTTGGAATTACTGGCATATCAAAAATTGTCCAAGATAATATAAAATTTGAATACATTTATTTTGTAAGTTGCTTGTTTCATTCACAATTAATAGGTACGATGACAGTAACAAACACGAATGAAGATAAGCTTCTAAATAATAAAATCTACGTCTTAAATCTTTATAATCGAAGTAAATTTTTGATGAATTTCAACAATAAAAGATTTTTAAAATATATTTAGTCGTTTGGGGCGATTTTTACATGATTGTCATCAATATAAAATACCAAATATGTTTGGTGAACCACCGATCAGGGAATTCAGAGGCGAATGACGTCACGTCCATTACCGGCACCGTTTTCATCTGTCAACTTCTGTAGGAATTTGTGTTTGCAGGAGCTTCATTTGTGACGCCATTTTGACGCAATTGTTTAGACTCCAGAATAATGGAGTCAGGAAATAAAAGCGACACAATTTCAAAAGTTAGTTTCATAATTGCTAAAACGTTAATATTAACCGAAACTAGTAATTTTGGGAATATTAAACTTATTAATTATTAGAATTGTTTTTTGGAATTGTCTTAAACATTTTATTAAAAAAAAAGAATTTAAACATTATAGGCCGCAACTTTATGTTATTCATTCATTTTTAAAATTGTATCAATGATTATTAGAAAGAGGATTACACAATGGTACCTACTAGAAAGTACATAGTGCTAAGTTGGCAACCAGAAATACTTTTTCAGAGATCGCTTACCTCAGTAAGCGGTCTCTGAAAAGGGTGTTGTAATGTGACCCGTTGTGAAATAAATATCTCTTGTAAATACTTTTCGAGTAGATTTAATGTTTGTTATTGTATAACCGCCTAACCATTGCTGACAGCTTTCCCTTTTTTGTAGATTATTGTAGATTCATTTCAGAAAATATAAGGTTCACTCATATTCCCCGCTATTTTATAGCGGCTCTGTAAAGTATAGGTACCTACACTTGTGACTGTCATTTTCATGTCAAAGAACAAAAACAACAACAGACTTACCTATCTGTCTTTCGTTTTTGGTCCTTTTGGGAAGGAACAAAGCTTGTTCATTTTAACTGTTTTTCTAGTGTTATTTTGAGTTCTGTTGTGTAATTTTGGTGGTTTTTCAACTTTACTTGAGGTCTTAGCAGTGTAACGCCCCCCCAAATAAACTCCTCCTACACAAATTAAATTATAAAATAAAATAAATATAATATATAAAACATATAAATATATAAATATAAATATAAATATATAAATATATACTCCTAACCTCACGTAAAATGGTCGTTTAATCGTACGTACCTATGATCGTCTAGTGGCCCGCGCTTCCCTACGTTGTAACCGATAGTAACTCAGAAACTTTGAAGGAATTATGTTGAGATTCAAATTACCTAATTACGCGACTACTAAACTCTCTACAACCCTATAAAATACCCTAATCTAATATTGTGATGTAAGATTCTGATAAATGCATTGAGAATAATTCTACCTATTTGAAAAGTACTAAATACATGTACTAAATACAATACCTACTGTAGTTTATTAATCACACTAACAAAGCACTAAAATTGGAAGGATTCAAAAGTAAGCATAGAGTGTCAGAATAGTTTGGAAGAAAGTATCTCGTTCATAGCACAAGCACAAGATTATTTACGTGGATCGCTAAGCAAAGCTATTACGCGGCAAGCGTTGGTCGGAGCGTAAACCGACACGGGCTTCGCGTAGGCTAGCTAGGACGAGACTGGAATGTGGCGCTCACGCAGCTATCGGATGGCCGTGCGTGTCACAGCGTAGATCATAGTTAGTATGGGAATATATTACACAGCTGAGTACAACCTTCCTACATCTGTGAGCGGACGCTCCGAGACAACACCTACGACTAACTAACGATAAATATTATAGGTATTCTGTTTATGTTAAGTGTGTGTACTTACCTGTGTATAACATAATAATACAAAGATAATATCGAAGGTATATTGAGAAATTTTATAGTTTAATGTTTGTATCTATTTAAGTAGGTATTTATTTGCATAGATAATTATTGTTTATAAATTAAATACATACCCAGTGTTCACCACAGGTAGATACTTGAACTTAGTACTTGATGACCTAAATTAAGACAAATACCTACACACAAAATGACACAAGCAGCATGCACATAAATGTTTATAATGAATTATGAAGAAGCTTTTAATCTAGAACATATTTGGTTATGATAAAGGGAATATAATAATATTACTGGTAAGGCCCCACACCTTATTGACAGTAATCGGGTTTGTTTCATCCAAGCATATTGCCGGTTGTAAGAAACCAGGGTACCTAGTCTTCCCATCAATCGCCTCAGATTTGCAAGGTCTAATTCTAGATTCTTACAAATCCTACACAGCACAGACCAGTATACTACGTTAAAGCACCAATGGCATTCAGATTTATGTAATAATCTGTAGCAAGAAAAAGGGAGTTTGGCTCAAAGCGAGCGGGCCGATATTATAAATATATAACAATAAATACACACGTCTCGTCCAAATCCATCCAATTTAATCTTGTCAATTCTCTCCAGATAAAAAGTAGTCAAAGCCATGAGAACATTCTCAATTAATAAACTTAAATAAAAGTATAATCATCAATGAACTATGAAATGGATTTCCCTCATTTTTCCATAAATTTGGGATAAATCCGACAACACTGTGTCAATAGTTTTGACCAAACATACCCTTAGGTAATAAATGTTTGAATAAATACGATAATCAATACTCTTAGGTAATTAACGTTCCCTTACATAAGGTTTAGAATAATTACGAGACACTCGCTCAAGAGTATGAATATCAATAGGTATCCAATTAGACCTTGAATCAATAATCTTAGGCTTCGCTCCATCTTATTCTTTCAAGAATACAAACAGGATCAAACAGTAAGGCAGATCAACGCCAAGAACGAAACTCGTTCAGTAGAGTTTAAGCTAACTCCAAACTATAAAAATCTGTCTTAAAAGACTTTGACACAAATAAGAATATTTATCCCTTTGTCAGATGATTCGAAACCCCAATTAATGGTTATCATAGTTTTGTAGCTCAAATAATAAAATGTAGAATCATAAATCAAAGTCAAATTAGGTAGGTACATCTAATTACTCACTCGGACGTTGTCTTTCAATGACTTACTTGGTTCACCGAACTGAAGTTAAATTACATAAGAACACTCGACTTTACCGTTACACTGACTACCCTGCATTTAATAAACGCATGACCACGCTATCATACTCGCTCCGGCCCCATCACTTTTTATAAAAATACTTGATACACGTCGATCACATTTTTACTCATCATCGTTACCTCTCCGCTCCAATGCTCAATCCTTACTATCTCCGGCCTGACAATCCCCTCCCTTTTATTTGCAATTATTTAGGCATATTTTTTAAATTAACATCTCAAAGCTTCGCCGCCAAATATGCCGACAAACACCTCGCCGCGCGGCGCAGACGGCTCGAATGATGTTTCCGTCTCGCTCGTTCCTTTGTAACATCATAGATCGCCCGACGCCGCAATTCATATTTTGAACTCTAATGACTTATTGCAAAACTATTGCCGCTAAAAAATGCGTTCACAAACCCTTTTTCTACGCGGTGTTTGTTTTATCTATTTTTTATACTTTGATGCAATGTAATTGACCGACGACGAAATTAATATTTTGAACTTTATAGACTCACTTCAAAGCGTATGCCGCGTATTTTATGTTTTGAAATAGGTACTTTGAAATTGACCGACGATGGCGAATGTTCGATACTGTTCGATGAATTAGCTAGTATTGGAATAATTGTGAATTTGCAACGGGCCTGATCTCTGGCTCGTTACAGCCGACCCCTAAAATTTACGCAGGTGATTCACTTTTGAAACCGAAGTAAAATTTACAAACAAAAGAATTTCACAATTATTACAAAATATAATCCCCATTTAATATAGATACCATTTTTTTTGTTGATCTTTAATTCCAAACAATATTTAATTGTGTAATATGCATATTTTCGTATGCAGTGTATATTATTACATAGATAAATAAAAGTGTGGAGTGTATTTAAACCGATGTTATAAATTGTCACCATTTAGAGCTCAACACCAAGCTATAAATGAAGCACCCATAAAGTACCAACCCTTCTGCGGAGATAATCTAACCTCTGTAAGGAAACCTGGTTGTGAGGCAGGTCAACCCTAATGGTACAATGATTTATTTCCGCCATCATTAACTACCGCAATTTTGGACTCGAAACAATCATCATCCTTCATAGTCTAGATCTCTCTTAAGGCATTCCAGCTTAATACCCCATGAATACAACATCCAACTGGAATCTAACTGAAAATAATAACTAATCTATAAATCGGAGAGTGTATAGTGTGCTTAGTTCTGGCCTAATAGGTACAGTTTGAATTTCTATGAAACCAGCAATTACTGGTGATGTCAGCTGACTTATCCTAACACCAATTCTCCTTCATAGAAATTATTTGTAAGTGTGTGTGTTTATTTGACCTTAAAAATCAACAAAGTGTCCCATTCCTAGATACTGTTGAAATCTTAGGCCCCTCAAACCTCAACCTCAATTAAAATGTTTTCACCAACATTTCATTCAATCACCATTTTTACATCATCTTCATTCCTAATTTAATATTCACATACATCACAAACATAACTCCAACATTCGTAGTCATTCATTATACCCTCAACCCCAACAGACCTTTCAGAAGTGTGACTATATAAATGATTGTACCAATACTGAACTAACTGAATATTTACTTTATCTTTGAAAATCCCCTTCCCATAAAAATTCAGACGCAAAAGCATATCACCGATTTCATTTAATTAAAAACGAAAAATAAACAAAATTTAAAATTCAGAATTTTTTAGAAATTGACTTTAATAACGCACTAATGGTTACTCGCGACCCCGTTATACTAAATTCTATAAATCTTGAACCATTATCCTTAATAAAACTTCAAATTAGATAGAGCCTACACTACTTATTGCAACTTTCTTATGACTCGCTAAAATTCCGTTAATCTCGATCTAGTTTATCTATCCGTAAAAAGATCTAACGTTTCGGAGATCAGCACTATTACTAAATTTCGACCCCAATTAGGTATCTATTATGACGCGTACCTCTGCATTGAAATCCTGTAAAATTAAAACAAACACACCTTCGTAACTTTAAAAAGACGCAAGACTGGTACAGACTGGCGCTGTATGTCTCTTACCCAGATAAAACAAACAAACACATAAGTATTCATTTTACTGACTAGCCCTTCATTTAAGGACAAACTCCTCACGATGTGCTACTAATAATAACTACAATTTATTAGCAACTAAGTTGACTGTTTAGGCTACAGCTACCTGTTGACAACTCAATTTATTAGTACTAGCATCTGCCCGCTGCTCCACTTGCAAAGTTTTAATCATGGGAACTGTCCATAATGATAATTCAGTCCCGAACTATATTCAACCACAAACATACAAACATTACCAGTTTTACCAATCTACATAACCATCACAAAAATGAGTGTTTGGTTAGACACACAAACTTTGAAAACTGCTTTGCTGCTTTACTTGATTAAATTACTAGCATCTATCAAACTCATCATCAAATTCTGCTCCGCCCTCATGTAGGTATACGAGTGAGAACAATCATACACGCACACTCACGATGTTTCACCTATAATAATAATAAAACAAGGTATTTAAGAGCACCTAAGCTTATATTGGTATCTAATTTTACTTTGAAAAATAATATAATTCACACTGATTAGATAAGCTCTGCAAGGAGGTACACTAAATATACCTTTATTATTATCTGAGACCACCAATAATTTGCCCCTTAATAATTTTATAAAATCATCAATATATTGCACAAATTGCCTGGACACTCCCAACCAATCGACCAAGTCCAGCATCATTCCGCGCAATACCGATTTGGATGGTTGACCGCTATCAACACCCACATACAAACATTCCCACGCTGCAGATGACACTTCTACCTAGTCTTACTCGTACGAAATTATCCTTATTTTTCGATTCTTTTATAGCTTGCCTATTAACTAAAACTAAAATAACAATAAACCTAATCTTTGATAAACTGTAGGTACTTATTTCGTTCTTATGATTAACATAACCGTCCTTTTCCTAAATGATGTATGTTATGTACCTACTAGTTGCCACCCATACTAGATTGCCAACATAAACTCGCCTCTATGTCCCTTGACGTCACGTTTCAACTTAGCTTGCTAACTCATTCCTTTTAGTACCTAAAGTCAGTCAGTAACCTAGTAAATAACAATACATGACTCATACCTCGGACTGTGACCAACCTCGATGAGTTTCCAGAGTGTCTCGAGCTGATGATTATGAGATGACCTAGCTGTGGATAGGTACATAAAAACACACCATGCTCTGATAGATATGAAAAAATGAGCTTAAGTATTCCTAAAGCAATACAATACAGTATACTTATTCCTTCATGCGACCCCAATTCATTAGACTTCTATCCATTTTTTTTTTAAAAGTGTACTAGATTAATGTATAGCTATGCATAGCATCGTGCATAGGTATAGGTAGGCAGCTGTATGAATAAAGCAGTCTCGAAACCGCCATCTTGTTGTTTACTTCAAAAAGTAACGAATCATTAGGTATATATTTTTAATATTATTATTTTTACCCCTTGCGACCCCCGGCTTATTTAACTATAAAAACTTTTACTAATTTAGATAAATTACGCGATTTTCAGAATGTAGAAATTAACTACCGTACAAAGTATATAAACACAAACTATACCTACTCGTAAATCATCAATAACGCATATACCTATATATTTTAATAAACGCGACCCTAAGAATATACAACCGAATAAACTTACTTATTATTTATATTCAAAGTTTATCTACTCGGAAATCAACAAATTGTAAATAACGTGACCCTCGAAACGAACAACTAAATAACTGTAAGTACTTAATCGTAATACCTACTTATGCACAAGATCGTAAATTACGCACACACTAATTAGATACAATTAGAACTACCACAAAATAAAACATGAAACCTAGTAAAATTTGAACACTAAATTATATCAATTACTTTACCTACCTTTCATCTATTCTAGCCTATCTCCATTTATCGCAATGTAAACAAAACTTTTTATTTTTTTATCAATTAAAACATTTACACTTCAATATTACCCTAGAAAACTCAACATAAAACCTCATCCTTTTTATACGGCAACAAATTGTGCGAAATAAATCGCACTTAACAATAATAAAATATATACATATAAAAATAATTTAAATATAAATAAACTGATTAATCCGTTTGATTTTAATAAGAAATATTACCCCGTAGTAACCTAAGTTCAAATCTTGGTCACGGCCTCCAAATTGTAACGCCCCCCCAAATAAACTCCTCCTACACAAATTAAATTATAAAATAAAATAAATATAATATATAAAACATATAAATATATAAATATAAATATAAATATATAAATATATACTCCTAACCTCACGTAAAATGGTCGTTTAATCGTACGTACCTATGATCGTCTAGTGGCCCGCGCTTCCCTACGTTGTAACCGATAGTAACTCAGAAACTTTGAAGGAATTATGTTGAGATTCAAATTACCTAATTACGCGACTACTAAACTCTCTACAACCCTATAAAATACCCTAATCTAATATTGTGATGTAAGATTCTGATAAATGCATTGAGAATAATTCTACCTATTTGAAAAGTACTAAATACATGTACTAAATACAATACCTACTGTAGTTTATTAATCACACTAACAAAGCACTAAAATTGGAAGGATTCAAAAGTAAGCATAGAGTGTCAGAATAGTTTGGAAGAAAGTATCTCGTTCATAGCACAAGCACAAGATTATTTACGTGGATCGCTAAGCAAAGCTATTACGCGGCAAGCGTTGGTCGGAGCGTAAACCGACACGGGCTTCGCGTAGGCTAGCTAGGACGAGACTGGAATGTGGCGCTCACGCAGCTATCGGATGGCCGTGCGTGTCACAGCGTAGATCATAGTTAGTATGGGAATATATTACACAGCTGAGTACAACCTTCCTACATCTGTGAGCGGACGCTCCGAGACAACACCTACGACTAACTAACGATAAATATTATAGGTATTCTGTTTATGTTAAGTGTGTGTACTTACCTGTGTATAACATAATAATACAAAGATAATATCGAAGGTATATTGAGAAATTTTATAGTTTAATGTTTGTATCTATTTAAGTAGGTATTTATTTGCATAGATAATTATTGTTTATAAATTAAATACATACCCAGTGTTCACCACAGGTAGATACTTGAACTTAGTACTTGATGACCTAAATTAAGACAAATACCTACACACAAAATGACACAAGCAGCATGCACATAAATGTTTATAATGAATTATGAAGAAGCTTTTAATCTAGAACATATTTGGTTATGATAAAGGGAATATAATAATATTACTGGTAAGGCCCCACACCTTATTGACAGTAATCGGGTTTGTTTCATCCAAGCATATTGCCGGTTGTAAGAAACCAGGGTACCTAGTCTTCCCATCAATCGCCTCAGATTTGCAAGGTCTAATTCTAGATTCTTACAAATCCTACACAGCACAGACCAGTATACTACGTTAAAGCACCAATGGCATTCAGATTTATGTAATAATCTGTAGCAAGAAAAAGGGAGTTTGGCTCAAAGCGAGCGGGCCGATATTATAAATATATAACAATAAATACACACGTCTCGTCCAAATCCATCCAATTTAATCTTGTCAATTCTCTCCAGATAAAAAGTAGTCAAAGCCATGAGAACATTCTCAATTAATAAACTTAAATAAAAGTATAATCATCAATGAACTATGAAATGGATTTCCCTCATTTTTCCATAAATTTGGGATAAATCCGACAACACTGTGTCAATAGTTTTGACCAAACATACCCTTAGGTAATAAATGTTTGAATAAATACGATAATCAATACTCTTAGGTAATTAACGTTCCCTTACATAAGGTTTAGAATAATTACGAGACACTCGCTCAAGAGTATGAATATCAATAGGTATCCAATTAGACCTTGAATCAATAATCTTAGGCTTCGCTCCATCTTATTCTTTCAAGAATACAAACAGGATCAAACAGTAAGGCAGATCAACGCCAAGAACGAAACTCGTTCAGTAGAGTTTAAGCTAACTCCAAACTATAAAAATCTGTCTTAAAAGACTTTGACACAAATAAGAATATTTATCCCTTTGTCAGATGATTCGAAACCCCAATTAATGGTTATCATAGTTTTGTAGCTCAAATAATAAAATGTAGAATCATAAATCAAAGTCAAATTAGGTAGGTACATCTAATTACTCACTCGGACGTTGTCTTTCAATGACTTACTTGGTTCACCGAACTGAAGTTAAATTACATAAGAACACTCGACTTTACCGTTACACTGACTACCCTGCATTTAATAAACGCATGACCACGCTATCATACTCGCTCCGGCCCCATCACTTTTTATAAAAATACTTGATACACGTCGATCACATTTTTACTCATCATCGTTACCTCTCCGCTCCAATGCTCAATCCTTACTATCTCCGGCCTGACAATCCCCTCCCTTTTATTTGCAATTATTTAGGCATATTTTTTAAATTAACATCTCAAAGCTTCGCCGCCAAATATGCCGACAAACACCTCGCCGCGCGGCGCAGACGGCTCGAATGATGTTTCCGTCTCGCTCGTTCCTTTGTAACATCATAGATCGCCCGACGCCGCAATTCATATTTTGAACTCTAATGACTTATTGCAAAACTATTGCCGCTAAAAAATGCGTTCACAAACCCTTTTTCTACGCGGTGTTTGTTTTATCTATTTTTTATACTTTGATGCAATGTAATTGACCGACGACGAAATTAATATTTTGAACTTTATAGACTCACTTCAAAGCGTATGCCGCGTATTTTATGTTTTGAAATAGGTACTTTGAAATTGACCGACGATGGCGAATGTTCGATACTGTTCGATGAATTAGCTAGTATTGGAATAATTGTGAATTTGCAACGGGCCTGATCTCTGGCTCGTTACAGCAGCAAGCGTAAACATTTGGAATGAAAGTGAATGTGATATCTTGATTTTAACAAAAAAAAAACTAAAGTTTTGAAGTCACCATTTTCTTCAAAACTAATGACGGCCGACTTGACTATGAACTGACTTGACTATAAAGTATTTTATCTATATCACTTGACACTAGCCAAATTGTCTGTCGAAAGACGGACAGGTGCATTAACCAAAGAAAAGAAGAAGAAGAAGACCAATATGAATAAGACCAGTATAGGCCTTAGCCTTAACTACTTGTATATTTTCCAAAAGCGTTTAGTTAACGTTTGTAGTCACTTGCTACGAATGGCGCTAGTCGCACAAAATCATTTTTTTATACAACTTACTGGTGGAACTAGCAGATGGCTCACAGTGATCACCTATGACAAAACATTGCCTCGTAAGTCACGCACGATAGGAACGTGCCCTACGCTGCACTGCGTCCAACAACTTGAGGCATACAGATGCTAAGCCTCATGTGCCTGCAATATCACCGGCAACCACACCCTTCAAACCGAAACACGCAATGCTGCTTTGCGGCAGATAAAGGCATGACACTTCCCCGGACGAGCTCTTCACAAAGAACTCTACTCTAATAAAGAGTGTTACATGCTTTAAATCAGTGTATACATCATTATGCTCGTATATCATGGTTGCTCTACTGTTGATAGATTACTTATTTGGTCAGAGTCCACAGACTGAATTAATTAGAGACTGTTGCTTGCCACAATTACTATGTCCATCCGGCACCGTCGATTCGGCATAATTGACATTGTTCAAATCGGAGGCATTACATGTACATCACATTGTTGCCTCTATAGCTCACTTCACGCACGCTTAGGCGATGTGCTACGATGACGTTGAACAAGTTTTGTTGACAAAGTATTCCGTTTGCCCAAAACTGCACCGACTGGTCCCAAAAGTGGAATGTTAGCAGAGGATGTGGTACTTATATAATACAGAAACTGCTTCACGACTTTGATCCCCAGGCTCTATAGATAGCTAAGATCTCTTAGTACAAATTACCAACTTAAATATTCTTTGAGGATGTTTAAGGGGGAAGTCAGTGCGTCTAAATTTTACAATTAGGTATGGCAAACACCCATATTTGGAGTAAGTAATTGGTATTTCAAACGTGACACGTTGCACGTCTATCGCCGCTTGTAACCACTGTTTGTCGGTACATACAACGTGTAACATTATACCCCTATAACCCCAGAAGCGGGGCATTCTACATCTACAGGTCATGACGAACAACTGTTGTTATAAAACTTATGAAATTTCAAAGTTTTTCATTCATGATATTCCTCTTAAACTTTCCTCCAAAATGAAACTAACACAGCATGACGTAGCCCTATTTACAGCTGTTTTTATTTTATTTTAATGTGAACTGTAGTTAAAATAGATAACAAAACTGCCACCAATAAGGAAACGCAAATAGCGTGTGTGCCAAGGTCACGTACACATTATCAGGGTTATTGCAAATTTCTGAGGTAATAATAATTTTTCTTTTGTTTGGGAATTTTGAAATCGAAGTATTCAAATTTTGCACACGTCAAAGTATTCCAGTGCTTGGTCTGATCTCTTGGTCTTTAGCCTTTTAGGGGGTATTATGTTACACGTTGTATATATCCAATTTAACTATGTATTGTGTTTTGATAGAAAAGTTGAGTTTCTAGTAAGAAAACAGATCAAATTGTTTTTTTTTATACAACTAGATGTTGGAACAAGCTGATGGCCCAACTGATGTTAAGTGGTAACCATCACCTTTAACAAAGAATTTCCTCGTAAGTCACGCACGATAGTAACGTGCCCTACGATGCACTGCCCTGCGTCCATCAACTTGAGGCAAGATGTTAAGCCTTATGTGCCTGTTATTACACCGGCAACCACACTCTTCAAACCGAAACACAGCAACGCTACTTGGCGGCAGAAAAAGGCGTGGTGGTAGTACTTCCCCGGACGAGCCCTTCACAAAGAGCTCTACTACTCTTAAAGTTGTTCTAGCTCCTAGAACAATCATGATTTACGAGTATCTTACTTACGACGATACGACTTATACGATGCTGACACTCTAAAACTAAAGCAAGTTTTCCTCTTAGTTGCTTCGATGAACTTGGCAACATGTTCCCTTTCTTGATTATAGTGTCGTACTTACATAAACTTGTGCAACAAACATTGCCTTAGTAGTTCTATTAATTGATTTTAGGATTAATTTCAATCACGACAAATTGTTATTGATGGAAGTCGTACAAAACTTAAATTAATAACTCATACAACGATCTCAATCTATGAGCAATCAAAACATCAATATTTGTTCGGAATAAAGTACCATCAAAATCTATTACAATTTTCAGAAAATTAAATACTCCGTGGATTCGCACTTGGCAGAAAGATCAATTCCAAATCTCATTTCGGGTAAGGGCCTCCCCGAAATCTCATTATTTGTTGGCTTATGTAAATTGTCGGTAAAATACTCAATAAGTCGTATTTAATACGTTGTAAGCCTTTATCATCAGCCAGCAGGCATAGGTAGATGTCCTACTAAGAGTGTTTAGGTAGTGGATGCACAGTACGCAGACAACACACCAGCAGTGGCGTAGCTATCTTAGGGTCAGGTGGTGCAGTGCACCAGGGCCCGGAGCTCAGGGGGCCCTATAACCTAAGCTTTGAAAAGAGAGGGTCAGCCAGCTACCGAAGCTAGAAAACCTTGAGCCTGCTGACAAAATTATTTCTCTATGCCCGATTCTTTCTCTATGCACCGGGACCCTTGTCCACCTAGCTACCAACCACTGTACACCAATTTTATTAATTGTTTTTTTTTATTCTACTTTATGGAACAAGCATATGACCCACGCACAACAGGAGCGTGTTCTACGATGAACTCACTGCCCTGCGTCCATTAACCAGAAACTTCACCAGCATCCACACCTTTCAAATACACACAGTAACTATGTTTGGAGGCAGAAACAGGCATGGCAAGATCTTCCCTGGTAACCCCAAACAGTACTACAACTATCCTGGCGCATCAACCCCGAAGTGGGTCTTGGCCTCCGACACAATAGAACGCCACCGGTCCCTATTCAGCGCCACGTCTTCCCAGTCTCACACTCGAAGAGAGTGGAGGTCCTTCTCTACTTCCTCCTTCCATCGCGACCCGGATTGGTCGCTCAACTGGTCGCCGGCTGACTGGCACTCCCAGGAAAGCCCGTTTTGCTGACGATCCTCGTCCATTCGTAGCACATGGCCGAACCAGCGCAGCACAGTCCACTTGGTTTTTTTTTCTATTTAACAACGAGTTAAATACAACCACAGTACCAAAACACTAAAAAGTACATTCAAAACTTGTTATACTCCTAATTCAAAACTTGTTATACTCCTATATTATATTTATTTTCATCCCGTGGGTAAATGGTTTCGGTGCCTCGCCCAGAAGGCGTGGGTATCTGTTGGGTGCTTAGTATTTCAAGCGAAAAGGCAACTCCAACGACTGTTTTTATGAATATTGTTTGTTATTTTGTTTGCTACGGTGTGTAGGACTACAGATAACTGCGGTATTTAACCAAGCCCTTTTGAGAATACCTTTCGGTAGACCTTCATTTTGTTGTTTGAATGTATATTTAGAATCCTTCGCGACATATTATCGTATGTCGGGTGTTTATGGGAAGTACCTATCAATCTTTATTAAAGAAAAAGATGTTTTTATTTTCAAAACATAAGTATAATAGTTACATTCAGGTGTTAGAGTAGGTAATATAGGTTTCATTATATTTTGCCTTGACTTAAGGCGTACAAATTCTTATGTTATGTTAAATTATTTTATTCATTGTATCTTTCTTTTTTTAACTGCTGTGTGTTAGTTCCGTACCCAAAGGGTTAAACGGGACCCTATTACTAAGACTCCGCTGTCCGTCCGTCTGTCTGTGTGTCTGTCCGTCTGTCTGTGTGTCTGTCCGTCTGTCACCAGGCTGTATCTCATGAACCATGATAGTTAGACAGTTGATATTTCTGTTGCCGCTATAACAACAAATTCACTAATAGAATAAAAATAAATATTGGGGGCTCCCATACAACAAACATGATTTTTTTGCCGTTTTAATATAATGGTACGGTACCCTTCGTGCGCGAGTCTGACTCGCACTTGGCCGGTTTTTTTAACGCATTAGTTTTATAGTATTTACTACACTCAAGGATTTTTTTTATAATATCCTGAAAGTTATTAGCTGAATGGGATTTCGACCCACGTCGAAACCACGTCGAACCCACGTCGTGGGTTGTGGTCGTGATTTTTATTGATATCCATAAGTTATATTTATATTATATAATCTTTATATTATCACGGGTTCTTAAATATTAATGCAACGTTTAATATTAATTCACTTTTCATTAAATATTTGCTAAATTATTTTTTCGGAATACCCATGAGTATTCCGAAAGACACGGTATAACAGTTGTAAAGGTAATCAATGTGAAAGAAAATAACGAAATAACTCTACTCTACTTTTCACTAATGATAAAATATATTTTCTAGTAGACTCATCTGATTTTTCTTACCATTTCTACGTTAAATACTTCACTTAAGATGGGAAATAAACTAAAGTGCTAACTATTTTGTTTTTATTGCCACATCAAGATCCTTTAGCTACTTAAGTTTAAGCGGCCCAAAAATATTTTACGATTCCAAAAAGGGTAAATAAGTCGAAAGTTATATCCCTAAAACCTTTGTAAACACTTGAGTGTTTATGCAAATAACATCTTGTATCTTCTTGGGAGAGTTTATACAAATATATGAAATATATGTATGTTTATACATTTTTCGGACTATCCTTTGGCTATAACATCTCAACAGACGATGAAGCAGTTGAGATGGTCTATTATTTTAAACTCAATTACTAGCTTTACGGCCTGAAAGCTCGATCAAAACTAATCGAATGTCAAGTTACTCGCCATTTCAGCTATTTCATCAAATTAGATAGAGATAGCAAGTGACTTGACATGCTATTCGTTTTGATCAGGCTTTCAGAAACCGGCTGTTAGTGTTTTATTTCAGTCAATTTTTAAACTCATTTAGCTTATTTGGTGCGTTAGAAGCTTGAGCGTGTTACTGAATGTTCAAATTTTCACTTACCTTCTGCCGAATGAGGTAAAAAAGTTTTTTTTATTAAATCCCAAAAGTAATTACCCGAGTTTGAACCCACGACCTTCCCCTTGATACTGGGCTGCGCTGACCACCTGCGCCATCGGACTCACACTGGCAAATAACTAAATATTTATTTAATACTATGGTATATGGTACTTATAGATGGATATATGATACTTATGCGACCGTGGGTACTTCTAATAAAAGTGAGGTACCTACCTATACGGCTTTTGAAACGCTCTAATTATATTTTCTTATACAGGGTGTCCCAGAAATCAACGTCAAGCCGAAAACGGGCGATGGGCCAAGTCATGACAGTTATGAGAAAAATATAAAAAAAAATATTTGTCATGTACTTTTCGAATTATGAGTATTACAAAAAATACAGAAAAACTGACACTGTTAGTTTTAGGAGCAAGTTTGAAATAAAATTCAGTCATTGGATTTCTTCAGTCATGATTTTAATTTAATTACATCAAGGATTTACAGCAAATGTTTAACCTGTTTGTCTTCAGCTGTAATGCAAGCTCTACATCTCCTGTAATAAGACGGGCGTATCTTCTCGAGTTAATTTAGAGCTTGCAGTAAAGCAAAAGTTCAAACTGTTTGCCTTCAGCTTTACTGCAAGCTCTAAATTAACTCGAGAAGATACGCCCGTCTTATTACAGGAGATGTAGAGCTTGCATTACAGCTGAAGACAAACAGGTTAAACATTTGCTGTAAATCCTTGATGTAATTAAATTAAAATCATGACTGAAGAAATCCAATGACTGAATTTTATTTCAAACTTGCTCCTAAAACTAACAAATGGTTATCACTCTTTCGACAAGGTGGCGGCTCTATCTGTTTCACTTACATTGTCGAAATGGTATTACTTGTACCTGTGAATTGTGAGCGACTTAAAAACGCAGCGTAGGCATTTTTAAGTCCATAATTTAAAGGTTACAAACATTTTATCTAATTAAATAAAATTGTCAAGAAATCGGGTTTAGTTAAGATAACAATTTTTTTTTTCCAAAATTATGGAGTACTCTAGCAAGTATCATACCATTTTGGAATCCTGACTAAATGCGCCATCTTTTAAAGTTACTTGCCAAAGTAGTGTAGTACATTTTTTTTACGGTACAGTCGGTTAAAGTTGGGTGATGTTATTATTTTAAATTAAATGTTGACCAAAAATCAACATTTTATTTAAAACTGAGGCAGTTATGATTTAATTTTGAATTGTATTTTACAGAAGGGTTATTCATGGTTACATTACAGAAAAAAGTTTCACGAATAGTTAATATTTGTAGTCACAGGACTTAAAAGATCATCACAGGGTGTCAGTTTTTCTGTATTTTTTGTAATACCTATAAATCGAAAAGTACATGACAAATAATTTTTTTTATATTTTTCTCATAGCTGTCATGACTTGGCCCATCGCCCGTTTTCGGCTTGACGTTGATTTCTGGGACACCCTGTATATTTAATATTTACACTTAACACTCACACTTCAAGTGTGAACAATCAGGTGGGTCATCTGCTTGTTCCGTTAAAATTTGTATAAATTAGAGAAAAGAGTACGTTAACAATTTCATAAGAAATCAAACAAAACTTAATTTAATTAAGTATTGGACCATACGGCTGCCACCATGTAAGCCATCCCTTTATTGGAACTATGCAGAAACCAGTTTTTTGTTTACGCTAGCTGCACTTCGCCTACACGCTTAGAGTGTTGCAGAGTTTTATTTATCACATTCACACCTACCCGATCTTTATTATAACAACCTATCTAACTAACTACCTACCTACACACAATGAAACACTACACTACACACTCATTACTTATCACGTTTTACACACTAACACTTGTTTTTTTATGCGATTAACTTTTACTTCAATTTTGATTTTTTGTTTTATTTGTCAACTTTCACCTTATTATTTTGGTTTGTCTTCTCAGTATCATCTACCTACCTACTTACTTTGCTTATAAAATGTAGATTCGATTTGGTTAGTGCACAGTGTACAATTAATAGATTAAAATAGACAATAAGAAAAACTGTGAATCTAAGAATAAAAATAAATAAATAAATATATTTTCTAATTAAAGTGGCAAAGTGCTCAAAGGCTCAATATCACCTGTAGAGATTCTTCGACAGCTGAACTTTAATTAAGTCTGTATATGTATAAACGAGTTGCTGAAACTAGTTACCAGCTTTACTAAACTATAAATTAATCCGATGCCGAGATGATGGAGTATTGAGTACTTATATTGTTATTTCCCTTCGGTCGTACTTGACATTTTACTTACTGTTTTTGACAGGCCAGTTTGGAGGAGATAGATCGTGTTAGATGTAGATTAAGTTATGTCATCATATAGAGGTAAATTACTAATTACCAAAGCATTTTAATTTTACTTCGTTTTTCTAGTATGAATTTGTGTTCTGTTGTGAAATTTTAGTGGTACTGAACTTTTGGTCAGCCTCTTATGTAATGTTGGTTACTACTTAGGAGGCTGACTTAAGGTTCAGCAAAAATATAATCTTGATTCATACAAATTTTTCATGCCTAATGGTTCTTGGGTACTTAATCCAAAATGCAAATGAAGGAATGAAATGAAAAATACTTTATTGTACACCAAACTGAACAAAAGTAGGTACGGTTTTAAGAGTAGTAGGTAGAGCTCTTTTTGAAGGGCTCGTCCGGGGAAGTACTACCACCACGTCTTTTTCTGCCGCCAAGCAGCAACGCTGTTTCGGTTTGAAGAGTGTGGTTGCCCGTGTTATTACAAGCACATGAGGCGTAACATCGAGGTTTGTTTAAAAACAGCGTACTTTGTTAAATTATCACCTGGAAATCAATATCTAGGGCCTACGCATCACTAAATTCGATTGGCACCACACTGGAGCTCCAATATTGTATTATAATACATTGTAACAAGGATCATACGGTTCCTACCGTAAGCATGTTGCCTGTTCTTCTATGCTTTGGTCGCGTGGAAATAGCACCTTGAGTCACCTAGCTTTAAGACGTTTCAAAGTGGTCCTTGTGATTTTAATGAAAAAATACTTTTTGATTTTGACTTAGAAATAATGCGAGCGTAGCTGCGAGCGGATGCTAATAAATAATGATTATATTTTCCGTTAGGAAAACGCGCTGTCTTTCATTGCTCTCGTTCATAGGTTTGAAACATCGAACACTCTTGGAAAACGATAAGCAAAACATCACCAAACTTCTCATATAACAGGATAGGTACATATTTTACTCTTGCTGTTCGTTTGTCTCGCTAAAACTCGAGAACGGCTGATTTTGTTTTTGAAATATTTGTCGTAGTCTAGGGAAGGTTTAAACGGTGAAGGAAGAAAATATGGAAAAATTGCGAGGAAGATATTAAAAACAACAATTTCTTTTTCCCATATAAACTGTTCTACTTAAAGCGAAGGGAGAGTTTTAATGTCGTTAGGATAGGTGATACGAAGTACACCGGGTCATCTAGTTTGATAATAAACATACAAAAAAAAAACAAAACATTTCTTCTAATTTCATACAATGTTTAGGTGCGACTATGTTTTTATTCTGAAAAAAAAAAACGTTCGAAAAGGGATTCCGCTTTATTTTGAGCGCGTCCATTTTTTCTGGTATCCTGTATTATTTTTGTAAGTAGCTTCAATGAGCATCGAACTCACATCATTTGGACATCAAAGAGCGTATTTTGTAATCGGCTTTTCGCATATACATAAATACTTGTCATGTCGCATTCTTTTTGAAACTTTTAAAACATTACTTATAATTTTTAATTGTTTTTTGCGTTAAGACATTGTAGTTTTGAATTGTTTTTTGCAATTCGTAAGAAGGGTAAAAAGTAATTGTAGTAAATATTAATATTACTTCTATGCAAAAAAACCGTCTTCAAATACTCTGAAAAAGACCGTTTCCGAAGACTACCAAACAAAAAAAATATAATCGCAACACCAATTCATAATAATTGGCGGCGTAATGAACATATTATTATAAAAACAAACTTACAGTCAAATAGAGAACCTCCTCATTTTTTTTTTGTAGTGGCTTATAAAAGTAGTTTTTTTTTTTTTTTTTTACTATATTAGTGTAGCGCTTGTTATGCGATACCCTAATATCATTACAATCTAGCCAAGTAGGCTATTGAGTAATTTTGCTTTGACTTAATTTTATAGAAATAATATTACTAAGAATGTGTCCATTGGCACTTTTCTTACAGTCTCTATTTAAGGCTACACTTTGTTATTGTGTTCATTATAAGCTTATAAAAGTAGTGATATTCATTTATTCATTGCATTCTTTAATGTACCAAACTTTGCGCTTAAGAACATTATGTATTCCTTAAAAATGTAAACCATTTGAAGTTTGGTTTAGCGTTTTTTGCTTAATCACGTACCACAGGACTATCTCGAACATTAGGAAACAGTCACTAAATACTTTAGAGATAAAATCACTACACTTCTTATCTTGTCGCTAGATTCTTACGAAACAGTGTGTTGAAAAGATTTTAAGTACGACTCAAAGAGGCGCCTTACGAGCACTTGACACATGTTTTAGAAATTTTTACGTCCTACGACACGCCGGTTTCCTCGCACGAATGTTTCTCTTTCTGACACTGTTTTCCTTCACCGTTTGAGAGTACTGGCACATTTTTAAGGCGAATACAAGAGCTAATGTACCTCTCGCTCGCACTTTTCAACATGTTGAAAGATATAAAACGAAACGTGCGAGCGAGAGACACATTAGCTTCTTGTATTCGCCATAAACAGAAAAACTCATTCGTGCACGACCGTTTTTGTACCCACGACCTTAAGATCGCTGCCACTCTTCTATCTTGTCGTGTCACTAGTATCTTTCGAAACAATGTGGTGAAAGGATTTTAAGTGCGCCTTTAGAGGATCATTTCGAGTACTTGACACATGTTATAAAACTTTTTAGGTTTTACGACATGCCGGTTTGCTCACGATGTTTTCCTTCACCGTTTGAGAGTACTGGCATTGTGCACATAATTTATTGAATAGAAATTCTCATTGGTGCACGACCGGTTTCGAACCAACGACCTTAGGATCAGAAGTCGAACCGGTACCACTAGATCACCAGAGCTCTTTTAAAAATGTACCTTCCGATTTCGAGTGTCTTTGAACACTCAGTACAGGTTTCAATTTCCGTGATTTTTACAATTGAGGTGTGAAATCGTACCGTTCCACTTAGTCGTTAGAAGCCGTGAAAACATTTTCTCATTTCACAGAAGGAAAAACAAAAAAGGACAGAAGGAAAATACATTTTCTTGCGATGCAAAGAAATCATACAAAGTTTAGTTTGTTTGTCGTATAGTTGAAGCGTCCGTAATTTAAAAGATATAATCAAACCTTTTTCCCTTCCATTACACTTTCCTTCTAAACATTGCTGTAGGTTCTACTGATGAATTTCCATGAAAACAGTAAAGGCTTTAGTGAAATACTCCGAAAAACTTTGCTAAATTGGACGGATGAGCGGACAAAATTATTGACTTTTGTATAAATACTTCCCACTAGCGTTATAAATAGGTCAATATTCAAAACAAAATTTCCTTTACTATCCACTTAGTAAGTATTTTTAAAAGGTCATGCTTAGGAGCGACCCTATTACTCCGCTGTCCGTCCGTCTGTCTGTCTGTCCGTGATAGTTAGACAGTTGAAATTTTCACAGATGATGTATTTCTGTTGCCGCTATAACAACAAATACTAAAAAACAGAATAAGAAACAGAATTTAAGGGGGCTTCCATACAACAAACGTGATTTTATTACCGTTTTTATAGATAATGGTACGGAATCCTTCGCGCGCGAGTCCGACTCGCATTTGGCCGGTTTTATTTCTATGATAGTATGGCCTGGTTGTAGTGCCACCTTATGTAGCGCTTCTGCTTTTGCTCTTAGATTTCATCAAAGATGTTGAAGTTAGGAAAATGTCCACTGTACTTGCTTGTCTAAAAGAAGTGTTTTTTTTAAACAACTAGCTGATGGAACAAGCAGATGGCCCACCTGATGTTAAGTGGTAACCATCACCTATAACAAAGCATTGCCTCGTAAGTCACTCACGAAAGGAACGTGCCCTACGATGCACTGCCCTCCGTCCATCAACTTGAGGCATACGGATGTTAGTTAAGCCACATGTGCCTGTATTTACACCGGCAACCACACTCTTCAAACCGAAATACAGCAACGTTGCTTGGCGGCAGAAAAAGGTGTGGTGGTAGTACTTCCCCGGACGAGCCCTTCACAAAGAGCTCTACTACTCTTAGGGCGCGTTCTCACGACGCGATTGCGCTTACGCGAATAGCGCGCGACCCGCGCGCGACTTCTCATGAAACTTTTGAATTTACAGTTTAGGTATGTCATTCACCCTAGTCGCGTAAGCGAAATCGCGTCAATGTAAACGCGCCCTAAAAACGTAAACGTAATTAAGCGTTTTAAATTAACTTATGAGATGTAACAATTTAGTGCAGACAACTGTACAAGTAGGTAAAGTGCATAATTGCACACGGATATACGAATCAGGCTAAACGCTGTTCGCTTTTATGTCCTTGTAGTAAGCGTCATTTTCCTTTGTCTTTGTGTACCTTGATCTCTATTCGTATGTACGGCTGGGTAAGTGAGCCTCACTCTGCACCTCAGCTGAATGCGGCTGAAGTGCACATTCCCTGCGGAGGGCAACTCAATCGATCAGGAGAGCTTTTACTGCCTCTTGCGACAGAGCCTATTGCATCGCTGGCAGACTTCATGAAGACTTGCACACCTATGCCGATTTGAAATGTCACTTTACGAGCGCCACTTTGTATTGAATAATATAACATCCCAATTTGCAACAACAATATTAACTATACAGGGTGACCCATTTCGATCGGTCAGTATGGGCAATTGGGTAAGTTGGCTACTGCTCTACTCAGTATACACTAAAAACCAGCGCTGTATGGGCTTGAGCTCCTCCAGCAAATGCTGAGTGGTGACCTATTTAGTTATCAAAATTGACACAGCTCTTTTATTAATTTCGATTTTTAACAGACAAAATTAAGATTTTTCCATTCTATTCTATTCTATAAGTCTGTGACTATAAGACATACCTACTGTAGTGTCTAACAATATACTATGCGCGCTGACTGGGGAGGCAAGAGCGTGCGGGTAGCGACGAACGTGGTGGGGGCACTCAATTCCAGCCAGCCGAACCAGGCGGACGCTATTATATCTCGTTCTCGTGTTTTATTTGGTACCCAAGCAACCTGTACAGTACAAGTGGCGACCCTGCCAGTGGTTAAAACCATTACAGTAAGTACCAAAAAAATACAAAAAAAAAGTGTAAAAATAGTTAATGAGTCGGTTTTGTTCTGCAAACGAACGCTAGCTAATGCATTTTTATAGAACTTACGTACCTAGTTACGGAACACCTGAGTTGGCAGGTAGTAACCTTTTTTCGGCTGGGTTAACTCTCATAACATTCGTTTATGAAGTAAGATAAAAAAACATCAATTTATGTACAAGTAGCAAGTACTACCCACTTGTTCGGGTAAAATATTTAACAAAATTTAAATCAATACGCTACCGACTTTTTGATGTTCGTACTTTATGGGACAATGCTGGTTTTTATGACTGATTGTGCCTACAAACAGGCCTGTCGCCGTTGCGTTTGCAGAAAGTAAACTTTAGTACTCACATACAAAAAACAGTGTTACATCAAGCTAATTGTCGAACAATAGATAAATGGTCTATAATAATAAACCAGTTACAGAAATACTCAGATATATTCTGTTTAATGGATAAAATTAGTTGTACAATAAATAACTACCCACACTAATACACTGAGTAAAATGTGTGAATGTTAAGTGAGCGAATTTACTTTTGCTAAATTGCGTAGTTCTAGAAAGTACTATTTGTGCCTATTTTAATGTCGAGAACTAAGAACTAATAAGGTTCCACTGAAGAGGTAGTTTGGAAAATCTGAACGGTACCTAAATGTTGTTACAATTGATAGTTTGACAAAATGTTGAACGGTATTAGAATCAAGAGGTAGTTTGGAGAAATCTAAACGGTACCTAAATGTTGTTACAATTGATAGTTTGACAAAATGTTGAACGGTATCAGAATCAAGTGGTAGTTTGGAGAAATCTGAACGGTACCGAAATGTTGTTACAATTGGTAGTTTGACAAAATGTTGAACGGTATCAGAATCATGTGGTAGTTTGGAGAAATCTGAACGGTACCTAAATGTTGTTACAATTGATAGTTTGACAAAATGTTGAACGGTATCAGAATTATGTTTTCAAGCGGTAGTTTGGAGAAATCTGAACGGTACCTAAAAGTTGTTACAACAAATGATAGTTTACGAAAATGTTGAATAGTATCCGAATTAAAAAGTTTAAAGGGTAGTTTGGAGAAATCTGAACAGTACCTAAAATTTGTTACAACAAATAAATGATAGTTTAGGGAAATGGTGAATAGTATCTAAATTAAAAAGTTTAAAGGGTAGTTTGGAGAAATCTGAACGGTACCTAAAGTTGTTACAAAATGACAGTTTCAGAATACGTTGAAAAGCATCAGAATTATGTTTTCTAAACGGTAGTTTGGATCAATCTAAACAGTACCTAAAAGGGAATTACTATCTTTATTGGTAGCCCCATTAAAAATGAAATATTTGAATAATATAAATATTGGTTGACATTCCACACAGTTCTATCACTAAATTATGACAGAAAACGACCCAATTAGTATCAAATTAGTATCAAAAAACCCAATTAGAGCATTTACCTACTAGATTGTTGGGGTGGGTATTACTGAGTCAGAGGATGACGATGTTTTGACATGGGTGGAATCACGGTACAATAAGCTTGGTACATATAACTACCTCATAATATTTGCGGGTACGCTTAAAACAGCTGAGTCGGGTGTTGCAATACCTAACCATGCTAGACAAGTATTTTTCAAGAGAGATATATTGTAAAAACTTTTCGATATTGAATTTGAAAAAAAAAAATGCTAAATGTGCTAATGAAGAAACCTCTTACGAGTATGAGATTATAACATTGTGTTGTACACCATAGCTATCTGCTTGGATTTAACAGAGGTCAATATGAGACTGTTGCTATGTTGGTAATATGTTGGTATATGATCTTTGAACACTACAAAAAGAGTTGGGGATTAATGCGAAAGGTCGAAAAATAAAAAATAAAAACTTATTTTGTTTGTTAGTGAAACTAAAACATTATAGCATCCTAAACCAGGTCATTGACCTTAGATACAGTTTTACTAAATGAATATAGTGTAGGGTGTGTTCCTATCGTGCGTGGCTTGCGTGGCAGTGCTTTATTATGGGTAATGTTCCCACTTTAAAGCAGGTGGGCTGTCTGCTTGTCTGATCTCAAGGAAAAAAAAAAAATCTTAACCCGTTATTTGTTAATGATTTTGTTAATATTAAGAAAACGAATTGAATTAAATTTACCTTGCAAAATGTGGTTCTACAACTAACCAATAGTATATTAAATGGGGAGTCAGTAAACCTTGCCGATTCAAATATTTTCCTTGGACTTAAAGTTGATGCAATATTGCAGTAAGTACACACATTGAAGCACTTTCTGGTAGACTGTAGCAGATCGTGCAATGAGATGGTTTCTGATGATGCTAACAGCTATTTATTTTATTTACTTGTATGGTTTACCTAATAATGATGTTACGTAAACTTTCTCTGGGAATCAGCAGTTGCCATATATACAAAGTACAAACCCAATTTGTTTTTCAAAAACGGGCCTTAAATGCCTTTTAGTTTTATAAAATGGAACTTTGTTACTCTTTTATAAGAGTGGTTTAATGTAAACACATAGACAGCTTTACGGAAAAGATTGATGCCTGTAATATTAACAATAGAAACATTAAAAAAAAAAAACTAAAAGATATTATAACTATTAGATATTACTAGATATAGAAATTGTTGGTCTAAGATACTTTAAGTAAATATTTACAAAATCATAAAGGGGCGGCATCCAAAAAATTTAGTACCAACTAGAATTCTGGAGAATTTGATGCAGGTTTTTCATGAACAGCTTTAACTAAACTTTACTTATAGGTGTGCTATTGCTTCACTAGCAATATCCAACATTAACTATGAAGGCAATGTTTGATAACGAGTCTCTTGTCAGCTGTGCGAACTCAGAATGGAAAAACCTTGACCAGACCGATAGAACTATCCCACTACGAAGAGTATGCTGACATTTCGTTATGACGTCATTAGAAGGTGTGCTACAGAGAGTAAAATTGGAATCGGTAACTAGTTAAAAAAGGTAGAAAGGTAAAGGAAAGTGGAAGGTCTGAAGAAAATGGAAGGACTGTTTGGATGAAAATTATACAAGTAGTATAGATGGAGAGATTTATTTATAGTTTCATTGTTGTGAGATGCGACCCGCTACAATATTGTAATAGCCTTTCGGCTACTATATTCTGAAATTAAATGAGGTTTTAACTTATGCCATTGGCTATATTAGTAACTTGTAACTTATTAATTGGGCACTTTGTTATCACTGTCACTAATAGTTAAAACTAAGTGAATTGTATAAGTATATCTTTAAGCCAGTACAACTGCTGACGATTATTGTTAATTTGTGATTCTTAACTAATTAAGATCTAGAAGTGTTTTATAAAGTTAATATTACCTACTTCATAAGTTCCTAAATTTATATTTTGTTTTTGTAAAAGGTAGATGTAGTGTCTAACAATATACTATGCGCGCTGACTGGGGAGGCAAGAGCGTGCGGGTAGCGACGAACGTGGTGGGGGCACTCAATTCCAGCCAGCCGAACCAGGCGGACGCTATTATATCTCGTTCTCGTGTTTTATTTGGTACCCAAGCAACCTGTACAGTACACCTACAAAGATCTGTTCTTAGGAACCATGTCATCGATTTTAGTAACAAGAAAAACTGAATACATAGATTAAAAAAAAACTTGTACTCAGTTCGGGAATCGAAACCGGGTATTGAAAAATAAAACTTACATTATTTCTATTTGGATATCGATTGTGTAGGTAATAAACAGTAAATGTTACTATGAAACATGATATCTGAAATGAATAAAATGCTTTGTATTTCATATCCTTTAATTTAATAGTAGATGTTTGAAATGACAATCTTTTTTTTTCAATGTTATAAATTTTCGATTCAATTCAACTCGTTTAGGTAACGATTTTACTATTGCGTTCTTTACCTTTAGGTTTTATTCATTTTAGATATATTGTTTCATAGTAGGTAACATTTACTGCTTATGACCTACACAATCGATATCCAAATAGAAATAATGTAAGTTTTATTTTTCAATACGACCGCGTTCTACCTAACTAAGTACAAGTTTATATACATGCAGTTTAACTTATGTCATGATTCCTAAGAACAGATCTTTATATGTCTTATAGTTAGAGACTTGCCCATACTGACCGATCTAAATGGGCCACCCTATATAACTAAACTAACGACTTTTTTCAAATCGTTGACTAATATAAAAAAAACATGATGCTTTGTCCAATCATGATCTGTTCTGTTAGGATGTTAACATAAATTGGAAACAAATACTATATAACGATAGAAAACTCTTTATTGTACACCACAAGGACATAATTTAACACATTAAAAACCAAAAATAAAGTTCAAAAGTTTCGATGAAGTACAATAGGCGGTCTTATCGCTAATAGCGACCTCTCGACTATTAATTCAAGTGAAATCCCGTCCATCCAAAGGTTGTCTACCTTTGGAAGGACGGGATTTCACTTGAATATTTCACAACGGTGTCATAGAGACAGACTACGCTAATTTGTATAGGGTAACAAATAACAATTTATATAAATTTAAGTATATCTGAAATGTCATATCAACCATATACCTAATTGTGGTAAATGTGTCTGTTACGTTTTCGAGGTTAAACTACTGAATCGATTGCAATGAAATTTGAAATGGAAATAGCTTGCATTCTAGAGGACAAAGACTTTTCTTTATCAAAATCAGATCTGTAGATAGTTTAAATTTCATACAATTAATACAGAACTTAATCCTTGTCTAGGTTGGGACATTATTGTCGTTTATTTTAAAGTTTTCCAAATCAAATCAGACCCCCAACATTCAGGCGAGTTCGTTCCATTCACAATTTCTCAGGTGAAACCGAAGGAGAAGAGCACTGAATAACTGAAATTGATAATCTATGTCGTTTATCTCACTGACTTTAAAAACTGGTAGAACGAGCTGAACTGGCTAAAAGAGACTTTTAGATAAGAAAGTAATTGCATAGGTAGACGACTCCATTATTATTATTTTTTAAATATTAGTGGACTTTGACAGCCTTCACGGCTCAGTTGGTAGTAGCTCTACCTTCTGCGCCGTAGGCCGTGGGTTCGATTCGATCCCCACCGAGAACAAACATTAGTGTGATGAACATAGATGTTTGTTCTCTGTCTGAGTGTTATTATATAAAACAGTATGTATTTACAAAAAAAAAGTATATATGTATTATATCAGCTATCTAGTTCCCATATTACAAGCTTTGGCTTAGTTTGGGACTAGATAGTGCAGTGTGGAAAGTCCACCAATATTTACTTTTTACAGCCCATATGGGGTATAAGCTTTGCTTAGTTTAGTGATGTGTGTCTAATCTAAGCAAAGCTAGTAATTCCACTTCAATTTTTCAAAGTAATATGGGCTATAATTGTGTAATTTGGGCTGTATGTCTTGTAATTCCAATTCAAATTTTCAGAGTAATATGGGCTATAATTGTGTAATTTGGGCTGTAATTCTTGTAATTGTAGCTGATATAATACTTATGTAGTATTTTTTGTAAATACTTACCTACTTATATTTATGTACAACAACAAATATTTGTCTCGGTGGGGATCGAACCTGCGGCCTACAGCGCAGAAGGCAGATTTGCTACCAACTGAGCTGTCAGGGCTGACGATTATTAAATCAATGACCGCAGGTAAAGTACGACATTGTAGACTAGTTCGTTGTTTGACAACGTTTGCTCTCAAACAACATTTCAGCTCCATTGAAAACTTGATTATGGTTGTCTCTACTAGTCATGTGTAACGAAGTTTAACTCCGAGACCGAAAGGCTGAAACGGAAAACGCATAAGGTTTTATTCAACCATTGGTAGTATGTAGTATTTAAGAGTAGTAGAGCTCTTTGTGAAGAGCTCGTCCGGGGAAGTACTACCACCACACCTTTTTCTGCCGCCAAGCAGCAATGCTGTGTTTCGGTTTGAAGAGTGTGGTTGCCGGTGTAATTACAGGCACATGAGGCTTAACATCTGTATGCCTCAAGCTGATGGACGCAGGGCAGTGCATCGTAGGGCACGTTCCTATCGTGCGTGACTTACGAGGCAATGCTTTGTTATAGGTGATGGTTACCACTTAACATCAGGTGGGCCATCTGCTTGTTCCATCAGCTGGTTGTATAAAAAAAAAAAAATGCCAAAACCACAAAATCTTTTGTCTTAAGGCACAGATAAGAGAATACTAGTACTTAAGGCGAAGACAAGAGCTAATGTGACTCTCGCACGCACGTTTCGACATGTTGAAAGATATAAAATCACTAAACTCATTTTCGAAAAATCGCAATCAACCATCTTGTGTGCAATCACATTGCACACATTTAAGTAAAAATTTCATTTTGATCGATACATGTTTTCCTACTCAAAAGTTTGCTGTACTAGTTTTCGTACATAAGCAAAGGTAGCTTGACAAAAAGAGTAGAAAATTAAAGGGGCGCGACTTTCCATATATTTTCGACGTTCACTCACATGCGTACTTGCTTGCACCTATGCGAACGCAATGTCAAATTGGTTCCGTTTCTAGACTTTTTTGCCAAGTTCAAGATGCTCACTCCCAACAATTCATGAACTCTCTCTTGTTGTCACTAGTTTCTTTTGAAACAGTGTGGTGAACGGATTTTAAGTGCGCCTCAAGAGGCTCCTTTCGTGCACTTGACACATGTTATAGAATTCATGAATTCCCACTGAAGGATATTATCGCAGATCTCTTGGTAGATACCCCAGATAAGATTCTTCAAAAACATCCAGTAATTTTACGGATTCATAAATTTTATTTACATTCCTTTTACCTTTTTTCTCCTTTTTGTCCCGAAAGATCATTAAAACTTTTGAAAATGGTATATATACTTTAGGTTTCGAGTATTGTACATATATATTCTGTTTCCAGACTCCTGTTTGGCAGCCCATAAAGCTCAGTTATATTTATGTACGTATTTTCAAAAAAAAAGGTATAAAAGTATTATATCAGCTATCTGCAGGGTGCTTTGCTTACGTAACTTTGTTGCAATCAGTTTCTATATTAAACCAATAAGTATATAAAACAATATGAAAGTTTTGCGATTATACATCAATAAAAAAACACCAGTTGTAATCGAACTTTGTTAGCAACTGCAGCTAAAATGTAACCGCATAGCCGTCATACTTAATACAAACAGAAACTGATTGAAACTGATTGCAACAGAGTTACGTAATCACTCTGCTGGTTCCCATTGTACGAGCTTTGCTTAGTTTGGGGCTTGATAGTGATGTGTAATGTCCCCGAATATTATATGTATATATTTGACGGGGGAAGGCCGTATACTACGTCAGGAATAGTCAGGATCATCAGTGCTAGTATCCATGGTTGTGGGCGATAGATTCTTTTGGCGCAGGTATCACAGGGGCAATTTAAACACTGGCTTGAATCACACGATTTAATTGTAAAAAGCAACAAACATGTATAGTGAGCACTGGATAGGTAGGTTGGTACGTAATCATTAAAAGTCTGAGTCGAGGCCACGTGGTGTTCCCGGCGTGCGCGTGCGACGTGACCGCTCTGCTCGGTAGTTTGTGCCGGTGTGTCGTCTCCGCTCCTCGCGCCGCACGTCGATTACACCCGAGCGTTATTCTTGTCAACGCTCGACGTTCCTCACCTCCGACATATTTATATCTAAAACTTAATCAGAACTGCATCAGAACCCCAACAAGTGGTGAGCACTTATTTAAACAGAAAAATATATATAGGTATAAGAGTATCTCCGAAATAGGAGCTAAGCTATTCAATTTCAGAAGAAGTAGAATATATATATTTCCGTAATAGCTTCCGTCACATCCCTGGCACCAAGTAACGTCTAACTTTAAAACCAAACACCAAGTTGCTATTATTACATTTTCTTAACGTCGTTAGAGACTAGTTCTGGCGACTCGAGTGTAATGGTGTTGCTCCACAAGATCGTTTTGAGCACGTTGTGGTCAACTCTGCAATTGAAAACATAGTTGCCTTTGTAATCTTATTTCCTTTGGCACAATTGCTATTTCTTAAAGCTCTGGGATTGAAACTTTGGTGTGTTTCTCCTTACGATCTTGACTGAATGGAAAGTTGAAAATAGAGTTAGAAGGTAAAAATCATATTACGGCATGTTCATTAAAATATACCAGTAATCTATCTAGGGTAAGTAAGATTTTTGAATGCTAGCAATTCAATATTTTTAGATCCTCCTAAATTCTAGTTGAAATGCGATGTTGTTTGGATATTTGTGACTCACAACGCAACGACTGGATATAAATTGAAATATAATCTAACTATACAACTTTTTATCGGAGTGATTCGCGTCCACAAAAGTCGCGTACAGAAGCTAGTGTACAAAAAGCTCACTGCACAACTTTGATCAGGTTTAGTCCAACTCTATGTCGTTAATAAAAAGAGGGAAACTATACAAACAAGCCACGTGATTCTATAGAACGTTCCGGAGTTTGAATCTATAATAAATTGGTCTCACCGAGTGAATTGGATCGGTCACTATTCCAATATTATTGAATAGAACCAGCTTATTGATTCACAAATGAATAGAACTTCTATCTAAGATCTTACTAGCGTGCAGGAGAGCATACAACCTGGGACCGATTCAGCATGGCCGATTTTAATTGAATTACGTTCTCTTGGAAGGTCTGTATTTTGGTAGTGATTTTATTTCCGCTTAGGACAAACATGAGTATGATTAAGTTAGACGTTTTTTTGAGACGAAAAAAAATTATAATCTTGATATATTATATGTATATTTTTTTCGTATCTAATATGTCTCAGGTAACTGATGTTATCTAATTATCATACTATTGTTTAGTTTGGAAGTGTTAAGGCGAAGACAAGAGCTAATGTACCTCTCACTTTACGTTTCGACATGTTGAAAGATATAAAATTACTTAACTCATTTTCTAAAAATCGCAATCTACGAAGTTGCGTGCAATCACACACAGTTTAGTAAAAAAATCATTTTGATTCAAGTTTTCCTACTCAAAAATTTGCTCTACTAGTTTTTGTACTTATGCAAATTTTTGAGTAGGAAAACTTGTATCGATCAAAATGCGATTTTTCTTAAATAAGTTCAGTGATTTTATAAAATTCAAAATGTTGAAATGTGCGAGCGAGAGGTACGTTACAGTTGTCAGCCCCATAAATGGACGCCAATGTGCGATTATGATTATTACTAATTATGTGAAAATGTGCTTTCAATTAGGTAGAGTGTATTTTAGGTAAGTGAGGATTGTTTGATGGCTGTAACGAATGAGTAGAGAGAGATTGAAAGTTTCGTTTATAAGTCCAATAAAACTGTCTGCGAAAATGGTTACGATGCCAGAAGTTCGGTGAACTCCTGTATTTTGCATCTGGATATTGTGCTTACGTTCATTTTTACCTACGGTATTTAAGTGTACAAAATGTTCGCTGACTGTACATTTATTCAAAATCTGTGTATGTTCAAAATTTATCAAATAATTGTGGATGGTCTCCTAGGAACGTTACCTGCCCTTACTGTCCGGTCTTAAAAATCCACCCTTTTATACACATAAATATAGGTACCTAAAAATTAATATTTGTACTCAAACTATAAATGTTTCCGTCTTTGTTTTGAAGAACTGAAAACCTTTGTTAAATAATTTTTTGATCTAGTGTTTTTCTTTGTTGATCTAGTGTACGGTCCACGTCTCACGTCTAAAACCACTCGCCTTATACAGCGTATTCAAAACGCGTGCTGTAGGTTTTGCTACCACATTCCGCCGCGAACACACGTCATACTTGAACAATTCGTCTACATTGAATATGGCCTCGCGAAGGGCCCTGCACATGGGTACATTAGTTCATGGTGTAATGACGTTTGGGAACCCAGAGTATCTCTTTTCCAAGCTAGACCAGTCACAGAGCAAGTACAGTTCAAGACCAAATAGGGTATTAATGCTGCACTATTCGAAGCATAAAACAGTGGCTTTCCGGGGCAGTTTTCGGTACCAAGCGACCAAGTGCTGGAATAATATTCCTCCACCTCTTCGGCTTCTTAAATCCAAGTTCACTTTTAAAAAACATTTCAAAACATTTATTCTTGATCAGCAAAAGTCCGGGTTGCTTGGTACGGATGCCCCTTTTACCTGCTAGGCTGCTAGTCTTATAATTTAAATATCTTTAGTAGTTTATTTGTATCACATATATATATATATAATTATTACTTTAATTTATATTTATAGGTATATCAAAGTCAAAGTCAAAGTCAAAATGTATTTATTCAATAAAATCACAAGGATCACTTTGAAACGTCTTAAAGCTAGGTGACTCTAGGTGCCAGTTCCACGCGACCAAAGCCTAGAAGAACAGGCAACAAACTTACGGCTTGGTTCCTACCGTTCTTTTGTATGATCCTTTTACAATGTAATAATATAATATATTATTGAAGTTTAGTGAGGCGTAGGCATACAGAAAAAGGTAAACATAATCAAATTTATAAGACAGCACACGCTACGCCTCAAACTAATAATACCTAATGCATAAAATACAATCTATTAAATCAGAGAAAAATAAAAAAAAAAACACACAATAGTAGGTACAGTACAGACATTGCAGACATGTTAGCTGCCGATGGGCAGAGCGACCGGGACATCGGGCCACGCATTTTTATCAACAATATAGCTATCCAAAGTATAATAAGCTTTCCTTATTAGATTATTCTTAATGTACACTTTAAATTTTTTAATAGGAAGCCCAGTGGCACTTTCTGGAAGTTTATTATAGAAGCGAATACCGTTCCCCATAAACGATCCATTTACCTTTTGAAGTCGAAATTTAGGTATACATAATTTGTTTTTATTTCTAGTGTTAACGTTATGTGCATCACTCTTTTTCTTAAAGCTATCTATGTGTTTATGAGTGTATAATAGATTTTCATAAATATACTGTGAAATGACTGTGAGAATATTAATTTCTTTAAATCGCTCCCTTAATGAGTCACGTGGTTTCATTTTATAAATGGCACGTATCGCCCGTTTTTGAAGTACAAATATACTTTGTATATCAGCAGCTTTCCCCCAGAGCAAAATACCATAAGACATTACACTATGGAAGTAGCTAAAATATACTAGTCTAGCTGTAGCTTCATCTGTAAGCCATCTTATTGTGCGAACTGCGTATGCAGCCGAACTCAGTCTACCAGCAAGTGATTTGATGTGTGGACCCCACTGCAATTTTGCATCAATATTAAGTCCTAAAAAAATAGTAGAATTGACAAGGGTAAGTGATTCACCATTTAATTCAATATTGGTTGGTCGTTGAACCACATTTGGCAAAGTAAATTTAATGCATTTCGTTTTCCCAGCATTGAGCAAAAGATTATTAACAGTAAACCAGTTAAGTACTTGCGACAGAGATGCATTAACGTCATCGAAGTTAGTCTTCAATCTGTCGACTTTAAAAATTAAAGAGGTATCGTCAGCAAATAGAACTATTTCACATAAATCTTTTACAAAAGGTGGAAGGTCATTTACGTAAACTAGAAATAAGAAAGGACCCAATATCGAACCCTGAGGCACCCCTATATCAATGACCGATCCAGAAGACCTCTCACCGCCAACATCAACTTTTTGGATTCTATTGGTTAAGTAAGACTGTATAAGATCAATAGCCCGGTTTAGGATGCCGTAGTGTTTAAGTTTAGATAATAAAGTGGCATGACTTACACAGTCAAAAGCTTTGGACAGATCGCAGAATACCCCGATCGCATCTTGTGAGTGTTCCCAAGCATCATATATGTGCTTCAGGAGCGTCGAGCCGGCATCAGTCGTTGATCGACCTTTAGTAAATCCAAATTGATGACCATGAAGTATGCCGTTGACGTTAAAATGTGATATTAACTGATTAAGAACAACTTTTTCAAAAATTTTACTTAACGTAGGTAGTACCGAAATAGGCCTGTAGTTGGCAGGATCTTGTTCATTTCCAGACTTGTACAGGGGAATGAGTCTACTTTATCACGTACACACACTCGTGCGGGGTTTTTCTGTGAAACCCTGACTCTTAAGAGACTTGAGTAATCAGAAAAGCCCCCATTCCCACTCACATTTCATGCGCTTAAAACTAGGTACACATTCGATTTATTATACATATTTATTCATTATTTCATCTATTTATCTTTGATTATTATCATTTACACTACACTTTTATTCTCCACGCATTACACACGTTCTCACAGGGTCTTGTGGCAGTTAGGGTCTTGGCAGAATAACAGCGTCTACTGATAAGTGGGCATTATGCTGAGCCTAAGACCCATTTGCTGCTGTAGCATACATCATATTTAAGCATGTAGGTTTTTAACATTGTTTTCTTCTTATTTTTTTTATCCCCTTTTGTTTTTCTATTGTTATGATTTATTATTATTTCTTTATGTATTTCATTATCATGTTTTGTATGTTGTGTGCTAAGTAGTAAATAAATAATTGTCTATGTCTATGTCTATGTCTAATAACGGTATTAACCAACCTAAATTAGAAATACCATATTCAAAAGTTTTAATTTGATGCATATATTTAGCCGAAACTTTATTCGGCATCGACACCAGACGCGGGTAGGCAAAAGGCCTGGTTTGAGGTGTCGTCCAAAGTGTTGTGCAACTCGTATGCGTAAAAGTTTTAAGAAGCAACTTATAAAAATGGTGCTTACGCAATCCTAAAGATAATAACTGTACCCATATTTACCAGTACCTTTTTTTTTGGCACACTGATAAATAAATAAATAAATATTGGTAGACTCAACCACTTTTCGAAATAAAATAATGATTGGTAGAACACACACACAGCACAGAATTAAAAACTGGCAAATAGGTAGCCTAGAAAGGATTTGCTCAGAATTGCGCTGCGCCGCAACGAATTAAAACTTTTCTATTTAGAAGAAAATGTACGCGGCACCGTTCGAAACGTGAAAACACATTGTTTTCGCGTGTTGAATTATAGCCAAGCAGAAGTTTGTCCCTTATGTTTTCAGTAGACGTGCGCTGCGTCAGTAAAACATTGTCACAGAAGAAATAATATAAACTATCTCGTAACACGAGTTTGTGCCGAAACTAGGAAGCGTCGAAATGTTTCCCAACACATTGAGACTCACGAGGGATTTTGAATGAATATTGAAATAGTATTTTTTTTTTAAACTCTCGCGATCATAACACATACTGAAGTATTACAAGGGTATTTATCGCGTTTACCTTTATTATTTTCTATTGCAACATAGCCGAAACGTCGGGAAAATAATAAAGGTAAGTGCGATAAATACCCGTGTAATACTTCAATATGAATGTTGAAATGTTAATTTTTCGCTGACCTATTTTAAATACGAACAAAGCCTCAAATTTATTTTCATTTCATTAACACAAGGCCGACCTGTTCCAGTCTTGGATTAAGCTTATAGGACATAAGTAACAAAGCTCCTCGAAGCAGATCTAAACAGATAAAGTTGCTTAACTGAGAGCCTGCATAATTTTTTTTATATCTCTGAGATTAGGTACTTATGTAAAATTATTTTAGAGACATTTTATAGTAGTCCTGGTGTTTTCATTAAACAAGACTCTTTTGATTTTGTGTTCTGAGTATCAGTCCAAAGTTGATTTTATTACCAAAGACCAAGAGATCAGACCAGCACAGGAATACTTTGACGTGTGCAAAGTTTGAATACTTCGTTTTTGAAATTCCTATACAAAGTTAAATGATAATGTGATATAATGTGAACCCTGATAATGTGTACGTGACCTTGGTACATACGCTATTTGCGTTTACTAAGTAGTGGCAGTTATGTTACCTATTTGATCTACAGTTCACAATGAAAGGTCAAAAAAGAGCTGTAAATAGGGCCGCTTAAACATTCCGCCAAAATGAAGTCATAGTTTAAGAGGCATTTCATGAATGAAAACTTCGCAATTTCAAAAATCTTATATTATAGTTTGTTCGCCATGACCTGCAGAATACCCTGCTCCCAGGGTTATAGGGGTATTATGTTACACGTTGTACAATTATTCACAACTGTGCCTAAGCTAGCAATGGCGATTTAAACTCGGGCTTGGCTTATCCATCGCACTGGTACGAAATAACCGTAAAATGCAGTGAACTTACTAGTATCGTAACTATATCTACCTGCAATCCTGTTTGTCCTATAGCGCTACAGAATTTATCTGTTTTTGATCCGTGACCGTATCGTATTGGTGATAAAGTTGATACAGTGACTCAGTTATTGAGCACTTTGAAGTAAAATTAAAAATAATGCAGGTTAGTTTGCTTGGTGAGCGGACTGGTTTTATGCAAACATGCTTCTGGTACGTACGGGTGCGTACTGGTGGTGTTTGCTAGTCTAGATAAATATGTCCTCCACGAAGGTCAAGAAGTTTGCTTATGCCAGCACATGCCTCTATCTGTTTTCGGGTTAGTTAGGTTAGGTCAACATTTATGCTCTTTGTATTGGTGGTAATAGAGCTGTTTGTGAAAAGTTCGTATGGGGAAGAACTACTACGAGTACCTTGTTCTGCTGACAAGCCGTGATGCTTGCACAGCTGTGTTACGATTTTAAGACTATGGAATCTGTGCTATGGGTGCGGTGTAATCATAAGCCGATGCGACTAGCTTTGACGTCAGAAACTGAGTGATGGACGTAGTGTAATAGAATGTATATAAGCTACGTCCACGGAGAACGTGCTTCGTGAGGTGATGCAATTATTATAGGTAGAAGTATATCGGTGGGCGATCACCTTGTTATATCTAGTGACCGTTTAGGCAATGGTGTGTGAACAAGCATCTACAAAATCGTAGTGGTGGATACGATGGTGTGCGCACCAGTTTTTTTTGGAATATATTAATTTATTTAAAAAGCTACATTTAATTACACTAATTAAATCTGACAATCTAAATATTAAATTAAAATAGGACAAAGGTAAAAACAAAGACAGTACAAACAACAAAGGGATTAATGAAATGTCAAAAACTAAAAATTCTAGGTATTTAAAATAAAATATAACAATTAAGGGAATAATAAAAATAATGTCTAAAACTTAAAAATAAAACTAATGTTTCACAAAAATAAATTAAATATAAACAATGTCAACAAACTAAAAATAAAATAAATTATGTCATATGATATTCATCTCACAGAAACCCAGACAATCCGACAACATTTCATTCCACCGACAACATTTCACATTCCAGAATTTTTTATACAATTGTGTTGTGATCCAATTTTTTATTTGAAGCAACGTTGCAGCTTTGGAAGTCCAAACACCCACTTTGATAAACGACGGTTCTTTTCAGTTTCAGAAAAACCGACGCTTTAAATACTCTAGCATTGGACACCCACTAATAAGTGTTGCAAGGGCAAGTATCACTGAGCGGGCTAAGTGAGATAAATTGCAGTTTTAATGAATGCCTGCCTGACCGCGCCGCCGCCGCCGCCCCTCCACGCGGAAAATACCCGGAGCCTCTGGCTTTAGCATGCAAATTGCGGGCACGAACACTGTATCGATCAGACACTTTAATTTTCTGCTTGGAAAATTAATAAACGGATTGTTACACCGCTGCTATTAAAACGGAAAACGGTATTGATAAATTTTGAAGTGGTTAATATCACTCACTATACCGAATAATCACTTACAGAGTCGAAACTTGGTAGTTTTACAAAATAAGCAACATCTCGAAAGTTTATACCACTCGCTGGCACATTTCATTTTGAAATATATAAAATCAATGAATTTATTTATGAGTAACCGCAATCAACCAAGTTGTGTGCAACGAAAAACATTTCACACAGTTCAGCAAAAATATCATATTGTTCCAAATAAGATATCCTGCTAAAATGTTTGCATAATGACGGGTGTCAGCCCCTTAAAACATCTCGATACAAATCAACGTCGAATACTAGATCTAAGTTTCAAAGGAATTGTATAATGCTAAACTGTAAAAATTGTCAGCAAAGTTTTGATTCTCACTACCATTTCTGTTTTCGTGATCACTGTTTTGAGCTTGTAGTCACTTAAAAGCGTATAGGTGACATATTTGTAGATGGGTATAATATCATCAAGAAAATTGATCATCAAGTTTAGCTTATACAAACTGCACCCTAATGAAAAGCATCCAGCAAAATACAAGCTAAAGCACTTGTTATTATTGGATTTTAAAATTTAAACTGACTGAAATACCTCTTCTCATTGTTTATTTAGCGCGTTAGGGATTTTCGCGGGCTTACGACTTTCCTTAAGGCCCGGTTACACGCATTCACTGGCAAGCGAAAACGGTTAATAAAAAATAAAAGCTCTTACTTTGTGCATTTCTCAACTTAGAACCATATTCAAATGTAGCCCTGTCATTACTGTTTGGCATTACCTACATTATGTTTGGTAAGAGATGACAATTGGTAAGGATTCATTTTCTGACATTTTAGGAAGCAACATAACTTTTCCATTTCAATTGTTTTTTTTAATTTAATTGTTTTTCTAGTGCTATTTATTCTGAGTTGTGTTGTATGATTTCGGTGGTATTTTATACAACATTACTTGAAGTCTTAGCACATTTATTGGAATGAAAGTAAGTGATATCCTGATTTGACCGAAAATGTTTGTGAAGAAAACCGCCACCATTTTCTTCAAAACAAATGACGGCCGAGTTGACTATGGACTGACTTGATTAAAAAGTATTCAATACAAATCACTTGACACTGGTAAGATTGTCTTTCGAATGACGAACAGGAGTCATAAATGGAGAGAAGAAGAAGAAGGAGATAATTGTTTTTTTTTATGTAAAGCCGTAATAATGTGCATCACCAATAAATAACTATTGACTATTGCCTCATGGTGCCTGTCATTTCACCGAAACCCACACTTTTCAACCTGAAACACAGCAACGCTGTTTGACGGCAGAAATAGACATGGTAGTAGTATTTCCCCAGACGAGCCTTTCTCAAAGAGGTCCACAACTCTTCAATGTAGTGTAACCGGGCCTTAAACTCGCCCCGCGCTGCTATGCGCCATCCGGTGGACCCCCTTAAAACATGCATTCTATAATGTACAAACTTTTGAAACTTCATTCAGTT
Source organism: Chloroclysta siterata (assembly GCA_932294275.1). NCBI lineage: Eukaryota > Metazoa > Arthropoda > Insecta > Lepidoptera > Geometridae > Chloroclysta > Chloroclysta siterata. The sequence continues at coordinate 12,628,170 of OW028598.1, forward strand.
TTCAACATAAATGTTTTGCTGTTGGTGGCACGAGTACCACCTACCTACATTCAGGAGTACTTGGTATGCACAAACACAAAACCTACTTCCCTACGGTTTGCATTTTTAGGTTATTTGCTGGAATTTATAATATTTTCAGTTGTAGTAATTCAAATGTAGTACCGATTGTAAATAGTTGAGTTTAGATTATGAATAAAAAATATCCATGTAAAAATCCGGCTCGAAGGACCATTTGATGTTTAGGACACCAAAGTAAAAAGATAGTTTGTAATATAACACACGCGTTTATTAACTTGATAAAAGAGACACCTCTTTTATCAAGTTATTGACTCTTGAATAAATTGATAAAGGAGACATCTCTTTTATCAAGTTATTCAATCCATCGATCCGCGATGTTGATGTAGACTGATGCGCCCGGTCGCCCGGTTGCCGCGCGATTCCCGGTAAATGCACACTTTGCACTATTGTACTGTGTGAACCGTACACATATACTATGTGAATATAGGTAATATACCTACAGAAAACGTAAACTCTGACTTGCACTCTTGGATACCGTTCAATCTACATAATTCCAAAGAAAAATGACGCTTACTACAAGGACATAAAGGTGAGCAGTATAGCCTAATGCGTATCCGTGTGTACCTAAACTTCGTTACCTATCTTTAGCTCAGCTTGCCCCAGGGTATTTCGACCGGGAACACTCACCAAAAGTAGGTAACTCACCTTACATAATTAAGGATATGGCCGCTAACTACCACAAAATGTACATAATATATTAGGAGATCAATCGATTGGACGAAGCCCGGTCTCTGGGTAAGTTTGATTCGTTTAGGCCTAATCCCGCCTCCCGCTCTGAACTATCTCATTAAACGGCCAATTAGTTCCGAGATCAAGCAAAGACTTTAATCTTATGGTTTTGGCGCAGCCCCTTTATCATTCCTGAGTCTGGGATCTAAAAGTTATGAATTTTGTGTCTTTGATTTGGAACTTAAAACTTGTAGATATAACGGGAAAATGGATGAGGGTAGCCCAAGATCGCATAAGATAGCATAGAGGCAATATGCCCAGCAGTGGGCCAAGTCGGGCTGCGGATTATAATGATAATCCTTGTTTGACGATTATTGACGACAAAATTATGTACGACTATTACCAACGAGCAGAAAATTACCAATAATCGTCATTTTGAATCTTAAAATGTTGTTTTGTATCCTTTAATGTAAAATAAGTGGTAATAGACACATTCTTAGTTATATTTATTTATTTCCATAAATTGAAGTCAAAGCAACTCATTAGCCTACTTAGCTAAATTATAATGATATAAGGGTTCCGCAGAAAACGTCATGTGGTATACTAATTTAGTAAAAAAAATATCTTGTTCTGCCGTGTTGTCACTTTTTATGTCCAAATAGTGATTTTGTATGTCGAAAAAAGTCATTGCTTTTCAAAACAGTATATATTTTTTTCAACTGATTATTCGAACGAATTGCGTAGCCCCCAGTTACAGTGGGTTGATAAATAATGATAGATGAAGGTGCTTAATTTTAAAACAAAAATTCACGGAACTGAATTGGGGTGGGCAGTAGTATTAAAAATTCTGAATAAATGCATGCCAATTTCGTGTGCGCACCAGTAATCGAGGTTCGAGAGATGAATGAATTAACGGGACATTTTGATGCAAAACACAGCTGATCTTCTATGATATTCGATCCTGATTAAATGGTTTAAGGCAAAGGCAATAGCTAATGTACCTCTCAGTCAATATTTTGAATTATATAAAATCCCTACACTTATTTACGAAAAAGCAAACAACCAAGTAGTATGCAACCACATCGCACACAGTTTGGCAAAAATTTAATTTTGATCTAAACGAGTTTTCCTACTTAAAAGTTTGCTTAGGTACGAAAACTAGTAAAGCAAACTTTTGAGTAGGAAAACATGTATCGATCAAACTGCTATTCATAGGACTCTTTTACAGTTAAATGATCATCATTTTTGACGCCGACTGTACCTATTTCCGACTTCTAAACAAAATATCATTTAAATGCAACCACTCAGTTTCGTGTGCAGCAAAGACAAATTGCTGCATGTACCACCACATCCACTTCCTAACTTGCTGTAGGTACACCTAGTTAGGAAGTGGGTCCTTTGTTACAATCGTGCCACATCAAAGTTGTATCCAAAGCGAAGTGTACCTAAACATAAGTAAAGTCTAGTTGCGATACTATGAACTAGTCTTTACTAAAACTATCGCAACTAGACTTTACTTATGTTCTAGAAATAATTAGAGAACACAGGTTGGCTTGCGGTATACGTTTGACGAAACTATTGAGACATTTTGGGGTTGGTATTTTAGCTTTAGTTATTTAAAAATATATAATATGTATTTGTATAAAAATAATACCTAATATTTATGTATTTGTATAAAAATAGTACATAATAATCTTTCTAATCCATTGTAAAGAAACAGAAACAAAAAGAAACAGCTTCACGACTTTAATCCCCAGGCACGGTAGATATCCCCTCAGATCTCTTAGTACCAAGTACTAACTCCAGATTCTTTTTTTGAGGATTTTTAAGGGGGGTAGTCAGAGGTACGTCCAAACATTAAATTTGGCACATACCCACATTTTGCAGTAGTTGGTATTCCATACGTGACAGGTTGCAAGCCCATCGCCGCTGTTAGAGTACTAACTGGTTTCCTCACGATGTTTTCCTTCACCGTTTAAGAGCACTGGCATTGCGCACATAAATTTTTCGATAGGAAAAATCCATTGGTGCACGACCGGATTCGAACCTGCGACCTTACGATCGGAAGGCGGGGTCACTCCCACTAGACCACCGGTGCTCTTATCTATTGTGTTAAAATAAAAATGAAAAGTTTGTTTGTAATAACTGCCCACGATCCCTGATCAAATTGAAAAGTATCAGAAGAATGGAATCAATAACACTAGCTTACTTGTTATTTGAGTGTTTGATTTAATTTGACACCCGCCTATATTTTAACTTGTAAGAGGAACGCTTTTGACATAGAATAATAATCAAAAACTAAGACCCTTATTCATATTCCCCGCCTTTTTGTAACTAAAATGTATACTCAACATCATCACTGTAACTTGCATGTCAACGAAATTTTTCTTCAAAACAAATGACGGCCGATTATGGACTTGACAAAAAAATATTTAAACTATATCACTTGACATTGGCATGAGTGTTTGTCGAATGACGGACAGGTGCCATAATCAGAGCTAAGAAGAAAAGACGATAAGACTTATCGGTTTTATAGTAACCATCACCTAAAACAAAGCATTGCCTCGTAAGTCACGCACTATAGGAACTTGCCTTACGATGCACTGCCCCCGTCCATCACGTGCCATTAATTTCACCCATATCTTCACCTTACAAACCCAAGTATTATAGATATTAGTAAAAGACCGTATGCAACCGTAGGTAATCAACCGTTAGTTTTTTTTTTTTTAATCTTTGTAAGTTTTCCATACTTCCGTAGTGCTACTTCGGTACATCATTCAGAATTAGCGGCGATTGGCTCCTTGCCCGCTCTCGTCACCGTGCACGGCGTGCACTACTCCGTCACTGTAAGCGACGCCAGGCTCGGGAAGGCTTTTATGGACTAATGCCTGGTTTCCATTCTCATATGTACCTACAGTTTTAATGCACAACTACTGTAACCAAATGTATTTAAGAGCAACAAAATTGTTCAGAATCTTTTGAGTAACTTACTGGAATAAAATCTCTTTCTAAGTGTCTGTGTGAACGAGGAAAGTGATTCTTGAGGAATAATTTAGTAGAATATTTTAGTTGCGCGTACCTACATTGCTATTTTCCCGTACCTAGAGAAGTGTAAACCAGGCTTCAAAGTAAACAGTCTCACACCAACGAGTATAGGTACCCACATTTCGAAACCACAAGTAATTATCTGAAGAGCAAGGGCAATATAAAGTTAGTGGCTTTTAACATGTTAAAGCGAAGAGCAAACTGCGGTGTTCTCGCGTTAAAGTTTGTTACCTCTCCTTTCTATTAAGGCGCCTACAGACTAACTTCACTAGCACATTTAGATGGACTGCATGTTTGCAGTTTTAAAAAAGACTCTTGACTGTAATCCTACACACTCAACACATGCCCTCAGATGTATAATAGTAAGTACCTAAGAGTAGTCATCATCATCACAAACAGCTCGTAATAAACAATTGCTGGACATAAGCTTCCTCCGTCAGACGCCACTCCTGTCGGGCCTTTTGTATCCAAAACGTCCCCTGTACGGCAACACTGTTATTCACCCAGGCTTTTGGTATAGCGTCTTTGTTGTGTCCTCAGAGTAGAAGTTGGTAGTTAATACGTCCAAACATTCGCATAAAATGTTGGTAAAATTAAGAGAGATATCAAGGTCCTATATTATACAGGTAAAAAAGCTAGAGAATGCTTCGAAGGCGATGTTTAGTTTTATCAAATAAATGGCATGTAAATATTTAGAGCTAATTGAGTTGATAGTTAGTGGTCCAACCTGGGTATCGTAAATCTCATAAGGGTCGATTTTAAAGCTTATCAAACCTGTCTTATTTACAGTACCTATATGCTTTATAAGACCAAGTTTACTGACTGCAAACGTGCAGTCTGTTAGGTCAGTGCGGTCCGTCCGTTTGCGCCATAACCGTTGCTGATCATTTTAATAACTTTGCCATTAAAATAAAGCTCTACATGAGGGTTATTTGAGAACACTAAGCCAAGTTGCATGCGAGTGTGGAAGCTATGTTACACATTCAAATAATAATTGCTTCAGTAGGTACAGTTTGTAAACTTCCTATTTAGCTAAGTAGGTCTAATAGCTAGGGATGTAGGATCATTTTACTTTTAATGTAGGTAAAAAGTATTATTAGGCTTCCCTATTTAGCGCCAAATAACCTTGTAATATGGGAACCAGATATCTGATATAATACTTATAATATATTTTATTTGAAATACATACTTATAATGTGTATATAAGTCCCAGACAGAAAACAAACATATATGTTAATAACACAAATGTTTTTCTCGATGGGGATCGAACCCACGGCCTACAGCGCAGAAGGCAGAGCTATCAACTAAGCCGTGAGGGCTGTCAATTTATTTAACACACTTCAATTTTGACTTCGAAACGATCACTCACAGCGGTCACCACGTTGCCGCGCACCTATCATATCAAATCGAAGTTCCGTGTATTGCTTTGCAGAGTAGACATACATACAAAAAATCACGTCTTTTTTCCATACAGATATAAACCACGGATTTCCACGAGCTACAATCCTTACATGCATCTTTCGCTTCATACACTCTTATAACATTCTTCATACATGCTAGTCGGCTTAGGGTACTCTTTACCTGGCCTATCTCTAAAACCTCTGCCAGCTGATCGAGATATGTATGTCAATGGCTTTCTTAAAGTATACCCCGTGAATATTTGTGGTTCCCAAAAGACGACTGAATTTCACATTGCAAGGAGCATTTTGACCTTACAAACGATTCCTCCCGGAAAGTTCTCTTTTACTACCCACCGAAATTGCAAATTACGTTTGTACATAAAATGTACTTCTGCGTTTCCTTTTAAGCGTTCTTAATAGTTCTTAGCAAATCGTCTCAAGATGTCACGAAAACAAGAGGCAACAACTATCTGGTCCATTAAACAAATTGCTCTCCTTTCGAGAGCATGCCACAAAAAGCGTAATATGCCAAGATGTTTTCAGACGTTATGAAGTGGCCGAGAATTCTGACGTTCTGTTAGTTTAGTACTCACCTACATCTGAAGTGGCTTAGCACTCTAGTGATCATAAAGGCAGTAAATGATACTGAGTGCATAAAAACTTTGATATTCAACGTAAATTAATATTGGGTTGCACATAACATTTATGTTGTACTTAAGTATTGACGGCCCTCACAGTTGGTAGTAGCTCTGCCTGCACCGTAGGTCGTGGGTTCGATCAAAAAGAAACAAACATTGTTTTTTTAAAATATGGAGTAAAACGGTATCCCTACGTTTAAGGGTCCTTCAGGACCCGTCGATCTTTCAACCCTGGAAATTTGTTAACTATAGAAATGTTTAATACTTTTTACAGTCGTAAGTCATAAACACAGTTGAACATAACAGTTGGTTTTTAAAACAAATGGCAAAACAAACCAAATTGGTAATGACAAACAATTGCCGGAATCTTCAATTAATGTTTATAAGTATGGGGATTATTGGTTACTTAGATGTCGAGCTACTTCTGGAGTTCTGGCTACACTGTACGTACATTTTAGTTAGCGTCAGAACCCCTGGACCATGTGCGATATTTTATGTTTGGAAACTATCAATATTTAGTACCTATTTGGTACTATTTGGTACCTATATTAGATTATTTAGTACCTCAATGAACAGTGAAAAAACATGAAAATAAAGTGGTCAGACATTCTGACGTCAGGTTGTCTGGACCACATTTTTTTCACATAGTTAGAGACAATATAACTTAATTATTTATTTGCAAATATTTAGTACCTTTTTAGTACCTTTCAAAACTTTTTTTTTTTTAATTTTATGTAGTCCCAGAAAAAAGTTACGGTTGAAATATTTTTTTTTAAAAACAAAATTTATTTTATGGATGTTTAATTTGCAGCGTACATACTGTATTATGTGAATGTATGACTGGATGGGAGTTGACGTAGATGGCTCAGGATAGTGCTCGTTGGCGAGTTTTGGGGAGGCCTGTGACCAGCAGTGGACTGATATAGGCTGATGATGATATATTATGTAGTTTGAGATATATATTCATTGTAGATAAATACACTATTTTAAATAATAACTTTAATAATTAGAATTGACATAACATCACATCACATCACACATCACATCACACATCACATCACACATCACATCACACATCACATCAAACATCACATCACACATCACATCACACATCACATCACACATCACACATCACACATCACACATCACACATCACACATCACACATCACACATCACACATCACACATCACACATCACACATCACACATCACACATCACACATCACACATCACACATCACACATCACACATCACACATCACACATCACACATCACACATCACACATCACACATCACACATCACACATCACACATCACACATCACACATCACACATCATACATCACACATCACACATCACATCACATCACATAACATAACATAACGTTACAGTGCACTGCACTACACTACACTACACAACACTACACTACACTACACTATACATTACATTACATTACATTATCAACATGGGGGGGGCTGAGAAGGGGGTTGAGGCACCTTTATATCAATGACCGAAGTAGTTAAAAATTGGGGTATCTGGATCAACAGTTATCCAGCTACCCCAATTTTTATCTATTCAAGTTTTCATCTATGCAAGTTTTCATTTATTCAAGTTTTCATCTATGTAGTTTTCATCTAGTTTAGTGTATCTATTCAAGTTTTCATATATTCACGTTCCATAAGTTCTACCTATTATTCAGGTTAGGTTAGGTTTATATACTATTCATCTGTTCAAATTTCTACCTATTCCTCCTTCTATTTATGTATTAAAGTTTTATCTTACCTATTATTGATCTGGATCAACAGTTTATCCAGCTACCCCAATTTTCATCTATTCAAGTTTTCATCTATTCAAGTTTTCATCTAATCAAGTTTTCATCTATTCAAGTTTTCTACTACATTTATTTAGGTTTTCATCTATTCCACCTTCTATTTTATCTATTCAAGTTTTCATCTATTCAATTACAGTACATTAAACCTAGGATAGTAAATAAAATAAGCATTATCTTGACATAGCCGTCTATTCAAAATAAAATTTATAAACTAGTATACATTGCATTGTCCATCGATTTAAGGATTTCTTTTAGTTTTATATAAATATGATCTGAATGAACATTGCTAACCACGTGTTGAGCACATATTTCTGCATTACACTTGCATGATGACTCTTCACTAGTTGTGAATTGATTAGCATTGTAAATCTCAATGCGAATTAATGTCATACCACGAATGGTTGTTTTTAAACTCCATGTTAGCATCTTACTTTCCATGGTAGTAGTAGTAGGTGAATATTTAGCGTTTTCTTGAATATTCTGAACGTTTTGGTATTCAAAAACGCTTCCCATTTGATGAAAATCAGTAGGAGTTACTGGTGGTGATAAAATCCAGTTTGAATACTGTAAAAAAGAAATGAGTAATAAATTAAAATATCTAGATATACAATTCTGTATAGGTACATAGGTACTTATCTAAAAATTCATATTATTATTATTAATATTTAAAATAAAATCCTTACCGACATTTCTTCAAGACAAGCTTACAATGAAATATAAAAAAGGTTCTGAAATAGATATAAAAAAATAAATATTCCTGAGCTTATATAGAACGTACATTCCTCGTCATCATAGCTATATTTTGTTATTATTACTCCGTAGAGTATGAAAGAACCAGCGTTATGTTTGGATTCTACGCGGTCGGGTTTCAAACCCTTGACCTTAAAGTTGGAAGTCAAACTGAAACCATAATAGCATCACTGTTTCTTAGATAAACAAGGTTGAATAAAAAGTACATAAATAGGTAGGAATTATACACAGGTAATGTGATACTAAAGATATAACTTTAGCATTGTAAATAAAATAATATTTTGATTCTCTGTGACATGGTTCCTTATTCGAACTGAGGTAGATATAAACTAATGAACTTTGTCACAGTAAATGGAATGATTGGCTGGAATTTTACTATGATAAGGTTCTATCCCAACCCTGGAACATGTAAACCATTATCTATCATCATACCATGCTAACTTTATATAGCTATCTAGTAGTTATTATAAATAGATAACCAACAACAGGACAAAAGTGCATCTAAATACCTACCTACTAATTCAACTAATTGTTTTATAACTTTTTTTTACACAATTACTTACCGGACCGGAGAAAAAGCCAACATCGACATTCTTTGTCAATATTGAGCGCAACCAAAACAATAAGGCAGTAAAAAGCATAAAATATATCTACAACACTTCTGTCACTATTGAAGATCCTAAGAAAAGTAACACCGTAGTCCAATGCAACAAATGCCAACAGTATGGCCACTCAAAAAATAACTGCATGAGACCATACAGATGTGTCAAATGTGCAGGTCAACACAAAACAAGTGAATGCCAGAAAAAAGACCGCAGCACCCCAGCAAAATGTGCTCTGTGCCTTGCAGAACATCCTGCAAATTACAAGGGTTGCCAAGTATACCAAGAAATACTTACTAGAAAACATAACCGCAGAACCTTCTTCAACACAATAAGGCAGACTTATACCTCTCCTGCGCTAGATGGAGACTATATACCGCAAATAAGACAAAAGGAAAAAAGAAAAAACAACCGCCCTGAAATAAATAACTCTGATAAACAACAAACATCTGAAAGAAGTGATGAATTAATACGAAAACCGCAAAGCTCTGAACCAAGAAAAGGACGCAACAACCTAAAACAGTACTTTGAACCAAAACCCAACAAACTGCAAACGACCCACTACGAAATACAGAGAACAGACGACAGCAAACCTACTCCGAAATAGTGGGAAGTAAACCACGACAAATACCTGAAAAACCAGTAGAAAATAGTAAAAAGCCAAAACAAACCGAACCAAGAAAAGAACAAAATAACAACACAAGGATGCCCTTACAACCCCAAAGCCAACAACCTATACAAGACGACCACCTCATGCCAACTCAAGTCATTCAAGACTTATTAATTAAACAAATGGAAAAAATGGATATGCTTCTCAACCAAATGAGCACGCTGATGGGCCTCATTGTGAACCTCGTCGCAAAGATGTCACAATGATTTCCTTAAACATAGCTGTGTGGAACATCAACGGTTTAGCTCCAAATGTTAATGAAGCTGAAATGTTGCTCAATATACACAAACTCGATATATTACTAATATCGGCATCTCATTTCACGGACAGGAGTCAAGTAAATATCAAAAACTTTACAACCTATAGCACATAACACCCCGATGGGACTGCACATGCAGGCACAGCATTAATAGTCAGGTCTTCAATAAAGCACCATGAATTACCTTCATATAAGACTGAACACCTTCAGGCGACCACAGCGAAATACAGAAAACGCTTGAACACACATCCTTATCACCTAGCTGCACAGCTCAGTACCATCAACTACCCCAAGAGGTTACGCAGACAGCACATCATGGAACTAGATGGGTTGACATGATGCCGAAGAAAAGGAGAAGCACTCGCTGGAGTGCACCTTCTAAAAGACAAATGACCCACCACAAACCTGCTCATAGTCTGAAGACTGATCGCAGATGAAATTGGAACAAAAAAAAAAAACACAATTACTTATTAATAATATAAATCAATACAAATATTAGTATACATTCCACACAGCACTATCTAGCTCTAAACTGAGCAAAGTTTGTACTATTGGAACCAGATAGCTGATTAATACTAATATTTTTTTGCAAACAATAGTTATAATATTATTACACCAGATGGATTAAAAAACATCTGTGTTCATTATACGAATGTTTGTTTTCAGTGGGGAATCGAATCCAAGTCCTACAGCGCCGAAAGCAGAGCTACTATCAGCTAAGACGTGAGAGCGGTTAATAATGTTTTGAGAAATTACATGTGTACATTCGTATGATATAACCTAACCTGAATAATAGGTAGAACCTATGGAACGTGAATATATGAAAACTTGAATAGATACACTAAACTAGATGAAAACTACATAGATGAAAACTTGAATAAATGAAAACTTGCATAGATGAAAACTTAATAGATGGAAACTTGAATAGATGAAAATTGGGGTAGCTGGATAACTGTTGATCCAGATACCCCAATTTTTAACTACTGACCGACCCAGAAGACCTCTCACCGCCAACATCAACTTTTTGCACTCATTGGTTAAGTATGACTGTATAAGATCAATTGCCTGGTTTAGGATGACGTAATGTTTAAGTTTAGATATTAAGGTGGCATGACTGCCAGAAAACCCCAATCGCATCTTAAGAGTGTTCCCAAGCATCATAAATGTGCTTCAGGAGCGTCGAACCGGCATCAGTCGTTGATCGACCTTTAGTAAATCCAAATTGATGACTATGAAGTTGACGAATGAGATAATAACTGCGTAAGAACATTTTTTTCAAAAATTTTACTTAGTGTAGGCAGCACCGAAATAGGCCTGTAGTTCGCAGGATCTTGTTCATTTCCAGACTTGTACAAGGGAATGAGTTTACTGTGTTTCATTAAATCAGGGAATACGCCCTCATCTACACATCTATTAAAAATGTATGCAAGACATGGTGCAATATCAGTTATGATAGCGCCTAAATCTTTTGTAGACATTCCTTCAATATATAATAACAGCCAGACAGAGAACAAAAATCTATGTTCATCACACAGATGTTTGTTCTCGGTGGGGATCGAACCCAAGGCCTACGACGCAGAAGGCAGAGACTACCAACTGAGCTGTGAAGGCAGTCAAAATCCTGTCAGATATCCATAAAATAAGTTTTGCTTCTTATAAAATTTCATATAACTTTTTTCTGCTGTAAATAGGCATGCGTCATGTTGCGTTAGTTTCATTTTGGAGGAAAGTTTAAGAGGCCTTTCATGAATGCAAAACTTCGAAATTTCAAAAGTCTTAGGATAAAAATTGTTCGCCATGGCCTGAAGAATACCCTGCTTCCGGGATTATAGGGGTATTATGATACACGTTGTATAGCAAAATTTCATTAATCTGTAACTTTTTTCTGGGACTACATAAAATTAAAAAAAAAAAGTTTTGAAAGGTACTAAAAAGGTACTAAATATTTGCAAATAAATAATTAAGTTATATTGTCTCTAACTATGTGAAAAAAATGTGGTCCAGACAACCTGACGTCAGAATGTCTGACCACTTTATTTTCATGTTTTTTCACTGTTCATTGAGGTACTAAATAATCGAATATAGGTACCAAATAGTACCAAATAGGTACTAAATATTGATAGTTTCCAAACATAAAATATCGCACATGGTCCAGGGGTTCTGACGCTAACACATTTTAAGGTCTAGGTTATTATTTTATAGGGGTGGTAATGTTGTGCGAAGAGCTTCCTTAGTCTTGTGGACGCTTCGTTTTATATGTCAGTTTTGTAACCAGCTCTAGTATTTATTTTAAAATGCTGTTTATTTTTTAAATTGCGTGCAAGAAACGCTGAGCTGCTGTTTTCTCAAGTGTCCTAGTAATTTAAAAGTCAGTGAGATTGAGAAGTTGCATTCAGGCAATACGATTTACTTACCTACCTACGTGTGTTATTTTTCACGGTCGAGCTAGCTAGGTACTAGAAGTACATTAGCGGTTGCGCCTAAGTACGAGTAGTTCTGAATCGAAAATTTTTGAAAAAATAATATTATAAAAAACGCAAACAACAAACTTTCGGAGAATAATATTACAAAGTTCGGAAAATAAATGTTTTTATTCAAACTAGTTTTCCTACCAAAAGTTTAATTAAGCACGAAAACTATATTTACATATATTTGTTTAAACAATTTTTTTGGTACGTAACTAGATTGGATCGAAATTATATTTATGCTGAATCGTTCTAATGTTAACTTTTCTGATTTCGATTTCTCATAACTTCATTCAATTTTATTATTTTATATTCTAAAAATGTCGAAATGAATTCACCCTAACAAAGTATTCACTTATTTAAGTTGAAAGCTAAAACATCATTACGGCCACAATAAAACAGCAACCACTTTTAACGAAACTAAACTAATATTTTTGTTTGTGCAATCCACGAACTTATTTCTACCACCCAGGCGCCCTCGCTTGCTGTAGAAAAACAGTTTTACGATGTAGTTTTCTAACACTAGGTAAGTAATAATTTTAAGAGTAGAAGAGCTCTTTGTGAAGGGTTCGTCCGGGGAAGTACTACCACCACGCCTTTTTCTGCCGCCAAGCAGCAACGCTGTGTTTCGGTTTGAAGAGTGTGGTCGCCGGTGTAATTACAGGCACATGAGGCTTAACATCTGTATGCCTCAAGTTGATGGACGCAGGGCAGTGCATCGTAGGGCACGTTCCTATCGCGCGTGACTTACGAGGCAATGCTTTGTTATAGGTGATGGTTACCACTTAACATCAGGTGGGCCTTCTGCTTGTTTCATCAGCTAGTTGTATAAAAAAAAAAAAAAAAAATAAGATAAATGTTTTGAGGATTTATATTTAAGATGCTAACAACCGTTAATGCTCCTCTCGCTCGCAGCATTCTACATTTTTATCCAAACTTATAATAAGTAAATGTTATAAAATTCCTAAATTCAACTTCTTTGTTATTAAATCATCTATGGCTGTATATCTTCATTTAACGTGACCTGGAAGTGGCACCTAACAGGACAAGTCTGCAAGGACGTGCAGATCTTGAATCTCTCTCAATATGTCTGCACTATATCTACAAGCCATATTAATTCACTATTCCTTATGTTTGGCTGCATCCAATTGTATGTACATGTAAATTGTATTCTATGACCTTTTTTCTAAATATATTATTATTATTATTATAGCTCAAACAATTGAATCGCAATAAGACTTCATGGTACGGCCCCAGATATGTCTAAATAGTCCAAATACGAACTAAGCATTCCAAGAAAACCGCTCAGTTGTATCCATTCCCTGAACTAACAGTTGCGAAGACGTGTTGGTTGGCCGAGGTACCTACCATAGCATGACCTGTGTCACTTTACATCTCCATACCTTTACCAAGAAACTTTTATAGCTTCTATTTATGGTTCAATAAAGAAGGATGGATTATATATAACCACGTCTTTTGAAAAATGCTTGCTCATTTCAAAAGGTACGCAATTATAAAACTTAGCAATTTCTATTATATTAAACATTGTCACTGAGGTCACAATCCGAAATTGTGAACATGTTTGTCAAGTACATCATAAAAAAAATATTGGTGTCTTGAAGAAAGTGAAACAGTAATTTCGGTGCCATTATAAACTACTACAGCTCTGTGCCAATACCACCGTATAAATAGAGCTTTTATCGGCAATCTGTGGGTAAACACAATACCATTAAGGCGAAATGTCCGCACATCGGAAGGGACGCAAGATGGCACCGTATAGTCATCTGAATTTCCAATGTGTTGTCTGAGAATGAAGTAGGTTGGGCAATGTGCGATTATTTGGACTAGGGTTGGCCAAACGTCTGAGACTAGCCCTATCTCTTCCTGATTTCTTAGATCCTGGTAAAAATTGACATGCACGCTAAGACGCTCGTTATAAAGTCTATTCCTTAGACATTATCATCATGGTTTCCACTCTGGCACCGATGGCACTATGAGAATTTATCCTAAAGTAACGTTAAAAAATCTAGACACATGAAAGAAATAGGATTTAAGTCTAGATAGGTAGCCCTGCATATATTCTTGGTGCATGGCTCATGCACGTCCCGCTGCGGCAGTTTATGCTACATTATTTCTCGTGGGCGACGGTTAATATTCCGCCGGTGTCTGGGCTACCCTACCGGGAATACAAATACATAGAATTTTCGACTAAGTATGCACGGTTGAGCAACTCAATGTTTGTGGAGCGAAACGAAAAATTGGTTGCGTCCGAATGCATTTTTAAGCTGCGTTGCGTTATGAAAGCAAAGTGGTACACTGCCGACAAAGAGCGAGCAATTTTTGGAGACCACCTGTGCGAAATATTGCAATGAACATTAACCAAATACCTAGATTTGGTCAGGTCGAAATCATTTTAATAAGCAATCATTTTAATTTGGCGACCTTAATAGCGGCTAACACGCAGGTTCGATCCTGAAGAGGTTAGAATATGATTGTAAATATTGGTTTAGATCTTCATTTATTCCATTCAAGAAATAATAAACCTTAGATAAAAACAATATGTAATAATTAAAATGATAAATTAAAACTAATATGTAAGTAATAAATATATAGTTTAATTTTAAGAAGAAAACTTCTTGGAATCTTACATTTCTAAATGAAACTAATGGTGTAACCACACATGTGCAAGCGTACAACACTGACGTTTAAAATGTCTTGGCAGGCGAAGGCGTGGCGAAGTACGACACGCGTACAGATGTGGACACTCTGCTTAATAATAAATAAAACTTATGCGTTCTGGCGCGTCCATACATGGCTTGTGGCACTACCGATGTCAGTTTGGTACCTAAATTTGATTGTATGCGCCATAATACTAATATTTAATTTAAATAAAAACGTTTCTAAAAATATATTAATAAAATATAGGTATCTACAGCTATGTGTACATACTTTAAAAACAAATGGAATACACAAACAATACTCTTTGGTGTACACAAAAACCTAACGGCTTTAAAGAACTATCTGGCAAACTGAATAATAAATATTTCCACAATAACGAAATAACAAACACTTATGTACTTATTGGTTTGAAAACTTATTAAAATCATCCGAGATTTGGGAATGCGCCAGCAGAGTGCGACTGCAAATTGAATCCCCTTTGCCGATGAAAGATTATCATTTTGAATTGAACTGAACAAACTTTACAACTGAATAAAAATATGGCAAAATATAATCTGGTATCGAACGCAAACGTAGTCATTATATGCGTATGCTAGCCACATTGTACATCAAGGAATCGGATTGCAGATCAATTCACGTGTTACCGGGATTGTAATATTATATAAGTTACTCTAACTTACCTACATAAAATCTTACACCTAAGTCACCTTTGTATTTCTTTAAAATAAGTGAATTGTGTTCTTATTAGGGAACATAAATGTCTTAAACCTGAAGTTAATTCGTTATTACTGCAAATTAAAAGAACTAAAAATAACTTGAGACCGGCTTGGTAGCAAAAGCCGTGTGGTTGGGACAAATATTTGCATGACCTTCAAATGGACATTTAAGATCAGAATGGTCTGATATAAAAGTTAATGACTTAAAAAAAATATATACCACTGCGTTTTACTTTATGTTTGTGGGACAATTTACATAGGGTGTAGGTAAGCATAGTTTGATAAAAAACATAAAAAATACGATAAAAAAAGTCGATAAAAAACTTTTGCAACATTTTAATTTTTTTCTCATCTACTCTGTAACCATTCGTGAGGAACGCTAATTGGCTTCTTTGATAACCTATATTACTTAGAATTTAAGTTTTAATAAGCTGTTGGTCTTCCTAAAATAAATAAACATTGTCCGATCATTAGTTTCTAATACCCCGATACAAAGGAAATCTAGTCTAGACCAGGTATGTACCTAAAGTGTAATTTAACCATGTTAACCCACAGAATAAATAATAGTAAGTACTACAGTTATACAGAGAAATTATAACAATAAACAAGAAAAAACCAATGTTACCATCGGACATATACAACGTGTTGATGAAGTTATGTAGGAAAACAAAGAGCGTGTATTTAGACCAAGCACTGGAATACTTTGACGTGTGCAACGGTTGGATACATCGTTTTCGAAATTCCCATAGAAAAGTAAAATTAATATTTTCTCAGAAATTTGCAACAGCCCTGTCTGTGTACGTGTCAAGGTCACACGCACGCGCGCTTCTATCTAGGAAAGAGAAAAACAACGATAACCTACGAGATAATTTGAAATACTTACCTTTCGGTAGGTAGGTAGGTACGCCGCCAATCCCCTGACACGATATTTTTACTGGTTCCTATGGATTTTGTCATTATTTACTGGCTATAATAACACTGGATAAAACTGGATTTTGGTAAGTTTGCGAGATTTCGCACGACACAGGCTTCAAACTTCACACTAAACCATTACCTCGTAGGCACTGCTCATACACACACTGACTGACGACGGCTTTTTACATAACAATCACCATTTTATCACGTTTGATGACATTTTCTCAACAAAACAATGTACAACAACGCATGTAAACACAAACAGGGTGACCATCTCAAAAGTGGCGGTTCCGCCACACACCTGCCAAAAAATCTGTCAAAATCTACCAAGCTTGACGATAAAAATACCAAAAATATGACTTCATACCATCTCCTTCGTGGCTACGGAATAAATTAAATATGTACCTACATTACATTCAGTTACTATCTTTTGATCGTTTGTAACGGTTTGCAGTTATCTAAAACGAGATAGAAGTTGTTTAGAAACCAAATCAATAAAGGTAAAAAAGAATAAGAAGTTTCCAGTTCGGTAAAAAATAAATAAATTATAAATATTATTTCATTAAAAATTCAAACTAATAAGATTTTTCTTGAAATATTACAATCTGTCACTTTTGTAAATCGTCACCAACAGCTAAAATTTAGGAGCCAAATATGCCAAAATGGCAGAAATCTGCCACAAATGGTAACACTGATCGGCGGCCGTCGGCCGTCCTGATTGGATATGCGTTTTTAAATGCAACCAATGACAGACAGGTAAATCAAAGATTAAATAGGACAGACTAGACACTTCCCAAAATTGCAGTTGAATAATTTTGTCGTGTCAATGAACCATGGTGGTAAAGTAACATGTTACAATTAAAAGAACTATGAATATCATAAACATTGCTTTACGACATCTAGTAATCAAACAAAAATAAATATTCTATTAAATATTGAGTACGTAGCCACGTAGGTACCTAGTTACTGAATAGGTATTAGTACCAAAGATCTCAGAGAATGTTTACCGTGACTAGGGATTACAGTCGCGAAAATATTTCTTTTACATACCAAGATCTTTAAAAACAGCAACATCATTATTAGGTAGGCACATTACTAGGTAATTGGTGGCAGTTCTGTTACCTATTTTATCTACAATTGACAACTAGAGGTCAAAGAACAGCTGTAAATAGGGCTGCCTCATGATGCGTTTAGATTCATTTTAGATAAAAGTTTAAGAGGCATTTGATGAATGAAAAACTTTGAAATTTTAATCGTCGTAGAACAAAAGTTGTTCGTTATGACCGGTAGAATATCCTGCTTTCGGATCCCTACAACTCTTAATAAACACGTTGTATATAAAAGTCCGATGTTTACACCGAAGGATCCAAAATCCGATTCCTTGGCAGTACAAGTCGCATGCCCAAGACAATGTTTATAAATTCGGGTCGACGTCACCGATTGCGTAGGGCCGCTCCGCGTTCGTCTTGAGGTAGTAAATTCCGTCCTTCCTGCAACAATGAACGTTGATCTAAGTGATTTAACTTAATGCGATGTTTAATTAAACATGGCGTGTACTTGAACGCTTGGAATTGACTTCTTTTGTTGCGAGTAATTTGTACTACGGATTTGTAAGGGTTGCTAGTAAAGTTTATGTAAACAGCTTATTGTGAAATGTTGTTTAAGATTTTACTTTCAGACCTTATGGTCTATCATTTCACGTAGCAGCAGCTAAGCTAGATAAACATTGTGATATATTTACGAATAAAAAGCAGCCTGTAATAGTAGCTAAAGTTGAAACAAATGAGTACTTACCTATTTTGTTATTTAATTTTTACAATTTTACCAATAATTCAAACATCTATGTACCATGAGCTGTGAGTGATCTCTTCCAAATAGCCTTTGGATGGACTGGTATGCAAGTGTTTCCCGTGGTGCTGTGAGTTAATCTTACCCATAATGAATATCAAAGCCGCCCATGATAAGTTTTTCGCCGGTTCCCTTACAGGATCCCTGGTAGTACAGCTCGTCGTAATCCTCACACCGCACTGCTGTGAACGGTACACCGGAGATGATGGACTCCGCGAAGAACATGTGCGCTCGGTTATGTGCACAGAGGCCTGAAACATTACATCTTTAAAAAATACAAAATTCTTACCGAAATGTTTTTGAAATTGGATTTTAGTGAGAAATTGGATTTTCTCTATTTTTTTTATAATTTATTTACTGAATCCCACTGAAGACAGGTCGCGAGTAAAAAAAAATTGGTGGATATTGTAACTATAGCTTGTACCCATTTTTCTCCAAAATGGATGTTCCAATCTTTTTTATATTAACATTGCTGTTACATCTTTATAAAATCTGCACAGGACTCGTGTATTTCTAAAGATTCAGTAAAAATATTATTATTTATTATAATTAAAGCAAAAAGCCCGTTTACTTTTGCCGGAATAACGGATGCTTGAAATTCAGGTAGAAATGTTTGCTTTCCCAGTCTTGTAAAACGGGTTGCCGCCCGATTACTTGCACCTACTTACTTGTGAAGTGAATAACGCTGTATAGATCGCAAGTTATAGAGGTATCTATTACCGACATTTTTAGTGAACCAATTTTTTTTTATACTACTAGCTGATGGAACAAGCAGATAGCCCACCTGATAGGTGGTAACCATCACCTATAACAAAGCACTGCCTCGCAAGTCACGCACAATAGGAACGTGCCCTACGATGCACTGCCTTGCGTCCATCAACTTGAGACATACAGATGCTAAGCCTCATGTGCCTGTAATTACACCGGCAACCACCGAAACACAGCAACGCTGCTTGGCGGCAGAAAAAGGCGTGAAAATAAATCTTTATATATAAACAAAGTGCAGTTGGATTCTAGGAATATTAAAGATTTTTTTAGTTGAAAGAATGACTACTGCCTTCGTAGAACTGAAAACATTTTCGCTTCGAGCTCGATTCGTCTGTATCTACTTAGTTGGAAATAATATTTCCTTGGAATTGCATGTAAACCTTTCGTTTTTGAACACCGTGCACTACAGAATGACCAAAAAAACGAGCGTATGTAGTTTTGCACTTCAGAAGTGATATTCTGTGGAAGTAAATTTTAAAAATTCTCAGTACCTGCTATAACTAGAAAAGAGCTGATATTTTTTTAACGGCTGAACAGATTTTCTTGGAACAGTTTCATTTATAATGTTTTTCAAACAAAACCTAAACGAAATCGAAATCGTTTTATCAGTTTGGGACTTTGGGAGCTACGATGCCAAAGATACACGCTAAACTTATAATATTTTTTTTTAAGGCAACAAAATTGTTATAAAAAAAAGTTGTTATAAAAATAGGCTCGTATCATAACTACCTTAAAAACTAAAATATTATATTTCATATGAGTTTGCATACCAAACTCATTTTAGTAGGAAAACATGTTTAGATCAAAATGATGTTTTTGCTGAACTTGGTTGACTGCGATTTTTCATAAATAATTTCAGTACTTTTATATTTTTTTAAATTTTAAAATGAGCGAGCGAGATGTTCGTTAGCCGTTATCATCGCCTTGAAAACATACCTCTGTAATCAAACCCACAGCCCGGTTGTCTTGTTCCGCCGTTAGGATAGAAATCGATGTGGCCTAATGGGGACGCGAAGCCGAGGTAGCCTCCGCACGTGTGGATTACCTCCACGTGTCGCGCATCGTGCTTGTCCAGACGAGCGTCCTTGTTGCCCAGTGTGAAGAGAGGCAGCGCTGGGTCCAGCCCTGAGGGAATATACGTTTTACATACATTCAATCACGCCTGTTTCCCATACGGGTAGGCAGAGACCACGGATTTCCACTTACTACGATCCTGACATACCTCTTTCGCTTCATTCATAACATTCTTCATACATGCTCGTCGGTTGGGTACTGGATTTTGGAGACTATAATTTATTTCAATTCCTCCCTTAGTACATACAGCTTACAATAATAAAATTCCGCATAGTAAAAATACAATCCTAGAAAATAATATTATATTTTATATTATGCAATTATATATATAATTATTATATAGAACGTCCTAATATGACATTTGGCACACAGTACACACCCACATTTTGCAGTATTAAGTAAGTTTTAAACTTTGTAGTCAGAAATCTGACTACCCCCTGAGACGTTCTCAAAGAATCTGGAGTTAGTACTTGGTACTAAGGTATCTGAGGGGATCTTTACCGTGCCTGGGGATCAAAGTGGTGAAGCTATTTTTTTACCCGAGTGCCGAAGGCGACCGGGTTATGTGTTAGGCGTGTATCTATCCATCGATATTTTCTTTATAACCACGTAGCACCCAAACGGCTGGGTGGATTTTGATGATTTAGGTATCAAAGATTCGTCGCAACTTCCCAAGTGTCTATAAATTCAAAAAAAGTACTTAACTAAAAGTAAGGTATGCAGGAAAGCAGGAGCAATTTTCTCTCATATTAAAAAAAAACACAATCATAGCAATATGGTATCAAAATCAAGATAGTGATAGAGTGTTTTGAAATAATATATTAGTTTTTATTTCAAAACATACTCTAGGAACCTACAATGTTTACACGTATTTTGAGTGATTAAGTAATGTAATTAACTATGTACTTAGCTGTTTATTTTGGACTGATTTATAAACCCTCATAAATAATTGGAGACATATTGACAAATTCGAACTCTGTGGTCAACCGCAGTTTGTATTGGATGGTCAGTCTGATGGACATGTTCTTTTATAAAAAATAATTATAAATTTAGAGGCAGAAATGTATTCACTATTCTCACAGCTCAGTTAGTAGTAGCTCTGCTCTCTGCGCTGTAGGTCGTAGGTTCGATCTTCACCGATAACAAACACTTTTGTGATTAACTGATGAATATAGATTTTGTCCTCTATCTGTGTGTTATAATTATGTATTTACAACAAAAAGTACTTTTAAGTATTATTATTTGTTATTTAATTCCCATATTTGTACAAGCTTTGCTTAGTTTGGGGCTGTGTGGAAGGTCAACCATATCAACCATAGCAAAAAATCTTACCAGTTAAAATCTTATCAATGGGATCTTGCTTCACATACGCTCCAGCTGTGCCACCCATATGTGCCCTCCGGCTGTGTCCGATCAGATGCACGTCATCCATCGATACGTCTTCCCCGATCAGTTACTTACCAGTTATAGTATCAATGGGACCTTGCTTCACATACGCTCCAGCAATGCCCACCACATGTGCCCCCAGGCTATGTCCAATCAGATGCACGTCATCCATAGACACGCCTTCCCCGATCAGGAAGTTGAGGAACTCAGTGAGGATCCTGCCGACTGAGGCGACGTTGTAGCTGGCGAGGATGTAGTTCACCATCGCTGCGTTGCCCCAGTCTACCACTATTATGTTCAAGTCGCTCACGTTGAGGTATGCTGAAAACGTTGAAGCTGATCGTGATCGTTTTTTCCCAAAATGTATGTATCCAGTAATTAAATTGTTAATAAATAAAAAATTAAAAAGATAAGCTATTCTTTCTTTTTTGGGTCACTAGTTTCTTTCGAATCAGTGTGGTGAAAAGATAACTCTGTTCTGAATAAATATTACTGATTTTAAGTGCGCCTCAAAAAGGCTCCTTTCGAGCAATGGTCACAATGTTTTAGAACGTTGAATGCTGTTGTTTTATAAGCATTGCTTATAAACTTTGAAAGAAAGAAGGCGTACTAACATTTGCCGCCGGTGCAATCACCAGGCACCTGAGACTTAACACCTTTACATTTCAGAGTGATATAATATGTACGCAGTGCAATGCAATGCCACATAGATCACGTTCTCGGTGGACGTGCTCTGTGAGTTGATGTAATTGTTACAGGCAGAGACAACCACTCAACGTCAGGTGGGCCCTCCGTTTGAACCATTACATTA
Organism: Chloroclysta siterata; assembly: GCA_932294275.1. NCBI lineage: Eukaryota > Metazoa > Arthropoda > Insecta > Lepidoptera > Geometridae > Chloroclysta > Chloroclysta siterata. Next base: position 12,650,774 of record OW028598.1, read on the forward strand.
TCGCAACACGGCAAAATAAAATCCATGATATGAGTTTATAAAATAAAATATTAAACAAACCAAACATATTGGGAAATATCGCCTGTGGCATTTTATACGGCTGAATCACTGATGAGTACGACCATGTTCAATCATGGACCTTTTAAAACCACTAGTGTGTTTTAAGTTAATGATATACGAGTAGAATGTACAAGAGCATTGGTGGAGTGATAACAACCACGACTCTAAGATCTAATCCTATAAGGCCACGGGATCGAAACTGGCCGTGCTCAATATGTTGGCTACCTAAAATGGCTCACCTGATGCTAAACGCCATCGCCTATACAAAGAACTGCCTCACAAGCGACGCACAATAAGAACGTGCCCTACGATACGCTGCCCAGCGTCCTTCAACTTGAGACATTGAGCATTTCATTTCACCAGCCACACCCTTCAAACCAAAACAATGCAATGCTGCTCATGTGAAAGAAATATTGTGAGGATTCATTGCTTTTAAATAATTATTCCTGTTTATTTTCAACAAATATTGGCTAAAGGTAGATTCTGGATAGTTTACAAGATGGTGCTCGATTGGATTTTGTACGCTGGCAATGTCCTCTGCATAATTATATTACTGGGAAACCAATATTCAATTTACCCACTAAAGCCTTGGCGCCACTCGCCTATGCCTACCTTCTTTGATCGATTCAGGCATGGGTCCAAAACCGTTGTTCAACCATCCATGAGTGAGTACTTTCACTTTCCTGTTGAAATCGAAGTTCGAATCCGTAAGAGAAGCAGAGTCGTTGATTTTCAGTACTTGGAACTCATAGGGGTTTCGCCTGAAACATAAAAAGTGCTCAAAAGTTTCAATTAGAATTAGATGTGACTAAGAGCTGATTTCACTATGCTCTGTTAGAATAACAAAGAATTGAAGGGCCGTTAAATATGTCAAAATGTACGCGTTTGACATCTAAAGTTAGATTTAAGCGCCTGTTAATCCATGATTAGTAACTAACAGAGCGTTGTGAAATCAATTGTATGGGTAGGTTTAACCATCTGAAGTAACGTAGTCTAAGACAGAAGAGACAGACACAGAGGTACGTCCAAGGCTACATTTGGCACATAGGTAGCCGGTTTTAGTGGATAGTTGGCATCACTATACTGGAAGAACAGAGGGGGCATCCCTATATGGCGGGACGTAAAAGCAACATGGCTGACAGCGGGAGAAAGTAATAATACAGTAAATAAACTTAAGAAGTAATGAAGAGCTGTATACATTGGATATAATTATGCTCTAACAAAAGTAACGACGGAAATATTTTTCACTGATTTATTACATTATTGTATGACGGTCAAACCTCCTTAGTACAAGTAATTCGTAAATTTTGTTTTTTTTTTAATTCGTAACAACGGAACAAAAAAATATTTTTTCAATAAAGAAATACATACACGCATTTAATTTAATTTAATTTACATATTATAAAATATACTTATACCTAGGTAAAGAGAGGTAGAGATTTGTATTTTTGTGTACCAACAAGTATATTATCTAAATTTTTAGGTATTACTATTCCTTGAAAAAATGCAAAATCTCTATGATACCGCCATTCTATAGTATTCTAAACTTCGCAACCACAGCTTTTCTCATAGAATCGCGCCGTCCCGCTACGTTCATTCGCATACAAATTATAGAATTACGGTAAAATACAAACTCTAACATGTAAATAAACAGCAATGTCACGTCCGAAATAGCGTTGTATAGCAGAAATAATTGCTTTCCAACTGCTGGACAGGATTGACATACAAAAATAACGAATAAAGTTTTACAACATAACCAATTTACCAGTCTGCTGCGGAGTCAAATCTATATCGATGCGTTCAGGTCATAGGTAAATATTTTGTGAAACAATATGACTATATACAGTTTGCTAAAGAGCTGTTTTGAAACACCACGCCTTTTTCTGACGCCAAGCAGCGTTGCTGTGTTTCGGTTTGAAGAGTGTATGGTTGCCGGTGAAATTACAAGCACATGAGGCTTAACATCTGTATGCCTTAAGTTGATGGACGCCGGGCAGTGCATCGTAGGGCACGTTCCTATCGTGCGTGACTTACGAGGCAATGCTTTGTTATAGGTAATGGTTACCACTTAACATCAGGTGAGCCATCTGCTTGTTCCATCAGCTAGTTGTATAAAAAAAAAACTAGCTGATGGAACAAGCAGATGGCCCACCTTCGCTTTCTTCTTTACAGAAGGTCGTGCCCTTCTGTAAAGAAGAAAGCGACGAAGAAGAGGTACTTTTGTTCCCACTCATCGCTTAGCGACGGCAAAGATTTTTATGAAACTACTGTAATACATAGTATACCGGGTAGATATCACTAACGGAGCCGCGGGCCAATGCTATTAGTTTTATATAAAATCCCAAAAAACTGGCTCTCACTCCCTTCAGACGAATAACTCCTAATGTATTATCGGTTCATAACTTTTATGGAACAAAACACAACAATACAACACAAAGACTTGTGATTTTAGTGAACAATTAGGTAAGCAATATAAATATGTTCATAGTTGATCAGAGTAACAATACTGAAAGTAATTAAACTTGCACAATTTACCGCGGTGTATATATATAACATAGTTTTCCTTCGAAGTACCTAGCTTGTAAGTGCCTTGCTCCTTAATATTTTATGACTAGTACTTTCACACTCATAAATGAACATGTTTACGATCCACTCAATCTAATGAGGTAGGTAAATAATGTAAGAGGCTTAGAGAAATTTACAATGCTTTGTTGGCAACACACAAACTGACAATATTAAAACAGTACATATTAGCTAAAGACATTACTATTGAAACTTTTCCGTCACTTCGTTATATTTCAGTGTATGTATGTCTCAGTGATAGTATATTTCTTAGAACCATGGTATCTAGTAGGTATGCATCGAGGAACACCTTACAAAATTAGTAATAGTAATTATCCCAAACAAAGCAATGCTTGTACTATGGGAACCAGATAGTTGATAAATACACAAAATACTTTTTATGTAAATACATTGGTACCTACTTATTCTAAGTTATTACACCCAGAAAGAGAACAAATATATATGTTCATTACACAAATGTACTCGGTGGGGATCGATCAACGACTGATGCCGGCTCGACGCTCCTGAAGCACATATATGATGCTTGGGAACACTCACAAGATGCGATCGGGGTATTCTGCGATCTGTCCAAAGCTTTTGACTGTGTAAGTCATGCCACTTTATTATCTAAACTTAAACACTACGGCATCCTAAACCGGGCTATTGATCTTATACAGTCTTACTTAACCAATAGAATCCAAAAAGTTGATGTTGGCGGTGAGAGGTCTTCTGGATCGATCATTGATATAGGGGTGCCTCAGGGTTCGATATTGGGTCCTTTCTTATTTCTAGTTTACGTAAATGACCTTCCACCTTTTGTAAAAGATTTATGTGAAATAGTTCTATTTGCTGACGATACCTCTTTAATTTTTAAAGTGGACAGATTGAAGACTAACTTCGATGACGTTAATGCATCTCTGTCGCAAGTACTTAACTGGTTTACTGTTAATAATCTTTTGCTCAATGCTGGGAAAACGAAATGCATTAAATTTACTTTGCCAAATGTGGTTCAACGACCAACCAATATTGAATTAAATGGTGAATCACTTACCCTTGTCAATTCTACTATTTTTTTAGGACTTAATATTGATGCAAAATTGCAGTGGGGTCCACACATCAAATCACTTGCTGGTAGACTGAGTTCGGCTGCATACGCAGTTCGCACAATAAGATGGCTTACAGATGAAGCTACAGCTAGACTAGTATATTTTAGCTACTTCCATAGTGTAATGTCTTATGGTATTTTGCTCTGGGGGAAAGCTGCTGATATACAAAGTATATTTGTACTTCAAAAACGGGCGATACGTGCCATTTATAAAATGAAACCACGTGACTCATTAAGGGAGCGTTTTAAAGAAATTAATATTCTCACAGTCATTTCACAGTATATTTATGAAAATCTATTATACACTCATAAACACATAGATAGCTTTAAGAAAAAGAGTGATGCACATAACGTTAACACTAGAAATAAAAACAAATTATGTATACCTAAATTTCGACTTCAAAAGGTAAATGGCTCGTTTATGGGGAACGGTATTCGCTTCTATAATAAACTTCCAGGAAGTGCCACTGAGCTTCCTATTAGAAAATTTAAAGTGTACATTAAGAATAATCTAACAAGGAAAGCTTATTATACTTTAGATAGCTATATTGTTGATAAAAATGCGCGGCCCGATGTCCCGCTCGCTCTGCCCATCGGCAGCTAACATGTCTGCAATGTCTGTACTGTACCTACTATTGTGTGTTTTTTTTTATTTTTCTCTGATTAATAGATTGTATTTATGCATTAGGTATTATTAGTTTGAGGCGTAGCGTGTGCTGTCTTATAAATTTGATTATGTTTACCTTTTTCTGTATGCCTACGCCTCACTAAACTTCAATAATATATTATATTATTACATTGTAAAAGGATCATACAAAAGAACGGTAGGAACCAAGCCGTAAGTTTCTTGCCTGTTCTTCTAGGCTTTGGTCGCGTGGAACTGGCACCTAGAGTCACCTAGCTTTAAGACGTTTCAAACTGATCCTTGTGATTTTATTGAATAAATACATTTTGACTTTGACTTTGACTTTGAACATCTGGTTAAACCGCAAAATATTAGTAAAATTAGATACAAAATATAATTGTCAAGACTACCTGTCCTAGTTTTTAGGTAATAGCCAATACTATAAAACGATTTTTGTTGTCGAAGAAAGTTTCTGTTCACTGTTTTATTATAATATTACACGTGACTAAACCTTGACGTAGGAAGCGTTTGGTCTGCCCGCCACGCACTTGCACTTGGTCAATTTATTTGTATGAATATTACCAGCTGCGCCGCAAGCGCAATGGTCTACGATTGGGGTCTACGGCGTAGACAGCGCTCGTTGATGTCTTTTGTATAAAACCAACATACCAACAAAATAATAATATTTATAGTGAACTTTCATTTTCAAACCTAACACACACACACGTAGCTTACGATTGCGGACAGATTTTAATGCTGGTATCATGTGATAGGGTTACCGGGCTTCTGGCGAGCGCAGTAAAAATAATTATGCTTTTAGTCAACGAGCGTAAAAGGGCAAACATTTAGGTCATATTCTGTGCCACACAGAGAGAAAGAACTCCAAGTCTGAGTTTGTCAATGTTTGTTTTCCTTAATATTAGGCCGTTTTTGTATGGAGTCTCGTGAACTCTCCGCACGCCCGATAAAGGGACTGATCGAATCTCCATACAAAAACGGTCTGACGATACGGAAAACAAAAAACAAAACTCAGATTTGGAGTACAGATTGTCACGTCCGTCACCAAGACAGGGAGCTAACGGGAAGACGTAGCTTGTTCCATCAGGTATTAAAAAAAAGTCGTCTTGGGACTCGCCAGGGGTCGGTTTGATGAAATGTTTACGGAGCAGCTTATATATAGCTTACCTAGTAAATAGGGTTATTGGGTAAATTAAACGGCACTTACCTAGTAAAAAGCATGAACTGTACGTCTTGTTCGTACACCCAGCCCCACCCCCAGAGCCTGGTCTCGTTGAGCGACGTCGGAGGGAACTGCTGTACGCTGGCCAGCCAGACGGGGTCGTACGGTGTCGGTGCATCCCATTCTACCGCCGACACAGCTGGAAAAATATATAAAACTAGTTAAGAATACGTACATGGTGTAAAACATAATAAACATAGTTTAATAATAATATGAAAATTTCGAAAATGAAAGAGACGATACATTTTTAAGAAAATAATCACGTTTGCTGTACTAGTTTTTGTACATAAGCAAACTTTTAAGTAGGAATACTTGTATCGATCAAAATGAAATTTTTACTAAACTGTGTGCAATGTGATTGCACACAAAATAGTTGATTACGATTTTTCGAAAATGAGTTTAGTGATTTTATATCTTTCGACATGTCGAAACGTGCGAGCGAGAAGTTGTTTGATAGTTGTCAGCCCCTTAAGTAGGGATGCTCCGACACCGTACGACCACGTCTGGCTGGCCAGCGTACAACAGTTCCCTCCGACGTCGCTCAACGTGGGGCTGCGTGTATATTTAATAACTGAACCAGTTTAAAAAAAAAAACATAAATTAAATAACTTCAATTTAATTTATTTTAAGGATTTAAAGTGTTCGTATTATTATAGGCACCCCCTTGGCAGTAACGTTCTGGGCTGTAGACAACTTAGAACAAACATTTGTGTGATAAACAGTGATGTTTGATGTTCTTTATCTGAGTGCTAAATTATAAGTAAATAAGTATGTATTTCAAAAATAAATAAAAATATTTAGGTATTCAATCAGTACCCGGTTCACAAAGTGCGTGTTCACAAGCGTGGCTTAGTTTACGATTATACGTTCGTGTTAAATGAAAAAATATTGTATTTAATATACAAGGTGTTCCATAAGTTGTGTATATAAACTTCAGGGGGCTAAAGTACCCATCAATATGAACAACTTTTTCTAAGGAACCAACACTGTGAACGCGAAAAAAAAAAGCTGTTTCATACAAAAGTTCAATACCTACCAGGCTAAAATGTATGAAACAGCTGTTTTTTTTTTCGCGTTCACAGTGTTGGTTCCTTAGAAAAAGTTGTTCATATTGATGGGTAGGTACTTTAGCCCCCTGAAGTTTATATACACAACTTATGGAACACCTTGTATATAGGTACTCAAATATTTATGAGAAGGGTAGCCAGAGGCACTTCGAACACTTAATTTTGTCATGCTATTATTTTACAGTTCCGACACAAGTTACTCCGTGTTACGTAATGAAACAGCTTTAAAATAGACAACCTAGTTAGTGCAGTCTTTAGAGAATCTTACAAGTTTTCAGTTTTCGCTTAATTAAGAGAAATCCTTGTAGAACCTGCTCTTACTACATGAGAGTTTAACCTGTGAAGAGCCAATCCGACTTGAGTTGAATCGCAAACAGGAAAACCTACTTTTAGGTAGACCTGTTTATTTTCACTAAGGTAAGGTCTTCATAAATTAAAGAGCTTTGCTCTTGTCGGGGTTGTGATGGTAAAAATAAATATGCCTTTACATCGCTCTTTTGATTCAGGGGCCGTTTTTTTGTAGGTACCTACTAGGTAGGTACTCGCTGATGAAAAAATCGGATGTTATCATTATCCATGAAGTCTTATACCGATTCATAGGTATTTTGTTTATTTTTTAAATTTGAATATGTAAAAATCACTATTTTCTAAATTGCTGATATTTCGGAGAAAATAAAATTGTTGTTGTCATACGGTCCATTTTTTCCAATTGTTTGAACAACTCAGAAAAATGAATCGCGTTAAGGCGAAGACAACTGCTAATGTACCTCTGGCTCGTATATTTCAACATATTATTTCATTATATTTCAACTCATATATTTTTAATATATAAAATCACTAAACAATTTATGTAAAATAGTCAAATCTCTTTTGCATGCCGATAGGACAAAAAATGAGTTCATTCAGTTCCAATCTATCATCAAATTACATTCATCGCCTTCTACAACAATCTACATATTTTAAGGGGCTGATACCCGTCAAAGTCGAACATTTCAACATCACACATCGCACATTATATCATCAACAAGAAATAATATCACTGAAGTTATTAATTATCATTAAATCGACTTCAGAATTAAATATCATTAATGATAAATCGCAATCGCATCGCAATAGTTGTTCAATAAAACTTAAATGTCAAAATCTTTACTGAACCTTTGTAACGTTATTTCTCCTTATCTTGATTGTTTGCGATTTTTCATCTACAATCAGCGATTTTATATCTTCAAAAATATTTAAATGTTCAAGCGAGGAGTTGACGGTAGTCTGCATCTTAATCAACTTCCGCTGCTGACTGTCCATAGTTTTCATTATTGAGAGCACTGGTGGTGTAGTGGTAGCGGCCCCGCCTTCCGATCCTAAAGTCGTGGGTTCGAAACCGGTCGTGCACCAAAGATTTTTTCTGTTCCAAAATGTATGTGCACAATGCCAGTACTCTCAAACGGTGAAGGAAAACATCGTGAGGAAACCGGAAATGTTGTGGAACCTAAAAAGTTCTATATCATGTGTCAAGTGCTCGAAAGGAGCCTTTTGAGGCGCACTTCAACATCCTTTCACCACACTGTTTCGAAAGAAACTAGTGACACGACAAGAGATTATTGGCAAACAGCCTAATACCTAATCGTAGCCGTCAAAAAGGGAAATTCATACCTACCCATCCTTACAAGGAATCAAGGATGTAGATTGTTATCTTTAATTTAGCATTCAATGTAAGTAGGTGAGGTTCACATGCCGTTTCCAACTTGCTGTGAAAGTGCGTGCTACCTACCTACCAGCAATTAATATTCATTGATTGGGTTAGAGCAAACGGTGGATGTTACAATTTTTTTTTTTTTATTTTTTTTTATTGGTGGACTTTCCACACAGCACTATCTCGCCCCAAACTAAGCCGAAGCTTGTGATATGGGAACCAGATAGCTGATATACTACTTATATTCTTTTTTTTTGTAAATATATACTTATAATATTATATAACACCCAGACAGAGAACAAACATCTATGTTCATCACACAAATATTTGTTCTGTGTGGGGATCGAACCCACGGCCTACGGCGCAGAAGGCAGAACTACTACCAACTGAGCTGTGAAGGCTGTCAATTAATTTGCATAGGTATCTCAAAAGAGATTTGTAGCTCTATACGCACTGATTTACTTAGTGTAGCTCTAGACTCAACAGTCAATAGGCCAAGCGGGGCCCTCAATTATTAATACTATTTTATGAATTAATATTTTTTCTTAAAGTAAGTACCTAAATAAGAGAGACGACAAAAAAGGTGTAAGTGTACCCTATATTTAATAGAAATAGCTAAACGATGTTCGCATTTTGTAGGTCACACAAACTTATATTTTTCTTTGAACGTGCAAAATTGTATATTAGTTATTTACTGATAGATACGCATTTACTATAGTTAGTGGCCAGGTACCTCAAGTAGGTAAGTTTTTTTTTGTATTGCGATTGGTCGTGCTGCGAACTCTCATGACTACAGAATGTCTATTTCGACTAAAAATCTCTTTGTAGTTTTGGTTTTATCGTTTTTGGATTTCGTATTCCGTAATCGGAATACGAAATTTGTCCGGTTTTGTATGTAGACGCGAAAAACGCCTCTATCGATCGGGACAAAAATATTTGTTCTCAGCACGCCCAAACACAAAAACAAGTTAACGAAACTACTAAAATAAAAAACGGAAAAACAAGTTGTCAATAGTTGTGAGCGTCTATTCCTCCAAACACACCAAAAACCGCAAACGAAAAAAACTCGTAGTAGGTAGGTAAGTACTTACATAAGGTCACAGATAAGAATAAGGTTAAGGCCTTACTCGCACGAAATGCAAAGAATTTGTTCAGTCCCTACCTATGTTTTTTTATATATATTTTTAATATATAATTTTATATAAGTACTTACTTATATAATATAGAATTTTTATAGAGGGTTTATTTTTATATAGGTAAACACTCAGTCCCGGCCAATAGGAGGCCAATTAAAAAAGAATTTATTGTCTAAACAAGTTCGGTTCATAAAAGAGAGCCTTTCTCTACAATTTCATATAATTTCATCGAATCCTTATTTTACCTAGGACAATAACTTTCAACGAAAAAGAAAGTGATTCGCAAAGTTCATTGACTTTAGGTACATACCTAAATAGGTACCTACATAATCTAACAAAAGATAATAGTGCAGATCATCCGCACGTTCTTTGGTGGATTTTGTAATCATAAAAGATTGTCCGCCAGCCAGCAGGTAGGTCACTCTCGGGAGTCACAGAGATAGTGACTTTAGTTTTAGTGGATATGTTTCATTTTATGACAAGTCGAGTAGAATGTAGGTACGTTATAAAAAAAATATTGTGGAATTACCCATTAGAGTAGTATAGAGCTCATTGAGAAGGGCTCGTCCGGGGAGGTACAACCACCACGCCTTTTTCTGCCGCCAAGCAGCGTTGCTGAGTGTGGTTGCCGGTGTAATTACAGGCACATGAGGCATAATATACTATGTATGCCTCAAGTTGATGGACGCAGGGCAGTGCATCGTAGGGTACGTTCCTATCGTGCGTGACTTACGAAGCAATGCTTTGTTAAAGGTAATGGTTACCACTTAACATCAGGTGGGCCATCTGCTTGTTCCATCAACTCGTTGTATAAAAAAAAACGTCGGTGGTTGTTTCGTAATTAGTAGTTAAAATACAGATACAAACCTGTACAAAAAGCAAACAGCAACCAAATCATGCCAGCTCCGTTCCCAGGGTGCAGACAAACTCACTGAGACCGAAACCAACTTTCCACACATCCAACTGAACTTTGATATACTTTAAACGGGTTAGAACGCTCATTTTGAAGCTAAATCTAATTGGAAGACCGTCGGCGACGACTCTTGCATTTTCACTGTTCGCACGAGGCAAAGATAGAATTTGAAATTAGTAGCGGTACCTACACTACCTACCAGTAACCAGGTAGGTACATTACAAATTACGATTCATAGTACGTACTGCCACTCTGTCCACTGATCATAATAATCAGTTGGGTTCCTTCCTACATAGGGGAAGGGGGGGTAGCCCCGGACACTTAAATAAAATCCTTTTTTTAGGATCGTTATCAACAATCGTTAATTTAAAAAAAATACATTTGACTTAAGAAATATTATAATTAATCATAGTAACTATGAATTAGCAAGTTATATTCACCATTGACCAAAATATTATGAAAACTGCAGACCTCTAATATTTGGCATGCGAAAAAAATGTCGGGTAGCCCCGGACACTACTTTAGCGCTGATCCAGTCGCGTTTTTACCTAGTGCAGAAGACTCATTGATGTCTACGCAAGCTTCATGGGCCCAGTCCTTACATTTATGGCATTGTATCCAGTCTTCTTCGAATATCTCGCCACAAATTATGCATTATTGTCTGGCTATCTTTTCTGAACAAGGCTTTGAATATTTCCTTTCGTTTTCAAGGTTTTCACATTAGAAGCGTTTTTCTTTTTCTGCAGATCCATTTTTTATGGAGATGACGTCAAGATTTGACTCTTCTGTGACTTACGTGTCCGTGCTAAGAAACGCTTTTTAGAAGCTTCTTTCATCTCAAGCTCTGTCGAGTCTCCTCTACCCGTGGTTCTATTAATAAATTTGGGCATTTTATGGTCTACCTGTAATAAATATGTAGGTACACCAATAAAAAACCCCTCTATAGTAACTATAGCTCTCCTAAAAATTACATAACAAACATAGAAAAATGTCCGATGGTACCCGCCAAAAATTTGTCCGAGGGTACCCGACCTCCCAAAATTTATGTTTTTACCAACCACATCAAAAGTATGAATGTGATTGGAAAATAACTTTTAAATTCTGGATGCCTCATAAATTATCTATGGTAACACAATTATATCAAATCAAAATACTTACATTTAATATCGGATTTTTGCAGTCAAACTTCCTAAGGAGCAGCGTAAATCGGTTGATCCGCGATAAAATCTGTCGTCACGTGAATACCGTTGGCCGGACACGCCACCACTGATTAGATTCTTTATTTATACTCCACAAACGATATACAGGTGTGTTTATTTGTTTTCTAAGTGTGCCTAAACACCTTGTACTTGAAGTGTCCGGGGGTACCCGCCGTCCGGGGCTACCCCCCCTTCCCCTACCTCGAAAGTTTGAATACCTAACATAAGTTCAAAGGTATGCACTTGAGAGCATAACTTGATAGGGTAGGGACTTTGACAAAGAAAACCTTCGATGTCGAGCCGATTCGAGCCAGGCATTCAGAATCATTGAGTAGATCACTTCAAAATTATGTAATAGGTAGGTATGTTACTCATGGTGGCAATTCACATCGCTATTCGTGTTGACGTATTCTTCGTATTTTCCCAAATACAACGATGAGTATACGCAAGTATTTGACTATTTTTCACGAACAAGACGAATAGGTACACAAACGACCAAATGAAAACGCGAATACCCAATAGCGAAGTGCCACCACCCAGGTGTCGGTCTATTGCTACGCGCCGAATTGAAATCCTCCTCTTTGAAAATGAATTCGTATCTAAGTTAGGAAAAATAATTATTATTATTACTGCAAAATGTGGGTACCTATGTTCCTAGTGAGATTTTGGATTGGACGTACTATTAGGTATCTCTGACTTTGACCTGACCCCGAATATTGAGTTTGTACTTACCTTCCTACTTGGTACTAAAAGATCTGAGGGGGTATCTACCGTGCCTGGGGATAAAAATCGAGAAGCTGTTTCTGTTTTATTTTGCACTAAAATCCATAGCCATTAAGGCCTGTCCATCTAATAATAAAGCCTCTACCTCTGCGCTGTAGGTTGAGGGTTCGATTCCTACACAGAGTAAACATTATTGAATTTTGAAACGAGGGCTAAACCCTTGGACGAAGTATGATATTTCCTCCATGGCTAAACCCTATTACACTTTTTTCTATGACTTGCGTCAATTAATCATCATCAATCAAACCGCCGCCGAAGTGCCAGAAATTATTTTTTACGGTACCAAAGTGGCTTCCAATTATCATGCTGTACATTAACGTGCTGTACATTATCATGCTGTATATTAACTGGCTGCACATTAACTACACGTGACAATATTGCACATCCAGTTATTGCATACCCCGATAATGTACACCCAGATAAAACGAATCCAAAAAGGTACCAAAGTGGATTCCAAATATCATGCTGTACATTATCGTGCTGTACATTATCATGTCGTACAATAACCGGACTCGCATGGCGTGTTCGGTGCTGCCTCGTCATGGCGTGATGTAGCATCACCACCATTCAACCATTCTACCATTTGACAGTTGAAACTGGCAAGAATGTCCGTCGTTATGACAGACAGAATAGGCAAAGAAGAAGAAATCTTTCCGCAAAAGCAATTTATTTTTTTCTTCAAGTCTAGCGCACGGACGGACGGAGTGTTCTTGTTCTGTCTTATAACAAAGTACTCTGTGTTCTGTCTGTTCCGTTTCAGATTAGACCAAATAGTTAATTGTTTGTTTATAAACTCTTTCTTTCTTTGTTGGCGAGCATGGCCGAGAAAATTTGAAAACAGCGATATTTTTTCATTTTCTTTTTTTGTCATACTGTTTTCAGTATAAGGGCATTGTTTGTAGCAACACAATTTTATTGATCTAATTCACAAAACATTTAGCCTTGTGTGTGCCTAACTGCATCAGTTCTTGAAATTCCAAAGAATGGCTTTAGTACAGGATCATACAAAAATCCTTGAGTTTTTGGAGTTGGTGGGCTGTCTGAAGGTAACACCTCGCTTATAAATGTGATGTACAGATTTACAGATACCCTAACTGCACTCGGCAGCGAGATCCAGATGTACCTATGACCTAATAATTCCCTCTTGTTTCCTAATAAGCTGATTTCATTTAGTTGACATAGGTACTTTCTAAGAAGTAGGTACTTGTAATCTACTTCTAGTCCCTACATACCCACGTTGACAAAATAAAATTATGAGGCAGTGTACCTAAAAGTAAACTTTTGGATTTCAGCATGTCAAGCGAACAGGCTGGGTTATTTGCGATATTAATGATTGTGAATCTATCGCTGGACACATGTACCGTATGGGCATGATGACATTCTTACTTACAGAAGAGAACAACCCTACTAAACTAGACAGATTCAGGTGTCTGCAAATTGGTAAGATATTTACAATTGTCTTTAGATCTTTGTGGTTCTCAAGTTGCCTGTTTGATCTTGCTCAAGCTGTACATTCACAAATTGTGCAGGTAACTGATATACAGAGCCACAAGGATTGATATTATCTGCATACACATATATACCTACATAATTACCTTCTATATGTACTAAACTAAGCTAGTTGCTGAACAAAGTAATTCATTACACCTATTACATACATAATGCCAATAAGTAGTGATTGGCACTATGTATGTACCTGATTTATGTCCAATACTTTGTACAGTCAACACTTGAAGTTGATGTTGATTCTAAACATAATTTTTTCATAACAATAGGTAAGTGTATTGTTAGGAGTGCCTATGAGTGTTTTAACTTTTTAATAATACTTACCTAGTTTGAAACAGAATAATATTAAACATGCTAGATATCCTACTAAAATTATAAATGCGAAAGTTTGTATGTATGGATGGATGGATGCTTGTAACTCTTTCACGTAAAAACTACTGAATGGATTTTAATGAAACTTTTCAATAATATAGCTTATACATCAGAATAACACATAGGCTACAATTTATATAGATATTGTATGACTAATCCTGCACAGATGAAGTCGCGGGCACCAGCTTGTCATTCAAAAATCTCTATAGAAAATTTCTCTGATTATCATTTACATTTGATGTTGGATGTACCTGCTGTAAGGACCAACAATGCAGGTAATGCTATCCTGACCACATCACAGAGTTGATAGTATCTTGCATTGTGTATTCAATACCGATATCATGTTACCATGACACAAGAGGGACAACTAGCTTTGTTTGTGTCAATCATTTATTCTTTCTTTCTATTTATTCTTTCTGCAACATAGCCGAAACGTCGGGAAAATAATAAAGGTAAACGCGATAAATACCCGTGTAATACTTTTAAATCATTTATTGATTCTGAGAATTGGTAACACTTGCATAATATGTTAATTGTTAGGGAATTATATTACGTCTATATAAAAAAATCGGCTAGCTAAGTATATTGAACACAAATACCTATCACCCTTGTTATTCACATTTCATTTTGATTGGGATACAATGTATTTTCTATCTTATATCAATCAGATTAAAAGAGGGTTTTAAACATATCACCCATGAAGTTAGAAGGTAGAATAATAAGGGGCCATTCCTTAATTACCTACGTAAGGGTATTTTTTTAGCTGTTACTATGAAATTTATAGTTAAGGTAGCTATTACTATGAAATTTATTTTCTTTAAGAGTAATTTTTAAACTAGTCGATGATTATTTTAAATGATTGTTTAACTGATTTATGTTTGTTCACTTTAAGATTATTAAAAAACTTTCCTTAATTTTAAATTAATAATATTCTATTCTATAAGAACCTATTTTACTCTTGCTCCAAACTGGTAATAGGTAAATTGAAACTGGTAAAAAAAAACTGTTAGCTAATATAATTTCTATTGTTACTTCTACTAAGTATAATCAAATGTCTGTTACAGAAATACCTATAACTTTAACTTTGAGTTCTGCAACTTTAGTCCCAACCCATTTTAGTCTGTTACTTATGAGCCTTGCAAAAAGATTATGTATATTTACCTTAAAATACATTATATGTTTTACACCACCCAATGGCAGGTAATCTAAAGTTCTATCTTCTCTTAATTTCAGCAATGGTACATGATTTAGCAGAATGCATAGTGGGAGACCTCACACCTCATTGTGGAGTTTCCCCGGAGGAGAAGCACCGTAGAGAGGATGAGGCTATGCAGAAGATTGCCGAGCTCACTGGTCTAGCTGGTGATAGAATGTATGACTTATACAAAGTAAGTAAGTACTTCTATATAGTTGAGTAAGTTAAACTTGTAAAATCTCTAAATTCTGTCCATGTATGTGGTAAAATCCATTGGAGGTAAGTAGTAGGTAACTCCAATTTGAGATTCAAAATCATCATAAAAAGCAGGTTCACAAGCCTCCAAACAAGCAATGCTCCTTTGTCATTTGAATATTATTTTTGGACAATTTTAGTTGCATTTAATCTTGCATTATTGACTATGATAGTAGTGATAAAGTGATATGAAATACAGATATTATTGGATAGGTATGTTGTTAGGTAATTTTTTTATTTAATAAACCTACTCTAAAAGTATCACTACATCACTATCACTACATCACTATCACTACATAGTATAAAACAAAGTCGCTTTCTCTGTCCCTATATCCCTATGTATGCTTAAATCTTTAAAACTTCGCAACGGATTTTGATGCGGTTTTTTTAAAGAAAGAGTGATTCAAGAGGAAGGTTTATATGCATAATACAAGCATAATCTCTTAGGGATAACCCACAATAACCGTGCGAAGCCGGGGCGGGTCGCTAGTTAGATATAAATTTGAAAGTTTAGATGACTGTTTGTTTCTTAATTGCATTGTAATGAATTTCATAACCTGCTTCATCTGGGTACCACACCACACAAACTAAACTTCAGACAGAAGCTAGTATTTCGTGGTCTTGTTCGACACAGTCAACCCAATCTTTGCTTTCTTTTCATCATACCATCTAACGAAGGTATTATGATTCTGGTGATCTAACAGAATCGTGCAAAATTAAAATTTAGGAAACATTCTCAGGTACCTACCTACTAGATTTAATCATGTAGGTATAAGTAGTTATAATTTCGAACTTTATTTGTCGTATAGTAAAACAAATAAGTACCTACCTAGTACCTGTAGTTCGTAGGTAACCTGGATTGGCATTTATGCTACTTTTTATCCCGAAAAAAGAATCGAAGTAACTCTCTATCTTAGACAAT
Organism: Chloroclysta siterata; assembly: GCA_932294275.1. Classification (NCBI taxonomy): domain Eukaryota; kingdom Metazoa; phylum Arthropoda; class Insecta; order Lepidoptera; family Geometridae; genus Chloroclysta; species Chloroclysta siterata. The sequence goes on from OW028598.1 coordinate 12,667,404, forward strand.
AATATGGCTTAAGGTTATCACAGTATGCATGACACGTTCATTTCCTAGTAGCTACAAATAGAATTGTCATACCAAAAGTAACCTTGAGATGGTATTGATGTATAGTAGATGAATTATAAGGTAGGTGTTATAGATAACCTATTCAAGCTGTTGATTTAACACGATTTGTTGTATCCCATTGTTTCTTACTAGGTACTTGAGTTCATAATCACGGGACAGTTTTGTAAAATTAGTAGGTACGCCTGTATGTATTTAATACCTAGGTAGGTGCCTAAGGTTATTAATTTTAAAAATTACTTATAATAATCTATCTAAAAATCTTATACTTACCTATTTCATAACTCGGTAAACATTCTGGCTCCAGGCCTAAAGATTACTTGAGCCAATTTTTGTGTCCTAATCATTACGTTTTGTTTTGAATTTTTCAGGAATACGAAAACCAAAGCTCTCCGGAAGCAATGTTCGCCAAAGACCTCGATCGGTACGATATGATCTTGCAAGCTTTCGAATACGAGAAACGTGAAAACAAGCCAAAGAAGCTGCAAGAATTCTTCACAGCGACCGACGGAAAGTTTAAACATCCATTCATTCAAGACCTAGCTAAGGAGCTGTACAGACAAAGAGAGGAATTCGAAAAGAAGACTTTGTCCAATGGCCATGTTTAGTAACATAGGTTTTAAGTGTCGCTGGCGGTTTTTAGATACGATTTTTATTTGTAAATTACTCGGTACCTACGCATAAGTATAGTCCATCTCGTGTATGATACATATTAGTTTGAAACAACCGACCGGTTGGTCATAGGTAACCTATAGAAAATGCTGTACCTGTACGCGACTAATTACGACCTACTACTACTATAACTTGGCAGATGGCGGGCCTGCTGCCATTTTGCGGAATGGGCATGAAAATCAAAACTTTGGCTGTCATATTTACAATGATATCAATATTTAGAACGCTTAAACAGGCTCGGCGCCAGTGTATCATTTACGATACACCAAGTGGTGTCTTATCCCAGGCCGGCTTGCGAAAATCGCGTGTATCTTTCACGACACCCTGGTCTAAGAAAAGACACCAGTTGGTGTACCGTAAATGATACACTGGCGCTGAACGTGTTGACTTGATTAGTTAGAAGATCTTGTTATAAACTCCTATCTATGTTTTAATGGGGAGTTCTGTAAGTACTGCTAAGACTATAAAAATAATCACGATTGTTTTGAATCTCATTCCCATTTCACTTTCGCGGTCAAACGGCTGAAGTTAGCAGATTGGCTGTGCAGTGGTGGAGGCTATAATTATATGCCACACTTGTAGTAGGTCCGTACGATGTACTTACTTAGTTTATCAATCGCTATATTTTCCATACTTATTAATGTAAGATACGCCTACCGACCGTAAGTCAAATTTCAAGCTTTCGGAACGTCTTTTTATTAATCTCATGTAGGTACTCACATACTTTTGATTCCGTGATCAACATCTTAATTACATAAGAATTACTTATTAATGTAAGATACGCCTACCGACCGTAAGTCAAATTTCAAGCTTTCGGAACGTCTTTTTATTAATCTCATGTAGGTATTCACATGCTTTTGATTCCGTGATCAACATCTTAATTACATAAGAATTTAAAACCCTTAAAAATTTTCATTTTTATGTTGTATGGGGTGATCATTAAAAAAAAACACAAGCCGACCTTACAATATGCAGTCTGTCAATATGCTCATTGTATCTACCTCTGTCCCTACATCCTCAGTTAATACTCATAAGACAAGTAATAATGATTAAGGAGGCTTACCTAAGAAAATATCTTTAGTTTGACTAGCAATGCTAGGTTATCAATTCCAGGTTAAGTTTTTTGTTTTGTTTTCTATCATAAGTTAAAATGTGATTTTGACTATAGTTGATTTGTTTAAAGTATTAGATTTTTATTTTATTAAGGTACTTTGGCTACTAATTGTATTGCGTGTCTGTGAGGCATGTTTATGTCTAGACTATTAGGTCTTGAGTTCAGTAAGATACCATAATAACATAGTAATAAAGGTATATGCTTGTATTACTCCACTTACCTATTTAGTATACCAGTTCCATTGTATTTACGTAAAATGATACAATTTATACCTACCTGAAAAGCCCACTAGACTGTTCAGTTGTTAACTAACACGCAAGAAGTTCTGGTTTTATTCCAGGTACAAAATGTTTGCATGAGTTTCAAATATCCTGTTTGACGGCCTGTTTCTGAAAGCCCGATCAAAACTAATCGGATGTCAAGTCACTCGCCATTAGCTATTACATCGAATTAGATAGAGATAGCAAGTGACTTGACATCCTATTAATTTTGATCGGGCTTTCAGAAACCGGCCGTTAGTGTTCTGATTTTCAAAACAAATCTGTAAATCTGATGTGCGGTAATGTGTATGTAACTGTAGAATGTTTTCGTATTTACATAAATCCATACAATTTTAATATAATAATCTACAAGCCTACTTTATTGTAGGTATACCCTATAAGTATTTACCTTCATTCTATAATGAACCTTGCAAGTCTTAAAATAATAGGTAACGTTTAAAGATAACATTTTTACGGAGATTTTTGGTTGCATTAATATATTAAGCGACGAATATACGTACCTACACTACATTGAGATATTTTTTTTGTTTAAAATCTTTTCTTATCAGTTATGTAGGTAGGTAAGTCACCTAATAAAAACTTTCAACGGCTGATTTGCTGTAGGTAATAACAATATTTTGCAAAGAATGTTGAACAGCATAATCCAAAGAAGGAATGTATGTCGTAAGTTAGAAAATTAGTTAAGGGGTGGTGCGGTATATAGTATAGTAGGTATGCAGAGTAATTTGTAGTATTTGTCATACAGACTGCTCCATTTGAGGGGAAGTAGGTTACTAGGTACCTACCAATATCTTAAATTATTTATTCCGACCTACCACCTCACCACGTCTTCTTAACCACATGTACTTTGTGATGGATGACATCAAAAACGATTTTTTATTAGAAGTACATCACTATCACTACATAGTATAAAACAAAGTCGCTTCCTCTGTCCCAGTCGCTTCCTCTGTCCCTATATCCCTATGTATGCTTAAATCTTTAAAACTACGCAACGGATTTTGATGCGGTTTTTTTTATAGAAAGAGTGATTCAAGAGGAAGGTTTATATGCATAATACAAGCATAATCTCTTAGGGATAACCCACAATAACCGTGCGAAGCCGGGGCGGGTTGCTAGTAGCTAATAAAAACAAGCCATAGACGTTATGACACCATCCTACTAATCAAAGTGAAGGTCATTGCACAATACCAACAATTTAGTATTGGTTCATAATAATGAGTCATCCAAAAAAAGAGAATGTGCCTCTTATACCACAGATAAGAGAATACCTTATATGATACTTAGTCTAAGCCTTATACGAAGTATGATATTACCTCCATGATGTGCCTACTTATAATAGACAGACACACTGACATAAATAATAGTATGTAAGGACACAAGATTAAAGGAAGAGTTATTCCTAAACAAAATTTTGCCTCATTCAAAAGAAATGGTTCACAATGGAGCAGACCAATAAATGGAGAGTTCTGTAAGGTTTATTTATACAATAAGAACTCATTTAGTATTATTCAAATTTATTGTACAAAAATTGGGCAGTTGGTATAGTACCTAAATTCATTCACATCTTGATTATTAAATTATACAAAAAATCTATTCAGTCAGATAACATTTGCATAAATGCCAAGACAAAATTGTGAAACTAACTGGCTATCAGATCATATAACATGAAATACCATACTATTCTGCATTTACTTTCCAAGAAAAGAAAACACATTAGTAACGTTAATAAGGCTTTATGTGAAACTCAAAATTTAATTTATTACTAATTTTAATGCAATGTCATATGGGAAGAAATATAATTATTTAGCTATGGCCTTGCTAGCAAAATGTTATGTGAGAGTTCTCAACACATTGTGGAGTAGTGGGCTAGGCAGCTTGTTTTGTAGCCATTTCGGCTTCTTCCTTTTTTCGTTGTTTTTCTCTCATAAGCTCAGCATCCCTGTGAATAAAATAAATGTATTAGACATCAACAATGAAAAAAATTATATACATTATTTTTTGTGACTACTGATTGGCATGACTGAAAGATGCAAATCTTGGCAGAATGTGCTGGCTGATAACGAAGCTTCTTAGTTCATACCTACTAAGAGCATCAAAATAAGCCAGGAAGATCTGAACTAAAAAAGCATCTGGAGATATTGTTACAAGACTATTAGGTAGGACACTTGCCTATGTTTTCTTTCCTGCAGAGACATCCCCTTCTCATTGGGATTCTTTTTCTTCTGGGCTTCTTGTGTCTTCTTCTGGTTTTTGGCTCGAGCCAGGTCTCTCTGGTTACCACCTGAAACGTTCAATCAGGGATCAAATTACATCAGCTGATAACCCCTACCCATATTTGGGTAACTAGTTTTATATAAAATTTAGCTGTGGATATTTCTCATCGTCCAAAACAATATATCTACAAAAGAACCTTCTTTATTCAAGAACCTTCTCTATGACTTGACTATTATGGACTTCCTACCCAGCAGGATAGGAAGGTAGATGCAAAGTTTCGTATGATAACACTGATGATGCTGTGTAGACGATCTGTTTATGGTTATAATTTGTGAAATTTAATCTACTTACGAGTCATCCTGAGATATTTTTCGTCAGCGAGGATCAATTTGCTTGAAAGACGCAGTTCAGTAGTTCTTAGTTTATATAGTGGATTCTAATTATCCCGGACGATACGCTAGTCCGGTCGGAACCTAGGACAACGCACCGCCCTTTTTAATACTGAGATAAAAGAAAATATGGAAAAACGAAAACAGAATGGTTTGGCTGTTTCTTTGTATTGTAGTAATGCCAAAATTTGCTAGCACAAACTCCTCCACTCACTCACACACACACACACACAACACACATACATTAGACATTACTTACTTTTATTATTACTATACCCTCTTGGAGCAGACTAAAGTCTTAAGACCATACTATCTCTTCTTTCGTAGTCAGTTAGGAACAGTGCTGCTAGGTAAAAACGGTTTAGGTGGTAAACACTAAGCATTTTCGAATAGAAAATCCTAAATCAAATAAATATTATATTCCTATAACACACACAAAATAAATGATTACCTATTCTAGGGTCCAAACTGGCAGTACACATCACACGATGACAACACACCCACGTACACACAGATTAAGCTACAAAAAGCCAAAACAAAATGATGCTTACCGTACGGGCATAAAACTGAGCAGTGCCTGATGCGTGCGTACTTCGTTCGTTAGGTAGATAAGTACAGTAATGAATGCGTTAATAAATGATAAAAAATTAGGAACATTCATAAAAAATGCTTCCTTTTGTTCGATTGATTCGGCACAGACAGCACAGTAAAAACACATTTCGCATGAAAATGTTTGATAATCCGGCAAATCGACCCGCGACCCGTGCACCCACTGGCTTCACCCACCGGTGGGTGTAGGGGTAATTCCTGTTTACCCGTGTACCCACTGCGATATGTTTGGAATTAATTATCGATGTAAAAAATAAAATAATAATACGATAAGTCAATTTGTTTATTAAAACTACGAAACTAAAGGAGACTGGATTACATTTAACAGGAACGAACTAATATACCTATAATAATTAACGTAATTTGTCTAAAAAATGACCAACGCTTATCTCATTTGTTAATAGTTGCATTTGTGCATTAATTATCTTATTATCTCGAATTTGATACATTTCATCGCGTCTATTAGTTAATTTCTTGTTTGGTACAAGTATTTTGGATAACAACTTTGCAACCGTCTTATAATTTTTATTAGTATTTTTCTCCCCGAATTCCAGCTTTCGCTAACATTGTTAGTTCTGTGACGTTTGTTATACACGCACCATTCGTCGATGAATTTTTTTTTATATAAAATTTTTTGAAGTAAGAAAGAAAATTTTCAATTTTTTTATTATTAATGTCATTACATTCGTTAGTTATGTAATTCCAGCCCTCAAAAATCATATCATTCGGTAAAAGATTATCGTATTATTATTTTATTCTTTCATCAATAATTAATTCCAACCATATCGCAGTGGGTACACGGGTAAACAGGAATTACCCCTACACCCACCGGTGGTGGGTGAAGGCAGTGGGTGCACGGGTCGCGGGTCGGCAAATCGTGTTATAACAATGTCAAGGTGGATAGCAAGGGAGTGAATAACTTTTCTGTCGAAATGACGGAAAGGTGCGACGACAGTCACGTCACAGAGCGATTAAGACGAAGAAGAAGAGAACAAATCAGAGAGGTAAAATTAAAATAAAAAAAACAAAATTGTCTGTCTGTCTGTCCTGTCAAAATGTCGGTCAATGCACAAGTTCACTTGAGCAGCAATGAAAATAGTAAAAGAAGCGATAAATCCCTGAAGCCACTGTTTCCTAAAAGAGAAGAGTGTTCTCATGTATCTTGCTACTGGTTAGTATTTTTTTCCCTCAGTAATTTTTTCTGCAAATAAAAATATTGATCACCCTAGATTACTCTTTGTTGTTCTCTTTTACAGCGAAGAAAATGTCTGGAAACTATGCCAAGATGTTTCGTTAAGAGTTCCTGAGGAGCTGGATACTTGCTACGTTGTTTTTATTTCTAATCCTTGCCGTACGGTGCCTCTTTGGAAACAAAGGGCTGGGCGCGAAGATGATCGCCTAGTTATATGGGTGTGTATTTAAATTATGTCACGCTATTCGCAAACCTACCTAATTGGAGCTATGGTTTTATATAATTACCACTGCGCTGCACCATTATATTTTTATTCTAGATTTGAAGTCAGTGCCTACCTATCATTTGATTTACCTACTTTCAGGATTACCATGTAATTTTCCTGTACTCCTGGGATTGCAAGACGTGTCTTGTATATGATCTGGACTCTGAGCTACCATTTCCAACCTTTTTCCATAAATATGTTACAGAAACATTTCGGACAGATCAAGTTCTAAAATCTGACTTTCACAGGTATGTTATGTATATTGGTTTATCATATCATTCTGTGATGTGATTACACATGGCTAAAATAAATATTTCGGACATCCCATTGTTGTCTATTTAATTATATTTAGTTAATTTTTCTGGAACAGCAAATTTTATTTTATAGATTCTTCCGTGTGGTGCCTGCAAAGCAGTTTTTACAACATTTTGCCTCGGATCGTCGCCATATGAAGAGACCTGATGGTTCCTGGATCAAGCCACCACCCCCTTATCCAGCTATAAGCACGTCAAGTGAGTACTTTATGAATCATATTAATTACAGTCAAATTAATTTTTTTTTTAGTTTTTGTAGTATAAGATGTGATAAGAGTATGATAGTGCAGGTAGTTAGCAAATCCTAATTATCAGCAAAATTGTTGATTGAATGAACTTTAATGACATTATAATTACAATGGAATAAGCATATTTGCAAAAGCACCATTAAAAAGTTGCTAAATTAATTTAATGCTTGTCATTGATTGTGGGAAATTAGTGGAGGAAGAGAGCATAGAATTGGGGTTGGCTATGGTATCCGGTACCTGATTTTAACTATGGTTTTAATTTTGGGGTTTTGTTAGGGTTCATCATAAACCTTTAGAGCTATTTAAGGAACCAGATGTGTCTTGAAATAATTGCAATGAAAACAAATTACCAAAATTGCATAAAACAGAACGTAATTCTGTCAATGTTCATGACATTAAGAGTCTGATTGTCAAAGACATGTAAGAAATACGTGATATGAGGCCGCCGAAGTGCCAGAAATGTTTTTTTATTCATACTAATCTCTAGAATACTATAATTTGGTAGGTTATAATTTTACAAATTAATTAATAATTGAAAAACTATACATCTCCTGGAGTAAAGGATTGCAGAGGAGGACTTTTCTTCCGCCCCCGCATCCACCTCTCCTACCCCTCAACGGACCAGATATCTATAGTTTAACCCAGAATTGCTCTTTGTAGAAATAAATAAGGCCTATGTGCATCAGTAGACTTCTTCAGGCTGATGATTATGAATCAAGCAGTAATAGATAACTATAAATCAATTTATGCTAAGTCTTTACTATAAAAGAAGAATAATAAAAAGTGTGATTTCACACAATTAGGCAAAATTTTATAGATAAAAAAAATTGTCCCTAAAATATAATTGACTCAACCCAAGTCTAATTTCTTAATTAAAGATTTTAAATAAGGTACAATAAAAGAGGGTTAGTTTTTTAAATAAAATCCTCCTATACTTTACAGATTCAACTAATAACTTGGATGAATACATCAATATGGACATAGATCTGGGTCCAGGGCAAGTGTTTAACCTGATGGAGTATGTTCAACGCTTTTACAAAATTAACAAAAATATTAGCAATGAGTAGTACAAATTGATAGATACAATTACTTGTTACATGACCCCCCTATGGTTTGGATTTATATTAAGATTCAGGATGAAGGATTGAAACATCAGTGAAAATTGGTCAAAACTAAAATAATGTACCAGAAAAACCGATACAAACAAAACAGAAAATAAGCAAAGCAAAAAGTAGAAATCAACACTTATTGTGAGAATATGAACTTACTTATTGTGAGTATACATATATCGTCTATTCACGAAATCTACCTATTTTAACACACAGGTACCTACTTAACATAACCTCAATATTGTAGGTTCATCTCTTTGCATAAGACTAATTATTCTGATTGACTGCATGTTGTCAAATGATTAGTTTACTGATTGGTATCGGTTTTTTTACGTTATTTTTGTGTGACTGGTAAATAGTAGGCATTCTCTTTTTAAACTGTTGGTCCTTGTACTTTTTATTACCTTTTGTCAATTTTCTCCCAAGTGAATCACCTGAGATGAATGTCATGCCATATAGATTATATAATTTAAAAATCGACAAGAGGTTATTTTAGGTTTATTTAGTGAATTTTGTATCTTCTAAATCATCCTTTGGGTCTGTATCTCTGTTCAAAAGATACATCTTGATTTTTCACCCTACGACTTTACACCATTGAGAAGACTTGCACAAATAATTCGTTTGCACACACATCACTGTTCTCACATACCTATATTCTGTGTACCTGCTTACGTACCTTACCTAGCTAAGTACCTTCTTATTTCTAGTCTTAAATATTTCCTATAAATGTTTTTTTTTATAAAAATGCTAAATGTACAGTACGGTCGGTGGATCTAGGCAATCTTCCGCTGCTGTCTATCCCTTACCCAAACGGTTACCTTCACGTTTGCCTGAAGCCGCCGCCCGAACTGTAAGTAGGTACCTACCTGGCTACTAGTAGGTACTTTATAAATAATTGCCTACATATTAAGGCATTACAAAAAAAAACTGATATTCCCTAACCTTAGCTAAGAATAATATTATTAGACAAATAAGTGGTGGAATTCTAAAGAAGCTAGCGCTTATAATAAATTTTACGATGTGTAGTTTTTTGATATTCTTAAATTTTATTTAGGTATATTTGTCGTTATTGTACCATTTATATATTTATATTGAGTAGTTGACATTTTATTCTCATTTTGACTGAGGTGATCCTAATTTACGGATTGTATGTTATTTACCTTGCGTGATAATATTATAAATGTTTATGTAAAATTATTGTAGTGTATATTGTCGCAGGTAGCTTTTGTATGTTGTTAAATCTATTTAACAAATTTTGTAACAACTTTTATACACTCTTTTTATTCTTCCCTAGCACCCTTAGAGTATGGTTAAAAGAAATCATTGTACCTACAAGCGAGATTGTCATGCGATTTTGACCACAGTGTAGTTAGTCCATCAAGAAATGTTTTATAAGAAATACAAAACTACTTTGAGTACAAAGCGGGCGGAGCCGTGGTCTATAGCTAGTACATATAAATGTTAAGAGGTGTATCGCAGTTTATTCTTTTGTTGAAAATCGCTTGAAAAACCTTGCGTGTTTGTTCCCAATTTACGTGGTTATATTATTATCGCGTGCGCGATTCGTATAAAGATATGGAATACCTAGGCTATTTTAAAGTATACAAAATTATGATAGGAATAAAAAAATATGTTAATGTTTTTATTGTCCCAACGATCCATTGTTTTACCTAAATGTTTACTCTTCCTAATGTATTTTACTCTATTCTACTATTATCTTTAAATTAAGCATAAAACAAGTAGTTCACCTATATTATTATTATCTAGGATTAAGGTCAAATGCACAAAGGTAGATAATCTCTACAAATATGATATTAACATACCTAGTTTAAAACTCGAAAGATAAGGCAGTCAACCTTTATTTACCAAATAATTATGAAACATTTTGCATTTATTAATTTTATATATTTTATCTACTTTTCTGCAGGGTTATTGATCTGTGTTCAAAAAAAATCCCACTCGGTTTATAACTGTTGGGATATTATAAAAAAAAAACTAGTCAAATGTCGATTATTCTATTGTTATCTATATTTTAAGAAACGCCATGTATTCTTTAGGTATATATTATGTACCTACATGAAATTGACTTGTCGCTCATGTACAATGTACATACCTTTAAATATTATTTAATCTAAACACTATATTGATTTTTGAGGCGTAGCTAGCTATTAGATGGGACCAAAACTGTTGAGAAAATAAATAAAGAAGTTATATAAAACCCAGATTGCTGGAGTATGTGATGTACTGGGAATGCGATATATCGTCCCTATGGTTACGCCTTAGCCCTACTATTTAATTAAACGTTTATCGAAACTTTCCTTCCTAAAGCCTTTTAAAATTATCTATCGACTGACAACTAGAAGTGATAATCATTGTGCTTGTGCTTTTAATGTACCAAGTTACATGTTTTTAGTTATAAGATTTTATCAAGCAGAAAATAAAACACTACACGCTATTTTGATCTTTATTTATTAAATGCCCTAAAACAACAAAACCAAAGGTTATTGATAACACATTTTTGTCATACAACGATTGTTTATTACAAGTACACTCGGCGATAAAAGTTGATATTTTTTTCTAATTAAGTTGGTACATTTTTTTCAATACATGTACCTATCTACCTACCCAATTTTTAACTTCATTTATGATCCGCCTTGGGCCAATACTATTTGGAAACCTTACCATTTCTTTACATCTACTTCTTTCGCACAGACTTTACTTTGACTGAACTTAGCTACCTACATTCATATTAGTACAGAATATAAAAACACTATTTAGTAAAATCTCTCTCATTTACTTGGTCAAGATCTCAGCTCCGTTGTCAGTGATCAATACCGTGTGCTCGACCTGTGCTGCTCGGGAATCGTCATCAGTGACCACGGTCCATCCGTCCTCAAGCATAACGGTGTTTTCGCAGCCGTGAGAGAGAACCGGCTCGATGGTAAAAGTCATACCAGGCTTCATCACTCCTTCATAGTCGTTTACTGTGGGGAAACTTAATTATTGGTTTTGGCTAGTTGACCTGGTACTTATTTATATGGATTGATTGTCGCACGCGGCTGGTCACTGTAAGCCCCTAATCGTAGATGTTTATCAAAGGAGCAAGCAAGTATTATAAAGGCGAGAGTGTTTCGTTCGAGCTTAAAATAGTGTTGTTCCCGAGGTGGACGCTGTACTTTATCACCCTCTATGAGAAAATAAGTAAGTGCAACTTATGAATAAGAATAGTGTGTTTGTTTATTTTTTGAATAAAAATTAAGAACAAAGCTTGTGTAAGTGAGACCTCTCCAACCGGAAATATTTATAGAATAAAATTGAAATAGGCGCACGAATGCAAAACTCAGGCACGCGAGACATCCCCCAGATTTGTTATTGCCCACGATTTTTAAGGATGTCTAAGTGGTAGTCAGACGCACGTCCAAATAATGCATTTTCCACGTTAAAGAAGCAAGAGTTTTGGGAGAAATAAACAATACTCACTCATGTGATAAATATCTGGTGGACCGTGGAAGTACTCGCCGATACCGTGTCCAAGAAAAGCCGGAAGAACCGTCAATCCGTTCCTCTTGGCGTAGCTTTGAATAGTTGCGCCTATTTCATTGAAGGGTACGTTAGGACCGCATTTTAGAATTGCCTAAAAATACAGAACATAATTTTATTACCGGGCGAAAGAGACTATATCCGCATGTAGGTATGGCTTCAGCATATGAAGGTAAAGAAAGCAAAAAAAACTTACAGCATGTAGACATTCCTCTGTGACATTGACAAGTTGTATACCTAGGTCATCAATTTCTCCAACTAGAAAAGTTTTTGAACAATCGCCGTGAAATCCTTTGAAATATACCTGGAAAAATATAATAGAATAAAAAAAGTTTTAAAATAAAATCAATATTTCAAATTTATTATTAATAATAAAAAAATAATAATTTAAAAAATTTATACTTTAAATAATTTTTAACATATAAGGATTAATGATATATTTTTCTTTTAAAAAGAGTATACATACTTTTATTAGTATTCTTTAGTCATAAAAGAGTTTATCACAAGGTTACCCATATTTGGGACAATATGGTTGATTTAGCAGAATGAGCTTACCGTTATATCAACATTGACAATATCACCATCTTTCAATGGCCTAAGGTCGGGTATACCATGCACACAAACATTGTTAACAGATGTGCACACACTCTTCGGAAACCCATTATAGTGCAATGGTGATGGATATGCCCCTGCTTCAATACATAGGTTGTGAACAAATTTATCTATGTCATCTGTTGTTATTCCAGGCTGTAATTAAATAAATCAATATTGGTGGACATTCCACACAGCACTATCTAGGCCCAAACAAACTTTTACTAGGGGAACAGATAGCCTTTATAATACTTATACACATTGTTTTGTAAATAGATACTTATAATTTCTTATAACACCCAGACAGAGAACAAAAAATGATATTCATCACACAAATGTTTTTTCTCAATTGATCTCACAGCCTACAGTGCAGAAGGCAAAGTGGTTAAACTATAGCAATCCGGTATCTGGGTTGAGGGTTGGGAGTAGGGGGGTCGCAAGTGGGGGCAGATGGGAAGTCCTTCCCTTGAGTTGTTTTGTCCAGGAGTTTTTTTTTTTTTTTTCACTTTTTTAGCTTTATGAAGAGACTCCAAATTTTCCAATACAATATGCAGCTCAGTATCCTGTTATTGTACGACCAGTAATATACAGGACATTAATGCACAGCCTGATAATTGGAATCTATTAGAACTGTCCAAAATGATGCCTTGTTGTTTTTTTTATTCAAAGTATGATTACCCGCTATGATCATGACATGAAGCCCTTATTTTCACACATTTCTTAAATTTTTGACAATTCACCTTGTGATGCATCTCGGTACATGAACTTATTGGGTTCATTGTTTTTGTCATATCATTTCGAAATGCATCTCCTGGATCAAAAAATAGCTCAAAAGGTTTATGCTGAACCCTAACAAGACTTCTAAGTGAAAATCATAGGTAAACCCAGATACCGGATTGCTATAGGCAACCCAGCAGAGCTACTACCAACTACCAACCGTAAAGGCTGCCTGTAAATAAAGGTCTAAATAATATCTAATTAAAGGTTTTTTGGGTATTTTTATAATTTGTAATATCTGAAATGATTCTGATTTCTTTTTTTTTCATCTATTTCTAGAAAAGGATCAAAGTCAGTGAAAAGGATTATAGGTATTGTTTCCATCAATTTTTCAAATAGTTACCTTCACCACACTCTGAACTTGTGATAAAATATTAGAAGCCAACTTACAGCTCCTTTTCATGCCTCTCAGTTGGTTGACATCTTTCACTTCAGGCCTTGTGGGTATTGGAAATGCTTTGCCAATAACATAGTTGGGCTTTTCAATGTGCTCTGGTACTATTCTACTTGGAGTAGTTTTAACTGGGTTTACTATGTCATAAACACCAAAGTGATTTCTGTAATTAAACAAAATTATTGTACCTAACTTGTTTTACATAGTTTATCAGTGCTGTATAGTTCCTTTGAACTTACATTTTTGTCCTCCAAAATCTGCCCATTGAACGACTTATCTTGCTCGAAAAAACCATTGCGGTAGGTAAGTCTAAGCACTGAACCTAGGTACTGACTGACTGCTGGCTGTACGTACCAAACAATCAACTTAGATGCAAATGCACGTTCACAATTTTGATGAGCTATTCACATAGCACGAGATAAGTATATGAAAAACATGTACATGTAACCACCGACAACAGTCCGGTACCTACCTAGACTTGATCCATGCTACCTAGGTATTCAAAAATTTGCTATTCAAAATTTCGTAATTTTTCAGAACTTGACACATTTAAACATCATTTCCTGAAATCGTCAGTCTTCAGTCAGATCTATCGAAGTCAAAGTCAAAGTCATCACATCTCTGGGTCGTGTCTGTCATATCGACAGAAAATCTTGCCAGTGCTAAGTGAAGAGTGGTTGTACATTAATGGCACCCATCCATGGAGGTAGTATATACTGGAGGGAGCCATAAGACTTACATCCTTTTACAACTGTGTATCAAACAGTGATCATCTATCTTTGTTTTTCCCATGTAGCCTAGCTACGAGAAAGTTCCCATGTAGCCTAGCTACTAAAAGAAAAGAAGATGTAACTTCACTCACTCCATCTCACTCACTCACTGTCTGAGTAAATCGTGTCCGTCAGTTGATGCAATGTTTTGATCTTGTTTTGACGTTCTAGAAAAACTCGGTAGCAACATTGCGATGTAGCGAAAGAAATTGTGAAAATATTTAAAGAATTATTATTGTCTAGGCAAAATATATTTGAAAAGGTGAAAGTATGTCTTGTGAATCTGTGTTTTGTGTATCAAAAACAACAAAAGGAGGAGTTAAGACCCGGAATTGTCATTTGATACGTAATATTTTTTTTCTATTTTCATGCTAAAAAAATACGTTTTTTCTCCCATAAAGACTGTAGGAATTACATTTTATTAGTACTAGTCATATTTTCCTATGTGAAAATGATGTAAACCCATTAATTATTGCAAAATAAAAATTATTGTTTTAGTCATCTGTTCTAGTGATGTACTTCCACTGACCAATTTAGCTTTATCGATAATATTTTATTTTCCGTTTTTGCTAATGCGCCGGGTCAGATCGGCTGTTCTGTTGTAGTTTCAATTTTTCACACCTTATAGGCGTCTCGCGACGGCTCAATTTTTGTTAAATTTTACATTATTTTTTTAGGTTCTTATAAATGCCCAGAATGAAGACGGGAGTGGATAAAAGCCGTTAGGCGTGAAAACTGATAGACTACAAAATTTTCTTATGCATGGACGAAATGGCCATAAGAAAGTGTATCGAGTGGGATGGACATCGCTCTCACGGTTAGGTCAATGTGGGAAACATTATTGACGATGATAGTGTTTCAGTGTCTATAATGGTTTTGGGCTTTCGCAATAAAAGTCAGCAACCAGTTAAAATTAAAAAGTTGAATTCTAATTAAAACGCCTTTTTCATCCATTTCTTATTCTATCGATAGGTTAGTCAATGTTGTCCCTTCTCTAGTCACTCACGCGAATACATATAAACTAACAAAAAACGGCCACGCCAAAAAACAGAAACACTCCGTCTTTATGATACTTAGTCTAAGCACCCATCGCAGGGTGCCGATAATGTACAACCATGGATTGTACAGCCGAGGAAAACACAGCCCGGATTTGATGTACAATTTGGTCGCGAAATCCATGGCTGTGTAATCCAAGGGTGTACATTCCAAGCCGTACAAATTTTGCACACCTTTGGAAAGCACGACCCGATAAAACGCAGCCAAAATTTTGATGCCAAAACATAGGCTTTGTTTACACTCGTCAATTACTTACTCACTCACTTGTTGATCCGACTCGGATTGGTTAGGTTATGTTAAAACATATTAATTCCGCACGAGGCGAGCGAGCAAAGCGAGCGTGCCGCGGCAGCGGCCGCCGAAGTGCCAGAATTTTATTTTTTTCTAACATTAATCTCTGAATAATTCTCTTATTTTATATAATTTTTAATCTGTGCTACTTGCCTATACTTACTGTGTAGTGCATCTAAACAGAGCATAGGCTTTCGACCAATCAGAGCATGGTCACAGAATCCATGGTCGTGCAATCCTGGCTGTACAATCCCGACTGTGCTGGGAAAGCACAGCCTGGAAAACACGGCCCGGATTTCATGTACATTTTGTACATGGAATCCGGGCCGTGTTTTCCAGGCTGTGCTTTCCGGGTTGTACATTTTCGGGCTGTGTAATACTTGGTCGTAAATTAACCGGACCCCCCATCGCATACCATTCATGACGGCCGATGTCACCCGATGTCTCTTCATTTCATTGTCCTGTCACTAATGTTGAGTTGATCTAGCCGTTGTTTTGTTTGTTGTTGTATTCGTTTTCTGGCATTTTGGGTTGTTGTTGTTGTTGTTGTTGAGTCATCTACACTTCGACCATTAATGGGAAATGCGGGTAAGAGTCGAGCGATTGCTCTTTGCTCTGACGTCATCTTCGCGAGCTACTGCTCTCGAGTCACGTGATTTCGCCCCGACGCCAGTTTTTTTTTTTTATGCTGGCTTTTCAGAGGCTTTTCGTTTGGCCTTTAAGGCTTACGGTGGTCTCCTCGTGAGTTCGGCTTAAGCTACTTCTCTCAACATCGCCTTACGTAGAGTCGGGTGAGCCCAGAAGCTCGCGGGGCAGTGGCCGCCAGGGAGTTCGTCTTTCAGGGGGTCGCGAGTGCAGCGGAGCAATGCCGTTGAGGTGTACGTGGTGGCAGTTGTCGGCGCGGTCGAACATTCGTCGCGCCAACATCACCACAGTTTCCTCGACGCTGGAGATGTGCACGTCGCGAGCGATGACGCATTTTGGGAAGCAACATAGCTTTTTCATTTTAATTGTTTTTCTTGTGTTATTATGAGTTGTGTTGTGTAATTTCGGTGGTATTTTAACCAACATTACTTGAGGTCTTAGCACAAAGTGTAAGCATTTGGAATGAAAGTGATATCCTGATTTGACCGAAAATGTTTCCAATGTTTTGAAGAAAACCGCCACCATTTTCTTCAAAACAAATGACGGTCGACTTGACTATAGACTGACTTGACTTAAAAGTATTTATTCAATACAAATCACTTGACACTGGCAAGATTGTCTGTCGAATGACCAAATTGTACATCAATTCCGGGCTGTGTTTTCCTCGGCTGTACAATCCTTGGTTGTACATTATTGGCACCCGAATGACAGACAGGAGCCATAAACGGAGAGAAGAAGAAGAAGTTTGTTGTTGTAGGTAGCTATTTTCATTAATTTACAGCGATTTCAGCATCACTGCATTAGATTTCACGGTTAAAAAATGAGCCAAAGTAAGTAATTTATAGTATAATGTGTAAAATGTTAAAATACAAAGTACAACTGCAAAGTGCTACTCCAACCGTAAAATTGGTTTTATGTTTTAGTCTCTGAAAAGCCTTTAATAAGTCAAGATGTTGTGGACCCAACTGGGCCAGCTGCCAGAAAGGGCATCCTCATATCATTTAGAACCGGTAAAACCATGGAAATACCTGAAAAAGATATAGTGAGTAAACATAACCTCTACATGTAAACAACGCTCCCTAGCGGCTTCGTAAACTATTCGAGTAATCGTTCGAAATCAATGATTGTTTCAGCTAGGAAGATGCAGATTTGTTGGAGAATTCGAAAAAATAAACCGTATCGGTGAAGGCACTTACGGGATCGTCTGTAAGTCTATCAGATATCTCCATAAAAATAATAATACATCAATAATTTTTAAAAGGCCTTGGGGCGGCCTTACAACTTCATTACTAGAGTTGGCCAGCAGTTCTGACAAACTTGTTTACTACTTACAAATTTTATTAACCCAATTTTGCCTGTCAAGTCATAGTCCTCACAACCCCACTAAAAGGACCATGGTACCCCAACACTCACACCAGAATAGATAAGTCTTCCTTATATTGTCCAAGGGTGGGAATCAAACTCTCCCCTTTTTCCTGTCTCAACCTAGACAGGTCTGCTGTTTAAACAGAGATGGAAGTTTTGCTAAAAAATGTTGTAACCTCTATTGTTTGTTTTAGATAGAGCAAAAGATAAGCTGAATGGCAATATTGTTGCTTTGAAGAAGGTTAGGATGGATGTGGAGAAGGATGGCCTTCCACTCAGTGGCCTGAGGGAAATACAAGTTCTGATGGCATGTCGACATGAAAATGTAGTTCAATTGAAGGAAGTTCTGGTAGGCAGATCACTGGAAAGGTGTGTATTATTTTGACAATCAAATGCAATATTAATTTAATTTATACAACTGGTTCTCTTGAAGACTTGCATCTTTTTAAACATTAGTTCTGTTTGTGACTCAATCATATACTACTAGACTGATTTTAATTAAACTGAGTATAGATATTGTTTTCATTTTATGTAAGCAGCATTTATGTAGGTGTTGTAAGCAGCAGCTATTAAGTAATTATTCTAACCATCCATTTATTATCTAACAAAAGTTTATTTTATACCTATTGACATAAGTCAAAAAACAAATGCAATGCTCTGACATCCTTTCTTAATAGCTTATCATTGAATTAAGCCCTTGATCCTTTGAATCACCAAGATTAAACACTGATGGTCCATATTGTTATTGTTCAAAAATAAATAAAATATTGACTTGCATGTTTTAATTTTTAAGCATCTTCCTCTCAATGGAATATTGTGAGCAAGACCTAGCCTCACTTCTGGACAACATGAGTTCACCTTTCACTGAGTCCCAAGTGAAGTGCCTGATGCTGCAAGTGTTAAAGGGACTCAAGTATCTACACTCCAACTTCATTGTGCATAGAGATTTGAAAGTGTCTAACTTGCTGCTCACTGATAAAGGCTGTGTCAAGATTGGTGAGTACCTCTGGTTTAGTTAAGACTATGTGTTAGCGAAGTTAGCAAACAAGTTATACACAAATACAATAAAATACAAAAACTACAGTGGATGCAGGATGGTAGAATCACTTCACTCTTGCCTTGGTTAATGGTTCCCTGTCGCATCGCCGCTTCTACAATGCGAACTAGCCAGTGTTGAGGGATCCTTGAGATCCATCACAACTCGCTATGAGAAGTCTCAGGAGGCGATAGGGGAGTAGGTACTCAATGGCAATACTGGTATGACTCAACAGCCAGTCAAGTGTGTCTGTCCTGCATGCCCAGAGCCTATGTGAGCTTCCCTATCAACTTCCCAGCTGTGTGTCAGTCTACAAAAATAAAAACTAACACTTTAAGGGGGTATCCATATATGCCGCCAGCTTTCTGCCGCGGCTTGTCTTTTGTAGGCAGGCTGAAGCGGCATGCCGCCGGCCATGTGCCCAAGGGTGTCGTCAAGGGGGAGCAGGGAGGGGCAGCCCCCCCTAGAGATTAATAAAATGAAGCCAACTGCAAAGAAACCAAAGTTAGAACCATTCTTATTACAATCGCCATAGAGGCAAAGACTCGCGCTACAAGCTGTAAAGCTTCGTGCTCTTGACTGTACCTACAATTCATATTTTTTTCATCCTCCATTATATTAACTTGCCCCTCCCCCTAGGCCATGCGCTGGCGACGCCCTTGCATGTGCCCATGTTCCCTAATGTTCAGTTATGAAATCGGAAAAAACTACATAGGTAACTATCTACATTTCTTTACAGCTGATTTCGGTCTTGCTCGCTGGTTAGGCGCACCCGCCCGTTGTGCCACCCCACGGGTGGTCACTCTCTGGTACAGAGCACCAGAGCTCCTTCTGCAATCGCCGAAACAAACTCCGGCGCTGGACATGTGGGCGGCTGGTTGCATACTTGGAGAGCTGCTGGCGAACAAACCTTTACTACCGGGGCGGACAGAGATCGAGCAGTTGGAACTTATAGTCGATCTACTTGGTAAGTTAGAAGCTGGTAAAGAAACCCGCGATACGTGTTTCGTCTCACTAGTAATAAGCTTGGTGTGTACGTGGTCTTTCTCTAGTGTTTAACTTCTTATTCTTGTCGTGTCACTAGTTTCTTTCGAAACAGTGTGGTGAAAGGATTTTATGTGCGCCTCAAGAGGCTCCTTTCGAGCACTTGACCATGTTATAGAACTTTTTCCTCACGATGTTTTCCGTCACCGTTTGAGAGAACTGGCACTGTGCACATACTTTTGTGAACAGAAAACTCATTAGTACACGACTGGTTTCGAACCCACGACCGGTTTCGATCGGAAGGCGGGGCCGTCACCACTAGATCACCAGTGCAGTGTTTAACTGATAGCTGTGTATCAAAATTAATGTACCTATATTAGATAGTGCTTTGGAGTGATGAATAGAAACTCGCTTGCTCTCAGACAAATTTTAGGCATCCGGGAATACCGGGTGGCCCACGAAATAGCGATTGAACGATGGTCGGTATTAATATTAATTATCTACATCGCTTTGCAAACACGTAACTAAAATGTTTCACTTGGCTTACCGTAGCGAAGTAATTGTGTTGCTCTTAGAAAAAAGGTGAGTGTTTGCAGTTTGCACTGGTTTGTTACTTTCCAATATATTCAGAACCCAACATAAAGTTTATTATTTCTTATGTATCCTTCTTATTAGACAAAGTGAACGAAAAAACACTTATTTATTGCATTAGCTCATTTATACTCTTTATGATTTTACAGGAACCCCGTCAGACGCGATCTGGCCAGAATTCAGCGCGTTACCAGCGCTCCAGAACTTCACGTTAAAACAGCAGCCATACAACAACTTGAAGCAGAAGTTCCCCTGGCTATCTGCCGCTGGACTCCGACTCCTGAACTTCCTGTTCATGTACGATCCGAATAAGAGAGCCACCGCTGAGGAGTGCCTTCAGAGCTCCTACTTCAAGGAACAGCCTTTACGTAAGTTTCTTTTTATCACCTAGTGTAGGTCGTCCGTTGGCAACATGGGTAGGTTGTTGTCAAAGTCGCTAGCCTTACATTTGCGAAATGATAAATGTACCTATCATATACACCAAAAACGTTGTTTAATCATCAGATCATCACATGATGATTCAGTCGATATGCCTTATGCGTTGTAGGCCATGGGAAAAAAACATTTTTGTGATGAATATAGATGTTTGTTCTCTGTCTGGATGTTATTATATATTATTAGTATTTATTTACAAAAAAGAGTATATAAATATTATAACAGCTATCTGGCCCCATATTACAAGCTTTGAGATGGTCGGGTAGGATAGGTCCACTTGGAGATGAACGATGGAAGATCCACTCGGATTTTTTTTACCGCCGTCAGCGTTGCTACTTGCCAGCACAAAAGCACCACTTAGGTAAAGACCTAGACTTGGGTTGTTGCCAGGGTGAGAACTATCCGGTGGGTCTAGTTCAACAAAGTAGGGGCAAATTTATTAATAACCATGCTTTCGTTCACAGCTTGCGACCCCAAGTTAATGCCTAGCTTCCCGCAACACAGAAACATGAAAGGCCAGAAGGGGACATCAAATCAACTGAACATACCCATTGCAAGTTTGAACACAGGTGCCAACGATCAGACCAACAATCTCCCGGCTATCTCCGATCTGCTCGGATCTCTAGTCAAGAAACGGAGGTTGGAATAAGAGAAAAACTAATAGGTTAATGTTTGTCGCAAGAAAATGCTAAAATTCTGGGTAGAGATACAGACGTACTGCGTTGAGAAATAGATATGAAAAACCTTTTGACTGGTCGCAATTTTTTACCATGTTTATGAAAAGTACGGTTAAAAATGTCTATTTGAAAAGTTATCCAATACATTTTATGTAGTGGTTTTTTTATGATCGCCACATAATGTCGCAATTCTCTTTCCTACCTACGATGATTGGCCGTACTCGCCAAACGGTATAGATTATAAAGTGTGCATGAAATAAGTGTAATTTTAAGTTTAAAAATAAACTGAATATAGTAACAATAGTTTTTATTTCGTACAATGACACTTATACTTTATCTTAGAGTTTAGTTGCGATTTTTTTAAGTTTAGTCAGTAGATCCGTCTTCTTCGCCCGACAGTCCCATGGCTTGACTGAACTTCTGATACTTTTGGAGTGTTATGGCGTCGTTGCTCTTCGCTTTTACTTTATCTTTCTGTAAGTGAAATATAATTCAACTACGAGATAAGTACCTAATTAAACCTAAACACCACGAAAAGAGTCGGTCATACTAAACAATTGAGGACTAAAGATATTTCAACTTATCAACAACTAGCCGACTACGTAGTTTGCATATTGGTCGTTCAATCACGCCTTAACCAATATATGTATAATAAAATGTAGTTCGTAACCTGGATTACCTGTAGCCTATGACTAAAACTTTTTGGCCCCAAAAAATACCAGAAACAGGGTAGAAAACAAGAATGGACCCACGTTTTTTGCCGAATAACTCAAGAAAAATTTACTACCTTTAATTGATTATGGGTAACTTACAATATCTTTTTCTTGTTTTTCAATATTTTTCAACGTGCGTATGCATTGAGAACAAAGAATGACGTCTTCCATATGATTTACGGTCTTCTTGCGATGATGATGCTTTAACCTGTAATTTGATAAATTATTCAGAAAGTATTAAAGGAGTCTTAAAAAGAGCTATGCGTAGGTAGGCTATATAGGTATGTTAAAATATATTATCCAAAATTTCAAACTATGAGACCCTTTCGATAAGAAATCTCTACCAACCAGCACTGAAGATGCTTTCGTCAACATATTATTCGATTTTTAAGGGTTAGGTTGGCGGAATTGTACACAGCAAAATCCAAATTGTCCCCGGGGAAATTGTCCCCGCCTGGAGTTGAATCCATGGTTGATCAAACTTACTGTTTTCCGCAAAAGTCACACTGCAGCTTGTCTGAGCGATGCGACACGATATGCCACCCCAGCTCGTGGTATGTCGGAAATCGCTCCGAGCATCGAGGGCAGATGATTTTGCCTTCCGAACGCCCTCCGTTGCTCTGATGCTCGAATAGCCCCTGCGATGTTTGAAAGTTTTGATGACAGCTTGAACACCTGTGAAAATAACCATCATAATATGAAGACGTCTACTAAAATTACACCAGAACAAATTTATCTAGGAGTAGATTGTAATGATAGTATAAAAACTTACATGAATATATTTGGCTGCAAGTGGTAAGCCATGTGTTCTATAATCTTTTTCGGGTAAAAGTAATGAAATTTCTTCTCGCAACATGTGACATAACCTGGGACGCCGTGCCTGTCTTTGTAATGCCTCATAAGCGACCTGAAGTGGAATCCCTTCTCGTGGCAGATGCAGCATTCCATCTTATAGAAGAGTGTGATTTGTTTGTCTAATGCGGCGCCCTGCTTGGCTGGCCGCCCGTCTATGAGCACTATCGGATCGAGACTCTCGCTTGTGAAGTCTACTGGCTCCGCCTTACTTTCCTTCTTTTTTTCGGGTTTGACTGACGGAGATTTGTCAGCAGACGTGCTTAGAAGATTCTTGTCTAATCTCTCCGCATTCGCGAATTCTTCCAATGTCATCGCCTCCATGAACTTCAAATCTGATGGCGATTTCTTTTTGGGAATTGGTTTTAATTTATTAGGCTTTGCGTCCCCTTGCTGAAACTCCGTTGGAGGCGTTTTTGGTTTTGACAAATCCCTATTTTCAATGTTTTGAACAGACAACGTAGCAATGATCGGATGCATCTTGTTGTCGAAAGATTGTGATGCGCGTTTCTCTTCTGCTGCTTTAAGTCTGTGGAAGTCGAGGAACTTCTGTGTTTTTTCCACTTTGACAGCATATAAATGTAAGGCAGCTACTTGCTGCAAACAGTCGTGGCATATTGCTTTCGGGAGAGTATCGTCAGTGCGAATCTGGGAAAATAATATGAATTAGTCCTGTTGTCAGGCGGCTCTTTTCCACTGCTGGGCTCTCCACTCAGTCGCTGTCTTAGCCTACAGTTCGGCCGGCAAACGTGCCCGGCCGGTCCCACTTTAGCTTTACGGCCAAATGAGTAACATCAAGGACTTTCGTTAAGCGCGCATAAATCGTGTTCTGAATTCGGTCAACAAACGGACGGCAAGTGCTCGCGGCGCAACTGCACAAACCAGATACTCGGTTAGCGCGGACGTGCCTAAAGCGCTTCGATCGATCGTCTACATCGCACAGCGGTAGATCCGGTGTAGACCGGTCTATGGATGTGCCACTCGTCGACTACTTTTACTGAATGCTATGCCTTTTAAAGAAAAGTTGGACGCTTACAATAATATCAAAAAGCCTTTTGAGTTTCCTCTTCACTTCGGCACTGAGAGGCTTCAATTTTACTACGTCCGTGCATAAACACAAGCGACACGACAGCTCCCGCACTATAGTTTTCTCCAAATTCGCAAAGTCATTCATACTGCTGATTTTAACAATTGGACATTAAAAATAAAAGTTTTACAAAATGATGCTGATTTAAATAAGAAACGTTTATCTGTTCATAATAAAATACTATTTTTAACTCGATCCGGTAATTTTGGTTGATTGTGACAGATCCATGACTGTTGTTATTTTTCATTTGCGTCAAAGGGCTGGTGTAATATTTTAGAATAAAAGATGGGCTTTTCAAAAAGTGAAAAGGTTTGTTAGCTTTAGTATACCTCATCATAATATTGCGATGCCGGCGGCGCGCGGTGAGAAAGGTCGTACCCAGACAAAGCCATCATTTATAAGCGCTCTAGCCATTTTTAAAGCTAATATTTATGTGCTGACAGACTTCGAAACTCAGATTAATCTTTGCAGTTTTTTTAATTGCTTGAGTCACGTACGTAACGTGTGTATTAATTATTAAATTAATCTGAGTGCTATTTTGTTGTTTTCATTCATAATTATATATAAATTTTTGATGATGATGCCAATTCACTATCGATACTATCCAATTCCATTGCCTGTTTGTTTTTGCTCACAGTGCTACGCCGTAGCAGCTACGCTGTAGCAGTATACTGATTATATCAACAACCAGACACACTCACTAATTAGCTCGTTCATTCAAGACCATCACCATCGAGTTCATCGAACTTTTTGGCAAGAAATAAAAAACAGCTTAGGTATTCATGAAATACTATTGCTTAATAATCTATGTAATCATAGACAGTAGGTAAAACGAGCTTATGTAATTGATATCTTCGTACTAAAATACTCTACCTGTTTCGATTCTTGGGGGAGGTTTTGAAATGAGGAAATACTATTATATTTTATTATTCCGTATGTCGCATCTAGGTAGCTACTTCACATGCGTATTTGTATTACCATATGTGGGGGTTTCCTACCTAACATTATACCTAATATACAGGGTGTATAAACACTGCTCCGGAAAACTTAAATAGAACCGTCGATGAGACGATGCTACTCAGTTGATTGGTTGATTGTAACCAAAATTCAGAGAATCTGAAATCTTAATTCCGGTTTTTTAATGAAGTGTGTAATTTTTTTTTATTTATCTGTGTTCAGCATATATCTCGTTTAGAGGCTGAAACAGTGTGGTGAAAGGATTTTAAGTGCGCCTCAAGAGTCTCTTCTCGAGCACATGACACATGTTATAGAACTTTTTAGGTTCGACGTTTTCCTTCACCGTTTAGGAGTACTGGCAGTGTGCACATACAATTTGTGCAGAAAAACTCATTAGTGCACGACCGATTTCGAACCCACGACCTTAGGATCGAAAGGCGGGGCCGCTACCACTAGGTCACCAGTGCTCTCGTTTTTTGTTTCACTGTACTTTAAATTTGTGTCGTGAATAAATACATTTTCTTTATTTTTTTCAAATGCCAATTCGAAACTTCCAACCCCCTTTTGCTATAGAATACATGCATAATATTACACATACTTATTTGGTTTGTTACATCCGAGACTGTCGCTTATGCTAGCTTATTTGATATGTCACTGATCTCAATATAAATATCGCAGAATAACATTTCCGGTTTTCTTAGGTTTCTGTGTAAACGACGGCATAAGTGTCAATGCCTATTCTACCTCTACAATATCTTATATGTATGCGCTGTAGGTTCGATCGCCACCGTGGGCAATAATTTGTGTAATGAACAGTAGTTTGTTTTGTGTCTGGCTGCTATTAATAAGTATGTATGTATATTTACAAAAAAGTGTACTTATTCTATTTTACACTCTACTCACACTTCTATTTAATTTAATGTCTTATTGTTAAACAAATTAATGATAGCCTTCACAGCTCAGTTGGTAGTAGCTCTGCCCTTTGCGCTGTAGGCTGTGGGTTTGGTCCCCACCGAGTAGACCACTTTGAACTAATACTTATTGTAAGATTATACCCTGACCTTTGCGTTAAAAGTCAAGTAAGACAGATAAGTAGAACCTCAGTGATTGAACCATATAAATGATCGGAGGATCAGACACATAAATGACGAGACGATTTCATTTAGATCGCACCGATAAATTATCTCGAGCCACAGAGATAATAAACCGTCAGAAGCTTTTAAACCGACTACTAAAATTACAAAATCTTTGAAATTAGTCTAATCCTATTTATCCTGTGCTAATCCTTTTTCTTATCGTACGATATTTTTTTGGAGCATTGCTCCAAAAAAATGCATTGCTATTGCAAGTCACGCACGATAAGAACGTGCCCTACGATGCACTGCCCTTAGCACTGCATCAGCACTTAACTCTGATTTCACCATGATGTCTTAGATTAAGGCCCAGTTTCACCATGCTCTGTTAGTTACTAATCAAGGATTAACAGGCCGTTAAATCTAACCTTAGCTGTCAAACGCGTACATTTTGACAAATTTAAAGGCCCTTTAATCCTTTGTTAATCTAACAGAGCATGGTGAAACTGGCCCTAACAAAGGATAAAAGGATAAAATATGTCAAAATGTACACGTTTGACATCTAAGGATAGATTTAACGGCCTGCTAATCCTGTATTAGTAACTAACAGAGCATGGTGAAATCAGCTCTTAGGCTACTTTTTATCCTGAATAATTACCGGGAACGGGATAGAAAACATGAACGAACTGAATACAGAGAAAATGCCTTACAAAATTACTGAAACGCGAACGAAGCCACGGCCGGCAGCTAATGGACTTTTTAAACTGATGATGATAATCGATGGAGATCCGTGAGAAATACACCTTTAATACGTTAGAAATTTCCGACACTTTTAAGGCTTTCATAGTTGCCTATCAAGTATAGGTCAAACCTTTCTGATTCAGCGGATACCAAGTGCTGCAAGTAATCTCCAATTCATGCAATCAAGGGAGTGATTTACACTAGGATTAGTAACTAAGTTGGGATTGTCCGTCGGAGTTTGGCTGCGAGTCCGCTTTGAGAAATCTAAAGGTAGAGTTTACCTACGTTTCCATAAACTTAGAGAATGGTCGATGTTGAACAGACTTTGCTTCGAATGTGTAGTATAAGTTACAGCGAATATGAAGAAAAGCAAGGCTGCAAATGTTTGCTCAAATCTTTTTTTTTCATTCATATAAGCGTGATGGCTTCATCACGCTTATATGAATCGCTATGCTCGCTATGAACGCTTATATGAACATCATGATCGTAGGAATGCTATCAGCTATCTGGTTACAGTATTGCTTAGTTTGGGACTAGATTGACCTGTGTGAAAAGTCTAACAATACATTTAGGTATATATAATACTAGCAGCTTCTCGCGGCTTCGCACGCGTTAAAGTGGTGAGCCGCGATTGAGCCGCAAACATCCAAACATCGTAACTTTCGCATTGATTTGTATATTAGTAGGGTAGGATTTTAAATACCTAGGTAGGTAAATACCCTAACTTTTAAGTCAATCGCACCACGCGTCAAAAAACTCCCATACAAACTTTCACATCCCTTAGCACACTTATTAAGGGTATTTTAAAAAAACTAAAAATGCCTTTCCTATTTTTCAACCAAACGTTTTCAACCCTTTTTACACCCTTAGGGGTTGAATTTCCAAAAATCCCTTCTTAGTACACCTCTACGCATTAAGACCTATGTACTCCTCAAATTTCAAGTCCCTAGGACCAGCGGTTTAGGCTGTGCGTTGTCTATATGTCAGTCAGTCAGTCAGTCAGTCAGTCAGACTTTGATTCTTATAGTATTAGAGATAGAGATAGGCATTATATATGAGAGTAATAGCAACGCTGCTTGGCGGTAAAAATAGACATGGTGATAGTAGGTACTTCGCCAAACGAGCCCTTCACAAAAAGCTCTACTACGCTTAAACATAAGAAAAAAATAGTAGGTTTTATTTACGTAAAACCAGAAACAAATTGCATCAAAGAGAATAGGATAGGTACGCCCACCGTACTTGTATCGGAATACACGCGCCTGACGGTACAAGTTCGAAGGGTGATTTAATAAATAAGTATTCCGTTTTTCCAAACTTGGAACGGATTTACGGAACACTAAGAGGGAAATTGAGCGGAGAATTTATCAGAAGTTTCCGCGGCATATTATACTCACCTACGAATACGTAATATTTACTTCAACCACTATGCCTATTTCTACTGTCAACTGCGTTGCTGTGTTTTGGTTTGAGGTGCTGGTATTACATATAGTTGACGATAGTAGTATGTTGTCGATTTAGTTATAAAACTCGATTAGTAAATCGATCTTTAAAAAATCTCTAATAAAGTGCGTATCTACCGAGTAAGTTAAAAGTACTACATCTGTATGCCTCAAGTCGATGGAGACAGGGCAGTGCATTGTAGGACACGTTCATATCGTGCGTGACTTGCGACGCAATGCTTTGTTATAGGTGATGGTTACCACTTAACATCAGATGGGCCAAATACTTGTTCCATCGGTAAGAAGAATAAAAAAAACTTTTACAATGTCTTTCTACGGTAGATAGGTCGTACTCTCGTGAAGCGACTCCTGTGACTCGTCACGATGAGGTAACGCGGTAGAAAGCGAAAAGAGAAAGTTACCAAAGTACACGACTACTTAAAAACTACTTGACTTTGTGACTTTGCTTATAGAGTTAGAAAGTTTTCCGTTTTTGAATCTTATAATCTTAAATTCAATAAGTTCGTATGTGGTGAAGACAAGAGCTAATGTACCTCTTGCTCGCACGTTTCGACATGTTGAAGGATATAAAACCACTAAACCCATTTTCGAAAAATCGCAACCAACCATTTTGTGTGCAATCACATTGCACACAGTTTAGTAAAAATCACCATAATCGAAATTTTCCTATTCAAAAGTTTGCTTTACTAGTTTTTTTACTTATGCAAACTTGCGATTTTTCGAAAATGGGTTTAGTGATTTTATATCTTTCAACATGTCGAAACGTGCGAGCGAGAGGTACATTAGCTCTTGTCTTCGCCTTAAGGCTTTTTTGTACGAAATTTGTAATACCTACACAATTTTTGAAAGGAAAACTCCGAAACTCGGTTGTTTGCGTTTTTTCATTATTGATTCAGTGATTTTTATACATTTTATTATTGTATGTTCAATATGTTAAAATGTGTGAGCAAGTTGCCGGTCGGCTGGAAGTTCATTATTATATTATTTTGTAAAAAGAATCATACAAAAGAACAATAGGAACCAACCCATAAGTTTGTTGCTTGTTTTTCTAGGCTTAATCGCGTGGAACTGGCATCTAGATTCACCTAGTTTTAAGACGTTTCAAAATCATCCTTGTGATTCAATTGAATATAAATCTGGTTTTGACTTTGCTCAGCACAGTCCGGTATCAAAATAACCTTACTTAGCATTAGGCAGGTAATTTCGAGTAATATCGAAAAAGACAGCCTATCACGGAACCAAAAATAGATTCTTAAGTATCTGAACAGCGGTGATAAAACTTGCCCGGCGTAATTGAATGTCCTCCATTCTTCCATCGGGAGAATAAATCACTGAATCTCCAACGGTGATTGATGGTGTAGATTGGGAAGTAATTTGCTGGGTATCGGGGAGATGGTATCGGTCGAATCTAGGTTCAGTCAGATTTTTTGTGTTCAAATCTGATTAGCGGCCACCTAGGTTAAAGCCACAGAATATAAATTGCTTAACATCATGTTGGATCACGTCCGTGTACCTTTATTAAGAGTAGTAGAGCTCTTTGTGAAGAGCTCGTCCGGGGAAGTACTACCACCATGCCTTTTTGTCCCGCCAAGCAGCGTTGCTGTGTTTCGGTTTGAAGAGTGTGGTTGCCGGTGTAATTACAGGCACGTGAGGTTTAACTTCTGTATGCCTCAAGATGATGGACGCAGGGCAGTGCATCGTAGGGCACGTTCCTATCGTGCGTGACTTACGAGGCAGTGCTTTGTTATAGGTGATGGTTACCACTTAACATCAGGTGGGCCATCTGCTTGTTCCATCAGCTAGTTGTATTAAAAAAAAAATCGATGATATATGAAAGAGTTAGTAAAGTCAAGTAATAAGTCTGGTGAAATATTTTTTTTAACTACTTTGTAACGCTTGGTTTGCATATTTTCAGAAATACATTAAGTGATTTGATGTATAAAAAAAAAGGTTCGATCGAGAAAATGGGTAGTGGTTTTTGTATCTGGATCATGGCACGAAATTTTAAAAAAATACCTACAAGTTTTCGCCTTGCGTTTACATAAACCATAATCTGATAAGTACATAATAAAATTCTATAAAAGCTTGGGGACATGGGTCGGGCTGCGGCCTTTTCAGCGTTTCAAACAAAAAATTGTATTGACAAGGTACAGAATAATTCGTTTTATGAGGAGCTTTAATTGAAAAGCCAAGCGTCCTCATGATAATTCTCATCAAAACTTTGTAATACTACCGAATTAGCAGTCAAAGGATTGTTACGGAAAATATCTAATGATAAAATTTAAATTGTTTGCGAAACAATAAAACACTTACAGATTTTATTGTTTATGCTTCGTATTTATTGAATAAAATCATGTCGAGTGTAATTTGAAGTTCAACTTAGACAACTTTTACGTTTTAGACTGTTTTTAATTCCTAAATCCGTAGACAAACGAATCCTAGAAATACTAGTTAGAATCTAACTATTTGCCTAGTCTCAATGTAATTATAATCATCACAATGTTTACACTGATACCTGCATAGATCAATGTTGACTGAGCACATTGCCGGATCTAGACCTAGATAATCCAGCAATAATCAGAAATACCCTGAGCTAGTGGACTTGTTTCGAAATCTTCAAAACCTTTTTGCTTCTAATAGATTTGTCTGGTAGCTAAGTTTCTTGCTCTGGTTGCGGGTTGTGGTAGAAATAGGCCTGAACTTTAACCCGACCTTGAATTCACTCTCGGTTTTAAATTGATGATATCTTCATTACTCAAAAACTACTACAACAATTAAAAAACAAAGCTGCTGCCTAGATTTGTCAGAAAATGTACACGTGTATATTTGTTAAACGACCCGGAGCACTTGCGAAAGATTTGATCAAAATGGAAGTATCATTACAAAATGTAGGCATTATTTTGTTATAAGTTATATCGCCTGCTAGAATAAAGGCAGATTAGGAACAGCTTGCAACCTCGGCATACTAAGTAGGTAAATGCCAAATCGGGTTTCCGTTTTATAAATAGTCTTACATTTTCTGCCGTTATTTTTCCACTCAGTTTTTTCGCTAAACGAGTTTTGATAATATCAAATCAATCAAGCAATCAAGTGTCAAGTTGTATTGATTGATTCGCGTTATCAGTTACAGATTGGTCTTGAATACCTGGATAACCTACAAATGGCAAGAGTAAGCTAATTTATTCCTATCTCTACCTTCAGGGTGATTTTGTTTGATGTCAAAGTTTCCCGACTTGGATTAACTGGTATAATAATATTGGGAGACAAGGGTCAGTGCGAATCTTAAATTCTAAATTTGATGAATGAACGCTTACCTATCGGCTGAAAATTCAATTTTTTCAACTGGAGTCATATTTTAGTCTGTCCATGTCTGTACTATCTTAGTAGGTATTACTGCTTACATTATGAACTTACAGAAGAAAAGTGAAATAGTTATATTTGGAATACAGTGAAGAAAGTTCAGTTTTCACTTAAAATTGGCATTAAATGATTTATTTGAGCGTTCATTTAGCGTGCAATGTCTTACACGCAGAGCCTTGGAGACGCTTCCGATAGACAATGATTATCCAAATCAGTTAAGCTATCTCTAGATCGTTCGCAACGGTCTGCAGATAGCTCAACTGTTACATGTACATTTTGTAAATACACGTATTCATTGTAATTTTCTTCTTTTGGTAACTGTTTTAGAAGGCATGTAGTATAGTTCGTTATGTTCACCTTGCATATTGAACACCTAAACCTACCAAGTAGCATCAGGTATAATAAGAAGGAAATTGTTATCAAAACATTGCACATTTGCTGCTAACGCGGATTAATTAAATAATTTCCACCTGACGGTGCAGAAGCTATAGTCTGCCTGTAGTTTCCAAAGCTTCTTAATATTTTCCTACGTTTTACATTTTCTTACCAAAGAGTTCATTTATAGACATCGTGACCCGTGACTTTGCCTGCTTGGATTTTATCATCCCGTCAGAAATAAAGAGATTTTCTTTAGTAGTAGACACCTTCTTTAGTACCTTACTAGCTACATGTTCGTTTCCAGAGTGCCACCTATTTGAGTGTCATATTTCATCAAGAACGTGTCAGCGGATTTGCCGTGATAATGTTTGAAACAGCCAGACATATATACACTTTCGCTGTGTGTCAATGAAAATGTAAGCCTCATACAAAAGTAATGTGTACTTGCATCGTACCTTAAAAGATAGTAAATTGGTGATCTTTATAAAATACATTTTTAAGTACCTATCTAATCTAAATAGCGGTCACTTATCCAAAAGTTAACCAAACTGAACTTAACTCGACCAACGAAAGTCGACCGGTTAGGGTTGAAACTGCGCAAGGGTCAATTCTCATAAAATAATGTTACTTGGTTGTAGGTACTTACCGTTCGCAATTTTCCAAATTTAAATAAGTTCGCAAAGGTTATTTCAATATCATTTAAATTCATTTTCGTTTCATTTGAACGGTTTAAAAAGCTGTCTATTTCCGCTGTCTTAAAAGTTTTCAATTGAATTGCTCTGTCATTGCAAATTGATTAAGTCTTCACATTTGGATAGCCACACAGGAACCAAGCCGTAATTTTGTTGCCTGTTCTTCTAGGCTTTGGTCGCGTGGAACTGGCACCTAGAGTCACCTGCTATAAGACTTTTCAAAGTGATCCTTGTGATTTTATCGAATAAATACCTTTTGACTTTGACAGAGAAACTGGATCAATATGGAAATCCAACAACGTATGTAGGTACTCGTACTATATTTTATTTATTTTTATTATCATACGTACACAGGTATTTTATTTTACTTACAGAATAAATTAAATAAATATGTTTGGTTATTTCACACAGCGCTAATCCCAAACTAAGAAAAGCTTGTACTATGGATAGAATATTTAAAACTTTGTTTTTAAATATCTATATCTATCTAATAAAATATCTGATTATATAGATGACAAAAAAGCTTGGGACTGAACTATGCTCCAACTCATTACAAAAACTAAACAATTAAGTACGATAATTGTAAAAAGGATCATACAAAAAAAACGCTAGGAACAAAGCCGTAAGTTTCTTGCCTGTTCTTCTAGGCTTTGGTCGGGAGGAACTGGTGGCAGATTCACCTAGTATATAAGACGTTTCAAAGTTATCCTTGTGATTGTACGGAATAAAGACCGTTTTGATTTTGAACCCAAAACCAGAGCACGCATAAGGCAGAGCTACGATTGACCAACTGAACTAGGTTGTATGTGTGGATATTTTATACAAAGGAACGGCTCCCACAACTAAAATAAACATAAAAATATTGTTCGGTAAAAGATGTGACCACTTTCGCCCGTCGAGACCGGAACACCCACCACACAATGTATTTATAACCTACCTAATGTTGGTTTGACCTTCTACAAATAGCAACCTTAGGGCTGTTCGCTATTGTAATTGTTTTGTTTAGAAATGATTCGTAAGCGCTGGGCAAAACAACGCGTTCTACCTGCTTTCGCGATAGGTTTCATGCGCGTTCAGTTGTTTGTGGGTAATGACAGGTCCTGTTCTTCGGTGATCTAATAAACAACTGATAATCGTGTGCCCAGGATGACGATATCCTGATAGGTAATGACAGAACGCCAGTACCTGTCATTATCTACAAACAATCATACCGTAACTGCGCCATACCTTGAGATATTTCAAAGAATTCAGAAATCAGTAATATCAGTAATATTTATTCAGAACAAAGTTACAAAGTCCACATGTTACAAAATAACGATGAAACTGCGAAAGATATAAACTGTGATGCAGCCAAACCTCCACCTCCTAAACCAATGAGCAATAATAGCTCTGCCATTTAATTAACCAACAGGGAGGTATAAAAAACAAACAAAAACTAAAAATAAAAACTTTAAGGTAGGTTCATTGTGTGAATTACGCGTATTATGAAGGCGAATGAACTGCTAAATATATAGTTATTCTATATTTACACAAACAACTAAACCAGATGAAGACCAACCTCTAGTCATCATTAACCAGAGGTTTAATTTATGTTAATAAACCCATTCCTTACCAAACACCATAATTCGGCTCGTTTCTTGCCTCCCAGGGCTGTCATTATCCGTATCATAGAATCGCATACGTGCAGCGACCAGCAAATCGTTAAGTGGACTGGTTTCCCGTTTCGATTGAGCGACAACCCTAATTGGTTTCCGGACGTGTGCTTAGAACAAAAGACGCTTTTTGCACCTCACATACGGCAAATATGGTGGTTGGCCCTGTAAATGAAAGTCGCTGTAGGTAATAATGCTGTACAGTCACCTCCATAGACTATTGTATATATTAAAAATATAAAATCCGAAATTTTATAGCATGTTTATATTGATACTAATTATGTTTATGTAAAAACCCTCCATCCCTTTATTTTACGCTGACGAGTTTTTGTTTATAATTATTTGCCTGCATCTCTTCTGGGCAACATTCCTACCATTTTCTTCATAACATCATGGTTTTTTTTCTGAAAAAAGTTCATACAAGTTTTCAATTAATAGGCTCGACTGAATCTACTGGCTCTAAGATTTATGGACGGGTTGGACGGACTTGAATGTAAATATTGAATGTTTAACAGTCTTATTTCTTGCTACATTCAAGCATCCATCCATACATATGGGTACGCAAGTTATAATATCCATTTTGATACCGAAGGAGAGCAGCGGAAAATTTCACTGAACCGGTTTATCCAAATTTGACGCTGACCGTATAAGATAAATATTTCAATATTTAAAATTGGCTATTGTGGAAAAAAAGTTAAATATTCAAGGATGTGCTGATCTGAAAAAGCGTTTACATGTTAGTGACTGTATTTATTTTTTCTTATCTAGAGGTATTGGATTGAATTAGGAGCAGTCGAGCTATCTCTAGATCGTTCGCAACGGTCTGCTTATAGCTCAACTGCTTTTAGGTATTTAATTATGCATTTATAATGACAAACGATCGGTATCGGCTCTGCGACATGACGGAGGCTTTGGGGTCATGGGATGTCCAAAAAAAAGTCCGTCACCAGTTGGCCACTATGTATATAAATTCTTGCCAATATCGGGCATTAGATGTGTTATAGTTACTATTAAGAGATAGCTACCTATTATGAAGTAAAGTAATAGTTTACAAAAGGTCAAAGTGTAACACAAAGCAGAACTCAACTTAGCTAAGTCTCACACATTTGGTTTGAGTGGGTCAAGTAGCAAGAAACGTCCGTTGTCCCAAGCTGCTCTCCCAACATTCATTTGACTTTGACCGTTTCAAGCACTGCCAAGGATTGAGAGAAAAACTTTCATAGCTGTGATTTGCAAGAATATAGATTATGAATTGAATAGTGATACATTGTGCTTGGTATGGTGCCTGAAAACTCAAAGTGAATAAACTCAGCGTTTATTCACTTTGTCGAATGTTATCAGGCCTTACAGTTCTGTTGGCAGCTTCAGCTT
Organism: Chloroclysta siterata; assembly: GCA_932294275.1. Lineage (NCBI taxonomy): Eukaryota > Metazoa > Arthropoda > Insecta > Lepidoptera > Geometridae > Chloroclysta > Chloroclysta siterata. The sequence continues at coordinate 12,703,356 of OW028598.1, forward strand.
TCTGCGCTGTAGGTTGTGGGTTCGATCCCCACCGAGGGGATCACACAAACATTTGTGTGATAAACATAGATTTTTCGTTTGTTTTGTGTCTAAGAATTATAGTATTTAATGTAAGTCATGATCAAGTAGCCTTCTTTTAAATATAGATGTAAAGATAGAAAAGAAGAAGAAGAAGTGAAGTAGAAGTCCACTGCTGGATATAGGCCTCCCCTATATATTTACAGAAAGAAAGATTTTGAGCTCTCTCCATCTACTTCCCGCGATCTTCAACTTGTCGTCGGCCCTACTACTATTAATATATAAAATCTCCAAAGTAACTATGAATTTTGAAATTAATTTAAAAAGTCCGTTTACATAATTAGAACACAAAAAAAAGTAATTTAAGACGCGTGAATAATTTGTGCGTCCCTCAATTTTTGGGACACAACGGGCAAACATCTGCAGATGTCATTACTACTCAAACCAGCCGTAGTCTCGTCTCATTTATTTTTTCATACTTATTTAATAAAAATAGTATAATAAACCTTAAATTTGTCTGTCTAACCTGTGGTCAAAAATAGGATCGCAGGAATTTCGTTGAACATTTTATTGTTATAAATACACGACTATGTTCTAGGATAGGTTTAATTTTTATATTGAGATTTTTTAAAATAAATCATACATTTACTACTAAATTGCCATTGACCTAAAAACAACCAAAAATTTGTCTCCCAAGTTTTCTAATTTTGAATAAATTTAAATTAAGTATATAGCAGATTGTCGTGCTTTGACTACCACTCAAACCTTTCCCGCCGTGAGATCACATTCTCACTTTGCTGAATCGTGAAGCTAATTCAATTTCAATTTATCTCGCAAATATGTAGGTTTATACTCGACTTAAATTTCCGTATTACCATCGAGAAAACCAGAGTAAAATAAAATCTGTTGCCACCGTAGCACCACCGTAGCGCCGTAGAGGGGCTACGGCGACGCTCAGTGCTACGAGTGACGCCGCGGCCTCCGCGCGATACGATGACGCCGCAACCGCCACACATCCGCAACTTCCACACGCGTCGTTAATCGCCTTTTATGAACGCTGTAAAAAAATACTAAATCTACCTTTTGTTACGCAAGAAAATTATAATTTATAGTATAACATAAATAGTTAAGCTTTTAAAATCAAGTGAAATATTTCCTTGTGCCATGTAACATTTAGACAAACTTCTAAGCTGTTTCGAAATAAGTGAAAATGAAAGTGTTTGATCTATAAGTGAGCCTTCCCCGATTTCAATATGATCTTGTCGTATCTCGTCCGACAAGTGATTTGGATGGCTGCGTCATTTCTCGTAAGAGGTAAGTCAAGAAAGCTTTCTTTGATAAACTTTTAGATAATTTTAGTACTTACGATAACTTACTTCTTTACAATTGTTATGACGATTGGAACAAAATGAACCTTATTCTGAAATGGCACTTATAATAACAGCTCAAGGGTTGTATTTAGTCTAAAAATAAGCCAACAACGTCACCATAATTAATAAATGATTCGTGATAAATTCGTGAATGATGATGACACGTCGCTAAACACATACATGTCTTTACATAGAATCGGAATCGCTTCCACCTTCGGCTTAGCTCGAGTTTTTGACTTTTTGTACTCCAAATAAAAATACACCTATTAGTTTTCTCTGAGGGCTTATTACGAGTTTAGTGCCGATCGCCGATCGTTACGATACACCGAATTTTCTATAAAAATAAATCAACGGCATCTAGCGTATTCTTTGAGAAACCGTTTTTTTTTTCATAGAATATTCGGTGTATAGTAACGATCGACGATCGGCACTCGATCGGCACTAAACTCGTAATAAGCCCTCAGGTCACAAACTATTTCTTCAAATTTCGTCCTTTCCAATCGTAATGGCGTGATTGAGCCACAAACGCCACAAACATGTATATTCATATTAGTAGGATTGTTAAGGGCTTGTTCCTACAATGCTAGTATTTTAGTCAAGTTCACGGGTATATTTCTTTATTTATTCGTTATTATTCACGTTCACCAAAGAAGCATTGTACATTATTTGTACTTTATTTTACAATTTTTTACTTTTAACATACCTTTAAAAAAACTGTTTTAGATTGTTTATTTTTTAATCATAAAAATAAAAAAACATTATTTACGTTATATTAAAAATAATATTTTTCTGCAGTTTTTGCCTTCACATAACATTATAAATTTATTATTATTATTAAACGAAGAGTCCACTGACTGAGACTCACTCATTATGAGATCACCGAAACTACAAAACGGGATGTGTGAAAAGTACAGGCATTCTGTGAGGGATGGGAGGCAACAACTAAAAATAAGATAAAAAAATCGTACTACATGTCGAAATACGATCACGAAATCGAAGTAGCACGGGATTCCACAAATTAAGGTGTAACAGTAGTGCAGGATCTTGTGTCACAAATAAATCGTTCACAATTTCGATCTGAAACAGCTTCACGATTTCGATACCCAGGCACGGTAGATATCCCCTCAGATGTCTTAGTACCAAGTACAAACTCTTTATGACGTCAAAGGGGGTAGTCAGAAGTACGTTCAAACATTCTATTCGGCACATCACATACCCACTTTTGCAGTAGTTAGCATCCCAAACGTGACAAGCTGCAAGCCCATCGCCGCTGTTAGAACACTAACTGGTTTCCACACGATGTTTTCCATCACTGTTTACGTTTACTTTCTCTTTATACAATATAATGTGAGCCCACGCACTTTCCCTCCTTTCAAGCAACGAGGTTGATCAATGCTTTCAAGCAATTAATTTTGGGTAATTATTCCATGTTCCATGATTCAGCGCGACACGCTATAAATCAAAATGACAGTGGCCAATAACTGTCAGCCGAAATACCAAGGTGTCGTTATTGGGACACAGTTGGACCGTTCGCCAATACTTTACTAAACAATACTTCGAATAGCTGGGATGGGAACCCACATCAAGTCAAACCTATTTAGAATTGGAAAGACCCTGACATCGCTCGCGTGTTGTTATTTTATTTACAAATTTGAACCCTTCTCTGCATCATAGGAAGACTGCTTTTCAAGAGTAGCAGAGCTCTTTTTGAAGGGCTCGTCCGGTGAAGTACTTACACCACGCCATTTTCTGCCGCCGTTTCGGTTTGAAGAGTGTGCATGGTTGCCGGTGAAATCACTGGCAGATGAGGCTTAATATCTGTATGCCTCAAGGTGATGGACGCAGGGCAGTGCATCGTATGTATCAATGCTTTGTTATATGTTTGCTTGTTCCATCCGATAGATGTATAAAAAAAAAGATTTACATTTAAGAAGTTTAATGAAAAAAATTAGAACTTGCCAGCATAGCACCTATTCGCACCAAGCGGTTTGCTTCTCGCTTCATTTTGCGAACCGCTCTATGGAGTGGAATTCATTACCGTCGTCTGTTTTTCCTGAACGCTGTAACGTTTGAATCTCTTCAAAGCCAAAGTGAATAGGCGTCTTCTTGACCGATCTGTTACTAGGACCCATATATTTGGTTGAGCGTTGATTGTCAGTCAGTTAGTCACGAAATGTTATATGTCTAAAAGATGGGCACTTCGAATATTTGTTTCAGCTATAGATATACGTTTACCGTTTTTAGTCCTACTGATTATGTTATCAAGTAGTAGGGCTCAAACCAAAAGAAGGCGCTTTGTTTGGAAAGAAAGAAAAAAAGCGTAAAACTGGATATTTACTGGTTATCCAGTTCTACACGGCCAAGCCTAGACGAACAGGCGAGATACTCACGGCTTTGTTCCAGCTGTTTTTGTATTTTCCTTTTAGTCGTATTTCCTGAAAATGAACGTGAAATCGTGATGTTTTGGCAATTGAAATTATACCTAGTTAAAATACTATCGGTGGATCAGTTGTGAAAAAGCAAAAATGGTTTTGTATCACTGCATAAGGTCGTAAATTGCCTGCGCAGCCACAAGCCTAACTTCACGCCTAGATCTGCCCTCCAAACTGTACTTAGGGTTAGACTGAGCGGATTCAGCTGAATTTTGTTTATTTAAATGGTATAAATTAAATCGGTATTCACCACTGACTTTAATCTCGCTAGTCTGTTATCTTTAAATGTTCAAGAGCTCACTAAGTTATATTGTTTTATTCATGCAGGCTGAATTGCCAGTGTTAAGTTAATTAAAATACAGGCAATTTGATACGACAATGTATGTTATTTTGGTACATTGCATTTACCAAACTATTCTGATAAATTCGAAATGCTTAATCTCTCATTTTAACAATGAGGCAGTCAGGTCAGTAATTAACCGTTCAGTAGCATTTTGTTTGAAAGTTTACTGATTAACGGGGAATTGAGTTCGAAATTTTGAAACGTATATTACAAATATTAACCTATATTAAAATTCTAGTCTTGATCGCGTGGAACTTGCACCTAGATTCACTTAGCTTTAAGACATTTCAAAGTGATCCTTGTGATTCAACTGAATAAATGACTTTTTTTCACTTTGACTTTTATATATTAATTTAACACTTTATTGCACAAAAAAAAACAAGTGTACAAAAGGTGGGCTTAATGCTATAAGCATTTTCTATCTGCCAACCTTAAAGGTAGAAAATGATGTCGGCGGGCTATTATTAAAAATAAACAGTTACAAATTAACAAATGCAAAGTTACGAGGGGGAGAAAAAAAAAAAAAACTCTTAAAAGAATTACACCTAACACAAACATACACAAACCTAACAAACTTTTCATGACATGATATTCGACAGCCTTCACAGCTCAGTTGGTAGTAGCTCTGCCTTCAGCGCCGTAGGCCGTGGGTTCGATCCCCACCGAGAACAAACATTTGTGTTGAACATAGATGTTCTCTGTCTGGGTGTTATTATAGGTATATTATAAGTATGTATTTACAAAAAAAGTATATATGTATTATATCAGCTATCTGGTTCCCATATCACAAGCTTTGGCTTAGTTTGGGGCTAGATAGTGCTGTGTGGAAAGTCCACCAATATTTATAATTTATGAGTCATGACGTGATAAAAAACATATCTTAGTTTATTTTAAGATCTGTAACCTCAAGTCCAATTTTTGTTTTCCGTTTTTGGTTTTTAGTTTTCTGGATTGCGAGCCCGTTTTGTGGGCTTGATACGCGCAACGTGCATGCTGAGAACTCTCTTGACCTTACAACCCGAGCTTGAAATACAGAGAACCAATTACCGAAAAGGTAAAAAAATCTGACTCGAGTTACTACTGAAATCAATTGAGATACCTACATCAATTATTAGGATTGGTATCCTCAAATAAAACTCCATTAGAACACTTACTAAGAATGTATCAGAGTGTCCCTCCATAAATACGTGATCGGCAAATTGATAAACACCAAGAGAATACCAAATGAGTTCGGTAACTGAGTACTTAGTGTCTAGTCAAACTCCGAGCCGGGATCTTCGAAACTTTTGTAAGTCTTCTACTTTGCTTCTGTAATGATTTAATGAGTTTTTGATATGTAAAGACTGTGCATGTATATTAATGCAAGATTCCAAATCTTCTTTTAAATAATTCGATTGTTTGAGTTCGGCTTTTTTACTGTTTGTGTAATCCCTTTACGTTATTGTGAATGATATAAACGATAAACCTATAAGCGATAGTGAGCACGTAAGGTTTTGCCCTTTCCGGACGTCCAATAAAAGAGCTTATCGATTAGTTAAGTGGATGTAATGGTCCATTGACAATATTATATATTATAAGTATGTATTTACAAAAACAAAAGTAATACCTACTTTTGTTATATAAGTATCAGCTTTCTGGTTACATACAATTACTGGTTATATTACAAGCTTTGCTTAGTTTGGGGCTAAATAGTGCTTTATGAAAAAAAGTCTACCAATATTCAATATTTATTATATATTCCATTCAAAGTGGCAATGCAGCCAGTGTCTTGGGGACGCTTCCGATTGGCACTGATTTGGATCAGTTGAGCTATCTCTAGATCGTTTGCAACGGTCTGCAGATAGCTCAAATTTTTATTATGTATTTTGTACATTTCATAAATACTTGTATTTGTTTTAATTTTCTTTGTAATTTAATAATTTTATATTTATATGTAAAATACAAACATCACACTTTTAGGTATACAAACATCGTTATTTTCGCATTTATATATTAGTAAAAAGTAGGGTAGGATAATAAGTAGCCAACATGCATATAATATACTTCTCTATATGGTTTATGGAAGGTACTAAATACTTTATTTGCCCTCATCTTTGCCTGCATGATAGAGTAGCGAAACAAATAGTAATATTATTATTTTCTAGAACGTCAAAATTATGTCTAAATTAGACATAATTTGTACGTTCTAGAAAATAATAATTTTCTCGGGGTATATCTAAACGCGTCTTCTAGGGTATTCCGTTTTTGTCGTTCGCTAGTTTGCAAGGGTTGTTTCAGATATTAATAATGGGACGTGGAGCCTGTTTGGAATATGTAATTGTCAGAAACGGGGCTCTGTCCCTGACGCTTAACCCTTAAACAAGTCGCAAGTTTACGAGTTTGAATATAATTGTTGCAGGCGAATGTATTTTTTATTACCTAGAACGTTTTAAATTATAAGAACCTGTCCAAAATGACTTTATCTTATTGAAGTAAATGAAAATGGAGTGATGACGTCACAGTCATGATTTTGAACACATAGTGAGTATTAAGGAGCTGAAATTAGCTTTCTGTAAATTTAGCGTGTTTATTAGTTGGGTTATTTTATGTTATGTCGTTAATTGTGGAGGCACAAACGTTACTTGAAGTGCTAACACAAAGAATTAACAGTTGGAATTAACTGTACTATTTAATCCTGCATTGATGAAAACAGTACCCGAAATACATTGTACATTGATTATGCATTTATGATCTTCGCTGTATAACGGCTGCTTTCTTGTACCTTTTTTTTATTGTTTGATAGCTAGATGTTTGACTGACATCTCGCCTGATGGAAAGTGAAGATGCAGTCTAAGGTGGAGCACGCTTAGCTATAATCTACTCGTTCACTCTTGTCTTGAATATTCCTAAGCCATATCGATTTACAATTATGTTTTTTATAAATATAAAAAAATAATTGGTCGACATTCCACACAGCACCATTTCGCCCCAAACTAAGCCGAAGCTTGTAATATGGGAACCAGATAGCTGATATACTAGTTATATGTTTTTTTGTAAATACCTACTTATTATCACTACATAGTATAAAACAAAGTCGCTTTCTCTGTCCCTATATCCCTATGTATGCTTAAATCTTTAAAACTACGCAACGATTTTGATGCGGTTTTTTATAGAAAGAGTGATTCAAGAGGAAGGTTGATATGCATAATTCAAAAAAAAATATCAAAATTATTTATTTCAAAAATAGGACATACATACATTTACAATTAGTTACAGGACAGCATTAGGTTTATCACCTGACCCTCATAATACAAGCATAATCTCTTAGGGCTAACCCAAAATAACCATGTGAAGCCGGGGTGGGTCGCTAGTATTATATAACACCCAGATAGAGAACAGATATCTGTGTGCATCACACAAATGTTATTTGTCGGTGGGGATCGAACCCACGGCCTACAGCGCAGAAGGCAGAGCTACTACCAACTGAGCTGTGAGGGCTGTAATTTTAATTTAAGATAATTACATCAATACCAAGAAGACTCTAAAAGTTGACAATAAGAAGTTATCACATAGTTCTACCTGGTAGCCTCGATCCTAGAAGGTTAAACAACTTTACCTTCCACGGTCAATCTTCACAGAAGTTGGTCATTCCTCAAGAAGGCTAACTTAATAATTATCAACTTAGTATAAGTTTTGCGAAAGCTCAACTAAGTTTCTACTGGAAGGTATGATGTAACTTTTTTATTATACTACATCATTTTTCATATTATTTAGGTATTTTTGCTTTTGGGATTTTAGACTTAGACTAGACTAGACAGCCAACTCTGGTACTTGGGTACCTAAATATTACTTCACAGGCTGCGTGAAAGCCTTTATTGTGAACAGCTGTCCTCTAATACAAGTTTTTTATTTGAAAAAATACTAGTGGAATCTGCGCAACTTTACTCGCGTGATGCTAGTTCAAGTTAAAAATAAAAAAATGAAGTTTTTTAATAGCGCTATTTGAAGGGCCAAGAGAACTCTGTGCCAAATTTCGGACCTCTATGCTTTGTGGTTTCTGAGATCTTGTGCGTGAATAGAATAGAATATTTATTTGTTTTTTTTATAGTGTTTACTACACTTAAGGAAAATCACAAAGATTTAATATAGTCCCAAAAGTTATTACCCGAGTGGGATTTGAACCCACGACCTTCCCCTTGATACGGGGCCGCGCTAACCAACTGCGCCATCGGATTCTAATCGCACTCGACGAATAACTCAGGGACATGCTACTACGGTACTTATGCGACCGTGGTTCCATCTACAGGTCTGACATATAACTATCAAGAGTCCTGCTCGATAACCGAAGTTGCATTCAGTTGAATCGACGAGAGATGTCACCGTGCTTAATTTTAATTTTTATTTGTTTTTTTTATAGTGTTTACTACACTTAATGAAAATCACAAAGATTTAATAGACTCTTGATAGTTATATGTCAGACCTGTAGATGGAACCACGGTCGCATAAGTACCGTAGTAGCATGTCCCTGAGTTATTCGTCGAGTGCGATTAGAATCCGATGGCGCAGTTGGTTAGCGCGGCCCCGTATCAAGGGGAAGGTCGTGGGTTCAAATCCCACTCGGGTAATAACTTTTGGGACTATATTAGGATGCTGATAAGCAATAACATGTTAACCTGCTCCGAGGCCATTTTGAGTAAATCGAGTTTGAAGTTTTTGGGTCTACTTTAATTAGTTTGTTCCAGAAATGTTATTAAATATAGAAAAAAATCATATAATATACTTTATTAATAAGCCTCGATCGTACCTGCATTAGAAAAAACACCATTAGTAGTTTAGTTATTTCAATAAACACAATTTTTTTTATGACAAAATGCGCTAATAGTCATTTTATTTTAGTAAACATGTCAAGATCCTTAACATATTTTTGCTAAACAAAAAATAGCGGTTTCACACTTAATGTCATCTACGTCAAGTAACTTGAAGCTATATTGAATAATGCATTAATAACTTAAATATACAAAATGTTATGTGTTATCTATAAAATTCACATTGTATTTTCTAAATGTTACAGCAAATTATTGAAAACAGAAATCAACAATATTATTAGTTATTTTAGAAAATAAAACATGTTTTATTTCCGTTTTTAAAGTTCACCTATTAATCAGATTTTCTTAATATTAACCATTGTTTCCAATAAAACTGTAAAAAAATCAACACCAAACTAAAGAAACTCTCACAATAAAACAAACGTAAAGTATTTCCGAAAATCAGCCTCATTTTATCCCAAAAGGTTTTTTGTAAAGTATTCTCTTAAAGCTTATCACAATATCCATTTTGAAATCTACTCATTAAAAAAATAAAAAATAAAAATTCTAGAAATTGACAGGCTTAATTCAGTGTTTTTCGATAATGCTATCATAGAAGATCCTGCCTTTTTACCGCGGAAAATTATCAGAGTGATGGAACTGATCCAAATGAAGAACAGAAAGGACGGAACAAAAAAGGCCGAAAAAGAAAGTATCCAGATCAGAACATAAACATACGAAAAAAGAGAGCAAACACTAACGAAGATTACATCAGCCCCAAGTGTAGATAAATAAGTAAAAGAAAATTTCAAGAAACCGATTTCTACTGCGACTGTCCGTTAAAATGTACTGAAAAAGTAACAATATAACAAAGAGAAACCTAATTTCAGAGATTTTGGAGCGCTGGATCTTTTAAAGCAAGACGTGCTTTGCTACAGGGAAGTGTTCGAAAGTCGCAAAAGAAGAGAAGCTATAAAGTCAATTCCAGAAGAACATTTACTACGACATACACCTTGGCTAAGGATTATAGTTTGCAAGAAAACTTTACAGAACACATTGAGTATAAGTCAGGCGAAAATTGACTCTGCTCTGAAAAAATATCGATCACAAGCTTCTTTCAGTGACAAAAGAGGAAGTCAATCTGGAGGAAGGAATGCCATTTAATGCAAAGTTTGCCCAAATACACCTCACATTACTGCAGGTGCGGAACGACGAAAAACTTTAGTTTTTTTTTTCCACAACTAAATTTTGTCAAACTTTTGAAGATGTCTACCCATGGCTAGGTAAAGTATGGTATGGTAAGGTAAAGGTGCCAAGCGTCCTTTGGCACCTTTAGATGTGACGTGCGTCTTCAAGTTTTGTTTTCAAAAAAAGCTTAGGAGAATCACTTTTATGTACTTTAATTTCAAAAGTATTCATCCATGATATCATGTATTTGGGCAAACTTTGAATTAAATGGCATTCTTTCCTCCAGATTGACTTCCTCCTTTGTCGCTGAAAGAAGCTTGTGATCGATATTTTTTCAGAGCAGAGTCAATTCTCGCCTGACTTATACTCAATGTGTTCAGTAAAGTTTTCTTGCAAACAATAATCTTAGCCAAGGTGTATGTCGTAGTAAATGTTCTTCTGGAATTGACTTTATAGCTTCTCTTCTTTTGCGACTCTCGATCACTTCCCTTTAGCATTGCACATCTAGCTTCAAAAGATCCAGCGCTCCAAAATCTCTGAAATTCGGTTTTCTCTTTGTTCTATTGTTTGGTCTTTTTTGTGCCGTCCTCTCTGTTCTTCATTTGAATCAGTTCCATTACTCTGTTAATTTTCCTCGGGTAAAAAGTCAGGATCTTCTATGATAGCTTGCAGAGCTTCTCGTGCTCTGGATTCAGTTTCATCGTTCTCGTTGTTTCTCGTTGGGATTCCGAAGCACCAACAGTAACGTCTCTTAGATTGTGTCCATATTCTTCAGAAGCTGCAGGTTCCTCGGAAGTATTGAAAATTTCCGGAGCACTCGGAAAGTATGGCTCTATTATAGTGGTTGAAGAGTTTTCTAAAGCAATATCATTGGGCTCAGACATGATCGTTTCGGTATGGTCAATAATTTAAATTACTGTCGAGGGATCTGGTGTTGAGCTTTCAGGTACATTATTTGAAAATAGACTACACATAGAGTATTGTAGATCCTGTTCAACAATTGTGATAGTCGATAGTGAGGTTTCTGGTGGAAATTCGAGGAACTCGTCATTTAATTCACGTTGTTAGGTGGTTACAATTTCCTCAATAACAGGTTGTGATGCAGGGCTCTCTTCAACATAGGGCATAATAAGGTCCACAAGTTTGAGACCTCTTGACCTCGGTGGTGGAATTCTGTAAAAATAATCAATGAAATTAACCCTTTTTAGAAATCCTTTTAGAATCGGAACCGAAAATAAAACCCATAAAAGTGATTTAATGTTTTTCAAAAAGATGTTATAATCATTTACCGTGTTATTGAAATAAGCTTACAAACAAATTTAATGAGTCTCTATTTTTGCAATAACCTAGCAAGCTTCATAGATCATTTGCATGCATTAGTCAATAGCATATTTTTTGTTTTTCAATAACTAATCAAGCTTCATAGTTCATTTACATGTGCAAGCCAATGACAGAATTTGTGTTTTGCAAAAACCAGTCAAACTAAATCAGTAGCTATTTTGCTAAAATAAGAATTTGCGTGTGATTAGACATCATTAACGTGTTTGTAAAACGCAATACATGTTATTTTTCAGCATATTCTATGATAATAATGTTTTTGAAAACTTATTTTACCGGTAAAATGACCTCATAATATGGGTAGCTAAAATTGTCATAAATATGTAATATTAGGACTTACTTTGAATGCATTTCTCTTTAAATGATCGACTCCAAGGTTCCCCATCAAATTACAACTTGAAAGAGTTCAGATAATTAATATTTTTGTAATTTTTGATACGAAACGTTGTTGACACACTCGAAAACAAACACAAACTATTTCGCAAAAACCGCTCAAGTCCCTTAAGTTGTTATGACTTTAAACTAAGGCGCTGTACGTGTTTGAAAAATCTTCTAAGGAACTAAGTATCATAATGCAAAATGTTGTACCCGACGTACCGTTTTCGGGATAAGAATTTTAGGCAATTTTTACCTATTTAAATCGTTTAACTAAGATAAAACCTTATTGAAAAATGTTCTTTAACTACTAAAGAAGCGTCCTGCATTAAAAACTCATTTTTCACATTTTTGTGGCTTAACATGTTATTGCTTATCACCATCCTAAATCTTTGTGATTTTCCTTAAGTGTAGTAAACACTATAAAAAAAACAAATAAAAATTAAAATTAAGCACGGTGACATCTCTCGTCGATTCAACTGAATGCAACTTCGGTTATCGAGCAGGACTCTTGATAGTTATATGTCAGACCTGTAGATGGAACCACGGTCGCATAAGTACCGTAGTAGCATGTCCCTGAGTTATTCGTCGAGTGCGATTAGAATCCGATGGCGCAGTTGGTTAGCGCGGCCCCGTATCAAGGGGAAGGTCGTGGGTTCAAATCCCACTCGGGTAATAAGTTTTGGGACTATATTAAATCTTTAGAATAGTATATTTTTTTTTATTAATATTATTATTATTTTCTTCTATAATTTTTTATTTTACAAATAAGTTCTTTTTAGTCTCACTATGCGAAAACGTTTTAATGGGCAATAGCTTTATATTGTTAATTACTGCATAAACTATAAGTACTGTTTGTTTTCTTAAGAAATAAAAATAAATAAAATAAAATCTAGACACCGCGAGCATCCGATAGCATACCGCGGCATCCGACAAAATGCCGCGGCGTTTACCGAAAAGTTTACTGAGCAACCAAAGTAATCTATGCTTTATTGCTGACAGTTAATTAGGTATGTTTTTGCAGGTATCGTGTGCTGTGATGACGAGTACAGACTAGTCAGACATCTGATGCAGCGTTACGACCCATCAGTGCGGCCCGTCGAGAACTCTTCGCATCCGCTCCTGGTGACCTTCGGGGTTTCGCTGCATCATATCATCGATGTGGTGAGACTATTCATATTTTCTATACGTATATTATATATACAGTTCTTAGTTCTAGTCACATTATTAGATATTCAATAATGTTTTCCAAACACCAATTTTGCTTAAGATATCAGAACTTGTTAGTTCAAAAAATATTCAGATAAAAACTTTGTAACTAGAAAGTCTGATGGGTCCTAAAACTAAATCTAAAATAAAAAATGATCAGCAATTTTAACTCTTTTCATAAATTTAAAAAAGGTCGATTATTCTTATCTTAACCCTTTTTCCGCAAACTAAAAGTCGCCTTTAGACATCATTAATTTTGCAACTCATGTACTATTGTGATGTTGTCGACTTACTTTTAGTTAAAAATAAAAATCCTTTTACAAATCTACCTAGTACTTATATATTAATTGTTGAGGGGTTAGATAAGGCTTCTCATAGCACTTGATGATTGTTTTTTTGTATGTGTTTTCTTTTATATACCAAAAAGTGTTTTATGTATCTATTTATAAAAACATTTTATGGAAAGCACTTCGTAATCATATCATTGAATCGACCACCATATATATTACACGGTTCCTTAAAACACGATAAGAGGGGACTAATTCGTGGGTTTATACCCACGAATTAGTCCCCTCTTTTTAACGTCGTAGAAAAGTAGAATTAATCGATATTGTAATATATGCTAATGCATCTCTACAAACCTTTGACTTTCAGACCTTTTAAAAGATAAAATTGAATTCTCACTACATTCAAATATCGAATAAAATTCATAGGTATTCAAAAAATAATCTGCTAGCTTTCAATAAACACACATCAATAGAATGTTATTCATTTCTATAACAGACTTGGTTAAACACGGTCGCAAACAAGTGCTTTGATCAATGAAAGGACTTAATATTATACCCATAATATTAGTGAAACGCTTGAACCCTTGCTCAAAAGGGTCTATTAAAATGGAGAGTGTTTGTAAGAAGCTGGTAGTTTAAGTACTGTCAGCAACGGAAGAAGATTAAGCCGCTGACAACCGCCAGACAACTTAGGCACTATTCAAGATTTTTGAAGATATGAAACCACTAATGTGTTTATGAAAAAACGCAAACACCCAAGTTTCGGAAAATAACATTACATAGGTAACAAACAAGTTTTCTTATTAGCAGATGTGGACTGAAATCTACCAAGATTGACAAAAAACTTACAACTAATAACTCAACATCTGATAATATTTTAGGTCAGAAAAGCATAAATACTCTAGAGAGATAGAAATAAAAACGACATAGATTTGCACTAGTCAATTACATTTCTAGTAATTAGTTGAAGAAATATATACCCTTATAATTAATATAATAAAAGAAATACTGAAAATAAAATAAATAAATATTGGAGGACTTTTTACACTACGCCATTTAGTCCCAAACTACTACCCAGTTAACTGATATAGGTAATACTTATTTACTTTTTTTAATTACAATATAACACAGATTCAGAACAAACAATAAAGCTATAATAATAGAAGAAATAAAGTGTCCGATATAGAGTGAAATAAAAGCCTAGGAACTCCAGCATAAATACAGTATTCTGTTGTAAGAACGGAACGCAACTATACATTAACATACTAATTCACTCATTCTGTAGGTACAGCTTCTCTGTGCTTTAGTGGCCACGCTCAAAGGGGTAGACCACACTGTGGCCAGAGCAATGAAACCCGAGGAAAATTAAAACTGTCTGGCACTGGCAGCTAATGAAACTGGAGAAAAATAATGCTCAATGAGCAATTTACAAGTACGGGTCAACTCGGCAGATTTTTGGTTGAACACTGTAGCTTACAATTGTACACAAAACGAAACTAAGAGAATACACATTGTATAAATGCTGCAAGGTACAGACAGCAACGGAAGTTGATTAAAATATTTTAAATGGGGTTTGAACATTTTTGTATGGAGCCTGGCATACCTAAACATAAAAAAACATGTTTCGGCGGCCAGTGATGAAACGTATGTCAATCGACAGAGTAAATGATTACAAACAAAAGGTGTATAGTAATCAAATCTCTAAGTGATACTGGTTTCTGAGAACTCTGCACTGGCCGCCGATTATATATTTAGATTTAGATTATATAATAAAGGTGAATAATAAAGATATGCCAACGATGTTCGATGCTCTTTGTGAGCCAAGCTCAGACAAAATCTTGATCCTGGGGCGAAGGGTTCCAGTTATTTAAGTTTTTTAATTATAATTTCAGCAAAAATACTAAGAGCTAGTCTAATAATTTATGATTGGTGTGCTACCCGACCCTGTAAAGACGCAATTAGAAATGAAGCCGCTAGAGGGGCCGCTTGTGAAAAATACGTGGGCAGTAAAAGACAAAATAAACAAAGATAAATGATACCTAACAGTAGAAATGTTACGCTAAATTTCAACACGACGAATTCCAATATATCTACAAAAAGGACACAAACGGCAATCTATCCCTATCACATGCAGGACGGCCAACGCTTTTGTTTTGGCCACACGAAAATGTTTTGTGTACTGAAAACGTTTCTAAAGTGGATTTAAGGAACATGATGTTGGGGGAATATGGCCCGGAAATTAAACCAAATTGTCATAAATTCAGGCGAAGTCGTCATGTTCACAGTCGTAAAACTACAGTAAGTCGAATACACGGTAATTGAATAAGTCGTACTTTGTAGGCAATTCTTTTTCTATAAGAAAAAGCTATTACTTTAGGTACGGTGATTTCAATGCAATATACGTACTTTTATATAGTATAGAGTTGTATTAAAAGGTATTGGTATTGTGGAGGATAGGTATTGTCTACGACATAGGTACACAATGGCCCCAATTCTGTTGTCACCAAATCCTAAAATTTAGCTAAAACCGACCTAAAATTTCTTAAAAAATAGTTTAGTTAACATTCCTATTCTCTTGGTGCCATCGTAAACTTAAATTTAGAATGACAGCTCTAAAATTAGGAGAGTTACTCAATTTAGTAAAAAAACACGTAAAACTGTCATTTTGCTATTCTGTTGTACAACATTTTAGGTGATTTGCGCTTAAATTTAGAAATGTCAAACTAAATTTAGTCAACACACTTTTAGGTGCTGACTAAGGTTTTGTGTTGTGAATTTGTGATGAAAATACGCAAACAAACGTTGAAAAATCATGGAACCTGTAGTGGCTGCACATAAAGAAGCCTCGGCAAGGTTTGTTATTGGTACTTAGGTACCTACCACCTGATCTGATGGGTTTTTTCTTATTCTTTACATATTCTATAAAACTGCTAGGCACCTAGTTTTTATAAAGCAAATCACTTTATTTTCAGGAACTATCGCGAAAGAATCCGTTTACAGAGACTGAGGGATGCTTCGAATCCTTTTGAGCTAACCTGAGGAAAATATTTAGATTGCCCAAAACAGGCGCAAGGTTTCTAATTGAAACCCTGGATGGCTCTCGTCTTGAGGAAGGATCTATCCCTAGAACAATAAAGGTGGGTTCCATGTACTTACTTATTATTAGATGAAAAGATGTACCTATTTCTAGGTTTTTATTTGTTGTAAGATACCTAACTCCTCCTTTTCATTACTAGGTATCAGGTTTTAGCGGGCCTTACATTTTTCGGTCATGGCAGCTATCAATCATCAACCGCGCAAGATAGTTTTTTAGGGCTAAGCCAGCCTACTGCCTGCGGGTGCTTAACAATTGTGGCTGAAGAAATAGTTAAAACTAAACCTAAATATGTGAAGTTTCCTACTACACCGCCAGTAAAAGTGCCTATTCTGCCTAGCATCATCTGCCTCTCTCATAAGCATTTAACAAAATCTTTGTTTTCAGGATCGAAGAGCTTTATGGCATGCCACACACACTAGGTGCTGTAGATGGAACACATGTGGCCACAGTCAAACCGCCAATTTCTCATCCTACTGCTCCTGGCAATTTATTTTACAATAGAAAGAGATATACCACATAAGAACAAGGAACATAGTGGAGATGACAATTGGCCGGCTGAAAGACTAATTCAGATGTCTGCATCACCATTGTTGTCTGCATTATGAGCCAGAAAAGGCAGCCAAAATTATAATCTCTTGCTGCACTATATGTCACTCTATGTATAATATGTTTATGGAAGAATTTACAGGTAAAAAAAACCTACCTACCTATATCTACCTCAAACAAAAAACAAACAAAATTAGATTTGAGACAAGATTTAAAATGTATTGTGTTTGCAGATATGGATGAAAACATAGTCTTTGAACAAGGTGATGCAGTCGAGGAAGAGGAGCCCAATATAGATTTCCTCCATGAGCAAGAATAATTCAACGGAGGATAATAAACTCTTACTTTCACACATAAATATTTTTTTAATCAAGGTTCTTATCTTATGAGGGGCAAACATGGCTCATACATAACATATCTGTACCAAAATATTTAGGTCATAATCATAACTGACCTAAATAAAAAAACAAATTTACTAATCTAAATATAAATTGTAACAGATACGGACAACAATAGAAATTTGGCTGAATCTTTGGGAGGAATAGAAATTCGGAGAAGAGCTAGGTGTTTGCATGAGTACATCATCTTGATGATGATGTGTGAGAACACCTAGCGCATTTGTAGCTTTTCTTAAATGATAATTTGCAGTGTTGCTGGAGAATAGCAGCAATTGTTATCCAACATCAGAATGACCAGCAACAATAAATGCTGTTTCTATAACATTAGTGGGTTCTGATTTATCTAGATTCTCTAGAAAAAATCTAGAGAATCCAGATACATAAAGATAAAGACTACATAAAGATTAAGGTCATTGTGATGTTGGATTTCAATTGGTATAGCTAGAGCTATAATTTCTAGACCCCTTACAATGCTCTCTGCCATCCTCCCTCAAAACTTCCGTCAAATTATCATATAACAAAGGTCTTTAAAGGCCTAGGAAACTGACGGCGGGGATCAAGGCCTTCAGATCAGCCAAGAGGAGTTTTTACGGTGATCGGGCTGCGAATATGACAGGAAGTCGGCTCTTGGATCGAGCATATCCTTTACGGCGGTCAGGTTGCTGCATTTTGTATTTTAGTTTTGTAGCTCCCGAAAAACGTAACGTAAATAATCCAAAACATTCAAAACAAACACAAGCACCACCTACCATAGATAAAAAAAGCCGTAAAAATAGTGTAGATAGAGCGCCATCTAGCGTCGAGTAGTGCCAAAATACATGAAAATACAAATGCTTATGTTATCTGTGCCGTGGTGGTCCCGGCATAGAATTGGACCCCTCCATCACCTCCCGTGGATGTCGTAAAAGGCGACTAAGGGAACACAACAGGAAATGGGCAGCAGCATTTCCAGAGTAAACATCATCAACACTGCGGTCACCAATCCGCCTGCCAAGCGTGGTGACTATGGCAAACCCCCCCCCCCAATGATGAACACGATAGATAGACGGCCCCCAGTCCCCGGAGGTTCCGTTATTCCTGGCACAGGTGGCGGTCATGGTAACGGCGGAACAGGGGGTGCTAAGAATCACCGGCAGAGACCCAGCTACCACTCCCAAAAACGACCCTTGGCCCTGGCAACATATAACGCGCGCACATTGAGGTCTGACGAGAAGTTGATAGAGCTGGAAGAAGTGGTTAGTAAGTTGCGCTGGGATATCATAGGATTATCAGAAGTCCGAAGAGAGGGGGAGGACACGATAATTCTGAATTCCGGCAACTTATTGTACTACCGGGAGGGAGATCAGCTGTCCCAGCACGGTGTCGGGTTTCTCGTTCACAAGTCCCTTTTCAACAACATTGTAAAGGTCGAAAGCGTTTCGAGCAGGGTGATATACCTTATACTCAGAATCACCAAACGGTATTCGCTTAAGGTCATACAGGTATACGCCCCTCACTCAAAACGCCCGGACGAGGAAGTGGAGGCTATGTATGATGACATTTCAAATGCCATACAAGCCTCGAAAACACACTTTACGGTTGTGATGGGGGACTTCAACGCGCGGCTAGGCATGAGGAACGGCGATGAACTGAGAGTGGGGCAATTTGGATTTGGACAGCGGAACCAACGGGGTCAGCGATTGGCTGACTTTATGGAGAAAGAGGGACTCTTCATGATGAACTCTTTTTTCAAAAAGCGGTCGTCCAGGAAATGGACGTGGCTTCACCCCGGTGGACACAAACGCGAGATAGACTTCATTTTGACGACCAAGAAGCATATATTCAATGATGTCTCTGTGATCAACAGGGTAAAAACCGGAAGTAATCACCGCATGGTAAGAGGCTCATTGAATATCAATGTTAAGCTTGAACGGTCCCGTCTGATGAAGTCTACTCTTCGCCCAAGTCCTGTTCAAATCCAAAACCCCGAGAGCTTTCAGTTGGAACTCGAAAATCGCTTCCAATGCCTCACCGAATGCGAAACTGTGGACGATTTAAACAACGGGCTGGTGGAAATTGTCCAAGATGTTGGGTCTGAGTACTATAAGACTCAACGCAAAAATAGACCCCAAAAACTCTCTGAGCACACTCTGAAACTCCTAGCAGATCGTAGCGAAATGAGACTGCAGTCTTCAGTGGACATGTCGATATACGGCGTGCTCAATAAACAGATCTCCAAGTCCATGCGACACGACTTGCGGCTTTTTAATACAAATTGTATTAAAAACGCGATAGAGCGCAACAAAGGCTCGAAAGTGTTCGCAAGAGATCTGTCTATTGGGCAAAGTCAGTTGACAAAACTGAAGACTGATAGTGGCAGTATCGTTTCCTCGAAGCCGGAAGTTTTAAGAGAGCTCGAGAAGTTCTATGGACAATTATACACCTCATCGCAAAGTCCTGCTGCAAGCACGACTAGCGATACAAGAGCCCGTTTAACTCGACACTACACGGAAGACATCCCGGACGTCAGCCTATACGAGATCCGAACGGCTCTCAAGCAGCTTAAGAACAACAAGGCACCGGGAGAAGACGGAATAACGACAGAGCTTCTGAAAGCGGGCGGAACGCCGTTACTTAAAGTCCTTCAGAAGTTATTCAATTCTGTTATCTCCGAGGGTACGACGCCAGAGGCATGGGGCAGGAGCGTGGTGGTACTTTTCTTTAAGAAAGGTGATAACACCCTCTTAAAGAATTATAGGCCCATCTCGCTGCTAAGCCATGTCTATAAGCTGTTTTCGAGAGTAGTTACCAATCGTCTCGCTCGTAGGTTTGACGACTTCCAGCCTCCCGAACAAGCCGGGTTCCGAAAAGGCTTTAGCACCATAGACCACATCCACACGCTCCGGCAGGTTATACAGAAAACCGAAGAGTATAACCAGCCACTTTGTTTAGCGTTTGTGGACTATGAGAAAGCCTTTGATTCAGTTGAAACCTGGGCAGTCCTAAGGTCACTCCAGCGATGTCAAATTGACTATCGGTATATCGAAGTGTTGAAATGTCTATACAGTAAAGCCACAATGTCTATCCGACTCCAGGACCAAAGCACGGATCCTATCCAACTGCAAAAAGGGGTGAGACAGGGAGATGTAATTTCTCCGAAACTGTTCACCTCGGCACTAGAGGATGTTTTCAAGCTGCTGTCCTGGAAAAGGTATGGCATCAACGTCAATGGCGAATACATCACTCACCTTCGATTTGCCGACGACATAGTCATAATGGCGGAATCGCTGGAAGATCTAGGCACGATGCTCAGAGACCTCGATATTGTCTCCCAACAGGTGGGTCTTAAGATGAACATGAGCAAGACGAAAATCATGTCTAACGCTCATGTCGCACCCGTGCCGGTATATGTTGGGAGCGATATCATCGAAGTTGTAGACCACTATGTGTATCTGGGTCAGACGATCCAACTAGGTAGGTCCAACTTCGATAAAGAGGTCAGCCGACGAATCCAACTCGGATGGGCAGCGTTCGGGAAGTTACGCCGCATCTTCTCGTCACAGATACCGCAGAGCCTCAAGACGAAAGTCTTCAACCAGTGTGTGTTGCCAGTGATGACGTATGGAACTGAGACGTGGTCGCTCACTATTGGCCTCATCAATAAGCTCAAAGTCGCTCAACGGGCTATGGAGAGAGCTATGCTGGGAGTTTCACTACGAGATAGAATCAGAAATGAGGAAATCCGTAGGAGAACCAAGGTAGCCGACATAGCTCGCAGAATCAGCAGGTTGAAGTGGCAATGGGCAGGTCATATAGCTCGAAGGACTGATAACCGATGGGGAATAAAGGTTCTCGAATGGCGACCACGAACAGGAAAACGAAGCGTGGGACGCCCTCCCACCCGATGGACTGACGACATTGTTAGGATCGCGGGTAGTCGGTGGATGGAGAGGGCTCGGAATCGTTCTTCCTGGAAATGTATAGGGGAGGCCTATGTCCAGCAGTGGACTTCTTTGGGCTGATGATGATGATGATGATGTTATCTGTGAACTCAATTTAGAAATCCCAACTAACATGTTTAAAGGTGTCCTAAATTTAGTTGAACGTGCCAACCGAATAACGTATGTACGTAGGCTAGTATCTTAGCAGGCTATCTCTTTCTGAGATAGCCTACTGAAATATCTAGTATCTGCTGGAAAAGCCTACTGAATTTAAAACCCTGCTGCAGCGTCCCGTAAATAGGAGTCATGAGTGAAATATTGCCTCTGAAGTGGACTGGTAAGGGCTAATGTGCTTCTGTAGCGAATGTAATCGAAAGATTGAGTGGTTACTTTTTTGTCATCACATTATTGAACTTATATTGTTATACTCTGTTCTAAACTAACATTCAGACAAATTATAAGTTATATTCTAAAAGTACTTATAAAAAACCCAACTTTTACGAGTAATCGTATGATTTAATGACTCTAAAACTTAATAGTGGTGTTCACTTATAAAGACTAACAAAAATATATTTATTTATTTATAATTTTTTTATTTATAGCTGACCTGTGTTTTTATCCTGTACGCCTAATAAAACTGTTGTAACCTCAGAAGAAAAGCCATTATTCTAAGGTTATAACTTGTTAGCCGTTTCCACTCTATCTACTCTATCGAATCATGATCGAATCACGCTTGATGATCTAACCCCTTGGGTATAGTAAGTTCATGCTCTGACCGAACGGGGCGGTGCCAGCAAGGAGTTTAAAGTGCCACCAAACTATCAGTTACTTGACGAAAGAGAAATAAAATAATATTGTTCCTCCTTGCTGGCGTTGAGCCGTTTGGTTAGTGTCATCAAGCGTGATTCGAAACGAGTGGAAACGGCTAGCATGTTACAAGAGCTTAATGATCCAATTTATTGTTGCTTGCACCGTGTACTATTTCTTGTTCACAAAATTATCGATGCTCATTTGGCCCTCTGAATTTGTTCAAATGCAATATTAAATCGATAGTGAATATTACATGGGTACATCATGTACCTACATGATTCCTTTTTTATTTTCCCGACGTGTCTTATTTGAATTCTAATTCTTGGATCGATCAGCTGTTTGTGAATTTTCACAGAAACACGATTTGACAAATAAGTTGGTCGAATGGAAATGATTTCCTGTTTTTTAATTCACTTTCGATAAAAAATGCTTCTAGTTTTATTTAATTCTATGGAAATTCATTTTGTGTGTTCCAAAGCTGCTTTAGCTGCACATCACTAATTATAACTGAAAAGTTCTTGCTTTCATTGCATTTTCGTCATGTTTCGTAGCGGCTTACGTTTTCGTCGTCAACATTCAAATTCATATTTCGAACGTTGCAGGTTGTTCAGGCATTAACTTTTGTTCGGAAACATTTTGTTGAAAAGCTCCCACTGCTCATTCAGCACAAATAAATTCACCCAGATCTAGTAGGCAGTTCCTACGAGTGAAACGTCACCAAGCCAGAGACGCGTCTGTAAGGTTGTGAATTATTTATTTTACTCATAAATTGTTTCGTCATTTTTTTTGGCTTGGTGGTGGTTGTTGCGTAATTTGTTTTAGTTTGTTTAAAAGGTCAAAGAGAGTTCGCGGCCAAAGTTTTTGAGAGTCTACAAACTTCGGGTCGCATAATGAGATTATTTATTTTATTGTACAGTTTCTTTCAGATCTTACCTATTTAATAATATTTACACTACATTGCGATTGACCTATCTGCGCTTCATAAGTTAAGTAGTAGTTTAAGAGTAGTAGAGCTCTTTGTGAAGGGCTTGTCCGGGGAAGTACTACCGCCACGCCTTTTTCTGCCGCCAAGCAGCGTTGCTGTGTTTCGGTTTGAAGAGTGTTTGCCGATGTAATAACTGACTAAAATGTGATGTAATACTGAGTTAAAAGGCGACTCAGACATAGAGAGGGAGCGTAGGGCGCTGGCGGTACGAGGCAATATGCTGGCCCGCAGGTTCGCACATTGCTCAGGTGAGGTAAAAATAACATTGTTTAAATCATTCTGTCAATCATTTTACACAAGCGGCCTGTGGAGTAGTTTTAACAAATCGTCCCTCAGCGCCTTACGCGTCCTCTATAATAACATGTTCAGGGTGTTGTTGGGGCTACCCAGATTCTGCAGTGCGTCTGGCATGTTTGCTGATGCGCATGTCAATGACTTTCACGCCATGATGCGTAACAAAATAGCATCCATCAAGCACAGAATGTTGGCTAGCCCCAACAAGATACTCAGGATATTGGCTGGCAGATGGGACAGTCCATTGCAGTTTCACTGGGTGTCTGCACTCATTCACCCGAATGCCAGTCAAGTTTATTACATTAACTAAACAGTGTTCCTACCTACTTCATGTTAGTTTTAAATTGTTTGATTATTATGTGTTATTTTTAAGTTTGTATGGATCTATGACATCTGAAATAAATAAATTTTAATTTTTTTTAATTTTTAATAACAGGCACATGAGGCTTATCATCTGTATGCCTCAAGTCGACGGAAACAAGGCAGTGCATCGTAGGGCACGTTCCTATCGTGCGTGACTTACGACGCAATGCTTTGTTATAGGTGATGGTTACCACTTAACATCAGGTGGGCCATCTGCTTGTTCCATCAGCTAGTTGTAGGTATAAAAAAAATTGTGGACGTGCTTTGTGACGTAATGCAGATTATAAGTGTCTCCAGCCCACCAATTACAAAACAAAAACTACAGTAACACCATCGTTTTTTTTTTGGTTTTCTAAGAAAATACTCGAGTGATTGATTATTGAAGCTAACCGGAAAAACAAAGTGCTACATCAGCCCAATTTGATTAAAAGCTGCAGATATTTCCCAAAGGACGTGAAGGTGCCTTTTAACAACCATGCATGCTAAAAGTTGATCCATCATTCATACAAGTACGTTCGTTCGTTATTGATTTTGCCAAGCAGTTTAAAATGCCAGCATTATGTAGGTATATAAATTGCGATATCTACCGTTTATTTTTTTATTCCATAAATTACGATAAACTCGATATAAATCAATGCACACTTTTGTTTTCTCGTGAGCACGATGGCGCCTCTATTCTATGGCAAGCCAAGTCCCCAATATTAAATCAATAAATATAAATAAATAAATATTGGTGGACTTTCCACACAGCACTATCTAACCCCAAACTAAGCCAAAGCTTGTAATATGGGAACCAGATAGTTGATATAATACATATATACTTTTTTTTTGTAAATACATACAATATTACACCCAGACTGAGAACAAACATCTATGTTCATCACACAAATGTTTGTTCTCCGTGGGGATCGAAACCACGGCCTACAGCGCAGAAGGCAGAGCTACTACCAACTGAGCTGTGAAGGCTGTCAATCCTATTATGAGCCAGTGAATACCTAGGTTTGTAACATATGGGTCCTCATTATAAATTGGAGCAGTCACAATAGACGTGTGGCAGCAACAATGAAAGCATTCACCCATGAACATTCGCCATTAAAATTTCTTTTTCACGTACTTATCTGCTTCTTCCAATCTTTTGAAGTCAAGTTTTTTTTTAATCTTGATACCTATTTCTACTGCATGAAATACTGGAAATGCGATGTATGCCTTATATCCAATTAAGTTATTCAAGGAAAGGTCGGGAGCAGATTACCTGGGTCCTTTTTGCGTTCGACGAGCATAATTGGCTTCTATTATTAACGTTCATATCATTACCGGAGTGCTTCATTTAGGAAAGCGATGTGTTTGGTTTCGATTATTTGAAGTAGGTACCTTCACCCACATTACTTTATCACGATTTACAAAGGATTGAGGCTAATTCAAAATACATTCTAGAATTTAGTTTAGCTCCCTTCGTAATGATTAGATTAAGACTTTGATTTGTTTTCCTATCGTGTCCCTAGTTTCTTTCAAACAGTACTGTGAAAGGATTTTAAGTGCTTCTTTCGAGCACTTGACACATGTTTTCAGAACTTTTAGGTTCTACGTCATGCCGGTTTCCTTCACCGTTTGAGGATCTGGCTTTGATAATTTGCTATGTCAAAAAGGGTCTCAGTAAAAAGTAAGAAGATTTTCTTTGAAACATCTATACCCATTCTTCAGTGATGAGTTCAGTAATTTATTCTCACGGCTGCACAGATGGGTCACTGGTAGGTTGGTCACTGCTGGCTTGTATTATATGGCGCTTTTATAAATTGTATTATTTATATGTTTTTAGTATTTTAAGCCGTTTCTACTCGTGAACGGAGCTTCAACAGAAAACTTTAAATAGGTCTGTAAAGAAACGTTCTGGGTAATAAAGAAATTCGCTCACTACACGAGTTTATACTTGTGTTAACACCCAGTAAAACTGGAAGACTGCAACACACTTTATTGTGTATAATGGTTCTTGCAAAGTAATTAAAACAAGATGTTCAACTAAATGGTAGCTTAGGAATAGCTTTCGAGCTTTCTAAATAAGTAATAAATTGAGAAATTGGATGAAGTTTTCTGAACCAATTTTCTAGATATTATAAAGTTTGCTTCGAGTTTTGTTAAAGTTTCGTTCATTGATAATTAATTTTTATTCAAGTTCACAGCTTTTGAGTACGTGAACACTGCACTGACAACTGAGACGATTTTTTTATCTCTAGGAGCTGATCGCTCTGGTATTGAAAGACACTTGCCTAAGCAAAACTGCAAAACCGTTTTTTAAGCTCATTTCGTTCGATAGCAAATCAGCACCGTCTGATAATAGCGCGAATGGACCTGTGTAGGTCCCTATAGTTGGTGATAAACCAGTTGTCCGCTAAATAACAAACCAAGTATAACCTAAAATTCTAGTCTAGTTCAGTCAGGCTTTGTATGACAGATAGGTATAGCAGTTTTTATATTAATAACTCTTGAGTTAACTCAGTCGCTAAGTTCAATAACGATAATATAAATTTAACATAAAAACGGGGATCGCGCTGGTAATCGTTATAATAATAATTTCCAAAATCATATTTTTATTATCTTATCCACTTAACATCAGGTGGGTCATCTGCTTGTGCAATCACCAAGTCGAATTAAATATATATATGTATCTTTCAGGAAAAATTAAGAAAAATATGCTATGAATCATATTATTAATACGAAGTATTATTTATGTAGGAGGAGAAAGATCAACTGCTCACTACCAACTGCTGGATCACACAGATCTGGATGGACTACCATCTGCGATGGAACACGAGTGACTTCGATGGAATCGGTGTCATAAGGATACCATACGAGAGAGTTTGGCGACCTGACATTATTCTTTATAACAAGTGAGTGGAATTAATAAATAATTTAGTCGTTGTTGGTGTAACTTAATAATAAATAAAATAAATAAATAAATAATATAAAACCTTATTAGAGACTAGAGAGTAGAGAGATAAATTAGACAATGCTTATCCCTTTTTGAAAGTTTTACTTATTAGTAAATACAAATTACTTGACGGTTTCGGTTGGTCAGTCACGAAGCACTTGTATAGTGTAATGTTACTCATATTATGCTTCATTTTTGGACAACCATATACTCGTGTATAAATTAATGCTGATTCGTCCAGTATGACTCTCAAACCCGACTCGCTTCGCTCGCTCTATCAACAGAACAGTCTTATTGGGAAAGTTGTTAAAAATACGTCTTTGTAGTACCACCAGTTTTGAACCCACAACCTACAGCGCAGACGGCAACCAGCGAAACCAACGGATATTACCAACTGCAGTGCTATTGCGTAAACAACATTCACCTAAGTGACGAAGGAATCTGCAGTGAGATTTCAATTTGGCATTCTGTAATACATTTTACTAGCACCCGTTACTTGCACCACCAGCGTGGGTGTTTTGGCGAGTGGAAATGTGAGTAAGGCGAAACTCGTGATCGAAAAGACCGAGAATCCACTAAATGTAACAACCCGTGATTTTGTTGTTTAGAGACGCACTGAGTTGTGGGAGCTGTCAACTTTATCACAATAATCAATTGTGATAAAATGAGTTTTTTTATACAACTTTTTTTTTTTTTAATTTTGTACAAAATCCACAGCTCTTAAGATACAATGTAAATACTTAGGTTTCTAACATACAGCCAATAAAGGATTTAAATTTTTAGAACAAGAAATGTAGGTAACAAAAATCGACGACAGTTAAGTACCCCACAATAATAATGACTAATAAATGACAACTAAACAAAAACAAAGGAAATAAACTTTTAGTTTTCAAGTAATTGAGTTTTAAGTAAATCGTTAGACAAAATTTGAAATTCAAATATTGACCAAATATCGCGTGCGATACACCAAATTAAGCGTCTCGACGTCCATTGGGCGTATATATATTGTAACGAGGCACGGTCGACACTAAACTTTTGACTTTTCGACAATTTTCATTTTTTGTCAAAACTTAGAAAAATTTCATACCCATTTCGGCTTTAATTAATTATTAGTTCCAAATTTTTAGTTTCTGGTTGCTAGGATAGTTGCAGTTCATCGCATCTGATAACCGTCAATTGCAAACTTTCGTTTTCGGTAGGAAAAAGCCAAAATTTTGACCGTTTGTTCCCGAAAACGAGCTTTTGTCTACGGAAAAATCGGAAAATATTTTTTCTTGACTCGAACTTAAAGTGAATATAGCCGCGCAATACACCATCAGAAGCGGCTCGCGACGCCCTATCCGTAGAGCACGCGAACGTATTCATTAGTCAGAAGGAATATCGAAAAACTGCGATTTTCCATCAAAATTCATCAAATTTTGTTAATTTTCGGGTGTTTTTAGGCATTTTCTCAAATTTTCTCCACCATCTTGCTGGTTTCTGCACTTCCCGTGGCTGCTCCATCCTCGCCCGGCGTAACTGCACGCATCTGAAACAGAAAAAACACTGATTAGCGCCAAAATTTGAAAAAATTCGAATGTATATTTATAATCTATTTAATCTAAGTAAAACCTAACAGGTTAGTTAGGTTTTACTTAGATTAAATAGATTATAAATATACATTTTACTTAATTTTACAATTTATTTTTACAATTTTACTTTTTAATTTATTTAATCTTAGTTAGGTTTTATATAGTTTTAATTGATATTATTTATACAAATCGACCAAATTTACAACTTCTACAATTTTACATTTTATTTATTTGTATTTTAATTTATTTAAGTTTGATTTATTGTCCCTCTGACAAAAAGCCCCAAATATGTTTGGTTTCCGCACCCCTGTGAAGGAGGCTAAGCCTTCGAGAGAAGCCCCTCGGAGCTCAACATCGCCAGCTTTGCAGGAGTGCGGAAAGAGACAGAATGTCCGAAGAAGTGTTGGAGAATGGGAGTCGGGACTCACTCCAACCACCCCCAAGAAATCCGCGCCGGTGGAACCCCAAAAGCCAAAGAAGGTGCTCTCGCAAGGCAGTAGAGTGGGAGCGAGAGCACTGACTGAGGCCGCAAGGAGCCCACCGGCACCGCCTAAGTATACCAGCCGGTTGGCGGAGGCGAAAGCCTGCCTCTCAAAAGCCAAACTGAACCTCGGTAACTCCCGTAATATCAAAACGGAGATAAAGACCGAGGTTCTGTTGGCTATTGAGAGGTTATACCAGCTGGTAAAAGAAGCGGAGAATGAGAAAGAACAGGGAAAGAGGAAAGTAGAAGAACCCGAAAAGGAGAGAGAACTAGAGGTCGGAAAGGAACCGGAAAAGGAAAAAGACAAGGAAGAAAGGAACATTGTGATGAAAATGAGAGAGCATGCAAGGCTCATCGAAGAAAGCAATGAAAAGATGGAAAGGATACAGGAAAGGCTCGAAGCACAACAAGAGAAGCTGGAAAAGCAGTCATACGCGAGTGTGGCAGCGGCGCATCCGGTGAAGAAATTCCCGGAGCAGACCGCGCTGCACTCGGTCGTTGTGACTGCTAAGGACGATCAAGAGACAGGAGATGAAGTGCTGAAAAGGATTCGAGAAACAATAAATGCAAAGGATGGAGGAATTAGTGTGGAACGGGTTAGAAAAGCGAAAGACAGAAAGGTGATAGTGGGGTGCAGGACTGAAGAAGAAAGAGAGATAGTAAAACAGAGGCTAAAAAAGGCAGAAGAGTACCTAAACGTAGAAACTGTGAAGAATAAGGACCCACTGGTGGTTCTCAAGAATGTCTTCACCTATAATACTGATGAAGACATTCTTGAAGCCATGTGGAAGCAAAACGGAAGAGTCTTAAAAGAAATAGATAGAACAGAAAATAAAATGGTAATAGCCTACAAGAAGAGCACACGAAATAATCAAACGCAGCACGTCGTCATGAGGGTGTCCCCTGCAATTTGGCAGCGCCTGGTCCACGCAGGCACCGTCGTCATAGACCTCCAGCGAGTCCGAGTGGCAGACCAGTCGCCACTCGTGCAATGCTCGCTGTGTCTGGGCTATGGCCACGGACGACGGTTCTGCGAGGAAACCACAGTCAAGTGCAGCCATTGCGGGGGACCTCACATGAGGACGGACTGCGCCGACTGGCTCGCCGATGCGCCCCCCTCCTGCTGTAATTGCACGCACGCCAAGGCTGAAAAGGCGAACCACAATGCCTTCAGCCAGGAGTGCGTGATCAGGAGGAAGTGGGACGCACTGGCCAGGGCTACCATAGCCTACCACTGCTAAGGCGGCCCCACCGAAGTGCCAAAACTAGTAGCTGTCCAAATAAACGGATGTTGAACATGGCACTCCGTTTATCCCTGAGAGGTGAAGAATGATTGCACTCGGTGTTAAACAGAATAGTCTCGGGCAACATATTTCTGCAATGGCCACAAACTGTAAGAAGCAATAACGTAAATACAATTAAGCAAGTTTTCAAAATTTTAGGTTATATAAGCCTTGTTGAATTTATATATTAATATATATAAAAAAAAACCAGCAAAAATTATGATTAGAATAAATAAATACAGTACAAATTAGGCATGAAAGTAGGACAAAAATGAGAAACAAAACATTAGGAAAATAAGTAGACCAAAAGAAAGACAAAACAAACAAATAAATCACCAGCACCGTTCTTCTGTATAACACAGTAATATAACTTTTGGCAACATTTTTAAATTAGATATTAAATAAATTATGTTTGTAAAATCAGTAAATTCAATAAAACTTTAGGTAAACTAGATTAAAAAATTTCTTTAGGTAAAACTTACTCTGAGTAAAATTAGGAAAATTAAATGTGTAAAAAATTAGTAGAATAAGTAATAAAAAGGACTCTGATTACGTCAGAGGGACACCGTAGTGCCATTTCGCGATGGCAATAAAAAAAAAAAAAAAAAAAAAGTAAATCGTTACGGTAGTGTGTGTTGTGTTTGTTTGAGTGTCAGGGCGTGTGTGTGTTGTGCGTGTGTGTGTGTATGTTGTGCGTGCGTGTGTGTGTGAGGGTTCTCCCGATCACGAACTTGCTGATGGAACAAGCATATGGCCTACCTACCTGATGTTAAGTCGTAACCATGACCTTAATAACAAATATTAATATAACAAAGCATCGTCTCGTTAGGAACTTGAGGCATATAGATGTTAAGACTCATGTACCTGTATTTCACCGACAACCACATTCTTCAAACTAAAACACAACAACGCTGCTGCTGGTGGCAGAAAAAGGCGTGGTGGTAGTACTTCCCCGGATGAGCCCTTCACAAAGAGCTCTACTACCCTTAAAGTGGGATACATTTTGAGTGTTGCTGCTTGTATTGAACAACTTGAGCTGTGACGTAAGCCGTAGCTACTTCTGTCAGTAGCTCAGTTGTCAGCCTGATGCAAAAAGAAAAAACAGAAATGACGATTCGACCACGCACGTTTTCCCGAACTCGTTTTCACTGGAATGCGTTACAGGTCATAAAACATTAATTTGTTATGTAAACCCCAATCCTGTAGGTACCTATATCATTTAGTTAAACTCATCTTTGTTTTAATTACGGACAAATAGAATTCTTAATTACTTTTTAAGGGTCGGTATCGAGCATAACATCAGTGATGAGTGAGAAAAACCGTTTGCATTGAAAATCAAAGAAATATTTCGAATTCTTTTATTTGCTTCAACCGATAAAAAAAAAGGAATATGCATTCAACTGTAATCCCAACTAAGGGTGTGTATAGATTTATAGACCCGCAGCTGCGATACAGATACATTATGCGTTATCAGTAATCTACATCTACACTAATATCTACACTAATATTATAAAGAGGAAACATTTGTATTTTTGTATTTTTGTATGTAACGAATAGGCTCAAAAAGTACTGGTTCGATTTCAAAAATTCTTTCACCATTAGAATGCTACATTATCCCTGAGTAACATAGGCTATATTATATTTTCAAAAAAAAACAGGGATCCTTACTAAAACTTCAATAATGTAACCCAAGGTGGAAAACAAAAACCTTACATCGCGTCCGCTGCGAAAACTATTGAAGATAGAACAAAATAATGTACTACGATTTTGTAGAACACGTCATCATCTACAAAAAATGTCGCGACAGCATATGTCTAACTATAATAGTTATGTCACAATAAGTGTTCTTTTATTATAAAAAAATAATTGAAATGCCTCCGCTAGAAAAGGGTCTTTATTTGTACCTTGGTATTAATCCTTATCCAAATAAATCATTTCATAATTAAGACGGTTTCAATACCTATAGATTACTTCTTAAATTTTTCAAATCGGACATTCCATTCAAAAGATATGACGAAATTAAAAATGTTAACGGGTCCACGGGTCACGCGCGGGGTGCGATTTCACTCACTCAAGGAGAAGCGCGTGCAAATGTATGAAATATAAGTAGACGCGAGGCTCGAACCCACGGTCTAAGTTTATCCTAAAATGTTCAAAAAATTTATGACCACCCATGCGAAGCTGGGACAGGCCGCTAGTCATTAATATTTATTCAGAACAAAGTTACAAAGTGTACAAGTTACAAAATAACTGGCGTTTCGAGATGATGTTTCTATTTAGGACAGCAACGCCAAGACGCGGCCGCTGTGTTACATAAATTGCTTGCCGCCCGCGTGATGCTATTATCATTATCATTATAAAGGTAATTTTGTGAGTATACTACTGACTACTGACTTTGCGCCCTCAGATATGAACTAGAATCGAACTAAGGTCTAATGTTAGATCAGTGGATCACTTAGAAATGAAGTAAGCTATTCACGAGGGCTTCTTTGTCATATTATACACACGCGAGTGTACAATATTGTGTCATGGCAGTCCGTTGATCGATCGCCTAGCTCGAAATATCGATATACATAGAAATAACTGCTCAATGTTGTTTTATTACTTTCTTAGAAGGAGGCTAAAGGAGCCTGAGTCGCACTTAAAATCCTTTCACCGCACTGTTTTGAAAGAAACTAGTGACACGCCGAAAAGAAGTAAACTTTTCTCAAAAAAAATTCTTTCGCGTCACGTCAGTCTGATAAAGCCCTTACTTTGGATGCTATAAAACGAACGACCCTTATTTGCTTTATTTGTTTTTAATTTGAGCGTTGAAACGAGTAATTGGATAATCTTTTTTTAAATAAATGAGTTGGTGTGAGTATCACAATCTACCAACGATATCGTTCATTTTGTCTTCTGATTATTCGTGAGCACGATTTTGAGCGGAAAATTATGGAGAGGCTTAGATCTACATTAGTCATTAGATATTTTGGGACAAAAATATATTTTGTAGATGTTTTTTTTTTTTTGTAATTAGAGATACCAATCAATTTGACAGGCTGTATACCATGTCTAGGAACTCTTTAATTTTTCTAGGTACATGAGTATCTAACCTGTATCAGTAACACTGACGTTATTGTCAGTATGTTGCTCGTACGCCTTCAAGCAATATAGCGCAAAAGCTGTGATTGGTAGACATCTCTCAAAGGACTGAATGCTTTGTTTTTCCACCAGAGCATGTTTTTTGTTTCGTGTTGTTACTAAACGTCACTAAAGCGAAATGGAGCGGCTGGTGCCTCTGGGTTTTTCTATCGTATCTGATTGAATTGAAAAATTTTGTTGCTGCAAAATTGTTTGTGCTATTTTGTTTTATCCTGCTAACAAAAATATGTAAAGTTTGTCTGAATGATGGATTGTTGTTACATATTACGTTGTAACGCTTGAAATTACTCCATTTATTTATTTTAAAATAACTTTGGTCTTGGAAAAAGGTGAGCATTTGCCAAATATAATAATTGTACTTACGTGATTGCCTCCTTAGACGATAAGGTCGTTGTACCTTTAAAGTTGTTTCATCAATGTATGGAGCCTGGGTTGGGTCTGTGTACAGTGTATATATTCCTTAAAGATCCCTTAGCAATATAGATAACTGTTTTGATTACTTTTTTTTGCTTCGTTTTCTTGCGCTTCAAGATTTTCTTGATCAAAGAGACCAACACAATTTATATGTCAAGCTTGAGTGGAACCGTCAAAAAAAGCAACGAAACTGTCAGAAAATTAAAAAATGCAAACGTCAATTACAGACTGTCATGGCGGCTCTAGAAGGGTTCACATAGTAAAAAAATTGACCAGATAAACATTTAGGTATCGCAACTTTATTTCCCTAAAAATTAATAAAATTGCACTTGCATGGCAATCTTCTATATTTTTCAAATGTTTCTACGTGTTGTACATAGATCAAACCCAGAATGAAATATGTCCTTTGAGGGAATCTCAGCTGTATTTATAATCAATCATTTTGATGATTTATTTTTATTTTGAAACGTGAATTCTTACGCAAGCAAAACCACAGGCAAAAGTTACAAACAAAGCGTGTAGGATGAATGATAGCAGTGAAAACTCCAGGGATTTCACGAAGCTAATTCACTCGCCTCTACAAATGTTTGTTTTTTTAGCAGTAAGCTTTTTACGTTATGGTTTCCAAAAAATAAGAATTATATGGACTCATAAAACTTTCCAACGAAAACGGTTTACCACATTTAAGGCAATATTGCAGTCGTAACAGATAGGTGTAATTTTGATAGCTTCCGCCTCTTTATTACCGACCTACTCTCTATCGTTTGTCCTGGAATTGTATGTGCTTTATGCCTAAGACCGGTAACTCTAAATCTAAGAAACAGCGGAAAATAGACCTCCTTCATAGATGGTATTCTTTAGATTGCTTGTTCGGCTATAGGCTTGGTTCTTTAACAACCATTTTATATTGTTACACCTGGATTCACGATCAATAAATAATTTAATATTTAATTGTTATTTGCGTGAAACTTTAAGAGTAGTAGAGCTCTTTCTGAATGACTCGTCCGGGGAAGTAATATCACCACGCCTTTTTCTGCGGTCAAGCAGCGTTGCTGTGTTTCGGTTTGAAGAGTGTGGTTGTCGGTATAATTACAGGCACAAGAGGCTTAACATCTGTATGCCTCAAGTTGATGGACGCAGGGCTGTGCATCGTAGGGCACGTTCCTATCGTGCGTGACTTACGAGGTAATGCTTTGTTATAGGTGCTGGTTAACACTTAACATCAGGTGAGCCATCTGCATGTTTAATCAGCGTGTTGTATTAAAAAAAACTGACATTTAGATCCAGCTTTCAAAGTGATACTAGTGATTTAATTTAATAAATACCCTTTGACTTTGTTGGGTGACGTGAATTTTTATCTAACTCTAATCTCAATTCAATTCGAAATAGAACAAAATCTTTTTCTTTAAAAAAAAATATTGTGTTATTATGTAGCTTAACATTTTACTTACGCGTAAGATTCCCAGGGCTCAAATTGCTACGTAACCCACAGCCCAATCAATGGATTACTTTACGTCTTTTTCTCTCTTGCTAATCGCGAAAAGGATTATGTCTTCGTGTTAAAACGTTTCTCCTAAGAGCGCTGATAGCGTGCCATAAAGGAAATAATGGTTAAGAAAAAGCCACGACCGGTGAAGGCTTTACGGCCAGACTGGTTTGGATGTTTGGAATAAAGAGATATATTTTTACCTTATTCAGCAAATAAGCCACACAATGCATACATAATAAAACTGACATTCATAATTACTAGTAGTTCGCCCCGAACTGAGATCTCGTGATGCGACCCGACGAACGCATCAAAACTTTGAGTAGGTAGTAGTCAAGGGCAAGTCCAAACCTTATATTTGGACATTTTTCTGAGTACCCCCTTCTAACATGGTATGGTAACCAAGTTTCAACTCTATTGGCCCATTTATTGAAGAGTTCCGTTGAACAGACCTTGGCTCCATCATCAGAACTGGTCGTCGTCACCATTTTATGAGAACTGAGTACCTCCTTAATTTATTTCAAGGAAAAAAAATAAGAAAAAGCAAAGGAACTGGCCGACCAGTAGAAAAACCTTGATGTCAACAAAACTCTTAGAGATGGGAGCTCTTGGATCGCTGGTTATCGTAATTTAATTTTTTTGTTTTATCTCAAAAACAGAGCGTCTCAAAAAAAAAGTAAAAATTGTTTTGGAATGTCCAAACAAAGCCCTTTCATATGACATGTAACATGATTTTTTTATGTAACTTTTTTTATTTTTGCCCCCTTAAAAAACCCCATATCTCAAAAACCCTTCATCCGATTTTACTCATATACTTACCAGTAAATTTCTCAAGTACAAGCTATCAACATATCAAATTTCATGCAGATCGGATCAACGGTTCTAGAGTTATCGCCAGACAAACATACATACATACATACATACATACATACATACATACATACATAAAATGCCAAATCGCCCAAGTTGAAACTAAGATCTTTGTTCGCTTCGCTCACTCGATCAATTATCACTCCGCTGATGCTATTTATCTCTAGTACACACTCGTACACTGCATGTTTTACCTGAGCAAATAAAGCACACACTTACAACTTTGAAAGAGAGTATTAATCACTTAGCCTATTTTTTTTTTATACTACTAGCTGATAAAACAAGCAGATGGCCCACCTGATGTTAAGTGGTAACCAACACCTATAACAAAGCATTGCCTCATAAGTCACGCACAATAGGAACGTGGCTTACGATGCACTGCCCTGCGTCCATCAACTTGAGGCATACAGATTTTAAGCCTCATGTGCCTATAATAACACCGGCAACCACACTCTTCAAACCGAAACACAGCAACGCTGCTTGGCGGCAGAAAAAGGCGTGGTGGCCTATGGACCATACATGTGGTGATGAAGATCCTGATTACGTTCATTTTATTAAGATTTTTCTAGATGTGACTTGGAAACCTGACCAACGTATAAAATGAAAAGGAATTCGATTTTTGAATTGTTTTGCAGTGCGGATCCCAACTACCGCTCAGCAGTGATCAACACCAACGTGATAGTGCGGCATACGGGAGAGGTCACGTGGCTGAGCCACGGGATTTATGTTTCCGTGTGCGACATCAACGTGGAGCAGTTCCCTTTTGACATCCAACTGTGCACCATGAAGTGGGCTTCCTGGACTTATGATGGCTTTCAGGTAAAAAGTCATACCGAGTCTTTTTGATGAATAAAAAGTCTTCTTGATACAGGAATGTCCCCAGGCGACTGCAAATCGGCGGATAATTGCTTGGTATGACGAAGTGTAGTACGAACCCCATCCAAACCCCTATACGACGGATCGCCGACGTTGTAAAGATAACAGGAAGTTGGTAGATGAAGAGGGTTCAGAATCCTTGTACCAATTAACATATGGCGGAGGCTTTGTCCAGCAGTGGACTTCTTCTGGCTGATGAAGATGATCAAATTTCTTCATACCAAATCGATTTTCATATTGTACATAACTTTAGGTAGAAATACCAATAAACATTGAACGAGTAACTCTGTAAAATCACTTTGCATCGCTGAGACAGTAGGACAGTTACACAAACATTTCATCACATTCTCTTCTTGAAATATGCGCCAAGAACATATGGGAGGGCTAAATTTAGCTTCTCCACAGCCAGTCTGTTAGTGACAGCAACGTGCAGAATTTCATCTTGAAATCCTACTGTGCGATGTGAAGGCATCCGATTTTGAGGTAGACTTTGTTGGTTTGTAGAAAATTGTGATTTCAGTTTGTTGTGCTGGCATGACCAAAATCTAATGTTACGTACTTTCTACAATCTGGGATTTTGTATCTTTTAAGGTCTAAATTTACCATTACTATCCAGAAATGTCCGAATACTTTGAAATTTTCATGTTTTGGACTTACAATTGTGCTAAGGGGTGAAGTGTATTTGTATTTTCCCTATTTGGGATTCGTGTACACTTGTGGACGCTTAGGCTGGTATTCAGAGACGAGGGTAAGCGTGAACTTACGCTTGAGTTTGTCAAAATCGGAAGCTTAGCCTTTATTTTGTACTAGTGGCTTCCCGCGGCTTCGCACGCGTTGAAGTGGTGAGCCGTGATTGAGCCACAAACATCCAAACATCGTTACTTTCGCATTTGTATATTATTAGGGTAGGATATTAAATACCTACGTAGGTATAAGAGATACCTATAGGCGTACATTACCTATATTAGGTAGGTAGGTATGTATAGGAACTGAGTTTAGCATGACAAATACAACAAAGACAACCTTACACGGAAAGTATGTACTTATTTGTTCCTAGTTTCTACCCCAAAAACAAACGGAACGAAACAGCTTCACGATTTTGATCCCCAGGCACGGTAGATACCCTCAGATCTCTTCGTGCCAACTCAAGATTCTCGTTTTTAGAATCCCTTACAAACATTGACGCATCGTTGTATCCTTTTTACTTGAGCGCAACGAAGGAGGGTTTAGGACGTTTTAGGAGTTGTTTTCGAAAATCAAACTGTCTTTTTGTTATTTATCCACAGATTAACATATTTTCTTTTAGTTTGAAGTTAATTACCCTTTAGTTTTAAATTATTTATTGTGGAGTATATTTACTTCAAGTTTGAAATCAATCGCACTATGCGTAAAAAATCTCGCATACTAACTTTTACAGTCATTTGCACCCTTTGCAGGGGTAATTATCAAAAGTTAATAATTTGTTTCTTTACCTCAAGTTTTAAGTCAATCGCACTACGCGTTAAAAAACTCCCATGCAAACTTTGACATCCCTTTACACACCTATTAAGGGTAGTTTAAAAAAACTAAAAATGCCTTTCCTATTTTTTAGCCTTGGAGTACATCTACTTCAAGTTTCAAGTTTGTAGGTGCAAGGAATACAATTTCTCATACCAACGTTTTCAACCCTTTTTACACCTTAAGGGGTTGAATTTCTAAAAATCCCTGCTTAGTACACCTCTACGCCATAAGACCTATATACTCTTCAAATTTCAAGTCTCTAGGACCAGCGGTCAAAAAACTCCCATACAAACTTTTACATCCCTTTACACACTTATTAAGGGTAGTTTTGAAAAACTAAAAATGCATTTCTTTTTTATTTGCATTGAAGTATATGTACTCCAAGTTTCAAGTTTGTAGGTTCAAGGAATAATATTTTTCATGCAAACGTTTTCAACCCTTTTACACCCTTAGGGGTTGATTTTCCAAAAATCCCTTCTTAGTACACCTCTACGCCATAAGACATATGTACTCTTCAAATTTCAAGTCTCTAGGACCAGCGGTCAAAAAACTCCCATACAAACTTTTACATCCCTTTGCACACTTATTAGGGGTAGTTTTAAAAAACTAAAAATGCATTATTTTTATTATTTGCCTTGAAGTATATGTACTCCAAGTTTCAAGTTTGTAGGTTCAAGGAATACTATTTTCCATACAAACGTTTTCATCCCTTTTTACACCCTTAGGGGTTGAATTTCCAAAAATTTCTTCTTAGTACACCTTTACGCCATAAGACCTATGTACTCTTCAAATTTCAAGTCTCTAGGACCAGCGGTCAAAAAACTCCCATACAAACTTTTACATCCCTTTGCACACTTATTAGGGGTAGTTTTAAAAAACTAAAAATGCATTATTTTTATTATTTGCCTTGAAGTATATGTACTCCAAGTTTCAAGTTTGTAGGTTCAAGGAATACTATTTTCCATACAAACGTTTTCATCCCTTTTTACACCCTTAGGGGTTGAATTTCCAAAAATTTCTTCTTAGTACACCTTTACGCTATAAGACCTATGTACTCTTCAAATTTCAAGTCTCTAGGACCAGCGGTCAAAAAACTCCCATACAAACTTTTACATCCCTTTGCACACTTATTAAGGGTAGTTTTAAAAAACTAAAAATTCATTATTTTTTTATTTGCTTTGAAGTATATGTACTCCAAGTTTCAAGTTTGTAGGTTCAAGGAATACTATTTTTCATACAAACGTTTTCATCCCTTTTTACACCCTTAGGGGCTGAATTTCCAAAAATCCCTTCTTAGTACACCTCTACGCCATAAGACCTATGTACTCCTCAAATTTCAAGTCTCTAGGACCAGCGGTTTAGGCTGTGCGTTGTCTATATGTCAGTCAGTCAGTCAGTCAGTCAGGACTTTGATTCTTATAGTATTAGAGATTCAGAGTCGCTAAAAATCAGTCTAAACTTAGGCTTGCGCTAAGTCAAGCGTAAGTAGTGGATATCGACTACTTGAGCCGATCTCAAAGCATAACTAGCGCCAAACTAGTAATGGAGAACTATTTTTGACAAAATCAAACTTCTGTCTATGAAATTATTCAATCTTCCAACAATGGAATATTTTGATAAAATTTGATCATATTTCGATGATGTAGACGAGTTTCCACGTAATCTCTGATGATCCCTCACTAGAGCTTCCACTCCGTGGGAATATTTACCTATCTGAAAGCCATTGTGAATGTGTTTGATCGAACATTAGAGATGATATCGCTTTCAAAATCAGTATCCTGCCTGGACTCAACTACTAGTAGGGAGAGCAAGCATTCTCTGGTATGTGGACGAGAGGACATAAGGACGTATTCCTCTCTCCGGATTTTGGACAGCCGGAGTAGTACCTAGTTACACCGAAGGAACCACCTCTAGTGAAGAAAGTGTTGTGTGTGTGTTATATGGTCCAGAAATGTAATTTCAAGTTGTCTGAAATAAGATTTATTCTTATTTTTTGATTTTATACTAAGTAAGAGATTAAATAAATTATAGAAATTTTAATACTTATATCATTTTTTAATTTATTGTAGTGTAACCTACCTAATCTACGTAAATAAAACCATAAATGTAATTTCAAGTTATCCGAAAGGTAAGATTTATTCTTATTATTTGATTATTACAAAAATAAGCGAATGAAATAACTTTAGAAAAATAGAGGCTAAACTATAGATATCCGATACCTGCGTTGAGGTGGTCCGGTACCTCGTTGAGGAGTGGGGCTAGGAAAGGTGGATGTGGGGGTGGAAGGGAAGTCCTCCTCTGAAATCATTTTCTCCAGGAGATGTTTAGTTTATAAATTAATTTGTAAAATAATAAACACCCGAATTGTAGTACTGCGGAGATTAGTGTGAATAAAAAAACATTTATGGCACTTCGGCGACCACTGCACGTTCGCTTTGCATAATTTATATGTTTCAACATAACCTAACTTATCCAAGTTGGATCCACCCTATCAAGCCTTTTATGAAATCTTGTAAACTCTCTAATGGCAATTGTTGATACGTTTGACTTAATTATATTTGACCGAATGTGGTAAGAAGAAGCGTACCGAACAAAAAAGATAAAAAAACGAGTAATAAAAAAAAGTAAAGAGTAATTTAAAAAATCTAATTGCTGCCAACAGTATTAGCTGAAAAGTATTTCGTTTCACGCGTCTTTGGCAACATCATGAAAATTGACAGAATTACGTTCCATTTTATGCAATTTTTGTATTTTGTTTTCCTCGTATTTCATTCAAAGCGCATCTCCTGGGTC
The DNA here is from genome assembly GCA_932294275.1 of Chloroclysta siterata. Taxonomy (NCBI): domain Eukaryota; kingdom Metazoa; phylum Arthropoda; class Insecta; order Lepidoptera; family Geometridae; genus Chloroclysta; species Chloroclysta siterata. The sequence continues at coordinate 12,744,460 of OW028598.1, forward strand.
CAAAAATAGCTTTCAAGGTTTATGATGAACCCTAAAAAGACCCTTATATTAAAAACACAGTTAAAACCAGGTCTCGGATATCTATATCCAACGTAAAATAAATTTAAAAAATCCTTGAGTTTATTTGTAGTATAACCTACTTAATCTACCTAAATAAAACCTTCGAACATCTTGAACAATAATGATAGGCTTGTGTTATTTCGCAGTAATCTATCTACAGAGTAAAAAAAATCGAACTCGATGGTAAGTGTAGTCAAAGCAAAGATCAATGTAAGTTTGACATCCTGAATCTCTCTGAATTCAAAATCCAAAGATCAGATTGTCTGTCGAATGACAGACAGGAGCCATAAACGGAGAGAAGAAGAAATCCAAAGATCGGCTTCGACAATGCTTCTCTCTGCGCAGTCGTAGCTTGGATTTCATAGATGTCTCTGAATACCAGCCTTAGTCATCACTGTAGTTTAACACTCTGACATAACATTTGTAGAATCATCATGCACAAATTCCAACAGATTTAAAGCTCAAGACATACTGTAGCTTTTATTCTTACACAAAACATACAGCAAGAAGAAATATTGCTTGACCGTTTTTCATATGAATCTGGCTCCTAAAGAAACCATTTAGTTTTAAAATCCTGTGTTTGTTCAAATAAAATTTGAATAAGTACAGAATTGTGTTCCCACTCCATGCTCATTGGGCTAGCTTCCAGATGCCTCAAGAGTTATTCGCGGCTATAAAAATATGCATGTTTATTTAAAACAAAGCATGCTCGTACAAAAAGTATCCGAAGCTATGTCTTGAAAATTAATCTTACAAAAATATTCTACGAATAATAAACACGGAATTCTTGTTCCGCGGACAAAGCTAAAATTCCCTCATTACTTAAATGGAGCCCGAATGTAAATTACAAAAAATGAATTCAGTTCCATAGTGAAAGGTTAAATACAAACAATGGTAGGTTTCCGCGATACTTGTTTTTAACAAGGAGAACACGGTTCTTAAGTAATTTACGCTCTCGGAAACATTCTTAACCTATTTTGCTGAGAATTTGATGTTATTGTGCACTTGATGATGTGAATTTGATGTATTTAAGGTTTCTAAGTAAATCCTTAAAGGTCACAGTTTCAAGAAATAAACACGGTCAGATACACTGTAGTAACCTAGTACCTACTTAGGTTAGATACCGAGATATTTGAGGCATACTCTCTACCGTGCCTAGGGATTATAATGACGCATCAATTTTTGACATAGGTACATTGTCCTGACCTCACATTAAATTTCATGTGTTCATACACACAAAAAATCATGATATTACTGCATGTTATTGGAATTTTAAAACTGTTGCATTAGGATCCTATTGCGATTATGTTCTAAGTATATTTAAATAAACAAGGATTATGTGATGCAGCTATTTTAGAAAAGGTATGTTTTGATGAAAAGTTTAGCTCATGAATATGATACAACAGATACCTAGACTAATTGCTGAAGGAAATATACATAATATACATAAATCCTTTACTTATAATAAATCCCTAAAACGAGTCAGTAGAGCTAAAATTAAAGAGCAATAAAAATTTTCTGGCTCAGGACGGTACCATATCTGAGTAATTAATTGTCCACATAAAATTGAGGCAATTTACTCCCAAGATAGGAACAATATGACATCTCACCCTGTTATTATGTAAAGCAATAAAAAATAATTATATTAGCCCAAAAAAATTATCCATGTCATAAAAAACTGAAGGTAATTTGGTCCGCTCCTGTGAAGCGTCGCTCTTTTTACGCAAAGATTTATATTATTCAGAGTATAAAAAGAGGCGTTTATCGTCAAAAAATAAAAAGGAATGTCATTGTGCCTAATTTGCGAGCCAGCGGCGAAGTCCTTTTGTGGACAATAGAGAGATCAGTATTTGCTCGCATAATGCTCTATATTTTTCATTATGTAGCAAAATCATGTCATAATATTCTGTATTCGAGCATGCATTATGAGCGTTACTTAAATAATACACATTCTACTTGAGGTGGTGAATGTAGATTTTTCTTTTTGAAGTAACTTTTGATGTGGCATATTTAGGTTGGAGCTTTTATGCAAAACCGAATGTTTTATGAAATAGAAAATGTTTTATACAGGGTGTTTAAAACCTAAATTTTAAACGGCGCCATGCTTTTCAATTGAAAAAAGAATGAAAATTACAAATAGCATAAACAAATAATTACGGTCTTAAGAAACCCTGTTTTCGAGGTATTTTTTTTTCATCTTGGTCATTATAATTATTTTTAAAACCCATGACAGGGCTCCATATAATATTTCATATGAAACTGTCAAATCTGAACAAAGCCACGTAATTCGTCCGTCCTATGTAGGGAAGTTTTCGGTATTGGTCTTTTGACACCCTTTATTTTCTCTAGGTATGCCTACCATGTTCTTATATACCGTTTCAAGTATGCTACGTTTAAGCACAACGACAATTTCACAGCATGAATTGAGCATTGGAAAAGGCATTATGATGTTTTTCAGGACAGTAATAGCGGCATTAGTGGAATTGCCTAGAGCCATAATGTCGTTTGTATAATCGTAACATTTATGTAAAGCTACGAACATCGTTTAATAATTTCTATAACTGAATGTTTGTTTCAATATTTCTATTTCAGGAATAATACCTTTATTCCTGAAAGAGAAATATTGCTTGGTTATAAAATTATTAAAAAAAAAACTAATATTTTGCGAGATTTAAGTAGGTAACCCACATAAATCTCATAAATTAGTTAGTACCATAGTAGAGGACTTCTTTTTAGGTTCAAACATTCGCTCTCAGCTAGACATTTTTTTGTAATCGTATTGTGCTTCACAAAGGCGAGGTTGGAATTTGCCCTACAGACAGGCGAGAGAAAGCTTATTCACATTTTTATGCTTTAATATTCACTTTTTAAGAGAAAAAATTTAACATTATGATCTCCATAAGACATTTATAATGTAAATAAATTTCTTATAACACTTGGTCAGTTTTACAGTCTCTGCTAACGCTGTCTGTCCGATAAAGTGACTACAAAATAAAATGTAGTAAAAAAAATATGTAAAGATATTTTTGATTATACTAGTAGACTAGTAGTGCCGCATATATTTATATGTATCAGACAGAGAGTAAATAAGACACAGAGAGACAGAGATAGTAAATTAGTTGCACCAATCAAGCTAAAATTTCGCACTGTATAAAAGCTTCTTGAAAATGGAACGGAAACATAAATATGTTAGCATTTATATAGAAGAAAAGTTTTCAAAATCACCTAGTTGTTTTTTTATACGACCTGCTGATGGAACATTCAGATGACCCACGTGATGTTAAGTGGTAACCATCACGTAACAAAGCATTGCCTCGCATGTCACTACGATGATTGTCAAGTTATACGACCTCCAAAAAATTGTTGTATTTTTGTGCATGCAAAGTCGCCTAGTTTGTTGTTCTTAGGGTTATTATAATAAACAAGACTATTGGAGTTTTCAATTATGAAAATCATCTTCCTAAAGTAAGGTGTGTTTGTGTCGGCTTTTTTCTTTACAGCACCAATATTCGTGTAAACAAAATAATAAACAAATTGATCCAAAAGTAATTTCCGGCAGGCGAAGTCAAAGTAGAAAAGCCACAGGAGCTTGAATAAAATTATTATTTTATACTCAAGTTAATTCGCAGACTACCGCTACCGACTGTAGCTTATCTCGTTCACACATTACAACATTGAAAAAGATATAAAATCACTAAATGAAGAAATGAAAAATCTCAAAAAACCAAGTTTCTGAGAATAGCTTGGTTGTTTGCGGTTTTTCATAACTAAGTTTAGTAATTTTATAACTTCAAAAATATTTAAATGTGTGACGAGCGAGAAGTGATCTGACAGGTGTCAGCCTTGACAGTTGTCTTAAGAGTAGGTATACAGATACCTACTTATTCGGTATCTTATCTAGATAATATCTAAGATAAGATTACAACAAACATACAATAAGACAAACTACATACGATAACATTACAAGCTTAAAAGAAACAAGTTATGACAAGTCTTTTTTCTTCATCCTTGATGAAGCAAATATGTAGAAGTTCCATAGTAGGTTCGATTTAAACTTTAATCGGATTTGGACCGGCCGGTTTCGATATTTTGTATCGTTAACATGCTGGGTAAATAACCCACTGATCTGGATGTGAAACGTCGAGCTAAGCGGATTCGACGCCCGCTTTTCTACTTGATACTACCTATACGTCACATTTTTATATATTTTTTTAAATATTTTAAATTTACCTTGCGAAGTGAAATTCGAGCATCACGATGACAGGAATACTGCATCTGTATTAGATTTATTATTTAGCTATACATAATAAAGTGAAAGTTTGTATGTCTGTAGACAAAACCCCTAAGAATTTCGAACTTGTACCTCGAGGTTATATTTGACTTTTAAATTGAGATTCTCGCTTTGGAATGGGTTTACCCGCGGCTATCTCACTATTCACAGAGATCCTGAATCTCTGAGCGGTCTATAGTCTAGGCTGAATATATTCATGATATTGACCTGCTTACGGAGACGAGCTTTTTATGCGAAACGAAAAACTACGCTGTCAGTCCTCTAGTCCCCAGCTCTCAGCTAAAATAATAATTTGACTTAAAGCTACCTTTTACTTAGTCTGCACCCCTGGTACTTTAACTCAAGTTTCCTCTAAGTCAATTCATAGCCTTAGCTATTTTGCCACGTCTAGATTTGTTATAGTTTAGTTGAAAATAATTTGAGCCTCTGCTTCTTCTTTTTCGGCATCATGACCACAGAATACTTAATGATAACTCTCTAACTTAAGAACTCCCATAAACACGCACACAACCATACACACATACACCCCACATTCATTCTCAAATTATTGCTAATACTAATAATACATTGTTAAATTAAACCACTACATTACCTTTTATCTATAATCAAAGGAGGGAATTAGACCTCACGACACAGGGAATCCAAGAGGCCTAGGGCTCAGATATACCTAAAAAAAATATAGTGAGTAAGTACCTAAGTAGCTACTTATTATAAATGTTAAATACTTACCAAAAAGGGACGAATTGCTACCAACGTAAACGTCATCTCAATATCTTGAGGGCCAAATCGCCAATATGCCGCTAAACCAAACATCATAACGACTAAAGACCCATTTCAAACACATTTTCCATTTTGAGAACAGTACGATGTCAAAAATTAATGGCGCGAAAACAAATGAATCATCAAATTTTAAACACAAGCCTGTTTAAAATTTGAATTTGGAATTCCTAACCAAACGCCAGATATTTGAGATCAAAGTAGCCAGTTCGACGTTCCAATTATATTAAGGACGTAACATTATTTTCTGGACATTATTTTCTTTCATATACTTTCTTGCTCGATATAATGTATGATATAATAATATGTACTTCTTAAGCGTTTTTCCAGGCTATTTTATGTTTTGTAAATTGTGATTCCTGACCAACAGATTAGATTTTCATCAATTTCAACCCGCTTCGTTTTAATTTACCTACTCGTGAATTCGTAGGCATCTAAAAAATTATTAATACATATATATTATTAATATTAAATAAATATGTATTTGGTCACAGCACACACTCGTATATTTTTCATCTCTACTCAATTGCAATTTGGTATTTCTATTGCTTCTAATGATAGGTAATCAAGCAATCTCTGATGTATCCATAAAAATAAGTTCGTTGGAGGGGGTTGGTTAACCACCAGTAAAAATGGGGCTTTATATTTCAAAGTAGACAAAATAGTGTACGGCCCGCCTGATAGAAAGTTTTTCATAGCCTATGAAAACTTGCAAAATAAGCGCATTGTCGAAACTTTGAAAATAAAAAAAGTTCGACCTTTTTTAAAGACCTAAGATTGAATTGCAGTAATGTTTTTTTTTATTAAGTATATTTTTTCACCAAAGATTGAATTGATATATTTTTTTGACAATTATACAATTTATTTCATATCCATCCAGCTGGACCTTAAAAAGCAGTTCGACGAAGGGGATACAACCAACTACCAGACCAATGGAGAATTTGACCTGGTCAGCTTCGACGCGATCAGGCACGATCAGTACTACTCCTGCTGCGTGGAGCCATACCCTGACATCACATACATCATCAAGCTGCGGAGACGGCCGATGTTCTACGTGTTCAATCTTATCCTCCCCTGTTTGCTAATCAATGGAATAGGTATGCATGCAAATTTAACTCTTATTCATTAATAGATTTAAGGCGTGTTTTCATAGAACAGCTAAAACAGTTAAGCACTAATCTTCAAAGGCATCAGTATTTTATTCATTGAAATCTCGAGCGTAAAAATCTAATAAGATCGTAGCTCTCGTAATCCATTTATAATATAATATAGATGGACTTCAGTGTGGTTATACCATCGGCTAATATCATATTAATAATAATTTCTTTATTAGGGACTAAATATGTAAAAATATTCGCTCAGCATAGACCAAACATTATGCTAAGTCCTACAATCGGCGGTATTATCACGCGTAGTGATTTCTTCCAGACAGCCGTTTGCTTATCCTAATACTTAAAATAACCTTAAACTAAGGCTTAGTCACTAATATTTCCTGATAATTATTCGTGTCTCATTTCTATATCAGCTATACTCTTACCCTCTTATTCATATTGGTCGCTGAGTGCTCCATTATACTGAGTTTACATTTAGACATTCGCGCTGCCATTCGCGTGGACGGAAATGTTACCGTCCATATGTCTGCGGCAGCGTCGCCGGCAATGTGTGTTAACGCTACACGGGCAACGCGAGTGGACATTGAAGTGGCCTGTTTACATTCTCGCCCATCATCGCCCAAGTCCCTGCTCATGTGTCTGCACATTTCCACGGACATGAGCTGAGTGTAAACGGGGTATTAGCTTCATCATCATCATCAGCCCAAAGAAGTCCACTGCTGGACATAGGCCTCCCCTATACATTTCCAGGAAGAACGATTCCGAGCCCTCTCCATCCACCGACTACCCGCGATCCTAACAATGTCGTCAGTCCATCGGGTGGGAGGGCGTCCCACGCTTCGTTTTCCTGTTCGTGGTCGCCATTCGAGAACCTTTATTCCCCATCGGTTATCAGTCCTTCGAGCTATATGACCTGCCCATTGCCACTTCAACCTGCTGATTCTGCGAGCTATGTCGGCTACCTTGGTTCTCCTACGGATTTCCTCATTTCTGATTTTATCTCGTAGTGAAACCCCCAGCATAGCTCTCTCCATAGCCCGTTGAGCGACTTTGAGCTTGTTGATGAGGCCAATAGTGAGCGACCACGTCTCAGTTCCATACGTCATCACTGGCAACACACACTGGTTGAAGACTTTCGTCTTGAGGCTCTGCGGTATCTGTGACGAGAAGATGTGGCGTAACTTCCCGAACGCTGCCCATCCGAGTTGGATTCGTCGGCTGACCTCTTTATCGAAGTTGGACCTACCTAGTTGGATCGTCTGACCCAGATACACATAGTGGTCTACAACTTCGATGATATCGCTCCCAACATATACCGGCACGGGTGCGACATGAGCGTTAGACATGATTTTCGTCTTGCTCATGTTCATCTTAAGACCCACCTGTTGGGAGACAATATCGAGGTCTCTGAGCATCGTGCCTAGATCTTCCAGCGATTCCGCCATTATGACTATATCGTCGGCAAATCGAAGGTGAGTGATGTATTCGCCATTGATGTTGATGCCATACCTATTCCAGGACAGCAGCTTGAAAACTATAGGTATTAGCTTATCAGACCGATAAGTCTGTTGCTGTCTCTTTTCGTTGGCATGAAAGTGATAGTGACAAGTATACTCTAGAGCTGCTATAAAATGGCAGGGAATATGAATAAAGGCCTTAGAATAGTATCTCCAATATTGGGCCTTAAAGCTGAAAAAATGAAAATAATCCCCCGAGAGCGTGCGGTGCACTGCCACCTTAATCCTCTCATCCCAGATTTTACTATTAATAAAACTCGTTGTTATGAGGCTTTATGAAAAAGATATTTTTATTTAGTTTTATACGATAACATAAAATCTAAAGTCACTTGTTCATTTCATTTGACACTCTACTTTAGGTCAATGTATATAAGCTTATTATAAGTTGATAGGTACGCATATAAGGCGGTTTCGCACACAAATAAATCGTCTTAAAACAGATAGTTTAATATTATTTAATAATAATAAGTAAGGCGCAATTGAATTCTCCTGGAAGGCAGGACCTACAACACAAGTCGTCATGACTTAGTGTAGGTTCTGTTATATAAATTATTAAATGTATATAAGCCATTACCATTTAAAATTTCTTTTTAGTTATATTGTACATATTATAAGTGTGCTTATATTAAAATATATAATTATCTATTAAAAAAAAAAAAAAATATTGAGGAAATTTTAAATACGAACTGTTAAAAATACAATCCAACTATAATTTTATTTATTTGGAATCAAAATACAAAGTCAAACTAAAACATTGTAAATTATACCGCAATAGTATGAAACTGTGTCGTAGATAGTCTTCTTGGTATTGGACTTTCTATTACAGCATCAAAATCAAAACCAAATTACTTGGACCTTTTCTACAACTAAGTAGTTTTATGTATTTTGATGCACTGCGTTCATTCTGGTGAACTAAACGAAAAAGAAGATTTTGCTGACGAAATCCTATTAAAAACCTAGGTTCTTTTCGGATTAAAATGTCAGCCGATTTCGAGTTTTGCTACGTTTCATACATCCCCATTTCTGAAGACTTTCGGGAAGTCGAATTTGTCTTAAATCTTCCTGGGACAGTATCGAGCGAACCGTGAATAAGCTTGTAACGGTAACAGCCTTCAGAAAGACATTTTGAACATTAGCTTCATTAAATTTCACTTTTTCTGTTAAATCGGTTTGGGGCCTTACTTGGCGGCTTCTGCCTCATTAGTTTTTCGATGAACGCAAGTTCTTAAGCTATTTACTATAAAGCTGGGTCAAACCAATAAATAAGCAGTTTCAATTACGATAGAAACAGATTTGATTTAACTTAATAAACTTAAAGAAAGGTAAGCCAAGCCGATAACTACAGGCACATGAGGTTTAACATCTGTATGCCTCAAGTTGATGGACGCAGGTCAGTGCATCGTAGGGCACGTTCCTATCGTGCGTGACTTATGAGGCAATGCCTTGTTATGGGTGATGGTTACCACTTAACATGAGGTGGGCCATCTGCTTGTTCCATCAGCTAGTTGTATAAAAAAAAGCGCAAAGTTTTTCAAGGAACCTAGCTTTAAACGTTTCAAAGTGATCCAATCGAATGAACCTTTTTTGACTTTAACCTAATAAAATAAAATAAAAAAGCCTTAATTCAGCTGCCTTTGACAATTACTATTTTATGATTTCTAGATTACTACTAAATTCTACACTATTTTATCTAATAACTATCTCCTTCTCAGCAGCAGTCACCTCTACGGCGTAGGCCTCCCCTAAATCTCTCCACGCGTCCCTTTCTCTTGCCTTCCTCATCCATTTTACTTTAACTTAGTATAGTTTTAATTGTTATAAAAGCCCTTAGAGACATCTACCGCACTCATTAAGTCATAAAAAAACATTTAAAAAAACCCGATAAAATAAAAATAAGTTGCTTATGAATTTTACGATAGTTTTTAATTTTTTGACTTCTTTAATGAGTCTAACGACCGGTTTCTGAAAGCCCAATCAAAACTAATCGGATATCAAGTCACTTGCTATCTGTATCTAATTCGATGTTATAACTGAAATGGCGAGTGACTTGTTTTGATCGAGCTTTCGGAAACGGGCCGTGAGCCTGTCTGTTATCATATTTGGTTGATGTTTTAACATTTTTATTCTCAACACACTAAACACGATCTCACAGGGTCTTGTGGCAGTTAGGGTCTTGGCAGAATAACAACGTCTACTGACAAGTGGGCATTATGCTGAGCTTAAGACCCATTTGCTTCTGTAACATACTTCATACTTAAACATGTAGGTTTTAACATTGTTCTGTAATAATATTTTTTCTAGTGTGTTATGATGTATTATTCTTCCTATATGTATATTTCATTAGAATGTTTTGTATGTTGTGTGCTCAGTAATAAATAAATGATTGTCTATGTCTATGTTTCTTACGTATAATTTTTGATTCGTACAGCTCTCCTCGTATTCTACGTGCCATCGGAGTCTGGCGAGAAGGTCACCCTGGGGATCAGCGCTCTACTCTCCATGACAGTATTCCTCATGACCATCCGGGACACGCTTCCGCCCACAGAGAAAACTCCACTTATTAGTAAGTAACAATTATTTCCTCAAATATTGCGCGAGTACCGTGAAGCTGTTTTTTTTTTCTTTATAACAGGGTTCATGCAACGAGTAAATGAATTGCAAGATTTGGTCACTGTTTTTTTAAAAACTTGCGGTGTTGTGATTTTTATATATGTAGATACACTCCATGTTCCAGTTTTATTCATTACGTTCTTGAAATTAATGTTTTCTGGCCAAATAAAAAGACAATACAATCAAACGAATAACAATGAGAGCTCGTTAGGTTGTGCAAATACTATACCGATTGGAATAACTCATTTTTATTGACCACAACATAACCTGCGGTTGTTTCTTTATAGGATCCAAGAGTATATAGTATTGAACTAAACTATAACATATAATCTGCGCAGTCCCCATGTAGGTAACGACGGAATATGATTCTGCATAGCCGTGTCTTTCTTTAATTTATGACCCCATTATTCGACGAACAATGTTGCCAGTTTGACTGACTTCACAGAATTTTAAATATTCTAATTATGTACTTATAATTAGAATATTTAAAATTCAGTGAAGTCAGCTACGCACGTCTAAACGGCGCGGTCATGGCTTTAAACCATTACGACCAACGTTTTCGTTCAAGGATATCACCTATTACACTTTCATTCCAACACTTGACACATTGTAATAAAAGCTTTAGTAATGGTGGTAAATGAATTACAAAACAGACTTTAAAAATGAAACTAGAAAAAAAAACTCTATTTTGCTTCTAATAATGATGGTACAGGGGCCTTATGCTCACTTCGAGCGAGATTATCTCACGGTGGAGATGACGTCATATCTCGTTCAATAACTCGTTGACGTTTCGTCTCGCATGAACTTTGTATGAGAAAATTGGGGAGTAGGATGGTGAGAATGGGGATAAATAGTTATCGAACGAGATATAACGTCATCTCTACCGTGAAATAATCTCGCTCGAAGTGAGCATAAGGCCCCAGACCAGAGTAAGATTTTGCAGAGCTTTGACACACAGCATCAAAGGTAAATAAGAGTAGTACTGTTTTTAAGAGTAGTATATAGAGCTCTTTGTCAAGAGCTCGTCCGGGGAAGTACTACCACCACGCCTTTTTTCTGCCGCCAAGCAGCAACGCTGTATTTCGGATTGAAGAATGTGGTTGCCGGTGTAATTACAGGCACATCAGGCTTAACATCTGTATGCCTCAAGTTGATGGACGCAGAGCAGTGCATCGTAGGGCACGTTCCTATCGTGCGTGACTTACGAGGCAATGCTTTGTTATGGTGATGGTTACCACTTAACATCATGTTCCATCAGCTAGTTGTAAAAAAAAAAAATTGTTGGACAAATGAAGGGATAATTGCGTTATTAACAGCCGGTTTCTGAGAGCCCGATCAAAACTATTTGCATGTCAAGTCACTTGCTATCTCTATCTAATTCGATGTAATAGCTGAAATGGCGAGTGACTTGACATCCGATTAGCTTTGATCGAGCTTTCAGAAACCGGCGGTCAGTATGTTGTCTGTCATAAATTCATTGATTGTATTATAATGATTCATTTAGTTATCTTTTAATTAAAAAAGTTCAGTACATTAAGTTATATTATGTTCTTCAAAACAAATCCTAAATAAATTTTTGACATCTATATTATACGAAAAATTTGTTTCAGGTTTATACTACGGAGTGAGTACGTGCCTAGTGTCCTTTTCCGCTTCCCTATCCGTCGTCACCCTCAACATATCATACAGGCAAGTAGAATAACAGTACCCCAAGTATGAGTTTTGTTTACCATATTTGGTTTTTCGTTTTTCGTTCTTGTTCCGTGTTCATTGCGGGTTTTGTGTGAAGACGCGATAGAGATACCGATACGGAAGTTTATGTTGCATGTATGATGAAAATTAGTAGCAGAACATAAAATTCCGTATCGCTATCTCTATCGCGTCTTCATACAAAACCCGCAATGAACACGGAACAAGAACGAAAAAAAAAACCAAATGTGGTAAACACAACTCATACTAGGGGTACTGGATCATGATTGTATACGTAAGATAGGATTTTTTTAAATTTAAGAATACGTAGATGCTTATTAAATTGAGAAAAAGGATTCTAATTCGAAGAAAAGTTTCTTATACAAGGTGTAATACCACATCTGAAAACTTCAGGGGGCTTAAAGTACCCATCAATATGAATAACTTTTTCTAAGGAACCAACAATGTGAACGCGAAAAAAAAACAGCTGTTTCATGCTAAAGTTCAATACCTACCTGGCTAAAACGTATGAAACCGCTGTTTTTGTTTCGCGTTCACATTGTTGGTCTAACAAAAAATTTCATTTATTGCATGCAATTCTTAAACCATTGTGGTACATTGTTAGGTGTTCTAGTTTTTAATATATTTTGGACAAGGGCTATAAATGAACACTCAAAACCCAGATTGTAATATATAATGTAATGTATATATTTACGTAGCAAAAAATTTTCAGTTTCATTTTCATAATAATCGCGCGAAGTGGTCTAGTACGTTTGATGTATGGTCCAAATCAATATCAGTATCGTTATTCGCATTAATTAATCAAATAATTACCTTAATTAATAAACTGAGCGCAATACATCAAATCATTTATTCTGTTTGCCGCAATATACAAAATCGGAATGACCAATTTAATTAAAATTTGCATAAAAATTTTCAGATTTCAATTTTCGGAAAACAGTTTCACGCTTCTATAATATCTAAAATCTGAATTCGTTATTCCAACAAGATTAGAACTAATTTTCGGGGTATTTTACAGTTCCTCGGTTATTTCAATTTCCCCCTTTAAAGTTATTTCCTTAGCTAATTTGAATTTACATCAGGTAAAGCCTTTGGCACACGGGTATATCACTAACTTTTGAAACTATAGTGACCATGAACTCAATTTTCTAAAAATGGTCACAGCAAATTACGTCCATCAAAGGGAAGGTGGCTGTTTCTTGGCTCTTTCATCGCAAACAGCCATAAAAATATATAAGTAACCTTTAAAATGTATTAAAATTTCTCAAAATATTAACCAAATACCTCAATAAGAAGCTGATATAAATGCACGATCTAGTTGGTATATAATTTTAGAGTCAAATCATAACATTTTAGCGTCAATACGTTAAGAACTTACTTTTCAATGTGTATTTTTCGGATAGCTACTGCTCCGCAATTACACTTCAGAGAACTGTCAAATATTTGTGGGTGACTGATTATCAATGTTGCCACACGAAAAAAATAAAAAAAATATGTTCCTCTCAGAGCATAAGGTAAAAATCAGCTCTGGCTCTTCCAAAACATGACTCTTTCATGCCCACCTTCCCTTACTCTTGCATTACTAAAAACCCCATAAAATACGTACCTACCCAGATTTAGGATATTTTTTTTATCTGTTTCATATTTTAACTCATTTAAAAATACTTCGTTAGACGAAGTTATTTATATTGATGGCATACTTAGCCTTCCTTTGGTGTTTCCTCTGATTTGAAACTTGTACCCAGTGTGCCCTTGTCTGAAGCAATCCACGTTCATTACTCCATGCCATTCCGTTTTAGTTAATCAAAGTAATTTGAACTTTATCGCTATAGGTAGTAAAATGTGTTGTTGCTCGTAGAGGAGTGAGAGGGCAGCCGGTGCCCGCCTTGCTGCGTGAGCTGGTGCTGCAACGACTTGCCAAGATACTCTTCATCAACTTCGACACTGAACCGGTAAAGGTATGTGAATATTGACTCTTTGTTGACTTTCCACACAGCGCTATCTAACTATTAAAATAGTGGTGAGGCATACGCTGAGTCTAGACCCTTTTGCTGATGCAGCACACAAACACCTACGTACCTACTGGTATCTGTATATCCATTTCCATTCTTTTATTATTTTGTATGCATCTGTGTTTTTTAGCAAATAAATGTCTGTCTATGTCTATCCCTGTCTACTTCTAGCCACAAAGTATAGCTTAAAAATACTATTTAATTTGCTAACATAAATTAACACCCAGACAGAGTGAAAACATGTGAAGTTCATTGCACAAATGTTTGTCCTCTGTGGGGATCGATCGCACAATCTACAGCGCAGAAGGCAGAGCTACTACTATAGCTTTGAGCAGTAGCGTAGCTATCGTAGGGCCAGGTGGTGCAGTGCACCAGGGCTCCCGGAGCTCAGGGGGCCCTCCAACCTAAGCTTTGAAAAGAGAGGGTCTGCCAGCTCCTGAAGCTAGAAAACCTTGAGCCTGCTTACAATTTGTTTTTTTTATGATTTTAAATTAACATCAACAATCTGAAATCTTGTTATTGTTATTTGGTAGTTTGGTTGAGTACAGCTGTAGCACATTGCATCAGCGATAAGCTCACGTGCTTGACGGTCGTGAGATCAATTCGACAATTCCACCCGTCAACTTTTTAGTTAAGTTTCCATCCCGATTCTTTCTCTATGCACTGGGGCCCTTGTCCACCTAGCTAGGTACGCCACTGGCTATGAGACCTGCCAAGTCACGTTGATCACGGGATTATATTGTCTTTAATTCAGAAAAAAACAACAACGACCCACTATTTTTTATCATGAGAAAGTTACATTAATTAAGAAGGCCACTAATGAAACCAACGGTCAGGTCACACGATTTGTCACGCCTAGGCTTTGTTAAGTCTCGTAAGTTTCGCAATAGATATAATATAGGCAAGGCATTAGATAGTAAAAGCTATTTCTAAACAAGTGATGTCTAGATTTAATATTATGTCTTGAAAGCCCAAATTAGTTCCCGTACTCATGACGAGTTTTTCATTTAAGGGTAGCTTATTGGATAATTTGGAACAAATTGGATTTTATTTTATTATTTGTTTGTTTTATTACTAAAATATAATCCCGTTATTTTAGCATTATGCCCGTTAAACACTTCTGCCCGAAAACTTCAGGCAAAATTAAAAATATTTGAAGAGGTCCACATTCCATCACGTATGTGTTAGGAACTTCCTAACCTTTTATCAACGGAATTGATTCAATTCAGCCCCGGATTTTCCCCATAGCAAGTCATCCTACAATCTGCGCCGCTCCACACCCGGTGTCACGTAATGAGCTAGCGTTTCCACACGATTCTCCAATAGGTACAGTCAGCTACGCATCAAGTTACACACCCTATATATCTATAACTACGCTCCATACAATACAGAGAATGGTATAAGAAAGGGACGGCGGGCAGTGCGTTAGTGGGGTGAACGAAATAACATCGTATCGTCTCGCCCGGTTCAGCGTTCGCCTACAAATAGTTTAAACTCCAAACAAGGTAGTTTGAACCGTAGCGGTATGTATAGATTTGTATAAATAAAAGTTAAAGGTGTATAAACTTAGCAGAGCGTTTTTTTATTTTTGTACTGATAAACCAAGTGTATGGCCCACCTGATGTTAAGTGGTAACTATCACCAGTAACAAAAGTGTGCACAAAAACCTTCGTCAAAGTTGAAATTAGGTGAGCATTTTTAGTTTTCGCATGAAATCATCCAAATCTGCAAACCAAAGTTGCAATTTCTTAGATAGATCTTTAAAAAATATGACACTTTATTATTGTCAAAATTATTCTGTGTTCAAACCTGGTAACATTTTTAGGTCATGGTTTTAGTATGACCTAAAAATGTTATTAGCTGCATACTGTAATATAAAAAAGCAATAAAAATAAATGAAATATGCTAATAACTTACAGTAACTTCAATTCATCGGCAACAGTAATGCTTATTATGAAGCATGTTTGAAAATAAACCCAAGGCACAGTAGAAACAAGACATTACTACATATTTTCACACAAGTCGACTGCGTTTGGATTTCCACAGTCATAATTCAACTGAATATTTTTGTACCTCGATTCATTTCTAAATACGAGTATAACCTAGACTTGCCGCTGTATAAATAACCTACAATATATAAAGGCCTATTTACTCTACTTTTACTTAGACGCAGAGGATTTTCAGGTGAAAATTCAAACTAAAACGTTTATTGAAAACGTATCAGTTTTCACGTGACAGTATTTCGTTGGCATACGAGGGAGAAATATTGGTGGTAATCCCTAGTGAGTTGCTTGAGGCAATAATTCTCGCGTCGAATTTGGCGCCGAACAGCGGGTAAATGTTGTCAAGGGACTCTGATTCACGATAAAATATCAGAATCGAAAGAAATTGGCATATTTTTGAGAGTTGTTATTAATTTTGATACTTTCTTTTCTTATCTCACAAAATTGTATTTGTAAGAAACGTTAAATAAAATGATTAGACTCTCAACTCTTGGTAGACATTTTGTGTTATTGTAAAATTTTATTGTGTTATGTAATTATTTAATTTAAGCGCTGACAAACGTCAGGCTACTTCTGCTCACACATTTTAACATCCGATATTATCTAGGAGATAGTGTTTTAATAAACTTTGGATCAAAATAATTATACCTACTGAATCTTTGTAATGCTATTAATTGTGCGAGCGATTTTTTTGAATCAACAGTCGGTGATTTAAAAGTCGAGAACTTTTTAAATGTGTGGACGAGATAGTAGCTAAATGGTTGTCGATGTCTTAAGAAAACTTTAAATATGTCTATCCCCAATTACAAATTCTTGTGATAAGGTAAGGTCGTAAGGTTCAAAGTTCATCGAAAGATATGAAAATTGCCAATAAATATATTCAAAGATAGAAAATATGGAGATTAGATCCAAACTCTGACGCAATGAAAAAAATTGTTTTAACTTTTCGGAGTTTGATTGGTTAATTTTTATTCGAAAACCATCAAAAGTTAGTTCAGCAGTTGATTCCAGCTAACAAGGTGCGCTGTCTACAATAAAACATGCGAATTCAGAAACCCAGTTTTACCAGAATTTTTAGCTTTTGTTTATTAGCGAGGTGGTTTTATGAGGAGTGTGGTTGCCGGTGATTACAGGCACATGAGGCTTAACCTGTATGCCTCAATTTGATGGACGCAGGGTAGTGCATCGTAGGGCACGTTCCTATCGAGCGTGACTTACGAGGAAATGCTTTGTTACTGGTGATAGTTACCACTTAACATCAGGTGGGCCATACACTTGGTTTATCAGTACAAAAATAAAAAAACTTTTAACGTTTAACTTTTATTGAAACAATACAATACAATACAAAATCATTTATTCACGCTACACATACACATTTTATAAAAAATACAAGAATATACATTAAAAGTAAGTAAGTGACACAATTTGGCCGTGAATTAATGAATTGTATCATGATTTATAATCGTTAAATCTGAATTTATTCTCCTGATTTTTGAAGAAATTATGTGTATAAATTATTGTGAATATGAACCCAACTTGCTCATCACCGATTCTAACAAAAGCCACCCAATCAAAAATGGCTGACGAACGTTTCAAAGGCAGGGCGGGTGTCCTATACTTTTTTCTCAATGACAAAAAGTTACCGAACAAGCAGATGGCACACCAGTTCTATATACAATATACAAGCCAAGCTTGCAAAATAACTATAGTTATGTGTACTTACTTGCGGCAAGATTGTTTACTTACATAAAGTAGAATCCTAAGCGTAGCGAGGGATTCAAAGTACGAGCTTAAAATATCGTTGCTCCCGAGGTGGGCATTCTACTTTTTATCATTCTCTATATGAGAAAATAAGTAGGTAAGGGGACTTAGTGAAGTTAGATGTAATTTGGATTAAAGATGTAGGTAATGGAAAAAAAAACTTACTTAGCATATTTTGGACTTGTGTGATTGACGTGTGTGACGTGACTGACGTGTGTGACTGATGACTGACGTGACTGTGTCTAACGTGGCTGACGTGACTGACGTGATAGTCGATAGTCGATTTGTTCATACTCACGACTCTCTCTTGGAACTTTTACTAACAATATTCCAAATTCAAATCACTTTACCAAACGGAACACTTTACCAACAGGGACAAAATGCTATTTTGCTCCCTGCTTACGAAGAGCAAACTACATAAATATTTGCGAATAGATGTGGCTAAAAACTTATTTTGAACCACAGATTTTTTAGCGATCTTTCCTGTCCTACGCTTTGTCTGTTTCATGGTCACCTTTCGAAAGCTTCCCATTGTAATGACATTTTGGTAGCAGGGTGAAAACAATGCCGTGGCGGCGTCTGCCGCGCAAGTGAACCCTCGCACCGGGTCGCGGTTGAAGACGGAGGTGCGATGCGACGGAGCACCACTCGCACCAGCGTCGCCTCGCTTCGCTCGCCATAATCACAACCATCTTGGTAAGTAACATTTTGTTAGTATCCATCTTAAGTTCTTAGGTGTATAGGCGTTTTTCCTCATCTAAATTGTAGTCCCACGTACACTATATTGTGCGACAAATAAATGAATTTCATTCTATCATTATTTATTTTTTTAATTATTTATTTATTTCTATACATATATCTTTCTCTTTTTTATTTCTTCCTTTCTTTATTTCTCTCTTAATTTTTTCGTTCTTCTTTCATTCTATCTTAATTCTTAGGTATTTACGTAGTGTGAACAATAAAACTATGTATGCTGTGTTCGCGTCTAGAAGGCCGTTCAACCAACTAAGTTTTAAGATGTTTGCTTTTTGTGTGATTTTGTTTTAACGGCTGGTTTGCGAACCTCTCAATTAAACAAAAAAATACAAAAACATAAGTAAACTTTGAAAAATGACATCAGCGCGCCGCTATCTCACTCGCAGATTTCAATGCTTCAATTTCTTTTTTATCAAGTAGGTATTTCTCTCTTTTTTGGCGTAGATAGATAAATAATTATTTATTGCACAAATAATTATTAGCACAGTACACATCCGATCTGGCGACCTTATTATTTTTTTATTTGGTAATTTTATTTTTTGATAGATTAGATATCGTCTTCACAAAATTGTGGAGATGGCTATGGTATTGCAGTTATGATCATGAATAGACATCAACGGTTGGAGAATTCACAAGGAAAGACCAGACTTGAGCACCATTTTATAAGAGGCTTACAGCCGGTTTCTGAAAGCTCGATCAAAATTAAATATTGAATTAGATAAAAATTGCAATTGACTTGACATGCGATTAGTTTCGATCGGGCTTTCAGAAACCGGCTGTTATCGTTTCAAAAGCGTTGACGTGTGTGTATTGTTTTTGCAGATTTTTGCTTTCTATCAAAATACATTGGATGGTAACGTTTTTGTTTGGCTTAAATTGAAATGAATATACGCTCATCGGGTTGAAATAAAATGTCACCATGACGCAGCAACGCGACCGCTAATATCGTTTTCGAATCACAGCACACAAAACTCCATCAAAAACGCTGAGTGGTATAATTTAATACCCGAGGTCGTGCAAATATTTTGTTATGATCCTTCATAACAAATTTTCGTGAATTTCAAGTAAGGTTTCGTCCGAATTTTGTCGCTCATAAATTGCTGTTTTCTTTTAGGATTTCATGAAATGGCCAACTGCGTGTTGGACCACGTACAGCTAAGGTTTTGAAGTCAGTGCGGCTTCTTCTTTAATATAATATCTTATAAATATTTTTAAAACACCTATCGGAGTACTCCATAAATTACATTTAAAGTGAAAAATATTTTAATCTAAAAAATACTTAACTTTTGCGTGTAACTTCAGCTTATTTTTTTTGATCGAGTGAGCGAAGCGAACGAAGATCTTTAGTTTCAACTTGGGCGATTTGGCATTTTATGTATGTATGTATGTATGTATGTTTGTCTGGCCATAACTTTCGAACCGTTGATCCGATCTGCATGAAATTTGATAAGTCGATAGCTTATACTTGAGAAATTTACTGGTAAGTATATGAGTAAAATCAGATGAAGGGTTATTAAGATATGGGGTTTTTTAAGGGGGCAAAAATAAAAAAAGTTATAAAAAAAAATCTAATTACATGTCATATGAAAGGGCTTTGTTTGGGCATTCCAAAACCATTTTTACTTTTCTTCTGGGACGCTCGGTTTTTGAGATACAACAAAAAAGTTAAATTAAGATAACCAGCGATCCAAGAGCTCCCATCTCTAAGAGTTTCGTTGGCAACAAGGTTTTTCTACTGGTCGGCCAGTTCCTTTGCTTTTTCTTATTTTTTTTTCTTCAAATAAATTAAGGAGGTACTCAGTTCTCATAAAATGGTGACAACGACCAGGTCTGATGATGGAGCCAAGGTCTGTTCAACGGAACCCTTCAATAAATAGGCCAATAGAGTTGAAACTTCGTAAACGTACCATGTTAGTAGGCGGTAGTCAGAAAAAAGTCCAGATATAATGTTTGGACTTGCCTCTGACTACCACCTACTCAAAGTTTTGGTGTGTTCGTCGGGTCGCATCACGAGATCTCAGTTCGGGAAGAACCACTAGTATATTTATAGTATGCTTAGATGAAAGGCTCTGACTAAGGACAGACATCGCAAAACAAAAATATTCTTTTTGCAAAATGTGTGGTCTGAAGATGGATCCAGGTGATGGTAGGGATATACCTTCTTTCAACCAGGGAGAAGGAGAAACCTGGTACCAAACCTAATTAACATCTTAGAATTATCTCCAGTCTCGTTTTGTAATTTATTTATTTATTTAAGTAGGAAAGGGTTCCTCCCTTGACGTCGAAACCCTAAAAATGACACAAATGCTTGAAAAGTACTCGTATAGTATCGATAAAGCGACAGTGTATCCTTTTCCCAGGGAGGGAACTTCTTGGGGTTAAATAAAAACTTCTTCCATATACCTATATGTGGAATGTATATATTTATATTAGGTTGGTTATGAAAGGAGTTTACTAGGCTATTCTGAGACTATGCTGCCTTCCGATTCTAAGTTCGTTGGTTCGAAACCGGTCGTGCACCAATGAGTTTTTCTGTTCTAAAATTAATGTGTTCCATGCCAGTACTCTCAATTCGTGAAGGAAAACATCGTGAGCAAACCGGCATGTCGTAGATCCTTAAAAGTTCTATAACATATGTCAAGTGATTGAAAGGAGCCTCTTGAGGCGCATTTAAAATCCTTTCACCACACTGTTTCGAAAGAAACTAGTGACACGACAAGAGAGAAAGACACTAGGCCATCACCTATAAACATGCATTGCCCCGCACGTCACACAAGTTAAACTAGCATAGTATATACAAGTAACATGATAAAGGTAGCAATTTGTGTTAGAGGAGCCGAAGCGTCCGGTCCAATAATGATCCGAACTAATTTGGCCTGAAGAAATACTCAGTAAAACCCGTTTAGCCCAAAAAGGTGAGTTATTTTTGTAAGTAGTAGGTACTAGACCAGAACCACTCAGTGTCAGTTATTTGACGAAATTGTGATGAAAATAACGTCAACATTTTCTTATTTTCAGTCGTCTTCTTTTACGTCTGTCTTAACTTATGACATTAAATCCTTCCCGTTTACTTAATACTCCCGAAACGTACTAAATACTTCGTATCTACCTCTAGTTGGCGACAAACAAGATGTTCTTTGACGAATCTACTAAGATGCCAAAAAATAAACACGAACAAAGAACAAAGCAACACGAATTATGTATCTAGTGAGGTGTCATATTTTCTGACTTGGACCAGTTGAAGTATCTCTAGATAATTTGCAACGGTCAGCAGATAGCTCAACTGTTTCATATGTATTTTATATATTTTGTAAATACATTTATTGTATTCATTGTAATTTTCTTTGTAAATAAATTATTAAGCATATTATTACTTATAAAAAAATAATTGTATCCTAACTAACTAAGCTATGTGGCTCGACTAGCTGAATGAATGGAGCTGACATTTGGCACAATAACGTGCCAAATAGCACTTACTTACCAATTGCTTCTTAGTAACCTTACCATACCAAGTAAGTGGTAGTCAGCCAAGAGCCAAACATAATGTTTGACACAAAATTAAATGTTAGTAATGAGTGGCGATGGTGAAATCTGAGTTCTAGGCAAACCATTACTACTATACAATAAAAATAGTATTACCAATGAATAATCAAATGCATTAATTCTAGAGTAAGGCCAAAATATAAATCATTTTTTTAACGACTATGCTGTGTGGATGGTATAGGTGCTTTGCAAGTCTACACCTAAATAATGTCCCAGACACTGTAGTGTCCCATAAATTCCAAAACAACAGTTGCCTTTGACGCTTCATAAATCATCTTACTTCCTTTCCTATGATCATATTGTTATAGATGCAAATGTTACAATGTTTGGATGTTTGTGGCTCAATCCCGCTCTATACACTTAACCGAATTAGGTTGAAGTCGCCAAGGGGGGGCAGGGAGGGACAGCTGCCCCCCCCCCCTAGACATTAAAAAAATGTAGCCAACTGCAAAGAAACCAAAGTCCTAAGGTCAAAGTCATATTCATAGTCTCATCCTCCATAATAGTAACTTGCCCCCTCCTAGGCCATGGGCTGGCGACGCCCTTGGTTCATAACCTGGATAGGCTTTAGCCAAAAAAAGGTAAAAAGGTTATATTATATTGGTCTCATTATTATATTTGTCACAAATAGTGTTACTTAATTCTACTTATAATAACCAAATCTTCAATATCAAGAATTACCATGAACAGTAGACATGATCACGTGATTATAGAGTCAAACTTAGGTTTTGATCTCATATTATAGTTGTCACAATTAGTGTTATCAAATTCCACCATGCAAAGGTAGAACTAATTAACTTGCTTGATAAATAGCGTACGCGGATTGCCTCCCAGTACGTGACTTTTGCTTGACAGTTCAGATTTGATTAGGGATAAATCTCAAATCCAATCTAAACTGCCATCAAAAAAGCTTCTTGCGCTTGTTAAAAAAATCTTATCAAAAAACCCGGACAAGAACGTGCGTGTCTTGCAAAAAAGGTTCCTTTATCACCTCGCAATCAAATAATAAGTTATGCAACTATAAAAACATCTTAAAGAATTTTTATTTAGCTGAAACTTTTCACAATCTCGCCAACGGTGACGTAATGAAACTTTCTATTCTTCAAAGTGGGCTCACTTCACCTTAGACCGGCAAGCGTCCCCACGCCCACATAGGCAGAAAGACTGGATAAAGTGTTCTTTATCGGACATGGAACACTAAATTCGTATTATTAGAAACCCAGCTAAGATTGAATAAGATACAATAAAGAAAAGGAATACGCCACAAGCGATCTTTTTATATATAGTTACCTATATCATTGTACCTATGTGCCTATAAATTAGTCTGTTTGACATATCTGTTTCATTAGAACATTTTAATTATCTACACTAATATTATAAAGAGAAAAGATTTGTATTTTTGTTGTTTTGTTGTTTTGTATGTAACGAATAGGCTCAAAAACTACTGGTCCGATTTCAAAAATTCTTTCACCATTAGAATGCTACATTATCCCTGAGTAACATAGGCTATATTATATTTTCAAAAAAATCAGGGATCCTTACTAAAACTCCAGTAATGTAACCCAAGGTGGAAAACAAAAACCTTACATCTGCGAAAACTATTGATGATAGAACAAAATAATGTACTACGACTTTGCAGAACACGTCATCATCTACAAAAAATGTCGCGACAGCATATGTCTACCTATTTTAGTTATGTCACAATAAGTGTTCTTTTATTATAAAAATTTAATTGAAATGCAGTCGATAAAAAAGGGTCTTTATTTGTACCTTGGTATTAATCCTTATCCAAATAAATAGTTTCATATTCAAGACGGTTTCAATACTTATAGATTACTTCTTGAATTTTTCAAATCGGACATTCCATTCAAAAGATATGACGAAATTAAAAATGTTAAAGGGTCCACGGGTCACGCACGGGGTTCGATTTCACTCACTCAGGGAGAAGGGTGTGTAAATGTATGAAATAAGGAGACGCGAGGCTCGAACCCACGGTTAAGTTTATCCTAAAATGTTCAAAAAATTTATGACCACCCATGCGAAGCTGGGACAGGCCGCTAGTGTGCAATAAGGTCGCAGAGGATTCGCATAACCATACTTCGAGTAACTACGAGGGTATTTGTTTCATTTTATGCTGGCGGTGCTTTTGTCGTCAACTTCTCAACTAAATTTGCGAATGAATTCATCGGTTTTTTTATTAGAAAGAGATACCTACATAAAATAATTCCTAAACTAACTTGCTATGTTCGCAAGAAATGCAAAACTGCATAAAACATAGCCCATGATTTTTTTTTAGTTCAGCCCATGTATGTAGTGCATATTCGTCTATATGTAGGTAAGTGACAGGTGACCTACTCGGAAATTCCCAGCGCCGATCGGATCATGTGGGTTCTCATTTCACGGATCAGCAATTTTCACTCTTCAACTGCAAATGGATTACACGTACTTAGGTTACATCGACAAGACCGACTTACATTTCTAAAGACTGTTGAAGCTTATCGACATTGGTTAGTATTTTTCTCAAAATATTGGGCCTATACTGGGACTTCTTTGCATAAAATATTATGCGCAAGTATTTTAAGATGAAGTCAACATGTTGGACATAAAAATTCTTATGAAAACTTTCAGAAAACCCGCAGTAAAAAGACAAACTCATGCGAGAGAAATAAACTTGTATAAAGGACTGAGAATAAAAGTAAAATGTTCGTGTAGTTTTTTAATTTTTTAATTTGTCGTCATATTCATGGAGCAAAAATTATGAGATGCATGCATGCTAGGGAAAGCAAATAAAGTGCACTACACGCACTGCAATATATTCAACGCAGCAGAAATCTTCAAGCTAGCACTCGGCAACCGAACCGGTATTTTGAAGACGGTTGTTAAGACTCTTAAACGTTTTTACTTTGTCGTTGAATTCCTAATTTAAAATAAAAAAATATGGGTAGGCTTGGCATCACTAAGCATTGTCTGCACTTTTAACTCGCGTTAGTTTGGTTATAAAATCAATAAAAAGCTAAGTTTAGAAAGATTATTCGAATTTCGATGTAATCGCGATAATAATGGAACCTGATCTTTAACGGATCTTTCGTGAATTACGCAATAAATATGGATTATGGAGTCAATTCGAGAAAGATAAGTTAAGAAGCGTAAAACATATTAAAGCTTAATTAAGTAAAAGTTTTAAATATATATTTAAAAAAAAATTGAACCTCAGTAACTACCTCAGCCAGTTTGGATTCACATAACAATTAATTTGAATCGAATGCTTTTTATTTTTCTCTGATTTCTTACGCGCAAAAACTATTCACGTTCTGAAAATTTTACCGTAACGCCATAGAAGAAGTAATTGTAACGAGAACATTTGCCATAAAAGTGCTAGAGTCCTTGATTAGCTTGGACGTTTCCGGGCCTACAAATTGCTTTAGAAAAAGTTGATGACTTTCTGTACTGTTGTAGGGAGCGAAAAAAGTAATTCACGTAAGCCTTCTTGTGCTAGAAACGGCAAAGGCAAGGAAATTTATTGAGAATGCATTTTTGTAGATGAACGTTGATTTTCTAAAGAATGTATTTTTATTGGTACTGTCTAGCAGTACTACTGCTAGAAAAAGTAGGTATCATGAAGGAAGATATGATAGGGTAGTGTTTAAAGTGTTGAGAGCACCGGTGGTCTAGTGGGAGTGACCCCTCCTTCCGATCGTTGGGTCTTAGGTTCGAACCCGGTCGTGCACCAATGGATTTTTGTATCGAAAAATGTATTTACGTAATGCCAGTAGGTACTCTTAAACGGTAAAGGAAAACATAATGAGGAAAACAAACCGAGTATTCTAACAGCGGCGATGGGCTTGCAACCTGTCTCGTATGGAATACCAACTACGGCAAAATGTGGGTATGTCCCAAATGTTTGGGCATACCTCTGACTACCCCTCATAGACATCCTCTAAAATAGGAGACATCATCTAGAGTGCGTACTTGGTACTAAAAGATCTGAGGGGATATCTATCGTGTCTGTGGATCGTCGTGAAGCTGTTTTGTTGTCAATGTTTAACGTAAGCTTTCTTTGTAGGTGGAGTGATACCGACGAGCGGAGTAGTCCCGCCAGCGGTGCCACCGGCAGCAAGCGACGCTTCGTGCGCGTGCTCGCATTGCACTTGCTGCGGTTGCACGCTGCGCGAGGCGGCCGCCCGCCACGAGCAGCGGGTAGCCGCCAACGAGAGACTGGAACGTGCCAACTTGGAGTGGAAACAGGTTGGTATCTTATTCTTTATTGTACACAGTAAAATTAATTACTAAACATACACAAAAAATTAAGGCGAGCTTAACCCTAAAAAGAACATAAGGAGAAAAGATTAGATTAACTAAGATAAGATCATGAACAAAAATAACTGACACAACCTACACAATCAAAAAGCTAAAATGGAAATAGGCTGGCTATCTTATTAGAACAAAACAGGACAGAAGAGAAGAAAAAAAAAAAAAAAACCCTAGAGAAGGGAAAAGAGTGAGAGGAAGACCATTCCGAAGACGGGAGGACGACCTCAAAGAAGCAGCTGGTGCATTTTGGAGATGGAAAGCTCACGATCGCGAACTTTGGAAGACCTTGAGGAGGACTTATGCTGAAAAGCAAAACAACAAAAATATTACCGTTGTGTAATAATATCAGATTAGATAGTTATAAAATGTACATACATGCTTACTTAAGATTATAAAACTTTTAGTATCAGGTAAATTGTTTAATAAAGGCTATTGAAATTGAAATTGAAACCCTAAAAAGAGTTATCTTCCAGCAAACTTTTAGATAGAGCGAAGTGAGAATAGACGTGCACTAACTGGGAATTAAAAAAAGACGATATATAACATAATAATATAACATTAAGTATATATCTCAAATATTCAGGAGAAAAGGTATCTTCTAGGTAAGCGTACTGCACCGTCACTTTACATCATATTCAAGCGTTCAAATGTTTTACCCATAAGTTGTAAAAAAGAATTTCTCCCATAAGTACTCCAGATTAGCACCTTCGCGCGTACATTTTTTAATAAAAGACATCGGTAATGTAGTTGAATTAAAGTTCATATTAAAACACCAGCTCTGTCGTAGCCCGTACAACCGCCGCGAGGTCCAAATGTAAGCAGTTTTTGACCTGAAATAGAACTGTTGGAATTAATACCGAAAGCTTTTTTTTTTAGGTATCCTACATTTTTTTTTGGGAAAAGCTATCCCGGATTTTGTTTTTATGTGCTAAATACACATATTAAATAGGTTCATATTTTTTCCGTCGCTCATTTTACTTATTATTTCTAGTAGAGGTTGAAGTCTCTGAATCTGACCTTTTGCCTTACTAAATCGTCAGGTTTCTTCCGAGAATTCCTCCTAATTGGAATTTAATTTATTAGGCCTCACTTTCTATCTTGTATCCATGGCTCTTGAGAATAACAATAATATAATGACTCTTGATTGTATCTTAACTAACTTCTTCTTCTTCTTTCTAACTTAATAAATAAAGACAAACTATTAGCCTACATGATAGTGTACGAAGTCTAGAGTGCCTTGCGTCGTACAAATTAGTAGCCCCTAAGCTATAGCAATCCGAGCGAAGCGGTAGCGAGATAGGACAGTGGGAATGGAAACATCAAAGCCACAAAGATCAGTTGTGGCAACATTGTCATATTATCTTTGTTGCTCGGAAATGACCTATCGCATCGTCCTATCTCGCTCGAACGAAATATCACGTTAGTTTTAGAACAGGAATTTTTATTTTTAACGGTCACCGCGTTTGTTACGCTGATTTTTAGTGTAGAAATTTGATATATAATGTTTGGACGAACCTCTGACTACCCCCCCTTAGACACACATTCAGACACACTAACGGCCGGTTTCTGAAAGCTCGATCAAAACTAATCGGATGTCAAGTGACTCGCAATTTCAGCTATTACATCGAATTAGATAGAGATTAGTTTTGATCGCGCTTTCAGAAACCGGCTGTAAGAGATCTGAGGGGATAACCGTTTTTGGGGATCAAAGTGGTGAAGCTGTTTCACTTTTTTTCAGTTAGATGTTTTTGCTCTCTCTGACGACAACCTTGTTCGTGTTGCATATACTCGTACTCATATCTTTAAATTTGTTTGCGGAGATTTGGTTCATTTTTATGCCAATCAACCAAATTACCAGAGGCCATAGAAATGAAGTTTATTAGAGAATAACCTAATGGCTTTTGAAAACCTCGAGATCTATATGGTTTAAAAACCGTTCTAGATGTATAAATAAATAATATAAAATAAAATATAGGAGAAAGAATCCTATGCATAGCAATTACATTCATGAGCAAGTATTCCAAGTTACGCTGATAACCCGAGGCATAGTACAAAGTTTATATTTAAATAGTTGGATAAACTCTTAAAATAACTATTCTTACAAAGAACCGTGCAATCAAGCTGCCTACGCCAAGCGCGAGGCACTAGACAGTTTTAATCAACAGCCTACAGGTAAACAGTCTTTGAGAAAAAATGTCTATGCAAATCTGTTGGTTCGCTAGTTATGAAAATGAAATATGGCTCCGCTATAATGTAGCCTTCTTTATTATTTAAATTAGATATCGATTCCTTTGAAAAGGTATTGGCCATTGTAGCTCCAAATGTAGGCATTATTAATATAAAACATAATATGTATATAATGTATTGTATGCGCGATCGGGCAACGCACCTGGAGCTTTTATGCTATTTACTTTTTGAATAATTCAAACAAGGTTCATAAAAATGATACAAGTAGGTATAATGTGATAGCGCAAAGAAAAGTGTTTATTTATTTTTATTTTATTTATTTTAGAACTAAATCCACAGCTCTTAAGATACAATGTAAATACTTAGGTTTATTACATACAGCCAATAACGGATTTACCTTTTTAGAAATGTTAATGTTAGTCAGTGTTAGTGGACACGTTCTAAAAAGTTTATGCAAATAAAAATAGGACAAAGTAAAATTGCTCATTAGCCTGCCTTTTTTTTTATTCAACAAGCTGATGGAACAAGCAGATGGCCCACCTGATGTTAAGTGGTAACCATCACCTATAACACAGCATTGCCTCGTAAGGCACGCACGATAGAAACGTGTCCTACGATGCACTGCCCTGCGTCCATCAACTTGAGGCATACAGATGTTAAGCCTCATGTGCTTGTAATAACACCGGCAACCATACTCTTCAAACCGAAACACAGCAACGCTGCTTGTCGGCAGAAAAAGGCGTGGCGGTAGTACTTCCCCAGACGAGCCCTTCACAAACAGCTCTACTACTCTTTAATAATAAGTTTATTGTGCTGTAAAAGTAATGGCAAAATCTTCAAAATCTTGAAGAGTGCAATCGGCTATACGGCTGTACTTACACGCTTAAAAATAGCTACAATTACAATATGTTAACTTACAGGGGGGAATTATTTAAGACGAATACGCAAAGGAAATATTATTAGATTTTAGGCGGTGGTAGCTGAAAGCCAGCACCTCGCTTTTGAGACGTTTGTTGTCGACGTAAACGAACTCTATTGTACACGAGTATCTTGAGAAGTAACAAGCTTCTTGTCGGAAAACTCGACTCCAACATTTCTTATTGATCGAGCGAGCGAAGCGAGCGAGTACTAACTTCTAGTAACTTGCTATTTAGCGCTGTGTGTATGTATGTTTGTCCGAGCAAACTTTTCGAACCTGGATCCGATCTGCATGAAATTGAGTTTGAAAGTTTTACTTTTAATCGATTTTTAATTCTAGAGTGATTTTCATTTTTATTCTAGGTAATTTTGTTTATAAAATGTAATGAATATAGGTAATATTAAAAACTAGTATGACATGAACTCTTATGTGCTATAGTTTCAAAGACTTCATAGTTCTAGTAAGGCTGGAAATAGATCACGGACATCTCAAGATCCGAGTTCGTTACCCAACTAGTTATATAGTTTTGAAGTCATTTTTGCATTCAAATGAGCTTCTCTGGTTTGGAATAGCAGGATATTACAAATGCAACTCCCAGCTACTTAAAACTACCAAGAAATAAAACATGGATGGGCTGGGATTATATTATGGCGTAACCCTACGAAAAACGACCATTCAAATGTCGTTTTCCCGGTTGTATTTGGAATAGGTAAAATGTTAACTCTCTTCCGTGTTCTGAAAATGTGAAGTTAATATCCGAGGTTTGTGGGGAATGCATATTATTATTTGTTTCGACATTTAGGCGCAGATATACGTCAAACAATTTCTCACTCGCTCTTTTCAGAATATGTGAAAAATAAAATGACTGAAGGTGATGAAAAATATCAAACAACGTTTCGGAATAATATAACAAAAGTTCAACCAAAATATAATATTGATAAAAACAATGTTTCTTACCAAAAAAAGTGTATAACTAGTATTCGTACTTAACCAAGGTTGATGTCTGATATTCTTGTCGAACCTTTCACCAAGAGCTCTACCACTCTTATAGGAGTCGTGGAATATTTTGAAGTACCATACCGTTTCTGTAACAAACTTGCACTTATTTTAATTAATATCTAAACGTAAACTAGACTGCAAAGTGCGGGGACGGAAATTGGGCAAATATGTAATTCGATTAATGTGGTCTACGTTCACTGACTGGCAAATTACGACATCAACCTATCTGATCGCTATCACGTATATCCGACAAACTAATCAACTGAGTGTTTATGGCAGCGCCATGTGTACTTATCCCCTGTTTTTTTATTGTTTGGTAGCTAGACGTTTGACTGCTATCTCACCTGATGGAAAGTGAAAATGTATCCTACTAGTATATGAATGCGAAAGTTACGATGATTGGATGTTAGGATGTTTGTGGCGCCCACGCCTTAGCCATCGAACCGATTTAGATGAAACTTGGAACAAATATAGTTTTTATCCTAGATATAAGCTACTTTTTACCGAAAATCCCGGTGGCGGGGTGGAAAACAAGAGTAAACTAAAAAAGGGAAAACGCTTAAAATATTAATGTGAACAAACACTTATGCGAGCGAAGTCGCGGGCGGCAGCTAGTTTCTTATGAGGAGGGTAGTCAGAGGTAGGTACGTACATCCAAATATTAAAATCGCACATACCCACATGAAATAATCTTGAGTTGAGTTTTCGTATCTATGGATAACTACCGTGCCTGAGGATCAAAATTGTGAAGCTATTTTTTTGCTACTTATAAATAGGTACTTTTAAAACTTTAACATTGCTGTAGCCCTGTTAACAGTAGTTTCCCATTTACAAGAATAGTTTAAGCTCTGCTTATCTTTTAAGGTATGCAAGGCCATTTAATTTCAAAATATGTTTTAACATTTGCTTCAAAGAAAATTCTGCCATAAAATTACGCTACAAATGACGCTTATTTCCCAGATAAGCTCGGTTTATCTAGAGCTGTTGATGTGCTAAGTACTTAAAATAGGCAACTCATGTTACAAAACTTAAAACAAACAAAGGTTGTTCTAAACGGTGACATTCACTGTTTTTCAAGTAGGTACAAACGTTTTTCAGACTATAGCACTACTACTATACAAATTGCAATTACATACGGGCGTTCCAAAACTATGCTACGTGAAGGAAAAGTACCTTAAATATTGTAGATAGGATAATTTGCTGAAAGGAGACTTTATTTTATTTTTAAAAGATAGTATAACTGCATTCTAAGATTTAAAAAAAAAATCTTGCTTCGTCTGGAAATCGAACCGACTCAATTGTGAAAAAGAAACACCCCATATTTTTATGATGCCAATCAAAAGAATGGACCAAAAATAATAATTCTTCTTAATAATTCCAAATTAACATAGTATCTTAAAACAATAGAATAACGTAAACTAGAAAAGAAAATGATTTATTACCGACGACGACGCTCAAAAAAATATCGATATTATTATATAGCTTTGATCATTCGCAAATAAGTATTAATATTATTTATTAGTATTAATGAATATTTTTATATTAATAAAAAAAGATATGTTTACTTGGATACTACATTAACTGCTTTTGATCTTTTTATAAAATTATATTTATATGTAATAATTATTGATCGAGTGAGCGAAGCGAACAAAGATCTTAGTTTCAACTTGGCCGATTTGGCATTTTATGTATGTATATATGTATGTATGTATGTATGTATGTATGTATGTATGTATGTTTGTCTGGCGATAACTTTCGAACCGTTGATCCGATCTGCATGAAATTTGATAAGACTATAGCTTGTATTTGAGAAATTTACTGGTAAGTATATGAGTAAAATCGAATGAAGGGTTATTAAGATATGGGGTTTTTTAAGGGGGCAAAAATAAAAAAAGTTACATAAAAAAATCAAGATACATGTCATATGAAAGGGCTTTGCTTGGACATTCCAAAACAATTTTTACTTTTTTTCTGGGACGCTCGGTTTTTGAGATACATCAATAAAGTTAAATTAAGATAACCAGCGATCCAAGAGCTCCCATCTCTAAGAGTTTCGTTGGCATCAAGGTTTTTCTACTGGTCGGCCCGTTCCTTTACTTTTTCTTATTTTTTTTTCTTGAAATAAATTATGGAGGTACTCAGTTCTCATAAAATGGTGACAACGACCAGGTCTGATGATGGAGCCAAGGTCTGTTCAACGGAACTCTTCAATGAATAGGCCAAGAGAGTTGAAACTTGGTTACCGTACCAAGTTAATAGGCGGTAGTCAGAAAAAAGTCCAAACATAATGTTTGGACTTGCCTTTGACTACCACCTTCTCAAAGTTATGGTGCGTTCGTCGGGTCGCATCACGAGATCTCAGTTCGGGGCGAACTACTAGTTGTATGATTGTGTATTTGAACTGACAACCCTTGGGGAATAAAGGTTTACGAATGACCAACACGAACTGGAAGACGAATCTTCAGTCAGTGGATGGAGGGAGCTGAATCGTTCTTCCTGGAAATGCATATGATTATTATATTATAGTCTACTACCTTTCTAAAGCTACTTAAACCGTGTATTATAGTCGATCCCAAGTCGACTAACAAGGCCAATAAAAGCATACGTGCATTATAACATGTTATTGTCAAGAAAAGCTCTTACATTTTCTTTCGAATCGGTAACCTTAACCGAGACGAGGTGTACCTATATACATTCTTTTTTCCAATTAATGTTCTCTTCAGAGCGAGCTTGTCTCTTTCAAGAAAATAAAGATACTAACGATAATAATCTTGCAGCAATAATTGGATTGTAAACACACCAGTACGAAGAAAATAAAATTACGAAGCTTTAATTTTAATTGAAAATAAATAAACCGGCCAAGTGCGAGTCAGACTCGCGCACGCGAGTACGGTTTTTTAATATTTGTTGTTATAGCGGCAACAGAAATTCAACATCTGTGAAAATTTCAACTGTCCAATTATCACGGTTCATGACATATAGCCTGGTGACAGACAGACGGACAGACAGACAGTTCTGCAAAAATATCATTTCATAGACAATTTTTCCAACCAAAGAGTTTGCATAAGTTACGAAAAATAGAATTGCATATTTCCCTTGAGACTGTTATTTTCAAGGCTTTCAAGGCAATAATTTTCAATGTTTTGAAAATTAACGAATCTACGTAATTATTATCATACAAAATTATTTATTTTCTTTCTTGTTATTGTGCGTGGACAAACACGCGCTTGGCGAATTTTTGTATTGTGAAACTGTCAAAAAAGCCGCGTGGTTGTTTGGGTCTTAACAAAATTAACCGTCAAACAACTTTTCAATATTTTTTATAAAATCACTGAATTTAGTTATGAATAATTGCAAACAACTAAATTTCGGAAAATAACATTTTAAAGGTTACGCAAAAATTTAATTTTGATCCAAACAAGTTTTCTATCGATAAAGTTTACTTAAAGTACTTAATCTAACTTTTAGGTAGAAAGACTTGTAAGGTTAATATTAAACTGTGAAATGTGCGTACGAGAAATTGTTTGAACCAAGAGTTTGAAGGTTACCAGCTTCATAAAAACAAGACATCAATATTCTGCCCTCCTACCTACAAGGAGAGGAAAATACGTCACTGCATTGTGATATCTTACACGGCAATATGGCAAGCTATTTGAAGCAATATTTTAATATGAAAAGAATATTGTGATGGCAGACGTATTTTCCGACATGGCTACCTAAAACGGGAATAATACAAATCTTTGCGCTGTGTGCGATCTCCGTACGAGATTAATCTAATACGTCTTGCGCGTATGTTTGATATACTTGTGATACATAAAATTTAATATCTCTACCTGCCTATAAATAACTAAGTAGATTTCCAGTTTTATTATTATTATCATGTTTTATTCGTTTTATAGTGTTTACCTTCACTTAAGGAAATCACGATCTCAATCGGATAACAACTTTTCAGGCATGATAAAATTTTTATTGTTACTTGTATGAAAGCTGCCACCAAGCAAAATATTTGTTTAATATCTACCTAAAAATGTACCTCAATATTTTATGTTTTACCTAACACTATTCTCGTAATATGTTCTATAACTTTCTTTACTTTTTTCACTAATTATATTATTATATTATATTAATATATTATTTTTAAAAATTAGCACTCAAAACGTTTGAATAGGGGTTGGTAGTAAGTCGGGTGGGATTCCATTATAGTCTGATATTACTTTTAATTTTATTCCTATTAAGTCCCACTGCTGGGCAAAGGTCTCTTCAATCTACCTCTTATACCGGTCTTTGAAAAAAATATATCTAGTTTATTCAATTTAAATAAAAACAAACAAATAAAACAAGCTCCCGTAAAGAGCTGTCTCTCCACAAACCCTTTCTGAAATGACAAATGATATGACAAGGATATTGTTTTGTACATTAATCTTTACTTTTATTCGTTTACCATAACATGGATAATGTTAGCTCATCTTTTTTTCCAAACCTTTACATATTAAAAGAAAATTACTACCCTATTTTTTACTTTACATATACATTACTTTACATATTACTAGAAAATTAATACGGTAGACAACCCTTCAGATCTCTCTTGATGGTTACCACTTAACACCAGGTGGGCCATCTGCTTGTTCCATTAGCTAGTACCTAGTATACAAAAAAAACCACGCGTGACAGGATGCAAGCGCATGGCCGCTGTTAGAATACCCACTGGTTTCCTATAGGTATAGAGAAGTTTAAGAGCACTGGCATTGCGCACATACATACTTTGAATTGAAAGATCCATTGATGCACAACCAAATTAGAACCTACTTAGAATCCGAAAGAGATCACTCCCACTAGATACGGGTGCTATACCAACATTTGTTTTAATATTTTTAATATCTTAATGATTAAGATGTAATACTCGTACACTGTGAAGTAAAAAAATCTTTACAATTTTTTTTATACAACTATTTGATGGAACAAGCAGATGGCCCACCTGATGTGAAGTGGTAACCATTACCTA
The DNA here is from genome assembly GCA_932294275.1 of Chloroclysta siterata. Lineage (NCBI taxonomy): Eukaryota > Metazoa > Arthropoda > Insecta > Lepidoptera > Geometridae > Chloroclysta > Chloroclysta siterata. The sequence goes on from OW028598.1 coordinate 12,780,030, forward strand.
TAACAAAGCATTGCCTCGTAAGTCACGCACGATAGGAACGTGCCCTACGATGCACTGCCCTGCGTCCATCAACTTGAGGCATACAGATGTTAAGCCTCATGTGCCTGTAATTACACCGGCAACCACACTCTTCAAACCGAAACATAGCAACGCTGCTTGTCGGCAGAAAAAGACGTGGTGATAGTACTTGACGAGCCCTTCACAAAGAGCTCTACTACGACAGAATATAAATATATGAACCTTTTTAATTTACGGCATTTCTTCGTTTCAGGTGGCCGTAGTCGCCGATCGGGCCCTGCTTGCTGTTTTCGTCGTAATTACCGTAATATCTACAGCTGCCATCCTATTGCCGCAACTCAATAATTTACATGTCGGGAACACGCCTCTTAAACCGCCTATTTAGAAATAAGATATGCCTCAACGGTTCTTCTGTGTTTGTGACTGAGTTTGATTATATCAACGAAATGTTTATTTGTGACAAATGTGTCATGTGTCGCGTTGCTCAAGGCTTTTTGCGAGTGCGGTCGGAGCCTCGCATCAAAGGAAGTCTGAGTTTGAAATTCCGGTGAGTTTGTATGAGCTAGTGGCCTCTGGTGACGGTTTTTAGGCCGCCCAAGGCCTCCTTTACAGCTTAGCGACCACTGAAGCAGTGACCGAACGTCTAATGTGCCCTAAGCACGGAAGTACTCAGTTGTTAATGCTACTAGTGAGCACCCATCAAAATGCTGATAGCGGAGAACGTTGCTTCGTTTCGTTCTGTTTGGAATGACAAAGCAAGCTAAGCCATGAGCGCTTTTAATGTTGAAACTGGTATTTGGTCCTTACGCTCAATAATCTAAAGGCAGGGACCATAGATCAAAAAATATTAGGAGATAGCGCAAGAGGCGTTTCAAAAAGATGTTCTCAGATGTACAAAATAAACTTCGTATAAAAACCATTGCTGCTTTTGTACTGCAAATGTTTACCAAACCAAAAACAAGCGCGAGGAAAGGTGATGAAGTCGCAAAAACCTTGTGCGGCTTTTTGTGCAGTACCTAATACTAAAACGGTCTTTCTCCTTCATTGAATAAGCAAGAGTTAGAAAAGACTTTGTCAAAATTCTTCCAAAGGCATTTTGTTTTGTTTTAGACCCTACTATTTTAGCAAAAAAAGCTAAAATAGTAGGTCAAAAGGGTCATACTTCTTTGCGAACCATACTGTGTTTGCTACGAAGCTCTACGACTGTGCTACGCCGTAGAAAATGTTTAAAATAAAACGCGTTCAATTATTGCCAAATTCAAGTATCCACTTGATAATTTGTAAGAGACTTCAACGGAAAATTCATAGTTATACACTAGCAGATCGTTAGTGGCCGGTTTGTGCCAAATATTGTACGTAAGTCCGTTATTTTGTGAGGACTTTGTTATTGTTGCAATCTATGTAATGCCATAAACTGTATATAAACACTATAAATAATGCTCATCATCTTTATTTTTTCACTTTAAATAAAATCAAAGTAACGGAAAACTTCCCTTTTACTCAAGAAAGGTTTTGTTTCAATTATTTTGCTAAAGAAAACGTTTCTTTTGTCCTCATTTCTCGATCTTTGGCTGCAGTGGGCCAGTAAGAAATATAATTTAGCCGTGACATTTTGTTAAAATCATAAACCTTTTATAACCCGCGCGAATAAATACACGAATCTCGAATGGCGGCGCAATCATTGCCTCTCACTCATACACTATTGTTGGCATTAGTTACTTCTCGCTCGCACGAGTTTGAGAGGTATAGATTGGTGCTGCCATTTTAGATTCGTTTTTTGATTGGCGCGTAATAAATACCAAATTCAAGTTAATTATTTACTAAGTAAAATTATAAGCATTCCATTTTCTAGCTATGTTAGTAGCGTATTTATGCTCAAGATTGTTGCCAATTTTAATTAGGTTTTCGTTGGAAAATGTAAATAAGTATTACAGCTAGTGAAAGAAAAGTTGTTAAGGTTAATATTACATGTACCTAATGTTATTAGCTAAGTGTACAAATAAACGAAATTACTGAAACAATTGTTTATTAATCTGTATTTGTATGAGCAAAGATCTCGTGACCTATTAGTACCTAACCTGCTAGATACGAGTATTAGAGCTCTTTGTGAAGGGCTCGCCCGGGGAAGTACTACCACCACGCCTTTTTCTGCCGCCAAGCAGCGTTGCTGTGTTTCGGTTTGAAGAGTGCGGTTGCCGATGTAATTACAGGCACATGAGGCTAACATCTGTATGCCTCAAGTTGATGGACGCAGGGCAGTGCATCGTAGGGCACGTTCCTATCGTGCGTGACTTGCGAGGTGACTTGTTATAGGTGATGGTTACCATTTAACATCAGGTGGGCCATCTGCTTGTTCCATCAGTTAGTTGTATAAAAAAAATGAATAAATAAATAGATATTATACATTGCAATCTGGAAAAACAGAAACAGCTTCACAACTTTGATCCATAGGCACGGTAGATATCCCTCAGATCTCTCACTACCAAATACTGATTGAAGATTATTTCAGGTCTAAAACCAATTTAGTCTCAAACAATAAGGAAAACAAATAAAAAAAGAGCATATTTGATTACGTTATCATCATCAGCCTGAAGAAGTCCACTGGTAGATAAATAGCTTCACGACTGAATCCCAGGCACGGTAGATATCCCCTCAGATCTCTCAGTAACAAGTACTAATTGAAGATTATTTCAGGTCTAAAACAATTTTGTCTCAAATAATAAGGAAAACAAATCAAAAAGAAGAGTATATTTGATAACGCCATCATCATCAGCCTGAAGAAGTCCACTGGTATACAAGCCTTCCTCATACATTTCTAGGAAGAACGATTCTGAGCCCTCTCCATCCTCCGACTTCATATAACAGAATACCTAATAACATCTACTCATTTGAAGTCTGTTTGCGGTTGCTACGACATAAGTAAGTAGTTATTACTTATGGTATTAAATTTATCATCTCACAAGTATACGTATATATATAGATATTATGTCATTTACTATTCAAATGTATTAAAGACCGTTTTGATTTGATGTGAATGTAGGTACCTACTTACCTAAGTATAATATTAGTAAGTGGATAGCTATGTAGCAATACCATCAAGAACTTTATCCTTGTATAGTGTACCTATCAATTGTTAACGCGCTTGATTAAATACAAAATGTTCGAAAATAACTGGGACAGAAAAGCTTAGGCAATTAATTAAATTACATAGTAGAAATCTTCACAAAATTTCTAGATAGAATACTGTAGTGATATTCTGCAAACAACAAAATCACAAAGAGTCAACTAGTGGATCCGCGATCTCTTCAATCACGAGTTTCACCTCACTCACATTGGCATTTCCACTGCCAAAACACTCACGCGGGTGGCGCTATGTGATCAGTGGCGTAGCTATCGTAGGGCCAGGTGGTGTAGTGCACCAGGGCCCCGGAGCTCAGGGGGCCCTCTAACCTAAGCTTTGAAAAGAGAGGCCAGCCAGCTCCCGAAGCTAGAAAACCATGACCCTGCTCACTTTTTTTTTATTGATTTATTTTAAAGGCCAATATAAGTTCAAGCTATGTGGAAAGAGGGGGTGAGGGCCCGATTCTTTCTCTATGCACCGGGTCCCTTGTCCACCTATCTACGCCACTGTATGTGATGCGTGAATGCCAAATTGAAAACTCACCGCGAATGTCGGTCACTTAGGTGAATGTTGTTCTCAGAATAGCACTTCTGTTGAATAGTACACCTACTTACCCTAATAACTTTTTTGCAAATTAATGTCATGTTAATACATGAAATCAAAACGCACCAACACGTATCAATTCTTAACCAGCTGAAAGTCAAGGATAGGCTATCCACGATCTGTCACCGCCGTATACTTTCTTACTTCGGTCACATCAGCAAGACGCGGCGACGAAAACCTAGAAAAGCTGGTCATCGTTGGTAACGTGGAAGGAAAGCGTTCTCGCGGTAGGTCCCCAACTAGATGGACGGACCAGCTCAAAGAGGGTAAGACAAGCAGTCCACTCAAGTACAGGAAAGACATCTTCAAGTTACCACGATCTTTAGTTTATGAAGTGCCGGCCACAGAGAATACATGAAATAACCAACTGACATAACAACGAAGCGGGAAGAGCGTACCTAAACGCGTAGGCGTGCACGTTCCACGGTTTTCGTATTGTTTGTAATGCGTTCGTGCACGTAGACATCGGGTAAGCGGTGTGCAGTCCTCATATAGTCCCATGCATTACAAAGCGCTGAAACGTGCACGTGGCACGTCTACGAGTACCTACATTCAGTGTGGTGTTGAATAGAGCACGGTAAAGAGCAAAAGTGCTTTTTCATTTCTAGTGTTATTTGAAGTTCTGTTGTGTAATTTCGGTGGTATTTTGAACAAAAATATTTCTCGTAGGATTTGAAGAAACCGTCACCATTTTCTTCAAAAAAATTTTAATTATTCCACTTGACACTGGCTAGATAGGGCTAGATTGTCTGTTATAATGACAATTAATGTATTCACAGAATAGCATTCAGTAACAGTATATTTATGAAGACTGTCCCTCTTAGAATTACTTGAAACTCGCAAGGACGGAACTTATGTTCACCTTGAACTGTTCAAAGGGCAGTCAAACAGAAACAGGGCAATATTGAGATAAGGCTCGTTCGCATTGTCCCAGGTATAGATTGAACATGTTCTGTCTGCCCAAAACAAGACATTCCTTACAGCTCAGTTGGCAGTAGCTCTGCCTTCTGTGTTGTAGGCCGTGGGTTTGATCCCTACCGCAAGCAAAACATTTGTGTAGTGAACATTATAATAATAATAAGCCATTTATTTCCAAAATAACTAAAATAACATAATTTTCCTATAATTTACGTGCGTTTTCGAGATATGTATTATGATTACTTAAACTTATTAAAATTAATTTCTTGAATTATAAATATTTTTTGTTTCATTATAATTATTTTTAAAAATTATTTAATTATTTTTTTCATGCATTAATTATTAGATTATAGATTTAAGTGAGTTTAATTTTTTTTATTTTGGGCACCCATCTTTGGGTGAAGGCCTCCTCCATCCATCGCCATAGTGTTCGGTCCGCGGTATGCCTGGTCCAAGTAACGCCGGCGACATCTTCCCGCCGGATCCCGCGCGGCCGCGCGCTCGCCGAGCTTCGTCGTCGCGCGGGTACCAGTCGTGCAGTTGGCGCTCGGTCCACCTTCCGTCTAATGCGCGGTCCATATGCCCGGCGCACCTCCATTTTAGTTGGCAGGCTAGTAGAGTCTGTCAATTTGGTTCTTTCCCATAAGGTCTTATTTCTGATACGGTCTCTGAGTTTAATACTGTGTGTTCCATTCCATAGTACAAGCTTTGCTAAGATTGGGGCTAAGATGGTTTTATGTGTACTTAATGTCAATAAAACTATTTAAAAAGTATAGGCATTGATTAAGTATGTCAAATTTAAAATCAAAACGAAGCTATTTATTCAATTGAATCACAAGTATCATATTGAAATAGCTTAAAAGCTAGATGAATCTAGGTGCCAGTTCCACACGACCAAGCCAAGAAGAACGGGCAACAAACTTACGACTTGGTCCCTAACTTTCTTTAGCAAAGCAACAAGCAAGGTAGGGCGTTACCTACATTTGGTCCATTCTCGCTAAGCCATTATAAACGAGGTTTCACAGCGGTGTAACGACAATTAGTTACGAAAGTAGCGATAAATTAGAAGCATATCTTTAATACCGGAACGGCTTATAACTGTAATTTATACCTTTCCTACTCACAGCGGAAATGTGATAGGATTGTGTTTATGTCCTCCCTGGGAACATAATTTAGATACTTGGGTAACTTAGGTACAGTAAGGGACCGAGACTTGAAAACCTCTACCCCTTCCCCTCAAGTGTAGGGTACAGTCACCTGCAGTAAGATAGTTAAACTTCATGGTAAACAGATACCAGAAACACCACGACTTTGATCCTTAGGCATGGTAGATATCCTCTCACATCTCTGAGTACCAAGTACTAACTCAAGATTATTTTTTGAGGGTGTCTAGGAGGTAGTCAGAGGTACGTCCAAATATTACAATTGGCACATACCCACATTTTGCAGTAGTTGGTATTCTATACGTGACAGGTAACAAGCCCATCGCCGCTGCTAGAATACTAAATAGTTTTTCCACAATGTTTTCCTTCAACGATATAGCATTTATATTGGGTGACGGCCAATTTATGTCACTTACCTACTCACTTTTAACGAGTACACTCACTTCATGGTTTTCAAAAACATTCTGTATTTACGGGTTTTACATGACATGTTGAAAGATATAAAATCACTAAACTCATATTCGAAAAATCTCAATCAACCATTTTAGTGCAGACTGTACAAGCTTGCAGATTTATAGAATAGATACTGCTTACATAGGTTCCAGAAGAAAGTAGGTACACACAATGTATTTTTGATGAAACCTAACCTAGTTCATGCAGTTCGTTTCAGGTTTCATGAGTTGGGTGTATTTTTACACCCTTAAGTAGACGCAGACAACAGTCTACTCGTTCGCAAATTTGAGCATTTTTTAACATATAACATCACTGAATGTAGTTAAGAAACATCGCAAATAAACGCAGACAGGTTATTATGTCTACGCAACCGAACAAGTTTCAGAGAATAAATAGCACACGCACACACAAACACACCCTCATACACCCTCACACACACACAATTGCACACGAATGATTAGTTAACCTAACATATTTTATACTTTATCACAGCTAGATAATTTACTTCATTTGGTATTTACTGTTAATTTTAGATGTAACTTCTTTTTACTTTTAATTATGTACTTTATGTATATATTTTGTATTTTATTATTAGTATTTCTGCTGCACTGGAGGGCTTTGTTATCTGCGACACAGTTTAATACTTCTTCAGATCATCGTTCCCTACTTCAAGTAACTGGTATTTTATATTTGATTTGATTTGATTACAAAGCTTATTATTATTATTAAAGAAATACAGAGATTGTATCTCTTCTTGTGAGTATATCCCAAATGTAACTTGTGTGTACCTCTATATCCCAACAAGTCCTTGGTAGTAAAAGGTCTGAGGGCATATCGACCGTGCCTGGGGAAGTCGTGAAGCTGTTTTTTTTTTCTATATCTTTGAAAAGTGAAGTTGATACGTGCGAGTGGGAAAGGTTTTGGGCAGCATCAGTCTCTTAAAGTAGGTAAGTATTCATTCGGCAAGTGCATGAACTAACAACGAAGGAAGCGCGGAAGTGAGCTCCTCAAGCTCATAATAAAATGAGGCTAAATTCTCATTACGTTAACTTTTTCAAACTACCTAGATAGGGACTTTGTGATAAGATTTTACTTAAGAGTTTTGCTCCCTCGGGCTAAGCGACAAGCTAACTGATTTTTAAAGTTAAGTTCAATACAAAATTATGAAAAATACGGACATAAACAAAGCTTTACTATAATTAAGCTCATCAAACCTAAAATTCTAATAAAAGCTAACAAAATCACTTCATCCAATTTTCTCGGCGCTCTATCGAGACGTGTCAAAGAGATTTTTAAATTACCAACATACCATAAAATAAATTATTTTCTATTTCATTCGCACCATAAGAGTAGTAGAGCTCATTGTGAAGGGCTCGTCCGGGGAAGTACTACCACCACGCCTTTTTCTGCCGCCAAGCAGCAACGCTGGGTTTCGGTTTGAAGAGTGTGGTTGCCGGTGTAATTACAGGCACATGAGGCTTAACATATGTATGCCTCAAGTTGATGTACGGAGGGCAGTGCATCGTAGGGCACGTCCCTGTCGTGCGTGAATTACAAGCCAATGCTTTTTTATAGGTGATGGTTACCACTTATAATCAGGTGGACCATCTGCTTGTTCCATCAGCTAGTTGTACAAAAAAAAACCTTCGCAATCTTATTCTGGACTATTGGTTCGGAAACGGACTTAATGTGAATAGGGCAGAATGGATGCCTCAACAATCTTTATAGTATAGGCCCATCCTCAATGCGAACTGATTGGGAATTTGGACAATTTATTGGGAACCCGCCAACGCTATAAATATATTTTTGATAATACCCTACCCTTGTCTGAAAAAAACTATTGGATTATATAAAATTTGTAAGTAGGTATTACTTACTTACCTACCTACTTACAAGAAATTCGATATGAAAATACATTTACAGTAACATTTCAATAAATTATCTTCTTATCGCTTTAAAATACTGTTTTATGATGATTTTGTGACGTGACACATAAGGGCGTAACATAAAAATATTTTTGTTAATTATGAACACCGCGAATGTCTGAACAAAAGTTTAATTTTAATTTAGCTTAGCTGGCATGTGTCTGTCAGGTTCCAATCCCTTTGCATTGCCAATGCTCACCTGTATATACCCCAAAACTATGTGACATGAAGGGAAAGTACCTAGGATATTTTGCTGAAAGGAGACTTTATTCTATCTTTAAAAGTTATTCTGCATTCAAAGATTTTTTTTAAATTACTCTCTTCGTCTGGGAATCGAATCGACTCAAATGTGAAAAAAAACACAAGCGGAGTTCATACCCTGTTCCTTGTATTTTTTGGGATAAATAGTAGCTTAGTAAGTTGCTAATCCAAGACAGGAACTATAGGTATTTTTTCTTAGTTTCACCCCAATCACGCAACCGTGACTGAGCCACAAACATCTGTACATCAGTAGGGTTTAATTTGTTGTGTCCAACGGATTCCGTTTAAAAAACAAAAGTGTAGCACTACTTTTTTTCTCAAGCCTGTTTGTCAGTCAAGTTACACTGAAATACGGTGATACGCACAATGCGTGTTATTCCAGGAATTAAATTATATCGCCCTTCTCGATCAATTTGCAAAGTGCTTCTCCTCTACGTATCTTACAAATTGGGCACAGAGTTTGCGTAGGCTGATGGCATTAAATTAATATTTTCAAGCTGGTTCCAATATCTCATCGCCATAAATTAATGGGTTCACCTACTGTGTCAACTCAAATGTTGAAATATTGTGTTTCGAAATATCTACATAACTTATTAGATCCGAGGTTGTTTTAGTATGTTATAGCTTGTTTTTTCTTGTATCGTTGGAGAACAGTTCACAAATAACAAATTTCTGATTATAAATTAAATCTAGTATTACACATAAATATATGTTTACATATATACTCCGTTATAAAGATTTTTATAATATCCTAAAATATATTTTCGAGTGGGATTTGAACCTACGACCTTCCCCTTGATACGGGGCAGCGCTAACCACCTGCGCCATCAGGTAATCTTAATATATACATATAAATTACGCGTCACGTTGTTTGTCCACTATGGACTCCTAAACTACTTAACCGATTTCAATCAAATTTGCGCACCGTGTGCAGTTTGATCTGACTTAAAAGATAGGATAGCGTTCATCTCAATTTATAGCCGCAATATTATTTTATTGCAAATTTGACACCGCCCAACAAAGTGGGCACAGGTCAGCTAGTTACTTATCTACATCTACACTAATATTATAAAGAGGAAACATTTGTATTTTTGTATTTTTGTATGTAACGAATAGGCTCAAAAACTACTGGTCCGATTTCAAAAATTCTTTCACCATTAGAATACTACATTATCCCTGAGTAACATAGGCTATATTATATTTTCAAAAAAATCAGGGATCCTTACTAAAACTTAAATAATGTAACCCAAGGTGGAAAACAAAAACCTTAAATCGCGTGCGCTGCGAAAACTATTGAAGATAGAACAAAATAATGTACTACGATTTTGTAGAACACGTCATCATCTACAAAAAATGTCGCGACAGCATATGTCTAACTATTATAGTTATGTCATAATAAGTGTTCTTTTATTATAAAAAAATAATTGAAATGCCTCCGCTAGAAAAGGGTCTTTATTTGTACCTTGGTATTAATCCTTATCCAAATAAATCATTTAATAATTAAGACGGTTTCAATACCTATAGATTACTTCTTAAATTTTTCAAATCGGACATTCCATTCAAAAGATATGACGAAATTAAAAATGTTAACGGGTCCACGGGTCACGCGCGGGGTGCGATTTCACTCACTCAAGGAGAAGCGCGTGCAAATGTATGAAATAAGTAGACGCGAGGCTCGAACCCACGGTTTAAGTTTATCCTAAAATGTTCAAAAAATTTATGACCACCCATGCGAAGCTGGGACAGGCCGCTAGTATAATATATATAACTAATTGATATTATTAATTGATAATTATATAACTCTAATATAAACTCTGATATATAACACTAATAACTCATAGGCATACGTTAGTACGGTAGTATGTCACATACTCCATTGTTCGGTTGCGCTGTAAGAATCGCCAGACCAAGCTCTGTGGATGGATGTAATGCGACTGTGGATTATAAAAAATCTTTGTAAACACTTAAATGTAGTAAACACTATAAAACTAATAAAAATGTATGTTATAATATTGTCATTTAATTTATCTTAGGGACAACACAATTAAATTTTAATTACAATTTCACCCTCCCTTTCATTTTTGTACTCCACCAGGTAAAGCACATAGATCCATACTTATTTACGCTCACCATCTACTTTCACTAAAGAATAAATTAATTATGAATAACAGCTACTGAGTACGATGTTACATTATATTAAGAGTAGTAGGGCTCTTTGTGAAGGGCTCGTCCGGGGAAGTACTACCACCACGCTTTTTTCTGCCGCCAAGCAGCGTTGCTGTGTTTAGGTTTGAAGAGTGTGGTTGCCGGTGTAATTACAGGAACATGAGGTTTAACATCTGTATGCCTCAATTTGAAGGCCGTTGTGCAGAGCATCGTACGGCACGTTTCTAACGTGCGTGACTTACGAGGCAATGCCTTGTTATAGGTGATGGTTACCACTTAACATCAGGTGGGCCATCTGCTTGTTCCATCAGCTAGTTGTATAAAGATAATTGAATATACTTATTTAAAAATCAAATATCTATTATCAGGTTCCCATACACCTGCTACAAACTAGGCTCAATGGGAAATTAGATAGCGTGGGAAATGTCAATAAATCTGTAATAAATAAGTAATCATGACTATTAGCCATCATTTTTTTTAATAAACATCGCAACGCTTACAACTACCTACGTAGGTACAAAATGTATTAAAGTCTGCCCTGCCAAAACACTCTCTTAAATAATCCAGCATACAAAAGGGAGTCGACCATGAAATGCATTCAGCAATCACGGGTACCAGAGGTAACATAACGACTTCCTAGAGAATGTAGTGTCGAGGGGTGCTCGGATGAATACTTCTATAGCAAGCAATGTATGTAGATGTACAGTCAGCGTCAAAACTTGAGTGCAGAACCTACAAACCGAAGTTGCTATTTCTTTGCAAAATTGATCAATAAGAAGCGACAATAGTATCTGAAAATGACAATCTAGTTATGATGCTCGTTTTACAACATGGCTTGCTTTAATGTAGTCATTACTTCATGATTCAAAATGGATTTCACAAAATGCCAGATGTGCGCTGACGGACGGTTTTATGAAATATTTGAATTTTAATAAAAATAAATTATTATCTATTTTTAAAGCTGACTATCCCAACGTGGGTGTGTAGAACAATCGTGAAAGGCCACAGAGCCGCCCAATGTTGCACATTTGCAAACGCGTAGTGATGTGCGCTTGGTGCTTTACTAATCTAGTAAAAAAAACATATTTTTTTCTTCGAAAACACGAATTGCACGCATCGATAGGAATAGATATGATAAATAGGAAAATGTTTTTTTTCCACACCAACCGAGAACCTAAAAAGAAAATTCCTAACAAAAACAATAATGCGGAAACAATGACAATAGTTAGATGCACACTGAAAGCCTCCTCAGTTAGATGAAATGAATGAAAACACACTGGTCAATCAAAAAACAACGTAACTTAATTTTTCATCCTAAAAACTTAAGTTTTCATGAATATTCTGTAAAACCGTGGATAGCGTAGTTAGTTGTACATTTACTCATCTTATCTCTATCAAAATGGTTGAGCTGTTTGTTCTCAAAAAAGTAAAATAAAAAACAGCACTATTATGTAAAAACACTGCTGCTGTAAGTATCGCAATTTTTAGCTCCAAAAACGTAGCAAGATTGTGAACAGTACCCCAAGTATGAGATTTGCCTACGATATTTCGTTTTTCGTTTTACGTTTTTGTTCCGTGTTCATTGCGAGTTTTGTATGAAGACGCGATATTGATACCGATACGGAACCCGCAATGAACACGGAACAAAAACGAATCGTTTTTGCTCCGTGCTCATTGCGGGTTTTGTAACAAAAACAAAAACGTAAAACGAAAAACGAAATATCGTAGGCAAATCTCATACTTGGGGTACAGCTTTCAAAACCATTTCGATCTGTTTTTGCATCGAGAATGACCTTTTATACCAAAGAGGTATGAAACCCATACAGGAGTTTCCTAAGTCTAATACTGGGTTTACATTTAGACAATCGCGCTGACATTCGCGTCGACGGAAATGTTACCGTCCATTATGTCTGCGGCAGCGTCGCTGGCAATGTGTGTTCGCGCAACACGGGCAACGCGAGCGGCAACGCGAGTGGACATGGAAGTGGCCTGTTTACATTCTAGCATTGCCCAAGTCCCTGCTCATGTCTCTGCACATTTCCACGGACATGAGCTGAGCGTAAACGGGGTATATGTTTTATACCCCTTCACTCGAACCAGAACAATCACAAGGCCGCAAGCATTGTGCTAGCTTACAGTCAGACCGAAGGAACATTTCACTGTCATCACTTTTGAAACATAATGCAAAATGTAGGTACTATGGGGATTCGCTCTGTCATTTTGGGAAGCAACATAGCTTTTTCTTATGTGATTTTGAGTTCTGTTGCGTAATTTTGGTGGTATTTCAACCAACATTACCATTTTATAGAAAACCACAGTTATCTTCAAAACATGACAGCTCGACTTGACGTAATGAGACTTTAATTTATTCCACTTGACACTGACAAGATTGTCTGTCAAAATGACGATCAGGGGATAGACTTAGGAAACTCCATGGGTTTCTTACCTCTTTGATGAGCCATAAATAAGCAAAAGAGCAAATAAGTTATATTTTCGCTCCCAATTTGTCGCAAACGAATATAACAGGCTTTTTAACTGGTAAAAAATACATTAGCATATTAGGCTCAACTTGTGCTTTTTTCTAGGTTAGACCTCATGAACCTGTAAATAAGTAGGTATACCTACCTACAAACGATTGGTCATTTCATTTCATTTCATTTATTCACATCTTTAGACATTTACAATGTTCTTAGATTAAGTCATATTCACGGTACCTACAGTTTGTAATAAAATTGAATCAAATCATTAATTAAAGTAGTGTTAAAGTAGTGTTAGGTTAAAGTACTGTCAAGTTCAATTAAGTAGGAAATACGATGACCAAAAAAACATTGTATGGCGAAGACAAGACCGGCGGCTACTAAGCTAAACTGCGTGCAATGTTGCAATTGCACACAAAATGGTTGATTGAGATTTTTCGAAAATGAGTTTAGTGATTTTATATCTTTCAACATGTCGAAACGTGCGAGCGAGAGTCACATTAGCTCTTGTTTTCGCCTTAAGGGGCTGACAACTATCAAACAACTCGCTCGCACGTTTCGACATGTTGAAAGATATAAAATCACTAAACTCAATTTCGAAAAATAGCAATCAACCAAATTGTGTGCAAACACATTGCACACAGTAAAAAATTCATTTTGATACAAGTTTTCCTACTTAAAAGTTTGCTTAAATGTACGAAAACTAGTAAAGCAAACTTTTGAGTAGGAAAAAATGTATCGATCAAACTGAATTTTGTACTAAACTATGTGCAATGTGACTGCACACAAATTGGTTGATTGCGATTTTTCGAAAATGAGTTTAGTGATTTTATATCTTTCAACTTGTCAAAACGTGCGAGCGAGAGTCACATTAGCTCTTGTCTTCGCCTTAACCTGACTGGTGTGTGAAATCACAGGAATAACATGTAAAATATAATGGGCGGCCACATCGCTCAGTAGCGATCTCTCTCAAGCACCTACGAGGTTCATATTTTTTATGAGCACTGCACTCCAGACCGAATTCGTTCTCAAGAAACAATGTTTGCGGGAACTTTTCCAATTTCCCCCCAAGTTTATCGTAAAGCTTCTGAAACTTTTGAGTATGTACAGGATCATACCTTTTTTTGAGCTTTCATATGTCTACAATGTGAGGTACCAAGGTGTTATAGTGTAACTTAGTTATGTAGTAACTTATTCCAAGTTTCATTCGTGAATATTTTTTCTGCACCCGCATAATGTGTAATTCACGACAAGCCTGCGACAGTTGTAAATTGGCGATCACTGCTGTAAAAAATCTAAATTTGTACTAAGGTCGTTTCTCAGCAATGATCGCATTCTATACGCTTGTCGCGGATCGGTCTCAAGTTATGGGACCGGTGGACCGGTCCAGATATAATGGTACTTACTCGTAGTACCTACATATACCATTCAAGCTTCACGCTAATAAACAACTACGGTTTCGAGGAATTCCAAGGGCGTGTCTTTAGACAATGCTGTGCTTTGTTGTAGATTAGTATTGTACTGATTTTGATAGAATAAACCATTAAAGTGGTAATCGATTTTTTTTGTGAGAGAGAAAAAAAAATAGGGATAGTGATTTGGCGATAAAATTTACCGTATTTCACCCCCTCAAAATCTCCGACACCGGTAACCAGACACATTGTATATAAATTTCAGATGTCAGTTACTTTTTTTGCTATATTAGGGTTTCGTGGTTTCAGCAAAATGAATTATTTGTAGCCAACCTTTCAATTCACACCGGAAATGACTGCTTCTCCGTTTCGCCGTTGTCATGAAATATTTTCCGAATCCCAACCGATTCTAAAAATCTTCCCGACGAAAAGATTCAAGGCGATTCCTTGATTTGATTTTGTAAAGAATTTCTTGTTCAGTAATGAATTAATAGAATTTTCAATAAATTACAAATTCTCCTACGTTTGATATTGGATGTTTCAGTTTCTTTTGTAAATGATTTTTGCTTTGTGATAGATGGGCATGGATTAAAACTAACTCATGTGCGAACTAAGCTGGTATAACCATAACAAGTGAATGTATATATTTAGGTACCGCACAAGAGATAGCGACCTTAAACTTTGTACATATTAACTTTTGTACACCGCCGTCTGATTTTCGTATATCCTTTACATCCAAAGGTTGTTTGGAATAAATAGATATGACCGCCCATTGTAGCTATATTTGTAATAACTAGGTGCCGCCCGTGGCTAATATGTATTCGTATTAGTAGTTATTGCTAACATTCATATTTATGGCATTGGTTTCGTTCATGTTTTCTCCCCAGTTCCCGCATTTTTGGGATAAAAAGTACCTAGGTGATATGCTAATTTAAGTTACGAAGTATATCGCGGATGAAATCTTTATGGCGAAGACAAGAGCTAATGTGAGTCTCGCTGGCACGTTTCGACATGTTGAAAGATATAAAATCACTAAACCCATTTTCATTTCATTGTGGTTTTATATCGAAAATGGATTTAGTGGTTTTATATATTTCAACATATCGAAACGTGCGAGCGAGAGTCACATTAGCTCTTGTATTCGCCTTAAAATCAGAGTAGATACATTTCACTATGATTATATTTTATCTGATTTATTACCGTAAAAAACCGCTAGTATCTAACATTTGAGCCACGCTTGACGCATTGCAACAACAATGGGCTATGGCAAATGAAATATCGATGCAACGAGTTTGCTGTTACTACGTACTCGTACGAGCGAACATCGGCAAATATTACTTCGATTGAAAACAAATCGAGCAGCCGATAAAGTCACGTGACTTAACGTGACTTGACTAAGTCAGGTTGAGTCTATACTGGTTTTCTTTTTATGAGAAAAAGTTATAAAACTAATTAGATGGACCACGATTTTTTTTTTATACTACTAGCTTTTGGAACAAGCAGATGTTAACCATCACCTATAACAAAACATTGCCTCGCAAGTCACGCACGATAGGAACGTGCTCTACGATGCACTGCCATCAACTTGAGGCATACAGATGTTAAGCCTGATGTGCCTGTAATTACACCGGCAACGACACTCTTCAAACCGAAACGCAACAACGCTGCTTGGCGGCAGAAAAAGGCGTGGTGGTAGTACTTCCCCGGACGAACCCTTCACAAAGAGCTCTACTACTCTTTGATTGCCGCTCGATTGAGCGGTAACCTCTGCCTATATTTATTTAATGTATTATATGTTTAGTGCTACTAGCTAGTGCCACCGTGAAACCCCGTAAAGAATGCCTGTGCCATTTTAAACCCTAGTCCCTATAGACAAATAAGTAGATGAGTAGGTGAAGTCAGACTCACTGTCTGACTTCACCTACGTGAAGTGATCAAAGATATTTCACTTATGTTTTTACGATCTTGCTAACACGTCCTAACTTCAGTAAGTGCTTCAATATGAATAGACCTGTATTGAGATAAAGGTGAAATAGAAGAGAATATAAGAAGGTTAAATACGTAACAAATACAAGTCTTACTTTAGATACGTGAACCTTCAGAAGCTTCCTGCAAATATCTTAGTTCATAATGCTCAGTTTATGTTCTAATTAAGGCGAATACAAGAGGTAATGTCAGTGCCGGATTAAGCCAGCGCGGGGCCTGTAGCAAATTCTGTCAAGGGGCCCTTGGTTTGCTTAAAAATCGGGTCGCTTGAAGGGTAGAAATATGGTATGGATACTAGTCTAAATATATCGATTATAATTAAACATTAGAAATTTAACGTTAAAAAGTAAAATACCCTACCTACTTATTTTTACGATTTAACGTGACGAAATCGAGTTTTAGATTTTCAAGTGGAAGTGAAGCATAGCATAGCGCTTCGCGTTTATATTATTATTATTTATGCAAGATATTTTACGCTCCTATCTAAATTAATATATTTTTACATCTCTCATGTTCGGTAGGTGACTAATTAGCGCTCTAGGGTAATAATGTAGCTAGAAAAGCCCTAGGGCGTTAAGTAATAAAAAAAAACACTTCTTTCTTTCAAAAAGTTCGCGTACATCTAACCATCATACTGGCAATAGACATCATGCATCATCATGAATAGAATGCCGGTTTTTTTCTACTTACCTCACAATCGAGATGTAAAGCGAATAGTTAGCTCGGGTGTAAGCACCAATTGCACCGTCGACCTATAGACACCCTCGCTGCGCTCGTGCGCCTAAATATCTCGGGCTGCAATTTATGCCTTACAGCCCTTGGCTACTAATCTACTATTATTACGGTCAGTCAGGCGTTGGAGCGCGGGGCCCCCAAATTCGCGGGGCCCGTAGAGTTTGCTACTCTTGCTACGTGGCTAATCCGGCACTGGGTAATGTGACTCTCGCTCGCACGTTTCGACATGTTGAAAGATTTAAAAATCACTTTAACTCATTTTCGAAAAATCGCAATCTTCCATTTTGTGTGCAACCATTGCACACAGTTTAGCAAAAAAATCATTTTGATCAATACATGTTTTCCTACTCAAAAGTTTGGTTCACATGTCCAAACGTCACATTAGCTCTTGTATTCGCCTTAAGACGCAGACAACCGTCAAACAACAACATCGTAAAAAAATATGTTTTCGTACTTAATCAAACTTTTAAGTAAGGAAAACTTGTTTGGCTCAAAAGCTTGTTTGCGATTTGTCATGACTACCTTCCTACAGTAATATTTTATCTTAAAAAATGTTGAGGTGTTGGAGCGTGAAGCATTTTGACGGTTATCAGCCTCTTATGACCAATTCGCACGATTGGTTATTTCATTCTACCAACCCGTAAGCTGCGTCTTTACGAACGACAGCGTGATAAATACCCGTACATTTGTGTGGGGCGAAGGTGTGAAGAGATAATGCCTGCCAGGGCTCGTGAAATATTCGCCCGTTTTCTGCTTTCGTTATTAACTTAATCAGAGATAACGATAATAATATATTTGGCACATCATCAGTATATTATTTATTGCAGAATTTGATCACAACATTGCGTGGCAAAAGGTGCATGAATTAAACGCAAAGCACTTCGTGCTGCTCGCGTGTGCTGTCTAATGAATTTGATTGCATTTTCCTTTTTCTGTAATGCCTAAGCCTCATTAAATTTGCACTCACCACAGTGGAGGTTCATCATTCAAAAGAACGGTAGGAACCAAGCCGTAAGTTTGTTGCCTGTTCTTTTATGTTTAGGTCGCTTGGAACTGGCACCTAGATTCAACTTGTTTTAAGACGTTTTAAAAGTGATCCTTGTGTTTTTATTGAATTTGACTTCGAAAGAAGCAATTATAATGTTCTTGTCAGTGGCGTAGCTGTGGACAAGAGCCCCGGTGCATAGAGAAATAATTTTGTGAGCAGGCTCAAGGTTTTCTAGCTTCGGGAGCTGGCTGACCCTCTCTTTTCAAAGCTTCGGTTAGAGGGCCCCATGAGCTCCTGGGCCCTGGTGCACTGCACCACCTAGCCCTACGATAGCTACGCCACTGGTTCTTGTTCTGGAGCTGTGAATAGCTGCCATTAAACCAATAGCCGCCCTATAGAGTCTCAGTGTTTGAAAACAGAAAAATACCAAGAGACTGAACAACATTATCAAAATCATCGTTTAATTTTAAGCTTTTTTGGCTGTGTTTTGCCTCTTCTTATTTTGAGGCAACTCAAACCATGCGAGGATCCACCGTTGTGGGCACGATGGGCATGCCCACAACCCTAATAGACTTGTGACGTCTCAAACAGTTCGTCCCATGGCTGGTGGAACTTCACTCTATACAAAATATATTATGTAAACATCTCCTTTGTAGGAATGCAATATATCGATCATGAGCGAGTTCATCAGTTAAAGAATCTGTCCGAATCTGAATCTGTAAAGAAGCTGTCTCTCCAATACAAAAACTATCTAATGGACAAACACATAGGTTTTATTATGGCACGAACAAGGGGTACTGCATCTCTGGACCACTACTTAACAGTCTTTCCTGGGACACCTGTATATTGCTGCTTTTTTGGCTGTGTTTTGCCTCTTCTTGTTTTGAGGCAACTCAAACCATGCGAGGATCCACCGTTGTGGGCACGATGGGTATGCCCACAACCCTAATAAACTTGTGACGTCTCAAACAGTTCGTCCCATGGCTGGTGGAACTTCACTCTATACAAAATATATTATGTAAACATCTCCTTTGTAGGAATGCAATATATCGATCATGAGCGAGTTCATCAGATAAAGAATCTGTCCGAATCTGAATCTGTAAAGAAGCTGTCTCTCCAATCCAAAAACTATCTAATGGACAAACACATAGGTTTTATTATAGCACGAACAAGGGGTACTGCATCTCTGGACCACTACTTAACAGTCTTTCCTGGGACACCTGTATATTGCTGGCTAATAAGTTAGTTTTTTTTTTACTTAACCTAAGACCTAAAATTAACTTAAACTAAGGCTTAGTCACTAGGCGTCCAAATAAAGCTCTACCGCCACAGACAGCGGGTGATGAGCGATCTTGATGTTCACCACCTCCTGAACTAGTATTAAACTGTATCTCAGGAGCTAGCTCCATCCATAACGCACAATCTCCACCACCAGGCGGAAGAGCCCTGCTTGCACTGTGTTAAATTATTTACGGAAAGGTGTTTTGGCTTTTTTTTTATTATTTTAATTAAAATTTAATAAGAAAAACTAATTTTATATATGAAAATTTGCATGATGACTGGGTGATTGTGTGTGTTGAGGTCTATTAGAAATGTGTGTGTGTGTGTGTATATGTATCATATTGTTTGTTATTAGGTACTAGGGAGTCCGTTTCATGTGTGCGTGTGTTCTAAAGGTATTTTTAAACTAATTTATTTGATTCAATAATAATTTATGATTGATTTACTTTACTTTAAAGAACCTTAAATGTCAACGCTCAAGAGGTCTTCGGTGCTTTTGTAGTCCAAGTTTAGTAACCACTCAGTTCTTTTTTTATTTTGTATTTATTTAGATGATATATGTTTAACTGCTTGTTGATGTGATTATATAATTGTGGTGATATTACAGGATAGCATCGACTATAGAATTTAGTTCTGTGCTTAAGGATCTTGCAGACTCTGCCAGACCTACATTTCTTTTTGTAAAGGCGATGTTAGAGTATCAACGTGAATATGTCAGGTTAGTAGTTGGTCAATGTGTACTCCAAGATATTTCATAACATTGGTTTTAGTAATATTCTGGCAGGTTACTAAGTGAAATCATATTTTTCTGGCGTACTTTAATTCTTTTTTTTTTTACAACCTATAGGTAAAACGTTTGACCGCAATCTCACCTGATGTTAAGTGATGATGCGGTCTACGGTGTAGCACGTTTACCTAGAAGATTCGGAAGGCATTCGGAAAAACGGACGCCGGTAAGGAATTCCACTCTTTGGCTGTAATCCACTTAACTCCTCTACCTATTAATTAATAATGTGTTATAATATAACTATTCTGTAATTTTCCTGTTTGCCAGAGACATAAATGACACCGGGTACGTAATAAGATGAAGAATTTGAACAAATGATTACAAAATGATCCTTGTGATTTTATTGAATAGTTTTGCTTGAGTGCCAAACAACACTATATACTTTAAGTAAAATTCATCAGAAAAATAATCCTTGTGATTTTATTGAATAGTTTTGCCTGAGTGCCAAACAACACTATACTTAAAGGAAAATTAATCAGAACAACTATTCCGTGTTGCCAACATCAAACAATATCAATAAAGGACAGAACGACTCAAATGTTCATTGGAAAACATTTCATTAGTGTGCTTTGCGAACCAAGAGATCTGGAAAAATGTTTACCACGCCGGAAGAATGTCGTTAGTCTGTTTGATTTCATGTGGTCAATGGACGCTACCTATTTAGCTTATTAAAAAAAAGGTGTTTGTCTCGATTATTGACGTTACTATGATGACAGAGAAGAGCTATGATCAACACGGCCATGAAAGTCGAAGTTTAAAATGAAACTAATAAATGTCTTAAGAGTCATCATAACTCAATAACCTACAAAAATTATGGGAGTGACTAGGGTACCCCTTGAGGTATACCTACTCCCTGTATAATACTGTATTGCTCCCAATATGAATAATAACAAAACCATAATTTCTGAAATGTCATTACAATCCTGGTTCATATTTCATACTAAGTAATTAATTAAAAATGGTTGTCTGCGCCGTATTCCGCAGTGTCACGGTGTCTCACGGGACCCTCTAAAGCGTCTGTAGTCGACCCGTTTTGGCCAAATCTCTGCATCCATAAAGGTCCAAAAACGAGCAGGTGGCAGTCACTTTATAAAGTCACTATAGAAGACTTAAAGCACACATTTTGATGAGATGCCTACTGTAAAACCCTCATGGTGAGCTGGGTATTCCGCTTCAGATACACGACCTGCTCAAACGACTGCTGAATATTAATCTCATGCAAAGAAAAAAGACAGAAAACAAGGTCCCACATAAGAGTTTTTTTATCTGTTCCTGAGAACAAAACCATTATAAAGAAAACAAACTTTTATCTAAAACTTTTATTCGAAGAAGGGCGAAATTGAAAAAAGGGTGAGAATAAGCTTGACGTTTTAGGGTGGATTCGACTTCGACTCATTTGTTTTGAAAATAATGGTGGCGGTGTCTAACGAAATATTAAATATTTATAAAACTTACGAAATAGGTACTTAAACACTTTCATTCAAATTGCTCACTCTTTATACTAAGACCTCAAGTAATATTGGTTAAATTACCAATTCAATTATATATTTTTATATTAGGTACACCACTCTCAAAAGAATACCTACTAGAAACACAACGACAGAAAGAGTTCCTCTGCACAAACAAGTTCAAAAACGGCTTTTTTCTCATGGTCTAACTATTTTGCTAACTAAATGATTTGGCTACGAGGACTAACATATCCTCATGGCCGAACTCGTGTCAAAATAGGCAAAGTACACAGTGGCGCAGCTATCGTAGGGCCAGGCGGTGCAGTGCACCAGGGCCCCGGAGCTCAAGGGGCCGCCGTCTAACCTAAGCTTTGAAAAGAGAGAGTCAGTCAGCTCCCGTAACTAGAAAACCTTGGGCCTGCTTTTTTTTTAGTGATTTTTATTGAACATCAACAATCAGAGAACTCCCGATTTAAGACTTTCAACACATTCGTCCTCGATAAGCATGTGCTGTTTGTTATTGTTATTTGGTAGTTTGGTAAGCTCACGTGCTTGACGTTCCTGAGATCAATTCGGCAATTCCACCCGTCAACTTTTTAATTAAGTTTTCATCCCGATTCTTTCTCTATGCACAGGGGCCCTTGTCCACCTAGCTACGCCACTGAAAGTACACTCGCCACTCCACCGCAGAGAGGATACTTAGAGGATACCTACTAATTACTTATGAATAAATTCTTGTTGTTGACAATGGCCCTCATGTGAAATCTCTTTGGTGACAATTCAACAAAGAGATTTCATGAGTGGCCATTTCACTAGCCACTTAGAATTACTTTAAAACAGAGACGGAGTAATAGTAGGTACTAGGTACATTGTTACCCGACAATGTAGGGTAACAAGTTAACCATTTTTAAGCTTTTATACGTAATTCGATCTGTAGAATACAAAGTGCAGTTTTTATTTATGCAAACAGGATTGCTCTGAATTGCTTAACTGAAATAATAGAGTCCTACATTTTTGAATGGAACTATGTATAAAAATTCACTGTGCATAAAATCCATTCACTTGAGCCTCCTATAATTTCACTAGCCACCATCCTACAAACCGAAATACAGCAACGCTGCTTGGCGGCAGAAATAGGCATGGTGGTAGTTAGTACCTACCTACTTGCCCGAACGAGCCATTCACAAATAGCTCTACTAGGTAGGTACTCTCATTATTATTTTATTATTATTGCAAGCAAAATAGACCCTCATCCGTTGGCATGTGCATTATTGTGCAGTGAGTTTTGTTGTGAATAGGAATTAGTTTGCAGCGCTTCTAGTAGGTAGCTAATCTTTACTGACTGCATTTTCAGAATATCCGAAGCGAGGCTCGAAGCTCGAAGTGATTTGTGTGCGATGAATCTTACTTTTGTTGAAACCGTGATCTCAGCGTTTCCAGCGCAGTTGATTGTGACTATTTGTGACTCCATCGGCTATTAGGTGCCTGGAGAATAGAGGATTCGATAGCGCCGCGCGTCGTGCTCGATGAAAAGAGATAGGCGCTTTGTTATAGCGAGATTTGCGTGATATTGTTTGAGGGGTTATTTGACACGGCTTTTATAACTAAGAACAAACTCACTTATGAAGTCCAGCTTTCCAGGTATAGTTTGTATCAGGAAAGCTGGGCTTCATAAGTGAGTTTGGGATAATGATATATACCTACAGGTATCAATTCATTTTTTTTATCTATGCAAAATATAAAAGGTTAGTTAGTTGTATCAATTTGAATGGTGCAAACATAACTAACCAGTTACGTTTGCACCATTAATGGGACAGATCAGTGAGATCAGAGAAAAAATATTTTTCTTAGGAAACAAAAAATCACTATTTTTGAAACGTGCTCGTGCCCCTTTTTTTTAGGGGGGTATAATGCCATCGCATTTCCCTTCCGCCTACCTTAGCGGTTGTCAGCGTTTTAATTTTTTTTTTGTTCGAATGGACTAAATGCTGTTGATCGTCTGACGATTCTTACAGCGCTACCGAACAATGCGTTTTAATTAAAATATTATAGTCCAGCCTTTATGCTACCGCGTCACATCCGCGTGGGCTTGTCACACGACTGCGTCTTAGGAAGTAAATCTACCAATCGCAACTACTGTGAAAAAAAAACTAGGTAAACATGACGATCGATATACCATGCCAAGGGTGCCCATAAAACAAATTGGGATGTTCCATCATTAGTCTACAGTCTAAAGCCTGATTGAGTAGCAACAAATTTATTTGTATTTTTTTTTGTACTAAAGTGAATCAATCACCCTCAACAAACAACAGCTGTGAACCCATTATTATAATTTATCTTCGAAGAAACATTTTGCCTTCCTCTTAACAAGATAATAATTTATTTTAGCAATTTGGGCAATACTGATTCTTCCACCATTTTAATTTGATTTGTTACTAATTTGCTTTGAGAAGAATGATTCTAAAAATATTATGTAAGTAATTTAATAATTCACTATTTTTTATAAGTATTACTTTCAGATGGAACAAGCATATTACCTGATATTAGTGGTAGGTAACCATCAACTATAATAAACTGATTTTAAGGACATTGCCATTGACATTGTGTCACGCACGATAGGGACGTGTACATACGTAGAACTGCTCCGCTTCCATCAACTTGAGGTATACCTACATATACCTACCTCATGTGCCTATAATTTTACCGTCACCCACTCTTCAAACCGAAACACAGCAACGCTGCTCGATGGCAGAAATAGGTATGGTGGTAGTACACGCTTCCGCAGACGAGCATAACATTTGAAAGAAAAAAATCAAGACAAAAAAAATCCGTTCAATTCTTAGTAGGTTAATAATTATAAGTAAATACAGTACTGTGTATACTACATATAGTACGAGTAGTATGTGTTAACTGTATAATTTTTTCAATTTCTTAAAAGGAACCGGCGGCATTTAGTCTTGGTATTGTTAGCCGGTCGGCGGCCCGTCTTCGATACAAGCAAAGGAACGTTCGAGCATCCTCGTACCACGCTCGAGTCAGCTAACCACTTCTTATCGGCTTTTTAATATGAACAATAGCCTCTCATGAGGAGAACAAGTTCTAAAATGTATTTATTCACTTCATTATTTTCAGGTCCGCTTGCACAAATATCACTGCAAGCACTTCATCGCATTTAGATGTTAAACGTGATTAACAATCACGTTTAACATCGTGTACAAGAAAAATATGATTAGTGAACTGTCGGACAATTAATATGATGCTCTATTTAGTTTGGTAAACGTGTTTAGCAAACTAAATAGAGCATACAATAATAATACAGCTAATACAGCTAATCAAGATTCTTGATCCTCAAGAAAGATTCACATATTCGGTTTAACTTTAAAGCAAAATATGTTAAATGATAATTATGCAACCAAAAACAGCGGAGACCAATCTCCGCTGTTATAGCATAATGTTTATATGACTTGGTCCAAACCAAGTCATATAAACATTATGCTATAAAATATATGAAAGCTAAATGCCAGGGTGTTTGTGAAACAAAGGCGCGTAATTGCAGAACCGGTTTGGATAAGACTTGGAATAGATTTAGTTCATGACCAAATCGTTTTAGACTGAAAACAAAGCAAGTGAAGCTGCGGACAGAAATAAATATTGACCGTTATACACCGCATCATCTAGCCCCTGGTTTATACCCAGACTAGAAAAATCTTGTACCAAAGGAAACGGATGATTAAAAAAACATTTTTTGAATAAAATTATAAACTGTAATAGGAAAATATTGAACTATCATTTTATTAGTTAACTAAATAATAAGACACACAGAATAAAACAAATTAAAAATAAGTAAAAACTATCAAGATACATAAATAGAAACTTATCAAAGCGACCGGCTACTTGTAGCTTGGACTTTGTATGGGTCAAGCCATTTAACCCGCAACGTGTTACTACAACTGAAAGGAAAACTACATTAATAAACACTACGAACATAATTGGTTACTACACTACGCATTAGTTAGTATTTTCAATGATAATATAAGATCTCTTTTAGCTTGGACTTTGTATGGGTCAAGCCATTTAACCCGCAACGTGCTACTGGAACTGAAAGGAAAACTACATTAATAAACACTACGAACATAATTGGTTACTACACTAAGCATTAGTTAGTATTTTCAATGATAATGTAAGATATGAACTAATGCTCTGGTCGATTAAAACTTGATGACCTAATAAATAACTATAAAAATAAAATTAATTGTCGAAGTCGAGTACAATCCAGAAAGTCAAGTGGTTTGAGATGCACGAAATACATAGTACATTTCTATACTTTACTGTGTATTAAACGTTATTTATCGTTGCTTGGGATGACTTAAAAATACTGAAATATTGGTAACATATAGCTTGGCAAGTCTCTCTTACCGAGAAGGTTTAAGAAAAACGGCTTCCCAGGCACGGTAGATGTCCCTTATGATCTCTTTGTACCAATAAACGAAGATTCTCAGAGGATGTGTTTAAGGCGAAGACAAGAGCTAATGTGACTCTCGCTCGCACGTTTCGACATGTTGAAAGATATAAAATCACATGACTCATTTTCGAAAAATGGCAATCAACCACAACAAATCACACAAAATGGTTGATTGCCTTGATTTTATATCTTTCAACATGTCGAAACGTGCGAGCGAGAAGTTGTTCGATAGTTGTCAGCCCCTTAAGGGGAGTAGTCAGAGGTATTGCAAAATGTGAGTATGTTTTTTTTTATACAACGAGCTGATGGAACAAGCAGATGGCCCACCTGACGTTAAGAGGTAACTATCACCAGTATTGCTTCATAAGTCACGCACGATAGGAACGTGCCCTACGATGCACTGCCCAGTGTCCATCAACTTGAGGCATAAAGATGTTAAGCCTCATGTGCCTGTAATTACACCGGCAACCACACTCTTCAAACCGAAAAAATGAAATATTTGGACGTATCTTACAAAATCTCTTAGAAATCCTTTAAGAATATTAAGTTGGCACTTTGTAGTAATATCTGAGGGGACATATACCATGCCTGGGATCAAAGTCGTGAAGTTATTTCAGTTTAAGTCAGAGGTATGTCAAACATTACTTAAGGCACATAAATTGAATCATTATTTGGTTTAAAATCAACATCGTTAACTCGAAAACTCAGAGTTAAGCTCGTTTTTGAACATGTCCTCTATTTCTGTCTTTTTTCTATGAATTGTATTGTGTGTAATAAAGAATTAAGAATCGTCAAAAATACTGCACATCTTTTTTAAACTTCTGGTACCCTTGTTGGATACCGTCCAGGTTTGTGATCAGGGTTATTGGGATTGTACTCCCAGATGAGGTACTCTGGTTCGTTCAGGTAGAGCGGTGGTATCTCATCACTCGGCTCCCTCTCCTGTCCGAGCAAGTTCTTGTTTCTTTCCAAAAGTTCTTCGACTTTAGCTTGAGTTTCCTCTGAAATATCTGCAAACATTTACTTTCTGTTTATTTGTTTTCATGATTAGATAGTGGTATCAGACACTGCTGTTGGGTAATAGATAACTAAATACAGCATTATTTATTACCTTTTTGATACAGTTTATTAAAGAATGTCATGCCAGTGTAATAAATACACATCACCTAATGGCGTCATTAAAATTTAGGACTATAAAGAGAGCACTGGCGGTCTAGTGGTAGGCACAATGCCAGTACTCTCAAACGGTGAAGGAAAACATCGTGAGAAAACCGGCATGTCATAGAACCTAAAGTTCTATAACATGTGTCAAGTGCTCGAAAGGAGCCTCTTGAGGCGCACATAAAATCCTTTCATCATACTATTTCAAAAGAAACTAGTGACACGACAAGAGAGTGAGAGACAAGAGAGACACTATCTACACTAATATTATAAAGAGGAAACCTTTGTATTTTTGTATTTTTGTATGTTTGTATTTTTGTATGTAACGAATAGGCTCTAAAACTACTGGTCCGATTTCAAAAATTCTTTCAACATTAGAATGCTACATTATCCCTGAGTAACATAGGCTATATTATATTTTCAAAAAAATCAGGGATCCTTACTAAAACTCTAATAATGTAACCCAAGGTGGAAAAAGAAAACCTTACATCGCGTGCGCTGCGAAAACTATTGATGATAGAACAAAATAATGTACTACGATTTTGTAGAACACGTCACCATCTACAAAAAATGTCGCGACAGCATATGTCTAACTATTACAGTTATGTCACAATAAGTGTTCTTTTATTATAAAAATTTAATTGAAATGCCGCCGATAGAAAAGGGTCTTTATTTGTACCTTGGTATTAATCCTTATCCAAATAAATCTTTTCATAATTAAGACTGGTTCAATACCTATACATTACTTCTTGAATTTTTCAAATCGGACATTCCATTCAAAAGATTTTAAAAATATAAGGTCAAGGGGCGCGTTCTCACCCAGCGCGGGGCCGGGCAAGGCGCGAGTTAGAAGTGACTCGAACCCACCACGGTCTAAGTTTAATCCTAAAACGTTGAAAAAATTTATGTCCACCCATGCGAAGCTGGGACAGGCCGCTAGTATTATATATTATACTTTATATTATCTACTATACTCACGGGTTCTCCGTAAATCCACTCTCAGTACATTTCTATTCTGTTCAAGAGCACGGATAAGCGTTTTTTCTGCATCACCAGACAAATCATTGGCAGCCATGTCTAGTCGGGTCAGACCACGATTGAGGCTCAGGAGACCCGCCATCTAATCATAGCAAAAAAAATTAGAGGGAGGCAGTTAAATGTTGGTCTTCATTTTGAATTTCATCTCATCCTGAATTAAATATTACAAGGTTGAGCTATGCTATCACGTAAATCTATCTTGTTCATTTTTCATAAATCTAAGGTTTCTATAAGAAAATTCGTACAGCAGTCTGATGTTACTGCTTTCTTTTATAACAAGAACCAATTGAAGGTGACACTCAGATTGTTAACAAAGATTACATTTATACAAAAATATATTGAAATAGATTTATAACTGACGTCAAATGAAAACAACATTTTAATCTCCCGATAAGTATAGGTAAGGTACCAACATTGTCGAAAGATTAACGATATCATATTGATTACTACAGCAAATCACCATAATGCTTTTATTATTGCAGAATACTGATAAAACACCAAAATAAAGTCACAAAATACCTTTTCAGCTGACGCGCCATAAAAACCGCACGAGTTTACAATTAGCGTTTGCGGTTTTTCTTTGCAACGCACGAATGCGGCGGCGAACATCGTTGCACACTCGATTGACATCGGATTTAAGCTGAAATCTGTTCAAAAACTGAGTAGACCTTTTAAACTATGTAATAAGATAATAACTAAGATGTTAATTTAGTTCTTAAAAAAATTTGGTACATGACATAGGTATGCTGAATATTATAGGTACTACATCTATAGATAGGTTGCCTTAATCTAGTGTCTATTTGACCCAAGTGCCCATACATGAATAATTGACTTACCAAGTAACTCAATCGGTGCAGCAGGCTTCATCTGAAGAGCGTAAGCAATCCCTTGCACTCCTACTTCTTTGAATCTATTGTTAGCAATTCTAACTCTCTTCACATTAGTATGGATAAAGATGAATCCACCTAAAGCCTTCATTCCGTAATCACCAATCTTACAATGATTGAAATCTAGCTCTTCAAGACTCTCCATCTTCACCAAATGCTGTAGAATCAGCTTGACTTTGGAACAGTCTAAGTTGCTCCGATTGATACGAAATATACGAAGGTGCCTCAAGTCTTCTAAGCCTCGGCAAAGGGATTCGCAGTCTCCCATCGAGAATTCAAAATATCTAGTCAGATACTGGTCCTGAATCCCATTAATTCCGAAGACTAGCGATATCTCCTGAAGATTGTAGAGTTTCATGAGTACCGGCTCTAAAGGGATGTGGTCGCAAACTTTGGTGACACTGAAAGGGCACGTGTCTTCTACGACCGTATCGTCAGGGATAGGTGGAAGTGGTTGCCGAACTATTTGGAGCTGATTCAGCCCTAGCTCATAAATGTATGGACTGACCTGCAATCATAAATATTTTTTTAGGACTATCCATTACAATATTCTAAGATTTTTAATATAAAAAGTAACACCCTAAATACAGCGCAGTTGACATTAGCTCTACCTTCTACTCTGTAGATTGTGGGTTAGAGAACAAACATTAATGTCATGAACTGAATCCATATTTTTTCTATGCCTGGGTTTAATGATATAAAAGTATGAATAATAAAATAAATTGTATTATATGTATATCATCCATGTGGTTCCCATAGTAGAATCTTTGCTTAGTTTTGGGCTAGACAGTGATGTGTGGAATGCCTGCCAAAATTTATTTATTTAAAAATATCTAACCAATGAAGCCAGCTCTACCGCTTCTTCTTCAATAAACACATCGGGGTTAACATACTCCAGGTAATCTTGAAGACATGCCGACAAAAATTTCCCCTTCCAAAACTTCACCCCGATCTCCAGCCTCGACGGAAACTTTGTAGCGTAAGATCTTTTCCAATACTGTTCGTCCTGAATATTAAAATATCCAGCTTTTCAATAACATTCGGTAAAATAATTTACAAATGTCAAACCAGACCCTCATCAACCTGCTTCCGTCAGCGTGTCTTGGTGATATGTAATCGATAGTTTTTTAAATATTTTTTATTCTACTTGCTGCTGATTGAACAAGCACATGGCTCACCTGATGTTAAGCGGTAATCACTTATCAATCACAAAGCATTGCCTCGCAAGTCACCCACGATACGAACTAGCCTGATTATGTACTGCCCTGCATCCATCAACTTGGCATAGATACATAGATAAATAGAAAACTCTTTATTGTACACAATACATAAGAACATAAAGAGGCATATAGATGTTTAAGCCTCATGTGCCTGTTATTTCATCGAGAACCACACCCTTCAAACCAAAACACAGCAATGCTGCTTGGTAGCAGAAATAGGTATGCTGGTGGAACTTCCCCGGACGACCCACACCCAAAGAAACTGAAACTGAAACAGCTTCAAAACTTTGATCACCAGGCACGGTAGATATTCCCACAGATCTCTTAGTAGCGAGTACCTACTAACTTAAGTTGCTTTGAGGATGTCTAAAGGGGCAGTCAGAGAGCTCTACTAACTACTAGGTACTATATGGAATTGTTTTTTTAAAAGACGTACCATTATAAGAGGAACGCTGTACTTCAAAGGTATGTTAGCTGGATACAAATCCATCAGCATGTCTACATCTTTTTGCAGAATTTTGTGCAGTGGATTGATTCTGTGAAATACTCGCGACAGGGCCAAAGCAGCGAAGTAAGTCAGCGGTGCGGGAGTAAACCCATCGTCCCATTCGAAGTCTTCAGCTACTATTTTGCGGGAGGTTTCACCAGCTGACATCTGCATGAAGGTAGACGTGGAATACGCCTGTCGGGCGTTTACCGACACAAGGTATGGTACCTTCATGTCGTTTTTTTTTATTTAGAACTAGATAATGGTGTCTAACTGCTCTGCCTTCACTAGATAAATTCATAAAATTACCTACGTGTTTACTGAAAGAGCTCTTGTGAATTTTTGAGTGACTTTTATGCTTGTCTTGTGTGTCACATATTTTTTTATAAGTTAATAAATCGTTTTGGTAAAAGTTTAATCCGAAAAGGTATTAATTACCTATTATTAAGGTACGCGTCAGTCTTCTTGGCCACGAAGTTTTTATAACTTGGTACTGACGTTTGTTTCTGAAAACGTGCAAAGTTCCTTTGTTTCTTTTAATGTGTATATTTATATTTGTATCCTCAAATAGCACGCCAGCAATTAATTTATTGACACCATTCCAAGCGAGGTTAATCAAGTAAAGCAGCAATTCACTTTTTTTTCTTTGTGTTTACCGTGCAAAGTCCAATAACACCATAGCATAGCATACCGTAAATACAACTTCGGCCATTTCCGCTGACGTTCGTGCGCGCTCGGATCAAAACAACGCTGACTCGCTTCTCCCACTGAGTCCACATTTTGTTTGTTGTGTCATTCAATTCATTCCATAATCAATATCGTATTATTGCCCGGCGTGCGCGTGCGTCCTTCGTTCAACATTTTGTTAATATGGATTCTTCCAACAAAAAAACCTCTGATAACAGTAATAATAACACGCAAACTGTCAGCTACAACCCGTGGAATTTAATATTCAGCCCAAGAAACCGCACGGAGAGTGAAAGCAGCGTCAGCAGTACCAATTCTAAGGCACAAAACTGTCAGTCAGGTATGTTTACTTCATAATTTATTCCGTTACTAGGTAATTTCTTGTGTGAAAAAAACAAAATGGAGTTTATAAAACGTCTCCATATTTTATAAACTCCATTTTGTTTTTGTATAATTTAACAGAAAGGCCAAGCTTAACTGTATTTATCAACAGAATAACATACGATATTTTTTTCCCTTTCATATCCTAGTGCGGATTGATGAGAATTACTATAAAACCACATAGTAGGTATATTATATAGCACGTGACTCAAATGCTTTAGTCAAATATTAGGTATAATTTTTGACAGCGGTTTTATTGTAAGCGATTTAACAAAGCCCACATGGCGAGAATCCGGGCTCATAATATAAAATTAAATGAAATTGTTAAGTTAAGCCTACGTCGCGTAACCTTCGTCAAAGAGACTGGAAACCGGTTGATTGTAGCCCAATAGGGACCAAAATAAAATGTCAGTACCTACCTACCTATCATTTACAAATAATTAGTAGATTGCCTACCTACCAACAGAACCTACCAACTAGACGTTCATTATACTTACAAATGCAGTTCATGTAATGTCTAAATAAGGTAATAGGAAGATATTCTACCTGTTCTTTAGTAGCATAAATAAACTAACTAAATATAACTTGCATTTTAACAGTAGTACAATTGTTTAAAAAACAAGTTTCAGTGTTGCGCCTAACAAAAAGACCTACGTCACTTTCCTGTTATTCACAAACAATACAATTATAAAAAGGTAGGTTTGTTAGATACTCACCTTTATTTTAATTAAAATACTCAAATGTCTGATGAAAATAATAAACAAAATAACTTCTAACAAAATTCTAAGGATATTAAAAACGAATAATGCTGATTAGTTCGAAACGTAAACAATTTTCTGGCTTCCGCGAACTGTAAATAAAATCGCTACGTAGTTTAATTAAAGTTGCCTTGACATTACTTTTTTATGTTTTACAAAACGTGAAACGTAAACGTGAAAGGTTATGAGTTTTTATTACCATAGATTATTTTATTTATATTATTAAAGCGGTCCTGACGAAGTTAAATTTTGATATATTAGGTCTTGGTGCGTAAGGGTGTAGATACCTATTTAAAAAGGAATTCCGAAAATTCAACCCCTAAAAGGGTGCAGTGAGGATTCAAATGGACAGAAAAATCTTGTATGATCCTTCTATAGTACTCAGGATTCAATGGTTTAGTAATAGCACCCAATTCAAACACTTTGTTAGATGTAAGAGGTTGAACTAGACGATAATGTTATTATTTTTCGTCAAGTATTTTTTAGTGAAGCAGGTAGTATACTCTACTTGATAACTGATAGAACCATGGAGGTACTATGATACTTAGTCTAAGGATAGAACATTCAAAATATAGATAATATATATTTATGGTAGGCAATAATGGCAAAGCAAAAACTTGTTGAAAATGATTTAAATAAGCTATCCATAGAGCCTGATAGACTTAAAAATCTAGATTAGTAGGTAATTTATACTAGTCCTTTTATAGCTTCAAAATTTTATTTGGCAAAGACTTTCTGTAGTAGCCGTCAAGCAGCGTTACAGGCACAAGAGGCTTAACATTCTGTATGCTGATGGACGCAGGGCAGTGCATCGTAAGGCACGTTCCTATCGTGCGTGACTTACGTGGCAATGCTTTGTTATAGGTGATGGTTACCACTTAATATCAGATGGGCCATCTGCTTCTTCCCTTAACTAGATGTATAAAAAAAAGTAGAGTTTTTGGCTGATGTTCAATCATCATTCTGATTCTGACTCATTGATTTTATCAATTTATTTTTATTAGTTATTTGCAAGTACGTATATCTGTCTCGCTTACTGTAATTAAGGGCTATTATGAAGAAGGGCAGTAAGAAATCACTACAAAATCAACAAGAAGTACTAAATATAAATTGAAGTAGTGAATATTTATCTCTTCATAGATTTCCATGGCAAATAAAATAGGTGATACAGTTTTACACTCAGAACAATACATAAAGTGTTACACCTAAATCTAAAAGATAAGTAGAATACTAGTCTAGACCGTTTTATCATAGGTGTCTTTGAAATTAAATTGAATACCTACTCGTAAAGGTTTTTTGATTAGATCATTGTGAAATGAATCATCAGCCCACTATTGTAGCTAGATGTGCTATTAGAGAACATTCTTTTGTGTTATGTAAGGTATAAAAAACTTGGCTTTGAGTATGATAATAAGTAGGTACATTTGTTAAACATAAATTTAATGAAATAAATATATAGTACTAATCCGCTAATCTAATCTTATGTAAGTAAATCAAATGTAGACTTGTGTGTGCACCCTTCACTGCATCTGCAAACTCTACATACTCTGCAAATTCTGTAACGTGAAAAAAGGTGTATTAGACACAACAAAAAAATCATCTTAATTATCTTAGGTACATTTGTATTGAATTGGCACGGGACCAAGATAAGAGAAAGCAAAAGAGGGAGGTCTTTGCCCAGTAGTAAATTAATAAAATTAAATATTGGTGGACATTCCACACAGCACTATCTACCTATAGCTAAGTAAAGCTAATATGGGAACCAGTTAGCTGATATATGTATAATACTTTTTTTTTTTTTTTTTATATAACCAGCTGATGGAACAAGCAGATGGCCCACCTGATGTTTAGTGGTAACCATCACCTATAACAAAGCATTGCCTCGCTAGTCACGCACGATAGGAACGTGCCCTACAATGCACTGCCCTGCGTCCATCAGCTTGAGGCATACAGATGTTAAGCCTCATGTGCCTGTAATTACACCGGCAACCACACACTTCAACTTATATACTTTTTTGTTAATAGGTACATACTTATAATAATATATAACGCCCAGACAGAAAATAAACATCGAGTTGTAGAGCTCTTTGTGAAGGGCTCGTCCGGGGAAGTACTACCACCACGCTTTTTTCTGCCGCCAAGCAGCGTTGCTGTGTTTCGGTTTAAAGAGTGTGGTTGCCGGAGTAATTACAGGCACATTAGGCTTAACATCTGTATGCCTCAAGTTGATGGACGCAAGGCAGTGCATAGTAGGGCACGTTCCTACCGTGCGTGACTTACCAGGCAATGTTTTATTATAAGTAGGTGATGGTTACATAAGGTGAGCCATCTGGTAGTTCCATCAGCTAGTTGTAAAAAAAAACGATATTCGTTAAAATATTTGTTCTGGGTGGGGATCGCACCCATGGCCTATAGCGCAGATGGTACTGCTATACCAACTAAGCTGTGAGGGATGTCAAAAGGCAGTGGTACAGAACAGGCGGAAATAATAATAATGTTGTTCTTATAAAAAATATTTATGCTATGTTTAATTTGGCAGGTCCTCAATTTGGATCGCTGCAGAGGCGAACAAGCAAGAACGAAGAGTACTTGTGGATGATGTAAGTTGATGATTCGCCTAATTTTACGATAGATATCTTTAGACAAAACCTACGTCAGATAACGTGAGCAAATTATTTGGATTTTGGCCAATGAATAAATACGATGCACCGGGAAAGAGAAGTTTTGATTTCATTTGTATAACTTAATATTTTTAGCCGTGGCCTAGGTACCTACTATTAGGTATTGGTTCGGCGGCCGTGATACAGTAAAAATCAAAAGTAAATAAGAATTATAATCAGACATAATTTTTTTTTTTTTTTTTTTAATTATGAATACTAACGTTTTTGCGAATGATGAGTAAAA
This sequence comes from Chloroclysta siterata, assembly GCA_932294275.1. Lineage (NCBI taxonomy): Eukaryota > Metazoa > Arthropoda > Insecta > Lepidoptera > Geometridae > Chloroclysta > Chloroclysta siterata. Next base: position 12,815,757 of record OW028598.1, read on the forward strand.
ATTTTAATCCAAAAGTAGTATACCCAAAATTATGATAAAAAACCATAGTTTTTTATCATAATTTTGGTAATTTGTTAACAGACTAATATTTATTATTTAATAAATTTATAAATTAATTAACATTTTTGATCGAGTGAGCGAAGCGAACGAAGATCTTTAGTTTCAACTTGGGAGATTTGGCATTTTATGTATGTATGTATGTATGTATGTATGTATGTGTGTTTGTCTGGCCATAACTTTCGAACCGTTCGTTGATCCGATCTGCATGAAATTTGATAAGTCGATAGCTTGTGCTTGAGAAATTTACTGGTAAGTATATATGAGTAAAATCGGATGAAGGGTTATTAAGATATGGGGTTTTTTAAGGGGGCAAAAATTAAAAAAGTTACATAAAAAAATCAAGTTACATGTCATATGAAAGGGCTTTGTTTGGACATTCCAAAACAATTTTTAATTTTTTTCTGGAACGCTCGGTCTTTGAGATACAATAAAAAAGTTAAATTAAGATAACCAACCATCCCAGAGCTCCCATCTCTAAGAGTTTCGTTGGCATCAAGGTTTTTCTACTGGTCGGCCAGTTACTTTGCTTTTTCTTATTTTTTTTTCTTGAAATATATTAAGGAGGTACTCAGTTCTCATAAAATGGTGACAACGACGTCTGATGATGGAGCCAAGGTCTGTTCAACGGAACTCTTCAAATAATAGGCCAATAGAGTTAAACTTGGTTACCATACCAAGTTAGTAGGTAGTCAGAATAAAGTAAAATAATGTTTGGACTTGCCCCTGACTACTACCTACTCAACGTTTTGATGCGTTCCTCGGGTCGCATCACGAGATCTCAGTCCGGGGCGAACTACTTGTTTAAAGTTATATTAAAGAACAGTCAAAAGATTTATCTAGTTGAATTACAAGGATCACTTTGAAACGTTAGCTAGGTGAATCTAGGTGCCAGTTCCACGCGACGCGACACGAGAATGGATATCACAAACGTGGATATCACAAACGTGGATATCACATAATGTGGCACGTTTTTAGATTATAAAGTAATACAATTATTATCATTTCGAGATATTGGACACTGTCAAATGTCACGGTATGTTGATTTAAGGTGCCGTGAGATTTTTAATTACGCACATAATATAATGTTGTACTTATACATATAATGTCGGCTACTAGGGCTACGGCTACATACATAATGTGAATGTAAACCGATGACTTTTTGCGTAAAAACATGTATGGGTAAGGTAGTGTGAGTACTTAGTATCTAAGTAGATACTGATAGAACATTATTGTATCCTACTTTCACAAATCTGATAGACTTTATTCGGTTAACTTTAATATTAGATCGGGTTAGAGCTCAGTTTTGTGACAACAATAACAACAACAATACTAGATCACTGATGTGTTTAATTTATTTAAATTAGGGCAGATTTGACCACTGCGGTCCTTTACTTTATACTGCGTTTACATTTCGATATTCGCGTGGACGGAAATGTTGCCGTCCATTTATGTCTGCGGCAGCGTCGCCGGCAATGTATGTTCACGCAACACGGGCAACGCGAGCGGCAACGCGAGTGGACATGGAAGTGGCCTGTTTACATTCTCGCATTGCCCAAGTCCCTTCCCATGTCTCTGCACATTTCCACGGACATGAGCGGAGAGGTATTGGGGTATTAGACTTGTTAATAACAAAAACGGAAATAGTTAAGTACTCTGAATAAATCGAACCCGTCTTTGATTACTTCGTCCGGCTGAACGAATTTCGACAATAATAATATTTATTATTATACAAGCTGGTGCCCGCGACTTCGTCTGCGCAGGATTAGTCACACAATATATTTTTAAATTGTAGCCTATGTGTTATTCTGATGTATAATCTATGTATATTATTGTTAAGTTTAATTAAAATTCATTCAGTAGTTTTTACGTGAAAAAGTAACAAATATCCATCCATCCATCCATCCTTACTTACAAACTTTCGCGTTTATAATATTAGTAGGATGTTCATAGTAGGAACGTATCTCTGCAATAACATATTAGTTTACTTTTATTTGGTTAGGTGCCACACGAGGGAAGCCACAGGCAGATGCTAGTGTTAAACAATAAATAAAACTTGAAAACCCAAAGTAATTATTCTTATCCAGGTGTTTTTAGAGCTGCTCATTAATAAATTGGACAGTAAAAATAACTGCAAGATAAAGGAGTTTTTCTGAAAGAAAATACTTCGCTTTATGAAAGGGTACCTACTTGTAAGCGAAGGGTTCTTTTGCGTCGAAGACGGAATAATTTGTCACCCAATACCTGTAACCAAAAATTTTCTAGGAAGTCGTTTTCTGCAGAGCCAAGTCGTGCTATTGAGTATTGAAATGGTTTGTGGAATCCACGTGGCACCATAGAAATGAAAACCTGTAACTGAAACTAAACTGAAACTGCTTAAGGGGAATACAAGAGCTAGTGTGACTCTTGCTCGTACGTTTTGACATGTTGAAAGATATAAAATCACTAAACTCATTTTCGAAAAATCGCAATAAACCAAGTTGTGTGCAATCACATTGCACACAGTTTAGTAAAAAAAATTCTACTTAAAAGTTTGCTTATGTACGAAAACTAGTAAAGCAAACTTTTGAGTAGGAAAACATATATCGGTCAAAATGAAACTTTGATCGATACAAGCGAGAGTCACATTAGCTCTTGTATTCGCCTTAACGACTTTGATCCCCGGGCACGGTAGATGTCCCCTCACATCTCTCAGTACCAAGTATCTACCTACATGATTATTTGAGTATGTCTTAGAGAATCAGTCAGAAGAACGTCCAAATATTACATGATGCAGTAGGTACTTCGTATCAGTGGCGTAGCTAGGTGGACAAAGGCCCCGGTGCATAGAGAAAGAATTGGGATGAAAACTTAACTAAGAAGTTGACGGCTGGAATTGTCGAAAAGATCTCACGACCGTCGAGCACGTGAGCTTATCGCTGATGCAATGTGCTACGGGCGTAGGTACTCAACCAAACTACCAACAAGCAGCACATGCTTATCGAGGACGCTTGGCGAATTTGTTGAAACTCATAATTCTCTGATTGCTGATGTTCATTTAAAGTCATAAAAAAAAGCAGGCTCAAGGTTTTCTAGCTTCGGGAGCTGGCTGACCCTCTCTTTTCAAAGCTTAGGTTAGAGGGCCCCCTGAGCTCCGGAGCCCTGGTGTATTGCCTTACGATAGCTACGCCACTGCTTTGTATTCTATACGTGGCAGGGCGAAAGCCCATGGCTACTGTTAGGATGCTAACTATGTTTTACTTCATTGTCGACTGAATTATCAGGTGATCCTAATATTTTAGTCAAAACGGTTTGAAGCTGCCCTTTGTTGTTTTTCTTTATTTATTGACTAGCGGCCTGTCCCAGCTTCGCATGGGTGTCATAAATTTTTTGAACATTTTAGGATAAACTTAGACCGTGGGTTCGAGCCTCGCGTCTACTCATTTCTTACATATGCAGCGCCCTTCTCCTTGAGCGAGTGAAATCGCACCCCGTGCTTGACCCGTGGACCCGTTAACATTTTTAATTTCGTCATATCTTTTGAATGGAATGTCCGATTTGAAAAATTTAAGAAGTAATCTATAGGTATTGAAACCGTCTTAATTATGAAATGATTTATTTGGATAAGGATTAATACCAAGGTACAAATAAAGACCCTTTTCTAGCGGCGCATTTCAATTATTTTTTTATAATAAAAGAACACTTATTGTGACATAACTATAATAGTTAGACATATGCTGTCGCGACATTTTTTGTAGATGATGACGTGTTCTACAAAATCGTAGTACATTATTTTGTTCTATCATCAATAGTTTTCGCAGCGCACGCGATGTAAGGTTTTTGTTTTCCACCTTGGGTTACATTATTGGAGTTTTAGTAAGGATCCCTGATTTTTTTGAAAATATAATATAGCCTATGTTACTCAGGGATAATGTAGCATTCTAATGGTGAAAGAATTTTTGAAATCGGACCAGTAGTTTTTGAGCCTACAGCCTATTCGTTACATACAAAACAACAAAAATACAAATCTTTCCTCTTTATAATATTAGTGTAGATTATATTTTTACTCATTTTAGCTGACAAAAATTTTTTTTTATACTTCAAACGGTATCTATATTATTTATGCATTTAGACATAGACATAGACATTAGACATTCATTTATCCAATCATTTGTGAGTGTGTAGTACCTAAAGTAATATTATATCGTATTATGAACCAATTATATTCATTATACACATTTTAATATTCTGTATTTGTAGAAAATAGCTCCCCATGTTTGTGCACTACCCTTTCGTTTTTTTTAAAACTACACACAGGTTAACTAGAAGAGAATGCTCTCTAGCATTAAGTTCGCCTGTGTACGATACCTTTTGTTCTAAGCAATAAAGAATTTTCTATCTATCTATCTGCCCAAATAATTATTTTACAATTTCTCAATTTGTTGAAGTGATTCTTTGACTCTTACAATCGTTATATCGCGGTGGCTGTTATTTTAGAATCTACAGTGGGGGTTTGATTTTATTACATTTCAGCGATATGATAAATTGATAACCTAATAACATTTAAGTGTAGTCAATTCAACTTTCAAGATAACCTTGCATATCTAAGTGTGGTAAATAAACCTTTAAATCCACTGTCATTTATTACTCTTTTAATCTTAAGTTTAAATATTTTTATGTAGAGGTACAATGACTCTACTTTAGGCTTACACAAGACTTACACTAGGCTTGAAGTTAGACTTATACTAGTAAATGCCTAACAGCAGTCCTAAAGCTTTCCTTTCAACTGGTCGTTCATCGTTCACAACAAACATGCACTGAAATTTAATTAGTGAAGTCATCAGCCATAATTGCGTATCCTCATTGAACATTAAAAGGAACCTGAGAAGGCTGTTTACCATTTTCCGCAAAGACAGGTGAGAGCCATCCCAAGACACCGCTGAAATGAGTTCATTTGTCACTGAGCCGAGGTTCCCTTTTAATCGAGCCCGCTTCAAAGTGACAAGCCTATTTGTTCCCGCCATGAACTCTAAGAAATGTGAGCATTATTATTTCGCAACCACAACTACAAACACCTGTAAATATTGATGACCTTATTCTAGTGTGCCTGGTATATAACCTATCATAAGTGGCACAAGGAATTTACGAACGATTGCAAAATTTTATTAGCAACTGGATCTAGAAGGTCGACAGCTCGCAACTTGAGCGCTCGGTTGGTGGTTACCTATCTGCAGTTGCAGTTGAAGCGGTCTCGATTGCTCGTTGGTTTTCCGGTGTGTGTGAGGGAGACGAATCAGCCATGAGTCGACTTCCCCACTCAGCGATGTCGAAACCTCAGGTTGCAAGCGCGAGCGTCGCCACGGCCGCGCCGGCGCCGGCGCAGTCAGCACTCGGACCACACGAAAACCAGCCCGGGATATACGCCAGTGACCGAAAGTGATAGTGTTTACACAAAATGGACCACGTGTTGTTCGAAACACCGGGATAGAAACCTTTATCAGGACAGAAATTCTCAGTATTTGATTTGGTTAGTCATGTGTTACCTTAAAGTTTACCAATAAATGCCTTTTTCTGAAAGGTAAATTGTTCTAACGTCATAGACAAATAGAGTTATGGGCATTTTTTAAACAAAGACGATGCGCAGACTTCTTCATCACTATTGGACGTCAATGTCATTAGAACCGGTCCGGCTGCGTAATCCGCTCTGTAATTTACATCACTGGCCTTGATACGTTTGAGTAGAAACCACGTCTGTGTATCTTTTACAAAACTAATTTGAGCAATCGTCTGATGAGTGTTTGTGTTACGGGTGGTGTCTTGTGTTCAATCGCTCAGTTTATTATAGAAAAGTGCCCAAACGTGTAACCACATAAGTTATAGGTATCCTTCGATAAAACTGGATCCCTTTCACAACTATGATAATACATTTTGAAGTGTTTACACGCGAGTGTGGACCTCAAGGTTAAATGAATAACATGTTTTATGTTCTTGACACTGTTCAGTATGTATCAGTAGAACCACTCTTGAGTTATTTGTTTACGATGATTATCAGTCGTCAAAAATCCATGTCTAATATGATTTTTGCCATAAGATGGATATGTGGATGTCAACCATGCGAGTGCCGATCGACTTAGCGGAAATGACCTTCGGAAATAATGTGTTAGGTATATTTATAGTGCGTTATAATCTTAAGGTAGCCATGATTTAATGTTATTCTGAGGTGAGCAAAACTGCAGGCAAAGGCTAAAAAAAGTGGTAAATGTAATGGACTAATGAGATAACAAAAACACTGAGGAGAGTTCTTGCACAATCAAGCGCCAACGTATAGAACACCCTTATGGCATTTTTTGTCTGGGGATGTAGGAAGGTATACATGCCAAATATGGTCCAACACAAAACTCAATCAGCACCATACAGTACAGTAGTAATGCTTACCGGGCTCTGAAGAGGTTACCAAAACACTTCAGCGCGTTGACAATGTTTTTTGATATATCTGGAATATCTGGTATAATAACCCCAAAAAAATATCGCATAGCGAAATCCTGGATTTGGTTGGATAGTCCCAAAGACACTTTCCTGAGGGCTGTGTCTGACTATTTGGTCACCCTATTTTTATGAACTGGATTTTCATCCATAGGACAAAATGACTGACACTGGAAAATCTTTCTAGTGATATTTGTTAGTGTAAGAGTTATTTAAAGCGCGAAATATTTAAAAAATATATTTATATAAGTAGGTCTATGTACATTTATGTACGAACCGTACCTGAAATATTAACCGTCAATCGTAGAAATGTAGATTAGGTACACATTTAAAAGAAATACTTCAAAAAAAAACAGTCTAATCTCACTAGATACTTATTATTTACATTCATGTTTTCCCAATTTACTAGTATTCAAGCTGTGTATTTGTACCGTTAAATTATTTACAGGCAAAACATTGAAGCGAAAACTGTAAAATAACAAATGTATTTCAATTGTTCTAGGTGGCGTTCGTAACTACATGCTGAACAAAAGTTTGGGCTTCTGAAAACCGACGGACTCGGCTGTAATTATGAAACTCGTTCACGGATCATAGATTAGTGACGTTTGTTTGCAACACGTTCACGGTTAGGAATGAAATAATGAAGTTCAAACTCGGTTCAAAGTAAAGTGATTATGTTTGACCAAGTGGTGCTACTGCCCGCGTGGCTCTTGTTGGCATGGATTGGAGCGTGTCTGCTTTTCAGTCCTTTCGCAATTTTTTTTGTGGTTTGCCTGCCCCAGTTGCCCCTTCTAGTCGTTAGAAGGGCTTGCCATATTCCGTTCGAATATATTTGACACAGTGTCGTGTTATCGGTCTCATTTTAGTCCACCATGTAGTCAATGTTACATATTGTATTATGTTTCAGTCATCTGGCACTAATTTTGTATTCCAGACTTATCTTGGCCACAAAAGATTCAGCTTTCATTATGATAACAACTTTGTTTCATTTCTGGCATAATATTCGATTTAGATTAGATATAAGTTGATGGAGGAATTCAATATTATAATTTAATTGATCATTATGTGATAAAGTGTGAAATTGTAAATAGTTTATTCTAATAGTAATTACTATAAATATGTCTTTTTTGAATGGTGTTTTTTATTATTTCATCGTAAAACCACCCTGCACCTGACTTTTCCGTCAACAAAATACTAAATCTCAGGTTGCTAAGGTGAGACTGAGGTTCACAAAAAAGATGTAAAACACAAAGTTATTGAGTCGAATACTCATGCTCCCAGTAACTGGAGCGTTCCACGCAGTACCCATTGCCTCACAAGTTCGCTGCGAACTAAGTGACTGTTTCGTTTCGCAGTCATTGCACCATACCAAATTGTACAGCGACAATTTCCCAAACTGCAATCCCCGAAAGAGAATCACTACATTACAAAGCAAAAGTCACTCGCTTTACTGTCCATTCAAAACCACTACAGTAGTATACCTAGTAACTATTCTATGGGAAAAGGCGACGACCCGAAACACCTAGGATGACTCCTTTTTTTTAACGTTGGGAAATCATCATGGATACTCTTCTGTTGGGTTGTCAAAAGAGTTATGTCGGACTACCGGCTAAAACCCAACAGGGTCCTTCTGAGCACCATGTGCCGGAGCTGTGGGTATGCTTTCGTACTCTTCCATGCCAGGATGACTCCCTACGTCAGTCAGTCAGTCAGTGTTGGTGAGGAGAGGGCTCAAGGCCGTTCATCCTAGAATGATTTGGAAAAAACCTACGTTTAGCAGTGGACTCCGATGTGTGATCATCAATAGTGCCCTAGTCTAGACTGCTGTTGATGATACCATATCAATGTACCTACCTACCTATATAAAATACACAACAATTTATTTTGCCAACAATGTTTGAAACACGACACGTTTTGGCAAAATAAATATGTTTTGCATGTGTCACAGTGCGGTGTTCTGGTGAGTTCGTGATCTGAAATTGAATGTAAAAATATTTTATCAATGCTGTCTAGTTGTTGATAGCTACATAAAGTAGAGGCAGGAAACAGGGATGAAGTGATTATGATAATTTGATACTTGGAATTAAATAATAATACCTCTCTTCATAACTTAATCCGAAGGTAATCCCAAGAAGAACCAAAGTAACCGACATAGCTTTATTACTTGCCATAGCAAGTTGAAGTGGCAATGAGCAGGTCATATAGCTCGAAGAACTGACAACCGCTCGGGAGTAAAGCATCATCGTCCGCACATCATCATCGTCACTTAGGTACATTTGGAAGAGACAATTTTTGGGCAGTAATAGAATATTCATTTTCCATAAACTTTAAGAAATACTTCGGCCTTTGTCTTTGTTTTTTTTTTTAAATCTTTAAACTTTGTTTCACAAACCCCGGAACCACCACCAGCATGCTTTTGAAATCTGGAATCTCGACTCCAAATGGAGCAAATGCACTCCTCAGCTGATACTCAAGTGGTTCAGTTGATATGGACCGATTTAGATCACATGTTTATTGATATGACCGGCCATGACTCTTGTTTCTGAGGCATGAAAACAAATATAGGATAATAACATGTGGTAAGTATTTAAAAATAGACATACAAGTTACTGCATAACAAATCGTTTTACATTAGTCTGGCCTAATGCTCTGCGTTATGCGATATAGATGTGTGTTCGATTACCCTCAGGACAAAAGTTAGTGCAACAACGTTCTGTCAGCTATGTTTTAATTAGAATAATAGAACAAGTTCCGCTTAGTTTGGGGCTGATGGCGTTGTCTAAATGATTGGATCAGGGATTTTTTGTACTTTTTATCCACAATCCCCCTTCTACCTCTCGCAGGGGATGCTAAGGGGGGCTTTGGACAAAAATTCCACAAATCCCCTGCGAAGGGGTAAAATTAGGGGGATAGTGGAATAAGCCGTGTAAAATGTCCACCTATATGTATTTATATATTTCTTTCTGCACCTTCTAAAACGAATCAAAAGTAAAATAGGTATGCTGTTGGATTGATTATTATGTCCAAGTGATCAAATATGATTGTGAAAGCACAATGTCTCGATTCACCTGAAAAATAAAAAAATAAAAACTCAAAATCTAGTGAGAACAATAATTTCTGAACGATAGGCGTTCTTGGTTTCCGAAATAAGTAAAATCCCCCATTTTCGGAAAATGTTTGTAACTAGAATATTAAAATAATACAATACAATGCACGTAACTAGAGTAAAAGATTGTGAGTGACTTACTTTCTGATAACGAAAATATAATAAAACTAGTGGCTTCCCGCGGCTTCGCACGCGTTGAAGTGGTGAACCGTGATTGAACCACATACATCCAAACATCGTAACTTTCGCATTGATTTGTATATTATTAGGGTAGGATTTTAAATACCTACGTAGGTATAAGGAATACCTATAGGCGTACATTACCTATATTAGGTAGGTAGGTATAGGTACTGAGTTTAGCACAAACATGACAAATAAAACAAAGACAACCTTACACGGAAAATATGTACTTATTAGTTCCTAGTTTCTACCCCAAAAGCAAACGAAACGAAACAGCTTCACGACATTGATCCACAGGCACGGTAGATAGGTATCCTCAGATCTCTTCGTACCAACTCAAGTTTCCCGTTTTTAGAACATTGACGCCTCGTTGTATTCTTTTTACTCCAGCGCAACGAAGGAGGGTAACGTCTTTATGTTATTTATCCACAGAACACATTTTCTTTTAGTTTGAAGTTAATTACACAGTTACAGTTAAAAATCTCCCATACAAACCTTGAAATTTTGCAGGGGTAGTTTTAAAATATTGAAAACGTGATTTTAAATTATTTATTGTGGAGTATATTTACTTCAAGTTTGAAATCAATCGCACTATGCGTTAAAAATCTCCCATACTAACTTTTACAGTCATTGATTGATGAACCCTTTGCAGGGGAATTATCAAAAGTTAAAAGCGTCATTCATTATTTATTTCTTAGTATATTTACCTCAAGTTTTAAGTCAATCGCACCACGCGTTAAAAAACTCCCATACAAACTTTGTCATCCCTTTGCACGCTTATTATGGGTAGTTTAAAAAAATTAAAAATGCCTTTCCTAGTTTTTTGCCTAAAAGTTCATATACTCCAAGTTTCAAGTTTGTAGGTTCAAGGTATACTATTTTTCATGCAAACGTTTTCAACCCTTTTACACCCCTTGAGGTTGAATTTCCAAAAATCCCTTCTTAGTATACTTCTACGCCATAAGACCTATGTACTCTTCAAATTTCAAGTCTCTAGGACCAGCGGTCAAAAAACTCCCATACCAAATTTGACATCCCTTTGCACACTTATTATGGGTAGTTTTAAAAAACTAAAAATGCTTTCCTAATTTTTAGCCTTGGAGTACATCTACTTCAAGTTTCAAGTTTTTAGGTTCAAGGAATACTATTTTTCATACAAACGCTTTCATCCCTTTTTACACCCTTAAAGGTTGAATTTCCAAAAACCCCTTCTTAGTACACCTCTACGTCATAAGACCTATGTGCTCTTCAAATTTCAAGTCTCTAGGACCATCGGTTAAAAAACTTCCATACAAACTTTGACATCCCTTTGCACACTTATTAAGGGTAGTTTTAAAAACTAAAAATGCCTTTCCTATTTTTTTGCCTAAAAGTTCATATACTCCAAGCTTCAAGTTTGTAGGTTCAAGGTATACTATTTTTCATGCAAACGTTTTCAACCCTTTTACACCCCTTGGGGATGAATTTCCAAAACCCCCTCCTTAGTACACCTCTACGTCATAAGACCTATGTACTCTTCAAATTTCAAGTCTCTAGGACCATCGGTCAAAAAACTCCCATTCAAACTTTTACATCCCTTTGCACACTTATTAAGGGTAGTTTAAAAAAACTAAAAACGCCTTTCCTATTTTTTTGCTTTGAAGTATATGTACTCCAAGTTTCAAGTTTGTAGGTTCAAGGAATACAATTTTTCATACAAACGCTTTCATCCCTTTTTACACCCTTAGGGGTTGAATTTCCAAAAACCCCTTCTTAGTACAACTCTACGTTATAAGACCTATGTACTCTTCAAATTTCAAGTCTCTAGGACCATCGGTCAAAAAACTCCCTTACAAACTTTTACATCCCTTTGCACATTTATTAAGGGTAGTTTTACAAAACTAAAAATGCCTTTCCTATTTTTTTGCTTTGAAGTATATGTACTCCAAGTTTCAAGTTTGTAGGTTCAAGGAATACAATTTTTCATACAATCGCTTTCATCCCTTTTTACACCCTTAGGGGTTGAATTTCCAAAAACCCTTTCTTAGTACACCTATACGTCATAAGACCTATGTACTCTTCAAATTTCAAGTCTCTATGACCATCGGTCAAAAAACTCCCTTACAAACTTTTACATCCCTTTGCACATTTATTAAGGGTAGTTTTACAAAACTAAAAATGCCTTTCCTATTTTTTTGCTTTGAAGTATATGTACTCCAAGTTTCAAGTTTGTAGGTTCAAGGAATACAATTTTTCATACAAACGCTTTCATCCCTTTTTACACCCTTAGGGGTTGAATTTCCAAAAACCCCTTCTTATTACACCTCTACGTCAAAAGACCTATGTACTCTTCAAATTTCAAGTCTCTAGGACCATCGGTCAAAAAACTCCCATACAAACTTTTACATCCCTTTGCACACTTATTAAGGGTAGTTTTAAAAAGCTAAAAATGCCTTTCCTATTTTTTTGCTTTGAGGTATATGTTCTCCAAGTTTCAAGTTTGTAGGTTCAAGGAATACAATTTTTCATACAAACGTTTTCATCCCTTTTTACACCCTTAGGGGTTGAATTTCCAAAAATCCCTTCTTAGTGCACCTCTACGCCATAAGAGCTATGTACTCCTCAAATTTCAAGTCTCTAGGACCAGCGGTTTAGGCTGTGCGTTGTCTATATGTCAGTCAGTCAGTCAGTCAGGACTTTGATTCTTATAGTATTAGAGATGATTTTATCTTTCAGGAAAGTTGAATTCATAAAATGTTGAAATCGCAAAAAGTTGAATTTGCAGAAAAATGTTATATCTCCTCATTAATAGAAACATAAAATTACTTTATCAACGCCATCTATCGAAATTATGGTGTATCATTATGAAACGTAGGTATGGAATTAAAAATGTGAACCACGATTCAAGGTATTTTCTGTTCCAATAGGTGTCCAGTGTTTGCGATAGAGGGCTCTTTTTACTGTTTTATCTATAAGCTTCTTGGTAGTAAATGAATATACACTAAATATTCCTCAGACACATACCTGGGTTGGGTCCTGGTAGGTCCCGATAGTTAATAAAATAATTTTGATTCGAATTGTATTGCAATACTTAAAACCACAAGAAAAAAAAACATAACTTTGCAGAACATGCATGGGGCGATTAGCCCAAGGGTTTTTTTTTGTACAACTAGCTGATGGAACTAGCAGATGGCCTACCTGATGTTTAGTGGTAGGTAACCATCACAACAAACAAAGCATTGCCTCGTAAGTCACGCACGATAGGAACGTGCCCTACGATGCACTGCCCTGCGTCCATCAACTTGAGGCACCGGTAACAACACTCTTCAAACCGAAACATAGCAACGCTTCTGGGCGTCAGAAAAAGGCGTGCATACAGGGCGTTCATCTCCGGACTACTGCTTGACAGTACTTCCTTGGACACCCTGTATTTATGGTGACACCTTTCAGGGTGTAGTTGGTGAAATTACAGGCATATGACAAAGATAATACGTATGCCAAAAGTTGATGGACCCAGAGCATAGTAGGACACTTTCCTATCGTGCTTCACTTGCACGGCAATGCTTTGCCGTGCAAGTGAAGGTTAAGGTGGTGGTTATCACATAACATCAGGTGGACCATCTACTTGTTCCATCAACAAGTATAAATAAATACTTAAATGTTGATTCAATATGAACTTCATCTAATTCAATATTCATCTATATTTTCCTTTCAGGTCATGGGTAAGTTACTTCTGAAGAATACTAAAGCTTTCGTTGCTGAAAATGTCAAGATAATTTCTAAGCAAATTCTTCTATCAGCAGCCAACAGCTGATTCTAATCAGACACTACAAACTATCCTTGAGTTTGGCATCAAACAAACATACCTTTAACTGTACCGGTGCGAGTAATGAACTGGAAAAGACAGGCAGAGATCAAGCGATAAGTTCAAATCGTCTATTACACGAGCACTGCCTAAATGAGGCTTTGGAGCTTATCAGTTTAGTGGGACAAAGCACGGCACTTGCATTCGCTAGCAAGGACGCGAGCGTAGATGTAACAGCTCTCTAGATGTGGCTAAGACAAGTCACTTTATTTCACCGATAATTGCGTTGACCCATCTGGTCATACAAACACAAAAACTCATTTTCTAATTGAGACCTAACTGGATCATACATAATAATTTGTAGTATGCTATATATCAAAATAATAAGCAATAAAAGAAATAATTCGATTAGGTAATACATTAAAACATTTTTTCTTGCCAATAGTTATTCAACAGTAATTATGGAAATTTTCATTTCATTTAACGCTATCATACGCTGCCTGAAATAAATCATAAATTAGTATTATAATAAAAAAAACTATAGCTGCTAACTAAAAATGTTATCATCTCAACATACATAATTATGAAATGTATTGTACTACTACCTCCAGCTACTATAGAGATAGCGAAGTCATAGCCTTAGTGCTGTCTAAAACTTGGTCGGAGGTGACTAATTCATACGCAAATTTAATTATAAGTTATTGATTACTAGCTTGGTATGTTCTTATTTTATTGTAAACAGAACCTACAATAAGTCGTAAAGTGACTAACTTGTGTTGTAGGTTCTGCCGGTCCGTATCAGAGGGACAATCTAGCTTATCGCCGTTGTGCGATGAACGACATAAAAGTAACATACATTTCACTTCCAGTCTCCAACTCCCAAGTTCTTTGTTAACAAAGCAAGGTGCGCAAGCGCTACCACCACACGACCACTCCACGACACTTCACGACCATTCGCCAGAGTGCCAGCATGGCCGCCAACCTTCTCTCCTTGCGCGTGAGTCGACTATTATATTATTTACATTACTAACTTGCGAACCCGGCTTTGTTACATGTCCCTTAACTTTACGGAATATTTAGTAAAACCTGTACAAAAACGTTCAGTTTCATGATACGACCTCGCTTTGTTTTTTATCATGAAGGGCCCAGTAGGTCTCTTTTGGTACTGACAAAAGCTGAGCTAGTTTAATTTATATTGTTTGTCGATACATTTATTAACTAGTTACAGTAAACAGACAAGTATAGGTATAATGAAAACAATAAACAATGAATATGTAATTAATTGAGTAATTAATTTAACTTTGAGTATACGAATTTGTAAATTTCGTACAAAAAATTGTACAGCTGATTCGAAAACTGGTAGATTAGTACGTACCGAATAATATGATGGCTTGCCTCATACCATCTATTTCGCCATATAAAACAGTCTTAGCAGCATGTATGTGACGTAAAGTAGATAATCATGTCGAAAGATGTTGGCTTGAGCTAAAAATTAGGAAAATTACATGGTTTATGGGCGCGATCTCTTGTCCCCATAATTTGTGTTTATTTCGCAGTCAAGTTGTCTCATAGCTCTATTTGTTACCACTTATCGAATATTGATGACCTCTCCCATAAGTCTGCTGGCTCGGAATTGGTGTTAGGATTTTGTGTTGGTGCTAAGCCTGATATTCACTGATAAGCCGAGGTTTAATTTTGAGTATTTGTTTGCGTGGTGTTAAAATTTTATAAAAAACGGTAACTTCTTCAACCACGATCTTTGATGATCCCACTTTGGTGGGATGAAAGCAGGAATAGTGTAAGAAACAACTTATACATACCTATCTACCATTTTACAAGAAAAGTATTTGCAAGGCATTCAATTTTTTACCCCGCCTTCCCGCTCCGGCCTTACAGTTGCAAGAGTCAATTGCTCTTTTCGCTCAAACGGCCAAGACTCATTATAATAAAATAAACCTACAAAAAAACTTACATGTCGCTTCCGTGATTTCCAATAAGTAAGACCAGACTACTGCCTACTTCAAATAATTTAATTAGGACTTCTAGCTAATTATTCTTTCGTAATTTAAATAACGATTACAATTTCCGCAGTGCCTGAAGTGGACGCTACCAAATACGATTGAATTCAATGTGTACACTTGAAATTTTGATGTAATATGTCATACCAACTGCCTGCCCACTTAGTTATAAGCAAGTAGGTAGCAGGCATCAGTCATATTACCGTCTATTAGCGACAAAAAATAGCAAGAAACTTACGTAGGTAGTGTCCATGTGAAAGAACCAGTGTGGCGAGAGAAAGAAAGTTACGATCTCTGAGTTACGCTATGCCACAAATAAATTAATCTCTAATACTATAAGAATCAAAGTCCTGACTGACTGACTGACTGACTGACTGACATATAGACAACGCACAGCCTAAACCGCTGGTCCTAGAGACTTGAAATTTGAGGAGTACATAGGTCTTATGGCGTAAAGGTGTACTAAGAAGGGATTTTTGGAAATTCAACCCCTAAGGGTGCAAAAAGGGATGAAAACGTTTGTATGTAAAATCGTATTCCTTGAACCTACAAACTTGAAACTTGGAGTATATGTACTTCAAGGCAAAAAAATAGGAAAGGCATTTTTAGTTTTTTAAAACTACCCTTAAAAAGTGTGCAAAGGGATGAAAAAGTTTGTATGGGAGTTTTTTGACCGCTGGTCCTAGAGACTTGAAATTTGAGAAGTACATAGGTCTTACGGCGTAGAAGTGTACTAAGAAGGGATTTTTGGAAATTCAACCCCTAAGGGTGTAAAAAGGGATGAAAACGTTTGTATGTAAAATCGTATTCCTTGAACCTACAAACTTGAAACTTGGAGTACATATACTTCAAGGAAAAAAAATTAAAAAGGCATTTTTAGTTTTTTAAATCTACCCTTATATAAGTGTGCAAAGGGTTGTAAACGTTTAAATGGGAGTTTTTTGACCGCTGGTCCTAGAGACTTGAAATTTGAATAAATAATTAAGACGAATGACGTTTTTAACATTTCATAATTACCTTGCAAAGGGTGCAAATGACTGTAAAGGTTAGTAGGGGAGAGTTTTTAACGCATAGTGCGATTGATTTCAAACTTGAAGTAAATATACTCCACAATAAATAATTTAAAATCACGTTTTCAATATTTTAAAACCACCCCTGCAAAGTATGTAAAGGGATGTAAAAGTTTGTATGGGAGTTTTTTAACGCGTGGTGCGATTGACTTAAAACTTGGGGTAAATATTATACTAAGAAATAAATATTTAAGAATGAAACTTTTAATTTTTGATAATTACTCCTACAAAGGGTGCAAATAACTGTAAAAGTTAGTATAGGAGAGTTTTTAACGCATAGTGCGATTGATTTCAAACTTAAAGTAAATAAACTCCACAATAAATAATTGAAAATCACGTTTTCAATATTTTAAACTTCCCCTGCAAAGGGTGCAAAAGACTGCCAATGTTTCAAGGTTTGTATGGGAGATTTTTAACGCGTAGTGTAATTAACTTCAAACTAAAAGAAAATGTGTTCTGTGGATAAATAACAAGAATACAGTTTGATTTTCAAAAACAACCCCTAAAACGTTACCCACCTCCATTGCGCTCGAATAAAAAGGATAGAACGAGGCGTCAATGTTTGTAAGGGACATTCTAAAAACGGGAATCTTGAGTTGGTACGAAGAGATCTGAGAGTATCTACCGTGCCTGGGGATCAAAGTCGTGAAGCTGTTTAGTTTCGTTTGTTTTTGGGGTAGAAACTAGAAACAAATGAGTACATATTTTCAATGTAAGGTTATCTTTGTTGTATTTGTCGTGTTTGTGCTAAACTCAGTACCTATACCTACCTACCTAATATAGGTAATGTACGCCTATAGGTATCTCTTATTTTGGATGTTTGTGGCTCAATCACGGTTCACCACTTCAACGCGTGCGAAGCCGCGGGAAGCCACTAGTATAAAATATGCCTCTACATAACATAACACTAACTTGTCAAAAACAAAGACGGAAATGCCTGTATCTCTCGGAAAGCGTTATTCAGAGTTGGTTGAACTTCGGTTTTAGACAGAAACCAATAGTGAACAAAGTATGAAATTTTAAGCTTATGGACCGGAATTTTAAAGTTCTTAAAACACAGTTCAGGTTTTATACAACGTAGGTAGGTAAGTGTTCCTTTTTTCGAAACTAGACTGGACCACTGATAATAGTTAACAAGCACGTAAAATAATTCTCGCTAGTAAGTGTTAATAAAGTTTTTTTTTAAGGAATCCCATCCTTTTTTTTTACAAAATACAATGTAGTATATTAATCGTACAATGCTTAACGCATTGTACCTATGTGTATGTAACATGTAGGTATCGATAAATTGGACCACACTAACTCTTATCAAGACGTCCATATAGCGTGTATATTTTATTTTTTACAGCAGCAAATAGTATTAAAAAAAGCTTTTCATCTATTTTTTTCTCATTTAACCTACTTACAAGCTTCGTCAATTCTGATGAAAACAATCTTCCGAGAAAATCATTATTTACGCATTCCAAACACTCTTAAACAAAGGTTATGTAAAGCTCTCCGCGCTCCACAAAGAAACAATTTCGCTTTAAAAACTAATAGTTAATCTGTGTTTAAAGTACACTTTGTAAATATAAGGACATATAGAACCATTGGGGTGACTGACCCCTGCAGCCTTAACAGAGAATGCACATTAATGCTCAGAGAGCTCGTTGCAAATGTCAACGCTTCTTTCACTTGCTTGCAATACAAATAGCATTGCGATAGGATTTGCAGTCTAGACTGCACGTATGTAATACATAACAGTGCAGCCGTGCACTAAAGATGGTTGGGTTGTACTTGATAAATTTTAAATATCATCCCAAATAGAAACCGTATGAAGTGTAACCATTTCAGGTGCTTGTACGATATCTTTACATTGCGGAGTGACAAGGATGGATAAAATAAGGAATTAGTATATTAGAGGAAGTTTGAAAGTAGCGCATGTGACGGATAAGTTGAGGAGCAATAGGTTAACGTGGTATGGGCATGTCATGAGGAGGGAAGAAAGTCATATTACGAGAAGAGTGTTAGACATGGACGTGGATGGTTTTAGAAAGAGAGGTAGGCCAAAGAAAAGATGGATGGACTGTGTGAAAGACGACATGAGTAAGAAAGGAGTGAGCACCGAAATGACGAATGATAGAAGAGAGTGGGAGAAGAAAACCTGTTGTGCCGACCCCACTTAGCGTGGGATAAGGGCAGGAAGATGATGTACGATATCTATGCATAGTAAGAAAGGATATTATTTCGAACATTGTTTTTGCTACATTTGCAAATTGCAATTCACTTACCAAAAAATCTACATAAGCTATATAATAATATTTAGTTATATATTAAACCTGAAATTATCTTCACAATTCAATGCTCAAGTGCCTGATGAATTTCATTGCATATCAATATATCAATTCCATAAACCAGGGATGTGAGGGAGAGAAAGTATAATTACGGTGCCTGAGAATTTAAGTCGTGACTTTTTCTTTTTTTTCCAACCATCTTCACCCAACTCTCATCTCACTCTTACCTATTCACATTAGATCGGAAATGCTTGCATCAATCACATCGTTCCCAAGACTCAATCCTTTGTCTCATGCCGAACACAATACATGGAGGTCATGGCAAATTATGCTGACGTCAGCTCTCGAAAATAAATGCAATTTTAATTTGTACTGACTGTTTTTTGAAGGCATTGGAATTGTTGCTAAGAAGTCCAGACATAGGCCGTTCCTATACATTTCCAGGAAAAACGATTCTGAGCACTCTCCATCCAACGAATCCACAATCTTTACGATGTCATCGGTCCATCGAGGGCGGTAGGTTTATGACTATATATTTATCGGCAATGTAAGTGAGCTCCTGCATACTAAATAAACTGTTTTGCATAAATTTTTAGTATAAAAATAAGATTCTAGAAAATAAACCTGATTTCCAAAAGAAAACATTCAAAAAAAACAAAACCATTTTATTATTAGGTATACAGAACAGTAATAGAAAACAATATATAAAATATATTATTATGTAAGAACATTCCCATGAAATTAATGGCAAATCAACGTGTAACGAGAAGTGTTAAGGATACTCAATTATACAATTTCACCGAACTTCACAGAAGGGCGTCCAAGGGTCGGGGGCACGTTATTCTTCTCTCGCAGCATAATGGACAAAGGCTATGTCCGGTTGAACCGGAAGGCAGCCAATGCCGACCGCAACTTCAAGGTCTAAGAAATGGAATGTAGATATATACGATACTACCTGTCTGATTTAGACTAAGAGCCCTGTTTCACTGATCACGGTCGCAACTACATGTATACAACTCTATGGAGGGTACCTCACCTGGTATTCGCTTGGTACAACAAATTATATCGTGCAACAAGCAACGACGTGTGCACGGAATCGTACTGGAGGCACGCTGGTTGCGCAACCACTAAAATGTATACTTTTCAGAATGGTATCTCTGGTGTCTCCTTTGAAAGTTCAAAGACACCAGGACTGGTTGCGCTGTTTTTCACTGAGGGACCACGGTTGTCGGTAAGTCGGTGTAGTCAAGCAACCGTAGTCTCACAGTGAAATATGGGCCTAATTTAATCAACGAACACAACTATAAGTTAGCAACAAGACATTACAATGATCAGGTTTTTAAGCTGTCCATAATATTTTTTTTGTTAGAATAATTCAAGGATTTTGGAGTATATTAACCAGATTGGTTATTTTTATTTTTATTTGTAGGATTGTTTATTTGTTTATTAACCAGATTGTTTATTTGTATTGTTTGTTGTACATAAAAAAAAATAGCGTGTGATTTTAATTGGTTATTTCAAGGGCTGTGCCGCGTAGGAGCGTTATTTGACATTTGCTGATGGATCCATTTAGATGGATTTTATAAAAGTGCAGATTAGAGTTCGTAGAATATTTTCCAGCCCCAAAATAACCTAACCGAAGTGTTCAGTTTTCCGCTTGGACGGTTGCTATTCGAGTAATTTTTATAGAATTCTTCCGAAGTTACGCACAAAGTCAGCGGTGTGACAAATTAGAATGACAAAGCTTCAGCAGATCGTCTACCTCCGAATGAGGCAGCGGTTTCAATTCTAAACTGTGACTTACCTACTCTAAATGCAACCTTAGTGAAAATAGACGAAAATGGCTAAACTAGATAGAAGGTTATCTTTTTAGATAGTACATATTTCAGGCTGCACCAAAAAGCTTGGTAGAATGCACCCGCAGACTCTACAACGTTTGATAGTTCGAGTACCATCTCGGTCACTATGCAACACTTGAGTTTAACCCCAAATGTACTATTAACGCTCAGGCCAGTAGGTAAAAAAAATGAAAATAATATAAACGAAGCATTGGTCGTTATTTATTAGAAAATCAACAGCAATTACAATTCTACAATAGCTGGGTATGTGTTATCTTAAAATTGGTCACTAATAGAATTTCCTAAGTAATCATAAATCACAAAAAAACACCTATCTTTGAAAATAATAAATAACTATAGTACATTTTACCTATAATGTACAAGTATAAACGTAGCCTACCTATACATTTATACAATTGCATTGGAGTCATATATTAATCATGTTCATCCAATTACAAGTAGTAAATAAGGTAGGTACCACACCCCACAGTTACACACCTTAGAAGCTTTAAATATCTATATGTGGGTATTATTCCGATAACGATTTAAATAAATAATAACAGTATAATTTGATCTAGCATAACATCCTTACCGCCGGTTTCCGAAAGCCCGATCAAAGCTAATCGGATGTTAAGTCACTCGCCATTTCAGCTATTACATCGAATTAGATAGAGACAGCAAGTGACTTGACATGCGATTAGTTTTGATCGGGCTTCCAGAAACCGGCGGTTAAGCTATGGAAAATTAAGCATCTAGTTTTACAGTATGACTAAATCAATAATGATTAAATAAGGCGAAGTCTACCGCTCATGTAGTGTAGTATGAACATAGTGAAGGATTTCAGGAAAACCACGATGATTTCAGCGATAATTATAAGTTTATTCAGAGAGCAAGTTATAGACATGTTACATCAAGAGCGCAGCGCAAGAGAGAGAGATGCGAAAACAAAACAGGACGACAATACAGTAGAACTGTCAGCTACTGTCAGTTGACAGTGACATCTTGTTATACCTGATAGATGCGATTGCGTTTACCCTAACTTCACAACACTGGCCCTTAAACCAATAGCAATCTATCTATTATGCAACACTACGACATACGTAGATGTATTACCTACCAAAAGCATGTTTACCTATACCTATTTGCAAACACTGTTTTTGTTTTAATTACTACCTAGTCAGAAAAACAAAAAACAAAAAAACACTTTATTTTGTTCTTAGGTACTAAAATATACACATGTAAAAGCAGTACTTACCTACTTATAAACTTGTTTATACCTACTCGCAAACATTGCTTTATTCTATTTACTTTTTGTATAACAATTGGTACATAAACCTATCATGTTTTACCTTACACAAGGGTTTTGTTAGTAGGTCTGCTACCATATCATTAGTGCATAAATATTGAACATCAATTGTGCCGCTGCAAACATTTTCCCTTATAAAGTGGTGCCTTATGTCAATGTGCTTAGTTCTTGCATGAAACATTGAATTCTTACATAGTTTTTGTGCAGATTGATTATCATTATAAATGACAACCTGGAGCGTTTTGTTCAGTACTTCTTTCAAGAATTTACGAAGGAACAAAGCCTCTTTACAAGTATCAGTGAGGGACATGTACTCCGCTTCTGTGCTGGACAGAGCTACAGTCTTTTGTTTCCTACTTTCCCAAGAGACAACAGATTTCCCTAATCTGAACACAAAACCTGTATACGAGCGGCGATCCAACTCGTTCCTACCCCAGTCAGAATCAGCAAATGCAGCAATCTCCAGTCCACCTTTCTGAAAAGTTAAACAACAACTTTTTGTACCTTTGAGATAACGAAGTACTCTTTTAGCTGATTTCCAATGAATTTCAGTATGGTTATCATTGAATTGGCTCAGGTAGCTTATAGCATGAGCAATGTCTGGCCGTGACCCTATTGCAATATACATGAGTGACCCTATCAAGCCCCTATAATCATACTTACTGATGCAGCCCTGGGATTCTTTCGATTTGATTAACGACACACCTGTTTCCATTGGTGTGGCACAAGGTTTACAATCCTCCATTTTATATTTTACTAAAATCCTATCTATGTAGTCAGATTGATCAAGAGTGATCATATCTTTGTGATTACAGATTTTCATACCTAATACATACCTAGCTGGCCCTAAATCTGTAATTTCAAATTCATTTTTGAGTTTTCCTTTTATTTCTTCTTTTTCTTTTGAATGAGGCATTGAAAACAGCAAAATATCATCTACATACAATGCTATTATCATTAACAAACCATTGTTCAATTTATGGTAGACACAGGGTTCAGATGAGCATTTGGTAAACATTAGTTTTTCACATAAAACTTTATTTATTTTCTCATACCATGCTTTCGAAGCCTGTTTCAAGCCATAAATCGCCTTATGTAGTTTATATACTTTACTTTCCTCACCCTTCACATTAAATGCCTCTGGTTGCTCCATGTAGACGGTTTCTTCAAGATCTCCATTCAGGAACGCCGTCTTTACGTCAAGATGATCTATATCCATACCATATTCGGCCGCTACGGCCAGCAGGGCGCGAATACTGGAGTACCTCACAACCGGGGAGAATGTCTCATTGTAGTCAATACCTTGCTTCTGGGTGAAGCCTTTGGCTACTAGTCGGGCTTTGTACTTCAGTGTAGCACCATTGATCATTTTTCTCTTGAATACCCATTTGCACTTGACAGGCTTGTGACCTTCGACTCTGTCACAAAGAGACCAGCATTTATTGGTAATAAACGATTTATACTCATCATCCATTGCCTTTTTCCACTCGTCCGCTTCTGGACTACTCAGTGCTTCATATACAGTCTGAGGCTCAACTGCATTTCCATGTACTTCACTGACAAGATGAGCTGACATCCCTGGGTAGCTTTCACTGTCCTCGAATTCTGAAGTATCACATGAGCTTTCCCTTTCCGTTGGTCCATCTGGAACGTATGTTTCATCCGCAGCATCATTTGTATCATAACTTTCCTCTTCACTCTCAGAATCATCCAAAACAATTGGACTTAATTGTTGTGCTCTCTGATTAAATATATGACCACGCTGCCGCATATTTACTTTAGTGTCATCAGAGCTTTCCTGGGTAGATGATTCTGTTAGTGTAGTAGGATGACAATCATCATTCACATCACCAGTAAGTGATGATGCAACTTCATCATTTTGGTTATCATCATGTGACACTAAATTTTTAATGAATTTATTTTCTAAAAACGTCACATTTCGTGCCTTGATACATTCTGCTGGATAATCAGGGTTGATTAGCCTGTAACCCTTGGTTTCTTGGCAATAACCTACAAATATGTAGCATTTGGCCTTTGGATCTAACTTAGTTCGATTCTGTTTATAAGCATAGGCAATGCATCCAAAAGTACGCAAGTGAGAGATGGTTACCTTTTCATTTGTCCATTTCTCCTCTGGAGTATAGCCTCTAACCGCAATGGTAGGCGAGCGGTTCTTGAGGTAAACCGCGGTGTTGACAGCTTCTGCCCAATACTTATTTTCAAGGCCTGCTTCTCTCAACATGCACCGGGTCTTCTCCATTATACTTCTGTTTGCTCGTTCAGCAACTCCATTTTGCTGAGGCGAATGAGGCACAGTTGTCTCATGCCGAATGCCATTTTTCTTCATAAAACTCTGGAATGATAAATTAACATATTCACCTCCATTGTCGCTCCTAATTACTTTTAATTTTTTATTAGTTTGGTTTTCAACAAGTGCCTTCCATTCTTGAAATTTTTCAAAGACTTCACTCTTTTGTTTAAGAAAGTAAACAAAAGTCTTTCTACTGTAATCATCTATGAATGTAAGAAAATATTTTAATCCACTCATAGAAGTGCAGGGCATAGGGCCACACACATCCGAGTGTACTAACTGTAATACCTCTGTGGCTCTATGAAATGTCTTTTTAGGAAAAGGTAATCTTGTTTGTTTTCCCTCAATGCATGCAATACACTTCTGGTAAGTAGTATTATCATAAGAAATACCTTCTACCATACCTTGTTTCAGCAGTTCCATACTCCTGTGATTGAGATGTCCAAGGCGACGATGCCAAACATCCTGTGTGGCCGCCTCACTCCTCCTTGAAGCAAGCATTACAAGGGCTGGCTCACTCACAGTGCTGATGTTATTTTGCATACCTGACTTCTCTGCCACATCATCAGTCCTTGATGATCTTGACTCTGAAACTTCACTAGAAACATTCCCTACCAGATTGCATGACATTGACTTGACTATGTCCAGCTGATACACCCCATTGCACAAAGTGGCAGTAGCCACAACTATATTTTTGTCATAAATTTTACAGCCATTAGAACAAAACACCACTTTATAACCCTTCTTAATCATAGCACTGACTGACAACAAATTTACGGTTAAATTAGGTACATAATACACATCACTTATTGTCTTTATAATGTTATTATTCATCTGTACTCTGACCGACCCTTGTCCCGCTGTATAAAGTTTCTCACCATTCGCAGTATTCACTTCCAGCTGTCCATTACTTGTAAAGTCACGCATAATACTTAAGTCACGGCACATGTGCTCCGTAGCACCACTGTCTACATACCATGACTCGTTGTTGATATTAACCGAGAGAGCTATAAGAAGAGCCTTGGATCCATCAGTTTTCTCCGGCTGTCCAGTCTTCCTCTGGCTGAACTTTGGGCAATTCTTGATGAAGTGTCCAATCTGCTTGCATTTGAAGCACCGAGGCTGCTTCTTTGCAAACAATGCAGTAGCACTCTCCGCTTTATCATCTCTTCGTAGATTTTCTTGTAGCAGTTTTCCTTTTACAAACTCGCTAGACAACTTAGTATTAGTGTTCTCGATGGCCATGATGAAAGGATCATAGTCCGCTGTAAGACCGCTTAACATTAAGACAGCAACAAAATCGTCTTCCAGAGGTGACCCGATCTCGGTAAGCTGCTGTGATATCTCAGTGATTTTGTTCACGTAACGCTCCATATTCTCGCTCTCACTTAATTTTGTTCCAAAAAGTGATCTAAGCAATCCAAGTCTACGACACAGACCTTTGTCCTCGTAGGCTTTCTGGAGGTTATCCCACGCCTCTTTTGCATTTTTCGCATTTCGTATATGCGGAATCGCTGCTGGACTCACCGTCAATGCAATCTTTGCCTGCGCCTTCTGGCTTTTCTTCGCATCAAACTTGTCATCTGTAACACATTCCCACAAGTCCTCATGAATTAATATCATTTTCATCATGAATTTCCAAGACGTATAATTATCGATTCCTCGCAGCTTATCAATTCCAAGAAAATTCGATGAAGAAATTGATGTGGTTCCTGAAGCCATATTTGCCGTGTCGAGAGGTTATAACACGTACCGGTTTAGTAACCTCTAAACGCCGACCAAACAAAGTTACCAAAGTACGTAGATATTTTCCTTTTCTCGTATCCTTGGGTAATCCTGGGCCCATAACCTGAAGGATTTCAGGAAAACCACGATGATTTCAGCGATAATTATAAGTTTATTCAGAGAGCAAGTTATAGACATGTTACATCAAGAGCGCAGCGCAAGAGAGAGAGATGCGAAAACAAAACAGGACGACAATACAGTAGAACTGTCAGCTACTGTCAGTTGACAGTGACATCTTGTTATACCTGATAGATGCGATTGCGTTTACCCTAACTTCACAACACATAGTAGGTATGAACATTTTAAAAGATAGAAAATTAGGTATAGTAAATATATTTATGAAAAATCTTAATCAACCAAGTTGTGTGCAAGAACATGTTCAGCAAAAATATAATTTTGATCCCAACAAGTTTACTTACCTCAAGTTTGCAAAAGTACGAAAACTAGTACCTAAGTACCATCTTTGAAGGGTATCAGTCTCATAATGTATTAAAGATAAATAAATAATAATAAATAAATATTGGTGGACATTCCACACAGCACTATCTGGCCCCAAACTAAGCCAAAGCTTGTTATATGGGAAGCTGATAGCTGATATACTACTTATATACTTTTTTTTGTAAATAAATACTTATAATATTATATAACATCCAGACAGAGAACAAACATCTATGTTCATCACACAAATGTTTGTTCTCGGTGGGGATCGAACCCACGGCCTACGGCGTAGAAGGCAGAGCTACTACCAACTGAGCTGTGAAGGCTGTCACAGATAGGTATCACTGGCTGCACCATGTATAGGTATTCCTGTTTGTTATGTAATTGGTATATGCCCACGCCTACCTACTTTAAGTACTTCCAGTACTTCAAATTTAATCGAACATTTTATTTGATCGACTATTAATTTTCTAGAACAACATAATAACATACAGGTGTGCGCGAATTTTGATGTGGTTTGTTCTTGTAACAGATAAATTGAAACACAAAAAAATAAAGTGAACGTATGGACACTGTAATAGGTCTACAATGAAGGTAGTAGCAAAGTACTGATAATCTATAATATTATAATATAGAAACTGTATATATTGCCAACGTTGCTTGGAAGAGATCACTATCAGCGATAAGGTCGCCTATTGTTTTACCTAAATGTATGCTTTAACCCGGTACTATGTTTCTATGTGGTGAACAATACAGAGTTATCTATATATCGATCTATCTAATATCAAGTCTTCTTCTCTCCATTTATGTCTCCTGTCCATCATTCGACAGACAATCTTGCGTGTCAAGTGATTTGTATTGAATACTTTTCACCCCAGCGCCGGGTTTAGTCAAATCAGTCCATAGTCAAGTCGGCCGTCATTTGATTTGAAGAAAATGGTGGCGGTTTTCTTCAAAACATTCCCAAAATTGGTGACTATTAAATTTAACATAAAAGATGACACTGACATAGCTTTGTAACGACCCCATAATCTCTAATAACATATATCTACACTAATATTATAAAGAGGAAAGCTTTGTATTTTTGTATTTTTGTGTTTTTGTATTTTTGTATTTTTGTATTTTTGTATGTAACGAATAGGCTCAAAAACTACTGGTCCGATTTCAAAAATTCTTTCACCATTAGAATGCTACATTATCCCTGAGTAACATAGGCTATATTATATTTTCAAAAAAATCAGGGATCCTTACTAAAACTCCAATAATGTAACCCAAGGTGGAAACCAAAAACCTTACATCGCGTGCGCTGCGAAAACTATTGATGATAGAACAAAATAATGTACTACGATTTTGTAGAACACGTCATCATCTACAAAAAATGTCGCGACAGCATATGTCTAACTATTATAGTTATGTCACAATAAGTGTTTTTTTATTACAAAAAATTAATTAAAATTCCGCCGCTAGAAAAGGGTTTTTATTTGTACCTTGGTATTAATCCTTATCCAAATAAATCTTTTCATAATTAAGACGGTTTCAATACCTATAGATTACTTCTTAAATTTTTCAAATCGGACATTCCATTCAAAAGATATGACGAAATTAAAAACGTTAACGGGTCCACGGGTCGCGCTCGGGGTGCGATTTCACTCTCTGGCGTGCAAATGTATGAAATAAGTAGACGCGAGGCTTGAACCCACGGTCTAAGTTTATCCTAAAATGTTCAAAAAATTTATGACCACCCATGCGAAGCTGGGACAGGCCGCTAGTTTTATATATTTGGTTGTCTAAATAATGTTTGTGATAGATAACGTAACGCCATTTTTTTAATAAACTACTTATTGATAGAACAGTCAAATGGCCCACCTAATTGATTTAAGTGATAACCATCACTTTAAACGTGCCCTATGATGCTCTACCCAGCGTCCATCAACTAGATGTAATTTCACCAGCAACCACACCCTTCAAACCGAAACACAGCAACGCTGCTCGGCGGCACAAACAGGCATGGTGGTAGTACTTCCCTGGACGAGCCACACACAAAGAGCTACTGCTCTCCTAAGAACCGTTTGTTTCGGAAGCTAGAAGATCAAACATTTTATGAAGCATCTAATGATGATGGGCTTGCTTGTGAATTTAATACTTATTTTAATTCTAAATCATGGTGGGGGAATGAGATCTGCACCGAATTGTGGTGTATTGTGCATTATCCCCCTGCTAACCTCACCCCAGCCCAGCTCCTTAAAGTAGCGGAGCAGGACTTTGGGTTGGTGGCAGCAATGTTCTAGCATCCCCGATGATGATGATGTGGATGCAGGGGAGCAAGACTCGATCAGCTCCTACAGCCCCGTTTTAGATCTGGCTTCGTTTGTTGCAGAGCAACGCAGTACTACATGCTTTACATTTGCTGTAGACAGCCGCGACAAAGGTCACTTATCTGTCGCTCCCGTCTTGATGATAATTGAGGTCACAGTGACCTTTGATGATGCCCACCATCAGCTTTAGGTCTTCGCGTTTCATCTTTAACACGATGTTTGTTTAGCGCCTGTTTGTTGCAGGAAGCATTGTTTTCGTATGTTTGTAGTGTGATCTGGGCTCCCATTGTTTCTGATATGTTTAAATATATAATAGACCTTAATATTATTACAAAGCAAAAAACATACAAGGGCAAAGTAAAATAGTTATTATTTGATAGCATCGGCTTCCTGCGACCAATTATGCAGTAGCTGGTATAGGTAGTAAATAGATAAAAAGGTACATTTATATCTTATTTTATGAATCACTAACAGCGTTCAAGGCAAATCCTAATTGCTATGTTACAGTCAACACTTAATGCAATTCAAAAACTGGTTTGTAGATTAAAGTAAAGGAAAATTATAGAATATTGCATTCCGCTTAATACCTATCATGTTATGATCAATAAACATAATGATTTATCTGATTCTTCGACAAAAGTATGTCGGACAGCAGACTTTTTTTTAAAGCTGCCTGCTTAAAACCATAAGCGACGATGAAAACTCTTTAGCTTTGCTACGGGTATTTTGAAAGGCACGGCGCGCCACTGTGACTTGTCTTCTACGGATTTAAAATCTTTCATCTTTTTATTATTTATTAGCTTATTACACATAGAAGCTTATTTTTTTAATTTAGGCTTATTTATGAGAAAGAGAGGGTGGAGAGGGCTTAGAATCGTCCAGCAGTGGACTTTTTTGAGTGATGATGATTATGAGGAGGAGGAAGAAATTAAAATGAAACGGCGCCTCGACTTTGATTCCTAGGCACGATAATATCTCCTCAGATTTCGTAGTATCAAGTATTAAATCAAGATTCTTTCAGGATGACTCAGGGAGTAGTCAGTGGTACATCCAAGTATTACAATAGGCACATACCCACATTTTGTAGTAAGTAGTTGGTATTTAAAATAAGCCATTTTATCATTCTTAATGTTAATAATGAGTTTGTTATCTAACCAAAAATGATTGCAGGAAAGTAAGATTTGAACATATCGAGGTTAAAATGATTTTAGTAAAAAAAAAATAAACAGGTGGATTGGCTCTTTTCTTTTAAGAACTTTTTTAAGTTGTTTATGTCGAAAATTCTCAAAAATTCAGAAGAAAAACATAATTATGAAAAATCGCGGAACATACTGGGGGTGATCGGGTTCGGGGGGAGCAAGTGGTGCTCTATCTCTGGACCTCCGCTTGACATTATTTTTTGGGACACCCTATATATCGTTTTCATATAGTCGATATTTTTTATTTATAAGTATATTTTGTACAAAATAATAGAATTTATACTGAGATTGTAAAACACGCCCTGAGTGAAGATTAGTACTAATTTTATTTAGTGAGTAAATCAGTATGTGGTCTGGTACCTCCTGATTACGTAGCTCGTCACAAACGTAAATAGGCAATTATATGTCTATAAAATAAAATAAAATTTTCAACATATTTTCTTTCAGTTACTGAGTGCACTATTGCTGGCTGTCACTGCTGACCCAGCGCCCGGTCGGATTCCGAAGGTCTACAACGCACTCATCACCTCGAACCAGAACCTAGAGCCTAGCAAGTCGTACCCAGTCTACCAGCCAGTGCTCCACGATCCATTCGGCTTCGCTGTTCACCCTTCGGTTCTCTATGGTGGAGAATTTCCTTTTGGTAATGTGAGTATATTTTCATGTCTTCGCTATTTTCTAACTAACGACATGCGACATTTTTTTCCTATCACTTGTTATATTTACAACTGCTGATAAAACATTTCAGGGCATAGTTCCTCAGCCAGCGCCACCAAAAGGTGCTGATGAACCTGCAGCACCACCACCGACGCCACCAGTAGCAACAGACGCCCCGCCGGCTGAGCCTCCAAACCAGGAATCAGACACGCCAACCGAGCCACCGAGCCCAGCCGATCCGACTGACGTCGATAGCTCCACCTTACCTCCTCCCCCACCAAACACAGAATCACCCATCCCTTTAAACGAGTTTGGCTTGCCATCCCAGGTCCTACCTCTGGGACGCATCAATCCAGCATACAACGGTTTCAACCAACTAGGACCGTACGCCTACTCCTACCCTGGAGTGCGATTATACGATCCATATGACCCGTTCAGTTTGAGTCCGTACGGGTTCCCTTTCTATCCACATGTCCCGAACGTTTTGAGCCCAAGACTAGGACCAAACTTTGTAGGCCCGACCTTTGGAGTCCCGAACTATGGAGCGCCACCTGGCATTCCTCTTGTTTCCGCGCAAGCTCCAGCCCCCGCCCCTGCAGCTGCCCCCGCTAATCCATCGGCGGAGTCTCCACCCAATGAGCCAAGTGATCTCAACGTCCTCAATTACTCTTCCAAGGACCCCGCCATACCCAATGTGCCACCGCCACCACTTCCTCAAGGAGGCTTGAAGTCTGATAAATCTGAATAGGGTTATGATCGAGTAAGTTAAGAATTTGGATATTAAACAGTTTTATCTTCAAAGTTCTGTTTCATTTCTTCAACTGGTGCGAGTTATTGAATTTCTATAGGTGTTTACTATAAAGATATCAATGAGAAAGGTAGCCCCGTAAACATACGCGGACCAAATCATGTTTTCTATAAAACTGTAAGTGTAGTCACTACGTCATTTTCTGTAAGAATAGGCTACCTATGTTTCATTTTGTGCCTACTTTTGTTTCTATTACATCTAGTGGACTGATGTAAACAATTTCCCGTATCAATATTGACATATCTAAAAGCTTATAGTCTGCTAGTCTTTAGCAGCTGCGATAAAAAGGTTTTCAGCTATTGCTACAACACAGATAAGTGATGGATGGATATGCTTATTACATGACATGTATGGCGTAAAATCAATGAGTATACTTAGGGACCTGCGATATGATATCAACGTACCTGGACGATGGATAGAGACACGTACCGGTGCTAATATATTTGGTCATTGTATACAGGATGCTTTATATAAATCAAAATATTGAAAAGCTGTTTAAGAATTGCAAAATATTCAATTAAATATTGTTATTGAATTGAAATTGGAAACAAACTGTTGTCATTGTTATGCATATGCGAAATAAACGTTCATTGAGGTAATAATCAATGTAATGGTCGCAGTGCAATATCTTAGTTCGCTCTTAGCCTCATAATGATTTTCTTTCAAGTAAATTCCCTCTTTTTTTTACAACTTATAGGTTAAACGTATGACAAATTATAGGCATTCGGAAAAACGGACGCCGGTAAGGAATTCCATTCTTTGGCCATACGCATGATGAATGTTGAAGCAAAGCGCTTGGTGCGGGTTGTGATTGTTCTTATTTTAAATTACAGTGAGTTTGTTCCGAGGTTTGCAGAAACTAAATTCAAACCTTCACCACGTGTAGCTCTTTGGTCCATAGAAGTATAAATCCCAGTTCATACCACCGATAACATCTGCTGGAATATACCACTCGTAATAGTAATACTTGAATCTTTTATGGGTGTGGCAGTAAGTGATCCGCGGCACGCATATTTGGAAGTTGTATGATGTACTGCGAAAAGCGTCTTCTTGCCATGACGTAGCTCGGAGGACTATACAAGTGGGAATTCGATGTATATCCAGCCAACCCTGAAAACGACACCAAAATCCCTTTATTTTGAGTGTGGTTGCCGGTGTAAATACAGGCACATGAGGCTTAACATCTGTATGCCTCAAGTTGATGACGCAGGGCAGTGCATCGTAGGGCACCTTCCTATCGTGCGTGACATACGAGGATGTAACTCTTGTTTTGGTCCATACCTTTTCATCAGGCGGGCAGTAAGCTTGTTTGCTTATTTAGCATTATAAAAAAAAGTTATCCGCTGGACTTTAGTTTAAAATTAGTTTTATTCTAATTAACACAACCTTATTTCATACATACAAATAGTATAGTATGTATATAAAATTCGTATACATTCCATGACATACTAAGCAGATTTTTAAGATCCAAACATTTAATTATGCCTTGATTGATAGATAGCTGAAGTAAATACGGAAATTACACACAAATTTATTCATTAAACATTGTAAAAACTTACTCTTATAATAGTCTTCCCGACAACGTCTATGTGGTCCAAGAAAACATGTGCATATAGCTTCCTATCTTCGTCTTTCTTACATTGACCAAAATAATACTCGCTGTGAACGGTTCCTGAAATGGAAAAAAGTATATAATATTTATTTTACTTTCGAACCATTTATCTGATTTGCATGCATATAGGTATATATATTTGGTAAAGCAACAGGATTTAAACTTGCTGGTAAGAGTATTAGTAAAATTGGCAAAGGGGTCGTTAGGATATCAGACTTCGAAAAAGGATAAAAAATACGTAAAGGAGAGGGTATAAGTCAAAGTCAAAATGTATTTATTCAATAAAATCACAAGGATCAATTTGAAACGTCTTAAAGCTAGGTGACTCTAGGTGCCAGTTCCACGCGACCAAAGCCTAGAAGATATTATATATATACAGTTCTTAACACTTTTGATATACGACAGCAAACCAATATAAAGCTACTGTTTATCAGGATTTTAATGACGTAATTCTTGTAAGAATGGATAAATAAGTACCTACCTACATAACTGCTAAAATTGGTATAAGTTAGCAAATCAATTTTCATATTTCAATACATTACTTGTTTCGCTGTAACTGTTTGTAAGTGTGTAATCGACCAGAGACGTATAAAATTGCCAGCACGAAACATTTCCTGTTACATATAATTATTATTAATAAAGATGACAAAATTACAAATTTATATACAAGTAATAGACCATAGTATCTTTTGGTAGGTACTTACCAAAACATAATAGCAAAAAACTGATTGGAATATAATTTAACTCCATGGTAATGCTAGCACTGTGATAGGAAACATAATAAATAACACAGTCAAAGCCAACACTCATTATATACTTTTTCTGGAAGCACTGTTTATAAGAAAAAAAATGTTTATTCTAACAACACAAAGACATTATCTTCTGTATTCATTGTATTGTTAACAAATTACTAAACAAGTTATAGCAAACACTATCAATCTTCGATGGCTCCTTTTTTCATTCTTACCCAACTTTCATTAACTTTTTTACCTAGGCATATTTTTTTTTTACTTCTAGCTGGTGGCACAAGCAGATGGCCCACCTAAAGTTATGTGGGAATCATCACATATAGCAAAACATTGCCTCGTAAGTCACGCACGATAGGAACGATGCACTGCCCTGTGCCCATCTACTTGAGGCATACAGATGCTAAGCCACATGTGCGGTGGAGTAATTTCACCGGTAACCACACTACACTCTTCGAACCAAAACAACGTGGCTTGGCGGCAGAAAAAGGCATGGTGTTAGCACTTCCTTCACAAAGATCTTTAACTACTCTTGAAGTATTTAAATAAAAATAAATTTATTCAGTGGATAGCTTTATTTATAAAAATACAGTTCCCAAACGATGCCCTGCATCATTTCAACTGGAGTATACCATTCGTAATAGAAATGTTTGAACCGTACTCCACCATAGTTATATATGAGGAGACATAAGCAAATATTGAATTTGAAAGCGTGGTATCTTATTATTTCGCTAAACTCTGACTTTGCTCGGAGGTAAACACATGTCGGTTCCTTTTCAACTGAAAGACGGGCCTGAAAGAAATAGGTTCATATAATATGGTATGATGACTTCCTGGCCGATTTCGGCTACAGGGACTGTGTAAACTGAAGTTTGCTTGAAAACTACTTAATTGAATAGGATTTCGTCGATCATCTTTCATGCGCTCTCTGACTTACGTACCCAATTTCGTTGATAAAAGTACGATCGTACGGGGGCATGTCAATATCCCCCTGACGTAATTATAAGTAAAGGCCTCTGGTCTGATTTTAAGTGGTAACCATCTCCAATAACAATGCAATGCCTCGCAACTCACGCACGATATGTGTCCTACGAGTACGCTGCACTGCCCCGCGTCTATCAAGTTGAGGTGTACAGATGTTAAGTGTCATGTCCCTGTAATTTCACCGGTAATCACACCTTTCAGACCGAAACACAGCAACGCTGGTTGGAGTAGATATACTTAGGCATGGTGGTAGTTATACCCTGGTGAAGGGCTACTTCACAAAGCCTACTCTTAAGCCTCTCGCATTCAGCTCATCTCGTTTCCTATCGATCTCATTATGACGCTTGGTTTCAAAAGCGTTATCATGTTCATGAATGAGCCGGTTTTAGTCTACAAATCCTCACTGAAAGAGAATCTAGATAGGTACGTAGTAAACTTACCCTTGTAACAAGTTTGTCTTTCAAATCTTCGTAATGGAACACATGCTTCACGAGCAAAACCTTTTCCTTAGCAGCACACTTCCCAAAGTAATATTCGCTGTGTATGTCCTCTGAAATAGTACAAATGCATCAATAAGTAAACAAATATTAAACAAACAACTACAAACTTTTCTAAAAAGCCAACTAAAAACTATTTAACGGCCTTCTAGTACTCCCGAGAAGCATATATTTACAGCGAAGCTCAGCTGGTAGTAGCTATGCCTTCTGCGCTGTAGCTAAATAAATATTGGTGGATTTTCCACACAACTCTATCTAGCCCCAAACTAAGACAAAGCTTTTATTATGGATAGGTACCCAACTTAGTACAAGCTTTACTTAGTTTGGGGCTATATAGTACATAGCCCTAGGCATGAATATTATGCTTTTTATTATATCCATAACAGTGGGCTGTAGTAGGTCAATGGTGTCGTTTTCCATTACTAACCTGATGGAAGTTCATTTGTAGTAAATATGATGCTATCCAATGCGTTGTACATTTTGTAGCCAACCACAGAATCTGTAAAAAACCTGTATTTCAATTATTAGATCTATTTTATATTATGGTTTAATTCTGAAAACCAATTGTTATCACAACTTGCCTAATAAAAAACAAAACGTAAAAGATATCATAATAAAAATCATTTTTTAATAAAAAAACACTGAATGTGTGAAAAATAGAAACCAAACTGAAATTACGTTCCACTCATTTATAAGAATGGCACTTGCAAATATTTTTGTTTATAATAAAATTTTAAGACACATCCCGTGACTGTTTATGTAACTACAGTTTTGTTTATTTACTTTGCCGAAACATTATTTATTACTAGCGGCCGCCTGCGGTGTCGCTCGCGTTATAGCGATGATTGCTAATGTCAACATTTAAGGCGTTTTACTTTTTTTGGTTCGTTACCTGCATATTTTTACGACACGTTTTTTTTAATGAAGAAAAAAAAAGGTATTGGATAAGGTTTAAAAGTATTATGTTAATCCAGGCTACTAACTATATTTGTTCTAAATGTCATCCCAATCCTTGCATTGAGCCACAACATCCATACAACCAGTAGGATTTTCCACATTAAATAATAGAAGAATAATTTATAGTTTACTCTATAAATATATGTACTCTCTCATTACACTCCAGCTGCAGCTCCATTTTTTTTACCTACTTAGTTTGTCTTTGAGAAACAGATAAACCCGCAAATCACCAGTCTTCCGCAGTAGGTCCATAAAAGTATATATATTCCAGTTCATAGTCCCGGCAATATTGTGAGGGATGTTTTGCAGGATAATATTCTTTTCGACTATTGAGTCGAAAAGAAGCTAGATATCTTAGAGATATTTAGTTCCTAACTGGAAATATAAATATAACTTTCATAACAAAATCTGGTTTATTGTCATAATCCATCAGTGGGGATAATGATCTTAAATTTTTTGGCGTTGCCCCGACTAAAATGTTTAATCCTGGTTGATATTACCCTAATAATAACTTTTTCCTTTAGTTTTTGAAAGGGTATATCGACATGGGCATAAAATATTGTTGATTCATTTGTTGTACAATCACCATAAGCATACTCACTGTAAAGTTGAGCTATAAAAATATAACTTAAATTGAAATACATAAACTAACGATATTCGTTTGGTTCTTATTGTATCAGCTCTAACTATTCACTGACAAAAGCTGGTCTAAAAAATAGATATTGTGTGAAATGTCCACCAATTTGTATTATCTTTCCCATGTACCAGGTTCTGTTTTCTCCAATCATGTACATAAAATGGTTACATGGATCTGGATATAAAAGCCTGGAATTCGGATCCTTAAAGTAGTCGATTTTATTTTGGAAAGTCAAAAGGTATTTATTCAATAAAATCACAAGGACCACTTTGAAACGTCATAAAGCTGGGTGACACTAGGTGCCAGTTCCACGTGACCAAAGCCTAGAAGAATAGGCAACGTATGATCCTTGTTACAATGTAATATAATACAATATTGAAGCTAAAGTGATTGCTAA
The DNA here is from genome assembly GCA_932294275.1 of Chloroclysta siterata. Lineage (NCBI taxonomy): Eukaryota > Metazoa > Arthropoda > Insecta > Lepidoptera > Geometridae > Chloroclysta > Chloroclysta siterata. The sequence goes on from OW028598.1 coordinate 12,853,194, forward strand.
ACAAGCGGAGCTAGCTGAAAAAAAATAGAATTCATGAAATTCTGGTCTTCGCGATACAGGCCAAGTCTACTGTGAAGGCTGAAAAGGTCTAGCAATTTATAATAATAGCATGAGATTTTGTTAATTTTCTTTATAGGAAATCACTTGGTTTGCATGCTGAAATAAATATTTTTCTATATTCAAACATGAACATTTTAAAAGTTAGTAATAAACGCCAGTAGATAAGTACACTCAGTCTAATAGAAGACACTGGCGTCAGTTTACTTTAGATATATCATTTATATCTAGGGTGAATCTTATGTTAATGGTCAATTTACCGAAACTCAAAAATAAAACAACATCAATTACCACATATTTTCCCATTTCAAAGCGAATAAATCCAATATAATTGAAAAGCAAACATGTTATACTATAAAATTACAACTTCCTAACATTAAATAATGAATCAATTGAAAATATTTATTTTACTCCTTAGTAAACTAATTTGATTCAATGTTTTATGTTTGTCCTAGTACGGTAACCAATAAACTTATAAGATAAATTAAGTCCACCAATATTATATTTATTTGACGGAAGGCGTTGCCAGTGACGGTGAAACAGTCAAAGAAAAATATATTTATATTTTGTCTGTAAACAGGATGTAATTTTCCTACATCCTGTATACAGACATTAGTAAACAGATATCACCCACCATCATATTATCACATAATACTTTGGTGGCCGTGTCCACTCGAAATCACAGTTGTACATGATGCGTCGGCCAGCGCTGAAATGCAAAGTTTTGGCATTATTTTTGCTGTATGTGTTTAGTGTACTATGTTAAATTGTGACAATGAGTAAAAACACGAGTATTTTTCTTTTAATTCTGTGCTTTCAAAAAAGCTTACAGGTAAATCCTACTTTTAGTAAACTTCTACTTCAGTAGTTTTAGGAAAAGTTCACAGAAATCTTACAGGTGTAAAAAAATAAGTCAAATTAAATTCTTTACAGGATTGTCCTGAAGAAGAATTTCTCAGAGGAATTAAGGTAAAATGGAGCAAGACTCCCAATGCATACAATATCGAGTCCGAACCACTTTGCTACAGCGAAAATAAAATAGTAAGAAGAAACTGCACCGAGGACGGTAAATGGGTACCTGCCGGCGAAGATGTAGGACCGTGTGCGACAGTTGAGAAGCTCTACGACCAGACAACATGTCCGTCGGGATTTAACATAATATCCGAAAATAACTCTGAATATTGCTACAAAATTAGTCTCGCCTCCTATTGGAACTTTCCTTGTTTTACGAGTGGCGGTGCCTCCGTTATCACAGATCTTGATAAAAGTGAATTGGATACTTTGTTTGATTCGCTGGTTGCCTCTAATATATCTAGGTATTTTTGGCTTCCAGCTCAAAGACAAAAGGTGTTCAATCCAGTTGTATGGTCTATACCTGGTCCTTATTGGAGAAGACAGGTAAAAGCCAACAATCATTTAAGGTTTCAAAACTATTTTTGGAAAAATTGCTTAGCTTTGGATATTGAACTGAGACTTATAGTAACAGAGATATGTGCAGAAACATATCCAACCTTATGCTTTTATATAAACGACGTCCATTACCCAGCAATGTGTCCGGAGGGCTATCATGCTTTTCGTTATAATTTTGATGATGGTACATGCTTTGGTATAGAAAAGACAGAGTCTGAAACTGGGTTGTCATTTGACAATTTTGTTGAAAATAATATATGTAAAAAACCTATGAGTTCAAATTTGTTAAATAGATTCATTTTTACAAAAATTGCTGAAATATATGACCTTCCTAAGAATGAGTGGTGTTGGATTAAAACTACGACCAATAATAGCAATACAGACGCAAGACACAATGTATCAAGCATAAATCTAGAAGGAATAATCAATAAAATGGGGTCTTCAGGACTCATTAACTCATCGTCAAATTTGCCATGCATGGCTTGTGAAACCGAAGTTACTTACGGTAAAACTGAATTAATGTTTGACTTTGTTTCTGAGGAAAATAAAATATATCTCACAATTTATTTTCCGTCTGGTCTATGGAAATACGATTACAACGATAAAGGCATTCAATGCTTTTCTGACGCCAAAGGCTTTGTAAGGGTAGTGCGCATTAGTGACATACCATACATGGTTGTTCAGCAAGAGATTGACGATAATTACGTTGAAAAAATTGTTTATACTGTTGATCTTGTAACCGATCGATCGGCTCAATACTGGTGTGAAGGACATACGTTTAACTTTTCATTGATAAGCACCAATAAACTTATTGTAAATCCGAAAGGCAAAGAAGTTCATGTCTTTTCATTGACCATAAATTGTTATAACTACACTAACGAAGTAAAAGAAGCACCAGATGTAGATATCTTTTTATCCACAGTTAATGATGTGTTGAAAGTTGAAAATATATTGTTGATGGACATATTTCAGCTCACAGATGAATACATAACAGTTTTACTCCACGTCCACGCCACAGTACCAAACATCTATGAAGATGAAGCTCTGAATATAGTGGAAAAATACAACTATTTAAAAGAAACCGCTTTACAAAACTTACCTTCTATCAATTGTTCTTTTGTCAATTTGTTGAGTTCGGTATACTGTTTGCCAACCATTTCCAATGACTACCTAACTCTTGATTGGGAATTGACTCCAATAGGTCATATATCAGCCCCTAAGCAATTTTGCTTGCAATCGAATGGTTTGCCTGTAAAAAGACATTGCCAAGGATCGTATCATTTAGGAGGCATGTGGGGTCCCGTTGAAGGTAAATGCAATAATACCTATGTGCCGTCAGAGACGACCACCTTTCTTTACAATGTCGTAAAGGGTCAAGTACCGGAAAACTATACGACAAGTTTTCTTACTGACGGTCTAAGTTTTGTTCTAAATGATGTTGAATCAATTATACCTGCGGACATTTACTACCTTTCAATGTCATTACAACAAATTTTAAATAAGGCCCAAGCGAATGAAACATGTGTAGATATCGGTGATATTGAAAACATGGCTTGGGTTATGGATAGAGTTATGAATTTGGATTGTGATTACATGCAACTTGCTCAAACACTTAATTCAACAAACGTTATACTAAATTCAGTTAGTGATATAATCGAAATGATAGCAGTCCAAAGTAAAAATGAAACTAAAGCCTTAGAAGTGGAAACGTTTGAGCCAATAGTAGATTCGATTGAATACGCTTATCAAGTGGCTGTAAAACCTCAATATATTGTTCAAATTTCTTATCCAGAGCTCACTAATATAACAGGATTGGCTGTTTACAGAGTATCATTGTCAGACATGTTCACGGACATGGCAATAAAGCCGCTCTATGCTAATACATCTTTGGATGACGTTCTTTCTATAGAAAATTTAGAAATCGCAACTTGGTTGCCGGCTCAACTTTTACAGCGTCTTAAGGTTACCCATCACGATACCGAAGAGGAGAATATAAATACAAACCAGTTACATGTTATTATTAGTGTGTTTCGAAATGATGTCGTATTTCAAGAGCTTAAAGCACAAAATCACGTTATAAACAGCCGTATAGTGGGTGTTTCCATACCAGGATACATAGTTAATTTGGAATATCCTTTACCAATCGTATTTAAGCAAATTAATCAGACTGAATCTGATAATATATGCAGCTTCTGGGATTTTCAATCGGTTAATTCTACGCAATCACTTGGCTTATGGAAAACCAATGGTTGTTATCCAGTTAAACAATTTCATACAAAGAAGGATTTTTCAGTTTGTGAATGTTATCACCTTACCCATTTCAGTCAGTTAATATCCAATAAAAATGCCGATAATGATATCAAAACCTCTCCAGCTCTTAACCACATTCAGGCATTAAATATAATTACTTTGGTAGGTTGCTTCCTTTCACTGTTGGGTATCGTAGGAATATGGATAACAGCAATGGTGTTTTCTAATTGGAGAAAAAAAGCTGGAACGAAAATACTATTACAACTATCTACCGCCATTGCCCTGCCACTTATTTTCATAGTAATTTCCAACATAGATGATAGAATGTTTGTGAAAGTTGATGACAGATATGAAATAGCTGAAAATAATAAAACAACATGCGTTGTTTTGGGAGCTCTGTTACATTATTCTATACTTGCAAGTTTTATGTGGATGTTGATAACTGCTGTTCTTCAATTTGTTAGATACGTTCGGGTCTTAGGCGTCAGTCGACCATCTAGATTCATGTTCAAGTTTGCGATACTAGGATGGGGTATACCGCTAATACCAGTAATCATAGTTTTATCAATCGATTTTGAAAGTTACATCCCTAGTACTTCTACATATTATAAGCCCATATGCTATCCAAAGGGCTACAGTTTTTTGCTTGGTATAATGTTACCAATTAGCATTATTTTGTTAATTAACGTAATCCTTTTTATATTAGTTTTGTACTCTATATCTCGAGGTTCAATTAATGAAAAAATGAAACCAACAGACATGGATCTTGTTTTCGCCCAGTTAAGACTATCCATATTCTTGTTTTTCTTGTTGGGCTTAACATGGATTTTTGGCATTTTCTCTTTTAACGGCAATCTGATTTGGTCTTATCTATTTTGTTTAACTGCAACTCTGCAAGGTTTTGTTTTGTTTGTATATTTCATAGTTTGTGACCCAGTTACTAGAAGCATGTGGTTTGCATTAGTAAAAACACCTTTAAGCTCTAGTAGTTCCAGGAATAGTATAACGAGTATTAGTTCGTAAGGTGTAATAAATTAGTAATGTACTATTAACATCTAGTTTAGTAACTATAAATATTAGAGCTGATTTCACCATGCTCTGTTAGTTACTAATCAAGGATTAACAGGCTGTTAAATCTTACCTTGGATGTCAAACGCATACATTTTGACATATTTAACGGCCTAATAATCCTTTGTTAATTTAACAGAGCATGGTGAAATCAGCTCTTAATCTATTAACTTTTAGGGTACCATATGCATTTTGAATCATTAATAAAAGTAGAAAAAAAAAATTTATTTTATGTATTTTTGAGTCATCAACTGATGCGCTTACATTTAGGGCGGGTTAGATCACCTTTGTTATACTATTACGACATATATATATTTCTGCCTTTGTTTTTGATAAGCCTAAAGTAGAAACGAGGTTATTTATTTCATATTTTTAATAGACATAGACATATACAGACATTTATTTGCTAAAAAAACACACATACACATACAAAACAATAAAAGAAAGGAAATGTATTGCAGTACTTTGTTGGTGTAGGTGTTTGTGTGCTGCAGCAGCAAATGGGTCTCGACTCAGCGTATGCCTCACCACTATTTTAGTAGATAGGCGCTGTTATTCTTATTCAAGCTCCATGTTTCATACTCCATAAACGAAATGGTGATTATCTATTCTGGAATTTTATTTATTTTTAATGTGTTTAGTACTTTAGGTTGCACAATGAAAATAGAAGTGAGGCTGTGAATTGAATTTTGACCTTCCTAGTCTATTTATTGAGCAAATTAAAATACGCCTTGACCACCGCGGGCGTCGTTTTTTTATTTGTTCTACTCACGAATTTGTGTTAGGTAGTACCTACCTAATTTTCTTTTTTTAAACTCTTAGTAAGATAAAAAATAAAAAAAGTCGAGTTTCAGACTGTACTTAAACCCATTAAGCTTATTATTGCAAAAAGAATTTAGTCAAGTTTGTGAGTTCAAAATAATCTAACCTATTTTGGTTTTACTTGTACAGTCACGTGCATTAATAAGTAAACAGTTTCAACTTTTCTTAATAATGTAAACATAAGATTCCTCAAAAGTCGCTACACTGACTTTACGTTCAAAATTATGTATACACCTAAATGTTCCAAAATGAGGTATACATTTTCATCAAAATTATGTAAGCACAAGACAAAATCAAAAATAAGTAAACAATACAAATATCATAATTATGTATCCACAATAAATTTCAGAAATATGTCTACAATTTGTAAATTTTTATAAAGTGGATACATAATTATGATGTTTGTATTGTTTACTTATTTTTGATTTTGTATTGTGCTTGAAAAATTCCATGTTATACCCAAACCATTACAAACATCATAATTATGTATCCACTATAAAATTTTGAAATATGTCTACACTTTGTTAATTTTGAAAGATTCCATGTTATACCCAACCCAATACAAACATCATAATTATGTATCCACTGTAAATGTCAGAAATATGTCTACACTTTGTTAATTTTGAAAGATTCCATGTTATACCCAAACCAATACAAACATCATTATTATGTATCCAATCCACTATAAATTTCAGAAATATGTCTACGCTTTGTTAATTTTGAAAGATTCCATGTTATACCCAATCCAATACAAACATCATAATAATGCATCCACCTTAAATTTCATAAATATGTCTACACTTTGTTAATTTTGAAAGATTCAATGTTTTACTCAAACCAATACAAACATCATAATTATGTATTCACTATATTTTCAAAAATATGTCTACACTATAGGTAGGCGCTGTAAGTTTACTGAGTTTATAATAAAAATACATTAAAAACAGCTTTAACAAATCAGTAAATCTATTTATGTAGGTAAGTTATTTTTTATCACCCCTAGCGGCACTTTCAATACTTCATATTTTAATTATAATCTATCTTGATTGATTAAAGAACTAGTCCAAATACATGTTATGTTGCGTTATACGCAGTCCACTCATTGAACCACAGATGGCACTGACAAAACTCAGCTACGACAACAGAAATGTAACAAACGGAAACATCATTTAATAATAGTGGGTAGTTCAGTATAGTATTTATATCACAGAAATACCCTCTGTCTCATTATTATTTATAAGTTCTTCAGTGATTAGTCTACGATTTACGACACTAGAAATAAAAACAAATTATGTATTCCTAAATTTCGACTCCAAAAGGTAAATGGCTCGTTTATGGGGAACGGTATACGCTTCTATAATAAACTTCCAGAAAGTGCCACTGGGCTTCCTATTAGAAAATTTAAAGCATACATTAAGAATAATCTAATAAGTAAAGCTTATTATACTTTAGATAGCTATATTGATGATAAAAGTGCGTGGCCCGATGTCCCGGTCGCTCTGCCCATCGGCAGCTAACATGTCTGCAATGTCTGTACTGTACCTACTATTGTGTGTTTTATTTTTCTCTGATTTAATAGATTGTATTTAATTTTATGCATTAGGTATTATTAGTTTGAAGCGTAGCGTATGCTGTCTTATAAGTTTGATTATGTTTACCTTTTTCTGTATGCCTACGCCTCACTTAACTTCAATAATATATTATATTACATTGTAAAAGGATCATACAAAAGAACGGTAGGAACCAAGCCGTAAGTTTGTTGCCTGTTCTTCTAGGCTTTGGTCGCGTGGAACTGGCACCTAGAGTCACCTAGCTTTAAGACGTTTCAAAGTGATCCTTGTGATTTTATTGAATAAATACCTATTGACTTTGACTTTGACTTTGACTTTGATTTCTGCAATGAAACTAACTACGACGAAACTAAAATTTAATCAATATTTTTTTTAATGACTGTTCGACTGACTGATTCTTTGAGAATGTATTATACCTGTAGTCCCTACAATGGAACAGTTTTAGAGGCACTGACGTTTGCAAAAACATGATAAATTCAATGCAAGAGAAATTGCAAGATGTTATTGACGCTAGAGGTGGCTTATACAAGATTTTAGGTATAGAGATAACCTGGATCCATTAGTGCCGCTAAAATTGTGCTTAAGTAAATAAATCCTGTTGATTCTGTAACTATTGTTTCATTATCAGAAACCCAATAAAACTACAGCCCCTCCATTTATACATAAATTTATGTAGTGTAGGAAGACCTGGGTAAGTAGGTTTGGATATAACATGGAATCTTTCAAAATTAACATTAATAAAGTGTAGACATATTTCTGAAATTTATAGTGGATACATAATTATGATGTTTGTATTGGTTTGAGTAAAACATGGAATCTATCAAAGTTTACAAAGTGTAGACATATTTCTGAAATGTATAGTGGATACATAATTATGATGTTTGTAATGGTTTGGGAATTCTTCAAGTACAAGACAAAATAAAAAAAAAGTAAACAAAACAAACATCATAATTATGTATCCACTATAAATAAAAGTTAACAAATCGTAGACATATTTCTGAAATTTATAGTGGATACATAATTATTATGTTTGTATTGTTTACTTATTTTTGATTTTGTCTTGTGCTTAGATTGTTTTGATGAAAATGTATACCTCTTTTTGACCCATTTTGATGTGTACATAATTTTGAACGTAAAATCAGTGTAGCGACTTTTGAGGAATCTTATGTTTACATTATTAAGAAAAGTTGAAACTGTTTACTTATTAATGCACGTGACTGTACTATTGTGCAAATCTACGATTCGACCATTATGAAAGGTACTAATAAGCTTTTAATTCAGGCGAGTAGCTCAATTACTCAAAAGATGCCATTATTGCCATGCTTCATTTGTGTGTGAATAAATATTATAAATAAATATACTTATGAATAAAAATTATGTGTTTTACTTTCTATACCACAATGCCGCTTTCTAGAGTCATCATCATCTTCCTGCCCTTAGTCCACGCTAAGTGGGGTCGGCACAACAGCCGGCTGATAACGCAACTTTGTTGCAATCAGTTTCAATCACTTCACAGCTCAGTTGGTAGTAGCTCTGCCTTCTGTGCCGTAGGCCGTGGGTTCGATCCCCACCGAGAACAAACATTTGTGTGATGAACATAGATGTTTGTTCTCTGTCTGGGTATTATATAATATTATAAGTATGATTTACAAAAAAAAAAAAAAGTATTTAAGTAGTATATCAGCTATCTGGTTCCCATATCACAAGCTTTGGCTTAGTTTGGGGCGAGATAGTGCTGTGTGGAATGTCCACCAATATTATAATATTATATTATTACCAATATTATCAGTTTCTGTTTGTAATAAGTAAATATATGACGGCTATGCGGTTACATTTTAGGTGCATTTGCTAACTAAGTTAGATTTAAATTGGTGTTTCTATTGATAGATAATCGGAAAACTGTCATATTGTTTTATATATTACTAGGGGCCTGTCCCAGTTTCGCATGGGTGGTCATAAATTTTTTGAACATTTTAGGATAAACTTAGACCGTGGGTTCGAACCACGCGTCTACTAATTTCATACATTTGCACGTCCTTCTCCTTGAGTGAGTGAAATCGCACCCCGAGCGTGACCCATGGACCCGTTAACATTTTTAATTTCGTCATATCTTTTGAATGGAATGTCCGATTTGAAAAATTTAAGTAGTAATCTATAGGTATTGAAACCGTCTTAATTATGAAATGATTTATTTGGATAAGGATTAATACCAAGGTACAAATAAACACCCTTTTCTAGCGGCGGCATTTCAATTAATTTTTTATAATAAAAGAACACTTATTGTGACATAACTATAATAGTTAGACATATGCTGTCGCTACATTTTTTGTAGATGATGACGTGTTCTACAAAATCGTAGTACATTGTTTTGTTCTATCATCAATAGTTTTCGCAGCGCACGCGATGTAAGGTTTTTGTTTTCCACCTTGGGTTACATTATTGGAGTTTTAGTAAGGATCCCTGATTTTTTTGAAAATATAATATAGCCTATGTTACTCAGGGATAATGTAGCATTGTAATGGTGAAAGAATTTTTGAAATCGGACCAGTAGTTTTTGAGCCTATTCGTTACATACAAAAATACAAAAATACAAAAATACAAATGTTTCCTCTTTATAATATTAGTGTAGATAGTGTAGATGTAGATTATTGGTTTCATAGAAACTGTTTGCAACAAAGTTACGTAATCACCTGCTGGTTTTCTTCTTCCACTCTCCTCTATCATTCGTGCCACATTCTAAAGTCGATGTAAAAAGCAAGTGGATGTTAAAAGCAAAACACAGGACGCAAACAAAATTGGAATGCAGTACAGAGTAAGTTAACTACCGATCCGCTCATATCAACTAGTCGGTCAGCACGCGGTGAATCAGCTATGAAAGAAATATTCTATTGTTGCATTTTCTTCTGCTTTTGGAATGGTGAATTAAGAGAACAGATAAGAGTTTCGACGTTGTTACACATACACGGAGTTTTGCTGCTCTTTTTTTATGCTATGTTGACAAGATTGTTTATTTTTTAATAATGGTTATTTAAAAAAATTGTTATTCGGCAAATACATTGTTAATCTTTCATTTGTCGAGCTAGAAATCTATGAATACGAAACAATATAAAGTAAAATCCATGTTACTTCCATCATATACATATACCTAAAAAACGCTACCATTTCCTTAGTCAAAGTGGCAAATTGCCATAAACTTATTTATTATCCTTGAATAGTGAAAAAAAGTGTAAATGTTTTCAACGTTTTATTTGTCGCGCTAAAAATCTATGAATACGAAACTTTAAAGTGTACCTTAAGTTATTTTAAAACCACGTTTCTGTTTAAAGGCTTTTGTGATGGCTGGCGAGCTGTTCCTGCAAACGAAGCCATGTACGCGTTGAGGAGTGCTGACGCAGGAATCTCACCTGACGATCCCGATTCTGTGGCAGACCATTTGTTGCCTAGAAGTAAATATTATTCGGCAAGTTGCAAGTGAAACTTGCATAGTAGTGTTCCAAGTGAAATAACCTTTGATCCACCATTTTTTTTTATACAACTAGTTGATGGAACAAGCAGATAGCCCATCTGATGTAAAGTGGTAACCATCACCTATAACAAAGCATTGCCTCGTAAGTCACGCACGATAGGAACGTGCCCTACGATGCACTTCCCTGCGCCCATCAACTTGAGGCATGCAGATGTTAAGCCTCATGTGCCTGTAATTACACCGGCAACCACACTCTTCAAACCGAAACACAGCAACGCTGCTCGGCGCAGAAAAAAGCGTGGTGGTAGTACTTCCCCGGACGAACCTTTCACAAAGAGCTCTACTATTCTTAAAATTCAAAGTGATCCTTGTGATTTAATTGAATAAATAACTTTTGACTTGACTTGAATGGTGTAGAGATAATTGCATCGTATAGCTACTTTCATTATACCAAGAAAATAAGTAAAGCTTCCATTTTAGTAATTTAATTAACAATCTTAGAATTCCGCTGGACTTTGTTTATGGGAATAAATTTTCAAACAAGCTTCAAAACCGCACTACATACCGACATAAAAAAAATGAAAAATGCGTTAGAACTTATGTAATAAATATAATCATAGTTACATATTTTTCTTAGCCACCTTACACAGCACATACAAGTTCGGATACTGCACACCTCAAGCAACAAAGAGACAATACCTGAGAACGACAATAAATATGAGCTTCGTAGACAAACCGGATAGTTTGACAAATTATATATATGTAAGTTCCAATTTGACCAAGAATATACAAGGTATTCCAATACTTGTACTTAAAACTTCAGGGGGCTAAAGTACCCATCAATATAGAGTAAAGTACGTTTTTTTTTCGCGTTCACAGTGTAGGTTCCTTAAAAAAGTTATTCATATTGATGGGTACTTTAGCCCTCCGAAGTTTTAAGTACAAGTATTGGAACACCTATTGTATACTACTATACTATATTTGACAAAACTACCACTAAATTTAATAAAACAATACAAGGTTACTCATTTGTACCAGTTTCAATTGCTTCGAAATTATCAAAGGAAAATTGCCCGAATTTACTTTTCAGTCTCAACATCTTAAGCTTGATTACACCAAGATCGATTGGCACCACACTGGAACTTCATTATTATTTATTTTTATTTTAGGGCTTGGTCGCGTGGAACTGACACCTAGATTCACTTAGCTTTAAGACGTTTCAAAGTTATACGTGTGATTCAATGAAATAAATGACTTTGTGGAGATTGTGCCAAAATAACAAATAATATCGAGACGTAAAGTAGAAGTCGCTGACACCTTGCCTGTTTTTTTAAACCCATCTTTTAACTCTCAAGGTAGTAGCTGACATGAGCACGCAAAGATTCGGACTGGAATGCGTAGTGATGAAGTTCTTCACCCCAAGGAAGTACCAGTTCTGGAAGAGTCGCATACCGCTGTACTACTGCCAGGGGCAACTGTACGTTCACATGATGAACACGGTCCAACGCCTGGCCTTGCACGAGTTTTACTTATTTAGGAAGCTTAACATGGCTCTGGATATACGCTTCGAATTTTATCATCCTGAATATTTATAACTCCGAACTTCTTCTTATCGTGTCACTAGTTTCTTTCGAAACAGTGTGCTGAAAGGAAACTCCGACACTAGTGTTGGTGTAACAGTTTTTACACTAACAGACTTGCACCGGGCAGTTGCCGCTATGTATTTCCGGATACAAAAAAATTACTTATAAATATATTTCAAAAGATACAAAACTATTATTGTCATCTCTTACCAATTCATAATGACAGCTCACAGAGACAGGGCAAATTTAAAGAAAGTACCCAATTTTTTTTTCATGCCTCCAACTACTTATATAGAGAAAAATGGACGAATAGGTTCTGTTACTTCAATTGTTAGATTTAAATCATTTATAATATTGTGTTTTCTTTTTTTAATGTAAGTAATATTTATATAAAATTCTTAAAATAATTATGACTGAATAAATTAAATGAAATAATCCTGACTAGGGTTGGAAATGGACCACGATTCTAATATGAGGATCACCTGAACAAAAACCGATAAATCCACTTTACGTAACTTTTGGGAAACAATTACGTAAAGTGGTCCCATCTTTAGAGTCTCATTTAGTACGTTTTTAACGGGTTTTGACGCGTCCAATTAAAGTATGACATGTGCGACGAGATGAAGAAAGCAACTGAAACCCCAAACTGGACAGAACTGGCAGAAGACCGCGACCAATGGAAAGAGCTGGAGGAGGCCTTTACCCGAGAGGGGTCCTAATTAGTGGCACTTATATATAAAAAAATAGTGAAAACTTAAAACAATATATGTAAAACTTAGGAATAAACAGGCTTTTTTATTTTTATTTATTATTTATTTATGTAAGAGTATTATGAGAGACGAAAATTATCGGTCGGATTTATCGTTTTTTGTTCCGGCGCTCCTCATAATTATGTTATAGATTGTACTTTATATCAATAAAATCCAGTTTAATTATTAATCCGTGTTAATTTTTGCTCTCTGAGAGTAGGTATCCTTAATTTCTCAAGCACAAAAGATTATGGTCATGCTCGAGCATCCTTCGTGTTTCCACTAATGCTCGCCAATTTTAAAAGTCAGCGTAAGCGTAAGCCCTCCCTCCGGATGGACTGACGACATTGTGAAGATCGCGGGAAGTCGGAGGATGGAGGGCTCAGAATCATTCTTCCTGGAAATTTTTAGGGGATGCCTGTGTCCAGCAGTGGACTTGAGGCTGATGATGATGATGTGATCCAAAGTGATCCTTATTATTTTATTAAATAAATACCTTTTAACTTTTTGACTTTGACTTTGATGATAAGTGTAAGCGCAAAGTAAAAAAAAGGGAAGGTGGATGGAGAGTGCTCAGAATCGAAATGTATAGGACCATGTCCAGCAGTGGACTTCTGGCTGGCATTCAGGCTGATGATGAAGTAAAAAAACTAAAACTGCATACAAAATCCCACATTACGAAAACTTGCCAACGTAGTAATAGGATTAAGTATTGTCACACCCTGTCTGCTGCTCTGTCGCATGTTTTAAAAAACTGAATTTGAGTTTTTTTTTTAAATTTCTGTTTTTTATTGTGGTTTTAATAAATATTTATTCTTTTCTGTGTTGGGCAAGCTATGTAGCCTAGCAGAGCCGCAGAGTGTCGTGGAGTATATAAAATGGCAAGAAGTCCACCCAACAAGTAGATGTTAAATGGTAACCATCAACTACATGATCTCAACGACACGCACGATGTAAACTTGACCTACAATGCACTGCCCCGTGTCCATCAACTTGAGGCATCCGATGTTAAGCCTCATATGCCTGTAATTTCACCAGCAACCCCACCCTTCAAACCAAACACAACAACACTGATTGGCAGCAGAAATGTTGTACATGCAGGTTTTCGTACTTCCCCAGACGAGCCTTAGCAAAGAGCTCTACTACTCTAGTATAAACCACCATGATCAATATCAATTAAAAAGAGGGTTTTGATAAAATTTTCATTAGCATATTTTGGATGCACATAGAGAGACCATTATTTAGTACACAAACGCTTATGTAGCCTAGGCACCTCTAGGTACACTAGGCCACTAGGTCTAGGACTCTACTTGGGTGTAGCGCCAAGTAAATAAAGTGATATATTTTTACGTAAATTTTCAAAGAAAATTCAAAAGCTTGAGTAAGAACATCTTCAGTAAATGATGACTGGTTGTGAAAGCATTACACCTACTTACCACTGTTATCAAATATCTCAGTGAAAATGTCAATATTAGAAGCAGATCATAATGATTGCAACATTCCATGGTTTGTAAATAACTAACAAAAATGCGAAGTAGGTCAGCAAGGGATGCTTTACCAGTGTCTGGTTGGTTTACGTAAAATGAACACCATACATTTTCTATTATGTGTGCTCAGTAAGTTTTTTAATTATTCTGCTAGAGAATGAACGTATCGGGTATACGTTCATTCTCGGTCTTTCTTTATCTTTGTCTTTCTCCATTAAGGAAAACACAAATTGGATCAAAATATGAACAATGAGTACAGTTTGAGGTTGTGGATTCGAACACATACGTTGTGAAAGGCTCGTCCGGGGAAGTACTTACTACCACCATGCCTTTTTCTGCCGCCAAGCAGCGTCGCTGTGTTTTGGTTTGAAGAGTGTGGTTGCCGGTGTAATTACAGGCACATGAGGCTTAACATCTGTATGCCTCAAGTTGATGGACGCAGGGCAATGCATCGTAGGACCAGTTCTCGTGCCTACGATGAAATAAAGCGTTGCCTCGTGCGTGACTTACGAGGCAATGTTTTATTATTGATGATCGTTACCATTTAACATCAGGTGGGCCATCTGCTTGTTCCATCAGCTAGTTGTATAAAAAAACCTACTTCTGCTGGCCATTCGTCTCAAACTCACACACAAACAAATATGTGCATATTTTTTATCGTAAGGTAGAAGGTATCACTTACTATTTATTTTTAAGTGTCGTCAGTTCACTGCCCAGTCGATGCCCTTCGTGACTTCTCAACGTGCCACGACGACTTCAGCCTGAAGCCCCCAGATGGTGTGCTGAAGAAAAATACATTTGGCTGGCTCGGCTTTGTGCAGTACACACACGGTATGTTTAGTATTTTGTCCGATTAAAATCTGGTTCTAAAAAAAAGAATATTATTCTGTGTTCAAAAAGTACCTGATAGGAGATCATTGTCAAGTGATTTGCACTAAATACTTTTTAGTCAAGTCAGTCCATCTTAGACGAAGTATTATATAGACGGAGCCTTCACATAATTTAATAAAAAATGCAGTAGACGAGAGTTTTTTTTTTTTTTAATTGATTTTTTAATAAAATTTTACTAATATTAGCCTAACTTTTGTTCTTCATCTTTTTCTAGTCACCACGGGATTGCCGCACCACAGCAAATCGCCCAGAGTCACGCTCATTCAGAAACAATATGTCATTGGAACTGCCACAGATTTGCTGCACTTGCCCAAGAATTACAAGCTGTAAGTACATTATTAAGAAGTATCCTGATTTCAATCGGATAGATGGATTTAGACTTTCATTTTCGTAGATCCCGTCATTGTGTGTGCGTTGCGATGTTTTACCACAATCTCTAGATACTATTAGTTTTGGGTATCGTAGTGTGAACACAGACATTATGGACACGGAAGATCAAGTGAGGGTAGTTGTTGAAACTCTCGAGTTCAATGCTCCAGTCTGCCCGTGACTACGGCTATTAATTGTTGAAACGTCGGGATAAACAGGGTGTCCCAAAAAGTAGTGATAAGCGGAAGTCCAGAGATAGGGCACCACTTGGGGTACCCGAATAAGTTTTATTTTATTTCGTTTAGTTTATTTTATGTTTAATAAATTAACCAAAAAGTTATTGTTATTAATTATTTATTATTAACAACTCGTGAAGATAAAAAAAAACTCAAAAAAAATCTCTAAAAAGTTTTCTTCTTGTCTTTTTAGAATTTTTTAGGTTGTTCAGGTTGAAAGTTCAACTACGAAAAATCGCGGAACTTACATGGGGATGGTGTGGGTACCCCAAGTGGTACTCTATATCTGGACCTCCGCTTATCACTACTGTTTGGGACATCCTGTATATTAATTTATTTATTTTTCCGAAATCAAACTGTTCTTTCGTTATTATCAGAGGTAACGTAATATTTGGCGAATATGAAAGAGAAGAAGAAGACTGTGGTATGACGAAGACTCAGCTGAAGATGGGAGGAAGGTGTCCTGACGCGTACTTGGAGACGCCTCTCTTGGACATTACTCCACACCCTGAGTATTCAAGGTACCATTATTTATACCTCTATTTTTATATCACAAGCAGATGGTCTGTTTGATGTTGAGTGGTAATCACTAAACATTGTATCGAAATCAAGCACATCAGAAATGTGTCCTAAAATGGCTTGTATGCGTCAAAATGACCTCAAGTTACTTGGGGTATACCAATCCTTGGCGGCAGACACACATGCCATTTTATATATTCTGCATAGATAGAGTAACAAAAGAGTAACTTTTTCTATTAGGTAGTGGCTGATTTGTCTCTCACGATTTTTTGTGTTCTAGATTTGGTGTAGGGAACAGCTTAGCGCTAGTCAAACTCCTTCGGCCAATAAAATCACGTAAGTTTTATGTAAATGTAAAAAAATATATCATCGCCATCAGCCTGAAGAGGTCCACTTCTGAAACAATACCTCCTTCATAATAAAAGGGGTTTGCCCTGGAGGAACTTTGTCCATGGGTTTGCCGTAGTCAACATGATTGTCAAGCAGATTGGTGACAGCAGTATTTAGTGGATGCTGCTATCCATTCTCTGGTGCGCGTCTGAGTTATAATATTCTGTGCTGGTGCGTTCCCTTAGCCGCCTAAAAATACATCCAAGCGACCTGATGGAGCGGACCTATTCTGATTCTGCTCATCTGTTAGCTAGAAACAAAATATAATTTATTCTTCAGGGTATATGATGCCGATTTGCATGCCATCAATATCAGAACGAACAAAAAAGAAAAAAAAGAAGTATGTCTTCATGGTAGACTACATAAGCAGTAAGTTTTGATATTTGTTATACGTGGAGTAGGTTTTATTAAAGTTCTTGCTTATATATATATTTTTCTTTTTCAAGACGCTCCTCGAGACTTTAACTCAGAAAGGATGGGAAAGAAAACTCTGAAATTGTACACTCACAAGGACTGTAGAAGACATCGGTTGAAATCGGTGAATGACTTTAGATAATATTATATAATGATTCAATACTCGTTTGGTGGATTGTGTGTCATTACTTTTGCTTTTGAATCATGTCTGGAAGAAATTATATCTTAGATTAGATGACTAGATAAAATAATGAACTGTTCCTAAATGTACGATAAAAATACCTCATGAAGTCGTAGAATTGACGCTGTTTTCCACGCCACGAAGGAAGCGAACTTGCATCTTTGTTTATACGTTTTTATTTAAATTGTTACTAAGTGTTTCAGAAAGAAAATAGTTCAGTTGACGATTTTGTTTGTAGAGGTTGGGCAGCGAAGGTGTAACCCACGTGCTATGCAGCTCAGGGTGCGGAGTCAGGCCTGGCGCACCTATCCTCAGCCAGAACTCCGAAGGCAGTTTTGAACTTATTGGTAAGTTTCTCGTATCGTTTCTCTACCACCGTACATATTTCTGCCACCTAGCAGCACCATGCGAGTATTGATGTGATTGATTTGAAGTGCTTGTGCATTGTGCAATTACAGACACATGAACTTAACACATGACGATAAATAAATAAATAAAATATTGGTGGGCATTCCTCCACACAGCACTGTCTCGCCTCAAACTAAGCCAAGGCTTGTTATAAGGAAACCAGATAACTGATATAATACTATGCTTTTTTTTTGTAAATACATCTTTTTAATATAATATAACACCCAGATAGAGAACAAACATCTATGTTCATCACTCAAATGTTTGTTCTCGGTGGGGATCGAACCCACGGCCTACGGCGTAGAAGACCTACTACCATCTGAGCAGCGAGACATTTCCCTATAAATATCTACGAGTATGTATTGACACATAGATATTTACATGGAAATGCTTTACTTATAAAACACGTCTACGGTAGACGTGCTCTGTGATCTAACGCGATACATACGAGTATATATGCAGAGGTATAACTGCATTCAACACCTATGAAAAAGCCTACTTTAGACGAAAACAATTGGAGAAGGCAGGCATCTGGGACCACAAGAAACTTGGACCGCGGTCCCAGTCACCTGATTGCATTTTTTGTTCTGCCATTTGGGACCACAACCTGTATAGAAGTAATTGTACAGTCGCCAGAAAAATTAAAAGCTAGCACGCGTTTTTTTTAGCATTATTTTACTAGCATCATATACATATACTAGCGGCGCGTGTCGTTGTAGGTCCAAGTAGATCCAGTAGTTTTTATAAACATATCTATGTACAATAATTTAAATATTATAAATTATCGTACATAGGTATGTTTATAAATCATTTATAGTATACCGATGTAAGACTGATTTTAAAACACGTTTTTTTTATTTTTAATTTATGTACATATTTATAATTGTTAGAATATTGTTTTATTGACAAATGAATATTTCACGACAGATTCGTTTTTTTATTTCATATACTTTTCGTTCTAACTGTACTTAAATTCGGATTAAACAATAGATTTAGTGGTAATATTGCGAGTGGTCCCAGTTGCCTGAGGAAAAGTAATTAAATTAATGAATCAGGCGACTGGGACCGCGGTCCCAGTTTCTTGTGGTCCCAGATGCCTGCCTTCTCAACAATTGATCCCAACTGTTGTTACAAGGTGTGGCGGCAGGTGGCGCCCCCTGCGCCAAACGGGCTATGCGCCGGCGTCTCATCAAGGAGCCCCCGCTCTACATCGACGTGTACCCTTACACAACGTGGATCATGAACGTCATAACCGCTAACGAGCTGCCCCTGCCATATCCCCTTAACTTTAGACGGGCTGAAGAGGGAACTAGTAAGTTAACTGCGCTTAAACTTTTTACGAAGGCTTTTTAGGATGTACTTGATTATATACTCGTAAGTATCGATGTTAAGAAAATCTTGGTATTGATCTTTGTCCAACTCATTACAATAGCTAAAATGTATCTTTACTGAATAGATTTGTATCCACAACCGTAACTTTTTCCGACGTTCAGTAATATACCACCATGCTTATTTCTGCCGCCAAGCAGCGTTGCTGTGTTTCGGTTTTTTTTTTAAAATAATAATAATTTATTCAGAAACTTATATTATACTTAAGTACACATGACAATACATAGGAGTAAGATGTAATAGGTTTGAAGAGTGTAGTTTCCGTTAAAATTACTGGCACAGAAGGCTTTACATCTGTATACCTCAAGTTGACGGACGCAGGGTAGTGCATCGCAGGGCACTTTCACACTTGTGTGACTTGCAAGGCAATGCTTCAGCAAGTAGTTTTAAAGAAAAATACTGTGGTTTATTCGATCACCTCCATTGGTAACTGCATAAAAGTTATCTCTCGATGCACCTCTGACTACCTCAGACATAGGTTTGTTTTTTTCATATAAAATATAGGTACCTAATAACAAACATTTTGGATATTCATAGGTGTAGTGTATAACAATATACTATGCGCGCTGACTGGGCACGGTCGTGGGGGCACTCGATTCCAGGCGGCCAACCCAGACAGAAGTTACTCGAACTGAGTGTTTTATTTGGTACCCAAGCAACCTGTACAGTACAATGGGAATTGGTTATATGTGCCAGCGGTTTCGTTGGTGATATACTTAGGTATATCAAATTATGAGCAAATTATATTGAATAGAATATTTGAAAACGTAAAATAATCTTCGTTCAAATATCTTCTCAGCCATGTCAGGATAAACAATTTTTTTATTCAGGCATGGGAATCCACAAAGAATTTCTCAGAAAGAGAAGGACACAGAAGGCAGGTTGGCGCGCACGCACTTACGTTTCAGGCAACTTCTGTTATAAGAGTGCGAGAAAACAAAGGAAGGGTGCCTTCTTCTATTCTGAGAAGTTTGAGGTCAACGCAGACCCACCATCTAAGTTAACTATCAAAATGAAGGTAAATCAACTTCCCACCAGTTAAATACATAGACCTCATCCCCGTTCTACCATCGGACCACCAGACGTACGGAGACGAGACATCCATTCATGGTACCAAATAGGAAAAATGCTCACTACAGCACAGCGTCCCGTAACTGGAGACATGAGCGATGGACGGGATGATGAGCGATGGACCAATTTTTTCATACTAGAACGCGGTTCCATATTTAATTATTTTCTAAATGTATGAAATACATATGAAACAGTTGAGCTATCGAGCCGATGCGAACGATCTAGAGAAAGCTCAACTGATCCAAATCAGTGCCGACCGGAAGCGTCCCCAAGATACTGGCACGTCAGTCACGCATCGCCTCGATTAGACGCCCTGATAAAATTTTGAACATCTGATATGCCTTGGTACCCCACAGACCTAGAGTTCTTACCCCAAGAGGAGCAAATACGTAGGCTCTGTCGAGACCTGCATATTTGCACCATAGTGCTTACTGTTTTACCTTCGTAAATAGGAAGATAGTAAAAATTACAGCATGTTTTATGTGTTGGTTTTTTGTTATAGATCTCAGCTGGCCTAGAGTGTACGATAGTCTGCGCTCGCCTACTCCTGCCCAATCGATTGATCGAGCCAGTTATAGACGGCGTTGGTGGCTATAACATTAGCCTGACGTTCTCCTCAGAATGGTTTCCCTACACCTTCTACTACACACTCGGGCTCACTGGAAGAAACACAACAGAAAAAGATTTCTATAATTGGCTGCCTGAGCGCTCATCTGGATTCTGGTGATATTTATTACATTCGAAATGTAGTGTTTTCTGATGTGATCCGGGTGTCTCTTTTTATTGTTTTTTAAATACATGATTCTCTTCTCATCATCTTATGATTGTATGTGTTTTAAATAACAAACATCTGATGCAAACAAATATTTATCAATATGAAAATAAAACAATGTCAGTCTGTCTCAGCAGTATCATATTGACTCACGTACTATGCGCACTCTAAGTTTTCAAACATTGTTTGTAATCCGTAAGTATTTCCTTTTTGATACATCTTTTATTCTTACTCAGTAAAAATTCTCAGTTCAGTAGCGCTATTCCGTCCACAACTTTCACCTAAGTGACCGCGGAATCTGCAGTGAGCTTTCGATTTGGCATTTTGTATTCACTAGAGCTTCACCCCACGTGAGTGTTATGGCGAGTGGAAATGCCCCGTGCTCGAGGTGAACCTCGGGTCCGACAAGATGGATCTACTACCCCGTGATTTTCTTGTTTAGAGAATCGACACTCTATATTAAGTATACTTTTAACGAAGCTTTTATTTTTAATTATTCTGTGATTTGTTTTTTTTTGTCACCAATTTTAGCATTTGATATAATTTAAAGTGTCAATCCGAAGACTCGTGGGTGCTTTAAGTGATTTATCAATATGCCACGACGACTTTGGTCTGAAGCCCCCAGATGGAGTTCTGAAGAAAAACACGTTCGGCTGGCTCGGCTTCGTACAGTACATTCAAGGTAAAAGCTGATTTATGTTGTACACGAGCATCGAATGTCCTTCACATTCATTTAGATTCTTTTAAATTAGCTATCAAAACTATTCAAGAATAGTTTTTGTATCTGAATGGTTTTTTTTTGCATTCTTAGGTACCAGAATATGGGTCACGTTGTTCCAAATGATCTCACCGATGAAAAAAAATTTAATTATAAAAAAATTATTTACTATCAGATTATTATGTTATCAACTTTTGTCGTTGACTGTATAAGCACAAAGTTTATAAAATAATTAATTAATATTTGCAGAAATATTCTTTTTAGTTATTACTGGACTGCCGCACCTGACGAGAGCGCCTAGGGTCTTGCTTATTCATAAACAATTCGTGGTTGGAACTGCCTTCGATTTGCTTATACTGCCTAAAAATTACAAGCTGTGAGTTTACTATCCCTAGACATCAATATAAGTTCATTTATTGTCAAAGAAAATTACAATGAATACAAGTCTTTACAAATATACAAAATACCTACATATGAAACAGTTGAGCTATCTCAAAATCAAAATCAAAACGGTCTTAATTCAGTAAAGTCAAAGTCAAAGTCAAAATGTATTTATTCAATAAAATCACAAGGATCACTTTGAAACGTCTTAAAGCTAGGTGACTCTAGGTGCCAGTTCCACGCGACCAAAGCCTAGAAGAACAGGCAACAAACTTACGGCTTGGTTCCTACCGTTCTTTTGTATGATCCTTTTACAATGTAATAATATAATACATTATTGAAGTTTAGTGAGGCGTAGGCATACAGAAAAAGGTAAACATAATCAAATTTATAAGACAGCACACGCTCACAAGTACAATCACAAGGATAACTTTGAAATCTGCAGACCGTTGCAAACGATTGAGGGATAGCTCAACAGATATAAGTTAATATTAGAAGAATAGAATAGAATATAGCTTTATTCTTCACCGTAATAAAGGTTCATAATAAAACAATAAGATATGTACTTAAAAAAAAATTCTTACAAAAAAAAAACCTATAAAAACTACAGGTACAACGAGCGGTCCTATCGCTAAAAGTCAACCAATTCATATAATGTTCAGGAGCAGCGTGATATTCGGCGAATATGAAAGAGAAGAGGATAACTGTGATCTGACGCAAAATCAGATGAAAAAGGGAAGAAGGTGTTCCAACGCGTACTTTGAGACGTCACTCTTAGACATTACTCCACATCCAGAGTACCCAAGGTAAAATAGTTTATACGTTTACGTTTTTTTTTTCGACGTGTCGGAACTTCTCTACATTAAAATTACCTTGTTGCTTCAATTTTGCATAAAAACATTTTTTCTGTATATAATAACTAATTCATTCATTTCAGTCATAAGTACTTCTTCATAAGTTCAACATTCTTAATCCTTTTCATTCATACATTACCAACTTATTTTCTGTAAAAGCAGAAATATAAAAAATAAAAAGAACAAATACAATTGTATTATACTATTTTTTTTACGTTTGTATAAGTATTATAGGAATATGCCTTCGAGATAGGCCCTTTAATGGGACTCAACAACGCACTTTTTACAAACGATCTTGACGCTCGGTCAGAAGGTTTTTGGTATCTACTCGGTGTATTTTAGAGATTAGTATCTTCGTACCTACATACCTACAATGTAGCTTGTTTCAGTATAACCGGTCATGGTTCTTATTTTACAGATTCAATGACTTATGCCATCGTGATAGGAATCGCATAGTTTGGTATATTTTTTATGGCAACTAGGTGCTGAATATGTGCTTTATGATTGTCTGGAAGAAATCGCTTTCAGCGATAAAGCCACCCAATGTACTTTATTACGTTACGCCTAGATTTATGATTTATCCTTGTGTACAATAAAGTGACCTAAAAATAGTGCTGTGTGGAAAGTCCAATTAAAATAAAAACCTATATCCTCTATGAATAATTACGAATTGTTAGAGGCGTGAGAGGCAATGAGGCATTGCCATGCCTTATTAACAACATATATTTTGACCGTTTATTTTTTTTTAGATTCGGTGTAGACAACAGCCTAGCATTAGGAAAGCTCTTGCAACCAATAAAATCACGTGAGTCTGAATACGAATACTTGCATTGAAAAATAACACAACGTACCTAAATAAAGTAGCTGTATTTTTTTTTTCATTTGACAATAAAAATGCAATAGATATTATTCTTGTATTTTATTTTATTTTCTTGTTAAACATTATTGTAAATTTTTTTGATTGTTGAACTGTTGACTCGTTTTTGTTGATTTTTTCTTTTAACTGTTTTGTTTCTAGTATAAAAGAAACTAAAAGTCTAATACTAATTTTAACTTACTGTTACTAACGGCCGGTTTCTGAAAGCTCGATCAAAACTAATTGGATGTCAAGAAACTCGCCATTTCAGCAATCGAAGTAGATAGAAATAGCAAGCGACTTGACATGCGATTAGTTTTGATTGAGCTTTCAGAAACCGGCCGTATGACTTCTAAAATGAATTGAAATGAATTAAAATCAGATGTAAACAGGACATTTCCATTTCCACTTGCGTTGCCGCTCGCGTTGCCCGTGTTGCCTGAACACACATTGCCGGCGACGCTGCCGCTGACATGGAGACGGCAATACTTCTATTTCCGTCCACGCGAATGGCAGCGCGAATGTCCTAATGTAAACGCAGTTTCAGAGATAAGTTGTTATTATTTATATTTCAGGGTACATGATGCCGATTTGCATGCCATCGATAGCAGAACGAATGAGAAAGAAAAAAAATAAGTTAGTTTTCATGGTGGACTACACAAGCAGTATGTTTAGTATTTTTTCAAATTTAGATTGTAATTGTTTTTCAAGGTAGCTCCGTTTTACTACCAATATTATTTATTCGTAAGTTAGAAATGAATTTTAAATTATTCTTTTCAACACTTAACATTCTAGCCGTGCCAAAAGACTTTGATGTAGAAAGAATGGGAAAGAAAACTCTAAAGCTGTATACTCACATGGAGTGTCGGGCACATCGGCAGAAAATGGTAAAAAACATTAAGTACTTTTTTTTGTCACGTTCTTTACTGATGTTCATTTTTTAAACATACTTACATTAGAGTCAATTCATTTAACAGACATGTAAGTGCTCGAAAGGAGCCTCTTGAGGCGCACTTAAAATCCTTTCACCACACAATTTCGAAAGAAACTAGTGACACGACAAGAGAGAGACAGACATGTACAAAGGCGAGCTTAACACTAAAAAGAGCTCTACGCAAGATCTACCCACACGCTCATTATTTGTTCGTAGAGATTGGGCAACGAAGGCATATCTCACATGTTCTGCAGCACAGGGTGCGGAGTCAGGCCTGGCGCACCCATCGTCAGCCAAAACATGGAAGGTGCATTCGAACTTATAGGTAAGTTTCTTAAACAAATAAATAGGCCACGACTGAAATCTCTAGCCACGATAGATGCCCACATACGATTAATATTTTCCTAGTACCATGTATTTAAGAATATTTATATTGGATACTAGCGACCCGCCCCGGCTTCGCACGGTTATTGTGTGTTATCCCTAAGAGATTATGCTTGTATTATGCATATAAACCTTCCTCTTGAATCACTCTTTCTATAAAAAAAAACCGCATCAAAATCCGTTGCATAGTTTTAAATATTTAAGCATACATAGGGATATAGGGATATAGGATATAGGGATATAGAGAAAGCGACTTTGTTTTATGTACGTAGAGGCACATCCAAAATGTAGACTCAGAGGTTTTTATTACTGATTGGTTCTGGATTCAATAACGTCGTGTCATTAACATTTACATTCACACTCAAATTGTTTAGGCGTAGTGTGAGGGGATATCTACCGTGCCTGGGATACTGTCGTCGTGAAGCTGTTTCTTCTGTTTTAGGCGTTTCGGTAGGCGGCACTCTCTGCCAACAGAAGTCTATGCGACGACGTCTTACGAAGACACCTCCACTGTACATCGACGTGTACCCTTACACGACTTGGCTAACCAACGTCATCACTGCCCATGAGCTGCCTCTGCCGTACCCGCAGAGCTTTGGATTGCTTGAAGGTGGAACTAGTAAGTTTCAAGCATTCCTCACCGTCATCAGCCTAAAGAAGTCCACTGCCAAACATAGGCTTCAGTGATGTGACAATTCAGTAAAATAATAATAATAAAACCATTTATTTCCCAATATAAAGTACTAATTTAACTAACGTTCATTTGATTTATTACATTGTTATTCTTATTTAAATATAAGTAATTGATTCATATAATTATTCATGCATTGTTAATAATATTTATATTTGACATGTCCATTTTTGGACGTAGGCCTCCTCCATCGTGCTCCAGATTAGTCGGTCCTAGGCGAGTCGTGTCCATGTGACCCCAGCGAAAGCTACAATATCATACAATAAAAGGTCTAAAACATGTGTCAAGTGATCGAAAGGAGCCTCTTTGAGGCGCACTTATAATCCTTTCTCCACACTGTTGAAATAACTAGTGACACGTCAAGAAGAAGAAGTGAAAAAATATGTTTAGTAATATGTTTAATAATAAAATTTGATACTTTTATATTCAAACAAGATGTACCTTTTGTCTGGCAGACATTGGAATACATAATGATTTCTTAAGAAAAAGGAGGGCCCAGAAATCAGGATGGCGCGGCCGTACCTTCGTGTCTGGAGACTTCTGCTTCAAAAGCCGTAAAAAGCAGCAACGGATGAAGACCACTCTTTTCTACTCAGAGATGTTTGAGGTCAAAGCTGATGTGAAAACAACGATGACTGTAGACACGAAGGTTAATAATATATTTACTATGACTTGCTATAGCTTTTCAGTAGTCTATATCGTCCCACTGCTGGGCAAAGGCCAAAGACTTTCCCCAATACAACCAGTTCTCCTCCGAGCAATCTAAATACTTTCAAAGACACCCAGATCACGAGGCCGCTATCTGTTGTGAACCCATGGTGTGCTGATCATCGCCCACTCCTATTGGGAGGCATCTCACCTAATCCCATTTAAGCTTTGCTATACCTGATTTGTTATTATTGATTGATAAGACTATAATGATAATATTAATAAAAAAAAATAAGACACATATACCCAGCGGTGCACAATCTAGGATTTTTTGTGATATGATTCTACTACGAGACTTAGATTTCTATACTAATGATAAAAGTCAAATTATGAAACTAAACTTAACTAAATAAATTAGTTCATTCTACTTTACTTCTCAGTCGTACGTATTATGGGGCTTAATATTCTCTACCCAGAGCGGATTGATTGTCTTGGTACCGAATCAAAAAAAACCTTTATTATTGAGTGCAATACTAGTGATCCACTAGAAACTAGAGGGTCTATTTGATTTGCAAACGTTTGTTTTAGATCTCCGCTGGCATAGAGTGTACGATAATATGCGCACGTCTCCTTCTCCCGAGCCGCCTGACAAAGCCGCAAATCGACGGTATCGGCGGCTACAACATCAGTGTTCGATTCACCACCGAGTGGTATCCCGACGTATTCTTCTACAGACTAGGACTAATTGGCAAGAACACCACTAGAACTGATTTTGAGAGCTGGCTCTCTGAATTTACGTTATGGTGAAGTGCGTGAAAGTAAAGATACAAAGTGAAGTGAAGAGTGAAAGTAAAGACATTAGAAAAATATTTTATTAAATTCGAATTAAAAAACTCATGGTTATTGAGCAACTCTGTTGATTGATGTGATGTCTCTTAGTTTACCTGCAGAGTGCTTACACTAAAACATTAATTTTGGCTATGGTTTGCGTAATATGAGAAGGAACCTTGATAAGATCGTCATTCTAATACACTGGTTTAGTTTTATAGGTATTTTTAATTTATCAAAGAAATTAGGCGGATTCTACTGAAATTGTATCTTCGTCATTTAGACCCCTGTCACCCCCGGCATCTCCGGGAAATGAAGCGGGTGGGGTGGGAGTCGGTGATTGTGGAAAATTGGGGTTCGACGGAAACTGGGGCAGTTGGGGGAACTGTGGCAAAGAACCTTGAGGGTACTGTGGAAGCGACGGGAATGCAGGTTGTTCTACATCCTGGGGGAACTGAGGGAAAGATGGGAAGGCTGGAGCTCCTCCTTGAGGGAACTGTGGTATGGACCCTTGAGGGAATTGAGGGAATTGAGGGAATAACGGAAAAGAAGGTGCTTGAGGTAGCGATGGGAAGTTGTCTGCAGAGGGGTATTGCGGCGCTGTGGGTTGGTCTTGCTGAGGTGCTTCAGTGGATGGACTTTGTTCTTGAGGTTTATCTTGTGGTTGATCTTGTGGTTGATCTTGTGGTTGATCTTGTGGTTGATCTTGTGGTTGATCTTGAGTTGGCTGTTGTGAGAAGTCAGCTGAGTCTACGACTGCGGTATCAGCGTCCCCAGCCGTCTGTGAAGGCGAGGTAGGAGTTCCTTGCGGGAAGCTTGGGGAATCTTGAGAAGGGAATTCTTGTGGAAAGCTAGGTATACCCTGCGCTGGTGGTTGGGGGACTATCTGCGTTGGGGGGAACCCAGGTGCGGCCGGTGCAACGGCAATAGGTGGGTAAAAAACGTTGTGGGGGTAGTAAGAGCCCCCAGGTATGGGGTAGAACGTTGTGTGTTGCACTGGCGCGAAGGGGCTCAACTGTGGCACTTGGTAGTGGACTTGTGGTTGCAGTGCAATCGGTACTGCTGATGGTATCTGGAATGAAATGCAACATACAAATAAGTAATTATTCATACAGTATGGGGACATGACATACGGCTTTTAATTTATTTAACCATACTGCTATTAAAAAAATATAAAAAATTCATTTAAGTGTCATGCTTTTCCTTGAGGCAACTAGCCACGGGTATAGACATAGACAATCATTTATTTGCCACAAGAACACATACCATATACAATAAATCTTAGAATAACTATAATACGACCATAACTTCGGGGCTCATGTCTTGGACATATTGTTACCCCCTGAGAACGTGCATACAACATGAAACAATGAAAAAATGATTATAATTATGATCTATGGTGCTTTAAGGTGGTAGCAATAGCAACCCACCCGATTTTTAAAGTCCCAGTAAAAATTTAGAATCCGGTCGTGAACCTAAAGATTGCGCAGTGTGCCATGGGCAGGTCTCTAACGATGACGGAAAACATTGTGAGGAAGCCCGCAACTACTAAGCACCTAAATCGGTTTATTGTCATAATTCCCACCAAGCTGTCACCACCAGTGGGGATAAATCGACACTGACCACAGTATTGATATAGGTTGCTGGTTTGTCTAACGTGGTGCTAGCAGTCTTTGCCAACATGTGCCAACATCAATATTGAAGCCACTGCCTGTTGATACTTCGGGATATGCTATGCTATGTAATGATATGCTATACTAGATATTTTTCAAGTATGAAACTTGAAGTACAAGTATGCAAATAGGCCAGATTTAGCCACAAAAATACAAATATCCAAACATTTCTAATACTATAAGAATCAAAGTCCTGACTGTCTGACTGACATATAGACAACGCACAGCCTAAACCGCTGGTCTTAGAGACTTGAAATTTGAGGAGTACATAGGTCTTATGGCGTAGAGGTGTAGGTACTAAGAAGGGATTTTTGGAAATTCAAAAATTGTAAAAAGGGTTGAAAACGTTTGTATGAGAAATAGTATTCCTTGATCCTACAAACTTGAAACTTGGAGTACATGTACTCCAAGGCTAAAAAATAGGATAAGCATTTTTAGTATTTTAAAACTACACATAATAAGTGTGCAAAGGGATGTGAATGTTTGTATGGGAGCTAAGCTCAGTATCTATACCTACCTACCTAATGTAGGTAATGTACTCCTATGGTATCTCTTATACCTACGTAGGTATTTAAAATCCTACCCTACTAATATACAAATCTATGCGAAAGTTAAGATGTTTGGATATTTGTGGCTCAATCACGGCTCACCACTTAAACGCGTGCGAAGCCGCGAGAAGCTGCTAGTCTAATATAATATAAGATGTTTGGATTTATAATATTAGTACGATTAAATAGAACGATCACAAGAATCTATTTGAAATTTGGTTTGTACGCGTGTTATTTTAGACTGAAATATTTAATTAGGTAATTAGGTAAGTAGGTATTAGAAAAATAAAAAAAATATCTTCTCGTAGTATTAATAATTATTAAACACTAGTGGCCCACGGCTTTGCTTGTGATTACTAACATCAAAAAAAGTAGCCTATTTTTATATGAAAATAAAAATAGGCTACAAACTATATTTGTTCCAAGTTTTATCAAACTCGGTCCAAAAGTTAGCGCATTGAGCCACAAACATCCTAACATCCAAACATTGTAACTTTTTGATAAACAGTAGGATATAAAAATTAAAATAAAAAAAATAAGATGTTATAGATCCATATAAACTTAAAAATAACACATATAGCAATTATAATAATCAAACAATAATATTGAAAGGCAAACTCACCGAGTTAATGTACTGCGTGGTGGAGAAACCGAAGAGCTTCGTAGATGGTACCACCGTCTGATGGGCGGCAAAGACGGATGGCTGAGCGGAGACCACTCTCGCCCCCGGCCAGGCCACGGCGGACCCGGCTGACGCGCCCGACAGCACCGCGAATATCGTCGAAACAACTAACACCTGCTAAGACACACAAACTTTACTGAAGAACTTACTTAAAGCCGGTTTCCACCGCGAGCGGAGCGGACCCATTAAGGACTCCGTTTAACTCGCAAGAATAAACTGCATACCTACTTGTATTTCTACCAACAAATAGTGGAAACCGGCCTTTACTGTGGATTGTTATTATTTAATGGGCTGACACCTATCAAACTACTTTTTAAGAATAAGAATAATTTATTTATCGAGTGAGCGAAGCGAACGAAGATCTTAGTTTCAACTTGGGCGATTTGGCATTTTATGTATGTATGTATGTATGTATGTATGTATGTATGTATGTTTGTCTGGCGATAACTTTAGAACCGTTGATCCGATCTGCATGAAATTTGATAAGTCGATAGCTTGTACTTGAGAAATTTACTGGTAAGTATATGAGTAAAATCGGGTGAAGGGTTTTTGAGATATGGGGTTTTTTAAGAGGGCAAAAATAAAAAAAGTGACATAAAAAAATCAAGTTACATGTCATACGAAAGGGCTTTGTTTGGACATTCCAAAACAATTTTTACTTTTTTTCTAGGACGCTCGGTTTTTGAGATACAACAAAAAAGTTAAATTAAGATAACCAGCGACCCAAGAGCTCCCATCTCTAAGAGTTTCGTTGGCGTCAAGGTTTTTCTACTGGTCGGCCAGTTACTTTGCTTTTTCTTATTTTTTTTTCTTGAAATAAATTAAAGAGGTACTCAGTTCTCATAAAATGGTGACAACGACCAGGTCTGATGATGGAGCCAAGGTCTGTTCAACGGAACTCTTCAATAAATAGGCCAATAGAGTTGAAACTTGGTTACCGTACTGAGTTAGTTGGCGGTAGTCAGAAAAAAGTCCAAACATAATGTTTGGACTTGCCTTTGACTACCACCTACTCAAAGTTTTGGTGTGTTCGTCGGGTCGCATCACGAGATCTCAGTTCGGGGCGAACTACTAGTTGTAAAGCTTTGTAAATAAATCTTACAGAGGTATTTCTGTTACAATATTTATTTTTTTATTATTTAAGGCAGACACAATGCAAAATTAACATCAGAGTGGTGCCCGCAAGAGCCGAGACGTCGCGGCAGACCAAGAACGAGATGGCGAGATGAGCTCGATAGATACCAGCCGGAATGGAAGACCACAGCACAGGATCGCACAGAGTGGAGGGAATGGGGGAGGCCTTTGCCCAGCAGTGGGACATAGAAGGATCATAATGATTTTATTATTTCTACTTGGTTTAGGTTGTTTTATTTGAGCACCCAAAAATGGATGAAAGCATCATTTTAGCTCATATTAGCTCTTAAGGAATAATTATTATTTTTTAAGGAACTGACACCCGTCATAGTACTTCGTACTTCTGCAAAGTTTGCTAGGAATTAGTGGAAAAACTTTGGATCAAAATTATATTTTTGTTGAACTTCTTTGCTTGCGATTTTTCATTAATTATTTGCGTGATTTTATATCTTTCAAAATGTTGAGAAGCACATTAGCGGTAGTCTTCTCCTTAATTTAGATTCTACGACAGATATAATTCTTGACAGTAAACTAATAAATCAGCTTTACGACTTTGATCTCCAGCCACGGTAGAAAGTTTCAAGACAGTATATTATAGATTTTTAATAATTGATTATTCTAGAGTTCGATACTTTTTGAATATTTACGATGCTAGTTTCCTAAATTCACCGTCACCCACTGTGTATTCTAACGGTTTAAAAAACATAATTTTAATATCGTACTACAGATCTAGTAACATAATACATTTCAGTGCTTGATTTTATAAATATTTATCAAAAGGCGCGTAGCGGTCACTCAACACTAATAGGATAACTGACTTCATCATCACTTTATAAATATTCGTTTTATAACCCAATTCGTTCATCGGGAACTGGTTTTAATCCAATAAAGCACTAGCCCAAATTGGCATTTTGAACGAGCCAACATGACACACACATCTCTCAGAAAGACTTTCAAGTAGGTATAAAATACGATCACTTTTCACTATAGGCTTTTGTTGTGTAGTATTTAGTCCAAGGTTAAGAGCACAGTACCTTCATGGTGGGCTAGAGATACATGTATAATACGCGTATCGTTCCTCTGACTACTCTTTTATATACTAAATAGCACCCCGCCTACAGACACAGAGGAAAGTAAGTAACTAGATGTGTCTCAGGTTTTGTATGCATCGCCACGGTCGCCGTGAGCGCAGTTACGTCACAAACTAGGTGCAATATTTTTTACTGGAACCGTTACATGCGCCACTAAACTTTACAAAGCTTCTTAAAAAATTCTGTTATTTAATAATAAGTACTTTTATAGAAGAACAATTAAAAAACTAAAACATTAGCTATGAAAATTACACATGTAAAACACATGTAAATTCTGTGCCACAGAATAACAAAATATAGATATAATAATATAAATGAAACTAGGGATTCAAATCTGCTGCATTGGACCATTCAAGTTTATCTAGACTAATCTAGATAAATTAAATTAGCCTCACATCTACAGGCACGATATATATCATCACAGATACTATACAGTCATCATCATCATAAGCTGAAGAAGTTTACTTCTGGACATAGGTTTCCTCTATAATCCATTTCCAGGAAGAACGTCGTCATCAGTCAAACAAGTCCACTGTCATAGGCTGGATATAGGCTTCTCATATTTGGCATTTACTATTTAATTCTAATTGGATTGGTGGTTTGGTGACGTACTCAGGAGATGCTGCTGATACCCATTCCTCTAGTGCGTTCCTTTACTCGTATCTTACGACTTTCTCGGGAGGTGATGCTTACAACAATAATAACATTATAGTAGGTATACGATACCTATGATTTTGGCTAACGTTTATTCATCAATTCTCCAAAAGATAAATAATAAAAACATGGATTAAATACCTTCATCTACTGGATTTTTGTAAGACTCTTCCAGTTTATTTTATAGTTTTGAATCGAGTAGAATTTAATGTTCAACCTTCGTAGTTTAATAAGAGTACCCTGAGTATATTTTCAAGTGGATCAATGAAATAATATTTAGAGGATTGGTCGAAATAAATAAAAAATCGGCTAATTACAATGTTTCAATCAATATCAGGATTGAGTGCAAAGGCCGCTTGATGCAGATAATATACAAAACGTCAATATCGAACTCTACCATATTTTATTTAAAGTAGCTTTGTGAACTTAAAAACAAGTAAACAATCTCAGTTATAAATAATAAAAAAGATTCACGACCTTGCATTGTCCCTTCGCCCCTCACGTACACCAAGAACATAACAGATATAATGAACCGTTTTCTGTACCACAGAATAACATGGTCTATATTTACCATTCAAGTCTATCTAGACTAATCTAGATAAATTAAATTAGCCTTTAATTTGCTATATAATCTTTAATCTACAGGCACGATAGATATCATCACAGATTCTAAACAGTCATCATCATCATCATCATAAGTTTGAAGAAGTTCACTGCTGGACATAGGTTTCCTCTACCCATTTCCAGGAAGAACGGTTCTGGTCCGCCCGTCGGGTTTTTTTTACAACTCTGTGTAGGAGGGCGTCTCACCACTCGAGAACGTTTATTCCCCAGCGGTTGTCAGTTATTCGAGCTATATGACCTGCCCATTGCCACTTCAACTATTCACTTATACAAGGTGTTCCGATACTTGTGTTTAAAACTTCAGGGGCTAAAGTACCCATCAATATGAATAACTTTTTCTAAGGAACCAACACTGTGAACGCGAAATGTATGAAACAGCTGTTTTTTGTTTCGCGTTCACATTGTCGGTTTCTTAGAAAAAGTTATTCATATTGATGGGTAATTTAACCCCCTGAAGTTTTAAATACAAGTATTGGAACACCTTGTATAGTCAGTAACTCAGTTCCAAGGACGGAGTATGAGGAGAGAGAGTAAGGAGGAAGGAAGGAGTAGTCAGAGGTACGTCCAAATATAACAATAAACCCACATTTTCAGTTGTTGGTATTCCATATGATACATGACAGGTTACAAGCCCATCGCCGCTGAATATATTTCTTAAATATTGTGACTGCCAGTTAACACTATAAACACCAAGGGACAGGTAAAAAAAGAACTTCATACAGGTCAAATAACTCTTTATCGATCACCACAACAAACAAAGTATTTATAGTTACCTACTGTTTTATACTTCGACAAAAAGTAAAAAAGCTATAGAACGGGCGGTCTTATCGATAGTATAATTATTTACTGGGCTACATAAGGAGTAGCCCATATGTCGATCTCCAGATTGCAGGCTATCTTTGTGCCAAATTGCATCTTAATTAGTTTAGAAAAAACTAAAACTGAAACAGCTTCGCGACTTTGATCCCCAGGCACGGTAGATATCCTCTCAAATCTCTTAGTACTAACTCCAGATTCTTTGAGGACGTCTAAGAGAGGTAGTCAGAGGTAAGTCCTAACATTACATTTGGCACATACCCCCATTTTGCAGTAGTTGGTATTCCATACGTGACAGGTTGCAAGCCCATCGCCGCTGTTAGAATACTAACTGGTTTCCTCACGATGTTTTCCTCTACCGTTTAAGAGCACTAGCATTGCGTTCATAAATTTTTCGGTTTAGAAACAGAAACTATATTGCATTTATAAATTACTAGCGACCGCCCGCGGTGTTGCTCGCATGGTAGCGGTGATAGCTTTCATCAAATATGTTTCCCCATACTAATATAGGTGTACATATTTATAAAAAAAGACATATTATAATTATACATATATTTTTTTTCTTCCCTTTCTATTCATTTTCTAGGCTAAAATGCAGCCCAAAATATAGGCCAAATTTTATCCCGAAAAATCATTATGATAATATATTTTAGTTTCATCATATCATTATTATAGTTTCATCTAAACAGGGCATGAAGAGGATTTGAATTTCGATCTTCACTAAAGCTTCTTCGCGTCCTCACCAATAGGCGGGAAGAAGAATGATAGAATCTTCTGTTTGTACAAAAGCATCACTGGCTTAGGGACGTCAGGGTGTAGGGGATGTCCACCGCCCACGTATGATGAAACCCACAAGTTCTTGAACAGTTGTAGGTACATCTGGAACATCTTGGTCTCAGTCATATCGGCCGCCTTGGAGAACTTATCTGGGGATGTGAAACATTTAAGCGTATCACAGAAAACAAAGTTGCTATCCTACTAAGTGTGTAAGTATGGATGTATGGATGGATGGATGGATGGATGGATGGATGTTTGTTACTCTTTCACGTAAAAACTACTGAATGGATTTTAATGAAACTTTACAATAATATAGCTTATATATCAGAATAACACATAGGCTACAATTTATAAAGATATTGTGTCAATTGTCCAAAATATGACGTGTAAGTAGGAGCTAGTAGGAGCTATAGCTCGTAGAGCTATAGCTCGCAGAGCTATTAGTTCTGCGTGCTATTCTGGCGTGCGCTGCCGCTAATATAAGCTACTCGAAATACTAATCCTGCACAGACGAAGTCGCGGGCACCAGCTAGTAATATCTATAAATCCCTATCCTCTAAGGTTTGCTGGAAGAAAACTCTATCTAGGGTTAAGCTCGACTTTGTATATGACTATCATATCTTTTTTGTGTAAATCATTTGTGTAATAATAAAGAATAATAAATTAATATTTCATCTTAGGATACCTTACGATAAAATATTATAGAATCTTATGATATCACACAGTGTTAAGATACGATAATATATACGAGTATTATGGTCTCATTCTCTTGAAAATGTTAACATATATTTCCATAGCAAGCATCTTAAGATGAAGTCGCCCTATCGCTCAGTTTCCTTAGATGCCGTAATATGAAAATTTATATTAACCATGTGTGAGATAGCTCATAGTGATTGTATGGCGAGCGATAAATATTATAGCATTTTCGTCGTCTGTGGTATATGCTCTAGGTAAATAGGTTTATAGCTTTTCCTTAAGTTTGCAGTAGTATGTACTTCCCAGAATTCGTTTTTATTAGCCACACTATCGAATCGTGTAATCGTGTGTTTTTTTTTTCTAAAATCAACGGTTTCAATTCCTGGATAGGAATATAGGTAGATTTCAAAAAATCCAATGATGCTGTCTTAGTTATCATCAAAATCGGGCCCGAAACTCTTTTGAGTACTTTTCGCTATTCTTCATAGTTTCGGATTTGGCCATGGCCATGGCCATGAGGCCAACTAGATGAACGGACCAGCTTAAAAAGCGGAGAATGTAGATGCCAGTTGTACGACGTAATCCGAATGGCCACCACAGAATAATAAATAAATATTGGTGGACTTTCCACACAGCACTATTTCGATCAGATAGCAGACGTTCTAGAGAAGGGCCAGGTCAAGAGTACCCTAAACTGACGAGAATGTTTGAAGAATGTTACGAGAGTGAATGAAGCGAAAGAGGTATGTTAGGACCGTAGCAGTGGAAATCCGTGGTCTCTGCCTACCCCTATGGGAAACAGGCGGGATTTTATGTATGTTTGTATGTATGTATGTACTATCTAGCCCCAAACTAAGCAAAGCTTGTAATATGGGAACCAGAAAGTTGATATAATACTTAAATCCTTTTTTTTTGTAAATACAACTTATAATAAACTGGCTTCGCACCGGTGGACATTTATTTTTTTATTACATATAAATATTAAATATAGCCTATGTTACTCAGGGATAATGTAGCATTCTAATGGTGAAATAATTTTTGAAATCAGACCTCTCGTTTTGGAGTTTCTTCATATACAAGTGCATAGAGAAAGAATCGGGCATAGAGAAATAATTTTTAAGGTTTTCTAGCTTTGGGAGCTGGCTGACCCTCTCTTTTCAAAGCTTAGGTTAGAGGGCCCCCTGAGCTCCGGGGCCCTGGTGCACTGC
Source organism: Chloroclysta siterata (assembly GCA_932294275.1). NCBI lineage: Eukaryota > Metazoa > Arthropoda > Insecta > Lepidoptera > Geometridae > Chloroclysta > Chloroclysta siterata. The sequence continues at coordinate 12,890,494 of OW028598.1, forward strand.
ACCACCTGGCCCTACGATAGCTACGCCACTGTAGGTAAGGTACTTGCGACTTCCCCGTGGACTGTTATGCATGGAATCTGCATAAGTCAAAGCAACATGGAGGCAGGCCGAGGTTCTAAAGCAAATAGTTTAATAGTAACTTTAGACTCTGATAACCGTTAAACGACTTCTCGCTGGCACATTTCATAATTTTTTGAAGATACAAAATCACTGTTAAATTATGTATTTAAAATTGCAAATAACCTAATTTCAGACAATAAAATTACAAAGGTGCATCAAAGCGACATTTTTGTTGAACCTACGTAATTTTATTCGTGTGTGTATTTGCGAACAAGAAGTTGTCTGACGAATGTCACCGTCTTATGCATGCGAACTTTAAAAAACAGTATTGAGTGTAGGTACGCCTACGTTCTACCTTTTTATGAAACCACTTTCAAATATCAAGTCTAATATCGCGTTTACATTTAGACATTCCCGCTGCCATTCACGTGGACGGATATGTGGCAAGGCCGCGGCTGTGTGTTCACATTTAGCCCGGATACTAAGGGAGCGGGGACAACGCAAACATCAACGCGAGCGGACATGGAAGTGACCTGTTTACATTCTCGCATTGCCCATCTCCCTGCCCATGTATGTCCCTTCACATTTCCACGGACATGACCTGAGTGTAAACGCGGTATTATACCGCGTTAACACTCAGCTCATCTGACTAATGTGCTAGGCTATACCTAAGTTGTATGTCAGTCAGTCAGGACTTCGATTCTTATAATATTAGATGACCATACGGTTTCGGTACCGACTAATTATTTATGTAATCCGACTAATCGCACTTACAAGGGTTCCTGCTAACATAACAAAGGAAGGTAAACCAATTATTCGAATGTGAGCCTAATTAGTTAGTAGCTCGCTACCTATATACATAAAAGTAATTTAGTAGTCCATAGGACATAAGATATTCTACTAATGGCGATTGTTTAAAAAGCCGGCTCCAGACTTAGCGTCACTTGTTTGAACACTTGTTTGATTGCTATGTGTGGCACGAGACTTTGTATTCAAAATCTCGTGCCTGGCGCCACATCAAAACTTCAGCCAAAAACATTACGTTGTGTACCTAAGTTAATCAAAATAGTCGAGTTGTGGATTATCAATGCGATTTTTCAAACTCCCTGCCGGTGAACTGACGACACTGTGAAGATCGCGGGAAGTCGGTGGATGGAGACGGCTCAGAATCGTACTTCCTGAAAATTGTGTAGGGAGGCCTATAGCCTGTTAAATACTGTAACTGCTAATCATGCTACCAGTAACAAATATGTGAAAATCAGGCATCACAATATTTGTTTCATGTTTGTTTCTATACTTTTCCTGTCACAATTGTATAAACAGTGTATGTCATTGTTGATATTTTTCCTAAACGATTATAATTACCTACTCATGTCTGTAATCTTACCGGTTCCTTTCGCTCGTTTAACTCGACTTTTAACAGTATTGCTATTAACTTGGGGTTTTCCATCTTCTGTAACAGCATTGTTTTGTAAGACACTTGCTAGAGGCGGTTCCTGTTGTGGGTAAAAACGTGTTTGTTCAAATTAACTATAAATCTCATTCCTTGAATAAAAAATAAAAGTAAAATGAAATGGAATTAAAACAGGCTCACGACTGTGATCCTCAGTCACAGTTCTCTTAAAATATAACTCATTATACCCTACAGACCTAAGCTTTGACAAGAGAGGGTCAGCCAGCTCCCAAAGCTAGAATAGAAAACCTTGAGCCTGCTCACACTTTTTTTTTTTTAATCATTTATTTAAAAGTTCAAGCTATGTGAAAAAGGGGTGAGAGGGTTCTTTCTCTATGCACGGGGTCCTTGTCCACCTAGCTACGCCACTGATACCCTACTCAAACCCCTTTTAGGGGTAGCCGGAGGCATCTCAAAAAAATACACATTTTATCAAATCTGTAATGTAAAACGAACTTGCCCACAGCCAAAAGTAAAAAAACTGTTAATTCAACCCTTTTTATCGAAACTTTACCTTTTCTTCTGTTCTCTGTCCTGTAGTTACTGGTAGAGGCAGTATAAAATGTAAATTAGAAATTAACACCAATGAAAATACGATTTTGATCATCTTGTACAGAATAACTACAATAGTGACTGCGATTTATAAAATGATTCTCGTTTATAAATATGCTTATGTTTACTTACGGATTTAAATAATATTGGTATTTTCATAAATATTATCTCTTTAGCGTAAACATTTTAACATTTCAATATACAAGGTGTTCCATAAGTTGTGTATATAAACTTCAGGGGGCTAAAGTACCCATCAATATGAACGACTTTTTCTAAGGAACCAACACTGTGAACGCGAAAAAAAAAACAGCTGTTTCATACATTTTAGCCTGGTAGGTATTGAACTTTTGTATGAAACAGCTGTTTTTTTTTTCGCGTTCACAGTGTTGGTTCCTTAGAAAAAGTTGTTCATATTGATGGGTACTTTAGACCCCTGAAGTTTATATACATAACTTAAGGAACACCTTGTATACATTAGTTCAAACTCATTCTTCTCTCATTACCAAGCTAAATTATATCTATACAACAAGAAGTATTTAAGAGTAGTAGAGCTCTTTGAGAAGAGCTCATCCGGGGAAGTACCATGCCTTTTTTTTTTTTTTTTTTTTTCGCTGGGAAAAATGCGTTACGCATTCCCCCCCATTAGAGGATTGAGGGGATATGTGGGACTCCCCGGCCCATGAGGGCCGGTATACCCACTAAATAACCCAGCGGCACTCCCGCGTCGTCTAGTATGGAGGGGAACTGGGAAACCGGCGGAGCCTTTTCTTCCAGTCCCCCGCCGACGACCGCCCGCCTTTACAGCGGGGCCTTCACGCCCCCCCCTGCAGGGAGGGGCCCGGGAACGACCACGAGTGCTTGGCCGTTCCCGCCCGACGGAGGTGGCGAACAGTGCAATGCGAGAGATGGCGACCATGCCTATTTCAACCGTTAGGCAACGTCACTGTGTTTCGGTTTGAAGGTGTTGATGGCAAAATTAGAGGCACATGAGGCTAAACATCTGTGTGCCTCAAGTTGATGGATGGAGAGCATCGTAGGACACGTTCATATCGTGCGTGACTTACGAGGTAATGTTTAGTTATAGGTAAGTGATGGTTACCACTTAACATCAGATGGGCCATCTGCTTGTTCCACCAGCTAGTTGTATAAAAAAATAAAAATAAACTACAAAAGGTGCAAAGGCCTGAGTATGCTTCTCACGAGTGCGAGTGAAAGGGTAACTAAAAAGGGTAATGTCAACAATGATGTATGAGTGAGAGGCATAGATAGAAAGAAGAAACAAAGAAAACATATTTATTTGTCCCAACACAAAAAAACAATAAAAATAAAATAAAAGTAAAAATAAAGTAAAAGTAGGTACTAATACACAAATTAGGTATGTTGTGCGGGGCAAAAAGGTCGTCGTCTCAGCATAAATGCTGCACCCAACCTAGATAGGTGCAGTGCAGCGCTGGTTTTCAGACGAGGCCTGTTAATGTGACATGCGAAAAAAACAGCAAAACAATAAAAAAAAACATACAAATTAATACAGTAAAAGTACAATAATATAAAAAGACCATAGAAAACATTAAACAATAAAAATAATTATAATAATAATGATAATTAAGTACAAAAATTAAATTTTGCTACAACTACTTATTTGATTTTATTTTGATTCTGTGGTTTGTCTATGCCCGCAAGCAAACGGAAGGCAACAGAACTAAAAAGACAATGGCGTTGGAGAGAATGGCGAGATAGCGCCGTTCTTTATCGACATAGCTCCTTTATTAGCACTTTCCATGACTTTAGCAGTTATAGTTATAGTAACCTTTGCTGGAGATTTGAAATGCTTTTTGATCTCAATCGAAGCTGACATTAAAAACTTTTAATTTAATGATATTACATTGACATTTCTAATTGAAAGTTGTAAGTTACTAGTGGGCCTTCTCAGCGTTCTTCACCTCAAGACGAAACCAGATCATTTAAAATGAAATTATTATTGCAATTCATTATTTACTAGCAGCTGCCAGCGGCTTTGCTCCCGTATTACTTAGTGGTGATGGTAATACTTTTATTCCCCTTTCTGGAGGTTACTGGACGTGCAGTCTGTTTGTCCTGGGTGAGAGTCGAACCCACATCCTACAGTGCAGATGGCTACTACCAAACCCACTGAGCTGTGAGCAATTTTTTACCAAGAATCCTACTAATAGACAAATGTAAAAGTTACGATGTTTCGATTGTCATGGCTCATACACGCTCTAACCACTGAACTGATTGGGGTGAAACTTAGACTTAGGTATAGGCAAATTTTAATCCTGAAAATAAATTATTAATATTGAAGGACTTCCTCCACTCAGCACTATCTAGCCCCAAACTAAGCCAAAGCTTGTGATATGGGAGCCAGATAGCTGATATAATCTAATATACTTTTTTTCTACCAATGTTCATCACAACCGAATATATTGTTCTCGGTGGGAATCGAACCCACGGCCTACGGCGCAGAAGGCAGAGCTACTACCAACTGAGCTGTGAAGGCTGAAAAACCGAGAATTTGGAAAAAAATATGAATGAACCCATTAAAGGGACAACGCCGAATATATTAATGTTAGCGATCACTAATAAAACGCTATTGAAGCTGCGGACGGTAGCTAGCACAACATATATTTAAATAAAACAAAAGGACCATAATAAAGGACATAATAACAGTAACTGAGGCCTTTATGAACGCACCTCGTTTCCCATGTAAGGCGATAATGTTAAACATTAAAACCTTTTTAGAGAGTTCATTGTTCTGAAACCTCCTTCTACAGAACTGACAACAAAAAAAAATGTCTTAATGTGATATTTGAGGTTATAAATAAACTGACTAAAATTTATAATTGTGCGTTAAAACTAAAATACTTACATTATTATTAAAATCGAAATGGATTGTATTCTTTTTACATTAAATAAATACCTACTCGTGACTTAGTTTATTTACATTTTTGTAATGAGAAATGTCAGGTAGCTATCTACATCTTAAAAAGCTCTAAAAATGTGTTTGAAAATAGTTATTTATGTATCTTTTCATTTGTAATTTTTCTATGACTTTCAGATTTAAATGTTTTAGCAACCGATTCCTCCGCACAAACTCAAGAAATAAATAAAAAGCCAAAGAGAAAATGTGAGTTGTGATTGTATTTTATTACATTTGCTGGTAATCAAAGATAGTTAACATATATCTTTTGACGTAGCTCTTCAAAGTACCTATTAACACGGTTCTGTTCCACTGCAGCTTTATTACCTACTCAGACGAATCGTAGACTTCTGGAAATTGCTTTTATAATACAAAAAACATCCTGTCGTGAGCGCGCTAATTATAATCTGCGAAAATTGTGGTAGATCTGAATCGGTTCACCTTTTTTAATTTCAAATATCTTTACATACTATCATTAATTGTATTGGAAAGAGGTTTAATCATTTGATCGGAGTAAAACAGATCTATGGATGCGCATAGTGGAAGGAAACATTTTCCGCGGCGGACGGTTGCGTGTTCCCGCGCGCCGCTTTTCCGATTTCTCGTCAGTCGGCCGCCAACCAGTGCGGGGCGCTGAGCTCGGCATATTGCTCGCACACACCACACCTGTTTGTTTACAACTAGATAATTTTGACAAGAAGTCGACCCTTCTTCGCCTAAACGTACGTTTACCCTTTTTATTACACCACCTCAGTTCCAACTGCGTTGAACTTCATTCATGTGTGACTTCACCGGTGTCGTTGCAAACGCTTTCATGTTTTTGCCCTACACTATGTGACAATGTTTTCGATTTCGATCTCAAATGTTTAGGTGTATTCCGTTTGATATCAACACACGGTTCAGATCTGAATATAAACACATTTTCCGCAAAATGCATGCCTAGGTTGCTCGTTATGAACAGATGTTTGAAACAAATATCGAAGCTGTGGTGACCTCAGATGGTAAATGATTGTAGAGTAATCGTATTACATACGTATAGATTAGGTTCTACAACTCGGTGCACTGAGCTATTATTCTAGTCTAACAAAGTTTACAATAGCTTCAAAAATAAATGTCACTTTGGATGCCAAAAGATTAGGAAAAACGGATGCTCGTTTAATTACAGCGTCTAACCGTAGAATAAACTACCCACGACAAATTGTAGCTCTGTATTTTTGAAGAATGATTGCATCGAATGACGACAGATTTTGTTGTCCTAACCAACATTGTATTTCGCCTATGTTTTTGTGACACGAAATAAACATTTTTCGATATAGATTTTGATGTGAATTGTTATTTTTTTATAGCTTATCGTATGGCGGACGAAGCCGCGGCGGACTGCTTGTTTGAGCGGCTACGTCTGCACCAGCAACGTGCGGCGGACTCCACAGAGGTTGCCCGCGCCATCACAGCACGCATCAACGCGCGTCTTACGTCACACGGTAAGGTCAACCTAGACATGTCACTTGTTGCTATCATCCACCTACACTGGCCAGTGGGAGACGGGAAATTGTCCCCAGCAGTGGCTGCATGGGCATAGAGCAGAGAATTTTCCAGTCTTTATGTTCCTACGCCTTCAACATGGTTAATACCTAGGTGTAATTTTCTAAATTTCCTAAAGTCCAACCAAAAAATGATACTGTTCGCAGGGCCGGATTTAGGGGAGGGCAAACGGGGCGATGGCCCCGGGGCCTCCACAAACGGGGGGCCCCCACAATAGAGACTTCGGAAAAAAAATCTTTCAAATCCCAACTAGTAAACACTAGTAAACATCTTCTTTTCCTTTGATATTTTTTTTTTGGTATTTTACCTTCTTTTTTTGCTATTTTACAGCCTACAGTACTTTGTACATACATGATTATTTGATTATATTAATCTTAAATAACCGAAATCCAAAAACACCAAAAAGAGTAACTCTTTTTGTACAAGAGAATCTACTTGGTTTCACAATAAATTATTTATTGAAAAACTCGACTGAAAAAAAAATCACTTTATTGGAAAATAATTACGCGCGAGGGGGCCTCCACTCCTTTGTTGCCCTGGGGCCTCTGGACCTCTAAATCCGGCCCTGACTGTTCGTATCGCATTAATTATGCCCTGTGACACTTAGAATAGATTGTCACCTGGAATAGCTCACTAACGAAAATTAAGGTCTATTAATCAATGTTTAAATGATGGCTTTTTTTTGAACTAAAATTAAAATGAATTTATAAACGCAGTAATATCAGAGTCTTTTATTCCTTTTACAACACAACGCTAAGAAAAACATAAGATATTTTTGTATCACGTTCATTTTATTTATTAAGGCATTTACATACAAATGGGCAGTAGGTAATAAAATTGGATTGATCATAAAATCAAAAATCACGTCGCATTCAATACCAATAAAACATTTGTTTTGGTAATAATGTACTCAGCCATTGTATTTTGTTTATTGAATCAAGGGTCATTTCGTACTAACTTAACAACTTACAATCCCTTTAGCGTGCGTGCTTTGAGGCCTAAGTGCCTCCCTACCAGCAAATTAAACATCTGTTTGTAATTAGGTGCTATAATAATAAATAATAATGTCAACATTATCAAATGAAAGCTTTTCTAAAAAACCGGCCAAGTGCGAGTCTCGGACTCGCGCACGAAGGGTTCCTTACCATTATCTATAAAAACGACATCACGTTTGTTGTATGGGAGTTTGTTGTAGAAATAGAAAATTATCATCTGTAAAAATTTCAACTACCACGGTTCATGAGATATAGCCTGGTGACAGACGGACAGACAGACAGACAGATGAACGGACAGCGGAGTCTTAGTAATAGGGTCCCGTTTTACCCTTTGGTACGGAAGCCTAAAAATTAGAGAAAGAAAACGGAAACAGCTTTACGACTTTTATCACCAGGCACGGTTGATATATTCTCAGTAGCAAGTAAGCAATTTAAGATTATTTGAAGATGTCGTAGAGGAATAGCTTAGATCAAATTCAAAGTCAAAATTCGGCGTTCACAGTGTTGGTTCCTTAGAAAAAGTTGTTCATATTGATGGGTACTTTAGCCCCCTGAAGTTTATATACACAACTTATGGAACACCTTGTATAGCTAGGTCTCTAGGCGCTTAGTTACAAGCGACCAAAACTATAGAAGAAAGCTAGATATTTATGTCTTGCTTCCTACCATTTTTCAATGTGATAAAAGTTGTTTATTAATGCCACACTGCGGGTGGTGCCAATCCATTGTGGTCATGCCAGACTTTAGTTCAATTTCTCATTATAATATCGTGGAACATTGTTGTTGTTTTAAGTAGGTCGCTGACACTGCTCTGTTTTGTTTTTCGCAGTCGACAACGTTTCAATTTGTTTTTTGTTAAACTTTGCTTTAGGTGTCAAATAAATTAATAATAAATTTCTGCTTTGTCCTAGCACATAATACAACTCCACTATAATATAAAGTTTTGGGTGACTTTAGACATTATGAAAGAAAACAACGCTCTGTAACACTAAATATATATAGTTGTTACATCTTTACTAGAATACAATTTTGCTACAATGTAACAGAGCAATAAATAAATATTGTTGAACTTTCCACACAGCACTATCTAGCCCCAAACTAAGCCAAAGCTTGTAATATGGGAACTAGATAGCTGATTTATTACATATATACTTATTTTTTTTGTAAATACATACTTATAATAAATACTTATAATATATAATAACACCCAGACAGAGAACAAACATCTATGTTTATCACACAAATGTTTGTTCTCGGTGGGGATCGAACCCACGGCCTACGGCGCAGAAGGCAGAGCTACTACCAACTGAGCTGTGAAGGCTGTCTATATTTTATCGATAACTTTTATATTTATCACCCATAGTTGTCAATGTAAGTTCGATCGATACAAGTATTTAGATACACCTATACGTATCGAGACAGTCCAAATTGGATATCGAACTTGTCTTGCCAAAACAAAAGAAGAGGAGGCTGGGAATTATTCAAGTACTTTTACTTTTGCTCTGTTTCTGTAATAAATAATCTGCATGAGACACAGCTATAGATAAATCCATTCATTCAGCTGTTTTTGAGAGGATCCGTGGACGGTAAAAGTTGCACGGTAAAAGTTTGGCAGAACGCCAAACAACATCTTTTGTAGACATCTCTCACTAATAGGTACGCAGATTACAAAAAAGTGTTAATAGAGGAGTACATAATGGACATAATAGACATAATGTAATTACAGGCACATGAGTTGATGGACGCAGGGCAGTGCATCTTAGGGCACGTTCCTATCGTGTGTGACTTACGAGGCAATGCTTTGTTGTAGGTGATGGTTACCACTTAACATCAGGTGGGCCATCAGCTAGTTGTATAAAAAAAAGAACAAGTATGAGCAAATCCCTTTTAACCCTTAATTTAGTTTCACGAAGAATACAGGACCTCATCTTTAGAAAATCTAGGGTCTAAATACTAAAGCTTACCTGTCGTATTATTTATGTTAAAACGTTTCGGAAATAATCAAAAATTGTACAGAAAATTTACATGACCATTCGATTACGTAATTTCCGTTGGTGACTACGGATTAAAACACAATGATACAATGATCTGACAGAATGATATTATGTTGATTTTAATTATAAAAAAGCAGTTTTTTATATGATTTCTCCAATTTTTTATGAATTTATAAGTAGTTCTAAAATTTCATATCTCAGGAAATGTCCGATATAATGAACGTCTAAAACAAGTCTCACTTCTTCGCATAAAGAGAAATGTCCTGTATACGGCACATCCATTTTCTAAAAAAGTAATAATAATGGTATTTATTTCATATTTTTTATTTCATTTCTTTTTCTTAATTCACCTAACATCCCAAAAACCATATAGAAAAACATTAAGAGCTGATTTTACCATGGATTAACAGGCCGTTAAATCTAACCTTAGATGTCAAACGCGTACATTTTGACATATTTAACGGCCCTTTAATCCTTTGTCCTAACAGAGCATGGTGAAATCAGGCCTAAAACTCGAAGAATATGCGTTTGGCTAAATTAAGGGTTAATGCCAAATATATAAAAATTACCCATATAGAATACATAAAAATTACCCATATAACATCTAGTTATTTTCAAAATACTTCTATGTCACTAATAGTTAAAAATAACATAAAATATATTATTCCAAAAATTATAAACCGAGTGAGATTTCAACCCCCAATCTTCCCCATGATACGGGGGGCGCTAACCAACTGCGCCATCGGATCCGTACCTATCTTTTGGGTATTTATCTTTGCAAAAACGCAATTAGGATACCTTTTGACTTCAATATGCAATTTTATTATATTTTAATACGTTATTATCATCAGTTTGCTCTATAATCGCGTATTATATGACCCCATAGTGTTTTCGCTTCTTTGTACGTGCCATTGTTTTTAACAAAGTAAATGAATTTGTAACGTATCGCACGCTACTCTCATAAAACACTTTCGATCCATTAAAAAGTTTCAAAACCAATAAAACCTTCACAATAGCGCCACAATTACTAAAACCGATGTAACTAAATAAAACTTTGTTGAAACTCAAGGAATTTGCGTGTCCTTTGCGGGTTAACAGCTTTCAGCATGAAGGTAGGCCCTTGGAAGTTTCGGTATCGCTCATTATTGCCTTCATTGAATTGCTTTATCGAAGTTTTGTGCGTTAACGGCCTTGCTTTGGCCTATTTTCTTTATCATTTCATTTAAGTTAAAGCCATAAACACACCGGTATCAGTTTGTAACTTAACTGCAAATTAACATATTCACGCAAAACCCCATTTATTTCTATACCGTTATGAACCACATTAAGTTTAAATAAAGCGATTCAAGGATTTATGACGGCAATAAAGTAACGTTATCTTATCGATGAAATTTTATATTTGAATCCGAGCGTCTGGTTAAAATTCAACCACAAAATTCAAATCCTACAAAACGGTTAAATTTTTGTACTTATGCAACAATTGATCTGTAGATTTAAATACTAATGTAGGTATATTAAAACCAAAAACTTTAAAATAAATACTATATAGATTCCAAAGACGGTAGTTGATATTATTGTTGCAAAAATGATAATTTTCCATAATATATATGTTTTAAATTATAATAAATACGTCCTCAGCTCGTAGATGTGAATAGATCATAAACTATCAACAGTTAAAAATATATATCCTACGTTTGATCTAATTCATAAAATTATGAATTTACATATTATTCAAGATATCTTACATTATTCAGAAATAAAATTTTATGAATAATATACTGCCCAAGGATAATTTTCTTGCACGGTTAAAATTATCTGGAGTCTTAATACTCTTGAATTTGTTTCAGAGTAAAGGATAAGGGGAAGGGTAAGAAATAGGGTAAGGAAGGGGTTGTTTTTCATATGTTGACAGTTGATGCTAGAATACTAGCTCAAGATGTTTTTCTTCGCCGTGTAGATGCAGATTAGCAACAACGATTTAAAATTCAAGGTATTCCACTTGAATTTGGTGCTAATGTTACTGCAATGGTGTCGCGTGCTGGCATAGCATATAGTTGGTGCAATGGGCCCTCGGCCAAACGCGTCCCTTCCCCGTGCCGGCCCACTTAGTGTTACCATTAATTTATACAATATTCTATTTGTTTGATTATCGCAACTGGTACCGATAGTACCGGAGGGTGGAGTACTTACTTCCGTTTCTAATATAGTTTGAATACCAAAAAGTAGGCAATATTTGTCGCTTTTGTATCGCACCGCATATAACTGTTTATGAATGCATACTTTTTCTACTATAGTGGGGCCTCTATGTTTGTTCATAAATATTATGTTTTATATTCAAGTAAAATGTTAACCGTATCAATTTCACATAAATATTTTATTTTCAATCGTTAAATTTATACGTCATTCAAGTTTACGCCTAAAGATATATTATTTATATCCTTCAACAGTCTAATATTTAAAGGATAGGCAGAATGAAATATCTGCGATTTTAAAGGTTGTTTTTTACATCGAGTGTAGTTTATACCACCAGCATTGTATTTCATACAGCTATGGATCACATTATTTTGAGATTTCTCCTTTGTGGTGTGCCCAGAATCTGAACTTATTTAAAAATAGTGTCTTGATAAAAAATATGAGTTTGTATTTAGTAATTACTGGAAATAAATACAAGCGTTCATGTCGGAAACAACTCGAAGGCAATAAATTAGGAAACAAATGCAGTGCCAAGATGAACGAATTACCAACATGTTATTAGCCAAATATACGAATAGGTACATATTTTCTTGGTGGTCCAAAACAGTCTGTTCACGAAGAAATAATTAAATTGACGTTTACGCAAGCCACGCTCTATTTCTGAACCGTGTATCAAGTCATTAGTTCGCCGTGCAACTCAGCACATAACTAGGTTAACCAGACACATTGTGTAGATTTATTGATTATAAGGTATTTATTCAATAAAATCACAAGGATCACTTTGAAACGTCTTAAACTAAGTGAATGTAGGTGCCAGTTTCACGCTACCAAAGCCTAGAAGAACAGGCAACAAACTTACGGCTTGGTTCCTACCGTTCTTTTGTATGTTCCTTTTGTTCCTTGTTCCAATGTAATATAATACAATATTAAAGCTCCAGTGTGGTGCCAATCGAATTTAGTGAGGTGTAGGCATATCAGACGAAAGACGCAGAACAATATGTTTTCATGGAGAAAATTTTAGAGGTACAACTGTACTTCTTGATATTATGTATAGTTATGATAGATATGAATAAGACACACGACTGTGCACCTTTTAATTAGCCAATTAATCTTAAAGCTAGTAAATACCAATTTACACGGGTTGTGCACTTAAACATACTAGAGTAGAGACATGATATTTGAATAGCAGCCAAACATTCAATGTTAAGGGTATCATGTACTGACATTCAAGCAATGCAAGATATTTAATCCATCTCAAAGATTATCACAATCTGTCAATACAATTTTATTTTTAACCATATTCTCTTCCGGATGGCGTTGTGTCATGACAGCGACGCCACTAGCAATTGCACTACGCCTTTGACTTTCCAAGCATTCCTGATGATAAATGACCCGACTAATGACAGGTACTTACAACAGTTTTTATTGGCCGACTTCTTATTATGATTTGCTATGCCAATCTGGATATGAAACTGTAATTATTAATTTGGCAGCTGCGGACCGGAACAATAATAATATGTCGTTGGCAAAGCGTATCCAATGTTATGAGTTGTGAAAACCCTTCATTGACCGGTTGTTCAAGCGATCCATCAAGCGAGTTTTGATCTGCTTGATCTTGCTCCTTAATAAATCATGGTCTCTCTATTTGTATCATTATTTTGCTTGTAAACAACAATATGGTAATGAAAGCTGTTTATTCTCTCGGTTCGATAATATTTTGGATTATGCATGCATACCTATATGTGGATAGCATGTTACTATTAATTAAAAAATCTCATCAAATTAAAAATTTCTTCTAAAAGATCTGAACAAATAAATAACTAACTCGCGCGTCGTGACCGTTGCATTCAAAAGAACACATTACCTTAATTTACTAGAAAAATACATTAGAATCCATTAGTGGCGGAGAGCCATCACAATTTATGTCAGTCTGCGGTGTAGGTAAGTGTGACATAATCGAGCATAACATCTTTTCTTTGTCAGTTGCCATGGCGTCAGCATTTTTCAAAACAGTATTTCGAAGAACACGGGAAACCACGGGCCAGCCTCTGACGTCCGCGCGTGCTGGCTAGCAGCCAAAAATTACGATGGCTTGTCATTGTTGCTGCATACAAGCTATACTGTTGTATTTTGCACTACCTTTCCACTTACATTGACAAGCTAGGACTGATTATTTCCAGATTTAGTTGCCATAGGTCAGACAGTGTTTGAGAATAAGTTTATTGTTATCATTTTGTGCTTACTGGATATGCCGTGGTTCCAGTGTGACGCGTGGCTTTCTGGCGTGCTGCCAACCTGCTGCGACTGAGCCTGTCATTGTCAGCTAGATACTATACGATCTTGGCGGTATTACTTGCATTTGATCCTCGGCTGGAGGTTGCGGTAGAGCTATCGAAAATTCCATCGAATACTCATCAACCGTTAAAATTACCTAAAATTTAAATATTTAAAGAAACTAGACTGTTTTGATCTATCATATTTTTTATGTTTGATTATAATAACATATTTCCATCGGTAGCGCCTGCCTTTGAATTATAATTTATGTATTACACGACTTTAATTCATTTTTTTATTAAATACTAAAGCGCTATTTTAAATATGAAGTCATCAATCCAATCAGCAGAAATAATTGCTCTAAAAACGAAATACTTTAACTTAATTTGCATAACAGGACTTTAATTTGAACTAAAAGATTTATAGCACCTAATTGCTTCTTACCTACGGCCTTAGAGTATAAAATATGGAACCTTATACCAAATTTATACTACCATGAACGTTTGTAGAACCGACAACCGTTGGAGAAATAAGGTTCTCGAATGGCGACCACGAACCAGAAGACGAAGCGTTGGACATCCTACCAACCTATGGGCCGACGACATTGTAAAGATTGTGGGAAGTGAATGGAGAGAGCTCAAAATCGTTCTTCCTGGAGTTCTATGTCTAGCAGTGGACCTGTTCAGGCTAAAGTTCTATAGTATGATGATTAGTGATCACACTGTCGCTCAGTCTCGTTTATAAGACGCTTTACCTCTTGTAGGCTTACGCTCTTATTGCTCAAAGCTATTTGACGCACTTCATTCCAGTCAAGCCCGTTATTATGCGAGAATGTAGATGTTTGTGAAGCTACAGATTAAACAGTAATTACTGCAAAGCTAAGGGTAAATACCACTAGTCGCCCTTGTGTACTGGTCTCAGTTCAGAACAAAAGATCACGCGGAAGGGCGTTATACCGAGCAATGGACATGATGTATGCTCCTGCGCACGTTTTACTGTTGATAACATGGAAATTGGTTTAAATGTTACGGTCTCTTTTCCATACTATGTAGTGTAACCTATATATATATTTATATATTTATATAGGAGTATATATTTTTCGTTTCGACTGTAGTTTTTTTTTTTTCAGATAAACATATTCGACAGGGCACATTGGACAAGCTATGGAACAAGCAATCGGGAGCCGTACAGATGCTGCTATCCATATTAGAAGTATGTAGCAAATTGAAATCATTACAATCAAATTTTTATCGATGTTCATAATATCAACGGGGTTAAAAATATTATTATGGTTTTTAGAACTCAAGAGACTCTGCCACATCTACTTACATTACCTCCATCCTCAGAGAAGCCTTATGTCTGAAACAAGGAAAAGGAAAGAAATGTTCAGGTAATCCGCATCCTCAAAAGTCCCAATTCTGACAAGCTTCAATAAGCCTTTAAAATAAAACCTTTATTTTTTTTTAATATTGTTTAGATATACGAAAAGTTAATTTGTTTTGGTAAATCAGTTCCCATTGAACCAGCGGTCAAGAAGAAGGAAATCAAAAAGACAGGCAAAGAAAACAAAGCTCCACAATCAGGAAAAGAGAACATTGCATCTCTTATTAAAAAGGGTGGGTGGTGTGTGATGCCGTTTGGAGACTTTCAAAAATAACATACAGCTTTTTAAATTTCTAATCCACTAAAGCATAACATGTTTTCTACAATTTTCTTCAAAGAATATGCTTTTTTTGCACTTTTAGGAAATCTAAACGGGAAATAGCTAGAGGAGAAAGCTTTCGGTGCCCCAAATTGGCTGTTTGCGTGTTGTCGTGCGTCACCCTAAAACTAAAGCACTATGATTTGCATTTTAAACGAAATAGATGATTGCATGTCGACTATTGGGACACATTGGCATTTCCAATAAGTAATGTACCTACCTACTCTTAGTACAAGTAGCGGTCCTGCCCACTGGCATTTAAGACGAGCTTACTAACACGCGGCATGACATTGAACCAGTTCACGATGGCCTTGCAATATGTAAAATTGCTATTGTCAATTTAACTGTTACTGTACCGCACTGCTGTATTCAAACAAATTAACATAGTTTTGACATCACTAGCAAATCCAATCTAATACCATAGTTTGGTCTAATATTAACCTCTAATTAAAACAAACCTAGCTTTGAATTCGAATTCTTCATAAATAGTATAAATAAAGTGTTCGGCAACTTTCAGCGAACAACATCGCGCGGCAGCAGTGCTCCCAACACTTCATTTCGATAAACGGCACGCAGGTGGTGATCCGCACGTTGCTCGCTACTCACAGCAAACGGGACGGCAACGTCGGCACCGAGCTCATGCTGCACGACCTCGTGTGGATCGTCGCCTCGCTCGCACCTAGAGGTACTGCCATCCGTCTCTCTCCCTTCTTCCAGCCAACAACGTCGCCCGCCACCAAGCTGCCCAAGACTTTATCACCATCAAAGGCACCCATACTATCATCAGGAAAGTCATCAACACGATCCACGAGAAGAGAGACCGCCACGCAGGAACAGAGTTGATATTGCAAGATCTGGTCTGGATCCTAGCCCCGCTTGGCTCTCGAGGTTACGACGCTAAATATAATTTAATGTGTATGTCGTAGTTAATGTCTACAATTTTGTTGATAAATCACTGTCTTGCGATTTCAATGTGAGTACCTACTGAATGAAATGAAACGATGTAGTTGACGTGACATAGCGTTTTGATTTCAGATCCGAAATTCGCAATAAAAGTCCGAATGCTCGGCTGTGTGAGGACAATGCACCTTATATTGAAAGGGCACTTCACGGACAACAAGCTGATATTCCCACTGCTAGTCATTATGAAGCAATTAGCAAAGAACGGTATGCAGATTAAACGTTTTATTTAATCACTATTAGCTGTGCAATTATTATGATTTATTGTACTATTTACAGTTGTCACAACATCTATTTTAATCCGCGACGGGGTAATCGCTACCTACGAGCGAGTGCTGGTGAGCCTTGGCTTTATACCCACAGCGAGACTTCGACTGTGTCTCGATGCTATTGATTACTTCAGCAAAAACAGTTAAGTGGACACACAAACTTGTTTACTTTTTAATGTTCTATGTATGTGTGCATATAAAACCTCGATCTTTTGTTTGGATGATCAATATGATCTGCTCCAATTTATCACCCTCCCACACACGATAGTTCACAACAAGGTTACCTAACGGCTCAGTACTAGTTTGATTCTATACTCATGGCATTAAAAAATGCAGAGAATTAATAGTTATGCCACGTGATCGATTTCAGGGACATTCTATTACAGTGCACGTGTGCATTCTTCAGAACAGTACACAAAGCTGGGTTTAATGATCTCAATTATTTGTAGCATGACAACATCACTGAACAAAATACATTTTAACAATTTTATGTTTAAATATATTTGTCGGGTGTAAAACCGTGTTGTCATTAATCTCTTAGACGTGATGTCATTTCTCTTTTACAGAGTTTATTCATAATGTTCTTTAAAAACAAATAAGGGAGACATAGAGCGCAAGGAAATCGTAGGCGTCTGTAAAAAAGGCTATCAGATCGCATGATATTGGTTATAGACATTAGATCAAAATAAAGGCGAATACTAATTATAATCACGATGAGGCTCTATATCTTGCTTATTGAGGCTAGCTCGAAATGAAACGCATACGTGTCAATAATGCAAGTTCACCCGTGCGTAACTCAAACAGAGGTGTGCTGCATGCAGATCGTGAAGAGTGGGCTCTGTAGCGTACTCCTCAGGGTGTTCGACCGCTGGGATCGCTACGAGGGACGCATGCGGCTCAAGATATGCGCACACATTCTACAGACGCTCCAGCATCTGTGCAATATCAGTACGTATACCATACTTTGTGTCAATTTCACTTTATGTTTATACAAACACCCAACTGTCATATACACAACACTAAAATTCCCCATGGACTTGGACAA
The DNA here is from genome assembly GCA_932294275.1 of Chloroclysta siterata. Lineage (NCBI taxonomy): Eukaryota > Metazoa > Arthropoda > Insecta > Lepidoptera > Geometridae > Chloroclysta > Chloroclysta siterata. The sequence continues at coordinate 12,908,468 of OW028598.1, forward strand.
ATAGAATACTCTAACTATGGAAATAAATGAAAACACTGAAACTAGAACTAAAGGAGTTGTTTCATCAATGTATGGAGCCTGTTTTGGATCTGTTCGCAGTATATATAAATATCGCTTAGCAATATAGATAACTAATTTTTCTACGTGGTGTACATATCCCCAACTCAGAATGAAATATGTCCTTTACACAATAAATATTATTAAAACAATAAATTATGAATACAAGTGTGCTTAATCAAAACACACTTGGCTTAAATATACAAAGTATTTACTAAAAGAAAGATACCGTATTAGCCTCAGTCGAGGAAAACAAATAAACAAAGACTCCAACTCACACTATAGCCATATACTTTTTACTATTTCAGAAGCTGGACGTCGAGCTTTATGCACAAAAAAGCACGTGCAAACTCTGCATAGGTTCTGCTCCCAGTGCCCCGATGAGCCTGAGTTTGACGGGCTACTAGCAAGAGTTTGTTCTGTCATCACTCTCTGTTTGAAACACCAAGCGCTACCCGTACCTACTTCTAGCCCTGCTACGTTCAACCTCAATCCCATATTGAAAGGTATATCAACTGACTTATACGTATTATAAGTAACTGCTACCCGCTGCTTTCGTATAATGACATCGCTAACATCAATATTTGTGTAATTTTACCTCCTGGCTCCATTCTTTTTTCTACCCTTAGATCCTTAAAATTAAAGGGATAAAAAATAGCCTAAATGCTATTCCAGCTGTCGTCGTGGCGTGATTGAGCTACAAACACCCATATACAAACATCCATAATACAAAAATTCGCATTCATAATATTTGTAAGATTGAAAATCAGAAATTTCAAGCATCTGTTTGTCAAGTACAGGATTCTGATTCTTATACATAATGATAAATTATTTTTTGTATGTCTATTCCAGGCTTGGATTTTCACCAGATCTGTTAAAATTGTAGAGCTCAGGAAACATTTTTCCATTTTTCTAGGTACGAATGCATCATGGCCTTGCCATGAAGATGAAGAAGAGGCTGCCAATTCGGACTCCAAAACAGTAAATTCTGATTTAGACGACGATGGTCCTGATACAGACACTGAGGGTATTGACGAATTCCCAGACGTAGATTTTGATGAGAATGATAGCAAAAACGAGAGCAATGAAGAAGCTGATAAAATGCACGGGAAGAGTGGTGACAGTTTGCAAACTTCACTTTGGATAAATCCTAATGAGAGAGAAATCGAAGACTTAAAAAAGTAAGAACATTCCTGAAGTAAGATATTATTAGTTGAGTATTGATGGAGCCTTAATGAACCTAATGTAACTTTGTTCTTCCAGGTACTTTATTTATTTTAAGGAGTTTGGTTCATACAATAAGCAAGTAAAACTGGTAAAAAGCCGTTCCAATTCCCGAGGGTCCATTCTAGAAGATTTTTTAGTCTCTCAAGCTGGTGGTGGCAGAGCTCCGTCGTCTCCATTGAGCCTTTCTTTGACAGCGGTTTTGGGAAACACTGATTATGATAGTGTAATGGGAACTTCACAAACGGCTTCGCTCAACTTTGGGTATCATAAAATTCATGAAAGCACTTGTAAGTACCAATACAATACAATATAATACAAAATCATTTATTAATGCCACACGTGAATACAGTTTATAAAAAATAGAGACATTAAAAGTAAGTAAGTGACATAAATTGGCCGTCACTCAGCATTAATGCTATAGCAGCATACGCTACTATAGCGCTGGTCTTCCGTGACACCAGTATTGACAACTTTGTACGCATAATTTTAACACCCTTTAAGAATTACAATTTGATTGATTGATCTCAGTAAGTTTAATTCATAACTTCTGAGAAGAAGGCCTAGTAGTAGAACATCATACATTTTACTAACAAAGGGTAACTTCACAGTTATTTCAAACCTATACTTTCTAAATCGTTTCAGCTACAACATCCTGTTCGTCCCTAAAAATCCATAAAGACATATCGAAATACAGTTCGTTCGCATCTGTGTACAGCACAATAGCGACTCGAGTCAGAAGCGTCATTGCGTTTGTGAAAGTGGCCTACCCTGATATGATGGGCGGGCATGGCTTCAATCAGCCAGAACCACTGAACCAAATGGAAAGAACTGCTTGCAGGTAAACACTTCATTTGTTTGCTTGTTTATTGTGTCAAATTATTTCTCGGTCACTTCTTTACTAGACAAGATGATGCCTTTTTCTGCCGCCAAGCAGCGTTGCTGTGTTTCGGTTCAAAAAGTGTGGTTGCCGGTGAAATTACAGGCAAATGAGGCTTAACATCTGTATGTCTCAAGTTGTTGGACGCAGGGCAGTGCATCGAGCAAGTTCCTATCGAGCGTCACTTACGATGCAATGCTTTGTTATAGGTGATGGTTACCACTAAACATCAGGTGGGCCATCTGCTTGTACAAGTACAAATTGATTAAAAAAGAAAAAGAGATTTAGGCCTCAAACATTTTTGATTTCCTCTATAAGTAATATACCACTTTGACAGCCTTCACAGCTCAGTTGGTAGTAACTCTGCCTTCTGCGCCGTAGGCCGTGGGTTCGATCCCCACCGAGAACAAACATTTGTGTGATGAACATAGATGTTTGTTCTCTGTCTGGGTGTTATATAATATTATAAGTATGTATTTACAAAAAAAAGTATATAAGTAGTATATCAGCTATCTAGTTCCCATATCACAAGCTTTGGCTTAGTTTGGGGCGAGATAGTGCTGTCTGGAATGTCCACCAATATTATTATTATAAAGGTTTCAAGGTGGATAAAAATTAACGGTTTTCTAAAGAAAGTTTACAATTAAAGAAACCTTAAAAGTTTTTTTAAGGTTTCCTATTCTTTAGTACCCTACTACATTGGTATAATTATTTTAAACTCATCCAAAATAAACGTTTCCCTGCTTTGAGAACACTAGTTAGAACATCTACATATTCTTCTCACAATATCGATTGCTATTTTCAGGACAAAACTTCTGTCCTGTGTGGATCGAGCCATCAATCCGGAGGCTTACATGAATGAAGTTGTTTACGACTTGGATACTCTGTGCTGTACTGCTGCCACTTCAACAGAAGCATCATCTCAAAAAAGGTAGGTAAATGAATAGATGAGCTAGTCAGCTATCTTGCTTTATGTAGTTCATTATAGTTTTACTTGTTTTCATATAGCCTAACTGTAAAACAGAAACAGCTTCACAACTTTCATCCCTAGGCACGGTAGATGTCCTCTCAGATCTCTTAGTACAAAGTACCAACTCGAGATTCTTTGAATGAATGAATGAAATTATTTTATTGTACACCAAACTGAACGATAAAACACTTAAAAATATAAAATAAAGTAGTACAATGGGCGGTCTTATCGCTGAAAGCGGTCTCTTCCAGGCAACCTTTGAATGAAGATGATTGTTAAAGTATGGAAGATTGTTCGCAGGTGCACGAGGCCTTTGAGTATGCCTCAGTCAGAGGTCCGTCCATTAATAACATTTGGAACATACCCACTTAGCAGTAATTGGTATTGCATACATTTTAAGAAATAACTAAATGAGTAAACTATAATTCCACTTTGAAATTTGTAAGCTCAAATAAACGAAACAATAACATAATTTCTATATTTTTTTAAGCATTGTTGAATTTTTAAGCATTGTTGATAGTGCTGTGTGCTGAATGTCCATCCATATTTGTTTATTTACCATGTGCCTGTGGGACTTTTTGGAGTTGTGCGATTTTTGGATTTATATGATCCTCTTGATTGCAGTTCCACGTATGTTTGTGCGAAAAATAGATGTATTTATTTCTTCTATCTCTCTAATTATAAAATCTAACTTTGTTACGTTTCAGTTTCAGCACAGAGAGTTTATTTCTGAGCAACAACGATGAGCAAGAAATCACAAAAATGAACAGTTTTTCTTCACGACTGACGTTTGAGTCCAGATTCGAGTCCGGCAATCTACGGAAGGCTATACAGGTGAATATATACATCTCAATACTCAATATATTTATTGCTTACACATGGTTTAGTTTAGGTACAAACATAGTTGTTGAGTGTTAGTAAGTATCACATGGACCCTGCATAGGGTATGGTAACATGGAGGCAGGCCGAGGTTTTCAATTTACTAGTAGGTTCATAAGTATAGTCTTGCTTAATAAATACCTTTTATTCTATCTAAAGGTAGGTCTATTTAATCGTTGTAGGCACATTAAAAATTATAGTCATGTAGGTATTGGGTATTTATGTCAAATTTTGTTTATTAAGGATTTAATATATAATAAGAAATTGACAATATTAAGGTCAAATTGTGATAAAGTCAAATCTGAAAAACATATGCCTGTTGTTACATGCACTTATAATAAGAATATAAATTATGGAAATCTGCCGTGGTAGTCCCATACAGCATAGAGGGTGAACCCTACATCGGTTCCTATCTCTCACTTGTCGTGTCACTAGTTTCTTTCAAAACAGTGTGGTGAAAGGATTTTAAGTGCGCCTCAAGAGGCTCGTTTCGAGCACTTGACACATGTTATAGAACTTTTTGGGTTCAACGATATGCCGGTTTCCTCACGATGTTTTCCTTCGCCGTTTGAGACTACTGGCATTGGGCACATACATTTTTGAACAGAAAAACTTATTGATGCACGACCGGTTTCGAACCCACGACCTTAGGATCGGAAGCTAAACTAAGCTAAGCTAAGCTAAGTGGCCGCTACCACTAGACCACCAGGGCTCTCGTTGTCGGTTCCTATGGATGTCGGAGGCGACTAAGGCAATACATCAAGAAATGGGCAGCATTCCTTAAAAATTCCCAATCTGACTACAAACCTTCCCAAATATGAGGAAGATCAATGTCCAATAGTAGACTGATGATTACGAATTTACGATAAAGGGTACAACACTAAAAAAATATTGGTGGACATTCTGATATCAGTGGCTTAAAATAAAACCGGCCAGTTCCGAATCGAACTCGCGCTCGAAGGGTTCCGTACCATTATCTATAAAAACGGCAAAAAAATCACGTTTGATGTATGGGAGCTGTCTTAAATGTTTGTATTATTCTGTTTTTTAGTCTTTTTTGTTATAGCGGCAACAGAAATACATCATCTGTGAAAATACAGAGATAGAGCCTGGTGACAGACAGACAGACAAACATACTGACGGACGGACAGCGGAGTCTTAGTACCTAATAGGATCCCGTTTTACCCTTTGGGTACGGAACCCTAAAAATAAAACTGAACCTTATTCATGTTCATTTCATTTACAGGTAGGCCCTAGAGAATACGAGCTTATCCTGATGCCAGACGTTAATTCATCTAAGCGCCATCAGTGGTTCTACTTTGAAGTGCGCAACATGCAACAAGGCCGCCCCTACATTTTCAATATTGTCAACTGCGAGAAATCCGATAGCCAGTTCAATTTCGGCATGAAGCCCGTCATGTATTCAGTTAAGGAAGCCGCATTGGGGAAGCCAGGTTAGTTATCTTTATCAGCCTGAGAATGTCAACTGCTAGGCATAAACCTCCCTATTAATTCAAGGAAACCTTTTTTTTTGTACATTTAACTGATGGAACACGCAGATGGCCCACCTGATGTTAAGTGGTTACCATCCTACTTATATTATAAACGCGAAAGTTTGTAAGTATGGATGGATGGATGGATGGATGTTTGTTACTCTTTCACGTAAAAACTACTGAATGGATTTTAATGAAACTTTACAATAATATAGCTTATACATCAGAATAACACATAGGCTACAATTTATAAAGATATTGTGTGACTAATCCTGCGTAGACGAAGTCGCGAGCACTAGCTTGTCACCTATAACAAAGTATTGCCTCGTAAGTCACGCACGATAGGAACGTGACCTACGATGCACTGAGGTCCATCAACTTGAGGCATACAGGTGTTAAACCTCGTGTGCCTGTAATTACACCGGCAACCACACTCTTCAAACCGAAACACAGCAACGCTGCTTGGCGGCAGAAAAAGGCGTGGCGCTGGCGGTAGTACTTCCCCGGACGAGCCCTTCACGAAGAGCTCTACTACAATACTACTACTCTATTAAGGCATCTCAAACCTTTAATTCAATTCTTCAGTAATCCATAACTTATTTTGTTTGAATTTACGAGTATGATCGTATCTTCGCTCCATTTTCTGTATCTTATCCACTTCTGCTGAGTTTTTAGTTTCAATGCCCGTTCTTCTAGGCTTGGTCAAAGTCAAAGTCAAAGTCAAAAGGTATTTATTCAATAAAATCACAAGGATCACTTTGAAACGTCTTAAAGCTTAGATGACTCTAGGTGCCAGTTCCACGCGTAGAAGAACAGGCAACAAACTTACGGCTTGGTTCCTACCGCTCTTTTGTATGATCCTTGTTACAATGTAGGTATTATAATACAATACTGAAGCTCCAGAATGGTGCCAATCGAATCATCGCGGTCACGTGAAACAGGGACCTAGATTTACTTAGCTCTAAGACGTTTCAAAGTCATCCTTGTAATCCAAATGAAGAAATGCCTTTTGACTTTGGCTTGGGTATCGAAGTAGGTATTGCCAAATTGTATTGATGACTTTGACTATGACTTTCAGGTTGGATCAGAGCCGGATCAGACATTTGCTACTACAGGAACAGCTACCATTACGCCAATCAGAAGAGCCACAACAAATGCTACCTCACTGTCACCTTCAACATCGAGTTCCCTCACAGCAATGACGTCTGCTACCTCGCATATCATTTCCCTTTCACTTACTCTATGATGATGGTGAGCTTTTAATTTTTAGGGTTCCGTACCCGAAGGGTAAAACGGGACCCCATAACTAAGACTCCGCTGTTCGTCCGTCTGTCCGTCTGTCACCAGGCTGTATCTCATGAACCGTGATAGTTAGAGCTAATTTCACCATGCTCTGTTAGTTACTAATCAAGGATTAACAGGCCGTTAAATCTAACCGTAGATGTCAAACGCGTATATTTTGACATATTTAACCGCCATACAATCCTTTGTTAATCTAACAGAGCATGATGAAATCAGCTCTTAGACAGTTGAAATTTTCGCAGATGATGTATTTCTGTTGCCGGTATAACAACAAATACTAAAAAACAGAATACGATTAATATTTAAGGGGGCTCCCATACATCAAACGTGATTTTTTTGCCGTTTTTATAGATAATGGTACGGAACCCTTCGTGCGCGAGTCCGACTCGCACTTGGCCGGCTTGGTATGTTTGATTTGAGTTGATTGTACCTGTTTGTTTACTTCCAATGCAAATATCTACAACATTGTAACGCAGTATTTAAATTTACTGTATATCATACATAATTATGAAGTGTCGACCCTGCCAGGATTGACTATGCAATTGGCACTATAACCTCACGTAATCATTACGATCAGCAATTTAAATTAATCTGCTGTGATGGTTGGACATTTGCAAAAATAACTCAACTATAATGTTATTTAATAGTGTATGTACTTAACCAACTTGTTCTTCTACATGGATCTTTTTAACAATGCCTTTACTCTCAAACTTTGAGGTTGAAGAGTGTGGTTGCCGGTGTAATTACACGCACATGAGGCTTAACATCTGTATGCCTCAAGTTGATGGACGCAGAGCAGTGCATCGTAGGGCACGTTCCTATCTTGCGTGACTTACGTGGCAAAGCTTTGTTATAGGTGATGTTTACCACTTAACATCAGGTGGGCCATCTGCTTGTTCCATCAGATAGTGGTATTAAAAAAAACGTTCTCATTGTGCGTGACTAACAAGGCAATGCTTTGTTATAGGTGATGGTTACCACTTAACATCAGGTGGGCCATCTGCTTGTTCCGCATCAGCTAGTAGACGAAAAAAAAAAAATTAGACGTGTCTCTACCTACTTCAGGTGATCTGAGAATATGTCTAATATTAGGGATATGTGTATAGGGATTACATTCGCAAGCAATTTCATTTTAACTATTAGCGCTGATTTCACCATGCTCTGTTAGATTAAAAAAGGATTAAAGGGCCGTTAAATATGTCAAAATGTACGCGTTTGACATCTAATGTTAGATTTAACGGCCTGTTAATCCTTGATTAGTAACTAACAGAGCATGGTGAAATCCGCTTTTAATAAAATAGGTATTTGTCAGTGACTTTGCCATATAACTTAAACATAAAAAAAATCTACAGAAGGTAGCTTATCTACTTCTATTATGGAAGCACTCGATACTTACATTATTAAATACTTACTTAACATACAAACACTGTTATTTCAGACCAGAATCTGGCAATGGAGCTTACAGATGCCTCCTGGTTCCTACTTGCGCGCTGAGCCGCTGTGCTACTCTCTGAACAATAACGAAGTACCTATGCTGACTGTATCAGCTGAAGATAGCCCTACAAATCCTATCGTGGTTAGTAAAACCTTATATTTTATGCTCGTCAAATCAGTGTGTTTTAACAAAAGATTTAAAAGCTCTAATAAAAATTCCTCGCTTTAAATGTTCGCGTTTGCTTAATTTTTACAATCTTTACTCTATTACAAGCTCAACTCTTATTGATAATGGCATCGTAAGTTTTCTTCGTGTGAGGATTATAAAATACAAGCCTCGGCTTCGCTCGCGCACGTTTACTTTAGAATACTTACAAATAAAAGAATGGTTTATTGATATGATTAGCAACATCTTTAAAAAAAAAAAATATTATCTTCCTCATGGAACAATCTTGAAACAGGTACTAACTGACGACTTGAATTTCCTGCCTCTTCGATTGTTTGTATAAAATATAAAAGAATAAAAAAAAGTAAAAAAAAGTCGGTATAAAAGTATCCTATGTTCGTCTCCTGGTTCTAAGCTACCTCCCCACCAATTTTCAGCCAAATCGGTTCAGCCGTTCTTGAGTTATAAATAGTGTAACTAACACGACTTTTTTTTATTATATAGAGAAGATATAGATGAACCCCTCTTTAGTTCCAGTCTTCCATACTCTTGCACGATTTTCTATATTTTCTGTGGACATCCAGTCTTGTCCAGTTAATTAAGTCTGCCCTTAATTATGTTTCTGATTGCATAAAGTAGTGTGTATCCATATGCTTTATTTCTACTTATTAATGCGAAAAGGAAAGCTTAGATGTTTGTGACTCAATCATGCCGTAACGGACTTGGATGAAACTTTAGAATTGAATAATTCGTGACAAATGGCCTTTTTTAGGGTTCCGGGCCCAAAGGTTAAAAAGTGGACCTTATTACTAAGACTCCGCTGTCCGTCCGTCTGCCTGTCTGTCTGTATGCCTGTCTGTTCGTCTGTATCTCAAGAACCGTGATAGTTAGACAGTAGAAATTTTCACAGACACAGTATAACAACAAATACAAAAAAAAACAGAATAAAATAAATATTTAAGTGGGCTCCCATACAACAAACTTGTTTTTTTTTGCCGTCGTTGCCGTTTTTATAGATAATGGTACGGAACCCTCCGTGCGCGAGTCCGACTCGCACTTGGCTGGTTTTATTAGATTCGTGCAATGACAAAAACAGAAGCTTGCTAACAAATGAAGGTGGCTCACAGGATCGTGAGATAGTGTTCCTGACAGCCCGCGTCCACCCCGGCGAGAGCAACGCCAGCTGGGTGATGGATGGAACTTTGCGCTGCGTGCTCGGGGACTCGCCGGCCGCGGCCGCTCTGCGCGCCAAGTACGTCTTCAAGATCGTACCCATGCTCAACGTGGAGGGAGTCATCAATGGCTGGTGAGTTTTTTTTTTTTTATACAACAATTTGAAGAGTGTGGTTGCCGGTGTAATTACAGGCACATGAGGCTTAACATCTGCATGTCTCAAGTTTATGGACGCAGGGCAGTGTATCGTAGGGCACGTTCCTATTGTGCGTGACTTACGAGGCAATGCTTTGTTATAGGTTATGGTTACCACTTAACATCAGGTGGGCCATCTAGTTGTTCCATCATCTAATTGCATCATAAAAAAACAGTACGGTGGAAGAATTTTAAATGCGCCTCAAAGAGGCTCTTTTGGAGCGCTTGACGCTTGTAGCTGACATAAGCTCAAAAGTTGAACGTGCCCTTACGCACTAATTGGTTGACCTGCTTACCCTGCAGATTGATTTGGAAGCATCGATGTCATATTGGATTTAATTATCTTAAGATAATTAATAGGGTTAGGGTTTCATAGGGTTAACCCTATGTAAGTAGCTCACTGACTATATGGAATCAGGAACGATATATATTTCATTATAGGATCCCGGTGTTCAAGGAGTTAGGTAATGGGAAATTAAAATTCACGTACAAAGTTAAAACTTTATTTACTCCTCTACTCTATTTAAATTCACGTGTTTTAACTTATCATATACTTATCTAGGTACGTCACGTATAAACACTATCTTATACTATTCAGTTTACTCAGATTGATATGTCCCGACAGAGAGTCCGCTTAATTTTCTTAAAATAGGTACATTATTACACAAGTTACGGTTATTCGAAAACATTGGAGATCTGATCGTCGCATACTTAATTTATCTTATCGTTGTATAAGTTCCTAACTAAACGTGGAATACATCTACCTACATTGTGATATTCAACATCTGCGAAGACGGAGGCAAGTCGCGGGAGCGAGTCGCCAGCACCTTCGAGGCTATAATATTAATACATATTGCCCCTAATAAACCTTCGAAGCTCCCATTATCATTCCTAAAAACGGCACACACTAACAGTGCGATTTCTATAATCTCATTCTTATGCAAAACATCGATGAGCCTATGCGCTCCATCTCATCCCTAGCGAGCGCTAACGTAAAATACGTCTTAAAACGTCTAAAAGTAGAGAAAATAATACTTTTGGTAGAGTCAATAGCTAATTCTCGGGGATATACGGTATCCACCGTGAGCCGGACGCGGGTTAGTAGTTGGGCGGTGCCAGCATGCCGCTGGCGTGGACGGATTGCTCGGTGGCGTCCGGCTCGGCGGTGGAGGGCGCGTCGTCGGCCGCCAGGTCGCGCGGCTCGTGGCTCAGGTACGCGGCCGGGTCGTCACCCGCCATGCCCTCCTCGTTCTCGTACGGACCCTGCGTCGCCTCCTCCTTGTCCTCCTTCGGCTCGGCCTCGTGCTCGTGCTCGGGCTCGTGCGGGTGAGCGTCGGCCGCGCGCGAGTACTGGGAATCTATCTGCGGGGGGGCCTTGTGCTCCCCACTGGTCTTGAGGTGCGGCGACTGGAGGCCGTCGAGGGAGGAGGGACGAAGTTTGATGAGGTCGTTGAGGGTGAAATGGGTGGGGAGGTGCTCGGAGCGCGGCGGCAGCGGCGACGACGACGTCAGCGGGTGGGCGGTCGTCGTTGTCGTCAGCGAGAGCGGCTTCCTGTCCAAACACATGCACGACCCTCGTGTTAGAGAGCCGCTCGCGAGATACGGGATATTGAAGAGCAATTCTATAAAATGATGGTGGTGGATCTTTATTTAGTGGAACTTTTTTTATTAAATGGTTATGTTTGTGAGTCACATACTTAGATAGGACACAAAGTTAAGTTTGTATTGCTCTTCAATGTCCCTGCAACTCAATCGATTACGTGAAGTGAGAAAAAATAATTTCATTTAAAAATTAATTAGTGAGAGCAAATCTATATCAAACTTACATATAAATGTAAACTTTAACTTAAGTTTACTTGGATAAAGATTAGTAAAAAAATAGTTGATGTATGTTAGTTCACTGTCGAAACAAATGGTTAGAAATTAAAACAAGTGCGAAACTTAAACTAGAGATACCAAGCTAAGCCCCCTTCACCCACCCACCAAATAATATTGAAAATTTTGAAGAATTTGACTGTTTTAACATGAGGTAAATTTAATAGCCAAACATGTGTCTTCTGGGTGTAGGGCTCTTGTTTGGTGGTTGGGCTTGCGCAGAGGCCTTATCCCGCGGGCCCGCACGCTAAACAAACCAAGGTTATAACTTGGATTATCACAAATACCATCTACACACATACCCAAGATGTCGTCCATTGACATATAACAAAAAGCTCCAGTTAATAAAGTGCGCGGCTTGGGGAGCGGGCCTCCGGAGACGGCTGGCATCTCACCTGGCATTACCCCTGCGCGGAGGAGACGGGGATGGAGCCGTAGTTGTAGTAGTAGCAGCGTGTCTGCTCGCAGATGAAGTCCTTGATCTCGCCGCAGTGCTGCGGCTCCCAGTGGAAGGTCGGCGCCTTGAGCGACACGCAGCCGTTGGTCATCACGTGCTCCGTTCTGGAATACCGACTAGTTTTTATGCAAAACATCGCTAATCAAATCCCGATTTTGTGTGTCCTGGAAGAAAACTTTACGAAACTCATGTTATATGCACCCGTATACTAACCGTATGCACGTATGCACGTATACTATGTTTTTTAATGAATGGTTTTCTGAAGTGGATATGAAATGAAACGAAGATGTGCTACGAAAGCTGATATCCTCACTGAATCGCAATGAGCTTAGCTTTCTTATAGGCACAGTTAAGCTTTACCGTAAGTGTGACTGCCAGAATAAGATATACAATATTTATGTTCTATCTCAATGCGTATTGGCTACTGCGAAATCTGATCTCCAATCCACAACATGCCGCCCATGTGTTGCGGTAAATTAAACCCCCCAGCTGTAATAACGTAATAGTCTGATGAGGACATATCGCAGAACCGGTGCAAGGAAATGAGCATTCATTATTCCTGATAGGGAGCTATTTCTAACCAGTTTATCTTAGCCAGCGGTGCGAACCGTGGGAACAAGCCATTTTACATAAATCTATGTGATTAAAAAGTTACAGGGACGTGGCATTTTACATAACATTTAGACGATACTAAATTCTTTAGTTATATTATAGGGTAGGAAGTACCAAGTTTCTATAATAATTATAACGGTACCATACAGGCAGGAAGTTTTCCTAACAGTACCAGACACTGAAACATAGGTACCTCGTAAACCAAAATCCCGTTCGTCTTTTCGTTTCCGTAAACATAACCGGAAACAATGAGCAGGGTTCTTATTCTACAGTTAGAGAACAAGATGGGTCTGATAATGGAATGGAATAAACGCGCAAGCTATATTTTACTGCCCCGCGGCATAACTAACGGATCTGTGATATCCAGTATGGCTTGATGCATCAATCGCTACCCGTTGTGTAATAATAGACAAGGCTCTTTAATAGTTAGGTGAATCAGATTTCAAATGATGCCGCTATAGCCTTGTTCTAACCGCTGAAAAAGACCATGTCGTCAGCATTCGGTAATTAACACTAACCTAGCTAACAGCCAATGTTGGCGCTTGTCAGCTCTTTGATCAGGTCATTAGCGTTCAAGTTAAACAGGTCAGGAGAGGTCAACCTTACTTGACGTATACCACAATCTAGGCTTCAGTCGTGTCGTCCCAAACTACACTATTAATCTGGTGCCCATACCACCATATCAACAGTTCATCACATGATTTGGTAACTGCGCATCCGACAATTTGGCTCTCATAATTCGTTAAGTTAAATGCTCGGTTTAACTCCAGGAAGCAAACATAGGCAGACGTATCCTGTGTAGTAATATAGGTACATTACTTTTCGTAATTGCTGAATTGTCTTTATGCACTATACTAATATTTTCAATGAAGGTAATTTGGAGGATAGCTGTATTATACACAGCTATCGTTAAACGTTATTGTGCCTGTTCTTCTAAGCTTCAGTCACGAGGAAATGGCGTTATATTCACATATTTTAAAGTGATCCTTGTGATCGAAGTGAATAAAGGACCGTGTTGATTTAATGTTCTAGATTTTGTATTGCTATAATATCGGCTTCTGCAAAGTAACTATTGGTAAGAAGTCGTCGTATAAGAGTAGAAACGTACCCATGACGTGCAGTACGTTGGGGGGCAGTGCTACCCTGAGGCACATCCAGGGGATCCATGCTATCATCGGCATGCTGGCTCGGCGCGTCCATAGGTAGCCTTCGCATATAGTTGAACGTCGCGTTGAACGGGAGACCCGTACTCATCCACAAGTACATGTCCGTTCCGAGGTTATTACCCGACGTCCAGAAGTCATATTTATTATAGCCTGGAAAAAGTTACACAGCTTTAATAACTACTTTTATCTTCTTTTAGTTAGTGGTTTCTTTGTTAAATCTAAGGTTGTTTCTACTTTGCATCTTCATATAAAATGAGTCAAAAAATTTATTAAAACTTTAAAAATAAAATTTAACTACAAAGTCTGAAAATTGTAAAGTAAACACATTGAAGCAATACTGTCAGCATCTCAACCCATTCATCTTTTCAGAAATAAACAAGAATTTCTTACCCGCATTCGTCAAGTACGTCGTTATAGAGTCCGCCTTCTCCTTCGTCTCGAACGAAGCAAGCTGCAGACCTAATGATCTGAAAAACGAGAATTATTTATTACAAAGCTGAATAATTGGACTTTAAGACAAATCGTTTTGTTTTGAAATGTTAACAAGCTTACATACGGGTGCGCGATTTATCTAAATAGCGAACTAGTTAATCGTACTATACGGCTATTACCCCGGCAAGCTATCTATCTATACACCGCGAAGCCAGTTTGTCGGGACATCGGGTGGCAATTTATTCGCTAAAGACTGGCCGTGGCCTTGCTCGCCACTGCCAGACTGCATTCCAACTCAGTTCAGAAAACTCAAAGGGATAAAAACGATGACGTCGATAAAATTCACTCACTCATCTTATTCATGATAACAAGATTTTCTAATGGCGGAAGTAATACTAAATGACTTAAAAAAATATTGGAATAATAATTTATTGAAATTTAGTCAGTGCACTTTTTTTCATTCTGAGACATGAACTAAATGCACTTTGTTAAAATTTGAGACACGTCTCGCACCTAATTGACATTTTTACAGTGAGTTAAAACATCATAAATTATACACCTCTTGAATTCACTAAGTTTTTGCAGTGTCAGGACCAATCCTTAAAATTCTTATGGTTCCAACTCGCGTACACCGGAAACCACACAACACTTTTTTTTAATATGACCTTAATAACCTGATTACATTATTGCACAAATTAATGATGCTTTTAAGCCTCCCCATTACGCTCAAAACAATTTGTGTTACTCTTAAACTCATAACTTCTGGTATAAATTTCGATGCGGATTGCAAACAGGGGGCTTATCGACCGATAAATGTTGCTGATGACCCAACAAAAACCACTGACAATCTTGAACTTTCGTACTTGGATACCGTTAGTAAGTTTTTGTCCCCAGCGATCAGAGTAAACCGTAACACGTCCAACAAGCTGTTTGTACGCTTCATGCATTATCCACGGGTGCAATGTTGTTATTGCGACCATGACGCGGGAAGATGACGTGTTTTATCCGTCACACCACTTCCATCCTCGTCACGCCTTTCGTATCGGTTGACGAATCGGCGACATATTTTACAACGATTTTAATACGACCTTAATCGAGTTCTTGCAACCACATGGAATATAACGTAGAATCTCTGTGTCTAACAATTGAAACTGTAAATTGGGTCGTGACAGAGATGCGGCAACGGCAAGGACTTGATGACCGAGCAACGAGGCTAGTGACCTTTCACAGCAATGAGCTGCGTGCACGTGGTGGGATCTAGATCGCGGAATACGCCACAGCAATCTCCACCGAAATGCGACCATTATTATTATGACAGATGTACGAGATTATTTTGCTTTTGAAGAATTTAAAAAGTCCAAATATTACTGTATGTCTTTTAAGCTTTTCTTTACCTCAAAGATATCATTTCTTTATCTTCGACTAGCGGCCTGTCCCAGCTTCGCATGGGTGGACATAAATTTTTTCAACGTTTTAGGATAAACTTAGACCGTGGTGGGTTCGAGTCACTTCTAACTCGCGCCTTGCCCGGGCCCGCGCTGGGTGAGAACGCGCCCCGTGACCTTATATTTTTTAAATCTTTTAAATGGTTGTCCGATTTCAAAAATTCAAGAAGTAATAATGTATAGGTATTGAACCATTCTTGAATATGGAAAGATTTATTTGGATAAGGATTAATACCAAGGTACAAATAAAGACCCTTTTCTAGCGGCGGCATTTCAATTAAATTTTTATAATAAAAGAACACTTATTGTGACATAACTATAATAGTTAGACATATGCTGTCGCGACATTTTTTGTAGATGATGACGTGTTCTACAAAATCGTAGTACATTATTTTGTTCTATCATCAATAGTTTTCGCAGCGCACGCGATTTAAGGTTTTCTTTTTTCACCTTGGATTACATTATTAGAGTTTTAGTAAGGATCCCTGATTTTTTTGAAAATATAATATAGCCTATGTTACTCAGGGATAATGTAGCATTCTAATGGT
This sequence comes from Chloroclysta siterata, assembly GCA_932294275.1. Taxonomy (NCBI): domain Eukaryota; kingdom Metazoa; phylum Arthropoda; class Insecta; order Lepidoptera; family Geometridae; genus Chloroclysta; species Chloroclysta siterata. Next base: position 12,924,776 of record OW028598.1, read on the forward strand.
GAAAGAATTTTTGAAATCGGACCAGTAGTTTTTGAGCCTATTCGTTACATACAAAACAACAAAACAACAAAAATACAAATCTTTTCTCTTTATAATATTAGTGTAGAAGTGTAGATAATAACGTGTGACAATATTGTATTTATTAATTGTAATTGCTAAGTGGAAACAACTTGTGGGCGCGGAAGAAAGTTACCCAGACAGCTTACCATTGTAATATCTAAATCCAAGATGTTGAAACTGTTCCTGCGATTTATCAGAAACCTTACGGGTATGCAAATGTCCTAACACTTCCCGGTCGCAAGGCGTCGAAACGAACCCACATAAGTATTGTTAATACCAATCCGAATGTAGTTATGCCAGGACTCGTACTGGCTCGCCGACACGGACGCCGCAGATAAGGGTATTCCAAGTCACGATGCGATTCTGGAATCGCTATCTCGTGGGACTACACAACATCGAAGTCTTACATGACATTGTAGCTTGGTTTGTCCGTGTCTTACCTGCAGTATTGGTAGGCTAGGAAATAGTTGAGTTCCGGGCTGTAAGGGTTCATCCGCGATATGAAGTACTGGACGCCATCTAGCTGTATAGTGGTTATCCTTTGAGCTGCAACAATGGAAAGATGAGATGAAAATACGGTACAATTTCCTTATTCAGACCTCATAATAGAAAGCTAGTTGTTAATGGAAGGCGTTGTAGAGAATGACAAGCGACAATGGATCTCGGCTGAGTGAGAATGAATATGACCCCGAGATGTGACGCGCCCCTCAATCATTCATCTCGTTTAAATGACGTTACGATCCGCGACGCCTCCGCAGACTCTTAAATTATATCATCACCACACATATTAAAGACATCTTATTTTACAAATTCAAACTAGGAAACACGAATAAAGTTGGAGGAAATAAATCAGTTGTGCTTAGTGACTTGTTTATTAAATTATGAGACAGTACCATTTCTCAGTGAGTAGGCGATTTCGTTCTATGAATATTCGCATTTCGCACGTTCATTTTACTACGGCAGCATCGGTGAAACGTGGAATACATACATAAAACGTTTGCGGTCAGACCACCACAACTGTTTGTAAATGTCTCTAAAAACAAGGTCCATATTATTCAAGCGGTTCGCTGCAAATTTATTACTCCCCAAATTTGGAGTGAAACATTTATTGAAAGTCTGCATATTTATATGAGGCTTTATTATTGCTTAATGATAGTGTCTGCAAAGTATAGCAACCCCTGTAAACCTTCGTATTATATTATAATTATACTAATTGATTACCTATGCAACTTTTAAATGCTTTGTGAATGCATTAAACGTTAATTCGGAAACGTTTATACGAGAATTACAATAATGGATAAGATGAATATTAATAAGTAAGTAGGTAGAACATACGATCGTATAAGGTGTGTGGCGCCACACATCATAAATTATCGTGAAGACAGAAGCCTATACCTTACTTAAAATAACTTACCCAATTACAAAAACTTAACTAATTTTTATTTTTAGTAATCTAAATACGATAGTAGGTTATATTATATCATCCAGTATAAATGAAGTCAGATACTATATTTTAAAATGCTGATAATAATGATCTAACTTATTTTTTTCATTGGCTTCCTTTTTTGGGTTGCAGTACACGGTACGAAGAAATTTCAAATAAACCTTTCCACGACCATTCGCATAATAAACGAGACCAAGACCAGTCTAACAAAAAGAAGATGCCATTCCTTTTACAATGTTTAACGACGGTATTCGAGTTGTACGAGTATTTTAAGATCTCAAAGCCGTGACGCGCAAATTGTAGCCTTATTGTGAGCGTGCGCATCCAAAACGATTCCCACTGGAAATAAGAATTAGCATCTACTCGAACCAGTTTTGTTTTACCGTCACGAATGCGATTAGCAACATCTAATTAAATACATCCTGCCTCGTATCGAACTACAATGTATGGTTAGGTACAGGTAGAGAGAAGCTAGAATTCAATAGCACTTTAACGATCTCAGAATCTTTTTGTTTTACTTTACCTTATAAATATTTGATTTGTTATTCAAAATGTTTAACAAAGTTAATAATAGCTTGCCGTGATATTTCACATTGATAAATCCAGATATGGGGCATAATCAAAACAAACGAGGTTCGTTTTAAACCCTTAAAAGGACGGTATTGCTTTGAAATTGGTTATTGAGACTCTTTTGTGTTTGTTCGTAGAGTTCGTTGAGTGCCCTGCATGGCCTATTAGACGCTCAGGAGTTTGCGAGTGGAATCCATGCATAATGTGGCCTCATGCATAAATGATGTCGCGCGTTACTCGCTTTTACTTCTTATACTCCTCTGATACAGGAATCTGTATTGCTTTCTGCAGTCACTTTAATGGCAATGCAATCTATCACTACGAGTACATTGTCACTTAGACGCCTTTTATATCGTATTGAGAGTGTAATGAGTGTTTTATTCTGATAATAAGTGGCCATTGTCTGTATCGATTTTTTTTTCTCAATTCATAATAATAAATTATGGCCGACGTATCCATCAACGCGCGCTCTTATTTTTTATACAAATGGCTATAAAAGTAAATCTGTATTTGACACAATAATTGGGTAACGGCTAAACTCACACGTTGACGAAGGGGGATAGTTAGGAAAGTGGCAGTTGGAAGTAAGACAGGCGTGCCGTCGTATACGGCTCGAGTGGTCGACGAGGCGAGTCACGTCGCCGGTACGCTTGTCGCATACTGATGAGACAGGAGGTGCATCGCCTAGGCACGTCCCGCGCCAGTCGGGACCGGCCAGCTTGCGATAACGCTGCGATACTGTCTGCACATATAGCATGCAATACCAGAGTAAGTTGAACTTCAACCGAACAGGTCAGGGAGTTCAACTAGATTGGATTAGCCAACATGTTCATTCATTACTTTGCCGGCGCAAAGTGGCCAGAATCTTTGCGCATTGTAACATCAGGTTTGGTTGTCTCTCGGCAATTGATATAAGAGGTTAGTTAAGCTGACCTTTCTCAGTAAAATTGCTAGTAATGGTACTCCTATGCCTACTGGTATCTTATGGGCATCTTTGCGCGATAATTGACGGTTAGTGACTTTTCGTATATTGATGTAGTAGGTAAACATAGATCGATGATGCAAGATGCCAATTAGCTAATGGCTTTTAAGCTCTCTCTTCCACTGCTTGTTTGATGACTTTATTCACCTCGTTTATATTTCAAAGTGATAATTATATTTTTACTGAATAAATGTCGTTTTGATTTTATTTTGACAACAGGTAATATTTCTAAACAAGTATTAGACATTTTTTTTCTCCGCAAAAGGCACCATGATGAGAAGTCAGAGTGAATAAGTTTTGTAAAGTGTGGGGTGCAAGCTTTATTTTTTCGACGGAGGGCATTTGATATGCCATAATAAAATAAATATTAGTGAACATTCCACACAGCACTATCTCGCCCCATTTTTTTTGTATTGTATTTTATATTATAATAAATAACACCACGACAGAGATCAAACATCTATGTTCATCACACAAATGTTTGTTCTCGGTGGGGATTGAATCCACTGCCCACATCACAGAAGCTTTACTACCTATCCTACCATCCTAAATTGGGCACAATGTTGTCCAACCAGGAATAATGTTATAAATATGTAAGAAATCCTGTGTAATATTCGTTGCCTGATTTAATACATTTCATTGTGTTGCATGTACCTATCCGGCTCATCCACCGGAAGTGAGTAACGGTTCGAATCGGACCAAAAGCTCGCGAATGTCAAGCACGTCTTGTGATAAATACGAACGACACTAACAATTTCAACTGACTCATTCATTGCAAAAATACTGCGATGCCTTAAACGTACCGGAAATAAACCAATTATACTACACTGTACAGCTGCAATACCTTCATACCTACATGATTATATATTTAACATAATTATGTATATAATTTTTCTTTGCCATAATTCGGAATAGATTTTTAAGAGCATTCAAAATAATTTAAATTGTGATTCCCATAGCTTTGCTAGATAGCGTTCTATATAATTTCCACGAAAATATAAATTTTTAAATGTATTTTACTAATGAACTTAGTTGACCAAATGCTAAATGATATAATTTTAACGATTTGCGCAGTAGGATAATTTAAATAAATGGTCGCTGCAATAACGACTCTGCTTACAATATAGCGTGATGTAATGTCATCTCTTTGCAAGTAAATTATTCAAGGTACGTAATGTTCTTCGGATATCATTAGTCAATCAGCTATCAACCGGTCGCCTGTCGGAAGTGAGCAGATCTTACGCGAACACTTATGCATACTGAACACGTACATTGTGGAGACGGCTCGACAAACCTTGCCTCTCATTTCAATTCGTTTAAAACACATCTCGCCTTAGGTTTACGACTTCTTGCAATGAAAACCACTTCCTCTCGTTCAATTGGCATGACATGATTGCTTAAATCTCGTACTACGTAATCATGCTTCACATAATAATCGGTTCACGGTACTTAAATATAATGCTAATTTTGTTACATTTTTATATACTGGTTCGTATCCTTCTCTTATTTTGCAATACAAAATGAAAAAATACAAGCTAGAAGTCTTATGAAAAATAAAACTCGAAGATATTTGACACGCTATAAAGTCAGTTAAACGTTTCTTCGAAGTTAAAATACCAATCTTATAACACGATATCTCCCGTGATAGAAGGATAGCGTGCTGCCTAGAAGCCTTAACATATGCGTATAATTATCAGCGTTAAATAATTTATCTTTGTAGCTAAACAAAAACTGACAACTCACGCCCCATCTAGCTCTTTATAGGGAGCTTGGTGGAGCAGTGATAATTTTAGCACCCTTGAATGACAGCATAATTGTAGTACTTACTCATGCCACGAGTGCTCAGGGTCAATATCTGCCTTAATTAGTACCTACTTATGTACTTGAGTTCTTGTAGAGATGCTCTTTCCATTATTAAGTAAACGAGAATGCTGAATGTTTATATCACAAGCTTTTTTATGCGCTCGTTCATGGGACTGGTCCTATAAATAGACTGTAATTTTCCATAGACGATAAATGCTCCGTATTTAAATAGTATCTTATAATCATAGCTTTAATATACCAAACTAGTTTTTCTGATATTATTCTGTATTGCTTTTGAGTTACACATTTGGTTTTAAACCTAAACTTGAAAAATACAACATGATTTATATCGAAAGTAATTCGTTACCTGCCTATAAGATTCGGGTAAGAGGTTTACATTCCTGTTGAATAAAAATATCATCTTTCAGTTTTTTTTAGATTCCAAACTGGCTCGTAAAATAATGTGAGAAAAGTTTAACAATATTCTGAGTTTTTTGTTATTTTGTCATGTGAGTAAGTTGAAACGGTGCGAATTTCAGTAACGGCCGGCCGATGCGCTAGCGCCGGAGGCTTCGTGCAAAATGCAGTATGCGTGCGCAATGCGCTGCATTGCATAACGTAAACCAGTCGTATCCGAGCGCAACCTTACCGACCCGCCTTACGTTACTCAAGCTTATTTCGCGGTCGAACCGCAAGTTCAAAGTCAACTAAAATTAAGTTTCAAAACTACACAAAGTCGTTGAACCATAATAACTCAAAATCGGCTCACTTCAAAGCTTAACCAATCTCCATTTCCGATGTAATCTACCGCTGATGACTCAAGTATTGCTTCTAAATCGTCTAAACGAAATTAAAGTAGAGTAAAAAATGCAATTTTATTGTCTATAGATATTTTTTGATGTCCGACGAGCGTGGGAACATCGATCGGGATGTTCGCGGTTGGATAACGATCGGAACGCAAAAAAGGGTACGAGATAAAGTCGAACGTACGCCCCGACCTGCGGGACTCGCGAACACGGCCAAGACGAACCAAGGACGCTGCAACCCGACTCTTTTTCTGCAGGAATAGTCGTTTACAACCACCACTATTTTTAGCAATCGAACCCAATGCCGATCCCATTCTCACTGACTGGACCATTTGCGAAAACCAGTATTACCACAGAAACGTACGGCGTCTTGCTAACGAGCCCGTAATTCCACGTTATTACTGTTGTAAACATAAACAGACCTAAGGCTTGCCTCGACAACGTTATTTTCGTTCAAAATACCGTAATAATGATAATTGTTTGTACCTTCGCGATTATAATATAATGCTATAAATAAACAACATAAATTCTGTTGATTATTCCATACAGCATTTAGCCCATACTACTAGCCCCAGACTGAGCAAAATTTGTAAAGCGGGAACCAGACCGCCCATATGATATTTAAATACTTTTTTTGTAAATATAATATATTTATAATACGCAAACGGAGAGCAAACATCTATGTTCATTACACAATTTTGATGCCGTGGGTTTGAACTCGTTGGGGATCAAACCCACGACCTACTTCGCAAAAAGAGCTACTAAGCAACTGATCTGTGAAGTTATTTTTATTGTTTTTATCTTATTATCTTCCTTATTAAGGTTATCTAAAAATAACATGTGCGGTATGATGGCTTTATGAACACGACGCGGTGACACTACCGATCGTAGGTTCCTATCTAAATAAGTTTTTTGTTTGCACCGATCCCATCCGATCGTAATTTGATACAATAGTACCACCCGGTGTAGCTCTGGCTACATTACTTTCAAGATTATTACAACAAAAAACGCAAAATGTGAGGATAACAATAAATTACACTTAGTTGCTTTCGGCACCGCCGCGTAGAAGATTAACTTGCTTTTTCTTTTTCGGAACGATTCATGTAATAGTTATGATGCTATAAACTTTGTTATTAAAATTCCTATCAATAAAATATTGATGTGTTGTACAAAAAATTTAAGCTTATTCCGACAGCCTCACCCGATTTCTTGCGGAATGGTATGCGAACGGCTACAATAAATCGACAATAGAGTAATTCTTGATTTGCTTTGATTTATTTTATTTGAACACTTCAACCATGATTCATATTTGCACATAGTATCAACTCATCTATCAAAACATAGATTGTTCGTGCAACCAATGTTTTTAAACATAGACTTTGCAAATGTTTATACAATGGAATTGGTATGGCAGTACAGTGTTCAATCAACTATAACTAATCATTACCTACTTGCTTTTTTTATAATGTTGTTTTTGGTCCAACTGACCCTTTATTAAATGCAAGAAAGTTATTATTTTTACCTCGTTACTAATTACACAGCAGGTCAGTCCTTATTTTAATTTTAAAAAGTTTACTTACCTAACTACAAATCTGTGTTTAGAAAGTGTAACAGCTCGAGTCAGTGCCAACATCGACACAAACCTTACTGGTTTTCACGATGTTGTAAAATGAATACTGTGATTATAGATTTTGTTAAATAAATAATTAAATCCATTGTTTTAGAGTTCAAACTTATAATTATATCTGTCCTATCACATTCATACCATCTAATCGGGATAACTAATTATATGGAAACAGGCAACAAGAAAAACCTGCACCACCTGCACACGTTGCTAAAACTATTACAGCGACGCTTGCTAAAAGTAACTAAGTAGGAATGTAAAAAGCGTCATTTTACCCGTATCTTTCTTCGTCATTCTTGCAAGAATCTCGCCTCGTTTACGGTACCTACCAGTGGTACTTGGAGATGCGGACTCGGACAATCCATAATATTATTCCTTGGAAGTGGCGGCTGGCTTGCTAGTGCCTGGTTAGATATCCTGCGCTAGGCCGATGAACCTTTGTACCTGTCGCGCCCCTGCCTCACCCCCGCTCTATTTTTTCACCGCTGACTTCCGTTGCAGTGTTTTTGCCGACCTGTCGATAACCTGCCTGATAACCGCGGACACGCCTCATTAGCGGAATTGCTCCTACTCGTTGATTGCGTGGATTATCTTAAAGCCTGTTCTTCTATCACATACTTCTAAGGAACTAAAGAATACAGTTGGTTAGCGCGGCCCCGTATCAAGGGGAAGGTCGTGGGTTCAAATCCCACTCGGATAATAACTTTTGGGACTATGTATGTATATTAAAAAATCTTTGTGATTTCCTTAAGTGTGTAGGTAAACACTATAAATCTAATAAAACTTTAAAGAATACATGTTTTAGATGACTGGCTAAATGAAGCTAAGTGAGCGATTGACATTGGTTCCTTGTGATTTATGGGTTTATCAAAATCCCACAATCTTGGTGAAACTTGTCAAAAACCAGTTTAAATCATCATGCTTTTGGTAAATGCTTTCCGAATATACCATATTTCGCGAAATTCAAAATAAGACATCGAATTCAAAGTGCAAAAACTTTGATTCTAATAGCTTTTCCAATTACATTATATTTATTCAAAAATAGAGATTTGAACAAATGGTAAGGTTAGTTAGTAAAATAAGTTGCCAAGAACAGAAACAGCTTCACGACTTTGGCCCTCAGGCACGGTAGATATCCCTAACGCTAAGGTTCTTAGATTAAATTGGAAAACTAGTTTAAGAATTGCATTCCTTCTGTATGCTTGTGACCTGAGCCTGTAGTTTAGTTTTTATCAGTTCCCATAAGGGAGTAGAATGCATAGGACGTCGCATTGTTCTGCGTCCGCCGTTCCTAACCACTTGAGTCAACACACGCAAAACCGCAACGCACTCCTTAGCACAGCTTAGTTCACAATGGTGGATCAGCTTGAAGAAAAAGCGACTTAACTAAGCGACATTTAAATCGTTGAGTAGATTATTAATTGCATGAAATATAAAATAAAATTTGGTAGATGAGTTACCCTGGTTTTTTCTCATCATTCAATTTGCTAGGTACTTTGCTATTGGATTTCGTCCAGTTCACTGATGGTAGGACTTCTGCTGTTTGTTCTGAGTTTCCTAAACCACGATTGCTTTTATTGAAACTAAATATGTACCTATTCAAGAAAGTTGCTCAATTAAGTTTTTAACCATCAATGGAAAACGATACATATCTGTTATGCATTTCAAACTTAGACGAAATATATGCCATTGTTAAGTCTACTAGTGTAAAGACGCCTTTAGACGCGCCATCCTATGTCGTAACCTTTGTTGATATACTACTAACTTAGACGGAATTATACGATGCTTTATTGCTTGTAACTTTGTGTTGAACATGCTCGTTTCCTTTATTTTTATGTTTTAATAAGGCTTGGCTTTCCATTTATGCTTTGGGTCGTAAAGCAATCGATCGAATGCATTTATCCGTGTATGTAATCGTAGGTCTAGTCATAACACAATTTATTTAATATCTCGCATTGAATTTTATACTTGTTGCAAGCATAACTGAAGTTACAGCTATGTGTTTAACACGAAGCTGTAACTTTAGTTAAGTTTTCTAACCAACCAACAGGACCGTTATCATCATCATCATCAGCCTAAATAAATTCACTGCTGGACGTAGGGACGTAGGCCTCCCCTATAAGTATCAAGGAAGAACATTTCGGAGTAATACTTTAGTAGCAACATTCAAAATTTTAATGCCGTGGTTCAGCTTTAAATTTTGTGTAGAAATCTGTAATTGATAATTTAAATGGAAAAATACCAATATTTTTTCAACTTTGCCATCAAATTTACTAGGCTAGTCTTTAACACCCGGAATGCGAGTGTTTTAACTAACTTGCCACAGATTTTTTAATTGAATATTGAACTTTTCTGTAATCTATCAGACACGTTTATTTAGTCAAAATTTATGTTTCTTATAAAATTCAACAAATAAAAAGCTATAAGTAGCTGAAAATGTAATTAAATCTAATAGAAAAGTATTTGGTAAGGGTGATGGTGCGGCCAAGCAGGCATTGTACTCTAATGAAAGCTGAACAATGCAGGTCGTAGACCCTTAGGTCACAACAGCCACGACACAACGTGTACAACTGCAAATAGCTAAAACAGTCCTTAATACGACGGAAGAAGAGTTATTTCTAGTTTGCGATAGAATGGCATGTAGTCGCCGTGTGCCCATGTCTCCTGCTTTCTTTGCATTCAAGACTATTTTTGCTCTGTCTGTTCCCTGTTTTTAAAAGACGCGCTGAATGTGCTTTTCACAGATATTTAAGTAAAATTTTAGAACATTGATGTGTATCGTTTATCTGACGACCGAATTTCTTTGAACGTAAATTAGCTCACACATGAAAGTATGGTGTCACGAGCTATTGATATTTATAGTTTATTATAAATTTTCTTAAACATCTTATTAATTCTCTTATATATTAATTTTGTCAAGTATATACTTAACGTAATTATTTTAGCTATTATTGAAACAAATATTGTGTTTTTAATCATACGTTACGCATATAAACTCGTTCCAGACTTTGTTTCTTTCCAATTCTGCAGCCCATGACGTAAACAGCGATCCCAATTTGTGATAATTTTACGACGTTGTTATAAGTCACATGGGTCAGCACTCATGGTCCATTTAAATATAAATAAAATTGACATACCTGCAGATGGAGCAAGGGTGGCTGCGAACAGCACGAAGCAGGTTGCTAAAACGAGCTGCATAATTGCGCGTAGTTCGAGATAGATGAGATCGCGGACACAGGAGTGCGCACTAACACGGGACACTCTGGCACTGAGCGCGCGCAGCCCGGGACCCCCCCTTATAACAGATGTGTCCCGCGCGCACCACTAGCAGGAACCGCTATTGCGACTCGACACGCTAGCGCAGAGCCCAATGCTTCCTTCGAAGAAAGTTATCTAACTAGACTAAGCTAACCCAGCGATGTATTGCACGCAGCGAAATAGTTCGGTTTTGGCGTAGTGGTGTGTCGTCAGTCGCGGACGTCCGGCGGCGGGCGGGCGTTCGGCGCCCGCGCGCTCGACACGGGAGTTATCTCGGCAAATCGTACCGCACAATTGTTCGCTCTCAATTTGTTCTTGTTGCGGTTGAACGCGAATTCTTAGCTTGTCCTTTAGGTTGTCGATGTTGTTGTAGTTTTTTCTAGGCCGACGGTATCGCGGCACTCATCAAGGGACCCGGCAAGACAACAGAATAAATAAGACTACAACGTAGAAATATTACTGTAGTGACACAGACACTTAAGTAAGTTGCGAAATTTAAGTAAATGCTAAGTTAAAATCATCGAAACATAAATGTATCTTCTAAATATAACAAAAGTCACTTTAGCTTTGTGCTCTACACATTTAACTCAGATATAAGTTAAATTTATTGTTTTAGTAAATGGCAATAAAAATTATCATGATTTAGTATAATATTCTAAATATCTTAAAGCAATGAGAGACACAAACTCACGTAGGTTTTAAAGTGTTTAAGTAAACACATAAACTCAGCAGTGGGTGAACGTAGTCTGATTAGATAGATGGCGGTGTCATATTTTTTTTAAAAATCCTGTTTATCCATTTACCTACCTGTTGTTGATTTGTACTTTTCTCAGTATTTATCCAATATTATGTAATTTGCAGTTTGTACTTTTATAGCTATGCATAAAATCAAACATTATGATATCCTGATCATAAACATTTACCCGTTAAAAAGCTACAAAGCGATACAGGACATTGCTAATGGTTATTAATAATTTTAAGTTTGATAAATACGCTTCATTGGCAAGAATTATGAGTTTGTAAAATTTATGGGGAAAACCTGAATAAGGCAAACGCAAACAGAGACTATTGAAAGCGGCTTTTTAGCCTTTTCCGTAGGGCACTAGGGATTTAATTCCACAATAAATATAAATTAGTTAATAATGAAGAATCTGATAAGAAGCTAAATATGAATTCAAATAGGCGCCATACAAAAGACATAAACGCGCTCATCCGAGTATGTTTACGATCGGCGACGTGACGACACGATACCGGACACGGTAAAGTAATAAACACTATCATCAACAACTTTCAAAAAGGTTTTACAATGCCTAAGGATACAAATCATTCTCTTATTATATTAATTTTAGTATTCAATTTGCCATAATTCAGTCAGGTATTTTATAATGGTGATTTACATAACACAACGGCAAATTTTAGGACCCACCATAAACTTGAATATAAAAAGGGATGTATACCCCGTTTGATTAAGCCTTTTTACAACCGCTACATAATTAATGTATAATTTCTTTGTTATTATTTCTTTTATTTTACAATAATGTATTATCAACAACCATAACAGCTAGGCATAAGTATTCGAAAAAAACTTACTAAATCCCCAGTGTTCCAAATGATGAATAAATAATATTATTGTAGACTACTTATTGCACAATTTATAGGTGGTAACCGGAAAAGTACCAGGGTTTACTAAGAAGCATTTTCAAATAGATTTATTGCACAAAAGGTTCGTATTGCTATTTTGTATCTGCAACTTTAACTCAACTATGGATCGAGTTGTAGCGTTACGGAGCATTCTATAGCTCTATGTGTAGTGTAAATAAGCTATTTTCAAGATAAGTAAATAAGTAGTAAGAGTCTAAGAATCATACAGAAAAGGTTGAAAGTACATCGCTTCATATAACCATCACGCTGTTCATCAGACAGAGTGTTCATCACACATCTTGGAACCTCTATGGTCTCGTAGAGGAACTTCCTCCCGCTCACTTTAGGGTTGTGGAATGCTCTTACTGTGTATATTAAAAGAATAAAGAAAGTTTTGTTTATCTAAAGCGATGACAGCTGCTAATGTACATCTCTCTTGCACATTTCATCATTTTGAAAGATATAAAATCACTTAACTGAAAAATCGCAATCAACCAAGTTATGTAAGTACATTATATACTAAAAGGTCAGCTAATCTTGTTTTTTTAAGAGAGTAAAACTAATTTAAGATACACAACACAAGCATTAACTTTTTCATTAGAACTTTGCTGAAAATAAAAGCACTAATTTCGAGCTGTGATGAGGCACTTGAAAGCCGCCGCCACACCACCGCCGCGTGTCTCTTAAGGCCGGGCAATTCTATGCCTTCCAGCCTTGTACTAAAAAAAACACATTACGATGATCCCATTTTTTACATGTTTTGTCATTGATTTTTTTATAAAAAACTATATATTTTCAAGGATATAAACGTAAGCATTATAGAAGAGTATTAGTAGAAGAGATTATTATTATCTTCTCGCAAATTTGTCTTCAAATTTCTCGTTTTGTAAGCGCTATACAAAACTTGGAAACAAAATAGAATCGCAAAATTGTTGTTCAACATGTACCCCACAGAATAACGTGTCTTTTTTTATGTATTATATTTATCGTTTGAATAATAAAATCCTATTTTCTTTAAATAATTATCTGTGACATAAAATACTTATACCGGTGTCGAGAATCCTCGCCTTAAACATGTTGCTTTCAAAGTTGCGTTAATTGCAGGGACGCTATTTACTTTGCGCGCTATGCCTCCTACAGCCCACGGCTTACCAGACATGGAGTACAGAAAACAGTTGGAATTAACATTAACCTTTACAACAAACACGACTTTGATCCTGGTATTCAGAGATCTGAGGAGATATCTACCGTGACTGGCACGGTGATATCTCCTCAGATCTCATACCTAGTACCAACTTAACCTATCAAGGGTAACTTATTTCATTACTATTAAAAAACATTGTTTTTTTTAATATAATTTAAAATAATTTATATTTGTTAAAGGTTAACATAAACCTTTCAAAAGTTCCTATTGTACTACCATTCAAAATAAAAATACACTTACTTGTTTGAAAGGCAAATAAATAATACGAGACTAAAAAATAGTAAAAGGTACGTAAATCATCATTTTATATAATTAAACTAGCAGCGAAACCCGGCGTTGCTCGGGTTAAAATACATCGCATGTACTGACGAAAAGTCAAGTACTTATATATCTTCAAATATAGAAATTTTTAGTACCAAAACACTCTAGTATATTCAAATAGTTCGGTCGTTTTTGTTTCTCGGAATTACTTACTTGAATTTGTTTAATTACTGTTCACTCGAACTTTGAATGATCTTCAAGTTGTAGGCATTTTGGAAGTTTCTAGATCATTTCAGAAATTTTTAGAATTATCTAGATAATCTCAGTAACTTTCTACAACATTCTAGTTCGATTACAACAATTGAAACTATTTTAGAATTTTCTAGATCATTTCAGAAATTTTTAGAATTTTCTAGATCATTTCAGAAACTTTCTACAACATTCTAGATCGATTACAACAATTGAAACCATTTTAGAATTTTCTAGATCATTTCAGCATTTTTAGAATTTTCTAGATCATTTCAGAAACGTTCTACAACATTCTAGTTCGATTACAACAATTGCAACCATTTTAGAATTTTCTAGATCATTCCAGAAAGCTTTAGAACTTTCTAGATTGATTTCATCAGTTGCACACATTCTGGAACATTCTAGATCATTCCCGAGATTCCCGAGATTTTAAGAATTTTACAGAAGTGTTCTGTCCTTCTCTAACATGTATAGTTAGAGAAGGACAGATATATATTATTCCACATTTTCGCCCCCCTCAACCACCCTCTTCCACCCACCCCGACCAAACTCCCTTATGCACACCAGGAGACCAAGGGGTATTTGCCATCCCAACGGGAAGTTGATCGAAGTTGCGGATCATAGAGAAAACCGTGGACACACGTACGAACATTAGCATTTTATATAATATATTAAGATTAAATGTGGGTACGTTATGTACCTTATGTATATTTTAACTACCACAAAAAAATCATTCGTTTTATGTTATTGCTAAAAGAATCCCGTGAAACTAAAATAATAGAAAATAAAAACAGGACGGTAATCTCCAGGCATGGTTGATACGATATTCTGCGAAACTGATCATAATTTATAAGACACACGCCACGCCCATTTACCGTGTCCACTGAATTCTTTATTCCCAGCCCAACACGAGTACCGATGTGCTATACCTACACCTACATACATAATACAATAGCGTTTCACACGTATTAACAACAATGAATAGACCCTTCGTATCGACTAAAGAACACTTACATAAATATTTTATTAGGTACCATATCACATCGGAATTTGCAATACAAGATACAGCACTTAAAATGAACCATATGCAAAAGTTGAATTACTCTAGAGCCTGCAGTAACGTTTTTACGTTTCTTTTTAATCGCATTCAAGCGATACCCATCAGTATTGTTTTACATCCGATGAGTTACGTCCGAGAGAGATGCGGTTCGATAAAATGAAATTCATGGTTTATTTTCATAAAAAGTCAAAGTATTACTATAATAGCTGCAAAAGAAGAAAGAGCGTAGAGATTCGAACGATACAGACATTTCTTTTTTTTATCTGAGGATGTTAGTCCGCTTCGGGGAGCTTTTAATTGAACGGGTGCATGACTTCTATGTTTTGAATAATAGCGATAGTAGACCGCACATGCTGCATAGCTCATGCCACTTACACGAATGATGACCAAACTGAACTATTAGTGCGCCAATCACTCTCCCAGCATTACCTTTATCGATAGCATTCAACTTAGTTCTTACAACTAATTACTTACTCATAATTATGACTGTTTTACATGATCAAATGCTCATTTAAACTGTGCCATTCCTTTGATGTTTGAATGCGTTTGCAATGCGCGATGGTCTCGAGACATTACGTAGAACTGTTTGAAAAACGCACACCTGTCTCCAAGGGATACCTAACGGCATTAGCGGTATCTGAGGAAAAAACCGCTTAGGTGAGTATGTATGTATTTGTACTCAACTAACTGTAAAAAATCAATGCATCTGTTGATTAAATGTCAACTAGATTCATGCTTGTAGGCCTTTCATCCCTTGTATGATTTCCTAGGCGTAATTAAATTAAATATGTATTTTTAAATCATCAATTTTTACTCTCACGGGTATCTTGTTATGCAGGTTCTCGATGAGTATGTTTATTATAGGGTAGGTAGATAATAAAACGCAATCATAATATGCACCGGCAAATCTAATGAAAATGTCAGGTATTTTAAAATACACGAGTATTTTAACGAGTCCTGGGAATCAGGCTGCATTTCTTTGGAAAAATCATTCCATTTAGTTACTGTTTGCGGTACATACTATGTGTTTTATTATTATCATACTTACGAAGATGAGTTGTTTCAATAAAAAATACTCTATTATTAATTTAAGTGATCATATTTTAACCACCAACTTACACAAATACCAAACGTAATTTATAGAATAAGAACTAAACACAACATGCAAAGAAAGCATGCTTAAATATATTAAGAACCGTAGTATACAATGAATAGGTAAGCATATTCTTAAATTTAAATGTTTATTACGAAACCGTGGAGTTGGCAGCAATCCACCATTGTCTCCATCGCCATGGGAAACTACAGTAATTATTCTAATGCTTCGTAAGCTGCGTGTAATGCGTGCACCCTCGGTGGTCGCTCCGCTTACCACTATTACGATAAAAACGCTCCTCGCTGTCACTATAATGCCTCTTTTAAAAATAACCGCGTAATAGTCAACCGCAATACCAATGGGTAGCAAAATAAAATAATTACGTGTGCAGTCTGCAGCCCGCCGAGCCTGAATAACATTTGGAATATTGCATGGTCATTACGCGAGATGCGACGACGCGTTTTGGCATTTACATAGAACATGCTATTAAAATACGCTCCCCGAGCCATTATAAAGTTAACTGCCCTTAATGACTACCAAGTTCAGTACTTTGGCATATCTAAGTTCATTGGCGTATAAACGATGTAACATCTAAGATACATCCAATATGAACTGCACTCCGACCAGCTTAATTTTTAATTTTTAACGAAGTATACCTATGCAGTCTTCAGAACATGATACTATAATAGTATGCTTATAAGAAATAAGTGGAATAATTACTAATAGGTTACCCCAAGCCAGGCTCAAAAATTCAACATTATCATCATCATCAGCTTGTAGAAGTCCCCTGCTGGACATATATACCTCCCTTATACATTTCCAGAAAGAACGAATCTGAGCCCTCTCCAACCACCGACGACGTCCCGCGATCCTCACAATGCCGTCGGTCCATCAGGTAGGATGGCGTCCCACGCTTCGCTGAAGCTGAACTGAAGAATTAATCACATCTAAAAAAATATTACCAAAACTATTAAAGAACAATAGTCAAGAATTGACTTAACTTTCGTCGGAATGCACTCCCCACAAAATAAATAAAACTCTGGTTCAGCGTGTTCTGGAATAGTCTCGTATTGAATTAACACACAACGTGGAGCGCGGTTATCGTGCTTATAAAGTAAATGTACGCCTATGTTCAGACCTAACAATGTACTTCAGATTATCTTTTATATCGGTGTTTACTATTTATTTGCTGCTTCTTAAGTTATCGTCAAACAAGCTTCCCTTAATTAAGCTCTGCGCTGATAGTGCATACAAGTTATTTAGGCCCTTTTTATCATTACGACACATCTTATTTTTGCACCGATCTTGATGAAAACCGCAGAAGTATTTATACATAACATTTGAAATTTAATTCATTTATTTAGTTAAGTTACACAAAAATTATACGTAAGAAAAAATCCTCTAAGTATTCTCACCTACACTAATGCATGAAAATTATGAGACAACCTGTACATTC
Source organism: Chloroclysta siterata (assembly GCA_932294275.1). Classification (NCBI taxonomy): domain Eukaryota; kingdom Metazoa; phylum Arthropoda; class Insecta; order Lepidoptera; family Geometridae; genus Chloroclysta; species Chloroclysta siterata. The sequence continues at coordinate 12,942,287 of OW028598.1, forward strand.
AAACTATAAAGTGTTTCAGAATGTGCAAGATTATGCTAAGATTTTATTTAACGGCAAATATTCATCCTTTAAAATGCGAGCGATGCGAGAATCTGAACTTTTCTATAAAAATAAAATAAGACAGTATTATGTTCCATTATACTTAAATAGAATCGAATGACACATATTTTGCAATATCTATATGAGAATAATTTATTTAAGTTTAAAATTTCGTATAAATATTCGATAAAATCACAAGAATCACTTCTAAACAAGGTCTAAGAGCCTCTAAGGTTTTCATCTATTTTCTATTTACACACGGCGTATTTTTAACGCGTAGACTACGTGCACAAGATTCAGACTAAACAACAATAATACAATTAATTGAAACTATTCAAACGCTCGTGCAACGCCAAACGAATGAGCTTCGAACGTGTTTTTCGCTAACGTGTGTAACGTTTTGTACGCGCGATTGGAACTATACAAACGCAACAAACTGCATTATAGGAATCGACGCCGACGGCGCCGTAACGGCCGAGTTCTTGAAATGCGCTTTTAAATACGCCGTGTGCATTTCGGCTCTAAGCTCCAGTTCCACGTGCATAACCCTAGACAAACAACTGGCAAGAAACTTACGCCTTGGTTACATCAAAATAATTTAACTGTTTTAAAAAACAAACAAGACAGGTTAAAAAAAGTCGTGAAACAGTTTATCTTTATTTGAAAATAAAGCATAAGATATAAAAGTGCTTTAAAAATATAAATTTATTATACTCGTATATGCTCTATGCATTTTACACATAGCCAACTGTGTGTAAAATGCATTCAATAGAAAGTAAACTTTAATAAAACTGGCCAGACAAAATAAAACAAGACTGTTTTGTATGGTCTCATCCGCCCAGAAAGCACACGGTGTTGAATGCAACATTAAACAGAGCGGTCACGTTCTAGCAAATCGAGTGGCCAATAGTTGGGATCGCGATCACTAAAACAAACAACCCTCCTAGGTTCAACTGCCATTATCATTACATTACTTATAACGTTCGAAGACTGGTTCGTGCTGACAATCTCTACTGGCACTAACATTTTTCAACGTGATCAACATCATCCCCCTAACTTTATCATCAATAATATTATATCTCAAAATATCCTCGAGATTTCTGCCTTCTCTTTTTTGAGCACGAAGCTATGCAAAGAACTACATAGTGAAAGCCTGGTAATAGATTCGAATTTATGACCTTTGGATCAGAGGATAGGTTTCCCACTAGACTGTCACGGCTCGTGTTTCGTGACCGTCGCTCCATAATGCCCCTCCTTATTCAAAGGAATTCCTTTTACAAAATTGATATAACCATAATCATCCATCGACTTTTGGATAAAATGAAACCTTCGTGATATTGCATTTGCCATAACACATCCGCAGTCGTGAGTGGGGAGGGATTTTAATAGGCAAACTGAGATAACATTTCAGAATAATAACAAACTAGAGATTGCGAGCGAGTGCCTAGTTGTCTTTATGTCAACTTAAGTAGCTTATAAGGCTCTACTGGGTCTGGTTGTCGCACCTCATACCTAGATTACTCTGTTAATTTTGCACTTACATAATTCATGATGACATACAGACATGATATTATTATATACAGTAGTAGTAAATAAATCTGAAATTATATTTTCCGTGCCATTTCGAGTAAGGGTAAAATAAAAGCTCTGAAATAAATTTAGATTACCTACTAAACTGTTAGTTTTTACGTAACCTCTAAATAAACTTACTACATATTTTTCTCCCATATACGTACGTCTATAGTAGGTTGACAGTATAACGTGTCGTTTTGACTGTAGCATTAATCATACAAAACCTCATACTTTGGAAACAGAAAGCGTCGAGGTTCCATACAATATTTACTTTAGTTAGTTTATTACGCATATTCCTTTTCGAAATTTCTGTGGGTGAGCACTTCTATTATCCGTAAGCCGCTGCATATTCCTTATTTCGATATCCTAAATAATGTTAATGCTGAATCTTGCAGAATGCAGATTGCTTTTAATGTATTTTTTTATTAGAAGTTCTGGATATCATCCTTTACCAGATCCATCTGTTGTAAAGTTTCAAGATGTACACAGTCACGACCGTAACTTAAGACAGGTTGAACGAACCAAAAGCTCAATTACCCCTACTTTTTTTTGTATTTTGCTAGCATTTTAATGCTATCCACCATGTTTGACATACCGTAAAATTTACAAAACGAATCGCTACAATGCTCTTTTTGGTTGTTGCTTGTTCTTCTGCGCATTTTTCACTTCGGATATTATTCTTTTAATAAACTTAATACATTCAAATGCTATTTTCGGAGTAATATCCGCTATCCCACATTTATCCTGTTAAAGTGATTGAAGCAGAACAAAATTCCGTTATCGACGAATTATGTGATTGATCAGCGATCTCAAAATATTAAAGTGTAATCTGATTTTCGATAAAACTCATTTTAAGAGGAATTTGATTGATATCGTTCGCGGTTCGGCGTCGTCGGCGTCGTCTCACTGCCGTAACTCATGGCGAATCAGCATGTTGTACCTACCGGTTTGAGGTGCAATTTGAGTTTTTTGGCCCGACACGAGACGTGAGTGTCGCGAGACCAGACGCTATCTGCACTGCCATGTCTCATTTACATACTGCACGCAGCCTGGCTGCGATCGCGGCTCGTCAACTCATCTAACGATGACACTGCCTATACATCAAATTGAAATAAGAATATCTACTGCTTATTTAAAAAAAATGAATTATCTTCAATGTTTTAAATCGTAATAAGTTAATAGCGGAATAAAGTTTAGATTATGAATTTAATTTTTTATAAATTCTTAAGTAAACTTTAGATATAAATCTGTAATAGTTATCTTAACAAAACATTCCACAGAAGTAAATAGGCACAAACGCATACGTTACTGCCTCCTAAGTACAATAAAGTAGCTCGTGCAGGCAGCATACCAACAGATGCCAATATATTTGATCTCGAGATAAGGATAGGCAGGCAGCGTTATTGATTTGCTTCGACGCAGTGTGGCGGCGGCCGGCGAGTACGCGACATCAGCGGTTATGTGTTTAAGCAATTACTGTGGGTAGCTGAGCTGCAGGGTTGGAAGCAGCAGACACGACTAGGTTTAGGTTCAGGCGCTTCCCGTTATAGGTAATTGGCGGTGTAGCTCGCCGGCCAAGGTGTCAGGGCGCGGTGTGCCGTGCCCCGGCGTTCCTATATAATTTCCCCGACGATGCCCAGGCCGACAACCCCTCATCGAGAATATGTTTAGCGAAATCACTATCTTCAACACTCACAATCTGCAACACTAATAAATTCTCCTCGGTACGCTATCTGCACAATCAATTACCCTGTGATTTTATTAACAGTCACTAAATGTAAAAATAACAATCACGTTAAATTCTTTAACAAGTTTCAATAAGATAATGAATTCTTTAGGTAATTTTGTCGTTATTGGATAACGTTTTATAATTATGTTAATTAAGTAAGGTTATTGATTAGATACTAGCGAAGAAAAACAGTGTCAAAGTCAAAGTCAAAATGTATTTATTCAATAAAATCACAAGGATCACTTTGAAACGTCTTAAAGCTAGGTGACTCTAGGTGCCAGTTCCACGCGACCAAAGCCTAGAAGAACAGGCAACAAACTTACGGCTTGGTTCCTACCGTTGTGGATGTAAGACCTAAGAAGAGCATTATGGATAAATTATTCTTATATATTATTATGTATATTTAGCATTATAAACAATGCAAGTACATATGTATGTAAAATGCATTTACTTCAATCAGTCAACTGAATCTTCCTAGTAATTTCACGATCGGAATCAACCTATTATTAGATCGTGTAAGAAGTGTTGTAACACAAAGTGAGGGTTCTATCATTACCATTAGTCTGTGCGCTAGTGGTCATCCACGGTAGAATAAGCGCAGGTTCAATGTTATAACAATGAAAATATGCTCTCGGTGGGAAACTTTTCCGAAGGCAGTGTCTTGTCTTGATCTAAATAAATAATCGTGCGAAAAATATTCATCCTCATTGAATCACTTCTATGAAACAATTACTTACATAGATATACCTACCCCCGCGTCTATATCATAGCATTGATGGGGCTAATACTACTGAGAACTAAAATTGACCTTGTCATACCTCGAAAGACGTATTTAACGACACCCCACACACAGACAAATGGACGTGGCGAGGCGTGGACGGTTTATTGTCGGACATCGGAACCAAAAATGATGATGTAATTTTGTGTTATTTCTATAGTAAAACATACTTCATATCATACATGTACCTATAACAAAATCATTATACATTGATAACTTACGTAGGTACCCTAAAGTTAGTTATATTTGATTATAGAGGTGTTAGGTTTATCCTTCTCACAGGTTCAAGGTTGGGAACGTGATTTAGAAATGATGTAATTCGAATCTCAATGGCCGAGCTATGGCGCCGATCGCTTCTCACGATGTAAGCTCCTCTTATCGAAATCAACACTCTTATTCAATAAATTATAAAAAGTTTTCTAAAAACACTATTGGAGAATTCATAAAAAATGCTCCTTTTGTGAATGGATCTATGTTTAGCAACTAGTTGTTCGGTTCTTTGTTATCTGTGTTGACTCTGTAAATATTGACACCAAACTCAGCTTGTTTAAATGTTACATCTAGAGTATTTTCATTGGCTTCAATCGCAGGAAATGAGAAGACGATATTGATCTTTTGAGTGTTTTTGGAGTAGGTGCTGGAAGTATGAAAGCTTTTGTTTTTATCTAGTGTCTATAGGTTTTTTCGTAAATATTTTAAACTTCTCTCTGACAAACGCTCTAAGCTTTGAAAGTAAATAGTGGCAGGCATGGTGACAAGAGCGCGTAGGAGGTACACGGGTATAGCGGCGCAGTGCCGTACCCAACACAATTACACAATTATTGTTTGCACCGCAACGCTTCCGGATTCCCTGCAGAATTGCTTTCACACAACGTTTTGCGACGGACATGTTCAGCACATATCTTCCTCGTATGCTGCCATTAATCGCTCGCTCCATTGCTGTTTCACACGCGCTAGCCATAAATTTATGTCGTAAACTTTTTCATATTATTTGTGAATCGATAGCGGTCAAGTATAAAACGTCAGTTTGCGCAAGTGATGCACAAACACGCTCTCATACGATGATGTGCATGTTAAGATCGCATCTTGACTTATTATATTATACAGGGATAATAATATCAGCGCTGCAATTAAACTACAACTGCGGACCTTCCGGGAAATGGAGCGAGTTCCCGACTCGCCCGCCTCCCAACAGCTGCCCTTACTCATTACTTTTAAATTATACATTTGAAGCGTAGGTTTTAAAATCTAGCAGAAACATTAATTCAAATAATAAGTTTTATTTAATCGAAAACTGTACAGACACAGGTTATTTATTTTCTATTCCGGCCGCTAGCACCAACTATACTTACCTACATACAACCCGACTTTCAAACAACTCGTAAATAAGTAGTTATACTACTCACCAATCAATAAATCAAAGGATGAACTACAAGTAATCCTTTAAAACGTTGTTGAAACATTGTACGATCTTAGAAAACCTTGACCTCGGATATTCTATTGAAACGTCCTCATTATTTAAGCACTCGTCTAAGCTTTTATGCAACTTTGAAAGCCTGCAAGGAAAGTGTTCACAAAACCTAAGCGGTCATAAATAATGCGAGTGAACAGAGCGAGCTAATGAATTATGATGGCACAGAGCGCAATTCTCGGCGCTAAATGCAGCGCTCTACCTGCGGGCAATGTACCTACACAGCGCAGCGCGGCCGCTTCTGCACTCTGCGGCGCGGAGCGGAGCCTCTTCTCGTGCGAATAGTTCACGCTCTGCCTCTTGCGTTGCATCATTGTACCTAATAGATCGGAGTCAACGACACCCGGCGGCGACGCGGCGACCGACGACTCATCGCTGACACCATTGAACTTGAACCGCGATCTCAAACCTCGATGAATCATTACCGATGTTGCGTTGCGTTGCACTTCAGCCATTGCAGCTAATGGACGCTTATATTATAATAATTTAAGTCTGTAAATATGTGAGCAAACTTAAAGCTGCGAAGAAGCGGGCGATGCGCCAAGGCCGCCCGGTCCTCGCTGTTATGTAAATAATGCACTCTGCGCGGTGCCCTCTATGGCACTCGCCGACCCTCCATTACCTACCTGCTCATCCGTTCGACCTCTAGCCGCAGCTACGTTACTCTATTTACCATTTAAACTCTTTTAAGAATACCCGATCAAAGCCTAAATGTTCTATTCTTTTGTATTTTTCAATGGATCACGATATTCGTGCGTCACGTTATCGAATTGGATCACAATACTGGATACAATGAGTAAACTGAGTTCAGTCCATCTGCAGACAGCAGCAGCGGCGACGGCAGCGTCCGCGTGGATGTGTTTCCTTATCGCAGGTTTATCAATGTCGACGCTGCCCGACGCCGTAGCACGACTGAACACATATTCGTGAGTTGGATTGTACCTATCGATTGTATTACTGACTCTTCCTCAATGATCCACTACAAACCGACATTTACGTTAACCACGAACCCTATTGTATGGTAAAGGTAAATATTTACAGCGGTTTAAATACAGTTAGCAACCCATTACCTAGCTTGTTTAACAAGAACTTCATAACTTTCAGATTCTTTACCAGTTTTTCGATATTTCATTTAGGTATAAAAAAGCCATCGCAGCGGTTATCGATCTCCTATTTTGAAATTTGAAAAATTTGAAATTTGAATTTGAATTTGAATTTGAACTATTACTGAACAAATGAACCAGGTTCACCATTAATAGGTACTTTTGCGAAAGCAACACTGCTTTTGCGAAGAAGATTTCGATTACCGTTTTCAAAGTTTAACATTTTCCTATGAACCCTTAAACCCTACCCATCCCTCGAGAAACACTAGGTATTACTACCCTACCCAAAATGGCACATGCCACACCTAATCTTGATTTTTTGGTCCTTGTTCCTTGAAAGGCCTACACATCTCTTGTATGTGGACAGAATAGGGTACTGTTCTACCAATAGACTTTTTTTTCATGATACCTTTCAAGAGAACCTGAAGATGGGTGGGCAAAATTGGCCATTTAAATCATTCTTCCGTTTGAGGGGTGAAAATATGCATTAACGGCCACAATATTCAGAAGACCATAAAAACGGACATTGGCCATCTTTTGGACACTCTGTACCGATGATGTAATTTGTCCATCAAATCGAGACGCCGCATTTGGTTTTGTTGTAAAAATCTACTAGGTAGTAATCTCTAGGTATTTGGTTTCTCGCATCAGGGTCTTCATCCACATGCATAGTTGACAACATTTTCCTCTCACCAATCAAAAATATTCAGAGAAAACACCAGATAACATTCTCAATGCAAGGGTAACAAATAGTACACTATTACTACCCAGGGGTCCTGGAGGACCAATAAGTCTCTGTAAATCTGTCTGTTCAACTAATATGCATGTGCACGAATGTCGAATTGGCTGGCGGTGACGTTGTATGACATTACCTAAAATAGCGCCATGGTGCGTTTCATTATTGCAAAATTAATTATTTTCAAAAGTGCTCACGACCCCAGGGTAGGTTTTAAGGGTTAAATATTGAGGAAATAATATAATGCAATACCGCTCTACTCCCTCAGAAAAATTGTTATAACAAGCAACATTTTATAAAGTTTATTTATTATCACTAGGAAGGTACACCGACAACATCCATATCTCGCCGTGAGAGTCTGACGACACAATCCAGGTTAAAAGAACTGTGAAAATAATAAATACCCTTGCAAGAAAGTGCTCTTGTGGCTAATGGTGGCTGCATTCCGATTGTGAGGAGTGTCGCCAGAGAGCCGTGTCATTGAACCGTCTTGTGGCGAATTGCTCCGCTTCCGCCAGCACCCGGCAAATAAAATCAATTAGCGAAGCGCACACCGTTATTTCATCTCGAGCAGTAGCGTTAGTAGGAGCTGACCTCGCTCGAGGACAATCGGGGCCATCGCCGATACCATTCAAAGGTTCATTCCAAATGCAGGCAGAACCTTAACAGATATACCTACGAGAAACTTAACCTTCGCCTCTGCCGTCTATGTAGACGACGACATCGCAGCGAGACGATAAATTAGTACCTACACAGAGACGGGGGTACGGCGACAACTCCCACATTCTCAAACTAATGTTCGTCGCCATTCCTCGCGAATGATTCAACCATGCTATAAATACAAGCTAGGCACGTGTGTTAATTTCCAGAGGACGCTATTTAATAAAGATAGACACGTCATGTTATTGTCAGGGTGCACCGGATAAGCGCGGCGACCGGACGATTGTCTCGCGACTATCGTAAATAACTCGCATCGTGTCCGGTGCGGGCCCGGCATACAGAGTTATCGACGGCGGCGGCGCGGCGTGGCGTTGCGGTTAGCGAATCCCACTGAGCGGGAGCTCGCGATCTAACATTTCCTAACATTGTCGTCGCCGAGTGCCCTCCACTGCATTGCTCTTTACGCGCCCGCAGGAAGCAGCCTCCGCACTCTGAATACGGATGAGCGTGACGTCTGCCGTGAGCCCAACGCAAACACTCTAACCCTCTCCATAATTGATGTTTACCCTGACAGATTTATTAGATAGATAGATAGAATATCTTAGTAATAGATTGTAGAAAGAAAAATTAATAAATAAGTAGATAACAGTACAGTCATAAAGAGTATGTCGGTATTTTAAAAATGCAATTTGATGATTTTAACGATGTTCTATGGGCAAAAGTCTGGAATTGCCCTCTGGCTATGAATTCCAGCTGAAGTAGAGACAATGGACATTTTGATATAAATAGGTGGAATAAATATAAAATGGCTTGGTTCATTTGGTCTATTTTGCCGGTTGAACGTTATGCGAAGGGTGCAGGAGGGCGGTGGACCGGGGAGGCAGGGCAGGGGTACGGCGAGGTCCGATACCATCGCGCGGCGCGGGCTATAAATAGAAGTACTTAGGTACGGGCAGACCCTTGAACCAGCCGCGGCCCACCGCACCGGCACTAAGCCTCAGAGAAACCACCAACTTATTGATGAAATATCGCTATTAGAGTCATCAACTCTCATATAGTCCAGCAGAGAACACCTGGATCAATCCTTTAAAATAAAGCGGAATAACGAGCGAAGCTTAGCGAAAAGTTAGCTTGGTTTGGATAAAAATTTAACTTTGTCACCTAAAAAGATCTGTCTGCTAAAGTAACTTCAGAAAACTAAAATATGTTGAACGGATCAAACAGTATCGTAAAGTAATATGTTATTATTATTTAGGCACGAGTACCCAAGTAAGACTGTTTGTAATTTGTACTAATATATTTTTTATCGCAAAATTATTATTTAGGAAGAACGTATCGTTTAAGAAGGGACAGCCCTGTTCGATACCGAAACAATCCACCATAAAACACGGCGGGCGGAGTGCAACTTCTCGCTTATTCGCTTTCATTCGCGCATGCTCGGCTAGGTAGATCTTATTTTTTTCTCGTGATTAGAGTAAAAGATGCACAACCGGTCGGTTCGCGAAGGCCGTGGCGGGGCCGCGCCCGAGCGGACCTGAGTCGAGGACCCCGGCCACCGCCGCTAATGATGCGCCTCCACCGGACCACTAATTGGACGAAAGCCAGACCGCTCTCCAGGAAAAAATTGTACGCTGCACGGTTCGGTCCACAGAACCGCAAATAGACATACGATACGATGCTTTAAATCATACGAATTAACGAATTTTCAAATTCCGATAAAATTGACCCCATCATTAAAGTCAGCGGCACACGGAATACGCACGCCCTTGTCTCAGAAGTAATTTGTCGATGTTACCCCTTATCTTGATCTCGGAGGTGTGAATTTTAAATTTGCCTGCGGACACTTCGGGAATTGAACCTTTTTGTAACTGCAAAGCATTTGAGTCTTTTGACGAAATGTTTGTGAGTAAACAAAATTAGCTGGTACAGTTACTTTGATGAGTGCTTTTCTATACTCCTCCGGGTGCCTTGCTGAATGCGATTATGCCGGAAGCACGTACATAAGAATTGCCCTTTAATAACGGGAGAGTTGTGTAGTCAATTGTCGTAGATTGCAGACGCACTAAAGTTTACCTAGCTGTAAATAATGACACAATTGAAGACGCTGTTCTTTCCATAATCGACGCGATAACAATAAGGGTTAAGAATTTAATTTAATTGAACCTTGAGTTATAGAATAGAACAGCGCAGCGTACCTATGTTTTATTCGACTCACAAGCACGGGTAGATAAAGCATAATATAAACAGGAAAACAATTAAATAAAAAAACAAAAAAACTAAAACACACAAGAAATATAAGTAGGCAGAAAAATAAAAATAATAATAACTTTATTTATGTAGATATATATTCCTATGTTAATGTGAATGCTGACCAGACTTTAGTGAGTTATGTAGGTATGCAACCGTCAAATAACTTTTCGCTCGTACGAAAAGGCAGTTTGAGGCTGTGAATCGCACTTGGGGCATGCAAAATATAAACAAGTATCAATTGTCTTCATTGAATAATGGCACGAAGTTATGATAACACTTCTATGTTCACGAAATGTTAATTGTTCATGACGTTATGAATAATATAAGTTGTATTTAATCGAGGACAAATTGGAGATTTATCCATGCAGTACCCCAAGTATGAGTTTTTCTTACCATATTTGGTTTTTCGTTTTACGTTTTTGTTCCGTGTTCATTGCGGGTTTTGTATGAAGACGCGATAGGGATACCGATATGGAACTTTACAAAACCCGCAATGAGCACGGATCAAAAACGTAAAACGAAAAACCAAATATGGTAAGCAAAACTCATACTTGGGGTACAGCTATGCTTATAACTCGAATGCACTTGCCGTGTCCACCTCGTGGGATAAGGGCAGGAAGATGACGGTAATTACTTTTGTTTCGATCATAATAAATATAAAAAAATTGCTCAACAAACTTGGATACCACTTCGTCTTAAAGTTTAATTCGTTAGAAAGGAAACAATAACGTCGTGACGACCATTATTCACCAACCTTAAATGGATACACACTGATGCTTTCCTAACGTCTCCGTATATTTTGTTTTTATATCAAAACGAATACTTGCGTTAGTAAATAGGAAAAATAGGAAACTATCTTTGATAAAAAACATTTAGGCCAAAATTGGTTTTTGTACCAGAAATGTAAACATGGTTTTTCATCACGTTAAGAAATATCAGACACCACCAAGCAACGAATGTGTTATTTTCTAACATGCCATAGGTTTGCACTCAATCACTAGATTGTGTGCTGTGCTTACAAGGGTACTTGCGAAGGTAGAATTCAAAGCTAAGAGCCATGTAAAACGCAGCACGATCGAAGCCTCGTATTAAGTTGTAAATGCGGATCCGATAGAACGTAACTGTGAGGTATTCTGCTGGCATGCGGTGCAAATCTCGTCTAGGTGATATGACGCCAAGCGGAGACAGAAACCCACGTGTCGTTTCAATTGGACTTTCGACTTATCGCTCACGAGATTTCCTGGTTATCTCCACCTTTAAATTATCATTTCTTGTTGCAGCCATCGATGCGGTCTGACTAATGAAGATTTAAATCGACGGTGGTGCAAGCCCAGTCCCGTTTTGCATCCTTCTATTTACCATACCAAGGTGAAGTAACGCTACATGATATTTCCACATTAATGTTCAGTTTCAGAGGGCCTATTGAATGTGCTATGCGCGTATGTTGCGCTGCAACTCTACAACATCCGTTACGAAACCGCTTACCTATCTCATAGGCATACATTAAGTTTAGTGCTATGTAATCATACTTCATAGTGCCACTATATAATATTCACGATACTTAGATTGGAAGGACAGCCACTCCAGTCAGTTACAGTTTCAGAGTTTATAGCACAATAATAATTATATAGGATAGGCCTTTGCAAAAGATGGACTAACACCTATGTTTCTTTTTCCTATAGGGTCTTATAGAGTACTTAGTCCGTGTATGGAAGAAGCCACCTCTCGTGTATTGCGACTACCACGGGCATTCGCGCAAAAAAAACGTATTCTTCTATGGATGCGCCGGCGCAGAGAGCTGGTGCAGTACGGACCGCCTCGTCCAGGACGAGCCTGTTAAGTACCTCGTAAGTTACCCTGCTTTTGTATTAACTCCTTAAATCTCATACATCGTTCTGAACTCACGCAATGACCCCATGTGTCGGGTACCTAACTAAAACAAATATTTGCAGACCATTCAAATATATTTTCTGCCTAAATAGGCTTCAAAATAGTTTAAATGCTTACAGATACGTAGGTAATGGGTATGTATTTAAGATTATAATCGGGTTACGATATAGCCGATCGTGCCATCACCGCAAACATTCAGCCACTATGACTCATCGGCGAAACTTCCCATGCCCTTGCAACAATCAATCATTCGTTTTGTTCCATCTTGAATATCTGATCCTTTTGTTCGGCGCTTTAATTCAACTAAAGACATGGGTGAGCACCGACAAAGAATAAAGTATCTTTATTATTTTTTTGTTTAGATGCTGCCAGCTCTTATGCATCGGATATCGCCAGCTTTCGCACTGGGCTCGTGCTCCTTTCGTGTGGAACGGGAAAGAGAGAGCACTGCTCGTGTGACAGTGTGGAGACACCTTGGAGTCACCAGGTCCTATACCATGGAGGCCTCGTTCTGCGGCTTCGATAGAGGACCGTTTAAGGTTTCTTACTTTATTTCTTTATATTGAACAAAGTTTTTGCAACAACTCTACTCACAGATGATTCAGTTTATGATAATAACTAAACAAATATTTTAATCCTTCGAAAATTCCTATGAAACAAACAGTTTCTGCAAATTTAAGCAGAAAATGTTCCATGAACATTTTTTCCTTAATTTCCTTCCAATACGAACAGTTTTTTCTCGACTTTTACATGCACTTCATTTCATATAGCCCGAGTTCAAAGGATTTATCCAAAAAGGGCGAAATAAAAAACAATGAACAACAAAGGCTTTTTAAAATTAGAGCATTACCTGCTACAAAGAACTTTACTTATTATTGCTTCATGGTGGTCTCTTCACGTGTCAATTAAATTACCTAAGAAGAAACGCCTCTGTCCGAGCTCTGTGGCAATTCAATTGAACGACCAAAGATAGTGGTCGTGTGTTCCCTAATGTAAGGCGTTTATCATTTTTATTTACATATAAGCACCCACGCGCAACATTACGCGCAGATACCCCGCGTCATTTTATAATGATGAACCTAACTACATCCCGTCTCACTTAAATGCCAAGCAGAAATGACGGCTTATCTCGAGATCGCTGATAACGATACTTAGCTTAGCAGGACATGTGGGCTAATACCTACATCTAGCGGTGCCCATGCTATAGATACCAGTCGTACTTACTCGTAGTTGGCATCGGCAGATCAGCGCGATAAGCCTCCGAGATGCAACAAATCTCGGATTAGCCAAGGATATAAGAGGATCGGGATGTAGGTTTTTACGAATAGAAAATTTTTAAAATAAAAAGATTGATAAGAAATTGAATGTCGTGGAACATACCTAAATAAAGAGAAGTTTTATTTTTGGAATATATTAATGTTGTAAGAAGGCAATTCAATGCATTTTGTAAGAAAAGAAAAAAATAAGTTATATCCGCAAAATTTGATCCCCTAATAGATTTACTGAAATACCTCATTGATGATATCTAAGGGGAGTAGTTAGACTCAGTTAGAGAGTAGTAGGTACGTCCAAACACAGAAATAGATTCTGTCTTCTGTACCTACGTCCAAATATTTCATTTAATTTTATGGGAGAGTAATTAAAAAATGGTTAAACTTGTGGCGTTGGAACCGCAAAATAAAAAATAATAACTTCCTTGCTTAGGGGTATAATTAAAAATAGTAACTTTCCTACTTTACTTAGGTATGTACAATTAGTTTAGTTCCTATAATTTAAATATCACAGTAAAACACCGTGGACGAAACTTAGCATCCAGTCATCGAATGGTTCTAGTGCTTCTGAATCGCTGTTTCTGGATAGACAACGATGTGCGTGTCGTATAATTAATGATACATCTCACGATTAAATCCTAGCGTGAATGTCAATTGTAAATAAATCAATTAATTTATCATGATCTAAGATAATATGCTTCTGAAACCACAAGCACCTACTTACCTCATGTACTTAGGTACTTCGTATGGTACCTACCTTATCTAATGGTTTTAATAGCCATGGACGAAAAACACTATTGACATCTCAATCAATAGAGCTTTTTGATTTTGAACTAAATAAGTTATTTGGTTTTTTATAAGTTTGAATTGCCTGACGCATAAATCAAATTCTCGGTTTCTCTCACAGGGTTTCCATCTGAACACACAGCACCTCCAAAACGTGGGGAGCGATTTCTGTGAAGCCCTCAACGGTCTGAATGATAGCACCACGACAGTCGACATTCAACTCACCAAGGATCTGAATGGGTAAGAAATTCTTACTAATATTTCACCAACACTTTAAGGAAGCCATTCAGCTTTGTTCAGTCTAGCCAATTATTTTTTATATATGATTTTGTAATTTTCCTATCACCATAATCGGTGGTTAGGTTATCTCTACTTTTAATAACTGTCTTTAAATATATCGGAAGCAACGATATCCTTATTTTATCCTCCTTATAATTGTGTTAATTTCATTAACAGAAATATCGTTGAAATTAAACTGAACGACAGGCAAGTTTATTCCGAACGTTATGGAGATGTAAAACGCATGTCGTGTTATTTTACAACTTCAGCCTCAATAATCATAACGTTGGAGAGCTGCGAATGAACAACTTGCAACTCTTACCGCTTATATATCCCTACCTCCTCTTGCCTACTTACTATAATATAGTATACTTGCCTAACCGAAAATAAAATAAAAGTACACTTACGCTATTTCATAATTCATTGCCACTAAAAACCCGAAGCTAAGCGCGGGTGGTGATCGGAGTGCGTAGGCGTTTTTGGCCGCAATTCGAATTTAATGGCCCACACGAGGGCACTTTGTGTCATTTTATCACTTCGTTCGTAATAATAAAAATAACAAAAATCATAAGCACACGGAGCGAATTATTGAACGGATGGCTCGCTACGCTTGGGACTCGTCCCGTGTCTTTAGAGCTTTGCTCTGAGATTTCACAATGCTCGTTAGTTACTAATAAAGGATTAACAGCCCGTTAAATCTAACCTTAGATATCAAACGCGTACATTTTGACATATTTAACGGCCCTTTAATACTTTGTTTATCAAAGACAGCATGGTGAAATCCATTTATGTGGTGAACAGAATGATCACACGTATCTTTGTTGCAATAAGTTTTTATATGAAACCAATAAGTATATAAAACAACATTATTATAAGTTTTGCGATTATACATCAAGAGAAACTCCAGTTGTTATCTAACTTTGTTAGCAACTGCATCTAAAATGTAACCGCATAGCCATCATATTAACTTATTACAAACAGAAACTGATTGAAACTGATTGCAACAAAGTTACGTAATCACCCTGAGCTTAGCCTTCTGCGTCTGCCCAAACAAAAATATCCCAAAGTTATTCTGTAAGCTCTATGTTATCTATCGTCTTTAGACATAATAGAGTTACCAAATACCTACCTACCAAAAAAACTGAGGGAATTTATACGAATAGATCTGAGATTGGTGGTTTCAGCTTATTTTATTTTAATTTCTGTTAAGTTGTACCAAGTTGATTTTGCATGTTGAACTCTGCTAGACGCAAGAGGTCCTTGGTTTTCAAGTTGAATATGCAAACGAGCCCGTCTAAGTCTTTGTGTTTGTTTTACAGCGAGATTGCAGTGGACAGCGAGCCGGGCTCCGGGTCCGACAGCGTGCTCAAGACAGACTCCGACGAAGACTTTGATTAGTCTTCAGTAGTATAACGATAGGCTAAGTGCTCCCATCGAAAAAACCGGCTCTTGAACTCACGCAGCGCCTAGCATCTGCGGGCACCGCGGAATTCATTGTCATGTCAGCTCGAGCGATAAAACCTTGTAGATATAAATATGAATGTGTGATTCGGAACATACGTTTCTAAATAGTTTTATGTACAGTCAGCGACAAAAGCAGTAACTGTTTCAGTTTTTAAATGCCTTTTTTTCTCTGGCTTTTGCAATGAAGGGTAGTTTCGGTTTGCTTATAGACATAATTCAAGGTGAGTTTTCAAATAAAAATCAAAACATTGAATCAAATGTGACCAGGCTAAAAGATTTATTATAGTCCCAAAAGTTATTATCCGAGTGGGATATGAACCCACGACCTGCCCCTTGATACGGGGCTTGATATATTACCTACATCTTTGTGATTTTCCTTAAGTGTAGGTAAACACTATAAAACAAATAAAAATTAGGCTAAAAGAGTTTGAAATTAAATAATCAGGTTTGCTCATTTACTTTTGTCGCTGACTGTCCTCACCTACAGGCGTTGTTTGATTTCAACAGGCGATCCTCAAATCACAATTACTTTTATTTAGAAATCATCGGATGTGTTTGTTGCAACATTGAAAGCTCTCATGGTTATGTCTTAGTCAATATAAAAAGTAAAATAGCAACGAACAAAGCTGTAAATAGGTAACTAGTTTCGTAGAACCGGGTTTTAACGTTAATTCATTATAAAAATCGGACCCCGAAATGCTACATAATTTATGAAAAATGTTGTATTTTATTTTGTAAAAAGTTTACAACCTTTGTTATTTTAACGCTTTCTTAACGCGTGTTTTAAATTGTGTGTCCCAAGTAAATAAGGGTTGTGTAGTTTAATTTGATGTGATATAAATTATTTAAGTGGCTTGTGATCTCAGTAACCAATATAAATTATGAAATCTCTACGTCTTTTAATCCTTTATTTTCAAAGGTCTTATATTATTATAAATAGCAGCCCGTGGCTCGCGTGGGAGCGGTTATTGCTATAATCAGTACAAATATATTTATTTCCATAAAAGATGTGAGCACAAAATAAAATAGTAGACCGTCTCCTGTTTTAGTTTTTAAAACTGTGTTACAGCAGACAGTGCATTCTCCCTATGTTGTTTACACATAATATACAGAAAGAAGAACACTAAGACAAAGAAAAGAAGTAAGGAAAAAAAAATTAAACAAAATAAAAAGCTGACTTGTAGTGAGGTGTGCAAGATTGCTTGTGCATGTAGTGTGGTGTGTAGACTTATAGTATGGTATGTAATGTCTTGTGGCTGTGTAGGTAGTGTAGTATGAGTGAAGAAGTTATTGTGTTGGTATGTTTGTCTGTATGTGTGGTGTGTGCGTACGTGTGTATTATAATATTTAAAGAGTTTTCCTTTTGTGGGTTCGTTGATATTTTATACCCCGTTCCTGTAATTTTTTAGGGTTAAAAGTAGCCTATATTTTAATCCAGGTAACAAATGTGTTTCAAGTTTCTATCCAAATCGGTTAAAAGCTTAGCGCTTGATTGACCCACAAATATCCTAATGGTTATAACTTCACTTTACATTCGGTATTCACGTTTTTATTTGCTCATTATTCGGCTTTATTACACCGTGTATATGTGGCAGCCAACTGGTTTAATCCGCCGTTCAACCAAACGGCCAGGCAGCCAATTGAACGGCGAACTCAACCAGTTGGCTGCGACATCTACACATCGTCACCAATAGCGGCATTCGTGTATTTGTTAATTCGTCTCGTTCGTGAAAATAGACAAATATAGGCGAATAAATCCATTACACATCGTCGTAAATAAATAAGACGAATATGCGAATACTGAATAGCAATGTGAAGACACCAAAACATCGTTGGTAAAACATTATCAAAAGTATAGCATAGGAATATTAAAGAAGCATCAATTGTATGAAAATGTATATATTATCTCAAAACGTTCATTATCAACAATAATCACATTTTACTAAATATAAGAACACAAATAATTTGCACTACTTGCACCTTCCGCTGAATAATAATTGCTACTATCTATTAGTTTGTCATTTCAACTTAAACCTAGGGAAATAATCATGTGACAGGAGTTAACTCTTTGTAATTGTATTACACTGTGATGATTGATTTATTTATTTCAATAAAAACGATATTAAATAACAAAATGCAAGCATGTGCTGTAAATCTTGTTCTACCAGTATTTAGGAACATATAAAAAAAATGGCGGATCTAACGCATCACCTTTCCATGATCATTATTTTTGTTCAAATTAAATGTACCACAAATACATAGAAAAACAACATTTACAACACGTACATGATTATTACAATATAACATAACTCTCAATAAAAACTCGATGATAACATAAATAATGATTAAATAATTGGTTACGTTACATTTCGTATAAAACTATAAACTGCTAACATTATACCTAATTGATCTGATTCGGAAAATAGGGTCTAACTACTTTTAAAGCATGATTCAAGAGACGGATGTCATCAAATCATGCATGCATGTATGACGAATGTATGCTAAAGCATACGCGTACATGTAGTGAATATATTCATTCATCGTAAAATAAAGTATTTATATTATGATAGCTCTCAAGACTATGGACATATTTTTTAATATAGGTACAAATTGTTCCACATACTTGTTGAATTTTTTGTGATTCGTAAAAAAAACAACAAAAAACCTTGCTTTGAAGTCGTACCTATCTTTATTTATAGCAATGATAAGCTCAGTAAATTTAAACCAATCGATAAGTGTACGTAGCAGCTTTATGCAAATTTACCAATTTTACGGTAAAGCCAGAACTAGAGCGTAAACACAATTTCGTTGACGTAATGGCTTTTTAAACGCGGCATGTCGTTTAAGTAAATGCATATAACTGTAATCCAGTAAACACAGCTAAGGCTCGCGAGGAACAGTAAGCACAATGCGTCTGAGATAGTAAAATAAGTCATTTAAATAGGCATCCATTATACAATGACAACGACATTTAATTTGACGTACTTATATTATTCTAGATGATTTGTGGAGCAGCAGGAGCCACTTCTCGCCCTTGCTTCTATTTATGGACGCTGAAGCACCGCTTGGAACATTATTTTAGATGGAGTAGTATTGCTCATGTCATCATAAGGGTCAAACTACACTGAGTGTATACAGGGTGTCCCGGAACTCAACGATAACCTGGTACCGGGTGAGAGGCCAAGGTATTCCAGTTATGAATAAAGTCCATGTCACTTAGTCATTAAAATTTAATTTACAGTGATTTTTTAAATATTGTAATCTCAAATAACAGTGCTATTAATCGCAACCACAAATCAAAGTAATAAACATTCTTAACCAAGTAACAAAAAATAAGTTTTGAGTTATGGTTTATAAAATTAATGTCAGTCAACTTTGACACTCGCATGTTGGAAAAAAATGTACCACACTACCCTTGGCAAGTTATTTTAAAAGACGGCTTATTTAGATTATTATTTTCTAGTTTTTTTTTCATTTTTTTTTTCATAACTGTTATACCTTGGCCTCTCACCCGGCACCAGGTTATTGTTGAGTTCCGGGACACCCTGTATAATGTAAACAAATCTAGTCTCGCAATATATAATCAATTTGTGTGTATCGAAATATGTGACAAAAAATACGTCGCAACAGGTGACAAAAAATACGTCGCAATAGGTGTGTTTTGAACTTTAGCCGTTCGGACAACCAAAGACGACGGTAGCCGCGGGTTAGAATTTTTTTGGTATGAAAAATATTATTTGAGTAACTCGAATGAAATGTGATGCTACTGGGTATTTATTTAGAATTAAAGTACTGGAGATTAGATTAAACTGAAAGTACTGGATCACTAACCATGTCTTTACAAAATGATATGTAAAAAAATATATGGTTTAAAATGTATGTATAAGAGGCTCTTTTCGAGCACTTGATACATGTTATAGTACTTTTTTTAGGTTCTACGACATGCCGGTTTCCTCACGATGTTTTCCTTCACCGTTTGAGAGTACTGGCATTGTGCACGTAAATTTTTGAACAGAAAAACTCATTAGCGCACGACCGGTTTCGAACCCACGGCCTAAGGATCGGAAGACGGCGCCGCCTCCACTAGACCATCACTGCTCTCGAAAAAAAAAATCTTATGGTCCAACCTAACTGCGGTGGGTATTTGGTACCACAATACTCCATTTCCGATATCTCACAGCGCAGGAAATATTACGAGGAGGCCGGTGACTATTTGTTTCAACTCTAAATGAGTCTACTAGTTTCAAAACCGGCAATCTGACTTTTGCAAAAAATGTTGGTAGAATAAAAAAAAAGATCTAGGTACGCGTTTGAATTTTATGTATTACAGATAGCCGGATTTGATCCCAACCTATGATTTCATTCAGCATTTTCAATGACAAATTGATAGTCAAAGTCAAACTAAGACGGTTTTATTCAAAATTATCTGTGCTGCCATATCAAGAAGTCATTTTGGACAAATAGCACAGATTGCCGCATTTGAAACTAGGAGACTCAAATATAAACCATAGTCTCTCTATCCCTCTTACGGGAGATGAGTGAGAACAAACATACTCACAAATTTTTGCATGTGTTAATAGCTAACTAAAAATACGCTAAATAGTTTGGTATCTAAGCTATTTGTTCAATCGAATACCAAATTGGACTGACTTTTTAATACCTTATCACATCATATAGGAGCAAATTAAACATTGAGCTGTAATACTTTCGATTATAAAAATAATTAAAAACTAAAGGAAAAATCTTACTATTGTGGGGCATGGTGGATATTCCATCAAATATCGAACTACACAAGAACCTTTAAACTGTCAAATGTTAACCAGGGGCAAGTCCAATCATTATATTAGAGATGATCTCAATGTAGTCGTGACATTATCCTTAAGAAAAGAAAAAAAAGAAAGAAGAAATTGTTGTCTTCTTTTTGCTTGTTCTTCTAGACTTTGGTCGCGAGGAACTGGAACTGGATACACCTACTTTATAAGACGTTTCAAAGCGATCCTTGTGATTGAACTGGATAAAGACCGTTTTGATTTTGATTGATTTGATTTTGTCAGAGTATCAAGAAGAGACTGCAACACTTAGACTAAGTATCATATAGACGTAGTGTTACGGTTTTTCGGCGTGTCCGTTTTTTGTTAGTTTGTGTGTATTTGCGTGAGTGACTAGAGAAGGGACAACATTGACTAACCTATCGATAGAAATATAAATGTATGAAAAAGGCGTTTTAATTGGAATCCAACTTTTTAATTTTAACTGGTTGCTGACTTTTATTGCGAAAGCTCAAAACCATTATAGACACTGGAACACTATCATCGTCAATAATGTTTCCCACATTGCCCTAACCGTGAGAGCGATGTCCATCCCACTCGATACAATTTCTTATGGCCATTTCGTCCATGCATAAGAACATTTTCTAGGCTATCAGTTTTCACGACTAACAGCTTTTATCCACTCCCGTCTTCATTCTGGGCATTTAAGAACCTAAAAAAATAATGTAAAATTTAACAAAAATTGATTCCTCGCGAGACGCCTATAAGGTGTGAAAAATTGAAACTACAACAGAACAGCCGGTCTGACCCACCGCATTAGATATTTCATATCAAAAACGGAAACTTAAATATTATCGATAAAGCTAAATTGGTCGGTGGAAGTACATCTCTAGAACAGAAGACTAAAACAATGCATTTTATTTTGCAATAATTAATGGGTTTACATCATTTTCACGTAGGAAAATATGACTAGTACTAATAAAATGTAATTCCTACAGTCTTTATGGGAGAAAAAACATATTTTTTTAGCATGAAAATAGAAAAAGAATATTACGTATCAAATGACAATTCCGGGTCTTTAACTCCTCCTTTTGTTGTTTTTGATACACAAAACACAGCTTCACAAGACATATTTTCACCTTTTCAAATATATTTTGCCTAGACAATAATAATTCTTTAGAATTTTCACAATTTCTTCCGCTTCACGGCAATGTTGCTACCGACTTTTTCTAGAACGTCAAAACAAGATCAAAACATTGCATCAACTGACGGCCACGATTTACGCAGACAGTGAGTGAGTGAGATGGAGTGAGTGAAGTTACATCTTCTTTTCTTTTACTCGTAGCTAGGCTACATGGGATGAACAAAGATAGATGATCACTGTTTGATACACAGTTGTAAAAGGTTGTAAGTCTTATGGCTCTCTCCAGTATGATTAATACCTCCATGCTGCAACATTTTAAATGCTGTCAAATTATGTTAAGGATACTTCAACAATAGAATCGACACCATGGAGGTACTATATACTGGAGGGAGCGATAAGACTTACATCCTTTTTCAACTGTGTATCAAACATTGATCATCTATCTTTGTTCTTCCCATGTAGCCTAGCAACGAGTAAAAGAAAAGAAGATGTAACTTCACTCACTCCATCTCACTCACTCACTGTCTGCGTAAATCGTGGCCGTCAGTTGATGCAATGTTTTGATCTTGTTTTGACGTTTTTGAAAAACTCGCAGCAACATTGCGATGCAGCGAAAGAAATTATGAAAATTTTTAAAGAATTATTATTGTCTAGGCAAAATATATTTGAAAAGGTGAAAGTATGTCTTGTGAAGCTGTGTTTTGTGTATCAAAAACAACAAAAGCAGGAGTTAAAGACCCGGAATTGTCATTTGATACGTAATATTCTTTTTCAATTTTCATGCTAAAAAAATACGTTTTTTCTCCCATAAAGACTGTAGGAATTACATTTTATTAGTACTAGTCATATTTTCCTATGTGAAAATGATGTAAACCCATTAATTATTGCAAAATAAAATGCATTGTTTTAGTCTTCTGTTATAGAGATGTACTTCCACCGACCAATTTAGCTTTATCGATAATATGTAAGTTTCCGTTTTTTATATGAAATATCTAATGCGGTGGGTCAGACCGGCTGTTCTGTTGTAGTTTCAATTTTTCACACCTTATAGGCGTCTCGCGAGGGATCAATTTTTGTTAAATTTTACATTATTTTTTTAGGTTCTTAAATGCCCAGAATGAAGACGGGAGTGGATAAAAGCTGTTAGGCGTGAAAACTGATAGCCTACAAAATGTTCTTATGCATGGACGAAATGGCCATAAGAAATTGTATCGAGTGGGATGGACATCGCTCTCACGGTTAGGGCAATGTGGGAAACATTATTGACGATGATAGTGTTCCAGTGTCTATAATGGTTTTGGGCTTTCGCAATAAAAGTCAGCAACCAGTTAAAATTAAAAAGTTGGATTCCAATTAAAACGACTTTTTCATCCATTTCTTATTCTATCGATAGGTTAGTCAATGTTGTCCCTTCTCTAGTCACTCACGCGAATACATACAAACTAACAAAAAACGGACACGCCGAAAAACCGTAACACTACGTCTATATGATACTTAGTCTAAGATCGACACCAACGTCCACGTTTGATCAGTTCATAATATTGGTAATAATTTCACACCGCTCGATCTGGCCTCAAACTAAGCAATGCTTTTACACACGGACACGCATCAAGCTATACACTGCACTCTTTTATGTACCTGTAGTAAGTTTCATTTTGTTTTTGGCTTTGTGTAGATTGGTATGTATCAGTGTGTATAGTGTACAGTACTACACATCAGGTTACACATGCTACATACAATACATAGAATAGAAAGGATTGCGTGGTTGACGGTTAGTTGGGCGAACGAAAGAACAAAATATAGCACCCTCTCGCAAGATTCGCCGCGTTAAACTTCAAATAGTTCAAAGCCAAACAGGGTAGTCTGATGCGGAGCCGTGTGTACTAATGGGAACTTGATAAATGATAGAATAACTATAACTTTTTGCTAAATACATACATAGGTTTGTATTATAATAAGAAGTTATTATTACGCATTATAAAACCCAGACACAGAACAAACATAATATACGTAGGTATAACAAATTGTGCAAATAATATAAAATATATAAGTACTACGGTGATGATCTTATTGCAATGTTGAAATAAAATAACTTTTAGTGATTTAACAAATATAACTGAAATAATACGCATTTTTTGCTGATTTTAACATATAACAAATTTAGTGTACAAATAGGTATAACTGAAATAATAAGAATTCTTTGCTGATTTTAACATGTAAATTAACAAAAAATCTATGTGATTTCGCCTTCATACAAATGTATTAATTTCGAGAAAAATTCGAACAGTACTACTGTTTTAGTTTTCCTTACGCATGACATATAAAATATATGCTGAAATTCTATTCATTTTAAATTGAGCTTTTTTCTGGCTTTTATTTTCGACTAAATAATAACAATAGTTAGTCAAAAACATATTTGGTATTAAGCCAGAACCCAACAACACAAATGAAAAAAAAACTATTTATTTGATACAATTAGTAAGACTTCAATGAGCAGCAGGGGAATTGCTATGCAAACGTAAATTTATATGAAAACATTCAAATCTCTTCATTCGCGGAAGAGATCAAATAAATAAATTACAGTTCTATTACAACCAGTGTAAAAGAACTTTCGCCATTAGAACACGTTGGAGAAGCTCTTCCCTAAAAACGTAACTAAAGTTGAAACACTGCTCAAAGTTAGACCTGTCACTACCAATGGATATGACAAAAACCCTGATCTTTTGACAGGTTTGTATAAGTAAGGCCGTATTATCATATATTCCCATAGTACGTGCTGGAATTTGTCGCGTACCACACGTTTTTGTATGTGAAAGAGAAAAGGTGACGGAACTAGCTGACTCACCTGATGTATAGCGGTTATCACAGCCTTTATTATAGGCCTATATATTAGAGGCTGTGATATAGCCTATATATAGGACGTTATTTTTCGATTTTTTCCTGTGTTTGAATAGCCTTAGTCGCAGGCAAACCCAGGTAATGTGTCTGTGTGATGTGTGTATACATATAATATACATTATATACGTTCTATACAATTCAACATTAATTATAGTGAGAAAATGTCGCAAACGCGTTTTATTTGACATAAACGTACATGGCTGGCAAACTCGGTAATTGAGCTGATTTCACCATGCTCTGTTAGATTAACAAAGAATCAAAGGGCCGTTAAATATGTCAAAATGTACGCGTTTAACATCTAAGGTTAGATTAAACGTCCTGTTAATCCTTGATTAGTAACTAACAGAGCATGGTGAAATCAGCTCTTAACCTTGTAGAGGCCAGATGGTGGTCATAGATGGTTTTAGTAGCCTTCATATCTGTAGTTCTATCTGTGTGAAATAAATGTATTTTCTTAATAAAAATAAATACAAGTACTACCATAAAATACTAATGGTGAAGGATTTTTTTTCATTCAACTATTGCAATCAGATGAAGACGCCCAGACATTTTAAGATACAAATCAATGCAAGCTTACATTAATAAGGCTAGTGGTGGCCCTATTGTTGGGCGGAGAATTTGTCTTTTTACAATATAAAATAGACATCGGTCACAGACTCGACGATTTCAGTAATTGACATAATCACTGTACATTATTATAATAATTAAATAATTAACCGACGTCATATTTTCACCCAACATCATGTTTAGACCAATCCCGCGTTGGCGTTGGCACTCGCTGGCCCCTCTTAATTGAACCTTGTGTTAATACAAAGCTTTGTATTGGTATTCGTAGTAGGTCACGCCAAAAATAATCGAATACTCAAATGACTCTTTATATTATTGTAGTTTAGTGTGAGCTAAGGCGTTCGGTAACACTGTTTATCATTGTAAATTGAACCTTATATGCATTTCACTAGGAAGGAATCTCCGGCGGAGAGCGATGCTCAGATCTTTGCTCATTATAAAGTTTAGACCTTATTACAGTGTAAATAGAGCTCATTTTCTGCAGCATTCAAACATGTACAACGTTCAACGGTTCAACGCCGATGCTCAAATGTTACTCTTGAGTTGTCGCCCGGCGATCGGTATCTTTGAATGTGACTGTTTTCGTAAATTCAACCTTATGTCAATGCATAAAGGCTTCAGGAGTACTTGTATTGGCAGGTCTGGGCCGAGGAGCTTGCAGCCTCTGCCTCGCTAAGAAGGAGTGTCCGGCGGAGAGTAGTCGCAGGCGAGAGTCTGCTGACTCGCGATGGTAGCGCGCGCCGAGAGTGTACCACGCGGAGGCGACTAGTCGCAGCTCTGACGTACTGCGACCTTCGCCACTGGTCGCGCTGGTCGCACTACCACCACTCCATCTGATAAAAGAAACGGTCTTTATTAAATTCAATCACAAGGATAGAAAAAAAAGCATTTTATTGACCAAAGCAGATAAATAACACGAACAGGTGATACTTAGTACCTACAAAATCCGTATAATATCTTAATCGTATTGGTAGGTGGTTTAAAAACGGTACAAGTGCTAAGGTTCATGAGATACAATAATGCACTACCCTGCGTCCATCAACATGAGGCATCATAAGCTTCATGTGCCTGTAATTACAACGGCAACGACACTCTTCAAACCGAAACACAGCGTTGCTGCTTGGCGGCAGAAAAAGGCGTGGTGGTAGCACTTCCCCGGACGAGCCCTTCACAAACTACTCTACTACTCTTTAAACACTAACTAACGGTTTATGTACTCACTCTTTATTATTATTCGTTGTAGTGGTAGCCGCACTCGTACTTGGCGCCGGTCGGGAGTATCCGAGAGTGATGTCTGATAGCGACTGACCTGTAACCAGATAAATACTCAATAAAAAATAATATCTATTTTAAGCTAAGCATTTGCCAGAGGTCCACCGACCGAATCCTACAAATCCCACTTAACGCTATCCATCAAGTAAAATAACCCGAATTTGTCCATTTGTTACAAACCTTAGTGGTTTTCTTAGTGCTATTTAATTAATATCTATTATGTATTTACATATTTTATAAAGACAAAAAAATAGTAATTAAAAAAAACTTATTTCCGTAACGGCTGCACGAATTTAGATAAAAAATTGAATTTGGGGGAAGGATTTGGATTTATAAATAGTTTGTAACCTGAAATAACATACAGGCTACTCTCTATACGGGTAGGTACAACGCGAGCGGAGCCGCGGGCGGATGTTAGTAGCACTCTAATAGTTACTATGGAAATAGTTTCACTAGTAGGTAAGTACTTTAACTAGTAGAAAAGCCATGCGACTTCGTTTGCGAGAGGTTGCGAGAGGGGTTTGTATATTACCTGTTGCCCTCGGATCGAGTGACTTCACGACCTGCTTGGCTTTCTCAACGGTCTTCTTGAAGCGGTCTTCTGTGGCGAGCATTTCCGCGTCGCGCGCCGCTAGCGCCTCTTGCAGTTTGGCGATCCGCCGTCTTTCCTCTGCCAACGCGCTTTGTAACTCTTCTATTTGGAGCGCTGAGACAAAATATCCTTAGATTGATTTAAAATAATTCAGCGTGTCTAAAGTTTCACACTACTAGCCTACCCATTTTTGTAGTATGAATTATACCTGCCTACACGATACGTGTACTCGCCTTATGTAGGTATCAGGCGATCCTGTAGGGCTAAGCTATATATGCTTTAAGCTATACAAGGTGTTCCAATACTTTTATTTAAAACTTCAGGGGGTTAGAGTTCCCATCAATATGAATAACTAGACGCTTAGAATAGTTAGAAGCTTCTCCCCATTATTGTATCCTAAAAGCACTACCACCCACTCCACATTACACAAAGGTTAACTGGAAGAAAATGCTAACTAGCATTAAGTTCGCCTATGTACCTCCTTTTGTGCAATAAAGAATTTTCTAATCTAATCTAATAACTTTTTCTAAGGAACCAACACTGTGAACGCTGAACAGCTGTTTCACACATTTTAGCCAGGTAGGTATTGAACTTTTGTATGAAACAGCTGTTTCATACAAAAGTTCAAAAGGTTTACAGTTTTAAAATACATCGTTTTCGCGTTCACAGTGTTGGTTCCTTAGAAAAAGTTATTCATATTGATGGGTACTTTAACCCCCTGAAGTTTTAAATACAAGTATTGGAACACCTTGTATAACTGAAATTAATCTGGAGTTAGTACTTGGTACTAAGAGATCTGAGGGAATATCTACCGTGCATGGGGATGAAAGCCTTGAAGCTGTTTCAGTTTTTTTTTATAAACTAATATATGTACACATTAGCTATAAATAAATCTAAATCTAGTAGTTTTAGATATCTTACATTTCCTCTGATTGTCCTCGACGACGGAGGTAGGTGGTTGGTGCTGCACATCCTGCATCGCTTCCAGCTGCATTATCCGCTGGTTCGCCTCCCGGTTCATTGTCCGTAGCTTCTCACATCTCGCCACGTACTCTTCTAGCTCTTGGCAGTACTGACAATAACAAACAAGGCAACAATTTAAATAACTGAGCAAAATAGATCATGATTTTCTTGTTGTATCACTAGTTCTTTCGAAACAGTGTCAGTGTGGTGAAAGGCTGCTTTAGAGCACTTCACACATGTTTTAGAACTTTTTAGGTTCTACGACATGCCGGTTTCCTTAAGATGTTTTTCCTTTACCGTTTGTCTTAGAACCTTCTATGCTTGTCTTACCACCTGTACCTTATGTCATAGAGCCTATAAAATTCGAAAACATGTGTCCAGTGCTCAAATGAAGCCTCTTTTAAGGCGCACTTGAATTTCTTTCACCACACAATTTAGAAAGAACTGGTGACACGACAAGAAGAACCAATATTTATTTAAATTTTATAAATTTTATAGTATGCTGTATTTGCAAGTTGAAGTGGCAATGGGCAGGTCATATAGCTCGAAGGACTGATAACCGTTTGGGAATAAAGGTTCTCGAATGGCGACCACGAACAGGAAAACGAAGGGACGCCCTCCTACCCGATGGACTGACGACATTGTCAGGATCGCGGGAAATCGGTGTATGGAGGGGGTTCGGAATCGTTCTTTCTGGAAATGTATAAGGAAGGCTTATGTCCAGCAGTGGACTTCTTTAGGACTGATGATAATAACTTTTGGCATATTATAAGAAATCTTTGCACTATTTATTAATTTAGCTCTTAGATTCCTCATAGGCTTACCCGCACTGAAGCTTGATCGGCCTGTGCGTTCTGACTTTCCCTCAGAAGGTTGTTCTCATGCTCCAATCGGATCAGTCGTTCCTTCATGTCGGTCGGTATCAGCTCTCTGGATACATTGTCTTCGCTTAAAGCACCTGCTCAAACAGTCCTCATTAACTTATGCTTATGTAGTATTAAAAAGTATAAAGTGTAAGTACTAAAAGTACTCAACTTTCATTAATTATTATATTTTGTTCTACCTACCTACAAGATTGTAATACCTACTTTTTTTTACTACCTACTACTTTTGTTTACTAGTAACTAAGTAAGCCTTGTTTTCTGGGAGAAAATAAATTATTTATTGAATATTAGACACTAGCGGCCCCCCGCAGCTTCGCTCGCGTACTAGTAGTGATTGCTAACATTAATATTCAAGGAGTTTTCCTTTTATTAGGTTCGGTCATATTTTCTTCCCCATTCCTGATATTCTTTCCGGATAAAAAGCCAGGTTACGAACTATATTTGTTCCAAGTTTCATCCTGATCGGTTCAGTGGCGACTCTATCACGCCTCAAATATCCATACATTCAAACATCATAACTTTCGCATCTACAAGGTGTTCCATAAGTTGTGTATATGTATACCCGTCCAAACGCGAAAAAAAAAAACAGCTGTTTCATACAAAAGTTCAATACCTACCAGGCTAAAATGTATGAAACAGCTGTTTTTTTTTTCGCGTTCACAGTGTTGGTTCCTTAGAAAAAGTTGTTCATATTGATGGGTACTTTAGCCCCCTGAAGTTTATATACACAACTTATGGAACACCTTGTATATATAAGTAGGATTATATAGTAATTTATTGATAAAATTCATTTTACGTCATTTGAGTGTTAGGGTAGTACTTATTTTTAGGAAACCGGCACCTTAGCTGTTAATAAGATACATACCTGTCACAGACAAACGAGAGAGGCGGGTATCGGCGTACAATTAGAAATAGAATTGACAGATTTTGAGTATGGAACCCTAAAAGAACTATACCTGTGGTCATCGTGGAGCATTTGAGTTCGTCCATGGCTTCCTTGAGCGTGTCTCGCTCCTGCAGCAGCGTGTCCCGCTCTCTCTGCAGTAGCGTCGCTCTACTGCTCAACTTCTTGTTCTCCATATCTAGTTTGTCAGCTCTCGTTATTTCCGCGTCGAGGTTTTCGTTCAGTTCTGTCACCTATAAGTTGCCAGTCATAAAAGTTGGTTATTACTACTAGTACGGAGTTTTTATTTGAACTCACGACATTCGAGACTGCGCTAAGGGGGCATCTTTAGACCCCCCTCTCCCCTCGGTGAGATGATGTGAGATTTAGCTCGACCCCCTCCCCCACCCCGAATCTCACGTGATATTTTTCAAAATGAGTAACAAATTTTATTGCAATAATTAAAACAAACATAATTTGCTCAGTTATTTTTGTTTAAAAAGACTATTATTATAGATTTTTCAGTAAAAAAAAAGTTACCCTGTTGTTTACACTGTTACTCGCTGATAAATAAATAACATGATATTTGCCGAAACCCCCTCTCCCTAACGTGAGATCGGGTGAGGTTCTGCTCAACCCCCTCCCCTCAACCCTCACGTAATTAATGGACGCCCCCTAACCACCTGTGCCATCGGACTCTCAACACACCCGGAAGGGAAATGTCGTGGGTTAAAATCCCAGTCGGATAATAACTTTTAGGATAACATTTAAAAAAACTTTTGCTCATATATACAATTTTTTTCATTAAAATATGTCTTTAAAGAGTGCAACAGGGGTAAATTTGGCCAATAAAAATGTCAATGACTTTGACTTGTAAAAAAAAATATATTACAACCACTATCTCGCCCCAAACTAAGCCAGAGCTTGTAATATGGAAACCAGATAGCTGATATAATACATAAATACTTTTTTTTAGTAAATACATACTTATAATATGATATAAAAAGCATTAATATATTAAATAGCAACGTACCTGTTTCTTATAAATATCGAGTTGTGGTCGAAATGTGTTGGCTCGCGCGGCCGCCTGTTCGTTCTCTATGGCTCGCTTCAAATGCTCCGAGTTCGCGCGTTCAAGTAGCTTCACCTGTCAAACAAACTAACCTGTCAATCTATTATTCTTACAATATTTTGGAAGCAACATAGCTTTTTCATTTTATTTGTTT
This sequence comes from Chloroclysta siterata, assembly GCA_932294275.1. Classification (NCBI taxonomy): domain Eukaryota; kingdom Metazoa; phylum Arthropoda; class Insecta; order Lepidoptera; family Geometridae; genus Chloroclysta; species Chloroclysta siterata. Next base: position 12,973,513 of record OW028598.1, read on the forward strand.
TTCTAGTGTTATTTTGAGTTGTGTTGTGTAATTTCGGTGGTATTTTAACCAACATTACTTGAGGTCTTAGCACAAAGTGTAAACATTTGAAATGAAAGTGTAATATGTGTTATCCTGATTTAACCGAAAATGTTTCCAATGTTTTGAAGAAAACCTCCACCATTTTCTTTAAAACAAAATGACGGCCGACTTGACTATGGACTGACTTGACTAAAAAGTATTCAATACAAATCACTTGACACTGGCAAGATTGTCTGTCGCATGACTGACGGACAGGAGCCATAAATTGAGAGAAGAAAGATAGCAACACTTATTCAACAATTCGTTTTCTGTCATTATAGCAATATATCTCGGAAGCAATATAGCTTTTTCATTTTAATTGTTTTTCTAGTGTTAATTTTCTAGTTCTAGTTGTAATTTTGAGTTGTGTAATGTAATTTCTGTACATTCCCGTAGCTACCTGTCGTTTCAAATCCACGTGTTCCTCCATCCTCTTCTTGTAAGATGCGACGGTGGCTTCAAGAGTGGCCGCCTTTGCAGCTGTCTCTCGCAACGCGTCCACTTCGTCTTTCAAAATCACGTTTTCTGATGCTGCTGTCTGAAATTTAAATTTAAATTTACAATTATTTAAATCCAGAATACTCCAAATTTTGTGCACAGTTCACAGACTTTGTTCATCATCATCATCATCACCATAATCATCATTATGACCTGCCCATATACTAACAGGTAGGTTCGGCACATGTTTTTTCTTCCAATCTCTTCTACCTCATCTCGGTACTCATTCCTTTTTAAAACGTAGATCTTTCACACAATCCATCCCTCCCTATGTCTAATCGTTCACCAGCAACTATAAATAATAACTTATCTTTCTAGAATCGCACGCTATGAGGCTCGTATAAGTTTGTCTTACCATTTTCTATAAAGAGCTGTTAATATAATATTATACATACATAAATTACCTAATAAACGCCTCTTTCCCATAGGGGTAGGCAGAGGCCACGGATTTCCACTTGCTACGATCCTGACATACCTCTTTCGCTTCATTCACTCTCATAACATTCTTCATACATGCTCGTCGGTGCTTTTTAATACCTGTTGAGTGTTAGTGTGAGCTGTTAATACCTCCTGCTATTCAAATAACTTACTTGTAGCTCTTCATTCTTTAGCCTGACCATCGCTAGTTCTCGTTCCAAAACATCGGCCCTCGCTCTTTGATCATCTCGTTGCAGTTCCACTTTATCTAATTCGTCTTTCAGGGCGTCAAGTTGCGCTCTCATATTGCTGTACCGCAAGGTGCCAGAGTGGGCGGGGCCTAGCGATGCGCCTGCGTCGTCTAACTCTGTCTCTTCAGTTTCCGCGGCCGCAACTCTAGCCGTCAGTCGAGCCACTTCGCTTAGGAGAGTCATCTTTTCTTCTTTTAAAACTTTTACCTGTGTAAATATGAATTAATAAGTGCATGAAAATAATCTATTTGGTCAAACTTTTGAAAATATCATGGCCAATAAAAAGCTATAAACATAATTTTCCCCAACGTCTTACCTAAGTATAATTGATTTTAGAATGAGATGACGTATGATTAGCCTAAAGACAACACAACTTTTGCCTCTGTGGCACTATAGAACTTTAGGTTATGTATTTACTTTTTACCTAATTTATAAAACAAAATATTCAGTTGAAAAGTTGACATTATCGTATGTTACTACTACTACCTACGTACTAACTATAATTTGTCTGAGGTACTTGCTAATTTGCTGATGCATTGTGGTCTTGCCACTACATAATGTTAAGCAGGTAGCATCGTCTAGAGATACGGATTAGCATGTGAGGCAGAATTACTCCGTTACTATACTTTTTGTTAACACCTAACAGTTGTCATGTCTGTCTGACAGCCTTCACAGCTCAGTTGGTAGTAGCTCTGCCTTCTGCGCCGTAGGCCGTGGGTTCGATCCCCACCGAGAACAAACATTTGTGTGATGAACATAGATGTTTGTTCTCTGTCTGGGTGTTATTATATGTATATTATAAGTATGTATTTAAAAAAGTATACATGTATTATCAGCTATCTGGTTGCCATATTACAAGCTTTTAGTAAGGGAGCCCAAGAGGGGATTTCGGGATTTCCTCGAGCGCGGCAGATTAATATACAGGGGGATACCTTGTACCTGGTTAAGAACCTCCACCAAATATGAGCCCCATATATAAAGCCGCCCGTCGAGGATAAAGGATCAGATTAGTAAAAAAAAATTGATCATCAGAAAATCTCGAGCGCGTCAGATTAAGTTAGGGTGAGTTAATTACATGCTAAAAAGTGTATATTCCACTAATCTGACAATTTGAGAGTGACGTAAAGAAAGGGGAGGGCTACAAAGTTGTAAAAAAAAAACGTCATCTCGACATTCTCGAGCGTGGCTAATTTTTTTTTTAATTTGAAGTAAATAATTCAAGGATAACGAAAAACATATAATCTGACGATTTCCACAAGCCGAAGTAACAAATATACGTCGATAAAGTTTAGCTGCGTGGTGCCTATATTCCCCTCTGTGCGCTTCTATTTCGTGCCATGAAATCGAGCCAGAAGAAGAAGATGATTCTACTGATGAAGATGATGACTAATTTATCAATTAATTGTAAATAAAATTTTTTTTTTGCATATTTTTTTAAATTATTTTCTTATAAATACAAGTATTCTACTTAACAAACTTATACTTTTTATTTGCATGCTATTTCCTGAGCTTTTCAATTAATTAAGTTAAATAATAAAAAAAAAAAAATTGTCAGATTAGGCGAATCCCTCTAGATAATCGTCAGATTATGAGACAGCACGTCTAGGACATAAAGATGAACCATATAATATCTTAATCTGACGCGCTTGAGTATTTCAAAATGGCGAATTTTTTTGCATATTAAAATAATGGCTGCGAGTTTGCGTCACATCGAAATTGTCAGATTATTGAATGAGATTTTTTTTTTAGGTTCACATAACACACCCTTAAAAAATCTGACGCGCTCGATATTTTTTTTTTTTTTTTCATTTTTAACCCTTAAGTACGACCACCCCCATCATGCAAACGATCAGATTAACATAAGTACATTATTCAAAATACGTAGGACATTGGTGCTATCAATATCTGACGCGCTCGAGTATGTCCATGCAACAGTTTTTTATTACATTTTTGAAAATCTATAGCCGCTCCCCCTACAGATGAAAAGGTATACTTATATAACATTTTTTTCTTCTTATCATCTAAGCTTTGCAACCAATAGGTCTCTACGACGCTCGAGGTAATCCCCATTTAGCATCATGGCCTCCCCTACTATTTGGCTTAGTTTGGGCTAAATAGTGCTGTGTGGAAAGTCGACCAATATTTATTATTTATTATTATTTATTTAGTCCTTCAGCTCTATGTGATAAAGGACTATTTCGCGTTTATGTGTTTGGTGACTGAGAATTTTTAATGATTGGTCATTATGCTTTAGAACCGGACTAGCTAAAAAGGCAAGCGTCACTACTGTACCAGTACTCTCGAACGTTGAAGGAAAACATCGCGGGGAAACCGGCATGTAGCAGTACGTAAAAAGTTCTAATAACATGTGTCAAGTGCTCGAAAGGAGCCTCTTTGAGGCGCACTTAAAAAACTTTCACCACACTGTTTCGAAATAAACAAGTGAAGAAGAAGACTACTGAATCGAAGCATTTCTTGTTATTGTGTGATATATTCATCGAGAACCTAGTGGTTAGACAAATCTTCATAAATGAAATATATTATAAACCTTAAAATCAGAGTCCCACAGATATAGCCGTTAAATCCTTAGTTAAAGAAATGTAAGTACGAGTAAGTACCCACTACCTACCTACAAGTGTTTATCTACGAGTATCTTCCTATTACGTTTTAAATACGGTAATTATGTTATCGTAATAACTTTTTATTTTAATTCTAGAAAGCAGCTTATACCTGTTCTATTAAATACAGACATTAATTAGTTTCACTTTGAATATTCACTCAGCCGGCAATTTGTAATTACTCAAAGCATATACAAATTATAAACCAATTAACTTTTATCAGTATGAAAACTAAAAGGAACATCGTCGTGCTTTTGAGTTTCTTTCTTACTACCAAGAACAATGATTTTTCACCTGTGAGTTTAACATGAGTTTTTCTAGAAGACACTCGCTAACAAATTAAAAAAAATGTTTTTTTTTAAGTCGTTTTTTACTTCATTAGTGAATACTATAAAACTTTTTACATTCATTTCAACATTTTTATTCTAATATTTTTTGTGAATAAGTGATAGAACAAGCCTACCACCTGTGATAAATGGCCCACCTGATGTTGCGCGGTTTCCTCTGCCTATAAAAATTGCATTACAGAGAGACTATGCCTACCGATGTACTTTATGTGACATAGAACATCCACCACTCTGGTCATAGGTATAGTGGTATGGTAATACCAGATCTCCAAGGCTCGGCCGCGTGGAACTGGCACCTAGATTCACCTAGCTTTTAAGACATTTCAAACTAATCCTTGTGATAAAGTTGAATAAATACCTTTTGAATTTTACTTGCATCCAGTCTGCAATTTTACAGGTGACTTGCAGTGTCTATGCACACCATCTTCATAAACCCTAATACTGCGTTTACATTTAGACGCTGCCATTCACGTGGACGGAAATGTTGCCGTCCATATGTCTGCGGCAGCGTCGCCGGCAATGTGTGTTCACGCAACAGGGGCAACGCGAGCGGCAACGCGAGTGGACATGGAAGTGGCCTGTTTACATTCCATCCCATGTCTCTGCACATTTCCACGGACATGAGCTTAGTGTAAACGGGGTATAAGGCTTAGAGCCCTAAAGATGTGTGTACAACGAGTTGGGTTTTCCTGGTCCAATTTAGTCGGCACAGGTTTTGTATACACTACTAACTTTGGTACGTCCGTGTGTGACCCGTACCGGGCTGTCTGAGAACCCGTCTCATTACGCAGGCACCCTAAGACCGGAGGCCCAATCACGAATGAATGTTGACATTTCTGAGGTTAATACATATTCGACCTTATTCTTTTGTAGTTAGGGATACGATACGTTTACGCGACTAACGTCAAATTCGTTCGTGATTCGGCCACAGTGAACACTAACCTGTGCGTCAAGTTCATGGCACCTCTGCGCCAGTGCTTCTTTCATATCCACATCGGACTCCACTACCATCGGTTCCGCAGGAGCAACACCTTTCGGCCCGAGGGTTAATGTCTCCAGTTCCTAGAAAGTAAGTTTATTATAAACCACTTGTAGGTTTTGTCGGGGCCCTTCAAAAGAATTGAGAACCTGTTGTGTCTGGACTTAAGTTGAGTATAGATGATGATGCAATGATTCTAGGATTTCCATGATCCCTTGAAGGGCAGACATAATAGTTACACGCGCAAGTTTTTATTCTAATAATGTTATAACTGACGCTTGACGCTTGCTTACCCGTTTAAAAAGTAACATCTGTTATACGCGAACTAAATATATATTCTAAGTTTGATCGGTAATAATAATATAGCACCGCTCCACCATTCAGATCACGGAAAATAACCATCGACGGACGCACCCTGAACTCTTTTGTGTACACAGTTTGTATGGTGTTTAAGAAAAATCCCCCAAACCTTATATAATCGTTACTTAAATTTAAACATGCTTAAAACTGAATAATAATCATTAGCACTATCACTAATTTTTATCACCTATTGGTAAGAGATGGCAAAAGTTTAAGCATTGTTTATGCTTTCATTTGATTTACTAAGAAATGCCATTTCAAGCCAGATTACTGGATATCACTTCACAAAAACAGCATAGAAAACTCGAAGCAAAAAAAGCCACTTCAAACGGAATAAAGTTACACAAAATGATCGATTTAGTGCCGCCACCGCAACGGCATCAGATCATCAACTGACGCATCTCATATCGTGATGCAAGGACATAAATATAACACCGAAACTAAATACACTGAATTTCTTCGCGAGCATGCAACATCGAAAGTGTAGTTGAGTAATATGGTTAACTCTGCAACGATTTACATTAGGTATATTGTATTGCCGGCGTTTATGTGCTATGTGCATAATGGAATGATAGAGGGGGTATTGTGAACGCGATGATTACTGCAGCTAAGATTCTGCTGCAAGCATTTTGAATATGATGATCTTCTTCTCTCCATTTATGGCTCCTGTCTGTCATTCGACAGACAATCTTGCCAGTGTCAAGTGATTTGTATTTAATGAATACTTTTTAGTCAAGTCAGTCCATAGTCAAGTCGGCTGTCATTTGTTCTGAAGAAAATGGTGGCGGTTTTCCTCAAAACATTTTCAGTCAAATCAGGATATCACATAAATACACTTTCATTCCAAATGCTTACTTTGAGCTAAGACCTCAAGTAATGTTGGTTAAAATACCACCTAAATTACACAACACAACTCAAAATAACACTAGAAAAACAATTAAAATGAAACAGCTATGTTGCTTCCCAAAGTGCCAGAAAACGAATCAAATATGATGATTAGTTTCATTTCAAACTATCGAGTGCCATAACATCAAAAGTCAACGTAAAATACATTGTATTCTTTTGAATGCAGAGTACATAGTCTGTGTAAAGTGATGTAATTGAGTCACGGAAATCAATTACATATTCGTGTATATAAATTAACTAGTGGCTTCCCGCGGCTTCGCACGCGTTGAAGTGGAGAGACGTGATTGAGCCACAAACATCCAAACATCGTAACTTTAGCATTGATTTGTATATTGTTAGGGTAGGATTTTAAATACCTACGTAGGTAAAGTAATTATCAAAAGTTAAAAGCGTCATTATTAATTATTTATTTCTTAGTATATTTTCTGTATGCCTACGCCTCACTAAACTTCAATAATATATTATATTATTACATTGTAAAAGGATCATACAAAAGAACGGTAGGAACCAAGCCGTAAGTTTGTTGCCTGTTCTTCTAGGCTTTGGTCGCGTGGAACTGGCACCTAGAGTCACCTAGCTTTAAGACGTTTCAAAGTGATCCTTGTGATTTTATTGAATAAATACATTTTGACTTTGACTTTGACTTATTTACCTCAAGTTTTAAGTCAATCGCGCCACGCGTTAAAAAACTCCCATACAAATTCCCATAAAAATACATTTCCTATTTTTTTGCTTTGAAGTATATGTACTCCAAGTTTCAAGTTTGTAGGTTCAAAGAATACAATTTTTCATACAAACGTTTTCATCCCTATTTACACCCCTAGGGGTTGAATTTCCAAAAATTCCTTCTTAGTACATCTCTACGCTATAATACCTATGTACTCTTCAAATTTCAAGTCTCTAGGACCAGCGGTCAAAAAAAAACTTCCATACGAACTTTTACATCCCTTTGCACACTTAATAAGGGTAGTTTGAAAAAACTAAAAATTCAGTTCCTATTTTTTTGCTTTGAAGTATATGTACTCCAAGTTTCAAGTTTGTAGGTTCAAAGAATACAATTTTTCATACAAACGTTTTCATCCCTTTTTCACCCTTAGGGGTTGAATTTCCAAAAATCCCTTCTTAGTACACCTCTACCCTATAAGAAATATGTACTCTTCAAATTTCAAGTCTCTAGGACCAGCGGTCAAAAAACTTCCATACGAACTTTTACATCCCTTTGCACACTTAATAAGGGTAGTTTTAAAAAACTAAAAATTCAGTTCCTATTTTTTTGCTTTGAAGTATATGTACTCCAAGTTTCAAGTTTGTAGGTTCAAAGAATACAATTTTTCATACAAACGTTTTCATCCCTATTTACACCCCTAGGGGTTGAATTTCCAAAAATTCCTTCTTAGTACATCTCTACGCTATAATACCTATGTACTCTTCAAATTTCAAGTCTCTAGGACCAGCGGTCAAAAAACTTCCATACGAACTTTTACATCCCTTTGCACACTTAATAAGGGTAGTTTTAAAAAACTAAAAATTCAGTTCCTATTTTTTTGCTTTGAAGTATATGTACTCCAAGTTTCAAGTTTGTAGGTTCAAAGAATACAATTTTTCATACAAACGTTTTCATCCCTTTTTCACCCTTAGGGGTTGAATTTCCAAAAATCCCTTCTTAGTACACCTCTACCCTATAAGACCTATGTACTCTTCAAATTTCAAGTCTCTAGGACCAGCGGTCAAAAAACTCCCATACGAACTTTTACATCCCTTTGCACACTTATTAAGGGTAGTTTCAAAAAACTAAAAATGCATTTCCTATTTTTTTGCTTTGAAGTATATGTACTCCAAGTTTCAAGTTTGTAGGTTCAAAGAATATTATTTTTCATACAAACGTTTTCATCCCTTTTTACACCCTTAGGGGTTGAATTTCCAAAAATCCCTTCTTAGTACACCTCTACGCCATAAGACCTATGTACTCCTCAAATTTCAAGTCTCTAGGACCAGCGGTTTAGGCTGTACGTTGTCTATATGTCAGTCAGTCAGTCAGTCAGTCAGTCAGTCAGTCAGGACTTTGATTCTTATAGTATTAGAGATAATAGGATAAGGAGCGGCGGTTGACGAAATAAAACCACTAAATTGAATACCAGCCTATTTTAGAGAGATAAATCTGAGTAGGTCTCCTCAGATTAAAATCTCTAATTTCCGCTGTGTACCAGTGCACTTATTTATCTAACCACATTTTATTACCGAATTTATAGGTATTACTTCATAGTAATTATATTTATAGGTAATTAGTTGTAGAGACGTTAACCACAATGTATTAAATCGCAATGTAAATCGTTGCAGAATGTATTAATGTCATAATGATAGAGAGACGCCTGTACGTAGTGTACGTTCTATCAGGAAATTGGATGAGACTTCTTCGACTACGCAATATTTCTCCCAATATTTTATTTTCTTTATAATGTTTTACTCTTCAGTCTATGGTGCACTTATGTCATTTCTATTTTTAGTTTTTTTGTTATATGGTGTTGTACCTGTGTTTGTGTGCACAATAAAACATTTATATTCTATATTATTTACTACTTTCATTGCCATTCTGAGAGCACTGATGGTCTAGTGGTAGCGCCCCGGCCTTCCGATTCTAAGGTCGTGGGTTCGATGAGTTTTTCTGTTTTAAAAATTATGTGCACAATGCCAGTACTCCCAAACGGTGAAGGAAAACATCGTGAGGAAACGGGCATGTCGTAGTACCTAAAAAGTTCTATAACATGTGTCAAGTGCTCGAAAGAAGCCTCTTGAGGCGCACTTAAAATCCTTTCACCACACTGTTTCGAAAGAAACTAGTGACACGACAAGAGAGAAGAGATTGCCATTCTAGAATACAACGGGCCAATACAGAATGATGGCCAAGAGACGCTCAGCGACCACGAGACAGACCACCCGCTCGATGGTCAGATGACATAAACGTAGTAGTTGGGCAACAATGGCGAAGTCTGGCACAAGATCGGAGAGAATGGCGTTTTAAAGAGTGAGTGCAGGCGAAGTAGATAGATAAAGTGACGTCACACATCGTAAATGAGCGAATCGTAATGGAAGCGAATAAGTGTTGGCTAAGCTATCATTAGCCAACTCTTATTCGCTTAAAAGCGATTCGATACAGACGAAAGAGAAAGTTACGACAAGAGACAATCGATAACTTTGACAGCCTCCACAACTCAGTTGGTAGTAGCTCTGCCTTCTGCGCGGTAGGCCGTGGATTGGATCGCCAACAAGAACAAATATTTGTGTGATGAACATAGATGTTTGTTTTCTTTCTAGGTGTTATTAAATAGTAAAGGATGTATTTACAAAAAAAACTGTATAGGTAAGTATTATATCAGCTATCTAGTTCCCATATAACGAGCTTTGCTTAGTTTGGGGCTAGATAGTGCTGTGTAGAGAATCCACCAATATTTATTTATTTAACTAAGCTACGCTTATAATAAATTACATTTGACTTGTCTAAGCTACACATTTATACACGCTGTTCATTTATTTCATGAAATCGAAATACGCATGTCTAGGGATATTTAGAGAGTAGAAGTAATATTGTACGCTTGTATTACTCGATATGGTTAGGATTTTTTCGCTCTCGCACCCTGTCCCCCCCTTTTTTGGCCATTCGTTGACTGGACTATGAGGGCGCTGCTATACAACTAAATCACGGTTAGACGCAGTACTATTATTTTTATTTTTTACTAGCGGCCTGTCCCAGCTTTTCATGGGTGGTTATAAATTTTTTGAACATTTTAGGACTAGTAGTTCGCCCCGAACTGAGATCTCGTGATGCGACCCGACGAACGCACCAAACTTTGAGTACGTAGTAGTCAGAGGCAAGTCCAAACATTATCTTTGGACTTTTTTCTGACTACCGCCTACTAACTTGGTATGGTTACCAAGTTTCAACTCTATTGGCCTATTTATTGAAGCCCTTTCATATGACATGTAACTTGATTTTTTTATGTAACTTTTTTTATTTTTGCCCCCTCAAAAAACCCCATATCTCAAAAACCCTTCATCCGATTTTACTCATATACTTACCAGTAAATTTCTCAAGTACAAGCTATCGACATATCAAATTTCATGCAGATCGGATCAACGGTTCTAAAGTTATCGCCAGACAAACATACATACATACATACATACATAAAATGCCAAATCGGCCAAGTTGAAACTAAGATCTTCGTTCGCTTCGCTCACTCGATCAATAAACTTAGACCGTGGGTTCGAGCGTCGCGTCTACTTATTTCATACATTTGCACGCCCTTCTCCTTGAGTGAGTGAAATCGCAACCCGTGCGTGACCCGTGGACCCGTTAACATTTTTAATTTCGTCATATCTTTTGAATGGAATGTCCGATTTGAAAAATTCAAGAAGTAATCTATAGGTATTGAAACCGTCTTGAATATGAAATGATTTATTTGGATAAGGATTAATACCAAGGTACAAATAAAGACCCTTTTCTAGCGGCGGCATTTCAATAATTTTTTTATATTAAAAGAACCCTTATTGTGACATAACTATAATAGTTAGACATATGCTGTCGCGACATTTTTTGTAGATGATGACGTGTTCTACAAAATCGTAGTACATTATTTTGTTCTATCATCAATAGTTTTCGCAGCGCACTCGATGTAAGGTTTTTGTTTTCCACCTTGGGTTACATTATTGGAGTAAGGATCTCTGATTTTTTTGAAAATATAATATAGCCTATGTTACTCAGGGATAATGTAGCATTCTAATGGTGAAAGAATTTTTGAAATCGGACCAGTAGTTTTTGAGCCTATTCGTTACATACAAAAAAAAAATCTTTCCTCTTTATAATGTTAGTGTAGATACAACTAGCTCATGGAATAAGCAGATGGACCACCTGATGTTAAGTGGTAACCATCACCAATAACAAAGCATTATAACTTGCCCGACTGCCCTGCGTCCATCTACTTGAGGCATACAGATGTTAAGCCTCATGTGTCTGTAATTACACCGGCAACCACACCCTTCAAACCGAAACACAACAACGCTGCTTCGCTGCAGAAAAAGGCGTGGTGGTAGTACTTCCCCGGACGAGCCCTTCACAAAGAGCTCTACTACTCTCTTACTACTCTGTGGTTAGACGCAAATAGATCGACAATTGTAATCTAATGATAGTTAGACTTATTTATATTCTGTGGTAGAGGTGCCTCTTGTTACGTGATTCTTCTGTTGTTATTAAATGCGGTTGGATGAACTAAATAACACTGTATGAAAATATGAGACTAATTGGTCACGGCTACATGCAATTATGCAATTCTTACGTTAATGATTCATTTATAGTTTTATTGCTACACTTCCGAGAAATAAAATGGAATGATAATTTCTAAATATGTAACAACTCCCAGAATCGAAAAAAACTAAAATAGAAATACAAAATTACGACAAAAGATAATATATAACTATGCTATGCTTATAAATAAAATGACAATTCACTTGGCCAAGCTACACATTTATAAAATGACCAATGAACGGCAGTGGAGATGCGTCTGCGCATGATAAGTTGCGCGAGAGTCCGACTGGCCTACCAACAGTAAGAAAAACGTTACCCCTATGTCGCAACTCAACTCATACCTTACTTCCAATGAAACCTGGCCTAACATCCAGCGGTCTTTAATGTAACACGAGTTATACTTACCAACTACTGCAAATGTAATGAGGTATGTGCAAAATTTAATGATGGCATTCGCGCTTTTATGTGCTCTCGTAATAATCTTGTTCATCAAAAATTGGCAAATATAGGCGAATAGGATCACTAAACATAATTACGACGAACACTGCGTATTCGTAATGTAATATTTGGACGTACCTCTGACTAACCCCTTGGACATCTTCAAATATTCTTAAATTGGTAGTTGATATCTGAGGAGACATGTCATCTACCATACCTGGTCAGTAATACTTATTAACTAATTAACTAAATTATTCGTTACAGTTATGCAGCCAACAGATGGCGGTACCTGTACTTCTTAATCTATATCTACCTCTATATATAAAAGACAAAAGTGATTGACTGATGTATCAACGCACAAGCCAAACCCTTAGGGCTAGAAACTTAAAATTTCGCAAACTTATTCCTCTTAAGACGTAGGTATCCACTACGGAAGGATTTTACAAAATCAAAAGTTTGTATGAAACTTTTTATTCCTTGGACATTATTTGCATGAAATTTCGTATGAATTGAGAAGGTAGGGCAAAAAAAAATGAGTTATGCAAAAAATTGTAAGTGCCTTACAATTTATTTTAGTGCCCTACCATACACTTAGGTATAAAATTGATTAAAGATGTTGCCAATCATATCAATAAACCATTCTTTTATTTGTAAGTATTCTAAAGTAAACGTGCTTGAGCGAAGCCGCGTGTAAGAGCTAGTAGATTCATAAAGAAAGTTAACTGTTCACACATCCTTCCAATACCCTGGAGACAGTCCAGCATAATATATATAAATTATGTGCATAATAATAAAATAATCCATACCTGTATTGCCTGCATTAGAGACCGCTGACATGAAAGCTCCATTTCCATAATCAGCGTTATATACTCCTCCTTTTTGTTGCAATTTACTGCACAACCTAATCCAAAAAAAAAAATTCAAGTTCAAGTTTATTGCCTGTTCTTATAGGCTTGGATTGCGAAGAACTGCCGCAAGATTCACCTAGTTTATAAGATGTTTAAAAAGTCATCCTTGTGATTGAACTGAATACAGACTTTTTTCATTTTGACTCATTTGAGGTACACCCAAGAATAATAGTGGCATGCCAAGAGACTTGCAGTATCATGTTTGACCTGTCTGTGGTTTAAATGATTTCTAAAATACATGGTAGAATTATTTTTTTTAAACTTTATCATCATCATCCACAGCCTAACTTAGCCCACTGCTGGGCATAGATATCTCTATGTTAGTTTCATTCTACATGATCTTGGGCTATCCTTATGCACGTACAGCCCTCAACACTTTTTAAGCTTAATAGTAATAAAATTTTATCTATATTTTTTTTTATACAACTAGCTGATCGAACAAGAAGATGGCCCACCTGATGTTAAGTGTTAACTATCACCTATAACAAAGCATTACCTCGTAAGTCACACACAATAGGAACATGCCCTATCCCTAGAGTCACCTAGCTTAAAGACGTTTCAAAGTGATCCTTGTGATTTTATTGAATAAATACCTTTTGACTTTGACTTTGACTTTGACTTATGACGCACTACCCTGCGTCCATCAATTTGAGGTGTACATATGTTAAGCCTCATGTGCCTGTAATTACACCGGCAACCACACCCTTCATACCGAAACACAGCTTTACTGCCTGGCAGCAGAAAAAGATGTGGTGGTAGTACTTCCCTGGACAAGCCCTTCACAAAGAGCTCTACTACTCTTAAGTTATATGGTACTAGCGGCCTGTCCCAGCTTCGCATGGGTGGTCATAAATTTTTTGAACATTTAAGGATAAACTTAGACCGTGGGTTTGAGCCTCGCGTCTACTTATTTCATACATTTGCACGTATTCTCCTTGAGTGAGTGAAATCGCACCGACCCGTGGACCCGTTAACATTTTTAATTTCGCCATATCTTTTGAATGGAATGTCCGATTTGAAAAATTTAAGAAGTAATCTATAGGTATTGAAACCGTTTTAATTATGAAATGATTTATTTGGATAAGGATTAATACCAAAGTACAAATAAAGACCCTTTTCTAGCGGCGGCATTTCAATTATTTTTTTATAATAAAAGAACACTTATTGTGACATAACTATAATAGCTAGACATATGCTGTCGCGACATTTTTTGTAGATGATGACGTGTTCTACAAAATCGTAGTACATTATTTTGTTCTATCATCAATAGTTTTCGCAGCGCACGCGATGTAAGGATTATTTTTTCCACCTTGGGTTACATTATTGAAGTTTTAGAAGGGATCTCTAATTTTTTACAATAATAATATAGCCTATGTTACTCAGGGATAATGTAGCATTCTAAAGGTGAAAGAATTTTTAAATCGGACCAGTAGTTTTTGAGCCTATTCGTTACAGACAAAAATACAAACATACAAAAATACAAATCTTACCTCTTTATAATATTAGTGTAGATATACTTACTCAAAACAAGCTGTAGCAACCTCCCCAAGTCACTGGGGTCCGCTGTTTCAGCTATATTTACAACATCTGGCCTTGAAAACTCTTGCAGACTTAAATTTAAAATGTCTTGGTGGTAATCTAAAAGGAAAAACATTATTTGCAACATTTGAAGCAATTAAGACAATAGAAAGTGTACAGAACAGTTTTTGAACTTGACACAGTTCTTGTGAAAAATTGCATGAGATGGTAATGGCATTAGCATATGTTGGAAATGGTTATTTTTTTAATACAAATTGTTTTTGGAATGAGCAGATGGCCCCTTTGATCTTAAGTGGTAACCATCACTAAATTAAACCTAAACACAGCAACGCTGCTTGGCATTATTATTGTTGTTATGAATTATTAACAAATAACACCAAAACAATCAACTTTTACGAATCTGTAATCCAAGTACGGTTGACGGATTGTTACCAAAAAAAATTTAATAACATAGCAACACATTTTGTTCATTGAAAAGTACCAACTATCTGTGAACATAACTTACCTACTACTCCCTCTAATATTTTCTTCAAATTGCTAACTTTCAGTCTCCAATTGTGTCCTGCATCTGTCTTTATTTTTAAATTCCATGAAGGAGTGTAGAATTCAGGCGCTATTTGTGTGAGCGCTTCTGCTATCGCAACTCCATCGGAAAGTTCTAAAAAACATCAACATTGTACATTTGTATAAAGTTCGGAGAGCTTTTTATGGTACTGGATGTTTATAATCTGCTTATTATTACAGCGCTGGATTCAAAAGTAACTTCAGGAAGATGTATAAGTCTGCTCTGTATGAGAACAGCAATTATGGTCATAGCCTGTTAAAATTTGAGCGTTTGTCATCCCTTTACATAAACGTTATTTGACTTCAACTACAGATCGAGCAGTATACAGTAACACAAGAGCAAGATCACAAGATGTGACGAAACAGAGCATAGAGTGGGCGACGACATCGCCAGACTTTTTTTACTCTAGATGCTTAGAAACTAAAAAGACACGAATACTACTAGTTGGATTAGGATCCATACGAGAAGAATGAGGATATTACCTGAAGGGTTTCCGTGTTTAGCTTTCAGATCTAATGTCTGTAACCACTTTATCAGATTGTCGCACAACAGTACACCATTTGCTTCCATTCTGAGTATTTTAGTATCCACCCGATCGATTAGATTTAAATTAACAATTTCACTTCTAAAAAGGCATTATAATTATACTGAAAATAGTGAAAAATAAAGCTACAAACAAAATACGAAAATACGACTATTTTATTATTTCTTTGCGACTCGTACGTAGGTGTATCAAACAAATCAATCAAATCAACCCAATCACGGCACAGCACAGCAAGCAAACTGCTGTCAGCTGTCAAGTCAATCAAACAATTTAGTGTTGCCCTTTACGTTAATGGGGTCCGGTTAATGTACGACCATGGAATACACAACCCGATAATTCACAACCACAAAAGCATGGGCAGGAATGCCTAGGAATTTATTTTAACTGTACACACGGATACAGATCAAGCTACACAGAGCCAAAGAAAAATATCGCTTACTACAAGGACGTGTATAGCGATACGTACATGAATTGTCGTTCAGTCCCAACTCGAGTTAGTAAGTAATGAAAGAATACAGATTGTATACGCATCAGATTCTACCCTGCTCGCCTTTATGTCCTTGTAGTAAGAGTTGTTTGACTGGATTTGTGAAGCTTGCAGTACCCTTCGATGCCGTTGGCTTCGTTACAACGTTGCGATTGTGCATTATCTAGATTTTGACCGCTGCTTGTGTCTTAGTTTAAATCTGAGTTCTTAACACGTCCTCTAGAGGCGCTTATAGGTGACTATACAAAAAACTCAGTTTTTAGCTAAGGTCAGTTAAAACGAAAGCCTTTTGAGTAGGTACTCAAAAGGCTTTCGTCATCGGAAGACACGTTAACACGTTTGTTTCAGCAGCTCTTGCAATCGTCAACCGTCACAGGGAGGGGTCTAAAAACTTCTTAAGCTGAGTTGATCATTTGCACATACCAACATCATACCTACTTACCGACAAACAGGGTGCGAAACTACGGAAATTAAATTGAAAAGCAAATCTTCATATTAGTTATTTATTAAGACTTTCATCATACATAGTAGGTAAATCACATCCCATGTACTTATCGTCATTCACTGCTTGGTTTATAACTTTGCGCCATAGTGGATCCGTGCACAGAAGGTGCGGATCACAAACCAGCAGGACCGCCACCTGTGCTCTAGTGAGGGCGACATTCAGCCTTTTCGGTTGGCTTACGAAACCTAATAAACTTTTCCGGTCCTCTTCCAATAGCGTGTTAGACGATCTTACTGTCGATATTATGATCAGTGGCCTTTCTTGGCCCTGGAATTCTTCAACTGTTCCAATTTTAGGTTCCGGTAAGCCCAATGATTCGAATACGACTCGCAGGTATCTCATCTGAAAAATAATATTTCATTTGTATGTAGGTTTATAGGCTGGGCTCACAAACACCTACAGTCAACATTATAGTAGGGGAGCCCAAGAGGGGATTTCGGGATTTCCTCGAGCGCGTCAGATTAATATACAGGGGGATACCTTGTACCTGGTTAAGAACCTCCACCAAATATGAGCCCCATATATAAAGCCGCCCGTCTAGGATAAAGGATCAGATTAGTAAAAAAAATTGATCATCTGAAAATCTCGAGCGCGTCAGATTAAGTTAAGGTGAGTTAATTACATGCTAAAAAGTGTATATTCCACTAATCTGACAATTTGAGAGTGACGCAAAGAAACGGGAGGGCTACAAAGTTGTAAAAAAAAAACGTCATCTCGACATTCTCGAGCGTGGCTAAATTTTTTTTTATTTTGAAGTAAATAATTCAAGGATAACGAAAAATATATAATCTGACGATTTCCACAAGCCGAAGTAACAAATATTCGTCGATAAAGTTTAGCTGCGTGGTGCCTATATTCCCCTCTGCGCACTTCTATTTCGTGCCATGAAATCGAGCCAGAAGAAGAAGATGATTCTACTTATGAAGATGATGACTAATTAATCAATTAATTGTAAATAAAAAAATATTTTTTTGCATATTTTTTTAAATTATTTTCTTATAAATACAAGTATTCTACTTAACAAACTTATACTTTTTATTTGCATGCTATTTCCTGAGCTTTTCAATTAATTAAGTTGAATGGTTTAAAAAAATCAAAATAAAAATATATTTTTTTGTCAGATTAGGCGAATCCCTCTAGATAATCGTCAGATTATGAGACAGCACGTCTAGGACATAAAGATGAACCATATATATCTTAATCTGACGCGCTTGAGTATTTCAAAATGGCGATTTTTTTTTACATATTAAAATAATGGCTGCGAGTTTGCGTCACATCGAAATCGTCAGATTATTGAATGAGATTTTTTTTTTAGGTTCACATAACACCCCCTTAAAAAATCTGACGCGCTCGATTAATTTTTTTTTTTTTTCATTTTCAACCCTTAAGTACGACCACCCCCATCATGCAACCGATCAGATTAACATACGTACATTATTAAAAATACGTAGGACATTGGTGCTATCAATATCTGACGCGCTCGAGTATGTCCATGCAACAGTTTTTTTTTACATTTTTGAAAATCTATAGCCGCTCCCCCCACCGATGAAAAGGTATACTTATATAACATTTTTTTCTTCTTATCATCTAAGCTTTGCAACCCAATAGGTCTCTATGACGCTCGAGGAAATCCCCATTTAGCATCATGGCCTCCCCTACTATTATAACACACGCACTGAAGCAAAAGACGTTTATCGTATCGACGATCAGTCGAACTTGTATGTAGGCTTCCGTTGATGCCTGTCTAATAAAGCACTGGTGCATGGTCTAGTAGTAACAATAAAGCACTGGCGCATGGTCTAGTAGTAAACAACCCCACAGACCCTAAAATTGCAGGTTCGAATAAAGTCAAAAGGTATTTATTTGATTAAATCACAAAGATCACTTTGGAACATCTTAAAGCTAATCTAGTTAATCTAGGTCCCTGTTCCACGCGACCAAGCCTAGAAGAACAGGCCTTATGGAAGCCTAGAAGAACTTAGTGCTTTGTACAGAATAATATAATAATGAAGTCATAAACTATGTATGTACTTTCCTATTCGAAAAAAAATTGTGCCTAGTGTTCTTAAACGGTAAAATAAACCATGAGAAAATCAAATAGCTTTACAGCTCAGTTGGCAGTAGCTCTGCCTTCTGCGCTGTAGGTTGTGGATTCGATCCCCACCGAGACGTATAAAAAATATTGATGTTTTTTTTGTCTGGGTGTTATGATGTATTCTCAGTATTGTACTAGTGACACGACAAGAAAAAGTCCTCCAAATTAATGGACACCGCTTTTGGGATTGTATAGGCGTTTTATCGACCCGACCGTTAAACCAGTAAAATCCTACTAACATTTACGGTACGGATGGATGGATGTTTGTTACTCTTTCACGTAAAAACTACTGAATGAATTTTAATGAAACTTTACAATAATATAGCTTATACATCAGATTATCACATAGGCTATAATTTATAAAGATATTGTGTGACTAATCCTGCGCAGACGAAGTCGCGGGCACCAGCTTGTGTAAACATAATGCTCACTGAAGTTTTTAATAAAATGAAATAAAAATTATTACCTGTGCTATGTACGGAGTAATAATGCCAATTTCATCTGGAGTAATATTGCCTTTATAAAGTTCGCATGTTGTCATCGCTACCATGGATGCCTCGTGACGATTGTACCAAGACGGACTGTCTTCTGCCCTGGTATTCTCACCCCGAATTCCATTCACGTAAATGCCACCTGAGCCTGAATTTTCCTTATCAAAAATCTTATCCATAACGCCTATAATTTTCTGTACCCATGTTTGGTTCCGATCTATCTTTGGCACGAGAGTATCATCGTAGAACATTTGACTCGGTAAAGTTATCACTTCCTTTAGCGATCTGTAGTTATCGTTAAGTTTCGTGACCAGCTTATCATTGAAACCATCTTCGAAAGCAGCAAAATCTTTTTGGTACGGAGTTGTCTCAAGAAGCCTGCACAAATAAGATTCACATAGCCCGAATTCTTGCGCATAACGTGAGGTCACGACTGGGCCGAGCTGCATTGGATCGCCAGCCAGTATAATTTGTCCATTGTCTTTGTCGGTGAAAGTTAGTGCTATCATTATTTCCGGTTCCGTCGCCTGTCCTGCTTCGTCTACAATTACGTGGGTAAAGTGACCCTTCGGGAATCCCATCATCGACAGTGCACCCAAACTACTGCAGGTGCTGATCGTTACACGGTGTCGTCCGATAAATGTCTTGCTGCAGTTTACATTGATACCATCCCGAACGCCGTACCTCGACTTAGCTGAGCCTTCTCTTGCGATATCGACTGTAGCGCAGTAAGGCTTTATCACAGGCGGTATTTTATCACTTTCAACCAAATGATAAGCCACAATTCTGGTAATGGAATTCGAAATATAATTTTTGTATTGTATGAGCCTCTCTGTTACGATGTTCGCAGCACTGTTTGATGGCGTGGCTATCAGAACTCTGCTGTCCGGTAGAAGTGTCAATATCTGTAGAATTGTCTCAACCACTGTTATAGTTTTTCCAGTGCCTGGAGGTCCGTAAACAATGTATGGTTTCGGACGACACCCGCCCAGTAATATGTTTGATACTGCAGATTTTTGGCAGTTATTCAGATTTTTGTTAAACCACTGAATTGAGTTTATTTTTTCTGGAGGCACTTGATTTTGTTTTCCTAAAAGTAGGGTTGGAAATAATATTTCTTGCCCCAAGTTTGAAATGGCCAGGTTTACGGCTTGATGAGCTCTGCGATATTTAACTCGAGAAAAGTGGAACTCTATTGATACATCGGATCCAGAATATGACTCCTGGAATTGTCTTTGGAACTTCATAAGAACCAAATCTCCTTTTACTGCGTTTATGACTCCTTCGTAACGTGATGCTTTATTGTCCCATAAGTCTTTCACAATGGCTGTGTCTCCAATAATGAGCGATGGTCTTCTTTCATGTAAACCATTTATTTCGAGTCCGAGAAATTCTTTGTGCCTTATAAGAAATGTTCTCGGCCTGTCGTACACACGGATGTTAATGTTCTCTTGAATTTCTTCTATAAATAACAGATTGTGCCATCTGTCCATATAGTTGTTTATGGTGAGATCCTGTGTAAGACACGGCAGTTTGTCTTCGATCATATAAATTATATTGTCATAGTCTGCGGTGTGCATCACTTGTGAGGAGTCACCAAGGACTACAGACCAAACTCTATCAGGAATAGGAAACAAGCCAAGCTTCACTGCTACAAAATTAGGATTTTTGATAAGTCTAGGCCCTAGCACTATTCCCTCCTGGGTGTTTTGTCTGACTTTATTCATTTGAGAGATTCTGTCGCCGTTGCTTGTATGTGTAGCATAATAATTATTAGAATGGTTTGTGTTTTCACGCGACCAGTCTTCATTAACAACATTTATTTCTACAACTCTTTCGACTTTGAATCCTCTGAAAAGCATGACTATGTTTTCTTTGGCTACACCCAAAAATTTTGGTTTACATTTGATACTAAGAGAGAATGTTTGGTCTGGGTTTAGTTTGTAGGGTCTCGTGAGAATTGGGTAGACATTTATTTGTGAATCTCTCTTCTTACTGAGTACAACCCACTTATTTAGGAATTGAGCTTGGTTGCTTTTGTTTGTAACATGTAAGGTTATTTCAGGAGATTGTTTAAATTCAACTTTATCAAACTTTATGGGATGTGTAACTTCTATACCCTTTTCTTTCTCAAGCAGTAATGATGAATCCTCTGGAGAAAAAATATTTTCTTCGATCAATTTGTTTGGAACTACCCTCTCTTCTGTTGGTACTAATTTGATGACTCTCCAGGAACATGAGCCTTGGTTGCTTTCAATAGCTTCTATTAGAACCTAAAAATTATTTATGTTTAGGTATTAATTTGTCTATTTATTATGGTGACATTTTATTTGGCGTACTGCTCTGCACCCATTAACTTGAGGCATACAGATGTTAAGCCTCATGTGCCTATAATTTCACCGACAAGCATGGTGGTAGTACTGCCCGGACGAGCCCTTCACATAGAGCTCTACTACTCTTTCTTTTTGTTAATGTATCAACGAGAAGGTCGTGGGTGAAATCCCACTCGGTTAATAACTTTTGGGACAATATAAAAATCATATTGAAGTATTACACGGGTATTTATCGCGTTTACCTTTATTATTTTCCCGACGTTTCGGATATGTTGCAATAGCCGTGGTCGCGGGCAGACTGTGTAATACTTCAATATGTATGATCGCGAGAGTTTAAAAAATAATATAAAAATCTTTGAGATTTCTTTAAGTGTAGTAAACACTATTAATACAGTCAATTGGTTATATTTCAATATTTCGTTTTATGTTTATCACTGGACATCAATGGATACAAAAAGCTCAAGACAGAGTAACTTGACGTCGTCATAGAGTGGAGGCCTAGGTGTTCGAGGCTGTTGAGATAGATATCACTGTTATGTCACTGGACTCAAACCAGTAGGTACACTATACATATACCTACACACTTTCTGTAAAATATATTATTCTCTGCAGGTGAACTCTGCTCTTTGACAAAATAATCTTCTTTGGCCATTAGTTTCGCCATAGCTCGAAATTATGCAGTTTTCTTATGGTAAAAAAAAATGGGCCAACTTACTTTTCGTCCAACTGAAAAATCAGTGATATAAGATAGACATTGTTTGTTGAAGTAAATCTGTCGATCACAAGTGCCCTCTGTGCCATTCCAATCAGTCACAACAGCACTCTTTATTTTGCGTCTCAATGGATTGTAGGATATGACTTTTAATACCTGAAATGAAACATGCTATTTATGATCTAGTGAGTGAAGTGAATCTTACAATCAACTTGGTCGATTTGACATTGTATGTATGTTTGTTGGACCATAACTTTCGAACAGTAGACTTGATCAGCATGAAATTTAGTAAGTTGATATCTTGATATCTTGTACTTGAGCAATTTACTGATAAGTATATGAGGGGTTTTTTAAGGGGCCAAAAATAATTAAAAAACACAAATTATTTCTAAACCATTTTTAAGATGATCAGTTTTTAAGATCCAATGAAAAATCTCTTAGTTTCGTTGGCATCATTGTTTTATTACTGGTCCTTTGCTTTTTCTAATATTTTTTTGTAATAAATTAAGAAGTATTTAGTCGTAGCGAAATGGGGTTTTTCAAGAGAGTAAAAAGTATATTTAAACTTAAAGCTTGAGACTGTTTTGTAAGCTTAGTTACCAAGGTGTTAGTTCTCTGAGAGAGTAAGTTCAAGCTTTAGTAGACTAGTAGTCTCTGGAAGACTTTGCCTAACAATGGGACAATACAGGATAGAATAAAAACTGTCAATGTTAACTACCTGTGAACCTGTTATATTGTAAGGCTTATCTTCATCCAACTGCACAGAGCACTTCAACTCCAACCAGTCACCAGCGATCGGCACCATTGTGCCTTCCACATCATCAAGGCTAAACTTCAGATCATTCTCCTTCAAATAGACTAGTCGTTCCTTTCTATAATCCACTTCCGCAACAAGTATGTGATGAATAATCTTAAAATTGGACTCTTCGACTTTCTCATCATCCCATGTTTCCCAAACCATCCCATGGTTCTCCATTATCCGAGTAATGATAGTACTATCTACTTCATTTTTATATCCTAGATAAGTTACCTTATCATTCAGGTTCAAGGATAGTGTGCAAGTAGAAATGTCGAAACAGAGCTGGTTATCGATTATAATATTTGGAAACTCCTTATGTGTAATAACCCCTGTGCGATGAAAACATGTTGTGTTTCTTGGAATTTCAAGAGTATCTGGTGTATTACAATCAAAGGGTTGTTTTTGAAGTTCAGCAAATTCAAACTCCATGATCTGCTCTGCCACCCATTCTTCAGAATTAAAGTCATCTTCTTTTGCATGGTAATTGGTGATAAGATGGTACAAAAACCCAAATAAGTTGTAAACAAAAGATACTTCTGACAACATTTTAGATATCACATCTATATTTATTGCATAAAACCATGCTCAAACTCCCATTCAGTAGACTTTAGAAAATCAAGTTCTTTTCTGAGTGATTGAATTCTTTTCTGGTGCATTTCTTTTTGAGCATTTATTAGAGACTGTTCAATACTAAGTCCGATTTCGGAATGATTTAGAGACTGGTCAAAGTTTTGTTTTTTAATTTGAGTAGTACCCTGCAATAATGCATTACAAAAATATTAAACGTTTTCCAGCGAAATACCATGTAGCTATACCTATGCTATTTTAAAATGAAACAACATACAAAAGTCTAAGCAGCCGGTTGGTTGATCAACAGCAATGCGTTTCTTTCAGGAAAACTGGGTGCGCCGCGCCAAGCCAACCCATGGATGGTCAAAAAAGGACGTCACGGTCATTTTGGTGGTTTACCGGCAGGTGGATAAAATAATTATCTACCTTACTAATATTAATAATGGATGAAACCAAACGCCTGCCTGGGATAACAAAACAAACCTGCGGTGTTTCCGGTTCTGAAGGAGAGTAGGTTGACTGCGAGATATTACTTGAAGTAGACATCACCAAACAAAGGCCTCCTAACTTATTGTAGGTACCTTTATTCTCTGAATGCCAATACAGCGAAAAACGCTACATGCATGCAATGTTAAGAAAATTATATTCTAATCTACTCTAGTCTAGCCTCCTAGCTAGCAGACAAACATCTTCTTCTTGTTTGTTTGTATTTTGTACCGTAAACTAAAGTAAAAAGAAAAAAGAAGAAGAAACAAACTCGAAGTACGTACCGTACATATAGGGTCCGGTTAATGTACGACCATGTATTACACAGCCCGAGAATGTACAACCCGGAAAGCACGGCCCGGAAAACGCGGCCAGGAATTCATGTACAAAATATACATGAAATCCGGGCCGTGTTTTCCAGGCTGTGCTTTCCCAGCACAGTCAGGATTGTACAGCCAGGATTACACGACCATGGATTCTGTGACCATTGCTCTGATTGGTCGAAAGCCTATGCTCTGTTTAGATGCACTACACAGTAAGTATAGGCAAGTAGCACAGATTAAAAATTATATAAAAATATATAAAATAAGAGAATTATTCAGAGATTAATGTAAGAAAAAAATAAAATTCTGGCACTTCGGCGGCCGCTGCCGTGGCATGCTCGCTTTGCTCGCTCGCCTCGTGCGTAATTTATATGTTTTAACATAACCTAACCAATCCGAGTCGGATCAACAAGTGAGTGAGTAAGTAATTGACGAGTGTAAACAAAGCCTAAGTTTTGGCATCAAAATTTTGGCTGCGTTTTATCGGGTCGTGTTTTCCAAAGGTGTGCTGAATTTGTACGGCTTGGAATGTACAGCCTTGGATTACACAGCCGTGGATTTCGCGACCAAATTGTACATCAATTCCGGGCTGTGTTTTCCTCGGCTGTACAATCCTTGGTTGTACATTATTGGCACCCGTACATACATACTTAACACAAAGTTAAATAATGTTTATTCTCTACGTTATTAAATGATTTTATTTGTATTTTCATGAATAATAGAAAGAAAAAATAAAACAATTATAGTGGGGATGGAGAGAGGATACACTTTATAGCCTCGTTTTGTTTGCTAAAATTAGATTTTTCGTAAAGCAAAGCAAGAAGTAGTGTGCAACAAGGGAGTAGACAAAACTGTATTATGTCTCAAATGAAACTATTTCAAAGCCAGAAGGATAGTGACGATGACTGTGGTCCATCTGGACCTTGTCTCCAAGTGAGCGATAATGTGCAATTGAAAGAGCACCCATCAACCGGTGAAGAATTCCTGTTAAAAGTGATAGTTGAACGCCGAAACATCCCAGCACTAGTTGAATATAAAGAATACAATAATGAGGAGAGTATAAGAAATCAAACCCCCAACATGGAGGAGGTAGATAATTAGTGGTTGAACTTAAACTCTTTCGAAGGTCAGCCAGCTTCTTTATATGTATAGTCTAATTGTCTCAACATTACAGATTCCTGTAGCATCAGCACCAGATAAACTGAAACCAACAATAGAATGGCAAAATATTCAAGTTGCTGACTTCTCAGAGAGCCGAATGTATGTTTCAAGAATGAGATCACACCCAGATGCTCAAATAGTACCATTTGAATATGACCATTGCTACAGAGGATTTAAAAGATTCTTTAGAACCCATAAGCCTTGCCTTTCACGAGTATTGGGACTAAAACCAAAAATGCTTAATGATGGATTGGAGACACTGCTTAAATTTTTGACTAATGTCAAACATGGTGACACCATAGAACATGTAATAGGTAATTATGTCAATTCTGTTATATAAGAGCACTGGTAGTGTAGTGACCCAGCCTTCTGCTCATTTGGGTGTGGGTTCAAATCCAATTGGAGGCCATACAAGTTTACATACACAATGCCAGTACTCTCAATTGGTGATATAATATGTAGTAAAATTTTGGGTTGGAGTATCGCAAAGGGTGTGTAGCTAAAATGACAGAATTATGTATGTATAAGCCCCCTTTTTATGATTTCATCCGGTATTATTGCCCTCTAAAGTCAACAATAACAGAACTAGGGCTTAATAATCAATATTTTGTAATTTCCTTATTTTTCTACCTAATTTTCAGGACAATGGCTTTACACATTCATGGCATGTATAAAATTGCCTATATTATCAGAAACTCATGGATTATTAAGAGATATAGCAAGACAATGTGCAAAAATTAGGTGAGAAACTTTTTTTTATTGATATCCGAAACAGCTAAGCATTTAGGTCAATGTGTATTGTATTGTTATTGTATTATTGTACCTACCCTGTACAATAATACAATAACAATACAATATTGATAGACTTTCCACACAGCAATATCTAGCCCCAAACTAAGCACAGCTTGTAATATGGAAACCAGATAGCTGATACTTATACACTTTTTTTATAAATACATACATAACTATTGGTTGGTCCTGAACTGAGATCTCATGATGCGACTCGACGAATGCACCAAAACTTTAAGTTGTGTTTGGTCTTTTTTTTGACTACCACCTACTAACTTGGCCTATATTCAATTCTATTGGCCTATTTTTTGAAGAGTTCTGTTGAACAGACCTTGGCTCCATCATCAGACCTGGTTGTTGTCACCATTTTATGAGAACTGAGGGCCTCCTTAATTTATTACAAGAAAAAAAATGAGAAAAAGCAAAGGAACCCAGTAGAAAAACAATACCACCCAGTAGATGTCAACAAAACAAGACCTTGATGTCAACAAAACTCTTAGAGGTGGGAGCTCTTGGATCGCTGGTAATCTTAATTTAACTTTTTTGTTGTATCTCAAAAACCAACGTCCCAGACAGTGTTTTGGAATGTCCAAACAAAGCCCTTTCATATGACATGTAACTTGATTTTTTTATGTAACTTTTTTTATTTTTAGACCACATTTAAAAACCCCATATTTCAAAAACCCTTCATCCGATTTCCATACTTACCAGCAAATTTCTCAAGTACAAGCTATCGACTTATCAAATTTCATGCAGATCGGATCAACGGTTCGAAAGTTATGGCGTGACAAACATACATCTACACTAATATTATAAAGAGGAAAGATTTGTATTTTTGTATGTAACGAATAGGCTCAAAAACTACTGGTCCGATTTCAAAAATTCTTTCAACGTTAGAATGCTACATTATCCCTGAGTAACATAGGCTACATTTATTACAAGATAAAATTAGGTATCCCTTCTAAAACTTCAATAATGTAACCCAAGGTGTATACAAATTGGCCATAATTTGGCTTTCATCGCATGCTCTGCGAAAACTATTGACGATAGAACACAAAAATGTTCTACAATATAAAAGAACCACCATATAGATACCATAAAGATACCATATGTCTAACTATCGTAGTTATGTTACTATAACTTCTTTTTTACATATTAAAAGTTGATAGAAATGCCGACCGAAATCAAACCATGTTATCCATACCTTTATATTAATCCTTATCCAAATAAATCAAGGCTGTTTCAATACCTATAGATTACTTCTTGAATTTTTCAAATCGGACATTCCATTCAAAAGATATTACGAAATTAAAAATGTTAGTTCGCTCTAAAAATATAAGCGAACGCGGTAGCGGGCAATAGGGCGCGTTCTCACTCACTCAGGGAGAAGGGCGTGCAAATGTATGAAAGAACTAGACGCGAGACTCTATTTAGTCTTATCCTAAACTGTTCAAAAAATGTATATCCACCCATGCGAAGCTGGGACAGGCCGCTAGTACATACATAAAATTCCAAATCGCCCAAGTTGACAAGGCAGAGCTACTACCAACTGAGCTGTTAAGGCTGACAACACACATCAGGTATGATGTAACTTTATTTCAAAACATTATATTTATTTTCAGATCTCGCATTGATCCAGATGGGAATGATGCCGTTAAACTAGCTGGTCCATTAAATTTATTCATTTGTCTGGTTGGAAGATATTTTAGGCAATATGACTTAGCTGACTCACAAAGGAATCATTTGAATCTTATGTAAGGAATAAGTGGGTTTTTAAAGATTTATTTTAATATTAAATAATTTTATACACAGAATAAGATTATTTATTATATACCAAGCAATACCATACCAACTAAAACTTATGTTAGATTGAGACTGCATTGAGTGCAATTATGGATATTCTTTATTGTCAACATCATAGTGCACACCAACTTGTTGACGAATGGTATCTTCAAGCTTTGCCAAGATAAGACTCTCCTTGTGAGACATACGCGGGGATTCAATCAGGCCTAAAATAACAAAAGAAATGATTAATAACATCAGGATCAGAGGAATCCAACTTTATAGCTGGAATTTTATAGATGCATGATTCCTATACTACCTTCCGATGTAGGTATGTCATACACTATTCAGTTGTTTTTATTCTTGTAAATAATCTGTTAAAAATTATAATGATGTGCTTGCTTTGCTGGTTTGTGTCTGTCCATGTACAAAAATTCGCATCCAAGTTACAGTCTACCTTCACATGCAAAATAAAAATCCAAGTTCTTACCTTCTTTAATGCATCTAGAAACTTCCAAAGCTTCATAGACCAATGCAGCACTGTTGACAAAAATGTATGGGAGTGGAGATGGGTGCAATGGAAAGGTTTCCGTTACTCCATCAACATGAATCAAGTCAGTCGGGCAGTGGAATGGATCCTCCAACTAAAAAGGAGATGGCCTATAATTAATATGAGTTTTCGTGAGTAGAACCTATGCTTTAGTCATCATTATGCCAGTACTCAGCAAATCCACAGCCTCAGGGTACGCTCGAAGGTTTTATCTACCTACCTACTTAACATTTGCGGGCCAAGGAAAGATGGATCGACTGTGTGAAAGATTATATGAGTAAGAAAGGAGTGAGCACCGCGATGACGAATGATAGAGATACCTAGTGTAAGAAGAAAACCTGTTGTGCCGCACACATACCGTGGGATAAGCGCAGGAAGATAATGATGATTCTCCTTTTTACTTACACCTCATCATCATCATCATAATAGTGTTGCTATTGGTGGATATAAGCATAGGGCAGAATATTGTTTTGTCTGAGTCTAGTATTCAGTTTCTTGTATCATCTCTTGACGATCCTAATAAATATAACAATGTAACAATATGACAGTTTGAATTCCGTTATTTTTTTCAAATTGGCGGAATTCTTAATCTAAAGCAGTAGACGTACCGTGACTTGGCCTTTAGTCCCAACGATAGTGGCCTTATTCCACAGCTTGAGTTTTGTGTGCATGTTCAACACTGCTTTACGGCCGCCTTCATATTCCAAAACCACAGTGTCCATTACATCGACTCCGTTTGCATTCAGTTCGCCAACAGCTGTCACCTTCTTGGGCTCGTCTTTGAAGATAAACTGCGCTAATTGTAAATTGTATATTCCGACGTCCAACACAGTGCTTCCGCCAAGAGTTTTTTGACTGAAACAAATTATAACTCACTCTAGTATTTTAGTTAGAATATACCTAACATTATTTTGTACCAGGCGTTGTGGTCTTGATAAATGTCTCCATACTCCCGTGAAAGTCGCTAGGAGGCGACTGAGAGAACGCACCAGAGGATGGGCTGCAACTTCCCCTCTGCCTGCCTTGCGTGATTACTACGGCGAACCCCATCCCCAAGTCACAGATAAGAGAATAGGTACAAGTCAAAAGTTCTCACTGGAAATATAAGTAGGGAGCCTAGGGAACTATATCAGCAGTGGATTTTTGAGGCTAATGATAATGATAGTTTCTCGACACTTTTATATTTCAACTAGATATAGAGCTGAATTATCACCTTGAGAGGCTTTATGTAATGTTTACTTATAGAATAAATCAGTGATAAAACTAGGTCCTATTTGGGGTTCTGTAAACGTTTACAACAGCATTATATAGTCGGTATTAATCACGAACACTAATTAGCACGCTCCAAAACGTTCTCAGGACTTTTATAGTCGGTACCTTAGAGAATAGTTCATCGAAGGTCGGTACCTACCAAATTTTGTTACTTGGGTAGTGCTCAAGCGTACTTCATAACTAGGTAGGTATGACTGCAGATGTTTCCTTGACAATCAAAGGTAGGTGCCTACCTTTTTTTATTATAAAACCCCAGTGTGTATTAATACCGAGTTACCTACCTTGACCTTTCGAATTAGGTAGTACATAATATTTTAAGGTAGGTACCTACTTACATAAAATCATTGGATAACGCGTGTTCGTTTGTGGAATGAAATACTATAAGAAAAATACTATATGATAAACTGATAATTTCTGAGTTCAGGGTTATCATTTCTTATCTTGTCGATGTATTTTTGCCACGTTTTGCAAGATAAATAAGTAGCTTACAGTTAAAATTTACCACCTAATTCTATTTACTATCGATTGTAACACATACTTTCAGCGTCATAAGTACCTACCGAATCGTAATCGGTCGTAAAACATTTAAGTACTTATAGTACCTATTTAGGTAGTTGTAGTAGGTACCGCATATTATTTAGATGGAGAAAAGGTAGGTACCCACATAAACAGTACCGACATTTCTTTGTGGTCATAGCATAGCTAGCCGGAGATATTGAAATGGTGACCCCTTTTAATAGTTTTATCAGGTACTTACCTGTAGGTACCCATATCAACTAGGTACCTACCTACCTATTTGTTGGCACGAAATTACATAAATGTAACTTACAGGGCCCCTTCGACGACAATACCAAAGTTCGCTTCCACGAATTGGATGTCTCCCAGTTTCCCAGCCTCTATTTCCTTCTCTAAAGCTTTGTAAACTGGGTTGAATCGCGACCAGACAGCCTCCATTAGGAAAAGCTTCTTTTTCCTCGCAAGGTTAATGAGGCTCTGAGCTTGCTTGAAATTCATGCATAATGGTTTCTCGCAAAGGACATGTTTGCCATGCTCGAGGAATAGTATGGCCAGGTCGTAGTGGTAAGCGTTCAGAGAACCAATGTACGCAACATCTGAAAATGAAGGATATTGATATTAGTATTTACAATAGGTACTTACTTAATGTTTGTAAGTTAGAACTGAACTGGATTCACCATAATTTCGAACATCAAAGAATCTTGAGTGGGTAGGAAAGTGGATGCCTAAGGATTTGAATGATTCTTCCTTCGATTTCGTTTAGGACCCTCTTCCGTGGAATAAAAATTTGTTGGTCCTACTATGTAGTATCTACGTGCCACCTACCTACCAGTTGAAATACTGCAGTGACCTATTTTAGTGTACCTAGGAAGTAGGTACACTAATCTGGTGAACATCCAGATCGCTCTTCACCCTTTGTTGGCGCGGTGAAGCTTTTTTTGGAAGCTATATACTAGCGACTAAGCCTTCGTTTCAGCTAATTTTAAGCCTTACGTTAAGCAAACGGTTGTCTGGAAGAAATCGCTGTGCGTGATAAAACCACCGATTGTAGGACTAAGTTTAATATATTGTCTATGCTTCGTGCATATTTTTAGATATTTGGACCTCTAAAGAATTATTATTACATGTAATAGGTAGTTACCTACCTACTTACCGATAGCGTCACTAGCAGCTAGTGCCTGGTATGATTCGAAGACCTGAGGAATATTGTGCAGCTTCGCAAAGGCAGTTGCTTTCGCCTTGTCCCTTGCTGCCACGGCTGCTATAACTATGTCTCCCTTGTCTGGGTAAGAGTTGACAGCGTTCACAAAGTCATTGCAGATCTTCGCCGCGGTCACGATTCCCCAGCGGATCGGCATCTGGTTATCGGTGGTGTTAGTGGTTATATTCTCTAACCTAATAGTACCTACCTGCATATCTACCTCCCTCAAACATAGGTAGGTAAGTACACTAAGTACCTTAGTAAGGTAGTTTAGAACTTACCATAAATTAAAAAACTGATTTCCAAATTAAAAAAGGCGATCGAGTTATTGAAATCCTAGCGGCCGCTCGTACTGCCCACTACATAAACACTGATGTAGAATAACATTTATTCTATACATCATTGTTTATGTAGCTTATCATTTAATGATAAGCGCGATCCCAAGTCACTACCTCGTAAACATTCATGGCGGTACAGTTAATGGTTACTTTTGGTAGAGTGGTAGGAATGTACCTATTAGGTTGGTATAGTTATTTAAGTGTGTGTGTATTGTACCTACCGATCGCTTTCTTTGTCTTCCTCCACCAACCTTATATTCGTTGGTTGTTGGTTTATTTATTAACTATAGCGGTCCGTACCGGCTTCGCACGGGTTCAAAAACAAAAATTATAAATTTTAACACATACACACTCACACGCATACACCCTTCTTTTTGCGTCGAGTTACTAAAAAAGAGTAGGTAGGTACATTATTAACCAAACATCTATGTTCATCACACAAATGTTTGTCCTCGGTGAGGATCAAACTCACGACCTAACGCGCAGAAGGCAGAGCTACTCTACTACCAACTGAGCTGTTAAGGCTGACAACACACATCAGGTATGATGTAACTTTATTTCAAAACATTATATTTATTTTCAGATCTCGCATTGATCGAGATGGGGATGATGCTGTTAAACTAGCTGGTCCATTAAATTTATTCATTTGTCTGGTTGGAAGATATTTTAGGCAATATGACTTAGCTGACTCACAAAGGAATAATTTAAATCTTATGTAAGGATTAAGTGGGTTTTTAAAGATTTATTAAGTATTAAATAATTTTATACACAGAATAGGATTATTTATTATATACCAAGCAATACCATACCAACTAAAACTTATGTTAGATTGAGAGTGTAATTATGGGTATTCTTTATTGTCAACATCATAGTGCACACCAACTTGTTGACGAATGGTATCTTCAAGCTTTGCCAAGATAAGACTCTCGTTATGAGACATACGCGGGGATTCAATCAGGCCTAAAAGAACAAAATAAATGATTAATAACATCAGGATCAGAGGAATCCAACTTTATAGCTAGAATTTTATCGATGCATGATTCTTAAACTACCTTCCAATGTATGTCATATACTATTCAGTTCCTTTTCTGTTAAAAATAATAATGTTGTGCTTGCTTTGCTGGTTTGTGTCTGTCCATGTACAAAAATTCGTATCCAAGGTACAGTCTACCTTCACACCCTACTAATATTATAAACGCGAAAGTTTGTAAGTATGGATGGATGTTTGTTACTCTTTCACGTAAAAACTACTGAATGGATTTGAACCTTTACAAATGAAACTTTACAATAATATAGTTTATACATCAGAATAACACATAGGCTACAATTTATAAATACATATATTGTGTGAATTGTCCAAAATATGACAATAAGTGTCAAGTAAGTACAAAAAATCTACCATCTGCGAGCTATTCTGGCATGCGTGCGCTGCCAAAACCGCTAGAGTTACACATGTGTACCTACTACGCCACGCTAATCTACACTAATCTACATCTACACTAATAATATATAATATAATATAATATAATATAATAATATTATAAAGAGGTAACATTTGTATTTTTGTATTTTTGTATTTTTGTATTTTTGTATTTTTGTATTTTTGTATTTTTGTATTTTTGTATTTTTGTATTTTTGTATGTAACGAATAGGCTCCAAAACTACTGGTCCGATTTCAAAAATTCTTTCACCATTAGAATGCTACATTATCCCTGAGTAACATAGGCTATATTATATTTTCAAAAAAATCAGGGATCCTTACTAAAACTTCAATAATGTAACCCAAGGTGGAAAAATAAAACCTTACATCGCGTGCGCTGCGAAAACTATTGAAGTTAGAACAAAATAATGTACTACGATTTTGTAGAACACATCATCATCTACAAAAAAGGTCGCGACAGCATATGTCTAACTATTATAGTTATGTCACAATAAGTGTTCTTTTATTATAAAAAAATAATTGAAATGCCTCCGCTAGAAAAGGGTCTTTATTTGTACCTTGGTGTTAATCCTTATCCAAATAAATCATTTCATAATTAAGACGGTTTCAATACCTATAGATTACTTCTTAAATTTTTCGAATCGGACATTCCATTCAAAAGATATGACGAAATTAAAAATGTTAACGGGTCCACGGGTCTCGCGCGGGTTGCGATTTCACTCACTCAAGGAGAAGCGCGTGCAAATGTATGAAATACTAGCGGCCTGTCCCAGCTTCGCATGGGTGGTCATAAATTTTTTGAACATTTTAGGATAAACTTAGACCGTGGGTTCCAGCCTCGCGTCTACTTATTTCATACATTTGCACGCCAGAGAGTGAAATCGCACCCCGAGCGCGACCCGTGGACCCGTTAACGTTTTTAATTTCGTCATATCTTTTGAATGGAATGTCCGATTTGAAAAATTTAAGAAGTAATCTATAGGTATTGAAACCGTCTTAATTATGAAATGTTTGGATATGAATTTATTTGGATAAGGATTAATACCAAGGTACAAATAAAGACCCTTTTCTAGCGGAGGCATTTCAATTAATTTTTTATAATAAAAGAACACTTATTGTGACATAACTGTAATAGTTAGACATATGCTGTCGCGACATTTTTTGTAGAAGATAACGTGTTCTACAAAATCGTAGTACATTATTTTGTTCTATCTTCAATAGTTTTCGCAGCGCACGCGATGTAAGGTTTTTTGTTTTCCACCTTGGGTTACATTATTGAAGTTTTAGTAAGGATCCCTGATTTTTTTGAAAATATAATATAGCCTATGTTACTCAGGGATAATGTAGCATTCTAATGGTGAAAGAATTTTTAAAATCAGACCAGTAGTTTTTGAGCCTATTCGTTACATACAAAAATACAAAAATACAAAAATACAAAAATACAAAAATACAAAAATACAAAGTTTACCTCTTTATAATATTAGTGTAGAAGTAGACGCGAGGCTCGAACCCACGGTCTAAGTTTATCCTAAAATGTTCAAAAAATGTATGACCACCCATGCGAAGCTGGGACAGGCCGCTAGTAATATTATAAAGAGGTAAGATTTGTATTTTTGTATTTTTGTATGTAACGAATAGGCTCAAAAACTACTGGTCCGATTTCAAAAATTCTTTCACCATTAGAATGGTACATTATCCCTGAGTAACATAGGCTATATTATATTTTCAAAAAAATCAGGGATCCTTACTAAAACTCCAATAATGTAACCCAAGGTGGAAAACAAAAAACCTTACATCGCGTGCGCTGCGAAAACTATTGATGATAGAACAAAATAATGTACTACGATTTTGTAGAACACGTCATCATCATATGTCTAACTATTATAGTTATGTCACAATAAGTGTGCTTTTATTATAAAAAAATAATTGAAATGCGGCCGCTAGAAAAGGGTCTTTATTTATACCTTGGTATTAATCCTTATCCAAATAAATCATTTTATAATTAAGACGGTTTCAATACCTATAGATTACTTCTTAAATTTTTCAAATCGGATATTCCATTCAAAAGATATGACGAAATTGAAAATGTTAACGGGTCCACGGGTCACGCACGGGGTACGACACTCAAGGAGAAGGGCGTATGAAATAAGTAGACACGAGGCTCGAACGCACGGTCTAAGTTTATCCTAAAATGTTCAAAAAATTTATGACCACCCATGCGAAGCTGGGACAGGCCGCTAGTACTACATATTATGCTACTCGAAATACTAATCCTGCGCAGACGAAGGCGCGGGCACCAGCTAGTGCAAAATAAATCCAAGTTCTTACCTTCTTTAATGCATCTAGAAACTTCCAAAGCTTCAAAGACCAATCCAGCACTGTTGTTAAATATGTATGGGAGTGAAGATAGGTGCAATGGAAACGTTTCCGTGGCTCCATCAACATGAATCAAGTCAGTCGGGAAGTGGAATGGATCCTCCAACTGAAAAGAAAGATATTATAAGGTGAGTAAATTCTGTTTCGTGAGTAGAATCTATGCTTTAGCCTAGTAGGTCCTTTAGTCCTCAGGAGATCTGTAGCCTCAGGGTACGCTCGAAGTTTTTATCTACCTACCTAGTTAAAATTTGCGAACCAAAGAAAAGATGGATGGACTGTGTAAAAGATGACATGAGTAAGAATGGAGTGAGCACCGAGATGACGAATGATAGTGGAGAGTGGAAGAAAACTTGTTGTGCCGACCCGACCCCACCTAGCATGTGATAAGGGCAGGAAGATGATGATGACTCTCCTTTTTAGTAAAAAGGAGAGTAAGAAGTTTATACTTACTCCTCATCATTATCATTATATGTTTGCCTTTGGTGGATATAAGCACTGGGCAGAATATTGTTTTATCTGAGTCTAGTATTAAGTTTTGTGTAGGTATTATCTCTTGACGATCCTAATAAAATAAATATAACAATATGACAGTTTGTGTTCCATTTTTTTTCAAGGCGGAACTCTAAATCTAAAGCAGTGTTACTATCAGACTTACCGTGGCTTGGCCTTTAGTCCCAACGATAGTGGCCTTATTCCACAGCTTGAGTTTTGCGTGTATGTTCAACACTGCTCTTCGGCCGCCTTCATATTCCAAAACCACAGTGTCCACTACATCGACTCCGTTTGCATTCAGTTCGCCAACAGCTGTCACCTTCTTAGGCTCGTCTTTGAAGATAAATTGCGCGAATTGCAAAGTGTAGATTCCGACGTCTAGCAGAGCGCTTCCGCCGAGAGTTTTTTGACTGAAACAAAATACAACTTACTCTAGTATGTTAGTTAGAATATAACATTATTTTGTACCAGGCGTTGTGGTCCTGATATAAAAGAGTATCGCCAAACTCCCGTGAAAGTCGCAAGGAGGCGACTGAGAGAACGCACCAAAGGATGGGCTGCAACTTCCCCTCTGCCTGCCTTGCGTGATTACTACGGCGAATCCCATTCCCAAGTCACAGATGAGAGAATACAAGTCCAAAGTTCTCAGTGGAAATATAGGGAGCCTATAACAGCAGTGGATTCTTCAGGCTAATGATGATGAGAGTATGCCTTATCTAAAATCTAGGTCGATAGGTACTGTGCTCAAGCGTGCTTCATAACTAGGTAGGTATGACTGCAGATTTTTCCTTGACAAGTGGGTGCTTGAGTTTTCCTACACATTTGTTATTGCTTGCTGTTCGTTTGAGCTAAATACTTAGCTCAAAGAGCTGATCTAGAGACTCACCTTTTATAATCAAAGCTACCATTTTTGATTATAAAACCCCAGTGTGTATTAATAACCGAGTTACCTACCTTGACCTTTCGAATTACATAATATTATCAGGTAGGTACCTACATAAAATAGTAATTGGTTAGGTATCGCGTGTTCGTTAGTGGGATGAATTATAGGAAAAATACTTATGGTAAACTGATAATTTTTGAGTTCAGGGTTATCATTTCTTATCTTGTGAAGTATTTTTACCACGTTTTGCAAGATATGTAAGTAGCTTACAGTTAACATTAACCACATAATACTATTTACCTAATATTATTGTAGATCGGCAATTAGGTATATGGATTTTATCACTTACTTTTAGCGTCATACCTACCATTCCTATGTACCGAATCGTAATCGCTCGTAAAAAAGTAATAGCAGGTAGTTGTAGAAGGTACCTACCATAGATTAGATAAATGGAGAAAAGTTCCCTTGGTTTACTCAGATCTCCGCCTTTTTGTTTTAAATCTATAACAACTTGACATTGGTAAATTCGTGGCAAACCCTATCGGCCACTGAACAGCCACAAATAAAAGAAGAAGAAGAAGAAGAATGGAGAAAAGTTACCTTAGGGCGAATACAAGAGCTACTGTGACTCTCGCTCGCACGTTTCGACATGTTAAAAGATAGGTAGGTAGTAGGTAGGTACCTAACTATAAAATCATTAGCGAAAAATCGCAATCAACCATTTTGTTCGATACACATGTTTTCCTACCCAAAAGTTTGCTTTTCTAGTTTTCGTACATAAGCAACCTTTACCGTTCTTTCTTTGTGGTCATAGCATAGCTGGAGATATTGAAATGGTGACCCTTTTTATAGTTTTATCAGGTTACTTACCTGTACTTACACATATCAACTAGGTAGGTACCTACCTACCTATTTCATGGCACGAAATTACATAAATGTAACTTACGTGAGTCTATCGACCCCTTCCATGGGAACACCAAAGTTCACTTCCACGAATTGGATGTCTCCCAGTTTCCCAGCTTCTATTTCCTTCTCTAAAGCTTTATAAGCTGGGCTGAATCGCGACCAGACGGCTTCCATCAGGAAAAGCTTCTTTTTCCTCGCAAGGTTAATGAGGCTCTGAGCTTGCTTGAAGTTCATACATAATGGTTTCTCGCAGAGGACATGTTTGCCATGCTCGAGGAATAGTTTGGCCAAGTCGTAGTGGTCAGGGTTCAGAGAACCAATGTACGCAACATCTGAAAATGAAGGATATTTATATTAGTACTAGTGGCTTCCCGCGGCTTCGCACGCGTTGAAGTGGTGAGCCGTGATTGAGCCACAAACATCCAAACATCGTAACTTTCGCATTGATTTGTATATTATTAGGGTAGGATACCTACGCAGGTATAAGAGATACCTATAGGCGTACATTACCTATATTAGGTAGGTAGGTAGGTATAGGTACTAAGTTTAGCACAAACATGACAAATACAACAAAGACAACCATACACGGAAAATATGTACTTATTGGTTCCTAGTTTCTACCCCAGAAAAAAACGAAACGAAACAGCTTCACCACTTAGATCCCCAGGCACGGTAGATACCCTAAGATCACTTCGTACCAACTCAAGATTCCCGTTATGGAATGTCCCTTACAAACATTGACGCCTTGTTGTATCCTTTTTGCTTGAGTGCAATGAAGGAAGGTAACGTTTTAGGGGTTGTTTTCGAAAATCAAACTGTCTTTTTGTTATTTATCCACAGAACACATTTTCTTTTAGTTTGAAGTTAATTACACTACGCTTTAAAAATCTCCCATACAAACCTTGAAACTTTGTCAGTCTTTTGCACCCTTTGCAGGGGTAATTATCAAAATTTAAAAGCATCATTCTTAATTATTTATTTTTTAGTATATTTACCTCAAGTTTTAAATCAATCGCACCACGCGTTAAAAAACTCCCATACAAACTTTGACATCCCTTTGCTCACTTATTAAGGGTAGTTTTAAAAAACTAAAAATGCCTTTCCTGTTTTTTAATCTTGGAGTACATCTACTTCAAGCTTCAAGTTTGTAGGTTCAAGGAATAAAAGTTTTCATACCAACGTTTTCAACCCTTTATACATCCTTAGGGGTTGAATTTTCAAAAATCCCTTCTTAATACACCTCTACGCCATAAGACCTATATACTCTTCAAATTTCAAGTCTCTAGGACCAGCGGTCAAAAACCTCCCATACAAACTTTTACATCCCTTTGCACACTTATTAAAGGTAGTTCTAAAAAACTAAAAATGTCTTTCCTAGTTTTTGCCTTGGAGTACATGTACTCCAAGTTTCAAGTTTGTAGGTTCAAGGAATACTATTTTTCATGCAAACGTTTTCAACCCTTTTACACCCTTAGGGGTTGAATTTCCAAAAACCTCTTCTTAGTACACCTCTACGCCATAAGACCTATGTACTTCTCAAATTTCAAGTCTCTAGGACCAGCGGTCAAAAAACTCCCATACAAACTTTTACATCCCTTTGCACACTTATCAAGGGTAGTTTTAAAAAACTAAAAATGTATTTCCTATTTTTTTGCCTTGAAATATAAATACTCCAAGTTTCAAGTTTGTAGGTTCAAGGAATACTATTTCTCATACAAACGTTTTCATCCCTTTTTACACCCTTAGGGGTTGAATTTCCAAAAATACCTTCTTAGTACACCTCTACGCCATAAGACCTATGTACTTTTCAAGTTTTAAGTCTTTAGGACCAGCGGTCAAAAAACTCCCATACATACTTTTACATCCCTTTGCACACTTATCAAGGGTAGTTTTAAAAACCTAAAAATGTATTTCCTATTTTTTTGTCTTGGAGTATATGTACTCCAAGTTTCAAGTTTGTAGGTTCAAGGAATACAATTTTTCATACAAACGTTTTCATCCCTTTTTACACCCTTAGGGGTTGAATTTCCAAAAATTCCTTCTTAGTACACCTCTACGCCATAAGACCTATGTACTCTTCAAATTTCAAGTCTCTAGGACCAGCGGTCAAAAAACTCCCATACATACTTTTACATCCCTTAGCACACTTATTAAGGGTAGTTTTAAAAAACTAAAAATGTATTTCCTATTTTTTTGTCTTGAAGTATATGTACTCCAAGTTTCAAGTTTGTAGGTTCAAGGAATACAATTTTTCATACAAACGTTTTCATCCCTTTTTACACCCTTAGGGGTTGAATTTCCAAAAATCCCTTCTTAGTACACCACTACGCCATAAGACCTATGTACTCCTCAAATTTCAAGTCTCTAGGACCAGCGGTTTAGGCTGTGCGTTGTCTATATGTCAGTCAGTCAGTCAGTCAGTCAGTCAGTCAGTCAGGACTTTGATTCTTATAGTATTAGAGATTTACAATAGGTACCAACCTACTGTATGTAGGTAAGTTAGTTAGAACTGAACTAGAAAGAACTGGATTCATCATAATTTCGATCACGATCTTCAAAGATCATCGATTGAGTAGTCAGGCTATTTATTTTGCTTCCTTCAATTTCAATTAAGTAGGTACCTTAACCATTGAATAAAAATTTGTTAGTCCTACTATGTAGTATGTACGTGCCTCTACACCTTTTGATGACTCAGGAGTTGATGAACATCCGGATCGCTCATAACCCGTTGTCGGCAGGGCGGTGAAGCTTTGTTTGGAAGCTTTTATACTAGCGTCTAAGCCTAAGAGCTGATTTCACCATGCTCCGTTAGTTACTAATCAAGGATTAACAGGCCGTTAAATCTAACCTTCGATGTCAAACGCGTACATTTTGACATATTTAACGGCCCTTTAATCCTTTGTTAATCTAACAGAGCATGGTGAAACCGGCCCTAAGCCTTAGTCTAAGCACCGTTTGCTTCTTCTGGTAGAAATCACTGTGCGCGATAAGACCATCGATTGTAGGACTAACGGCCGGTTTCTGAAAGCCCGATCAAAACTAATCGGATGTCAAGTCATTTGCTATCTCTATCTAATTAGATGTACTAGGTTATTACTTACCTGAAATGGCGAGTGACTTGACATCCGATTAGTTTTGATCGAGCTTTCAGAAACCGGCCGCAAGTTTGATGTAGGTATTGTCTTTGCACACATTTTACATAGGTATTTAGCCCTCAATAAAGAATTATTAAATATACTCACCGATAGCGTCACTAGCAGCTAGTGCCTGGTATGATTCGAAGACCTGAGGAATATTGTGCAGTTTCGCGAAGGCAGTTGCTTTCGCCTTGTCCCTGGCTGCCACGGCTGCTATAACTATGTCCCCCTTGTCTGGGTAAGAGTTGACAGCGTTCACAAAGTCATTGCAGATCTTCGCCGCGGTCACGATTCCCCAGCGGATCGGCATCTGGGAATAAAAGTGGTTTTTGTCTCATCTAACCTTAATAGTACCCATCTATCTCCCTCAAACATAGGTAGGTAAGTAGGTACCTAGTTAAGGAAATAAGTTTAGAACTTACCATAAATTAAAAAACTGATTTACTGCGATTAAATAAAAAAGGCGATTGAATTATGGAAACCTAGCGACCGCTCGTACTGTCCACTAAACAATGATGAAGAATAAATGATAAGCGCAATCCCAAGGCACTATCTCGTAAACATTTATGGCGTTAGTTTTAATGGCTACTTCTGGTAAAGTGGTAGATATGTTAT
Organism: Chloroclysta siterata; assembly: GCA_932294275.1. NCBI lineage: Eukaryota > Metazoa > Arthropoda > Insecta > Lepidoptera > Geometridae > Chloroclysta > Chloroclysta siterata. The sequence continues at coordinate 13,015,499 of OW028598.1, forward strand.
GTACCTACCTAGGTTGGTATACCTATTTGGTGTGTGTGTACTGCGTACCTATCGATCGCTTTATTCGTCTTCCTGCACCAACCTACCAATAGGTAGTAGGTACCTTGTGTTTGTTGGTTAGTTTATTTATTTATTCGTTAGGTAGGTACTTCTGGTTTATAATGTTTTTACATAATGATAGTAGGTAGATAGGATAATAAGATTGACCTGTCCGCATCAAAAGTACCTTTAGTATTTAATTATTGATCGAGTGAGCGAAGCGAACAAAGATCTTAGTTTCAACTTGGGCGATTTGGCATTTTATGTATGTATGTATGTATGTATGTATGTATGTATGTATGTTTGTCTGGCGATAACTATAGAACCGTTGATCCGATCTGCATGAATTTTGATATGTCGATAGCTTGTACTTGAGAAATTTACTGGTAAGTATATGAGTAAAATCGGATGAAGGGTTTTTGAAATATGGGGTTTTTTAAGAGGGTAAAAATAAAAAAAGTTACATAAAAAAATCAAGTTACATGTCATATGAAAGGGCTTTGTTTGGACATTCCAAAACAATTTTTACTTTTTTTACGCGACGCTCGGTTTTCGAGATAAAATTTAAAAAGTTAAGTTAAGATAACCAGCGATCCAAGAGCTCCCATCTGTAAGAGTTTCGTTGACATCAAGGTTTTTCTACTGGTCGGCCAGTTCCTTTGATTTTTCTTATTTTTTTTTCTTGAAATAAATTAAGGAGGTACTCAGTTCTCATAAAATGGTGACGATGACCAGGTCTTATGATGGAGCCAAGGTCTGTTCAACGGAACTCTTCAATAAATAGGCCAATAGAGTTGAAACTTGGTAACCATACCAAGTTAGGAGGCGGTAGTCAGAAAAAGTACAAAGATAATGTTTGGACTTGCCTCTGACTACTACCTACTCAAAGTTTTGATACGTTCGTCGGGTCGCATCACGAGATCTCAGTTCGGGGCGAACTACTAGTTAATACTATAAATATCTATTTGTCTGCCCGAAGAGTTGTGGTAGGGGTAGGGTTGCCAGATACGGCCTTATCATTTCCTGGACATTTCTGGGCGTTACAAACGGAGTTGGAGTTTTTAGAGTCTAAATCCAACTACTAATGTTTGTTGGACGGGCAATGGAAAATATATTACAAAATTACTAGTTAGGTACTTATTTTAAAAGGAAAAACCAATGACTTTAAAAACATATTTATTTTTTATAAAATCTATAGGTAGATATTAATTAACACACTGTAATTTGTAAGTAGTAAGTAGGTATGCGCGACGCCCCGTGGTGTCGTTACTTTGTGCAAAAGAACTAGTGATCATGAATTTCGGGACAGTAAAGTGTAATTACTGGACACGGGACCACACGTGAAATTCCGGGACTTTCCCGGAATTCCTGGCCATCTAGCAACCCTACAAAACCCTGGGGTGGTACAATAAAACAGATTTCTTAATTTCACTGATTCACTATATTGTTATTAGACACTGGATAGATAGGTATTAGGATAGTATTATATGATTAGTCCTTAAATCATTACAATCGCGAACGCTGTGTCATACCACGGGTATGACGAGAGAAGCAAGTAAGACCGGGGCGAGGAACGAGGTGAGACTGCCGTTACATGCATTTGTAGTTAAAAACGGCTGATACTACCAAACGCGCTTTGCTCGCGTACCTACTATTGTTTAATCTGTCTCACCACATCCCTAACAAAAGTTTAAGAGTAGTAGAGCTCTTTGTAAAGGGCTCGCCCGGGGAAAAACCTACTACCACCACGCCTTTTTCTGCCGCCAAGCAGCAACGCTGTGTTTCGGTTTGAAGAGTGTGGTTGCCGGTGTAAGTAATTACAGGCACTTGAGGCTTAACATCTGTATGCCTCAAGTTGATGGACGCAAGGCAGTGCATCGTAGGGCACGTTCCTATCGTGCGTGACTTATGAGGCAATGCTTTGTTATAGGTGATGCTTACCCCTTAACATTAGGTGGGACATCTGCTTGTTCAATCAGCTACTTGTATAAAAAAAAAACCTAGGTACCTTTTGATGATCAGTCAAGGTTTCACGAGGATTTTATGAATAACAACGAGCATTACCTCAAACTTTTATTGTAACAAACTCTAATCTAATAACTGTAGGTATACCTATCTACCATAAGGGGGAAAATATAGATTTAGATCCAATGATGGATAAACGATTTCGACATTCTGAACAATTCACTTTTGACGCTGACTGTACGTACTAGTACCTACCTAAAACCTCAGACAAAATAAAAAAGTAAAGACGGAGCTCTGTGAACAGCAAAGTGAGGCCGGTCAAACTACGCCTCGACGTGTACATACACAATTACGCACACACACGTATAACGTAACTACGCCTTACCTTGTCAGTCTAGATATCGCGACTCGTGGGGAGCAGCGTTTTGAGAAATTATAAATTTACCAGTAAAAATGCCGAATTGTGTTGTGAAAGGGTGTAAGAATCAATCTTCAAAATATAAAAAAGCGGGATGGAATCACATTTCACACGTAAGTAATTTGGAAACCAATAATTTCAATAAATCAAAATAAAAGTTTGAGGTTATTGCTTGGAACACATGTGTTGCCAGTATGAAGTGTTTTTGTTTACCCTATTATTTGGTGATAATGTGATACGCAACGTAACGTTACTAACGTTAACCTAACGTTTCTTATGATGGATAACAGTGTTTTTTAAACCCATCACCCCCACGTGTCCGGCGAACACACGGATGTACACAAGATTTCGAGCCCATTGGTTGCTCACTTCTACGAGGTCAAATTACCTTAACGCCCATTGGCTGCACTCATTGTGAAGCTATGTTCAATACGGAACGAAATACAGATAATACCGAGACCGGAAATTCATACTCACCGAACAAAATTGTCAAACATCGCGTTGATGGCTTGTCTGTCGGTCATCTTAACCCACGGCGCAACGCGATATCTTCCCCGTTTGTGAACCGATTTTTACGATTATTATTTCTTTAAATAGGTTACAAATCCGTAAAATTGTGAAAACCATAACATTATAATCTATCTCGCGAGATTGTAATCTCTCAAAAAAATTTAAACTCGTAGATTTCGTATGTCCGTTAGGTAAGGCAAACACAACCTAACCGACCCCATAATCAGTTATGTTGTGTTAGATTATATCATGATAGACGTTATTAATAAAAAGTAATGTTATTTTTGTAATTTTGGGGTAATTTGAATGGTCATGGCAACACCGGCCTTCGCACACATGTTTAGAAAACTGGCCTCACTTTTCTGTTCGTAGAGGTCCGTCTTTACTTTTTTATTTTGTCTGAGCCTAAAACAAAAATAGTGCATAGACAGAGTGGGTATATGACATAAATATAGGCTATCACTATCAGCTCACTAACCAACAGAACTACAAATTGAATTGACCTCATAACCTTGTGGTCCGAGTTAGTGGATGTTATGGAGGTTCCGACATGTTTCTAAACTAAACACATTCCGCCACTCACCTGGAGTATCTGTTACAACTGTTACTATTATACTCCTGTGATGTAGGTATTTATAAAACTGCTAGAGTTTAGCTCCTTTATTTTTACTATACCTACCTAGCGTACTATAAGTAGGTAGGTACATGTGTTCGACAAGAAGTTTGATTACAAAACTTTTTTCACAGCTCTCTCTTGCAAATAAAATGGTAGACAGTGACAGTTGGTTGACGCGGATGCTTGGCGAATCTCTCGCTCGACTTTGTGAAACATACACTCTACTATGATATAACCTCCATGCACTCTACGCTACGCTCGAAAATAAAATCGACGTACCTCTTAGATCAAGAATACAATAGATAGAGCATCAAATAATAATACCAAGAGTAAGAGAGACGCAATAATACAAATTATACCTATGAGTGAGAGAAATCTCTAATACTATAAGAATCAAAGTCCTGACTGACTGACTGACTGACTGACTGACTGACTGACATATAGACAACGCACAGCCTAAACCGCTGGTCCTAGAGACTTGAAATTTGAGGAGTACATAGGTCTTATGGCGTAGAGGTGTACTAAGAAGGGATTTTTGGAAATTCAACCCCTAAGGGTGTAAAAAGGGATGAAAACGTTTGTATGAAAAATAGTATTCCTTGAACGTACAAACTTGAAACTTGGAGTACGTATACTTCAAGGCAAAAAAATAGGAAAGGCATTTTTAGTTTTTTTAAACTACCCTTAACAAGTGTGCAAAGGGATGTAAAAGTTTGTATGGGAGTTTTTTGACCGCTGGCCTTAGAGACTTGAAATTTGAAAAGTACATAGGTTTTCGGGCGTAGAGGTGTACTTAGAAGGGATTTTTGGAAATTCAACCCCTGAGGGTGTAAAAAGGGTTGAAAACGTTGGTATGAAAAATTGTATTCCTTGAATCTACAAACTTGAAACTTGAAGTAGATGTAGGTACTCCAAGGCCAAAAATTAGGAAAGACATTTTTAGTTTATTTAAACTACCCTTAATAAGTGTGCAAAGGGATGTCAAAGTTTGTATAGGAGTTTTTTGACCGCTGGTCCTAGAGACTTAAAATTTGAATAGTACATAGGTCTTATGGCGTAGAGGTGTACTAAAAAGGGATTTTTGGAAATTCAACCCCTTAGGGTGTATAAAGGCTTGAAAACGTTTGCATAAAAAATTTTATTCCTTGAACCTACAAAGTTGAAACTTGAAGTACATGTACTTTAAGGCAAAAAAATAGGAAAGGCATTTTTAGTTTTTCAAAACCACCCTTAATAAGTGTGCAAGGGGATGTAAAAGTTTTTTGGAGGAGTTTTTTGACCGCTGGTCCTAGAGACCTGAAATTTGAAGAGTATATAGGTCTTATGGCGTAGATGCGTACTAAAAAGGGATTTTTGGAAATTCAACTCCTAAGGGTGTAAAAAGGGTTGAAAACGTTGGTATGAAAAATTGTATTCCTTCAACCTACATAATTGAAACTTGAAGTAGATATACTCCAAGGCTAAAAAAAAGGAAAGGCATTTTTAGTTTTTTAAAACTACCCTTAATAAGTGTGCAAAGGGATGTCAAAGTTTGTATGGGAGTTTTTAGCGCGTGGTGCGATTGACTTAAAACTTGAGAGAAATATACTAAGAAATAAATAATTAAAAATGACGTTTTTAACTTTTGATAATTTCCCATACATAATTAACAATTACAAAAAAAACCCCTGCAAAGGGTGCAAATGACTGTAAAAGTTAGTATCGGAGATTTTAAACGCATAGTGCGATTGATTTCAAACTTGAAGTAAATATACTCCACAATAAATAACTTAAAATTAAGTTTTCAATATTTTAAAACTATTGTTGTATTTGCCATTTTTGTGGTAAACTCAGTACCTATACCTACCTACCTAATATATGTATTGTACGCCTATAGGTATCTCTTATACCTACGTAGGTATTTAAAATCCTACCCTAATAATATACAAATCAATGCGAAAGTTACGATGTTTGGATGTTTGTGGCTCAACCACGGCTCACCATTTCAACGCGTGCGAAGCCGCGGGAAGCCACTAGTATAAAATAAATGTTTTGTCCCTTTCTGCGTATACGTTTTTGATTGTTTAGCACCAAGTTTGGTGCTAAACAAACCGCTTGGTGCTTGTGAGTTTACAGGTGTTTTGTGCCAAAGTTCTTTGAAAATAGTGTGTGCCTAGGTCCCAGTATACGTAGAGTTAAGTTTATAATGTGGTGCATTGTAGTATTTTAGGCTGTGATAATGATACAGCTCGGAAAACTGAAAATTAAGCTTCCTTCGGTAAGTAGCACTTTTATGTTCTATTTGTCAATTAAACTATAAAACGGTGAATCCACAGTGTCCACAATTAATCATTTAACGGTTGTGTTTACTTTCTATCGCATATCATAGTAGATTTCTAGAATTTAATTATTTTGTAAAATTGAGTATAGGTTACTATAAACCACACAAATGACATGGCTATTCAAACCGATACAGTTCTATAGAAACTTAATTTGGCTGGGTTATACGATCTTTCGGGCTGCCAACAAAAACAAAATCTATTTGCCAAAAATGTTGGGAAACGAACAACTTTAGGGTGGATTCGACTCTGATATGTTAGGATAAGTTCAAATAACACACAATAATCTAGAAAACAAATGACAATGTCGCAACTTATTATTACCTTATTCAAAGAAATAAGGTTTGTTTGACTTAAGTACATAATGAAAAAAAATATAATATAGGTATAGGTAGTAGGTACATATATTTTAATTTCATTTAATTTTTTTTTTTAGCTTTGCGTTACATTTTAATAATTTAAGTCTCCTCACGATTTTCATATGAGAAGTTGGTAGTTATTTTATGTCTGAGACCACCATCGCGTAGTATGATTAAATACCTACATATGCCTAATAATAACATGTTTGTTTTACAGATTTCCCAAAGATGCAACTACTTTGGGCTGGTGGGTTAACGCTACGGGTTACCAAGCTCCAGGTCACCAAGCTCCAAAATCAAAATCAAAACGGTCTTTATTCAGTACAATCACAAGGATCTCTTTGAAACGTCCTAAATTGGTACTAGGTGAATGTACCGCCACACAGTGGTTCCAAATCAAAAATAAGTGGACATAGGGTCGAAAGTCGGAATTTCGATCTGATTTTTTTATACAGAATAGATCTCAGCTATCCTGACAACTTTTGTTCTATGAAAAATCTGTAAGAAGCGTAGTTTTCGAGAAAAAAAATAATCAATTATTTTTTGTATGGAGAAAAACATACTTTATTTTTTCTCTCGAATTGGATCAATTTGGCCCGTGTTTGGTTGGTACTGTGTCATAGCCCAGGTGATATACTAACATAAAAAAAATATAGCGCGCGCAGTCACTTGCAGCCACGGGAGAAAATTGACTCTAAATAAAAAAAATTTTTTTTTGCTTGTTTTGCGAAGAGTTCTTATTTCTTCATATCTTTTCATGGATTTTCGTGTACTGTAGTATATTTTAATTGACTCCATGAAGAGAAAGTAATAAAAAACTACATTTTAGATATTTTTCAAAAGGATTTTTAGTTATATTTTTCAAAAGAAAACGATGTTTTCTGCTTCTTGAGACATGTTCTCTTCTTTAAAGCGTGTCCACTCCGGGTCTGCCTCGAGCAGTGGAACTGCCCCTGGGAGTAAATCATGATGGATTGTCTTCGAAAACTTAGGCCTGATTCGGGAAATGTGTGGATCTGAGCTTATTAAAAGGCCATGCAGAATGTCAATATTGTTTTCGATTCGTCCTGTTTTTCTTGTGTTTTTCTCCCTTATATTCCTGAAGTCCTTGTTACGAGCTTCCGAAGCTTCTTCTGATAAGAACCCTAAGATAATAAAACATGGTTAATTATTACAGGAATAAAATTTTTACTTTTATGCAAAGAACGTATTGATTCTGCTTTACTTACCAATAGGCAAAACAGAAAAGTGGCTACAAATGTCTGCTCCATGCATACAAAGTTTGTGGACACTGACTGGCATGTAGTACCACGGATATAAATGCGCATAAAGTTCTGCTGTTTCTCTACAGTAGCTCCGGAAGTTTTTAATGCAGATTTTCCTTCTTGAAGATATAACCTGGAGAATAACTGAAAATCGACGAATAAGGTTTTCGTCAACTCCTGTTATTTGTGCCGTTTTTTTGTAGTCACCGAAAAAGCGTCTTGCCGTATTTCCGTCGCATTTTTTTCGCATTTCCGTCGCAAGGGTTCGGGTTCTCCCAAATCATCATCTCTTCTCCATCAACAAGTTGGAGAGGGATAATGCTGATCATCACAACAGAGGAATCGTCAAACTCGGTATCTGAAAAACTCTGTTTGTAATTACTCTGTGATGATGATCCGTCAAGGCCCCATTTCCATGTTAACTTCAGCCCTTTTTCAGTGCTTTCGATGGGTCCCAAGTCTAGCAAAATCCTTTGAACAGTGTGGTCCAAAAGTCCTTGTAGTCTGAAAATAAAAACATAAATAAATAACGTGAATCTCAACGCTTTATAATATAATTATATTATAGGATTGTTTAAAATGAAAATAACCTGATCCGAGCCTTTTTCTCCGTTACTTTCACATGTTCATCGGACGGGTAACGCCTCTTTTTAGCGCACAAAAGCTTCCGAGAAGACTGAAGAGCACTGGAACAATTTTCTTCTTTGAGGAACGTTCTTAGCGATTGGTACTGCCACTTGGACAGTTTAAGGGATGTGCAGAGTGCCAATGATTTATCTTCAGAAATTTCTTGCTTAGATGATCCACAATCTTCGCCAAAGCTAACTTTCTCGTTTCTTTTAACTTTGATATATAACAATATTCCAGTTTTTCTTCAGAATTGTCATTTATAATGGAGCCAGAACGCCTTTTCTTCTGCTTGTTGCTCAAATCCGCGAATGGCATTCTTTTCTCCTTCTCTGTAGAGGTTCCAGCTTCTGATGTGCAGACATTTAGAATAGGTTCCGGCAAATATTCTGGCACTTCTGGCGCATCAACCAAGTCCTCAGGAATTGCCATTACGGTAACTAAATCAACCGTATCACAGGTAGGCCATTTGATATTTGTCTCCAGCCATTTGCTATTAGCTTCCCGATTCAGAAATGTCTTTAAGCATCTGCTTGACTCTGCCCATTTCGTTATTACTCGTTTGGCGAACAAACGGCAAAACTCAATGATTTTCCTACGGTCTTCTTCAGATATTTCACTTGGAATTTTAGAAATTATAACTTCACTTAGATGATTGTAATTATTAAGATCTCCACTCCCCCTGAGACTCAGAAACAAATCGAGATAAGAACCGAAACCAGCCATTTTAGATTGAAAAACGTTATTCCGAGATCTTTCACAGTTAAGTGTTGAAAATAGAATGAAATGAAATTAATCATTGCAATATATTTGTAGTCTTGCAGCTGTGTCCGTAATGAGTTTGTCTATTAACGACCAATCACAGCCCAGTACCGGAATGACCAATTTGTTAGTAGATCAGGATTAATTATCTTTACCACTCATCCCTTAAACACAAACAAACTTATTTTTACCTGTACGAAAGAATGAGCCATTTCAGATACTTGACCTTTATCGTAAATAAGATAATCTCTTTACCTACCACTAATCACTTAGCCACCTGCAAATAATAAACTACCTGCACCTAGCTTGGGTACTGGACTGAACCCTTGTCAACAACTGAAATTGCGTTGTTATTTTACAATTTAATTTCAGATCTTTACTTTCAATTAAATACGTACAGTCTCTTGTACCTTAGCAAAAATTTTTAATATGGTAGAAAAATATAACTAAAATGTAGTTTTTTATTACTTTCTCTTCACGGAGTCAATTAAAATATATTACAGTACACGAAAATCCATGAAAAGATAGGAAGAAATAAGAACTCTTCGCAAAACAAGCAAAAAAATTTTTTTTTATTTAGAGTCAATTTTCTCCCGTGGCTGCAAGTGACTGCGCGTGTGATATTATTTTTATGTTAGTATATCACCTGGGCTATGACACAGTACCAACCAAACACGGGCCAAATTGATCCAATTCGAGAAAAAAAATAAAGTATGTTTTTCTCCATACAAAAAATAATTGATTATTTTTTTTCTCGAAAACTACGCTTCTTACAGATTTTTCATAGAACAAAAGTTGTCAGGATAGCTGAGATCTATTCTGTATAAAAAAATCAGATCGAAATTCCGACTTTCGACCCTATGTCCACTTATTTTTGATTTGGAACCACTGTGCGCCAGTTCCTCGCGCGCGACCAAAGCCTAGAAGAACAGGCAAGAAACTTACGGACTAAAAAACTTTTGGGCTATTTCAACATAAACGGTATCTCCGCTTTTTTTTCTGGATATAAAAAGTATGTTCAAAAATCTTGCTTTAAAAAGTGTGAATTAAGAAAATATTCTCATCTGAAATTGTTACGTACAAACTATTAAATATTTATCGTCTAATAAATAAATACGTACTTACACGTGATATATTTTAATGTATTTATGACATATTCATAGTGATGTTCTGAGGATAGCTGTATTCATAATGCCATCACTTCGCGCTTCAGGGCAAAGTGGTGGCATTGCTCAGGCTTATGGTCAGCTCTAGCATAAGCTGGCTTCCTCCTGTTAAGATGTATTGTTTATACCTACTTAATTTAAAATTGAAGCACGCGTTATAAATTAACCTTTTGAATTACGGTTTCTGATGAGTAGGGATGTAGAATAAATAAATCAATGATAAATAAATAAATTGTTTTTTATTCATAAAAATTTTACCTAGCTGGTGCAGTAACATAGTTAAACTATTGGTAGGTGGTAGAATGTGAAGAATAGCACCACTAGCTCTGTCCCCCTCACTAGGAAAATCCAGGACTCTAGCTCGCGGGGCCTAGGGTTCTGATGTCAATGTCTAAAATGCCAGTTCGCCCTGTTTTTTTTATTTTATTTTTTATAAATATTGGTGGACGCTCCACACAGCACTATATAGCCCCAAAATAAGCCAAATCACAACCACCCAGTCAGAGAACAAACGTCTAGTATCACATCATACAAATGTTTGTTCTCGGTAGGATTGAACCCACGGCCTACGGCGCAGAAGGCTACCAATTGAGCTGTGTAGGCTTTTTTCTAGCTCATTCCTTAGAAGATATTAAAATGGCGTAACCTAGAGGAGGGTACAAACTATTAAACTGCAGAAACTAGCTTTAATTAAACATAATTAAACAAACAACTGGAGCCGCGGCGACATCATAGCTTATGCTTGGTTGGGTGAAAATAGTATGATGTGGCAACCCATAAATTGTATGTACTTGTTGTCCGTCTTGCTCGGGTATACGCTCGTAGGCAATCTATAGTATTATAAATCTATGACGTACCTCGAATAAAATCGAAGTTTTAAGAGTCCGGTTATTGCACGACATGATAATGTACAGCATGATTTGGAATCTACTTTGGTAATTTTTGGATTCGTTTTAACTGAGTCATAGATTTATAATACTATAGATTGCCTACGAGCGTATACCCGAGCAAGACGGACAACAAGTACATACAATTTATGGGTTGCCACATCATACTATTTTCACCCAACCAAGCATAAGCTATGATGTCGCCGCGGCTCCAGTTGTTTGTTTAATGATGTTTAATTAAAGCTAGTTTCTGCAGTTTAATAGTTTGTACCCTCCTCTAGGTTACGCGATTTTAATATCTTCTAAGGAATGAGCTAGAAAAAAGCCTACACAGCTCAGTTGGTAGCCTTCTGCGCCGTAGGCCGTGGGTTCAATTCTACCGAGAACAAACATTTGTGTGATGTGATACTAGACGTTTGTTCTCTGCCTGGGTGGTTGTGATTTGGCTTATTTTGGGGCTATATAGTGCTGTGTGGAGCGTCCACCAATATTTATAAAAAATTAAATAAAAAAAAAACAGGGCGAACTGGCACTAAGCTGGCATTTTAGACATTGACATCAGAACCCTAGGCCCCGCGAGCTAGAGTCCTAGATTTTCCTAGTGAGGGGGACAGAGCTAGCTAGTGGTGCTATTCTTCACATTCTACCACCTACCAATAGTTTAACTATGTTACTGCACCAGTAAGGTAAAATTTTTATGAATAAAAAACAATTTATTTATTTATCATTGATTTATTTATTCTACATCCCTACTCATCAGAAACCGTAATTCAAAAGGTTAACTTATAACGCGTGCTTCAATTTTAAATTAAGTAGGTATAAACAATACATCTTAACAGGAGTAAGCCAGCTTATGCTAGAGCTGACCATAAGCCTGAGCAATGCCACCACTTTGCCCTGAAGCGCGAAGTGGTGGCATTATGAATACAGCTATCCTCAGAACATCACTATGAATATGTCATAAATACATTAAAATATATCACGTGTAAGTACGTATTTATTTATTAGACGATAAATATTTAATAGTTTGTACGTAACAATTTCAGATGAGAATATTTTCTTAATTCACACTTTTTAAAGCAAGATTTTTGAACATACTTTTTATATCCAGAAAAAAAAGCGGAGATACCGTTTATGTTGAAATAGCCCAAAAGTTTTTTAGTCCGTAAGTTCCTTGTGATTGTACTGAATAAAGACCGTTTTGATTTTGATTTTGGAGCTTGGTGACCTGGAGCTTGGTAACCCGTAGCTTTAACCCACCAGCCCAAAGTAGTTGCATCTTTGGGAAATCTGTAAAACAAACATGTTATTATTAGGTATATGTAGGTATTTAATCATACTACGCGATGGTGGTCTCAGACATAAAATAACTACCAACTTCTCATATGAAAATCGTGAGGAGACTTAAATTATTAAAATGTAAGGCAAAGCTAAAAAAATAAATTAAATGAAATTAAAATATATGTACCTACTACCTATACCTATATTATATTTTTTTTCATTATGTAATTAAGTCAAACAAACCTTATTTCTTTGAATAAGGTAATAATAAGTTGCGAAATTGTCATTTTTTTCTAGATTATTGTGTGTATTTGGACTTATCCTAACATATCAGAGTCGAATCCACCCTAAAGTTGTTCGTTTCCCAACATTTTTGGCAAATAGATTTTGTTTTAGTTGGCAGCCCGAAAGATCGTATAACCCAGCCAAATTAAGTTTCTATAGAACTGTATCGGTTTGAATAGCCATGTCATTTGTGTGGTTTATAGTAACCTATACTCAATTTTACAAAATAATTAAATTCTAGAAATCTACTATGATATGCGATAGAAAGTAAACACAACCGTTAAATGATTAATTGTGGACACTGTGGATTCTCCGTTTTATAGTTTAATTGACAAATAGAACATAAAAGTGCTACTTACCGAAGGAAGCTTAATTTTCAGTTTTCCGAGCTGTATCATTATCACAGCCTAAAATACTACAATGCACCACATTATAAACTTAACTCTACGTATACTGGGACCTAGGCACACACTATTTTCAAAGAACTTTGGCACAAAACACCTGTAAACTCACAAGCACCAAGCGGTTTGTTTAGCACCAAACTTGGTGCTAAACAATCAAAAACGTATACGCAGAAAGGGACAAAACATTTATTTTATATTTCTCTCACTCATAGGGATAATTTGTATTATTGCGTCTCTCTTACTCTTGGTATTATTATTTGATGCTCTATCTATTGTATACTTGATCTAAGAACTGAGTGTACATTTTTGGGGTGTGCAATAACTGGATGTGAAATATTGTCACGTGCAGTTAATGTACAGCCAGTTAATATAGAGCATGTTATTGAACAGCGCGTTAATGTACAGTATGATAATAATTGGAAGCCACTTTAGTACCGTACAATCAAGGCCCTATCAAGTCTCTTACGACATGATGTAAAAGCTGTATTGGCAATTTTTGATACATTTCATTCGATTGTCCTTGACCTGCGATAACTTAACCAATCCGAGTCGTATCAACCATATAAAAAAACTTGTTTATTGAACTGGTACAGTGCAAGCAAACGAGGCTCTTCGGTACTAAGGGCCAGTTTCACCATGCTCTGATATTTGACATATCTGATAGAGAAGGATTAAAGGGCCGTTAAATATGTCAAAAAGTACGCGTTTGACATCTAAGGCTAGATTTAACGACCTGTCAATCCCTGATCAGTAACTAACAGAGCATGGTGAAATCAGATCTAATGCTGTACATTAACAACACGTGACAATATTGCACGGCATGTTATTGTACGGCATGATAATGTACCTATACCCCGTTATTTCAAACCAGTGGACACGGACTACTTGGGTATTTGTTATCATGCTGTGCAATAACATGCTGTACATTATTCGGCCGTACATTATTGGCTCACAAGTTTAATAAAAAATGCTAACGTCATGTGCGGATATTCGACCATTGATCGTCCTGTGGTGTAATCTCAGACAAAATATTTTGTCTGAGGGTGTAATGTAGACATGAGTCGATTATCAAAACGTAACTTATATCGGATATGGGTTAGATATCATACCATATCGATATTCATATCAACATATCCGATATCATAAAAACTATTCAAAACCTCAACTGTTACCTAATAAAGACACGAACAAAACGAAAACTTCACAAACCAAACGATATGAAACAAACACCTATTGATATTCGCTACCTCCCTTTCTAAGAATGAATTGTTTTACTGGTAAAAAAGAGATGAAGCGAATATGACGTAAAAATAGCCAAATAGTTTGCGTTTGTCGTTTCGTTTTTAGTTTGCCATAACTAAAAATCATGTTAACGTTTGCAACCCATACGACTGATATCGATATCAGAAAACCGTTTTCTATATCGATATGCAAACTGTATATCGGTTAGATAACCGTTTGCGGGAAAAAACGAAAACGCCCATGTCTAGTGTAATGTGCCAAAAAACTCGAACTAGGCTTTCAGCTAGTCTGCATTTCATTCATTCAATTCATTCATTCGAAATTATGTACCTTTCCATGGGGCACAGAATAAATATTTATTAATAAATACTATTATGCCTAAAAGTACTACGTTAAAATTTACGTTAAAAATACGGCTAGCTTCTTTTTCTTCAGTGCACTAAGAATGAATAACAGCTAGTTAAATTTATAATTTATTTATGGTACCTTTGCCTAAAATGAGGATGTTAATCAGCGTTGCCAGATTATTTTTTGCCTAGTCGGGAATTTGGAACTTTTGAGTGAAAAAAGCGGGATTCTTTTGACGAAAGCGGGACATAGTAATAAAACGTATTTTATTGGAAGTTTTTAAATATTTATATATTTATTTGAGTTCAAATTAAGTTTACGTGACAATAGTCAGCAAAAAAATATTAAAGAAATATTGATAGATTTTTAAGAGTAGGTAGTAGAGCTCTTTGTGAAGGGCTCGTCCGGGGAAGTACTATCACCACCCCTTTTTCTGCCGCCAAACAGCGTTGCTGTGTTTTGGTTTGAAGAGTGTGGTTGCCGGTGTAATTACAGGCACATGAGGCTTAACATCTGTATGCCTCAAGTTGATGGACGCAGGGCAGTGCATCGCCGGGCACGTTCCTATCTTGCGTGACTTACGAGGCAATGCTTTGTTGGGTTGATGTGATGGTTACCACTTAACATCAGGTGGGTCATCTGCTTACTCGATCAGGGGCCTTATGCTCACTTCGAGCGAGATTATCTCACGGTGGAGATGACGTAATATCTCGTTCGATAACTATTTATCCCCATTCTCACCATCCTACTTCCCAATTTTCTCATTCAAAGTTCATGCGAGACGCAACGTCAACGAGTTATTGATCGAGATATGACGTCATCTCCACCGTGAGATAATCTCCCTCGAAGTGAGCATAAGGCCCCAGCTAGTAGTAAAAAAAAAGGCATAAAAAAAGTATTTAAATAAAAATATGATATTTTAAATCAGATTTACCCTATCGTTAAATAGTTGTAGTTAATAGATATACTTCCAAGGTACATTCGTGGTTGTTATGTAATAATCTGAAAAATAAATAAATAATTTTTCTTACCTTACACGAAGTATTATATAGACGGAGTTTTCGGCTATTGGCGTGTCCGTTTTATGATATTTCTTCCACCCAATCATTATGAGGTATGTCAACATCAAAATAATATAGGTAATAAAAATCTAAGTGAAACTCATGGACAGAGAACCATAACAGTTTATTGCTAAAATATATGTATATTAATTTGCATGTAATAATAGTACATTAAATATTAATTAACATTGTGATGGGTAGGTATGTAAATATAATTTGAATCTTATTAAAAATATATATAATATGTTACTTTTACAAAATATCATAATTTAATAATTGGAGGTAATATCAAATTAAATTAAAATTTATGATTAATTTAATTTATGATCACAAAGTAGGTATCATAAAGACCTACGTACGTCTGAGGAAACAACCTCATACCCATAAAATTACCTATCACGAAATGAGGTAGACATTATCATCCTCCTAGTAAAATACTGCATTGACGAGGAACTGTAAATAATGCACATGCATAAATAATATAACCTTTCTCGGCCTAATAAAGTCTTTTGTGTTGTGGCTTAGAGTGTGCGCAATGGTAGAATTCAAATTAGTTTGATTTAGCCTTACTGTTATGTAAACCGTAATATAATTGTCTCTGCGACCGCGCTTGATTGAAATAAATTGATTGTGATACTTTTCATAGAGATTCTCCAATACTTTTTCGTGTTGGTTTAAAAAACTTAAGGACATTATAACACTGCTAATTAAATATAAAAAGTATGTTAAACCAATTATTACTCAAACAGCCTTAAACGCTCGTCTGAATGCTTGTTCTAGATCATCAATAAGATCTTCAGTATCTTCCAGTCCTACAGAAACTCTAATGAGAGAATCTGTAATTCCAAGTTCAGCTCGTTGTTCTGCTGGCACGGAAGCGTGCGTCATAAGAGATCTGTAAATTAAAATAATTCAGTTTTAAATGCAATTAATTTATATAACATTAACATTACACACTTCTAGCCACACTCAGAAACGTTGGCGGTATATCGCTCCTCAATATGTATAGATTTTGTAAAGAGAAAGCTGTGAAAGTGACTACTAGTCAGATTGATTACTAGTCTATATATTATAAGCAGGGGCGGAATAGGTAGAGTCTTTAAGTACCCAATGACGTAGAATTACCTTTAACATGGATATGCATTTAAACCCGGAATTGGAGATTAATAAAAATTGATTTCTAAAACTTATGGGTTTTTATTATATACAACTAGCTGATGGAACAAGCAGATGTTAATTGATATTATTATCTTCTAAAACTCTTTTTTTTTATGTTAAACACAAACTAAGTAGCGTTACACGTTACACGTACAGCAGAGCTATTTTAAAACATTAGGAAAGGTTTCGAATCGGTAACGTCAGTTTTTATCACATTTGATTTCGAACCCGAATCGTTTCCAATACGGGGATTAAGAAAGGCATATCCATATTTAGATTTCGTAGTAGCGTATATGACGTCATTTGGTACTTAAAAACTCTACCTATTCCGACCCCGGATTATAAGTTAGTGGATATTAATTATTATTATATTGATATCGAAACAACTTACGGTAGTTCAGCTAAGCTTTCATATCCTCCTAAGCTTTCAGCTAGCGTAAAAACTTTCAAAGAACTTAAGAATAATCTGGATTCGGCCAAGCCTCCAGAATGCTTAAAACTGAATACGCCAGAATGTCCAGACATTTGTTTCTTCGCTATGTTGTACTGTGGATGGGTTGGAAGACCTGAAAGTGTAATTATTTTATGATTAAACGGGTACGTATTTGCATATCATACTATCTCATCATGAAACGGAGTTTAACTTTGTATACATCCATTTTAATAAAAACATTACTTGAATTAGCTTTACCTGGATGAAGAACTTCGGTAATTTTAGGGTGCTTCTGTAGCCATTTAGCGATAATCATAGATGATTTCTTATGCTGTTCCATGCGCAATGCCAACGTTTTTAAGCTTCTATTGACAAAATAGCAATCTATCGGAGATGGAACTATTCCCATTGCTGTAATATAATTTAAAATGTTATCAATATCTTATTAAATTATTTTTACTAATCAACAACATCGTTGACGACGTCGTGAAGATCGCACACCTGGATCAGTGACGCACAGGACAGAGGGGGCTGGCAAAACATGAGGGAGGCCTATACCCAGCAGTGGGTGATACCAGGCTGAGATGATGATTATGATGAATCTACAACAAGGGCCACAATTGATTGAATAACGACTTAGTCGTTAAACTGTGACACAGCTATTAAAGAACGCCTTTTTGTACTAGGAGCAATCAAATGGGTTCCAAGAGTCAAAGGTCTAAGAAAGACTGGAAAACTCTAGAACTACATTAATTACATCATGAACTATTTTGTTACCAGGTGCAGCATCTTACACGTTCTTTTTATCAAAACATATTTGCAGCACATAACATTGACAATTTTGTTTTGTTATACAACAATGTTAATCTGCAACTTATCGTTAAGCAACTTAATACTTCAGTAAGTATCCTACATAATCTAATCATAAAACCTTTGTTTGAATAGGTGAAGGATATTTATTACTTAGTATTTAAAACGTATTTTAATCTTATTTTACAGCATAAAAATATGACATTTTCTATCAGTGCTGATTACTATTCAATGGGTGTTTAAAGGGAAAATTATCACCTCATATACCACTGTACTGGTCATGGTGATGTGAAATCGATACGATCGTAAGGGAAACCATGAGTCAGAAAACAATGACTGGCAATTACATGTTGCGATCTTAGGCACAATGAAGAATTTTCCGATCAGCTATTTACTAAAACATTCCGGTGGAATTGTAGATAGGTAGGCAAGGAACTTATATATTAGCATGAATTATATACGGACACAAGAAACATTACCATAACCATACTGTTTTAAGGAACGATTAGCATAGTTTATTCTTTTGCGAACTGATAGCTAGTGACAGACAAATAAGACAAAAAAAAATTGAGCATTTATAAAGTAAAAATAAGTAGGTAACAATCTTACCATTTTGTAAAAATCTGAGTTTATTCTCAAGTTTTTCGTCTTTGACAATAGCGGCACCCATTATAACATCAGAATGGCCGTTCATGTACTTTGTTAGGGAATACATTACTACGTCAGCTCCGAAGTCCAAAGGCTTTTGAAGGTACGATGTCAAGAAAGTGTTGTCTACGACTACAGTGATATTGCCACGGGCCTTAGCAATTTTGGATAGAGCAGCGATATCAACCACTTTTAGCAGAGGGTTGGTTGGAGTTTCAATCCAAATCATCTAAAAAAGGGGAAAAAACTGTTAGATAATCATGTTTTGGTTTTGGCTTCATGGTTCTTAGCTTAGTAATAACAAGGTCCTAAAACCTATTGAAATATTTTTTTACGTTGCAGTAACATTATCTGCAATTCTTATCTATATTGCTTTGATTATTTAATAATAAAAGAGAATTGTTAGCCGCTTAACGAAGCTTTACTTCTTACTGGTACTCTTTCAGATAAAGATTGTTTAGGTTTCATGTACTTACAAGTTTTTTAAACAAAACTGTGTGATTTTGGTAACATAGTTATCGCAATGTTGATTTGGTTTTACATCATTACTTTCAACATACCTCACATACACGGTCGTTGATGCGTGCCATATCAACTAAATGCACATACCTAAGTTTACAAACCGTTTTCTTTGATTGTATGAATTATAACTTTTGTACTGATTTTATAGTTTTTATTCTAAATAACACTTACTTTAGTATTATCCTGAATTGCATTTTTTACTTTTTCTAGGTCTGTAAAATCTACGAACGTCGTTTGAATACCCATTCTTCCTACCACTTGTCTGAAATTTTAAAATGAAAGGTGAAAACTCGAACAAAGAAGATTTTAAGCACGACTTGCTTTATATTCGTATTTATTACCTTAACAGTCTGTTGGTCCCACCGTATAGATCATCAGAGGACACGATATGATCACCACTGCTAAGTAGTGAGACTATGGTGGTAGTAGCTCCAAGGCCAGAAGCAAAAGTTAATCCGTATTTTCCGTTATCCAAAGCAGCAAGGCATTCTTCTAAAGTGTTTCTTGTTGGATTTCCTGATCTGCCGTACTCAAATCCCTAAAATACACAATATTATGTACTGGCATTATTCTGTAGTATTTATTAATAATATTTTTTTTACAAGGTTCAACTAATTTGCACGAAAAAACACTTTAAAAATCTTTAACATCAGAACTTAAAGCCTTGCAAGCTAAGGCCCAGTTTCACCATGCTCTGTTAGTTACTAATCAAGGATTAACAGGCCGTTAAATCAAACCTTAGCTGTCAAACGCGTACATTTTGACATATTTAACAGCCCTTTAATCCTTTGTTAATCTAACAGAGCATGGTGAAACTGGCCCTAAAGCGATCTGGATTCTAATTTTATAGGGCTTCCAAAGACAATTTTTTTTAATTGTAGATCCACGGTTAAAAAGTTATTTTTCATTTATGTGTGCCCTAGGTCTCTCAAGCCCAGATGCATAGAATACCCGGAATTTTAAAAAAGTTGGCATCGCTGACGCTGTTTTTATAAATAAGCTCATTTTGGGATACTTACCTATATTTTCAGGTAGTCATGGGACATTCAAACAGAATATTCGCCAAGCGGCGTTGCTATGTTTTGGTTTGAAGTGTGTGGTTGCCGATGAAATTGCCTTTGAAATTGCGCATCTGTATGCCTCAGGTTGATGGAAGCAGGGCAGGTTCATATCGTACGTGAATTTAGAGGCAATGCTTTTTTTACAGGTGATGGTTACCATTTAACTTCAGGTGGGTCATCTGCTTGTTCCATCAGCAAGTAGATAGGTAGTATAAAAAAATGTTAACTGATTTATAAATATTTAGTAAAATATATACCTATGTACCTACCCATTTATATAAGTTAGCAGTAGGTACCTATTCATTTTACGAACATATAGTGGCAGGTTAGGTACCTAAGAAGTAGGTAGGGTAGGTGTAACAATAATTTGGTTGTAATTTAGCATACCGTATGTTCAGCTGGAGCTGGTTGTTTAAAAGTTGTAGACGTGACTATAGGTGGTACAACAGCCGCAGAGTTCCATTTTTCCGGATCTTGGCCCACATGGATTGCCATGGTGGCAAACCCGGGTTTTTGTTCTAAGAATCCGTTCTCCATCTATAAAATAATAAATGTTAAACTTAGTCAGGCTGGTTCACACAATAAATTAACTTTTATTTAATAGTGTGTGCCTAACGCACCTAAGTTCGTATAATAATTTAAATAATTCTTGTTGTAGGTTATAATCAAGAAAACATGAACGGTGTTTTATCGCACAGACATAGTGTTACGATAGGTCTGTTGGCTAAAAATATTTTTTGCGAATCAATCCCGCATTATTCTAAAAAACGCGCATACAACTCAAGGCCACTAACAGGATGATGAAACAACTAGAATAGGTTGATTTGGTAATTATAGATAAGTAGATTTGTATTATTATACACTATTAATTAAATAATATCACATTAGTTTACCTTATTGTAACACTTTCGTAAACGTCTAATAATTTATTCTAACACACTACCAACTACTGATAGATTTGACTACCTACTGAATGCTGGCTGTGGGCCGGCTGAACTAAGCTGAAGTGAGAAGCCCGTAGAAACATTGACAAAAGTATTTTCTATCGATACTATAGGGTGGGGATATGATGTCATGAACGTGAGTAGTACCGGTACGAAAATTAAATTCATAATGAAGCATTCGCGCATCGTTTTCAGGTTTTATTTTAGGTATACTTAAGCTTAAGTAGATTCAATATTACGTATTATTGGTATTATAACAATTTAGTATTTTGAAGTGTAATATAAATTACATGACAGATTTAAATAAAGTTTACCTAGGACGTAAGTACCTAAGTTTTATGTGCTAGCTTATAAATTAAACTAAATATAGTTTGCAAATATTTATTATTTTTAAAAAATACTCCTGAAGTGAATCAATATTGAATACAAAAAATAGTTAAACGTTAAATGTTTCCGTTTTTAGATTACACGCTATCACGATACCTACCAGATTTTACTTCGAGTGCTTCTGTTTGTGGTTTAACAGTGCAAACATTATAAAGGGGCAGACAAACTTCGCATTTCAAAATTGGTTTGGGTGTTCGTAAAATAATCAAGTGTTGGATAGAAAAATTGCAAAAACATTGAAATGATTTTGTCCCTTATATTGTCCGTCCCAATCCTAGTCCGAATAAAATGAACGAATGAATGAACCTTTTCGCCTCGTAAAGTGACTGACAATGACGTAACTGACGTAAGTATTCCCGCCAATTTAAAAAATATTTTTTATTTTGGTGTTGTGATTTGTGAATTCAAATAATTCTGATTTTTCATGCTAATGATTTACTAATAAAATTGTGTTGTGCGCTAATAAACCGTTACCTACGTTTTGCATTAGAATCATGAAAATAGATAGCAAACCATTAAGATACGCTCACGCTGAAGGCCATACAGATGTTTGTTTTAGTGAAGATGGAAGGTGAACTTTGCAAATATTTTGTAGTGTTTTCACAAGGATTTATTTTGTTGGATTTGATTGAAACATTCCACATCTTATTGAAGAAATAAACGTTCATATATACTAGAGGTTCATGCCTGTTTTCCGCTTTCAGTCACATCATAACCTGCGGGCATGATGGAGATGTGAGAATATGGGTGGATATTGAAGATGACGACCCCAACTCTCACTGTGTTGGTGAAAACGCCCTAGCTGTCTGTTTTAAAGAGAAACGCCTCTATGTTGCCACTGATAACCATGTTGTCCAAGCGTACACCTATCCAGCGTTCGATAAAGATGGTATTGTTACAAGATTTACTGCTCCAGTCACACATATTAAGTCCACAAGTAAGATTGAGGTGAGTTTGTCCTGCTTGTCTTATTTATAGTTGTTTTAACATAAGCTCCACTGGTTTAGAATAGAATAGAATAGAAAAATCTTTATTTTGTCTGTTAAAGATGAGAGATGAAATTTACAAAAGAGCTGTTACAATTTTGATTAAAAAGGCCACCACTCAGCATTTGCTGTAAAAGCTCAAGCCCTTACAGCACTGGTTTTCAGTGGCGCCATAGTGAGTAGAGCAGCATCAGCTGCGACATGCATTCCTCTTATACAATAGTCACAAAAAGTTACATACATTTATATTATTTTACATTACATTTATTACATACACAATTTATACATTTATGTTTATAAAATGTTACTGGATAATGAATGCTACGAGCTCACTCACATAGGCTACTAAAGGTTCTATACTAGAAACATGAAGGAGACTATCCTTTCTCATTCTTATAGAAAATCTGTAAGTGTGATTTTCAAATCAACACTTTTTTCCAGGCTCTGGGTTGCTCATCGGAAAACATGGAAGCCAAGATATGTAGCCTTGAAGGTGGTGCACCTCTCTTTGTGATGTCAGAGCATAAAGGACCGGTGCTCAGCATTGCAATCTGCCCTCAAATGAAGTATGCCAGCACTGCCTGTGGAGATGGCATGCTTAGAATATGGGATATTGATAATCAGAAAATGGTTAAGGAGACTTCTTGTGTGCCAAAGATTAATACTTTTTTTGCTGCTAAAGTTTTGTGTAAGTTTCCATCTCACCCTCATTTTATTGAACTCCTCATCTTCTTAAACACAGATCTAGTTTGAGACACAATAAAAAATCTATTCAGTCTGGAATCAGTTGAGCCAAGAGGTTGAATGACAGTCCACAAGAAAACTAGTAAGTCATGGTTGATGACTCAGAAATAAATAATCAGTCAATGACTATTCATTTTCTATTAATAATTACATTGGCATATTATTCTCTGCGTAATAGTAGAGGGTAAAAAAAATAATTAAAATATTGTTGGACAATTCATATGTTAAACAAAGCTTCATCAGATAACTGAGGAAAAACTACCAAATACCTTTATGACAAACTACCCATTTGGCTTAATAGATGTCTTGCTCATAGGACACATTGCTAGTTAAGCATTTCATAGTTGAACATTCTGCTATATAGATATATTGTTCATGAGGCTGCCAGAAATAAATGTAATATTTTATTTATCACCAGGCCGAATGGATTTCGAGCCATCAGACGGAAAGTACCTAGCTCATCCAAACAACAGGGAAATTATTTTACTGGAGTGTGAGAGCTGGGGTCAGAGGATGACATTCACACATAGTTCAGTAAGTTATCTCTTAACTTTATTTCATTTTTTTTTTCTCCAGGCACTGTGCTGTAGTTTTATATTTATTTAATACAAGCTGATGCCCGTGACTTCGTCTGCGTGGGATTAGTCACACAATATCTTTATAAATTGTAGCCTATGTGTTATTCTGATGTATAAACTATATTATTGTAAAGTTTCAAAGACCAAATATATTACAACTAAAAATGGATCATCCTGGATACTGAAAAAAAAACATACCAATTTATTTTTTCTATTGTTTGTGACCCAATTTAAGTCGATAAAATAGAACCAGTCTTCCAGACGCCTTCCTACCCGATGGACTGACGACATTGTTAAGATCGCGGGAAGTCGGTGGATGGAGAGGGCTCAGAATCGTTCTTCCTGAAAATGTGTATGGGTGGCCTATGTCCAGCAGTGGACTTAAGGCTGATGATGATGACAGAGGTGTAGCTTTGCCAGGCCAGGTGGTGCAGTGCACCAGGGTTCAGGGTTCTAACCTAAGCTTTGAAAAGAGAGGGTCAGCCAGCTCCCGAAGCTAGAAAACCTTGAGCCGGCTCACATTTTTTTTACTGATTTATTTTAAAGGTCAATATAAGTTCAAGCTATGTGGAAAGAGGGGATAAGGACCCGATTCTTTCTCTATGCATCGGGGCCCTTGCCCACCTAGCTAAGCCACTGGATGATGATGAGTCTTCTAGAAGTTTTATGAATAATATTTTTTAGATAAAATGTGCTATCTCACAATGCTTATTCTCTCCGTGCGGCGAATACCTTGCGGGAAGCACAGTGGCTGGTCAAATTGCCGTTTGGGAAATAGAAACAGGCACTTGCATGGGGATTATAGAACATCCTACAAGCCACAATGTCTCCGCCATGGCTTGGAACCCTAAAGGTGAGTGACTTGCAATAGCATATAAACTGTTTGCTGTAATAAAATACTTGTACAAACCGATACAGATCAAGCTACACAACGCCAAAGAAAAATAAAGGGTTCCGTAGTCCGCAAAAACAAAAAAGCGTTAAAACAGCAAAAAATTCACGTTTTTTGTATGGATAAATATTTATTTTATTCTGTTTTTTAGTATTTGTTGTTATAGCGGCAACAGAAATACATCATCTGTGACAATTTCAACTGTCTTCGGTTTACGAGATACAGCCTAGTGACAGACGGACAGACAGACAGACAGACGGACGGACAGCGGAGTCTTAATAATAGGGTCCCGTTATACCCTTATTACGGAACCCTAAATTACGCTTACTACAAGTAACCTGATGCTTATCCGCGCGTACACTATAAATATAAATAATAAAACTTAAAATACGCTTACGGCCGGTTTCTGGAAGCCCGATCAAAACTAATCGCATGTCAATTCACTTGCTTACTCTATCTACTTCGATGTAATAGCTGAAATGGCGAGTGACTTGACATCCGATTAGATTTGATCGAGCTTTTAGAAACCCGCCGTTAGTGATTAACAGTAATCTAAGTTTAACTGTATTTTAACTATTTGCATCGAAATAAATATAGGTATTTGTATTTGATATATTATATTTTTCCATTAGATGTTTTATTTGGTACCAAAACCTGGTACCTAGTAGTACCTAGAATACTAAGTTGCTGAAAAATATACAGTGCATCTAGCGGTATACTTTGAGCGTTTAAAATGATAGTGTGATATGAGCACAAAATAACGGAAAACGAAAAGAAACGGAAACAGCTTCACGATCCCCAGGCACGGTAGATATCCCTTCAGATATCTTAGTACCAAGTCGATCTCCAGATTCTTTGAGGAAAGTACAAAATACTTAGAAATATTGAATATCACCGTATGTATATCACTTAGAAGGCCTTGGTTAATCGCTCAGCAATGTCAATTAGGCGTTTGTATTGTACCACCCAGTCATTCACATCAAACAGATAATGGCGTCCTAAGTAATTCCAGACATGATAATTGAATGTTCAAAAGATTACTAATCAAGTGATAAAGTTCATTGATTTCAATGATTTTTATCCATTAATTTTAATGCTTTGTATCTAATACTGGCTGTGGTGATCAATGCCCTCATAGCTCAGTACCCCAAGTATGAGTTGTGTTTACCATATTTGGTTTTTCGTTTTTGTTCCGTGTTCATTGCGGGTTTTGTATAAAGACGCGATAGAGATACAGATACGGAACTTTATGTTCTACTACTAATTTTCATCATAATTGCAACATAAAGTAGTACATTGCGGGTTTTGTATGAAGACGCGATAGAGATACCGATACGGATATCGGTATCTCTATCGCGTCTTCATACAAAACCCGCAATGAACACTGAACAAGAACGAAAAACTAAAAACCAAATATGGTAAATACAACTCATACTTGGGGTACTGTTGGTAGTTGCTCTGTCTTCTGCAGTTTAAGTTGTTTGTGACATTCATATCAAGGACAAACATTTGCGTGATAAATATACCTACCGGGGTGTAATGACAGGCACTGCCTCAAGCTGATGGCAGGGTAGTGCATCGTAGGGCACGTTCCTATTGTGCGTAACTTACGAGGCAAGGCATTGTTATAGGTGATGGTTACCACTTAACATCAGGTGGGGCATCTGCTTGATCCGTCAGCTAGATGTAAAAAAAAAAGAGTTTTATTTTAACAAATACAATGTACAGAAATCTCTTTCCGAACAGGCAATGGAGTTTTAGTGTACTGTGACGTGGCCGGCCAACTTGGGACATTAGTGAACTGCTATGGCAAAGACAGCGGTAACAATGAGGATGATGTCGAAATGGTGGAAAGAGCTGATGGTAAGTGAAATTGAAGATCATAAAAAAAACCATGTACGAGATGTCCGAAATGTACGAAAATCATGTACGACTGCCCCGAAAACACGCTTATTATTCAATTAAATAGTTTGGGGCGAGATAGTGCTGTGTGGAATGTCCACCAATATTTATTTATTAATATACTATTGAAACAAGCAGCAATTATAACGCACCGTGTGGAAGAGCTTTAAGTATTTTGTTTTTTTTTTAGATAACAACGACTTAGACAATCTCATTGAGAACTACGAAAGTGATGATGACAACGCGATATCTTTGGAGAAGCTCAAAAACGAGACGCTTGGATTAGTGACCGCGCAGGATGAGTCCAGGCCGGTCTCGAGGCAGACTCCGCATGCGTCCACTGTACCGCCCCAGGGACCGTTCCAGCCGTCTGCTACTCCGAGACACCTTGAGCACAGGTATACCATTCAAAAACATCATCTTTCTGCCCTTATCCCACGCTAAGTGGGGTCGGTACAACAGGTTTTCTTCTTCCACTGTCCTCTATCATTCGTCATCTCGGTGCGCACCTCTTTCTTACTCATGTCATCTATCACACCATTCAAAATCGTTAATCGTTAACAAACTCGCATCTAACTGAAGATATTTGAAAATCTCTGTTGCTGAATTTGAAACCAAGGTCACCAACATGGCTCGCTAAATTAGCAAGATGAAGTGGCAATGGGTAGGCCGTAGAACCGACAACTGCTGAAGAATAAAAGTTCTAGAATGTCATCGAATACGAACCGTTGGACGCCCCCACCCACAGGAAATTGGGACATGGCTCAAAATCGTTCTTCCTGGAAATGTGTGGGAAAGCCTATAAGTTCTGTTGTGGAATTATTCAGGCTAATGATAATGGAGTCTTATTTGTCAAAACATCTACTGTTGATGTTTGAATTTCACTCGATTCAGTTTAGGTAGTTCAGTGCTGTAAAATGAGTCTGGGTCTTTGTTTGGTCTTTAGACCGTTCCCCTTCACACGTTGAGTACATTCTCCGAATTCATAAAGGTACGGAACTCGAAGACAACAATAAACTACGAGTGTCGTTCCTAGAATAACCAACCTTATTGTTTCCAGATACATGTGCTGGAACGACGTGGGAATAGTCCGATGTCATACGGTCGAGAATGGCGAATCAACTATCGACGTGGAGTTCCATGATACGAATGTTCACCATGGAATACATTTGAACAACTACTTGAATCACACCATGGCTAGTTTGTCTACTACAGTTCTGGCGTTAGCTTGTGAGACGCCAAGGTGAGAAAACATACCTTCAGTTCTCTTAGTATTTACGAGTAGTTAATTGTTCGTTGTTATTTTTTTTTAAGCAAAGCTAATGGATGATCTATAGTTTGGGCTCATTGGGCTATATGCTTTTTCCAACAATGATCGGATGTTCCTCACGATATTTTCCTTTACACGATGTGGCATGACTAGATTCGAAACCAAATCTTACAATCAGAACGTGTTGTCGCTACCACTGTAAGGCTGACCACTGTTCTCTATTTTTCTTATTCGTTTAATAGTGTTTAAGGTGTATTACTAAGGGAGATTACAAAGATTTTTCAAATCCTACTCTCACAATTAAAGCCAAAAAGTATTTATTCAATTGAATCACAAGGATCACTTTGTCCTTTTGCTAATCTGGGATTTTTCTTATCTGTCCTTCTGCTGCAGAGACTTTGAATCGTCTTAAAGTTAAGTATTATATCAGCTATCTAGTTACCACTTTTCACACAGCAAACTAAGCAAAGCTTGTAGCTTTGCTTAGTTTGCTGTCTGTCTAACTAAGCAAAGCTTGTAGCTTTGCTTAGTTTGCTGTATGAAAAGTCCACCAATATTTATTTATTTATTTTATTTATTTCACAGTAAACTGGTCTGCATATCGCTGGTGGGAAGCAGTAAGGAATGGAGCTCGTCCATGCCGGATACTGAGGAGATTCTGTGTATTACCGCCGCGGTTGGCATCGTCGCTTGCGCAACCAATGCTCGCCTGCTACGACTGTACACCGCTATGGGCACTCAGAGACAGGTTCGAACCTTTTTTCTAGCCTCTTAATCCCAATCCCACTACTGGGCATAAGCCTGCCCCATATAGGCATAGGTCTGCCCGAAGTCCCATTATCCCAATGGGAACAACGACAACTCCCAAATGTATCAAGGTTTTCAACCGTTGCTTCTCAAACGCCGAGAAATAAAAACTGTTCGTTTTTGAATAAAATGCCAAGTTTCAAAGATTTTTCAATTGTATATGTATTTGCTTGATCATCGCTCTTCTTTCATAAGTCGTAGCAATGTCAGAACCATGTAAACGCCAGTTCTTTCTTGTGTAATTACGCTATTTCATTATTTTAAATGTAAGTTATAATAGCATATTATTGCATAGTATAATTCTGTAAAAATAAAATAAATAAACATAGCAGGACCTAATTTGTAACAGTGATAAAAGTTGCAAAATAACAGTGATTTTAAGAGCACTGGTGGTCTAGTGTTAGCGGCCCCGCCTTCTGATCCCAAGGTCGTGGGTTCGAAACCGGTAGCGCACCAATGAGTTTTTCTGTTCAAAAATGTATGTGCACAGTGCCAGTACTCTCAAACGGTGAAGGAAAACATCGTGAGGATAACATGTCGTAGATCCTAAAAAGTGCTATAACACGTGTCAAGTGCTCGAAAGAAGCCTCTTGAGGCGCACTTAAAATCCGAAAGAAACTAGTGACACGACATGAGAAGAGAGTGATAAATTAAACATTTTTTGATATACATAAAACCTATAATGGTCTGTGTAAGTAGAACATTATAAGAATTGAGGTTTTATGCACCTTCACCTTGTTTTCATCATCTAGCCAGCTGTAACCCCAAAGGTGTAATTACTCATAAGATATTATCGAGCAAGCAGATATTTGAAATTCATGTAATTATTTTTGTTCTCCGCCTCAAAGATTCTATCTTATCTCAGGCAGGTTCGGTCGCCTCGTGCCCAGATAAAAAAGAAGACTGTAATAATAATTAATTCATGTTTATTTTATCTATTCCAAATATATCATTGAAATAAGTCAATTAAAAATAAACCTTAAGAAATAAACCTTGAGGAAAAATTGTTCTGCTTGACGCAACACTTTAAGCAGTTTTGATCCTTATTTTGTTGCAAAAATATATCATTGACATAAGTCAATAATCACCTTGAGGAAAAATTTGTTCTGCTTGACTTGTACGCAACACTATGCGGTTTTGATCCTTATTTTGTTGTAATACGGAATAATATACGATGAACGTATAACTTGTTATCGCATTATCTGGAAACTGTACTCAGCGATGTTATGCAATTCTGTAGTTTTTGAATAGGGGTTTAACTGCTTTGAGTGTTCCTGGGTTTTCCAGGTCGCAAGATTTTGATCTTGCGACCTGGAAAACCCAGGAACCCTGTCTTATGTTTAAAACTTTAGGAACCATTCACTATCTTATCATTCTCTGTCTTAGAAATCTACACTAATATTATAAAGAGGAAACATTTGTATTTTTGTATGTAACGAATAGGCTCAAAAACTACTGGTCCGATTTCAAAAATTCTTTCACCATTAGAATGCTACATTATCCCTGAGTAACATAGGCAATATTATATTTTCAAAAAAATCAGGGATCCTTACTAAAACTTCATAAATGTAACCCAAAGTGGAAAACAAAAACCTTACATCGCGTGCGCTGCGAAAACTATTGAAGATAGAACAAAAGAATGTACTACGATTTTGTAGAACACGTCATCATCTATAAAAAATGTCGCGACAGCATATGTCTAACTATTATAGTTATGTCACAATAAGTGATCTTTTATTATAAAAAATTAATTGAAATGCCTCCGCTAGAAAAGGGTCTTTATTTGTACCTTGGTATTAATCCTTATCCAAATAAATCATTTCATAATTAAGACGGTTTCAATACCTATAGATTACTTCTTAAATTTTTCAAATCGGACATTTCATTCAAAAGATATGACGAAATTAAAAATGTTAACGGGTCCACGGGTCACGCGCGGGGTGCGATTTCACTCACTCAAGGAGAAGCGCGTGCAAATGTATGAAATAAGTAGACGCGAGGCTCGAACCCACGGTCTAAGTTTATCCTAAAATGTTCAAAAAATTTATGACCACCCATGCGAAGCTGGGACAGGCCGCTAGTCTGAAATAAAGTGAAACAGCTTCACGACTTTGATCTCCAGGCACGGTAGATATCGCCGCAGATCTCGTAGAAAACTACGACAACTAATATTTTTGCAGTGAAGTCTTTCTTACTATTTCCTTTATAAGGTGATGAATGAGTGAATGAATGAATGATAGCAGCAGTGCCATAAATCCAAGGCGGCATTTTGGACAGCAGGACCCGTTTTGAAACTATCAATTAATATTCTTAGATATAAGAATATTGATTAAGCCATTTTAAAGCCAAAAGTCAATTGTAATCATATTTATTTGCATAATTACGTCAGGAATTTTTTAAACATTATTTAATTTTATCTTTAAAGGGGTTATTTAGGGGCATGCACTTTCAGCTTTTGGGAGTAATGCGTGGTATTTTAATACCTATTTTTATTGTGACATGATGACATAATTTGACTTGTATCACCCTTATTACAAAGATAATAGATTTACAAGTCATCACTATCATTAACGCTTACTCATACAGGAGTGAATCGGTATTTTTGCTCCTACTGTGTTACTGTTTAAAGTACTTGTGCAATGGGGACGCAATACCTTAAGGCGAAGACAATCGCTGATATACTTCTCGCGCGCACAATTTTTTCATAAATAAGCTTGGTGATTTTATAACTTCAAAATATTGAAATGAGCGAGCGAGAAGTACAGTAGCGTAGTCTGCAATAGTCTGCATCTTAAAAGCAGAGCCACGAAGATCCGTTGGTTAGTTCGTATGATGTGGTGTATCATGGCTTAAGGACGGAAGCGCTCGGATGTAAACGCCATTCCGTGACCGCGTAGAAAGTTGCTTTACTTAGGTCGGTTAGGAATGACTAAGTAAGCCACGTCACGTGCTTCTTTAAAAGACAGTTGCCCTAAGCCATTAAACCACCCAATAAAACTAAATTTGACAGTGCTAAAATAATAGATGTCCATTTTGTTTCAATTTATAAGAAAAATACGGCAATATTTTAAGGTTGGGTTTAAAATGAACCAGCAGAATTTTCACCGATAACTTAATTTATGATCCCGACTGCACGAACAATAAACTAAGATATAAAAAACATGTATACAAGGAAGAAAATTATTATAAGTATGATGAGGCAAAATATCAATTGCTTAGTTTAAATAACTAGTTTCAATAAAGTTCTTACACAGTTCATGCATGTCACAATAATTTGTTTATTGATTCATATCGTTTGTATGAAGTATTATCTACGCTACAGTTGATTTAAAGGTGCGCAAGCGCTGCAAGTATGCTTTTATACCTTTTAGGGTTCCTCCTTACCCTAAGGGTGTCAACGGGATCTTACTTTGACTAAGCTAACTTGTTATAATTTTGCACCACCATCAGTGTACCAACCAATTTTACCTAACACTCGTTCAAAATTCACATTCGTAAATTTATTTATTGGACTAAAAATACATTGAGTGAATACATACCTAGAAAATATTGCATTGCATTCTTAAATAATAGGTACTGGTACTAAAATACGAGTATTTTTAAGTAACAAATGTATACTCGTATTTTGGTATTACATTTGCTAAACTATATACTAAATATAAACCTACCTAATATTGAATAAATACAAAAAATTATACATACTACAAAATAAAAAAAATAATAAATAAAATTGCTGTATACATTAGCAAACTGAACAACCGCTTGTGAACTGAACTGTGTTAGGCAACTTTTTGCGTAGCTTAGTTGGATGGGTGACCACTAATGGAATTTTCATCTGAGCTGAGCGCTTCCTTGGTTTAGAAGGCACGTGAAGTCGGTCACAGCTAAGGCAATAATTTGTTTATTGATTCATATCGTTTGTATGAAGTATTATCTACGCTACAGTTGATACGCTAAGGCCCACAGTTTCTGAAATCCAAGAAAACTATGATATTTTGTGTTAGCACGGCATTCAGCGGATTTAATACTTTTATCGTAGTAGGTAAACGTTGTAATTATATGCATTAGGTAAATGAAATGGCTATTATGTATGACATGCTATTGCGTATTAGCGGCAATTTATTCGAGTTACTTTTTTGTAATAGAAATTCTTACTAATGAT
Organism: Chloroclysta siterata; assembly: GCA_932294275.1. Taxonomy (NCBI): domain Eukaryota; kingdom Metazoa; phylum Arthropoda; class Insecta; order Lepidoptera; family Geometridae; genus Chloroclysta; species Chloroclysta siterata. Next base: position 13,048,356 of record OW028598.1, read on the forward strand.
ATTTTTTTCAAGGTTTAATACAAATAGAGTAATAAATGTTGTCTTATTCATCATTATCATTATAGATTTTGTTTTATGAATTATATTTTTTATATAATTTAATATTTTTAAAGAGCGTATGAATAGAGTATAACATTGAAGCTCCCTATCCAAGGGCTCAGTAAAATTCGACTGGCACGACACTGCAGCTTCAATATTGTAATATATTGCATTGTAAAACGGATCATACAAAATAACGGTAGGAACCAAGCCGTAAGTTTCTTGCCTGTTCTTCTAGGCTTTGGTCGCGTGGAACTGGCACCTAGATTCACCCAGTTTTAAGACGTTTCAAAGTGATCCTTGTGATTTTATTAAATGAAATTGAAACCTTTTGACCTTGAAAAGCTATTTTTGATAATTTTTCAGGTTATATCCCTGTCGGGTCCCGTTGTGTGCCTAGCTGCCTTCAACACATCAGTACTCGCCGTCTACCACAGCACAGAGCCTGGCCACTCGGATCAACACCTGGGAATGGACATTATCGCTTTAAATGGTATGGTTAATTTATGTGCGCAGTGGCAGTGCTCTTAAACGGTAAAGGACAACATCGTGAGGAAACATGTTAGTATTCTAACAGCGGCGATGGGCTTGCAACCTGTCACGTATGCAATACTAACTACCGCAAAATGTGGGTATGTGTCAAATGTAATGTTTGGCCATCATACCTCTGACTACCCCCCCTTAGGGCGTCCTCAAAGAATCTGAAAGTCGTGTACCAAGAGATCAGAAGGGATTTGCCTACAAGACAAAGACAAGGAACTAGACAAATACACAAATACACGTGCAAAAATAGCGATTCTTCTTCAATAGTGTCGTTGACCAGCTCAAGCGAAGCTTCCTATACTCTTCACCTGACTAAAATTGATCCAACTTAATTTTTTGTAGCAATATAATAACTCAATCATATTGTAACGGCTTAAGGAGAAAAAAAGAGATGAGAGAATTATAAAGATAATGTGTATTGAATACACGGCATTACCTTGTAAAAACCTCAATTTTTGGTTCTAAAACGCTCGCACATTTCAATATTTTAAAATACAAAATTGTTAGGATAAGTTATGAAAAATAAACCTTTGCAAAAATACTTTTCTCCGAAACTTTGTTGTTTTCGATTTTTCATAACTGCTTTCAGTAATTTTATATCGAAAGTGTTGAAATGTGCGATTGAGAAGTTGTTCGACGGTTATCATTACATACATATTTCCGGTTGACTATTACAGGTCGACAAGTACGAAGCAAAACGGTCCCTGTGCCCCTAACCCCAGGGTCGAGGTTAACGTGGCTCGGAACAACAGACGTGGGCTCACCGTGTGCGTACGACAACACAGGTGTTTTGAGACTGTATGACGTCGCTAGCGGAGTTTGGATGCCGATCTGCGATACTAATAACCATTCTAGAGGCGCATCGGATTCCTGGTACATCGTTTCTGTGAGTATACAAAAACTACTAGTAAACTTGGCACTCGTCCCGAAATATACTAGAAAATAACGCTACGTTCGTTAATAAGCTACATGCGAGAAACAAGTCAAATGATCTCTAGATACATTGCGTAAGCGGAGTACAGGTTAAAGAATGGCCTTGCTTTTAAAAATATGTAAAAGATAGTAATGCTCAAATACTGCTATCTCGTAAGAGCAGAACGTAATCATAAACAAAGTGACGAGGTTCGTTTTTTGCTATGTTTAAAAGGTAAGTATGTATTTCTGTGCCATTTGAGCATCACCATTGCCCTCATAAACTTTTAGAATTAGCAATTAAAATTTTATAAAAAAAATAAGTATCAGCAAAAAGAAAGTAAAACATTCAATTACCAAAAAACAGAAACAATGATACCTGGTAGGTAAATCTTAAAAGCATTTATATATTTAGGTTTAAAAATAAATAAAAATGTTCATGTAGGGTAGGTCAAGAAAACGAAGCGTGGGACGCCCTCCTACCCGATGGACTGACGACATTGTGAAGATCGCGGGAAGTCGGTAGATGGAGAGGGCTCGGAATCGTTCTTCCTGGAAATAGCCTATGTCTAGCAGGTGACTTCGCAGGCTGATGATGATGATAACGGTGGGTAGGTGTCTTACGCTTTGTTTGGTATAGGAGTTGTTTTGTGAATGACGACAATGTGTAGTAAGTACGCAAGTGCAGCAAATAACATGCACTATCAAATAATTATTTAGTTTTATTCAGAGGTCACTTGCATAATAAAGTGCAAGCATAATATTATTGTTTTTTTTATTATTACCTACTTATTATAATGACTTTATTATGCAGCAGAGTAATGAAAAGAATATTACGAAAACAAGTTTAAATCAATATTATATTTTTGTTGAATCTTTGCAATGGAAACTTGGTTTCTTTGGGATTTTTCACAACTATATTCTTGGCTCACTTTTGAGCCTATTCATTAATAGTGGATAACACCATTATTATAAATGTAAATATGATAAATAGGTTGGCAGAATTAGGGTTAGTTAGCCACTCAACTGTGAGGCGGATTTTTGCAAAATGGCGTTGACTGTGAGGCCCGTTATGGCCTCCCCTCACAGTTAGGGCTTTGCGAGTTCAGCATTCTATTAAAACTGCGTTTTCTATTGTTTATAAGCAGTTTAACTACCTAATTTAGGTACACACTGATTAAGAAATAATTTTATTGCCATTTCATGTACTTTAAATGGTACATACAAGAGAAAATAAAGTATAGTATTGCAATTGTAACTTGAACCACCTAATTTGTGGCACCAGCACCAGCACCGATTCATAGCTGTTTTTATCACACAAAAAGTACTGGAAACACAGCCAGGAGTATTAAAATCAAGAATACTTATATTTTTCTTGGTTTTTCACAGCACGTTCTAGCAATTACTCATTAATTTTTACGTTGACAATCAAAACAAATACGACCTTTGGCAAGTGTCAGGAAGTGAAGTTCGATTAGGGATTGCGCGGAATTTTTGTATGACGCAACACGTGGACGAGTGCTAGATACCCATCTTGCTCTAACAAGAACGCATTTCAATAGGTTAAAACAAGATAGAAACATAAATTAACGTGAATATCGGCGTAAACTGGGTGCCAGCTGAGCGGCCCGATATGGGCTTGTTCACAATCATCGCACATTTGACAGAAGCCCAGAAAGGGCTTCTCCACAATTGAGTGGTTAGAGAATACGTTTTTATATCAGATGTTTTATTATAATAGGGCAGTGTGGTCGCTCAACGACAAAGACCTTAAAATAAAAAAATCTAAATAATTTCAAATTGTCAAAGGCAAACTCAAGAAGCGCGAAGCTCAACGTCATATTAAAATAGCAAAAAAAATTCTCTGAATTTGCTGTGTGCTTGACAAATGTAAGGAATGTACCGCCAGTGGTGCGCCTAATATACAATTTTTGTTTTATAATGTTCGTTGTACAAAATAAAGTGAGATCTAAGAGTAGTAGAGCTCTTTATGAAGGGCTCGTCCGGGGAAGTACTACCACCACGCCTTTTTATGCCGCCAAGCAGCGTTGCTGTGTTTCGGGTTGAAGAGTGTGGTTGCCGGTGTAATTACAGGCACATGATGCTTAACATCTGTATGCCTCAATTTGATGGACGCATGGCAGTGCATCGTAGGGCACGTTCCTATCGTGCGTGACTTGCGAGGCAATGCTTTGTTATAGGTGATGGTTACCACTTAACATCAGGTTATCTGCTTGTTCCATCAGCTAGTTGTATAAAAAAAACATAGTACCATCATTACTTATCACTCATTACTTATCACGTTTTACACACTAACACTTGTTTTTTATGCGATTAAGTTTAACTTCAACTTTGATTTTTTGTTTTATTTGTTAATTTCACCTTATTATTTTGGTTTGTCGTCTCAGTATCATCTACCTACCTACTTACTTTGCCTATAAAATTTAGATTCGATTTGGTTAGTGCATAGTGTACATTTAATAGATTAAAATAGACAATAAGAAAAACTGTGAATCTAAGAATAAAATAAATAAATAAATAGTACCTAGTAGTAACCTACTCAGTTTTTCAAAATTTACTGTTTTATTTTTCGCTATCGTTGATCATTGCCGGAACGATGATGGCCGAAGCACATGCAGACCTACAAACCACAACACAAAACAACTATTATGATTTATGATTGCTTGGTAGGTTGCATTATTCACCTAAATTATAAGACGTTTCAAAGTGAACCTTGTGAGTAAACTAAATGAAGACCATTTTGATATTTTGAAAGTTTTTCACCCTTGTGTGGACGAACTTGAAACTTCTTCCGTCTAACTTATAGTGTAGTGTAGTAATAAAATTATTGTGTTTACAGGTCTCAGAGCCAACTCAGAAAATACGCTCAATATTATGCCGGGGTGCCTCGTTCCCTGCCACTGTACCAAAGCCTATCATCATGGAATTAGATGTACAAGTGAGTTATTGATGAATAAAGATAGTATTATTGGGGTAACCACTTTTTATCAGACTTTCAGTTTTATACACATTTATGATAGCCCTCATAAACTGAGCTATAAGTCTCAGCTCAGTTGGTATGCTCTGCTTTCTGCGTCGTTGGCTCGATCCCCGCCGAGAACAAACATTTGTGTAATGAACAAAGATGTTTGTTCTCTGTCTGGGTGTTCTATAATATTATAAGTGCGTATGTTTTTATTTTAGAATAGTTAATGTGCTATTTTAAAAGAAATGTGTACTAGGGAGGGACTTTTTGAACACACTTCGGTTTTTTGCCAAAAGCAGTGTATTCCGAGTTTCGCTCACCATTTATATGGGTGACCGCTGAGATTTTTATCTGTACCGCTCGAGCTTTGTTTTACGTTTGAAGATTTTAGTTTTCTGAATTACTAGTTTGGGTTGTGGAGACGTTAAAACCTCAATTGGGCGTGCTCAGAACTCCGGAGGAAACTGAGCTGGCTACTTGTGCCAGCTCAGTTTCCTCCGGAGCACGAAAGCCTAGTGAACTAAGAGACAATAATATCATTTTCCTGCCCTTATCACACTTCAAGTGGGGTATGAATACAAAAATGTAGAGGCAGCTTCGCTGTTCCATGTTCGCTAATCAAAATACGTATCTGGAAGCTTTTAGGACTGAATCACGTTTGCTCTGTTCTAGATACCATTATGCGAGCTGGACTCTGAGAAAAGTCAATACGAGGAGCAGTTAGTCCGATGGGCACACACAACAGCAGATGTAGACGTGAAAACTGCAAGGGAAACTGCACTCAAACTGTTTGCGGTAAGATTTATTGTTACGAGTACTTTATTTAAATTGCTATAAATAGTACCACGCTTCCGTGCTTCGGAGGGTAAGTTAAGCGGTCAGTCCTAGTAATCGTAACCGCTGCACGGATTGAGATAAAACTTGGAATATGCATACATAGTTGGATTTAACCTGTTTTTTTTTATACAACCAGCTGATAGAACAAGCAGATGGCCCACCTGATGTTAAGTGGTAACCACCACCTATAACAAAGCATTGGCTCGTAAGTCACGCACGATAGGAACGTGCCCTACGATGCACTGCCCTGCGTCCATCAACTTGAGGCATACAGATGTTAAGCCTCATGTGCCTGTAATTACACCGGCATACACTTCAAACCGAAACACAGCAACGCTGCTTGCCCTTTTGACGAGCCCTTCACAAAGAGCTCTACTACTCTTGAAAGCTCTACTACTTATTTTTTAATTTATGATTATTTTCGGTGGGGTATCGAACCCACGACCAACGGCGCGGAAGTCAGAGCTACGACCAACTGAGCTGTGAGGGCTGTCGTTCCGACGGCAGCCTGCAATGCGGCCTACAAACTCTGTCACCACTATCTTTGGTATTTAGTACTAGGTTTGCATTTTCTGGATAATTTTCTATTGTTTTGTTTTCAGTTGGCATGCCGCAGTGAAATAGAACAGCGGGCACTCGAACTGATGGAAATCCTGAAAGACGACCGCCTGCTACCTCTAGCCGCCAAATACGCATCTCGTCTCGGACGAATGCACCTAGCAGACAAACTCACCAACTTAGCTGAATCATGGGAGAAAGACGACCGAATGAACATAGCCCAGAACTCGCATTTCCAAGAGTTGGACACGCAAGAGACTTATGACGTCACTAGCACGGAGGACTTGAACGCCAGTCTTATTATCCCGCAGAAGGCGAAAGAGAAGAAGGTTGAGAGTGTCACTCCTATCAAACCAGTGGTAAGCTTTGTTTTTTTTATTCTATGAACAAAATTCGTGAAAATTATTGATAACTAGCTGGTGCCCGCGACTTCGTCTCCGCAGGATTAGTATTTTGAGTAGCTTATATTAGCGTGGCCACGCGTGGCATAGTACACATGTGTAACTCTAGCGGTTTTGGTAGCGTACGCAAGAATAGCTCGCAGATGGTAGATTTTTTCCTACTTTCTTGACACTTATCGTCATATTTTGAACAATTCACACAACATCTTTATAAATTGTAGCATATGTGTTATTCTGATGTATAAGCTATATTATTGTAAAGTTTCATTAAAATCCATTCAGTAGTTTTTACGTGAAAGAGTAACAAACATCCATCCATCCATCCATACTTACAAACTTTCGCGTTTATAATATTAGTAGGATAATGACAATCTCAGAGGCGTCCAAGATTTATCCTACTATTACAACAATGTAAATGATCAAGTTTCTGCATTATGAAAATCTATTAAAAGATGAATAATTAGAAGCATTGCTATCTATAACCAATGGCGGTGACGGGTCTAGTTCATAAAATGTTTCTAAGTTTAAAAGCTAATGTGGATTGGTGATTGAGGGATGAAAAGTGTTTGTGACTCAATCACGCTTGGACCAATTTTGGAAAAATTTTGAGACTCAATCACGCCGAAGGGCCTGGACCAATTTTGCGTCTGTTTCTAGAAAAGGTAGACATATAATTTGATTTCTAGTAGTTAGGTTACCTTGCATAGTTCATAGGTCTATCAAAAGCTGAACTCTTCTAGATTCCATGTTCTGTTTTCAGCCTATTAAATCCTCACCGGGTGGCGCGAGGAATCCGTTTAGGAAGAAGCAGGAGTCGGCGAAGAACGCACCAAGCCCATTAAGTTTGACTGAAAGAACCTTAGTAGAAGTGCATTCTACAGATTCAGCAGAAAATAAAGACGTAAGTATCTAAAACCAACTCTTCTCTTGACGTGTCACTAGTTTCTTTCGAAACAGAGTGGTGAAAGGATTTTAAGTGCGCCTGTAGAGGCTCCTTTCGAGCACTCGACACATGTTAAAGATTTTTTTAGGATCTACGACATGCCGGTTTCCTCACGATGTTTTCCTTCACCGTTTGAAAGTACTGGCATTGTGCACATACATTTTTGAACAGAAAAACTCATTGGTGCACGACCGGTTTCGAACCCACGACCTTAGGATCGGAAGGCGGGGCCGCTACCGCTAGACCACCAGTGCTCAAAAACCTACTTATTTGCTTATATCAGTTTGTAAAATAAAAACATATTTAATTCATAGCAACCGATATACAAGGTGTTCCAATAATTGGGTAAACGAAAAAAAACAGCTGTTTCATACAAAAGTTCAATACCTACCTGGCTAAAATGTATGAAACAGCTGTTTTTTTTATCGCGTTTACAGTGTTGGTTCCTTAGAAAAAGTTATTCATATTGATGGGTACTTTAGCCCCCTGAAGTTTTAAACCCAATTACTGGAACACCTTGTATAAAGCTAAACTTACAATGTCACAATAATAAGGATTCTTGAGGTTGTGAATCTTGTTTTACCCTCAGCGCGTTTTTTAAAGTGAACATGAGAGGACAAAACATATTGAACGATTTGTATAAATCTTACCTACCGTCCCGCTTGCGCAAGTACAATTGTGAAAACCATGAGCGAGATAGTATGATGTGTCAGGCAACTTAAAAGCCACAGATCCATCGTACCTACTGTAGAAACAGACTAACAAAATGCGTTTTCTCCAACAGCCACTCAAACCTTTGGACAACGAATCGTTCGTGGACTGGTTCACACGAAACAAAGCAGTACTAGAAGAGCAAAACCCCGATCTCACCCCTTCAGAGCTAACACGAACTGGCGTTAGAACGTACAAGTCTTTGCAGACGAAGAACGGAATGGCTGAAGGTAGTCAGAAAAGAAAGTTGGATGACGAGAATGGAATTGACGCGCCGATTGCAAACGCTCCGAAACAGTCGAAGTTGAGTGCTTTTGCTTTCCAAAAGAAATCCTAGGCTATATCTAACTCATCTTATCTAATAATCTGTGAGCTGATTTCACCATGCTCTGTTAGATTAACAAAGGATTAAAGGGCCGTTAAATATGTCAAAATTTACGCGTTTGACATCTAAGGTTAGATTTAACAGAAAATGGTGAAATCAGCTCTTTAACTAACTACTACAATAGAGACATTTAACGTTTACTTAAACTTCTCCATAGTATAGATTTTGCTAGAAAGTATAGACTTTCTAACTAAGGAGTGGATTATGTCTCCGAGTGTGGCAGTGTAGGTGAACTAGATTATGTGGTGAAGAGGAATAGATGACATCATTGTATGCTACATTGCGTCCGTTTCGTATAGTATAGAATGTCATATTGCTAACGGAGATGGGCTTCAAATAAAAACTCAGGTCAATTTAATAAAAAAAGAACGATAATAACCATTTTATTTATGCAGTAGTGTCTACATAAGTTGAAATATTTATCAGCAGAAGGCTCAACCAATCACAAATCAAGTAAAACAATATGGCGGTTTAGATAGCCAATGGCGAGTAAGACTGTTTCTGACGCCAACTAGCTTTTCAGTTTGAATACGGAATTGCTTAGTTATTTTTATCCATAAGACTGTCTAAATAATGTAATTTAAAAAACAAGACCATTAAATGGTAATTGTAAATAAGTTAAGGTAAGATAATAAAATAATTTGTAATTAATATTCTGTTTCACTACGCGTTCACTAGTTCAGCTTCGTCGGGTTCAGGAAATATTCCCTCGCTGATCATTCGCTTCCATTCACTGCCGTTGGGATATGAAAACTTTTCTAAGGTGCCTGGTAGAAATTCAGTGCTGTAGCCGGGTAACTAGAAAATATAATAAAAATGTGAGGCATGAAGGATAGGAATACATAATTTACTTAATTTAGCATACCTAATAACTAGTGGTTCGCCCCGAACTGAGATCTCGTGATGAGACCGGACGAACGCACCAAAACTTTGAGCAGGTGGTAGTCAGAGGCAAGTCAAAACATTATGTTTGGACTTTTTTCTGACTACCGCCTACTAACTTGTTATGGTTTCAACTCTATTGGCCTATTTATTGAAGACTTCCGTTGAACAGACCTTGGCTCCACCATCAGACCCGGTCATTGTCACCATTTTATGTACACTGAGTACCTTCTTAATTTATTCCAAGAAAAAAAAAAATAAGAAAAAGTAATGGAACGGAATCTGTAAGACCTCATATCAACTTACTTTCGGAGCCATATATCTCGCGTTCTCCACCACACAAGGGTCGACAAAATGCTCGTGTTGTTGATCCACGTACTCGACCAGACGGCCCTCCATTGTCGCGGAGACGCTGGCAAAGTCCCAGTACTGCAGATGCTGAACCATCTCACATAGGCCTACGCCTCCCGCGTGGGGACACACTTTCACTGAAACAAAATTAGTAAATTGAATTATCTATCTTAACTGCTTGTATGCCGGAACGTACAACAACGTGAAACTCTCTAGAAAACAAATTTTGAAAAGGATGTAAGCAAATGATAATCCTTGAGGATGTGCCAGGGGGTAGTGGATGGCGCAAGTCTGGCGCAAGCTCTTGTTTTGCTTGCTGTGAGTTGTAGAATAAAATAGCTCGTAGTCGAGTGTCTTAAAATATTAGTACGTAGGTAGGCTAGGTATATGATAAATTCATAACTATCCTTACTAATACCACATACCTATTATCGTTTGAGATTTGCAATTGGTAAGAGATGGCAAAACTTTAAGCTTGTTTATCTCTTGGCAGATTTTTATAAGGCCCGCAGAGGGAAGAACGAGTAGTAGGTACCTTTAAGTTTCTCAGCCATGAGATAAACGGAGAGAATCTCATTGATGCCGCCGATGCGCGCAGAATCTATCTGGCAGTACTGCATCCCGCCGCTTTGTAGGAACTGTTTGAACAGCACTCGATTCGCACACATCTCTCCCGTCGCTACTCCGATGCCGTACGGCCTGGAAGCGGAATAAAATAAACATCATCATCATCTTCCTCTTCCTGCCCTTATCCCACGCTAAGTGGGGTCGGCACAACAGGTTTCCTCCTCCCACTCTCTATCATTCGTCATCTCAGTGCTCACTCCTTTCTTACTCATGTCATCTTTCACACAATCCATTCATCTTTTCTTTGGCCTGCCTCTCCTTCTATAACCATCCACATCCATTTCAACACTCTTTTCGTAATATGACTTTCTTCCCTCCTCATGACATGCCCATACCACGCTAACCTATTGCAAAACTATTGCTCCTCAACTTATCCATCAGAGGCGCTACTTTCAATAAAATAAACATATTTATTGGAAATACTTTACTTTGGGGCTGCGCGAGCTATTTGTAAAGCCCCCGGTACACAACCCCGCCTTATTTTTATAGATAAAAATAAGCGTGTTTAATATATGGCAATTCGTAGACCGCTACTGCTCCGCTCATTCGCAGTATTGTCCGACACTGAGGTTTCTTGATATACATAGGTAAATACTTATTGGCATACATTGCACAACGGCGTCCAGACCCAAACCAAGCAAAGCATACCTACATGGGAACATTAAATTATTATTGAAGATAAGCTTTGGGTCAACTTACGCTAAAGCCTTGGAGATAGTCGCATGCCCTAAAACATCGTCAGGTGACGTCGGCTCTTCGATCCACATCGGTTTCAGCGGCGCCAGTTTCTTCATCCATTCTATAGCCTCGCCCACACTCCACGCCTGGTTTGCATCGACCATCTACAAATAATAAAAGTCTACAGTAGGTATTTGTTTTGAACAATGACAGCAAACTGGACCAGCGCGTTGTGATGAAGATTCAAGAATCATAGTAAAATAGAAAATATATTTTGTTTAGCTAAAGGCACCAAAACTGGACTGCAGAAGCTGATCGGGTCCTTCCTCTCATCTGCATCCAAATCACCACCGGGGATGCTTGAACATTGCTGCCACCAACCCAAGGTCCTTCTCCGCTATTTTAAGGAATTGGGCTGGCTGGGGTGAGGTTAGCAGGGGGACAATACACCCCATTGCGGAACGTCCGTGCAGATCTCATTCCCCCACCACGAATTAGAATTAGGCACCAAATCATATTCAGGTCATATCAAAACAAGAGTACCTAATTTAACCAATTTTTATAATTCTTCTGCTTTACCGTCGTAAATAAGCAAAAGACAGGTTTTAAAATGTTCAAATTAAACAAACTGATTTTGACTTAAGATTCAAAGTTGTCAATGGGAAAATTAGCGAAAAAATTATGTGTAAACTAACCAAAAACTTATCATTGCCGATACTCTTTCTAACAGCGCTGCAGCGTCTGTAGTCGTCTTCGAAATTGAGTCCGACTTTCACCTTAAAATGCGTGAACCCTAGGTTTAGGTATTTTTCACACAGCTCTTTTACCAACTGATCGCTGTAGCCCAGCCAACCTAAAAACAAAATAAGTTTACATAAAAATATAATGGTTTGACGGCTTTAATCCCCAGATTAAATCTATCGTACGTGGGGGATATTATCCCCTCAGATACTATCTTTTTTTTTATACAACTAGCTGATGGAACAAGCAGATGGCCCATCTGATGTTAAGTGGTAACCATCACATAAAACAAAGCATTGCCTCGTATCTACCAGGATATTGGTACCAATGTACCAAGAATATCTGATTATTTCTAAGGGGCGTTATCAGAAATACGTCGAAATATAATATTTGGTACATTCCACTGTGAAAACTAGCGCTGCAGCAAATGCAGAGTGTTACGGAATAAGACTTGCTTCACGATTTTTATCTCCAGCCACGGTTTTCTACAGATCTCTCAGTACCAAGTAGATACCGACCAGCTCAAGACTTTAGAGTATGTACCTCTTAGGCTTTGTATAATCCTAAAAGAGATTTATTATGTACTAGTGGCTTCCCGCGGCTTAAGTGGTGAGCCGTGATTGAGCCACAAACATCCAAAAATCGTAACTTTTGCATTGATTTGTATATTATTAGGGTAGGATTTTAAATACCTACGTAGGTATAAGAGATACCTACAGGCGTATCCTATATTACCTGAATTAGGTAGGTAGGTATAGGTACTGAACTTAGCACAAACATGGCAATTACAACAAAGACAACCTTACACGGAAAATATGTACTTATTTGTTCCTAGTTTCTACCCCAAAAATAAACGAAACCTAACAGCTTCACGACCTTGATCCCCAGGCACGGTAGATACCCTCAGATCTCTTCGTACCAACTCAAGATTCCCGTTTTTAGAATGTCCCTTACAAACATTGACGCCTCGTTGTATCCTTTTTACTCGAGCGCAACGAAGGAAGGTAACGTTTTATGGGGTGTTTTTTAAAATCATACCGTCTTTTTATATATTTACTTCAAATTGGAAATCAATCGCGCTATGCGTTAAAAATCTCACATACTAACTTTTACAGTCATTTGCACCCTTTGCAGTGGTAACTATCAAAAATTAAAAATGTCATTCTTAATGATTTATTTCTTAGTATATTACCCTAAGTTTTAAGTCAATCGCGCCACGCTTTACAAAACTCCCATACAAACTTTTACATCCCTTTGCACACTTATTAAGGGTAGTTTTAAAAAACTATAAATGCCTTTCCTATTTTTAGCCTTTGAGTACATCTACTTCAAGTTTCAAGTTTGTAGGTTCAAGGAATACTATTTTTCATACCCACGTTTTCAACCCTTTTAACACCCTTATGAATTTTCAAAAATTCCTTCTTAGTACACCTCTACGCCATAAGACCTATGTACTCTTCAAATTTCAAGTCTCTAGGACCAGCGGTCAAAACACTCCCATACAAACTTTAACATCCCTTTGCACACTTATTAAGGGTAGTTTTAAAAAAATAAAAATGCCTTTCCTATTTTTTAGCTTTGAAGTACATGTACTCCAAGTTTCAAGTTTGTAGGTTCAAGGAATAAAATTTTTCATACAAACGTTTTCATCCCTTTTTACACCCTTAGGGGTTGAATTTCCAAAAATCCCTTCTTAGTACACCTCTACGCCATAAGACCTATGTACTCCTCAAATTTCAAGTCTCTAGGAACAGCGGTTTAGGCTGTGCGTTGTCTATATGTCAGTCAGTCAGTCAGTCAGTCAGTCAGTCAGGACTTTGATTCTTATATTTATTTATTTATTTATTCTTAGATTCACAGTTTTTCTTATTGTCTATTTTAATCTATTAAATGTACACTGTGCACTAACCAAATCGAATCTACATTTTATAGGCAAAGTAAGTAGGTAGGTAGATGATACTGAGAAGACAAACCAAAATAAATATAGTATTACTAGTGGCTTCCCGCGGCTTCGCACGCGTTGAAGTGGTGAGCCGTAATTGAGCCACAAACATCCTACAACAGGGTAGGATACCTACGCAGGTATAAGTTTCAAGTTTGTAGGTTCAAGGAATACTATTTTTCATGCAAACGGTTTCAACCCTTCTACACCCTTAGGGGTTGAATTTCCAAAATCTCTTCTTAGTACATCTCTACGCCATAAGACCTATGTACTCTTCAAATTTCAAGTCTCTAGGACCAGCGGTCAAAAAACTCCCATACAAACTTTTACATCCCTTTGCACACTTATCAAGGGTAGTTTTAAAAAACTTCAAATGCCTTTTTTATTTTTTTGCCTTGAAATATAAATACTCCAAGTTTCAAGTTTGTAGGTTCAAGGAATACTATTTCTCATACAAACGTTTTCATCCCTTTTTACACCCTTAGGGGTTGAATTTCCAAAAATACCTTCATAGTACACCTCTATGCCATAAGACCTATGTACTTTTCAAGTTTTAAGTCTCTAGGACCAGCGGTCAAAAAACTCCCATACATACTTTTACATCCCTTAGCACACTTATTAAGGGTAGTTTTAAAAAACTAAAAATGTATTTCCTACTTTTTTGTCTTGAAGTGTATGTACTCCAAGTTTCAAGTTTGTAGGTTCAAGGAATACAATTTTTCATACAAACGTTTTCATCCCTTTTTACACCCTTAGGGGTTGAATTTCCAAAAATCCCTTCTTAGTACACCTCTACGCCATAAGACCTATGTACTCTTCAAATTTCAAGTCTCTAGGACCTGCGGTCAAAAAACTCCCATACATACTTTTACATCCCTTAGCACACTTATTAAGGGTAGTTTTAAAAAACTAAAAATGTATTTCCTATTTTTTTGTCTTGAAGTATATGTATTCCAAGTTTCAAGTTTGTAGGTTCAAGGAATACAATTTTTCATACAAACGTTTTCATCCCTTTTTACACCCTTAGGGGTTGAATTTCCAAAAATCCCTTCTTAGTACACCTCTACGCCATAAGACCTATGTACTCCTCAAATTTCAAGTCTCTAGGACCAGCGGTTTAGGCTGTGCGTTGTCTATATGTCAGTTAGTCAGTCAGTCAGTCAGTCAGTCAGTCAGTCAGTCAGGACTTTGATTCTTATAGTATTAAAGATTTTTAAAATAACTACAGAAGGGCCTCCTTCTGTAGTCCTTCTGTAGTTCTCCTCCTCCTTTAGAATTTTTTTGTACACATGTATAACTAACCAACTTGAGTAGTGTAACAAGGATAACCGGTCTCCATCAAAATCTTGATCCTCTGTTCTCTCCCCGCTTTCTTACTCTTCAGCAGTTGAATTGCCTCTTCTTTTGTAATAACATCGGTTATGTAACGGAAATCTATAGTCGACACCAGCTCCTGATAACAGTAAATAAATATTTTCAAGTGATTAATATCTTATATTTGTTTTACATAATTGTGTAGAGGTCAATATTCGTTTGTGTATCAACTTATCAACAAAGTTTTCGTTTATGCAGAGCGCACTATCATAACAAAAACTTAGTTTATCAGCTCAAAAGAACGAGAATACTTACCTGCGTACGTTTCCATTAAGGGGCTGACAACTATCAAACAACTTCTCGCTCGAACTTTTCGACATGTTGAAAGATATAAAATCACTTAACTCATTTTCGAAAAATCGCAATCAACCATTTTGTGTGCAATCACATTGCACACAGTTTAGTAAAAATTTCATTTTGATCGATACTTGTTTTCCTACTCAAAAGTTAGCTTTACTAGTTTTCGTACAGAAGCAAACTTTCAAAAATGAGTTTAGTGATTTTATCTTTCAACGTCGAAACGTGCGAGCGAGAGTCACATTAGCTCTTGTCTTCGCCATAAGTGGACAGTAGTCCAAACTTTTATTCATTATCATCCGCTTGAAAACTTCATAGCTGGACATAGCCTCCCGCATAAAATTCTAGGAACGGTTTTGAGCCGTTTCCATCTACAGACCACTGGGGGCCGACCTACGATTCTTCTAGTTCGTAATCACCATTCGAGAACCCTTATTTCCCAGAAGTTATCTGTTCTACGACCTATATGAATAGCCCATTGTCAGTTGATCTTTCTTGCTCGGGTTATGTCAGTGACCTTAGGTACATCCTTGTTTCCCACTCTAGCTCGTAGTCAAACTCCCAGCATAGCTCTATCCATACAATTTTTTTGTGTTATCATCGGGGCTAGTAGGACGTAGTGTGTCATATAGCACTCTATTCAAGGACTATTTTTGTTGGTTACCTCTGGTTCCATGTCAGCCAGTAGTCTCCAAAGCGGTTTCTTCTCCAGTCGTGCCCATAAGTCCCACAAAGCGTTGAGGATTGCAGCTACCGCTAAATGAGCAACACCTTTCTCTGGGCCAATCTGAAAACACACTTTTGGTATTATGGTAGGTACGTATTTACTAGCTGCCCGCGACTTCGCTTGCGTGGAGCTTTTTCCATTTGGGTTTGTTTTTTAGTACCTATTTCATTTTTCTAACCGATCCTGTATCCCAAAAAAACCGAAAAGAATATTAATTCGATGCCCAATCAGATTAGTGCTTAGGGCCGGAATGCGGGAATGAGCCACAAACATCGTAACTTTTGCATTAGTAGGTATAGTTGGAAAGTAAGTACCTAGAATAAAATAGGATGATATACTAAATAAATAAATAGTTTTTTTTTTATATAACTAGCTGATGGAACAAGCAGATGGCCCACATGGTGTTAAGTGGTAACCATCACCTATAACAAAGCACTGCCTCGCAAGTCACGCACGATAGGAACGTGCCCTATGATGCACTGCCCTGCGTCTATCAACTTGAGGCATTTACAGATGTTAAACCTCATGTGCCTGTAATTACACCGACAACCACACTCATCAAACCGTAACACAGCAATGCTGCTTGGCGGCAGAAAAAGCCATGGTACTTCCCCGGACGAGCCCTTCACAAAGAGCTCTACAACTCTTAGTTTTTTTTCGATTTCTATCCTAAATTTCAATGGTCTTTCTTACCCATCTCATCTGCGAGTCATTGGTGATCTGCCGCCAAAACCCTGCGAAGTCTCCAAAGATATCAGCTGCATTCTTCCCCAGGAGGAATCTCTTCATAGACCTGATACAGAGGACAATGACCTCAGTGCCGCGACCACAAGTGAACGTGAGACCGAAGCCTTTCTGTCCGCTCTCGGTTTTAACGGTTACGTAGGCGCATGAGTAGTTTGGGTCAGTATGCTGTGGAAAAATAAACATTTTGTTTGAATTTATTTATGATGGATCCTTACTTATCTATTCATTTTGTCTCGTTAGAAACCAATAAAATAAAACCAACATATCGTAGCTTTGATGTAGGTACCTAGTACCTAGGTAGGTACTAGGTACCTACATCACGTACGTACAAAGTCAAGAAGTAGGTAGGTACCTTACCTACCTATTCCGATAGCTGTTATCAAACAGAATATTGAAGTCATCGCAGAGCCACTAGCTAATGTCTTCAACAAATATATGGACTTAGGGATTTTTCCTGACCAGTTTAAAATTGCTAGGGTATTACCGATACATAAGAAAGGGAAAAAGACAGATCCAAAGAATTACAGGCCCATTTCTTTATTGCCCGTTTTTTCTAAAATATTTGAAAAAATTATAAAAGATAGAATTGTGTCACACTTAAATCTACACAAAGTTCTAAATGATCGACAGTTCGGCTATCAAAGAGGTGTTGGAACTATTGACGCGGTCGAACTTCTTATAAATGAAGTGTTAGAAAATCTAGACAGCAGAAAGAAGGTAGCTAGTCTTTTCTTGGATCTGTCCTCAGCTTTTGATATGGTAGATCATGACATCCTCATTACGAAGCTCGAGCATTACGGTGTAAGGGGTAATGCATTAAATTTATTGGCATCATATCTTTGCAATAGGAAACAATTTATCGAAGTAAAAAACATTAGAAACAAGCAAGAAATAGTCACCAAATCTAAAGTAATTAATATAAAACGTGGAGTACCACAAGGCTCAATATTGGGACCAATATTCTTTATTATCTTCCTAAATGACATGATAAACTTTGTTGAAAATGCTGTTCCTGGTATTAAATTAGTGATTTATGCAGATGACACCAATGCAATTATACCAGCAAATAGTGTGCAAGAACTAACTAACAAAATTGATACTGCTCTAGAGGTCTTTGATAGTTGGTTTAAGGTTAATAATTTGAAATTGAACGTTAACAAAACAAAGGCTATTTTATTTCAAACGACAGCTCACAAACATGAACGCATTAATATAACGAACAATGGCGTAAATATCGAGTTTGCAAAACATGTAAAATTTCTAGGTGTGAACATTGATCAGTTTTTAAATTGGAAATCCGAATTGGAACATATAGAGAGCTCCGTAAGTTCAGCTTGCTATGCCCTAAGGAGCCTTAGAAATGAAGTAAATATCGAGCAACTTAAAACGATTTACTATGCTCTAGTGGAGTCTAAATTTAGATACAGCGTGAAATTCTGGGGTAATAGTTACAAGTATAATATAAATAGGGCCTTCATTATACAAAAACGCGCTGTGCGTACTATGGTGCGGATACCACCTTGGGAATCGTGTAGAGACCACTTTCAGAGCTTAAAAATCCTAACCCTTCCCAGTCTCTACATTTTAGTGGTTCTCATGGATACCGTAAAACATTCGTATAAATATGAAACGCCAGAAAATAAGAAGGTTCGTCTAACTACTAGAAGGAAGGACCTGGAAGCTATATGTCCTAGGTTGAATGTGGCAAGGCATGGCTGCCGGTGTCAAGCAGTTAAACTTTTTAATGCTCTACCCACAGAAATGAAAAGTATTGTCAGTCCAAACATATTTAAGACCACTCTAAGGAATTTTTTGCTGAAGAAGTGTTTTTACTCTGTGGATGAATTTATGACACACAAGCATGACATTTAACGATTTTTTATTATTATATTTAATTTAATTTTTTTTTTTTTTATTTCAATGTTTATTTTTTATTTGATTTTATATGTGCATAAATAAATGATTTTGTATTGTATTGTTTATTATGAACTGAATATTAATTACTGTGATTTTGTTTTTTTTTTTTATTGATAGTGTTAATTGTTAGATTTAAATTAATTATAATATTTGTGTTTTTAGTGTGATATTCATATATGATTTTTAAAA
Organism: Chloroclysta siterata; assembly: GCA_932294275.1. Lineage (NCBI taxonomy): Eukaryota > Metazoa > Arthropoda > Insecta > Lepidoptera > Geometridae > Chloroclysta > Chloroclysta siterata. Next base: position 13,067,143 of record OW028598.1, read on the forward strand.
TAATTATGATTGAATAAATGAAATGAAAAAAAATGAAATATTCAGGTAGTACCATTCATCATAACATGCGTTTATCTTAGAAACACACTTTTTATCAGTTTATTTTTAACTATTTGCTAAAACTTGCCAATATAAAGTATGACTTTAAGGTGTCAAAAGGTAACCTATCATTTTGACCCTTAGACTAAGTATCATATAGACGTAGTGTTACGGTTTTTCGGCGTGTCCGTTTTTTGTTAGTTTGTATGTATTCGCGTGAGTGACTAGAGAAGGGACAACATTGACTAACCTATCGATAGAATAAGAAATGGATGAAAAAGTCGTTTTAATTGGAATCCAACTTTTTAATTTTAACTGGTTGCTGACTTTTATTGCGAAAGCCCAAAACCATTATAGACACTGGAACACTATCATCGTCAATAATGTTTCCCACATTGCCCTAACCGTGAGAGCGATGTCCATCCCACTCGATACAATTTCTTATGGCCATTTCGTCCATGCATAAGAACATTTTGTAGGCTATCAGTTTTCACGCCTAACAGCTTTTATCCACTCCCGTCTTCATTCTGGGCATTTAAGAACTTTAACAAAAATTTAACAAAAATTGATCCCTCGCGAGACGCCTATAAGGTGTGAAAAATTGAAACTACAACAGAACAGCCGGTCTGACCCACCGCATTAGATATTTCATATAAAAAACGGAAACTTAAATATTATCGATAAAGCTAAATTGGTCGGTGGAAGTACATCTCTAGAACAGAAGACTAAAACAATGCATTTTATTTTGCAATAATTAATGGGTTTACATCATTTTCACATAGGAAAATATGACTAGTACTAATAAAATGTAATTCCTACAGTCTTTATGGGAGAAAAAACGTATTTTTTTAGCATGAAAATAGAAAAAGAATATTACGTATCAAATGACAATTCCGGGTCTTTAACTCCTCCTTTTGTTGTTTTTGATACACAAAACACAGCTTCACAAGACATACTTTCACCTTTTCAAATATATTTTGCCTAGACAATAATAATTCTTTAAAAATTTTCATAATTTCTTTCGCTGCATCGCAATGTTGCTGCGAGTTTTTCAAAAACGTCAAAACAAGATCAAAACATTGCATCAACTGACGGCCACGATTTACGCAGACAGTGAGTGAGTGAGATGGAGTGAGTGAAGTTACATCTTCTTTTCTTTTACTCGTAGCTAGGCTACATGGGAAGAACAAAGATAGATGATCAATGTTTGATACACAGTTGAAAAAGGATGTAAGTCTTATCGCTCCCTCCAGTATATAGTACCTCCATGTTTTGACCCATCTATGATTTTCTACAACTGAAATATTACTAGATTAATTGTCGCCAATCAATTATGTATTATCTGTAGTAATTAGTATTTTTTATGTTAGAAACATTTTAAAATTAAAAAGTAAGAAGTTTTTACGCGCCCTGTCATGGCGGACCGGTAGAAAAAGAAAAATGTGTCGTCCTTGAACTCCAAAATTAAAAACTCAGATAAAATTGTAATAATGTGATATAATGTAATAGCAATTTAAAGCAGCATTTTTCGAAGCATTCCGATTATGAAGAATAAACATAGAAAACAATTTACCGGAATGTTTTACTTACACACAACAGCTTGACTGCAGTGTCTCTATTCCACAAAAGTTTAGTACAAAAGTCCGTCCATCCTCCACATATGGTCCTTCGAGAGCCCTTGAGGCCAACGATCACAAGGAAACAGAAGAAAATATAAGCTCTTACCATGCCGTCCACGCGTTCTCAATCACAGAGTAACGGAAAACAAGCCGGCGACTCTGCAGCTACCGGCGCCGGCCCCGACGCCTTCAAACTCCAGCAACAAGTCACCGTCGGCGCCACCAAGGTAGAGAAAGACGATCGGTCAATTCAAGAAAAAGTTACACCGCTCGAAAAAGTTACAGCCAAAGCTAAGTCGACCAAATCAAAGTCATCAAGTCTCAGCCTCAAGAAAGTAAAAATATTACAGGCTGAGAAGAAAGTTATCGACGAGATTACGGCGGCTAAGCTGAAAGCATCCGAAGAGATGGCTATAGCTCGGTTGGCTGCAGAGAAAGCCAAACTTATGGAAGAAAGCATGTTAAAAAAGCTAAGCATAGACAAGCAACTGATGGAAGAAGAGGAAGAAGACGGCACCAACAGTGAGTCTTCATATCGTCGGTCCAGTGGTCAACTCGCCAAACTGCCATTTTGGCGTTTTTCACTTTTTGATGGGCATAGTAGCAGTTAGGCCAAAAGCACACTGTGGCAAAGTTTCATATCTGTAGCATTCAATATGACGAAGTTATCACCAATTTCTTTTTCAGCTATCTGCACAGAATTTACTTTTTACTATTGTCAACTGTTCTATGTGCCCGATTGTTCAGTTTACTATGGCATTATACTATAAAAACTCATATAATCACTCATGTCAATTAGCTAATGTGGCAGTTTGGCTAATCTACCTTGGTCTAGTTTTATGCTTTTTCGATTTATATATTTATTCCTAAAATACCTAAGACTGGTGAAAACTCGAATTTTATCAACTTAACTAATTTAGATCGAAAGTCCGTCGTAGTTTTATTAATAAATATTTAAAATAAAAGCCAAATGCTGTTAATTTTAATAATGTAAGTATTTTAAAGGTACAACATTCTCGTTTTAAAATTTATAGTTGTAAAGAAAAGAAAAAGTAGTTGAAAAGAGTAAATATTGATAATATTAAAGTGATATTCACCGAAGTTATTGCTTAGTAGCAAATAAGTTGATTTATACATATATTTATTCCTTAACATGCCCAAGGCTGAAATATGCAAGTGATTTACAGCGAAGTTCCTACTTAGTAGCAAATAAGTTGGTTTTTATCTTTATTCCTAAAAATGCCTAAGGATGATGAAAACCCTAATTTTATAACTTCAACTAATTCGAATCGAAATTGTCGTAGTTTTATTAATAAACTAGCGGCCGGTCCCAGCTTCGCATGGGTGGATATAAATTTTAGGATAAACTTAGACCGTAGGTTCGAGTCTCGCGTCTACTTATTTCATACAAATTCAAATTCAATTTATTTATATCAAACTATCAAACTATTCAACAAACATTTGCACTTCCTTCTCCCTGAGTGAGTAAGAACGCGCTCCGTGGCCCGTGCGTTCGCAATTTTTTTTAAAAAGGTATTAATAACATGGTCTGATTTTGATCGGCTTTTCTATCAATTTTTTAAGTGTAAAAAAGAAGTTATAGTAACATAACTACGATAGTAAGACATATGGTATTTTTGAGTTTTTTGTAGATATCGATGTGTTCTTTAATATTGCAGAACATTTTTGTGTTCTATCGTCAATAGTTTTCGCAGCGCATGCGATCAAAGGCATTTGGCCAAGAGACCCAACAAGATGACCAATTTTGTTACACCTTGGGTTACATTATTGAAGTTTTAGAAGGGATCCCAATTTTTTCTAGTAATAGATATAGCCTATGTTACTCAGGGATAATGTAGCATTCTAATGGTGAAAGAATTTTTAAAATCGGACCAGTAGTTTTTGAGCCTATTCGTTACATACAAAAATACAAATCTTTCCTCTTTATAATATTAGTGTAGATGTAGATGTAGATAACTAAGATAAAAGTTATCTGATGTTGGTTTTATTATGTAAGTTTATGATTTCAAGATAAAATTAGGGATCCCTTCTAAAACTTCAATAATGTAACCCAAAGTGTATACAAATTGGCCATAATTTGGCTTTCATCGCATGCGCTGCGAAAACTATTGACGATGGAACACAAAAATGTTCTGCAATATTAAAGAACACATCAATATCTACAAAAAACTCAAAAATACCATATGTCTTACTATCGTAGTTATGTTACTATAACTTCTTTTTTACACTTTAAAAATTGATAGAAAATCCGACCAAAATCTGACCATGTTATTAATACCTTTATATTAATCCGTATCCAAATAAATCATTTCATATTCAAGACTGTTTCAATACCTATAGATTACTTCTTGAATTTTTCAAATCGGACATTCCATTCAAAAGATATTACGAAATTAAAAATTTTAGTTCGCTTTAAAAATATTAGCGAACGCGGTAGCGGGCAATAGGGCGCGTTCTCACTCACTCAGGGAGAAGGGCGTGCAAATGTATGAAAGAAGTAGACGCGAGAATCTAAGTTTAGTCTAAGTTTATCCTAAAATGTTCAAAAAGTTTATATCCACCCATGCTCAGCTGGGACGGGCCGCTAGTTTTTAATAAAGTAATACATTTTACGTGTTTTTAATATAATTATCTTATCCTCATCAATGAATTCCTATAGGTAGGTACCTACATTAGCAAAAGGTGATAGTAATTTGTTTGCACCTTCTACATTATTGCTAGTTTACTATTAATTTATGCATTTTCTTGATGTATCACACCAGAGTATACTCGTCTAATTACCACATTGGCTCTTTGACCGAAGTACATCTAAATACAATCTATTAAAACTAATCATGATAAACTCGCCAATTTGCGATAACTTCTATAATATTAATATTTTAGCAATTTGATAAATACTATCATAAAGATATTTACCTAAGGCAAATATATTGCCATGATTTAAATACCTATGAATAACCCCTGATTTACAGCAACGAATTGAAGTTTGTTTTCGCTCTCCTGAACAATCACGAATTTTCAGTTTGGCGACTTGAGTATTGGACCGACGATATGATGTGGCCAAATGGGTTGACACTACTATGGTGCAAACAGCAATTCCTGCTAAGATTAACTCTTTACCACCACAGCCTCTGAGAGCGTCCCCCCTCCCTACAGTAAAAAGTGTCACAAATGTACAACCTGTACCCAATGTCATGACATCTTCAAACGATGTAAGACTCCTAGCAGCTGCCCTACACAAGAGTCACCGAGCCACGCAGTCTCTCAAGCTGCCAGTATTTGATGGTAAGGCCTCTGAATGGCTTATTCTCAAAGCCGCTTATAATGAACATGCAGAAGAACTCAGCATGGTTGATAACTTAAGGAGACTTCGAGCAACTCTGAAAGGTGAAGCAAGAAATACTGTGAGTTCACTTTTGATTACTAACACTGATCCTAAAGAAGTGATGGCAGCGTTAGAACTGAGGTTTGGCAACCAACATTGTATTATAAATGAACAACTACAATGCCTAAAAAACCTGCCACACATTAACACATCAGATACTCAGAGCCTCGCCAAATTTACCTGCACAGTAAACAATTGCATTACAACCATCAAAACCCTCGACAGAATTGAACATCTTCAGAACCCAGAGATTTACAGCACCATAATACAGAAGCTAGACAGCTATACCAGGGATAAGTTCTATGTTTATGCTGAAACATTACACAGTGACTCCTCACCAATCCTGGTTTCATTATCAGCTTTCCTGAAACTTGAAGCTGAAAGATGTCTTCGCTTCGCTCCATTTGTGTCTTCCACCCCGAGCAAACCAACTCATCAGCTGGACAACCAATCCCAGCCTGCTAGTGCGGCCTCCCAGCCCGAGCCAGCAGCAGGCCTGTCTGCAGCCAGAGCATCCCAGAGGTACAGTGTCAATGCAACATCTACAGAACAAGGTACAAAACTTTCCAAGTGTTTATTATGTGATGGTGATCATGTCCTTCCAAAGTGTGATTTGTTTATCCAAAAATCTGTTGATGATCGATGGCAATTTGTGAAAGACAATAAGCTATGTGTACGGTGTGTATTATACAAACATATAGGTAAAAATTGTAAAATTTCAAAGTACCTGCACAGACTCTTGAGAAAAGAAATTAATAATAATTCACAGACAAATAATGAACCACCTCAACAACTAAACAACTGTTCTGATAGTAATTTTACAAGTAGCACAGCCTATTTAAAAGTTTTGCCAGTGACTGTGACAGGTCCTTTGAAATCTGTGAAAACATTTGCATTACTAGATGAGGGAGCCACCATCACACTGATCAACAGCAACCTAGCTAAAGAAATTGGTTCAGAGGGCCCCAGTAAGTCTCTTCACTTACAAGGTCTAGGGGGTAGTGTGATAGAAAATAGCCAGGGAATTAAGTTTTCTATTAGTGGTACACACAGTGAAACTTTTCATATACAGGGGTGGACTAAAAATGATTTAGAGTTAGGTCTTCAAACAGTAACTAAAACAAAATTAGTCCAATTTGAACACATCAAAAAGTTGCAGGATAAGCTAGATTGGTATTCACATGGTGTTCCAAAAATCCTTATAGGCCAAGACAATTGGCCTCTAATTATCACTCAAGAGATATGTGCTGGGGAAATTAACCAACCTGTAGCATCAAGAACTTCACTAGGGTGGGTTTTGCATGGCTGTATCAGCTCTGTTAGAAATGTATCTAAGATTAGTCGCAATCATGTTGTATACAGGGTGCACCACAATGACTCAAGAATTTTACACTGTGATGCTAATAACCATGATGAAGACCTCCATACACTGATTAAACATAGCTTTGAGTTAGACAGTTTAGGTATTCAACCTAAAGTTCGGTGTAACCCCATCGAAGAAAGAGCAATCGAAATTTTACAGTCCACTACAAAACGCGTTGATGGGACTACATGGGAAACAGGGTTGTTATGGCAAAATGATAACATCATCTTACCAAACTGTAGCAGAAGTATGGCATTAAAAAGATTTGAAATTTTAGAAAGAAAATTGAAAAAAGATACTGATTTAGGTAATAAATACACAGAACAAATGCGAAAACTTTTTCAAAATCAGTATGCAGAAGTTTGTAAACCACAGCCTAACGAAAGTGTTGATGATACAAAGTCATGGTTTTTACCGCATTTTGCCGTAGTAAATCCAAACAAGCCAGGGAAAGTCAGGCCGGTTTTTGATGCAGCCGCCAAAACCAAGGGAGTCTCTCTCAACGACAGATTACTTACCGGTCCTGATATGTTACAATCTTTATTGGGTTTATTATGGCGATTCCGTCTAAAGCGTATTGGTGCTTCAGCGGACATTAGGGACATGTTTCTGAAAATAAAAATTAAAGAAGAGGATCAGAATTACCAGAAATTTTTCTGGAGAGAACCCACAGACTCTGACCCTCCCAAGGTATGCAAAATGAGATCTATGTTATTTGGTGCCACATGCTCCCCATGTTCTGCCATATATGTGAAAGATAAAAATGCTCGTCAATTCCAGGATAAATATCCTGATTCAGTGCAAGCGATCATAAAGAACCATTATGTTGATGATTACTTGGATAGTTTTGACCACGAAAGCGAAGCCATACAACGAGCCACCGAAATCATATTTATACACAGTCAAGGCGATTTCGATATAAGGAGCTGGGCTAGTAATTCCGAAGCCCTTTTAAAGGCAATACCAGAGGAAAAGAGAGCACACGAAAACATCGACCTTTCTCCAGAAGCTGGACTACAGAACAAAACTCTCGGAATGGTATGGGAACCAGCTACAGATACGTTGACATTTAACATGTCAATGCATAGAGTTCCACCCAACATCGCCACATGTCAAGAATGCCCTACTAAACGTCAAATGCTGTCTGTAGTAATGAGTGTGTTTGACCCTTTAGGACTGGTGACACCACTAACAGTGAAGGGCAGGATTCTACTTCAAGAAGTATGGCGAACTAAAGTAAACTGGGATGACAAAATAGAAGATAAGCAGTTTGAGAAATGGCAGACGTGGATACGTGAACTACTTTCGGTAAAGGAATGTAAAATACCTCGATGTTACTCAACGCGATTAGATCCATGGCGCATAGATATGCATACGTTCTGTGACGCGAGCGAGAAAGCCTACGCAGCTGCATGCTATCTACGTTACCAATATGAAGACGGAGAAGTCAAGATAGCATTAGTCGCAGCTAAAGCCAAAGTCACTCCACTCAAGCCCATGTCGATACCAAGGCTGGAACTACAAGCAGCTCTTCTAGGTGCAAGACTAGCGAAGACAGTAGAAGATGAACACGCAGTCAAATTGCATGAGAAGCATTTCTGGAGCGACTCAGGAACTACGCTTGCCTGGATCCGGTCTGACCCTAGAAAATACAAAGCATTTGTTGGTCATCGCCTTGCAGCCATTGATGATCTATCTTCACCGGTTCAGTGGAAATGGGTACCGACAGCTGACAATGTAGCGGATATGGCAACAAGAGACATCGCAGCCTGCAATTTTTCATCTGAAGATAGATGGTTTATCGGCCCGAATTTCTTATACCAACAGCAACACTTATGGCCTAAAGAAAAAGAAATACCAAAACCGGCTCCAGAAACAATAATAGAAGAGAAAGTCAACACCATAGTTCTCAAGCTGGAATTTCCAGTTCCCGATTTCACTCGATTTTCATCACTGCAGCGACTTACAAGAGCTACGGCTTATGTTTTACTCTTTATCAACAAATGCAGAAAGACGAACGAACGTGAACTTACCGTCGAATTACTAGAAAAAGCGGAAAAGATATTAATAAAGAAATCTCAATTTGACAGCTACAGCAAAGAAATTAGCCAGATAAAGAATAATGTACAGAATAAAGAGAGCATACTTTTACAAGTATGTCCTTATCTTGATGATGACGGTATATTACGTGCTCGAGGTAGAATCGATTCAGCGCCAGAAGTTCCAGAGAATTGCAAGAGACCTATTATACTGGATCACTCTCACGTCTACACAAAGCTGCTTATCTCACATTATCATAAGAAGCAACATCACGCTAGTACCGAAACCGTGTTGAATGAAATCAGACAGAAATTTTACATCAGCAAACTTAGATCTACGCTCAGACTAGTGTCACATCATTGCCAATTCTGCAAAATAAGACGCGCGACACCTTCTGCACCGATTATGGGTGATTTACCTCTATGTAGACTGGACCATCATAAACGCCCGTTCACTCACTGCGGCTTGGACTATTTTGGTCCAATTGAAGTAGCCATAGGCAGACGACGCGAGAAACGCTACGGAGCCCTATTCACCTGCATGGTCACTCGAGCAGTTCACGTCGAGTTAGCATCTAGTCTTACCTCAGACTCGGCTATCATGGCCATAAGACGGATGATAGGCAGAAGAGGATGTCCTACTGACATATACTCTGATAACGGCACAAATTTTAAAGGCGCTGATACGGAGTTGAAGAAAGCCTGGAACGATCTCGTGAAAGACGATAACTTTCAGCAAGAACTGCTGAATTCGCGTATAAAATGGCATTTCATCCCAGCTACTGCCGCGAATATGGGCGGCGCCTGGGAAAGACTAGTGCAGTCCATTAAGAAAGCATTATACGCCACACTTCATGAACGCGCTCCTCGGGAAGAAACCCTAGTGACGCTGTTAGTCGAAGCCGAACATACTGTTAATAGTAGACCCCTTACACACGTGTCAGACGACGTCAATGATGCGGAGGCACTCACACCCAATCACTTTTTGTTAGGATCTTCTTCAGGTGTTCCACTGCCCGGTAGGTTTGACGACAAAGATTTGATGTTACGAAAGCAGTGGAAAATAGCCCAACGATTAGCTGATATGTTTTGGCAAAGGTGGCTTAAGGAATACCTACCAGACCTCTTACCTAGGACAGGAAAAGACTGCGATGAAGACCTAAAAGTAGGAGATTTAGTTATCATTGTTGATGGAACTTTACCGCGCAATATGTGGCCCAGAGGTGTTATCAAGGCTACTTTTCCCGGAAAAGACAATCGAGTCAGGGTAGTAGACGTAAAGGCTACAGGAGGTACGTTCCGAAGGCCCAGCAATAAAATTATGCGTTTACCTGTCGAGGTTAGGTCTCAATCTTAAGTCGATCGGCTCTCGGTGTTCAGGCACTTTGATTTTACGAGGCGTGCCTAAGGGGGAGGGGTTGTGTATCGCCAATCGAATCAGTGTGATTGTGGTTCAGTTGGACAGTTTAAGATAAACAGTATTTGTTTATTAAATTTTATATCTAAGAAGATTTTTTCGATCTTGTTAAACTGAAGATATCGCCAAGCGAACCAGTGTGATTGTGGTTCAGTTGGCTAATTGAAGATACATTTAATTTGTTGATTTAATTTTTAATCTGATTTTTATTGTATAACTAAAATGGTATCTGTTTATTGAAGATTATTCTAATGTTGAACTAGTTTATAAAAATGGATCTCATTATAGTTGATAAGTAAGATTTTTTATGAACAAAATATTTTTATATACTTTGAAGATTTTAAAGAATTTTGGTCAAAAGAAAGAGTTTCGTTTAGTTAACTGATTGGCTTTTTTAGCATTATTTGGGCACTTAGAAATTACAGAAGCGTGCCAAAAGGGGGGTATGTCGCCAATCAATTATGTATTATCTGTAGTAATTAGTATTTTTTATGTTAGAAACATTTTAAAATTAAAAAGTAAGAAGTTTTTACGCGCCCTGTCATGGCGGACCGGTAGAAAAAGAAAAATGTGTCGTCCTTGAACTCCAAAATTAAAAACTCAGATAAAATTGTAATAATGTGATATAATGTAATAGCAATTTAAAGCAGCATTTTTCGAAGCATTCCGATTATGAAGAATAAACATAGAAAACAATTTACCGGAATGTTTTACTTACACACAACAGCTTGACTGCAGTGTCTCTATTCCACAAAAGTTTAGTACAAAAGTCCGTCCATCCTCCACATTAATAATTAAACTAATATTTATTCATAAATACACCTACTCAATAATAAACAAATCTATCTAAGTTTACATTTTGAACCCTTAAGGAACCACTTCTAGAAATAACACTTGTTAGTTATGTTTACTTACTAGGGCATCAGATCCATGGCCGCCAAGCGAAGTCGGGAACCTGACATCTTTCACATCCACATCAACGATCTTCAATCCATCTCGCTTCGGGACCGGCATAACTACACAACACAATACGAAACCAAACCAAGCGACTGTCGCTAACTAAACAGCAAACTGTAGTAGGTAGGTACACTCGCGTACTCTGGCGGATGAAACGTAAACAAGCTCGGGACCTCGCACGAATCTATTTGACATAATTATAAATACGTGGCGTTGATAAACTTAACGAACAGTCGCATGCATTAACATTCTTACGACTTTTAGGGATGCTGAGTTTTGGCCAAAAGGTTGACAGATGATTCCGTGGGCGCCCAATACGACATATGACAATTAATCCATGTAAGGTAATTGTTAAATTTGAGTTATGGACCCGATTTGTAGGTAGGTATGTGACATTTCTAAGTTGTCTGAAATAAAGTTTATATTATATTATTATGATGGTTACTGGTTACCTACAATTCATAATTTTCGAAGTAGGTAATTTTCGTACCTACAGGTCTACCAAATATAAAATCAAAACTAAATGTACCAACATTTCTTAGTTTTCTGAAATAATTTTTGAGTGAAGTAAAGTTTATTGATCGACTGAGCGAAGTAAAAAGTGAAAGAAGAACTCTCTTAGTGCATGCGACTGTACCTACATTCGAATTACATTGCGCGGTAAGAAGGTAACACTACGCAGTCGATTTCTGGGTGTCGCGTAGTGTAGTTCAAACGTAAACATGATACGCTTACGCCACATTTGTGCATAACATAAAAAACTTGCGTACAAAGTCAACTGATAACCCGCATAATTATTCAGACCGCTATGCGATAATAAAGTTATTTTCTTTTAGCGGTATCAGTGTTTACAATTAACGTGCTAAACAAATATGAACTGTAATATCAGGGGATAAAGTTTGAAATTGTTTCTAAAAAATATTTAAGGATGAGACCTATTTTGTTTTCTCGTGTATTATGTTTTCTTTACTAGCTTTTGCGCTGTAGGCTATGAGTTCGGTTTTCATTTAGGTATATCATCAATTTATTTACAAAAAAAAGAATAAAAGTATTATATTAGCAATCTGGTTCCCATAGTATATGCTTTGCTGTATTGGGGCTAGATAGTGATGTATTAATCAATAAATATATATTTATGAATAATGAAACAGTTTATAAAATGTAATAAAACATTTATTTAAGTTTATAAGGAATTTCAATGATTAATAATGTATTAGGTAAATATATTTACTTATCTATTTGTCTACTGTGACATATTTTCCCTGACTAGACTTAAAATTAAATAGCATATTAAAAGTTTATGTAAAAAAATGTATTCTTATCATTAATATATCAATATATATAGTTTTATAATATCACAATTTGGAAGATTAATTTCAATAGTTACCTATGTACTTATGTACAGGAATTATATTGGTAATCACAGATTATTTTCAGTAAATATTGGTTCTTACGGAAACAATATTTGCATAAAAAAATAGAAGTACAAAATCGACTCATACTAAGTGTTTTTTTTTTAAGTAAACTGGGCCTTGATCACGTACATTTTGATATTTATGGCGTTAACGTATCGTTCCGATATTCAACCTTACTTTGTTGTAGTTAGGGATACCATACTTTACGCGTAACGTCAAATTCGTTCGTGTACTAATAACTACAACAAAATAAGGTATGATGCGTTAACGGTACAAATGTCATAATGGATTCGTGATCAAGCCTCTGATAATTGGCTTTTCGATTTTTGTTGTTTTGCGCAGTGAACTTAGTTTGCAATTATCATGCTAGCTAGCTTAACAAACTTCTATTGAGAAGATGACGACTTCAAGTCTCTCATAATCCGAACTATAAAAATATACCTACAGAGACTAGGCATTTCCCTGACACCATATAGCCGTTCTATAAAATATTCTTGTCTTTGTCACTTTGATGTTGACAAAAAGAGAGGACAACATATTCATGGGTAATTCAAGCTAGTGGGGGCTCCACTTAAATTACCAGCGACCAATAAGAGCAAGACCAAAAACTTAAGTTCAATAGCTAGTTTTTGCCGTTGGCCCTCTTGTACAACAATGCCAGATCCTTCACTAACTCCCTCTCGCCCTCCTCCCATAGGATGTTGGCGAGACGGCCCAAGGTTCTGCTTCCGTCTGCATCGTCATTCATCCAATCTAGCAACAGCTTGTAGCGAGCCTGAAATTACAATGATACACTTCTTAATATTCCGAGTTATTTGTAAAAACATTAAAATAATGATTTTATTTAAGAAATCTGACTACTGCTATGGTAACTCAGGGGGATGTAAGACATAATTTAAAAACATGAAACAATGAATAAATGTTTATGATTGAACATGCATTGACTGAAATTACAGCTTGATTTATGGAGAATTTTGTGTTATAATTTAACCTGCATAACTAGGGTGTGCAATTGTGATTGTGGCGGCACATTTAAAATCCTTTCACCTCATTGTCTTAGTGACACAATAAGAAGATGATGTGATAAATAAAAAATAAACAATTATTCTGTCTGTTAAATCTTATTTCAGCTTGCATAAATTATTGTTTTCATTCATGTTTTTTTTTTTGAGAATAATATGTGCAGGCCTCGACTATAATGCTTACTTACTTCTGAAACGCCATAGCTTGCGTTATCAATTTCCTTGGTTTCAATAGCCCCTTTTGAGAATCCCAGAGTTCTGAAGAAACTGTGCCAGTTTTTGCCAAGATTCTTTGACACATAATCAATAAATACATGCTCAGGCTGTAAACAAAAATATAACATTTAATATAGATATATCAGGGCTAGTAGAACAAAGTTATTTTGCTACAATCATTATTTTTTACCATACAATTATTGATATATTTTCAAGCAGATAATGGCCTGTTTAAATAGTTTTTTTTTTTTTTTTAATCTCCATTTTATCCAATTTATTCACTATTAACAAAAGCCACTTTAAGAAGCAGTCTCTCTTGTTGTTTCACTAGTTTATTCCGAAACAGTGTGGTGAAATGATTTTAAGTGCGCCTCAAGAGGCTCCTTTAAAGCACTTGACACATGTTATAGAACTTTTTAGGTTCTACGACATGCTGGTTTCCTCACGATGTTTTTTCCTTCACTGTTTGAGAGTACTGGCATCGTGCACATACATTTTTGAACAGAAAAACTCATTGGTGCACGACTGGTTTCAAACCCGCGGCTTTAAGAGTGGAAAGCGGGGCCGCTACCACTAGACCACCAGTGCTCTTAGAAGCAGAGTAAAACTATGTTACATTGAAACTTCATAGATACCTTAATTTTAGCTTCCAACAACAAAACAATAAGGTTGTTCTTTTCAATGTATTCTTCTTCCTTTTCGTCTTTGAAGTTGGTCGTTGTTGGTGGCTTCATGTTTGTTGGACCCATATAATAGTCATTGCCCCACCGTACATGCTTTGAGTTGACTATGTTGATCACATTCCCCGTTGCTGGAGAGAATAAACTAAATTAGAATAAACTGGTTTCACCGATAGATAAATAAAGCAGCAGTTGATTGTGGGATTTTACCCCATCCAATACAAACTTTTGCATGATGAACATAAATTGTTCTGTGACTGTATAATATATATACTATGTGTAACATAATGCCCTATAAGCAAAAAAGGGGGGCATTCCACGTGTCATAGAAAACAATGTTTGTTGTAAGACTTATAAAATTTCATTATATTCATTTTGTCGTGCAGTAGCCTATAATGCTGTACCTATAACTTGCACTTCAGTATGTTCAGCTGTGCTACTTAAATAATTCCCCAAGAAATGATTCATCCTATCATGCCTTGGCTAATGGTGAATAAACCCTATGGCCTAGATCAAAAGACTCATAATTTAATGTGTTTGTGGTTTGGAATGACTCTAATTCAGATAATCCCCGTTTTAAAATAGCTCAAATAACCTTAATAGCTTATGCTTAATAACTTAGGTAGGTACTTTATTTTTAAATAAAATAGCAGAAACATAGCTGTCAATGATATTTGATTGTCTTAGATCGTGAAGAAGGCTGTTTTTCTGTTATTCTTTAATATCTATTAGGGTAGATCAAATCTGGAATCTAAGCAGTCTGAAGTGGTACCTGAGTAAAATAAAAATAATGGGCCACTCCAGGCTTCTTGAGAGGATGTGAAGTTATATTAATAACTAGGTGCCTAAGCTAAATTACGCACCTTGTGTATTGACGTTACTGCTACCACTTTTGTCAGTCTTTCCTGATTTGTCCTGCTTTTTGCTAGATTTAAAGAAGGATTTCTTGAATTTCGGCTTCTTCTCATTCTTTGATGTGTCGTGATCAGATTCATCAGACTCGACAATTATTTCTTCCGGTTCGTTGGTAGAGTCTCTGTTTTCGTCATTTTCATCTACAGGGTCCTGCATAGTCTCTGTAGGGCTAGGCCGTGGCGGCTTTGGCATGGCATCAGACTTTAAGTTCTTGAACATCTCAAATATCTTACTGTGAATGCTGGTCATCTTATCCCTATTGAAAATCACTTCGCAAATTAAAACTCTGGGTTTTTCCCACACAAAGGTTCTTCCACTTTCAGTAGGTACCTACCTACTTATCTACTGTTTTGTATTGTTTGGTGTTTTGTTTTTGTTTTTGTTGTTTGTATTGTTTGGTAAACTCGATAAATATCGAACATCTAGGATAGGATTATCAAATCAAAAACATTAAAATCTAGGAAATAAGGAAAACAGCAAACTAAAACAAACAATGAAACAAGTTCTTCTTCTTCTTTCCATTTATGGCTCCTGTCCGTCATTCGACAGACAATCTTGCCAGTGTCAAGTGATTTATATTGAATACTTTTTAGTCAAGTCAGTCCATAGTCAAGTCGGCCGTCATTTTGTTTTAAAGAAAATGGTGGCGGTTTTCTTCAAAACATTGGAAACATTTTCGGTCAAATCAGGATATCACATATTACACTTTCATTTCAAATGTTTACACTTTGTGCTAAGACCTCAAGTAATGTTGGTTAAAATACCACCGAAATTACACAACACAACTCAAAATAACACTAGAAAAACAAATAAAATGAAAAAGCTTCTTCTTCTTCTTTCCATTTATGGCTCCTGTCCGTCATTCGACAGACAATCTTGCCAGTGTCAAGTGATTTATATTGAATACTTTTTAGTCAAGTCAGTCCATAGTCAAGTCGGCCGTCATTTTGTTTTAAAGAAAATGGTGGCGGTTTTCTTCAAAACATTGGAAACATTTTCGGTCAAATCAGGATATCACATATTACACTTTCATTTCAAATGTTTACACTTTGTGCTAAGACCTCAAGTAATGTTGGTTAAAATACCACCGAAATTACACAACACAACTCAAAATAACACTAGAAAAACAAATAAAATGAAAAAGCTATGTTGCTTCCAAAAATGACAGAAAATGAATCCCAAGTTCTTCTTCTTCTCTCCGTTTATGGCTCCTGTCTGTCATTCGACAGACAATCTTGCCAGTGTCAAGTGATTTGTATTGAATAAATACTTTTTTGTCAAGTCAGTCTATAGTCAAGTCAGCCGTCATTTGTTTTGAAGAAAATGGTGGCGGTTTTCTTCAAAACATCAGAAACATTTTCGGTCAAATCAGGATATCACATAAATACACTTTCATTGCAAATGTTTACACTTTGTGCTAAGACCTCAAGTAATGTTGGTTAAAATACCACCGAAATTACACAACACAACTCAAAATAACACTAGAAAACCCAATAAAATGAAAAAGATATATTAGATAAGATATGTTGCTACCCAAAATCTCAGAAAATGAATCCAATGAAACAAGTTAGGCTAGTTGTGTATGTATTTGACATTGACATTTGTTCTGCTCCCTGATTGTCTTGTCACAGCTTGACTTGACGAGTTGGGTCCGGTTAATTTACGACCAAGTATTACACAGCCCGAAAATGTACAACCCGGAAAGCACAGCCTGGAAAACACGGCCCGGATTCCATGTACAAAATGTACATGAAATCCGGGCCGTGTTTTCCAGGCTGTGCTTTCCCAGCACAGTCGGGATTGTACAGCCAGGATTGCACGACCATGGATTCTGTGACCATGCTCTGGTTGGTCGAAAGCCTATGCTCTGTTTAGATGCACTACACAGTAAGTATAGGCAAGTAGCACAGATTAAAAATCATATAAAATAAGAGAATTATTCAGAGATTAATGTTAAAACAAAAAAACTGGCACTTCGGCGGCCGCTGCCGCGGCACGCTCGCTTTGCTCGCTCGCCTCGTGCGTAATTTATATGTTTTAACATAACCTAACCAATCCGAGTCGGATCAACAAGTGAGTGAGTAAGTAATTGACGAGTGTAAACAAAGCCTAAGTTTTGGCATCAAAATTTTGGCTGCGTTTTATCGGGTCGTGCTTTCCAAAGGTGAACTGAATTTGTACGGCTTGGAATGTACAGCCTTGGATTATACAGCCATGGATTTCGCGACCAAATTGTACATCAATTCCGGGCTGTGTTTTCCTCGGCTGTACAATCCTTGGTTGTACATTATTGGCACCCGACGAGTTGACGGTTTTGTTCCGTGTTTTTAATTTTATTCAAGAAATCAGTCATGAAACAACAATTTTGTAGTAGGTACCTACCCGTACATTTTATTCTACGTCACGTGATTATCTACGCAGACCTCTGATAATTTGTTGTAAATTTGGAAAGAGCAAGGAAGAGAGAAGGCTTGGTATTTAAGGGGAAACCCTTGGTTGGAGGAAATATCAAAAGGAGGGAGACATGAGACGTTGCCGCTCTTACAACAGTAACTTTGGGTATCAAATAGTGATCATCTATCTTTGTTCTTCCCACGTAGCCTAGCTACGAGTAAAAGAAAAGAAGATGTAAGTTTGGCAACGCCAAAAAATATTAACTTGAGATATTTCGTTTAAGGGTAATTCCGAACTTTTAAGTGTAGGTACCGTATAATTATGTAGGTATAGGTAGGTACTGCTAAGATATTCAGGATGCGTGTCTAAAGTGCGCGCGCACTGGCAAACAACAACGCTAGTTTATCAACAATGATATCATCAAAATGGCCACCAACACTTTAAAGTAGATACCTATGTAGGGTACTAGGTAGGTACTTACTTTTTTCTAAATGTCTACGTAGATTCGTAGAGCCTCTATCATCGCTACGGGTAACACGTTTTGTCATTTTACACCATTTTTTTCATAACTTTCATCGAAGTTACGAGGCTGATTGTTTTATGCATAAAAGTACAACTCATGAAGATATAGTTTCAAAAAAAACTCGAAAAAGTCTTCTACCTACTTTTCTTTTTAGAATTTTTTAAAGTTGTTCAGGACGATGGTTTCAAAAATTCAGAAAATATTCATAACTCGAAAACTATGAAAAATTGCGGAACATGCATGGGAGTGATTCGGATTATTTCGGATACCCCAAGTGGTGCTCTATCTCTGGACTTCCGCTTATCACTACTTTTTGGGACACCTGTATAGGACCTTCTTATAGCAAAGAAACGCGGCAATCACGGCAACCGCCCATCGGAGATGGGATTGGAGTCGAGTACCTATGTACCTATGCCTGTAGTGTGTACTTTGGCATCGATAAAAGTTTAGCAGTATGTTAAATTTACCCCTTTTAGAAAAGAGATTTTATTTTCCATTTTCAAACAACTGAGCCCACTTTTTACAAAAAAAAATCCAACATGGCATACGTCATTCCTTGTCATATTTACCTGGTGGCAAACCTCCCCAGGTTTTTTTTTGCATTTTATTATTATTTATTGAATTTTAGAAAATCGGATTCTAAACACTATTAATGGATTATAATAGGCAAACGAGGACCACTGCAATTTCGCTATCAGATTTACTGAAACTGAAGTTTTTTGAGGCAATTTACGCGAAAAGTGATTCTAATCCTGAGACGAGAGCTAACTCACCTAGGAGAGATTGCCCTCCACCTCCACCCCCTCTTCCACCATGCCCTCCTGTAGACAAAGCCGGGGGAGGAGACGCGCCTCCTCGGCCGAAGTGCGCGTGCAGTGTGCCGGATGGTGCGAAGTGCACTGCAGGCGACCGTGGCAAGACCGGCGCTGGAGTCACAGGCTCTCGAACTGGACGTATCAGTGGACCTGCGAAAGAATCCGATGAACTACCCACAGGAGCGTCCAATCCTGGCCTCCTACGCCATATTCACAACGCAGCCCGGTTCAGGCTACCCCAGTGCTTCGAAGGGGCTTGCGTTTCAGTCAAACAGAGCTCTAAGAACAACTGGGTTTTAGGGCATTCTATATCATTTAGCTCCGTTTCTCCCGGAGGGTACAGGCTACTCCTGTCCTATGTGGATAAAAAGAAGCCTTCAGCACTGCCGTACTTCGTGATGGAAGCGGCCCCCGGCGGGCAGATGAGTTGTGAGTTCCGAGTCGGCCCTACTTTAGGGACTAGAGCGACGGTGGTGGCGCAAATAGCCCACGCTGAGTTCTATAGCTTCGAGAGCATTTTGGACGCATACTTCAACAGCTTCACGGCGTCTGTGATTGCTGTGAATAAAGAGTTCATAGCTCTACATTTTCTACAGGTGACTTTTATTTTGTAAGATAAGTAGTGTTAATGCGGGCTTTAGATTCGTTATTAATTATGTCTTTCAACTGCGACGTTGAGTAATACGGCGTAGGCAATCCGTTCTAATTAATTAGTATAGAAAGACAGAAAATGTCCACTATAAGGATCACTTATTGCATTTCAAGCAGTCTTAAATAATGTTTATTGATCGAGTGAGCGAAGCGAACAAAGATCTTTATTGATAGAGTGAGCGAAGCGAACAAAGATCTTTAGCTTCAACTTGGGCGATTTGGCATTTTATGTATGTATGTATGTATGTTTGTCTGGCCATAACTTTCGAACCGTTGATCCGATCTGCATGAAATTTGATAAGTCGATAGCTTGTACTTGAGAAATTTACTGGTAAGTATATGAGTAAAATCGGATGAAGGGTTTTTGAGGTATGGGGTTTTTTAAGGGGGCAAAAATAAAAAAAAGTTACATAAAAAAATCAAGTTACATGTCATATGAAAGGGCTTTGTTTGGACATTCCAACACAATTTTTTCTTTTTTTCTAGGACGCTCGGTTTTTGAGATACAACAAAAAAGTTAAATTAAGATAACCAGCAATCCAAGAGCTCTTATCTCTAAGAGTTTCGTTGGCATCAAGGTTTTTCTACTGGTCGGCCAGTTCCTTTGCATTTTCTTATTTTTTTTTCTTGAAATAAATTAAGGAGGTACTCAGTTCTCATAAAATGGTGACAACGACCAGGTCTGATGATGGAGCCAAGGTCTGTTCAACGGAACTCTTCAATAAGTAGGCCAATAGAGTTGAAACTTGGTTAACGTACCAAGTTAGTATGCAGTAGTCAGAAAAAAGTCCAAAGATAATGTTTGGACTTGCCTCTGACTACTACCTCCTCAAAGTTTTGATGCGTTTGTCGGGTCGCATCACGAGATCTCAGTTCGGGGCGAACTACTAGTTACTTATAATACAACTTTTTAACTGGTACCACTTCCTTGCTCATTCGACTCTCAATTTTTCAATTTTTTTTTTATCCAATGGTGGAAGATCTTTATTGTTTGTGAAGGAAGTATATTTTGTTTTTTCCTCCAGGCTGTAACAGAGCAGATATCTCTTGGTGCGGAAGTAGTGGCGCGCGCTCACATAGCAGAGTTGAGTTCTGCCTCAGGCGCCGGCCGCTGGGCCAATGAGAACCACTCCGTCAGCGCCACTCTCGGCAACCGCGGCCTGGACTTGTGCTATGCAAGAGCCATCACGCCGTACCTCACAACTGCTGCGATGCTCGAGGTAAAGAAATAATATCTCACGCACGGTCGACATCTTCTGAGATACTCTGATACGTACGTTAAAGATAAAATCAATTTTAAAACTGGCGTAGCTCTGTAGCACTGCTACGGTGCTACGAGTACGAAATGGTTACATTATCAAACATCATCATTGCATTTGTAACATTATCTTTCTTTAAGACTATGTTACTTTTTTCAAATAGTTAAACTCTGAGCTTATTACTAACAACTTTACTTTTTGAAACTATTTAATGTTTAAGCGATAACACCGCCCATTGTATGTGTTCCTGTTCTGTTATGTGTAAATGTTATCTGTGAGCAATATTATTTTCAATTCAGAAGATTTTTTTTGCAAACAGGTTGGATTCGCCATCCGTCGGGCCGTGGCCACCTTGGCTTACGAATGGCGTTCTGAGGAGTGGACAGTGCGAGGGTCAGCCGACTCGGACGGGCTAGTGGGTGCTACTCTACAGCGTGCTCTGGGAGGGAAACGCGCTCAGTTAGCGTGCGCGATCTCGGCGCTACTCAACCATCCTAACGATAAGTTCCGGCTTGGCTTTGGTATTACTGCGGCTATCAATTAGATTTGTTTCAGAATATACGCCGAATCGAATTCCAAGCAATGTTTTTTTCTAAACGCGTTTTTTATTCTACTTGCTGTTGGAACAAGCGTAAAGCTCCCTGCCTTACGCTTTGCTAAGTGGTTACCATCAAAGCATTGTCTCGCAAGTCACACCCCCTTCAAACTGAAACACAGTAACGCTGGCTGTTTTGCGGCAGAAGTATAGGCACGGTGGTGGCTCTTTCACAAAGACACTACTAACAAAAATTAGTTGTCTTTCCAATTTCTAATATAAAATAAAAAAAAAATGATAAAATGTTTTTTGATAAGATAATTCTGTAAATGCCTGGACTGTTTTAGTCTTAATTCCAATTGTTGTTTATTTATTACGAATTATGTACCTATCTTATAATCTTTTATTCAATTTGTACTTATGTAGTTTTAGCATCTTTATTCTTAGTAGTTTATTATATTCCTACGTTGTTAAGTTTGTTTACAATAAAACCTAGTAATTCTACACTGTTATTTGAATTAATTTACGTACCAAATAGTCACTAACGCACCTCTTAGGTATACACATTACCTTTATTCCAGTTCACATAAACGTCACGATAACTAAACCAACTTATTCTTCTCACTTCACTGTCCTCGCCGACAACACAGTGTTAAAAATTCATTTTCAATATAACGATAATGTAGGCGTGTATTATCGGGCAACTGCTCCAAGTCTACGGTGCTAACGCGCTTCAGGAGAAAAGGCGGGCGCCTGCGCGGCCTATTCACCACTGGGCGGGGAAAGAGGCTCCACCTCTGGCTATCCCTGTAAACAAAATAAGGCTTTGTAGGCAGGGGATAAAGTTTGGAGTTCCTTGAAGGGCGGTTCGAAAAAAGGTTGGGCGTACACAGAGTAGCGGTCGCTGCAGTGTAGTGAGATCGGGCGCGCGCGAGTCGCGTGTCCCGGCAGTTATGCTCATGGAGCGTCTCGCAGACTTCGTGAGCAAGTCCCTCGAAGGCGGGGAGATACCCGCGCCTCCTTCCGAGCCGGACCCTGATGAAGCTGATGACGTGGAAGTGGATATCACTGAACTAGACGAGAAGCCACCGCCTGCGAAACGGCCGAGGAATTGGCTGCTATCACCCGTGCCGACCCAGCAGTGTAAGAGGGAGACGGACGATGATGATGATCATAGGCATGGTGAGTGATTTTGAAATGTGTAGAAGTGGGAACACTAAACCTCTCATAGAAAATATAGATGAGGCATTTTTATACATAAAAACAACGTGCACGATTTTGTGCACAGGAGTAGGATAATAAGTAGGTAGGTTACTAGTAAAGGTTTTGAGGTATATTCTTTGCAACAAAATACTCTAAATAATCTACCAAATTTAAATGAAAATGCCTCGGCAAGGGTCTTCAGTCTAAAGAGACAAGCTAGAAGCTTGAAATGTTGAATGGAACAAAAAATATAATAACAACATTGAAGGTAGTCTAAATAATCTACCAAATTTAAATGAAAATGCCTCGGCAAGGGTCTTCAGTCTAAAGAGACAAGCTAGAAGCTTGAAATGTTGAATGGAACAAAAAATATAATAACAACATTGAAGGTAGGTACCTATACCGAAACCAATTATAAAGTGACCAACATACAACTCACTGATTTTTTTACGGCCGATTGCTGAAAGCTCGATCAAAACTAATCGGATGTCAAGTCATTCGCCATTTCAGCTATTACATCTAATTAGTTAGAGATAGCAAGTGACTTGACATGCGATTCGTTTTGATCGGGCTTTCAGAAACCGGCCGTTAGAATTGTATGGAAGTTCATGTTACATTGATTTCTGTTTAATATAAAAAGCTAAAACATTGCAAATTGTAAGCTTTCAACACACTAGTATTTTTATTTGAAACATCACAATAAAATTGTACTTGCAAATTTGCCAATTATTTTTTCAGAAAATCGATCCGTTTTGTATCCAAGGGTTCTACCAAATTATTATAAGCCTTATAAGTTTTAAATATTTCCATCGCATTTGTCAAAAACAAAGTACCTACTTATTAAAACTATAATGTTACTCTGATGGCAATCATCACCATAGTTAAATAAAAAGGATTCATTAACCCTTCACGTTTCTCCCGACGCGACGGCGATCTGATGAAGCCGACGGAAAAGAAAATCTATTAGAATTTCCATCCATATTTTGTTAGATAATATTAGTTTAAAATCCCTCCTTTTGTGCTTTAACTGTGTGTTTTGTGCAGTAAACGATAAATATGTATTTAAAGGTTTTAAAGTTTCAAAGGATTGTGCCAAATATTGTAATTTTAATGGAGGCACAATCTTCAAAACAATAACTTTCTTTGTCTGAGTTCGGAAGTCCACATTGAAGTACCTAATATTTTTTAATAGGTGTTTTTATTGTCAGATAGTTTAGCCTGTAACTACCTTGGAATAAAAGTTTGGAAACCTCGAAAACTCGATTGATCTGGGAAGTCCTGACTCCAGTTTGATTTAGAAAATAGTTCGTAATTTTTAAAAATTACGATATTTTCTTTATTTATCTAACATATTAGAGGGTTTATTTAAATCGAATTAAATTAGATTATCACTATAAATAAATAGTTTCAATTTCATAAATAAGTTATGTCCGCGCTTTTTTGTTCAGCGCCCGGTCTCGGAATTTTAACACATAAATATTTCGAAAACTGGTTGACAAATTTGAAGCAACCTAAAGACGCATTTTAGAAATAAAAATACAGAACAGCAATTATATAAATATTTAAAAAGCAACAGACAGGTCAACCAAATATTTCGGAGATTGTCGCATTACTTAAGTACACTTCAGCGCTTAATTAATAGTTGATCCACCCACCAAAATGTCAAAAATCCGTGTCAATTAGCTAAGTTTTGTTGTTGGATGAGCCCTACACGAATTAAAATTAAATGAGTCTGAAATAAAGTTTATAATTATATATAAAAGGAAGTTTCTCAGAAAGCTCAATCAATGGCTTATTATTTTAGAACATAATTCCAAGTGATCCTTGTGATTTTATTGAATAAATACCTATTGACTATGAC
Organism: Chloroclysta siterata; assembly: GCA_932294275.1. Classification (NCBI taxonomy): domain Eukaryota; kingdom Metazoa; phylum Arthropoda; class Insecta; order Lepidoptera; family Geometridae; genus Chloroclysta; species Chloroclysta siterata. The sequence continues at coordinate 13,091,472 of OW028598.1, forward strand.
TTTGATACAGACAGTTTTTTTTCAATAAACTAAAGGATAAACTTTCTTATTTTAATTTAAAATAAACAACAAGATAAACAAGCTATGTTTAGTTTTGGGGCTAGCTGTGTGAAAAAAACGACCTATTCCTTTCTAATACCAAAAACAACAATATTTATTGAACTATCCCATTGTAACACGAAAACGATGAATAATTTGAATAAAAATAACCTACAAAAGTTTTAATATCCACATAGAATGCGGGGTCGTGGGTTCAAATACCACTCGGATTACAAAATCTAAATTGAGATAAAACATAAAATAGCCTACTTTAGAATGAGTAGTACTCTTGCTTGTCCACCTCGGTCCCTAAGGACGGCAAAACTAGGGTACCTTTCCTACTTGCAGACGTAGTGGCCGGCAAGTAGGTTACGTTTAAATATTGTATTGAAAACAACATAAAAAACACTATAAATCGATTACATTTGCCTGCCTGCAGATATACAAAAAGGATCATACAAAAGAACGGTAGGAACCAAGCCGTAAGTTTGTTGCCTGTTCTTCTAGGCTTTGGTCGCGTGGAACTGGCACCTAGAGTCACCTAGCTTTAAGACGTTTCAAAGTGATCCTTGTGATTTTATTGAATAAATACCTATTGACTTTGACTTTGACTTTGACTTTATAAGTTTGATTTGAATTTTGCACACTGTTTAAATATAGACTTGTACAAAAATTACAGCTTAGAGGTAGCTGTAATTTTTTAAATGCATTCATAATTACAACATATTCTGAAAATAAATACCTATTATTATTATAATCCAGAAAGTTATTCTACTTTCGCCAGAAACCGGCCGGTTTCTGAAAGCCCGATCAAAACTAATCGCATGTCAAGTCACTTGCTATCTCTATCTAATTCGATGTAATAGCTGAAATGGCGAGTGACTTGCCATCCGATTAGTTTTGATCGAGCTTTCAGAAACCAGCCGTTAGTATAGCAAACAGTTAATGTAGTCCGAAGAGTTTTAACAGAAAAGCAATTAATTAAATTCAGTACCTACCTTACTCGATACTTTACAAAGCCGATTATGTAATAAATTAAATTAAGTGAGTATAGAGGTAAAGTGGTCTTTAATTAAAATTTTACTCAAAGTTGTAGATTTATTTAGCTGTAAAGCTCAGTTAGTAGCTTTGCCTTCTGTGCAAGGGTCGTGGGTTCGATCTTCAACCAGTACAAATATTTGTCTGATAATAATATGGATGTTTGATCTTTGTCAGGGTGATATTGTATGCAATATAATGTATTTAAAAAAAAGCATGTTAGTGGTATATCAGCTGTTTGGTACTACAAGTATCAGCAAAGCTTTGCTTAGATAGTGATGTGTGGAATTTTTACCAATAATTATATATCCTACTAATATTATAAACGCGAAAGTTTGTAAGTATGGATGGATGTTTGTTACCATTTCACGTAAAAACTACTGAATGGATTTTAATGAAACTTTACAATAATATAACTTATACATCAGAATAATACATAGGCTACAATTTATAAAGATATTGTGTGACTAATCCTGCGCAGACGAAGTCGCGGGCACCAGCTAGTTTATTTATAAACTCAAAGTTACGCAGTGCTACGCGCCTACGACCAATGCTACGATATATATAGCTCTTCGTAGCGATTATGTAGCTAGTTGCTCTTCAAAATATTTTGATTGACTTGCTACAATAAAATGTAGACAGTTTCCTGAAAAATTTACCTATTATTTTCAAATCAAATCAGGTCAGTTTTAAAAGACATTAAAGTAGGAAATACGTTTCTAGGATGCATACTAATACCTACTGTCGAACCTATTTTTTGCTCTTTCTAATAAGGCCAGAGAAAGCGTTAATTCAATTGTTTCTGTAAACATTGCGATTCAAGTTACCAAAGTGTTTTACGTAGAAATTAATCATTAAACCTTTGTACAAGTTAACAACCAAAGCTCTTTATTGTACAGTCAGCAGAAAAAGTAAATGATGATCGGACAAAATTTTAAAAGTTTTGAGTAATAGGTATAAACTAGTTTTTTTTTGTTGAAGTAAATACTCGATACCTAAATTGTAATAAACGCAAGAAAAACGATGATAAAGCCAATTAACAATTTCAAAATTCTGAAAAAGACATCTTCTGATGCTGACTGCCTACACCATTTTCGGGTTAGTCAATAGGTCTTATTCATACATGAAAAGTCTTTAACAAAAGAACGACATAAAGTTTTTTTATATTAATGAATGTGTGACTAGGTTACATTTGAACGGTCAAGTCATAGCACTTGGCAAACTCACGGCCAAGCGCGACATCCAACAGTGATTTGGAGCAATTTCCCAAATTGAGACGCTTTTTATACGGCAATTATGTAAATGGAGGGATTATCCTCAGTGGGCGGCGCCAGGCCACACCCCGTCCCCTCGTCTCCAGGGCATAAGGCCAACCTGCGTCTAAGAACCACTTCGAGAGGTGATTAATTGAACCCCCCTCACTTGAGAAGTGTTGGTGATTTATTTGATTGAGAAGTCTTTTCCGGATATCCATTAACGGCTTATTCGTTTCGTTTTGTCTCGCTTAGTGAAAGGTCTTTAATTTAATTGATGGTTGTTTAAAACTGTTATTAATGGTTATGAATTAATTTGGAGACTTGTCAGACAATTAATTTGTTATAGCCTGAATATTCATCTGAAGTTTAGTTGCTTTTTACCACGTAAGGAAGTATCGGAGTATGTTGTGTTTTATAATAATGATGATAGATTTTTCTGTTAAAAGCCTAGATAACAGGAGTAAGTAGGTAATATAAGAAAGCTCAAACATTAGTAAAAATTATCATGTTTGTTTTATTTTTCAAAACATTTCGAGCATTTGTAGATCGCACTGTAATAAATAAATAAATTTACAATTTCACATAGTGCTATCTAGCTCCAAACTAAGCAAAGTTTGTACGTTGGGAAACAATGTAATAGCTGAGAATAAGTTCTATAACATGTGTCAAGTGCTTGAAAGGAGCCTCTTGAGGTACACTTAAAATCCTTTCACCACACTGTTTCGAAAGAATCTAGTGACACTACAAGAGAGAGAGAGAGAGCTGAGAATACGTAAATTGCAAATACAATTACCTACATACCTACACCCAGACATAGGATAAAACATCAATTTTCAAAATGTTTGTCTCGGGTATGGATTGAACCCGCACCTACAGCCCAAGAGTCAACTGAGCTGTGACGGCAGTTGGAACTTGTTTTCTTTGCATTTGAAGAAATAATAATTCACAAGATGTATTTTTGCCAGATGCTATAGATAAGTCCCCAAATGGTGGGTCAGGCAACGGCGGTGGAAAGCAAAGGCGGTCCCGCACCAACTTCACGCTGGAGCAACTCGGTGAGCTGGAGAGACTGTTCGATGAGACGCACTACCCTGACGCCTTCATGCGGGAGGAGCTCAGCCAGCGGCTCGGGCTCAGCGAGGCCAGAGTTCAGGTAACATATACCACTTTTACTTTTACTACCAGGACACCATAGGAATGATACTACGATGCACTGCCCTGCGACCATCAACTTGATGCATAACGATGATAAAAACATTCTTCAAACCGAAACACAGCAACGCTGCTTGGCGGCAGATAAAGGCATGGTGGTAGTTCTTCCCCGTACGACTGACTAGAAAGGGTTGAGGAGGGAGACCTATGCCCAAAACTGGGCAACCCTACAATGATGCAACATTAATGTACATAATGATGTATAACTAAATTTAAAATAAGAATAAACAAATATATACTAGAAATTTTTGAAATGTTTAACTGTAAATGAAATGTTAATATTGAAATTGGGAAATTAATCGCTAATAAACTGTTGATATTCTGTGATTGCGAAAACGAATTTTTGTCTGACTGAATTATTATTATTTTTATTAACTTTCTTTCTTATTTAATTTTGATTTGAATTTTATTATGAATTATTTAATGTTTAATTACTATTTTTTTTTTACATATTTAAATGATATGTAAAATTTGTAAATTAGTTTGTAAGAAAATTCTTTCTTGTATGCCTAATAGCAGAATTTAGTGTTCTTCTCTAACAATGACATCTGTTTTTATAAACTTACCTAGATTCACAGAGAATAAATGATTTATGATTTATGATATTCACAAGCTCACTTACTTACAACTCCAAAAGGCTGTCATACTAAAAACTTGCCGCATTGTCCGCTGGTTTTTATCCCCTAACTAACCAATAATATCGTCAACGATTGACTTCATGGGAGAGAAGCTGAGCCAGCGAGAGGAGACCAGATTTTTATTATAGCTCAGATAATGAACAATAATGAACAAGAAAACAGAAAATAAAAACAAGAAAACAGAAGTATCTACCTCTATGAAAGAAAAAATAATTGAAGGATGTAAAAATAGTATCACCTAATTGTGAATTGAGTGAGAAATGCGTGAGTTGAGTGTGTAAACGTGAGATTTAAAGTATTTTCAACTTTTTTGACAGTTTATAACAGTATGTTTTTTATTTAACATGCTGGTTTTTCCATGGCTAGACAAAGGTCTAGTCTAAAATCTTCCCCCAATCCAGATCTTTGGCTATCACCCAGCAATTCTTTTCTTTTAAATGACTAGCTGCCACTTGCTTCACACGCATATTAGAACATTAGTCGATTTCCTTTTACTGATTTCCTTTAGGTTTTAGTCCCCGATTTTTTGAAAAAGTAGCCTATATGCTAATCCTGGTTACGAACATATATTTTTTCTAAGTTTCATCCCAATCGGTTAGGTCATAATTGAGCCACAAACATACCTACATCCTAAAATCGTAACGTTCGCATTTAGGAAATGGGATAGGAAGTAGAATACAATTATGGCTCTGTGCATACCGATCCAGCCCATAAACAGTAATGCTCGCGTCATCGCCAATAACAATATCATCACACACTCCTATAATGCTGTGCAATATTCATTAAGCCGAGCGATAACACAACACGGCTACCCTTGTAATTCGGATTTAGGGCGACCCTACGACCAGTATACCTCAAGTCTGAGTTTTGTTTTTTTGTTTTTCATAACGTCAGGCCTTTTTTGTATGGAGACTCGTGAGTTCCCAGTACGCCCGATAGTGGCTTTTATAGAACCTCCATACAAAAAAGGCCTGACGGTACGAAAAACGAAATACAAAAACAAAACTTGGACTAGGGATACAGTATGTTTATTCTAGGTTTTGATAACTTGTTTTTTTTTATTTCGGATTTTTTATTCCATGGGTCGGGTTTCCTTTTCCAGCGGTTTTTGTATGAACATACGATAAACCCCATCCGGGCATGACTAAAATCATTTTCAGGAAAAAGATATTTGGATTTTTGTGTAAATGTAAGTTTGTTGCGAACGAAGTCGCAGTAGAACCCACTAGTAATCAGATAAATAGTAATCAGAGTTCCACACGTAATGGCACAGAATCTAAAAACATGATTTAATAAGCTTTAAAAAAATAATGTTTGTGTTTGTGTTGTTTCATTCAGCGATTAGTTGATGTTTCTTATTTCTTTCTTTACGTAGTCTTTAGCCAACCAGCATGTTATAAGAACTATTTATCTTACTGTTATTATCCAAGTGCCTAGGTAGGTACTTTGTTCTAGTTTCGTTTCCATTTTTTTCAATTCTTTCGACCAAACTTTCAATCAGTTTTCTAATCGCATTGAATGCGCCAAAATCGTCTGAATCCGATTCAATAAACGCGTAGCCGCTCCCCTCATTACTAATGTACGTAATTAGCTGGCAGAGGCCAACAAGTGCGCGTTTATAGGCAATACATCGCGATTACGTTTCTATCGGCGTTAAGTGATGTTCAGGGGATATAAAATGCATGGCCATCTCGCTATAACGTGGGTCTTAACTAGTGACAAGTGCCGTTATTTTATTAGCGCAGATTTGGATTTATACAGCATTATTTAGAAGAAATAACTTAGTTCGTGTCGGCCACTTACTCTAATGGAATTATCAGCATCGAGAACGTGATCATTGATAGTATACTTCTCTTCTTGTCCTGTCACTTGTTTCTTTCGTGTGGTGAAAGGATTTTAAGTTCGACTCAAAGAAGCTCTTTTCGGACACTTTCCATATGTTTTAGAACTTTTTAGGTTCTACGACATGCCGATTTTCTTTGTTTTCCTTCACTGTTTGAGAGTACTGGCACCGTGCCACCGTACCGGTTTTGAACCTACGACCGGAACCTAGGATCGGAAGGCGGGGCCGCTACCACTTGATCAGGGCTCTCTTATATCTCTAATTAATTGTACTTGTGTGTGGCGTACACTAGTTTTCGCCCATGGCTTGGCTTTCACTGTATAAATTGAGGAACGTTGTTTTCTTAGAGCTATAATTTTATGAATTGGTATGGATATCTTAACTCTTTTATCGGTGTCACTGTCCGATCAATGTTTTTACTTGACCCTTTTCTCACTTTTATGTTTTTGTTGGAATTAGTTAAACTCAAATGAACTAAACAAGGTACATTTTCCAATTACACAATACAAAGCGACTTAATAGAATTAGTTCCATCAAACAAGTGTTTTACGCTGGGTGTTTGCTTGCTCTTTATTCGTATTGTCTTATGTAATCAGAGGTACTAATGAATGCTTGTTTGTTTTGGTTCGTGATGCAAATGCTGGGCTCACGAAGACCTGCGCATTTAGTCAGATATACTTACTTGAAGTGTAGTAAAGCTCTTTGTGAAAGGCTCGTCCTGGAAAGTACTACCACCACGCCTTTTTCTGCCGCCAAGCAGCGTTGCTGTGTTTCGGTTTGAAGAGCGTGGTTGCCGGTGTAATTACAGGCACATGAGGCTTAAGTCGGCTTTACATATGTATGCCTCAAGTCGATGGACGCAGGGCAGTGCATCGTAGGGCACTTTCCTATCGTGCGTGACTTACGAGGCAATGCTTTGTTATAGGTGATGGTTACCACTTAATATCAGGTGGGCTATTTGCTTGTTCGATTAGCTAGTTGTATAAAAAAAACTTCTTCTTGTCGGAAACTACTTTCTTACGAAACAGTAGTACAGTACAAAAGTACGATATACCTGCTAGAAGATCTAAAAGTCTAGATAAGAAGGCAGAATGTCGGAAAATGTTTGAATTGATGCATGCTATCGAAAAGTTTTTGATATACTGCATTAAACAACTAATAAAAATGCAAAGACTACAAGTTTTTACTTTAAATGGGTTAGGTCTTGAAACCTTTTTAAGAAGAGCTCCTTTTTTTCTGTGGTTCAACATAGTCTTGTAAACTATGGACTACACTAATTTATAAAATTTTATCAGTTCGATTATGTTTGCATTTTATAAAAACGGCATTTTTTCACAAATACTACTGCCTCAAATATCAAGGCATTTCAAGACGAAAGCTTTTGGTGACCCTCACTTAGGCATAAGATGTATTGTGCACATGGGACTATTAAATTGAAAACTTTATCACTACCATCAGTTTTGTAGCCATATAAGTAGTTTCATGTTGTGAGTGTTTTTTTATTTTATTTTGTCCTACTAATATTATAAACGCGAAAGTTTGTCAGTTTGGATGGATGGATGTTTGTTACTCTTTACACGTAAAAACTACTGAATGGATTTTAATGAAACTTTACAATAATATAGCTTATACATCAGAATAACACATAGGCTACAGTTTATAAAGATATTGTGTGACTAATCCTGCGCAGACGAAGTGGCGGGCACCAGCTTGACTCTTAATAAAAATTGTACCTTTGAAAACGGATACACTGGACATCACAACGATCTGTATTAAAGCTTTTATTGTTAAATTGTTATTACTAATTGAAAATCCTGTGTCAATTAGTAATTACACAATCAGTGCAATTTGCATCATTCAACCACTGGCATCTGTAATGCTATTCCGTAAACAACATTCACCCAAGTGACTGCGGAAACCGCTGGGAGTTTACATTTTTTTTTTATACAACTAGCTGATGGGACAAGCATAGATGGCCCACCTGATGTTAAGTGGTAACCATCACCTATAAGAAAACATTGCCTCGTAAGTCACGCACGATAGGAACGTGCCCTACAATGCACTGCCCTGCGTCTATCAACTTGAGGCATACAGATGTTAAGCCTCATGTGCCTGTAATTACACCGGCAACCACACTCTTCAAACCGAAACACAGCGTTGCTGCTTGGCGGCAGAAAAAGGCGTGGTGGTAGTACTTCCCCGGACGAGCCCTTCACAAAGAGCTCTACTACTCTTAAAATTTGGCATTCATTAATACATTCACCCATCACAAGCGCGACCTGCGGGAGTGTTTTGATGAGTGGAAATGCCAACGTGAGGGTGGCGAAACTCTTGATCGAAGTGAGCGCGGTCCACTAGGTGAAACTCACTGGGATTTTATTGTTTAGAGAATCGACACACTGCACTGACGCAATCAGTAGTACGTGCACGAGCCCTCTGCCTAATGCGGTTACTGTCACCCGTGTTTACAATACGAACATGCCTACAGTTGGTTACAATATGTACATACCTACAGTTAGGATTGTAGTACAGTTAGCATCTGAAACTTACATACGACTTTTTTAGGATTTTGCGTTTTTTTACATTGTTTGACAGGTTTTACAGCTCAGTTTGCCTTCTGCGTTGTATGTAGGTGGGTCAAACAAAGAAAGGTGGTTCATCACACAAACATTTGTATAGCGCAGTGTGAAAATCTACAAAATAATATTAATGTTTTGGCTATTTTAATCACCACAGAGTACCTACTAATACTACTTTTAAGAGTTATTTCTCATGCACAGTTATCATCAATATCATTTTCCTGCCCTTAACTCACGTCATGACGAAGAAAATTAAAAAAACACATTTGTAAACTTAAAACGTAACGTAACGACAAAAGTAAAATAACGGGATAATTAATAAATGTATTAGATGTTTTTTATTGAATATCTTCAGATTGTGTAAGTTATGTAACTACAAAGATTTATATTATAATATTTTTTATTTGACTGAGAGAGAGAGATATAGCTAATGTTTTTTTTATTGAAGTCTTTTGGGTGTGGTCTACCGGCGTAGCTATGGTCTACGAAAAGTTTATATAATTATCGCTAAGTTAGTATATGTTCAATATTTGTGTAAAATATGTTGGTATAATGTAGAATACAGGCTGTTTATAGACCCAACGAAAACCGAAAAATAGAGTACCCTCGTATCGAGTGTTTTTCTATTGTTTTTTATTTGAAATTTAACATGGTCTAATGTTTGAAATATTTTTTGATTTATAATCAGAATTTGAGCCCAAATATTTTCTTATCAAAGCGAGGCCAGACTCTCATGTAAAAGTACCTATTTATAGATTATTTTGCTAAGGTAATTATTTTTTTTAACAGGTTTGGTTCCAGAACCGAAGAGCAAAATGCCGTAAACACGAGAGTCAGATGCACAAAGGTACAAAATTTTTTACACCCTTTATTTTATTTTAACTAAAATTATATTATGATAGTAAATGAGACTGTTGGGAAGGGAAGACCTCGGCGGACGTATCTCGTTTCTTCTTTCGGTTTGTAAATTTGTCAAATAACAAAAGAGTTAACGTTAGTTAACGTTCTGCAAATAAATATACTCTGACTTTGACTTTGACTTTGACTTTGACTTTGACTTTGACTTTGACTTTGACTTTGACTTTGACTTTGACTTTGACTTTGACTTTGACTTTGACTTTGACTTTGACTTTGACTTTGACTTTGACTTTGACTTTGACTTTGACTTTGACTTAGCACTATCCGTGGGTAGCTGTACATTCACATGTTAAGAGGCTGATATCCGTCAAATAACTTCTCACTTACACATTTTTTAAAGCTGTAACGTTATAAACGTGCTGCATTGATTAACTTGTGACGTACAGATGTTAAGCCTCATGTGCCTGAAATTTCACCGGCAACCACACTCTTCAAACCGAAACACAGCAACGCTGCTTGACTACATAAATAATATATTTTTTTTAAACAACTAGATGATGGAACAAGCAGATGGCCCACCTGATGTTAAGTGGTAACCATCACCTATAACATAGCATTGCCTCGTAAGTCACGCAAGATAGGAACGTGCCCGACGATGCACTGCCCTGCGTCCATCAACTTGAGGCATACAGATGTTAAGCCTCATGTACCTGTAATTACACCGGCAACCACACTCTTCAACGAAACATAGCAACGCTGCTTGGTGGCAGAAAAAGGCGTGGTGGTAGTAGACGAGCCACACACAAAGAGCTCTAGTACTTTTATTTTATAGACATTTCAAAGAGATCCATGTGATATTTGAACCAACCGACACAAACTTACTTACCATGAATAAGTCTTCCATTTATAACAATTATAAGTGGTAACAAATGTTTAAGCAACTATATTCAAAATTATGCTGCTTAATGTAGTAGAAAACTGGAATTTGAAATAACTCTGGCGAACCAGTTACCCCTGACTTGGCACGCAGTACTATCTCGGTGTGGCCATGCGAATATAGCTCTTCTGCATATAGAGATAAGTTATCAAGTACCTAACAATGGATTTGGGTTTTAAATGTTGCAGTAGAGGGAAGGCAGCATGATTACTTGATATCAGTGTATTTTTGGAAAAATAGGCTCTTGACTGACATGATCATCCCCTTAAATCTCTTGGTGCTTACCAAGAATTATTGATCCTTTGAGGATATCTAAAGGTGGTAGTCAGATGTAAACATGAAGTTCAGCAAAATGCTTTTTCTGAGCTGAAAATAGTAAAATTGCGAAACCTTGCAACTATACCTGTCTACCAACTATACGTATTATAATTTAAAACCTCGGCCTGCCTCCATGTTGCCATACCCTATGCAGGGTCCATGTGATACTTACTAACAACTAACAACAATGTATGTACCAAAACTAAACCATGTGTAAGCAATAAATGTATTGAGTATTGTTAGAATAATCAATTTATTGGTAATAAAAATCATTACAAGTCAGTGGTACATGACTATTGTAGCTTAATTAAAAAATAATAATATTAAAATCATAATATAGCAAACTGGTAAATTTGGAACACATTCATTACTTGATATAGTCAGATCGTCGTCCTTGTAAAATCTCAGGTCGGCACTTGTTAAGGCGAATGGATACCCCGATACTAGCGCCACTACATATTTTATTTAATCATTACGTTATACAAAGGAATTATCAAAAATTCGGACCGCGCGTAGACGATACCTATTACAAGCTTTTTTTTAATGTATCTGTAATAGTTTTGTTTCGTGTTACTCAGTCAGATACCTTGTTTGGAGTGCTTGGTGGCCACCAATAGGAACTAAACTCTTGAAACAAGTATCTGCCTAATTATTACAATATAAAACTATTACAGATACATTAAAAAAAAGCTTGTGGTAGGTATCGTCTACGCGCGGTCCGAATTTTTGATAATTCCTTTGTATAACGTAATGATAAAATAAAATATGTAGTGGCGCTAGTATCGGAGTAGCCATTCGCCTTAAGTAAAATAATGCAAATTAATGGCAATATCTAGGTTATATTGCACATTGACTGGCCGCCATCCTTACGCGTCAAATTTTGGTTAGTCCTTTTGGCGAGTTTTTTTCCTAGCAGGCGGTTCCTACGATCCATATCTAATATGTTTCTCCATGGCTTCTATAACTCGATTACCCAGCCCGCTGGCGCCGTACAGCTCTAACAGTTTTTAATTCGACCATAACTCACACCGATGAATAATTAAAATGGCGGGCGAGAATCGTACTGGACTCAAAGTAGACTCGGCTAAAGCCGGGAAAAAACCGAAGACGCAAGGTGATAAATTCAGGGAATTGCACAACGCACTTAGCGATCGACGGACGTTCTCGTGGTCAAGATTAGTTCGTGAGGGTCCGCGCTTGGAGTCTCTCGGGTTTGGAATATATGCGGATTGTAAGCAGACTCGATGGAGATGAAACGAAAAAAGTAACTTGATTTATAAATAAAGAGTTTGTAGTCCAATTGGCCTGCGGAGCTATCTAAAAATAATGTAGAGAAAAGAATGGATAGCCCATTAAATCGGTCTTGGATAAATCGTGTTTTGTGTACAGTATTATTTCAACATTTATTAACTTTAATAGTCATATCAAAACAAGCCATGTTGCGTTACCCCAATAACACCAAAACATGCTTGAGCATAATCTAATCACTTTAAATCAGACTCGTTTTGCGGTGCTCGCTGTCTCAGCTCATAACATCACTGCTGCAAATTAGAGATGATCTCTCCGAACAGAACAATTCTAACAAAGATGATAAAAACTATTGTGTATTCTGGACCATGTTAAGCGAATGCGCCTGTAGAAACTGTCGTGTATTCTGTTTGAGATCGCACTATCGTGATTGCTAGTAGGAACCGCTAAACGGAGCGTAAAGCGGAAAAAAGCCGCTCGCCGGAATCGAATAAAATGATTCCCCGAGGGAGCCATTCGGACGCAATCCCGCCGTCCCCTGCTAAATGTCTTATTAACTTATCCCCCCCGCGCCCCGCACTGCCGGAGTAACACGAGAATAATCATGTAAAGTGAAATGAAACGGTTATTTGTTACGATATGCCCCTTTAGCTGCGAGCTTTCGAGCAGTTATTGATTACGCAATCGTTTGTGGCTTTAATGTTGAAGAGATGACGGAGTGTGCGGGATGTGATGATGACGCATTCTGAGATAATACTTATATTAGACACTGTCATTATTATGCCAGCATTTTATACCTATATCGGGCATTGGCTTAACATCAATTAGATTAATAGCCAGAGTACGTAACTTGTGACTTTTTAGTTCTTTTACTGTTTTCTTACTTCAATTATGTAACTATGTTTATTCACCGGCGTATCCATTATGCCCATAAATCTAGAGCAAATTGTTTTAGCGCGAGAACGAGCTGTATTTTTCGTTCGTCTCCCATTAAATCATAAAGAATAGGAGTTGAATCTTCATAAAATTAAGAATTCATATTCGACGAAGTCATGAATCTCGCCGAGTACGGTCCCGGCCGAAAACAATCACAGCAGCCGTGAAATTTAAGAAAAAAAAAATAACACAGACGCTTAATTGTTCCCCTGTTCATAAAATTGTAAAGTTATTCGCCGAGTGCGAGGGTGGCGGTATTTTATTGCGCAGAAACCGCTGTAAAGATGTTCGGAACGCTTTAAAATAAGCGAGAGGAGGTGGGGTGGCACGGCTTACCTTCTAATTCGATTAAATTAAACAACTCAGAGTTAATCAAATAAATGCATGGCGGCCGCAGGGAGCGGGCGTCGGACGCTCGTATTTATGTCGGCACTTCTCGAAAGTAATTCTGTGTCAAATATGGAAATAACTCATACGCGCAGGGAGCATCCATTTTGATAATGCCGACGGCTACCGGAGAGGCTTTGATTTACAGCGAGCGAGCGCCCGCCCTCGCCCGCCTCGTCTGCCACGTACCCACATACATACCTATGAGTGTGAATGTGTAACGGTATTCTCAGTTTTCTCCACTTAGAAGAAATAAAAAAATAAGCAATACGATATAAAAAAATATTTAAGGTTTACTTTTTCAAATCGGATTCAATAAGCTTTTTGATTACTTGAGTTAAGCTTTTACCTTATCTTTTAACACAAACAGTGCATTTTATTCATGTTTTATTAGTTCTATATTCTTCAATTAAAAAAATCTCAAAAAAAATTATAATGACCCAAAAGTAAAAATCCCATTCGAATAATAAGTTCTGGAACGTTTTTTTTGAACGTTGGAAAGTTTTTTTTCCTTGGCCTTTTGGTTATTGTACATAGATAAGAGAGTTCTAATATAGGTAACTAACAAACATGCCTTACATACGTATCGTTCCAAATACTAACCCGCTTCATAAAATCACAACTACACGCAGACACGAATTACAAGATTCAAATATACTGTCGCAACAAAACAAACGCGTAGCCGCGACTGATTTGCAGTAAATCAAGTTACCTACCTCGTACAGTATTAATAGGAAGTACGTAGTAAAGTTACCTACCTTAACAAAGAGCAATTAAATTAATGAATATTTAAAGACGTAGAATACCTCAAGCCGGGCGGATCAGGCCAGATCCTCGTTAATTTATTAATTGGCCACTTCACCCCCGGCGGGCTATAAACAACGAATCTCACTTAATTTACGAGCAAATTATGCTTTACTTAAATATCAATTTAATTAAGTGTTCGGTACGGATCGGCTAGGATTTGCGCCGATGCCGCGGCGCTCGTTTGTCTCTGCCAATCCGGGCTATCTCGGATCGATAGGGTTGTGGATCTGTGGATTGCTTTTACTACACTGACCTGTTTTCAATCTCTAATACTATAAGAATCAAAGTCCTGACTGACTGACTGACTGACTGACTGACATATAGACAACGCACAGCCTAAACCGCTGGTCCTAGAGACTTGAAATTTGAGGAGTACATAGGTTTTATGGCGTCGATGTGTACTAAGAAGGGATTTTTGGAAAGTCAACCCCTAAGGGTGTAAAAAGGGTTGAAAACATTTGTATGAAAAATATTATTCCTTGAACCTACAAACTTGAAACTTGGAGTAGATGTACTCCAAGGCTAAAAAATAGGAAAGGCATTTTTAGTTTTTTTAAACTACCCTTAATAAGTGTGCAAAGGGATGTCAAAGTATGTATGGGAGTTTTTTAACGCGTGCGAAGCTGTGGGAAGCCGCTAGTCAAGTATAAATTTAGGAGAGATGAAGCTCTACTTTTACAATGCAACGACTTCAAACTTTGGCTACGAAAGTGCTACGAGTAGACGTACCGTAGTAGTTCTACGGTGCTACAAACTCTATGCTACGTCGTTATAATGTAGCACCGTTGGTTGGCTGTTCGGGTTAAAAAAGTAATGAATATCACAATTACCTACTACCTTTAACTTCTACAATGTGACATTAGAGATCCAATAATATTATTACGACATTAATTTATGCAATAACAATGCATGATTACATATAATGCAAAAAAAATATATTAAGATATAGAATAATATTACTAAGATTAATCTTTATCAAACATTAGTCTCAATAATAAATATAACAGGATACACAAGTTATACATATTCTAAAAGCAATAAAACTATACCGTGTGCGTGTGCATTGAGTGAACAGTAGTGAACACCCTACTACTAACTATAGAGCCTACTTCAGTAATGCAGAATTTCAAAAAAACTGTCTATTCTTCATCTGTAAATACCTACTTTAGTATAAAACGTTCAATGATTAAACTCAAATTTGTGTATCCACACACAGGTAATTGGAAATAAAATATTATACATTCCTACAATCGAATGAGACCGATTTTGCTCTCTAAAAAAATTTTGATAGCTGAAATGCAGCAAAATTACAGAATAGCAAAATAATGCTTTGAAATGTTTGTTAGAATTTTTGTGACCTGTACCCCAAGTATGAGTTGTGTTTACCATTGGGTTTTTTGTTCTTGTTCAGTGTTCATTGCGGGTTTTGTATGAAGACGCGATAGAAATACCGATACGGAACTTTATGTTGCAAGTACCTATGATGAAAATTAATAGTAGAACATAAAGTTCCGTATCACGGAACAAAAACGAAAAACCAAATATGATAAACACAACTCATACTTGGGGTATTGTTTGGAAAAAACACTAGGACGAGACCCGGCCTCAGCTGCATTTCTTTTAAACTGTCTAGGTCTTTTAAAACTGATAAGAAACGTGCTGTGTTTGTTATCTCTAAATTCAATTGGCAGCATCGCTTCATTAATATACTACCTATATTGTGCCAAGGATCATACAATAGAACATAAATAAAATAGAAGCCGGAAGTTTGTTGTCTGTTCTTGGTCTTGTGGAACTGGCACCTAGATTTACCTAGCTTTAAGACGTTTCAAAGTGATCCTGTGATTGAATTGAAGAGATACGTTTTGACTTGACTACCAGGGGGGGTATTTTGATTTCCTCGCGTATCGGATTCGTTACGGAAAGTCATTTTTTGAATTTGGAATTCAATATAATAGAAAACGCGATATGTTTCTGTACGGTTTTGAAATTAATATACTTAGGTGAAATATGAAATAGTTTAGCATTTTACATTAAAAACATTGCATTTTTAACCATTTTAGTCACTTGTTTACCATTTATGAACCATCTACAGTTTTATTTAATTTTGATTGTTTTATATTCGACTTTGTGATTTAAATAAGTATAGGTAAACACGCACAATTTTTGGCGGGAATTTCTTTTATTCGCGCCAACAATATTTTTGGTAGAAGTGAACTAAAACGAATATGATGAATAGTATGGGGTTAGAAGCTAAATGAGTTTTTTGAAATTATTATTTTTCAGTGTGTTATTATTATTTATAGTCTATTGACGACAGGTAGGTGACTTACGAGGCAATACTTTGTTATAGGTGATGGTTACCACTTAACATCCGGTGGGCCATCTGCTTGTTCCATCAGCTTGTTGTAGAAAAAAAACCTGAAAAGCAATCTAAGCAATAAGTATTTATTTTTGGTGATGAATCCTTTCGATTCAATACTTAGTAAATAGTAGTTACCTACATACATTCACATTTTTTCCACTTTCACGGAAAGGTTTCCGCCACTCAATAGCTATCGGAAAGTCACTCGTTATCTTTTCGAATTCTAATGTCAAAAGCTTTGTCTGAAATGTCAAAATCGCGTTCCGACAAGGCTTTTCAGGAGCCATTGTATTCCAAATTCAAAAAATGACTTTCCGTAACGAATCCGATACCGAGGAAATCAAAATACCCCCTAGGTCTGCTAGTGAGCGGCGGCGGCACTCCCCTGGAGCCGTGCCGCGTGGCGCCGTACGTGTCGGTGCCGCGCCTGTCGGCGGTGCCGCGGCCGCCGCAGCAGCACCTGCCGCCCCTCGCCGCGCATGCGCCGGCAGCGGCCTTTGCGCCTTTCGACTCCGCCATTCTATCGGCTGCTGCTCATCAGGTCAGTTCTTTTTCCGAATTGATACTCTAGGCCGTTATTCATATTGGTCGCTGAGCGCCCCATTAGCTTATCAGACCGATAAATCTGTTGCTGTCTCTTTTCGTTGGCGTGAAAGTGACAGTATACTCTTTAGAGCCGCTGTAACGTGTCAGAGAATATGAATAAGAGGGTTAAAGACCTATACGGACCTATTCTTTTGTTTTCTTTTGAAACGAAGCTGTCTTTAGTGTGATTTTAGCATTCCATTTTTAGGCGCACATGCAAGGTATGTGCACTATGATGGATTGCATGTAACTGCATTGGCTATGCTTATGCATTTGCTAATGAACCCTGTAACGCTGTAGTTTGTGATACCTCATCACACCAGCTGAAGAATCTGTTAGTTTTACTAATGCTTGCTTAAATACAGTAATAAATAAATCATTTCAGATTTATAGTTCTCAGCTCAAACCAAGATCTTATTTTATCAAGACTCTATTTCCTCATCCTTAATATTTGATAATATTGTAGAAAGAATTCGGTAAATCTCCTTTTGCTCTTGTTATTGTTCGGTAATCAGATAACTAGCAGGGAAAGTATGCTCGAAAAAAATGTTACTTGTTTACAGTATGCCAGCGCAGCGGCAGCGGCGGCGGCTGCGCTGTGTCCCCCTTACGCGGGGCTGGCGGCACTGGCGGCGCGATGCCGCTCCTCCTCCATCGCAGACCTGCGACTGAAGGCGCGAAGACACGCGGCAGCTCTCGCGGCCAGCACTGCCCGCGTCTCCCCACCGCCTCTACCGACCCCGGCCTCCATGCCTGCTGACACATAACCAGCGGAATATTGTAACCTAGGTTCATAGCGGGCCATACACTAATTATGATTTCCGGGCGGAATCTGGGATTGTAAAAGATTGGACGCCATTAAATGTTGCGAAAGATCAGCCTGAATAAATCCACTGCTGGACATAGGCATCCTCCCTCAAGGTGTGACATGATTACCTACGCCTTATGTGACAAAAATGTGTTAGTACCTACTTAAAGGTAACTAAAACAAATTGGAGATCACTGTTCAAAAATGGTTTTAAATTAGGTTCTTAAAATGTTTAGCATGTTGGAAGCAAGGAAGTGGAGATTTTTTTTGTAAATATACCTACTGCTATCCGAATAAATGGTAGGTTAAACGGACAAGACAAAACTTAAAAAAAAACATCAACGGTTTCTGAAAGCTTGATCAAAACTAATCGGATGTCAAGTCACTCGCCATTTCAGCTACTACATAGAATTAGATAGAGATAGCAAGTGACTTGACATCCGATTAGTTTTGATCGGGCTTTCAGAAAACGGCGGTAAGTCTACAATTCAGGCTCTTTGTCAAATGTGGCATCACTAACTAAAACTTTTTTACTTATGCAATTTCTCAGGTTTTTGTTAGTTTAACTGAAAATAATTTGTTTCGTATGAATGGTATAAAATGACCAAATAATGGGATGGTTAAGGAATGTAAATTATAAAGCTGTGATAAGTGTTACGATTGACGAACATATGATCTCTACCCGTCTGCTTGTTTATTTCGATAAATCTATTTCCAAAAGGCATGTTTCGATAAATTATGTAAATATAAATGAATTAATGTGTTTATAGTCTCTAAAATTTGTCTGTTCATAGTTGTGTATTTACTTATATATTAAATTTAGAAAAATAAGCTAAACAACGCGTTTTTTTTAATATTTACCTACTCTACCACCCATTATTTTTGTAATCATATCACTTGATTCTTTACTATAGGTATGACTTTAATTACAATCATATATAGACTTCATTATGACCACTTTTGAAAAAGGAAGAAAAATCGCAAAGTTGACTACGACGGTTTCAAAATGGATCCGTTCCGCTAAATCGTATTGACGGTAACGATGGATGTCTATATGTTTATGAGTTTTCTTATTTTGGTTTCTTTTTTTATACAACTATGGAACAAGCAGATGGACCATAGGCGCTTGTGAAGTGATGACCACCTGATGTTAAGTGGTAACCATCACCAGAGAATTGCCTCATAAGTCACGCACGATAGGAACGTGCCCTACGATGCACTGCCCTGCGTCCATCAACTTTAGGCATACAGATGTTAAGACTCATGTGCCTGTAATTACACCGGCAACCACACTCTTCAAACCGAAACACAGCAGGCGTGGTGGTAGTACTTCCCCGGACGAGCCTTTCACAAACTCTCTACTCTTAGAACTACTCTTAGAATCTACTTTTCAATTTATGTTTAGGGTGTCCTATAACTAGCACTTCAGCCCGTGCTTCTCGATTATCTACTTTCAAAATTTTTAGTATTTATCAGTAGCGAGTAGTCATACCACCCTATTTAAGGGTTAATAAAAACCTATGAGTAATTTTATACCTTTATGTTAGGCATACTAACACACAAGCATAAGAAATGGTAGGTGTGAGTAGATGCTTGATTCGGTTACAGATGAATTGTGATTCAACACGGCTATAAATCTACCGTGGGTCGGGTCTCGGATTGTTTCTACATTTAGCAGCTCTGATTGATGACAAGCCTGAAGCGTTTGTTTGTTCATGTATAATGCTGTAGCAACTTGGGGTCGTATTGTACCCATCGGTACAAAAAAAACTTAACCTCCTTTATTGAAATCCAGAATGTAATTGTAATGCTATGTACCTACTGTAAACATAATAATTTTCATAATAACGTCATGATTACTTGAACTTTTGATTAATAGATACAAAATATGACACACTGCAAACTACATACTACAAAGTATGACAGACTGCAATAGGCTGAAAAGAATACAATACTACAAAGTATGACAGACTGCAATAGGCTGAAAAGAAAATTATAAAAAAAAATTAAGTGAGACTGCACTGCAGAGGACTGTACCAACTGTTCTTCTTTCTTCTAGGCTTGGTCGAGTGGTACCTACTCGGATAAAAAATAGCCTGTACCTAATGTTATTCATTATTCATCCAAATTACAGAGATCAGTGGGCACATACAAACGCAAACACTCTTTCGCATTTTTATTAGTAGGATGCATTTAATTGCATTTCAAGTTTGGCTAAATTTTGATGATAGAAACAAAGATTTTTCTAGGTACAATAAGAACATATCAATATCTACAAAAAACGTCGCGATACCTTATGTCCAACTATTGTTGTTAAGTAACTATAACTTCTTTTTTACATTTTAAAGTAAGTTGTTAGAAATGCCGACCTATATCATGTTATCCATACCTTTATAGTCAAGCCGCTAGTTTATTATGCATGAAGACTTATTATCAACACTTTTTTTTAATTAATAACATTAGAAGTTATCGTCACCTTGTTTTTTATTTCTTGTGATATGATATAGGTCTATGTATGTTTCGTACAAATCGTAACTGAAATATAGATACGACCTACTGCTTTTTTTTGTAACTTTAAGTTTTATGATTTAGTATAATTTATAGACTAGTTTAAATTCTACGTGCACATGCATTGTCCACAAGAAACTTTCCCTACCGGGTGGTGTTTGCACAAGATGTTAAAAAAGCCCGCCCTCGCATCGGGGGCGCTCAATTAGGGCGGCGACGCTGCTGATTGGGTGTAATCACGTTAGTATCGGCGCAAACATCCCCTGCATCCACA
Organism: Chloroclysta siterata; assembly: GCA_932294275.1. Classification (NCBI taxonomy): domain Eukaryota; kingdom Metazoa; phylum Arthropoda; class Insecta; order Lepidoptera; family Geometridae; genus Chloroclysta; species Chloroclysta siterata. The sequence continues at coordinate 13,112,108 of OW028598.1, forward strand.
GTCTACAAACGTTTGCTAGATAAACAAATTCGTTTGTACAATATGCGACGCGATACAACTTGCGTCTATGTTGATTTCATCGATTTTGTTCGTCGAAATTGTGACTGTGAAGTTTCGTGATGGGCTACTGAACGATATTTTAAATGAGCCTAAATGTTTGAGTACACCAGCGGGTAAAAAAATAAAGATTGAGGACGTCTAAGGGGGGTACCTACGTCAAAACATTAGATTTGGCACATATCATCACACCTACCCACATTTTGCAGTAGGTAGTCAGTATTCCATCGTGACAGGTTGCAAGCCCATCGATTTTGTTAGACTACTAACTGGTTTCCTCACGATAGCTAATATAATACATATATACTTTTTTTGTTGTAAATACATACTTATAATATACTAGCGGCCTGTCCCAGCTTCGCATGGGTGGTCATACATTTTTTGAACATTTTAGGGTTCGAGCCTCGCGTCTACTTATTTCATACATTAGCACGCCCTTCTCCCTGCGTGAGTGAAATTACACCCCGTGTGTGACCCGTGGACCCGTTAACATTTTTAATTTCGTCATATTTTTTGAATGGAATGTCCGATTTAAAAAATTCAAGAAGAAATCTATAGGTATTGAAACTGTCTTGAATATGAAATGATTTATTTGGATAAGGATTAATACCAAGGTACAAATAAAGACCCTTTTCTAGCGGCGACATTTCAATTAAATGTTTATAATAAAAGAACACTTATTGTGATATAACTATAATAGTTAGACATATGCTTACGCGACATTTTTTGTAGATGATGACGTGTTCTGCAAAGTCGTAGTACATTATTTTGTTCTATCATCAATCAAAGTAGCACAAAGAGCAATGGAGCGTGCCATGCTTGATATATCACTGCTTGATCACATACCCAACGTGGAGATACGACGCCGAACAAAAGTCGTAGACGTAGGTATGCGGATCACAAGCCTGAAGTGGAGATGGGCAGGACGCGTGGCAAGAAGGAATGACGGAAGATGGACAACGGCGATTACGGAATGGTGGCCAAGAGACGCTCAACGACCACGAGGCAGACCACCCGCCCGATGGTCGGATGATATAGTAGAAGTAGTTGGGCGGAAATGGCAAAGACTGGCACAGGACTGGAGAGAGTGGCGTTTTAAAGGGGAGGCCTATACCCAGCAGTGGGTGCATACAGGCTGAATTGATTGATTGATTGATCATCAATAGTTTTTGCAGCGCACGCGATATAAGGATTATTTTTGCCACCTTGGGTTACATTATTGGAGTTTTAGTAAGGATCCCTAACTTTTTGAAAATATTATATAGCCTATGTTACTCAGGGATAATGTAGCATTCTAATGGTGAAAGAATTTTTGAAATCGGACCAGTCGTTTTTGAGCCTATTCGTTACATACAAAACAACAAAAATACAAATCTTTCTTCTTTATAATATTAGTGTACATGTAGATAATGCGGTCCCCCCTGGTAACTGTAGTGAGAAGTCCAACAAATCAATTTTGTTATAGGTACTTCTCACTACAGGCTATCGTGACCGGGAATAAAACTCGCTAAGACGCACTGGCCAGCGTGGCGTATTAAGGCTAAATCCTCTTTGCTCATGAATCAAATCTTCCGATGTACCACAATGTCTGAAGACCCGTCTATTTAATCAGTGTGTTCTGCCCACCATGACTTACGGTGCCGAGACATGGACTCTCACGCAGGAGACTGTGTACAAGTTGAGGGTTACACAGAGAGCCATGGAGCGTGCCATGCTCGGCATCAAACTTGTAGACCGAGTTCCTAATGTCGTGATCCGAGGGCGCACCAAGGTCCAAGACGTCGGAAATCGATTAATGGAACTCAAATGGAGTTGGGCGGGGCACCTGGCAAGACTGGACGACCAGTAGAAAAACCTTGATGTCAACGAAATTCTTAAAGATGGGAGCTCTTGGATCGCTGGTTATCTTAATTTAACATTTTTGTAGTATCTCAAATACCGAGCGTCCCAGAAACAAGTAAAAATTGTGTTGGAATGTCCAAACAAAGCCCTTTCATATGAAATGTAACTTGATTTTTTTATGTAACTTTATAAACCTTCATCATCAGATTTTACTCAATACTTACCAGTAAATTTCTCAAGTACATACAAATTATCGACTTATCAAATTTCATGCAGATCGGATTTACGGTTCGAAAGTTATGGCCAGACAAACATACATAGGTACATAAAATGCCAAATCGCCCAAGTTGAAACTAAGATCTTCGTTCGCTTCGCTCACTCGATCAATAAGTAGGTACCTAGGTAGGTTAGGTACCTACGACAAACGATAAATCTCAGTCACTGAGATTTATCGTTTGTCGTGGGTGCAATCGGGTATCAAAGCACTGAGACTCAGTGCTTTGATAACCGATTTAAAAAAAAGAGGTTTTAATTCAGAAAGTGCTAACTCAACCATTTTCTCTAAAGACTACATGCGTGGGTAGGCCTCCAATATAAAGAGGCCCAAACAGCCATTTTGTACAAGCAAAACATGTTGGTACAATGCAGCCCAGCATTAGGTGCTTGTTCCAACAGCTAGTATTACAGAAAAAAAAGATAGGCCTGTTTACATCTCCATCAGATTTAACTTAGTCGCCGTCGTTTCGTTTAGGGAAAATAATTCGGTATAATACCTATACCTACTCATCAAGCAAGTGATCTTTATGCTTCAGTGTAGTAAGTATAAATAAAAATATAAGTAGCAACAACCCTCAACAACCAACATCACGTACTATTCATGTTGGCATGGTGGATATGGATGGTGGCCCGAGAAGCGGACGTGAAGACCGTACGCAACAACGCCGATGGGCGCTACCACGGAATAGAGATTATAACATTTCTGTGGGCGCTACCATACGACCACGAAGTTAGAGTCGTAGAGCGCGTGCTTACTTCAAGCAAGTTCTTAAGTTGGTACTCCTACACATCTGTCAATGTCAAAGCAGATGATATGTTAACGTCAAATACCCAGCCCCCTCCTCCACCCCTCAATGAACCCTTCAATGGACCCTCCTCGTTTATAAAGGTAGCCAAATTTTTATTGTACGGTACTGTGCCTCTACGTTTCCGCCTCCCTCTCTTCCCTTCCCTCATTCCCTCCTCCCTCTTTCAGTCTCTTTCCCTCCCTACGCATACAAGCATTACTCCTCGCTCGTCTTGTCTTGTTTATTTTTATTTAGATAGCCTCGAACGATACCCTTCATGTATTATTGCTCCTCGCGAAGTTTCAATCTAAATAAAATAGGTACTTAGCTGAATTTATATACTTTTGTGTGAGTGAACGCCGCAAAATGTGGACTCAAACTCTGGTGAAACAAACTTGAAAGTTTTTGTAAAAATAAATCTACTCCACTTTTAGATATTGAACTATGAACATGTGAAGATTCTCATCTCAAATATTTACAGCTGAAATACAGATCTGACCTTTATAACTAGTAATTTGACTAAAACCAAATGTTATTTCGAATATATTAACCATAGTATTTCATTGTATGGGTATGTCTCTGAACTATGCGTTCGGGTTTTCAGTTATTCTACTCCTCTTAGTAGCAGTAAATATATATTTTTTCTACACCTTTACTGCTATAACTAAACCACACAGTATCCCTGTTCCCGGTAAATTAGATCTCAACCCAGATATTATATTCAAAGAAATATATGACCAGCTCAACTCTTTACCTAGTCATTACAAAGCCAGAAACCCTCAGTATCTTCCTGTGCAGCTGAGCCTCATTCAATCATTTGAACCACCAATGGTCACAGATACGAAAATTTTGTGGCAGGAAGCTGAAAATGTAAGTTGTTTTCCACTATGTTTCTATGTATTTTCTGATAACTTCTGTTCTGTTTGTTTTATTAATGATTTATGAGTTGGCTAAATAATCGATATATGATATTAACTATAGTTTTAATTTAGGGGTCTTGTAAGGGTTCATCATAAAACTTTTTAGCTATTATTGGATCCAGGAGATGCACCTTGAATTAATTACAATGAAAACTAAATAAAATTGTATATGGAACATAGTTCTGTAAATTTTTATAATGTTGAGAGTGATTGTCAAAGATACGTAAGAAATGCGTGAAAAGAAACGTCTCATACTGCTAGCTACAATAAGTTTTTTATTTTTTTTCAGTGGTTAAGTGAAGAGTCATTGTTTCCGCACACCAATGGAGCTCCAGGTCGAATACTGCAAGCTATCCGAACCTCTCCAATAGCTTTAGTTGACAATGCACCTAAGGGAACACAGTTGAAGTTGTTATTCCTTTTAGAGGTTAGTTTTGACTGAGCATAGTTTACAATAAATATATACTGGCTTTCACCTGTAGCTTTATTTGTTATGGTACCCTAGAAAAGTAGCCTATTCCATGGCATCAAATACTATACCTTTTCCATGGTTCACCCTGTTTTTATTAATTATCATAACTAGATCTATAAGTTTTTATTTGTTCAAAGGGAAAGCAGAAGCTCTACTTTAAGCCAAAGAGATACAACCTCTCCCATGTTGTCAGAGGCAGTGTTTATGCTGGCTTTGACCGTCACAACTCAGAGGTATTTGCCTACTACCTTGCGATGGTGCTAAACTTCAAGTGGGTTGCACCATCAACCATCAGGAAGGTCCATGTGGGCAAGGATGTGGTCCCCTTTGCTACTCCTGGATTGAAGAGAACAATGTTCAAAAATGGTATTTTTTCTTTTTTTCTATCTACCTATTATTATATCTTCTACATAAATCATGTATTCAGAAATTAAACATGCATATATTTGAAGTATAATGTGTTAATATGGGCCATATTAACACATTATACTTCAAATATATGCATGTTTAATTTCTGAATACATGATTTGGAAAAGGGGCCCTTTTCCACACAAAAGAAGTGAAAACTAATAAATAAATTAGATTTAACATTTTCTTGATTTAATTGCCTCCCTATTTCAAAGTCAAAGTCAAAGTCAAAGTCAAAATGTATTTATTCAATAAAATCACAAGGATCACTTTGAAACGTCTTAAAGCTAGGTGACTCTAGGTGCCAGTTCCACGCGACCAAAGCCTAGAAGAACAGGCAACAAACTTACGGCTTGGTTCCTACCGTTCTTTTGTATGATCCTTTTACAATGTAATAATATAATATATTATTTCTTTCAGAGAGTGGATCTCTTTGCATTTATGGCAAATGCTACTACTGCAAACCTAATGAGACTGTATGCCCTGACAGCAACGGTGTGATAGAAGGTGCTGCAATACTCTACTTGGATAAGCAATTCCGAATACACAAATCACCATGGAGAAGATCTTATAATAGTAAGAAGATGGAGTGGGAGAAAGACAATGACTTTTGTAAGTAAGTGCAAATTGTACCTACTCTACATTTTTCAATTCAATTATGACCACTATTTAGGACCATAATTTTATAATCTTGAATATTGTGAAAAATTTATTGTATTCATTTAATTCATTGTAATTGTTTCAGTCGCATATCCAAAACGTTGAGCACCAAACGAATACTAAACTTAGTAGACATCGCGATATTCGACTTTCTTATACAAAACGGAGATCGTCATCGATATGAAGTCTACAAGGACAAAATAGTGCTTTTAGACAATGGAAAAGGCTTAGGGAATCCAACAATAGACGAAATGGACATTTTGGCACCACTATATCAATGCTGCATGTAAGAATTTATAGACGTTGATTCGTAGTTTATATTGGCCTCACTATCTCTTTTAGTTATTGGCTGGGGCATGTCCTTGATTTTGAATTTCCCGCTCGGTAGCGATTCTAATTGTGGTGTTACCATCATGTTAAAAATATATGCCTGATAGGAATAGTGAATAGTCTATTCACTGCACAACATGCTCACCCAATCAAAGTTATTTGACACTATTGTAATAATTTCATTATGATATACTGGTGGATATTTTGTCGTAATAATACAGGTAAACTCAATATAGGTATTGTTGTAAATAATTGTTACTATATTCGATTATGGTAATACCTACGTGTTTGGTTTTAGATTATCATCAACAACATGGCAGCAGTTGGAGATGGTTTCCGGTGGCAGTCTGACGGATACGATTAAGCTGATTTCTGCGACACAAGGCGAGACGCTAGCGACTGAGGAGCAATTCAAAGCTGTGGAACGGCGACTGTTGAAAATCTACGCCACTGTGCAATATTGTATTCGAAAATACGACAAGACTAAAGTTTTGAAAAATACATTTTGATCAAAATTATCGTGTTTTACTTGATCCTATAAAGCCAAAGTCAAAAGGTATTAATTCAATAAAATCACAAGGATCACTTTGAAACGTCATAAAGCTAAAAGAACAGGCAACAAACTTACGGCTTGGTTCCTACCGCTCTTTTGTATGATTCTTGTTACAATGTATTATAATACAATATTGAAGCTCCAGAATGGTGCCAATCGAATTTAGTGAAGCGTAGGTATAACAGAAAAAGGTAAGGGTAATAAAATTCACAAAACAGCACACGCTATGCTTCAACTAATAAAGTAGAGAAAAAAAACAATAGTAATACAGACATTGCAGAATTTTAGAAATTAGAAATTAGAAATTATTTATTGTATAACTGTAGTACAAAAAAGATCTTAAAGCTATGGTTATGTACAGTTTTAACAGTTTGTCCGTTCCGGACGTACAACAAACACGCATTGTTATATTCTAAAGTTTTCACCCAAGAACCAACTAAAACATTTTAATACCCACTAATAGGTACTCCCAATTTCTTGCAAGTAGGTAGGTATAATGAACTATAAGAAACCGAGATCTAGATATTATAGAGCTTCTATTTTATCGTTCATAATATTCGTTTAAGTTATAAAATGCATTCGAGACTAACCATTTTCTCAAATGATTTTTGAATATATTTCCTTGAAGAGGTTTAATTTTATCGGGTAAACTATTGTAAATTTTGATAGCTGCAACAAATGTACTTTTTTTATACATGGTGTTGTTAATCTGAGGTATACATATATTATATTTATGTTTCATTCTTAAGGAATCGGCTCTGATAGATTTTTTGTCAAAGAAATACTCAGTATTTTTTTTAACAAATAAACATATTTCCAATATATAAATGCAGGTAAGCGTGAGTAACTTTTCATTTACAAAAATATTACGAAGAGATTCTGTACTTCTCATATTGTATATAGAACGCAAGCTTTTCTTCTGCATAAGAAAAGCCGATTGGATATCTACAGAATTACCCCAGAAAATGAATGCAGACATGTTAGCTGCCGATGGGCAAAGCGACCGGGACATCGGCCCACGCACATATTTTATCATTAATATAGCTACCTATCTAAAGTTTATTAAGTTTTTATTATTAGAACGAGCCATATAATATAACAGTAGTACGTAGAGGGCCGTGATGCTGTAAAAATTATTTAATGATTTTTTTGCCAAAATACTTGATTTTGTTTTGCTGGTTGTCGCATAGGAAGCTAATGGTCCAGCTTGAAAAAAAGCAACGCCCTAAAACTTATAAACCTATAATAATAGGGGTTAAAAATAAATAAAGCTATTGATAACACATTCATCAGTTTATTTGGGTCACATACATCCCTAATTGAGTAGCATAAGTTAATGTCTAAGAGAAACACGACCTTAATGTGTATGATTCACAGTCTGTTTTTGTTTGACGGTTTTGCATTTTAAACAAAACTAACTAAAAACAATTAAATAATAAATACTGGTGATATCATATGCCCCCTTTTGTTAAATTTTTTGTTCGGCTATCGTTCCCACTGTAAAACAACACAAAGCAGCATTTTTATATTTTTTGGTATAATACCCTGACGAAGTTCAAACACGACTGAAGTGAGCTGAGCTTGAAGTGCGCGGAATCCCGCGTACTTGGTGTTACGCGGGCTCCGCCCACCTCCTAATTCTATGTATATTTACCTACATTTCTTTTGTAACTTAATTTCGTATGTAACTAAAACAAATATCAATATTTCAATCGCCTGTATCGCCATCTATTGATGTTTAATTGGAACCAAAAATGCTTTGTAGGCAATGGTACCCCATGCCCTCGTACTTCAAATTATATTTTTGAGTAAATGACATTGTATCAGATCTGTTGCAGGAATTTGGCTGTTCGCTAGTGTGAATTTTCATATGTCTTGTCATATGTTGTTTAAGAGCAAATGTTTTATCACATCTGGTGCAGGAATATGGCTTCTCGCCGGTGTGAATTATCACATGTCTTGTCAAATGATGTTTACGAACAAATGTCTTATCACATCTGTTGCAGGAATAGGGCTTCTCTCCCGTGTGAATTCGTAAATGTCTGTCCAAATATGATTTTGCAATGAATGCCTTAGTACATCTGTTGCAGGAATAGGGCTTCTCTCCCGTGTGAATTCGTAAATGTCTGTCCAAATGTGATTTTATAGTGAATGCCTTATCACATCTGTTGCAGGAATATCGCTTTGCTTTAGTGTGAAACTTCAAATGTTTCACCATGTCACCTTTTTTGTAGAAAAATCTATTACATAAATCACAGTTAAAACATGAGTGCATATTATTCATATCAGCGTTGGTATTATTATCTCTTTCTAGAACTGTTTTATTGAAACCATCATTAAAATGTATATCTTCAAGAGACTCTAATTTGGACTCCTCCATGTTATATGCTTCACATTCAAGGGTTTCTTCATCATTGTTCTCAATTTTTGGTTCATCTTTAACAGCTACAGGAGTACTTGAAGTAGTTTCTGTGTCTCCTAGAGACCAGTGCACTGTTGAGGTCATGTTTAAGTTCAGTACTACATTCAGAGGTTGCACTATCAGTGCATTGTGTGTCACCTGAAACAACCACAGGATAACAAAATTGTCTTATAAACCCCTTTAATACATAAATCAGTTTACTGGGTATGAGGCTTGTTTTACCTTGGTGCCATTGCACAGCAGATCTTGTAGGATTCTGTTGGATTTGCGAGCCATCTCGGAGAACATATGCAACCTCTGCAGCTGCCGGTGACAGACATAGCACACTGTGCTTGGCATGTCACACTCTGTTTTTAAGTTATGCTGTAACATATACACAAACAGGACAATTTTATATTATTAGATAAACAATTCCAAACATAGTAAATGTTTATCTTTCAAAACCTTAGCTAGTACCCTGTCGTAAATTAAAATGATTCCAACAGATATCATAGGTAATGTCGCCTTCACCCTGGCAAGAGATGCAACAAGTTCAGTTGTTTCCTGTTCGAGTTTAACATACCTTCCAACCTAACAGAAAAAAAAAGATCTGTACTTATTATTTATTTAGTGAACATAAAACATAGGAGACAAAATAATAAGAGAACACTGAAAACTGCATAAGTAAAACTTGTGTTGCAGTTTCCAGCACCCAACCTTCGGCAAAGAAGAGATAGGCGTTCACAATTTAAAGTAGGTAAGTGAAAAAAAGAGCAAAATTTTAACAAAATGAAAAGAGTTGCATGATATTTTTATGTGTTGGTATGAAAAAAAGAGCAAAATTTTAACAAAATGAAAAGAATTGCATGATATTTTTATGTGTTGGAGTATGAAGTGTAGGTGTTGTATGACTGCGCGTGCAAGTATTGTGTGTGAGAATATGATGTGTGAGGGTGTGTTTATTCTAATGTAATTTAAAGAGGTTACCTCGTTATCAGTAAGTTTTTGGTAGGCCGCCAAATAAATGTTACTGAGGTTTAGTAACCTGATGTTGCCGACGAGACAGACTCTGCACAAAGCCATGGCACCTTCTTCAACCGGAACATTCATAGTCTCTTCGCTTCGTAGCATGATGATTCTTTAGAACTCTTTTATTTAATAATAGTAAAATTATTTTCTTTACAACTCAGACGAAATTTCGTCTGTTCAGTGTTCTGTGGTCTGTTCGTCTGAGCTTCTTTACAACTGGAAAGCTTTGGTTTTTATTAGGTTTGTCTAATAATAATAATTGGCGGGCAGTGTTGCCAGTTCTTAATTTCAGTTTACCCTATTCTTGGTCAAATTTACCCTAAATTTGGTGTGATTATGGAAAAAATACCCTAAAGTTTATCTTTACTAAAAATTTACATAAACATACTTATTGTATTTATATTTTACTACAAAAGTGTAGGGGAACTAACAGAAGAATCAAATTTTCATCTATAGTAAATTTTATTAAAAAACAGCTCCAAAGATCAAGAGTGGCAAAAATAAAGCATTGGAAATTATATCTTATTTAACTAGCTGAAACACTTCAAAATCACTTGGCAAATAAATTGATCTGGATATCTTTTTTCTAATATAGACCCTAGTTATCTAGGAATTAAATTAATATTAGGCTAGAATAGAGCTGATACTGACGTACTCACTGCTGCAGACGCGTACGTCTGACTCCTTCTACCCACGGCTAGCGCCGGATAACCAGTGGTGCCATGTTAAGGTATTTTACTCCAGATTTAGAGTAAAATTGAAATATCAGATTAATTTTTAGGGTATGAATTTAGTTAGGATATTTTTTGTGGTAACCCGATACAGAGCCATTCGCAAATATTTCTATATATACTTGCGTTCTCGCTTTTATCAGCACCAACATTATCTAATGCCGCTGTAGAAAGAGCATTTTCGGTTTATGCTATTGTCAAGTCTAAACGTAGAAATAGATTGTCCCTCATTGATTCATCTGTAATTTCCCAACACTTTTATAGTAAAATATAAATGCAATAAGTATGTTTATGTCAATTTGTAGTAAAGATAAACTTTAGGGTATTTTTTCCATATTCACACCAAATTTAGGGTAAATTTGACTAAGCATAGGGTAAAGTGAAATTAAGAGCTGGCAACACTGCGGATAACTATAGTCAACAATGGCAATGTGATGATTGATATGGCTGTGTGATAGTGTAGTGTGTAAAATTTTGGCCTTTTTATGTTTACGTTTGTTTATACCTACTTATATATTATTTAGTCTGAAATATTAGAAAATGTATGAAGAAATTAATGATACATTCCTGTACTTCGCGTATGGCAGTAATTTATTGAAAACGAGAATTCGCATAAACAACCCAACAGCTGAGTTTTTGGGCATTGGCAGGCTTGAAGTAAGTTTTGCATTTTTTTTTTCTCTCAACTAAGTATAATACTTTTTGTGACTAGGTAGGTACCTACCTATTTAATAACAAACTTAGCTATATGCAACGTGCAAGTATTTTCAATAGACAGTCAACAACGGGCCTGCTACGTCGGTCGTCTCGATCTACGTACATATAACACATGTGGGTACATAGTAGGTATATTCGTAGGAAGACTAGGTACCTACCTACTAAAGACGCTGACAATCCCTCCCTAAGGTAGGTACCTACCTAGGTACTTCTCACAGTATTAAATGTAGGTTTTAGTCAGTCTGAAAAATCACCAAACAACAAAGTTTCGGAGAATGACTGAGGTTCAGCTAAAATTCGCAATGAAAAATAATGTTTTACTTACCTATTCCAGGATCATCACCTAGACTTCATAAAATACTCAGAGCACTGGCGAGGGGCTTCAGCGACCATTGTTCCAACTAAATCCCGGCACATTTGGGGAGCGATATGGAGGATAAATAACAAGGACTTGCCTGCATTGGACAAGTAAACTGTCAAAATTTATTTCAAACTTAAATCCATATTAATAATAATAAGTTGAAGCACTGAATAGAAATAAGTCAAGTGCTGTAGGTACAGGGTGCCCAGATGCAGAGCGATATGGTACGGTGCAGGGTGTTACTTTTGCACCTTTTCCGAGAACCTGTTAAAAATTATACCTACAATTTTAATTTACCTACCTACTTACCTACTTGGTATGGAGTCATCTAATATAAAATATTATAATCACCGCCATTCCAAACCTTCCTATTCGTATTACATTAAATAATATAGGTAGGTATATTAAAAAACATGGTTATTTTGGTTTCAAGGCAAGAAGGCGTTGAAAACAATTGGTACTTCGCGAAGAACGTTCACGTGATCACGCCAGAAGGATTCAAGGTGCAATGCCGGACGTACGAACAAACGGTCAATCCTTTACCACTGGAAGACGGCGAAGAACTACCGATGGAACGACGGCCTTGCATAACTTATCTGGATTGTATAGTCAATGGAGCAAAGGAATGTGAAGTCCCCTCTTCGTACATCGAAGAACTTAAGAAAATCCCTCACAATGGGCAATTGGCGTCTGCTAAAATGATAGAAAAATTAAATAGTGATTCTAAAAAAAATAAGTGAGGAATTGAAGAGAAAATATAACTGTGATTATTTACAATGTTAGTTTTTATGTTATCCTATAGCATAGTAGGTACCTACTATTTTCTAAACCTACACAACAGACAAAACATAGAGTTTTTTATCTTCTATCTAACAGTCAATAAATGGGCGCCAAAATGACAGAAACAGTCAAAGCACTTGAACACAATTTGCTACTTTAGTTTACTGCGAAAATGTTGAAATCGGAAATATACAAACCAGACACGTTTCTATACTTCTCCTACGGTGGTAATTTACTAACATTTAGGATTCATATGCACACTCCGTCGGCAGAATTTGTTTCCATCGCTCGATTAGATGTAAGTGCAAATACCTCACCTACCAAGACATTGCTTGGGCATTAGTAGAGTAGGTAAGGTACCTAAGGTGTATATTCCTAATTTTGTATGCCATTGTAGAATTACAGACTAGACTTCATCAAATACTCATCGTTCTGGGGCGGTCCCACGGCCACTTTAGTGCCCACTGCCAATGCCCACGTGTGGGGAGTCATCTGGCGTCTGCATGAGGACGACAAGCTTAGACTGAATGAGTAAGACCATGTTATAACTAGGATACAATACAAAACAGAAGAATAGATACAATAGAAGACAGTAGGTACAATGTATAGTCAGCCAGCGGGTAGAGGCAGTGCAACAGTTTCTCGTTGAGAATGCTTCTCCAGCGTTCGGAAATCTTACTGACGATGATTATTATAATCAGAGGCGTAGCTATATCGTAGGGCCAGGTGGTGCAGTGCCCCCGGAGCTCAGGGGCTCTAACCTTAGCTTTGAAAAGAGAGGGTCAGCCAGCTCCCGAAACTACAAAACCTTGAGCCTGCTCACAAAATTATTTCTCAATGCACCACCCTTGTCCACCTAGCTACGCCACTGATTATAATGGTAATTACTTAAATAGTTTCACGGCTGTAATGGTGGCACTTCACATGGCCTTTGTGTCGCGTTTTTATTGGCTTGTTAATTTGCGTATTCGTCTTGCTCGTATATAAAAATAGGCAAATATAGACGAATAGGGTCACTATACAGCATCGTATTTGGCAAAATAAGACGAATCTGTACACCTCAAGTTGGTGGACGCAGGGCAGTGTATCGTAGGGCACTTTCTTATCGTGCGTGTTTTACGAGGCAATACTTTGTTATAGGTGGTGGTTACCACTTAACATCAGGTGGACCATCTGCTTGTTCCATCAGCGAGTGGTACTTATAAAAAAAATATAGCCATATAGCCGAATAGCCATATTATGTAGTGCTACTATAACAATATGAGCGCATGCAGTTAGTGTTTGCAAAAAAGCGTATAGAAGTCTGGGGTTCATACTTCGCAGAGCAAATTCTTTCACAAATTTGAAAGCGCTAACTGCTCTATATGACGCGCTTGTCAGGAGCCAGTTGGAATGCAATGTGGCCGTGTGGGCTCCGCATGAAACAAAATACAGTCTCATGATGGAGCGCATACAAAACAAATTTACTAGGTACCTATACTGGAAACGATATGGCGTTTACCCATTTTATCCGTTGATGTATCCAACCTTGTTTGTACTGGGCATGGTTGGATACAACAAATTGGAAACTAGGCGGGATCTGGCACTCGCTCTTTACCTGGTTAGGGTGTTTCGAGGCAGTATTGTCAATCCAGGCATACTGGAGTTAATGTTTTTATGCGTGCCAAACGAATACGTGCACCGACGCAGGCGGCCGCGGATGTTCGAGGTACCTCGAGGCAGAACAGACTTGTTGGGCAAGGCGCCTCTTACGCGCGCTATGCACACGCTCAATAAGATTACAGAGGCTGTTGATATACTGCATGCTTCTCTGTACGAAATTGCGAAGGCCACTTTGTATATAATATGTTATGGTTTAGTTTAGAATAGTTTAGAATAAGATAAGATAAGATTTAGAATTACTCTATTGCATTAGGAAATCCTGTAAAGATAGAGGTAACATGAAATAAATAAATAATAATAAATAAAATAATAAATAATAATATTCGGCACGAAGGCCAAATTATGTAGGTAGTCCAAAGGTCCCAGTTAATATAGGTAAACAAAATGTGCTAATAACGTGTAATATTATTTATTCTATGCTAATAGCACGGTTTGCATGGTAATTGTTGTGTTTACTTACAGCCAAAAAGGAGTAGAAGTAAAGAAATACTACATAAAGTACGTTAAAGTCCTGACTCCCTGCATGGGATCTTTCACTTGTCGTGCTTACACGCAAAAGATCATTCCCCTACCGAGGGGAGACAACGATGAAGTCCCAGTAGAAAGATGGCCCTCCTGGACTTACAAAAAAATTATGATCCTCGGAGCTAAAGAACATGACATGCCAGAATATTACGTACACAATCTGAAGAAGCTAAAGCACAACGGCGAAGAAGGCGCACTAAGAACAGTATGCTTGCTCATACGATACGCAGAGAACGAGCCGTGCGAATGTAGAGTTCCAGGTAGAATACCCAGGACACCACTCAAACTCGATCTAAAGAAACTTAAAGATGAGAGACACAGTCGAGACAACGATAAAAAGAAACTCAATAGTTAAGTCTATTCTCTACCTAAAATAAACAATTAACAATTTCAAAATTCATTTTTATTTCGAGAAACTTTAAGAGAATCGTAACTTGATATAAAATACCTAAGTTAAACTGCGGCACACTGCGGGTTAACAGGATACATTAAAAACTATATTTGCTAATTTTTATAACGTTTTTATTAATATAAATATTAAAATTATTATTAATAGGTACTCGGTTCTCATTAAATTAATTATAAAATTGTACACTATCTCAATCGTTTGGTGAAATTGTATCTAAATTGAGCATATAGCACAACGCTACCCCGACACTATACAAATCACACGCACACTCACAAATCACACTAGGAAACCATTTGGAAATTACAAAATCAGTCAACAATATACATAGGTAATTTAAATTACTAAAATGAGGTAATGTAACTGCCTGGTTGATTGAAAATCACATGAATAATAAATACTGATAAAATAAGAAAATAGCATAAAAAGTATAAGTAATTTAAACCATAGGTATAGTCCGCAGGGAACGCTGTGTGAGGCAACGTTGTGCGAGACTGAGTCGCAGCCACTTCACGCATCAACAAACTTTATTGTAAGTGCTTCTAAGTATTTATGATGACTTTATAACGTTAAAAAAAAACAAATCACAAAGTCAAATGACGCTAGTTTGCGCGACGCATCACGTTATAAGTATCAACTAAAAGCTCCTGGAGCTTTTGAAAAACATAATAGTGCCAGGCATAATAACCTTTTAGGCTAAGTAGAATTTAAATTACAATTTATTTGCGGAAAATTTTGAAGTGACTGAGCTCGCTCGTACAGGAACTGTGTGCAGGCACGGCACTTAACCCGCGGCCAGCATAGTTGGACTACATACTACTACTTAGAAACGTTAATTCAATTAGGTAATTTTTTTTTAATTTTAACCCTGTTTATCAATTGGTGAGAGAATGCAATAGTTTTTTTTTGTAAGTAGGCACACTTATTTACTGGGGCTATGTCCACCGATGCTGGTTCCGCAAGCTTCGTGAAATAATGGCTGTAACAAATGCACAGTACGCTTAACGGTAGAAGATATCTACAATCATTAATTGAGCAAAAGGCACTATGCAAATGCTAAAATTAAACGAATATTTGGATTTGGACTTTGGAAATAAATAGTAAGATTTTAATGAAATGATTCGCTCGCTGATGCAATGTGCCTTGAGCCCCTCGCGTCGATAGAATTCCCGTTCTAGTACGATGTCACTTCACATATTGCAATCAATATACTAGATTTACTACTTGACAATATGTAAAGTACATACCAGCGCGCAAGAACGGGCCCTTACATAACTATCGGCAAGCCATACATTACACACATTTCCACAACCAACCTTACTGAATCGAATTCCTGCGGCATAGGTTCTTGATTGTGTTGATAAGGAACTTAAAACACTCACGGCGCTAGATATGAAAATCAGTTTTTTTCTCATTAATTACAACAATTTTAAATAACACACAAATGGGATCGAATCAACCGTATACCATCTGTGTTCATAATTTTATCATGTCCACTTCACACAATCAACAATCCCGCATTCCTTTGAAGGCTGGATGTCTGAAGGCACTCGTTTATACCCTATACTAAAGTTACAATAGGACATGTATCAAGGAGGTTGCCGTCGATTATCCACCAGCGTTTGTCGGCACAAACTAGCACTACAGATGTACGTCTACTGTATGTCCCTAGATGCCTATCTTGTCAGTCGGCGGCAGCCTGCTTCATGTGTGACTGCGCCCTAAGCGTCGGTCCAAGACTCGGCCGGGATCCGGCAGCGTCTAGGATTCTTGTATATTGGAGTCTAACTTTGGTTGGTTTTATAACTTTACAGTAATCATTAAAAAGTATCAATCGTTAAAAACTACAATACAATAATGTAGCTAGCGTATATTTTACTTAAGTATTGATATAGCTATTTAATTGATGATAACTTTAATTGTAAACGGTTAAACTTGTGAATAACATTAGAATACTAAAGTTTCCCTCGCGACCATATTCGATTCTAGATCAATTACACTAGGTATATACGATGAACAATGTTTGCATTTTGTATCTAATAAGACTGATATACCTGAACCATTACATCTCATTATGAGATGAGTAGCTTTATCAAATAATGATTCTGACCATTTTGTAGTTAATAGAAATATCTCGTACAATACAAAAAACTTACAACAATAAAATACACTGCCAAGTACATATTTTATAAAATATTTGTATAAAAATATCTTAAATACTGCACAGGGTGCAAATAAATCCAGCTGCAATGTTTTTCTTAATATAGCAGTACCTCAAGGCCGACTTTCTTCGTGGTTTTACCCCTTGAGAAACGGGCACGCAATTCAGAAAACCAAAAACGAAATAAAAGTAGGACTTGAGAAACAGGTACTATAAGTACCACTAATCATTTATATTTATATTATAACATTAGCAGTTATTGCATTAGTGTTGTTACATCACAAAATATATAATGATTATATAAGTAGATGTCAGACTACCTCGGAATCTATAACATATTAAGTTAGTTTCTGCACTACTTTGGCGATAAATAAGTTACAGTATAATACTTCTTCACTAATAAATAATAGTCACAGTACATAATAACATTATAACAATAAATGGCAGGTTTGTCTATTGCATTTTAGTCATTAAAGAACACATCAGTTTCGACACAGTAAGTAAAATAATTACATTCCTAGTTTGGGCTTAATGATATTGTCATTCAGATGTTACACATACACGCTTATTATTTACTTGGGGCTTCTAATACATTTTTTTTTTAGTTTGGAGAATATGATGCTGATGATGGCAATACAAAATCTAAATTCTTTAACTTCTATACCATCCACCAAATCGGTGTTCCGACAGCTTTGTATGAAAACATCAGGCTTATTTGTGTTCGGTATGATTAGTTGAGTATTTTAATAGTAACAATGCGTCGACAAGGCAAGTGACAAATTCGTAGGTTATGTGTTTCCAACAAAAAACTAATTTCAAAAACATTAACATGAACAAGTTTCGATTTATATTCCTAGTTTTCTTTCCCACGATAAAATCGTATTGTTACCGATATTTATACGTCAAAATAACAGTAAAATTAATTTGTACACGATCTCGGCCGCACTATAAAACTATACATACACGCTTTACATCTTACACGGTAAACTTAACGTTAATAGGCTATGTCAATGATGACATGAATACAACTACAATATGAGGTAAGCTATATAGGATCCACGCCGACGCGGACGGGTCGACTCACAACTTCGATTCACCAAAATGTTTATGATATTTGAACGTCACACGAAATAAAACGTATCGCAGCTGCTTGCCGGTAATTTTAATGAATCAATCAACTAGATCAATCTAGACGTAACGCCTCTGCATGTGTGCACACTTCTTGTGCAATAAATTAACGTAGTAAATGCAGAGAAGATCAAAGCGCTTTCCCTTACTGATAAATTTAAACTAGAATCGAAATCAGCAGCTTACTAATCGAAACGGACGCCGGGTTCCGCCCGCGGCAAACCCGAGAGGAGATTTTCAAAGCTCGTGCAGCTATAGGTAACGCGAGTTATAGTAACATGGTAATAGGAACGTGTATTTTTATATGCTTGCAGTGGAACCGTCGATATTTACATGTTTCGCTTCGAAAGTCGCCTCAAGGTCCGGCCGCCGCCGCCCGGTCCGCACACGTAACATCAACAATAATATCAGTCGCCAAATATAACTATCGGTAAAAATATATACATCGACGTTTTTACAAATCTTACATAACACGCGGCCGGGTCGCCGGTCGCGCGTTACAAAACGTACGTATACAAAATAAATAAAACAACGCGTCGAACAATTCACTAGCTACGCTTACAACTAGGATTCGAAGAGCCGGCCGCGGTGGCGACCGGCCTGAGGTAGATAATGCGACAGTCTCGAGCACTCGGCACTCGGCACTCGCGCCGCCCACCGCGCGCGGTCACTGGGCTCGGTCACCGGTCGCGGGCGATGCGCCGAGTTTCGGCCGGATTCGGCTACGGCGGGGCGGTGTCCCGGAGGACCCCGTTGGGTCCCTTGAGGGGGGCGAGGGTGGGCGCGGGCTGCAAGGGCTGCAAGGGCTCGGCGGCCGCGTCGTCCGACGTCCGCGAGCGAAGGGAGGACAGCTCGCGGACCCACGACGCGAGTCTGCCGGACACGCCGAACAGATTGGACCCGGAGCCCGTCGCCACGGCACCCACCACCGGCACCTCGTGCTCCTCTTCTGTAAAACAAAAATACAAGTTAAAAACAAATATCCTAGATTATCACGGTGGTAGCATTATTTACTTTATCAAAAAATTACATAAGTCAAAACATATTTATTCAATTGTATCACAAGGATCACTTTGAACGTGTTAAAGTTAGGCGAATCTAGGTGCCAGTTTCACGCGATCAAGCCTAGAAGAACAGGCAACAAACTCACACCGTTCTTTCGTATGATCCTTGTTACAAAATAATAATGAAGCGCCAAAGAACCAACCGAACTTAGTGAGTTGAGTGGTAATAGAATGACTATGACTGCACCTTTTCTCCTTTCAAGATATTTACAAGCTGAACAACACTAACGATGAGAATAGAGTATAGTATAATACAGATGGAAACGAGAACCGTTTAAACCGATAAAAACACTACAATGCTCTATGAGCCTAATCTTGAAGCATTGATCAAAGCTTGCGGTGCAATTCAAGAAAGTTACAGCCTGGTATCTCCTGCCTCCAACTTAAAATATGCTAGGAAAGAAAGAGAGCGAACAGCGGCAAGTAGATCTCAAGACAGTTCCTACATGCAAAAATAACCACGTAGATCCACACAAGAAGAGAACATACCAAACTTTTATTTATATTTTTCCAATAAATAACAAGGACATAGGGACTAGGCAAGATCTATCTGTTTGCGTGCACGTAAACGGGCGTACGCCCGCGAAAAGATACAATTATATGAATATGACATTGCCTCCATCCGTAATTGGTTTAAAAAAACTTGGTCTGAGCATTTATTAAGCTAATGACATCATTTTTTAATTTATGCTTCCGCAGGCGTATTCCGTAAACAGAAAGTGGTTTTTGTAGACCCTCAGTACCTCAAGTCGGAGCTTTTTTTATTGTATTTGGTTTTCCGTATTGAGAGTATTACGAGATTTCTCACCACGCCCGATGGAGGCGCTTAATTAGTCCCCATACAAAAACACAAAACAAAACTCTTCGGCTACAGGGAACAGAAAAGTCTATAAATAAAGATAGTGCTAGTTTCTACATGGTTTGTTCAGGAAATGATAACAGAGGTGCGTAATGTTTCACACCGCGCAATGACTGAGATAGGGCAACTGACAACAGGCATTTATAGCAAGTCCTTATAAGAGCTAGTGAGTAATTCTGATGAAAGGGTTCATAGGCAGCCCGAAGGAAACCTGACTGTTTCAACCAGATTATAGAGGACTAGATTTCTGGCATTACACCGACAGCATATTATGAAGAACGCGAACAAACTAATGAAACTTGATGTATCTGTATCTGTATCTGAATCAATTCGTTTTTGGTTATTTTTTAAACCATCTACTTTACACTAATTTTAGAAAAAAATCTATGATGAGGAAGGCTTATAAAAATTAAAAAAAAATATCTCACTGACGTTTTACCTCCGCCACGGTAGGTTTCAGATCCCTTAGCACAAAGTACCAACTCAACATTTTTTGATGTCTAAGGTAAAATTTTAGTTTTTTTGTCCCAATTTGGCACATACCTGCATTTTTTTTGTAAATCTTTTTTTTTATAAATGCCCTTTGTTAGTGATCTGGCTTAGTTACTGGCGTGGTGTGAACCCAACAAGAATGCAACATGCAAGTAGTACCGTTTACTTACGGTTAGCACGCTGCTGCCTCGGCGCACGCTTCTATCGAACGCATCGCCGTGGAACAAAAAGGGGCGTTATGTTAGTTGGATAACTCTATTATCATTTACTGATACACCATCTATAGTTAGTCTATGGGTAGTGGGTACATGACAATTTTAAACCTATACTAGATTAGTTTAGTTAGTTAATACACATCACATTGATACGTTTAGATATATCTAATTGGAGCTAAAATTAATGATTTTCACAATGTAACTGAGTTGTATTGAGTGATTTTCATACGAAGCGGCGCATTGGGTATCGTGCTCTGAACATGCATGACTGCATCATTCTATAGAGTCTTCCTATGAACGCTATATCCTCGATCCATGATGCGGGAGTTGGAGCAACCTGTAGGAAGTACAGTCGGCTGCACTAAGATGTATTCAATTTGTATCTTTCAAAATGGTTTCATATCATTGCAGCAGACATTTAAAGACAGACAGGGTAAATGCTAATAAGTGAACTCATCATCTGATTTCGTGATTTTGAAAGTACATTATTTTGAAAGTAATATATCTCAGTGCAGGTGTCCGTACGTCGTGACGAAAGCCGCTTATCATTTGTCATTTTTCTTAAACTGACCTCAGGTGAATTTTCGCATTCCTCGCCCCTGACTAGACAAAACGCTTCTTCAAAAGCTTCTTCATCTCCTGTCCCTGTGGACGAGGTGAAGAAGCGGCGGCGACGAAGGCCGCTCGTCATTTGTTACTATTGTACAACTCACCTGTCATTTCTCATCATACAGTAAACCGCTGCGCCCAAGACCATTCATTTTATATGAAGTTATGAAGTTGACTTAGAGTATAGATAGTAAATAAAACTGGCCCATAGCTTATCGTTTAAGCGCTTACAGCTCCTGTCCCTGCAGGGAGTGGAAAAAGCTACAGCGACGAAGGCCGCTCGTCATTTGTCACTATTGTAAAACTCACCTGTCATTTCTCGTCACACACGAAACCGCTGCGCCCAAGACCATTCATTTGTATGAAGTAGACCTAGAGTATAGTAAATAAAACTGACCCATAGCCGACCGCTGCAGCGCGTACATCTCCTGCCCCTGCGGCGAGTGGAAGAAGCTGCGGTGCCTGAAGTAGGGCTTGGCTGAAGGCGCCAGGTCGGCCACTAGGTGCAGGAAGGAAGGGCGCTCTGCATTTGTCACTATTCTATAACTCACCTGTCACATATCACTTGTCTCGGCACATACAACCTATCGTTTCTATGAGAACTAGGGTACAATAAATAAAACTGACCCATAGCCGACCGCTGCAGCGCGTACATCTCCTGCCCCTGCGGCGAGTGGAAGAAGCTGCGGTGCCTGAAGTAGGGCTTGGCTGAAGGCGCCAGGTCGGCCAATAGGTGCAGGAAGGATGGGCGCTCGTCATTTGTCACTATTCTACAACTCACCTGCTATTTCAACGAATGTGCTGCTTCAACCTATCATTCCTATGCAGTAGAACTTGAGTATAAAACTGATCCATAGCCGATCACTGCAGCGCGTACATCTCCTGTCCCTGTAGGCGAGTGGAAGAAGCTGCGGCGACAAAGGCCGCTCGTCATTTGTCACTATTGTAAAACTCACCTGTCATTTCTCGTCATACACGAAACCGCTACGCCCAGACCATTCATGTGTATGAAATTGACCTAGAGTACAATAAATAAAACTGACCCATAGTCAAGTAGGGCTTGGCCGAAGGCGCCAGGTCTGCCACTAGGTGCAGGAAGGAAGGGCGCTCTGCATTTGTCACTATTCTATAACTCACCTGTCAAATATCACCTGTCTCGGCACATACAACTTATCGTTTCTATGAGAACTAGGGTACAATAAATAAAACTGACCCATAGCCGACCGCTGCAGCGCGTACATCTCCTGCCCCTGCGGCGAGTGGAAGGAGCTGCGGCAACGAAGGCCGCTCGTCATTTGTCACTATTCTACAACTCACATGTCATTTATCGTCATACACGAAACCGCTGCGCCCAGACCATTCATTCGTATGAAATTGACCTAGATTACAATAAATAAAACTGACCCATAGCCGACCGCTGCAGCGCGTACATCTCCTGCCCCTGCGGCGAGTGGAAGAAGCTGCGATGCCTGAAGTAGGGCTTGGCTGAAGGCGCCAGGTCCGCCACTAGGTGCAGGAAGGGCGCTCTGCATTTGTCACTATTATTCTACAACTCACCTGTCTCGGCACAGACAACCTATCGTTTCTATGAGAACTAGAGTACAATAAATAAAACTGACCCATAGCCGACCGCTGCAGCGCGTACATCTCCTGCCCCTGCGGCGAGTGGAAGAAGCTGCGGTGCCTGAAGTACGGCTTGGCTGAAGGCGCCAGGTCGGCCACTAGGTGCAGGAAGGAAGGGCGCGCGGCGGGGCGGTGCGCCCAGCACGCGCGCATCAGCTCGTAGAGGCGGTCGGGACAGTGCTCCGGCCGCTCCATCACGCCGCCTTCCACCACGTAGCGGACTACCTGCTCGTTCGATAGACCCTGCGACAACAACGACTATGTTAGGGGCCGTCCATTAATCACGTGATGTTTTTTTTAGCATTTTAAACCCCCCCCCCCCTCGCCCTTAGTGATACGTTGTGAGGTTTAAGATTAACCCCTCCGCCCCCACACAAAATCACGTGTATTTTTTGGTACCTAAGTCAAAGTAAAAAGTTATCACTTTCACAAGGATCACTTTGAAACGTCTTAAAGCTAGGTGACTCTAGGTGCCAGTTCCACGCGACCAAAGCCTAGCAGAACAGGCAACAAACTTACGGCTTGGCTCCTACCGTTCTTTTGTATGATTCTTTTACAAAGTAATATAATACAATATTGAAGTTTAGTGAGGCGTGGGCATACAGAAAAAGGTAAAGGTTGCCTTGGTGGATAAGCACGGGGCAGGATGTTGTTTTGTTTGTGTCTAGTATTCAGTTTTGTGTATTATCTCTTGGCGATCCCAATAAATAAATAATAACGACGCACTCAGTTACTTTTAAGAGTAGTGGATCTCTTTGTGAAGGACTTATCAGAGGAAGTATTATAGGTCGCGTCATGTAAAAAGAACGCTGGAGGAAAGTGGAGGGGGTGAATTTGCGAGAGTGAACCCATGTGGAAACCAAGCGTGTAACCACCGTTGTAGGCACGATGGGCATACCCGTAACTCTAATAGACGTGTGACGTCTTACACACAATGTTCGCCCCAGGACTTTGCCCACATGGAACTATACACTGTACAAAATTTTGGTCAGACCATCATACTATATATTGTAAACATTTCTTATGATGCAGAATGCACTATATCGATCTTAGGCGAGTTTATGTCAGACTCGCATTTTCGGGTGGCTGTGACCACAACCTTTTTCGAGGGCTGGATCCGCGCTTGGCGGAAACACACCCCTCTACTTTCTTCTAGCGTTTTTTTACGACGCGACCTGAACCACCATGCCTTTCTCCTCCGCCAAGCAGCGTTGCTGTGTTTCAGTTTTAAGATCTGTATGCCTCAAGTTGATGCACGCAGGGCAGTACATCGTAGGGCACGTGCCTATCGTGCGTGACTTACGAGGCAATGCTTAGTTATAAGTGATGGAACATCAGGTGGACCACCATCAGCATATTTTTTTTTTATACAACCACCTGATGGAACAAGCAGATGGCCCACCTGATGTTAAGTGGTAACCATCACCTATAACAAAGCATTGCCTCGTAAGTCACGCACGATAGGAACGTGCCCTACGATGCACTCCCTGCCCTGCGTCCATCAACTTGAAGCATACAGATGTTAAGCCTCATGTGCCTTTAATTACACCGGCAACCACACTCTTCAAACCGAAACACAGCAACGCTGCTTGGCGGCAGAAAAAGGCGTGGTGGTAGTACTTCCCCGGACGAGCCCTTCACAAAGACCTCTACTACTCTATTGGCTCATACCGACATTTTGCAGTAGTTGGTATTCCATACGTGACATGATGTGACTGTTAGAATACTAACTGCTTTCCTCACGATGTTTTCCTTCACCGATTGAGAGAGAAAAATGTATTGGTGCTCGATCGATTCAAACCCACAACCTTGCGATCAAAAGGCAGGATAACTCTCACTGGATCACCAGTACTTGTACGTGACAGTTGGAAATCAAATTCGGAATTCGGAATTCAATTTTTTTTACCTGATATGGTTGCATAGCGAGCGTCGCCATTTCCCATAAAACGACGCCATAACTCCACGCGTCGCTATTACTGGAGAATACCTAGAAAACATATACAACTAGTAGTTCGCCCCGAACTGAGATCTCGTGATGCGACCCGAAGAACGCACCAAAACTTTGAGTAGGTGGTAGTCAGGGGCAAGTCCAAACATTACGTTTGGACTTTTTTCTGACTACCGCCTACTAACTTGGTATGGTTACCAACTTTCAACTCTATTGGCCTATTTATTGAAGAGTTCCGTTGAACAGACCTTGGCTCCATCATCAGACCTGGTCGTTGTCACCATTTTATGGAAACGGAGCACCTCCTTAATTCATTTCAAGAAAAAAAAATAAGAAAACTCAAAGGAACTGGCCGACCAGTAGAAAAACCTTGATTTCAACGAAACTCTTAGAGATGGGAGCTCTTGGATCGCTGGTTATCTTAATTTAACTTTTTTGTTGTATCTCGAAAACCAAGCGTCCAAGAAAAAAAGTAAAAAATTGTGATGGAATGTCCAAACAAAGCCCTTTCATATGACATGTAACTTGATTTTTTTATGTAACTTTTTTTATTTTTTCCCTTCTATAAAACCTCATATCTTAATAACTGTTCATCCGATTTTACTCATATACTTACCAGTAAATTTCTCAAGTACAAGCTATCGACTTATCAAATTTCATGCAGATCGGATCAACGGTTCGAAAGTTATCGCCATACAAACATACATACATACATACATACATACATACATAAAATGCCAAATCGCCCAAGTTAAAACTTGATCTTCGTTCGCTTCGCTCACTCGATCAATTAATTATCTTATACAATTAATTATCTTTATATTTTTCCCACACAAAAGGTCTGTATCTTGAAGCTAGTGAAATGCCTTCATACAATCTGTTTATGTAGACACAGGTGACTGAGATAGGTTTAGAAAAACATGTGTTACAGGTCACCAGTACTATACCACTTTCATAGACTATACCACTGATTGCGATTGACGTTTTACAAACAAAGACAGGGTTCATTGTAAGCAATGTCGAAATTTATGTGTAACAAGCTTTTTGTACATACTAAAAACTAGTAACTTATCTATGGGCCCTGATTTGAATCAGTTGAGCTATCTGTAGAACGATCTGTAGTTAGATCAATTGTTTTATGTTTATTTTGTAAATACTGTATTAGTTGTCAGTAAAGGAGGCCGCAAGGAGGCCTCATTGGAAAGACTAGATTGGAGGAAACTGCATCAAAACTCCGACAAGAGCTAAGCTCTTAAATTTAAGAAGAAGAGAAGTTCAAATTGTAATTTACTTTGTAAAAAAATGATTTATCTCAAAATCAAAACGGTGTTTATTCAGTACAATCACAAGGATCACTTTGAAACGTCTTATATATCTACTTCGACCAAAGCCTAGAAAAACAGGCAAGAAACTTACGGCTTGGTTCCTAGCGTTTTTTTGTATGATCGTTTTTACAATTTTATTATGGTACCTACTTAATTGATTAGTCTTTGTAATGAGTTGGAGCATAGTTCAGTCCCAAGCTTTTTTGTCATCTATATAATCAGATATTTATAACTTACCCCATCTTTCAAACTCTCGGGGCTCATCCATCTAACGGGCAGTAGGCCCTTGGTGCCTTTCCTATAGTAATCAGTCTCATAAATATCTCTGGTCATGCCGAAGTCCCCCACTTTGACAGTGAGGTCGCCGGCGACCATACAGTTTCGCGCCGCTAAGTCGCGATGCACAAACTTCTTGGCCGATAGGTAAGCCATACCGTCGGCTATTTCTATAGCCATCTGGAATTAACAATACAATTGGTTACAGTTTATTCAGGAGAAATAGGAAAGTAACTTATTATTTATAATAATAATAAACACAACTTTCTTATTTAATATTTTGTAGTCTGTACCCGGGTGTTATAATATATTTTTTTACTAGCCTGGCAGTTGACCTAAGTCCTAAGTTGGAACCATTCTTATTACAATCGCCATAGAGGCAAAGACTCGCGCTACAAGCTGTACAGCTTCATGCTCTTGACTGTACCTACAATTCATATTTTTCTCATCCTACATAATATTAACTTGCCCCCCCTGGGCAATGGGCTGGCGACGCCCTTGGACATCACAGCATGCACGGGCATTCGAGTGGTCATACCATCGAGTCCTATAAGCATAACATAAAATAATATGTTAGTTCCAATACATACCTGCAGTATACTCTGCAATGTGGGCGGAGTGTTGTCGCCATCCTTCCTCGGCAGCGAACTCTCCGAGTCCGGCCGATGCGAGCGCAGATACGTCTTCAGATCTCCAAACTCCATGAGCTCCATAACCACCAGCGTGGGCTGGCCTCGCGAGACCACGCCCATCAGACGGACCACGTGGTACGTGTCGAATGCCTTCATGACAGACGCTTCGTTGAGGAACTCGATGCGCTCCCTGTCAGTGGCGTGCTCATTGACAGTTTTCACAGCGCATCGAGTTTCCGGTTTTCCTTTTTCTAGGTTCTTCGCGTGACCTTCATACACCTGGAAGAGTTTTAGGTTAGGTTACAGGTTTCGTGGAATAGATTTTAGCACCCACAAGCCGAAACAGCAACGCTACTTGGCGGCAGAAATAGGCATGCTACGTTTTTGGGTGTCGGTCTTTCGGTCTCTTCTCTTGTCGTGTCACTAGTTTCTTTCGAAACAGTGTGGTGAAAGGATTTTTAAGTGCGCCTTTAGAGGCTCCTTTCGAGCACTGTCTTTCGGTGTATACCCCTTGCAACTTCACTTTGATTATTTAACGGCTATGTCATTGACCTTCGTTCTTCTATAGATAGATAGAATATTCTTTATTGCACAGAACAAAATGTATCGTACATAAGCGAACTTAATGCTATTGAGCATTCTCTTCCAGTTAATCTTTGTGTAGTTTTGAGAAAACCGAAAGGGTAGTGCACAAACATGGATGATAGCAAGCTATTTTCTACAAATATAGAAAAATACATATTTGATATAACAAATATTAAAATATGTTTAATGAATATTAAAATTGGTACATAATAAGATATACTAGTATTGACCTTCGTTCTTCTATGAATTTCTTCGTTTGGATTTTTATACTATTGTGAATATTTTGACATTTAAGTCAAATTCAAAAGGTATTTATTCGGTTGAATCGCAAGGATCACTTCGAAACGTCATATGCTTTATGGGGCTGACAACTATCAGACAACTTCTCGCTCGCACGTTTCGACATGTTGAAAGATATAAAATCACTGAACTCATTTTCGAAAAATCGCAATCAACCATTTTGTGTGGAATCACATTGCACACAGTTTAGTAAAAAAATCATTTTGATCAATACAAGTTTTCCTACTTAAAAGTTTGCATATGTACGAAAACTAGTAAAGTAAACTTTTGAGTAGGAAAACATGTATCGATCAAAATGAAATTTTTACTAATCTGTGTGCAATGTGATTGCACACAAGATGGTTGACTGCGATTTTTCGAAAATGAGTTTATTGATTTTATATCTGTCAACATGTCGAAACGTGCGAGCGAGAGTCCAATTAGCTCTTGTCTTCGCCTTAAGACATTTTACGACTTTAAGGTGAATATAGGTGCCAGTTCCACGCGATCAAGTCTAGAAGAACGGGCAACAAACTCACGGCTTGGTGTCTACTACTGTCTACCGTTCTTTGATCACATGAAGTTGATCGTTCACTTACCATGCCGAATGATCCCTGTCCAAGCTCCCTGATGAACTCAATGTTGGCTCGAGGCACCTCCCACTCATCCGGTACGTACACAGTGGACACATATTCCGGATTCACGGTCGCAAACAGTTTGTGCGCTTCTGCATTGGGCATGAAACTTCGCTTCACGTACCTAAAGTAAACAGGTTTTTTAGAAACTTTAAAATGTTTATTTTTTATACAACTAGCTGATGGAACAAGCAGATGGCCCACCTGATTTTAAGTGGTAACCATCACCTATAACAAAGCCTTGTCTCGTAAGTCACGCACGATAGGAACGTGCCGTACGATGCACTGCCCTGCGTCCATCAACTTGAGGCATACAGATGTTAAGCCTCATGTGCCTGTAATTACACCGGCAACCACACTCTTCAAACTGAAACACAGCAACCAAAAATTCCATGCATATTATGTTACATTCTTCACGGTAGCTAAAGTGGCACTTACCAAACAACACCAGCCAATATGAGAATCATGATCAGGAATCCGCCGATGACGCCCCAAACCCACTCGTAGCCGTAATCTGCAGTTCGCTCCTAAAACATAACAATTATGAGAAAATTGGTATTCATTTTAGTAGGAATAAATTTGATACTTTTTTATTAGCTTCAGCCAACGAGTTATGAAATGTAACCTTTTTGTAAGATGTATTGGATAAACTGGCGCAGGCGGTAGGATATTTCTCTTACGGCTGCGCCAATTTTCTCGATGAACGATTTTAGTTATTAAAATGACAATTAAGTGACTTCTGTCCATCGAGTGATGGAGAAATTCGCCTGTATTCCGGTTCGTAGTCGCGAGGACCACAATTCTACAAAACGGTTGGCGGTTCTACGAGCTACACAGCCAAGATTTCAATTTAAATATCCTTAACAATCTTAGTACTACTTTTAATACATAAAGTAATTTGACACCTCAATAGAGGTCGTTTTGCTTTTCAGCATAGGCCTCCTCCCTCATAGGACGCAAAGTTCGCGATCTAACCTCCTCACCGGCCAATACTTACCGGTATGTAAACATAGATGTCGGCAGAAACGTTGCCCGGTCCTCTGACGGTGATCGGGGTTATCTTGATGCTGTAGTTTCCTGGAGACATACTGCGAAGAGTGTATCCGTGGTTGTTTGTCTCGTAGTCTTCGG
The DNA here is from genome assembly GCA_932294275.1 of Chloroclysta siterata. Taxonomy (NCBI): domain Eukaryota; kingdom Metazoa; phylum Arthropoda; class Insecta; order Lepidoptera; family Geometridae; genus Chloroclysta; species Chloroclysta siterata. Next base: position 13,141,988 of record OW028598.1, read on the forward strand.
CTGTGAGGCAACTTTGCAGACCTGCTTCTTGATTCTGCTAGATAAAAAGTAAAAAAAAAAATTACGATCGAGTTTTTTTTATGAGAAAGTGACTGCTTATAAAAATCGCATTAACTCATAGATCACGAGCGGCGTAGGTATAGACGATATGCCTTATGTTATTTAATAAGATAGGATATAACATAGGATAGCCAACAGGGGTTTCCACAAAACAATTTAATAATATTATTTGACTAGTGTTCTTGACTTTATAAGTTTCTCATAACTATAGGATTCCACCATTTGCGAATAGCGACACAAAACAAGCGACCACTTATATGAATAAAAAACAAATATAGACTGATACTGTGCATGAAATAAAAGTATATCGCACATACCTGAGGGCTATCGTCGACTTGTGAATAGTAGACGCTATAGGCGACCACGAACCCGTTCGGGTTAACCGGCGGATCCCAGGTTAGGTTCACTTCAGGCATAGTCTTGTTGGACGGCACGATCGATGCTTGCACGTTTTCTACGACATCCGCGTTTGCTAAAACATACATTTTATTAGGCACCTTTCGTTTGTTTGGAATAGTAACTTGTACAAACAGTTGGCATGGCTTGTGAATCATTCGGATTGTATTTATGTATGTTTTTATTCGGATAATCCGAAGAAAAGCATAAAGTAAATGTGAAAATGGGGCCAAATTATAATAGACGTTCCTTCGTTTGACGGTGTCGCCGATAACAGAATGATGTGTGGGTGCCAAGTTCCATGGCAGTTCCTGAGCAGTTAACTCAAAGTTTTAATCATAACTTGAGCACTGTTGGTCTAGTGGTAGCGGCCCTGCCTTCCGATCCTAAGGTCGTGGGTTCGAAACCGGTCGTGCAACAATGAGTTATTCTGTTCTAAAATTTATGTGCACAATGCCAGCACTCAAACGGTGAGGGAAACATCGTGAGGAAACCGGCATGTCGTGGAACCTAAAAAGTTCTATAACATGTGTCAAGTGCTCGAAAGGAGCCTCTTGAGGCACTGTTTCGAAAGAAACAGTGACACGACAAGAGAGATCATAACTTGAATATTCTAAAATGTACAATTCAGTAGTACTGCTTACCTAATTCTAGTGTGAGGAAAGTGTAGGTCGCCCTGTCAGAGCACCATTTGTCTTCGTACGCCTCCTGCTTCTCGCCATCACTCTTCATACGGCACGCCCATACGGTGACCGTGTACCAAGTGAAGTGTCGCATGTTTTTGATGGTCAGCGAGCGAGAGCTGCCGTCCAGTTCGTAGTACAGGTACTTTACGTAATCTGAAACGTCAGAATTGATTAGGGGCCGTGATGTTTTTTTATCATTTTTTAACCCCCCCCCTCCCCCTTGGTGATACGCCCCCCACCTAAAATCACGTGTATCACCTATTTTATAGTATCTACAAAGAATCTAAAATTTTTTTGAATATTATCTTTAAATGCAGGTATACAGTTTATTCTAATATTATTCTGAAATTAAGGAACATAATATGTTCCTTAATTTCAGAATAATATTAGACCTTTCTGTCTAGACATTTTTGTTAAGTTCAACTTAACAAAAATGTCTAGACAGAAAGGTTGCATGCAACGTCTATTTCGCTTTAGAAATCGTGCGTATAACGAAAAAATTAATACACGTGATATCTTACTACACCCCCTCCCTCCTTGTGATATATCGTGATTTTAACTAATCCCCTCCCCCCCTTTCAAGCCTCACGTGATTAATGGACGGTCCCTTATGTTACTTGCATTCGTTCGCGGCTCTATTCGCGTACCCCTGCTTGGATAAAAAGGCCTGTTGTACATTTTAGGACATGGCCATGAAGTATTTGTATTCCAAGTTTTATCGTTTGTTATATTATAGTCGCATTAAAGCTAATAACAAAGTAAAAAAAATATTATTTTATAAATATATCGACAGTTCTTATCGACTCCGATAATGCACATCTCTGCGCTTAAACAAAAGGATCGTGCCGTTCTCCTAAGTGCGAGAGAGAGAGCAATATTGCTGTCTCGTTCCGATAATTTATGACCGAGTTTGCAGCGAGAGTTTAAAACGAATATGGTATGCCTTATGAACAAGGAACTCTAAGCCAAAGAAACCGCCAAAAAGAGCCAAAAAGAGTTGTGACGTCCCAACACGGTGGCAAAATATGCTCGACATGTACTTGTATCAGCCAGAACGGACCATCGCAGCACAGGCATTGAATAGATGTACTGAATGGAGAAGTAGAGAGAAGTGGAGAATGCCTTTGTCTAGCAGTGGTGGCTATAAAGATCTGGTTCCCAGTTATAATTCATTTGATCATGTTACTAAATCTTACATCTACCGTTAGATCAATATAGGTATTTTCTACGCAATATGTTTAAGGAGCCACGTAGTGGCTATATACCAGATAGTACCTTTATTTGCTGATTGCTGGACATTCCACACAGCACTATCTATGTGATGTTATTTGTATATTTATTGTATCTAGTTTCTAAAACTATATGAGAACCTGTCACCTACATGCGTTTTGTAATCTTTATTTTTGTAACTATAATGATCCTAACGAAATATTGTATATTAATATTTCAAAACACTACGATTACACAAAATTTACATGCGACAGTTCTTAAACCAAAAAACTTGTTAGATTCGTGCACACTTGATTTCACCAGAATTTTACGATCCCTCTTATAAAAATAAATATTGATACACAGGATCGAAAACGGTGTCACATGCGATCTGCCTAAGCCAAGTGAATTTGAACTTTATGTCCGTGTAGTAACCTGTATTGTCCAAAACGGTGCAAACCTTAGCTTCGACGCGGCTGCACTTGACTGAAACGAGAATGTTGAATGAGGGTGATGCAAGCATGCCAAGCAGCAAGCGTAGTTATGAAATGTTTAGCGTGCTGGATAAAAGTCTGTAACTGATGGCGGATTTTTTACTTCAAAGTTGCTTGTAATGGCTTATCGTAAATGTACCCTCCGTAGACCTAGACACGTTTTAGGTGACCTAGATGACGCGATCACCTTCGCAAACGCGGAGGTGACCGGCTCATGAACCCGGACACAAGTAATAACACACCTAAACTGGCCCCTCCGGAGGGGTCGAAGACGCATTCCCCGTTAACGCCCCTTCTGGGCGAAGAATCTCTCCGACATATTATCTCTACCCCGTCAACAGCCCAAGCCGAGGTCCGTACCTAAGTGGTGCCCTTGCGTTTGTTGCCAAAAAACCCTTTTGTAAGGCAGAGCGCCTTCTGCGCTCGCCAGTAGCCCGGTAACGATGTCGGCAATCGTCATACGATTATACCAGCATTTTAATCCATTCAAAAAAAACACACAAAAAAAAAAACTTATCGTAAATCTGAAACAGCTTCACGAGTATTCGCTAGGTACCAACTCAAGATTCTTTGAAGATATCTAAGGCCGTCTAACTAGTCTAACTTGTCAAACTAACTAGTCAGAGGTATTTGAGGTACTCTGCCGAGACTTTCAGATACTAAACTTTGTGAGAAATATAAGAGTGTCGTACTACTTTTATCCAGCACAGCAAAAAAACAAAATGAGTAAATGAAAGTTGAAAATAAAGCCACACAGACGATGAACTAAACTTACTTTCTGCGTCAGTACTGTTGTAATGCTTCATGCCTGGCTTCGGGTTCACATTCTTGGTGACTTTGACAAGCATTGTGGTCAAACTCTTGTCAACCGACCGTTTAATTCGAGAGCTGTTCTTCGACTTCTGTTTGTCGGATTTTCTGTAAACCTGAGAATTTCATTAATGGTTTTAGAAAAAAAAACAGGAAATAGATTCACTACTTGTCCCCAGGCACGGTAGATTTGCCTCTATCGATATCAGATCATTGAATATCAACCCAAGATATTTTTAGATGTCTAAGTCAGAGGTACGTCTTAATGTTACATTTGTTTCGCAAATACCTACATTTTGCTTTAATTGGTATTCCATACGTGACAGGTTGCAAGCCCATCGCCAACTTCTTTATGAAAAATTGCGACTACAAAAACATGCTTTACTAGTTTTCTTAATTAAACTTCTTAGTAGGAAAACTTGATCGGATCAAAATTATATATTCGCTGAACTTCGATTATTGCCATTTTTCATAAAAAAGTTCAGTGATTTTATATCTTTCAGTATATTAAAATGTGCTAGCGAGAGGTACCTAGTACCTAAATACATTGGCAGTTGTCATTGTAAAATCTTGCGCATCTTGCCGTGTCACATGTTTCGAAAGAAGCTAGTTACTCGTCAAGAACGCATCAAATCAGCTAGATGGTTCAATTTGTTTTTTTTATACAACTAGCTGATGGACCATCAGATGTTAAGTGGCAACCATCACCTATAGCAAAGCATTGTCTCGTAAGTCACGCACGAAAGGAAAATGCCCTACGATGCACTGCCCTGCGTCCATCAACTTGAGGCATATAGATGTTAAGCCTTATGATCCTGTAATTTCACTGGCAACCACACTCTTCAAACCGAAACACAGCAACGCTGCTTGGCGGTAGAAAAAGGCTTGGTGGTAGTACTTCCCCGGACGAGCCCTTCACAAAGAGCTCTACTACTCTTAAACAAATATAAGATGACAAGCTGGTGCCCGCGACTTCGTCTGCGCAGGATTAGTCACACAATATCTTTATAAATTGTAGCCTATGTTTTATTCTGATGTATAAGCTATTTTTTTGTATAGTTTTATTAAAATCCATTCAGTAGTTTTTACGTGAAAGAGTAACAAAAATCCATCCATCCATCCATTCTTACAAACTTTCGCGTTTATAATATTAGTAGGATGAGACCTAAAACTGACCCAATTCTGCAGTTCATTCTCGAAGTGGATGCTGTCGACCCGTTCCTCTTCAGCGCGTACGTCGAACCTCGTGCTTGGCTTAACTTCTTCCTTGCAGGCGCACGTACCGTTCTTTGTATCGGCCGTCGTCTTCTCTTCTTGGGGCTGGTAGGATTCTTCTACGCGGGACGCTATTAGGTTGGCAAGCGCTGATGCTGTGAATAAAACAATGTTTAATATCTAGTTTTTTTAATAGGAACACTTGTTTAATTATATTTTTGCTGATCCTTTGCCTTTTTTACTGAAACTTGTTTGCGATTTTTCATAACTACATTCAGTGATTTAACATATTCAAAAATGTACTGAAATGTATAAACGAGAAGTTCTTAGACAGCTGTCGTTACCAAAATTACCTTAAAGACTGAGTCAACGACGAAATTGATGAGCACATTTTAGACAAGGCTTTGATGAAATGCAGTGCTCTTCGAAAAAAAAAACACTTGAGCGTTTTTTTTTCCATAAACTTTTTTTAAGTGCATTGTCGCTTATAAACTCTCTAAACCACTATACTTATAAACTTCGATTAAAGAACTTGCCTTTCCACTGTTCGTCATTGCCAATTTGGTAAGAGACGGCAATATAGTTCTTTTGATGATATCTTTTATCCTTTTTTTTAATTGCAATTTTTGTAACTGTATGTTCGGGTGTAATCTTGCAACTCAATTTCGTTTAAATCCTTTTATTTTGATCGAAGTACTTACGATTGCTACAACTGTCAGTGGTGCCGTGCCGGCCCGCTAGGATCTGATCCTGATTGTAGCTGTTGGCTTGCACTTCCACGTGGTACAGTATGATGGTTCCGTTAGGCATCGCGGGAGGCTCCCACGAGATGGCCACCGAGTGCGAGTCGATCAGCTCCACAGCTAAGTTCTGCGGCGGACTCGGCTCTGGGGAGAGGAATTCAAATGTTTTAAGCATTCTAATTCTTATCCTATTTAATCATACTTAATCCTAATTAATCACACTTAATCCTAATTAATAATACTAAATCCCAATTAATCATACGTATTCCCAATTAATCATACTTAATCCTTAATAATCATACTTAATTTACGATGTATGTGGCTCAATAACGCCCTAACTACTAAACCGATCGGAATGAAACTATGTAAATGTACATTTTTATGTAAGTTATTACTACTAATATACGAACGACACCGCGGGTAGTAGCTAGTTATAAATGTAGAGCGCCCTTCTTATCTTGGAGGGTTTTTTAAGTCTTCACATACGCTGCATATCTCGTATACGGCATCAGTGACGTCAGCAGACGTAAAAGATACTGGATCTCATCAGACTAAAAATGATCATACGACGACAAAAATAAGGTCTAATTTCTACAAAAACTTACCTCCAGGCAGAGTCCTGAAGTAAATGATCGTGCTCTGAGCGCCCTTCTTATCTTGCAGAGTTGTGTAAGTCTTCACATACGCCGCATATCTCGTATACGGCACCAGTGACGTCAGCAAACGTAAAAGATACTGGATCTCATCAGATTAAAAGAGATCGTATACCAACGAAAATAAGATCTATTATCTACAAAAACTTACCTCCAGGCAGAGTCCTGAAGTAAATGATCGTGCTCTGAGCGCCCTTCTTATCTTGCAGAGTTGTGTAAGTCTTCACATACGCTGCATATCTCGTATACGGCACCAGTGACGTCAGCGGACGGAATATAGGCTGCATGCCGTTGCAATTAGCAAAGGGATCGAGTTTGTCCTTCTCCGTTTTGTCTTTATCGACTTGCTCCTTATCTTTTTCTGTGTCTTGGGATCTGTTGCGGGCTTCGTCTATTGTTATGTCGACTACGTTCCAGCTGTAAGCAATATATTTGTTAGGTACGTACTAGGAAGGTACAGTCAGCGTCAAAACTATTTTTTTTTTCATACAACTAGCTGATGGAACAAGCAGATGACCCACCTATTGTTAAGTGGTAACCATCACTTAACAAAGCATTACCTCGTAAGTCACGCACGATAAGAACGTGCCCTACGATGCACTGCCCTGCGTCCGATTAACTTGAGGCATACAGATGTTAAGCCTCATGTACCTGTAATTACACCGGCAACCACACTCTTCAAAACGAAACACAGCAAAGCTGCTTGGCGGCAGAAAAAGGCGTGATGGTAGTACTTCCCCGGACGAGCCAATTTTAGCTACTCAGCGCTTCTTTTTGGTCAGTTTTGCAAAGAAATTTGCTTTTACTTTATAGATCCTGCAAATTCACCATGACTCAAGGCGGTTTTAAATAAAATACAAAATGTGCGCTGCTTTTAGTGCTTTTGATCTTTGAAAAAATTAATGCTTTCTGCTTTTGATATTGAAAAGAAGACAAACAGCTTCACGACTTCCCTTGAGACTAACAAAGGAATGTAGTCAGAGGTACGTCCATGTGTGGAATTTCCCCCAATTATTATTTATCTATACCCACATTTATAATTATTTATGAGTACTTACAAGTCAGAGCAGGCATCCCTTTGGTCGTACAACGTGACATCTTGCTCCGACGCAATATAATACACAGAGTATCCAAGCAGCTTGCGCAAATCGTCTGGACAGTACATGTTCCACTTGAGCACAGCGACCGTGCGATGCAACTGTGATACTGACAGCTTCAAGTTATCCGGCAGGCCTGGGGATTGGAATAACATATAAGTAAGTCGAATTAAGTAGTAGAATTTAGTGGGGAATGGAACACCATGATAAAGTTATAGCTTAGGGGCCATCCATAAATTACGTCACACGTTAAGGCAGAGGAGGGGGTCGACGAGGGGGGGGTCCCAAATTGTGGGACATCACATTTTTTCTAAAAAATTTAATATTTTATATCTGAGTATTACAACACAAAATTTTATTGAGATAAAATTTTAATGGAAATCAAAATAATTTCGGAACACTGCTGTTTTAATTTCATAAATTTCTAAATGTAAAATTGCAAAATATGTGACATCACACTAGGTAGGGGGGGTATCACAAATGTGACCAGCTGTGACAAGGACGGGGGAGGGGTCAAAAAATCATGAAATTCGTGTGACGTAATTTATGTATGGTCCCATAAGTTTGCACGGTTTCTTTTATAACACAAAGATGAAATATGATGAGCTAATACAACAAATCGTATTATAATTTAAACGAAAGAATAAAACAAGTAAATAAAGTAATATGGTGGACTAATAAGTCCACTACTGGACATAGTATCTGAACTTAGGCTGCTGCTGGTGTAAATGAGGGTGATGAGGTTGATGATAGTGATGATGATGACGATGATGATGATGATGATGATGATGACGATGACGATGATGATGATGATGATGATGATGATGATGATGATGATGATGAAGAAGAAGAAACAAGTTTGTATGAGCTGGTGGCTACGCCTGGGGATTGAACGATTGAATAATAATATGACTGGACGCTTGTTGTAACTCTCAGCATTACCATTTCGTAAAGACAATCTTAAATTTTATAAAAACTTGTCACACGCAATGAAATATTTGGTATTATCATATTTGAAACAGCGTAGATGCGTAGATAGACATTTCCCTTACAAAATCTCGTGACGATTCGAACTCACAAACGAAACTAACCTTTAAAACAAGTCACAACTTACAAGACGCCTGGTTCCCGTTACTATCTTCAGACACTTCGATCTCAGTGAAGTTGGAGCGAGGATTGCTTGTCATAAGTTTCAGCGGCGTCAGTTGGTTGTAGCAGAGTTTCGGATTCAAGTGTATGTAGATCGTGCCGCCGGATATTTCCAACGGGCCGTGGGTGTCCCATTCCCATAGAAGCTCTAGGTTTGGATTGTTGAGTATGTGCAACACTTTGCCTCTAAAAAAAACATGATAAATAAATATGTTAATAAAGTCCTTCAGGGTAGGCAACGCAACGACAACGCCCTTGGTATTTGTTGGTATATATGGGTGACGGTGACCGCTTACCATCAGGTGGACCGTAAGCCCGTTTGTCTATCGTTTAAATAAATTAAAAAAAATAAAGATAATTCATAACAAGATTTAGATGAAAGTAACCTTGTAATATCATCATTTTTTGGTAAGGAGTATTTGAAGTAATTTATGTGTTCCCGACAAACAAGTAGTTCTAGGACCAACTAGTGGACTCAGCTGTGCAGAAAGCATTTCTACTGAAGGTCAATCAAAAATCGCAATCAACCGAGTTGTGTTCAATAACATTGCACACAGTTCATTTTGATTCAAACAAGATTTCCTACTCTCTCTTGTCGTGTCACTAGTTTCTTTTTTTAGGGAACAGTGTGGTGAAAGGATTTTAAGTGCGCCTCAAGAGGCTCCTTTCGAGCCTTTGACACATGTTATAGAACTTTTTAGGTGCTGTTTCCTCACGAGGTTTTTTCTTCGCCATTTGAGAGTACTGGCATTGTGCACTTACATTTTTTGAACAGAAAAACTCATTGGTGCATGACCGGTTTCGAACCCACGAACTTAGGAGCGGAAGGCGGGGCCGCTACCACTAGACCACCAGTGATTTCCTACGTTTGCTTATACGAAAACTAGAAAAACAATCTTTTTGGTAGGAACATTTTGGGAGTTGTTCGACGGTTATCAGCCCCTAAGGCAATGCTTAAATTATCAAGAAGAAGAGGGGGTAAATGTGAAATATTACAGACTCACTTATACTCGGTGGAAGGTAAACCAGTGATTTTTCGCAGCTTCTTGAGGAACATCAGAGAGACGAGCGGATAGGAACGGGTCACTTGCAGCCAGCCCTTGATCTCCACTATCTCTCCGAGGGACGACTCCAGCGTAGCGAGGGTGTTGCCTGAAATTATCAAGCCATTTTAATTTTATCACCCGAGGGCCGAAGGCAGTCGGAAGCATCAGTATACTGCTAGGACGGACATACACGAGCCTCCGACTGCCTGTGATTATTAAATTGTATCATTCGTCAAGACTGAAATTTAAGAGTAGTAGAGCTCTTTGTGAAGAGCTCGTCCGGGGAAGTACTACCACCACGCCTTTTTCTACCGCCAAACAGCGTTGCTGTGTTTCGGTTTGAAGAGTGTGGTTAACGGTGTAATTACAGGCACATGAGGCTTAACATCTGTATGCCTCAAGTTGATGGACGCAGGGCAGTGCATCGTAGGGCACGTTCTTATCGTGCGTGACTTACGAGGTAATGCTTTGTTATAGGTGATGGTTACCACTTTACATCAGGTGGGCCATCTGCTTGTTCCGTCAGCTAGTTGTATAAATAATAAAATAAAAAAAAAGACTGAACAACTGGAGTTCACTATCAAGAAGAAATTTAAAACATAATCTTGTTTCCATCTTTTTAGTTTGGGCAGTCGATTTTTTTTATTTTTTTTTATAAATAATTTTATTTTAGTATCTATCTTTGTGAAGAGCTTGCCTAGGAAAGTACTACCTCCATCACTCTTACCCTATCCTTACAGGCTAACCTAATACAATAGCGTAATTCCAAAGTAGATGTGGGCGCAGAAGGCAGAGTTACTACCAACTGAGCTGTGAAGGCTGTCAAGACTGTCTTTATAAGTATATTCAGGATATCTTACCACCACCAGCGCGTAGCGTGATCTCCAGCTTGCCCTTGATATGTGTGCAGCCTCTGAACTGTTCCGCCGCGGCCACCGAGTCTATCTTCCCGCCCGCGCATTCCCGCACGCAACCGCCTTCGCATCGGTCGCACGTCGCGTTGAAAACGTTGCCCACCTTCACAAAAAAGTAAACAACACACAAATTAATCATAATCTAAAATTTATTAGTAAACTTCAGGGGGCTAAAGTACCCAACAATATGAATAACTGTTGAATAATTGAATATGAATAATTAGTTAGTAGAAGCAAATAGTAGTAATTAACTACTACTATTCACTACTACTAACTAATTATTCAGTAGTAGTAGTTGTTTCCTTAGTTTTCTAAGGAAATAACACTGAACGCAAAAAAACAAACAGCTGTTTCATACATTTTAGCCAGGGAGGGTTTGAAATTTTGCATGAAACAGCTGTTTTTTTTTGCGTTCACGATGTTGGTTGAAAAGTTATTCATATTGTTGGGTACTTTAGCCCCCTGAAGTTTTCGGGAGTGGTATTTTAACACCCTGTATCACTACATAGTATAAAACAAAGTCGCTTTCTCTGTCCCTATATCCCTATGTACGCAACGGATTTTGATCCGTTTTTTTTTATAGAAAGAGTGATTCAAGATGAAGGTTTATATGCATAATACAAGCATAATCTCTTAGGGATAACCCACAATAACCGTGCGAAGCCGGGGCGGGTCGCTAGTAATATGTATTATGTCATTGTTAGTGATATGGAACAGTTACCTCCGTAAACCCGCTGGGGCACATATAGGTGCATACTCGGTGATCGTGTATCTTGTAGGCCTTTATTCGAGGCGCGAACCGTAAGAAGCTGGCGTCTGTGGAGCTCACGGGCGGCGGAGGCGGCGGCATCGAGCGACATTCCTCCTCTGTGACGCAACGACGAAATAACTGGAAAAAATGCTGAAATCAGTGTTTTGCTCTCGAGCAATATTATGCGCTGAGCTATTACCTTTTTGTCTAGCTGCAACACACACGGATCTAAATATTTATTATTTTCAATTTTTGTTAACTAAAAATTATCTTTTGGTTGTTTTTATTTTAGTTATTTCTTATTGTATTAGTTGTTTTCATTCTGTTGTTTTTATTTTGATTTTGTATTTTTGTGTCTGTGTGTATTAGTTAGGCAAATAAATGTGTTATCTATCTATCTATCTTAATATACTACTTCCTATCAACATAATTATAAATGCAAAGTTATGATGTTTGGATGGTTGTGGTTCAATCACGTTCATCACGCCATTTTTGACATACATTCCCAATACCTGAATATAAATATTTTTTTTCGTGCCTACTGTTTATTAGATCATACCTACCTAGAGGTTTATACCTATCTACCAACTATACGCATAATAATTTAAAACGTCGGCCTGCCTCCGTGTTGCCATACCCTATGCAGGGTCCATGTGATACTTACTAACACCTAACAACAATGTATGTAGGTACTTACCTAAACTAAACCATGTGTAAGCAATAAATGTATTGAGTATAATAATTCTAATTCTCGCTATAACACTAAACTAATCGGGATGAAATTTAAAACAAAATACATATAGTTAATTAGTATAGGGCTATCCCGAGAAATGTTACCGGTAACGGGGTATAAAACATGGACGAATCCAATAAAAGGAAAACGTTATAAAATATTGTGTTGTACGTTATAAAATATGTTAGCAATCACTATTTATACGCGAGCCAAGGCGCGAGCTAGTTATTCGTATAATCTATTTTTTGCAGCTAGCAGTAGACTGTGTACTTTATGTTTAGCAGTGGACTTCTTCAGGCCGATGATGATGATAAACCCTAACCAACGAGCTTACAAAAAATTTTTTGGGCTCCTCTTGGGTCTAGGCCTCCTCCATGTTTTTCCAACTGTCCCTGCCCAGAGCTAGATCTAGCCAATTTGCTGTTTTTTCTTATTTCTGTATTTCACCTACTACATAGTAGGTACATATGAAATCTAGAATAATGTTTACCGGTTCGTTGCGTTGGCCAATTAACAGTCTCCGAAATAAATTTACCCAGATAAACAAAAGTCTCAAAATGACGATCACTTGAAACAATAAAATGTGCAGTTACACTAACTGCAACCGCGATGATGATATCATGCATTAAGTTCGCTAAATTGGCATGTTTATGAAGCGTTTCAATTAATGGGGATTATTTATAATGATTGCTATAAAGCGAGTGAATGGAATAAGTAACGGGTTAACTCGCTCTGCTTTTATGATTTCATTTATTGCGACGGAAACATTGAGTTGCTGAGAAATTAAAGAAATACATATAAATAAACGTTCTTAGGCATTTTTCACACAGCGCGATCTCTAATATTACTTACTAGCGGCCTGTCCCAGCTTCGCATGGGTGGACATACATTTTTTCAACGTTTTAGGATAAACTTAGACCGTGGTGGGTTCGAGTCACTTCTAACTCGCGCCTTGCCCCGGGCTGGGTGAGAACGCGCCCCGTGACCTTATATTTTTTAAATCTTTTGAATGGAATGTCCGATTTGAAAAATTCAAAAAGTAATGTATAGGTATTGAACCAGTCTTGAATATGAAAAGATTTATTTGGATAAGGATTAATACCAAGGTACAAATAAAGACCCTTTTCTAGCGGCGGCATTTCAATTAAATTTTTATAATAAAAGAACACTTATTGTGACATAACTATAATAGTTAGACATATGCTGTCGCGACTTTTTTGTAGATGATGACGTGTTCAAAAAAATCGTAGTACATTATTTTGTTCTATCATCAATAGTTTTCGCAGCGCACGCGATGTAAGGTTTTCTTTTTCCACTTTGGGTTACATTATTAGAGTTTTAGTAAGGATCCCTGATTTTTTTGAAAATATAATATAGCCTATGTTACTCAGGGATAATGTAGCATTCTAATGCTGAAAGAATTTTTGAAATCGGACCAGTAGTTTTTGAGCCTATTCGTTACATACAAAACAACAAAACAACAAAAATACAAATCTTTTCTCTTTATAATATTAGTGTAGATATTCAATGGCTAAAGGCTCAAAAGGGTTACGTGTTCAAAAAATACGGTTTTCTAAAACGAACCTACCTAGAAAACCGGATCTAACCGACAAAGCTGGCAGCAGTCTTTTCAGACATCGAGACAAGATGCGGTAACGGTAGTTGTGTCAGTGGTATTACTGCGTAAGTGCCTTACCGACCATTACTTCAGAAGCAGCAGCGAGGTCGCCGAGACTCGTGTATTAACGGCAGTAAGTCGTCAGTGGCGTTACCTCGTAAGTGCCGTTTGGGCAGCGGTCGACATAGACGCGCTCCTCCTTATAGCCGAATTGCCACAGAAGTAGCAGCGAGGCCGCCGAGACTCGTCAGTTAACATCGGTAAAGCTATCAGTGGTGTTACCTCGTAAGTGCCGTTGGGGCAGCGGTCGACACACACGCGGTCCTTGCCGTAGCCGAAAGAGAAGTTCCGACAGACGCGGCAGTCCTGCGCCGTGATGCCGTCGCAGCCGCCGAGACACGACGCGTGACAACACGTGCCGTTCTGGAAACAGCCGCGGGTGCCGCACGCGTTCAGACAAACTGCAACGTCGAATTAATTCATGAAAATTCTTAAGCTAACCAAGGGAAAAAACACAGGTAAAAACGTTGGCTATGCTGGCAAGTTAAAGCATATTTTACAAGTACCTACATACATGAGTGCCGTTCACCGGTTTGCACTAGCCCTTACTCCGTCTTATGAAAGGAGGTTTAAAGCAATCCAAGTTGACAGTTTAGATTTTATGAAAAAGCTAACTAATAAAAAAAAGTGATAAAAAAACTTTTTTTTGTTTTATAAATTCTCTTTTCCCCTATTAAAAAATAGAAATTGCAACAATATTATCATTACTTTATTGTCTACATTATTGGCTATCAATCCTCTGTCGTCTTCCTAGGACCCCTACATGGGTAAGTATAGCTTGATCAGTACAAGCACCCATGCCTGGGGCAAAAGAAAACAAAATGGCTGCCATTGTATAAAGGAGAGAGAAAAAAAATAGGGATAGTGATTTGTCGATAAAATTTACCGTATTTCACCCTCACAAAGTCTCCGACACCGGTAACCAGACACATTGTATATTGAACGGCTTACAACCTGTTTAATAGTAACTTCTTGGAACTTCTGAAACTCTTGCCGACTGATAAAAATCGAAGTAGAGTCTAACAAAGCCTTAGGTCCTAGAAGCATATTCAATTTGATTCTTTTTAAAATACACCCTTGTATAGGTACCAATACCAATGTGCTATGAAAAGATTTCCCGAAATGCAACTGCTAAGGTGCAGCGAAAATAGCTCTACGCTACCGAATTTCCGGTCACTTTCCGAGTTATACATACTTGTCTGGCAATTCTTTTCATCCCAACAGAGCAGGCGACCGTTAGGACCGGTAGGGCATTGCGTGAGAGACTGCTGATTGTCTTCCACACGGCTCTGGGCATTCAGACACAAGCCGCAAAACCGAGTGTCGTAGTTAGACTGGAACAATAATAAAACATACAAGTTAAAATGTCAACCCACAAAAACAAAAGTAGAGCGAGACTAATAACTATAATAAACTCTATTTTGGCTACAAGTTTATTTTCTTTTATGTTTGTCATCTGAAATGAAATATCTGTGAGAGGTGGGAAACTAATAAATACTGCTTTAGAATAGTGCTGTCAGTTCCCGTTAACACTGTCCGAAAAACTGTGTAAAAACAGTCTGAATTTCCGTTACTCGTTACAGCACGCGAGGCATTGTTCATTAGAAACTTTTTTGGGAAAAAACATGTTGCAAACTATGTGAAAGAAATTCACGCTTCAAATCTCCTCTTTACCGTTTTTCATTCACAAAATTACATGTTAGTGATGCTTGTTTATGTACACAACTCATATTAAGTGTTTATTTACTTAAATCCTTTGTTACATTCATGTTTGAGTGTGTGGGAGGTCCAGCGATGCCGAAATTGAATAAAAGCATGCAGATTTACACAGCAATATCCTACGCAGTGTACACAAAGTGTATAACAATATTCGCAGTAAACCGATAACCGGTACAAGACGGAACTAATAACGTATAAATCCCACGGTCCGCTGGCCGAAACAAGTTTGGAAACGGACAACAATATTGACCGGACCGCAAACGATGCTGTCATTCATTCATTATTAAACCACGTGACGGGGCAGAGGCGCGTGACATTGATATATTATTATGTCCGCGATAAATAGGGCTACGATATGCCACGGTAGCTTAGCTATAATTACCTAAAACGTTATAATAACAAGCGCTCTTGCCAAAATAAAATCCTTTGGTATCGCATTCCTCCGCGCCTATAAGTATAAACATGCTCGAATGGTGAAGGTTGGAGAAAGTGTATTGGAATTTGGTTGGGTAACTTCTGAGAATCACAAGGTCTTTTTATGCTGTAGGTACAACCAATTCAAGTCTATTCAGAAGGGTACTCCGAGCATTTTGGTTAAAATCCCAACAATTGCATTTGCTGGCGAATAACAACGTAAATCATCAGTGAGTGAGATAAATCAAAAATATTGTGAAAAAAGGCTAATAAATTAGTGGCTAGCCCGGAATGAATCGGTAATGCAAACGATACCGCATCAAGCTTCCAAACAAGCAGACGATCCACGTGTTGGCAAGAAGTTCCTGTAGAGTATATGTATAGTACTATGGATGCTTGCAATATTAGAAGTATCAGACAGGCGTTGCCGACCGAAGACGAATTTATTAGGTCTTATTCACTCCAGTAGTTCTATTTTTCCACAACTGTTAGGTGTCAGAAACTAAGAATACTAAGACCTGCGCAATGCAAAGTTCTTTTTTTTTATACAACTAGTTGATGAAACAAGCAGATGGCCCGTGGTGGTTCCCCGGACGAGCCCTTCACAAAAAGCTCTATACTACTTTTAAAATCTTGCAGACTACTATCCTAGTGGAATGTGATGCTCTTACCCTGATGATGTTCTCTGCGTCGTCAGAGTTGATGCGGCTCCAGTCGATCGTGTTAACGTAGCAAAGACGATCGTTTCGTTCTATCCGCACACCTCCCCTCTCCACGGCCATCAGTGAACGAAGACCCAGCGACTGTAAACGGTAATAGATCTTTACTGTATTCTTAGTCAATGTGGCCACAGCGAGCGCTATTGAGGTGACCACTGACTGACACATGCTGCCTTCAAAGTCCTTCTCCGCTACTTTAAGGAGCTGGGCTGTCTGGGGTAAGGTTAGCAGGGGGATAATGCACAACAGACTCCATTGTGGGACGTCAGTGCAGATCTTATTTCCCCACCACGAACTAGAATTAGAGTTTGCCACTTATTTAGCTAGGATAATTAAATAATTGACACGTAGTGCCCATAATGTTGCCCATAGTCCATGATCCTCAGACAATCAACAGCATACTGAGATAACTTTGAATAATAAATATTATAATTTTAGATGATTTTTAATGAGTCACACCCTTTTTTCCCGAGCCCAGAATTTCTGAGTATCTGGGACATGTAAGGAACTATAAGCAGAGACTATCTTCTAGCCTAATATGCTGGAAAAGATGATAAAAAGAATATGCAGTGAACATTTCCATGAAATCTATAGCTATCATTAACATACACATCACGTATGCACAACTAACTTCCCGCTTCGACCCACATCATACAATCATGGGGCATAAAGCCAAAGTTCGAAACAAATAGGCGAATTTATGGCATGTGATGGGTTCAAATACCAAAGGCGCTTGGTAAATAGGGAACATCCCACGCGCTACACTACATTTATTCTGTGATGTGGGTGCATAATTTGGATATATCATTGGCCCAAATTGGGACACTTCACGTGGGTCAATCGATAATTGACCTGCAATAAGTTGAAAACAACAGTATTTCGCAATAGATTCGACATTCATACAGGAATAACAAAGTCGATTAAGTTATTGACAATGTAATATTCATTACAAATTATTTACTTTAGCTTGTTATGTAATTTACAATCAGTATTATAGTGGTGGCGTTCGGCTTGCAACCTGTCACGTTTGAAATGGTAAACTGGATCTTGAGTTAATAGAGAAATGAGATGTGATGGCCTGGTGGCGCCTAGACAATCCAAATTGACTTCCATATAATCATATATTTATGTACCTTTTCCATTTTTTTCTGATTGTTAAATTGTACCTATAGTATACTACTATGACATTGCAGTGCATGTACTTGACCAAAGCTAACAATATAAGTAAGTTATTTATTTATGTACAGGAACGCATTGACTAAATAATTAATGAGTTGAGATACACCTAGATTTTTTGAAGTAATAAATACCTTGTGTCTTTAACTTTAAGAATATGTTTGTTATATTGGGGATTGGGGTTATTTTTTGTATACAATGCATATAAATCATGTTTGGTGACTACGGCGAGCCCCGACTAGTCCCCCGCAAATATGGAGGAGGCATATATCCAGCAGTGAACTTGGGTACAGAAGCGTTCAGCTTCAAACAGTTCAAAGTCCTGTTCAGTCAGATGCGTATACGTATGTGCAGGCTGATGACGATGATAGTCAAAAGTGGTTTAGTCAATGAATCACAAGAATCACTTTGAAAAGTCTTAAAGCTAGGTGAATCTAGGTGCCAGTTCCTCGCGACCAAGCCTAAAAGAACAGGCAACAAACTTACAGCTTGGTGCCTACCGTTATAACACAATACAATATAATCATGAAGCTCCAATGTGGTGCTAATCAAGAGGATATAAAATGCAATCGTACCTCAAGATCTCCATTATCGAATATGACAAGTGCGAAGTCCTTGAACAACTGCATACCCCTCACGACGGTGAGGTTCGGGAACAAGTCGCCCAGGTTACGAACCCCTTTTGTCCTGAAACGAAAACATGAAATAATTAATAAAAAAACACATTATTGTACACATTCATCATATTGTTCACATTATTGTACGTGAAAGAGTAACAAACATCCATCCATCCATCCATACCTACAAACTTTCGCGTTTATAATATTAGTAGGATACTACAAGATCCCTACTGTGATGAAAAACGTGATAGGAATAAGCACACCCACTAAACTACGTAATATCTGCTTAGTATTTTGTGATTAGAGTAGTAGAACTCTTTGTGAAGGGCTCGTCCGGGAAAGTACTACCGCGGCAGAAAAAGGCGTGGTGCCTTTTTCTGCAGCCAAGCAGCGTTGCTGTGTTTCGGTTTGAAGAGTGTGGTTGCCGGTGTAATTACAGGCACATGAGGTTTCATCTGTATACCTCAAGTTGCTGGACGCAGGGCAGTGCATCGTAGGACACGTTCCTATCGTGCGTGACTTACAAGGCAATGCTTTGTTATAGGTGATGGTTACCACTTCTAGGTGGACCATCTCCATGTTCCATCAGCTAGTTGTATAAAAATAAAAAAAACTTTTGTGAAGAGCAAGAAGAGCAAGTCCAGGACAGTACTACCACCATGCCTATTTCAGCCGTCAAGCTACGTTGCTATGTTTCGGTTTAAAGGGAACTGGCGAAATTACAGGCACATGAGGCTTAATATTTTTATGCCTCAAGCTGATGGACGCAGGGCAAGACTTCGTAAGGCATGTTCTTATCGTGCACGGCTTGCAAGGCAATGCTTTGTTACAGGTGATGGTCACCACTTAAAATCAGGTGGGCCAACAATGTGTTCCACCAGCAAGTAGTAAAAAAAAGCAACAAGCATACGGCCCACCTGATGGAAAGTGGTTACTGTAGTGGCCTAGTTCAATTTCAACTTGCTAGATTACACCCATTCTTGACAGAATCAAGCATTTTTAACGATGACGTTGTTTGTTATTATCGCTCTTTGTATGCTATTGTTTTATTGTTACACAAGTAGATACAATATGATTTACGATACGTTTCGATTAAGCGTAATCAATATCATTGTAGTAGGTATGCAAGGTTACAATATAATCAGGAAAACGAACGTGGAAGGTCTGGAAGTGTGCCAATCAGACAATGAGAAACCCACGACTGGTATTTCCCACAGGTATGGTATTTATATGGTGAATGTTAGCATTTTAATGGACGAAACATTTTAATTAAGTTCAACCGATGCAAGCTAAACAGCTTTTACCTGCTGATTACACAAGTAAGTAGTGGTTACTTACTTAAAGCTGTGGCTAAAGTTAGAATATTACACGATTTTAAATACTCGTTCGATTCAATTTAAAATTCAAAATTTGTTTATTTCAAAAATAGGACATACATTGACAATTATTAACAGGACAGCATTAGGTATATCACCTGTGTTGTGTCGGAAATTTGTGACGTGGAGAACCTACACTAATATTAAAAAATCTTAGAAGAAGAAGAAGAAGAAGATTAGAAGATTTTTTATTCGACACACAAACACGGGTACACCATCACATATTAGGTAAAAAGAAAAACAAGAAGAAGAAAAAACTGCATAACAAAGCAGGTAGGTGTATAGTAGGTAAGAAGAAAGGTACTTATAATATAGAAAGAAACATTCAAAAACAACAATGCAGGTTTCCTATACCTAAACCTATAGTAGGTACTAGGTACCTAGTATGGATGCCAGTACCTTATGAGCCAAAATGGTCTCAACTCAGCAAAATGCTGCCCCGCCGCCGCCAAGGCGACGACGACGCAGCGCTGGTTGGCAATCTTGTGTCGCAAGCTCTGCGTTGCCTTCAATTGTTACAACAATGTATTCGAGCAGTGGTATTATGGGATTGTAAAGGTAAGTGTGATTATAAAACTTTTTTACATACCTATACTTTTAAACAACTAACAATCGCATATCAAAGTAATGTGTGTTGGTATGTGATTGTCCTGCCTGACTCACAATAGGATTTCCGGTTCGAATCTAAAAATGCGAATACATGGTTTCATAATCAACAATTCAGTTTTATATTACACGAGCGACCCGCCCCGGCTTCGCACGGTTATTGTGGGTTATCCATAAGAGATTATGCTTGTATTATGCATATAAACCTTCCTCTTGAATCACTCTTTCTATAAAAAAAACCGCATCAAAATCCGTTGCGTAGTTTTAAATTTAAGCATACATAGGGATATAGGGACAGAGAAAGCGACTTTGTTTTATACTATGTAGTGATTTGGCGCCTTGTTTTTCCCAGCCTCCTTGGTTCTATGCTTATATATATTGCAATACCAACAATCCCAACTTGATATGCATAACGCTACAAAGAGTCCTCTTTATACAATAGCTCGTGCCCCTTGATGGTTCCGGCATAGAATTAGAACCTTCACCACCACCTATGAATGTCAAAAGTGGCGACTAAGGGAACAGACCTGGAGACGAGCTGTAGCATCTCCTTGATCACCAATCCGCCTGACAAGCATGGTGAATACGACAAACATCTCCAAATACGGGGGAGGCATATATCCAGCCGTGGACTTATTGAGGCAGATGATTCAGAGGCTAGGAAGTAGAGGGTCAGTTTATGCTTCACTCCTAAACAGTCCCGCAACATTCATAGTTTTTATGGGCCCATTGAATATGATTGAACAAGTACCTACATAAAGTAACTGTTTGTGCAACAACAACAACATGGCAGTCAAATTAATGATCCGTGTTCGTTTCCTGTTTACCTGGCTGGTCTATTAATATCATAGAACTGCGGAACTCCAAACTAAGCTTTCGCTACGAAAGCCGGCCCGATAACATGTACGAATGTTATAGTAATTAGATAATTAGTTATCCTGGAATTCGGCATTTGACGAACAGCTTTGTTATTTTAGGTGTTAAACTGTTCAAATTTTGTGGTGTCACATCAATATTATAGAGATAACAGGTTGTGCAATTTAGTGTATCACCTATAAACTCATGTTTTTTTTTACGAGATGAAGAGACGTAACTAGCCAAGGACCTGATGTTGACTGATTAACACTACATAACAATTGAATAGCCTCACAGCAGTACCAAGGACGTTCATCAATCTTGAGACGTGACGGTGTTGAGTCTGCTGTAATTGCACCAGCATGCATACCCTTCAAATTAGAAAACATCAATGATGTAATGCTCCTTGGCGGTAGGAATTCATACGGTGGTATTATAATGTGTATATGGTGGTATATTGAATGAATTTACCTATAGATAAGGACGTAACCAGTGACCTCCGTGAGCTCTGGAAAGCTCATGTTCTCGTAGATCTTTGGCGTGGCTCGCTCCATCAGCACGATGCTGAGCTGGCCCTCGATCACGCGGCATCCTCGCAATCTTTGGATATGCTCCGGCGAATTTCTGATGTCCATTGACGAACATACTGTAACAAAAAAAACATATTTAAGATTATGATCAGAGGCGGCGAACAATGTCACGTGACTCAAGCGTTCATGCTTGAGTCACATGTCATAGCTTCAGAGCTATAGTGGTTCATAACAGTTCGACTCTGGGCAGTTAGTATTAAAGTGGGAGATCAAGCTCCTTTGCGCTCTCCAATAGCCCGGTAGCGCTGTCGGCAATCCTCCTACAATTATACCAGCATTTAGTCCATTTGAAAAAAAAACTGCAAGCCCGTAAAGCCCCCAGCTTCTGCACTTTTGAAATTTAGATACAAATGTATCCAGACTACTGCTCACGCATAATGAACCGCCCAATCGCGTAAGTGGGTAACTAACAGGGGCATCTTTATCTGAACACCCAGGATTTGGAGGACGCTGTCCCAGCTATAGCAGCCAGAAACACTCCACCAGCAAATCAGTTCGCTACTACCTTGTCCATGTAAAACGTGTCCGTGTATATGTATTGGCCATGTAAAGTACTGTGTAATTTTTAATTATTCACGTTTTATTGGCCATGTTCTCGTTAACGCATGTGAATAGGTTAGATAGTGTAAGTGTATACTATGTTTATTCGTATGGGTTTTATCGATACCTTAGCTATCGATAAAACCCATACGAATCAACGCGTGCTGTATCGAATCCGCTGTAGATGCGTTACTTTCCCACTAAAGCCAGTCGAATGAGTCATTTATTTACCGACTTCAAAAAAGGAGGAGGTTCTCAATTCGACTGTATTCTTTTTTATGTTTGTTACCGCATAACTCCGTCATTACGTCATAGCGTCTTCAGGAACTGAAACTGTGGAGCATGTGGTACTGCACTGCTCCGCAACTAACGAAGCCAGGTCCAAAACTGGACTGCAGAAGCTGATCGGGTCATTCCTCTCATCTGCATCCAAATCACCAGCGGGGATGCTTGAACATTGCTGCCACCAACCCAAGGTCCTTCTCCGCTATTTTAAGGCGAAGAGCCTGATATTCAATCTGTAGCCATATGTATCAGTACAAATCACTATCATCTAACGATAGCTTCTATATACTGCCCACCTCGTTACACCATAAGAAAAGACAAATATAAAACTTTATTACAACCTCTTGGTGAAAGATTTATATTAGGAGGAGACTTTAATGCTAAGAATAAGTACTGGGGTTCCAGACTAACAAACACAAAGGGAAAAGAGCTCCTAGGTGCAATAAAAGAACTTAAATGTGAGACTGCATCCACAAGATCGCCTACTTACTGGCCAACTGATCAAAATAAAATACCTGACTTAATAGACTTTTTCATTTACAAAAATCTATCTTCCAACTATCTTCGAACAGAACAGAGTTACGATATGAACTCGGATCACTCTCCAATATACCTAGAAATTAGTGATAGCGTATTATACAAAGAAAACTCTCCTACCTTAGTAAATAAACACACAGACTGGGAGAGTTTTAAGATAGAATTAAATAACAATATAAATCTAAGAGTACCGCTAAAAACTACAGACCAACTTAACTCAGAAGTTGATAGATTCAATAAACTTATACAGCAGACTGCGTGGAAAAACACACCAGAACTTAAAATAAGAGCTACACGAAATAGCTATCCAGAAGAAATCAAAGACTTAATACGAAAAAAAAGGAAGCAGAGAAACCAATGGCATCAATCTAGGTCTCCGCAAGACAAAACGAAGCTAAATAAGCTTACTAAGCAGTTGAAACGGCAAATACAGAACCACATTGACGCTTCAACTCACACGCACCTTCAAAGCCTGACCAGTGACCGTAGTACAGACTACTCACTCTGGAAGGCTACCAAAAAGCTAAAACGGCCTAATACCCAGATCCCACCAATAAAAATAGGACCCGGTAAATGGGCTGTCAACAATGAGCAAAAAGCCGAAAAGTTTGCGGAGCACCTAGAAAATATATTTAAACCCAACGAAGCTCAAATCATTTACGAAGCTTCGAGACATGAAGTATGTGATGATAGTTTAGATATAAAGCTTGTTTCACCACGCGAAGTAGCAAGTGAAATAAAACATCACATCAATCCAAAAAAATCCCCGGGATATGATCTTATTTCAGGAGAGATTCTTCATAACCTCCCTAGAAAAGCCCTAGTTAAATTAACAAATATAATCAATGCTGCACTGAGGCTGAGATATGTACCGAATTTATGGAAAGTGGCTGAAGTAATAATGATACCAAAGCCAGGGAAACCACCACAAGATGCAACATCATACAGACCAATCTCTTTACTACCCATTATGTCTAAGCTATTCGAGAAACTACTGCTTAAAAGGCTGAAACCAATACTTGACAAGAAGAGTCTTATACCAGAACATCAGTTTGGCTTCCGTGAGAAACACTCTACTATAGATCAAGTTCACAGAATAACAAACATGATCGAGAGAACTCTTGAAGAAAAGAAAGTCTGCTCTACTATATTTTTGGATGTAGCTCAGGCATTTGATAAAGTTTGGCATAAAGGTCTTATGCTAAAACTACGTAAAATGTTACCTAAAGTGATGGCAGATATACTAGAATCTTATTTATCCGATAGAGTCTTTAGAATAAGGCAAGAAGATGCTTACTCTGAAATTAAAGAAATAAAAGCTGGGGTACCACAGGGAAGCGTATTAGGTCCGGTCTTGTACCTATTATATACCTGTGATATTCCTAAACTTGAAAACAACACTATCGCAACCTTTGCTGACGACACTGCAATAATGGCTGTGGGCACCACCCACGCAGAAGCAGCGGAAAAAGCTCAGGTAGCAGTGAATAAAATCTATGAATGGACAGCACAATGGAGAATTAGATTGAACGAAACCAAATCGGTTCACGTCAACTTTACCAACAAAAAGGAGGAATATCACCCAATATTTATTAACAATACGCTCATCCCGTATGAAAATACGGCAAAATATTTGGGCATGACACTTGACGCGAAGCTGCGCTGGAAAGCTCACGTTAAGAAGAAAAAAGATGAGTTGGAACTAAAATACAAAAAGATGTACTGGCTACTTGGAAGAAATTCTACTGTATCAGTACACAACAAAATGCTATTGTACAAACAAGTCCTGATGCCAGTTTGGACCTATGGTATACAGCTTTGGGGCTGTACCAAAAAGAGCAATGTACAAATAATCCAACGATTCCAAAACAAAGTGCTGAGAGGAGTAGTGAATGCACCCTGGTACATAAGAAATGACGATCTCCATCGGGACCTTAACATAGAGGTCGTCGATAAATTTATTCAAAAATACGCTGAAGCTCACGAAAAAAGACTTCATCACCATGTTAACGTCGAAGCCATCCAGCTCCTCGACAATACGGACCTAGTGAGAAGACTCAAAAGAAAAAAACCTTTTGAGTTAGTGTAGTGGTAATATGAGTAAAATGTAGTGCAAGTGTAAACAAGTGCCACTTATAAAGAACACAAAAACAAAGTGTCTTCCCCTTAAATAGAGACAGTAAGAAAAGTGTTAATGGACACATTCTTAGTAAAGTAAGCAAAAAATTTAGGTCAATGTAAAATTACTCATTAGCCCGCTATTGTGGCTAGATTGTAATATAAGTAGAGTACATTATAATGTGTAATGTACACTATAAAAAATAAAAAAAAAAAAAAAAAAAACGTCATAGCGTCTTCAGGAACTGAAACTGTGGAGCATGTGGTACTGCACTGCTCCGCAACTAACGAAGCCAGGTCCAAAACTGGACTGCAGAAGCTGATCGGGTCATTCCTCTCATCTGCATCCAAATCACCAGCGGGGATGCTTGAACATTGCTGCCACCAACCCAAGGTCCTTCTCCGCTATTTTAAGGAGTCGGGCTGGCTGGGGTGAGGTTAGCAGGGGGACAATGCACAATACACCCCATTGCGGGACGTCCGTGCAGATCTCATTCCCCCACCACGAATTAGAATTAGAAGTATTTGTTATTTTATAAATTTTATAATACTATTAAATAAATTAGTAATATTATAACTTATAATTTTATTTGAGAGGATATACTTTCAGATTGATCCCACCCATAGAATTCTTCATCAAAATCGGTTCAGTAGTTCGGCTTTCATATCAATATAACAGCAAAAAGTTATGTCATCCAATCCAAGTAAATGTAATTGCGTATTTTGTTGTTTTCATTGTATTTGAAGTCTTCCTTGTTTTTTTATCTATTTCATTTATAATTTGAATGCCGGTTTGCCTTACTTATACAGTACCCGCAGAATCACATTTCTATAACCCTCGCTACCTACCACGAATCTTCCAGTAGATGAAGAGGCCCTCAGAAAATTGGATAGGTTAGATTGTATATTGAACATAATTCACTAACAAGTATAGTATATCCGAACCCTTCCCATTTACCGTATATTCTAATGCCTTGAATATATTTACCAGAACGTGGGTTTGCAAACTAGATATCAAATCATACGCGCCAAGTGCTACCCCGTTCGACCTAAGGTTTTTTCTACCAAATTAATACTGTTATAATTTTATTAAGTAGGAAATACAAATATTATAAATATAAATATTATAGTTTATCTATATGCTGCATAAAACAAACTGTGACTCCCATAGTTGTATGGGCAGGAAATGAGCAAATGCTTTGAGTAACGGTTTAAGAGGTTGGCAATCGTCAAACCACTTCTACCATGCCTTTTTCTGCCGCCAAGCAGCGTTGCTGTGTTTCGGTTTGACAGTGTGATGTCTAAAGCTCATGAACGCAGGGGAGTACATCGTAGTCCTCGTAAGTATCGCACGTTCCAATCGTGCGTAATTTACGAGGCAATGTTTTGTTATAGGTGATGGTTACCACTTACCATCAGGTGGGTTATCTGCTTGTTCCATAGTAAGTAGAATAAAAAAGGGTTACGTAATACGGAGACCGATTAGATTAATTTGTTATTGTTCGTGCGAACATTTCGATCATTGACCACGGCCTCCCACGAACTCGGTAATTAAGTAGGCGACTTCATGTGGGCGCTTCTATTTACTGTTAAAGTTAATTATGAAGAACGTAATTATACTAGGAATTCTTTACCCACCTATCAAATGACTACTGAAATAGACGAGTCAGACCAGGGCCGGATTAGCCACGTAGCAAGAGTAGCAAATGCTACGGGCCCCGCGCATTTGGGGGCCTCGCGCTCCAACGCCTGTCTGACCGTAATCTGTACAATGTGTCTGGTTACCGGTGTCGGAGACTTTGGGGGGGTGAAATACGGTAAGTTTTATCGACGAATCTATCCCTATTTTTTTTTCTCTCTCCATTATAAAATGGCAGCCATTTTGTTTTATTTTGCCCCAAGCACGGGTGCTTGTACTGATTAAGCTATAACTACCCATGTAGGGGTCCTAGGAAGACGACAGAGGACTCATTTGATAGCCAATAATGTAGACAATAAAGTATTAATAATATTGTTGCAATTTCTATTCTATAATAGAGGAAAAGAGAATTGATAAAACAAAAAAAAGTTTTTGTTATCATTTTTTTTATATAATTAACTTTTTCATACATTCTAATCTGTCAAGCTACTTTATTTTTGAATGATAGTACAGAATGTGTGCTTCAAAATAAGTCTTACATCTTAGCTCTTAGTAAAATAGTTTAGAAGTTATGACAATTTAAACATGGTAAATGTTACTAAATCCTGGAGTACCTACAAAAAGAAAACAAAATAAATCGATTACCACATAAGGTTCTATCAAAATCAGTACAATACTAATCTACAACAAAGCACAGCATTGTCTAAAGACACGCCCTTGGAATTTCTCGAAACCGTAAGTCTAGTTGTTTATTAGCGGGATATTTATATTCAAACCGTCATAACTTCTAAACTATCTTATTAGGGGTTAAGATGTATTTTGAAGCACACATTTTGTACTATCATTCAGAAACAAAAATAAAGTAGCATGACTGTTTAGATTTTATGAAAAAGCTAATCGTTTATGATAATAATAATTTTTTTTTGTTTTATAAATTCTCTTTTCCTCTATTATTAAATAGAAATTTCACCAATATTATCATTACTTTTTTGTCTACATTATTGGCTATCAAATGAGTCCTCTGTCGTCTTCCTAGGACCCCTACGTGGGTAGCTATAGCTTAATCAGTACAAGCACCCGTGCTTGGGGCAAAAGAAAATAAAATGGCTGCCATTTTACCATGGAGCGAGAAAATAAAAATAGGGATAGTGATTTGTCGATAAAATTTACCGTATTTCACCCCCCCCCCCCCCCCCAACGTCTCCGACACCGGTAACCAGACACATTGTATAATAGGCAAAACTGATTGACTGATTTATCAACGCACAGGTCAAACCCTTAGGGCTACAAACATAAAATTTCGCACACATTCCTCTTATGACGGAGGCATCCACTAAGGAAGGGTTTTTCAAAATGTAACCCCCAAGGGGGTGAAATAGGGGATAAAAGTTTGTATGAAACTTTTTATTCACAGGCCAAACCCTTAGCGCTAGCAACTTAAAATTTCGCACGCGTATTCCTCTTATGACGTAGGCATCCACTAAGGAAGGGTTTTTCAAAATTCAACGCCCAAGGGGGTGAAATAGGGGAAAAAAGTTTGTATGAAATTTTTATTCCTCGGACATATTTGCATGACATTTTGTATGAATTGAGTACGGCAAAAATAATGAGTTACGTATTTTAGCGTTTTCCAAAATTCAACCCCTAAGAGAGTAAAATAGGGGAAAAAAGTTTTAAATAAACGCACAGGCCAAACCCTTAGGGCTAGAAACTTAAAATTTCACACACGTATTCCTTTTATGACGTAGGCATCAGCTAAGAAAGGATTTTTCAAAATTCAACCTCCAAGGGGTTGAAATAGGGAATAAAAGTTTGTTTGAAACTTTTTATTTACAGGCCCCTAACCTCTAAAGGGGTGAAATAGAGGATAAAAGTTTGCATAAAACTTTTTATTCCTTGGACATATTTGCATGAAATTTCGTATGAATTGAGTGCGGCAAAAATAATGATTTACGTATTTCAGCGTTTTCCAAAATTCAACCCCTAAGAGAGTAAAATGGGGGATGAAAGTTTAAAATAAACGCACAGGCCAAACCCTTAGGGCTAGATACTTTAAATTTCGCACACGTATTCCTTTTTATGACGCAGGCATCCACTAAGGAAGGATTTTTCAAATTACAACCCCCAAGGGGGTGAAATAGGGGATAAAAGTTTGTATGAAACTTTTTATACAAAGGCCTAACCCTTAGGGCTAGAAACCTAAAATTTCGCACACGTATTCCTCTTATGACGTAGGTATCCACTAAGGAAGGATTTTTCAAAATTCAACCCTCAAGGGGTTGAAATAGGGATAAAGGCTTGTATAAAACATAAAACTTTTTATTCACAGGCCAAACCCTATTAGGGCTAGAAACTTAAAATTTCTAAGCATCTACCTACTTAGAAATATTTTTTCAACATTCAACCCCCAAGGGCGCTAGCAGCCCGCCCGACTATGTAGAGTATTTTTAATGAAGTAGGTAATAGTGAACGAAGCGAAGCCGCGAGTTATAGCTAGTAAAAAAATATTAATTTAGATAGGCACTACAATCAATTTAGGCGAATTGGCATTTTATGTATGTATGTATTTTTGTCTAGCCATAACTTTCAAACCGTTGATCCGATCTGCATGAAATTTGATAAATCGTTAGCTTGTACTTGACAAATTTACTGGTAAGTTAAGGGGGCAAAAATAAAAAAAGTTACATAAAAAAATCAAGATACATGTCATATAAAAGGGCTTTATTTGTTGACAGTTCTCATAAAATGGTGACAACGACCAGGTCTGATGATGGAGCCAAGATCTGTTCGAAGGAAATCTTCAATAAATAGGCCAATAGAGTTGAAACTTGGTAACCATACCAAGTTAGTAGGCGGTAGTCAGAAAAAAGTCCAAACATAATGTTTGGACTTGCCTCTGACCACCACCTACTCAAAGTTTGGTACGATCGATGGGTCGCATCACGAGATCTCAGTTCGGGGCGAACCACTAGTTAGACTAGTATCTATACCACATTTCTATCCTTGAAGCGGCCAAATTTTTAAGCAAACCAAGGGCCCCTTGGTAGAATTTGCTACAGGCCCCGCGCTGGCTTTATCCGGCACTGAGTCAGACAATGGTGTCGATTCTGTTGTAAGAGAAAATTATTCTCTTACAACAGAATCGACACCAGTTATGTCTGCAGTGTCTTCTTTCTACATTAATGGGGAAAATCAATGGTGCAAACGTACCTAACCGCGGGAAATTAAGCATACCACCTGAGGCTGACTTTCCTAAATGTAGTATAACAATTGCCGGGTATTTACGGCAAACTAGGCAGCATCAAATTTTAAGTGCTAAGTACGTTAACAAAGAAAAGATGGATGGACTATGTGAAAGATGACATGAGTAAGAAAGGAGTGAGCACCGAGATGACGAAAGACAGAGGAGAGTGGAAGAAGAAAACCTGTTGTGCCGACCCCACTTAGCGTGGGATAAGGGCAGGAAGATGATGAAATATGCAAACGAATATTGCTTTATCCTAAATTAATTTAATTTGCCAGTACCTCCTAAAAATTTTGCTACAATTTGCACCATGAACTGTAACAAGAAGTGGTCGAATCCAGTAGTGCTATTCCGTCAACAACAATAACACAAGTGACCGCAGAATCCGCAGAATCCGTTATACATTTTCAATTTGGCATTCTGTAATAAATTCACCCACCACTAGCGCCGCCCGCGTGAGTGTTTTGGCGGTGAAAATGCCAATGTGAGTGACGCGAAGCTAGTGAGCGAGGATCCAATAGGAGAAACTTCTCGTGATTCTGTTGTTTCCGGAATATCACTGCTGTACTTATACATATAGAAAATGACATTTAAAGCATATACCACCACAACAGATAAGAGACGAATTATCCAAAGTATTCGCTATAAACTGTAAACAAACATTTATAGCACCATTTTACTAGCGTTTGTTTTGGCAGAATTCATTACATCACTACCCAATTAAAATTCATTTGGTTTGCGTATTCGCCTACAAACATGTCTATTAATAAGTCGCATTTTGCTGATAATGTCCAAACCATAACAACCGTAGGTAGGTAGTACCCATTGCTAACGAATTGTACTACGCACATACTCGTACTGCATCTAGGGTTGCCAGATACGGGCTTAATTTCTAGAGTTACAAACGGAGTTGGAGTTTTTAGAGTCCAAATCCAACTACAAATTTTTGCTGTTGGATGGGCAACAGAAACAATTTTACAAAATTACTAGCTAAGTAGGTACTTGTTTTATAAGGAAAACCAATGACTTTAAAAAACTTTTTTTTTTTTATAAAATCTATAGTTAGATATTTATTAACACACTGTAATTCGTGTACATACCATACACAATCACATATTACAATTTTTTGTTGTAAGTAGGTATGCGTGCCGCGACGTGGTGTCGTTTATTTGTGGAAAAGAACTAGTGATCATGAATTTCGGGACAGTAAAGTGTAATTACTGGACACGGGACCACACGTCAAATTCCGGGACTTTCCCGGAATTCCCGGCCATCTGGCAACCCTAACTGCATCACATGCAGCGGCGTAACTAGCATTTTCGCATTGGCTGCATTAGCATAGCTACGCCACTGATCACATGGCATAGATTACAGTGTCACAATCATACAGCTAGTATGTCGAATGCGCAAGCGCAACTGCGTATAAATGCAGTTTAATTCACTGGTATTGGTATCGCATTCAGCATTATGATAGTAAACAACAATTTTATTGCATGAGTCATGCGAGTCAATTAAGATTAATCTATGTGTGTACGTTTGTTATGTTCACTCAAGGTTAAAATGCCCTGCTGGGCCACAAACCGCAAACCTACATTTCATACCTAAAAACTTTACTTTTTTGTGTGTAAACATCGATTTTCAATATAACACATCACTGAAAGTAACATATTATTTACTGGAAAGGACCTGAAAGTGACTGACATTGAAAGTAATAATATAAGTGTTTGTATTTTGGTTGATTGTTGATCGAAGCCGCCCCTGTACCTTTCAAACTGGAACACAACAATAACATGGCCGCTGAAATTTCCCGAACTAGAGCTCAGGGAAATTATTAAGGCGCAACCGACGCGCATCTCGCCATCATCTGGGAGAGAGTTTCAATTTGTAGTTTTTTTCCGCAGGATAAAGTTCATGTTATTACTATTTCATGTTAACTATAGCTGCTCAAGCGCGTGACTTTGAAACGCAACTACTACCCCATATGCTGGGTACAGACTGGTGAAACGTAACATGAAATGTATCATGCAATGAAAGAATTCGACATACACATTGTCGCAATGTATCATGCAATGTAACAGAATTCCCATAGTGTGGACGCCTTGCGCGCACGAACCGTGCACACTACGCGCACGAACAGGGCATTTCAACTCGTACGCGCTGCGATCCGCCATTTGTCGGTTTTTTGCCGAACGCAAAGGGGCGCGCAGTGTGAAACAGATCCGAGTACGCACGTGCTCGGTTCGTGCGCGCCCTGCGTCCACACTTATGAAATGCTCCTTTCCATTTCATGTTACGTTTCACCAGTCTGTACCCGGCAATTCATCTCCGAACGGAGTTGCCGAACAAATGTTAGTTATCGGTGGGGATCAAACCCACGGCCACAGCACAGAAGGCAGAGCTACTACCAAGTGACCTGATGGGACTGTCAGTGACATGTACATGAAAATTGACCATGGCCCCTTCAACTTTATTCAGTAAGGGTCCTTTGCAAACTCTTCTCCTTGAGTATAACCTACATTGACCCTCACATTGAATACTGTTTCAAAGAAATAAACTGCCGCCGTGACCTCTGACAAGATTGTACAGTTTGCGGTTGTAATTTTCGCTAGATAATATGAGCGAACAACGTTCTAAAAACAAACAAAATGATAAACGAAATCTTATAAACTTAATTACACAGTAATTTTATAAAAATCTTTTGAACATATAAATATTTTTGTGATAAAATGCTATAAACGTGATTCGGGCGTGGGGGAATTATTGACGTCTGTACTTAGGTATGTGATTTACGATTAATGTTACAATGTATTTTGTAGTAGGTGGCTCTAGTGGTTGACTCTATCATTTCTTTTGTATGATAGATCTAGTTGACCGTTATACAAATGTAATGAAATGACAGACCTATGTACCAAAACTTATTATTATTTAGTATTTTTAGAAGTTATTATTATTTTGTGAAGAGCACCGGTGGTCTAGTGGGAGTGACCCCGCCTTCCGATCGTAAGATCGTAGGTTCGAATCCGGTCGTGCACCATTCGAAAAATGTATGTGCGCAATGCCAGTGCTCTTAAACGGTGAAGGAAAACATCGTGGGGAAACCAGTTAGTATTCTAAAAGCGGCGATGGGCTTGCAACCTGTCACGTATAGAATACCAACTACTGCAAAA
This sequence comes from Chloroclysta siterata, assembly GCA_932294275.1. Classification (NCBI taxonomy): domain Eukaryota; kingdom Metazoa; phylum Arthropoda; class Insecta; order Lepidoptera; family Geometridae; genus Chloroclysta; species Chloroclysta siterata. Next base: position 13,175,227 of record OW028598.1, read on the forward strand.
TGTGGGTATGTGCCAAATGTAATGTTTGGACTTACCTCAGACTTCCCCTCTTAGACTTCCTCAAAGAATCTGGAGATAGTACTTGGTACTAAGAGATTTGAGGGGATATCTACCGTGCCTGGAGATCAAAGTCGTGAAGCTGTTTCAGTTTTAGGTTTGGTGTTTATTATTTTGTTTATAACTTCTTCTTTTTGTCGTATCACTAGTTCTTTGGAAACAGTGTGGTGAAGGATTTTAAGTGCGGCTCAAACAGGGGCCCCTTTTGAGCACAGTATTACAGTAGAGCAGTAGGTATTTTAGAACTTTTTAGGTTCTATAACATTTTCGGATCATAGATTTTTTATTGATAGGTATACGTACTAAGAGATCTGAGAGGATAGCTATTTATTTTTAGGGTTCCGTACCCAAAGGATAAAACGGGACTAAGGCTCCGCTGTCCATCCATCTGTCTGTCTGTCTGTCCGTCTGTCACCAGGCTGTATCTCATGAACCGTGATAGTTAGACAGTGAAATTTTCACAGATGATGTATTTCTGTTGCTGCTATAACAACAAATACTAAAAAACAGAATAAAATAAATATTTAAGGGGGCTCCCATACAAAAAACGTGATTTGTTTGCTTTTTTTTATAAATAATGGTACGGAACCATTCGTGCGCGAGTCCGACTCGCACTTGGCCGGTTTTTTTTAGATAATGGTACGGAACCCTTCATGCGCGAGTCCGACTCGCACTTGGCCGGTTTTTATTTTTATCAAATTATGATTCAAACTTCGCATGAAATGATGAATATTCAATCGTATAAAGAACAAGAGCAATAACTAACCAGCAATGTGCAAGGCAAGTTCGTTTTATTGCGTAGTTATTGTGAGCTGGTTCTGAGCCGGATTCTCTAGCTGTTTGTAACGCATCTGAAGAGCCAAAGGTCGATCCTGGTTTCAGTGCGCATGTGCACAAAATGCGCGGGATGGGCGAAATGGCGGCCTCGATCTATAGTAAACAAACAGTGCCATGCTCCATCCACGTTACGGGCATGGCGCTCTGGACGCATGTTTTTCATTCCACGCTACTTTAACTTGATGAGTAAACCTCCGACATCATTAATTAATCAAAACAAATCATTTAATAAGGGATACTAAGTCAGATTTTAGTGTTCCCCTCCAGTTTTGTATAAAACCGCTTTGCTATATCTCGAAAATCACTCCATTTATACAAAAACCCCCGCGACATTCAGATATGTGTTATCTCTAAACAAATAAAATTCAAAAGGGAAGTCCCATTCAGAAGGTTTCGTCGGACAAACAAAACACACCGCCGATTCATCCAACCTGACATAGATATCTAGTTTGCTTCGCTAATCAACTATGCAGCAAAAATAGCCAAGTATTTTTCATGCTAAGGTAAACGTGGATCATGCATGTGGTTAGTGCTGCAGATACGATCTATTGCGGTTTGTGGCGCCAAGGTAGCGCCACGCAAACATGTGGCGCATAGAAAGGGGGAAGAAGGGGGGAGAGGACCAAGTCGCATCACATTGCACAAAGCCAACACGTCAGCCAGCCGCCGCCGCCGATGCATTACGATGCAAATGAACTCCGTCGCATAGCCGTCCCTCCCGCGGACCGAGCCTCAGCCAATCAGTCCAGCGGATAATAATAGTCAGGAATGTTATTGTACAACTTCGCGGAATAGCGCTGTTTATCTATCGATAAAAGATCGATAATATCGTGAACCTTGACAATGTACCTATGAGTTTTGTTTTGCAAACGTAGAGATACTATTTATACAACCACATAGTTTCTGACGTACTTCGTACAGCAAAAGATCCGCCTAGACACCAAAAGGGCAATTTTTCTGTGTAGTGACCGGTTGTCACCCCTGGCTTGCTCGATTTCTTTTGTTTTTAAAGACTACAGGTAATTGTATCGTCGATCTCGACTACGCCGTAACTGCAACTGTGCAACCCAACTGACTGACTGATTGACCAGATGACTTTGCAATGGAAAAAACATATTAAGAAGAACCATTACAAATTTTTTTTTGAGCAGCAGTTGACTGTCTAGACTCTTTATTGGTCAAACTAGACAACAAAAAAAGAAGGCGTGACCTGTTACCCAAAACCAACGCAAAGCAAAATATTTTCAAACCGGATAGGCAGATCTTATGGTGATGGTACATTACAGACGCACTAAAAAAAGTTAAGTTTTCATATGGATGAACTAAAGAGCATAAAAAAAGAACCTGTCTGAAGTCGACATCACTACGCTACGCTTGTAAGTACTGAGAAACATTATTGAACGCGAAGAACCCTTCCCCTCCTCCGTGCCGTCTTCACCGCGCTTACTACGCTCTACTACAGCCTCCACTCCGCCACCCGCACCCTTGGCCCTCGTACCACGACTCGACAGCGCCGCGTCGGAATTCAAAAATAACATTCCCAGTTTCAGCGTGGCTCGATAATCACGAGAATGGCCTAAAACTGTAGCCCTGTAGAGTTTCATAGTACGGGGAGACGGCGCGCGGCGTGGCTTGTTATTAATGGTGGAGTTCCAGGTCGGTTTTACGTCGTACGATAATTTAGTAAAATTATAGTCATTCAGTACGCTTGGCGATGTGCAACGTATCGAGTATAATAACAATATGTAGATTGTTGAGTCACACTTAAGGCCTCGGGGCATATCAATCGGTGAGGTTTCGTTCATAGACTCTAACTACAAAAAAAATACTCAGAAAAGCTGTTTACAATCTATCTAGCTTCGTCATTCGCTTTTTAAGTTTAATACTTACAAAATGCGAATGTCTGTTTCGAATTGTGCATTATTTCGAAGGTATATCACAACATTTACGAAAAAAAAACATACTTTTGGCACAGGCTCCACTAGCTAAAGTGGCCGCTGTTCTAAATCTGTTTTAATAAGTTTATTTAAAAGGGCCTCTATAACGTGTCAGGGAAAAATAATAACGCGTAATTAACCAAAAACCTGATTTTTCTCACATTTATGACCTCGCGACGCGGCGGTCGTAAGCACCACAAACACGCGGCGGCAAAGCGCATGTTGTTTTGAACTTGGTTCTGACGATTTTACGTGTGTAATTTAAAATTGCATGCGTGTCTGGGTGCCAATCTAACAAAATTAACCGCCTTAATACACGCATTCACGAGCGTACGAGTATACACGTACTCGTAATAACATGTGCACGAGAATGTAGACGAGGTGTGTAATGCAATGATGCACATTGCACATCACGACATGGCATCCTTAACAATAGCGTACCTTGTGCACGTAGAGTGTACGCTAAACGTACAATATGCGTACAAATCAATGTCATGAATGAGTATGGTTGGCGGTTGCACTTTGCATACCCACGTCGACATTGTGGTAAACATAATCAACCAAACACCTATGCTACATATTCAAGATAAAACTAAGCCTTTGAATATGGTCCAAAACATTTACACGCATTTAATGGAAAAGCAATTTCCCTGCGTTTTCTGAAACAAGTGGATGTAATTGCCAAGGAAGCTGGAAGCCGTTTATTTTAAGTTGATTCCGTGAAACAGATGTCACTTATTCCCTGTGTTTTCGTTTGTCAAATTAGCACAGACGTTAAATAAATCTACAAGAATCACTTGCGGAAAACAGATTTACTTAGATAGAGAAGCAAGAGCCTGTTTTATTTGCTTTAAGACGTTTTCTTATTTTACAATCGATTGCCCACGTCGCGGGCGATATGACAATCGCTTAATTTTCCGTATTTACATAAATGTTTAATAGTAGTCATTCAACAAAAAGTAACAGTAACATTATTTTGAGGTTACGGAGCGGACAGGAAAACGACAGTTAAAACATTACCTGACGGAAATATCAGCCGCGCCATTCACTATTTAACGTTGATGTTATTTGATCGTAAATTATGAGGAAGTTCCACAATAAATTAGAACCCTAGTAAATTGTTTGGTTGTTAAACTAAAAGAAAATCTGTTATTGATTGGATTGCGTGATTCCAGCTCCCGATAGTCGGTAGGCACAAGGCATGCAGACATTGCACGCCACAGCCGCCGACAAAGATGTCCAGACAGCAATGCAAAGGCGGGCAGCAAAAGCGGCGCAAGCGCTCTATTTCCGACATCGCAGTGCGCATGACTCACTGCACTTTCACTGCAAATAGTACCGCTTCGCTTGTCTACCAGTAATTGGCCTCACTCTAATAGGTTTAGCCCGATAGATACACGTGCGAGGCGGTCTACGGCACAACAAACAAGTGCACGCGCACTGAGCATTGGCGGACATCCGCTAACATGACACAATTCTCCAGCGAATTTCTCAAATGCTGAATCGATGTTTCAAGTGACACGTTTCATTTCCGGCTGCTAATCATACCCTTTCGTATAGGCGGAGCTGCAAAACTTCTGAAAGGCAGGCATCGACCTATTCGGCATGCATTAGAAAGTTATACGCTTTATGATAGAGCAAAGTGCAGGTTATGGCCACAAAGCGTTGAGGAGTAATTGCAGGTTGAAGATGTGCGTGGCCATCCTGGGCCGGGTCTTCGCAACGTTGATTTATGTTTCCTGTCTCTGAATGAATATATCAATGATCGCCTCACATGGTCCGCGGAGCGTATCACCATGTTATTGTTGCTGTTCATTCACACCATTCATTACGACAAACGGCAAAAGCCAATGTTTTTTTACATCCGTCCGCATATACAAAAACATTCTTATTCAACGGCTTGAGTGCTTAATGTCGGTTGCGCACATCGATTAAGCGATTGTGCATAACAACTTAACGAGCAAAAAAGTAAGCCTACACTAACCGATTTACTACAAACTCTTTCGTCACTGACAACAGTTTCTAAGTTAAGTGTTTTGTGTATGAACTGCGATAGTTTATGAGAAACATAACCCTGCTAGTAGGGTTAAAAGTAAGGCAGTTTGGTTTAAAGAATGAGTATTCCATCATAGACGTTATCTAGTGCATCATCATCAGAGTGCATTCAATCTACAACGGACAATATCGGTCCCTAGGTAGTTTAAATTTCAATTCACTCAACCCCCAGAAGACAAAAAAGTTGTCAAAAAAACATTTTGATCGATACAAGTTTTCCTACTCAAAAGTTTCAAAGTGATCGTTGTGATTTTATTGAATAAATACCTTTTGACTTTGCATAAGTACGAAAACTAGTAAAACAAACTTTTTTCAAACATGTCGAAACGTGCGAGCGAGAGGTCCATTAGCTCTTGTCTTCGCCTTAAGTTCAAAGAATTGACAAACAAATTACTGGCGTATGGCGTACAGCAGGTACGGTAAGTAAAATACCTACCCGTGTTGTTTAGAAGCCGTTTTATCATAAAACCCTAGGTTTTTCCCGCCCACAACATTAGTTCAACAAGAAAGTAAGTAAAACTTTACTAGTTTTACGGCATGTGAGGCGTTGTCACTTCACCTCGGGGCCCCACGGACATAGCTGATAGAATTGTGCTCGACAATCTGATTAAACATTAAACAAACAACATGATATACGTATATCTAGTACCTGCTACTGTTACGAAATTAGTGACGAAAAACCAGTACCGACTGACGTAGATAGGCTAGGTATACATGGTTAGAACAACGCGACAACGACCTGCACCTTTATGATACCGAAAACCTTGAACGAATTTTAGCAAGTAAAATGTACTTTCAAGTGCGTGAAATTGCGGATACTTTACATTTGCTTTATTTCTCGTACCTACATACTCGTATGATTTTTTTTTTTTGTTATGTTGTTAGGTAGATATTTGGTAAAATTAACAAGGTATGTTAATTTTAAAATTATTAACAAGGATTTTTTAAGACACAGATAGATTGACTGACTGAGACTGATAGGTGCGATTACCTAGGCCAGAAGTCATAGGAGTATGTCATTTGGTGAGTGGCTTCTTGATGCAGCACTGCACTAAAAAAAAGTTCACTCAGCTTCACGCGATGTTTCAAATTTGATACAGATCGGATCCACAGTTCGAAAGTTATGCTCAGACAAACATACTCGTACAAACAAATTACAAAAACACCAAGCCAAATTGCCCAAGATGTCACTAAGATCTTCGTTTGTTACGCTCACTCCAAGTGGCAGATTCTATCTCCTGTTTTAGATTAAATAAAAATGTGTCACAGTAGACACTAGACAGCACATTCCCCCGACTATGTTAACCATGGAGGTAATAACATACTGGAGAGAGCCTTAAGAGTCCTCTAGTCACTCATACGAATAAAAATCAACAACTGCACACTAACAAAAAACGGACACGCCAAAAACCGAAAGGCTCCGTCTATATAATACTTAGTTTAAGATGTTAACACATAAAATATATATAAAAAAGAAACAATTTCAATACAAACCTAAGTATGACAATAAGAATAATAATACAAAGAAAACAAAAAGGGAAGTACCACTGAAGAGCCGCCAGTCACGCTAACGATATGTTAACAAACCATGTGACAATAATGTAGACACAGATCATGGGGAAAATGGAATATTCCTAAAATCAACACCATTATATGATACTCATATTTCACTCGCTCCCCATTCGGGGCAGTTATAAATGAGTGTGATATATCTAGTCTAGTCACAGTGCGGAGGAAAATATTTCGACGCGCATGCAGCGTAACTGCGATGGTAGAGCAACCGAGATGGTAATGCATTTTTATGGAAGGAACCCGAGATGATTGATGAGAAATGTTGAATAACTAACTGGTAAGTACCCATATTGGGGGAAGATTGATGTCGGGTCAAGTTTGGTGGATTAATATTGATTATACAGGAAGTACAGGTTTAAGTTAGAAACCGCGATTATTGCAAATTTAATTTTTCCTTTTAACTGAGATCTAAAAGCTTATCTGGTCCAGAAGGACTAGTCTATACTTTAGTCCAGTTTTTTTTTAGGATAGAGTAGTAATTTTATAGCCTATATTTATAATTTAGGAAGGAATAACAGATAAACCCACATAAACTAAAATTATCCCAAAAATAGACTCACGGCAGGACTGTAATCCGCAGGAAAGGTAGAAAAAATCACCCCTTCAGGTCCCTTGAATGCTTAAGAAATGAGAAATGCCCATTAGACATGCTTATCAACTTTTGTCAGCGACGAAAATTGATAAGCATTTCTGACATTTATAGTTCAAATATTTCTTAAACCAGTGCACTTTTGATCGATGACTTCAATGATAAATCCGCCTCGAGCCATCTGCGAGCCAAAGTTGCCATAATTAATTTGTAAAGCCCAGAGAAATGGCATGGAATAACTGTAACTATTAATCCACTTTTGTCGTTGACGGCATCGTGTATTGCATCCTTTAATAATGTAGCAATTTGCATTTGACCGGCCGGGGCTTACACAAATTGCGGTTTGATACTGTGCCATTATCCAATCCGATTAACGCTCACTCCCGACCACAGATGAATAACCCATTAACCTCATAAACTCAACTAAATAAGGGCGTAACTGAATCTAGGTACGCAACCTTCGTAGTAAACAAAATAAGTGTAACCCTGACCGAGTAGAAACTGTTTGTTATAGCATTTATCTTTGTTTGTATATGTCGGTCGTTGTATACCGAGCTTAAACCCAAAATAAAAACAACGTGTTGAGAAATTCAGCAATTGTACTAAATAAACAAATTAAGAGGGCCGTGACGCATTTAAAAATTGTTTTGTGAGCACCTGTACTTTCCAGTATGTGACGTAAATAGCTAGTGTACAATTTTCCTTGAATTTATCGCCAGCGATAACGCATTGCATACGTAATGAGGAAGAAAAGAGTCCGGGAGGCACTACGTAACAAATCATAACCACATCGTGGGAATTTTAATGAGAAGGAACATTTTGATATTATATTCTTCGTGGTTGGTGTCGCAATGCATTCCCATTCCCACATTCTAAATAAGACTTAATCGGAGATGCAAAAGCCTTAAGAGTAAACCGCTTCTGTTTTTCTTATGTGAATTGAAATCAAAACTGTTATCCCAGGCGCTCATCTCTTCAAACTTACCTAGTAGGTATCTACTTATAATTTGTGGATGTCTAAAGTTAGTCAGAATCTGACTACCCTCAGACTGTCAGATGCACGTGAAAACATTGTCTTACCTAACCCTGTCAGTGTCGTACAATAATTTATAGAAAAACTCCCATTATTATAAACGTTCATAAACTTATAAATTGCCAAAAATTTGCCCTGTCCCTGTTCGTCAAGTAAGCATTGTTTATCTTTTGAAATATTTTTATAAAGTACTTATGGTCGTTAAAAAGAATAAAAGAAAGTAAGTAATACCTACAAAAACAAATGGACGCAATCAATAAAACCATGAGTTAAATATAAATGTGGATGAGTGTAGGAGTAAATATAGGCCAAAGAAAATATAGATGAAATGTGTGAAAGATGATATGGGTAAATTAGGAGTGATTATCGAAATGACGGCTGATAGAGGAGAGTGGATGAGATAAATATGCACACACGGATACAGAGAGCAACACAAGGCCAAAGAAAATTGACGCTTTCTTTAAGCACATAAAAGCGAGCAGTGCGTATAGCCTGATGCGTATTCGTGTGTACCGACAAGTGAATGCAGGGAGGGGTATCAACAGTGACGTAGCTATCGTAGGTGCAAGTGGTGCGGTGCACCAGGGCCCCGGAGCTCAGGGGGCTCTCTAAACTAAGCTTTGAAAAGAGAGGGTCAGCCAGCTCACAAATGTTTTTTTATTGATTTATTTTAAAGGCCAGCTATGTGGAAAGAGGGGGTAAGGGCCCGATTCTTTCTCTATGCACCGGGGCCCTTGTCCACCTAGCTACGGCACTGGGTATCAAACCGTAAGTTGATGACGGTGAGAAAATTACTTGCTGATAGAACAAGCATATGGCCCACCTAATGTTAGGTGGTAACCATCACCTAAAACAAGGCAATGTTTTGCAGTGCACTGCCATGCGTCCATCAACTTGAGGCACACAGGTATCTGTTATTTCACCGGCAACCACACCTTTAAAACCGAAAAACAGCTACTCTGCTTGGCGGCAGAAATAGGCATGATGGTACTACTCCTGCGGACGATTATTAATAAAAGTTTAAGGAAAGATCAGGTACATGTCGCTTTATAAAAAACCAAGACAGCCCGTAAATCAAATGAACCGAAACTAAACCGATAACAGAAACGTAATGTTAATTCGATAGTAAAGAAAGGACACGCCATCCTACATATTCGGGTCACGATCGTAAAACAGGACTGGTACGTATACAATACACTAACGCTCAATTGATCACAATACCTATGGTAGCAAGGAAACCCAATAATGTTTGGAAGAGCTTAGTTTTATCGACGAAAATAGCTTACAGCAAGCAACATAGAGAAGACATAAAGGAGACAAATCACTACTGGGAATATACCCATCCATAATTGATCGAGTGAGCGAAGCGAACGAAGATCTTAGTTTCAACTTGGGCGATTTGGCATTTTATGTATGTATGTATGTATGTATGTATGTATGTATGTATGTATGTATGTATGTATGTTTGTCTGGCGATAACTTTAGAACCGTTGATCCGATCTGCATGAAATTTGATATGTCGATAGCTTGTACTTGAGAAATTTACTGGTAAGTATATGAGTAAAATCGGATGAAGGGTTTTTGAGATATGGGGTTTTTTAAGGGGGCAAAAATAAAAAAAGTTACAGAAAAAAATCAAATTACATGTCATATGAAAGGGCTTTGTTTGGACATCCCAAAACAATTTTTACTTTTTTATTGGGACGCCCGGTTTTTGAGATAAAATAATAAAAGTTAAATTAAGATAACCAGCGATCCAAGAGCTCCCATCTCTAAGTGTTTCGTTGACATCAAGGTTTTTCTACTGGTCGGTCAGTTCCTTTGCTTTTTCTTAATTTTTTTTCTTGAAATAAATTAAGGAGGTACTCAGTTCTCATAAAATTGTAACGACGACCAGGTCTGATGATGGAGCCAAGGTCTGTTCAACGGAACTCTTCAATAAATAGGCCAATAGAGTTGAAACTTGGTAACCATACCAAGTTAGTAGGCGGTAGTCAGAAAAAAGTCCAAAGATAATGTTTGGACTTGCCTCTGACTACTACGTACTCAAAGTTTTGATGGGTTCGTCGGGTCGCATCACGAGATCTCAGTTCGGGGCGAACTACTAGTTAAACAGTTAATATAAGTAAAAGCAATATTAGTGTAGGTAGGTAATGAAGGTTTTCTTTAGCAAGACAAACAAATAAATTTTAGTAAACGATGTTATGAAAACAAGACGTCACATCAAGCTAACTGGAAATAGTGAACAAACAGTACACAAGTGATTCCATATTTCGGTTTGAAGGGTGTGGTTGCCGGTGTAATTACAGGCACATGAGGCTTAACATCTGTATGCCTCAAGTTGATGGACGCAGGGCAGTGCATCGTAGGGCACGTTCCTATCGTGCGTGACTTACGAGGCAATTGCTTTGTTATAGGTGATGGTTACGACTTAACATCAGGTGGGCCATCTGCTTGTTCCATCAGCTATTGTATAAAAAAAAAAAAAAAAAATATATTCGAAAACTCAACTCAACATAAACGTAAACGACATAAACGATCACATAAACGACCTTAATAAATAATAATAGCTCTTAACTAAAGAATCAGGGTGTCGATTCTCTAAACAACAAAATCACGGGGAGTTTCGCCTAGTGGATACGCGCTCACTTCGATCACGAGCTTTTCCACACTCACTTTGACATTGCCACTCGCCAAAGCACTGACGAGGGTGGCGCTATAGTAGGGGAGCCCAAGAGGGGATTTCGGGATTTCCTCGAGCGCGTCAGATTAATATACAGGGGGATACCTTGTACCTGGTTAAGAACCTCCACCAAATATGAGCCCCCTATATAAAGCCGCCCGTCTAGGATAAAGGATCAGATTAGTAAAAAAAAATTGATCATCAGAAAATCTCGAGCGCGTCAGATTAAGGTAGGGTGAGTTAATTACATGCTAAAAAGTGTATATTCCACTAATCTGACAATTTGAGAGTGACGTAAAGAAACGGGAGGGCTATAAAGTTGTAAAAAAAAAACGTCATCTCGACATTCTCGAGCGTGGCTAAATTTTTTTTTATTTTGAAGTAAATAATTCAAGGATAACGAAAAATATATAATCTGACGATTTCCACAAGCCGAAGTAACAAATATTGGTCGATAAAGTTTAGCTGCGTGGTGCCTATATTCCCCTCTGCGCGCTTCTATTTCGTGCCATGAAATTGAGCCAGAAGAAGAAGTTGATTCTACTTAAGAAGATGATGACTAATTAATCAATTAATTGTCAATAAAAAAATATTTTTTTGCATATTTTTTTAAATTATTTTCTTATGAATACAAGTATTCTACTTAACAAACTTATACTTTTTATTTGCATGCTATTTCCTGAGCTTTTCAATTAATTAAGTTGAATGGTTTAAAAAAATCAAAATAAAAATACATTTTTTTGTCAGATTAGGCGAATCCCTCTAGATAATCGTCAGATTATGAGACAGCACGTCTAGGACATAAAGATGAACCATATATATCTTAATCTGACGCGCTTGAGTATTTCAAAATGGCGATTTTTTTTTGCATATTAAAATAATGGCTGCGCGTTTGCGTCACATCGAAATCGTCAGATTATTGAATGAGATTTTTTTTTTAGGTTCACATAACACCCCCTTAAAAAATCTGACGCGCTCGATGAAATTTTTTTTTTTTTCATTTACAACCTTTAAGTACGACCACCCCCATCATGCAAACGATCAGATTAACATACGTACATTATTAAAAATACGTAGGACATTGGTGCTATCAATATCTGACGCGCTCGAGTATGTCCATGCAACAGTTTTTTTTTACATTTTTGAAAATCTATAGCCGCTCCCCCCACCGATGAAAAGGTATACTTATATAACATTTTTTTCTTCTTATCATCTAAGCTTTGCAACCCAATAGGTCTCTATGACGCTCGAGGAAATCCCCATTTAGCATCATGGCCTCCCCTACTACTAGTGATGGGTGAATGTATTATGTTTTTTGGGTTGTTTGGGTCTAGTGGAAGCGGCGATATTAAGGTTGCCGCCTTCGATTAAGGTTCATCATCGTCCTGCCCCTTATCCCACTTTATGTGGGGTTGGCCTTCGATATTAAGGTTGTGGGATCAAAACCGGTCACAATCAATACACCAATGAGTTTTTATGTTCAAAAATATATGTGCACAGTGCCAGTACTCTCAAACGGTGAAAGAAAACATCGTGAGGAAACCAGCATGTCGTAGAAACTAAAAAGTTCTAAAATATGTGTTAAGTTCTCGAAAGGAGCCTCATTGAGGCGCACTTATTTTTTTTTCACAAGAACTAGTGACTAGGGACACGATAAGAAGAATGCCAAATTGCAAACTCACTGCGGATTCCACGGTCACTTGGCTGAATGTTGCTTACAGAATCGCACAACTGGCGTAGAGCCGACTTACTGTTGAGGGTTTTTTATTTGAGGTATGTAATAAGAGTAGAACGGTGTGGCGCGAGCCGAGCCGACCCGCGCGTGTGACTTGCCTCCAAAATAGGCCCAACATTTCCGCACTGACACTATTTATTTACGCAAGACGCGCAGATGCCTCCCTAATGGAAGCCTAATCCAACCTCGCAATTTTGGTAATGCGATGCGACACATACGATTTTTGGCACACTCACACCGGAGCGTGGTATGTTTGTGCGTCCGTTTCTCATGAGAACGATATTTTACGAGAATTGAAATTTCTCCACCTCATCGAGCGGGGTGTCTTATGAAAACTTAGCTTAATTTTTTTGTATTATGAAATCATTCATAATACAAAAAAATTAAGCTAAGTTTGATGAAGCATGATTTTTTATTTAACACACAAAAAAAAAACATACACTGAGAAAACGGACACAGATAAAAACAAAAATTTGAAAAGAACTTAATTATCTAGATATAACTCTAGAGGAACTCTATACATATAAAAAGAAAAAAAACACAGTAGATAAAAAAATAAATTAAAATAAAATAAAAATGTTGTGCCAGCAAGTTGACCCTGTGCGTCTGTGGATCAAATTTGGTCCCATCTCAGCTTAAAGCCACTCCACAACATATTGTGTTGCAAAGCGACGCTGATTTTCAGATGGTATTATGTTATAGGTAACAAAAAAAATGGTCTGTCGCAGCCGCGCCGGTCCGCGTATTGAGAGCCGAGAATTATGAAATAACTACCTGTCCAACTATAACTACATATATTTGTAACTCCCGGACTGCGACATAACAAAAATATAAACATCTCACGAAAATAACGACAAGACAGATATAAAAATACTTTTATACGCAGGTAATAAAATCGTAATCCTTCAACTGGAGAATTACGTAGACAGCAAAAGCTTGTAAAACACAAAAAAATTATAGCTTTAAAAATAAAATATTTGAAATGAGTTCTGCGGGTGTAAAAGTGTATATGCGTTTAAGGTAAGTTTTGAATCAGTGTCTAATCAATCTAATCATTCATGATTCATTTCGAATTAGGCATGACTTTTTTTAATAACACTAGCTGATATAACAAGCACAGGTTCTGAGTAATGAATACATAAAATATTCCATGTAAATGCTGTTAAATTGCGTTATCGTCCATAACGAATCGTTTCTATGCAGGCAATCAATATCTTAAGATCAACGTTTTTAGGCTATAGCTCTTATTGCTGAAGTTATGACTATAACACAGGCAATAGCCGCGCATGCGACCGATCCGTGAGTGTGATAAATAAAAAAAAACATGTTAATTATGAGGCTGAAAATAATTACCCGCATGTTGCGCGTACGCATGTTTCAAACATTTTTATTTTTAGGTCTACACGATTTTTTTGTTCCGGTTAATCTGAAAATAGCCTCACGGTTGGACGTTGTTTCCCTTATCTGTTCGTTCATGTTTTCTCAGAATGAGCAACAAAGGCAAAAGTTTACCAATCACAGATCGATGGAGGGTTAAGTACTTTCGAGATAGCTTTGTTGGACATTTCGATGGTTCCACACATGTACTATCATCACGCGCTTAGATCGAACCCTCATTATTTTAAAGGACGCTTTCAAATATGGGGTACAATTTGGCCACAAACATACCCCGAGTTCGTGTTTGCGATTGGAGTTAAAGTCGCCGGTACAGCCAAGTGAGGCGGGTTTTATTAGCGTCGCGCTGGCCGGAGGGCGTACCTCCTTAGCTTTAAGTAGGGCTCCTTAATGGGGGTACAATTGGCCCCCAACATGCCCAGAATGGTTGTTTGCGAGGTGCGTTGAAGTCGGCGGTACACCCATGTGAGGCGCGTTTTATTTGCGTGCGCCGGCCTTGGAGGGCGTAGCTCCGGTTGTTTACGTCGCGGCCGTTGACGGTGACTCATTAACGGTCGCTTGATCGACGGCCGACCACGTTTCTATCAAATTCTTCTAGCTAACATCTGTAGACTGTAAACACGTACAGTTCGCAGCAACGGACGTTTGTATTTCGATAAAATCCATTCCACCATTAGCAATTGCGATGGGTTACAACTTGGACTGGAAGGTTCTGTTTGATTTTTTTTTTTTAATAATAATTATAAATAATATTAATCTCCGATATTCGATGTAAATGGTTGGAACGAAATTAAAAATAGATTAATGGATGTCGGAAGTCAGAATTCTAAAATTTACGAAGAAGCAACACGAAGATTGCAAAATAACAAAAAACTAACAAAGTAGCTGATGCTAGAAAACGCGACAAAACATTATTGTAAGGTTAATTACCGATTCGGCTATTAAAAACACGTTCTGTTTCCGACTGTACTTACGATATCGAGTTTATGAGCAAATACGAAATGCGCAAAAGGGCTAGGTACCCGTCAAGGTCGCGAAGAGCCGGTCGTCGACCCGGAAGCGCGAAGAATGAGGGTTCCACGTTCCACCCACCACAGTTCCGAGGGGTTCGAGACATGCAGGGCTGCCTGCTTGCCATTGCCACCCGTCTAGCCTTCCCTAGATTCATTTAAGCTCGACTTCTCGACTTCGGAGAAATCAAATTTGACACTTTGAGATTCTAGATTAAAAAGACTGTATCATATAGGGTTTATAGGGCACCTCGCACTAGTGGTTCGTAATTTTAGCAAATGGCAGAATTGGCAGCCCTAAGACGTGCCCCCTCTTACGACATTCCAACAGAGTTTTATTGCGCGTTACGTTCGCAAAATGTCGGACGTCCATTCTCGCGAGTCTAAGGCTGCTATTATTTGTTGCGTTAGTGCCACATTCATGTGGACTGTAATCTGTAATGTGCACTAATGGACTATAACGTTGCTAGGGGTTGAGACTGCATTCCTAGCACGTCTTTTATTGGATTTCCTCTAAGGGTATTATGGTAATATTAAACATTAGAACGCGGCTATATTTTCGTAAAAACCTACTCCGTTGTCGTATTTATGTGGTCTCTTTCTATATCTGAGAAAAGAACAAAGAATCAAACCTATTTTCATGGGCGACCCCAAGTCGGATCAAGGTGAGAGAAGATGCAAAAAACGCAACTTTTAGCTAGCTACTTATAAATTACTGTCTAAATATGAGTAGTGGTAGAGCTAAGAAAAGATGGATGGATTGTGTGAAAGATGACATGAGTAAGAAAGGAGCAACTACTGACTACTGAGATGACGGCTGATAAAGGAGAGCGGAGAAAGAACCTGTTGTGCCGACCCCACATGAAGTGGGATAAGGGCAATAAAATAATGATAAATTTACTGGCTGGAGCATACTTGCGACTTATGGATTTTTATGGTAGCCGCATCAGATATTTTAAGAGTAGTAGAGCTCTTTGTGAAGGGCTCGTCCGAGGAAGTACTACCACCATGCATTTTTCTGCCGCCAACCAGCGTTGCTGTGTTTCGATTTGAAGAGTGTGGTTGCCGGTGAAAGTACAGGCACATAAAGTTTAAGTTCTGCATGCCTCGCAGGGCAGTGCATCGTAGGGCACGTTTCTATCGTGCGTCACTTACAAGGCAAAGCTTTGGTATAGGTGATGGTTACCACGTAACATTACGTGGGCCATTTGCTTGTTCCATCAGTAAGTTGTACAAAAAATATGTATAAAACCTTTATTTATTTTGTATATAATAGGTATCTCATTTATTAGGATTTCTCTTATTTTTTATCTTGATTCTCCTATCTGATTTTTCAATATATATATTTTTTTTATGTTTTTACACCTTCCCACTACCTTAATCAGCTCTCTCTACACTCTAAGGTTTGCTGGAAGAAAATTCTATCTAGGGATAAGCTGAAATTAAACTTTACAATAATATAGCTTATACATCAGAATAACACATAGGCTACAATTTATAAAGATATTGTGTGACTAATCCTGCGCAGACGAAGTTGCGGGCACCAGCTTGTAATATTATAAACGCGAAAGTTTGTAAGTATGGATGTTTGTTACTCTTTCACGTAAAAACTACAGAATGGATTTTTATGAAAATTTACAATAATATAGCTTACTAGTGGCTTCCCGCGGCTTCGCATGCGTTTAAGTGGTGAACCGTGATTGAGCCACAAACATCAAAACATCGTAACTTTCGCATTGATTTGTATATTATTAGGGTAAGATTTTAAATACCTACGTAGGTATATGGGATACCTATAGGCGTACATTACCTATATTAGGTAGGTAGGTATAGGTACTGACTGAGTTTGGCACAAACATGACAAATACAACAAAGACAACCTTACACGGAAAATATGTACTTATTTGTTCCTAGTTTCTACCTCAAAAACAAACGAAACGAAACAGCTTCACGACTTTGATCCCCAATCACGGTAGATACCCTCATATCTCTTCGTACCAACTCAAGATTTCCGTTTTTAGAATATCCTATATATAACACAGAATATAACATTGACGCTTCGTTGTATCCTTTTTACTCGAGCGCAACGAAGGAGGGTAACGTTTCAGGGGTTGTTTTCGAAAATCAAACTGTTTTTTTGTTATTTATCCACAGAACACATTTTCTTTTAGTTTGAAGTTAATTACACTACGCGTTAAAAATCTCCCATACAAACTTTGGCAGACTTTGGCAGTCTTTTGCACCCTTTGCAGGGGTAGTTTTAAAATAGTGAAAACGTGATTTTAATCTATTTATTGTGGAGTATATTTACCTCAAGTTTGAAATCAATCGCACTATGCGTTAAAAATCTCCCATACTAACTTTTACAGTCATTTGCACCCTTTGCGGGGGTAATTATCAAAACTTCAAAGTGTTATTCTTAATTATTTATTTCTTAGTATATTTACCTCAAGTTTTAAGTCAATCGCACCACGCGTTAAAAATCTCCCATACAAACTTCGACATCCCTTTGCATACTTATTAAGGGTAGTTTTAAAAAACCAAAAATGTTATTCCTATTTTTTTAGCCTTGAAGTAAATCTACATCAAGTTTCAAGTTTGTAGATTCAAGGAATAAAATTTTTCATACCAACGTTTTCAACCCTTTTTACACCCTTAGGGGTTGAATTTCCAAAAATCCCTTCTTAGTACACCTCTACGCCATAAGACCTATGTACTCTTCAAATTTCAAGTCTCTCTAGGACCAGCGGTCAAAACACTCCCATTCAAACTTTTACATCCCTTTGCACACTTATTAAGGGTAGTTTTAAAAAACTAAAAATGTGTTTCCTATTTTTTTGCCTTGAAGTATATGTACTCCAAGTTTCAAGTTTGTAGGTTCAAGGAATACAATTTTTCATACCAACGTTTTCATCCCTTTTTACACCCTTAGTGGTTGAATTTCCAAAAATCCCTTCTTAGTACACCTCTACGCCATAAGACCTATATACTCTTCAAATTTCAAGTCTCTAAGTCCAGTGGTCAAAAAACTCCCATACAAACTTTTACATCCCTTTGCACCCTTATTAAGGGTAGTTTTAAAAAACTAAAAATGCCTTTCCTTTTTTTTTGCCTTGAAGTATATGAACTCCAAGTTTCAAGTTTGTAGGTTCAAGGAATTGTATTTTTCATACAAACATTTTCAACCCTTTTTACACTCTTAGGGGTTGAATTTCCAAAAATCCCTTCTTAGTACACCTCTACGCCATACTACCTATGTACTCCTCAAATTTCAAGTCTCTAGGACCAGCGGTCAAAAAACTCCCATACAAACTTTTACATCCCTTTGCACCCTTATTAAGGGTAGTTTTAAAAAAACTAAAAATGCCTTTCCTTTTTTTTTGCCTTGAAGTATATGTACTCCAAGTTTCAAGTTTGTAGGTTCAAGGAATACTATTTTTCATACAAACGTTTTCAACCCTTTTTACACCCTTAGGGGTTGAATTTCCAAAAATCCCTTCTTAGTGCACCTCTACGCCATAAGACCTATGTACTCCTCAAATTTCAAGTCTCTAGGACCAGCGGTCAAAAAACTCCCATACAAACTTTTACATCCCTTTGCACCCTTATTAAGGGTAGTTTTAAAAAACTAAAAATGCCTTTCCTTTTTTTTTGCCTTGAACTATATGTACTCCAAGTTTCAAGTTTGTAGGTTCAAGGAATACTATTTTTCATACAAACGTTTTCAACCCTTTTTACACCCTTAGGGGTTGAATTTCCAAAAATCCCTTCTTAGTGCACCTCTACGCCATAAGACCTATGTACTCCTCAAATTTCAAGTCTCTAGGACCAGCGGTTTAGGCTGTGCGTTGTCTATATGTCAGTCAGTCAGTCAGTCAGTCAGGACTTTGAGTCTTATAGTATTAGAGATACATCAGAATAACACATAGGCTACAAATTATAAAGATATTGTGTGACTAATCCTGCGCAGACGAAGTCGCGGGCACCAGCTTGTAAAGAATAAAAGAAAAAATAGAGATAATAACGTTATTAATTGACATAGATATGGCATTCCACCGATGCATGTTGCGGGTACGACTAGGTCGTTCGCCGGTTCCGCCGCGGAATGCGCTCGGAATGCAACCAGGCTGCAGATTGCCGGCCTCTCACCGATCCGCGCACACGCCATTCTACCACGATCCAGTATCGCAACTGTGTATAAGTTCTCGAAATAAACAAACTCCACCACGCCTTTTTCTGCCGCCAAGCAGCGTTGCTGTGTTTCGATTTGAAGAGTGTGGTTGCCGGTGAAATTACAGGCACATGAGGCTTAACATCTGTATGCCTGAAGCTGTAGGACACAGGGCACGTTCCTATCGTGCATGATTTACGAAGTAATGTTTTTTTATAGGTGATGGTTACCACTTAACATCAAGTGGGCCATCTGCTTGCTCGATCTAAAGTAGTATTCAAAAAAATTACTGTATATGAGCAAAGAATCTTTAGTTGATACTAATAGATCTGAGGTAACATCTAAAGACCCTGGGGATTAAAGTAGTGAAGCTGTTTTTTTAGGTTATATTAAGCTCCTGCAGACTCTAAGCGCTCCTGGCTTGGCATGCTTGGTCATTCCTAACCGATCGGCTAAGTTTAGTGGTTTTATATCTTTCAACATGTCGAAACGTGCGAGCGAGTGACTCTCGCTCGCACGTTTCGAATTAGCTCTTGTCTTCGCCTTAAAATACGTTCTTTGCAGCCAGCATTTAGATGGGTGACCCCCAGTGGCATTCAAATTTTAGCGCTTCCTTGCTTTGGAGGGCACGTTAAGCTATCGGTTTTGGCTCTTGCGATCGTTGGGCCTTGGGCCTAAAAAATCCTTCGCTCTAACTTATTGGCTAACCTATTCTTTAAACTGTGACTATGATATAACCAAGTCACAAGCAAGGGGCAAGCTTGTTTCAGCCAATGTCTCGCTGTACGTACAAGTCTCAGCGAACACTAGACTAAAATTGTGTACACGAAGATAGATTACTGTATGCAGTTTACAGCGTACTGCGGCCTCCACTCGCAAACCGTCCTCGGCGACCGGTTCCAAGCGAATACTCCATCAAGTAAACATTTTAGTAGCGGCTATCGTTAAAATGACTGAGTTATTTATTGCAAATTGAAGACCCACTGAGTAATCGAGTGAGTATGCCTACGCTGGAAAAGCCAGCTCCATTTAATTAAAACCATAAAAGAAATTACAGGCTTACCATCTATATGCCGCAAGTTGATGGACACAGGGCAGTGCATCGTAGGGCACGTCATACCGTGCGTGACTTGCGATGCAATTCTGTTATAGGTGATGGTTACCACTTAACATTAGGTGAGCCATCTGCTTCTTCATCAGCAAGGTATAAAAATAAATAATAGACTTATAACAAACCAATGATCCGTGAGCCCATTTTGAATTTCTGCGTCCATAAACGTGGGAGAGGCCAAGAACGTTGAACCGTTCTGATTGGGATTCACTGTTTTATGAAAATGAGAACAACCTACGAAAACAGATCTCTTTCAGTACATTGAATTATTCAACGATGGATAGATATGCTTGTTATATTCACATGAAATGAGAATCTAACACTCATGAATAACCTATCACGAGATGATATTAGTATGAAAGTCGGTAAGGTAAGTTTTGATGAACCTGGTGGGCCAATGACTTTTTTTTTTATATAATTTGCTGATGGAATCAGCACATGGGCCACCTGATGTTAAGTGGTAACCATCACATAATATGGGTATAAAAGTCACGCACGATAGAAACGTAACCTAAGATGCACTGCCCTGCGTCCATCAACTTGAGACATACAGATGTTAAGAGCTGATTTCACCATGCTCTGTTAGTTACTAATCAAGGATTAACAGGCCGTTAAATCTATCCTTAGATGTCAAACGCGTACATTTTAACATATTTAACGGTACTTTAATCCTTTATTAATCTAACAGAGCATGGTGAAATCAGCTCTTAGGGCCGGTTTCACCATGCTCTGTTAGTTACTAATCAAGGATTAAAAGACCGTTAAATCTATCCTTAGCTGTCAAACGCGTACATTTTGACATATTTAACGGCCCTTTAAGGCGAAGACAAGAGCTAATGTGACTCTCGCTCGCACGTTTCGACATGTTGAAAGATATAAATTCACTAAACTCATTTTCGAATAATCGCAATCAACCATTTTGTGTCCAATCACATTGCACACAGTTTAGTAAAAAAATTATTTTACACAAAATGGTTGATTGCGATTTTTCAAAAATGAGTTTTGTGATTTTATATCTTTCAACGTGTCGAAACGTGCGAGCGAGAAGTTGTTTGATAGTTGTCAGCCCCTAAATCCTTTGTTAATCTAACAGAGCATGGTGAAACCGGCCCTTATTAGCTTCATATGCCTGTAATTTCTATGGAGCTGGCTTTTCCAGCGTAGGCATACTCACTCGATTACTCAGTGGGTCTTCAATATGTTGACCCACTGAGTAATGGAGTTCAGCCTCATGTGCCTGTAATTTCACTATTGTGGAAAATCAGTGGATAGAGTGAAGAAGATAAACCTCAACCTTTTCCTGGAAATGAATGTGGGAGATGTCCACCATTATTTATTTTTATTTATGTCGATGGTCACGCGGTGGACGTCTTCAGGCTGATGATGCAATGGTGATAAGAAATAGCAGAGTGATGACGGTGATGGATGACGATGGTGTTGCGTGTGGTGTTTGTTTGCATTGTGACGTGTCGCCTGTGACGGCCGCGTTCATTTTAACACAGCTACATACGTTACAATACAGTTACGTTACGTGTTAAAATTGCGCACTTTGGTAAAAATCTTGTTTTTAGAACATCATTAAAAAGCTTCCATTTTAAAAATATTTTTCAGTGTGTAATTGTTTTTCTAGCCATATTTAAAGTTCTGCTGTGCAATTTTGGTAGTAATATTACCTATTACTAGTGGTTCGCCCCGAACTGAGATTTCGTGATGTCCGCTCCAGTCTTACATTGATACCCAACACGATATGTGGCCTCTGACTACCCTCTAACCTATAGAATAAAAATAAAAATGAATTAGGATGTACAAACCAAACCCTTTCATATAAAACCTCACTTGGTATATTTGTTTTTTTGCATATACGTAAAATTCTCAAGTACAAGCTATCGACTTACCAAATTTCATGGAGATCGGATCAACGGTTCGAAAGTTATGGCCCGACAAACATACATAGGTGTATACATAAAAATTCCAAATCGCCCAAGTTGACGTAAGATTTTTAAATTATATACCTTTTAAATTAATCACGGGCATAAGCCATAAATGAGCGGAGAAGTATAAAAGTTAAAAGGTCTACTGCGTCTCTAATGATTTTTTTCAGTGCAATTTCCTTTTAAACACATGTGTACTGGTAGCTATTTTAAAACATTCAGAAACGTTTCCAATCGGATTTTTTTTGAATTGCTCTTGTTTTGTTTTTTTTATAAGCAAATAAACAAAATAGAGAGACACTGACGTTTCAGAATGTTTAAAAAACCTGATGATCTGAAACGATCCGGCAGTGAGCAGTTCAACCATTATTGATCAAACAGCCCATGAAAAATAATATCTGTAAATTAGCTGTGCTTATACTTTAACAACGCTAAAAATAGGAGTACGTCGGCCAAAGACTTTTCAATAAAATACCCAAATTATAGATTTATGAAATGCTAGAATTTATCGTAATCCAAACTCGACAGACAACTTTATTCCAACTGCTATAGATACCTACCTACATCTACCCATGTTGAATAGTTTTTGATGGTAAACAATTTGTTTCGACATAATAATTTTTGATTGGACCTAATGGAAAAATTCGCTTACAATAAGAGTACGATTTGTCTCTCTAATTATGTAGACTGTTAACATTAGTGAGCCTATGCCCAACATCGACTTATTATGGTGATGATGATCTAATAGTTCCTATCTGCTTTGTTTTATTTTAATAAACAGAAATTAGGAATCATTAAGTGTGGTATAAACGAGAGCATAAATCAAATGTGTTATGTCAAACGGGGTTAAATACCTAAACCCAGGGTAGAAAAATCTCGAGTCGAACGAGTCGGAGTAGTCAAAAACATTACGTTCGGAAAGTTCCAGTCGGTAGTCCGAAGGGTTGCCGGCCCCTGGCTGGCGCATAGCGTGACTAGCGCTCCCCCGCTGGGAGCCCCTCTCAGCAAAACAACACTTGTTGCGGAAATAGCGCCGAAAAGTATTCTGCTCGTCGTCGTGCCGTGACTGCCGTGACGCCGCTGACATGACGGCCCAGCGCGTTCA
The DNA here is from genome assembly GCA_932294275.1 of Chloroclysta siterata. NCBI lineage: Eukaryota > Metazoa > Arthropoda > Insecta > Lepidoptera > Geometridae > Chloroclysta > Chloroclysta siterata. The sequence goes on from OW028598.1 coordinate 13,198,448, forward strand.
CCTCGCGCGTGTCAGCGTGTCAAAAAAGCCATTTTTCAATTGAATACGGACGATTCGATTTCTCTCATCTTTTTTTATGGTCAATAATACATCGTATACAAGAAGTGAGCACCGAGATGACGAATGATAGAGGAGAGTGGAAGAAGAAAACCTGTTGTGCCGACCCCACTTAGCGTGGGATAAGGCCAGGAAGATGATGATGATGAATACATCGTATACAAATACTATGATCTAACTAACCCTATTTCTGCCAATCTATATAACATCTAGGCTTGGCTTGAAGGGCCAACCCATCTCAATCATACCTACAGTCGTATATCGCCTTCTAAAACAAACTAATCTAAACGTATTGTTTCAGACTTCTGTCATCTTTGAAAGCGCATGTTTCTCGAAGGAAACCGCTACATTTTTTTTTCAAAACAATCGACGGCCGACTTTACGATGGACTGACTTGACTATAAAGTATTTATCTTATTCACTTGACCCTGGCAAGATTTTATCAAGAAATAGAGAGGAAAACAATAATCACATGGATCTTTTTGAAGCATCTCAGTTAAAAAGCGTTACAAACAGTTAGTGTAACTAATAGACTATCGTGAAACGGCCTGGTTTCACGAGTCTGAAGCTAGATCTAGGAAGGTGAATCTAGGGGCCAGTTCCACGTGACCAAGCCTTGAAGAACAAGTAACAAACTAGCATACCGACGTCAATTGCCTTATCTAGAAACTAGACTATATTTACGACCGTTCAGCTATTTTCAGGAGAATCTAATTATATACAGGCCTAGAACGTTTAGATTTAGAAGAGATTTAGAACGAAACTCAATTAGTCAGAGTTGACTTATTCAAACAGGTCCTAAAAATTTGAAATATGCCAATACCTAAAAAATACCGGAAGATAGTACCGGTAAAAGTTTTCTCTTTATTATGGTTCTGAATTTACATCGCTGCTTTTCGTTGATAAGATTTTTGAATTGTTTTATAAGGATTTATATTATTATTATACATAATATGGACTTAAGAATATTAAATTTGTTTTATAAATAGGGTTATTATTTAAATTTTTAAATAACACGGTTACACGTGGATTTTTTTAAAGGCTGATAAATATCTACCATTGACTTATTGTTGACAAGTTATTTAATTTTATGAAGCAATATATTACTAACATTTTATCGTCTTGCCTTAGTGCGCATGTTTTGGTAAGAAAATCAAAACAAACCGTCTTTTGGCCTCGTCCAAACAAGTTACGTATATTATTATGCGAGGCGCGATAAAATTAGCCGACACCACAGAAGATGTATTAGTCTATACTAAAAAAACTAACAAACAAAAGTTTCAGTCAGATAGTAAATTTTTTATAAACTTTTGTATAATGTACGTTAGAAAAACTCGACGCCGCCAAGCAGCTACCCAGTTGTTTTCTGGTAAGATTCCGCACCGCCAAGACATTATTGCACCTAAAACCAGAGAGATAAAAGTAGTTTTCTATTATAAGATGCATTGGAGTGACACAAGCTTACCGGGCCGTGCCAAATTGCCGATACACTGACATTGAACGCAAAAACAAAGTGGAGCGAACTGTACGCATGCGTTTGCAGGAATTACAGGTACATTCTACCATAGGGTAGATTTCTGGGCAAATTTAACTATCTTACTATTTATCATTACCAATATCAAAGGGAATTTCTTCTTAAAATTCCCTTTCTTTTCTTTCTTTCTTTTCCTTACCAAAACCTGGGGGTAGATCACTTAACGTTTCTCTGAACCGTTGTAATGTTATTCTTCTAAATTTGGTTGTTTGGACTTTCATAAATTAACCCAGTGATTTTATATCTTCAAAAATGTTTAATTGTGTGAGCGAGAAGTTTTTTGGTAGTCTGCGTCTTAAGACTTTATGGACGGAATATTTTAATCTGTCGGATAGGGTTACTTTGAGTTGGTCAAAACCGCCCTTAAACCTTCAAGTTGGCCTTAACCTATCTGGTCACTGTTTTTAATTATGGTTTGAGTTGCGGGGCATTGTCGGGGTTAATTCAAAGGCCATACGTTTTGGAACGGCGACCATATTTGTTAGCGATAGCAACATTATCAAAACGACGCAGCTGTTAGCATTGATTACATTTATAGAGTTTTATAAAATACCTACTTTGCAAACACAAACTTCTGTATCATGAATTCATGAGATACCTGGCCGGTTATTGACCTTAATTAGAAATAAAGAAAATCAACCGAATTCTTTAAATTTAATAAATGTACAGTCGTCGGGCATCGCAGAATAAATAATAGCACGTATGCACTAAGTTTAATATTTTTTCAATTGTTTTTGGTTGTATTGTATGGCCTTACAGCTCAGTTGGCAAAGGTGCATTCTGCGCTGTAGGTTGAGTTTGAGGACAGAGGACTAACATAGAGATTTGCTCTCTGTCTGGGTGTTATAACGTATAAGAATATAGGTAGATATTGAAAAAAATAGTAGCACTTATATCAGCTATCTGATTGGCATAACCAGATGCAACTAGTTACCAACTAGCTCCAAACTAGGAGCTGGTTGGCGCTGTGTGAAATGCCAGCAAATATTTATTCACGTCTAGTAGATCGTGATCACGTCTGTTAATATTTGTTTTGCATTCAAATCTGATACCAGAATCGAATGATCAAAGAAACAGTCCGTAATTTTGTAAATAAGTGAATAAGTGAAAAAAGTGAAAGAAGTAAATAAGTGAAGTGAATCTTAGTGAAGCGGAAGAGGAGCCAACCCGGGCCCCGATATGGTCAGAGTACTTCTAGTTCTAGACGCAGGTACTAATTGTAACGCGACGATGACGATGGCAGGTCGGCGACCGCGCTACCTCGGAGGACCTCGCAGGAGGTTGTTGGCCGCAGAGGTGGATGGTCCACCTGTGCCACTGTACCGAAAACTGCTGCCCATCGGGGCCCCGAGGCCTGTGACCCGATAATCTGACAATGTTGTAATACAACTAGTTCGTTTACTCCACCACACCGGTTCTTTATTAGCCACATAGCACCCTGCAGTTTAAGACTTACCAAAGCTTACTATAAAATATCTAATTATGAAGATGACAAAAAAGTTTGGGATTGAACTTACTCCAACTCATTACAAAAACTAAAAATTAAGTAAGTAGATAGGTACAATAATGATAACAGTAAGACGGATCATACAAAAAAAACGCTAGGTTTATTACCTGTTCTTCTAGGCTTAGGTCTCGAGGTACTGGCGTCAGATTGAACTAGTTTTTAAGACGTTTCACAGTGATCCTTGTAATTTATCTGAATAAAGACCATTTTAATTCTGATTTTGATGACCTCCGTATTCCAAATTGGACTTTTCTTTATAGTTTCGCTATGTCAGGCTATTTGTCCATACTTAGAGCCATTCTACTTGCAGAATAGCAGCAAACCAGCACCAACAAAACAGAAATACGTACGAAATTTTAAAGGGTAAGTACTATATCAGGGATAAGCTATCAATAATTTAAAATTAAACGCTTGTCGGAAATAACCTTCTCTCCAATTTAATTCTTTCTCATAATCATAAATTAGGATTAAATAATTACAAAGAGGAAACATTTACGAAAAGATATTTGCTTCATCGAGCTTAGGATTTAAGCCAGCAAAGACGTTCAAGTGCCAAAAGAGAGTTGTAAGAATGACGAGACTTGGCCATAAAATTCAGATAAATAACCTGCAGAGGCGTGGAGTAAAATTGCACAAACATTTGCTCACACACTACTGACTAGAGCTATCTTATGTACTATGGAACTACCCACGCTGCCACCTGCGTCATAGAGCACACGTCACTACCAATAAATAGACAACGTTCAGATTCTCCATTTGATATGAGATTAAGCTCAGAAAATGTATACTACGGAACCGTATGGGGTTGAGACTTTATTTTTAATTTTTACTTATCTACACTCAAAAAAAAAAAAAAAAAAAATCAGGGATCCTTACTAAAACTCTAATAATGTAACCCAAGGTGGAAATCAAAAACCTTACATCGCGTGCGCTGCCAAAACTATTGATGATAGAACAAAATAATGTACTACGATTTTGTAGAACACGTCATCATCTACAAAAAATGTTGCGACAGCATATGTCTAACTATTATAGTTATGTCACAATAAGTGTTCTTTTATTATAAAAAAATAATTGAAATGCCGCCGCTAGAAAAGGTTCTTTATTTGTACCTTGGTATTAATCCTTATCCAAATAAATCTTTTCATATTCAAGACTGGTTCAATACCTATACATTACTTCTTGAATTTTTCAAATCGGACATTCCATTCAAAAGATTTAAAAAATATAAGGTCACGGGGCCCGTTCTCACCCAGCGCGGGCCCGGGCAAGGCGCGAGTTAGAAGTGACTCGAACCCACCACGGTCTAAGTTTATCCAAAAACGTTGAAAAAATTTATGTCCACCCATGCGAAGCTGGGACAGGCCGCTAGTATTTGATGTAAGGAGTGGAACTCATTACCGTCGTCTGTTTTTCCTGACCTATATCACTATCAGTCTCTTCAAGGCAAGAGTGAATAGGTGTCTTCTAGACCGTTCTGCTCCAACGTCGGCTACATCGTCGCTTACGTCGCTCTGTCTTAATAAGACTTTGGTGAAACCAACTATAATAAACTACGGTGGACATGACACCCCTCAGACCCCTTAAGATTTCAGGTACCGGTTTTGTGAGTAATTCGTACTAGCGATCAATACAGTGGTTTCAATTTCTAGCGGTCTAAGCTCCAATGGAGCCTCTTTGGGGAGCACTTACAATCCTTTAACCACACTGTTTCGAAAGAAACAGCGTCTTCTTCTTGTCGTATCACTACGACAAGAAGAAGACGATCTAATACCCCGTTTACACTCAGCTCATGTCCGTGGAAATGTGCAGAGACATGGGAAGGGACTTGGGCAATGCGCGAATGTAAACAGGCTACTTCCATGTCCACGTTGCCGCTCGCGTTGCCCGTGTTGCTTGAACACATTGCCGGCGACGCTGCCGCAGACATATGGACGGCAACATTTCCGTCCACGCGAATGGCAGCGCGAATGTCTAAATGTAAATGCAGTAGAAGCTCTTCGACGGATGCTCCATGTACTCCAGTGTACTCGTGAACAATGACCACGGCTGTTTCAATATAGTCGAGACGTCTGGATAAACAATACGAAACATGAACTTACGCTAACAAGACCTGTTCAAAATGAATATTAGTTGTTTGGGAAGATCTGGAAATAATAAAGAAAGAAAAAGAAACAGCTTCACGACTTTGATCCCCAGACACTCTTAGTACCAATACTAACTTAAGATTCTTTGAGAACGTCTAAGGGGAAGTCAGAGGACGTCCAAATATTACTTTTGGGACATACCCATATTTTTCAGTTGCTGTTATTCCATACGTGACAGGTTGCAAGCCATCGCCGCTGTTTTCAACCAACAAGTGCGATTCGGACTCGCGCACGAAGGGTTCCGTACCATTATCTATAAAAACTGCAAAAAATCACGTTTGTTGTATGGGAGCCCACTTAAATATTTATTTATTCTGTTTTTTAGTATTTGTTGCATAGAAAAACGGCAACAGAAATACATAATCTGTGAAAATTTTAACTGTCTAACTATCACGGTTCATGAGATACAGCCTGGTGACAGACGGAGAGACAGAGAGACAGACAGACAGACGGACGGACAGCGGAGTCTTAGTAATAGGGTCCCGTTTCACCCATTGGGTACGGAACCCTAAAAATTACGTGAAAACGATATTAATAATAATATAGCCATTTATTTCCTAACTAGTGGCTTCCCGCGGCTTCGCACGCGTTGAAGTGGTGAGCCGTGATTGAGCCACAAACATCCCAACATCGTAACTTTCGCATTGATTTGTATATTATTAGGGTAGGATTTTAAATACCTATAGGCGTACATTACCTATATTAGGTAGGTAGGTATAGGTACTGAGTTAAGCACAAACATGACAAATACAACAAAGACAACCATACACGGAAAGTATGTACTTATTTGTTCCTAGTTTCTACCCCAAAAACAAACGAAACGAAACAGCTTCACGACTTTGATCCCCAGGCACGGTAGATACCTACCCTCAGATCTCTGCGTGCCAACTCAAGTTTCCCGTTTTCAGAATGTCCCTTACAAACATTGACGCCTCGTTGTATCCTTTTTACTCGAGCGCAACGAAGGAGGGTAACCTTTTAGGAGTTGTTTTCGAAAATCAAACTGTATTTTTGTTATTTATACACAGAACATATTTTCTTTTAGTTTGAAGTTAATTACCTTACACGTTAAAAATCTTCCATATAAAACTTGAAACTTTTACAGTCATTTGCACCCTTTGCAGAGGTAATTATCAAAAGCGTCAAATTCTTAATTATTTGTTTCTTAGTATAATTACCTCAAGTTTTAAGTCAATCGCACTACGCGTTAAAAAACTCCAATACAAACTTTGACATCCCTTTACACACTTATTAAGGGTAGTTTTAAAAAACTAAGAATTGCTTTCCTATTTTTTAGCTTTGGAGTACATCTACTTCAAGTTTCAAGTTTGTAGGTTCAAGGAATACAATTTGTCATACCAACGTTTTCAACCCTTTTTACACCCTTAGTGTTTGAATTTCCAAAAATCCCTTCTTAGTACACCTCTACGCCATAAGACCTATATACTCTGCAAATTTCAAGTCTCTAGGACCAGCGGTCAAAAAACTCCCATACAAACTTTGACATCCCTTTGCACACTTATTAAGGGTAGTTTTAAAATACTTAAAATGCCTTTCCTAATTTTTAGCCTTGGAGTACATCTACTTCAAGTTTCAAGTTTGTAGATTCAAAGAATATTTTTTTTCATACCAGCGTTTTCAACTCTTTTTACACCCTTAGGGTTTGATTTTCCAAAAATCCCTTCTTAGCACACCTCTACGCTATAAGACCTACGTACTCTTCAAATTTCAAGTCTCTAGGACCAGCAGTCAAAAAACTCCCATACAAACTTTTACATCCCTTAGCACACTTATAAAGTTTAAAAAAACTAAAAATGCCTTTACTATTTTTTTGTTTTTAAGTATATGTACTTCAAGTTTCAAGTTTGTAGGTTCAAGGAATACTATTTTTCATACAAACATTTTCATCCCTTTTAACACCCTTAGGGGTTGATTTTCCAAAAATCTCTTCTTAGTACACTTCAACGCTGTAAAACGTATGTACTCTTCAAATTTCAAGTCTCTAGGACCAGCGGTCAAAAAACTCCCATACAAACTTTTACACCCCTTTGCACACTTATTAAGGGTAGTTTTAAAAAACTAAAAATGCATTTCTTTTTAATTTGCCTTGAAGTATATGTACTCCAAGTTTCAAATTTGTAGGTTCAAGGAATACAATTTTTCATACAAACGTTTTCATCCCTTTTTACACCCTTAGGGGTTGAATTTCCAAAAATCCCTTCTTAGTACACCTCTACGCCATAAGACCTATGTACTCCTCAAATTTCAAGTCTCTAGGACCAGCGGTTTAGGCTGTACGTTGTCTATATGTCAGTCAGTCAGTCAGTCAGTCAGTCAGTCAGGACTTTGATTCTTATAGTATTAGAGATTTCATCTACAATTCTACATTAAAAAAATCGAATACAATCTATGTTCACCCACCCATCGCCCTACGTTCACCCACTGCTGGGTACAGGCCTTCTCGATACCACTCTTTCCGGTCCTGCGCTAACCGTACAAAAAATACATGAATTTTTGTTGTTTTGTAAATAAATGTTAATATCGAAACTGGGAAATAAATGGCTACAATATTATTATTATTAATTTCGTTTTCAAGTTAATTTTATCTATTTTCTCTCTTCTCTATTATAAGAAAACGAGATTAATCAACGAAAACTGGAGACTGGGTCCACGATGGAAACCAGTCTCACTAAGATAGGGCCTGTCGCAGAGATAAACAACCCCGTGACCTATATTCCACGATTGTTTAGAATATAGGACGAGATAAATTTAAACGCGAGCCGCTCAGTGTCTATTTCTACTGCTTGTAATTAGAAAAGTAAACAGATCTGCGTACCGAAATAGAACGGACAGATATCAAAGTTTAATTTTGTATCGGAAATTCGGAGTAGGTACTTAGCGAATTCAGTATGTGAAAATAGAATTTCAATATTTAAAGAGAGAGCTCGATCAAAACTAATCGGATGTCAAGGCACTCGCCATTTCAGCTATTACATCGAATTAGATAGAGATAGCAAGTGACTTGACATGCGATTAGTTTTGATCGGGCTTTCAGAAACTTTTAATAAATTTTTTTCGCTCCTCTCGGAGCAGGCTATAGTTCTAAGACCATACCGCCTAGTCTTATTTTTTTCCTTTTGTTGAATTTTTGCAGTTTCTGTCTTGCGTGATTTTTTATAAGTAGAGTGCGTATCAATTACTGATACACATCTGAATGAAGTTTTTATAAAAAGGAACAAAGAGTTTTAATAGAGTAGAAATGTTTTTTGTTTAACATCTTGCTGATGCAACAAGCATATGGCCTATCTGGTGTTAAGTGGTGACCATCACCTAACAAAGCATCGCCACGCAAGTCACGCGCAATGGCGTGCCCTACGACACTGCCCTGCCTCTATTAATTTGATGTTTTACTAAAAAATGTTTTTCAAGATACTAAACGGGAGCGCTGTTATGTAATCGGTCAATATGGATCCATCGCTAACTAATTTATTACACAGTTAAAGCGCGTTGACACACATATTTCCTCATTTAAATTATAGTAAACATAACTAGTAAATATCAGAACAGGCTGGCCAGCTTTAATAAATAATCGCGGCTGTCAGTAGCATAGATTACATACTAGTTGCAATAACCACAGATTGTACGATAGGCATCACACAAAAGCTTCACAAAACCCAAGGGAATCAGATTTTGTTAACCTATCAAAATAATTTAGCCATTGAAGGGAAATAAATTTTTATTTTATTTAGTAAATTTATTAAAAACCTAGGTATAATCATATTATTAACTCGAAAATAACTATGAGTCATCGTATCCAGATTTTAGGAGATAATTATTTTATGTATTATACAAAAACATAGCGTGTTCCAAGAGCCAGTTGCTTAAAAAAAAACTAAGTTCAGCCATGTTCTAATAAAGACGAAAAACAAGAGCTAACGTACCTCTAGTCTATACTAGTTTTCGTACACTTTGAGTTGTATCGATCAAAATGATTTTTTTACTAAACTGTTTCCAATGTTGCACACATTGCATACAACATGTTGATTGCGATTTTTCAAAAATGAGTAGTGATTTTATATCTTTCAACATGCCGAAACGTGCGAGCGAGAGATAAATTAGCTCTTGTCATCGCCATAAAACCGCTAAGGCATGCAAAAATGTATTTAATGAATAAAATATGTATAATTGACTGTGAGTGTTGTGTTGCGTAGTGACCGACAACTACGACGCTATCATTTATCAGAGCACAAACAAAGCTATTTTAAAATTACTAATCTTTCTCGAGCACGAACGGGACCGTCCGCCGAAACCTTGAAATTGCATTTAAGGCGACATTGAAATAACAACGAGGTTTAAGCGAATCATAAATACCTACTCAATAAGTGAAAAGGTATTTATTCAATACAATCACTAGGACCACTTTGTCTTTTAACTAGGTGAATCTAGGTGCCAGTTCCACGCGGCCAAGACTAGAAGAACGGGCAACAAAATTACGGCTGAAATGAAAACAAAAGTACCTTCCTACCGATAAGGTCCGCGCATTCCGCATTACTTTCTTCAGAAATATTGAAAAGATCTCGTAAAAAAAGCATAAACTTATAGTTGGCACATTTACAATATTATTAGGTATTCTGCTGGTGATGTATTCCGTTTAGTATCGCAGTAAAGCAGGAAGTGCATTTCATAAGGCAAGATTCACAATGTTATTACGCGCCACGCCAGTGACCAGACGATGCTGATAGATGGACGACGACCTTTGGTTGTGGTGGGTGCGCCAGCCAACCATAAGAGCCCTGCAGACTACAGACATTATATCGGCCGAAAGTTTGGTCGGGTTGGGCTGCTGGTTCATTTTGCGGCCGGATGTAAAGTGAGCACTTGCATACTACCTGTACCCGAAGTCAATCAATCAATCAATCAAATTATTTATTGGGCAAAAAAATACATACATTATAGATACAAAATTATATTCTTAGATAATAGATGCTTTACTAATGGTAGGCACTCAACAGAGAAATTAGGTGAAGTGTGAGTATTGTTTGTCGTTCTGTGTATCGTCAGGCCGTTTTAATATGGAGACACGATAAGCGCCTCTATCGGGTGTGCTGAGAACTCACCAAGTCTCCATACAAAATCGACCTGACGATACAGAAAACAAAAAAGAAATTCAGACTTCGGGTACCTACTTGTAACACAGGTTTTTCAAAACTATCTCAAGCACTAAAACAGGTTTAATGAAGTTTCTATTAAAATCATACTTAAACCTAATTTTAAGAACCTTTAAGAGAGAAAATAAACGTTTTTTTTATCTTATACATCTGCATACTGATAGAGCCCGACCGAACTATCGGCCGATAGAAAGTATGTAGTCTGTGGGGGCTCTAAAGCGGGGAATTCACTAGACGGACATGCCCGCGGGCAAGTCTGTACAATATATGCCCGCCGGACCTCGCACTATAGGTATGTGCAATGTTTGCTAGCGTAGGACAGTCTGGCAGACTTGCCCGTTATGTGTCCGCGCGATGTCATTTTGCCTGCGCGGGCACATGTCCGTCGTGAATGCTCATCGCGTGCCGCCTGCTCTCAGACCTGAGAGCGACAGCAACCATTACAGATTTATATGATTTATATATGAATCGGACTGTGGAGTAGGTATTAAAATAAAATAAGTTTTAATTAAAATAAATTATTCTTGGAAATTTTTTTAGCCGAGTATAAAAAAACATTCATCATCATCTTTTCATCTTAGAGTATTATTGCGGCACCAGCAATTATGATCTTTCTTCGTCTCGTTGACATCTTAACAAACTAAACCGTGTAGCCGGTGGAGACAGAGACAACAAACTTATGAGTCTGTGTAGTGTATTGTGGCGACAGAAATGCCCGTAAAAACTGCCCGCGGGCATGTCCATCTAGTAAATTCCCCGCTTAAGGGGCTGACAACTATCAAACAACTTCTCGCTCGCACGTTTCGACATGTTGAAAGATATAAAATCACTAAACTCATTTTCGAAAAATCGCAATCAACCATTTTGTGTGCAATCACATTGCACACAGTTTAGTAAAAATTTCATTTTGATCGATACAAGTTTTCCTACTTAAAAGTTTGCTTATGTACGAAAACCAGTAAAGCAAACTTTTGAGTAGGAAAACATGTATCGATCAAAATGAAATTTTTACTAAACTGTGTGCAATGTGATTGCACACAAAATGGTTGATTGCGATTTTTCGAAAATGAGTTTAGTGATTTTATATCTTTCAACATGTCGAAACGTGCGAGCGAGAATCACATTAGCTCTTGTCTTCGCCTTAAACGCCGCGGCCGCCCTATTCTCTTCCATATCCAGACAAAATCAGTAAAAGATCATCACGAGAATCATCAAGATATTATTCAAGGAAATGCCTCATCAAAACATAGCTAATTAAACAGAAAATGCTTTATAGGTCATAAACTTTACACAGGAAAGCATAAAACTGTTTTTGTGTCAAGAATTTCAAGCAGGTAAGAGTTTTTATGATTTAAAATTATGTTTACGACTTTACCGGACTGATCTATATGAAATAAATCGCAATAACTAGTACCTGCGTAGTAAGTGATTGTTTTACAAAATCAATTACTAAGGTGACCTAAGCTCCCGCACCAAAATAAGATCAAAAATATCTTATATTAGACGTAGGTACTTTGCACGAGTGAGTCAATGAAGCGAATAAAAGATGTTGTGGAGAATGTGTACCTCTATAATGTATGCACTTTCAAGTACCAACAAACACCTATCAACAAGTTACAAAAACACAAATACAAAAATGTTATAAAAAAATTAACAGTAGTTTGATACCTCCTTTTAAGTAAAAAATACCTGTATTAGGAGGCATCGCTCTTCCATAGCATACATAGAGTTATAAAAAAAAAATACAAAACATTTTGATTACCTAGGTTAATGAAATTTCGGTTGACAAAGGAATTCATTAGAGTGATTTTATAATGAGTTATGAACCGAGTTAGATAGAAAAAGGAAGTTCAAGGTGATGATGATAGTATGGCAAAATTATTTTATATCCACGCGTATGATAGATGATATATTTTTTAAATACAAAATAATTGATTGACAACGACACACGGTCACAATAATTTTACAAAACCAAAGCTTTAGTGAATACCTTCACTTTTATTTACAGAAATGAAATTGAAACAATACAACAGTATTGAAACAGATATTTTCAAAAATTATAAGTGCTACCATTTTTTTGCAGGCTCGCACCTAGTGCGCCTGCTTCGCACACATGCGGGCTTATCGTTGCATATCTATTAGGTACTAAACTGGTCAGATAATGTGCAACTGTACCCTGTATATCGCATAACAGACTTACGTACACACTCGTACTTGTAGTGTATAACAAACAGCCCAGTAACCTAGGTCGTGCCGCGAACCAAATAGCAGGTCGACTTGCAAAAGCTCGGCCACAGAATATAAATAAGTTTAGTACCACGAGCGGAACACGAGAGTTTTGATTTAGTAGGTTGGTTGGATATGTTTTAAATCAATATAGAAATAGAAAAATAAATTATCTCATAAGAGCTATTGTACAAAGGAGAATACCTCTATGGCTATAAGAATTCATTTATGTACGTAATATTTTAATAATTGTACATAAAAAGGTACATTACGTACGTACCTTATTATAATAAAAAAAACATAACCGTCTGTTCTTCCATCCGTATTTTCTATTCAGAGTGATAGGTACTTGTGATATTATTTAATTAAGAAGTTTTTATTTCGAAGAGATCTTGAGCATTGTATGTAACCACTTGAAATATACAAGCTGATACCTATAGAAGTTTCAATTTCAGTTGAAATTGCTAATTTCATTGGCTTTCTTTCATATTCCAGGGTCTGACTTACTTTTCTGTTATACAATAGTTCTTGGAGCCAAGCCATAGCCAGTGAAATTAGGGCTTGCAGAGTTAAGGCGTGTAGAGTGGAAGCTTGGATCTACTCGAGATCTGCAGGCCTACCACAAACTCAAACAAAACTATCATGTTTCCGGAGCATTTTGTTTCAAATGAAATGAATATTTATAAGAATGGTTAGATTACATTGTTCTTAATAATTTTGTTAAATTTTGAGTGACACATACTTCATCGGAGACCGACATGCAAAATGTTTAATATAAACTAAGAATAGTGGAGGTAAAGATAAAAGAGAAACATCACAAATTATAAGAATAAAATACAAATGCCAAAATAAATTCAAGAAAATAATAATTATCATTAAATTAATTTAATTTACAATTGAAAATCTTTAATACAATAAAAACATTTATCTACTAGCCAAAAGTAAAGTTTTGTCTTAAACTGCTTGTAACAACATTACTTCGATTCAAATAAATAATGAAATATAAAATAAAAAAAAAATGGTACCAACCTTATTGTTTTTGTCTAATCGGCGGTTACTTATTAAACTACTAACTAGGTAACTAGGCCTTTGATAAAAGTACCTAACTTGGCTACGCATTATATATTTTTAACAAATAAAGAGAGCAGCAAAAAATAACATGATTAAAAAAATACTTATTACGCAAGAAAATTGAGTGCAACAAGTGATAAAGCAAATAAAATTGTGAATCATTTAAACTCATATTTATTCTAAATACTTTTATATAATAGACATGAGTTAAATTGATTATTACCAAACTGTTTTCGTGTAAATAAATAACAACGATAAAACGGGTAAGTATCTGGGCGCCATCGATATGTTTATCACTGATAATGTTTTGTATAATACAAAATGCTTATCATACATCAAAATTGGGCAACGTACGCTCGTATCTAAGAACTACGTACCACACTACTCTATAAATGCGAAAGTGTGTCTGTATGTTTGTAACGTTTTCACAGATTAACCAACGATCATATCAAAATCAAATTCTGAATAGGGAAAGACGTCAGAACCACCGAACCAGCAGTGCAAGTACGGAACTCAATTCGCTAAATTAAGCGATCGTCATATTCGTGATATTTTGACGAATTGTGTGAGTACGGAACTCGGGGTCCCTATCTTTTCACGATCGCCAATTTTCGCGATAATTGTAAAATGGCAACTCGGAAACTTTCGGTTTTGAATACAGATGTCTATGGATTGCTTTTCAATCTTTTAGTTTGGTGGGAACACGAGAAAGATCATGTCACGGCATTATATGATCGTGAAATCAAAAGTACCATTTCTCGCTCACATTTTACCGAAATTCGCTAAAATTTTACGAATATCACGACTTTCGTCAAAATCGCTAAAACCCGTTTTCACGAATAGAAATGTCAAATTTAACGATCGCATAGTTCGTAAAAAGATCTGTACTTGCGCTGCAGTCAAGACTACATTTTGCACAGGGATAGCTTGCTTACTAGGGACGGGCATTCAATCTGCAACTTTTTAACCGACTGCTTAAATGGAAGAGGTTCTCAATTCGGCTGCATGTTTTTTTTCATCTGTACTGTAGTATTTATTCCATAAATTTTTGAAAATTCCATGGTCTTATGCGACATTATTCTTGTAATATTATGACGTATTTCTTACTACCCCTTTAGACTTCCTCAAAGAATCGGTACTAAGAAATCTACCGTCTGGGGATCTTGTAAGTCTTGAAGCTGTTTCTCCATTTTTTCATATGCCACACAGTTTAAAATTATTTTTTTAATTTTTAATTATTTATTTTATTTTAAAATTTTAATATAATACTTTACGTACGAGCAGGTACTTTCACAAATTTTAATGTTTACGGTTTTGCGGGTTTACTCGGGATTTTAAAGTTTACTCACTAGTTACAATACAAGGATATATTTTCGTTGTTTATCAACAACAAGCCACACAAACAAAACAGGGTAGGTAAATATAAGTTTATGACTACAAGAATCTGTAAAACGCAAAGAATGCCTTCACAGCTCAGTTGGTAGTAGCTCTGCCTTCTGTGCCGTAGGCCGTGGGTTCGATCCCCACCGCGAACAAACATTTGTGTGATGAACATAGATGTTTGTTCTCTGTCTGGGTGTTATATAATATGATAAGTACGTATTTACAAAAAAAAGTATGTAAGTATCAGCTATCTGGTCTGGTTCCCATATCACAAGCTTTGGCTTAGTTTGGGGCGAGATAGTGCTGTGTGGAATGTCCACCAATATTTATTTATTTATTTAATGCTTTTAAACTTTTGCCATATCTTACCAAAGGGTTAAAAACACCAGCGATAACGCTAATATTCATTAAGCAATATAACTTTCCAAATTATCATGGTTTGATACCATGATATATATTGATGATTAATTTAAGGGAAACATGTTTTATATTTAAAAAATAAGAACTAAATTTTATAAATGAAATTATATTTTTTCGAGTAATAACATTGTTCACTGTTAAAATAACATTTGATGTAATTTATAACATACACATATTTTATTCAAGCCTCAGATCTCGAAACTAGACTTTGACCCCCATTCTATAAAATGGGGTTTAAATTTAGATAATGCTTAAAATTTGTCTCTGTTTGCCATTTCTGTCTCTGTTTGCCATTACGCATTGGTAAGAGATGGCAAAACTTTAAGCATAGTCTGTTTATCGTTTGACAGATTTTTTTTAGTAAGGCCGTGACAGTCTCTACGATAGACATCTGCGCTCCCCCCTAAATTAATGCACTATATTTGATATTTTAAATTTATTAAACAAATTATTAAAAAGCGCTCCAAGAACAGAGAAAGACAAACCATGAAAGAATAATATTAATTAAACCATCATTCAAATTAATTACCGATACATAATTTAAAAAGATACCTAATTATCGTATAGCATCGTTATCGTATAGTTCTAGGCTTTGGTCGCATGGAACTGGCACGCTTGCTTAGTTTGGGCCAGATAGTGTGCGAATGCACATCAATATTCCAATAATTATTTGATCTATACTGAAATTGAAATAGTTTTCTACATAGTCATCCTTGAAAAAGATAAATTTGATAACCTCAGTAATAGTTTTTTATTTGACTTCTTCTTCTTCGTG
Organism: Chloroclysta siterata; assembly: GCA_932294275.1. NCBI lineage: Eukaryota > Metazoa > Arthropoda > Insecta > Lepidoptera > Geometridae > Chloroclysta > Chloroclysta siterata. Next base: position 13,214,736 of record OW028598.1, read on the forward strand.
TCACTAGTTCTTTCGAAACAGTGTGGTGAAAGGATTTTAAGTGCGACTCAAAGAGGCTCCTTTCCAGCATTATTGTTGAATTAATTAGTCGTAAGTTATTTAGAGACAGACACTTTTCACCCTTCGATAAGTCAATTTATGTCAAAACTAAAAACAGCGAGGGGTGATGCCGGTCATTGAACCCGACAGCTGCTGGTCTACCATGAAAAACGATAAACTAAGAATTGTATAGACGTTTTGAATTACATTGCGGTGCAACTGAATGATCGAGTTGTCGCCACCTCGCATGCCGCGCGGTGTAACTCAAAACGATAATACCAAACATCGTGTATCGTTTTTATTATCGTATATCGTAGTCCCAGATGGTGTTTGTGATTACAAAATATTGAAAAGCTAGGTAGGTTCTGAATGAACATGTTTTGTTCTTATCGTAAACGAATTGTACTCGTGGATGAAGTAGGTATGCCCAAAACTCGTTTTAAAAGGTTTATTTACCTATATAATGGTGTTAATTTTATGACTGTTGTAAGGAAAATAATTGTTGCAAAAACCAAGTTGGCACATTCTTTGAGGATATCTCAGTAGTGTAGTCAGAGGTAAGTTCAAATATTCGTCTTGGCACTATTGCATTAGTTGATAGGCAAGCGCATCGCTTCTCAGCTTTCCAAAAATAACGAATGAATCATCTATGTAGTTCTTATGATTTTTTTGGAGTAAACAAGCCACTTACTGAAATGACATACAGGAAAAATAATTACCTAGTAATAGTTTCACAAGTCATCGTTGTTGTTTCGACTTTAATGCGTACCTAGGCTGCAATGCGGATGTATTATTGTTCACAGTCTAGCTTCAGATGGAAAGGTAAGGTACAAGTAATAATTGACAATACTCTCTATTTATAAGTAAGTTTGCAGCAGGAAAAAACGCAAGGCAACAGTGACCTCACACGTTTTATAATAATAAATTAAATAATTAGGATAAAACTAAAATAATTTAAATTCAAATTGCCAATTAACGTGTTTGATTCGATAAATGCCTAATGTAATGAGGCAAAGAGGCCACGAGTTTTTTCTAAAGAGGGATTAAACAATAAAATTCTGTTTACAAAATAAAGTAAGTTATTCCAGCCAATCGATTACATGGTATGTTAATTTATTTGTTTATTATACGATTTTAATTGAAAAGCGTTGGTATATAAAGATTAATTTAAAATTGCAAAGTTCAATACAACCGCGCATACTTATTACGCGCTCGAGCGATTCCGTGCCGGTTTGTAAAGATATCGAGGGGCGCCTTCTAAACAAGGCCCCAGATAGACACATCATCGAGCAGCACGGCTGACACGCCACGAATCACCGCGTGGCGTTCGATTCAGAACGAATGAGAAATACAAACAAACATTTCCTTATCTGACGTACCGAATGCGATAAAGTGGACTACACTGCGCGAGTTCAATAGCACGCGTACAACAAATAAAGCAAAAAATATTAAAATATAAATGGGTGCCCCCATAATACGCAGCAGCGGATCAACGGCCGCGGATGTCTTAGCTAACATCCGGCAAGTCAGCGATACTACTTGTTTACTCGTAGGTGTATGTCCTCAGTGCTCTGTGACAGACAACAGTCGCATAAAAATTGCTAGATTCATACCTAAACTCTTAATATTTTCCTATATCTACTTGAAAGAATAGATTGTTTTGTCTTCTTAGCTTGTAGTAACCCTAGAAATAAGACGAATGCGAGCGCCTAGACAAACCTGTAAAAGTTTTTATGTGCAATAAGAAAATGTTATTATAATTTAATGGTAAGAAATGAATAAATAACTTTACAGCCTTTAAATTACAGCTCAGTTGGAAGTAGCTCTACCTTCTGCGCCGAGAACAAACATAATGTGTTATGTTATGACAAATAATAATAAAAGTATGAATTAAAAAAAAAACGTTATACAAGCTATCTGGTTCCCATATTACAAGCTTTGGCTTAGTTTGGGGCTAGATAGTGCTGGGTGGAAAGTCTAGTAATATTTATTGAAAATGTATTTTTATTCTCTCTTCACAAAAGGTTTGTCTTATTTATTTATTTTTTATTTATTAATACTGAGAAGAATCGCAATATCTAAGTATCATAACTACCTTTATCCCATTTTAATGTTGTAGTAGAGGAAAGAAGAGAAATAATTTTCTCTACTTTTATTTTATTCTTCTTGCTGATTGAACAAGCAGATGGCCCCACCAGATTTTAAGTAGTAACCATCATCACTTATAATAACAAAGCACTTTCATACTTCAGAGGTGGTCCCATATTTATTAGATTTAAATGGATTCAACGCTTTTTGACTATATCAACAAAATCTAAAAATATATTACTGATGATGTTTTGGTTTGTTTCTTTCAGAAAAAGTTTTGTTTACTTATATTTTTCAGTGTACCTAATTGAAATAGGTTTTCTTGCTAAAGTTTTATTATGACAAATACTCGGCTGCTTGACTTTGGGACGGGTTTATAGGTGATTTTTTTCTTCAGCATTTGTTTAAACGTTTCTCAACTCTTGATACATTTGAAAGCCGTTTATAAGATCGTATATTTAATACTGCGTGTACATTTAGACATGCCATTCGCGTAGACGGAAATGTTGCCGTCCATATGTCTGCGGCAGCGTCGCCGGCAATGTGTGTTCACGCAACACGGGCAACGGGAGCGGCAACGCGAGTGGACATGGAAGTGGCCTGTTTATATTCTCGCATTGCCCAAGTCCCTTTACATGTCTCTGCACATTTCCGCGGACATGAGCTGAGTAAAAGAGATTACGTCATTATTTTTGAATTCACACTTGTCATTTTTATCGATCTACCAGACGTGAACACAAATGCTACGTCACGTCACTCTTTCCGGTTCTGTAGTGCTATTCCATAAACAACATTCACCCAAGTGACCGCGGTGTCCGCAGTGAGTTTTCAATTTGGCCGATTTAGAAATGGTTTAGACTTAGACAATTTAGAACTTTCGATATTTTGTTATTTACGGAATAGCACTACTGTAATGCTATTCCATAAACATTCACCCAAGTGACTGCGGAAACTGCAGTGAGTTTTTAAGTCTGAAAACCAGCGCTGCTTGGCAAGGTAGAATACCTACTTTTGTCAGGCAGCAAAAAGCTGAGTCTGGGCCTTTTTGGGATACTGCACGGACGGGACTGACGGGACTTTTGATTAATGTTTTTTTTTAATATATTTTTTTTATTTGGTAGGTAGGTACCTACCTACCTACCAATTGGTTTCGCCGTTTTGCCCGTATCTGTCCATTGTCCGTTTTGTGTGTGTCAAATAAATGTATTTTCTTTAATACATTTACTCATCAGCGTAAGTGTTTTGCGAGTGGAAATGCACATTTACCCATCACTAGCGCCACACGCGTTTGTTTTGCGAGTGGAAATGCACATTTACCCATCACTAGCGCCACACGCGTTTGTTTTGCGAGTGGAAATGCACATTTACCCATCACTAGCGCCACACGCGTTTGTTTTGCGAGTGGAAATGCACATTTACCCATCACTAGCGCCACACGCGTTTGTTTTGCGAGTGGAAATGCACATTTACCCATCACTAGCGCCACACGCGTTTGTTTTGCGAGTGGAAATGCCAACGTAAGTGAGGCGAAATTCCCCGTGATTTTGTTGATTAGAGTACTTTAGAGAATCGACACGCTGTGCTAGTCTTATCCACTCACTGACGATGTCATCCGGCAAGCGCGCTGGTCAATTCGCGGTCGTCGCGTATCCCTTGACATTGACCGACCTATTTAATAATAAAGTTCCTATGTATAAACAACTTTATACGCGACTAATAATTTGACCTCTATAAAAAATATGTACGGTACAAACGGAGATGTTAAGAGGTGACGCAATGTTGTGTTTACAGGTTTTTTAAGACTTTTTATGTCTTATTATAAGTTTCAAACTATTGTGTCGGGACTTCACAATAGTATAAACCCTATCGACATCGAACCAGCTATTCAGTACACCATCAATCCGTTCCTCACACAAAATTCTACTTATAGGTAATAAAATAAAAATTGATAATAAAAACTATGCAGAACTTGTACTATGGAAATCAGATAGCTGATGTATTATCTATATTTTTTTGTATCTTATACGTACGCATGATAAATTGTAACAGCCAGACAGAGAACAAGCATCAATGTTCATTGTTTGCAGCTACTACCAACTGTACTGTGAGGGCTGAATGCTATTATCATTTATTAATTGTTTCATGTTGTGAAAATAGGTCTTGGGGCGTCAATGAGCCCCGTTGGGGCATTACAATATTATGCCTTTAGGCTAATTAGAATTTAGTACAGTTATATAGGTAAGTACGTACGTAAGCACCTACTACGTATCAAATGCTATTATATTATTCTAACTTTTACCTATATACTTAAAATTTTGCTTCTAATAAAAGTTGGAACGCTTCACTTGAGAATGATTAGGGGTAGGTAAGGTTTTTTGAATAGTAGGTAGTACTTAGGCTTAAGAAGTTTACGAACCACTTGATGGAGAACGGTTACCGTAGCCTATGAACGCTTGCAACGTCAGCCAGAGGCATTACTCTCGCGTTGCTGACCCTTTAAATCGCTATTTTTGAATGTTGTAGTCTCTTAACTCATAAACTTAGCTTAACTATCCGCCATACACATATATGACCTCGTATTCGTATACGAGGTCATATAAGGTCGTTTTCAGTTGCTATTGGGTCATCCCAATAGCAACTGAAAACGAACCATGATATCACGGAGACCCAAGACCACAGGCTTTTACGTGTTGTTTGGGCCTCGCCAGTCAATCAAAATCATACTAACTAAGAAACAGTTGTGTCCTAAAACTGTTTATTTATGTTTGGCAATAAATTATTCTTATTCTAGAGAAACTTAAGAGCATTAGAGCCCTTTTAGGAAGGGCTTGTCCGGGCAAGTACTAACACCATGCCCTTTTCTGCTGCCAAGCAGCGTTGCTGTGTTTCGGTTTGAAGAGTGGTTGCCGGTGAAATTACCAGCACATGAGGCTTAACATCTGTATGCCTCAAGTTGATGGACGCAGGGCAGAGCATCCTATTGATGCAATGTTTTGTTATAGGTGATAGTTACCACTTAACATAAGGTGGGCAATCTGCTTGTTACACCAACAAGTTGTATAAAAAGTGCGATGGTAGAATGAAACAGCAGGCTGATCACGAATGAATTTTGACATGTTTCGCGTTAAAATTCGTTCACGATTAGGCGTCTGAAGGTTGAGAATTGTTCGTAGGACTTACTTCCTCGTTCTAGCTTCTGGTCAGATGCGGCGTGCGCGCTGGCCAGTGTCAGCAGCGTGCACGCCAGCGCCGCCAGCGCGCGCGCGGCCGAACACGCGCGCATCACGCCGCTCCCGCCGCGCCGCTCACCTCTCCTGCCCACATTACCCGAGCTGGAACAATACAACACGTGAGGGAGCTTTCGACCTTTGTGGTTGCAGAGATTTGGCAGAGTGTACGCCTGGGAGTCACCATGAAACGGCGCAGACGGGATATGGATTTTTTTTCCGCCAAGCAGCGTTGCTGTGTTTCGGTGAAGAGTGTGGTTGCCGGTGAAATTAAAGGCACATGAGGCTTAAAATCTGTATGCTTTAAGTTGATGGAAGCAAGGCAGTGCATCATCATAGGACACCTTCTTATCGCACGATAAGAAAGTGCCATAAGTAAGTGCCACTTACGTGGCAATACTTTGTGGTGACGTTTACTAATTAAGATCAAGTGGGCCATCTGATTGTACCATCATTAAATATTATAAAAAAAAGACAATCCGTGTTAATTGATTATATTATGTTCCTACCTATTTTAGTTATTTAAGGTATTTATAATATCCCTAAATGGTATTTAAATTTTAACTGCTGTAAAAAAACAAAGATAACCAACCACCTACTATCATTGACAGGACAGGGTGAGTCATTCATGGGCCACTGAGGACATGCTCTGTGAAGTACCTATTTGATAACATCAGTTTTAGGCCAGACAACATAATAAAATGTTGTTTATCTGACTACCCCCCTTAGACCTCCTCAAAGAATATTCAGTTGGTACGTGGTACTGATAGATGTCTACCGTGACTGGTGATAAAGGTCGTGAAATTAGGTACCTACCTATATCTTTCTTTTTCAGTGATTGTCACTGAAAAAGAAAGATGACACTATGACACTATCCAAAATTCTTCCGATTTTAATCGATCCGTGAAAACTCTTTATGTGTGAAATGAACTTCTAGGTAGAGTTAATTGAATATTATTTATTTCTATATTATCTTATAAAAGTATGAATGAATAGCATGATAAGTAGAAGTGCCTTGAGAAGCAGGAACTAATTTTCTAATGCATAAAACGCGCTGGAAATTATAAATCATCTGACATTGGCACACAATAGCTGTTCTCTGCGAATTGTTAGCGACAACCTTAATGTATGAACATAACAATAGTGGTTTCATTGATGAATATAAATTCACTGATCATGAATGACTAGCAAAGGCCAATGAGTGGATAAAGACTGCCGATAATTAGCGTGGGAGCCATCGCAGTTCCCACGACACACCCGTAACAGGAAAATAACAATTAGAAATACCTACGTAACTGACTAATCCTAGATCTCGGAATCACAGCCACACTCAGGAGTACTGTGATCAGTCAGTCACTGGACAATTATGCAATATCAATATCTACATGTGTAGCAGGATTAGAGTTCTACCCAGTCTACTAGCAGGCGCAATTAAAATGTTGTGGCGGCTTACCTTACACGATACAGTACAAGATTTTTATTGGAATACTAGCGACCCGCCCCGGCTTCGCACGGTTATTGTGGGTTATCCCTAAGAGATTATGTTTGTATTATGCATATAAAACTTCCTCTTGAATCACTCTTTCTATAAAAAAAAAACCGCATCAAAGTCCGTTGCGTAGTTTTAAAGATTTAAGCATACATAGGGATATAGGGACAGAGAAAGCGACTTTGTTTTATACTATGTAGTGATTTGTGTTGACATGATCAATAGAAGGTTACTAGACTAGATATTCAACCTTTCGGATACCTATCGCAAAGAATGTACCTACTAAAACGTACCTAATACCTACCCCATTTACACTCAGCTCATGTCCGTGGAAATGTGCAGAGACATCGACAGGGACTTGGGCAATGCGAGAATGTAAACAGGCCACTTCCATGTCCACTCGCGTTGCCGCTCGCGTTGCCCCTGTTGCGTGAACACACATTGCTGGCGACGCTGCCGCAGACATATGGACGGCAACATTTCCGTCCACGCGAATGGCAGCGCGAATGTCTAAATGTAAACGCAGTATAACGCTTGGTGGTTTCGGCATAGATTAGGACCTCTTCATTACCTTACATTTGTCGTACTCTAAAAACTCTAAACCTATAATAATGTGGAACTCAGGGCGACGAAGAAGTTTAAAGACCAATCATGGATTTGAGCAATAATAAGGTACCTACTGCTCTCGATTTCAAACAGGAAAACTCAATGCACAATTATATTTCAGTTTCAATAATTTACACAAAATGTTGCAGCAAATCATGAATGGATTTTGATTGAAATGACATTAATTTGATACATCGATTCGATTAGAAAGGTTGAAATCAAAAAGATCGCCGTGTTTCAGACTTGTTTATTTATAACTATTTTATTATATCGCATTCTAGGACGTAAAAAACAACATTTTTAAAATTTTCGTTGAGAAAGAAAGTTACCGATTTGAGCGTCGAGAGAAACCCAGCTGTAGAAAGCGTTTTCTTTGCCCAGCGCTTTAGTCGATATAAAAATATGATGAAAAGTAATTTAATTGTTGTGTTTGTGAATGAAAAGTGTTCAAAAACTACCTATTTACCTAGCTTTTACATAATTAAATTAATATCCTAGTTGTAATTTTCTTTGTCATTTATCTTGTTGGTATCATGTATATGTAGCTTTACTAGTTTTCGTACATAAGCAAACTTTTAAGTAGGAAAACTTGTATCGATCAAAATGAAATTTTTACTTAACTGTGTGCAATGTGATTGCACACAAAATGGTTGATTGCGATTTTTCGAAAATGAGTTTAGTGATTTTATATCTTTCAACATGTCGAAACGTGCGAGCGAGAAGTTGTTTGATAGTTGTCAGCCCCTTAAAACACTAGGTACCTTAATGCTTGTTTAAAAGAGAACTCTTAAAACCCCGTTAGGAAAATCGCTAATAAATAAACTGTAGATTGGTAGATTTTAAATATATTAATAAGTATGCAGGTGTATCGATAAGAATAATATGACTAGTATTATTTCTATTTATAATACCTGTTTACGTATTTCTGCCAAGCGCTATGATTGCTTTATTTCGATTTGAAGGGTATGATGGGTACAGCTACGACATTACACTTTTATGCCTCAATTATAGCAACAAGCAGATATCTTGTTTCGCCACTTGTTCTAAACCACCTACCAAATTGATATCCCATATTAAATGTGATTCCCGGGTCGGCAAATGTAAAGCAACTTCAACACAATAGGAGGAATGCACTGTCCGTAGAGCAGCCAGACGGCCGAGCCATAAATAGCTTTCAGCCTACCTTTTGTGCCTAAGTGTTAATGACATGTAAGATACAAAAGTATATAATACGTATTTTATGTACAATAGCTACGTCACCGTGACGCCAGCGGAGCAGGCGCCCGGTAGACGGTTTTCTGATACCGCGTAGATTTTTTGACCTAGTAATACCGACAAATAAGTATGTAATATGAATACTGCGATACATAAAATATGCATGTCATGCTTGATGTAAAATTAACGTTTGGTCGAGTCGAAAACAAGATTACACGTGTAAGACCATTCCTGGGCATTGATTATGCTTACAGATAGGTAATAATGTAAATGCTTGCTTAAACCCTTCGATCAACAATTGATCGAAGCTTAAACCGGACCTTAGAATAATTTACGAAGCCTGATTTTTCTTAAGGGACTGACAACTATCAAACAACTTCTCGCTCGCACGTTTCGACATGTTGAAAGATATAAAATCACTAAACTCATTTTCGAAAAATCATAATCAAGCAATTTGTGTGCAATCACATTGCACACAGTTTAGTGAAAAAATTATTTTGATCGATACAAGTTTTCCTACTTAAAAGTTTGCTTTTGTACGAAAACTAGTAGAGCAAACTTTTAAGTAGGAAAACATGTATCGATCAAAATGAAATTTTTACTAAACTGTGTGAAATCACATTGCACACAAAATGGTTTATTGCGATTTTTCAAAAATGAGTATAGTGATTTTATATCTTTCAACATGTCGAAACGTGCGAGCGAGAGTCACACTAGCTCTTGTCTTCGCCTTAAGGAATTTTCTTATTTAGCAGCCTTTTAATTTATATAAAAGTTTTTTAGTATCTATACGTACTAAAAAATGGGAATAATTATTATAAAATGTATCTACAATAATTCCAACCATGTCGCCTTCAATTTCCTGCTTATCTTGTTTATCCTAAGTAAAATTTCAATATTTAGATTACTTTTCCAGTCCCGTTCAATCTTTCCATGATGTGATTATGGGGCTGACACCCATCTAAGTACTTCTCGCTCGCACATTTCAACATTTTGAAAGATATAAAATCAATGTACTTCTTACGTTTACTACTTCAATATGTATAAATGTGCAAACGAGAAGTTCATTAGCCGTAGTATTCGCCTTAATTATCTATTACTAGCGACCCGCCCCGGCTTCGCACGGTTATTGTGGGTTATCCCTAAGAGATAGACATATACCATCGCGGACTTTTTTTGTAGACCTTTTTAAGGTGTTCAATACTGTAGTGCATTATTTTGATCTATCTCATAGGGTTCATCCATTGAAGCGTCTGCAATGTAAGCGCAAAACAATGTGTTTTGACGACAACGACATCACATTAGAAACCTCAAAAATTATCACTGTTTCTCTACTATATTATGCATGTATTATACATATAAACCCTCCTCTTGAATAACTCTATCTATTAAAAAACCGCAATAAAATCCGTTGCGTAGTTTTAAAGATCTAAGCATACATAGGGAGGGACAGACAGACAGCGAGAAGCGACTTTGTTTTATACTAGGTATGTAGTGATGTATGTATCTTTGATGGAAAATTACAAGCCCTACTCAGAGCGTGGCCACGATCCTGTATGCGAGACTGCAGGACCTGCGGGTGAGCGAATGGCTTCGCAGGCAGGGGAGGGATCGTTCCCGCGCTGCATCGTTGTTTACGCCGCGTGTAGTAACGAGGGCGATGACCTCGTGCCGCACTAACACTACGTCATAAAGGTAGGTAACCTACTAAATCAGATTTAGTGTGCAAGCGGCTCAAAAGTCCAAACTAAAGGAGCTGTGTCCAGCCCGGGCTTTTCAGCTAGAGACTGAGGTCTATTTGATATACCTACCTAGTAAGTACCTATTTACGTCTATGAAAGGCGCGTAGGTTAGGTAGGTACTTAGGTACCTATTGTATCTGACCGCCATGAAGGGATCGCTGTACCTAGATAGGTAGGTATAGGTAAGGTACCTATACTGAATCCCAGTGAATGAAAATCAATGAGATTTCCGTCTTTGCCAATTAAACACGAATAGTTAAGTAATTACAATTTATAGGCTAGTAAGAAGATTAATTACTTACTTAAACAGCATTGTAATGCCACCTAGTACCTACCTACCTAGGTGACATACCTATAGGTATTTTATTAAAAAATGTTCTATTTTTGCTCTTCTATGTTCCTATACCAGGTCGGTATAGGAACATCTTGCGGCTTACACGAGTTAAGACATTATAGGTAATAGCAGTGGCGAATGTAATATTTAAATGAATTTGCTAAAGAAAAATACCCTAAGTATAAAATTATACAGCATAAAAACATCAGTATCACATCAACTGGTTAATTCAAGGCCAAGAGCACAACGTAGAATGTTGTTTTTGAAACGAAATTATTGTTTTTGATAAGGCTTCTAAGTACCTACCTTATTTCATAGTACCTATACAATGTAGGTATTACGTAGGTAGTTAGGTAGATAGACAGACTTTCTTACGCGATTTACTTATCTATAACAAACTCGTATGTTTTACTTTGTAAGGTAAGTGTAGGATTAGAACGATTTATGTAATAGGTACCTACTTCAATATTATTAATGTATTCTCTCTTTACGTCAAATCTTATATAGGTACCTACACTACCTACCAAAGTAAAGTAGTAGGTAGTTAAGTATTGTAGCTAGGGTAAAGTGGCCAAATACCTATCAGCCCCCCAACGGTTTTTTTGGATTCAAATCCTTATAAAAAAGAAATGACTGACCACTAGCCTCTGATTTTTTTTTTGTTTGTTAAATAAATTCATTGACTTTACTTTTATATGACAAAACACTATGAAATTTTATAAATGTTTGAAATATTAAACGTTTATTCATTATATACCACTTTTTCCAATTATCAGCCCCCTTTTCCTAAATACAGCCCACGCACGACTTAATATCAGCCGCTATGATAACAAAGAATTTTTTGAGTGTGTGTGTGTAGTGTATCCACACAACTATAAGATGGAAGGATTATGAAGAAAAATAGGGTGGCCAAAATTTTTGTTCAGATATGTTACAAATAAAATATACTTAACCTTTACTTTTACTTTTTTTAAATATACTTTTTGTAAAGATCAAAAGATTAAATTTAATTATACCGCCGAAACAAATATTTTTTATTTATAATTATTGTTAAACCTACGATTTTGCACGGATTCAAAGTTTTTCTCGGTTAATTCAAGGCCAAGAGTAGATTTTTCTCGGTTCATTGTCTTTGTGAAATCACATGTTTGTCCCCTGTACCCTTCAATTAGTAGTAGTAGGTATAACAGTGCCTAATAACAGGAAAACATAGTCACCCTAAACAAAGTGGAGGCTGACTTTAGGATTTTAGATCGGAAAGCAAATTCTTATTGTCAGCCCCCCTGCCGATATTTAGATTTGAATGTAAAATCAGACCCTATATCCAACCGGGTGGTTTTTTAATTAAATAAAGAAAATTAATAAAAAAGTTATTTCATAATATTCTTTAGTTCGTCTTCTATTCTATACAAGTGAAATATTTCATAGAATTTAGTTCTAATACAATGAAAATCTTTACCCCGTCAAGTCGTCGATACTCGGTTTGACGGACAGCTCCTGAACAAATTAGACACGTGCACTCTCGACTGTGTTCAATCGACGAGTGATTGGATGAGTTTACACCTAGCTCTACCAAATTGATATCCTAGTCTATGGAGTATAGTTTGAGGTCCATTTTGGCTAACAAAAAAATATCAAAATGCGAGACGTTCACAATTCTAGCTTGATTTTACGGAGGCGGCTGGTAATTTGGGGCTGGCTGGATTTAGGCGCTGTTACCCTAGGTTGATACCAGATACCCAGTCTTATACATATAGGTAGGTAGGTAATTGCTTCCGTAGGAAATATCTACCCAACTTAGGTGAATTACCTATACGTAACTAGGTTACTACAAGAGGTAGGTAGGTATATTTAAGTGCAACGAACCTACCAAGGAACCTACAAGGTTTTCCTATCACCTTTATCTACTATACATATACCTACCTACCTAGGTAGGTATCTGTTTAGCTGTACACAGCAACGTGACATAGCCGTGAAATCCTATTTTATTAACCTACCTACTTAGGTTTAGGTATTGGATGTGAAAATAACACGGTAGGTATTAAGTATTCACATTAAATGATAAAAATGTTCAATACCTAGTTTAGGAATCCGTAGCTTCATGATCAGGCTAATAGGTAGATATTTCAAGAGTTACTTTAAAAAAAAACATATACCTACCTAGGTACCTATCTGTTTAGCTGTACACAACAACGTGACATAGCCGTGAAATCCTATTTTATTAACCTACCTACTTAGGTAGGCGTAGGTAGGTACCTAACATACCTAGGTAAATAAAGGGAACCTACATAGGTCGTATTAGTACCAGACGTAAGAATATCTATCATACCTATACCTACCTAATAAAAATAACGACCTACCTACATAGGTAGGTAGGTAGGTCTAATAGGTATTGGATGTGAAAATAACACGGTATTAAGTATTCACATTAAATGATAAAAATCTTGAATACCTACCTAGTTTAGGAATCCGTAGCTTCATGATCAGGCTAATAGGTAGATATTTCAAGAGTTACTTTAAAAAGAACATATAGGTAGGTAGTATTTACCTGTCTGCATAGCGAAAAGAAAGAAAAAAAACTACTTAGAGGCTGACACTCGTCCGTCACTCGTACGTCGCTTGCACATTTAAACATTTTTGAAGATATAAAATCACTGAACTTATTAAAAATCACAAAAAAAACAAGTTGTCTAACTAAAAGTTTGCATACCTACCTAAGTAGGTATGATAGGTAACTAAAGCTAGTCTTTTTGATAGGAAAAAATGTGTGAGATACCTACCTAGAATAACGTTAGCGGTAGTCTTCGCCTTAATTATTTTTCCGTTAACTAAGGAACTTTACTTAAGTAACTTATAATAATAGAAGTACAACAGGCCAACAACCATGAAACACATTAAAAAAAAAGTACCTACCTATAAAATCATTGTAGCTGAAAAATTATGAAAAACCGCACACAACCAAGTTTCTGAGAATTAAATTATCTACTACAAAAATAAAATTTTGATGCCAACAGTTTTCCAACAAATTCTTTCTACTAGTTTTCGTTTTTCAAATAACACTTCAAAAATATTTAAATGTGCGTACGAGAAGTTACCTAGGTACCTACCTACCTATTTGACAGTTGTCACCCTCAAGGATAAGGTGTTTGTTGCTCTATTCATGATGCGGAGCGATCGACATGCGACACAAGTTGACACAACAAGACGCTAGACGTGTCGCATGACATGCCGAATGCAGCTTTGTGTGCGACTTCCTTTGCAATACAATACAAAATTATTTATATATGTTACACGTAAATACAATTTACAAGGACTATGATATCTAATACCCCACTCATGTCCAGGTTCATCTATTTTACTTCGGTAATAGTTCTACGACAAAGAATAGGTATACGTAGTGGTGTGGTTGTTTCCATTCAATAAGAGAAGAAATATGTATTGCGATAATATTACTACGTTAATGAACGTAACGAGAGACGAATAACGTCAACAATAAAAATACGAGAGATGTTATGCCTACGATGCGCGATGGATGGCATGGCGGGCGTACCGTGGCCTAGGTACCTAGATAGTTGTTTTGTCGAGAAGCAGCCCCGCCAGCCGGCCGCGGCGCGGCGCGAACACGACGCAGTACAGTATCCGCGCGAAGGGCGCGCGCGGCTCGACTTGTTTACACCGAACGAGCCACCACGTGGTGAGCTACCGTACCGTATCTAAAACACGCCCGTCACGTGTTCCCCATTCACTACACCTGTATAATTTATTATAACCGAAACTCAAACACCAGCGAACCGGATTAGCCTAGCCGTAATCAGATCGAAAACAAATACGAAACGGTACCTGAGCTCGGCGCCTGCCGTGGCTGGTTCACCGCGATCCACAATTCAACAATATCAATAAATCCTGGGGCACTGAACTACTAGTATGTGATTTCACTGGTCACAGAGCACAGTTTGTTTGACTGGGCAACAACAACAACACTATTGTAAACAAAACACAGCACGCGAATGCGGACGACACGCAGACAAGTTATCGCGGGCGACGCGCGCGAACGACTGCGACTCGGAGCGGGCGGCGGGCCGCGGGGCCACAGCCAGCCGCCGCGCCGCGCCGCCACCGCGCCACGCCGTCGCGTCGTCGCGTCGTTGCGCCGTCGCGCCGCCCCCTCTCGTGCCGTCGACCCAAGCGAGGAATGCGGCTTGCCCGTTCTAGCGTTCTTATTTTTTTTGGCAGACCTGTGACCTGACCTCTTCGTGTCCTGCCTGTGTCCACTGTTAGCAGTGTGTGTAGGGTATTAAGGTGCAAGAGGAGCAATGCAGTCCCCCGTCCGTTCCCGTTACCTCAGATTGATCTTACCTACCTACACAGTCTTTCACTGACCGGCTAGCTAGAAGATATACCACTTGCTATTCCGTACACCTGTGCCGCATTGCAGCAATCCCGCTAGAAATCCCAGGTTCCTGCTGTTTATTTGCACTTAGATAATACACTATTAGTAAATGGGTAGGTAGGTAAGGATCGTATTCAACTCTTATCTTCAGCACTGCTGCAGTTCACCTACCTATCAAAATAAATACCAAACTTACCTACCCAAAGCACTCTTATTTATTCTGTGCCCAAAGCAAAGCGTATTCTAGTGGTGCTCCTGCCCATTTCTTTTCACATAATTTCATCGTAATTTTCCGAGTAATAAAGAGCAAGTTATAGGAACGCGATCGCTTGCAGAGTGTTTTGCTATCTAGGCAGGTTGGGTATGAACCGCAACCTATTCGTGAACCTAACCAATAAATACTACTAGGCATTGTATTATTCACATCCAATGTTCCATTTTATAGTTTTATACCACATCTGTTAGTAGTAGCCCGATGCGCCACCACAAGAAGTCATCAATAGGTAGGTACTAGGTACCTCAAGCAAATAAGAATACCTATGCCTATTCGTTTTTGGTTTTATGAATAGGTTTTGCGTGCCTGTTCTCTGCGTGATGGATTTTGTATGGAAGAATTTTCGTGTTTCCAACACGAAAATTATCAGCACACGCGACACCGACGACGCTTAGAGCGTCTGTAAAAAAAACAAACGGAAGAAAAGTTTTATGATAGGTCAGCTCAACCATGGCAGTCGGTAATTCTATGGCTTAAAGGCTTGGCAGTAGGTAAATCCCATTTCAATGTAAGAAAAACTGAAAGATAAAAATATGAACTAAATCTTCCACACATAAATACACTTCGATGTTTAGTTTTAAAAGTTTAGTATGAAAAAAAAAATACAATATAAATCATTGCTCCGGACAATATTTATATACATAGTTTTAAATAAAAGTAAGGACATTAATTAATCGGACTTAATTTATTCTCATTACCTAGGTGCAGTGAATGTTGGATGTAGGTATGGTATATAAAAAAAAAATGGTGCTCATGCACGCTCTGCGCGCAGCGATGTACATAAAACTGAAGATAAGCTGTAGGGAGATTATGTATTTTGTCGAGAGTACCTATGTTAAAACGTCAGGAGAATCCCGAAAAATCCTGACCATCTGACAACCCTAAAGTATCTCAAATATCTTAATCTTTTTTTTTATACAACTAGCTGATGGAACAAGCAGATGGCCCACCTGATGTTAAATGGTAACCATCACCTATAACAAAGCATTGCCTCGTAAGTCAAGCACAATAGGAACGTGCCCTACGATGCACTGCCCTGCGTCCATCAACTTGAGGCATACAGATGTTAAGGCGAAGACAAGAGCTTATGTGACTCTCGCTCGCACGTTGTGACATGTTGAAAGATATAAAATAACTTATCTCATTTTCGAAAAATCGCAATCAACCAATTGGTGTGTTGATCGATACATGTTTTCCTACTCAAAAGTTTGCTTTACTAGTTTTCGAACATAAGCAAACTTTTATGTAGGAAAACATGTATCCATAAAAATGTTTTTTTTACTAAACTGTGTGCAATGTGATGGCACACAAATTGGTTGATTGCGATTTTTCGAAAATGAGTTTAGTGATTTTATATCTTTCAAAATGTCGAAACGTGCGAGCGAGAAGTTGTTTGATAGTTGTCAGCCCCTAAGCCTCATGTGCCTGTAATTACAGCGGCAACCACACTCTTCAAACCGAAACACAGCAACGCTGCTTGGCGGCAGAAAAAGGCGTGGTGGTAATACTTCCTTGGACGAGCCCTTCACAAAGAGCTCTACTACTCTCTGCTCTACTACGTTTTCCGTATTGCGAATGTTTTTCCAGTGGGTTTTGTATGCACACGAAAACCGCGACTTTCAATATCCAGCGAAGCCCGCCTATCGCGTCTCCAAACAAATCTCGCTGTAAAATCTGAATAAAGAAAACTAAATACATGAACGAAAAAAGTCTGACTTGACCCACTAAGTAGTAAACGGTCGGGCTATCCACCTAACTACACGTATGTCTTTATTTTACTCTGCGATTTGCTTGTGATGCAGAATGCAGCAATGCCGTGGAAAGTAGGCGTGCCAGAGTGGCACGTGTAGTCAAGTTTAGTGCAAGACTTAGGTATATAATATTCTGTGGCTTAGTTTAGGATTACGCCTAGCGTGGAATACTGCAAAAACACAACGCCACGAGTAGTCAAGCTTAGTGCAGGTGCGTACTTACCTACTTATTTCTATTCTGTGCCAATGCTCCACTGCACTGTGCATACCTACCGGGCACCTAGTACGTTACTTTACTTACGTAACGTGTAGAGGTTTACCTACTTGTTATTAGTGCGCTTGCACTCATGCCGCACTTACTTACGGACGAAGCAGCCTTTGGACTGTCATCAACATCATCATCTACCTGAAGAAGTCCACTGGGAAACAATTAGGCCTCGCCTTAACATTTCCAAGAAGAACGATATTGGCCCCTCTTTGTCTACCGACCTCCTCGGTCTTTTATCACTGACTAATTCTACATTTTATGGAACGGGCGAAGATTTCTGAAACAACTTGGATAAATCGGCGAGTAAAGAAGAGTGCATGCGTAGGTAAATGTATGGAGTACAAGAATGGATAAGATAAGGAATGAGTTTATTAGAGGCAGTTTGAAAGTGGCGCCAATGACAAGAGAAGATGAGTAGTAGGTAATAGGTTGGCGCGCTATTGTCATTATATCATCATCAGTAACGAAGTTCACGGCTGGAAGGACCGGTAAGCTAAAGCTAAAAAGATTGTGTGAGAGATTGTCATTGGTATATCCCGTTTACACTCAGCTCATCTCCGTGGAAATGTGCAGAGACATGGGAAGGGACGTGAGCAATGCGAGAATGTAAACAGGCCACTTCCATGTCCACACGCGTTGCCGCTCGCGTTGCCCGTGTTGCGTGAACACAGATTGCCGGCGACGCTGCCGCAGACATATATGGACGGCAACATTTCCGAATGGCAGCGCGAATGTCTAAATGTAAACGCAGTAATAAGAAAGGAGTTGAGAGGATAGTGGAAATAAATAACATGTAGTACCTCAAACCAAGAATTGGTTTTCTGTATTGCCAGATGGGGAGAGGATTGGGTTAAAAAAAGTTTTACTTAAAACAAGACCAGTCGACTCGCAGGTTGGAGTGGACTCGCTCCTCGAGGGTTCCTTCCTTACCGTATGAAATGGTGAATCTTTAAAAATGAATTGGAAATAGAAATGAAAGTATTAATTCCGTTCACCGACAGCTCTCGAATTAGTAAGTTACTGAAGTGGAAATGGGCTGGCCGTTATGTATCATAATCGCCATTTTCAGTGTGTATCCACCCACTGCTGGGTATAAAATTGTTGCCTGTACCCCAAGTATGAGTTGTATTTATCATATTTGGTTTTTCGTTTAACACTGAACAAGAACGAAAAACCAAATATGTTAAACACTACTCATACTTGGGGTACTGTTCTTCTAGGCTTGGTCACCTTTTAAAGTCATCCTTGTGATTCAATTGAATAAAATACCTTTTAACTTTGACTTTGAAAGTCATAAGTACCTACCTGGATTTGGCAGCTCATATCCAGGCCCAGTCCCTATTTTTGGGTGTCTTCGTTCTTCGACCCATCTGGGTACTGACCGGGACATCTTAATAAAACAGACTCGAGCTGTCGATTTCGTACCGAAGTCTGTTCGTTTAAAAAAAATACACTGCTGCGCTTAGCTGTGAATAGGTACCATCAACTGTAACTTAGAGGTTATACTACCTATCGTAAGTTTTTGTTGACATTTAAAATTGTTATCAGCAAATTATTGGATGGTCAAAGTTCAACGGAAATATGTTTGCCTTTATTTATCGGTCGAGTTTCGGTCAGTCTATAAAAATATGCTGCTATCTTATAGACCTGGGTCAATTTAAATTAGATAGGTAC
The DNA here is from genome assembly GCA_932294275.1 of Chloroclysta siterata. Lineage (NCBI taxonomy): Eukaryota > Metazoa > Arthropoda > Insecta > Lepidoptera > Geometridae > Chloroclysta > Chloroclysta siterata. The sequence continues at coordinate 13,233,833 of OW028598.1, forward strand.
CTAGTTCCTACCTACCTAGACATTTTAAAACCTACCTCCTTAGGTACAGTCAGCTACACTTCAGGTTACACATCTTACCTTACCCCTATAAGGCCAAAGATCATGAGATCAGACCAAGCACTGGAATACTTTGTTTTCGAAATTCCTATACTTACAAAAGTTAAACTAGTGGTTCGCCCCGAACTGAGATCTCGTGATGCGACCCGACGAATGCACGAAACATTTGAGTAGGTGGTAGTCAGAGGCAAGTCCAAACATTAGGTTTGAACTTTTTTCTGACTACCGCCTACTAACTTGGTATGGTAACAAAGTTTCAACTCTATTGACCTATTTATTGAAGAGTTCCGTTGAACAGACCTTGGCTCCATCATAAGACCTGGTATACTTACTAGAACAACGCTCAGGTTTAAATCCACATTATTTTTTAAGGCGAAGACAAGAGCTAATGTGGCTCTCGCTCGCACGTTTCGACATGTTGAAAGATATAAAATGACTTAACACATTTTCGAAAAATCGCAATCAACCATCTTGTGTGCAATCACATTGCACACAGTTTAGTAAAAAAAACATTTTGATCGATAAATGTTTTCCTACTCAAAAGTTTGCTTTACTAGTTTTCGTACATAGTCAAACTTTTGAGTAGGAAAACATGTATCGTATGTAAGTAGGTACTTACATACTTAGAAGGTATTTTATTTACATTCCCGCTAGGTATCCCCTCATCAAGCTGGAACATGAAGTTTGTTTGATGTTTATCTGCGAACAGGCGCCACAGCTTATCACTGTGCAATTGAATAACAACGTTTTACGCAAGCAGAATTTATCAATGAACGCATGTTTTTCCCTTATCGCGTACAACCATAAGCCATGTTTGTGAGGTTAGCCATAAACAATTTCTTAGGCAATTACCTAGACGAATATTTTTTTGTATCCGTACCCCAAGTATGAGTTGTGTTTACCATATTTGGTTTTTCGTTTTTCGTTCTTGTTCCGTGTTCATTGCGGGTTTTGTATAAAGACGCCATAGAGATACCGATACGGAACTTTATGTTGCAAGTATGATGAAAATTAGTAGTAGAACCAAATATGGTAAACACAACTCATACTTGGGTTAGATACTCTTTGTAGTTTATAATATTCAGGTATACTTATACTTTTTTTAGCAATACATACTTACTTATAATATTATATGTTTAACACCCAGAAAGAGAACAAATATCCATCACACAAATGTTTGAAGTTGAAAATGATTGAAATAATGAAAAATCGCAAACAACAACGTTTCGGAGAATAAATCCATTAAGTACTATATGCGACAACATACATTTAAACAAAAATATAATTTTGATCCAATCAAGTTTTCCTACCTAAAAGTTTGATTAAATACGAAAACGGAAAACTTGGTTATGACGAAGTTTTCCGTCAAATGTGCGAGCGAGAAGATCCTTGACAGCCTTGATAGCAATTAATTTTAATTACCGACTGATCAACTTATAATATAGGTACTTACACATACCTATAGGAAATTATGATACAATCAATCGTCTCCAATCATTATTAATGCGTTGCATGGCGGGTAATAAGACTTCCTTGTGGTGGCGGTCGTTTCTCGAGGCTGGACGAACCACATAACACACAACCTCATACAATCCTATTCCGCAGATTCCTTCCGTGGCATACCTATTTAGCTCATCCTATAGGAAATACTGTACCTACCTAGTATTTAAAATAGTAGACAGGCACCTGGCTACTGTGGTTGGCACTTTATGGCCGTAGATCGTGATCACAGGATGTCCTTGTAAAGGAATGAATGGCTTGTCTTCAGCTTTTCTGTTTATGGCAATCACCACGTCGTAAAACTGGCCTTCTCATAGATGGTCAGCCAATATTGGAGATTTACCGCGAGATCACTTTCACATGACCAGCTTTTCGAGGTTCCAATCCAACGTCTGCCTTTGCTCAAATCAGATCACACTTTGGAACGACCTATGGAGAAAACCAGAAGGAATTAAAGGAAGGATGCACCGACAGAAACCGATTAACAATTTATATTATTCAATGCCCATTTCCTTTTGATTTAGCGAAGAAATGGCCACTTCCGTTTGCAGATACCTGTGTCTCAAACCGGAACTTCAAAACATAACACAGTGTTACATAAAAGAAATAAATACCAGCAAGCTTTCATCTGAATTTCAGAGCTTAAGGCCCAGTTTCACCATGCTCTGTTAGTTTCTAATCAAGGATTAAAAGACCGTTAAATCTAACCTTAGCTGTCAAACGCGTACATTTTGACATATTTAACGGCCCTTTAATCCTTTGTTAATCTAACAGAGCATGGTGAAATCAGCTCTTAACGGCCCTTTAATCCTTTGTTAATCTAACAGAGCATGGTGAAACCGGCCCTAAATATCTCTGAAAATCAGAGATACTGAATTGCAGGGAGTAAATAAATAATTTCAAAGTATCGCTTTTATTAAACACAATTTGGCATACCTACTCTACAGGCGTATTCACCTAAACCTTTATGTAGAGCTGGTGTAGATAGCTATTGTGGTATGATGTCGACTGTTCGATTTGCAGTTAACCCCAATCGCCCCCAATCGAAGGACCAAATTGTTTGTTCAATCATCGCTGATAAATACGGACCATGTTTTTATTACGTGATTACCGCATTGTTTTTTGACTGACGAACTCAAACAAGGGTTTCTTCATTATCATCAGGCCGAATAAAGTACTAGGTAGGTAGGTAGGTAGGTAGGTACCTAGGTACTCAAGAAACCTTCTGTGGGCTTCTTACACCTGACTTTAAAACTAAATAAATTCGTTTTATAAATGAAGACTAGCGGCTGTCCCAGCTTCTCATGGGTGGGCATAAATTTTTTGAACATTTTAGGATAAACTTAGACCGTGGGTTCGAGCCTCGCGTCTACTTATTTCATACATTTGCACGCGCTTCTCCTTGAGTGAGTGAAATCGCACCCCGAGCGTGACCCGTGGACCCGTTAACATTTTTAATTTCGTCATATCTTTTGAATAGAATGTCCGATTTGAAAAATTTAAGAAGTAATCTATATATAATCTATAGGTATTGAAACCGTCTTAATTATAAAATGATTTATTTGGATAAGGATTAATATCAAGGTATAAATAAAGACCCTTTTCTAGCGGCGGCATTTCAATTAATTTTTTATAATAAAATAACACTTATTGTGACATAACTATAATAGTTAGACATATGCTGTTGCGACATTTTTTGTAGATGATGACGTGTTCTACAAAATCGTAGTACATTATTTTATTCTATCATCAATAGTTTTCGCAGCGCACGCGATGTAAGGTTTTTGTTTTCCACCTTGGGTTACATTATTGGAGTTTTAGTAAGGATCCCTGATTTTTTTGAAAATATAATATAGCCTATGTTACTCAGGGATAATGTAGCATTCTAATGGTGAAAGAATTTTTGAAATCGGACCAGTAGTTTTTGAGCCTATTCGTTACATACAAAAATACAAATCTTACCTCTTTATAATACTAGTAGTTCGCCCCGAACTGAGATCTCGTGATGCGGCCCAACGAACGCACCAAAACTTTGAGTAGGTGGTAGTCAGAGGCAATTCCAAGCATTACGTTTGGACTTTTTTCTGACTACCGCTTACTAACTTGGTATGGCTTATTATTTGAAGAGTTCCGTTGAACAGACCTTGACTCCATCATCAGATCTGGTCGTTGTCACTATTTTATGAGAACTAAATATCTCCTTAATTTATTTCAAGAAAAAAAAATAAGAAAAAGCAAAGGAACTGGCCTACCAGTAGAAAAACCTTGATGTCAACGAAACTCTTAGAGATGGGAGCTCTTGGGTCGCTGGTTATCTTAATTTAACTTTTTTATTGTATCTCAAAAACCGAGCGTCCCAGAAAAAAAGTAAAAATTGTTTTGGAATGTTCAAACAAGTTCCTTTCATATGACATGTTACTTGATTTTTTTATGTAACTTTTTTTTATTTTTGCCCCCTTAGAAACCTCATATCTTAATAACTGTTCATCCGATTTTACTCATATACTTACCAGTAAATTTCTCAAGCACTAGCTATCGACTTATCAAATTTAATGTAGATCGGATCAACGGTTCGAAAGTTATGGCCAGACAAACATACATACATACATACATACATACATAAAATGCCAAATCGCCCAAGTTGAAACTAAAGATCTTCGTTCGCTTCGCTCACTCGATCAATTATAGAAGTGTAGATTGTGGCCTTCCTCATAAAAAAATGGCAAAAGATAAATAGTGGCATTTCAAAAAATAGGTATGTGTAAGCAGTAGGGCGCTTTGCTATGGGCTCTCCTAGTAAGTACCTATTTCTGCTGCTAAAAAAAATTTCTGTGTTTCGGTTTCGATATTCAATGTGCGTGATTTGTTCAATTCAATTCAATTCAATCATTTATTTGCAAGTACAATTTAAACTAAAATGTAAATACACGTTTTTACAAAGTCAAGTCATATAAAAAAAATACATAGGTAGAAACCTAATTACATTAAAACACATTTAGATATAAAAATACTACAATAATTACCTACTATATTAGTCATGTGCCGAGCTCCCAGACACTTTTGTCATCCAAATAATCATTGGTGTTATAGTAAGCCTTTCTTGTTAGGATAGCTTTAATAGTTTTCTTAAATTTGTTTTCAGACAGGTTTACAATATCAATAGGCAGCTTGTTAAAGAACTCTATGCTTATTCCCACAAAAGACTTACCAACTCTAGCTAACCTGGTTTTAGGGCAAGCAATTTTATTCCTATTCCTGGTATTGTGTGTATGTCTGTCTCCAAGCTTTTCCAAACTGTCCATATTTCTTCTTACATACATAATGTTCATGTAGATGTATAAGGATGGCATTGTTAATATATTTACTGACTTAAACAATTCCCAATTCAAAAATTGTGAAATGCTTTTGTTAAATGTAGTGGTAACCGTTAGGGGTTACCACTAAATACAACGTGGGGCATCCGCTTGTTCTATCAGCAGGTTCAAAAAACCCTATAGTTAAATGTAAAGGCCTTGTGTGTAGTTCATCTATCAAAACAAGGAACCTACCTATAGGTAATACCTATAGGTAGGTTAGGTTAGGTTAGGTATTACTCATATTAGTTACAACACAAGGGCAATGGTAATTCGCGCAGCGGAGGCGTCAATACGTCTTATAGGTGGCAGTTATTGCTAATTGACCTGCTTAAGGTGTCACCCGCCACCTCAGGCAGCCCCATTTACCGACGCTGAAAATCATAGATCCAATTAGCCGTAGCTTACGAAATAGGTTTGTTAATGTCTTGATGTGAAATTTTAGGCTTAGTTTCAACTCGGCTAGACTCTACATTTACCTACCTTCGATCAACAATACAATGTTGTATGCGGTTGTATTGTTGATCGAAGACATTTACTTAATAAGGTTTCCATATTTTGAAAGGTAAAGTTTGTAGCTGCGTTTGTTTGTCTGGTAATATTTTTTAATACATTTAGGTTTTCATATTTTGAAAGGTAAAGTTTGTGGTTGCGTTTGTTTGCTACCTATGTGGTAATATTTTTTAAACTTATTTTAAATATATTCTTTACCCACGCTAAAGATAAAATAGCACTGCTGAAAAAACAAATTCGCCAAGTGAGTAAGTTTCAAGAGCCTTTTTCAGTCAGGAGGATCGAAGCAAGATTTAGAAAAGTCAAAAAAACGTTTTTATATCTAGTTTATCTCGAAAACAAAAAATGTCAAGAACATTATTTAGATTTTGCTACAAAATATAATTATGCTCCGTTAGTAATTTCTTTACGAAATGTAAAGAATTTCTTTACGAAATACTAGCGGCCTGTCCCAGCTTCGCATGGGTGGTCATACATTTTTTGAACATTTTAGGATAAACTTAGACCGTGGGTTCGAGCCTCGCGTCTACTTATTTCATACATTTGCACGCGCTTCTCCTTGAGTGAGTAAAATCGCACCCCGCGCGTGACCCGTGGACCCTTTAACATTTTTAATTTCGTCATATCTTTTGAATGGAATGTCCGATTTGAAAAATTTAAGAAGTAATCTATAGGTATTGAAACCGTCTTAATTATGAAATGATTTATTTGGATAAGGATTAATACCAAGGTACAAATAAAGACCCTTTTCTAGCGGAGGCATTTCAATTAATTTTTTATAATAAAAGAACACTTATTGTGACATAACTATAATAGTTAGACATATGCTGTCGCGACATTTTTTGTAGATGATGACGTGTTCTACAAAATCGCAGTACTTACCTTATTTTATTCTATCTTCAATAGTTTTCGCAGCGCACGCGATGTAAGGTTTTTGTTTTCCACCTTGGGTTGAACAAGTTTCCCTACTTAAAAGTTTGCTTATGTACGAAAACTAGTAAAGCAAACTTTTGAGTAGGAAAACATGTATCGATCAAAATGAAATTTTTACTAAACTGTGTGCAATGTGATTGCACACAAAATAGTTGATTACGATATTTCGAAATTGAGTTTAGTGATTTTATATCTTTCAACATGTCGAAACGTGCGAGCGAGAAGTTGTTTGATAGTTGTCAGCCCCTTAATCGTTTTCGTTACTTCTACATTTATTAGGTATAGGTACTGTTTATGAACGTTGCTAGAGTGCAAACTACAAAGTCAAGGGTTTCGTTTTGATATCACGAAACTCTAAAAATGCGTGTAGAACCATGCACAAGCGGATTTACAGCTACCTAATAAACTTCAAGATTTCTGAGAAACGGATTCCGATGACCGTGTGTGAGTGAACACACGTTCACACCGCGTTATTGGTTTTGGTAGCGTTGGTCAGTATGGTCAGACTAAATAAGTTCACTGCTGGACATAGGGCTCCCATAAACATTTCCAGGAAGATCGATTCTGAGCCCTCTCCCTCTCATTCTCGCGATTTTCACAATGTTGTCAGTCCATCGGGTAGGAGCGGGCGTCCCACGCTGAATTTTCGTGTTCGTGGTCGCCAGAACCATTATTTCCCAGCGGTTGTCAGTTCTTCGAGATATGAACTGCCCATTGCCAATTCAACTTGCTAATTCCCGACCTACCTATGTCTGTTACTTTGATTTGATTTGATTTCGTGATTGAGCCACAAACATCCAAACATCGTAACTTTTGCATTAATACATATAAATAAAAGTAGGAAGTAGGGTGTACCTATACTTAAAAGAAGAGATCCCAACCCGATTGTTAAACAATGTAAAAACAATAAAAAAAAAAAAAAAAAAAAAAAAAAAAAACCTATGTAATATTAGTCTTGTAGCTAGTAGAACATTATTTTACGTGAAAGAAGTAAGTACCTACTAAACCAGAGAGCACTCCAGCGTGCTTCAGCTCGGTAAGATATGAGTTGTTTCCATGCCAAATATGGAAGAGCTATGAGCTCTTAACTTGGACAGAAAATTAAAGATCTTTCCCGGAACTTTCTGACTGATAATTAGAGATGACATTGTCGGTAGCTATATCTATAACTAAAAACCAAAGTTCCAGATTTGGTTTTGTGGTTTTAAAAAATCGGTAGTTAGGTACCTACTAAAAAACAAGGACACAAATAATACTAGTTTGGGGTCAGGCAGGACATTTGTATGAGATTATTATTTTTTAGTTTTTTTGTGTTGGTAGGTATATCTAAGGAGCAAGCAGCTGATGTGTCTCAAGCATGACCTACCCACACTGCAGCAGCGTTGCGGTGATGCGACTCATATTTTTTGCCAAATAGCTACTACGTAGTAGATACAATTTACTGCCGTGCGAGATAAAAGTAGCAAATTCGATATCATTCGCACAACGCGTGGTTTTTTTTCATTGCGCATTACAGTCAGTGTGATGAATTTATAAGTACTTATTACCCACATCGGGTGTAAGATCGAAAGTGCAATGTTTATTAGACAGATTAATAGATCCTTATAATTGAAAAAATACTTAGTGTTTCTTTTTCACATTTATTTGGTGTCGGTTCGAATCGATTCTCAGTTGAAGTAGGTAAGCTTAAAAAAAACCTTTAGGCGGGGAAAAAAAATAGGGACTGTAGTTTTACCTTTAGTAAAAAGGTTTATTTCTTATAATGTAACTAGTGGCTTCCCGCGGCTTTGCACGCATTTAAGTGGTGCCGTGATTGAGCCACAAACATCCAAACATCGTAACTTTTGCATTGATTTGTATAATTAGGGTAGGATTTTAAATACCTACGTAGGTATAAGAGATACCTATAGGTGTACACTACCTATATTAGGTAGGTAGGTATAGGTACCTACTGAGTTTAGCACAAACATGACAAATACAACAAAGACAACCTTATACGGAAAATATGTACTTATTTGTTCCTAGTTTCTAACCCCAAAAACAAACGAAACGTAACAGCTTCACGACTTTGATCCCCAGGCACGGTAGATACCCTCAGATCTCTTCGTACCAACTCAAGATTATCGTGTTTAGAATGTCCCTTGCAAACATTGACGCCTCGTTGTATCCTTTTTACTCGAGCGCAACGAAGGAGGGTAACGTTTTAGGGGTTGTTTTCGAAAATCAAACTGTCTTTTGTTTGTTTGAAGTTAATTACACTACGCGTTAAAAATCTCCCATACAAACCTTGAAACTTTGGCAGTCTTTTGCACCCTTTGCAGGGGTAGTCTTAAAATATTGAAAACGTGATTTTAAATTATTTATTGAGGAGTACTATATTTACTTCAAGTTTGAAATCAATCGCACTATGCGTAAAAAATCTCCCATACTAACTTTTACAGTCATTTGCACCCTTTGCAGGGGTAGTTATCAAAAGTTAAAAGCGTCATTCTTGATTATTTATTTCTTAGTATATTTACCTCAAATTTTAAGTCAATCGCACCACGCGTTAAAAACTCCCATACAAACTTTGACATCCCTTTGCACACTTATTAAGGGTAGTTTTAAAAAACTAAAAATGCCTTTCCTATTTTTTAGCCTTGGAGTACATCTACTTCATGTTTCAAGTTTGTAGGTTCAAGGAATACAATTTTTCATACCAACGTTTTCAACCCTTTTTACACCCTTGGGGGTTGAATTTCCAAAAATCCCTTCTTAGTACACCTCGACGCCATAAGACCTATATACTCTTCAAATTTCAAGTCTCTAGGACCAGCGGTCAAAAAACTCCCATACTAACTTTTACATCCCTTTGCACACTTATTAAGGGTAGTTTTAAAAAACTAAAAAATGCCTTTCCTTTTTTTTGCCTTGAAGTATATCTACTCCAAGTTTCAAGTTTGTAGGTTCAAGGAATACTATTTTTCATACAAACGTTTTCATCCCTTTTTACACCCTTAGGGGTTGAATTTCCAAAAATCCCTTCTTAGTACACCTCTACGCCATAAGACCTACGTACTCCTCAAATTTCAAGTCTCTAGGACCAGCGGTTTAGGCTGTGCGTTGTCTATATGTCAGTCAGTCAGTCAGTCAGTCAGTCAGTCAGTCAGGACTTTGATTCTTATAGTATTAGAGATGATTTCTCGAATTTTATAATTCATTTTGTAAATATTAAGCTTGTTTTTTTAGATTAAAATTGAAGTAGCATAATTAATTTTATATCTTCCTGTCTTTTAGTCAGTCAACTGACCGCCAAGTCACAGCTTTGGTCCGATAGGTGGGTAGGATGGATAGCGTGGGTAGGTTGCCGAACAGAAAAGAAAGGAAAGGGGAAGATTGAAATAAGTGTGGCATTCTGGAAAGAGACTGGGTGGAGTAAACTTGACTGGCTGACATACTGACATCCGTAACAAGTGCGAAGAATAAGAGTGAAATTGTTTCACCTGTGTTCTACGAATAAATAAGAGGTGTTAAAGTGTTCATCTGCTGCAGTTCATTTCATCTCAGAAGTGCGATTGAACCAAGGTATGTAAAATGTTACCTATTCTGCCCACATAATATTATTTTATTGCCGTTTGGAAGATTGGTACAATATTTTATTCCATTTAAGTATAATGGAGATACAGATTTTACTAGCATGTATCGGTCGGGATTGACCCGAGACTATCCGATCGTGCCAGTTTTGTTCAGTTGAAAGCATAGGTACTTAGCGGCTTTATTTCTACTGAATCTTTGTTGGCGTGGTCCAGTCGGCATTGCCCCGAGACTATCTGGCCATGCTAGCACTATTCGGTTTATGGAGCTGTTGGTACTTGTGCCTACCCATTAAACATAAAATTTACAAAAGTCTGGATAGATTTTCTAGCAAAAGCTGATAGAAATCGACAAAGAATACCAATCTACTAAACGTGCAAGTGACTGTGTGTGATCATGAGTTGCTTTTCTGTACCATATCTATGAAAATATTTTTTGTTAATACCGTCACAAAAGTTTTTGTGATAACAATTTTTGCTAAATATTTTTTATTTAACAATGTGGAGTCTAACGAATACTAGGAATAAAATTCATGCTGTTTCACTCGAAGTATTAAGTTTGAAACTTATTGATGTCTTTCATCAAGTTTTTACCGCAGTTACTTGATAGAATTATTACTGGTGAAACTTTTTGCCACCATAGCATGTTGCTAATTGAAAGAATATTTTACGATAAAAAGTTTACTTACATAAAAAAAAAAAACATTATTAAAATATAGTGAAGTAGTGAACCAAGTGAGTTCTGGGGGTTATATAAGCCATAACAATAAGTAGGGTATGCTGTGATGAACCAAGTGAGTTCAGGGGGCTATGTATGCCATAACAATTATTTTTATAAGCAAGGTATGCTATGATGGACCAAGTGAGTTCTGGGGGCTATGTATGCCATAACAATAAGTAGGGTATGCTGTGATGGACCAAGTGAGTTCAGGGGGCTATGTATGCCATAACATTTTTTTTTTATAAGCAAGGTGAGGAACTAAGTGGGTCTATGTACCTATGCCACAGTGAACAAATTTTGGACAGATAATGCTAACAATTTTGCTACGTACACAATGCACTGATATTTGCCAAATAATTACCTACTTGGTAACTGTAGCTGTGATTAAAATTTATTTCATCCACATCATGATATTTTTATTTCGAGTAAAAGGTTATTAAATTCGACTTAAGTTTAACGGTATGAAACATTTTGTTCAGTCGAGATTGCCCCGATACTATCTGGCCGTACTAGCACTATTCGGTTTTTAAAAATTGTCAGGGCCTTACCCATGAACATTCAAGTTGAATACATATCGAGCAAATTTTTCTAGAATAAAGTAGGTGAAATCTTACAAATTTTTATATTATCCGATAATTTTAACATTGAAGGGTAGGTTATTTTATATTTTTATCCTATTTTATATTCGCATTTTGAATTGTTCCTCACAAGAACTGGTCTGTACTGAACAGAGACTATCCGGTAGTGTTAGCACCTTTAAATTCGTGGATTACCTAACTACTATTATATATATTTTTTTATTATTCTATTTCACATTACTGCTATTATCAATGTTCCAATAGCAATAAAAATTGGCTTACCTATATCAAGCAGAAATTAACTATATATAGTTGTCACCTGATAAACTGTCGTAAAATTATAAATATCGATGATCAAGCCTACCCTCTGATGCGAGTCTCTGAAGCAAAGTGTACTAAATTAAATATCTATTAAGTTAAAATTTATAGATATATAGGTAGGTAGTAGGTACATGCTATGTATGCAGGTACAGGCTATGTATGCCAGAGTTTAGCCATGTGCGCTATTAGCAGGCTATGTATGCCAGAGTTTAGCCAGGTGCGCTATTAGTGAATTTCTTAGTGAAAAATGGGGTATACCTGTAAGTTCAAAACTAACCAAATAATTAGTACAATGGTGCAAAAAAAAAATATATATATATATATATATTAGCATTTAAACACTGGACCTGTAAGTGGCTAAGTACGTCGCAAAATTACATGGACAGCTGTTATGCTAAGCCAAGTAACCCATATGAAAAAATAAAAAAAAAAATAAAACATGAATATAAATTAAAAAAAAAAAAAGTTTGAAACAATTGGTGAATATGATAACTACAGTATTTTTTTTCTCTTTCTATGAACTCTGACGGTGCGATGACTCCTGAGGAGGAACTTCTTGTTACACACACGCATTCTAAACGAAAGCGAAAGTCTTCGAAGACATCTGCAGGAGATTTGGCGTCAACTTCAAACAACAGTTTAGCGCTTGGACGAAGTATTATACTGCACGGAGCCTTTCGGTTTTTGGCGTGTCCGTTTTTTTTGTTAGTGTGCAGTTGTCGATATTGTATTCGTGTGAGTTACTAGAGAAGGGACTACATTGACTAACCTATCGATGGAATAAGAGATGGATGAAAAAGGCGTTTTAATTGGAAATCAACTTTTTAATTTTAACTGGTTGCTGACTTTTATTGCGACAACCCAAAACCAATATAGATACTGGAACACTATTATCGTCAATATTATTTCCCATATTGACCTGGCAGTGAGAGCGATGTCCATCCCACTCGATACTTTCTTATGGCCATTTCGTCCATGCACAGGAAAATTTTGTGGACTCCCAGTTTTCACGCCTTTAACAGCTTTAATCCACACCCGTCTTCATTCTGGGCATTTTGGGAACCTAAAAAAAATAATAATGTAAAATTTAACGGAAATTGAGCCGGCGCGAGACGCCTAGAAGGTGTGAAATATAAAGCTAAATTAGTCTGTGTATGTAAATCACTAGAACAGATGATCAAAACAATACATATTATTTTATGGGTATATTTTATTAATGGGTTTACATCGTTTTCATATTGGAAAATCTGACTAGTACTAATAAAATGTAATTACAGTCTGTAAATTGAAAAAAGAATATTACGTATCAAATGACAATTCCGGGTCTTTCACCTCCTTTTGTTTTTTTTGTTTTGTTTCCTTTTGTTTTTCTTGATGCACAAGACACAGCTGCACGGGATATACTTTCGCTTTTTCAAATATATTTTGCTTAAACAATAATGATTCTTTTGATTTTTCACTATTTATTTCGCTTCACCGCATATTTCAACCGACCCCAACTAGAACATCAAAGCATTGCATCAACTGACGGACACTATTTACACAGACAGTGAGTGAGTTGGAGTGAGTGAACTTACATCTTCTTTTCTTTTACTTGTAGCTAGGCTGCGTGGGAGGTACAAAGATAGATGATCACTGTTTGATACACAGTTGTAAAAGGTTGTGGATCTTATGGCACTCACCATTATGATATTACCTCCATGATTTAGTGACTTTTTTTTAAATGTCGCGCAAAAGGACACTCTTACTTTAAATGCCCTAAGCCAATAGTAAAATGCCAAAAGTGTCAAAGAGTTGATCACGACAATAAAAACTGTAAACTTCTACCAATGACACCGCGTTTCGCGTACGGACGTTAAAGAACGGAAAAATTTGACTATTTCCACAACTGGTGATACTAACAGTAAATTTTTCAAATAAATCGAAGTTCGTGAATCTGATGCTCAAGACCTAAACTTCTTAAAAAGATACACACAATTGCCTATCATCAAAGGTTTCGGTAACTCTGTAGTTACACCTGTCTATAGGAGCTTTGTGAACATTGAAATCGATGATGTTGAGGCGACGATCGAAGTTCTTGTAGTTACTGATGAGTTTGTGACAACAGCATTGCTTATAGGGTAAAACTTTATAGAGTTTTCTTCGGTGTCTGTGTTCAAAGACAATTGCAAACTATTCTTCTACAAAAGTCCTGCTCTTAACGCAAACTTTGACATTGAAAATAGCTTAAACTTGACTACATTAAATTCTACCTAAGTTCCTTTGTCAGGGTTAGTTGAAGTTATAACGCAGGGATCAACTAATTTTTCAGGGGATGTGTATGTGGAAGGTTACAGTAGTATTGAACCGGTAAAGAAAATCAATCGATCAAAATTGCACCAAGGTGCTTATCACGTAGTTAATGGAAAATGTCATCTTACAATACTATACAAAATAATTTATTTATGCCACACGTAAATGCAGTTTATAAAAAAAAATACAAGAAAAGACAGTAAAAGTAAGTAGGTAAGTGATATAAATTGGCAGTCACTCTGCATTAATGCAATAGCAGCATACGCTACTATAACGCTGGTCTTCCGACACCCATGTCATCGTTACAGTTACAATAAATAATAATAATATTCTAATTTATTTCTAATAAAAAAACCGAGAACCAATTTTAACAATAAAGACAATAGAACTAAGCTCTTATCAAAATTTATAGGCCTCTTTAAAATCACAGAAGTATATATAATGATCGATATAAAATTTCTGAACTTACTGGATTTAGTACTCCTAAAAGTAAATACGATAGCGTAGTTGCTTTTGATCGGATTTGACCTTGGATCAATGTTAACCTTTCTCATGACTACGATACTAATATCTAACAAAAGTAATACTTCATCCGAAAGCGAGGATAATGATGACGAAAATATGCCTACAAAAGGTCGACAACAAAATAATACAAGCAGATCTGATACTAAATAAATGCCAAATGTAATGATTAATAATTTAAAGTAATATTGTTAGTATAATAATGTAGCGAAACACTGGGAGTTATTGTTTTTTTTTGTTATTCACATGTTGTTTTTATAATTACTGAAAATGTTATTGTGTTAAAATCGTAAATTCAATTTATTTGAGTATTTTCTATAACTATTTAATAAAATAAATTTGATGAAGAAATTGAAGTTGATAAGGACTAAAATAATAAAATGAATTTGTATATAAGCTATTACAATCAAAAATAAGATTTTGTTTGTTCTTTAAAATTAAAATAATATAAATATTCTTAATTGATTAGTACGTTCAGTTAATTTATTTGATCATGCGTCAGGAGATCACATGATGGCGGATGGCCGAATGTAATGATTTCTCGAATTTTATAATTCATTTTGTAAATATTAAGCTTGTTTTTTTAGATTAAAATTGAAGTAGCATAATTAATTTTATATCTTCCTGTCTTTTAGTCAGTCAACTGACCGCCAAGTCACAGCTTTGGTCCGATAGGTGGGTAGGATGGATAGCGTGGGTAGGTTGCCGAACAGAAAAGAAAGGAAAGGGGAAGATTGAAATAAGTGTGGCATTCTGGAAAGAGACTGGGTGGAGTAAACTTGACTGGCTGACATACTGACATCCGTAACAAGTGCGAAGAATAAGAGTGAAATTGTTTTACCTGTGTTCTACGAATAAATAAGAGGTGTTAAAGTGTTCATCTGCTGCAGTTCATTTCAATAAGTAGAAACATGAGTAGGTGGCTGGGTACCTAGTGTTTCTTCTTCGTGTCGTGTCAATAGTTATTTCGGAAACTAGTTAGTTCTTATAATCCTTTCACCACACTGTAAAAGAATTTTAAGGCGAATACAAGGGCTAATGTGACTCTCGTTTGCACGTTTCGACATGTTAAAAGATAGGTAGGTACAGGTACCTATAAAATCACTAAACTCATTTTCGAAAAATCGCAATCAACCATTTTGCTTGTCTTAAGTGCGCCTGAAAGAGGCTCCTTTCAAGCACACAATATGTTTTACAACTTTTTTTAATAGACCTAGTGGTAACAATAACCCACATCCTTGGGTCTATTCGATCTTTCCACTGTGTGTAAAGTATACTTACATACAACATACTTATGTAAGTAGGGTAAGGTATGTAGATACTTACTTAGATCAAAAGTAAAAGTTTGGCTTAGTGCCTATTTCACCATTTTTAAATAACGCTATCCGTTACATCAAATTATTTCTGTCTCTACTTTAGACCTTTAAAGAACAAAGACGGGTATATTTTTCCAACACGGATAGCGTTACTATGATTAATCTTTAATGTATTAAACTCTAGTGGTATAAAGTCGATTTCACACTCTCTGCTATTCGCGAACGCAGTCGTTTCATATGTTTTTATTTCCAAAGGCAACAATACGGATAAATTGTAGCGTAGAAGCACATTACATGGTGAGTTACTGCATGGGATTTGGCAATGGAGTACAGCTGAATGGACCCTAGCTGCGACTAAGCGTCGCCGAACAACTATATTAACGCTAAAGTTAGTTTTCATATCACTTTACTCGTTCATAAGGTTTGGAGTAAACAAAAGTTCACGGCGTTGTTTGTAAAAAACCGTAAAATGATAAGCAATGCCTATTCATGCCGCCAATCAGCGTTGCTCTTTTTCGGTTTGAAGGGTATGGTTTGCGGTGAAATTATTACTACAGGCACACGAGGTTCAACATTTGTACGCCTCAAGTTGACGGACGCAGAGCATAGTAGGGCACGTTCATATCGTGTGTGACTTGCGAGGCAATGTTTGTAATATTTGACCACTGACCATGAGGTGCGCCATCTGCTTATTCCATCAACAAGTAGGTAGTATAAAAAAACCGGCCAAGTGCGAGTCGGACTCGCGCACGAAGGGTTCCGTACCATTATCTATAAAAACGACAAAAAAATCACGTTTGTTGTATGGGAGCCCCCTTAAATATTTATTTTATTCTGTTTTTTGGTATTTGTTGTTATAGCGACAACAGAAATACATCAACTGTGAAAATTTTAACTGTCTAACTATCACGGTTCATGAGATACAGCCTGGTGATGGTAACAGACGGACAGACAGACAGACGGACAGCGGAGTCGTAATAGGGTCCCGTTTTACCCTATGTGTACGGAACCCTAAAAACGATTGCCAACTTTTATCGATGGTACAAACAATGTCGGTTGAACGGACGCGGGAGAAGCGCCAGTATGATCGACCCGCGAGCAATTTCATTGAAACTTACCTAATTGCTTTTACACACAAAATAATACTTAGTTATGCTCATTCACAAAAAAAGTTAATCAATAAACAAAATACGTATTTACTAAATTACGCTGCATACGTAACGTAGGTACGTACCTACCTACCGGCGAACACAAAATAAATTGAAATAGGTACCTATCTCTTATAAAAATCTAAAAATTTAAAAGTTTTGATTTTGGCCAAACTTCGTATTTCTTTTTATCGGACCAAGCGTGTTTTTAGCCCCTTAACAAGATTACTGCTTTATTTTAATGTTTCGTTTTACAAAAAAAAAGTTATTATTATAACTAAAACAGACTTTTAGTAACTTCTACTTTACCTCAGACTTAGCAATAAGTAATGTGGTGAACACTGCAGGCAAGCTGTTCGAGCTATTGCATCAAACGATGCAAAAAGCGAGTGGAATCTATCGATCGGAGATGAGAGACAAACTTCCGACGTATTTAGGACGATGCGACGTCTCGGCATTTTAGGTCAATTCGATACTCCATATTCATAAAATGAAACACGAAATATTCCAAGTGTATTTTTTAATCTCAACATAATTGCATTTATAGATAGGTACATATCGCACACCCAGAACAACACTGCACTAAGTCAAAACAGCACTTTTTTGAGAATCAACGAAAAACGGTTTTCTCCTATTGTATCAAAGATATTGCCAAGCTCTTGAACATTTCTTGTAACGAATCCAAAGTGATTCAGTATCATAATAGCTTATTCGAGTAATTAAGCGTATTTAAAGCAAAAAGTGATGTTTTTGACTTAATTCACTATTGTTAAATTGTTGATTGAAATAAAAAAAGAGTTATTTCGAGTTACATACTTCTTACTGATTAAAGTTGAAATAATGCACTAATATTCTGCCGACTATGGGTTTGGAGTAAATTTACAATACTGAACTATTTATTATGTTTTCAGAAATAATAATCCCTGAGAATGTATACTTAGAGTAAAATAAAAGAACAATTACTAAATTCACATTTATTATTATCTGTCTATGAGACTTACCGAATTAAATGGTTCAAAACAAAAAAAAAACATAACAAATTGCGTAAAGAAAAATATATCAAAAATGGCACAATAAGATTATCTAGCCATACTAATTAGTCCTAAGTTCATTAATTAATTAATGGACTTATAAATATTAAATATACATGCACATTCCACAGGACAAAATTAAATAGTCAAAGTAGATACTCTTAAATATGGCGCAGTAGGTACATAATAATAAAAACTGTTCTATAATTTTAAAACAAAATATTAAACATATTAAACGTTGTTTATTGCTAAACAATAATCAACAAGGAACTGACCATAATCAATGAATACTTAGTTATTTAAATACTTATAAATTATACCGTAGGTACGTACTAAATAATACTGCTAGGTACCATATTCATTATTTTATTAGGATTAGGATTTATTATCAGATGAACTGCTTGAGCTACTAGAGCTTGATGATGATGAGCTTGATGCTGATGAGGAGCTCGAGGTGGAAGAGGTAGATATTATTCTAGGAACTACAAGGGGTCGAGTTTTTCGTTTGGCAAGCAAAGAAAAAGTGGAGTGAAGATCCGTATCCGAATCATCTATAAAATCTCTACTCTAATCCGATAAAATAGGAAGCGGTATTTCTGTTTCCTCCCTATTCTCTCCAGGATTTGATGAACCAGGATCTGAGGCTGGAACGACGCATGCTGCAACTGCTTGTGATGAATTGGCTGACGCTGCTATGGTTGAATTTTCAGTACTCCATTCCATACCGGCATTTGAAACAGTTGACAATGCTTTTTCTTTGGTAAAATAAGTGATGGTATCTCTCTTACCTTCCTATATTCTTCAGGATTTAATGTACCAGAATCTGTAGCTGGAACGACTAAACGCTGCATTGGTAGGTGATGGATTGATTGACGCTGCCATGGTCCTTTTCAGCACTCCTTTCCTTACTGCACTGTGGAGTAGCTGACCAGGTTTCTTCTGCAGTAGCCCTTGTTGCTTTTTTGAGCAACAATAGACCACGACCCTTCATCATCTGCCAAATAACCAATACAATCTGAATTAAATCACAAACAGTGCATTATCTCAAAAAAAGGTTTAAAACTACTAGTAAAATAAAAAACAATACAAGTTTAAATTACTTTTCTTTTAATATGGAACATAATTTAGCAGTCTGAGCTTATTATTATAATTTATTATGATTTTTGTACAATTTAGGCCATAATTTAAATCTACCATCAATAGTGCATCATTTAACTATTTTTCACCTTTATCGAACAATACTGAACTATTTTGGAATAATTATAAAAAACTTACATACCTTCTTCAACAATAGAGTAGTATTTCGAAATAGTGTCAAAACGCAGCATCGAAAAGTTCACCAACACTAAATTAAAAGTAAATAACCCGAAGAAATTTTCACATTGTATTCAACAACACCGAATTATCACGAAATAATTCACTATTGCAAAATGGCGGTACGTACACTTCCCTTTGACGACAAGTGGTAACTAGAATTAAATTCGTGTTTGTGGTATGACCTTGCATCCATTCACTCACTAAGAGAGACTTAGCGCGCCATCTCTGAGGCATTTTTGGTAATACAAATACGACTGTCTTATTGGTAGGCGCGGTAAAATTTTGCCGATTTTTTGGTACTAAAAAGTCAATTTTGTCATTTTTCGACATAATACGGTGTTGTTCTGGGTGTGCGATATTATCGTTTATACATTCTATTTACACAAATTAATTTGACAGAGCACAGGTTGTTTAACGGTTTTTCTTATTTTTATAATAATCTATGGTTACGAGTACGACAAGTTATTTAAGATTAGTAAATGTATATTGTTAGTGTGTACAAGGCATTAATACATAAGCAGGTAGTACATACATAACAAATGGATAATAATATTCTATCTAATTACCTATATTCACGGTAAGGTAATGCAGTAGTGGATCATCGGTATCGTACAATTTTCTAAGAGTTTCTAACACCAAAGTTTGGATGTATTCCACCTGAAAAAGAGAGAAATAAAATGCACTTTGTTTTATAAAAAAACATTATTGTCAAAATCATAGAACAAAATATTTACATATAATAGTACAGTTATTGGCTTTTATGGGCTCCTCTTAGCCATTCGCGATAGTAGATATTATTATTATAGGTTATTCGAACAGTCTCCAGCTGCAAATACCTAAATATCAACCAAATAAATGGAGACCCATATTGAACGTTACATCGCAGAAAGAAACATCTTTTTTAGAAAAAAAAGTATTGAAACTGAATGTACTAACCTGATCGGGAGGACAATATCCATCCTCTGTCGATCTTGATACAGTTATTAATACTGGTGGTGGGAGATTCTGAAGAAACGTCATCAAGTCCTGCTTGACCATGCTTAGGATCTCAGAATCAGAACTGATGTGGTACGGAAGGCCTCCTTGATCCCTTGTGCATCCTCCAGCGAACACCGCCCACCAATCAGGTTGTTGCCCGAGTTTTTTCGCTTCTAAACTCACAGCTACGGCGACATCTGAAACCTAAGAAGATATCAATCGAAAGTAGAAACGAAATAGGTTATGCAAAACTTTCTCTAACAACTTAGTACACGTACCATTTCATACAATTTAGTTTTTTCCCCTTCATACGATTCAAGGCTATCATTATCCTCCAGATGTTTGAACAAATTTTCGAGCTCCTCAAGTTGTCGTTCTCGACATTTGACCACTTTCTCCACAGCTTCCGCATCGTCGTGAGGGCTAGGAAGTTCAAAGTTAAATATCGGCTCCAAACGATCGTACAAGTCGATATTCTTATACAGAGACAGGAAAGGATTGCCTGTGCTGAAGAAGTCTAAATCAATATCGAGAACGTATGGTTGCGAGACGTTCAGATCGGATGCTAAGTTTTGCGCCCAGCTTTTCTCCGAGTTATTGGAAGATTGGGAAAGTTTTGCAACTATGAGCGTAAATTTCCGTTTATTTACAAGTTTTGACGAGTACAGCGCATCTGAGAGGTAGTAAGGCTCCTTGCTATCAACGCGGAGAAATCCGGAAGAATCATCTCCTACGTTTATATCTCGGGTGCCGTCGGATATCTGTGTAGCCCAGGGTGGTCGTACCCAGATGACTTTTTCAATATGGCCTGCCGCCGCTGCAGGCACTATCCAATTTTCTATTTGTAGCAATGGTAAAAGCTTTTTTCCAGAACGGGCTTCATCTCCTTTCAATTGCCGATCTATTAACATGTCTGGGTGTGCATCTAAGTGCACCAAAGTGGTTCCTTCCACTGGGAGTTTCTTTCCTCCGATTGCCGAATATATGAATTGCAAAGCTTCATTATGCTCCTCCACAACGTAGATGGGGATCTTCTTGAATTGCTTTAGGGACGCAGAAGTCCCTTTACAATTTTCGGTCATCTTGTTATTTCGCTTGAATTAGAAGGCATTGGATTAGCACGATCGAATCCTAAAAACAATATTGAATGTAAGCACAAATCACGTAATAAACTGTTGAGCAGATAATCCGCTTAGGATAACAGTTGTGTGGATTACTTCGGCACCATTAACCCTGTCTGAGACACAAGTGAATTCTTCTGCCCTTGTTTAGCTCTTAGAGGATCTTTCAATTGGGTCAAGGACGGATTCCGGCAAAACTCCAAGGGAACGCTATTCTTCGCAGTTGTTAGAAACTGTTTACATTGTTAGACAATGTGAAACATTGCTTTGACAGTGATAGAGTGGAGGGGAACGCAAAAGGCCCCGTGTGTACTGTGTACATACTACATGCCCTGCAAATATAAAGCCTTTTATGGAATTTTTATATTGGATGAAATGGGGGCATACCGCGACGTAATAACGATTATATATAGCTAATAACAAATAAGTGATACATAATGCAAGCAAGCGTGTAAAACCATTTATTCAATACTTTTTACGTAGGACCGAATTAGACTGAGATTTCTAAGAAAACCTTTTGACATGCAAGAATAAGACTAGGATAAGTAGGTACAATTCTACTAGATATTATTATAATCTCCTATTCATAACCTTGTATGTTAAAACCACAACCAACTGTTTACAAGCTACTGGGCGTAGTAAATCTACATAGTACAATTCAATAATCGATACATTTATGCGAGTGCAAATGAACGATATCATTACAACGCCAACTCCCTCACTATCGTCACGCAATAACAATAATGCGTCATGATCATTTCCGCGTTGCGAACTGCGCAATACCATTTGAGTCAGTAAGTGCTGTGCGAGGGTGTTAGTAGGTAAGGTAGGCCTAATTTATAACAACTCCTGGGTAGGTTTCAGGAGGTGTTTTTGAAATATGAAATAAATACTGGTACGAAAACCGCCGGTCGGAAATGGGTTTGACTGGCACAGGATTGGGGTAGATCGCACAAACTAAGGGAGGCCTATACCCAGCAGTGAGTCTAGGTGAAATTGGGCTGTGGATGATGATGGTTAAGCGGGAAATAGTAGATTGTTTACCAAGGGAGCAAACAACTATTTTTATGGCGAGAGTGTTTTTTGAATCCAGAGCGGAGCGAAGGATTCTAGAGTATCCTAAGTATCCTAGAGTATCCTAGAATCCTAAGCGCCACATTACCGCCCTTGGGCGGTAAAGTACTTTACCGCCCTTGGGATCAAAGTGCTATTTTGCTACCTGTTTTCGAAGAGCAAACTATCTATTTTCGAATTGATGTGATAAAAAAATATTAAATGTTCCGTTCTTCCAATTTGTAGTTATACGTAAATGTATAGAAGGCAAAAGTGGACTTTATTGTAATCACGAGATCCGAGATCGAAATCCGGAATTTCAAAGTTTCACTTTGAAATTCCGCAAACTCGTGGTTGTTTCAGTGATAAAATACTAAAACAAACTAAGTGGCAACAAGAAGTATTTCACCATAAACTCTCAGACAAAGTCGTGGGTGGGGTGGCTATAGTACCTATAAATGGGTATATCGATGGCATGAATGTTTTCCATTACAGTCGGCAAACTTCCGGGCGAAGCGGCGCGATGCGTAGATGCGCGGAACGACGCGCTGTAGTCGGGGGGGTGTTGTGACGGCCGCAAGGGTCGATACTCGCCAGTGACGTCACTACGCTACTACGCGCGCCCAAACATACCCCCGCGCGTCGCACCCCGCTGACCTATTGCGTCGTACCGCCCACCTGGGTCAAGGTATAGGGATCCGCATGTCATATTGCCGATGCCGTATTTATCTACATGGAATATTTTTATAATTTTCTGCATTCATTCGTCAACTTCGTCATAATAGTAGAAAGTAAACAGGCTTTTACATATATTATTGAAGATGATCGATTTATATATCGTTAAGGGTAACATCTCACCCATTTACATCAGTAGGGTAGGTTAATACAAAGATCAATGTACAATTAAAGGGGGTTGCAAGATTATTGTATGGAGTCTGGCCTATGGCATGCCAAATCAAGTTCTCTTTTCACTCTTGTGATGCCTAATACAACCAATAAGTACCTATATGTAGGTATAGTTTTCACTTACACAAATAAAAACATGTATGCAGAAAGCCAATTAGGAATATTTCTGTCCAAACAGTTAGATTATCGAACTACTAGTAGAACTATTTTTTTTAATACAATTAGCTAATGGAACAAGCATATGGCCCACCTGATGTTAAGTGTTAACCATCACCTATAACAAAGCATTGCCTCGTAAGTCACGCACGATAGGAACGTGCCCTACGATGCACTGCCCTGCGTCCATCAACTTGAGGCATACAGATGTTGAGCATCTTGTGCCTGTAATTACACCGGCAACCACACTCTTCAAACCGAAACACAGCAATGCTGCTTGGCGGCAGAAAAAGGTGTGGTGGTAGTACTTCCCCAGACAAGCCCTTCACATAGAGCTCTACTACTCTTATAAACGGTTTATTTTTACTTCAACCGAAAGTTTAATTTTTCCTTTCTATACTTAATTTTATTGCTCTCTTTGAGTAGAATAATTTCAAACCATCCATTGATAACACTTCACTTAGTTATCTTATAAGTGAAGTGATATCATCCCTTTTTTTATACACACTAAAACAATGAAGAAAGTTTTTTTTGCACTGTTTAATTAATTTATACTAACAGTAGCTACTATTTTTGTAAACAAAAGTGACTTTTTGCATAGGTTACTTTAACATTTTATGATAGATAGAATAAACATTAATATATTTTACCTTAAATTATTTTGAAACTTGAGGCTTTAGGATACCATATAGTTTTTTGTCCTCAATCCATATTTATAAGTTTAACTGTGCATTTAAGTTTGTAAAAAACATATCTGTATAAAATTTTACTAAGTATCCCTTTCCTTTCCAAATACTTCCCTTAAATCATTTTGGGTTCTTAATTAGGATAATCTAACTAACATTGAGTTACCTAGTGTGGTTATACTGAATAAATTATAACCAATGAATAGAATTAAGAAGGCATCACTAGATGAGGTGTAGTAGATCAGTAGGCTTTCCACATAAAATTACTTACAAGATAAAATTTTGAGCTTTCTCCAACTCCCCGACCAGCTTCATCAGTCTATAATTCATCATAACTTAGCTGTGTATAATAAATGTCATTGCATGTTCAAAAGTATTTCTTTCTAAAAAAAAACAAGAGACCTGCCCCACAGTCGGTACCTACCTAAGTACTTTTACGGCCGCATCGAATCCTGATGCAGCATTTCAAATTCAAATTCAAATTCTTTATTTAATAATAATAAAATACCATTACAGAAATTCTCTAATACATTATTCTATTTTATGACTAGGTAACTAATTTAAACTAAGTATTTACAAACATTACAAATTAATCACATGAGATCAAGATATAAAAAATTAAAATAAAGCTTAAAAAAAAAAACTAAACAAATAAACTCAAAAATTCTAATAAAATAAAAATATCTACCAACAAATAACAATAATAATCTTATACTATAAATAGGTACTTAAAAAACTAGAAAACATGTATACCTACCTAAATCTTACTACAGTGTAAACTTACTACCACGGTGTTAAAGACCTAGGTTCCTCAGAGTAGCTCAAGCAAAGTTTTTCAACTACTGCCCAACTGTCAGCAAACAAGTCTCAAACAAGTATTTCAAAATAAAGTTACCTTTTCCTGTCTTTCGTGTTAACAAGCAGATTGAGGGGATGGTATAGGTGCTCGGCAAGCCCAATTGATTTACAACCATGTCCTAGACACTATGTCCCGTTAATAAACAGAAAAGTTTCTGTTTACATCCATTTAATGCAAAAGCTTGTTTACTTGCCCGACAACATTCTGAATACTTACACTAGCTAGATAGCTTGATTTAATGCCTTCAAGAATCAACGACTTTACAGGCAAGCAGGGATTATAATTAAAAAACTAAACAAATAATTTAATAATTGAGGTTATGTTGATGATTGACTTGACATTTTACTTTACACTGACTGACACTATTGATCTTCTTCTCTCCATTTATGGCTGTCCGTCATTCGACAGACAATCTTGCCAGTGTCAAGTGATTTGTATTTAATACTTTTTAGTCAAGTCAGTCCATAGTCAAGTCGGCCGTCATTTGTTTCGAAGAAAATGGTGACGGTTTTCACGCTCGGGACATGCAGATGCCCAGCGTCGAGGAGTCTGTGGTAATGTTGGCGCGACGAATGTTCGATCGCGCCGACAACAGCCCCCACATTCACCTCAACGCCATTGCACCGCTTCACGCACGGCCACCTGAAAGTCGAGTTCCCTGGCGACCACTGCCCCGCGAGCTCCTGAGCTCACCCGACTCTGCCTAGGGCGAAGTTGAGTGACGCAGAACAACAATAAAAATATAAATAAAATATACATGGAGAGACCACCGTGAGCTTTAAAGGCCAACGAAAAGCCTCTGAAAAGTCACCGAGAGATGGCTTTCGAGGCAAAACCACGCGACTCGTGAGAAGTTGCTCGCGAAGACGAAGCCAGAACAAAGAACAAAAGTTCGGTTCTTACCCGCATTTCCTAGAAAATGGTCGAAATGTAGATGACTCATGATGATGATGATGATGATGATGACGGTTTTCTTCAAAACATTCGAAACATTTTAACCTCAAGTAACGTTGGTTAAAATTCCACCGAAATTACACAAATAAACAACTGTCATATAAAACTATCACCATCTCTTACCACTAAGTAATGTCAAACAGTGACAGGGTAATTTTAAGCAATGCAAATCCTACATATAAATATATGCAAAAATTACATTATTTGGTTGTTTCTGGCTCAATATTTGTGTGGTATAAAAGTTGACACTAGCACAAGATTGTCTGTCGATATGACAGACAGGAGCCATAAATGAGCAATTTTTTTTATCTATCATGGTGGAGACATACCGAGCGGCGAGCGAAAGCAAGCGAACTGGACCATTTCCTCTCTCTTTCTCTCCTACCAAGAGAGACCACACAGTAACCATAAAGGAAGGGTGGTTGCATTGATGTACCTTCTTGACCACAGCTCCACTCCCGCTTTACCTATCTGAACAAGCAGGCGCCACGTGCTCTGGCTGACCACACGTGTAGCAGATTACCAGCTGTCTTTTTCTCCGTAGCACGACAAGAATCTTGCGATTTTGTGTCGACTTCACTGCGTCGTTAGTGACACTCAGCTATACGATGTCCAGTCAAACTGCAGTAGTGACATTTGCCAGTAAATATTGTCCATAGTACAAGTAACGCCTCTTCCACGATATTCCACCAAGGATTCGGAATATATAAGTTCGACTCGTTTACGACGTATAAGGTTTTCCAAGGTTTTCCTTCTGCAATAACACCGACACAACAAATCCAGTTATGACTTCTTCAGGCATCGTAGATTTAGGTATTCGTTCGATAGGATTCCCTATTCGAAGAGCACATTCAGACGCCGGCTCTTTAGCGTCGATTTGGAATCGTAAGAAATCAATAAAGTAGTCCTGAACAAGCCTTGGTTTAGGTAATCTTGCTGTTTACATGTGATTCCATTTGAGTTTAGATTATTGAGGCATGAGGCTGCACGACCTTTCAGCGCACTCATACGTATTCAGCGTACGTCAACTCCTTCTAGACCTTTGTTTTGCACAACCACTTGCGTAGCTTTACACCAATCATCTACTTATATCCAAATCTGCTTCATACGTATTCTCTTATCTGTGATACGGTTCAATCTCCAATAGTAGCTGTTGGTTAGCACTACTCAAGCAGGTACTCACTGTTGGCGTTTGTTGGACAAATATGACTCGGCTGAACAACGTTTCCATATTTTTTTTACAAGTTTCTCAGCGTATCGACCAGGCAATTTTTTCGGCGGGACTTATTTAAACTAGCCGTGGGTAGAAAGAGTCGGACGTACGCGTTTGGAGCGGCTCATACCGTAGTAAGCGCGTCAGTACCGGCTCAATTTCTTTAGGGGCGGCTCAACAGCTCTCATGCCAGCCTATTATAAGTTTTATTCCTAGAAAGGTAGGGTCTATATTAGAAAAAAGATATCCGGCTCAAAACTTTTGCTAAATGAATTTGAATTGTTTCGTCTAGATAATAAGATCTAATTTCCAATGCTGCATTTTTGGAGCCGCTCATCTGTGGAGCGGTTCTCAGGTCTACTCATAAAATGTGATATACAACTCAAACGGTTCAAAGATTGGTTTTATGATAAACAGAACCCTGAACCGTTTGAGTAGAATATTTGTTTTGATTCATTGGGAGGTTTACTACGTACTCGAACCGTTGAATCGTTTGAAGTAATATCTGCGCGGGTGAGTGAGTGGAGTTAGCGCTGCAGATCATGTTTTTTGAGTGAGTTACCCATGGCTAATTTAAACCGATTTTACAAATGGCGGACTTTTTGTTTTTTCAGTTTTTGTTTTGACATATCTGATATTTCTACTGTCGAAACTGACATTTCATATTGTCAATTAACAAACTGCTTGCTATTGATTGTTAGCAAGAACATCTACAAAATAAAGAAGAAGTAGAAGATTGCTAACAAAATAATATGTAAATGTTGCCAACTCCAAGTTTGCCTATGATAAAGGTAATCAAACTGCATTATAAACATAATCAATAATTATTGGGTTATTTCAGCTATTTTACATAATTTGAGAACCAAAAAGAACTACTACTTTGTATCGAACTATTTAGGGACTTTATTTACGAAACATGGAAAGCATGAACATTATATTTAAAAGAGAGTGACTGCTGGAAATAGAGCGAATGGGGCACAAGACACGTTTATGAGCAGCCAGAAACTGTAAAAGGCACGAATAGCTGTACATAGGGGGGTGTTCGTGCCGACAATAATGTATGGTACCTAGTAAAACTTGGGCAAACATCAGAGTAGAGTAATGCATTAAAAATGAAAGCGTTACTTAATATGTGTGTGTGATAGAGGAACAGTGTGATTAGAGAGAAATGTGGAGTGAAAGAAGACATACCTAGTGATGAGGGTATAGAAAGCTATGTTAAGATGGTTTGGGCATGTGGAAAGGATGGATGAAAGGAGATTAACGAAACAGGTGCATCAGGCAAGCGTAAATGGCCTTTTTTGTCATCAAAATTGTAACAGCTCTTTTGTAAATTTCGATTTTTAACAGACAAAATAAAGATTCTATTCTATTCTATAAATGGGACTGTTGGGAGGGAAGACCTCAGAAGACGTATCTCGACCAGATAGCAGACGTTCTACCAGAACAACCAGGTCAATAGTACCTACCTTCCCTAAACCAACAACGTATGAAGAATGTTTAGAGATTGAATGAAGCGAAAGAGGTATGTAAGGACCGTAGCAAGTGGAAATCCGTGGCCTCTGACAAAGTCCTATGAGAAACTGAATAAGGAATCAAAATAAATCTGTTAGTCATATATCAACTAAGTATATAACTTTCAGTTTGAGAAACAAACAGAATGATTACACTTAAAACAAGAAAGAAATCGCTTTCAGCGATAAGGCCGCCCATTGTACTTTATTATTTTACGCCTAGATTTATGATGTATCCTTGTGTACAACTGGCAACTGTAGTTGGCAACTGGCGTGGCGTTGACTTGCGTTGACTTGACTTGTTTGTTTATTGTTTAATGTTTATGTGTTTGGATTTGCACACCTATTCAATAATTGCATGTATGTTGATTGTCGGACGAATAAAAACGGTTGCACCGCGTTAGCCTCATCGATACAGAAGAGTAACATGTAGCACGAGCTTGTGGTGCCTATATTTACTTACCTAAAACCTACAATAGGTTACAAAATTTGCCAAGTAACATTTTTGATGGGTGGTACACCTACCAAGAGAGCTCGAAACAGAGTCTGCTGTTCCATCCAAGATTTAGGTAAATACCTACTTACTCGATAGAGTATTGTACTGTACCTACTCGAATTTCTTTAAAGACAAATTTATTGCTGCTGATAAAATTGATCCTGTTTTCATAATTAAAGTTTTATTTATTATTTTGCAGGTACTATAAATTAAAAACATTGTCATAAAATTATATTATTTGCTGAGCAGTCCTATTGCAACCTTGAACATTTTCCTGAACAGTAACTGCCACATCATGAGATGCCACCACCAACTCCTACTGTCTCAAAATCTACAGCAAACTACCACACTTCATTGTGGATGTACCACTGTAATTCATTATTAAACTAAAAAAACTTACAAGACCGAGAACTTTACTGTACACAAATTCTATGAAAACAAATTCAGTGCCGCTGAAGAGGTCTGACAGTTTCGCTGCCTCACAAGATGCAATTTTCTGACGAGAGTCAGTGGAAGTTCCTATAACATCCTGGACATCATTGTTCATTAATAGGATAGCCCCTTCCTCAAGCACTGTTTGCGAGTAATGACAGCACAGGATCACCATTTTTCTAAATACTAACGTAACATAGTTCATTAAGTTTATTATGTACTAACAATAAGGATCTTTATCTGAAATAAAATTTATATTAAGTATTACGATTATTATAACATTTATTCTGTTTTCACCACTGATGTTTTCATTATTATTTTACCAACTCAGTATAATAGTACTTTATGAATAAATACTTAATTAAATTGAATTTTAATTAATTTACACACACCGACAGAACACCTAGTCAAACACATGTAATAATGTAGGATCTACATTATACAGCACTTGGCTCCATCATCATATCAGCTCATTGGAATGCAGTACTATGTATAAATTCTTGAATAAAAAAATACCCATCCCAAACAGCTACACATAATAACAAATACATCATCGAAATATAATTAATTATTATGACAAGTAACAGATAATTACTGTAATCCTTATTAACTAAACTTGAATCTGTGTCAAGCAAAAGTGTGACAGAGATTCAAGTGTAGTTTCTATGTGACATAGTATGTAACTATCTGATATTCTGTAATTCGCCTAAATCTTATTTACACCGAAAATTACTATTATCCATAATAACTAAACTTTAATCTGTGTCACGCAAACAAAAGTGTGACACAGATTCAAGTGTAGTTTCTATGTGTCATAGTAACTATCTGATATTCTGTAATTCGCCAAAATCTTATTTTCACCGATTTTTTACATCATCATCACCCGATCCCATACTAACTATGTTAAATTCTATGTCACTAAAACTAGCATCAAAGCTAATGTAGTGAAGATTTATACAACCTTAATAAAAATGTTTGCTAAAGTGCATTAGATAAAATGTCAGCATTTTATAATAATTTGTTGACGATGCATGCGTAAACATTATTTATATATCGATGTTTTCTGGGTTCAGTGGAATAATAATGAAATTATGCTCACATTTATAATTTAAGAATCAGAAAGTTACATGGTAGAATATAATGTGAAAACATTTGTTGAAAGACCGAATGCAAACATTATAACCAAAGCACAGATAAAAAAAATCGGTTTATATAAGCGCGCCGAATTTTTTCTTCATTTTGCAGCTCGTTCGATCCCACATCGATGTCGGCGCAGGATGGCCTTCATCAGAATTCATGCTCAAGGGCGTGGATGGATGGAGTGTCGTGGAGTGACGTGGGTGGACCAGCAACAATTATTTTCTTCGTAACATTGTACAATTCCTCCAATGGTTGTAATTAACACAAATAACGCCTGTAATAAGATAACATTAATTCCCAGCACCGTTACAAACACTAATGTGATTCTAAATCACATTGATTCGCGTAATACACAGCATTTGTCGCAGACATGGTGCGCTGGTGTCTTCTCGTATCCAAGTCAACAAACAAAATCTCAAGATGACTGCCTCGCCGCTTCCATCGACACGACCGATGCTACGCTAGAGTGACTACGACCTTCTTTCACTCTTGTTGTTGATACTTAAATATCGCGCCGTTATTTTAAACAATAAACAACACTACCAAACCAAACACTAACAAAACCAAAAACGTGGACAAAAGAATCGTAAAATAATGGATTTTGGTAAAAAAAATCTTTAAATTTCTACGAATTATTGATCGAGTGAGCGAAGCGAACGAAGATCTTAGTTTCAACTTGGGCGATTTGGCATTTTATGTATGTATGTATGTATGTTTGTCTGGCGATAACTTTAGAACCGTTGATCCGATCTGCATGAAATTTGATATGTCGATAGCTTGTACTTGAGAAATTTACTGGTAAGTATATGAGTAAAATCGGATGAAGGGTTTTTGAGATATGGGGTTTTTTAAGGGGGCAAAAATAAAAAAAGTTACATAAAAAAATCAAGCTACATGTCATATGAAAGGGCTTTGTTTGGACAATCCAAAACAATTTTTACTTTTTTTCTGGGACGCTCGGTTTTTGAGATACAACAAAAAAGTTAAATTAAATAACCAGCGATCCAAGAGCTCCCATCTCTAAGAGTTTCGTTGGCATCAAGGTTTTTGTACTGGTCGACCAGTTCGTTTGCTTTTTCTTTATTTTTTTTCTTGAAATAAATTAAGGAGGTACTCTGTTCTCATAAAATGGTGATAATGACCAGGTCTGATGATGGAGCCAAGGTCTGTTCAACGGAACTCTTCAATAAATAGGCCAATAGAGTTGAAACTTGATAACCGTACCAAGTTAGTAGGCGGTAGTCAGAAAAAAGTCCAAACCTAATGTTTGGACTTGCCTCTGACTACCTACTAAAAGTTTTGGTGCGTTCGTCGGGTCGCATCACGAGATCTCAGTTCGGGGCGAACCACTAGTATTTTACGTTTTTTTTTGCCTAGCTTAACTTTTTTTTTGTTAATAATTAAAGACTGTCCTTTGGCCACAATCTCACCTGATGGTAAGCAACGATGTAGCCAACGATGGAGCAGGATGGTTTAGAAGACACCTATTCACTCTTGCCTTGAAGAGACCCCAAGTTGTAGTGATCAGTAATTAAGTAGTAAGTACCCCAAGTATGAGTTGTGTTTACCTTATTTGGTTTCTCGTTTTTCGTTCTTGTTCCGTGTTCATTGCGGGTTTTGTATGAAGACGCGATAGATATACCGATACGGAACTTTATGTTGCAAGTATGATGAAAATTAGTAGTAGAACATAAAGTTCCGTATCGGTATCTCTATCGCGTCTTCATACAAAACCCGCAATGAACACGGAATAAAAACGAAAAACCAAATATGGCAAACACAACTCATACTTGGGGTACAGGAAAGACAGACCGTCTGTCTTTCCTTTGTCGTTCATTGGAACGCGTCTTGAGTAATAATGTTCTGTGTTGGAACGTCTCAGACGACGGCAATGAGTTCCACTTCTTGGCAGTTCGATAGATAATAGAAGCAAAGCGCTTAGTGCTAATGGGTGGTATTGAGCCGGCGTCTACTTGTCCTGTGATGGAAAGGCAGAGCACATTCTCCAAAATGCAACCTATAGAATATCGATATGCAAGCAACTATGCGGCGATGTTCAAGACTTTGGATCTTAGTCTCCGCCATGTATTGCTCGCCTATTAGCCTGAAAGCTCGCCGTTCAATTGAGTCTAAGGTAGCAAGTTAGTGCTTAGCAGAGCCATCCCAGAGGTAACAGCAGTACTCCATACCAGACCGGACTTGTGCTTTGTACAGATTAAGAAGCTGTCCAGGTTTGAAGTACCGCCTTATCCTATTCAAGATGCCAAGCTTCATGGAAGCTGTTTTAGCTCTAGACTCAATGTAGGTACGAGCCAAAGGTACGAGCAGGGGTAACTGGGTAAGCGAGGCACCAAGGAGTTCCAGGTGATCCCGTATACTAAAAGGTACATTTTGAAAAATAGGAACATGGAGAAACGAACTTTTCTTTGCTGAGAACCATGGATCAAGTATTATAAATCTATGCTGAGAACAGACAAGCTTGCGTTTTCGTGGCATTGAATTTTACCAAGTTGGCATCACCCCAGTCAGACACCGCCTTAAGTTTTAAATTCAAGCGCTGAATGAAGCATCGCGTCTCTCTCTTGCTGAATCCTGTCTGGCTGGGGCATTGGATGTATATCTTTCTACAACCCCGTGCTGTCGTCTGCATCGACACGCCCTATTGCCCGCTACCGCGTTCGCTAATATTTTTAAAGCAAACTAAAATTTTTAATTTCGTATTATCTTTTGAATGGAATGTCCGATTTGAAAAATTCAAGTAGAAATCTATAGGTATTGCAACAGCCTTGAATATGAAATGATTTATTTGGATAAGGATTAATATACTTAAAGGATATTAATGACATGGTTTGATTTCAGTCGGCATTTTTATCAACTTTTAATATGTAAAAAAGAAGTTATAGTAACATAACTACGATACGTATACGGACATATGGTATCGCTGAGTTTTTTGTAGATATTGATGTGTTCTTTAATATTGTAGAACATTTTTGTGTTCTATCGTCAATAGTTTTCGCAGAGCATGCGATGAAAGCCAAATTATGGCCAATTTGTATACACCTTGGGTTAAGGTGCTCCGGGGTAAGACCGGACGGTTTTTTAGCAAACCATTCGTATGTTGCAAAATATTTTTTTTCTCGACTATGAAAATGTTGGCGAACCTAAAATTTAGTTAGAGCTTTGTATAAAAGACAGGTTTATAAATCGGTATATCCGATAATCCTCTAAACACAACAATGGCCGAGATAAAGGGGATTAAAGTGATAGTAATTTTTATAAAACCACGGGAAAGATCGGACCTTGACGGGGTAACATCGGACTACATTCTAAAATCGCCTCTGTAGCTCCAAACATAAGCTACCTATAATGAAAATATCCGGTTTTATCCAATAATAAAGCATCAATATCGATTTTCGAGATACTGTTTCAACTACAAAAGTGAGAGGCAAATTATTGTTTTTTTCATTCTTATAATCCGATGTTACCCCGGTTCAGAAAAAATGAAGTTTCTATGTTTCTCAAACTTTGACACCTCCACTATAACTATGGTGCGTAGGTAGGAATACGGAGATACAAAGGTTTAGCAAGCACCCCATAGTTGGTTTTAATAACTAACCAGCCTGATCAATGAAGCAAATTAGATCTAGTTAATAAATTATTAACCATAAATTACTTAAGTATTTCTATTAAAAGTCATTTCTTCAAATCTTTTTTGAGTAGAAGTCGCCCGCAGATTTTTTTTTTGTAGTTTCTAGGCATAAAAATAAATAGAAAATATTCAAATAAACTGAAGCAAACACACCATAGCTAAATGTGTGCGCAAGCTAAGCGTGCATGGGATTACGTACCGTACATACATAATTACAGCTTTTAGCTTTTATTAACAGGCAAATTGGTTCACAAAATAAAAAAATTGAGCGACGTACCTC
This sequence comes from Chloroclysta siterata, assembly GCA_932294275.1. Taxonomy (NCBI): domain Eukaryota; kingdom Metazoa; phylum Arthropoda; class Insecta; order Lepidoptera; family Geometridae; genus Chloroclysta; species Chloroclysta siterata. Next base: position 13,268,444 of record OW028598.1, read on the forward strand.
TAGCAAATACCTTTTTAGTTCAAATATTTTTTTAAAAGTTTGAGAAACTGTGTATATTTTACAGTTGGGAAAGATCGGACAGAATTCATCCGAACTTTACCCATTCAAATTTTGATGGGGAAAGACCGGATCTCAGGCTACATACAGTTCTAGCGTGTCTAGACCACTTTAATCAGCAAACAAGTTGCCGCATTAATATGATAAGCCACAAAACTCGTAAAAAACACAGCCGTTATACCAGAATTTACGATTAAAGTTGCCGGGGGTAAGTCAGGATCTTTAAAAATTCACATTTTACGTACCTTTTCATATAAGAGTGAATGAAATGCGCGCTGATGGTCCGATCGACTGGCGGCGACTAGTGGGATGGGCTCAACAAAATGGCGTTGCTGGCAATGTTGCCAAGAATCAAAATATACCCTACGTTATGGAGATATTCGATTTATTCGATCTTACCCCAGATCCGATCTTACCCCGGAGCACCTTACATTATTGAAGTTTTAGCAACATAGGTTGCAATAATGCAACCCAAGTAAAAGTAAATAATGTAAACTTCAATAATGTAACCCAGATGGGTTACATTATTGAAGTTTTACAAGGTATTTTATCTTGTAATAAATGTAGCCTATGTTACTTAGGGATAATGTAGCAATCTAACGGTGAAAGAATTTTTGAAATCGGACCAGTAGTTTTTGAGCCTATTCGTTACATACAAAAATACAGACCTTTCCTCTTTAAACACACATCAACACCGTCTAGGGATATTTCGGATTTTCTCAATTATGCAAAAAAAGTTGCTCTTCAGTTGCAATGTTTGCAGGAAACACGCATGCTCTATGGCGCCGCTGCATGATGCATTTAGTGGCCTAAATTCAAAACTAATTGATAACTTGTTTTAAAACTTCAATTTGACACAAACAATTGCCAAAAACTATGGTAGATAAATTGTAACCTTCGGCCTTCGCTATAGTAATTCCGCGCAAATCTTTTGTTTTTAATTTATTTTATCAAATTCAAATTTGTAATCATTCAAAAAGGCCTAAAAAATAAGGTTTCTTCAAAAGATTTTAAAACCAGCCAGTATTTTTAGAGTTTAAGAACTTTATACAAAATATCCCTACACGGAGTTGATGTGTGTTATATTAGTGTAGATACGGGTTTGATATCTCATTATTCTCATCGCTGATAGTTGGCTAAAGCGAGTGTATTTTTTTCGACAGCGAAACTGCTCACGTTTTTTCTGCAAATCAGGAAAACCTCAAAAAGTGGCACATAGTCACCCCGAATGACGGTACTGAGCTGACGGATGAAAAGGAAAGTGGAGAGAAAAACCGTTTGTGCCAACATGACGTCAAGTGGGAAAAGGCCAGGAAGACGATGATATTCTTCAAATGATTACCATCTTTAATAAATGAATGAATGAATGAATGAAAATTCTTTATTGCACACCTTACAAACTAACAAAGTAGGACAAATTATAACAATTAAAGAAAAACAAAATGTACAATGGGCGGTCTTATCGCTAAAAAGCGATCTCTTCCAGACAACCTTTGGATGGAGAGGAGCTTAGAATAAGATGGTTGGTTAGGGTGCACTATATAATTTAAAATAGCAACAAAATAAAAACATTCGAAATGAACAAATAAATAAGCTTACCTTTATACTACACATATATACCTACATAAATAAGATTACATGCTTACACTCTATAAATACTTAAATACTTATATACATACCTACTTATATAGATACTAACATTTATACATACATACATATACCTCTGACTCAGATGATGATGAAAATCATGACTCAAGATAAAAGTTCTTGACTTTAGATTTAAACACGGCTAGTGAAGGGGATTGCCTTATGGAGACTGGTAAGGAGTTCCATAATCGAACAGCTTGGACAGAAAAGGAGTCTGCATAGAAGGAAGTTCTATGCACAGGAGTTTTAAGTAGGAGGTTTTCTGAGGAACGAAGAGTTCGAGGGTTCTCACAGTGTAAGAACTCGAAACGTTCCTTCAGATAACCGGGAGTGAAAGGATTGTAGAGGATGTTGTGAAGGAGAGAAAGGATGTGAGAATTCCGGCGAAGACGAATAGGGAGCCACTTGAGTTTTGCTCGAAACTCGGATACGTGATCGTATTTTCGGAGACCAAAAATAAATCTAATGCAAACGTTTTGAAGACGCTCAAGCTTATCGAGCTTGTCCTCCGTAAGATCAAGGTAGCAAGAGTCAGCGTAGTCTAAGACAGGGAGGAGAAGAGACTGTGCAAGCGCAATTTTGGTAGCTGTTGGGAGGAAGTTACGTAACCTTCTAATAGAGCCAGCGGAAGCAAACAGCTTTCGGCTTACGGATTCGAGCTGTGAGTTCCACGACATGGAGCTGTCCATTAGTACTCCTAAATTTTTGACAGTTTTACTGTAAGGAACAATAACGCCGTTAAACCTTACGTGTGGTAGTGATTGCCAGTCGATTTTAGAAATTGTGCGGGAGCTGCCTAATATGATTATTTGTGTCTTTGTAGGATTTACGTTTAGTCCATATGCCTTACTCCAGTTGCTTACTTGACCGAGGTTGCTGTTGATTCTATCGATGGCATGAGAAAGTTCACCAATAGGTGCTTGCGTGTATATTTGTAGATCGTCTGCATAAAGGTGGTAGGAAGAAGTGAATTGGTGAGAGATAGAATTTATGAAAAGTGCAAATAAAAGAGGTGATAAAACGCCACCCTGCGGTACACCAGCAGACGTACAGCACCATGACGAATAAGAATCGTCAACCCGCACTCGCTGCCGGCGCCCGTGCAAATAGTTGCGAAACCAGTCAGTCACCGATGGAGATATGTTTATGGAGCGAAGCAAACCTAGTAAGATGTCAAAGTCGACAGTGTTAAAAGCATTACTGAAATCAAGTAATGATAGAATAGTTAGGTGTCCGTTGTCCATACCCGATCGTACATCATCAGTGATTTTGACGAGTGCAGTAACAGTACTGTGACCGGGTCGGAAACCGGATTGAAGAGGATTAAGAAGGTTATTTCTAATAAGGAAGGAACTAAGCTGGTTGTGGACAAGGCGTTCAAGGACTTTGGAAAGGAATGGTAGAATGGAAATCGGGCGATAATCAGAAAGGGATACGGGCTTAGACTTCTTGGGAAGTGGGATTACTAGTGCTTCTTTCCACAAGCAGGGAACAGAGCTAGATGAGATAGAAAAATTTAAGATGTGACAGACCATCGGAAGTACTTCATCAATAATAGGAACCAACATATTCCGACCGATATTGTCACCTCCCACAGCGTTAGATGCAATTGCCAAAATGCTCTTTCTAACATCACATGCGGTGAATTGACTAAAAACTAAATCAGGATAGTCAGGTGTTGGCAAAGAAGAAAGAAAATCAAGGGTACTAGCTTTATCAATCAAATCAATATTGCTTGAAGACGAAAAGTGTTTATTCAGAGAGTCAAGATCTAAATCTTTTGAGACTAAGTCGTTACTAGACTTGCCAACACCAAGTGATCTTAGAAATTTCCAGACTTTTGCTGGATCCTTATTGGATACAGAGGCATGAATATGGCGGCGTTGCGCATCCCTACACACCCTATTGCAGCGATTCCGAGCTTTATCGTATTTACCTTTATTGATTTCACTGGCATTGAGCTTATATTTAATTTTATAAGCAACTTTGCGGCGCATCAACGACCGAATTTCTTCGGTAATCCATGGAGCCGGTAGGTGTTTAATTTTTACTGCACGGATTGGAGCATGAACGTCGAAGAGCTGAGTGACGATGGAGTTAAAGTGACAAATTTTGTCGTCTATATTAGTCGCGTCCATTACTGGTGACCAATCAGCTTCCAGCATCCAACTTTAGTTTTTCTACATCCATGGTACCAAAATTGCGTTGCATAAGAGTTTTGGGTTTAGGTTTAGGTGGACGAATTTTATAGCAAAGAAAGATAAGATCATGATATGAAAAAGCATCAGCAGAGCATTGCCCGTGCTTGGTAACATGTTGAAGAGAGGAAACTAGAACTAAGTCAAGAAGAGAAGGAGTACAATTAGGAAAGTGGTGTGTGGTATCAAGGGGAAGAATATGCATATTACTAGATTTTATAATGGTCTCGAAATTAGAAGAGCGGTAGTCATGCTTGACAAGGCATGTATTGAAATCGCCCATAATAATTGTGTGGCTATATGATGGCAAAAGATCCTCCAGGAGTTTTTCAAAAGATGAAAAGAAGTTGACACGAAGGGAATGACTATAGTATACTCCGAGAAGAACTTTAGTGTGGGAGAGCAAGATTTCAATAAAAAGGTGTTCGCCTGCATTAGAAGGTGGTGGCTGTGCAGACACACTTACAATCGAGAAAGGAATATTAGCACGCAAGTATATAGCTACACCACCGCCACCACTACCAGTACGATCATTACGGATCAAAATGAATCCAGGAAGTGAATATGAAGTAGAGGGTAAACAAGGTTTTAGGAAAGATTCGGAGACTAATATAGCGTGAAGGTTTTTTATATCGAAAGAAGCCAGCATATCCGGATAGTGAGCCGGAATACTCTGGGCGTTGATATGGATAACATTAAAGCTGTTAGAACTATCAAAGTTTGCCGTTAAAGTATCCGCCAAGGAAGGCATACTCTTAAAGCTGTCATCACTACTAGCACTATCTGACGAGATCGACTGAAAATCATCATCACTAGAATCGTTCGAGGGCTGTAACATAATATATAAATAAAATAATATAAAATAAAATAAATAAACTTATGTCCCTAAAAGATACCTGTATAATTTAGGGCGAAAAAAATAATAATTACATATTACTACTCCACCCGCCAGTTGGATATCTGGGAACAACATACAATTTTTTATTAAAATGTAGGTAGGTAGGTACTGACCTAACTGTTTTTAGCATGTTAATTAAAGTTAATCATGAATAGATCAGTGCCGGATTAAGCCAGCGCGGGGCCTGTAGCAAATTCTGTCAAGGGGCCCTTGGTTTGCTTAAAAATCTGGCCGCTTGAAGGGTAGAAATGTGGTATAGATACTAGTCTAACTAGTGGTTCGCCCCGAACTAAAATCTCGTGATGCGACCCAACGAACGTACCAAAACTTTGAGTAGGTGGTAGTCAGAGGCAAGTCCAAACATTATGTTTGGACTTTTTTCTGACTGCCGCCTGCTAACTTGGTATGGTAACCAAGTTTCAACTCTATTGGCCTTTTTATTGAAGAGTTCCGTCGAATAGATCTTAGCTCCATCATCAGACCTGGTCGTTGTCACCATTTTATGAGAACTGTCAACAAATAAAGCCCTTTCATATGACATGTAACTTGATTTTTTTATGTAACTTTTTTTATTTTTGCCCCCTTATGAAACCCCATATCTCAAAAACCCTTCATCCGACTCATATATTTACCAGTAAATTTGTCAAGTACAAGCTATCGATTTATCAAATTTCATGCAGATCGGATCAACGGTTCGAAAGTTATGGCCAGACAAACAAACATACATACATACATAAAATGCTAATTCGCCTAAATTGATTGTAATATCTTCGTTCGCTTCGCTCACTCGATCGTATATATCGATACATTAACGTTAAACAGTTCGTAAAATACCTATTTATTTTTCGATTTAACGTTTCCAAATCGAGTTTTAGATTTTCAAGCCGAAGTGAAGCATAGCCTAAGCGCTTCGTGTTTAAGGCATGCAAAATATCTTACGCTCCTTTCTAAATTAATATTTTTTTACTAGCTATAACTCGCGGCTTCGCTTCGTTCACTGTTACCTACTTTATTAAAAATACTCTACATAGTCGGGCGGGCTGCTAGCGCCCTTGGGGGTTGAATTTTGAAAAAATATTTCTAAGTAGATGCCTAGAAATTTTAAGTTTCTAGCCCTAATAGGGTTTGGTCTGTGAATAAAAAGTTTTATAAAAGACTTTATCCCCTATTTCACCCCCTTGGAGGTTGAAATTTAAAAAGTCCTTCCTTAGTGGATGCCTACGTCTTAAAAGGAATAAGTATGCGAAATTTAAAGTATCTAGCCCTAAGGGTTTGGCCTGTGCCTTTATTTAAAAAAACTTTTATCCTCTATTTCACCCCGTTAGGGGTTAAGGGCCTGTAAATAAAAAGTTTCAAACAAACTTTTATTCCCTATTTCACCCCCTTGGGGGTTGAATTTTGAAAAATCCTTCCTTAGTGTATGCCTACGTCATAAAAGGAATACGTGTGCGAAACTTTATGTTTCTAGCCCTAAGGGTTTGAGTGCGTTGATACATCAGTCAATCAGTTTTGCCTTTTATACAATGTGTCTAGTTACCGGTGTCGGAGACTTTGGGGGGGGTGAAATACGGTAAATTTTATCGACAAATCACTATCCCTATTTTTATTTTCTCTCTCCATGATAAAATGGCAGCCATTTTGTTTTCTTTTGCCCCAAGCATGGGTGCTTGTACTGATTAAGCTATAGCTACCCACGTAGGAAGGAAGCACACATTTTGTACTATCATTCAGAAACAAAAATAAAGTAGCATAACAGTTTAGATTTTATAAAAAAGCTAATCATATAAGATAACAAAAACTTTTTTTTGTTTTATCAATTCTCTTTTCCTCTATTATAAAATAGAAACTGCAACAATATTATTATTACTTTATTGTCTATATTATTGGCTATCACATGAGTCCTCTGTCGTCTTCCTAGGACCCCTACATGGGTAGCTATAGCTTAATCAGTACAAGCACCCGTGCTTGATGCAAAAGAAAATAAAATGGCTGCCATTTTATAATGGAGAGAGAAAAAAAAATAGGCATAGTGATCTGTCGATAAAATTTACCGTATTTCACCCCCACCCCCCCCAAAGTCTCCGGCACCGGTAACCAGACACATTGTACAGATTACGGTCAGACAGGCGTTGGAGCGCGAGGCCCCCAAATGCGCGGGGCCCGTAGCATTTGCTACTCTTGCTACGTGGCTAATCCGGCACTGGAATAGATAGATTTTGTTTATTATATTCAGTTGGCTTGTTTCCTTCAGTGTAATGATTCTGTCTCATTCTCAAATTTAATAAATAGCTGCAAATGACTATGCAAGAGATTGATTTTGTTTTAGAATATAAATATTGCAGGAATATGGCTTTTCTCCAGTCTTCTTGTCGTGTCACTAGTTTGTTTTCAAAACAGTGTGGTGAAAGGATATTATGTGCGCCTCAATTAGGCTCCTTTCAAGCACTACCTTACCATTTCTCCCGTGTGAATTCGCATATGTTTTGTCAAAGTACTATTAACACGGAATGTCTTATCACATATGTTGCAGGAATATGGCTTTACTCCGGTGTGAATAGGCATGTGTTGAGTCAATTGTTGTTTTTGAGTAAATGTCTTATCACATCTGTTGCAGGAATATGGCTTTTCTCCCGTGTGAATTCGCATATGTTTTGTCAAAGTACCATTAACACGGAATGTCATATCACATATGTTGCAGGAATATGGCTTTTCTCCAGTGTGAATCCGCATGTGTTTATTCATATTTTGTTTATGAGCAAAGGTCTTATAACATCTGTTGCAGGAATATGGCTTTTCTCCCGTGTGAATTAGCATATGTTTTGTCAAAGTACCATTAACACGGAATGTCATATCACATATGTTGCAGGAATATGGCTTTTCTCCAGTGTGAATCCGCATGTGTACATTCATATTTTGTTTATGAGCAAAGGTCTTATCACATATGTTGCAGGAATATGGCTTTTCTTTATTGTGAATCCGCATGTGTCTATTCATATTTTTTTTATGACCAAAGGTCTTATCACATATGTTGCAGGAATATGGCTTTTCTCCAGTGTGAATCCGCATGTGTTTATTCATATCTTGTTTATGAGCAAAGGTCTTATCACATCTGATGCAGGAATATGGCTTTTCTCCCGTGTGAATTCGCATATGTTTTGTCAAAGTACCATTATCACGGAATGACATATCACATATGTTGCAGGAATATGGCTTTACTCCAGTGTGAATCCGCATGTGTATATTCATATTTTGTTTATGAGCAAAGGTCTTATCACATCTGTTGCAGGAATATGGCTTTACTCCGGTGTGAATAGGCATGTGTCGAGTCAATTGTTGTTTTTGAGTAAATGTCTTATCACATATGTTGCAGGAATATGGCTTTTCTCCATTGTGAATCCGCATGTGTATATTCATATTGTGTTTATGAGCAAAGGTCTTATCACATCTGTTGCAGGAATATGGCTTTACTCCATTGTGAATCCGCATGTGTATATTCATATTTTTTTTATGAGCAAAAGTCTTATCACATATGTTACAGGAATATGGCTTTACTCCGGTGTGAATAGGCATGTGTCGAGTCAATTGTTGTTTTCGAGTAAATGTCTTATCACATCTGTTGCAGGAATATGGCTTTTCTCCATTGTGAATCCGCATGTGTATATTCATATTGTGTTTATGAGCAAAGGTCTTATCACATCTGTTGCAGGAATATGGCTTTTCTCCATTGTGAATCCGCATGTGTATATTCATATTGTGTTTATGAGCAAAAGTCTTATCACATATGTTACAGGAATATGGCTTTACTCCGGTGTGAATAGGCATGTGTTGAGTCAAATGTTGTTTTCGAGTAAATGTCTTATCACATCTGTTGCAGGAATATGGCTTTTCTTTATTGTGAAACTGCAAATGTTTCACAATGTCACATTTTTTGTAGAATATTCTATTACATAAATCACAGTTATAATATGAGTGCATATTATTCATATCAGCATTGACATTATTATCATTTTCTAGAACTGTTTCTTTTAAATCATCATTAATATCTATATCTTCGAGAGACTCTAATTTGCACTCCTCCATGTTATATTCTTCACATTCAAAGGTTTCTTCTTCATTGTTCTCAATTTTTGGTTCATCTTTAACAGCTAAAGGAGTACTTGAAGTAGTGTCTGTATCTCCTAGAGACCAGTGCACTGTTGAAGTCAAGGTTAAATTCAGTACTACATTCAGAGGTTGCACTATCAATGCATTGAGTGTCACCTGAAACAACCACAGGATAATTTTCTTATAAACCCCTTTAGTACATAAACTAGTTTACTGGGTAAGTGGCTTGTTTTACCTCGGTGCCATTGTGCAGCAGATCTTGTAGGATTCTGTTGGATTTGCGAGCCATCTCGGAGAACGTATGCAACCTCTGCAGCTGCCGGTGACATACATAGCACACTGTGCTTGGCATGTCACACTCTTTTTTTATGTTATGCTGTAACATATACAGAAAAAGGAATGTTTCATTATTGTAAGTCGTAAAATGAGCCTTCACCCTGGCTAGCGATGCATCGAGTTCAGTTGTTTCCTGTTTGAATTTAATGTACTTTCCTACTTATCAGGAAAAACAAGAGCTGTACTTTAAAGAGGTTACCTCGGTATCAGTAAGTTTTTGGTAAGCCGCAAGATGAATGTTACTGAGATTTAGTAGCCTGATGTTGCCGACGAGACAGACTCTGCACAAAGACATGGCACCTTTATTCAACCTAAGCATTCAAAGGCACTTCGCTTCGTATCAAAATGATTCTCTAAACTCTATTTATTATAAAAATTTGAGTTAGACCGTTAGACTAGGTTTAGACGTGATAGGTAGGTTATAGCCGTGGGTAGAAGCAGTGTTACCAACCTTTACCAATCATTTTCCCCAAGTTTTTATCTGAATTTCCCTAAAAATCCCTAAATAGAATTTTATTTTTCTACATACTTATTTTATCTTAATTATATGTATATATATATATATATACAAACGTTACATATTAAATTAGTAAAATATTTTCTTGAATAAATACAATCATGCAAAGTTGATAATTATTTCAAGTACCGCATCATCACATCATCCCTTCGTTTTCGTTTGCCGTCTCAATTTTGAAGTCATACTTGTACGTTGAAGTTCTTGATCATGTCCTCAGAGGGATAAAATTTTACACGCACGATCCATAAACCCGATATAAGGAAAATCGTACCATCATGAAACTCTATATAATATAGATACAGGCAGCGTCAATTTTTTTCTACGTACGAAACTAAAAACACATGCTTTGTTTTCGATTTTGCAAGTTTTGTTTGAATTCCCTAAAAAAATCCCCAAAATATTCCAGTCCCTAAAAATGTCCCTTTTAACACGTCTAGCCCCTAAATTTAGGGACAAAATCCCTAAGTTGGGAACCGTGGGTAGAAGGAGTCGGACGTACGCGTTTGGAGCGGCTCATACCGTAGTAAGCGCGTCAGTACCGGCTCAATTTCTTTAGGGGCGGCTCAACAGCTCTCATGCCAGCCTAATATAAGTTTTATTCCTAGAAAGGTAGCGTCTATATTAGAAAAAAGATATCCGGCTCAAAATTTTTGCTAAATGAATTTGAATTGTTTCGTCTAGATAATAAGATCTAATTTCCAATGCTGCATTTTTGGAGCCACTCATCTGTGGAGCGGTTCTCAGGTCTACACATAAAATGTGATATACAACTCAAACGGTTCAAAGATTGGTTTTATGATAAACAGTACCCTGAACCGTTTGAGTAGAATATTTATTTTGATTCATTGGGAGGTTTACTACGTACTCGAACCGTTGAATCGTTTGAAGTAATATCTGCGCGGGTGAGTGAGTGGAGTTAGGATGAATTGAAGGATTATGGTTCTTTTTAGAAAAGCATGTTTTTAAATGGTATGGGTTACGAATTTGAATTATTAACTTGAGTTGTTTTAGCAACAGCCCGTGGATGCCCTCGCGTTTTAGCATACATATTTAAGGATATTTTGCGTTCTAGGCTCGTCATAATTTGCATAAATATTTTCCGTTTTATCGTTTAATCAAGTAAGGTTCATTTTGAATAGTAGAACTTTTACTTTAAATTTTTTTCATTCCGTCGTTCACTGTTAGCAATATTTATTAGTTATTGCTAACATACAAATTCTCGGATTATTTCCTGTTTATTTTCCGCTAGACTCGTTTATTTTTCTACAAAATTATTTTTTTCGTAGTATTTTTTTGTTTTGGCGTCTAGTCCTTTTGCCAAGTCTTATCGGTGCTTGCTTGAAGTCTTTGAAGGTACCATGAAAATAAATTGGTCCTGAAATTCTGAGCCGTTTGAACCGCAGTTCGGCTCCGGCTCGAGACTGTAAATGAGCTGATGCGCTGCAGATCATGTTTTTTGAGTGAGTTACCCATGGCTAGTAGGTTAGGTAATAACAACCGTCTTGGTTTATCTTTATCCCGGTATCAAAGTTGGTTCCTGCACTTCCTGCTTTTTATGTTCGTTCATTTCATATCGTATCCAGTGCTACCAACCTTTACCAATAATTTTCCCCAAGTTTTTTTCTAAAGTTCCCTAAAAATCCATAAATGGAATTTTATATTTACCTACATTACATTCTTATTTTAAGTACCTAAATTATTTCATAGCTCATAAAAAAACGTTGCATATTAAACTAGTAAAATATTTTATTGAATAAATACCTACAATCATGCAAAGTTGTTCCAGAACCGCATCATTATCCTGTTCCTCGTCTTCGTTTGTAGTCTCATTTTTGAAGTCATACGTATAAACGTACGTTGAAGTTTTTGATCATGTCCACAGTGGGATCAAATTTTACACATGATCCGACACGACAGAGTATTAAGATGGTACAATTTATGGAAAATACTCTGTACCATTTTAAGGGATACTCTGTTCCTCAGTTTATTTTGGATTGTCCTATGTCCCATAAATAGAAAAGGCACGCTCGACAGAGGCATTGGAAACAGGCAACGTCAGTAATGATAAAGCTCATATCGTGCTTTCTTTTCTACGCACAAAACTGAAAACATATGCTTTGTTTTCGATTTTGCAAATTTTGTTTGAAATCCCTATAAAAGTCCCCAAAATATTCCAGTCCCTAAAAATGTCCCTTTTAACACTTATAGTCCCTAAATTTAGGGACAAAATCCCTAACCGTCGTATCACAGCACAGCAGGACATTTTTGTTTTTGGCGTCGCACTTTTGGTGCACTTGCCATTTTGCTTGGTTTTTTTATTTAACAAAAATTAGGGAAACTTAGGGATTCAATTTACACGGAAGGATAAAAGGAGATCAGTAAGGTTAAAAATAAGGTAAGGAAAGGAAAAATGTAAGGAAATATATACAGATAATGTTAGTGTATGTACAAAAAATTTACTAAATTTAGGTGTTCGAGCCTTCGCTTGAACCACCTTGAGATTACGCTTCCTGTAAAAGTCACACACACACCCAAATACCATATCGGTGTGCATAGGATAGATAGGGATAAACTATATCTCCCTCTCTTTCTAATGTCTCAGCAGCGCGCGGTGCGGCGTGTGCGCCGCGTTCCTCAGTACGCTTTTGAATTTCGAAAAAGTCACTTGTGTAGTGCTTAGTGTGGTGTGTAATTCGTGAATATTAGAAAAATATGTTCTGTAAGTACCTACTATTATTATTAACACCATACTATAGCAGTTCCACGAAATCGAAGAAGTCTCAATAAATTTACCGCTCGGCGCCCTAGGCCCAGCGACGACTTTGGTGTCATGCACCTTTTCTGCCGGATCGAGACGGCACGGCGTCGCCTAACGTGTCCATACGTGTTGTGACCCTTACATGTACCTTCTGGCGACGACGCCAACGACGACGTGTAGCACGGCTACTGAGACGCGTCGCACAACGCGGCGCCGGCAAGGCGGCCGCGCGGGTGACAGTGGCCGCGACGACACGACACGACCATCCGACGACGACACAACTACATGTCGCACTACGCGCACACGGCTAGCTACCCGCCACACGACGACGACACAACTACATGTCGTACTGCGCGCACACGGCTACCCGCCGCTCGATGACAACGACATGACGCGACGCCGAGCCGTGTCGTATCGTCTCCCGTTCGATATGCCATTCCATAAACTACATGGTTGGTCTCCGGTTTTCAGGTCATGGAGAGAGTTACCACAATGGGCACTTCCACTTCCGAGTGGTCCGCGGGAAGCAAAAGACCAGGAGATGTGATGAGGGATAACGAGACCGTTTGCTCAAAGAAGGGAAGAGATGACGAACTTCTGATTTCCGTATTGAATCAACAATTAGAAATGTTTAATCGCTTGTTGGCCACTCAAAATGACCAGAGCGAAAAGATAGATAGAATTATTTCTAAAAACATCCCTGACCTCAATGAAACGTTGGACTCGATACAAGGCAGAACTGAAATGGCGAGTGAAGACAGTCAACCTTACCTCAGCATGCAACTCCCCGGTGAGACCGAGAAGTCAAGCTAGCAAAAAGAACTGCGGGAAGCTGAGTTAAAAGCAAGTATTTGTTCGGCTCAGAGAGAGCTAGCCGAAATGAGGACTGAGGAAGAGTATGAATTCAGTCCTGCGACAGTAGAGGCAGAACCTAAAGTATCAACATCAGATACTTTTTTCTAAAACAAGAAGTACACTGTCAACGGTTTGGCCAAGAAGGGTGGCGTAACCTTAGATATGCAGAAACCCAAAAACAGTTTCAGGCTTCACCAGGTTTTTGCGCTTTAAAAGTAAATAACCTTCTCGCCAGTGTAACGCCGAACTGGAAATCAGCCGCTGTGCTCGAAAAATTTGATTTAACACTAGGTGCCATCACCCACGGCCTTTTTCAACAGAGAAAAATCTTTCGAGATCTTTTAGATCAACTGCCATCTGACGTAAGAGACAAAATTGGAAAGGACTATCTAACAGCAGATTCATTATTTAAGAAGAAATCGGATGCCCTTCTGCAGTATGTGTGTGGTCGACGGGCAGAGGTAATTGAACAGAGAAGAAGTGCATTTCGAGTGCCAAATAAAACTCTAAACGAGATCCTACACAACATTCCGCCGTCTGATACGCACCTTTTCGCGGATGATGCCTTATCCAAAGCCGTTAAAGACTGCTCTAACAATGATATTCGGAAATTTTTTCTTCTACCCACACGTAAGAAGCCTTTTCAAAGACCCCGGGGGGAGGACAGAACCAAAACCCGCGAAGGACGCACTCAAGTGTCCACTAAGAACACCTCGAACTACAATCGAAGAGCGGGTGCATCTAAAAAATTCATAAATTCAACACCGAAACAACAACCCAGATACAGACAATATGGAAATTGTCAGCAGCAACAACAGTTCAAGAAAAAATGGGTGGATGCTAAAGGAAAATGACTCATTCCGAGCAGGGTGCTTGCAAAGCTACGCAAAATACTGGACAGCAGCACCAAAAATTATACAAAGTTTTATTCAGGGATACAGGATCCCTTTCAAAAAGAAACCCCCAATCAAAACATTAACAAAATTAAACATTGTCAATTTTCGAACAAAAGTCACCCCAGGTATGACGAAGCAAATTCAAGAACTGTTAGAGTCGGGGGCAATCCAGAAAAGCACCTTTTCAAGTGGATTCCTTTCAGAAATGTTTCTGAGGAAAAAAGCAGACGGTTCCAATCGACCGATCTTCAATTTAAAAAGATTGAACAATCATGTAATTACGCCAAAATTTCGGCTCCTAAATCATTTAAAAATTCCGATGCTCTTAAGCAAAGACGACTACATGATGAAGCTCGACATATCACAGGCTTATTTCCATCTGCCAATAGCGAACAGCCATCGTCGCTTTTTATCTCTAAGTTATCAAGGGAAAGTGTACCAGATGTCTTGTCTACCTTTTGGGCTAGCCAGCGCACCAGCTGCGTTTGCCAAGGTAACCAATTGGATTGCACAGACCTTAAGGCAAAAAGGTTTAAGAATTGCTGTATCTGGACGATTTTCTGCTGATCCACAACGAACCAAGGACTTTAGAACGTCAAGCAGATTTCGTGAACCGATACCTTGCACATCTGGGCTGGACAGTAAATCGAAAGAAGTCCTCACCAACAACCTCCCACAACCAAGCTAGAATATTTAGGCATAACATGGGACACCAAAATGAATCGAAAGTCGCTGTCCGAGGAGTAACAAAAACATCTAACACAGCATTTAGAAACTCTCATCAAGAAAAAGCGCTGGAGTTGGCACGATACGAAAATAATCCTCGGGAAGTTAAATTTCGCCTCCTTTGTGGTTCCTCTAGGACGCCTGCACAGTCGGGTTCTACAGAGGGTGTCAAATCGCTTGGTGAAAATCAAGCCACATGTAAAGGTTGCGATTCCTCAATGTGCCTTAGAAGAGTTAGCTTGGTGGCGCAGCAACAATCAACAGAGCTCCCCTCTAATTGTATCGAAACCGTCAATATTCATAGCAACAGATGCTGCAGGACACGGCTGGGGTGCTGTTGCAAACGGCCAAAAATTTTGGACAGCCTCAGCCAGCTCATGGACAGAGAAACAGCTAAAGTGGCACAGTAACCAGAAGGAGTTGCACACATTGTACGAAGTTCTTGTACGAATGGGTTCTCATCTAAAGTACAAAACAGTCATGATTCAGACCGACAATCGAGCGACAGTCGCATACATCACAAAACAGGGAGGTACGAGGTCACTGTGACTGTTGAACACAGCCATAAAAATATTAGAATTCTCATCACAACCATTGTCACCTCATAGCTCGTTACATACCTGGCATATACAATTGTCTAGCCAACAGTCTTTCTCGGGAGAAGGGGCTACCCGAATAGCACCTCAAGCACCATGCTACTCAAGCCATATTCCGGAAGTTGGGCAGTCCCGAAGTCGACCTGTTTGCGTCAGCCCGTTCAGCCGTGGTACCGAAGTATGTAAGCGAAGACGCAAAGGACTGCGTAGTGAACTGGCTGCTACAGCCAATTCACAGACGCATTCAGCAGGACGTGGCGGTTCAAACTAGGTTGGATATTTCCACCACCGGCAATAATACCCCAAGTACTTCGTCATTTGGAAATTTCAACAGGAACTTACCTAATCGTAGCCCCCAGCTGGAACAAGGCCTTTTGGGAGCCCGATTTGAGGATGCGAGCCATTTGCCCGCCATTAGCAATACCAGATTTGAAATCAAACCTGATAGATCTTCGGACGAATCTCCCACCACAGAATGTGCACAATCTAAATTTATTGGTCTGGAAGGTACAGGCTGGACGCAGCACCTGAAAAACTGGACAGATAGCGAAGTAAATCTTCTGGAATCATCGTGGAGAAAATCTACCATACAAACCTATAAGTCCGTCTGGGAACGTTGGTATAACTGGGCGCATTTAAACAGTATAGCACCGGATAATCCAGAGCCAAAAGAAGTACCAAAATACCTATGCTACCTCAACACTACAGTCGAATTAGCTTCTCGCACTATATCTTTGCATAAATCTGTAATATCTACTTTGGCCAATCCTGAACGCTCAGATGAGTCGAATCAGTTCTCATCCTCTGATAAACCATTTATTTATTTATTTATCATTTATTGCACGAAACACAAAGTTAATGCACAAAAGGAAGGCTTAATGCACAAGCATTTTCTACCAACCCCCCTAAGTAGAGGTATAAACATAGAATGACGTGCGACAAATATCAAGCGAATAGCTTAATAACTACAAAAGAAATATATATCTATAATATATATATATATACCTAAAATACAAAAAAAAACGTCATCCAACCATGTTCTCAAAGCAATTTCGTTAAAAAACCCTCCTGTAAAGAAACCACTGCCTTGGAAAATTTCTACACTCCTAGATTTTCTTAGGAATTACGATGTAGATGAAAGTAGCCTCTTCCAGGTTTATAGTTATCTTCAGGTAGAAGAGTACACGACCTTACTTTGCTAAGCTTAAACGAGGAATCACTTGTTGATAAAGGAGAGGAAATTATTTTGTGGCCTAAATTCGGGTCTAAAACTGACTCTAGTGTTTATAGACAGTCAGGTTGGGTATTGAAAAATAATATAACACACGGGGAAGAACGCTTAAATCTCACATCATGGGTTCGTAAGTCTATAGCTGTATCCAAAACGCGACGCAAGGGTAAAAACCTCTTTAATTTATTTATAACCACTCGAGGTGTAGTAAAAGAGGCTTCGCGTGCGGTTATCTCTGGCTGGATTCGAACTCTTTTTAGAAAAGCAGGAATTAATGCCTCAGCCGGTAGCTTTAGAGCGACAGTTGCTTCAGATCAAGTAATCGATATGATATTGACGAAATCCTAAAGAAAGGAAATTGGCGGTCTAAATATACTTTCTTCAACCATTATTTCAGGGAAACTCCCTATAGTAGTAGAAGCGATAATAGCAACGCAGTTGTAACAGTAAGCGATGATTTCTCAACCTTATAAATCAGTTTTGCAAATATTCAAAATTTTTATTGTATTGATTTATTGTTTTGATATTATAATGATCTCAGTGTATAAGTAGTGTACAATTGAATATACACATGAATACAAATTCAAATAATATAAGACTTTGTTACCTTAACTTATCTAGTTTTATTTATTACGTTTTTATCACAGTACGCATAATAAGCAGCGCCGGCAGAATATAAACACGTCTCAAGGTGGTTCAAGCGAAGGCTCGAACACCTAAATAGAACCGTTTTCCCTCCGAAGGGTAGAAAACGGATATTTAGTTTTCAGCCGAAGCTTGAACCACCGCCTTTTCATGGCCCTTGCCGGCTCATTCGACGATACTGAGGAACGCGGCGCACACGCCGCACCGCGCGCTGCTGAGATATTGGAAAGAGAGGGAGATATAGTTTATCCCTATCTATCCTATGCACACCGATATGGTATTTGGGTGTGTGAGTGACTTTTACAGGAAGCGTAATCTCAAGGTGGTTCAATCTTCGGTTGAAACCTAAATATCCGTTTTCTACCCTTCGGGGGGAAAACGGTTCTATTTTTATATTATTTACATTTATAAATGATGCCAAACAATGATAAATACAAGGATCCAAGGAAGAAAGAAGAACAATGATATTAGTAGGAAGAGGAATTCGACAGGAAACAAGATCTTCACAGTTTTTTATGGGCATATTGTGGACAAGCAAAAAATATATGATTGAGGTCACCAAATTCATTTCCACAGGCACAAAATGGATTAGACACTATTTTCATCCGTGCTAAATGGGCTGGGGTACATGAGTGCCCCAAACGCATTCTTATCAAAACAGTAGTGGCGCGTTTACTAAGTTTTAATGAAAAAAAAACAGGGTTTCACCGGTATTGTTTTTTGTATCAGTCTATAATATTTACCTTTAATGTTACTAGAGTGGTCCCAATATTCATTCCAAGAGTTTTTAAGATCAATCTTGGTTAAAGCAATAAGATCGTGTAAATAGTTTTTAAACGGGTAAAGGTCTCCACACTCTACAGCTTCATTAGCTAATTTATCGGCACGTACGTTTCCTATAATACCACAGTGGCGCAAAGCTAACTGATAAACCGTTGATTTTACATTGTAAAACCTTTGATCTAGCTTCTATTACTAGAGGATAAAACATTTTGGAGCGAAAAGGGTATTTCAATAGGGATTGCAATGAACTCATAGAGTCACTAAAAATAATGGTATTACGAAGTTTCATTATTAAAACATAATCTAGTGCTTTAACAATAGCAAATAACTCACCAGTAAAAACTGAAGTCTCAGGGGGTAGTTTGACTTTTTGTACAATATTGTACTGTTTGTGATATACGCCTACACCAACATAACCAGACTGTGAGTGCTTGGAGGCATCCGTAAATACCTGATACCAACCATGCCATCGGTTATCAACAGCGGATATAAAATATATATTATCATGCGTTCCGTGGCGTCAATATTTAGATCGAAATAAATGTTAATAGGCAGTGTTAAAGCTTTATAGTTGCATTGGAAAATATTATAGGCAAAAGAAGTGATTGATGAGTTGCAGCTGACAATGATTTATATTTGGTAAGGCTATTAATTAAAAGGAGTGGTGATTTATGACTCCAATAAGAAGAGGAGCAAATAAGTTCTCAAAGATGTTGTATTTTTGAATGAAGCTGGTAATTCTGAACTTGTAATGTACGAAAAAAAATCTACAAGACAAAAATTGGCGTCTTAAACGTAAAGGTGGTGCGACACATTCTATTTGTAGTGCATTAATAGGACTGGACTTCATTGTTCCCATTACAATACGCATTGCTCTAGCCTGTATAGTCTAGTTTCTTGAAAAATAGCACTCTTCCAGGCTCCAACAAAAAGGTGCCATAATCCAGTATGCTTCTGATTAGTGCATTATAAATAAGCTTCAGGGAAAAGGGATGAGCACCCCTCCAAACACCTGTGAGGCACCTTAGTAAATTAAGATGTTTTTCGCACTTTTCTACGATATATTCGCAGTGTGGACTCCCAACAAGCTTAGAATCCAATAGAAATTTGGCATGACTTTTAACCGGAATAGATATGCCATCATAAATAACGTTTATAGGCGGTGTGGTCATTTTACGGGTAAAAGGAATAACGATGCGATGCTTTTAGAAGGAGACAACTCCAAACCATGTTTATCGAGCCATTTCTTTAAAAACTTTAGAGCAAATGTTATTTTAAATGAGACTGTAGTAAGTGTAAGTAGCTGTAATAAGTGTAGTAATGTTATGTAAGTGTAGTAGCCGTAATAAGTGTAGTAAGTGTAGTAAGTGTTCGAAGAATAAGGTAACAAATCATCAGCATACTGTAGGACACAAACCGTATCACTAATAGGTGCTTCCAGATCATATTATAGAGAAGAGGGCTCAAAACAGAACCCTGAGGCAAGCCCTTCCAGGCAACTCTAAAGAGATTCGTGGTGTTTAAAAAAAATTATCTGCCAGCTAACATGTTTTGAATGAAGTTGGTAAGAAAATGAGGAATTTTCAAGAAATGTAATTTCCTTTTATGTACCTCAACAAGGACATTATCATATGCCGATTTAATATCCAAGAATGTCGCCACAACAGATTGCACGTGTTGATAATGTACACCCAGATATTGTACGGCATGATATTTGGAAGCCACTTTAGTATAGCGATGTTACGACTCGGGTTACCAACCCGGTTCAACCCGGGTTGAGCTTCAAACCGTTCAAGTCGGGTTGTACCTATGCCAAACCGATCTGGACGAGTTGAGTAAGCGAGCGGTTTGTTGATCGCTGTCCCTCTTCAACTCACGCACGGTGCGGCGCGGAACCGCGAGTCGGTACTTCGGGTCGGGTCGGACCGAACCGAAATATGAAAATGAGATTGACTTGACAAAGTCGATTCAATTTGTTCTTGGATTCTACGAATGAGTTAAATTTGTATTCATACCGGATTATGAATACAAATTTAACTCATTCGTTTCGGTTTCCATAACATAAAATTATAGCATGAGCAATACAAATTGGTTCGTCGTATTGACTTAGTCATTTCGGTTTGTATCCCGGTTTCAAACCGGTTTACATAGATTTTTGCGGTTCGATTTACGAGTCGGTTTGCTTATTTTTCAGACCGGTTTGAGTCGGTTTGAAAAATTTCGAGATCGTTACATCGCTACTTTAGTACCTTCGGGCCTCGTTTGCACTGTACCAGTTCAATCAAGCAGTTTGCTTATAAATGGTTCTGACGCTAGATGCTTGTCCTTTTGCCAAGTCGTACTGGTTTGCTAAACCAGTAAGACTGTCTGTTTCACAATGTTTTGAATGAAAAATTGTTGTAATATTTTTGACAACAAGCAGCAAGACAGTCGCACTTGAACTCATCTCGCACATGAAAACGAGGCATAGCTTCGAGGTACTAAATTGGCTTCCAATTATCGTGCTGTACATTATCGTGCTGTACAATATCATGTTGTACATTAGCTGGCTGTACATTATTGACACGTGACATATTGCACATCATAGATTAATAATACTATAGATTGCCTACGAGCGTATACCCGAGCAAGACGGACAACAAGTACATACAATTTATGGGTTGCCACATCATACTATTTTCACCCAACCAAGCATAAGCTATGATGTCGCCGCGGCTCCAGTTGTTTGTTTAATGATGTTTAATTAAAGCTAGTTTCTGCAGTTTAATAGTTTGTACCCTCCTCTAGGTTACGCCATTTTAATATCTTCTAAGGAATGAGCTAGAAAAAAGCCTACACAGCTCAGTTGGTAGCCTTCTGCGCCGTAGGCCGTGGGTTCAATCCTACCGAGAACAAACATTTGCGTGATGTGATACTAGACGTTTGTTCTCTGCCTGGGTGGTTGTGATTTGGCTTATTTTGGGGCTATATAGTGCTGTGTGGAGCGTCCACCAATATTTATAAAAAATAAAATAAAAAAAACAGGGCGAACTGGCACTAAGCTGGCATTTTAGACATTGACAACCCTAGGCCCCGCGAGCTAGAGTCCTGGATTTTCCTAGTGAGGGGGACAGAGCTAGCTAGTGGTGCTATTCTTCACATTCTACCACCTACCAATAGTTTAACTATGTTACTGCACCAGCTAGGTAAAATTTTTATGAATAAAAAACAATTTATTTATTTATCATTGGTTTATTTATTCTACATCCCTACTCATCAGAAACCGTAATTCAAAAGGTTAATTTATAACGCGTGCTTCAATTTTAAATTAAGTAGGTATAAACAATACATCTTAACAGGAGTAAGCCAGCTTATGCTAGAGCTGACCATAAGCCTGAGCAATGCCACCACTTTGCTCTGAAGCGCGAAGAGGTGGCATTATGAATACAGCTATCCTCAGAACATCACTATGAATATGTCATAAATACATTAAAATATATCACGTGTAAGTACGTATTTATTTATTAGACGATAAATATTTAATAGTTTGTACATAACAATTTCAGATGAGAATATTTTCTTAATTCACACTTTTTAAAGCAAGATTTTTGAACATACTTTTTATATCCAGAAAAAAAAGCGGAGATACCGTTTATGTTGAAATAGCCCAAAAGTTTTTTAGTCCGTAAGTTTCTTGCCTGTTCTTTAAGGCTTTGGTCGCGCGCGAGGAACTGGCGGTACATTCACCTAGTACCGTTTTGATTTTGATTTTGGAGCTTGGTGACCTGGAGCTTGGTAACCCGTAGCTTTAACCCACCAGCCCAAAGTAGTTGCATCTTTGGGAAATCTGTAAAACAAACATGTTATTATTAGGCATATGTAGGTATTTAATCATACTACGCGATGGTGGTCTCAGACATAAAATAACTACCAACTTCTCATATGAAAATCGTGAGGAGACTTAAATTATTAAAATGTAACGCGAAGCTAAAAAAATTAATTACTTAAATGAAATTAAAATATATGTACCTACTACCTATACCTATATTATATTTTTTTTTCATTATGTACTTAAGTCAAACAAACCTTATTTCTTTGAATAAGGTAATAATAAGTTGCGACATTGTCATTTTTTTCTAGATTATTGTGTGTATTTGAACTTATCCTAACATATCAGAGTCGAATCCACCCTAAAATTGTTCGTTTCCCAACATTTTTGGCAAATAGATTTTGTTTTAGTTGGCAGCCCGAAAGATCGTATAACCCAGCCAAATTATGTTTCTATAGAACTGTATCGGTTTGAATAGCCATGTCATTTGTGTGGTTTAAAGTAACCTATACTCAATTTTCCAAAATAATTAAATTCTAGAAATCTACTATGATATGCGATAGAAAGTAAACACAACCGTTAAATGATTAATTGTGGACACTGTGCATTCTCCGTTTTATAGTTTAATTGACAAATAGAACATAAAAGTGCTACTTACCGAAGGAAGCTTAATTTTCAGTTTTCCGAGCTGTATCATTATCACAGCCTAAAATACTACAATGCACCACATTATAAACTTAACTCTACGTATACTGGGACCTAGGCACACACTATTTTCAAAGAACCTTGGCACTAAAAACCTGTAAACTCACAAGCACCAAGCGGTTTGTTTAGCACCAAACTTGGTGCTAAACAATCAAAAACGTATACGCAGAAAGGGACAGAACATTTATATTATATTTCTCTCACTCATAGGTATAATTTGTATTATTGCGTCTCTCTTACTCTTGGTATTATTATTTGATGCTCTATCTATTGTATCCTTGATCTAAGTTGCACATCCAGATAATGCACACCCCGATAATGTACACCCGATAAAACGAATCCAAAAAGGTACCAAAGTGGATTCCAATTATCATGCTGTACATTATCGTGCTGTACATTATCATGTCGTACAATAACCGGACTCATAAAGTATGGGGATGGGGAACAGGGCTGCCATTTGTACGATTTAAATCGTATTTGTACGATTTTTTGCATGTTCTGTACGATTACGATCGAAACATCGAAATCGTACAGAAAACGTACGATTTTTTTACATACAATTTTAGATTTCTATACATGAAAGAAAACGTTCGACCGTAAACAATACGGTTGATATCCGACTAACATTGCCTTAATATTCCTTAGAGTTGATGATTATCTTATTAAAGAATGACGACAAATCATTTCCTTTACGCGCGGTCTAGTTGTACGGAGCGGAGAAACCCGGTTCTACTTGTTATTTTCAACTAAATCGTGCAGGCTCTTGTGAAAACTGATGCGCTTCTGTAATTAATTTAATAAAAATGAGCGACGAAAGTGTTATTGACCGTTCTCGTACTCCTAAAAAGAAATTAGTGCAAAGAGATGTACTTTATTATTAAATGTTTAAATAAATCGATGATTGATTCTTGTAGGTACGATTTTTTATTTCAAACTTTCTTAGGGCGTACGACTTTTTTTAAGCTGTGGTACGATTGCGGCATATTTTCACCTGGCAGCCCTGATGGGGAATCAAACAAATTCGGCGCGCTTATATAAACCGATTTTTTTTATGTGTGGTTTGGTTATAATGTTTGCATTCGGTCTTTAGACAAATGTTTTCACATTATATTCTGCCATGTAACTTTCTGATTCTTAAATTATAAATGTGAGCATAATTTTATTATTATTCCACTGAATCCAGAAAACATCCATGTATAAATAATGTTTACGCATACATCGTCAACAAATTATTATAAAATGCTGACATTTTATATACTGCACTTTAGCAAACATTTTTATTAAGGTTGTATAAATCTTCACTACATTAGCTTTGATGCTAGTTTTAGTGACATAGAATTATACATAGTTAGTATGGGATCGGGTGATGATGATGTAAAAAATCGGTGAAAATAAGATTTTGGCGAATTACAGAATATCAGATAGTTACTATGACACATAGAAACTACACTTGAATCTGTGTCACACTTTTGCGTGACACAGATTAAAGTTTAGTTATTATGGATAATTAGACATGGGCGTTTTCGTTTTTTCCCGCAAACGGTTATCTAACCGATATACAGTTTGCATATCGATATAGAAAACGGTTTTCTGATATCGATATCAGCCGTATGGGTTGCAAACGTTAACATGATATTTAGTTATGGCAAACTAACAACGAAACGACAAACGCAAACTATTTGGCTATGGTTACGTCATATTCGCTTCATCTCTTTTTTACCAGTAAAACAATTCATTCTTAGAAAGGGAGGTAGCGAATATCAATTGGTGTTTGTTTCATATCGTTTAGTTTGTGAAGTTTTCGTTTTGTTCGTGTCTTTATTAGGTAACAGTTGAGGTTTTGAATAGTTTTTATGATATCGGATATGTTGATATGAATATCGATATGGTATGATATCTAACCCATATCCGATATACGTTACGTTTTGATATATCCGACTCATGTCTATGGATAATAGTAATTTTCGGTGTAACTATGATTTAGGCGAATTACAGAATATCAGATAGTTACTTTGTCACATAGAAACTACACTTGAATCTCTGTCACACTTTTGCGTGACACAGATTCAAGTTTAGTTAATAAGGATTACTTATAGTAATTATCTGTTACTTGTCATAATAATTAATTATATTTCGATGATGCATTTGTTATTAAGTGTAGCTGTTTGGGATGGGTATTTTTTTATTCAAGAATTTATACATAGTACTGTTTTCCAATTAGCTGATATGATGAAGGAGCCAAGTGCTGTATAATGTAGATCCTACATTATACAGGTGTTCTGTCGGTGTGTGTAAATTAATTAAAATTCAATTTAATTAAGTATTTATTCATAAAGTACTATTATATTGAGTTGGTAAAATAATAATGAAAACATCAGTGGTGAAAACAGAATTAATGTTATAATATTAGTAATACTTAATATAAATTTTATTTCAGATAACTTAGATCCTTATTGTTAGTACATAATAAACTTAATGAACTATGTTACGTTAGTATTTAGAAAAATGGTGATCCTGTGCTGTCATTACTCGCAAACAGTGCTTGAGGAAGGGGCTATCCTATTAATGAACAATGATGTCCAGGATGTTATAGGAACTTCCACTGACTCTCGTCAGAAAATTGCATCTTGTGAGGCAGCGAAACTGTCAGACCTCTTCAGCGGCACTGAATTTGTTTTCATAGAATTTGTGTACAGTAAAGTTCTCGGTCTTGTAAGTTTTTTTAGTTTAATAATGAATTACAGTGGTACATCCACAATGAAGTGTGGTAGTTTGCTGTAGATTTTGAGACAGTAGGAGTTGGTGGTGGCATCTCATGATGTGGCAGTTACTGTTCAGGAAAATGTTCAAGGTTGCAATAGGACTGCTCAGCAAATAATATAATTTTATGACAATGTTTTTAATTTATAGTACCTGCAAAATAATAAATAAAACTTTAATTATGAAAACAGGATCAATTTTATCAGCAGCAATAAATTTGTCTTTAAAGAAATTCGAGTAGGTACAGTACAATACTCTATCGAGTAAGTAGGTATTTACCTAAATCTTGGATGGAACAGCAGACTCTGTTTCGAGCTCTCTTGGTAGGTGTACCACCCATCAAAAATGTTACTTGGCAAATTTTGTAACCTATTGTAGGTTTTAGGTAAGTAAATATAGGCACCACAAGCTCGTGCTACATGTTACTCTTCTGTATCGATGAGGCTAACGCGGTGCAACCGTTTTTATTCGTCCGACAATCAACATACATGCAATTATTGAATAGGTGTGCAAATCCAAACACATAAACATTAAACAATAAACAAACAAGTCAACGCCACGCCAGTTGCCAACTAAATTTCCCTAAATATAAATAGCGTAAATTCAGTTTAAAAAAAACGGGATACTCAAATTAAGATAGATAACACTTTATTGTACACAAGGATACATCATAAATCTAGGCGTAAAATAATAAAGTACAATGGGCGGCCTTATCGCTGAAAGCGATTTCTTTCTTGTTTTAAGTGTAATCATTCTGTTTGTTTCTCAAACTGAAAGTTATATAAGTACTTAGTTGATATATGACTAATAGATTTATTTTGATTCCTTATTCAGTTTCTCATAGGACTTTGTCAGAGACCACGGATTTCCACTTGCTACGGTCCTAACATACCTCTTTCGCTTCATTCAATCTCTAAACATTCTTCATACGTTGTTGGTTTAGGGAAGGTAGGTACTATTGTCCTGGTTGTTCCGTAGAACGTCTGCTATCTGGTCGAGATACGTCTTCTGAGGTCTTCTCTCCCAACAGTCCCATTTAAAGTATAGAATAGAATCTTTATTTTGTCTGTTAAAAATCGAAATTTACAAAAGAGCTGTTACAATTTTGATGACAAAAAAGGCCATTTACGCTTGCCTGATGCACCTGTTTCGTTAATCTCCTTTCATCCTTCCTTTCCACATGCCCAAACGATCTTATCATAGCTTTCTATACCCTCATCACTAGGTATGTCTTCTTTCACTCCACATTTTTCTCTAATCACACTGTTCCTCTATCACTCAAATTCACATCACACATATTAAGTAACGCTTTCATTTTTAATGCATTACTCTACTCTGATGTTTGCCCAAGTTTTACTAGGTACCATACATTATTGTCGGCACGAACACCCCCCTATGTACAGCTATTCGTGCCTTTTACAGTTTCTGGCTGCTCATAAACGTGTCTTGTGCCCCATTCGCTCTATTTCCAGCAGTCACTCTCTTTTCGATATAATGTTCATGCTTTCCATGTTTCGCAAATAAAGTCCCTAAATAGTTCGATACAAAGTAGTAGTTCTTTTTGGTTCTCAAATTATGTAAAATAGCTGAAATAACCCAAAAATGATTGATTATGTTTATAATGCAGTTTGATTACCTTTATCATAGGCAAACTTGGAGTTGGCAACGTTTACATATTATTTTGTTAGCAATCTTCTACTTCTTCTTTATTTTGTAGATGTTCTTGCTAACAATCAATAGCAAGCAGTTTGATAATTGACAATATGAAATGTCAGTTTTGACAGTAGAAATATCAGTTATGTCAAAACAAAAACTGAAAAAACAAAAAGTCCGCCATTTGTAAAATCGGTATAAATAAGTCCCGCCAAACAAATTTGATACCGGGTTAAATAAACACGGGGTTAAACCAAGACGGTCGTTGTTACCTACCTATCACGTATAAACCTAGTTTAACGGTCTAACTAATGTTTTTATAATAAATAGAGTCTAGAGAATCATATACGAAGCGAAGTGCCTTTGAATGCATAAGTTGAATAAAGGTGCCATGTCTTTGTGCAGAGTCTGTCTCGTCGGCAACATCAGGCTACTAAATCTCAGTAACATTAATCTGGCGGCTTACCAAAAACTTACTGATACCGAGGTAACCTCTTTAAAGTACAGATCTTGTTTTTCCTGATAAGTAGGAAAGTACATTAAATTCAAACAGGAAACAACTGAACTCAATGCATCGCTAGCCAGGGTGAAGGCTCATTTTACGACTTAGGTACTAGCACTATGGTTTCGTTCGAAAGATAAACACTAACAATAATGAAACTTTCCTTTATCTGTATATGTTACAGCATAACATAAAAAAAGAGTGTGACATGCCAAGCACAGTGTGCTATGTATGTCACCGGCAGCTGCAGAGGTTGCATATGTTCTCCGAGATGGCTCGCAAATCCAATAGAATCCTACAAGATCTGCTGCACAATGGCACCGAGGTAAAACAAGCCACTTACCCAGTAAACTAGTTTATGTATTAAAGGGGTTTTTATGAAAATTATCCTGTGGTTGTTTCAGGTGACACTCAATGCATTGATAGTGCAACCTCTGAATGTAGTACTGAACTTAACCTCGACCTCAACAGTGCACTGGTCTCTAGGAGATACGGACACTACTTCAAGTACTCCTTTAGCTGTTAAAGATGAACCAAAAATTGAGATCAATGAAGAAGAAACCTTTGAATGTGAAGAATATAACATGGAGGAGTGCAAATTAGAGTCTCTCGAAGATATAGATATTAATGATGATTTCAAAGAAACAGTTCTAGAAAATGATACTATTGTCAATGCTGATATGAATAATATGCACTCATGTTATAACTGTGATTTATGTAGTAGAATATTCTACAAAAAATGTGACATTTTGAATCATTTGCAGTTTCACAATAAAGAAAAGCCATATTCCTGCAAAAGATGTGATAAGACATTTACTCAAAAACAACAATTGACTCAACACATGCCTATTCACACCGGAGTAAAGCCATATTCCTGCAACATATGTGATAAGACCTTTGCTCATAAACAAAGTATGAATAAACACATGCGGATGCACACTGGAGAAAAGCCATATTCCTGCAACATATGTGATAAGACCTTTGCTCATAAACAAAGTATGAATATACACATGCGGATGCACACTGGAGAAAAGCCATATTCCTGCAACATATGTGATATGACATTCCGTGTTAATGGTACTTTGACAAAACATATGCGAATTCACACGGGAGAAAAGCCATATTCCTGCAACAGATGTGATAAGACATTTACTCAAAAACAACAATTGACTCAACACATGCCTATTCACACCGGAGTAAAGCCATATTCCTGCAACATATGTGATAAGACATTCCGTGTTAATAGTACTTTGACAAAACATATGCGAATTCACACGGGAGAAAAGCCATATTCCTGCAACATATGTGATAAGACATTTACTCGAAAACAACATTTGACTCAACACATGCCTATTCACACTGGAGAAGAGCCATATTCCTGCAACATATGTGAAATGACATTCCGTTTTAATAATACTTTGACAAGACATATGCAAATTCACACGAGAGAAAAGCCATATTCCTGCAAGTAATGTGATAAGACATTTATTCAAAAACAAGATATGAATAAACACATGCGGATTCACACTGGAGAAAACTCATAATATGCTAAGCTGTATTTATACCAACTAATCACAAGGATCATTGTGAAACGTCCTAGAGGCTAGGAGAATATAGACCTAGCATAACCCCATGTTCACTTGTACACATACACACTTATCACACGCACATACTCACCCTCTCTCTGACACACACACTAAACCCTCGAACACACACTCTCTCCCACACACGCACGCACCCTCTCTCTCCCTCCCCCCCCCACACACACAACCTCACACACACACACGCGCATACAAATAGGTAGCAAGCTATTTATCAGTTAGGTTAGTACATAATATTAATTTTAATTTAAGCCTTAAGCTTTTAATTTTAATTCTTCTTTAACAAATACTTGTATGCCTCTATACATAGGTCTTATTACAACAAGACCCAATGTGTCCGCTGAGTGGGGCCTGGTGACCTGTAATACAGGTTCTCACGAACCTACATCAGGCACCAGTCTTTCACAATGCTATATCATTAAATTTATCTTGTTGTCGACTTGTTACAGATTTAGTTATGTATTGTGAAAGAAAATAAATAACTTTATACTTTTTTTTTTTTTTTACTTTTATAATCTTGCAACATATGTGATAAGACATTTACTCAAAAACAACAATTGACTCAACACATGCCTATTCACATGGGAGAAAAGCCATATTCCTGCAACAGATGTGATAAGACATTTACTCAAAAACTACATTTGACTCAATACATGCCTATTCACACGGGAGAAGAGCCATATTCCTGCAACAGATGTGATATGACATTCACTGTTAAAAGTAATTTTACAAATCATATGGGAATTCACACTGGAGAAATGGTAAGGTAGTGCTTGAAAGGAGCCTTATTGAGGCGCACATAATATCCTTTCACCACACTGTTTTGAAAACAAACTAGTGACACGACAAGAAGACTGGAGAAAAGCCATATTCCTGCAATATTTATATTCTAAAACAAAATCAATCTCTTGCATAGTCATTTGCAGCTATTTATTATATTTGAGAATGAGACAGAATCATTACACTGAAGGAAACAAGACATCTGAATATAATAAACAAAATCTATCTATTCATGATTAACTTTAATTAACATGCTAAAAACAATTAGGTCAGTACCTACCTACCCAGATTTATTAAAGATGGTAATCATTTGAAGAACATCATCGTCTTCCTGGCCTTATCCCACTTGACGTCATGTTGGCACAAACGGTTTTTCTCACCACTTTCCTCATCATCCGTCAGCTCAGTACCGTCATTCGGGGTGACTATGTGCCACTTTTTGAGGTTTTCCTGATTTGCAGAAAAAACTTGAGCAGTTTCCCTGTCGAAAAAAATACACTCGCTTTAGCCAACTATCAGCGATGAGAATAATGAGATATCAAACCCGTATCTACACTAATATTACACACATCAACTCCTTAAGAACATAAAGTTCTTAAACTCTAAAAAATACTGGCTGGTTTTAAAATCTTTTGAAGAAACCTTATATTTTTTAGGCCTTTTTGAATGATTCCAAATTTGAATTTGAAAAAATAAATTAAAAACAAAAGATTTGCGCGGCATTACTATAGCGAAGGTCGAAGGTTACAATTTATCTACCATAGTTTTTGGTAATTTTTTTTTTTAAATTGAATTGATTTTTAAATTGATTGAATTGATTTAATTTAAATTGAAGTTTTAAAACAAGTTATCAATTAATTTTGAATTTAGGCCACTAAATGCATCATGCAGCGGCGCCATTTAACTAGAGATGAAATGTTAAGGGCAGTAGGCATGCTCCAAGTTGGGGCTACTCATTTGAGTATTGCTGAGGAGATTGGAACAAAACAAAACGTGATATCAAGATTAGGGTCACGTTATCGTGCTCCCGGTGAAGTGGCTGAAAGACACCCAGGCGGGAAGCACATAACCACCCAACGACAGGACCGATTTTTGCATGTTGCCGCGAGAAGACAACCAAATGATACGAGTTTCTGGTCGTCAGAGCCGTCTGCAATACCCTCAGGAAGTCCATCCATACCTCGGCGGAACAATTATGGTTTGGGCGGGAATACGTGTTGGAGGAAGAACAGACCTCGTTTGGATCAGAAACACCATGACCGCTGAAAAATACCTTAACCAGGTGCTAGTACCCATAGTCTACCCCCATCGACTACAAATGGGCCAAGAATTCAAGCTCATGAAAGACAATGCCCGTCCGCACACAGCGCGAGTGGTGATCAGTTGGCTGCAGGAGCACGACGTGTCGATCTTAAACTGGCCCGCGCGATCGCCAGACCTAAACCCCATAGAGCATGCGTGTTTCCTGCAAACATTGCAACTGAAGAGCATCTTTTTTTGCATCTTAGCAGGACCTGGGACAATATCCCGCAGCAACGCTTTAATAATTTGATTCAAAGCATGAAAAACCGTTGTAGGACTGTTGTAAACGTCATGGGTGGTTTTACTGACTACTGATTTTTCGTATAATTGCTAAAAACGAGGACTGTCCGCTTAATTTAGCACTTTTTCTTAAAAAACACATTCACCCTTATTTTTTAAATATTATTTAAAATTGGTTAATATTATTTACGCAATAAAAATGTTTGTATTTTATTCTAAGGTCTAGTCTGCTAAATGGGCTTTTTAAAAATATATACATATTGCGTGTCATTTATAACAAATTATGAGTAAATTGAGAAAATCCGAAATATCCCTAGACGGTGTTGATGTGTGTATAAAGAGGAAATATAGTAACATAGGCTACATTTATTTAGTACAAGATAAAATAAGGGATCCCTTGTAAAACTTCCATAATGTAACCCACCCTGGGTTACATTATTTACCTACTTTTACTTGGGTTTACTTGGGTTGCATTATTGAAGTTTTAGCAACCTATGTTGCTAAAACTTCAATAATGTAACCCAAGGTGATAGAACACATCAATATCTACAAAAAACTTGGCGATACCATATGTCTTACTAGTAACGCATTATTCCCAGCGTCAAAAAAAAAGGTAGCAATAGGGATGTGACATTCTACTTAAAAAAAAAACGATTTTTAGATTGTTTTTTAAAATATGTAATCGATTTTTCCCTTATATGTCAATTAATTTCAAAATAAAAGCCATTTATATTTTAGTAATCATAGGTATAGGTTTTTAATGCGTTTTTGGTGTTGTTCATAATGTGTATCAGTGGAGTTTTCGTATAAAATATTAGTTACAGTTCCAGAAACTTGAAACTACCACTTTTTATGAAACAGAACGTTACGTAGTTGTTACTAAAAATAACACTGAAACATTGCCTAACATAGCCACAAATCCTACGATGAATTCGTCCATTTCTAGGTTATTACCGATTTTTTAACCACCAACAAAGTTCACCAAACACAAATAAAACTCTTGACAGCTACCAATAACTTCTGTCACTCATGCCCAATGCTACAAGGACCCTTAGACTAAGTATCATACTTCATGCAAGGACCCGATTACCCGGGAACGACCGTGAGTGCCCGGCCGTTCCCACCTGACGGGGTGGTGAATATGTGCAATGCGGGAGAAGGCCCCAGGTCTTCTCCCGCTATTCACCACCATGAGCGGCGCGAGAAGTTCCGCGTCTCTCGCGCGCGCTCTACCGCCTGGGTAGACCAGTAGGTCTACCCTGCCTCATCACACTGTGCCCTCTGCTAGACAGAGGGACACGCGGAGAGGCCCACCTTATCGGGTTATTAGCCACCATGAAACAAGTCCGCAGTACTCTGCAGGCGTGTTTCATGGTGTTACCAGGGTGCACCATGAGGAGGTAACCCGACCTAGCACCCCAGGTTAGCCTACCTACCGCAACATCAGCCTCAAGAAGTCCACTGCTGGACAAACACTGGACATAGGCCTCCTCTATTCTATACCATTCCAGGAATAACGAACCTACTAAAAGCACCGCCATCGGCAGTCTAGTGGGAGTGACCCCGCCTTCTGATCTAGGTCATGGGTTAGTCGTGCACTAATGAATTATACCTTCGAACTCTAAATTTTTACTCATGTTCAAAGTTTATACGTGCATCGCTAGCTTTCAGACGGCGAAAACACACCACAAACGACGAAGTCGAGCGAGCGTCCGGTCCTAGCGGCGAAGTCCCGCCCCCAGTCTTCACTTGCTTTCGCTCGATAGATCTGTAGGGGATGAATACCATGCCTAAGGATTACAGTCGTGAGTCTGTCAATCAATACAGTACCTATCTAGGTCATACCTAGTAGTCTCACGAGTAGTAAATTAAAAGTCACAATTTAACCTAAATATAAATTTATTAAAAAAAATGCATATTTATTTTAAATGGGGTTGGATTTTTGATCAACTTGATCAAAGGGTTGTGTTATATAAACTGGCGTCCATAAAAATGATTATAATAAAACCAAAATAACTTTAGGATGGTGAAACAAATAAATCAGATTCTATCCTCACAGTAATTTATATAAGAAAAACAAACACCATGTGAATTACACATTGCCGTACATTATTTTTATCAATTCCTAACACATAATGTTACTTATATCAATAAATGACGAACTGAATAAAATAAATGCGATTTTTTTTCTTCAATGAGAGCCTTTACTTTGAGACTTGTGCCTGTCTATATTTGAAAAATTCCATGTTTTAGATGTGAAGCTGGTACTCATCATTCTACCTTCTGTTGTTTTAACAGGTTTGATAGTCAACTAAAACGTCTTAATCTAATTCCTCTTAGTCCAGCGTCTATAATAGTTAAGTAGATTTTATCTACTGCCAAGTTGTTTTTTTTTGTTAAGGATTTTTAGAATTACACACAAAGTTACTTACAATCTAATATTTGTGAATTTAAGTTATGGGTGGGTTAAGCTAGAAAAAAGTTATACTTACATTCTAAGTGAACATTACTGTTTGTACTTTGTCCACTACAATGCCATTGTGAGAACAGTTTACAGGCAGTGCAGTATATGTGTTGAACCACTCCAAAATATATTAATCTACATATAAGTTTAATAATCTTGATTTAACTTTTCTCTAAACTCCAATAATCTATCTAGTGTAAAACAAGTTTTTAGCACACAGCTTCTATCCTCGCTATAATGTTCTGTGTTCTAATTCTAAATTTAAAAATTAATTTTTCTAACAGAATGAACATTTTGCTTACGCCATAATATTGTGCACAATTGATTTCTAGTTCAAAGGACATGATTTTTGTCTTGAATGCCTTAAATTATATTTGTAACGAAATGTCATACTTATGAAATACTTTTTTATTTGTTCTTTTGATTGTTGGCTGTTTCGTCTTGAAAATGCGGTAGTCTTGGAAGACGAAGAATTAAAAAAGCTCAACTTGTATAGAATGCGCTAGTTATAATCACTACATTATTATTAATGTAGGCACAACATTTAAGTACGTTAAGGCATATTTGTAACTATAGTTTTGTGTATCCAACATTTGCCCTAAGCCGATTGAGAAACGAAATTTAGTTCTGTTATTATGTTTTTTTTTTTTCAGATTTACTTTTTGCAGTATCCGGATCAATAGTAAGTGTACAATAATATGGTATGATCAAGATGTTCAGCCTGCAACAACTAGCTTATAGACGTGTCTGGTCCAGTGGTGGCTCCAATAACGCACCGAACGGAGGAGTCCCTTACATAATACGACAAGTCTCTTCGCCTTCACGGATCTCTCCCAACTAGAAAGAAAGATGAAACTTAGTAATTTTGTAGCCAATATTACACGGACCAAGCTTGGCGATAGAGCCAGGGCTAGCAGGCCATAAGAGTAGCCCTCTCATACAAACCTATTTTAGTAAGCAAAATAAAAATAGTAAAAATCATTTAAAATATTATTTTTTTCAAGGATCTTTGCGTCTTCTCAAGACCATGTCAGTTCTAACGTACTTGTGATAAAAGTTGAAATGAAATATTCCTAATCGTTCTTATCGAATTTCAGAATTAAGCTTCCAGTTTACCTGTTCACGGCGAGGGTATTTGTGCGCGAGCTCGCGATGTCGCTGAGCGCTTGTGCTAATTTGTCGTCGCTGTCTCTCTGAAATCGCTACTTCCTGTAAACAAGATTAACAAGAGAATTGTTAAGATTTATTGCTAGTTCAGGATTATAAATAAAATTAATTAATTAATATACAGAATTTTATACGTTTAAAATTAATATACGTAATTAAAATACAGAATACAGACTACCAACAGGGAACCACCGCGCAAGCATAGAAGCGCTTTAACTATTTTTTATTTATAAAAAACTGGCTGATGGAACAAGCTGATGGCCCATCTGATGTTAAGTGGTAACCATCAGGTGATGGACGCAGGTCAGTGCATCGTAGGGCACGTTCCCGTCGTGCGTGACTTTCGAGGCAATGCTTTATTATAATATTTTATATAATTAATAATTTATTATAATAAAGCATTGCCTCGAAAGTCACGCACGACGGGAACGTGCCCTACGATGCACTGACCTGCGACCCATCAACTTAAGACATGCAGATGTTACGAGTAAGCCTCATGTCCCTGTAATTTCACCGGCAACCACTCTCTTCAAACCGAAATGTGTTTCGGTTTGAAGAGAGTGGCAAGTGGTAGCACTTCTTCGGACGAGCCCTTCACAAAGAGCTTAACTACTCTTACCCTTATTCATATTGGTCGCTAAGCGCTCCATAAGCTCATCTGACCGATAAGTCTGTTGCTGTCTCTTTTCGTTGTCATGAATGTGACAGTGACAAGTAAACTCTATAGAACCGCTATAAAATGGCAAGGAATATGATTAAGGGCCTTAAACTAAAGATGTTAAGAAGATAGAAAGTAGAGCTTACCTCTTGATCAGTGTTGATCAGCTGGGTAGTGAATGTGTCGGCGACGAACCACTTCTGTCCCTTCATGACGATGTTGAGCGGCGGCTCGTGTTCGGCGCCCACATCAGCCGACCACACGGTGGTGATCGCGCCGGGTTCCAGCTTCACGGTGCGGTGGAACTTGAACTGAGTCTCTTGATCGCCGGCCTTGCGGACCAGTTGGTAGCCGCCGAGGCTCAGCTCCTAACGAAATACACATTCAATAATAAGCAACAGTTACATACACCTGTGTCAAACCACCTTATGTGTATTGAGTATCAGAAACTACGAAAGTCACAGTACCACAGAATCAGATAGATAGATAGAAAACTCTTTATTGTACACCACAATAAAATAACATAACACTTAAGAATTAATTTAAAATACAGCGAAGTACAATGGGCGGTCTTATCGCTATGAGCGATCTCTTCCAGACAACCTTTCCAGAGTCACCAGTCAATCCATATCACTCTTAATGACCTGCCCACTGTGCCCTAATACCTGTGTCTTGAGCTAACTCTATGCCGTCACTGAAAACGCCATAGTTGAAGCCAAGTATTGGGAACGCAATATTAGATGTAATAATAAAATATCTATAAATACTACATGAATAAGATGCAGCATCAATTAATATTACGTGTCTATAAACAAGGGCAATATGTACCTTCTTTCCCTTGTTGCGGATCTTGACGAAGCTGCCATCGGGGCACGCCTCAGCGACCTCCAAATCTCCCTTAGCGCTGGATGTAACACTGAAATCTTGCAGGCTGCGTTCTTCGCTCTCCTCGAGAAGTGTACGTTTGCGCGCAGCCCTCAGAGGCGTGGCGCGACGGGATGGCGTGAGGCGAGAGTGCATAGAGGAGCCAGCGCTGCTAAGGTTGCTAGCTGATTGGGACTCGCGACTCGGTGATTGTGAGGTCAGGTTCAGCCTGTAAGATTAACCAGATTATAGTATTTCTAGTTTCTCGAAGTTCGTCCACGAAAAAAGAGGATATCGAATGTACGTATTATACAATAGTTATTCAGGTCAGGACTTTGTGCTTGTATGTGTTATGCCAAAACAAACACACTTACTGTTACTATAAGCATGATATTACTGATTCCACTCATTCCGGATTAGATTAGTAGAACAATCAACCATTGAAGCTTGTAGAGCTTCATCTGTTCCACTGTTTATGTATCTTATGGAATAAATTAAGAATTTTTTTTTTTTAATTTAAGTTCAATATCAGATTCTAAAGATTCTTCTATTTTTTGCTTTGGCGTTGAAACTGAGGCAAAGGCTTCCTCCAACCGCTTCCACACGCTATTTTGGGTGTTAGTTGTCGGTCTTTCCTGTTGATTATATTTAAATAATTGTTGCGCAATGTGCGAAAAAATATTTAACGCTATACCCAGAGAGTTGAGAAGCCTTCCGCTAAATAAGTTCACCAAAGAACTTAGACTTTGGCTAATTAGTAAAGGCTATTATAGTTTAAAAGATTTCCTAGGTTAGAATGGTTACTGCAATTTATTGACATAACATACTTTTATTTAATAGGGGGTACTTTGACATGGATTAATATATTTTGACATACTATACCTATTACCATACTATTAATTATTTTGATTTAACATTTGATTACTTTTGTTTGTTTTATATTTATTGTGAATTTTACTGTTGTTTGTATAAAAAGTACCTACCTACCTACCCAAATGTATAAAGCCCACACCTACAATTTGCATCCCAGCTATGGGGAATGAGTGCTACCGATTTAATTTATTTGTCATCTTTATGCACCTACATTGAAGCAAATAAATGATTTATGATTGGATCAATTCAACTAAAAAACATTTGATTATAGTGACTACTAGCGGCCTGTCCCAGCTTCGCATGAGTGGTCATAATTTTTTTGAACATTTTAGGATAAACTTAGACCGTGGGTCCTCGCGTCTACTTATTTCAAACATTTGCACGCCCTTCTCCCTGAGTGAGTGAAATCGCACCCCGTGCGTGACCCGTGGACCCGTTAACATTTTTAAGGTTCTGACGCATAATGACCAATGATTGAAAAAAAACATTCGCTTTATGACGAAAACGCATATTAACACATAAGCATTTGGACCTAAACTCGGAACGACGCATACGCGAAATGACCTATCCGTATATTGACCAATATGCACAATGAAACATTCGCGAAATGACACACTTGTAGATTGATTGTTTGTTGATTACCTAGGTAATTGGTACTCTTTCCACAAAATACGTAAGTACTGGTCACTTGAAAGTTTATCTATGAAATATTTCTACTTATGACGCTTAAAGTCATACATACTTCAATCTAACAGTACGAAATCAGTCAAATGTCGTGAAAAAAATATTTAAAAGCTTTTAGTATTATATTTATAACGATTTATTAATTGCTACAGCTTGACAGCCTTCATAGCTCGGTTGGTAGTAGCTCTGCCTTCTGCGCCGTAAGTCGTGGGTTCGATCCTCACCGGTTCTCGGTGAGGATTATATTTATTACATAAACATTTTGTGTTATGAACATAGTTTGTTCTCTGGGTGTTATTATAAATAAGATCGGATCGGCTGGTCGGATATAATTTTATGCTACAGATCGCGCTATCAATGCAACATGCTTTTGCGAATTGTTTATGTTGAAAACGTTTAGGCGGTCGGTGTCATGAAAATGACAAAATGACGAATATGAAATTTGACAGAAATTTACAAAAAAATTACAGAAATTTGTCTAAGTATTGGTCAAAACTGTGGGTCAAAATGCGTATATTAGTCATTGCTCATAATGCGTTTTAGTCGTTTGGCGTATGCGTCATTCTGCGTATTGGAATTTGGCTTAATATGTCATTATGCGTATTGGTCATTCTGAGAATTGGACATTTCGCGTTTATGTGTTTGGTCAATATGAGAATTCTGAATTATTGGTCATTATGCGTCAGAACCATTTTTAATTTCGTCATATCTTTTGAATGGAATGTCCGATTTGAAAAATTTTAGAAGTAATCTATAGGTATTGAAACCGTCTTAAATATGAAATGATTTATTTGGATAAGGATTAATACCAAGGTACAAATAAAGACCCTTTTCTAGCGGCGGCATTTCAATTAAATTTATATAATAAATGATCACTTATTGTGACATAACTATAATAGTTAGACATATTCGAAATTTTTTGTAGATGATGACGTGTTCTACAAATCGTAGTACATTATTTTGTTCTATCATCAATAGTTTTCGCAGGGCACGCGATGTAAGGTTTTTGTTTTACACCTTGGGTTACATTATTGGAGTTTTAGTAAGGATCCCTGATTTTTTTAAATATAATATAGCCTATGTTACGCAGGGATAATGTAGCATTGTAATGGTGAAAGAATTTTTGAAATCGGACCAGTGGTTTTTGAGCCCATTCGTTACATACAAAAATACAATCTTTCCTCTTTATAATATTAGTGTAGATAATGTATACCTATCTTCTTCTCCCTCGAGCAGGGCGCGGTAGGTCGCGATCTCGTGGTCCAGCGTGATCTTGATATCCATGAGTGTGGCGTATTCGCGCAGCTGTGACGCCATCTCCTCGCGAAGGCGCGCCAACTCGAGTTCAAGAGACGCCAAGT
The DNA here is from genome assembly GCA_932294275.1 of Chloroclysta siterata. Taxonomy (NCBI): domain Eukaryota; kingdom Metazoa; phylum Arthropoda; class Insecta; order Lepidoptera; family Geometridae; genus Chloroclysta; species Chloroclysta siterata. Next base: position 13,308,113 of record OW028598.1, read on the forward strand.
CCTCGGCGTGGCGAGCGCGCTCCGATTCCAGCTGACGCTCCAACTCACGGCAACGGTTCTGTTCAAAGTCAAAAGGTATTTATCCAATATAATCACTTTGAAAAGTCTTAAAACTACATGAATCTCGGTGCCAGTTCCGCGCGACCAAAGCCTAGAAGAGCTTGGTTTCTACCGTTTTTTTGTATGCTGCTTGTTACAATCCTACTAATATTACAAACGCTGATGGATGTTTGTTACTCTTGCACGTAAAAACTAATGAATGGATTTTAATGAAACTTTACAATAATATAGCTTATACACAGACTAACGCATAGGCTACAATTTATAAATATATTGTGTGAATTGTTCAAAATATGACGATAATTGTCAAGCAAGTAGGAAAAAATCTACCATCTGCGAGCTATTCTGGCGTGCGCTGCCAAAACCGCTAGAGTTACACATATGTACTACGCCACGCTAATATAAGCAATAGAAATACTAAACCTGCGCAGACGAAGTCGCGGGCACCAGCTTGTGTAATACAATACAATATTGAAGCTCCAGTGTGGTGCCAATCGAATTTAGTGATAGTGAAAAGAATTAGTTATTGATACTTTTTAATTTCCTACGAAAAATCATCAAGAACAAGGCTTAAGAATATGTTCGGGTAGTCTGCGGCCCATTGTATCCCATTAATGCGCCAGTAATCGGCGATGTTTTACTAAGAGCATCAAACAAAAGCGTTTCACGTTATTTAGAAGGAAATGTGATGCTGATGGAACATGTTACTGCTTGTTGAGGTGTAACATGTTCCTCACGGAGCACATTAAACCGATGATGTCTATGATGACCGCTAGTGACTTTTTACTGAGTGCATTTAAGATAACGGCCTACGGTCGGCATAAGAACGGAAGAAAGGATGAGCTAGTAAACAACGCTGGTTACTCACTCAGCTTATTTGCTATAAGTTCCATACATCACTCATACGACTTACTAGGCGTTCAAGCAAAAAAGGAAATAAGTGACTCACAGTTCAATGTGTTCATTTAATTTAAACTCAAGAAGACAATCGAAGGGGAGCATAACGGAAATACTAATTTAGAGATTTTCAACTGGTGATTTGTCCACAACTTAACTAGACGTTTTTGTCTGACATTAAAACTGTCTCATAATTCTATGCCAGAACAAACAATAGAACTACGTCCAAAATAACTTTTAAGTTTTGACACACAATTAAGTTTATTTTCTGGAAAACGAAAAGTGGCTGCAATATTAATAGGCTGTGTTATCGAGGTGCGGGAATTACGAAAATGGCTGGTATGGCCGATACGGAAACGACAGCTACGACAAAAGTTTATAATCACCCAATAATCACATTATAACCTTTTTCCCGCTATGGAAGTCAAAGGTAAACCTCTCGCGTATCATCCAGACAGTAGTAGGCTTGGATGTGTTATGATTAGAATAAACCATATGTATGCATTATTTGAATGTTATAAGGTTGCTTAGTGCTTGAACTTTTCAAACTTTAAAAATGAATGAAAATGTAAATTTACTTATGTTAGGACTTATAATAGGGTTGCCAGATGGCCGGGATTTCCGGGAAAGTCCCGGAATTTCACGTATGGTCCCGTGTCCAGTAATTACACTTTACTGTCCCGGAATTCATGATCACTAGTTTTTTTCCACAAAGTAACGACACCGAGGGGCGGCACGCATACTCGTACCTCGGACGAGCCGAGACGATTTTTATTTAAAGAGTAGCTTAATTTTTATTTGGAACTAAAAATTCTAATATGTGATTTTGTATGGTATGAATAAAAATTACCTATAGATTTTATAAAAAATAAATTTGTTTTTAAAGTCATTTGTTTTTTCTTTTAAAATAAGTACCTAACTAGCATTTTTGTAATATTTTTTGTATTGCCGGTCCAACAGCAAACATTTGTAGTTGGATTTGGACTCTAAAAACTCCAACTCCGTTTGTAACCCCAGAAATGTCCAGGAAATAATAAGCCAGTATCTGGCAACCCTAACTTATAACCATAAATTTATCTTAAAAGTTTTTTAAAGGCACCTTAGCCTGTTGAATTGTCTAGTAATGCAGTTAAAACTAAACTTAATAGTGTTTAGTTGAATAAGAGCTGATTTCACCATGCTCTGTTAGTTACTAATCAAGGATTAACAGGCCGTTAAATCTAACCTTAGATATCAAACTCGTAAATTTTGACATAATTAACGGACCTTTAATCCTTTGTTAATCTAACAGAGCATGGTGAAACCGACCCTTTTGTAAAAAAACAAAGTCAATAAAGAACTTTTCAAAACGAGTGTATTTACCTCGGCGGACGTATCTCGATCCGACGAGAATGTATGAACAATGTTATGAGATCGAATGAAGCCAAAGAGGTATGTAAGGACCGTAGCAAGTGGAAATACGTGGCCTTCCCATACTGGAAACAGGCGTGGTTTTATGTATGTGTATATGTTTGTATGAACTTACGCTGAGTGCCGCGTTCTTGTTCTACGTATGTAAGGACCGTAACAAGTGGGAATCCGTGGCCTTCCCATAGTGGAAACATGCGTGATTTTATGTATGTATGTATGTATGTTTGTATGTACTTACGCTGAGTGCCGCGTTCTTGTTCTCCAAGTCGTTGAGCGTAGAGTTGAGGGAGTCGATACGCGTGCGCATGGTACGCAGCTCCTCCACTGCCACGGAGGCGGCCGAGTTGTTGCGGGAAGCAGCCGACTGCAGATTCTTCATCTATTCATAGAACAAAAGAAACAGTTAAATGCATTCTAGGGCCGCTTGCATAAAGATTTTTAGATCGAGTGTGCAACACTTGAGATCTCTCGTCGTACTAAAGTCTACGACGTCGGAGACGGGCGGTAAATCTCAAGTGGAGTTGGGCAGGACACCTGGTTAGACGCGGTGATGGCCTGTGGAGCAAAGCCTTGACCGAGTGGTGGTCAAAGTCAGACAAAAGAAGTTTAGGGCGTCCGAAAGCGCGATAGGTCGAGGAAATCGTGAAGGTCGCAGGAAAAATCTGGACCAGCGACGCACAGGACAGAGGAGGGCAAAACATGAGGGAAGCCTATACCCAGCAGTGGGTGATACCAGGCTGAGATGATGATGATTGCATAAAGATCACTGATCGTGTTTAGCGAGGCACTAATCGGATTTAGGAAGTTAATCAATTTACGTCTTGCACAAGAAAATATCAGCTGCTAAACGTGATTGTCTGACCGAACTGTCAGACAATGGAAATTATGTTAACGCTTTCTGTTCCGTTCGATAAACATGTTTTATACAATTCAATCAGATCGTTGTGTGGCCCAGGGTTAATCTCGTTTTCACACACGTCTTTTGTTATACACAATCACAATAAAGTGGTGTACATGTTTTCTATTAGGAGATATCAAGAGTCTAATAGGAGATTGTTGCAACGAGACCAATGAGACTTATTGTTGCAAGAGTGTTTGTTTGTACACACTAGTGCAACAATAAGTCACTGAGCGAGCGTTTTGCAATCTGCTTTTCTTTTAACTTCAGCGAAAAACTCCGGTTAAAATAACAAAACAAAACTTTACAATGTAACTTTGAGGTAAATTCATCAAAGCAATGTACTTTTTTGTCGCGTTTACGCGCCACAGGGCTGCCAGGTGAAAATATGCCGCAATCGTACCACAGCTTAAAAAAAGTGGTACGCCCTAAGAAAGTTTGAAATAAAAAATCGTACCTACAAGAATCAATAATCGATATATTTAAACATTTAATAATAAAGTACACTTCTTTGCACCAATTTCTTTTTAGGAGTACGAGAACGCTCAATAACACTTTCGTCGCTCATTTTTATTAAATTAATTAGAGAAGCGCATCAGTTTTCACAAAAGCCTGTACGATTTAATAGAAAATAACAAGTAAAACCGAGTTTCTCCGCTCCGTGCAACTAGACCGCGCGCAAAGGAAATGATTTGTCGTCATTCTTTAATAAGATAATCATCAACAATAAGGAATATTAACGCAATGTTAGTCGGTTATCAACCGTATTGTTGACGGTCGAACGTTTTCTTTCATGTATAGAAATCTAAAATTGTATGTAAAAAAATCGTACGTTTTCTGTACGATTTCGATGTTTCGATCGTAATCGTACAGAACATGCAAAAAATCGTACAAATACGATTTAAATCGTACAAATGGCAGCCCTGACGCGCCAACTATTACGTTCTATTTTTGAATCTTTGAATTCGAATGCATTCAGTTTAAAATGGCCAAGCAAAACTTTTTGGACAATTACAAGAACAATTACAAGAAACTTTTTGAACGAAATTTATACTCAAAAATGAGAGAAGAATCAGTGTTTTTTATATAGTCACTGTTTTTTTTCAAAAGCATATAATTGCCATTTTACGCTTTTTGCAAAACGTATGTTATGCACAATCATGAAATTTCGATAGTCTGAAGAAAAGTACTGATATTTAGCGTGGGATAAGGGCAGGAAGATATGATTTAAAATACATTTCACGACTAAACCGCAGAATCAATGTCAATAAAAAGCAATAGCATCTGGAGACGGAACAAGGATGTTTTTATGGCGGGAATTTTATTTGTAAAACGAAGTAGCATAGTACATTCTAGACACACGAGATTTACTTCTCGACTCCGGGAATCTGTTGCAGTTTCTACATGTATTTATTTTATAATGTTGGTATACCTTGCTTTCATAGAGTGCTTCGATCTCATCTCGGTTGGCCTTCACGTTGGCCTCCTGCTGCTCGCGCAATTCTTGCAGACTCTGCTGCAGCTTGGCTTCATACTGCTGCGCCAGACGACCATCTGCAAAATAATTATCACTGTCAGTCTGAATCACCTCACTTTTGGGCACAGTCTTTCCCTATTCCTTCTTTCTAATAGTAAAAATATGGAACGTATTTTGATGCTCAATATGATGCTTGTTAGGAACAAGCACTTGAATTCGGCTAGTTTAAAGTGATTTTCTTTAATAAAATAATGCCTTTGTATGCCTAAAATATCCAGGATTGTATGAAAGAAGACACGACAGAAATGTATTTATTGAGCACTCTACTCCTATACCCAACCACGTTCATATCTAAGAGTCTTCTCGTGACATGACATTCTTAACTATCTATGTATGATATGCCCACCCATTGCCCATACCACGTTAACTTATTGCTCTTCATTTCGCTAATATATTTTTAATTATTAAAATTACAAAGACCACTTTGTCTCCAGGGCAAGTAGGAACCATAACTGGTGTTATGGTGTCACAGTATACAAGTTCTATTGTCAAGTCTTATCGTTCCTAGCAGAGTCATAGTCCAAAAGTTATTCAATTGGATCACATGAACCAAGAAAAACTTTGAAACGTCTTAAAGCTAGATGAATCCAAGTGATGACGCCACAAACACTTCGACAAAAACTAGCAGAATGAGAATAACCGCGGGGTAATTAATTCAAGACTGTGCAGACTGAGGAGTAATAAACTTTTTTGCAATTTTGCTTGTAAATAATGTTATTAATTTTAATGGCCAATTAAATCAAATAACTTAAAAAAATCACCATCATTTAGTTGATGTTTTGTTTAAGATTTTTATCTTAATTATGGCCTTACCTATTCCTCGCGTTCCTTCAATATTTGTAATTATGAAGCTTTCATATTGTAAATGATGGGCATCATTATGATACGAACATTCAAAATGTTGTATCTAATCTAACCTGTAATGTACTACTTATTGTGGCCATAAATGAATATTTCAAATATTTTCCAAATATTTCATACAAGCTGGTGCCCGAAACTTCGTCTGCGCAGGATTAGTCACACAATATCTTTAAATTGTAGCCTATGTGTTATTCTGATGTATAAGCTATATTATTGTAAAGTTTCATTAAAATCCATTTAGTAGTTTTTACGTGAAAGAGTCACAAACATCTATCCATCCATCCATACTTACAAACTTTCGTGTTTATAATATTAGTAGGATAAATTAAGATGAATGAAACCATGGCATCAAAGTCGTGTAGCTGTATTTTTAAGAAGGTACACTAACCAATCTCCGAGATCTCGACCTGGCGCCGAGTGCGTGTCTCCTGCAACTCTTGCTGGAACACCTGGTCCTTGAAGGAGAGCTCCTCGCGCAGACTCTGCACCGTGTTCTCCATGTCGATGCGGCAAAGCATCTCCTCTTCCAGGGTCTTGCGAGTGTCAGCGTATACCTTGCGCAGCTTCTCAAGCTCTTTGGCCAAGTCCTGGGAGAAAAGTATAGTTTAATTCATGTTTATTTTCATTGCATAATTGTTTTTTTATTAATCCATCCCATTCATTCATCTCGTTCGAAACTGTTGAAACTTTTGAAAGTTTGCACGGGTTTGTTGTGTTACTAACGTTCCGTTTTGTGAAATTGCGAAAAAGTTTGTGGAACTGTAAATTATAAGATAATACGAGAAAACTATCAACATTTTTTTTTATAAAATCGTTTAATTAAAAAAACAAGAAGAATTTATTATTCGCTCAGTTTCCTAGAAAATTCATATTATTTGAAGCCAAATAGGTCTTGATTTACCCCCCAGGTCGAGAAACTAGAAATATATATTTCAGATACACATATAGTACTCTGCATATCATTTAATGTATTAATAATCCCTCTGTAGTTTAAAAAATTGCGTGCCTCATTACATTTGCAAACAAATATTGGTCAAGCTTCGTGATGTTTGCCTAATGATATAACTACCAAACAAACGAATTTACAGCAGTAAGGAATTATGTTTCTCCCACAACCTATGGCGTGAGGGAACTTTAAGAATAATTTTGTTGTTTTTAAAGAACAGCACTTAAATCACGTAAAATGCACCGACATCATTATTATGTGATAGTTTGACCCCCAAACAATTTCCTGGCTAGTAAATATACAATATATGGGTAATTGTTAAGGTTGAAACCTTTTTTTAGAGAAATATAGATTAAAAAGGATATTTAAAGTACAAAGAGGAAAGATGTTTGGCCATAATATACGACATGACAGTTTCATCCAAATAATGAGGAAGTGGGATACCTACCACTGATAAGAGGCATGGATTAAATAAAAGATTACGCTACCAACATGTCGTTTAAGGAGGTTAAGAAGGCTGCCCTGAAAATAAGTAAATTATGCCTTTGTTTCCTCACCCTTGCCTCATCCTGAGCTTTCTTCATGGCGGCCACAGCGGTGTTGTACTTGTTGCTCTCCTCATTGTAGCGAGACTCATAGTGGCGTGCCAAGTTCTCTGCCTGAGTGCAGTCTTTCGTCTTCTTGTCCAGACTGGAAATAAATTGCATCAATTACTCAATAGACCAGATAGAGAATATGGGTACTTCCGAGTTCTGTAAAGGCCCAAGTGACTTTCATCAAGAAATGGCGAGAGCTAGATTCTTCTAGTTTATTCGTTTCATAATGATTTTATGGAATGAAGACTGTTTTATTGACTTGGATTGTACTCGTTGGTTTGTAGTCGTCTAACTGCCTATGAAAACATTTACAAAAATGCATAGTCTGTGACATTACTTTACTAGTTATTTTTTTTATTCTTAATTTCATATTAATTTGACAACGAATTTTAATAGCACGTGTATAGTTAAACACCATTTTCGTGATCAAATTTTAACCTTGATTTATGCTAATGAGCATACATACCTTAAAAAAAATACCGTCGTCGTAACCTATACAAGAATCCGAAACCATGACATCCAAATAGTGTTTCTATGCGAGCCACTTGCGCAACCAATCGGAATGTTTTTGTAAACATACGCTATCCGGTCGCCGCGTGTGTAAAAGAAAATGGCACAACAAGCAGTACAGATAAAAGGTCCCTTTATATTTGTACAATAAGAGCAGGAATTCCGTCGTCCTGCAGTGCTTTTTTTATTTCTTTGCTTTGAAGCTTGAAAACAAAATATATGTAATACAATATTGGACTACATTTTTTAAAGCTTTTGTAGTGGTGACCTAGTAAACATTGTCTAAATTTTTCGTTGTGTCTCTACTTCCAGTGAAACTTATTGTTTTACGCGTAACGTCGATCCCCTACGTTACGCACATACAGTCATCGTTCCTGAGCCCGCGTTTTGTATAGCGTGACGTGGGATTCGTAGCCCGCATGGCAGGCCTTGGCCGATTTCCGATGGTAGACTCAATTAATAAAATGTGTGAAAGGGGTTTTAAATTCAGTTTCGAAGTAGGTCACTACACGACGGAAATAACTGAGCTTGCGATAAAAACGTACGTTGGTACGAGCGATTATGTCTTAGTTCGTGTCACCGCATGGTAGGACGGCGTATCGTGTCAACAATCGAGTTTTTATTTAGGTATGACGCGACCGATGACGGCATTTTTTCTAAAGGCTATCTATCCTTGGGATAGGGAGGTCGAATTATAATATTGATTATGCGTTAGTGGAATAACAAATTACCCAATAATTGTCAATAGGACCCTGGATTGTGATTAAATATTTGAAAACATATAAACGTTTCTGCGTTATATTAATAGGATTATTTTAGTACGTAGTCGTATAACATTCATTCAGCATTTTATAACAGAACACAAGTTGTAGCTAAGTATTTGTGTAACTATCTGATTAGATTGTGGCACCTCAAACAAATTAACAGTTTGATAAAAATTGATACGAAGCAGCCATCGTAATTCAGTTTATTTTAAGCAAAACATTTTTGCGTGTAAACTTATTTACTTTTGCCATTTTAGCGGAATAAAGTTTAAGCCACGTGTTTATTACAACGTGGGGGAGTATGATGTATCGAGTTATTTTCAACTAGTTCGCTATCTAAAGCGGATTAGCATAGAGTTTGGCTGATAAGTTTGGACTGTCTACTTAGACCAAGTATTTGGCGAATAATGTATCCTATACATTATAATGGTGGCCTAATAATGAAAATAATCAGTACAAAGTAACAAACAAATCGAAACGAAGTTCGCAATAAGCAAGATTTTATTCTGACTTTGCGACAAAGTTTTATTATAAGTATGCTATGACGTCATGAGCTTATATTGGCTGATGACGTGTGACCACATACTTTGTGGAAGACATCATCACTAAAAACAATTCATACTGAATTCACAATTCAGTTTCCGTCTTTTAAATTGTAAATACAGCGATTACGTCATTATAAAGCTTAGTTTGCATCTGCTCGTTTGAAATAATACAGTATTGAAAGTATTAGAGCTAAAGCTTAACTGTAGTACAGAGTTGAGAAAGCTGTTATTTAATTTAGGGTGCGTCTAAAATGGTAGCGACCGCCACGCCACGCGCCATGACACGTTACACAACATCAAAACAATAACAAATGCCTCAAATCTAGTTGCATTCCGTCAAGCTTACGCCTTACTTGAGTGGTGGTGTTAGAAATTCGATGATAATAGTTATTCTGTGCTTGATTTTTTTGGGTTGGCTTTAGTTTATGCAACTTAACATAGTAAGTTCTGTGACATAAATACAAAAATATAGGATATCAGTTTGATAGTTTGCTAACCACAGCATAATCTATAATAAAAGATCTAGATATTAACTAAACGATTATTAATATTATCCACTTATGTTAGTTAGGTATGATAGATTGTATGTGTATCAATTTAGCTGGACCTATGTTGTAGGCGGTAAGCCGAGAGGGGTCGATGACGTAATTCAGGGTCAACAGCCTCGGAAGGCATTCGGCCATCGCAGCCTGGCGGGAACTCGAATTTTTACCAAAATAATAATGGAGCGTCATTGTTTTACGTTGAATGAAACTATCATTTGCCTTGTGATTGATATACATATTTTAGTAATAGTTTAAAAGAGATTGTGTATTAACATAGAAGTAAATATTGCGTACCTAATACCTACTACAGAAAATTATAATATGATTCATATTTTTATATTATGTATTTAGGTATAGTATATAGTAAATATACCTTGTAGGTAGGTAGCAGGTATGTCGTTTTTTATTTTTTTAGGAACCTAGGTACCTGTGTTTAGTTTAGTTACCATAATAGGTAACTTATACCTACGTTATCATAAATGAGATTCGATTGGGTATTGGTTTTACCAGCTGTAGTCATGCAGGTTGAAGGATAAATGTTTCTTTGGCCAGCAATTTTAACATAAAGGCGTAAAGGTAAGCATAAAGCTTTAGATAGGTATACTTACCTAGACTATATCTATGCCAAAACTGCTTTATCAACAACTTAGTAAATAGATTTCGATATTATTTTATAGCTACACCTTTCTGGTAATCAGTAAAGTGAGTAGAGTAAATGGCGTTTCCTTTACCGCGTTATCCTTAGAATAAACGCGTTTTTTATCAGTTTTAATCAAATTAGCATAGGTATATAACTAGGTACGATAGGACTGCCCGTAAATACACGCACAGTTGCCTTGACCTGGTTGTAAAATTCGTCGTTTCAGAGGTCACGCGATGGTAGAGCAAGGTAAAAGATTACAAATTAAAATTGCGAATGCTTATTTTGAGTAGGTACTTACAACTCCTTTACTTTTACTAAGCGTACGTACACATTACGTTTAGTACCTATATCTACATCATGGTTATGCGCTGTAATATTAAGGGAAGCGTTGTTATACTTACATATAGGTACCTATTTCTGTTGCCGAGCAGTAAGTAGTACTAGACTACTCTAAGCTGTTCTAGTTTGAAGGATATGCGAGTGAAATTAGAGGCACATCGTTACACTTTTGTGTGTCAGAGGATAAATGCAGTGCCATACCACAAACAACATATCCTTGGTAGACATGATCTGAGGTAATGCAATGGTTGTATGTAGAGATAGCCACTTACGCGCAAAATCAGGGAGCCTAGATGTTTGTTTCATAATTACATAAAAAAATACATAATATTTGGAAAACCTACCTACCTATAGGAGTGATGTAGCAGACCTCATTCTTCTGTTATTGTTTTTAGTTATATTACATTCAATTATTATTTACAAACAAATTAAGTGCAAAAGCAAATTGATTTAGTTTTTTATGCAATAAGTTTATTGGGTATTTTTCTGAGATCTTGCGTGTTTTTACTCCATAAACTAAGTCAGACCGCGACCTTTCTGCGCCTGACACCGTCGACCGCCAACAAACGACTTACAAAAATGGTAATATGATGACTGTATCAAGGTAACTTGAAAGATAATGTGAGCAAACAAGTTCTGGTGCAGTTTCGAAGATAATTTTTATCATTTTTGCTTACACTTGAATAAATTTGATTATTATTTAGCACTTTTATTTTAGCCTGTATCAATCGGCAAAAGCCTCTTTCACTTCCTTCAACACTTCTTGATCTTTGGTCAGTGGGACAGTCATTTAAATGGAAATTGAGATCATCCTACCATCATCTCCTGGGTCTATCTCGACGGCATCAACCCTGTGCTATATTAAAATTTTTGAAATCGGACTATTAGTTTTTGAGCCTTTTTGTTACATACAAAACAACAAAAATACAAATCTTTTCTCTTTTTAATATTAGTGTAGATGATATCATGACACTTTGTATTACTGCTGACTGCTGAGTCATTTATATTTATCAACATATTCCATGATCTTGAGTTTTTTCCCTGTAAATGTCCCATGCAATGCTGCAACACTACCATAAAAATTATAAATTCTATACATTTTAGTGCATCCCATTTTATTCATTTGCTTCTACATAAATGCTCAAAATGTTTACTAGTGAGGACATCAATAAATCTAGTAAAAAATCTTATTAACCCTTATAAGGTACCTACTCCTAGATAGATTCCGTATAGGCTTTATCTCACCCGTACAGAATTACCCAACATTAAGGTGAATACAAGAGCTACTCAAAAATTTGCTCTACTAGTTGTCATACTTATGCAGACTTTTAAATAAGAAAACTTATATCGATCAAAAAGATTTTTTTACTAAACTGTGTGCAATTACATGCACACAAAATGGTTGTTTGTGATTTTTCGAAAATGGGTTTAGTGATTTTATATCTTTCAACATGTTCAAACATACAAGCGAGAGGTAAATTAGCTCTTGTATTGGCTTGTAATATCTAACTTTAAATTACTGTACAATTTGTATTGTTTTTTTTAGAGATTATAGGTTCAATCAACCTCTTCAAGTATTCATTAAAATCCATAAATGATTTCTTTATTTGGTGACCAAATAAAATAGTAGACTAATGTCTATTATTTTGATTCATACAGGGTATGTCAACAAACAATTTAGAATCAATTTGTTATGAATAGGTAAGTACTCACATTTTGTAAGCATGACTCAAGTCTAAATATAAAAATGATAAGCAATATTCACATTTTTGTTAAAAAAATATTGAAACAGAAATCAAGAGTAACCTTGACATGAATTTTAAATCATAGTTGTCTCCAAAATCCAAAGATTGTGAGGGTCTTACCTAATTAACTATATTCTGACAGAGTAGGTAGTAGCAGCAAATATTTACTTTCTAGTAGTGTAGTGTAGACGGAGTATTATCAGATAGCTTCATACTAAAAATAACCAATGTAGTGCATATTCAAATTGTTTTCTTTCTGCTAAAATAGAAAAGCACATCAACTCAGATAAACATTACTTTCATGGATTACTGTGCCAATTAAATACCTAGTTGTTTACAAACACAACAGAACCATGAAGTATTGGCAATGATGGTTGTATAGAGAATTTTGATAGGCTTATATTTCCTAGATTTAAAATCGGACTATGATGTCACGGTGTCGTAAAAGCGAGGTCGCGCGCGCTCGTCACACCGCGCCCGCTAAGATCGCCGCCGATGACGTAAACACTAAGGTTAGCCGGAAGGAACACTTGCATGCACCTTAATGGATATCGATAAATTCCGTAAGAAAACAGCCAAATTTAGATGTACTGTATGCTTGGTGAAAGTCATGAAACCGAATACTCTACAGCTAAATAAAACTTACCGCTTCTTCAAATCGTCGTTCTCCTCGTACAACCTCTTCAGATCAATTTCTAACTTTGCTTTCTCGCGGGACGTATCATCTAAGAGCTTCCTGGCATCTTGTAGCTCATGCTCGTACATTCCCTTGATGTTGGAAACCTCGCGTGTGACCACCTCCTGAGTGGTTTGGATCTCACGACGCAGGCCAGAGTTCTCGCTTTCCAATTGTCGGACTTTGTCAATATAGGCCGCCAAGCGGTCGTTGAGATTTTGTAAGGCATCTTTTTCTTGAAGGCGAGTGTGTCTTGTAGGGCTCAAAGGGCTGTTCGGCCGGCCGGCAGAGCTGGAAGGGCGGCTACCGACGGGGGTGCTTGATTGTTGTGGGCTTTGGACGGATGACACAACACTTATGTTTGACGAAGTTGATACCGTCTTTTTAGATTTCGTCGACATTATTGAAAACTTTTTATGTTACGATTCCAGGTTTTAGCGTAAATATATATAATTTGACACGAGCTCGCACTCGACGAAGCCAAAGCGTAGAACTCGAAGAAAAATAATAATGCACGTCGACAACCAATCGTACTGCAGGAAAACCAAGCTTACATGTCACGTGACCACTGACTCATAAAATAAATGTTGCTACATAAAAAAATCGTTTCCATATTGCATGGAGTTAGTATAAGCCATAATGCATGCTAGATGGCGGTATAGTCCGATCGATAATGTATTTTTATTGTATTGGTAGGGATCCAAACAGGATGTATTTTATTCTAATACCTGGGGCCTTATGCTCACTTCGACCGAGATTATCTCACGTTAGAGATGACGTCATATCTCGTTCGATAACTATTTATCCCCATTCTCACCATCTAACTCCCCAATTTTCTCATACAAAGTTCATGCGAGACGCAAGGTCAACGAATTATTGAACGAGATATGACGTCATCTCCATCGTGAGATAATCTCTGTCGAAGTGAGCATAAGGCCCCTGAGTTGGATCAATCAAACAAAGATGACTTTTTTTGCAAATCTCCGTACCGAGTCTACAGTTTCCCTCAGTTTCGAACGTATACCGCCATCTAGAAATTAATTGAGATTTTTAAAGATTGTTGTGGCCAAGTGGCCGATAGGGTTTGCCACGAATTTGCCAATGTCAAGTTATCCCTACCAGTGCAGTGGTGCCATCTTATGGTATTTTACGGATTCATTTTCTGTCATTTTTGGAATCAACATAGCTTTTTCATTTTATTTGTTTTTCTAGTGTTATTTTGAGTTGTGTTGTGTAATTTCGGTGGTATTTTAACCGACATTACTTGAGGTCTTAGCACAAAGTGTAAACATTTGAAATGAAAGTGTATTATGTGATATCCTGATTTGACCGAAAATGTTTCCAATGTTTTGAAGAAAACCGCCACCATTTTCTTTAAAACAAAATGACGGCCGACTTGACTATGGACTGACTTGACTAAAAAGTATTAAATACAAATCACTTGACACTGGCAAGATTGTCTGTCGAATGACGGACAAGAGCCATAAATGGAGAAAAGACAAAAAGATGGTATTTTACTCTAGATTTAGAGTAAAATTGAAATAGGAAGGTATCAGAGTAATTTTTAGGGTATGAATTAGTTATGGTATTTTTTGGGGTAACCCGATGCAGATTTGTAAATATTTCTAAATTTGCGCTGTCTCTTGTATCAGCACCAATATTATCTAATGCCGCTGTAGAAAGAGAATTTTCGGTTCATTTATTATTGTCAAGTCTAAACTTAGAAATAGATTGTCCAAAGATTGTGGAAGTTCAAAATATAATGTGTAATAAAATACAGTCTGAAAATTTGATTCATCTGTAATTTACCCTACACTTTTATAGTAAAATATAAATTCAATAAGTATGTATATGTCAATTTGTAGTAAAGATAACCTTTAAGGTATTTTTTCCATACCACCAAATTTAAGGTAAATTTGACCAAGCATAGGGTAAAGTGAAATTAAGAACTGGTAACACTGAGTCCGGTTATTGTACGACATGATAATGTACAGCACGATAATGTACAGCATGATATTTGGAATCCACTTTGGTATCTTTTTGGATTCGTTTTATCTGGGTGTACATTATCGGGGTGTGCATTATCTGGATGTGCAATATTGTCACGTGTAGTTAATGTGCAGCCAGTTAATACACAGCATGATAATGTACAGCACGTTAATGTACAGCATGATAATTGGAAGCCACTTTGGCACCGTAAAAATTAATTTCTGGCACTTCGGCGGCCGCTGCCGCGGCGCGCTCGCTTTGCTCGCTCGCCTCGTGCGTAATTTATATGTTTCAACATAACCTAACCAATCCGACTCAACGGTACTAAAGTGGCTTCCAATTATCATGCTGTACATTATCTGGGTGTAAATTATTGACACGTGACGATATTGCACAGCATGTTATTGTACGGGATGATAATGTACACCCAATAATTCAAACCAGTGGACACGGATTATCTGGGTGTGCATTATCGTGCTGTACAATATCATGCTGTACATTATTTGGCCGTACATTATTGGCTCCCGTAACACTGAACCCAGTGGTGCCAACTTAGGGTATTTTACTCTAGATTTAGCGTAAAATTTAATTATCAGGGTAATTTTTAGGGTATGAATTTAGTTAGGGTATTTTTTGAGGTAACTCGATGCAGTTGCGTTGCCTCTTTTATCAGCACCAAAATTATCTAATGTCGCTGTAGAAAGATCATTTTCGTTTTAAGCTATTGTCAAGTTATAACTTAGAAATAGATTATCCCTCAACATGTTTCAAAATATTAATTCATCTTTAATTTGCCCTACACTTTTATAGTAAAATATAAATGCAATAAGTATGTCTATGTCAATTTGCAGTAAAGATAAACTTTAGGGTATTTTTTCCATATTCACACCAAATTTAGGGTAAATTTGACCAAGCATAGGGTAATGTGAAATTAAGACTTGGCAACACTATATAAATTAAGACCTGCTCCTCTATATTTTGAGGGTGCCAATAATGTACAACCAAGGATTGTACAGCCGAGGAAAACACAGCCCGGAATTGATGTACAATTTGGTCGCGAAATCCATGGCTGTGTAATCCAAGGCTGTACATTCCAAGCCGTACAAATTCAGCACACCTTTGGAAAGCACGACCCGATAAAACGCAGCCAAAATTATGATGCCAAAACTTAGGCTTTGTTT
This sequence comes from Chloroclysta siterata, assembly GCA_932294275.1. Lineage (NCBI taxonomy): Eukaryota > Metazoa > Arthropoda > Insecta > Lepidoptera > Geometridae > Chloroclysta > Chloroclysta siterata. Next base: position 13,324,255 of record OW028598.1, read on the forward strand.
ACACTCGTCAATTACTTACTCACTCACTTGTTGATCCGACTCGGATTGGTTAGGTTATGTTAAAACATATAAATTACGCACGAGGCGAGCGAGCAAAGCGAGCGTGCCGCGGCAGCGGCCGCCGAAGTGCCAGAATTTTATTTTTTTCTAACATTAATCTCTGAATAATTCTCTTATTTTATATAATTTTTAATCTGTGCTACTTGCCTATACTTACTGTGTAGTGCATCTAAACAGAGCATAGGCTTTCGACCAATCAGAGCATGGTCACAGAATGCAATCCTGGCTGTACAATCCCGACTGTGCTGGGAAAGCACAGCCTGGAAAACACGGCCCGGATTTCATGTACATTTTGTACATGGAATCCAGGCCGTGTTTTCCAGGCTGTGCTTTCCGGGTTGTACATTTTCGGGCTGTGTAATACTTGGTCGTAAATTAACCGGACCCTATTTTGATTTTGTAACTTGTTTGTATGTATTTCCATTTCCTTGAGATTCGTGTTTAAATAATTTATCGACCGAATATGGCTGATGTAAACAGTATTTTCGATTGTTTCGACGAACCTCAGAACGATCAGACTGTACAAATTCCTGAAGCAAAGCCCGCCGAATTAAAAGATCCGTAAGTTGGTCCTAACCTAAGCGCTGTTTACGTGCATGTTCGACTGGTTGGTATTCATACTCATGGTTAAAATCTAAACTTTTAGCGAGGAAGAGGTATCAGCAGCGGCCAGGAACAAGCGGGCCCACGAACAAGTTGAATATGCAGACACATCTATTTCAAAAAAGTTGAAACCTGATGAGGAAGAAGATATAATCAGTGATATCAAGTAAGTTTATTGGTAATGTATTTTCCTTGCACTGAAGGACCTTTAAATTCCAAACGTTTCAGTTATTGTGTAATACCAGAAGTGTTTGAGGTATAGCTTGTCATTACTAACTGATCAATTAATACACCTCATTGCGGGATGTCCGTGCAGATCTCATTCCCCCACCATGAATTAGAATTAACTGATTGATGAGAAAAATGTTACTTATCTCATCGAACCTAAGTAGCCACCATTGATTGTATGAGAGCTGCTGAGCATGTGCATCGGAGTGCTTTCGAGCGTTCAATGGAGGGTGTGTTAAGCAGGCAGTCCCAGTTATAGCACTCAGGCCAGGCCTTAGTACCAGCTAAAAACTTCACCAGGATTGGCCTCTAGCTGATATAAACCTACTTATTGTCAAATCTCAAAGCAAAATATAATTTAATTTCAGTGTGGATCTCCTGAACTCCCGCATCATTATACACACACTTGAGACACATGAAGGTTGCACGCATGAGGTGGCTTTACCGCCAAGCCAGGAGTTCCACCCATTGCAAGCCATAACTTCAGAGCCAGCTAAGCAATATAGTTTTATACTTGACCCTTTTCAAAAGGAGGCTATACAGTGCATAGACAATTTGCAGTCTGTATTAGTATCTGCTCACACTTCTGCCGGTAAAACCGTTGTTGCAGAGTAAGTAAATATATTTTTATAGTGGCTTTAATTATAATTAGATAGGACTGCAGGTAGATATACAAGGTGTTTCAATACTTGTGTTTAAAAACTACAGGGAGCTAAAGGACCCATCAATATGAATAACTTTTCTAAGGAACCAACACTGTGAATGTGAAAAAAACGGCTGTTTCATACATTTTAGCTAGGTAGGTATTGAACTTTTGTATGAAATAGCTATTTTTTTTCGTGTTTTCAGTGTTGATTCCTTAGAAAAGTTATTCATATTGATGGGTATTTTAGCCCCCTGAAGTTTGTAACACAAGTATTGGAACACCTTGTATATGGATGACAATATTATTTTATTGTGTTTGTCAATAAACATTTTTGACAATTTGCCATAATAGTATTATGCCGATGACACATATTTGAAATCCGTGCCATTAGTATTTCAAGATCTAAGATGCTTATTGGATATTGTCCTAAAATGTTAAGCTAGGTATATACTTTGTAGCACAGAAGGTTAGATCTACTTAAAGATACAGTCTAAATCTCTGATCAGTGGACATTCCACACATCACTATTTAATTATTCAACTCATAAACAGCAGGGTCTCCAAACTCAATAAAATTCCTATTGTCCCTGACTCTATATTATTACATGATACAGATGATATATGATGATTTACCCCTGGCTACACCAGTCACAGGACTGGTGTAGCCAGGGGTAAACAATTACATTTTACCCACTGAAACTGATCTGCATGTTAATGCATAATTACTATTTTTTTTTTTTTTTATTTTTTTTTTTATACAACCAGCTAATGGAACAAGCAGATGGCCCACCTGATGTTAAGTGGTAACCATCACCTATAACAAAGCATTGCCTCGTAAGTCACGCACGATAGGAACGTGCCCTACGATGCACTGCCCTGCGTCCATCAGCTTGAGGCATACAGATGTTAAGCCTCATGTGCCGGTAATTACACCGGCAACCACACTCTTCAAACCGAAACACAGCATTGCTGCTTGGCGGTAGAAAAAGGTGTGGTGGTAGTACTTCCCCGGACGAGCTCTTCACAAAGAGCTCTACTACTCTTAAAAAACTATAATACTTGTTTAATATAATGCAATTTCTAGGTATGCTATAGCACTATCACTTAAAAACAAACAAAGAGTAATCTACACAACACCCATCAAGGCACTATCCAATCAGAAGTATCGGGAATTCTCTGAGGAGTTCCATGATGTGGGTCTTATTACTGGAGATGTCACAATTAACCCCTCTGCTTCATGTCTTATTATGACAACAGAGGTAAGTCATTCAAAATTATAACTATTGATATTAATTTCAATCAAAAAGGGATATTTACTGTTATATGTAGTTACTAGAGGCTTCCCGCGGCTTCGCACGCGTTGAAGTGGTGATCCGTGATTGATCCACAAACATCCAAACATCGTAACTTTCGCATTGATTTGTATATTATTAGGGTATGATTTTAAATACCTACGTAGGTATCAGAGATACCTATAGGCGTCCATTACCTATATTAGGTAGGTAGGTATAGATACTGAGTATAGCACAAACATGACAAATACAACAAAAATAACCTTACACGGAGAATATGTACTTATTTGTTTACTTAGTTTCTACCCAAAAAACAAACGAAACGAAACAGCTTCACGACTTTGATCCCCAGGCACGTTAGATTTTTTAGAATGTCCCTTACAAACATTGACGCCTCGTTGTATCCTTTTTATTACACAGAACACATTTTATTTTAGTTTGAAGTTACACTACGCGTTAAAAAACTCCCATACAAACATTGACATCCCTTTGCACACTTTGCAGGGGTGGTTGTAAAATATTGAAAACTTGATTTTAAATCATTTATTGTTGAGTATATTTACTTCAAGTATGAAATCAATCGCACTATGCGTTAAAAACTCTCCAATACTAACTTTTACAGTCATTTGCACCCTTGGCAGAGGTAATTATCAAAAGTTAAAAGCGTCATTCTTAATTATTTATTTCTAAGTATATTTACCTCAAGTTTTAAGTCAATCGCACCACGCGTCAAAAAACTCCCATACAAACTTTGACATCCCTTTGCACACTTATTAAGGGTAGATTTAAAAAACTAAAAATGCTTTTTCTATTTTTTGGCTTTGGAGTAGGTACATCTACTTCAAGTTGTTTCAAGTTTGTAGGTTCAAGGAATACAATTTTTCATACCAACGTTTTCAACCCTTTTTACACCCTTAGGGGGTTGAATTTCCAAAAATCCCTTCTTAGTACATCTCTACGCCATAAGACCTATATACTCTTCAAATTTCAAGTCTCTAGGACCAGCGGTCAAAAAACTGTTATACAAACTTTTACATCCCTTTGCACACTTATTAAGGGTAGTTATTAAAAACAAAAAATGCCTTTCCTATTTTTTTGCTTTGAAGTATATGTACTCCAAGTTTCAAGTTTGTAGGTTCAAGGAATACTATTTTACATACAAACGTTTTCATCCCTTTTTACACCCATAGGGGTTGAATTTCCAAAAATCCTTTCTTAGTACACCTCTACGCCATAAGACTGATCTGACTCATAAGCTGGTCCTAGAGACTTGAAATTTGAGGAGTACATAGTCCTCAAATTTCAAGTCTCTAGGACCAGCGGTCAAAAAACTCCTTTACAAACTTTGACACCCCTTTGCACACTTATTAAGGGTAGTTTTAAAAAACAAAAAATGCCTTTCCTATTTTTTTGCTTTGAAGTTTATGTACTCCAAGTTTCAAGTTTGTAGGTTCAAGGAATACGATTTTACATGCAAACGTTTTCATCCCTTTTTACACCCATAGGGGTTGAATTTCCAAAAATCCCTTCTTAGTACACCTCTACGCCATAAGACCTATGTACTCCTCAAATTTCAAGTCTCTAGGACCAGCGGTCAATAAACTCCCATACAAACTTTGACACCCCTTTGCACACTTATTAAGGGTAGTTTAAAAAAACTAAAAATGCCTTTTCTATTTTTTTGCCTTGAAGTAAATGTACTCCAAGTTTCAAGTTTGTAGGTTCAAGGAATACGATTTTACATACAAACGTTTTCATCCCTTTTTACACCCTTAGGGGTTGAATTTTCAAAAATCCCTTCTTAGTGCACCTCTACGCCATAAGACCTATGTACTCCTCAAATTTCAAGTCTCTAGGACCAGCGGTTTAGGCTGTGCGTTGTCTATATGTCAGTCAGTCAGTCAGTCAGTCAGTCAGTCAGGACTTTGATTCTTATAGTATTAGAGATTTCCTGATATATTGGTTATCACAAAAGAAACCGCCCAAAGTAAAAAAGTAAAAAGTTATTTATTTTCTTTCACAATAAATAACTAAATCTGTAACAAGTCGACAACAAGATAAATTTAATGATATAGCATTGTGAAAGACTGGTGCCTGATGTAGGTTCGTGAGAACCTGTATTACAGGTCACCAGGCCCCACTCAGCGGACACATTGGGTCTTGTTGTATAGGACCTATGTACAGAGGCATACAAGTATTTGTTAAAGAAGAATTAAAATTAAAAGCTTAAGGCTTAAATTAAAATTAATATTATGTACTAACCTAACTGATAAATAGCTTGCTACCTATTTGTATGCGCGTGTGTGTGTGTGAGGTTGTGTGTGTGGGGGGGGGGAGGGAGAGAGAGGGTGTGTGCGTGTGTGGGAGAGAGTGTGTGTTCGAGGGTTTAGTGTGTGTGTGAGAGAGAGGGTGAGTATGTGCGTGTGATAAGTGTGTATGTGTGCAAATGATCATGGGGTTATGCTAGGTCTATATTCCCCTAGCCTCTAGGACGTTTCACAATGATCCTTGTGATTAGTTGGTAATCATCGATAAATTTAGGGAAAGAGTGATGGGAGAAGATTAAGTCATGGTGATTAAAAGATTTTCTGTTTCTAGGTAGTTAAGGGATTTGAGGTATTTGCTTATGGTTTTTTTGCAGTTGGGTCTACTTAGGGAATATATATTTAGGGAACTGTTTATTTTATTGTATAGGTAGTCACCCAAGAAGCAGTAAGAGCTCTGAGCATGGCTGGTGCGAAAAGACGGAATTTTACAGACCTTGCCCTTCCTTCTCCTGTCCTTTGTTAGTAGTGGGTCGTATTTCAGTTCAGCGTGTTTTTTCAGAACTGTGTGAAGGATAAATGTTTGTCTGACTGTTAGTACGTCCCACTTTAGGAAGAGCTTTACCGTAGGATAACGAAAGGGAAGACTGGCACCAACTTTGAGTATAGCACGCTGCGCTCTTTCGACTTCCAGCATATGGGTCTTGGCTGCACCTCCCCAGGAGGTGATGCAGTAATCTAACAGCGATTGACATAGGGCGTGATAAACCATCTTTATAACTTGGATATTTGCTACATGCCTAAGGGTTTTGAATATATATATGAGTTTACGTAATCTGGGAACCAGCAACTCTACGTGGGGCTTGAAACTTAGGGATTGGTCAATGATGACACCAAGGTACTTTATTCTATCAGCTCTTTGGAGAGGAGGACAGGTGCACGTAGCGGTCAAGGGGGGGCAATTGTGGGCAGTAATTGAGTAATTTACTGAAGGAAGGTGAAATGTCGAGAAAGCAAATGTAAGATATTGAGTTTTAGCAATGTTTAAAGTAAGAATATTATTAGATAGCCAGTCACTAACCCTGTCAAAGCCCATCTGAGCCAAATCAAAGACAGTGTCCCAGCTACGACCACTGAAAAAGATTGCGGTATCGTCAGCATAGGTAAAGATTTTACCACCTCTAATTTTGAGATCGCAAAGGTCGTTGATGTAGATGAGGAATAGTGTTGGGCCGAGAATGCTACCTTGAGGGACTCCATAAGTGGCAACTTCCTCCTCACTAATCCATTGGTCAATTTTAACTTGTTGCGTCCTGTCGGTCAAATAGCTGGTTAAAAGTTCCAAAGGAAGGCCTCTAACACCGATCCTCTCTAACTTCAGCAGAAGTAGCGGGACAGAGACTGTGTCGAAGGCCTTAGCTAAATCGAGGAAGATAGTAAGGCATTTATTTTTATTGTCTAAGTTAGTAGTAATTGAGTCCACCAGTTCATGTACCGCATCGTTGGTTGATTTGTTACGTCGGAAGCCAAATTGAGAAGAAGAAAGTAAGTGATTCTTTTCTAGAAATTTTGTTAGTCGTAGGTTAATTAGACGCTCTAGGATTTTAGATAAGGCTGGGAGAATAGAAATTGGCCGATAGTTGTTAACACAGTCTTTGTCTCCGCCTTTATGAATAGGCTTGATGATAGCAGCTTTAAATGATTGAGGGAAAATTCCAGTAGTTAAAGCAAGGTTGCATATGTGGGTTATAGCTGGAGTGAGAAGATGTGCGTACCTTTTAAGCAAAGTTCCCGAGATCAGATCAGCTCCAACGGCGCATTTATTTCTGAGACCATTTATCAGTTGCATGATTTCGACGTCATCAGTAGGCAACATTAGAAACGAGTTAACTGGGGTTGAGGAGCGGTAGTCCATGTGGTTTGGAATAATAGGTCTTACAGAGTTGATCCTTTCTGCAAGGTTTTTACCAACATTTGCAAAAAACGAGTTGATGGTGTTAACGCTTTTTTGGGGGTTATTTTCTAGAAGGATGCAAGATGACTCATCTTTTTGTTTATAGGAACCACTTATCTTTTTTATGGCATTCCAAAGTTCTTTACTATTTCTACCTGCTTCCTCGATTTCCCTCCTTTCATATGCTCTTTTAGCCTTCTTAAGAAGCATGTTGCAGTAATTCCGGTAACGTTTGTATGTTAATTTAAGAGTCTCATTGTCCGGGTATTTTTTAACTTTTTTATGCAGATTGTCCCTGTTCTTCATACAACGCAAGAGGCCAGAGCTTACCCACGGTTTACTGATCCGTTTTCTTATGGGGATTTTCGTAGGTTTGGTATTAATTGTAACAGCAGTCTTAAGATAGGTTATGAGGAGATCTGTGGCTTGATTGACATCGGTGCAACTAAGGATGGATTGTAAATCTAGTTCTTGCAGGGTGTTGTCCAGACCAGCATAGTCAGTGCGAGTAGTGAGTTTGTTCGTATATTCAATATTCCCGATACGATTAAAACCAACTGCCACAGCCTCATGGTCAGTGATCGAAGTGTTTAGCACAATGCAAGTCGCTTTATGTTTGGTCTTTAGCATTATGTGGTCCAGGCAAGTTCTACCATGGGTTGGCATGTCATGTCCGGACAGCATGCATGCCCAAGTCTCGCACGAAACTCGCACGAAGGGTTCCGTACGATTATCTATAAAAACGTTTGTTGTATGGGAGCCCCCTTAAATATTTATTTATTCTGTTTTATTGGTATGTGTTGTTATAGCGGCAACCAATACATCATCTGTGAAAATTTCAACTGTCTAACATCACGGTTCATGAGATACAGCCTGGTGACAGAAAGACATACAGCCAGCGCGGAGTCTTAGTAATAGGGTCCCTTTCGATTACGGAACCCTAAAAATCATGATAACATGTCATCATCACCTTTAATACTCAGGCCTCATTCCAGTGTTTTTGTTTTGCAGATTCTGAGAAATATGTTGTACAGAGGGTCGGAAATTATGCGAGAAGTGGGATGGGTTGTGTTTGATGAGATTCATTACATGAGGGACAAAGAACGGGGGGTCGTTTGGGAAGGTAAAATTTTAATACTGCTTTTAACTCGGCTTTAAATCTTTGTAAATGCACAGACTATACAAGTTTTGTTTCATAATGCTTCGGCGATTTTATCAAACCTACTTTTCTTTTTGAAATCTATACTTTTTTAATGAGACTTGTTACTGATTTATTTTTTATTTCTTAGAAACATTGATTCTCCTTCCGGATAGTGTGCACTACGTATTCTTATCGGCCACGATACCCAACGCTCGTCAGTTCGCCGAGTGGGTATGTCGCCTCCACTCCCAGCCGTGCCATGTAGTGTACACAGAGTTCAGACCTACACCGCTGCAGCATTACATCTTCCCGGCTGGCGGTGATGGAATTCACCTGGTTGTTGATGAAAAGGTCAGTTCACACATTTATTAAAAGAACTCTATAAGTAACACAAGTAGTGTGTAGAGAAAGTAATTACTCATCTAGTTAGTTTTGTTACCAAGTTTTGATGAAATAGTAGGTACCTATATAATTTCCTTGGCACCAAAAAATTGGCTTTATGCGGTTTTATCTGTCAGCATTTTTTGAAACCCACTACTATCGACGAACAAGAGTTCCGAACGCATATATTTACTCCTTTGTCATAAAGTAACCTATGATCAACCTCATTGCCTCGCTTATCAGTATCTCTCGCTCTAAATTATTGTTAACTACTGTGAGTGAGAGGCAATGAATAGGGGCGCCATTTTGAATTATTGGTTATGTGCGAGTTAAAAAAAATATTTTATATCTTAGGGTATATTCAAAGAAGATAACTTTAACACGGCCATGGCGGTCCTAAGTCAAGCTGGAGACGCGGCTAAGGGTGACGCCCGAGGCCGTCGCGGAGGACTAACTGGCCGTAACCAAAACACCACGAACATTTTCAACATAGTCAAGATGATCATGGAGAGAAATTTCGCGCCCGTAATTATATTCAGCTTTAGTAAGAAGGAATGTGAGGCGTACGCTATGCAAATGGCGAAGTTGGACTTTAATACAAGTGAGTAAGACACAGTTATGAGTGGTTCTGTCTTTTAAATATAGCCATAGAGATGTTACAACCCCAATAGAAAATGTATTATTTTAAAAATCATGTCGAGTTGGTATGTTAGCAAATTAAGAAATTGGTACACAATTGAGACACAACATACATCCCCACATATCTAGGCTTTCTAATTTTATATCGTCAGTAGCCTAGTCATATGCTAAGTTACCCTGGCATACTAACTTTTTCAACATGCTCATTGACCAACTAATCCACAGTCGAAGAAAAGAAGTTAGTAGACGAGGTATTCAACAACGCTATGGACGTCCTGACAGAGGAAGACAGGAAGCTGCCTCAAGTAGAGAACGTAATACCGTTGTTGCGACGTGGCATAGGCATCCATCATGGCGGATTGCTACCTATATTGAAGGAAACTATCGAGATTCTGTTCGGTTTGGGACTTATTAAGGTAATTTACATTATCACTACAGCTTGATGATAATGAGAATAAAATTGTCCCATAATCCTTAAGAGGGTCACTCAAACTTTCAGAAATGTTACTATCGTGCGTTACTTTCGAGGCAATGTATTGTTATAGGTGATGGGTACTACTTAACATCAGGTTAATAAAAAAAACCTTTTCAAGATGAAAGATATTTTTAAAACGAAAATATCGAAAAAAAAATCGTTTTTTGATCGAGTGAGCGAAGCGAACGAAGATCTTAGTTTCAACTTGGGCGATTTGGCATTTTATGTATGTATGTATGTATGTATGTTTGTCTGGCGATAACTTTAGAACCGTTGATCCGATCTGCATGAAATTTGATATATCGATAGCTTGTACTTGAGAAATTTACTGGTAAGTATATGAGTAAAATCGGATGAAGGGTTTTTGAGATATGGGGTTTTTTAAGGGGGCAAAAATAAAAAAAGTTACATAAAAAAATCAAGTTATCTGTCATATGAAAAAGCTTTGTTTGGACATCCCAAAACTATTTTTACTTTTTTTTTGGGATGCTCGGTTTTTGAGATAAAACAATAAAAGTCAAATTAAGATAACCAGCGATCCAAGAGCTACCATCTCTAAGAGTTTCGTTGACATCAAGGTTTTTCTACTGGTCGGCCAGTTCCTTTGCTTTTTCTTATTTTTTTTTCTTGAAATAAATTAAGGAGGTACTCAGTTCTCATAAAATGGTGACAATGACCAGGTCTGATGATGGAGCCAAGGTCTGTTCAAGTGTTCAACGGAACTCTTCAATAAATAGGCCAATAGTAAGTCTATTGGCCTATTTATTGAAGTGTTCCGTTGGTTACCATACCAAGTTAGTAGGCGGTAGTCAGAAAAAAGTCCCAACATAATGTTTGGACTTGCCTCTGACTACCACCTGCTCAAAGTTTTTGTGCGTTCGTCGGGTCGCATCACGAGATCTCAGTTCGGGGCGAGCTACTAGTATAAAGGAGTTTGTTTAAGCACCACTTATGAAGAAAGCGCTCTGGTACTGACAGTCATTGAATTCTTCAGTGGAATAAAAACATCCTCAACAGCAAGAGCTTTTTTGGTTTATTTGTGATACTTTTGATAGAGCCCTCTTAATATTTCTCAATTGTAATGCAATTTGTCCGTTTGATACCGACAACCATAATTATTTTCTATGACCATTTCTTTTATATTTTATTTTACAGGCGCTATTCGCAACTGAGACTTTTGCGATGGGTTTGAACATGCCCGCCAGGACCGTGGTGTTTACAAATTGTCAGAAGTTTGATGGAAAAGAAGTCAGATTTGTAAGTAGAAAAAGCAACATTACCTACTTGTTTGTGTACGCAATTCACAGATTTTCATACCATGCCGAAAAAATATGCAAAAATAATACAAATGCTTACAAGGGTTTCTGATGGTCCCCGCACTAGGACAAGCCTGTATCGCAGGAGGCCAGAGACATAGCTCGTTTCGTATCTAATCAAATCATTTTCAGATTTCATAAACCATTTTCAGATTTCATCCGGAGAATACATCCAGATGTCCGGGCGCGCCGGTCGCCGTGGTCTTGACGACAAAGGCATAGTGATACTGATGCTCGACGAGAAAGTAACGCCCGCCTCTGTCAAAAGCATGGTGCAGGGTAAAGCCGATCCTATTAACTCGGCGTTCCATCTCACATACAATATGGTACGTTTGTATAGCGATATTATTATTAGTTCCCATATTTTTATATGCTATAGCTGGTAGGGCTACCTGATATAAAGCGGTCACCAGAGACGCCAAGGGGGGGGGGGGGGTTGCAGGGAGGGGCTACAATTTATAAAGATATTGTGTGACTAATCCTGCGCAGACAAAGTCGCGGGCACCAGCTTGTAAATCATAAATCATTTATTTGCTTCAATGGTATAGGTACATAAGGATGACAAAAAATAAAATAGGTAGCACTCATTCCCCATAGCTGGGATGCAAATTGTAGGTGTGGGCTTTATACATTTGGGTAGGTAGGTAGGTACTTTTTATACAAACAACAGTAAAATTCACAATAAATATAAAACAAACAATAGTTATCAAATATCAAATCAAAATAATTAATAGTATGTCAAAATATATTAATCCATGTCAAAGAACCCCCGGACGCCGGGCAATATCAAATGGGGCACCTCCTCATGAGTGCGCTTTATGAAGTTATGCAATTATATTTCTAATTCTAATTCGTGGTGGGGGAACGAGATCTGCACGGACGTCCCGCAATGGGGTGTATTGTGCATTGTCCCCCTGCTAACCTCACCCCAGCCAGCCCAACTCCTTAAAATAGCGGAGAAGGACCTTGGGTTGGTGGCAGCAATGTTCAAGCATCCCCGGTGGTGATTTGGATGCAGATGAGAGGAATGACCCGATCAGCTTCTGCAGTCCAGTTTTGGACCTGGCTTCGTTAGTTGCGGAGCAGTGCAGTACCACATGCTCCACAGTTTCTTTTTCCTGAAGACATCCACGACATAGGTCGCTGTCTGTCGCTCCGATCTTGAATGCAATTATATTATAGGCAGAGATAATCACTCAATATTAGGGGAGCATATACATGTTCCAACCCTTTTTCTAATTTCAAAACTTGCCTAAAGCTCCGTACTCACATTCGGTATTACTCGATAGTTTGATCGATGGTTTAAATTTGATTATGTTTACCTTTTTCTGTATGCCTACGCCTCACTTAACTTCAATAATATATTATGTTACATTGTAAAAGAATCATACAAAAGAACGGTAGGAACCAAGCCGTAAGTTTGTTGCCTGTTCTTCTAGGTTTTGGTCGCGTGGAACTGGCACCTAGAGTCACCTAGCTTTAAGACGTTTCAAAATGATCCTTGTGATTTTATTGAATAAATACATATTGACTTTGACTTTGAGTTTTACTCCAAAACGAGTAATACCGAATGTGAGTACGGAGCTTTACTTGTCTTCTTAAAACTTGATTATTTAAACACTTTTTTGATGGAAATCAAAAGATATCTAAAATAGGTTTAAACAGGTTATGGCCAAATGATTCTCGCCAAAATGTTTATCCTGATTTGTTTGTGCAGGTCCTCAATTTATTGAGAGTGGAAGAAATCAATCCGGAATACATGTTGGAAAGAAGTTTCTTCCAGTTCCAAAACCAAGCTGCTATACCAGATCTCATAGAAAGTGAGTAAAGGCCTTTTAATCTATATTTTTTTTATTTATTTATACAACTGGCTGATGGAACAAGCAGATGGTCCGCCTGATGTTAAGTGGTTACCACCACCTATAACAAAGCATTGCCTCGTAAGTCACGCAAAGTAGGAACGTGCCTTACGATGCACTGCCCTTCGTCCAACTTGAGGCATACAGATGTTAAGCCTCATGTGCCTGTATGTACACCGGCAACACTCTTCAAAAAGGCATGGTGGTAATACTTAAGGACGAGCCCTTCACAAAGAGCTCTCCTACTCTTCTATATGATTTATACGTTCGTCAAGGATTGGCAATAGCTTATGTAATCCTATATACCTTACTTATATGCTTTTTCTTTAATACATACTACATCAAACACTATGTTCATAACACAAATGTTTGTTCTCTGTGAGGATCGAATCGCAAAATGCATCCACATCCTTTATAAAACCTACACACAATCTACACCTATTGATTTCACAACACGAAAACTACATCCATCTCTTTCCCCCAACAGAAGTGAAGTCCAAGCAGAAAGAGTACGACGGCCTGACAATCGAGGACCAGCACTCCATAGCGTCGTACTGCAGTATCAGATCGCAGCTAGATCTACTTGCTAGTCAGTTCAGGTCGTTTATCACACAGCCGGAGTATTTGAAGCCTTTCTTACAACCGGGACGCCTAGTCAAGGTAACAATCCTACTAATATTATAAACGCGAAAGTTTGTAAGTATGGATGGATGGATGGATGTTTGTTACTCTTTCACGTAAAAACTACTGAATGGATTTTAATGAAACTTTACAATAATATAACTTTTACATCAGAATAACACATAGGCTACAATTTATAAAGATATTGTGTGAATTGTCCAAAATATGACGATAAGTGTCAAGTAAGTAGGAAAACATCTACCACCTGCGAGCTATTCTGGCGTGCGCTGCCAAAACCGCAGAGTTACATATATGTACTACGCCACGCTAATATAAGCTACTCGAAATACTAATCCTGCGCAGACGAAGTCGCAGGCACCAGCTAGTGTTTCAATATGTTTTAGGTGAAAACAGAAAAGCACGAATACGATTGGGGTATAATCGTGAACTTCAGACACAAGCACAACAAAGGCTCGAAAGGTAAAGAGGCGAACCCCTTAACCTTCGAAGAGTCGATTATCGTCGATATACTGCTGCATGTGAAGAAATCCGAGGAATCTGTTAAGGATAAAAATATACCCTGCCCGCCTGGAGAGGTAATGTACACCCTATTTCTATATACTGTAGGTATTTTATTCAAACCAGTGAATCTTACCCTAAAAGCCCAATAATTATTGTGGTTGATAATACCTTTTCAAATTGAAGAGTGTGCAGGTAAATAATTTTAAACTGAGCTGAGACTCAAGATTTTACTAAAAATCTTCTGTCAAAAAAAATATAGGAAAAATAGTTAAGGAATAATCAGGTAAAAGCTAAATGATGTTAATATGCTGGACCTTTATTCTCCGAAACTAAGTTGTTTGTGATTTTTCATTACTACTATCAGTGCCAAGTGCGAGTCGGTCTCGCGCGGGAAAGTTTCCATACCATTATCTATAAAAACGGCAAAAAAATCACGTTTGTAGGGTAGCCCCCTTAAATATTAATTTTATTCTGTTTTTTTAGTACCTATTTGTTGTTATAGCGTCAAAAGAAATACATTATCTGTGAAAATTTCAACTGTCTAACTATCACGGTTCATGAGATACAGCTTGGTGACAGACGGACAGCGGAGTCTTAGTAATAGGGTCCCGTTTTACCCTTTGGGTACGGAACCCTAAAAAGATGATGAAATGTGCGAGCAAGATATTGCGTGACAGTATTCAGCGTCTTAAGTGAAATGTCTTCCCACAGGCAGGAGATATTGAAGTGGTCCCAGTACTCCACACACTGATTAACCAAATAAGCTCCCTCCGAGTTTACTACCCCAAGGATCTACGCCCGGCTGATAGTCGCAAATCTGTGTTGAAGACAATCGGAGAAGTCAAGAAGCGGTTCCCGGACGGACCACCTCAGTTGAACCCTATAAAGGATATGAAGATACGAGATCCTGTGTTTAAGGAATGTGTTGATAAGATAAAGGTGCTTGAGGAAAGGTAAGGAAGTAACAAGATTCGAGCTATTACTTTTTTTTTAATTTTTGGTAGAAGAAAAAAATATGGTTATTGGCCCAGAAATTGCAAAAAGGTTTTATTATTTAAGAATTGTTTCTGCGCCTGTATATTTGAACCTAGCAGTCATATTAAAGTTAAAAAAATATATTTCATTTAAGTTTTATCAAATTTTGGTTGATCAAAGAACTGAGAAATCTGAGGGGATATCTGCCGTGCCTTCAGGTTCGTCATGAAGTTGTTGATTTTTTTTCTGGTATACCAAAACCTAATCTTTTTTCACTTTAAGTATAACGAATAACGTTCTTGTAAGCCGTAATTTTATTATTCTTCCTATTATTATTCTTCAAAAAACATTATTATTCCAGGTTATACTCTCACGTACTACACAATGACAAAAATCGCGGCGCGCTCACCGCCGCTTACGAAAGAAAACAGGAAATATTCGACCAACTGAACGTCGCAAAAGCAGAGTTGATAAAAGCCAAGAGCATACTGCAAATGGAAGAGCTGAAGAAACGCAAGCGCGTACTCCGCCGGATGGGGTATTGTAATGCGTCTGATGTTATTGAAATGAAGGGCAGGATCGCTTGTGAACTCAGCAGGTAAGTCCTACCGTATAGGTAGATTCACGCTACTCCGGCCCAAAGCGTTAGCATCCCCAAGCCTGCATGGTCTTCAGTGTTTCGTAGGGCACGTTCAGTTCAGTCCTCCATATTTTTAGTAAATGTTTTTGCTCCCTTTGATCAAGAAAATCTTGATGCGCAATAAAACGAAGCAAAAATTAAGTAAATAAGTAATTAAAACAGTTATCTATATGCTAAGCGATATTTATATACACTGTACACAAAGCCAACCCAGGCTTCATACACACATGAAACAATTCCTTTATATGAATGCCTACCTAAATTTGAATTGTTTTTCTCCTACAGTGCAGACGAGCTTCTATTAACTGAGATGATTTTCAACGGAGTGTTCAATGCGCTATCCCCTGAACAGAGCGCGGCGTTGGTCAGCTGTTTCGTTTGCGACGAACATAACGCCCAGGCCTCTGTCAGCGGCGATGAATTGAGAGGCGTGCTAAGGAAGCTTCAGGTAAAACTAAACCTTTTGTATTACTTCATAGAGTTCATAATTGAAGTACGGTTCCCAAGTTGTTTCAAATAGCTTAGCGAAATAGCATACATGCCTTGGTGAGCGGGAACCTATGAGATTTGCTATTAACACTAGATGAATTTGAACCTTATGTTCACATAAACATAGGGTTGATCTTACAGAACGGCGCTAAATATATTTATCGTTTACGATATATAAAGAGGCGCTGATGATAAAGGTCCAAAGATAAATGGATGATGTTAAGTGGTAACCATCACCTATAACAAAGCATTGCCTCGTAAGTCACGCACGATAGGAACGTGCCCTACGATGCACTGCTCTGCGTCCATCAACTTGAGGCATACAGATATTAAGCGGCAACCACACTCTTCAAACCGAAACACAGCAACGCTGCTTTGCGGCAGAAAAAGGCGTGATGGTAGTACTTCCCCGGACGAGCCCTTCACAAAGAGCTTTACTACTCTTAAAAGACACTGCAGATGAATTTGAACCTTATGACTTTATAATTTTTGATGTTTACAGGAATATGCCCGGCGGATAGCCAAAGTGGCGATAGAGGCGAAAATGGATCTCGACGAAGATGACTACGTGGCCAAATTCAAATGTACGCTCATGGACGTAGTGCTGGCGTGGTCAAAGGGAGCTTCATTCCTACAGATTTGCAAGATGACAGATGTATTTGAAGGTACGTTTGTCATATAATAAATAATGCATTTATTTTCCTTCGCAAAGTGAGGTGGTACAGTGGGACTTAGGGACAGTGGGACAGTAGGTATGTCAATACCCACTTTGCAAGGGACAGTTTAGAGATTTAGAGAGGTTAAAAAAACCTGTAATACAAGTCTACAGAAACATATTGTTAATATTCTGTACCTCCATGTGAGAGGATTGTGACGCCACTCACCATCCGACTCTAAGGTCGTATTTAACACTAGAAGCCTATCAGCTAATTCAGGTTACAAACTATGTTTGGTTCTAAGTTTCATCCCTATCGGTTCAGTGGTTAGGGTGTGATTGAGCCATTTATGAAACATTTATATTTAAAAAAAAGTAGTGAAAGACTTTTAACTACTATAACAACATAATAATAACACCCCTTGAATTTGGAACGAAAAGTTGCCTGCTTTCTAGCTCAACGCAAAATCGGCCCGCGAGAAACAGCGTATGTATTTTTCTCACAATCACATTTGTTTTAGGTTCCATAATCAGATGTATCCGAAGATTGGAAGAAGTACTCAGACAATTGTGCCAAGCCGCTAAAAACATCGGAAACACCGACCTAGAGAATAAGTTTAGCGAATCCATTAGACTGCTGAAGAGAGATATTGTATTCGCCGCCAGTCTTTATATGTGATCGTGAGATTTACTTTATTTTTAGTTTATTACAGGCACATGTAAGCCTCATGTGCCTTAAACATCTGTATGCCTCAAGTTGATGGACGCAGGGCAGTGCATCGTAGGTCACGTTCCTATTGTGCGTGACTTACGAGGCAATGCTTTGTTATAGGTGATGGTTACCACTTAACATCAGGTGGGCCATCTGCTTGTTCCATCAGCTAGTTGAATAAAAAAAGAATGTTTATTACATACAATATTGACACTTAGCATTTATACCACTAGGTATTTGACTGGTAGAGCTATTTGAAAATATTCGGAAACTTAGAATTTGTTTCTCTTGCTCTTGTTTTGTTTTGTTTGCTAAACTGAATTTTCCGACCGGAAACTTTCTGAAGGTTTTAAAATAGGAACTGCATTCTGCAGGAACCTTGACAGACATATTCAACAAATGACATTGGGAGATAGTTTCAGATAATGATATATCTCAAGTGAAAACAGACCGAGGAATTTATAGATAAATTCCGAATCAGATTATTTTCTAGTTTTATTTATTGTTATAGGGTACTTAAAGTTTTGTCGTTTCATTTGGGTAGTATTTAAACTATCATTACTTGAGTTAAAATGACAGTGTACGTGAAATACCCTCGGACTATTAACAACAAATTGTGACAAACTTATAATTAGAAAAACGCGTATGTTGAAATGAAGAAATAAAATATATATTTAATATTATTGTACTATGCCTTTTTATCGAGTTAATAACCTATTACTGTTTTGTTGCAAATAATAGACTTCAAACCTCAGAAGAAATATCTCAACTTAAAAGTAATTAGTTTGTCAGGTCTAGAAATACTACATGTTAAAAGTTCAAGGTTACATGACACATCTTTAATAAAGGTTCGATACATTTTTTAATTCCATTGCCAATAAATCACAAAGTCTTATCAAGGTTACTGCCTTAATTTTATTGAACAATGTACGTCCGGGGAAGTACTACCACCACGCCTTTTTCTGCCGCCAAGCAACGTTGCTGTGTTTAAGTTTGAAGAGTGTGGTCACCGGGGAAATTACAGGTACATGAGGCTTAACATCCGTATGCCTCAAGTTGATGGACGCAGGGCAGTGCATCGTAGGCCACGTTCCTAACGCGTGCGTGACTTAAATAAATAAATATTGGTAGACTTTTAACACAGCACTATCTAGCCCCAAACTAAGCCAAAGCTTGTAATATGGGAACCAGATAACTGATATAATACATACTTATAATAACACCCAGACAGAGAACAAACATCTATGTTCATCACACAAATGTTTGTTATCGGTGGGGATCGAACCCACGGCCTACGGCGCAGAAGGCAGAGCTACTACCAACTCAGCTGTGAAGGCTGTCAACTTACGAGGCAATGCTTTGTTATAGGTGATGGTTACCACGTAAAATCAGATGGGCCAATTGCTTTTTCCATCAGTTATTTATAAAAAAAACACTGTTTTCACTAAATAATAATATTCGTATAAAGAAAATTAAAAAGCAGTTTCCACAAAATAAAACAACCAATCACAATATTATAAGAGAACTTTATTGTTTTAATTACGGTATATCTATAGCATGAACTGGCAAGTAACAAAAAGAACAGTAATTTTACTAGAATTACGCTATAGAACCATGTTCACAGTCGGCCGTGCCCAATGATACAACTATTTAACTATTATGCGCAGACAATGCATAGAAATACAGATTCGCGAAAAAGGTGGTGTATGGAAACTCAAATGAGACGCTACTTATATTTTACGTACAGCCAGTGACAAAAGTATTTTATTCAAGTTTCTTATTTTTTGACCAAAGATTTCAACTTAATTTGAAGATCCTTGCCTCTTTACTATTAGCAAACTGAAGTCACTATTTCTTTGCCATAAAGAGCTATATGAAACTGAAGTTGGCAATCTACTTTTGTCACTTGACTGTACACGTGTTAGTTTGCTTTTACGTCCATGACGCAAGTGGGCGTAATGCTTGTACTGTTACTGATAAGGTTTTGCGATGGGCACTTGATAAAGTACGATACTGTATTTCTATCTTTGTCGGAACAACAATATAAAACAATTTCAATGTGACATTGAGATTTGCCAAACTTTCAAATGTACCGTTACAAATTTTGAATATACTTCTAAAAGCTTTAACAAGGGTCGGAGATCTATTCCAAGATTAACGTAAATTACTTTTTATTTATTATATAAAAATTGTACATACACAGATAAATAGAATGGCAAAGTTAAGATCACTCTCCAGTTAACTTATTGCGTACGAGTTAGACAATATTTTAATTAGGGCACTTGTCAATATGGATCATATTTTATATAAAATAAGGTGTTATTTCCTTCATTCAAAGAATCCCACGAACCTTACTTTGTCTAATCCGAAATGATACATTTGCGAGTTCGTTATAAGTTATAAATAAAACTACAACCCCATTGACAAAAACCCCATTCAAATCAATATACAATATGAAAAATCACAATCGAAAAAATTCAAAAACCGCTTACGCTAGTATCATTTGGTGCCTGAATTGATATGTCCATGAACTAAACGAAATAAACGCTAATTCTGTCTAGCTATCGAGTAACATAACGAGGTATTTTTGTGTCTATAGTTAGAACGAAATCTTGCGTGTGCTGTTCAAAATATACGCACAACGCACGAAGATGCGAGCCTATGCTATGATAAAGTATACGCTAATATTATCATTTAATACTTAGACGTAAAGGTAGATTTTCGATCGTCTCGCGTCAGTCGCGTAAGTGACAGAAGAAATAGGAGAATCGAGATAAAAAAACGAGACTATACCAATTTTAGTTTTCGTTTAATTTCTTCTATTTTTTGTATTTAGCTATCTGATTAAATGTCCCGTCTTTGAATTAGACTGCGGTTCAAAACCTTCCGAAATCTATATACTTCCATCCAACATTACTCTTGCCACAGACCCTGCATAGGTAACGGATCGACTAAAGCGACTTTCACTTCGCACTATCGTAATCCACCTTCACGGTAACCACTCCGCGTCCGACTGCTATGGAAGACACGACGCTTACTAGAAGCACTCTCAATACGCCAGTCGTTCGCCACTCACCAGATAAAACAATCTCTACGCCATTAAATCGACTCCTTACTGTATTATTTATACAAAATGTACAATTTATCAAAAGCGTCCACCGACATTATCGTTAGTTTGTGAGTATGTATTGCGTTACGATATGATATGGCTATGTTTGTGTGTGTTGATTACAGTCATCTTAACGCCTTTGGAAAGTGACACTCGAATTCAACAACTGAGTTCTCAGAAAAAGATCCTTATTTATCGTATAGTGTTCTTGTGTTCGCCAACGCTTCGAATGCCACTTGTTTATAAAATATGGTCTTTTTCACTCCGTCTATATAGGCTTTCTTTTATATCTCCATTCACAAAACGCATGATCAATGAGATATAAATCTATCCGTGAGTGATAAATACACACTAATCCTAACGTTGCACATTTTTAGATGATTTGTGCGTTTTGGCGGACAATACTCCGATTAATATTAAATATGATATTACTACAACACTCGTCACGCACAATTTTGATATCACTGTATCGCCAAAATCATAAGCGAGACCCAAAAATGTTTCAGGAGTTTCATAGACAACTGTAATCAACCCACAAGATCGCCACGCTTGCTATTGCCCTTACAATTCTTATAAATACATACTATGTGCGTATCACGATCTATCGGTCCCATCCACAATAATCCATAACAAAAACGTGATTTGGCACTCAATGACTAAGTATTTCAGAGAACTGCCTGTTTGCTTAGGACTGGCGAACCATAATAATTTGTACTATTTCAAATTGCAAAATAAGGGCAATAGCAGGTAGCAGTCATCTTAATCTATCAAAAGGTTATAACACTCTTAATTAGAGTATGTAATGACTTTACTTGCTATTTAACATTTAGGTATAAACGAGATAATTATATACGCTTATGTTCTGAAAAAAATTACGTACTTACATTATGAGTACGTTAGTTTTCTAAGGACTTCAATCTTGATTTGGATTAACTGATTTGATAACGAACATAACTTTTATGATGTTAGTTTAAAAGTTTTTTTTAATGACAGATTCATGTTTCTTTATTAGTATGCTTTTGAATCGAATGTAACAGACCGTTGAAGAACCATTTACAGACAGAAGTCGAATTCGAACGACATATAAACATTAGCAACACACTTTCTTAAAATCGTAATTTTATAGGCCATTAAAGTTATTAAAATATTTACAGTAAAGATGTGAAACTGTTTACAGTTCCTAGACGTTATTCGAAGATTAGGCGAAAATCACTAACGACTAGACAAATGGGAAGTCGCCTTACACCGCATCACAAGTACACATTGCATCATTATTCAATCGCATTCAAGCACTGTTGTTCGGCCATTTTGTGGAACAAACATGGCGGACAAACACAAAATGGCGGATAGGTTATTACCCTAATCCAACTTTACCTTTTTATATTAAAATATTCAATTTTCTGTCCTCTTTTATTAACTAACCAAAACTGGAGGACAAACATGTTGATTAGTTTAGCAAGATTACACAATGTTTCATACAAACTAAGTTTTTAAATAATTTAGTTTCGCATAAGACGCCTTTGCGAAAATATTTTTTAATATCTTTCGTACCTATTTATTGTCTTTTGATATGCTTCTACACTAGTAGTTATAATTGTGATGCAGCAACGAAGACTAAATAACATTACAATATTACACGGGCACACGTAACTCGGCAAACAAACTGCCTACAAACAAAATATATATTATTTACATCATTTAATTATGTAACTATGTATTCAATAAATATGCGATTAATCTGAATGATAAAGAAACAAATCGAGTTAGATTCAACATAGGTAAATTTTTCTAAAACAGTTCTAAACGATATTTTTAATAAATTTACATTAATTATTATCTTTCAATATCTATTAACATTTGCTATAATTTTATTAGATCTCCAAGTTTGTGATAATCTTCGATTTAAATAACAAGATATTTACCTACCTATTTTGCTTTTGCATTAATACAATATGAAAATGACAACTGAACAGAAAGGAGAGAATATTAGTTATCGTATCCTAATCCGAACAGATTTCCTGCCTCAAAACAAGATACAAAGTTCATTTGGTCGGACCAAAACTTCAGTCGGTAAATTGTTCAAAACTCTAACTCGCGAAATATTCGTACAAATACCGTGCCGTAGAGATAGACTGCCGTAGAGGAAGAACTTTGCCGATACGGCAATCTCTCTCTAACTCTCACATTCAACATTCCTCGTCTCGTCGCATACAACATACAAACTGTTCCCAAACATACTATGAACTCTATCTTGAACGGACCATCGCGTGAAGCATTTCTACTCATTTGCACAACAAAATTACATTGACATTGCTCTAACTATTTACGAGGTAAATGTGAGAACCATATCTGTATCACGTGTGCCTCAAGTTGGACGCAGGGCGGTGCATCGTAGGGCACGTTCCTATCGTGCGTGACTTACGAGGCAATGCTTTGTTATAGGTGATGGTTACCACTTAACATGTGGACCATCTGTTTGTTCAGCTAGTTGTATAAAAAAAAACTTCGAGAGTATCATCTCTGTCACTAAAAGCCATTGTATGTAGAAGATACATCATACAAAAGAACCAAGCCGTTTGTTGCCTGTTCTTCTGGCTTTGGTCGCGTGGAACTGGCACCTAGAGTCACCTAGCTTTAAGACGTTTCAAAGTGATCCTTGTGATTTTATTGAATAAATACCTTTTGACTTTGAGATCAACTTCCAGACATGGTAAAAAATCTCGTAAATAGTTCAACAATCTGAATCACAGTTTTCTGTAAAAGATTAAACTTTGAATGGTTCGGTGTATTGGGTGTAGAAAGCCTCCGGGTCGCGTTCCCTGATGTCAAGTGGTGACTAGCGCTGCAGTCACGTGACGAGGTGTCGTATCGACGTCATTACCAGCAGCGCGAACAGCGGCTGTGTGCGTCCGCCGCGGCCGCACGATTGTATCTCGATCTCCTGAAACATTATTTGTTATGAGCAAAAAGCACACGAAAAGCACCACCGAAACCAAACTGTATAAAGATGTTATTAAAATGTTTGTTTTCCTAGTGTAAGTAAATACTCTGAAACGAAATAAAACGAAACACGATTAGTCAGACGCATCCGTTCGCGAAAACTCAAATTATTTTTAACGTTTTTTTTTTATTTATAGATTTAAAGTTAGTGTTTTTTTTAATACAAGCTGTTGGAACAAGCAGATGGCCCACCTGATGTGAAGTGGTAACCATCACCTATAACAAAGCATTGCCTCGTAAGTCACGCACGATAGGAACGTGCCCTACGATGCACTGCCCTGCGTGTTTCGACATCTCATATTTTACCAGCAAAAGTAATTCCGTCTTAATTTTTTTTTGAGTCTAAAAAGGAGGGAGAAAAATAGAATGAAAGACTGAGAGAGAGAGAAAGAAAGAGAGAGAGAGAGAGGGAAAGAGAGAGAGAGGGAAAGAGAGAGAGAGAGAGAGAGAGAAAAAGAGAGATAGAGAGAGAAATATTTTCATCAGACAAATAGCGTTGCTCTGATTGGTTTAATTGTAAAACGAATAAAAATATAGAGCTGTACCCCGAGTATGAGTTGTATTTACCATATTTGGTTTCTCGTTTTTCGTTCTTGTTCCGTGTTCATTGCGGGTTACAAAACCCGGATAGGTATCTCTATCGCGTCTTGATACAAATTAAGACGCGATAGAGATACCTATCCGGAATGAACACGGTACCCGCAATGAACACGGAACAAGAACGAAAAACCAATTATGGTAAACGCAACTCATACTTGGGGTACTGGATTACCTCGGGATGGTAAGACACGCAGGCTTGCGGACGGCGCCGATGCCGGCTGCCGGCGCGGCGGCACGACACGCGCGGCGGCGCCTCGCGCGCGCGCACGTCCAGCCGCTTGGCGCCGCACGGGCACAGCGTGTCCACCACTAGCAGGATCAGGTTGCTGTGAGGGATCTTCTGCACGCTGAATGGCCTGGAAACGATGTTGGATCTTGAATTTTATTGCACGACGATTATATGATGACGTGGAAACTTGGAAAGTCATTGATCTAGTTCTGAATTCTTTATTGCACACAATTCATAGGAAAAAGACAGAAGATAATATAGGACACGTAAAGAATGATCAGATGACAACTTGGAACCTTGGAAAGTTTGACTTTGAACTTATTTTTTATTGCACACAATACAATACATAGGAATAAGACAGAAATAGAGGACACGTAAAAGATGATCAGATGACGACTTGTAACTTTGGAAAGTCTGCCTTTGATCTAATTCCTTATTGCACACAATACAATACATAGGAAAAAGACAGAAATAGAAGACACGTAGGTACAAAGGCGAGCTGAATCCTAACAAGAGTTTTCTTTTAGCAAACCTTAGAGGCTAGAGAAAGGTCTATTGTGGTCACATTTTTAAAGGAATTGTGTGTGGGTGCTTTTTGACCAAATCCAAGAATAGTGTAAATCATGTAGCAGGCTCAGTGTTGGTCAAGTTGAAGGACTTGCGTTGCAATTTAAGTTCAAGATCCCTTAAAACTCGTTGGGGGCCATTACTACCAAAACTACACCCCGAAATGTTGAATAACTAGAAATTTAAACCAGCTCGAATAAGTAATTCAATTGTAATACCTAGAAGACAAGTCTACTGGGCTTGGTATGCAACCGACTAACGGCTTGTAATACGTATAGCAAACTAGTTCAGTTTAGAACTGTCAAAAAGTTTCATAACTTACCTCTCACAGCCAGAGTTGTGACAGTTGGTTAGTTTCCCCTTCAGCGGCTGCGCTTGGTTGAGCCGCGTTGACTGCAGTTGGTACAGTTCTGCGCTTGTGTCGCACGGCCGTACTGCCGCCGACCTTGCAGCTTCTCTCGGCGGCTCGCGGAGTGGTCCTAGAACAATTTCATTATTTACGGATATACGGAATTGTTACGAAATATATTTTATACCATTCCTCCTTTTAAGTTTATTTTATTCGCTGAAAACAGTGAATAAAAAGCATTTTAATCACTGTTTTGGTGTTTGAATTTAGAACACACAATACATTCGTCCTCCATCTCAATGCTATACAACCTCCTTGCGCAAAAAAGACTCTATACAAATTCCTTGTGCAAATAACTCCTCGAGATTTGATTGGTCGACATTAGAATAAAAATTGTTTTGTGTTCTTTTTTTGTCTTCCTTTTTTTCTAATGTCTATTTTCGCTTAAATCTTTCTTTTTCTCGTAGTCATGGTATAAAGTATAGTATGCAACTCTTGAATAAAACGGATTTATATCGAAGGCCATGAACCACCATAAAAATGGATTCTAACACTTGAATCACTCGCTACGCGCTACTTTAGAACACTTTTCACGTTTTTAAAATCACCTATTTGAATATTGAGTTTTGCAGTGTCCAGTATTTCAGAGATTAGGGATAGTTCAAATCTGTGAAGTTTTCAGTTAAATTCCAGTTGAAAACGGAAATGCCGAATTTCGGAGATATCATTTAAATTGTTGGTTTAAGTTCTGAATTACCTGGTCCAGGGTGAATAGGAGGTGGCATGCGTGGTCCTCCATCACGGGAAGTCTCTCCCATTCCGTCGATGATAATCTCGTACGTTCCGTGGTCTCTATCAACGCCGTCTTCATTCTCACCGTCTTCGGTTTCATAGTCTTCGTAATCAGCTGTAATTAACAACTCTATTTATGTAACTTCAAGCTGAAATTTCTTTAAAGTGTATGGAATTATAGAGACGATCATTCACTAGTATATTTGCATTATTTAATTTGCTGTAACTTACCCGAGTCTTCATCGCCGTATGGCCTACTGGGATGTGCTTTTGCAGGCTGCCATAGCGGAAACCACATGGCTATCATACTCATGATATAGCTGCCGAACCACGAAAATGGCTTCCATGGCTGTACATGAAAATAAAATTAAAGAATCGAGTCTATTATAAATTGAGAGCATGGGATAGACATATGGACATAAAATACCTACTGAACTGCGTTTTTAGAAAACAAAGTAGACTTAAAATAAGTTTGTCTTACCGAAAGCTTGCAAGCTTCTCCGCTGAAAGGGTTTCTTGCATCCGGACACCTGCCTTGATGATCATTTACGGTCACTTTCTTGTATATCTTATCCTGAACCAGGGAATCCATGATAGTGCCGTCCACTTGTCCGAAGAACCGTCCAGTTTGTGCCACGTCTTCTGAGATGATGATAAAACCATTGTCATCGAGAATATAACAGTCGAGTTCGTCGCCAGCGCAAGTTTTCTTACAAACGCTTCCTGCTGTACACTGCAAAGAAATAGTACCGAATTTCAGCATTTTCTTTACATTGCTTGTAAATGTCTCTATATAAAAAAAGGCGCTTTTAAACTTCACTTGTGAAATGTTGTAATTATTGGAACTTACTGTAGAAGTGACGTTT
Source organism: Chloroclysta siterata (assembly GCA_932294275.1). Taxonomy (NCBI): domain Eukaryota; kingdom Metazoa; phylum Arthropoda; class Insecta; order Lepidoptera; family Geometridae; genus Chloroclysta; species Chloroclysta siterata. Next base: position 13,351,238 of record OW028598.1, read on the forward strand.
AAAAAGTGTCTCGCCAGAGAGTCCAACTGGAAGTGCAATCCCACGACCGCAGCGGGTGCCCTATGCGCCCTCGACTCTACAAACACGGCATGTGTGGCCAGCACCAAAGGCGGCCTTCCACTCAGGTCCTCTGCTTCGGAGCCGTCGCGAAATGGAACTGAGAACACGAAGCTTTCGGGTTCTATAGCGTGGTGTTCCACTGCACGTTTGTACCATTCTGAATCGAAGGCTCGGGAATATTTCTCGCTAAAATGCCTGAAAAGTTAGAAATATGATAGAGATTTGGATAACGTCTTTGCGCAATTCTCAAAGATTCACACACATACATTATAATTGATCAAAGGTGTTAGCTTTGGACAAAAGACAGTCGGTAGTTACTCACGTTTCAGATGACTCCGATCCCCTCGTCGTGTTCATGTTTTCGGTCCACTTGAGAAGGCCGCTTCGGGTTGCGATGAAGGAAAGCGTCACTTGAAACTTGTGGAATCGTCCTTGTCTGCAAAAATATTATCCTATTTTACCAACCGCCATTTTTTTAAATATTAGTGCTATGTACTGTTTAGTTCCTTCATAGCAGTAAATGAGCCAGAGCTTCAAGAACGACACTGACACGTTACAGAGCAAAATGTCAAGATTATGTTTAACAAAGTAACTCAGGAGCATCACATTACTTTCATATAGATTTACACTTCATAAACTGTTTCAAAAACAACAAACAAGAACAAATAAGTTCTGTAAAGTAAGTTATGCCACTGAGGAGGATTCTTCCAGTATTCTAATGAATACGTGAAAGAAGCCAAATACTCAAACACGAAATATAAATAAAATAAAGAATTCCTGGGTCCTGGGTGAGCTGAAACATTAGCACAAGTACAAATTACCTGAATCCGTAGCAGCCTTCAAAACATTAAAATACACCAAGACACGCATCAAATCCAACTACAAATCCTTTTATTCTATTACTAGATATCTCTTCCTTCTCGAGCGTTATTAGTATTACAGATGTTATGGTGTACTGCTGTACTGCATACTCATTTTCAATTTCCACATCCCTTATTACTAGCCGTGACAAAATCACACCTTTATGCCGTAAAGCGATCCCATCGTGCGTTCTATGTAAACGTGTGCCTTCCTTAGCATTTTGACTTTCAAGTAGATCATTACCATTATGGTAGCAGTTTGTGCCTACAGCAACAATTTGTAGTTCATTGTTGATCTTTACAATTATAATTTTACTTAGCAATGTCTTTACTAACATATCTACAACCATTACGAAGATTGTTGTTACGTTACCTTGTGAGTAAAGCCATTAAAGTTGCTATCGGGCTATTTGTGTGACAAACACATAATACCATTAGTGAACAACATAACATTAACATAAATAGAGTGCAATTAAAAGAGTTGCAATAATAACATGCAAGTGTTTAAAAGCGGTGTACCGCAAGGTTCGAATCTTGGTCCCCTTTTGTTCATGAACGTTTGTCAGGACTTGTTTGCATTTGCACTATTCTATAGTGGCGTCTTTCTAGTTCAGATTCGGGGGCTTTTTTTATTTTCGTTGTTCATGAACATTGATAAGTTTTTAGAAATAGTTAATAATTTATTTTGAGACTTTTGGGGCAGTTAATTTTAATAGTGCTTTTAGACATGCTGTAAAAATAATATTACTTACTGGTTGTGATGGCTTGCGTGCTGCATGTGAGCGTCCAATTCTTTGATTACCATTGCGTCCCGGATAAGCGATTGAACTAAATTTTTATCACCTGTAAACAAAAAACAAATACTTAGCTCTGATATTGATAATGTTTCAACTCTCCTAAGTTATAAATCTAGGCATGATAAGTTTTCTAATCAAAATAAAAATTATGTCCTTCAGTAGGTACTGGCCAATGACTTTTATATTATATTGTACCTATTAGCAACCTTCTTAACAAAAGTGTAATTACAGGCACATTAGGTTTAACATCTGTAGGTTGATGGACGCAGGGCAGTGGGCACGTTCCAATCGTGCGTGACTTACCTACGAGGTAATATAGGTGATGGTTACCACTTAACATCAGGTGGGCCATATGCTTCTTCCATCAGCTAGTTGTATAAAAAAAATAGTTTTTTCAGCTTTGCGGGCTGTTTCAACATTTCTGAGGGAACACTATCCTTCAGATAAAAATATTTTCGGCTCAACTTAAGACTCGTCTAAAACCAAGACCTATAATACCCCGTATACACTCCGCTCATATCTTTGGAAATGTGCAGAGACATGAGCAGGGACTTGGGCAATGCGAGAATGTAAACAGGCCACTTCCATATCCACTCTCGTTGCCGCTCGCGTTGCGTGGTTACCCATTACCGGCGACGCTGCCGCAGACATTATGGACGGCAACGTTTCCGTCCACGCGAATGGCAGCGCGAATGCCTAAATGTAAACGCAGTATACCTATCTAATGATTTTTATCGTCGAATAGCGTTACTCAGAGATTGTGAAACACACTTGAAAGAAAGAAAGAAAATACATTTATTTGACATACAAACAAAAAAAACAGAAAGGAAAGGCACAGACAAACAGAATACCTACCAACTAAAAAAACACATAACAATAAAAAAGAAAAAATACACTAAAATACAAAGTTGGTCATAGCCAGTCCCGTCCCGTTGCAAAGAGTGGTATGCCAAAAAGGCTCAGACTCAGCTTTTGCTGCTTGGCAAGGTAGATAATCTACCTTGCCAAGCAGCGCTGGGTTTCAGTCAGTCACACTTACAATAATAAGAATCCTTTTCCTGCTTCTTGTGCGCGTTGTGTAACGTGAGAGCGCGCGGGCGCAGTGACATCCACTTCCAGCCGGGTTTCCCTGCCCGGTTCAAGAAGTGGAGCAGCTGTTCTTCTGGAGAATTGAAAGTTTGCTCTGACGTGGACGCGTATTCGCAGTACACCCTGTAACGGAGAAATGCTTTAGCTGGCTTCATGACTGATGGTATCCGTAGCCGCTGGACCATTCGCAATAATTTATTCCATTGTTATTTCATTGTCTCTTCTTTTGCATTTCATGCATGTTGGGAGCAGATTTCTCGGATTCGTTAGGAACGGCTGTGTGGTGTGTTAGTGTGATAGCGTTAAATTAGCCTTGGTTTTTTTGAGTTACCTAGTTATTCATTAAAAAAAAATTGTGAAAATTAAGAAATGCATTATGATGAAAGTTATATCTCGTTAAACAGCACCTACCAGTCAGGATGAATCTTCCAGTTTTCGCCTTTGAAGTATTCCGTTACTAAGCAAGCGAGAAGAAATTTGATTAGCTTTCATAGATGAAATAACAAATTAATCCCTTACCTCTAAACATTATCTAACTGACACTGTTAAAAAAAAGGGACCATTATAATAAAACCCAGAGATATTTTATAATATGATAAAAATTTACTTCTGAGTGGGATTCGAGCCTACGACAGATTAAGAGTAGTAGAGCTCTTTGTGAAGGGCTCGTCCGGGGAAGTACTACCACCACGCCTTTTTAAGCCGCCAAGTAACGTTGCTGGTGTTTCGGTTTGAAGAGTGTGGTTGCTGGTGTAATTACCGGCACATGAGGCTTAACATCTGTATGCATCAAGTTGATGGAAGCTGGGCAGGGCATCATAGGACACGTTCCAATCGTGCGCGACTTGCGAGGCAATGCTCTGTTATAGGTCATGGTTACCACTTAACATCAGGTGGGCTATCTGCTTGTTCCGTCAGGTAGTTGTATAAAAAAAGTCCTCTTGACCTTCTGTGATCATAATCATCATCATCCCCAGATAAACTTCACTCACTGCTGGTTATAGGCCTTCCTTAGTATTGTACCATCTTCCGTGATCCAGTGCCAGTTGCCATTAGCATCTCAGCGGTTTCCACGAAATTATTTCCCTGTGTATTACCTATATAAACATTGTACAAACGAAAATGCCAGAGCTTTTTATGATGGAAACTTAGCAAAAGAATCTTCAATCTTTATTTTGCCCCACATTCATGGTAAAATTCACTACACTATTCTACAGTCACAATGGGACTCACTTATTAAACCAAATAACATGTAGATATAATATACAAGGTATTCCAATACTTGTATTTAAACTTCAGGAGGCTAAAGTACCCATCAATATGAATAACTTTTTCCAAGGAACCAACACTGTAAACGCGAAAAAAAACAGCTGTTTCATACAAAAGTTCAATACCTACCTGGATAAAATGCTAAAACAGCTGTTTTTTTTCACGTTCACAGTGTTGGTTCCTTAGAAAGAGTTATTCATATTGATGGGTACTTTAGCCCCCTGAAGTTTTAAACACCTTGTATAATACTCACCGCTGACCGGGCTATGTTTGACCTCCTGCTCAGACAGCAAGTCATACATGCCATACCCATCCGGCAGCACCACGGCCAAAGAGAACGGAGTGCCATCTACAGGGCTGTAGAAGTATCTCTGCCGTCTGGTGGCGACGCGGCGCATGCTGTCGTACTGAACCTTTACCCCGATCTCGGTCTCTCCTTCGCGTTGCTCTATCATGTCATGCCGAAGCTGGAATTTCAATAAATAATCACGATAGGGAATGCACTGGTGGTCTAGTGGTAGCGGCCCTGCCTTTCGATCCTAAGGTCGTTGGTTCGAAAGCGGTCGTGCACCAATTTTTCTGTTCAAAAATTTATGTGCACAATGCCAGTACTCTCAAACGGTGAAGGAAAGCATCGTAAGGAAACCGGCATGCTCTAGAACCTAAGAAGTTCTATAACATGTGTCAAGTGCTCGAAAGGAGCCCCTTGAGGCGCACTTAAAATCCTTTCACCACACTGTTGCGAAAGAAACTGAGAGAGAGAAGTATTGGGAATTTAACAAAGCAACATCTAGTCCTATACTAAGCCAAGCTTTTTCTGTTGTACACACGGATACAAGGGGGCCGACCGGCACCTCTTATAGCAGTATTAAAATAATATTACACTGAATTTTCGTACCATATTATATACGTCATCAAGTCTGTTCAACTACAACCAGATAAAAAAGAATAGCTGACAAATATTTTCGTACTAGATGACGTTTCAACTTATAGAAGCTAGAACTGTTTTCAAGATTGTTTTCACAACTGCTAAAATTGACAGTTCATAATACTAATTTAATACTGCTATAAGAGGTGCCGGTCGGTACCCAGGCTATACACTGCTCGCTTTTATGTTCTCGTAGTAAGCTTCACTTTGACATTTATCCGTGTACGTATGTACATGCATGCTTGGCTTGATTCAATTTAGGTTTAAAACATCTAGGTTTTTTATTGAGAGTTTATTTTTGAGATGGATATTATATTTCCTTAGTTCAAAGTTTCTGGTTATAATTTTTTTATAGAAATTATATTTCTTTGACTTGCTTGATTGCAAGCTTGATTGTCTAGGAACATTTTCGCTCTCTTGCAATTAGGTACTATTAAGAATTTGAGCCGGATTTATTTCAATGTTCCAACATGATATTCTGATGTTACAACACTGACATATTTGTTAATGACTAATCACTACATAGTCTAAAACAAAGTCGTTTTCTCTGTCCCTATATCCCTATGTATGCTTAAATCTTTAAAACTACGCAACGGATTTTGATGCGGTTTTTTTTTATGGAAATAGTGATTCAAGAGGAATGTTTATATGCATAATACAAGCATAATCTCTTAGGGATAACCCACAATAACCGTGCGAAGCCGGAGCGGGTCGCTAGTGATTGAATAAATCTTACATCGAGCAAGAGCGAAGTCAGGTTGACTCTGGAGTTCTCCTCAGCGTCCATAAGTAGTTCCACATCAGTCAGATCCACACTTGAGTACAGAGGGCGTAAAGTTTCCGTGTACTGGAAAAATATATTTATTCAGCCAAACTAGTACGGGTGAAGTCATAAAAAGTACATACAGAAAAAAAAATACTAAATACAAACTCAGCTGCGTATACTTACTTCCTCATTCGTATGCTGTAACAACGAAAAATAAGCAATGAAATAAATTAATCTAAACAATAAAAATTATAGGAACATTCTCAGGGCAGTAAGCGCGTATTTACCTATTTAAGGCGAAGACAAGAGCTAATGTGACTCTCGCTCGCACGTTTCGACATGTTAAGAGATATAAAATCACTAAATTCATTTTCGAAAAATCGCAATCAACCATCTTGTGTGCAATCACATTGCACACAGTTTAGTAAAAAAATCATTTTGATCGTTACATGTTTTCCTACTCAAAAGTTTGCTTTACTAGTTTTCGTACATAAGCAAACTTTTAAGTGGGAAAACTTGTATCGATCAAAATGAAATTATTACTAAACTGTGTGCAATGTGATTGCACACAAGATGGTTGATTGCGATTTTTCGAAAATGAATTTAGTGATTTTATATCTCTTAACATGTCGAAACGTGCGAGCGAGAAGTTGTTTGATAGTTGTCAGCCCCTTAACTTAAAAGCTTACTTGGTTAATCTTCTAATAAAAGCAGATTATATACGCGTTTTGGGGATTACCGTTAATAAGTCGACCATGAAAAACGTTGTAACAAATTTAGTTTTGTAGGAAAATTACTTAGTTTGGATCATAGACTAACTATACACACTGTGTATAGTTAGTCTATGGTTTGGAACAAAATGTTTTTTTTACTGTGCTTCGGGTAAATAATGAGTCCTTGGTGCAATGTTATTGGCACAACTTCGTTCATTATGATTTTTCATAAATAACTTTTTTTTGTACAACTAGCTGATGGAACAAGCAGATGGCCCACCTGATGTTAAGTGGTAACCATCACCTATAACAAAGCATTGCCTCGTAAGTCACGCACGATAAGAACGTGCCCTACGATGCACTGCCCTGCGTGCATCAACTTGAGGCATACAGATGTTAACCTCATGTGCTTGTAATTACACCGGCAACCACACTCCAAACCGAAACACAGCAACGCTGCTTGGCGGCAGACAAAGGCGTGTTTAGTGATATTATTCATCTTTCAAAATGTTGAAATGTGCGAACGAGTTCATTAGCGGTAATCGTTTTTCATGGTAAACCACCTGCTCATACGAATACACGGCGCCTACATCTACAAAAACTGAATACCTACTCAAAGTATACATAATACAAGGGAAAAAATAAGATTTTTCATACCAATGGCCGCAGATCCGGGTGGTATAAAACATGCCCGTTGTTATCCACTATGAAAGAATAACCGTTTACTCCCAACTGTAGAAAAACAATTGTTGGATTATACATCTAAAAAAATATCATCTAATAAAAAAATAAAAATATGGTGGATTTTCCACACAGCACTAATTTTATTTTATTTTATTCGGAAAACAAACAGTGTTACATCCTATAATTAAGACTACTTAAAATATTAATCACCAATTCGATGTTTTCGCATATAGGAAACTACAAAAAACTTGTTTGAAGTTAAAGATAAAAAGTTATGAATAAATTATGAAATAAAAAATCCGAAAGTGAAAGAAGTTAGTTGAGAACCATTTTAAACCAGTGGTTAGAGAGAGATTGTTTGTAAGCAGAAGGTTTGGATGAAACGAGATCTAATTCGGGGAAGCCAACCAGGGAGCCGACCGGCACCTCTTATAGCAGTATTCGAATAATATTACACTGAATTTTCGTACCATATTATATACGTCATCAAGTCTGTTCAACTACAACCAGATAAAAAAGAATAGCTGACAAATATTTTCGTACTAGATGACGTTTCAACTTATAGAAGCTAGAACTGTTTTCAAGATTGTTTTCACAACTGCTAAAATTGACAGTTCATAATTCTTTTTCATTAAAATAGTTTGCGGATCTAATGAAAAATGAATGTTGCCTATAATTTGATGTACAATGGGGAAACGTAGAGAGAAAGGGATGGAATTCTAACGCTTCGTGTAGGAACCTTTGTAATGTGCGCATACCTTGTATGGTGGCACGAGCTTCCTTATTTGTTCGATAGGGACATCAGTTCCAACTACTCCCAGTAAGTTCGCTTCCCTTTGCTGCAAAAACAAGAGAAGTACAGACATTTTATTATATTCGTTCCTACTCCAACCACAAACTCTACGCACACACCAACAAAACTTTTAAATAATTTGAAAAAAGAACGCTTTCTGCGTTCTTTTTGTATGTTTTTTTTTTATTGTCAGTATTTTCATTTAGATAGCCAGTATTTATGTAGCGAAAGGATTTTATCAACGCAACTAGAACACTTACGGTATGATTCCTTCTATCGAAGATGGGTACTGTAACGGAGCTCATTAGCTGGCCCATCCTGTCGTCATTAAGGTTACTACTCTGTAAACACGAAAATGTTTATTTCAGTCACAAAATATAAGCATAGTATACAAGCAACTAAAAGTAGTTTTAAGTGTAGGGCTCTTTGTGAAGGGCTCGTCCGGGGAAGTACTACCACTACGCCTTTTTCTGCCGCCAAGCAGCGTTGCTGTGTTTCGGTTTGAAGAGTGTGGTTGCCGGTGTAATTACAGGCATATAAGGCTTAACATCTGTACCTATGCCTCAAGTTGATGGACGCAGGGCAGTGCATTGTAAGGCACGTTCCTATCGTGCGTGATTTACGAGGCAATGCTTTTTTATAGGTAGGTGATGGTTACCACTTAACATCAGGTGGGCCATCTGCTTAATCCATCCAAATTAAAAACAAAGCATGCGCTTCAACTCTTAAAAGATGATCTACCTTTAAGATGTTTCAGAGTGATCCTTGTGATTTAACTGAATAAATTTGTCTTTGACCTTTTAGTTAAGTATGTAAGAAAAATAAACACTCAAACAACCTCGGGGGCATTTTAAAGGCTGACAACCGTCAAACAACTTCTCGCTCGCACATTTCAATATTTTGTAACATATAAAATCTCTGAATCTAGATATGAAACAAAACCGGCCAAGTGCGAGTCGGACTCCATTATCTATAACAACGGCAAAAAAATCACGTTTGTTGGGTGGGAGCCCCCTTAAATATTTTATTCTGTTTTTAGTACCTAGTTGTTGTTATACATAAAATTTTGACCCAAACGAGTGTACCTACAAAAAAATTGTAACTATTTTTCGTACTCAATCAAACTTTTATGGATCAAAATGATATTTTTACTAAATCTTTGTAATGTTATTCGCTTGTTCTTTGTAATGTATTGTTATTTGCAGTTTTTCATAACTACCCTCAGTAATTTTATATTGTGAAAATTGATGAAATGTGTGAGCGAGAAGTTGTTTGACTGTTGTCAGCCTCTTAATTTTTATTGAATACGATGGTGTGAATGTACTTTAATTAACTTTTTTTTCTCTCGTTCCTTACCCTTCCCCCAACGTAGGCCGGACTCCAATGTACCGGGTGTACCGTTTGGTACATCACTAGCGGTCGCGCCAGAACTTCAATGAAGTGGAGCACTTTCGAACGGATTTCTGCATGCTCGTTGATGGACACGTAGAATCCTGAAATGAAATAAATCATACAAAAGAACGGTAGGGACCAAGCAGTAAGTTTGTTGCCTGTTCTTCTAGGCTTTGGTCGCTTGGAACTGGCACCTAGAGTCACCTAGCTTTAAGACGTTTAAAAGTGATCCTTGTGATTTTATTGAATAAATACCTTTTGACTTTGAAGATTCGTAAGTTAGAACATGAGATATCGGCTCATACTTTGAATGGCTCCCTTTTCATCACATAGATTACACTGACTGAATATCGTTTGACTACACTCATTTTATACCTAAATATTCTTATTAAGTTCCTTTTGTAAATGTAACTTTTTTACATTTAAATTATCTTTAAGTGACTGTTCGTGCTGTTATTTTTAACTGCACCTCACCAATGACATATTTAAAGTAAAGTGTATACAAGGTGTTCCATAAGTTGTGTATATAAACTTCAGGGGGCTAAAGTACCCATCAATATGAACAACTTTTTCTAAGGAGCCAACACTGTGAACGCGAAAAAAAAACAGCTGTTTCATACAAAAGTTCAATACCTACCAGGCTAAAATGTACACAACTTATGGAACACCTTGTATACAAAGTATGCAGTCACTCATCACAAAAGGTAGATACAGCTACCCAACCCAAGGTCCTTCTCCGCTATTTTAAGGAGTTGGGCTGGCTGGGGTGAGGTTAGCAGGGGGACAATGCACAATACACCCCATTGCGGGACATCCGTTCAGATCTCATTCCCCCACCACGAATAAGAATTAGAATAAGAAGGTACAGCTAGAGCTTGGAGCTGGTAGAGCTTAGGTCTAAGTACTAAAAACTGTACGCCAGATATACCTTTATTAGTGCAAGCATTGTCCTTCATACTATGCCCAGCGGTAGCGTCTCCCCCGATGCGGTAAGTGAAGATGCGTACTGGCATATGTGGCCAGTTCCACGTCCTGAACACACTCTTCACTCCGTTGGAGCCGCCGGCAGCGCCGATTATGGCAATCGCCTGGTTGCACTGACATCCTAGTCCAGTGCGATTATACTGAAATGTTAGAATGGTTTTTTATTACACATATTTCCTTATTTGTTGACGGACTATAAGGTATTAAGAGTTCCTAAAAATACTGTCCATATTTTGCTATTTTTAATGGGTTGCATGCAAATATTCAATAAAATTTATGACGTAATAATTATGATAAGAATATTTTTAAATTCATGTCAGTCATAATCAGGTATATTGTGGGCTTAATTTTCGGTGGTGGTTGATGTGTTCGGTGATTGAGTGATCTCCGCATGATTTGCTTTTAATTTTAAGTCTTTAAAGAAAATCATGCGGTTAGCTATCATTTATACGTCGCCTTATTATCAATCAAATGAAATAGGCTCACTATAACAGTAGACTGAAGGTGTCTGGGTCTGGTCATTCAGAGATACGCCCAAAAATACAATTTAGCACATGCCAAGTGTTCCGCTAACATTTTCTAAAATGTTTACGCTACGAGCTACGAAACGCGCTACAATGACTACGGAGCTACGGTCGCTACGAAAAATTTCGTAGCGTTGTAAACATTCACTTCAAAAGCATCTACTAAGTAATCACAACTCTTAAAAATTCAACAACTTCTTTACAAGAAGCTCAATGTAAAAAGCAATCAGAGAAGTACCTCATAGCTATAAGTACCTACACAAGTACTCAGTATTCTCAAAGTATAATTACCCTGTGTAATATTTCAAAACCAGTGGCGAGGGCGCCGGTTAAGTTGGCCACGCCCCCAGACAGTTCCGCGTTCCATAATGAGGTCTTCAGCTCGCGAATAGTTTCCGGAACAGCCTGGGAAAAAAGAAAACCTGGGTTACACAATGTTAGAGCAGGCGAACGCTGCTTTGTACATATTATTCTCTAGTCGTGTCACTAGTTTCTTTCGAAACAGTGTGGTGAAAGGATTTTAAGTGCAGAGGCTCCTTTCGAGCACTTTACACATGTTATAGAACTTTTAGGTTCTACGACATGCCGGTTTTCTCAGGATTTTTTCCTTCACCGTTTGAGAGTATTGGCATTGTGCACATACATTTTTGACTAGAAAAACTCATTGGTGCACAGTGGCGTAGCTATTCGTAGGGCCAGGTGGTGCAGTGCACCAGGGCCCCGGAGCTCAGGGGGCCCTCTAACCTAAGCGAAGGTCAGCCAGCACCCGGAGCGAAGAAGCGAAGAAGAGTTGTGAAAAATTACCAAACCTGGTATTTTTTTATTTTATTTAAAATAATGTAAATGGGTATTCAATTATTAAGGCGCTGATACTCGAACCTTTGAGCGACATAATCCGTTCGCTTCCAGCAATTACTCGCTGAGAATTTACAAGAAGAATGTTATTGCTACAAAACGCCAATAGGAAAGCCCAAGGTGAGCTTCACGCGATCATGGGTTCTCATTGCCTACAAAGCTTTTTTAGTTCCGATAAAATATCAATAGATGGCGATACCGGTTGCGATTGAAATATTGATATTTATTTTAGTCCAGAAAAGAAGTATTAAGGTCATGAATAGCTTGAGTATATTGTAAAAAAATCTCCCATAAGCACAGGAAGATGAGAAAATAAGCTTTTAATAAAATCTTCATGTTTTTACAAAATTCAATATTGACCACGTTTTTTCTTGCGGAAATTATTTGAACTACGTTGTGGTTCGGTTTCAAAAGTTCAAAAGATGACGCTATTTGCGTTTATCGTTCGTATAGAGGCATTTTACTACGTACCTAACCTACCTCCGTAAAAAATAAAAAATAATTACGGTGTTTATTAACATGATTCGATTTTAAGCCACGGAAATAAGAGTTGCTATATACTTCTACTAGTACAGAATAAATAATAGGACTCTTACTGCGACGCAACAAGGTGCAATTTATCTTGCATAATTTCACCAAACATTGCCGCACTCTTCCAACGTGTAACTCTGTCGCTGCCTGGCGGGGTTAGCCAATAAATATGCCTAATAAGTCCAGCGCGGCTTCATCGCATGACGAGTTAAGGGGCTGACAACCATCAAACAACTTCTCGCTCGCATGTTTCGACATGTTGAAAGATATAAAATCACTAAACTCATTTTCGAAAAATCGCGCCACCCAGTTTGTGTGCAATCATATTGCAAACAATTTAATAAAAAAAAACATTGATATACAAGTTTTCCTACTCAAAAGTTTGCTTATGTTTAAAAACTAGTTATGCAAACTTTTGAGTAGGAAAACAGATTTCAATTTCAATTTCAAATTTTCATTTCAACATGTGAAAACGTGCGAGCAAGAAGTTGTTTGATGGTTGTCAGCAGCTCCTTAAGTTTTACGAACGACGTAGTGCCGTAGAAAGAAAATTATTTATTTTCAACTTATAAATATCAACGCAAGTAAAGTAGGTAGGTAAGTACAAAGTTTACTTGACCTACCTACTTTAGATAACCGCTCCGCATCAGGTGTCACTTTAATTATCTTAGAAGACCCGTTGATGTTCAGCGGTTATCGACGATGGCCAACTACTATATAAAATCCAAGAAATAAGCGCTCAACATCTGGGGGAAAGTTGTGAAGGGTAACCATTCAACATCAGGTGGGCTATTTCATCAGCTCCACATCAGTTAGGCCATCAGATACACATACACATAATTTATAACAACATCAGGTGGGCCATCTTCTTCAATTTTCTTAAGATGCCCCACCTAATGTTGAACGGCTACCTATGAGGGTCGACTTCATCTCAAATTCAATAGGTTATCGCTTTTCTTGTGGTGGGTTTTTTTTAAATAATGAACTTTTTCACAAAATTATAAATTCAAAGAAACAACAAGAAACAAAACAAAACGATGTTGCTTGCAAAGTAAAAATGGGGAAAAGTACTTTATTTGTTGCACGTTAAGGTTGATTACACAATAAATGTTATTTAACCTATGTCTTTCATATCTAAATAACGGGTGTAATTGATTGGTTTTATGACGAATGATCATAAGTGTGAGATAGTATTATGAAGATTTGTGACTTTATTACAAGGATCTATGGTTGTGATTAGGTTGAACTTTAAACTGTTTTAAAACTTTTGTCTCAGGCTTAATTTACATCGCCGCGGGTTGGAATGAAAGCGACTTTTTGCAACGAAATTGTCCATAGCATAGTGAACTTTATGTCAATTACATAACATACAAACTAAATACGAGCCAAGTAGCTAGGAGTATAATTATTATTATAGAGAATGCGCTAGGATTATCCGGAAGACGAATTTAGTTTGTATGTCTAACAGCCTTCACAGCTCAGTTGATAGTAGCTCTGCCTTCTGTGCCACAGGCCGTGAGTTCGATTCCCACTGAGAACAATAATTTGTGTGATGGACTTTATTATATATTCAATCTCTGTTTTATTATAATATTATCAGTAAAAAAAAGATATGTAAGTTTTTAATGTAAATATAAGCATAAGTTTTTAGTATAAACTTATGCATACTTTTTTTTATATATTATTTGCTTTGCTTTTGTAAGTGACCTGTTATCTACCTAGGTGGATTGTTGATCAAAGCACGGAACACAAAACACAGGACAGAAATGACCATTGTGTGTGTACATTTATTTTTTTGCCTCGTTAAACAAAATTGAGGCATAAGTTGGGAGTTTTTCCCAAACTGTTACTTCTTGTAGCGAATAAATCCCAATAACGCGCAAAAAAGTAGGTACCTAATACATCCTACCTACTTAAACAAATTTCTTACGGCAGCATCCACATCTAGCTTTAAAAAATAGTTAAACGAATAGATGTAGACTACACAATAACACAATGACATACCTACCTATCATAGGTATGTAGTGTATGTACCTACTACTTATTAATCTTTGTCGATTCTTATTTTGAAACCAAACTGGCTAAACTATAATTGCGGACGAAGGACTGTGTGCGGACACAGAATAAATAATAGTATGTACGTGTGGGCAGAACTAATTTTATCGCCATCTATTGGTTGCAAGTGCATTTTACGAGATAACGCTTGCTCGCTACGCAACCTCGCGACATCTAGCGGGATATTTTGTTTAGCTATGCGGGCTATTTCAATAAAATAGCTAAACAAAATAGCCCGCATAGCCGCTAGATGTCGCGAGGTCATTTAGCCCGACCGATTGCCCGAGTTAAGACTGGAACTGTTTCAATGTATGGGATGAGGTATCTGTACTAGTATTCTCTTATCTGTGACGCGATATACGTAGGTACTTTACTAGTGATAATAAACCATGGTAGATGTTTCACTAGTTTTCTAGCTCACTTTATAATGTTAAGTCAAAATCAATCCACAAAGGTCCTAGCGGTTGACTTGACACCACATGTTTAAGAACTTTTTAGGTTCTACGGCATGCCGGTTTCCTCACGATGTTTTCCTTCACCGTTTGAGAGTACCTACTGACGCTGTGCACATAAATTTTTGAATAGAAAAACTTATTGGTGCACGTCGGGTCTGAATCGTTGATCTTAGGATCAAAGTCAAAAGGTATTTATTCAATAAAATCACAAGGATCACTTTAAAACGTCTTAAAGCTAGGTGACTCTAGGTGCCAGTTCCACGCGACCAAAGCCTAGAAGAACAGGCAACAAACTTACGGCTTGGTTCCTACCGCTCTTTTTTATGATCCTTGTTACAATGTAGGTATTATATTACAATATTGAAGCTCCAGAATGTTGCCAATCGAATTTAGTGAAGATCGGAAGGTGGGGCTGCTAGACCACCAGGTCTCTCGTCATTTTCTCTTCGTTTCCTAATTAGACGGATAGGATTATCTTTATCTTATATTTATTACGTTGGTACCGAATATGGTAATGATGTCCTAGACGTGTGAATTACTATACCAATAAATGCTTATGACTTATTTACTGAATCATGATTAATTTAATTAGGTATTTATTTTGTTAATTAGCTGTGTTTTTAGAGGTTCCACGCAGTTAATATCAGTTCATTTACTTTTCATTATTTAATAAGTAAATAGCCACAGGGCTGGCCCGTGTTCTGTTAATATTTAACACCCAGAAATATAATTCAGTATTTTATTTTAATTAACACAAAGTAAACACTGAGGTTATAATGTAATAAAGAAGGGATAATAACTAGGATTTCTGTCTAAAATTGTATACCTACTTTTCATTAGATACTTATGGTCTCAGATAAGAGAATGTTATGTTATATGGTTTAACTATTACTTGGTCATAACAACTAGATAGTGCTGCGTGGAACGTCCGCTAATATTTATTTATCTTTTGTTTCCCTTTAGAAAACGTCAATATTACTCATAGAAATCTGTTTTTTCTAGACTTTATTTTATTTTTTATACTTTTATTTTATTTTCTATGTCTGTTTTACTCGTATGTATTACATACGAGTAAAACAGATTCTATAAACAGATGTTTTGTTTTATTTTTTTATTTTAACAATTTTGGAAAAACTTACAGCTAGGTCGGTACAGGTAGGTAAGTATATATTAAATACATGCAGCGTACAAAGTTGCTGCACATATACTGATGTACAATTACAAGTTTCCGCGCAGATATAAGATATGTTCTACAGCTTTACTTGTCTGGCGGTTGTCTATCGATTCATATGTAGTCGTGAATATTGTATGTGTCATGTACGTACATGCCTGTAATTGACACAAATTTAATATTTTTTTGTAATTAACTTAAATTAATGTTGACCATGTAGTTCTGTTGGCGTTGCCTGTATCCAACTTGTCGAGTCGAACAAAACTAGTCTGCATTTTAAACATTGAATGCCAATAAGCAAGTGATCGAGCTGTTTAACATTAGCTAAGAAAACACAGCCCGTAGCCCTGAAACTAGCTTTGAAGGCTTTATGAGTTGAATTGTAGCTTTTCCATTGTAACACGGCCTTCGCCACAGTTCTACATTTGCAAGGAATTGTATTCATAGTGTGTTGGTAATAAAACAAAGTTGTAGGTACTTTTACTTTTAGCTTTGTGGCAAAGTCTCACTACGAAGGGGAGAGTTGTGGTTTGTCAATCCTTGGTTAAGATTTAAACATTTAGCCACAATCTGAACGTCTTTGAAGATCTCCTGCAAAGTATCTATCATTTTATTATTAATATTTTGTGTACAGTAAAAATATGCCAATAATGAAAAGTTTTTTTTAATGTGTCGCTATTATTTTATAACATGCTCTAATATAACAATCTAGCGATAATTACGGCTAATATGTAATTTAGCACCGACCTAGTTTTTTAAAGTTAAAATATAAAAAAAATATTTTTTTACACTCAATTTAAACTAAATAATACGTCTTTAATTCTTTATCTATCTAAAGAAATTGGTCAGTTATTTTGATGAACAAATAAAAATGAAAGAAAGAACCTATACCATACATATTATAGGTGCCTTACCTATTAGCATACGCCAAGCTAAGGTTGAACTATGTACCTACAATGTACATGATCATCTGCTTTACAAAATATACATTGAAGTCTGTACACAGCAATCTAACTTCAGATGGCTAAAGGTAAGTAAGTCATCGAAACATTTCAATTAATGTGAACAAACACGGCTACGCGAGGACAGAACATGTTCCAACATAAATATACAGAGTTTAATTTAGCTAGTTGCGATGTTGCTGGTTCATCCCTTTTGCAAGAGGATAGGTAGGGATATTTGCCCAATACTCATTATTTTATATTGTATTGTCTTTTCTTTCCCAAATTCGCCAACCAATGTTTAAAACGGTCCAATGTCCAACTGCATGACAATTTCCGTGATATTTTAAAACTTTTTTTTTATCAAAGCTATGTCATATAGCGAACTTACGACGAAAAGGAAAATTTGGAAATAAAATATAACGCGCGTGCTTCAGTTTTAAGGTAAATTTCATTTTGGGGCAAACCACAACATTATAAATTCAAGAAAATCTAGATAAAATCGGAAATTAAACAGTTTTTTAGGAATGCATGCTGTTGGATACCTAAGCTTCGGTTCATACGAGTATATTAGCGAAGTTCGAGAGAGCAGAAGCCTCCTTCGAGCCTTCGAGTACACTTCAGTGTATTGACTTGTGAACGCTTTTGTACATACAAGTTGGGTCACTCACCTGGCCACACAATGCAGAGCAATACCTATAGGCAAATTAGATAGGTATATGGTATAGGGTGTTTACCTATCTACTGAATTCGTAATATGATTAGGAAATGCCATTGAATTGATCGAGATATAGAGAGTAGAGACCGCACGATTTGCCAAACTATGTAAACATTAAAGTGCATAATTAAATTAAGGATTATCATGTATGTTTGTTCTGTTGTCAAAAACCTACTGCAAAGTTTAGCCTCTATTATTTGGATTACCATTGCCTATCATCAAATTGATTCTTTTTGTTTTAATTCTTTCACCTTAGCGATAATCATTCCGTTCATCAAAAATTTGTAATCAATTGTTTAGGCTGATCACATTCATAAAATCGAATCTATCCTTATTCACATTTCAACATCTCTAGGCTACAGAAAGTATAATTCAATGCGACTATCATCTCGCTATTCAGATAATAAGTCTCGGCGAAGTTAGATGATAGCATCTATGCCACAAAGAAGTTGCGGCGCGTAGCTTGTGACAGAGGAGGAGGGGCACACTATCGGCCTTACAACTTTACTGGACACTTGCATGCCTGCCAGCTCATCTGATTGTGCTGGACTGGCAGTGTTGAGATAATCCTTGGGAACTTAACTGTTGAAATAGAGCATGGAATGTTTGCTCTCATGCTTGTTGTTTCAGTGACGTAGCTTTCTGTTAAGTACGTAGCTTAAGGGGCTGACAACTATCAAACAACTTCTCGCTCGCACGTTTCGACATGTTGAAAGATATAAAATCAATAAACTCATTTTCGAAAAATCGCAATCAACCATTTTGTGTGCAATCACATTGCACACAGTTTAGTAAAAAAATCATTTTGATTGATACAAGTTTTCCTACTTAAAAGTTTGATTATGTACGAAAACTAGAAAAGCACACTTTAGAGTAGGAAAACATGTATCGATCAAAATGAAATTTTTACTAAACTGTGTGTAATGTGATTGCACACAAAATGGTTGATTGCGATTTTTCGAAAATGAGTTTAGTGATTTTATATCTTTCAACATGTCGAAACGTGCGAGCGAGAGTCACATTAGCTCTTGTCTTCGCCTTAAGCACTTTTCCATTTTGTGAAAATATAATTTTTGATACGAATCCTGAATTATTTGAGGCGTTTTTTCGTACGCTTTAATTTCCAAATAAGATTTTCTGAATAAGCAAATAGGTGTTTTTCTAGATGAATTGTTGTTGTACCATAGTATGCGTACCTATTATACACACAAACACATTACCTACGACCTATTCTCTTATCTGTGCCTACTAGTATTCTCTTATCTGTGCTACGACACAGGACAATAAAAAGACCTAGTGAGGAGTCAAGAGTATACTTTTACTTTTGGTTGGATGTTTATTGATTGAAGTGAAATATTATCAAATTGGACGCATACACAAATAGGCAAAAATATATATCATAGGCGGTCTTATTGGTAGAAATAGATATTTTCTTGACTACCTTCGTTATAGGGTTTATATTGTTTTGTTTGACTTTCTTTTCTTTTGGTTGTTAAGGCGAATGGATACCCCGATACTTAGCGCCACTACATATTTTATTTAATCATTACGTTATACAAAGGAATTATCAAAAATTCGTACCGCGCGTAGACGATACAATACAAGCTTTTTTTAAATGTATCTTTAATAGTTTGGTTTTGTGTTACTCAGTCAGATACCTTGTTTGGAGAGCTTGGTGGCCACCAATAGGAACTAAACTCTTGAAACAAGTACCTGCCTAAATAATACAATACAAAACTATTACAGATACATTAAAAAAAGGCTTGTGATAGGTATCGTGTACGCGCGGTCCAATTTTTTGATAATTTCTTTGTGTAACGTAATGATAAAATAAAATATGTTAGTGGCGCTAGTATCGCGGTATCCATTCGCCTTAATAGTTTTAACCTGGAATAACGTATTTAGACTACTTTTATCCGGAAAGGTACAAGCGGTGCCGCGGGCGGATGCTAGAAGCTAAATCGCGGGCATCGCGAGATCCCTTATTTAGTTTGTTTATATTTCATTTCACGAAGTTTTGTCATCAAAAAAACAATCAAGCCCACAAAGTGTCAAACAGTTCTAATATAAACTTCCTACTTAGTAGCACTCCATTACGACGTGTGGGAGCGACAATTTATTGATGTGGTCGCACCAACTTTATAAAGCATACTTTACTGTGAGTGCTTTCATAAATTCCCAAGAAAACCTTTACAGTGGAAGTGAACTTTATATTATAGTACCTACTTTGCGGTGCCTAATGGTTGGGCGGGGCAAGACTGCGTGTGCCTTCCTTTATCTCCTAATATTCTCAAACAATGTGAACATCCTATCCCACTTCTTACCAATAATGAAACGACGTTTGGATATTTGTGGCTCAATCATGCCCTAACAGTTAGGGCGTGGTGGGTGTTTAGTGAAACGAGTTGTGGTGATATGGAACAAATATGGTTCTTGACCTGGATTAGCATAAAGTTTACTTCTACAAGACCCACTTTCTTTTTGAAACTAAGACACCCTTTAAAATTAAGATGCTTAGCTTTACTTAATCCAACTGTACACTGTTATTAGTACAGTCAACATTAGAGGTTGACTACTTTTTCCAAATTCAAACAATTCTTTTAAAACTGTGCCCTATAATCGCTAACTATTTGATAGGTACAGATACTATTTTTTTATAAGATTTTTATTATAAACCGAACTACTAGGATTCGAACCCCAAACCTGTGGACCCACACCGCGATAAGGACCAACTCAGCTCTTCCAGCTCTTAATCTCACCCGGAAAAATAATAAGGGATGTTGATATGGTATTTCGACCGTAGGTAAACTACAAAAAAACTGCTAAACTACTAAACAACCAAAACTATTAAACTACTAAAAATATGACTCTTAGCCATCATCATTCTTCTTCCATACCTACTCTTTTATCATTCGTCATCTCGATGCTCACTCCTTTCTTACTCTGTAATGTTTTCTGGGCCACAGCTAAGGCTTTTCTAGGAGACAGAGCCTCATACTTCACTGTTGATTTCATTAATCCCAAAAACCTTTTTCATTTGATGCCAATATATGTCCCTAACAACTATGTTCGTTACGGCCGCCGACAACATCAACTATTCGCTTGCCACACACCACGAACTCACCACGCAAATAACGCGCCAACTCTAAGAGCACTTACTCGTATAAACACATTTATACACGAGGTCCAACATGTCGATATATTTAATGACAAAATTTATGGTACTGTGATTGTTTAACTATATTTTTAAGCTTAAATTAAGATAGTAAGCATTTTGGTCTGCACACTGTAAGCCTACTATCATTTATGTAATAAATAAATAAATAATAAATTTCATGTCATCGTCCACATATTCTCCAACTTTTTTTTGGCTGCCTTTCCGTCTTAAACCATCCACGACAATATTCTAGCACTCTTCTCGTAATATACCATATTCTTCTTGTCATGTCACTTGTTTTTTTCGAAACAGAGTGGTAAAAGGATTTTAAGGCGAAGACAAGAGTTAATGTACCCCTCGCGCGCACGTTTCGTCATGTTGAAAGATATAAAATCACTAAACCCATTTTCGAAAAATCGCAATCAACATTTTGTGTGCAATCACATTTCACACAGTTAAGTTTCATTTTGATCGATAAACTTTTAAGCAGGAAAACTTGTATCGATCAAAATGAATTAGCTCTTGTCGTCGCCTTAAGTGCTTATAAAATACCTACCTTCCTCGTGAATCTGAGCCAACATTACTCTAATATTTCTGGTTGGGTAACAGCTGCTGGTAGATACCTATAGACTCCAAGCTGATTGATTCCATTAAGGTGCGTATACACAACAGATGGATATCACTACGTAATGCTGCCCCTGACACGCAATACTTGCATTTACGGCAATTTACATTTTTATTCTGATCATTAGGTAACTCGGGGATATGTTTCAACAGATTAATGTAAAAGGTATTCGAATAATCTAAATACACGAGCACTATATACATATACATACATGAACATACACTGTGTGATTTATTTAGTGAGCCGGCAAATACGAGGTATCTGGGTCTGATTGTGTAAGCAAAACTTGAAATTAATTTTGTTTGTAGCAACATCAAAGGGATAGTTACCTGTTCACTGGAGCGGAAAGTTACCTGTCTGGTGTAGATATATTTCTGGCAATGTTTGATAATAATACATATACTGACGCTGAGGTTATTGCCTATTACAGCATTGATTTTCAATTCATACTTCTACATGATGTTGCTACAGTTTAGTATAACTCAAGAGAGAAGTGTTTTTTCAAGAAAATCGTTGTAAATGAAAGCCTTTGATCAAACATTTGTATGTATATGTACCTACGTGTGTGTGTGTGTGATATGATTTATTATTCTGAATTAGTATATTGAAAAAATATATAAATAAAATAAATATTTGTGGACAAGTAACACAACGCTTTATAGTCCCAAACTAAGCCAAAGCTTGTAATATGGGAACCAGATAGCTGTTTTAATAAATATGTACATTTTTTTTGTAAATACATTCTTACTAGTAGTTCGCCCCGAACTGAGATCTCGTGATGCGACCCGACGAACGCACCAAACTTTGAGTACGTAGTAGTCAGAGGCAAGTCCAAACATTATCTTTGGACTTTTTTCTGACTACCGCCTACTAACTTGGTATGGTTACCAAGTTTCAACTCTATTGGCCTATTTATTGAAGAGTTCCGTTGAACAGACCTTGGCTCCATCATCAGACCTGGTCGTCGTCACCATTTTATGAGAACTGAGTACCTCCTTAATTTATTTCAAGAAAAAAAAATAAGAAAAAGCAAAAGAACTGGCCGACCAGTAGAAAAACCTTGATGCCAACGAAACTCTTAGAGATGGGAGCTCTTGGATCGCTGGTTATCTTAATTTAACTTTTATTATTTTATCTCAAAAACCGAGCGTCCCAAAAAAAAAGTAAAAATTGTTTTGGGATGTCCAAACAAAGCCCTTTCATATGACATGTAACTTGATTTTTTTATGTAATTTTTTTTATTTTTGCCCCCTCAAAAAACCCCATATCTCAAAAACCCTTCATCCGATTTTACTCATATACTTACCAGTAAATTTCTCAAGTACAAGCTATCGACATATCAAATTTCATCCAGATTGGATCAACGGTTCTAAAGTTATCGCCAGACAAACATACATACATACATACATACATACATACATACATACATAAAATGCCAAATCGCCCAAGTTGAAACTAAGATCTTCGTTCGCTTCGCTCACTCGATCAATAAATATAATAACACCCAGACAGAGAACAAACATCTATGTTCATCACATCACACAAATGTTTGTTCTTGGTGGGGATCAAACCCACGGCCTACGGCGTAGAAGGCAGAGCTACTACCTGAGCTGTGAAGGCTATCAAAGGAAATATTTTCTTAGGAACAATATAACAAATAAAATACTTCAAAACTTTTTGTACATACTATGTAAATATATACAACGTGTAAACGACTGTACGACATTAAATTAATACACGTGTAGTACTACTATCTAGTATTGATTTAAAAAAGGTTTTATTAACATTCATTCATAATTGAGATTTTTTTATTTTCAAACAAACTAAATATCAGAATAAGCATAAAATCATTGAACATTCTGTATAAACACACAAACAAAGCAACGTACGTTCATTCAATGCCGCGCCCCGCGCGCAGAAACCGCACATACATACCTACTACGACTAAACCTAAACTGTGCCGCGCGCCCGTGCCTAAAGGTGAACGCCCTTTAAGCGCGGGCGCGCGGCCGGCGGCGGCGTCTTTGATTCGCCGATATAGTAGAGCAACGTTAGCATGTAGGAAAAATAAAACTAGTTAGGTACCTCAAATCCGTACGTTTCCAATATGCTCACGTTGTTGCATGTTGCACATACATATGAATGCACTGAAGAGCTCCTTCAACTGTTCTAGAGTTTGTTTTGTATGCCTAGTTTCACAATTATCTTTCCCTTCATAATACAAGTTCTGCATTTTGATGACATTAACAAGACACACACACTCACACAAAAAGTCTTCTTCTTCTTCTCTCAATTTATGGCTCCTGTCCGTCATTCGACAGACAATCTTGCCAGTGTCAAGTGATTTGTATTGAATACTTTTTAGTCAAGTCAGTCCATAGTCAAGTCGGCCGTCATTTTGTTTTAAAGAAAATGGTGGCGGTTTTCTTCAAAACATTGGAAACATTTTCGGTCAAATCAGGATATCACATATTACACTTTCATTTCAAATGTTTACACTTTGTGCTAAGACCTCAAGTAATGTTGGTTAAAATACCACCGAAATTACACAACACAACTCAAAATAACACTAGAAAAACAAATAAAATGAAAAAGCTATGTTGCTTCCAAAAATGTCAGAAAATGAATCCCCACACAAAAAGTCTATTTCGCGGTACCAAATCTAGACACTAGTCACGAGTAATAACACGAATTTACAATTTTCAAAATTAGATATGTCAAGGTCGCTACCAAGGCGATTGTTTACTAAATAATAATGTATTTCACTGGCCACCGGGCGGCAGCGTGGCACATAGTGGGGCGCGCTACGTACCTATCTGTCTCTATCACACACGTAAGTGGAATGATATCTGTCCTTGTCGCACAGCGAAATTTTACAATGTGAGCGCACAAATATGTTTCTTATGCGGTCTAACGCGTATAAATATGATATCTGTGGGATTCTTTATATCCATTAAAACACAAATATATTATTATACGAGGTTATGCCCTCCGCCCGGCCACGCCGTCCAAGCAAGTGTGCCCAGCATGTCGCTAGTGTTGCCAGCGCGACTAGGCTAGACACCACATCCTCATCTTTATTAAAATTTACAAATTTCAGAACACTTACAGTAAACCATATTTGTAAAAGAGTCAGTAATCATGAAAGTATAAGGCAATAGTTATGGATTAGTTTATACTTTATATTATTATACTTTGTATAAAACACATTTATAAACAAAGCAAACCACAACTTATACAGGTACACAAAAATGTATAAAACACACATGATGCAATGGAGCATTTGTAGCTCTTTGCAAACGCTATTATTTATTACTTACATTTTAGATTGTATTGTCACCATTGATTTCCTTATTTACTTACCCATATTCAATACATATTGTAGTATGTAAGTACATACCTAAATTATTGGAAATGTAGCATAGGTTGAACAAAGATTAAACACGATGAAATAAATAGTAAGATTAGTTTGTATAACAGTTATAGTATAGGTACAACATTTTAAGTCAACACTAACATTTTCAAATATTTTGGAATAGTTATAGGTATTATAAATAATAACTGATTAACTCTTTCTTCTTACTATCACTACCTATATTCCTTCCCCTTATCCTTTTTTTTTTATCCTTAACCTTAAACTAATACCAGGTAATAGAATAAAATTTGACCGATTCAAAATGTTGAACGTTCCGTTCGCCATTCTATTAATTTGCGGCATTTAGTATTGAACATTGATTAACATATGGAATTTTAAAATTTCAAAAAGTTAAACTACTGGTAGAACTTACAGGTTAGTCAAGGCACTAATATTTGTTTATCTGTGGTCAAGGCAATCCATTCGTGCTCTTTGATTGAATTTTACAAATTCATATTCAATAAACTATACTAAAAGGAAACTAGTTAAAATAGTTGGGTGAGACATCATATAGAAATCATGCCGATTTCACCTCTTGTTACTTTTATTTGCTGGTTTAAATCTAAAAGTTCTTACATTGTATCAGCATGAAAGATGCTTTAATTGTTATTATTAACACATTTTTGAAGGTACATTTACATATTTAATAATTGAACGAATAGATTTCAAATTCATCGTATTAGTAGAAGGATATTTCTACAAGAATAAAAGCATAATTCTTCATAACTCATAAATCTTGTCTGATGCACAACAGATTTTATATAGAAATAGAATAATATCATTATCATAACATTGATTTTGTCAGTCGTTTTCAAATTTGAATGTAAACTCTTTAGTAAGCTGAAAGAACAATTTAGCCTAACTTGGTTCCTAGTAGTTTCTTCATAGCTCAATTCAATTCAACAGGCGATTCGTTTTCTGACAATTTGGGAAGCAACATAGCTTTTTCATTTTAATTATTTTTCTCATCTGCGTCTAAGGTTTTTCTAGTGTTATTTTGAGTTGTGTTGTGTAATTTCGGTGGCATTTTAACCAACATTACTTGAGGTCTTAGCACAAAGTTTAAGCATTTGGAATGAAAGTGTCTGTATATATGATATCCTGATTTGACCGAAAATGTTTCTAATGTTTTGAAGAAAACCGCTACCATTTTCTTCGAAACAAATGATGGCCCACTTGACTATGGACTGACTTGACTAAAAAGTATTCAATACAAATCACTTGACACTGGCATGATTGTCTGTCGAATGACGGACAGGAGCCATAAATTGAGAGAAGAAGAAGAATTCAACAGGCAGAACATTTACCTCCATGGGCAGAACAACTCAGCTCTTGGCGTTTGTTTTGTGTTGATTAGCATAATCTAGTTCTTGCCGGAATAGGTACATAACATCAAGAAGAGGTCAATCCACCGGTCTGATCCAAGATCCGTGCGGATACAATCGATCATACTTTGAAGCAGTCTCTAATTACCCAATTATCAATTTACCTAACCCATTGAAGTATGTAATCACTGATTGATTCTGTTACTCAGATACCCCCCATTTTCCAGATAGGCAGGTACACCAAAATTTACAAGTTTATACAGGACCTTTAGAACAGCTAGGGACTAGGGGTATGTAGGTATAAGAACTGACCAAATCTACCACCAATCCAATTGATAATGTTCTCTAGGCTATGTATAACTTTCATTAGGTATCCATGGCAGTATCAAATAGATTATACTTAGGTCAGGTTTCATCGCCCCTACTGCAGCCGGCAAATATGAAGTATTTTAGATAGTACCTAAAACACACTCAAGGTGAATATAGGTCCGCCCAAGCAGGAGGTGTGAAAAGACGTAAACATTTAAAACAAAGATGAAGATCTAGATTTCATATTTTGTCTCTTCACTCTCAGACCATTAACAGACATATCATGGAAAACCAAGGTTCTTTCAAGATAGGTACAATGTTTAAATTTTCATAATAAAACCTATTAACTCTTTGAACTTCTTGTACTTAGTAATTTTACCTTGTTTTAAGTATGTACCTACCTAGGTAAATAAGTAACATAATTTATTTATTCATCATCATCACCCTTATTCTAATGTAATAATGGTAGTATGTACACTTAGTCAATATACTATATGACTATAAGGTATTGATATAGGTTCAATTCATTAATATAGTTGATATAGCTTTTGGTAGAATCCTTACCAGAAAAAGACACGCTTTGATATATTCAGCTTGTTCATTAGATGTCTCATGCCTTCAAAGAGTCTAGTAACTTTTATAAGTCAGTACGTTCTTTTTACAGTTGCTCACTACCAGTCTGAGTGACCAGTAGATTTTATCAACATTATCAAAATCATACAACACATTGAAAAACTTACTTAGTGACACATTAAGAACTGTGTGCAAGGCCAAAGTTAAGTTTTAGTAGAGATAAAAAGTACTTTTTCTCCATTATCAGATAAAACAGGGTAAAATACCAATTTCTATCAAAATGTTGCTCAAACATTTATTTTTAATTGTTATGTATTACTGATAATTTATTTCTATTCAAAACCAGTTTTTAAACTGTACTTTGTCAAGTTTAGTTAAACCAATGTAATTCTTTTCCTTTTGTTTACTTGATTATTATATTAATGTCTATTATAAATCTTCATTTAGTTCACTTAGTAATAAATACCAAGGTAGGCAGGTTGAATGTTCTATTGGCTTGTGATAAGCAGATAGGTTATTTAATACTTACTTTCACACATAAAATTGATGCTAATAGAATGATGGAAATACAAGAATATAGTGAGGTATGACTGTCTCTACCTAAGTATATAGGCATCGGTACAATAATTTTACTTTTTACGTGGATGTTCCATCCATACACCATGTTTGAACATAGGCACAAGTCTCTTTTGTTGCTGTAGCTACAGAATGCAAACTCCTACTAACACAATTTCTGCTTTTGTTTCCATCATTCCTGTAATTATTATTTTTTAGAAAATAAATAACCTTTATTTTATTTTCGTAAATGCTGTCGACGTTTCTTTAAATAGATCAACCACTTTTTAAACAGTTTGATTTACGTATGGCTGTTTTGAATTTATATAGTGTTCTACAATGTAGGTAGGTAGCTCAAAAATCTCTGAACAAAATATGCAGTTATGATTACCATTCTATTGATAGTATAAGTATATAGTAAGTATTTATAATAGCTACCAAGCAGGTCGGTCGATTTTTGGAGTGTTCGTACCCGAGTGGGTTTTACCGCCTTGTTTGCTGTAAATGATGATGGTCTATCTTACATATATTATATTAGCAGAGTTATAATAACATAATTAGAATAAATTGTCAAGGCATTTAATTATATTATGTATTCGTGCATATTTATGCATATTCGTGGCGTTATCAACTGTTAACAGTTGCATTGCCGTGTTTGTGTAGGTTAAGTTTCTTCTTAATTTCTTGTTACATAATACCTACTCACATTTTAATAATGGGAGGTAGTTTGATATTCTATATTATTAAGGAACAAATATTTTTATTTCTTTCTAAAGATGCGGTAATATTATTATAAATTGTGAAATTCACAACACACATAAACTTTTGACAGTAAAGCAACCACTACGAATAATCAACGAGGTAGATTATACCCACCCATTAGATTAATTATAATGATAATGGTAAGTATATAGTATGTTACAAATGAAACGGAAATCGAGATAATACCCAATAATCTTCCTGTGTTTTGCCTGCCACACCTGGCATTGGTATACTATAACACAGGGTTATTCTAGTTTGGGTACAAATGTTGTTCGAACAGGAAATACCTATAGCAAATGTTTAACATAAACCCAATTTAATAAAATACTGTAATGTTTGTTAACGATTTTAAATAAATAAATTTAATTTCATCTAAAACACTCAAAAGCTAAGTGTTATTAAGTATGTTTGTGATCCAGTTTCCGATGCATATTTAACAAATACGAATTATTCATGGCCTTTAATTTTTATTATATTGTCACACACAGTGCATTTGATGATTTTTCATTTCTTTTGCCTTTTTGTCATTTCCGATGACCATTTATTAAATGCATGGCTTTGTTTTCCATCTCTGATGAAATATTTCTTGCATGGCTTTTTGGTTATCTTTAATAACATTATACATAGCCTTTATATCATCTCTGATGACATTAATTACATGGCCTTTACATCATTTCTGATGAGATTAATTACATAGCCTTTCCGTCGTCTCTGATGTGATGACACTTATTGCATGGCCTTTATTTACATGACCGGTATTTGGAGCCTGTAACATAACATTTTTCATATTAGATATTGTTTATTCATTTTAGGCTGTGGCTCATGCTCAGCGCAACAATAGTATAGCTACTTTGTTGCATTGCCCTTAAAACTGGTGCTGGTTTTTCAGTCTAGATTTCAGTTGCAATAGGTAGGTATAAAAGATATAAAAACCATTCACCTAATTGCTAATAAAAAATAATAGTATAATAGCAACAGCCTCAAGACTTTGATTCCCAGGCACGGTAAATATCCTCACACATCCCTTAGTACCAAGTATCACCTTAAAGATTTTTGAGGATGTCTAAAGTGGTCAGATACGTCCAAATACTTTTAACATTTGGCACAAACCCAGTACAGGTACAGTAGTTGGTATTCCATACACTGTAGTACCTGGTGACGTGGGTCAAGACGTACAGATATGGTTGATGATGATGTGATGTGTCGTCCAGGCCGATTTTGGCTACGGCAGCATTGTTAATGCTAATAATTTTCAAAACATTTCTACCTTCATAGTGATCAAAGTAAAAATCTTTTCTTTCACAGAAGGTTTTCGTAGGTTAGGGTAGGCAGGTAAAATTATTATGCAGCGATAAATTTTTCTAGATCTTTTTCTAACAGGTATCTCAATTACGTAAGTAATACTTTGATCTAATATACGGTACCCTCGTACTGTACATGTTAGTTCAACGTAGGTTTCGTACCTTGTTTATTGAATTGGAACTTGAACTTCAACTGCAAAATAATTACTTTGGAATGCCATCTATCCCTTCCTTTTCAGTAAAATGAGTTAAATTACTCACGTTCTCCTCAGTCGCCACTTTGTGGGATTCTTTATATCCATTAAAACACAAATATATTATTATACGAGGTTATGCCCTCCGCCCGGCCACGCCGTCCAAGCAAGTGTGCCCAGCATGTCGCTAGTGTTGCCAGCGCGACTAGGCTAGACACCACAATATCTCTGTCTTTTTTTTCGTTTGATTGATGAGTCACATGACTTCATGACCCCGGAAATTTGACCTCATCACCGGCGATTAGAGATACAGGTTGCATAGAAATTATTTATTGGAAAAGTATCGATATCTCGATAAATATTCAGGCTTTTTTGATAAAACCAACTGCTAAAATCTAAAAATGCAATTAGGAGTACGTGTTTCA
The DNA here is from genome assembly GCA_932294275.1 of Chloroclysta siterata. Classification (NCBI taxonomy): domain Eukaryota; kingdom Metazoa; phylum Arthropoda; class Insecta; order Lepidoptera; family Geometridae; genus Chloroclysta; species Chloroclysta siterata. The sequence continues at coordinate 13,381,464 of OW028598.1, forward strand.
ATTTAATGTCGTACATGACTTTACACCTTGTATAGACAGTACTACAGTAGACCAGCAGAACCAGAACAAAAATCATATGAAAGATATATTATAGGCTATCCCGAATATAGCGCTTGAATTTTTTTTTATTACTAATTAGCAAAAATACTATCGGCCACAAAATCAATCCTTCTCGTATACCTACGAGTATTCTTAATTGTGAATGTTTTTATGTTGATCAACTAATTTTGAATTTGATTTAGAAAAATCTGTGTGTCTTTTCTAAATCTACCCACTTAGATTTTTTTTACTTGATTTCCCACAGTTTATGTTAGAGAGTAAATCTGGTCAAACAATAATTTAGCTTCAGTTACAGCCTGTGGAAATTCCATGTCTAAATCACTGACGTGCACAATGTAGCACCTATCCGGGCTCTTGTTTTAATTAAAGTTATCGTCTAATTGTTCTCGATTGTTTACTCGTCGGCATTGGCAGTGCAATAGAGTTTATTAAAACTATTTGCAGGGTTGCCAACGTACAATTTACAAATGTTGATCGATAGTTTTTTTTCGATGTTTTTTTAATAATTTGTAATATGTGTGTTAAAGTAGCAAATAAATGTCTGTCTATGTCTATGTCTATGTCTAGTTTATGTAGAGAATAATATAATTATGATGAGAATAAATAAATTAATCATCGAACTACGATACGACTTATTACAAATTAGTATATCAAGCTTTATTTTGATAAAGGTAGTAAGTAAACTTATGGGTCTATAGACTTTGTGGCTACTTTAGCCAGACACTACAAAAAGTCAGACCCGCCCCAAACCTACCAACCAACCTAACCTTACCAACTATTGCATAATCTACGAATATGCGGTATCCAAAAACAAAGTTACGTGGGTTGATAATTGAATCTCTCTCCATGTGGGAAGTTGCCAACAAAATGTAGGAGTGAAATGGTGATTTGATAAATTTTTCGAAACACGTAACGTTGATTTCATTACGCCGCCCACGAGAAATCAATTCACTCTGTATAATTTTCCGGCATATTTGCTGATATCTGTCTGTTTGATACTTTTTCAATGACCACAAGTTTATCACCGTGTCATCAATGCGTTTAAATTTTATGTTTGTGTGGGTAGATCGATGCTTTTAAATGAGCCAGTTGGATATAACTTGTACCAGTTGTACCTACAGCGGATTATAGGTTATGTAGGTAGAGATATTCCAGTTTTAAAACTGCGGGTTTTTACCGCGTCTTCTTGAAGTTGGACAAAGAAACATATTTAAAAAAGATCTTTCTGTTATCATGCGGCAATTTACAACTGAAAGATTTTTATATTATGTTGGTCGATTTTGTAATAGAAGATTTGTATTTTAGATTGTAATATTGTAGGCTAGATAGTTTCAAAAATGCTATAAGACGTTTTAGTTTTAAACAATGACGACACGAAAGAAGCATTATTTCTTCCGCAAAACGATTTGTGAATAATAACTAATATAATAATAATAAATAAATAATAATAATAAGCTTTTCCATCAGAAAGTAGTATACTTAGTAAAACTATATTTTTGTCAATTTTTATTTTTATGGTTTTTATGATTATGGTTAAGTCGTTGATATTAAATTATTCGAATTTATCCTTTGAAACTAAATGTTTATTTCTTTATACGTCAACTGAAATACAGCCTGTCTAACAAAGTTGTATACCGTCTATATACTTACGTTGTTGGCACGAATCAATATTTTTAATGCTGTAATACCATTTGCGTAGGCGTAATGGTTGTATTACATTTGGGAGTTGGGATAGAAGAAAGAAAGAACGTAATTTAAAGTAATGCGATTCCGAATGATTCCATATTTATGTCGATACCTATTCGTTGAAAACGAATCTTTTCAACGTATACATTTCAATTGTGTTCTGTTCTTTTTTCTTCAAAATTTTCCGCTAAAATGTGGCGCATTTATTTTACTGTAGGTAGGTGGATTTTTGCTGAATTTTCACACATTTTTTTCACCCTAACAGAGCTTTATACAGAAGGTTCAGCCAAAAGGCGTTGTTATATGAAAACCCTCATAGAGAGCGGTCAAGCGTTGTGAGGTGGGCATTCAGCAATCTTTTGTCTTGCAAGGTATACTTGCAACACCACACGTGGCCGAACCTTTAGAAGATACTGAAGGAATAACGTCATACTGAACACGTCTTATAGTTTATTTATTTATTTATTTATTTATTAATAGACGAGCAGCTGCCGCTGGTGTGTCTATATCGCAGTGTTGGAATTGTCGTTATGTATGATTAATTTTTTTGAGCATGGATTTATTTGTGTTTTCTATTATATTTACTATAGTTTTTTTAAACTATGAAAAATATACATTTACAATGATAGATATAGGTATACCTACTTATAACGTAGAGAATGTTCAAATTAAAATCATGATTCGTTCGTGTGAAATTGGTACTCGTAGCTAATAGTAATATTATGCAATTAGTGAATAAAGGACGGATTCAAAGCGAGGGCCATAGATGAATCACGAGCAAGTGAAGGATTCTGCGGGAGTGATTCATAATGATTGGATCACGAGTGTAGCGAGTGATTAAAATGTTAGAATCCTGAGCGACGCGTGTGATTCATGGCGATATAAATACGTTTTATTCAAGAGTTGCATACTATACTTTATACCATGACTACGAGAAAAAGAAAGATTTAAGCGAAAATAGACATTTAATGAAGAAAAAAGGAAGGTTAAATTCATTAAAATAGAACACAAAACAATTTTTATTCTGATGTCGATCAATCAAATCTCGAGGTGTTATTTGCCGAGTATTCTTTGCACACGGAATTTGTATAGAGTCTTTTTTGCGCAAGGAGGTTTATAGCATTGAGATGAAGGACGAATGTATTGGTGTGTTCTAAATTCAAACACCAAAACAGTGATTAAAAGTTATATTTATTCACTATTTTCAGTGAATAAAAAAGCTTTTAAGAGGGGGAATGGTATAAATGATCTTAAAATTCTATAGAATTCATTGTTTGCTAGTATGCTTGCAAATTATACTTTTATTATTTTACTAACCTGAGCCAACATTTTCGTATAGCAGGAATGTATCTCCGAAACCGCATCACTGTATCGGTACACGTTGACGAAATCATTGGGTCCCAGTGTATCCAGCAACGCCGATACAGTCGCCTTGGCCAGCCTCCAGTGCGAAGACCCAAGGTCATCGGAGTCGTCAATCAGAATGACGAGGTCCTTCGGTGAGGTAGCAGCTTCAACGAACCAATTTGAAGATCGGAAGTCGTAGAAGTCTCGCGCGTGGTGCGAGTAGCCGTCTTCTGGTGGCCAGGACATTGCTGCACAAAAGAAAAATAATCTATGAATGTCTGTAAGGAACAGATTTGCTTCTGGCTATCTACGGCTCGCTTTTATGTCGTTGTAGTAAGCGTCACTATTCTTCCGCTTTGAGTAGCTTGATCTAAATCCGTGTGTACCATACCAAAAATCTACAAGTTGGTAATGGAATCAGAGAAAAATAATATGAAATGGGGGTAACATTTTAATGCCCACTAAAGTTTTATTACCATCTTCGTTAGATGTGACGGGTTTGGATAAAAAAAATTCTTACATGACTTTGTAATGTATTTTTATCTAAATATTTTTCAGAACTTATCAGGATGCTGCAAACTGAGTATGTGCCAAATGTAATGTTTGGACTTACCTTTGACTACCCCCCTTAGACGTCCTCAAAGAGTTTGAAGTCCGTACCTACTTGATACTAAGAAATCTGAGGGCATGTCTGCTGCGCCTGGGGATCAAAGTCGTGAAGCTGATTTTACTTACCAGGATATCTCCTCATAAAGCCGCTGGAGGAAGCATAGTACTGCCAAGACAGCGTGGCATCGATCTCATAGTTGTTCACAAAGAGAGGGTCCAGGTGCTCCGACCAGGCGATTTGGTTCTGCACTTCGCCATCTGTTGCAGACAAGGCACACATATCAACACAACTGGCCAGAATGGTTCCTTTTCCAACTGTAATGAGTTTCATTGTAGTTTTCAAGATTGGCCGTACCATTTTCATGCATATTTTAATTGGTACGAAATATTACATTTAAATAGCGGTTTCGTTTTGTTATTGGCATATTAATGTGGTATAATAAACTATATTGACTCGAATATTTTTTTAATTTTATTTTTATAATTTTTTTTGTTCAAAATATAGTAGTCCGTCAAGCGGAATTTTAGAGTTAGAATGCTTCATGCAAAGTTTAAAAAAGAACAGCTGTATGTACATGTATGGGGTGATTTGAGAATCCCTTCGTACCTATATGTTTAGCCTATTTTGGCAGTCTAGTATTTTATAGTTATGAACTTATTTCACAAAACGTGATCGTTTCACTTCCACCTCTAGACTTCCGCTTATTACCTACTTAAATGTACCCTGTATGTAATGTACCTTTTGACCTAATATTTGTTAACGTTGTAAAATGCCGACTCATGTTTATTACTCACGGTTCTCCATAGTCCGTAGTCGACAGTGCAGTGCAGTATTTAGCCATGACAACGGGCGCATACAAAATTCCAAAACAGCTAGCAAAATGTTAATCGGGTATCATCCACTGCACTTTATTATGCATGAATGCAGCAAATTGTTATTACATTGGAACCCGAAACACTGTTGGCACAGGGTTGACCAATTAGGGAAATTTCTTTAACTACCCATTAAAAGAAGAGTAATTGGCGAACTTGCTTCATTGGGTGGTCGTGATTGCTTTCTCCTGAGCCGTCCACGGGAAAAATTAATGGTTCCACTGACTGTTTGCTATTTTACGTAGGAAGAAGGCACGGGGAAAGCAGGTGAGCTCGTATGGATAACAAATGAATACAGGTCTACCAGCGTGCGTCATCAAAAAATCATACAAAAAATCGGTGAGGTTTTTATCTAATCGATTTTCGGAGTGACAAGGTACTATGCATAACTAATAAATAGCGCCAGTAGAATACGTAGGTTTTTTGGTTATACTTGTCTTTGACGACGTAACGAATAATAGTTAGATGAAACGATGTCGTCCAACATAAATAAAATTGATCGTAAAAGGAACCTCAAACGCTGGTAAATTGTCCGAAGCCGGTAAGAAACCGGCTCCCTTAATAAATGCGGCTTATGGGCTTGTTAAATAAACGTGCGCCCTCCACGCCCTTCGGATTAAACACGTAGGTTAAATGATTTTTGGGGTCTTCCTTCGTGATACCCGTAAAGTAAGCTAATTCTTTTCAGGGTGAATTCAGGACGAATATTGGTTGGAATTTACTAATGGTCGTTTAAGGTGTTGGAATAATTATTTGAAATTAGTTTGAAGATTAATGTTATATCAACAGTTAACCTTTTTAAATATTCCGAAGCGTTGTTAGGTTGAAACCCATAGTTTAAGAAATTGATGGTTTAACGTTTACAATAATATTTATTACTTTAGTAGGTATACCGTTCTACGATAATGATAGAAACATAAATACTACGAACAGTATACTCTGCTGCTTTTATTTTTGCTTAGTATTTTACAGGCTACGCAGACTTTTTTTATGTGACTTGCTAATGGAACAAGCAGATGGTCCACCTGATGTTAAGTGGTAACCATCACCTATAGTAAAGCATTGCTTCTTAAGTCACGCACAATAGGAATGTGCCCTACGATGGATGCCCTGCGTCCACCAAATTGAGGCAAACAGATGTTAATCCTTATGTACCTGTAATTTGATCGGCTACCACACTCTTTAAACCGAAATCCAGCAACGCTGCTTGGTGGCATGGTGGTCTTCCCCGGACGAGCCCTTCACAAAGAGCTGTACTTCTCTTAAAACTACTGCTAAAGTATTCATAAAATCTGCTGTAGAATCAACATTTTCTGTACATCTCTGAGCTTTCTGAAATCCTATTACAGCACGTGTTGTTTTCCCTAGAGCGGTTATTTAGAATAGGTGATGTGAAATAAAGCAATTTAGATAACGGTACGAACGAACAAGGAGGGTCAAACCTCGGGGCACAGGCGTGGCCTTTACTTGATGCCACAAAATGTATACCCGTATCATATAACAGACCTATCTTTTGTGTCCTTATAATGGCACATAGTATATTTAACTAATTAGGTATATTATTGTTAAATACATTATCACTTAAGGCGAAGACTAACGCTAATGTAATCTCGCTCGCACGTTTCTACATTTGAAGGTCACTGAACTCATTTATGAAAAATCGCAAAAATATAATTTAGATTCAAACAAGTTTTCCTACTAAAAAGGTCCCCTGAATATACGTTAAGGACATTATGCAATTCATTTTTTAGTATACACTAATGATAGCGACAGAATAAACAAAAGACGACAGGTATTGGCTTTGATCGAGGTTTGACTAAATATAAAAACCGGCCAAGTGCGAGTCAGACTCGCGCACGATGGGCCCGTATTATATATAAAAACCCGTTGTTTGTATGGGAGCCCCCTTAAATATTTATTTTATTATGTTTATTAGTATTTGTTGTTATAGCGGCATGTATACATCATCTGTGAAAATTTCAACTGTCTAACTATCACGGTTCATGAGATGCAGCCTGGTGCAGACGGACCGACAGCGGAGTCTTAGTAATAGTGTCCTAGAACCTTTAGATTATCTCGGTCTTGCTATAACATTCCAGCTGTAAGCTTATTTTCTTTTTATTTTATGTAAGTTAGAAAATTGGACTGCGGTAAAACTACGTGTCATAAAATAAAGCTACTTCCCCGAGCCATAAACCATCCTAATAAGGCAGGGCCTATCCAATTCGTTTTACGACTAGGTGTGAAACGTAATTAAAGTTGTAAAGAATTCACAAACGAGTATAAAATTTGCTTCTAATTAAATAAACGACCTGTGCTTAAGCTTACCTTTTCATATATTTATATTATTTACTTTGGTAATTATTACAGCACTACCTAGCCCCAAATTAAGCTTGTACTATTATACTTGAATTATGTACACAAAAATAAACATCAAAGTCAAAGTCGACTAGCGAGGCGATCCTTGTGAGTCAATAAAATCACAAGGATCGCTTTGAAACGTCTTAAAGCTAGGTGACTCTAGGTGCCAGTTCCACGCGACCAAAGCCTAGAAGAACAGGCAACAAACTTACGGCTTGGTTCCTACTCTTCTTTTGTATGATCCTTGTTACAATGATAAATAGTATATGTGTATCTTTATTTGTTGTGGTAATCAATAAAGAGTTATCTATCTCTAACACAATATTGAAGCTCCAGTGTGGTGCCAATCGAATGTGTCAAATATGTTAGTGCGAAGACGCAAACTTGTCAAATAACTTTTTGGTTACACATTCCAATGATTTTAAATTTTTTAATTAAGTTATGAAAATTTTTCGGCGACTATTTCTCATAACTACCATCAATAATTTTATATCCTCAAAAATGTTGGAATGTGTGAGTGAGAATGTGTTTGACAGCTGTCAGCCCCATAAGTGTAACTGACACAATACTGAAGTACTAAGAGCTGATTTCACCATGCTCTGTTAGTTACTAATAAAGGATTAACAGGCCGTTAAATCTAACCTTAGATGTCAAACGCGTACATTTTGACATATTTAACGGCTTTTTAATTCTTTGTTAATCTAAGACAGCATGGTGAAATCAGAGCTTAGGAAACTAAAATATATTAAACAGGCGCATAATTAGGTCAAACGATTATCATCCAGATAGTCAATAGGAAAATATAATTTGAAATAAGCGTTCGTGCTAGCGTCACTAATAGGCAGAAATATGTCAATCTGTCCATTTATCATTCGCCACCCTGCTGTCACCCCCACCCCGTCTGTCAACAATGTACTACGTTTCATTATTTAGGGGTTGGAGGCTCGTTCAACAATTTTCTCTATATGTCTGCTTGTATGTGGACTAGGAGTAAATTCAACTTTGATGTTGTTAAAAATTCAATGGGCAAGTTGAAAGCTTTGTATCTGATTGACGCGAGCTAGCTCACATTATCTGTATGAACAATGATTTATATTTTATTTGTATTATCAAAGATTTACTTGGCATCGTTTTTATAATTTGAATAATATGTATGTTACATGTCAACGTCAAAGTGTGTCTCCTAACTATACACACTCACACTACTTTACTTAACAGTCCTCACAGCTCAGTTAGTGGTAACTCTGCTCTCAGTGCTGTAGATAGATATTTAAATAGAAAATTCTTTATTGCCCAGAACAAATGTATCGTACATAGGCGAACTTAATGCTAGAGAGCAGTCTCTTCCAGTTAACCTTTGTGTAGTTTTTATAAACCGAAACGGAAGTGCACCAACATGGATGGATTGTATTATAAGTATGTATTAACAAACTAAAAATATATAAGTATTTTAACAGCTTTCCTTAATTTAAGGTTAGTTAGTGCTGTGTAGAATGTCCACCAATATTTCATTTATTTATTATTTACCTTCAGTATTGATGTACGGCGGCATCAGCACGGCACTGTAGCTTGTATTCACGCCGATATGGTCGAAATGCCTGCTCGGCGTGAGCTGCAGTCTTCTCGCCTTAGCAGCCAGGGTTCCATCATCAGCGTGAACGTTGAGCCACCGCGCGTCGTAGTAGCTGCCCGGCGAGCCGTCACTGCCACCGGTGCCGGCTGACAGCGCCGCCGCTTCTGCGCTGTCCATGATACGCTGCAAAAAAAAAAGTTTATTGCACAGTCTTACCCTCTTATTCATATTCCCTGTTATAGCGCCTCTATAAAGTATTCGTGTCACTGTCACTTTAATAGAAATAAATAGAGATAGCAACAGACTTAGCAAACATTTAAGCTAGTGGAGCGTTCAGCGACCAGTGAATACGGGCCTTAATATTTACACCAAAATATTGGAATGTTTTGAGATGTAGTGCGAAAAAGACCTTATGTTAAGACATAGAATTGAGTTCCTCACTCTAACTAAGCACTGAAAATAAAATACTGTTTGAGAACGCTTAACTAGTTGAGCGTACAAGGTGGTTTATGAGATAATGGCAGACTGATTACGGAGTTAAGAACGAAAACCATTTACTTGCAAAACAATAACTTACACAACCGATAAAACTAAATTCCTAATACTAAAATTATCTTTGTGAGTCGGAAAACGGACTCTGACTCAGTATAGGTTGGTTTGTTTTTCGATTTTGAAAGTAGGCTTGTGTTGGAACAAAAGCGGCAGTTTTTTAAATAAAACGACTTAACTTGTTTAGATTTTGCCTATGCACGGAGTCACATATCTGAATACGGATTTTTATCTTCTCCATAACAAAAACCCAATTCAATCCGGCGACCCGTTAAAAACAAACAATGGTTAAAATCAATGTCAACAATCCCGGTATATGATTTACAGGGGTCGATTCGACCAGTCATCGTAGACACAGGCTATTAATTTGGTTGCCTTCAAGAATGTATTTTCCTTTAATATTTTATCAAGGTAAAGTTCTTGGTTCATAATTTTTCCTCACATAATTGACAACTGTGCCTTCTTTGATTCCCATAATGTTAACTTAAACTTTTTCTTAAATGTATTTTTTGGACACCCGAACTTCTTAGAAGAAACAGAGTACGTCAGTACATCAAGGCAAAAATCATGGCGAAAGTAGGTACAATAAAACCCAAAACATACATGGCACTACTGAGTGCAAATTGTACTCTTGCTGAAATGCATGTGTCATCCAATAAGTGCCATCTCTGCTTTACTTTACACAAGTAGTGGCGGTTTTCAGCTGATGCATTTGAATTATCTTACTGAATGTAACGTCATCTGTGAGCCTTGAAAACAAAGAAAGAAAGAGAACCTGAGCGCAGACAATCGGCAATTAGCTCGAGTGGAATCGGACTCTTCGATGGCTTTTGTCTTCTAGAGCATTAGTGGCTACGTATAAAAGTAAGTAAGGACTTAAGTTCGCTAAATCATGGTACAATAGTTTTAATCGACTTCAAAAAAGGAGGTTCAATTCGGCTTTTTCCCAAAGTTTATGAAACATATGGAATTAATTTATCAAATAATTTATATTCCAAAAGTTCACAAACGTTATTTATACACCTAACTTTATACTCGCAATATAAACCTAGACTATTGAGAATTTCCATCAAAATGGAAAAAAAATCTTCAATATGATAAGCAAGATATCAGTTGAAATGTTGAGCACATTACGTATCCAAGCCTCAATGATGTAGACTGAAGGTATAATAACATCTCTAATAATTTACATTGAAAGAGGCCATTACCCTGTCTGCTTGGCTTCGTTTACGTAAAAATTGAAGGTTGTTGAGGTCAACTCCCAGGCTGACATTCAGTAACCTCTTTATCCATATTATTTTATGACATTAGGTTATGGTATGCTGTCTTAAGACCGAGAACTTTTCTAGAATTTGGAATCACTTGAAAATATCGGTCTAGAAAAATGTGAAAATATTTGCTTATTTTTTAAATATTACAAGTTCTTTTGTGTGAAAAACTCAAACTTAAGATTTGCACATAAAGCTCGCTGCACAGATAGTAAATTACTTTTATGGTACACAAAATATGTATAATATTTTTACGTAATTATGTAGCCTTTGACGTTCATTTTTATTGCATCTCAAACAATATTTTCTTTGTAATATAGTCCAAGCTCCAACAAAGCATTCCTGAATTATGAAAACTCATCGCTTCTACGTGAATAAAAATGCCTTTATTTCCTTAAGTTTCCCAGTTCCCAGCACTATTATTTTGTGTTCAAGTTTAAAAAGGAGAGAACACAGTTTATAGATGAGAGTTTTTAGTTGTGAGACGAAATAGCCCCATCGTTGGAACAAGCTTGCGAAGTGAGGGGCGAAGTAATTAAAACTTGCATTGCGCCCGCCGCCCAACGCCGCGTTTGCAGCGCTTCGCAAGGCCTGGTGACTACTAAAGGTGTTTACAGACAAAACATTGCACTACATTATACATTACATTATACACCTAGGTATAAACCAACTATGAACTTTAGACTAAACTGTAGTGTTATTGAAATTGATAACAAGTAAACAAACCAGTTGTATAAAATATACATTTCTACTTTCATTGGTATACAATATTCATTCATTCACTTTTGTAAAAGCGTAAAATCTATAAATTCCTTTGGATATATTATGCTTGTAAAATATAATCTATGGTTGAAGTTTTTTTTTCGAAAATACGCACATAAAACTGAAATTCACAAACAGGAAAATAGACACGGCAGATCCTTTTAGATCTCTTCATCATCATCATCATCCGCAGCCCGATTTAGCCCACTGCTGGGCATAGGCCTCTCTATGCTCTTTTCATTTAAAACGGTCTTGGGCTACCCTCATCCATTTAAGGCCCACGATGCTGACAATGTCGTCAACCCATGGTGTAACTGGACGTCCGATTGCTGTTCGTTTGTCTCGCTAAAACTCGAGAAAGGCTGAGCTGATTTAGCTGATTTTGATTTTGAAATGTTTTCCGTAGTCCAGGGAAGGTTTAAACGGTGCGAAAATATGGAAATATGGAAACATTGCGAGAAAGGTCCGACGCTTCTCTTTCCAGTCTCTTTTAGATCTCTTAGTTACAAGTATCTTCCAACGCAAGATTCTTTGAGGATGTCTAAGGGGGGTATTCAGAGGTACTCCCAATGATTACATCTGGCACATACCCATATTTTGCAGTAATTGGTATTCCATACGACAGGTTGCAAGCCCATCGCCGCTGCTTATTTTAAATAGGTTGAAGTTTTTATTTAACAATACGCACAAAAACCGCGACTTCAAAAACTCACGTACAATTTCAAAGGCTGTGTGCAGTAACCTTAAGGTATATTGTTAAATTAATCCCTGGACACGGACCGTCCCAATTAGCATGGACCAGAATTTGTGGTGATACGCCGCTGGAGATATGAGATGTTAACTCCGCAGGTAATCATTTTACGTAATTTCATTATCATTTAGCTGCGGTCGTGGAGAGTAATTTACTGTTACTTTCGTCGGCATTATAGAGGTATATAATTGTTTATGAATAGTTACATACTTATAAATGTATATAAATATAAAGATGTATATATTTTGTAAATTACCAAGATTTATGACCAATAATTGATGATGATTGACCTGTTGAAAGTTTTATCTAAAACACTACTTTTTGCAACAGAAAACATAAACAGCAGTTTATCTTTGATCCCCAGGCACGGTGGATATCCCCTTAGATTTAGGTCTAGATTCCCCCCCCATAGTCAAGATTCTTTTAGGATGTCTTAAAAGGGTAGTCAGAGGCACTTCCAATTAATATATCTGGCGTATTAAGTTGCAAGTCAAATAGTACTAATAGAGGCGTCCTTCACCCCTTGAGGGCGCTGGCACTTTTGCGATAGACCTCTAAGAGAAAGTGTCTATTCCAATTTTTCCGAGCAATGACAAATCTTACGCTATTAGCAATCTCGTTACACCTCAAATATTTTATCCCTGGCCATTAGGCCGCGGTATGAAAAGGCGGGAATTCTCTGAACAATGGTTAGTGCCGCACAGTGGTTCCAAATCAAAAATAAGTGGACATAGGGTCGAAAGTCGGAATTTCGATCTGATTTTTTTACACAGAATAGATCTCAGCTATCCTAACAACTTTTGTTCTATGAAAAATCTGTAAGAAGCGTAGTTTTCGAGAAAAAAAATAATCAATTATTTTTTGTATGGAGAAAAACATACTTTATTTTTTTTCTCGAATTGGATCAATTTGGCCCGTGTTTGGTTGGTACTGTGTCATAGCCCAGGTGATATACTAACATAAAAAAAATATAACACGCGCAGTCACTTGCAGCCACGGGAGAAAATTGACTCTAAATAAAAAAAATTTTTTTGCTTGTTTTGCGAGGAATTCTTATTTCTTCATATCTTTTCATGGATTTTCGTGTACTGTAGTATATTTTAATTGACTCCGTGAAGAGAAAGTAATAAAAAACTACATTTTAGTTATATTTTTCTGACATATTTAAAATTTTTGCTAATGTTCAAGAGACTGTACGTATTTAATTGAAAGTGGAGATCTGAAATTAAATTGTAAAATGTTAAATTTCCATAGTTTTATATAAATTTATAATAATAGATGAGTATTTTTTTGTGAGCGCCCTTGATTCGTTTCTATCTGCTGTTGTTTTATCAAAAGTCAAGTACCCAAGCCGGATGACGGATTAATTCGTGCAGGTATTAGCAGCCTCCAAAAAGGTTAGACTAATTATTTTTATAGTTGACTTATTCATTGAAAAATACTATGTACTCTGTACGTACTCTGCGACTACGATCTATCCTTAAAGTCGTGTATGGCGTTTGTCATAGTTCTCAGAAACAAGAGATTTATCTGTAGCTCTGAAAAGAGCTGCTTAAGATGTCGATAGTTCTTAAAAATAACTGTTTATTCTGGTTTCTACGACAAAGGATTGACGATGTTTTCTGCTTCTTGAGACATATAGCGAATTTCCCGTCGATCATAGTCATGTGGAGTTCGTGGTCTATCTCGGCATCCCCACACTTCGTTGGTACCAATTCTGCAATTTCTTGCTGCATTTCCAAGTGCTCTGCCTTTGTGTACTCCGCTGTCTCTGAAGTGAACGTGAACTTCACTGGTTGACAGTAATATGTGGAAGAAGGGTTCAGATTCTCCTAAATCATCATCTCTTCTCCATCAACAAGTTGGAGAGGGACAATGCTGATCATCACAACAGAGGAATCGTCAAACTCGGTATCTGAAAAACTCTGTTTGTAATTACTCTGTGATGATGATCCGTCAAGGCCCCATTTCCATGTTAACTTCAGCCCTTTTTCGGTAAAACTTTCGATGGGTCCCAAGTCTGGCAAAATCCATTGAACAGTGTGGTCCAAAAGTCCTTGTAGTCTGAAAATAAAAACATAAATAAATAACGTGAATCTCAACGCTTTATAATATAATTATATTATAGGATAGTTTAAAATGAAAATAACCTGATCCGAGCCCCTTTCTCCGTTACTTTTACATGTTCATCGGAAGAGTAACACCTCTTTTTAGCGCACAAAAGCTTCAGATAAGACTGAAGAGCACTGGAACAATTTTCTTCTTTGAGTAACGTTCTTAGCGATTGGTACTGCCACTTGGACAGTTTAAGGGATGCGCAGAGTGCCAATGATTTATCCTCAGAAATGTATTCTGGTTTAATTTCTTTAAAAAGCTGTTTTGATAAATCTGGCACAATGTCAGGATTCTTGCTTAGATGATCCACAATCTTCGCCAAAGCTAACTTTCCCGTTTCTTTTAAGTTTGATATATAACAATACTCCAGTTCTTCTTCAGAATTGTCATTTATAATGGAGGCATGGATGGCATTCTTTTCTCCTTCTCTGTAGAGGTGCTTCTGAAGTGCAGACATTTAGAATAGGTTCCGGCAAATATTCTGGCACTTCTGGCGCATCAACCAAGTCCTCAGGAATTGCCATTACGGTAACTAAATCAACCGTATCACAGGTAGGCCATTTGATATTTGTCTCCAGCCATTTGCTATTAGCTTCCTGATTCAGAAATTTCTTTAAGCATCTGCTTGACTCTGCCCATTTCGTTATTACTCGTTTGGCGAACAAACGGCAAAACTCAATGATTTTCCTACGGTCTTCTTCAGATATTTCACTTGGAATTTTAGAAATTATAACTTCACTGAGATGATTGTAATTATTAAGATCTCCAGTCACCCTAAGACTCGGAAACAAATCGAGATAAGAAACGGAACCAGCCATTTTAGATTGAAAAACGTTATTCCGAGATCTTTCACAGTTAAGAGTTGAAAATAGAATGAAATGAAATTAATCATTGCAATATATTTGTAGTCTTGTAGCTGTGTCCGTAATGAGTTTGTCTATTAACGACCAATCACAGCCCAGTACCGGAATGACCAATTTGTTAGTAGATCAGGATTAATTATTATCTTTACCACTAATCCCTTAAATACAAACAAACTTATTTTTACCTGTACGAAAGAATGAGCTATTTCAGATAATTGGCCCTTATCGTGAATCGTAAATAAGATAATCTCTTTACCACTAATCACTTAGCCACCTGCAAATAATAAACTACCTGCACCTAGCTTGGGTACTGGACTGAACCCTTGTCAACAACTGAAATTGCGTTGTTATTTTACAATTTAATTTCAGATCTTCACTTTCAATTAAATACGTACAGTCTCTTGTACCTTAGCAAAAATTTTAAATATGGCAGAAAAATATAACTAAAATGTAGTTTTTTATTACTTTCTCTTCACGGAGTCAATTAAAATATAGTACAGTACACGAAAATCCATGAAAAGATATGAAGAAATAAGAACTCTTCGCAAAACAAGCAAAATATTTTTTTTTTATTTAGAGTCAATTTTCTCCCGTGGCTGCAAGTGACTGCGCGTGTTATATTTTTTTTATGTTAGTATATCACCTGGGCTATGACACAGTACCAACCAAACACGGGCCAAATTGATCCAATTCGAGAAAAAAAATAAAGTATGTTTTTCTCCATACAAAAAATAATTGATTATTTTTTTTCTCAAAAACTACGCTTCTTACAGATTTTTCATAGAACAAAAGTTGTTAGGATAGCTGAGATCTATTCTGTATAAAAAAATCAGATCGAAATTCCGACTTTCGACCCTATGTCCACTTATTTTTGATTTGGAACCACTGTGTGCCGGTCCGTAAATACGTCGTTTCTTTATTTTATTTCAGCTACAGTTTCATTAAGTGCGAAATGTAAGCGTCGTTTTTTCTTGGCGACGCTCGCGGCTGGCAATCCTGCGATTTTTCAACCTTATTGTCGAGCTAAGTTCAACCCACTTTCGGACGCAGCGCTGCTCTTCTGCTTTTGATGTTCTGGAGTTTGTTTGTTTTTGAATTTACGCCCAGTACCGACTCGCCAAATATGAAACAACAGACGTATATTGGTGGCCATTCCACACAGCACTATCTACCTTTTTACATACTTAACTTACATACTTTTTATTGTAAATAAAACCTTTAATAAATAACACCCAAACAGAAAAAAGAAGATTGGCTATTTTATGAATTTCAAAAAAAATACATTAAAAACACTTACTCGACTAGCTAAGAATATAATCCAGAAATCCAGATCCAAATTCTGAAAAAAAATCATTCCGTCTTTTGTTTTGACTTGCAGAATTATTTTTATCTGACGTATATCGTTACTCTGAGGTCGACCCCGCCTAAAGTGTGTTTGGACACGACGGATCCGTGTATGTACGGGTGAACCTGCATGCATTTCAAACATGCCCGAACTGCTAGTTAGTTACCGCTGTTTTAATTGGAAAATGATTGTCATTTACAATTTACACATAGTATTTGAGGGAAACTAATTTATACTTTGTAGCCTGGACAATCTATATTTACTGAAAGGTTATGTAAATTATAGGGTAGAGTTAGTTGATCTTGTTTATTTGATGTAATCCAAGTTTATCCTACTAATATTATACATGCAAAAGTTACGATGTTTGGATGTGTGTGGCTCCACCACGCGTGCAAAGCCGCGGGTAGCTGCTAGTGATACAATAAAACGTATCTAGATTTTTTCCTATAATTTCATACTAACACTTCAGAAAATTACAAAGATTTTTTATAACATACCAAAAGTTATAAAAATTGCCACTTTTAAGAAGTCTTTTGTGTTTAGTTTTCACTCGGGTATAGGTGTCTATTTAAAAAAGAAGAAAGAGCAGCAAGCCTGTGTAGATACAATAATGCTGGCGCGCCATAATAGGAATCGTATTAGTGGAACTGTACCAGCGGACACTAAGACCTGACACGTCCTGCCTTTGTGACGCGAACAATGTAATCCTCTGCCTCAGCGCACATAGAAATGTACTATTACAACAAATAAAATAACTCATGGAACGAATAAAAAATATAAAATTTTGGGAGACATTCCACCAATCACTAAATATAGTGCTTAGTGGAATGTCCCCCAAATGAGCCCCAAATGTCCCCCAGGTTAATGTGGAAAAGAAAGCTATATATGTATATTAAATACGTATATACTTTTTTTGTAAATTCATACATTATTATATGACATTATTATATATACAGAAGCAGAGCTACTACCAACTGAGCTGATAGGGCTGTAAATGCAAGTATGTATAGATTGAGAATACCTCAGTCCAATTCACTAGCCATAGTCCACACTCAATATTGGATGTTGGATCTTTTTGACTATACACCAGATAGAGAGCGAGTCACTAGACACCAGTGGCCTAGTGAGAATGACCCCGCCTTGTGATCGTATGGACTGGATCGAATCCAGTCGTGCACCAAAAGATTTTTCTATTCCAAATATTTAACGGCCCAAAAAATGAGTCCGAGAAGTATACTACATGCGTTCTTACTATTATAGTACTGACGTAGTAACAAAACACGGTTAATGTGAGGGAAGCATCCCGATATTTAAACTTGCTGGAAATAAAAAAAAACATTATACTCAGTGATTATACCCAGCGAAAAGTCTGCGCTGACGTTCGTTCACCGTGGTACCATTAGACAGTACCATCGATAGCACGAAATTACCTGTATTAAGAAAATTTACGCCCAATATTATAGGCAGAATAAAATTCGAGGTCGCAGTTAACATGGTTACTCGAGCGTATCGTTTATCAGACATGAGTTGTACAATCGAGCTTTTATAAGCCAGAGGTCATTGACCCGCCGCCCTTTGGTCCCACTGAAGCCTCCCGCGCTACACGAGACAATATTTAAAATTGGTATTTGTAATGTGGCCGAATGAATTGAATACATTTACTACAGTTTGTAGAGCTACGCTTGCTACGGCGTAGACCGCTACGAGATTAGTTTAGCAGAAAACTAGCATATTGTTTTTTTTTGTCGATTTTTGTTTTGCAAAAGTAATACTTATTTTATTTATATTACGGTCTTTTACTACGTCTTGCCTTTCCTTGAAATTATTTTTTCGTAAACCTTATATTCTAAAGAAAGCTATCTACAGTAGATCGTTCTTTTGTTAACGAAAGTATCATCATCGTTTTTAAAATCGTTTCAGTCAATACAAATTATGAAGTATATGCATTACTGGTTGCATTTAATAAAACGATTTTTTTAACTACAATGTTTTAATTGAAAATGGTATACATTTTATTTAGATATACGTGAAATGATGTATCAGGGAACGAGATCGAATTTTTATGAAATACGAAAACATATAGTTGTCGTTAAATCATAGAGTGTATTCCAATACTTTGTATGTAGGTAGTATTGTCATATATTCGTAGCACAGTGACTATTGTGAGAGAGCAATAGAGCTAGCGGTTACTAGACGAGGCCAAGATTACATTCCGCGGGTACTTCGAGATTTCTATTAAACTTTACACTTCTCGCCGTTGGCGCACTTTGCCATTACAGTTACAATTGTGAAATGCTTCTTTCAAACTAGTTTTTACGTTTTGTGTTCCGGTCCAGTTTTAGAAAAATGAAACTTGTACCAGAGCGGTGTCTGTCCGTCTCATAATCTTTTTATATATTTTAAATAATTGAAATTCCTTTTTTTCTGTCAAACATTTAGGTGTTTTTTTTTATTAAAATTTTGCTGTAGGTACTTTACTTTTAAAAATATTGCAAATACTTTCTTTGAAGATTCCTTAACTACACCTATAACAACTAAGCAAAGAGTTCACCCTCCGACATTTTATAAATCGGTTGAATGAACTCTTGGAAACGGGCACATAAAATTGTAGGTTAGCATATAGGTACAGTGCGTGTTACCTAAGCGTCCCATAACTGCAGGCGGGCTGGCGCCTTCGGAATATTGAGTAAGTAGCCTACGGGAGCCTCTCTCTATCCGGTCTACGTCTCAGGCGGGTGCGAGTGGGACGCAGCATCTTCTCAAGACTGCGAATCAATAAAGTCCACTCGTATAAGTCGGGCGGTGCAGCGGCTGGATATGGGTCACGCTGCACTCAGCCCGAGGTGGTATTTAATAACCCTCTACACGCTCTGACAGATATTGCTCGATCCTCCCGTCACAAACGTTGTAAAGCGGCCGCTTCGCCCGAAGAAAACACTTTCCAACGTGCTTTTAAATCGTTACGACATCATTAAAACTGAGACATTGGATTTTATCGTTTTAAAATTTTTCAATGGTGCGAATTTGTGAGCGTTTTGCTCTACTGAATAGGAGATGATTGTTGGAGCGATATCCGATGTTGATTGCGGTCCGATAGCGTGAATTATGTCAGGGATTTCTTGTCACAAACAGCTGGTGTTTCGCAATTTGCTGATGGCGGCATTAAGGTCGGCAAGTGCAGCGGTCTAGTTCCTGGGCCGAGGGGGGGCCCCCTCGCCCTGCGGCATGCCTCCGGAATTTGGCGGTGCGCCTTGCATTCAGCCTAGCCAAGGAATTTGAGCATACACATGTTGTGTCCGACGGCGAGGCGCACAACAGCGTATACGATACACCGGTGAGGCGTAACATATTACCTAACAAGCGGATAATAAGCCCCTTTACACTCTCGCTGTGTCGCGCGTGAAACCACAATAGTGCAACACGAAAATGTGTCGTCTAAAACCTAATAGTGGAAAGGAAAGAACTCATTAGTAAAGTGACACTTTTTTTAGGGGGCTATTGAGGGCAACGATGTTTGAAATGCAAAAAATTACGTTTTATCAAATAAACCTTATGAAGTAAAATATTTTACGTACCAAAACAGAAAATGTTAGTTTAGTGACTACGACACTAATATTGTATCAAACTAATTCTGAAATGGTTAACGTAGACAACGTTGTTAACGAGTGCTATGAAACTTTACCGTCGACTTTAAGCTTACATCTTGAATTCCAATTGAACGTGCAGTGTCATAGTTTTGAAACTGTCTGAGTTTCCATGAAATTCCATTGATCCGGTCCACAAGATTGATGCTAAGTTTAGTTCATGCATCTCAAATATCTACTGCGATAGTTCCTTCGGTCTTGCATCGGAAACTTGTAACAGACATGCGTCAACTTGACAGTATGCAGCTTGACAAATTGTTTGCGGTGACGTATGTGAGTTTGCACGGAACACAGAAAGTACACGGGAACTGGGAATTTTGGAGCAGCGAGCATTTAAGCAACATTCCCGTGAACGATTAAAACACGGAAGTTTGAGTAACAAATTTTTGTATGTTGTAAATCCTCTACGTCTTTTTGATATTATGAATACGAAAGTTTGGATGTTTGGATATTATTCAGATGTTTGTGGATCACCCACGCCTTCACAGCTCTATACGATTTGGATGGAAATTTCCCAGCCACGGTAGATCTCCCCTCAGATCTGTTAGTACCAAGTACTTAATTTTTGAAGAATATTACATTTGGCATAACCCACATTTCACACATCAAACTTGACTTGATACTAACTGGTTTCCTCTACCGATTGAGAGCACTGAATGTCTTCCAAGAGAAATGTCTTAAGGACTTTTTGCACGTTTGGATTCGAATCCACGACCTTATGATCAGAAGGCGGCGTCACTCCCACTAGACTACCTGTGGTCTTTAGATGGAGATTGGAATATAGATATAGATGGTGATTTGGAATAACGTTGAGGCTAATTTACTTAGGTAATACTCGAGCGATGCCGCGGGCGGACTTTAGTGGAAAATAAATACGGGCGAAATACATGAAATACCAATGAATTTCAATGGTTGCCGAATAAAATGCACTGCTAAAATGAGTCAAAACGTACAAGTTGATTACAGCTGTATTTTAACACTATCAGCATTTTTAGAGTATGTAGATAACTTTCTTATTGGCAGCAAAAAAGTAAGTAGTGGATTAGTTCGTTTCCATGCGATGAGGAATTCCGGATAACGCAGGCATGACTCGAATAGGATCGAGTTGAATAGCTGACCAATCAAGCAATTTCTGCTTTCTTGAACTCTCCTCAGACCAATCGGACGTGTGGCGTGGTCATTAGGCTTCTATTGAGGGTATAGGCCGACTATATTCAATTAGAAGAGACTTACTGGAATTACCATCTACTATACTGCTACTGGGAGACCTGAGGGGATATGTACCGTGCCTGGGGATCAGTCGTGAGATTGTTTTCTTTACAGTTACCATCGTGCTTTTAGAAACTACTAGAACTGCTTATTGTGTCGAATACGATTTCTCTTGATCGCATGCGATTTCATCTGTACTTATTCAAATACAAAACATTTTTGTGATGTGATGACAACTTAGTATTCTATATAGCTTTTTGTTGTAGATCCGCATTCAAAACTAGGCCATTGGAGCCGTTGAACGTTGCTGGTGAATTAAAACGTGTTACATTAAATGCTATAATTTGGAACATTTACTTCCTTTGCAAGTTGAAAATACGGTAATGATGTAGTGGAAATACGCTACATTTTATGAGTATCGCACATTGTAGCGACTCGCGCCAACCTAATTTCAAAATAGAGCTTTTAAATTTGAGCCTTGTTCATGCAACGTACAGTACATTTTACAAAATTTAATGACGCAGCGGTTTAGGAGTCCGGTCGTTGTCAACTACTTTTAGAATTTATTAAATATGTGCTTTATGCAATTAGTTTAAAGCTCATATTTCAATGTAACATTCATTCGAGTCATCCAAGGATCAAAGGTTTTTTGATGCGTTTATGAACTGGCTGGCTGTGTGAGTTACTTTTTAAATCATCAGATATTCACTATTCTTGTGGTAGTTTACCCCGTGTTTCTGCTCATGGTCTACAATGTAATTATTAAAAAAATATCTAAATATTCGTGTGGATTTGTGTGTTCCAATGCCAAGACGCACTTTTCAAATTATTTTGTTCGGGTCAGGCCTCCTATTCATTACTTCCCTTAAACAACATTTCTTCATGTTTTTGTATTCCTCAAATGTAACGTTTTGAGTTTGTCCTAATTTCATTGTGTTTTTTCGGGTGGTTGAGCGGGCATGGTGGGCATGGCTAGGGCGGGCGGGGGTTAGGCTTGGGTGGGTTTTATCCCGGCACTGTTTACATTATACCTATTATATTATTATGATTTATTACTCAATCGATGCCGCTCTCTCTCAGTAATTTCATCTGAAATTCAGCTCGACTTGGAGTAGATACGCGGGAATGTGAACTATTCTCTGAACTTAAAGGATCTGGCTGCTTTGATAGCGGGATATAGTAGGTGTAGTACTATATACCTCTTTAGTGTACGTAAATTGCTTTAATTATTAAAATATGGTGTAACGTTTGTGTCAGAAGTGAAATTTTACTTTTTATATTAGCAAGAGTATAGGAGAGGGCTTAAACTAAATTGAAGTAATGCTGCTGATGATGATGATGAGATGATTAGGTTACCGATACCTAATTCATTACTTACCTATATACTTATACTAAAAACTTATACTAAAAAAAACATTTTAGAGCATAATTGTTAATAACGTTTACTTTCCATCAACATTTTAAAGTAAGTTTTTCTTAGCCACCGTGCCAGTAAAATTGCAAAGTTTTTTTTTAGCATGTCGACCTTTTATATAACACAAGTAAAGAGTAATTGCATTCAAAGTAGCTTCAGAAACAAAGTTTATCATAAAAGTTATTTCGCAATAAGTTCGCACTAAGGAATCGCACAATCTCAGAAGAGCCGAGTTCCAACAAAGCTTCAAATTGGGAGTGCGGAGTAAGAATGCAAACACTGAGACAGCATTCATTGCAGCTAGTGCTGAAGGTAGGGCCATAAAGACGGTCCAATCAGAAGCTAAAGAAACTTTTTTTAAAACCTAATTGGTCCAATCAGAAGCTAAAAACACGTATGTTCAACCTAATTTGATTTAGAAGAAAATCTTGAAAGAGATCTTATGAAATCTTAATGTGATTCAATGTTTTGAAATGGGGGCGTAAGGATACTAATTTAACCTTGATTATCTGTCATAAAGTTATTGACTAAAATACGGACTGTATAGTGACCGAATGTTGCATAATCACTATAAACACTGCTATAATCGAAAGTCCGCTGTTTCCGTTAGAATTCAACGAATATTATGCCGAAGGATGCCGTTCATATTATGCACCATTATTTTATGTCAACTGAAGTAATACATATTACTTTTGCCAACTCACTTTAATACCCACTTTTTGCAGTGTATTTAAACTGCGATATTATATTTTTTTTTATACAACTAGCTGATGGAACTAGCAGATGGCCGACCAAACGACAAAGCATTGCCTCGTAAGTCACGCACGAAAGGAACGTGCCCTACGATGCACTGCCTTGCGTCCATCGAAACACAGCAACGCTGCTTGGCGGCAGAAAAAGGCGTGGTGGTCGTACTTCCCCTGACGAGCCCTTCACAAAGAGCTCTACTACTCTTAAATAAACTACTAAATGTAATATTTGGATGTACCTCTGACTACCTCCCATAGAGATTCTCAAAGAATCTTGAGTCGGTACTTGGTACTAAAGACTACCGTGCCTGGAGATAAAAATCGTGAGGCTGTTTCTGGTTTTAACTAAAGGATGAATGATGAATATGCGCTGCCAAGTGATCAAAATACGAGCGCAATTCACACGGTTGAGGCGACGTCGTTATAGGGTGCACCAACGAATTTTTAACAATTTCCTGAAAAATTATATTTTATATTATTTTATATATATATTTTATTCATCGTTATATTATCGTACGGCCAGGTCAAGAGTACCCTAAACCGGCGAGCTTGTATGATGAATGTTATGATAGGTGAATGAAGAGAAAAAGATATGTCAGGATCGTAGTGGAAATCCATGGTCTCTGCCTACCTAAACGGGATACAAGCGTGATTTTATGTATGTTTATTATGTATTCAGCTTAATGTTAAGAAAAACTGGGTCTGTCTACTAAATTGGGCCCGATAACGTTCAAGAAAGCCGGACGCCGAGCAACTCTAGCGGAGACAGAAACTCAAGGCAGGCGGGCGTCGCCCCTTCTCCTTTGAATTTACACTAAAACGGTGGTTCGTTTGCATGTTTGTACTTGCACATTATGCGCCAAAACTATCCGCGAGATCTATGATTAAACAACTTGTCATTTACATCTGCGGGTGTACACGCGTTCAGCTCTCGTATATTTGTATTTGATAATTCGGGAAACAGAAAGCTTTACTAGTTTGTACCGAAAAAAAAGTTTAGTTAAAAAATGGATGTTCTCCATGCATATGAACGATGTGTTCAATACAGATGAAGTAAGGCGACTTAGTTGCTGTATCACTAGACCCCAGTGTTCTGACTACCTATATTTTGATAAAGTACAAGCTTAAAAGGTTAATCTACCAACCAAATTCTATTAAAAAATGACTTTGCACCAAACGCAGATGCGTCTTGGTGTGTCTGTTGCCAGAAGCTGTACTTAAGCTATGTCAGCTTGTTGTGTAGTGAGTTTTTTAAAATAATATATGTAAGCTCTATAAGGAGCTTTCGGTATAAAACGTTTATGCAGCGCAAAGGCTCCGCGCCAAGAAAAACAAAAACGCCTGAATCGAAGTTTTCCATCAATTTGATTTCAAAGAATGCTACAAGGTATTGAATGAAGCGCGTTGATGGGATTCCGTACCGGGCACAAATCACAAAACATTCCAATCCCTCTGGTTAATTGAATCCTGTAGGCCTTCATTAGAAGGGTGGGGGTAGAAACGAACTTTTACAGAAAGGAGAGTGCTCGCAAAAACCGCAAATGACATTTGGGAGGTGGAGATCGAATAATTACCACGAAGAACGCGGGAAGGGCGGAAGTCGCGTGCACTTTGCGCAAAACAAAGACAAAACCATTAAAATCTAAGCAGCAGATACAGAGAAAGTGGTTGCTTTGATAGGACTTGATATGTTAAAGGTTTAAAAAAAACACCCTACTTTCGGATACAAATTACATTGATGAACCTGTGACGTAAAATTCTGAGTTAAGAGAAAGAAAACTAGTATATAGTTTTGAGGAACCAGCGTACACGATTTTTGAGAGGCATGCTCTTCCATACCATGTGACGCTATGGACAATCATTGTTACAAAACCCGTGTAGTAGACCTTTGAACTCTGCATGACCGGCTCCACAGTAAACTTGGCTTTCACACGAACATCGCTCCCAGCAAACTTTGCTGAACTTCGCACTGCGTGAATTATTACATGTTTTACCAAAACGTAAGTAAGCGCTTAACAAACTTCGTCTGGAGTTGTCTGCGAGAGGGTATTTACTTGCGTGTCACGCGGAGTTAAATTAGTAACTACTCACATAAGTACATGCTTTGTTTTTTTATTTTAAATATGCAACTTCTACTGCTGTGCCGTTATGCATACTGTAATGCGTTTTCGCCTTTGATGTATTTTTAAAGCATACAGACAGAGCGCTGAAATAGGCCTTGTACTGTATAATTAATTTGATAATACGATTTAAATGTATTTGCATAGTCTAGCATCATCAAATATAATTTCTGGCGAATTATTCATATTTTAATGAGTTCAGCGCATCACTCAGTGCTGAGTGATTTGCTCAAATTGCACACATTTAACTCGCTCCCCGATAGGTACGGATAGGGTAAGTTACGATTTAAAGAAATGGAAACGTTTTGTTTGTCTACGTGGAATAATATCTTATTTGCAGAAGGAGTTTAAAGCATGACGGTATCTTTTTATTTTCTTACACCTTTTCTGATAGAGAGTTCTATATTGGTTGATATATTGGTTTCCAAGATTTATTCCATGGAAATAGTCAACTTTGCATCTGACTTAAACTTGCCCGGGCAACAGAAGTAGTTGAGATTCAAAAGAATTCCAATATCGGCGGGTGTGGCGTAGCAAATCGCGAAAGACGAGTCGGTCGTGAGTTCTGTGGGTGGAACGGGGGTAAGTAAGGCTGCGAATTTGGTACGGGAAGGCGTTCAAGCGATGCAAGAAGCGTGCATTGCCATTGCTAGGGCTTTGAAAGGGGCGCGCGTGGCGAGCTTCATTCAAGTACAATGCCTGTCAGACTGGTCCGAACAGAAACGCAGAAAATAGTTGGACTTTTCTTCGATATTAGATACTCAGCCGTTGCTACAACAGTGCGCACGGATAAAGTGCTCGTAAGAAAAAAGATTCGCAAAACTGCAATTTAATTTGAGTTCCCCACGTTTATTTATTCTAGATAACGTATGCCCTATTGTATGCAAACACTACGCCGCTTAGTTATGCTATACACTCAGGGGCATCTCAGCCACGTCAGTGTAAACACAGCCTAACTTCTCGTTCGGCCATTGCTGAATATGTTAATGCAACTCGCGCTTGTCACCGCAATATCTTACCACTTCGCAATTCGCAACTCGACTCTCTCCTACTTAACACAATTCTGTATTGAAGTAAAGAAACGGGTATGTTCACAATTTGTTATATAATATTGGTATCAATCAAATCAAAATTTCTTTGGTGATCTGTTTAGCTACAATATAAAGCTACTTCGATTGAGAATGGTTTTCAAAATCACTGCTTATCGTTATCTCTCAAAATCCATTAACTATACGTTAACAGAGAACAGCGAACTGCATTTGACAGACAACAGCACAACGATACAGAAAAAAACTGTTGGTTATTTAATGTAGGTAAGAGTCATTATCGTCTATAAAAGTTGCTGGCATCACGGTCATAATATTCCGCCGCTTCATTTTCGCCATTCCATGGGAAACTAGAGCTAAAGTACAAGTATCACGTCCTCCCCCTACGCTACCCTATTTTATGCAATTCCGAGGCTTTCCGAAAGCCACTGATTAAATTCAATTAGTTTGCGTCAATTAGACGCACTTCACGTCAAATGGAGATTATTGCGTAGATTATTGCCGAGTGTTCGGGGGACTCGTTGAATTAAGTACTTACATATAGGTACGAGTACCTAGTTATATTTCATATACATAAATACATACGGCTTCTGAAAATTTTGAGCTTTAAACGAAGCATCTCTCAAGTAATTATTGCTAATCAATTTTTATTATTTATTTACTTTTATTTAAAAAAATACACAATATTTAGCTGTACGCTTTGCTCTCTTTAGCTGGTTATTGACATTAGTTAGGTTAAATGTACCACACCCCTTTCAAAAAGCTTTTTCATCAATACAAAATATGATGGCTCATCGCCGCTATAAGTATGTACCTACTAACTATTTCACTAGTAAATTGATTCAGGGATGACTTTGCCTATTTTGTTATTTGAATATTGACAAAAAAAAACTTACCATAACAGCATTGATCTTGAAGTCCATGTGGTTCTTGACCTCTGCAGCCAGCTCTCGCACGAGAAGTAGTCCATCCTTGCGAACTACCTCCACATTGTACTCGTGGTATTTCTGTCACAAAACAAAATTACATATTAGATTTCCCATTCAAAATACTTTATTAAAAGTCTTCAAGTTCAAGTCCTAACTAACGATCTTTTTACTCTACAAATGATTAAATAAAATATGTCAATGGGCATAACGATAATAGTTCACACTAAATAGATGTAGCGCAAGTAATATCTACAACGCAGACACGCGTAATTTAATGCTTCCACGAGCACAGATAAACATCGGCAGGCATGTAGCGTTCGCATAATTTGCGAAAATGACAACAATCGTGTCGCATTCGCGCTACATTACGCGTTGAGTTATTGGTACCCACCGCGTTCACCGCCAGAGGGCGGGAGCGGCGGCCGAGACCTGTCAAATTTAAAAATGGAACGAACACATCCGGAATTCGACGGATGCTGGCTGCCAAATTATTGTTATTCGACGGAGGCGCCCGCTTCGTGTTGCCTTGTTATTGAATTTCGGATGCGCTTGTAGCTGCGATGCCGCTTCGTAGTTTCTACAAGAGATTCGTTTCTACCAACAAGCGCGACAAATACGCTCTGTTTGTTTATTAAGATTTATCTAATTTTTTTTCAGAATTTTCTTTTTGTTTTTAATATCTCTCCCAGCCGAATGTTGAACTCCGTGTAAAAATAGAAAGAAATTCCGCTGAGCTAAGCTTCAACAATAAAGAGCGCTTTTTTCAACCCCCCAATTACTAGGCGGGTCTAACCCAAAATAATGGGTTTAATGGAAGGGAGGCTATACTTTTTTACGAGAAACCAGCTGCCCCACTCAATAAACTTCATTTAAAGAGCACCTTTAATCGAGTGTGGGTGAAAAAGGGCATCTTCGGGTGAGAAGGAAACGACTCCTAATTGCATAATACATTGTTTTAGATGGCACTCAAGATCCACATGAATTGAATATGTAGGTAGGAATGCTACTGTCAAACGGCCGTTGAATATCAAGAGAGGCCTGTGTAGTTTTTCAGAGGATTTGCTCCTCATTTTAGTGTAGAAATGCTCCTATATTTTACGCGACAAAACGGAGCAATAGAGAGACAAAGCTAGCTAGAGTCTAAAGCAATCACACTGACGTTATAAAAAAAAGGTTTATGTATGAATCAGTTAAGCAACAGTTTCACTTTTTGGGAAATAAACGATAAAAAAAAAGTTGGAATCTGTGAATGTTGTTTTTCGTAAAGGTTGAACGGATTTGTATAAATAAATAAAATATTTGTGGACGTTAAACACAGCGCCGTATTGTTTGGATGTAACTTGGAATATATTTACCTAAACCTAAGTACCTAAACCTAACCTAGTGTAATAGGTAGGTATAAGCTATTTTTATCGCAGATTTAACTACGAGATCGGAATCAACGGCAGATGCTTGTGGATTTTAAAACTGCAGCATTTCTTCAAAAACAACTATTACCTTCAACCACTTATCCTTCCTACTAACATTATAAACGCGAAAGTTTGTAAGTATGGATGTAAAAACTCTTTCACGTTAAAACTATTGAATGGATTTTAATGAAACTTTACAATATATAGTAATTATTATTATAGCCTTTATTAATCCGTTGAATAACATATTGGGAAATACGAGTTCAGTTAGTTTATATGTTACAATTTCATTTCATAAATATAAAATTAATAAGTCTACCTATACTATCATATAATTATTATTATTATTATTCATAAGCATGCTTTTTTTTTTTATATATTTTGTTTTTATTTATTCATTATTTATTCATTCAAGGATCTCTATACGAGTGAAGGCCTCCTCCAGATCTTGCCATTTTTCTCTATCTGTGGCGATTTCTGTCCAATTTTTTCCTGCAATTTCTTTTATTTCATTTTCCCATCTTTCTAGTGGTCTACCACGCTTTCTTTTGCCGGCTGGTCCTCGCCAAGTGGTTACAATTTTTGTCCATTTTTTATCGCTCATTCTTGCTAAATGTCCTGCCCATTTCCATTTTAGTTTCCGACAATGGTGTAAAGCATCAATAACTTTTGTTTTTTTCCTGATGTTTGAATTTCTATGTCTGTAATAATATATATAATATATAGTAATAATAGCTTATAAATAAGAATAACACATAGACTACAATTTATAAAGATATTGTTGATAGTTATTTAACATGATTGCAATTTACCTAAACATTTTCGTGATCATGACGTCAAAAAAACCATGTTCTTACCCTGAATCGTCTTGAAACCATTCAGCCTGCCAAGAAAAGCTTTACTGCAGTTCCGCGAGTTACTAATAAAGCAACCTTTTAAGCTGTGACCTTTGGCTTCAGTTGATAGGTATACTAGCTAACATAAGTTTAGCGTGCCAATAGACTTAAGTGCTCACAGAAGGTCAAAGGCAGCTGGTTAAACAAAAACAGGTTAAAATCAATTGTGTCAGATGTCGCACCATTATTGACGCATTGATCAAAATAACAAGACATCTCGTTATTATTGTTATATAAATTTAAATTAAATTTAAATTCACGACGTTTTCATAGTTATTGCATCCCGGACTTATTATCTTCAAAAATAATGCATGATGCTGAAGCATTTCATTTTAATTGTCATTCTATTGTGTAATTTTTGTGTAATTCTTAATTTCTTCTTCTTCTTTTTCTTCCTAGTTCGTCATTAGTTCGTTCGAAACAGTGTGGAGAGAGGATT
The DNA here is from genome assembly GCA_932294275.1 of Chloroclysta siterata. Classification (NCBI taxonomy): domain Eukaryota; kingdom Metazoa; phylum Arthropoda; class Insecta; order Lepidoptera; family Geometridae; genus Chloroclysta; species Chloroclysta siterata. The sequence continues at coordinate 13,411,481 of OW028598.1, forward strand.
TTAAGAGCGCCCCGCAGAGGCTCCTTTCGAGCACTTGACGCAATATGTTTTAGAACTTCACTAATATGACTTAAGGAAGTATGAACAGTATGAAAATCATCTAAAAAATAAGTAATAAACTATAAGAAATGTCGTTTTTATGATAGGGCCAAATACAGTATCGAAGTTCGTAGAGGGTCTACGGCGTAGAAGGTCGCATGGGGTGCGACAACGGCGGATTTTAAGGTTTGACCCTATTTATAAGCATGCTTTCGACCGTTTTAGTGACCATCCCAAACATAACGTAAGTAATTTTAACAAGTATATGATGATATATCCTCCGTTTGTTCAATATTGCTATTTCAACGGTTTTGACGTTTTAACGTTACGTGACTTACGTATTTTATCTAACGCACGAATTTTACTTTAGTGGTGTTAATGTATCGTAACTTACTACAACACAATAAGGTTGGATATCGGTACGATACGTTTAACGCCACAAATGACAATGTATTCGTGATCGAAGCCCGATCGCCTTACAAACTATTATTTTGGCAACCTCTTCAGAAATTAGCGCAACTGAACCAACTCACCCGCACTCTCACAGTCAAACCACTCAGTCAAAAGTCATAATAAAAACCACTCACAAGTTCACAACCTTTAAATGAGAAAGCGTGCTTACAAATAGATTCGAAGGCTTAGATTTGGGCCGCGTGAATCAACGGATCGACCTGACCTGCATTAAAGATTAAACCGAACGCTGTTTATACCGACATGACTCAGGTCACATCCACTCACTTTATTATTTATTATTGTTTAAATTTATTATTTATCTGGTTCGTACTTTTATAACTTGTGATTTTACCACAATGGTCTCCTCTCCACATTTGGATCCTTGGATTGTACACGCGGATACGCATCAGACTACTAAGAGTAGTAGAACTCATTGTGAAGAGCTCGTCTGGGGAAGTACTACCACCACGCCTTTTTCTGCCGCCAAGCAGCGTTGCTGTGTTTCGGTTTGAAGAGTGTGGTTGCCGGTGTAAATGAGGCTTAAAATCTGTATGCCTCAAGTTGATGGACGCAGGGCATCGTAGGTCACGTTCCTATCGTGCGTGACTTACGAGGTAATTATTTGTTACAGGTGATGGTTACCTCTTAATATCAGGTGGGCCATCTGCTTGTTCCATCAGCTAGTTGTATAAAAAAAACTGACTTAAGGTACACTGCGTTTCTGTCCTTTTAGTCAGCGTAATTTTTCTTTGACGTCGTGTAGCTTTATATCCGTGTGCAATGTGTATCTAGACTCAAATCTGATAGAGTAGTAATAGACATTTAAGTTCCCAACATGCAATGCCAGAGCTCACAATCCTCGAAGAAAAACATCGCGAGGTTGTTTTATGTTGATACGGGAAAGGAAATGAGTCCTCGAGGTATTTATTTTTTATTCTAGCTATTTTTTGACGGATAAAAGCTGATGAATGTTGACCTACTATAGAGAAATTTAATAAATAAATCCAGCAGAGAAACAGTATACAAAACAATTTTTTTTTACATTTCACACAGGCCTTTTCAGTTAGCATTAGGTAACGTATTTTTCCCAAAAACACAGGATTAATCAGAAGCCATTGAAAATGGTGTTGACATACAAAGGAGATTAAATTAACTGGTATAATTGGATTTAGGTTCCTTGTTAGGCAATGGGGACACATTGCCGATGTCGCCGGGCAGCGGTTGTGCAACCACCGCTGGCGTCCATAGAATCAAATATTCAACTAAATTTCATTGTGTGTGAGGTAATTGGATTAAGTGGGCGGGTAGTGGTCTCCACTGCCAGGGGTATTTGAATGGAACGAGGCCTATGCCCAACAGAGAATTGGACAAGGGAAAAGCAAGCAGGTATAGTATTTTTTTCTGACGCTGGATACTTGTCTTTTTGCAGAACTAAGTAAAGACAGTACCTAACTTGCCCGGATTTCTCGATGAGATAATATTCACTACACATTTTCAAATTTTACTGGAACAGTTTTAAAAGTATTCTAATTTTTTGTTTTTGACGTGACAACGTCTTATAAATCGATGAACGCCGGCTCGAAAATGCACGAAAATGTCCCGTTACGCTCATTGTACGCTTGCGCCGCATCTATCTCTTTATGACGTTGTCACGTTAAACTATCGTCCGTAAACCAACTTTACAGACAACCAATATTTTTTATGACACTTGATTAAGAAATTGTTGAGTTTCTTTAACCTAAATTAGTTTTGTACTATATAGTTTTATATTTAATTTTTAATCAGATACAACACTGTCATGAAATATTTAAAAAAAAACAAGTTTGAACTACAGGTTGCGTTATTACTAGAATACTAACTGCCGGTTTCTGAAAGCCCGATCAAAACTAATCCGATGTCAAGTCACTTGCTATCTCTATCTAATTCGTTGTTATAGCTGAAATGGCGAGTGACTTGACATCCGATTAGTTTTGATCGAGCTTTCAGAAACCGGCAGTTAGTATTCTAGTAAAAGAGTGTCAGATGTGCCTAGGTACTTGCAGATCTGGTTCAGTTTTTTAAAATTAATTCATCGGTAAAAATCAGCCATTGACAATTTACACGCAAACAGTGAATTTAAAGCTCTTTATGTTATTGGAGCTTGCAAGAGAGAGTAAAAAAGTTGGGTTGGCACTAAACGGATCGAAAACTAAAATAATAACAAACGGAGATATTGAAGATGTAAATGTAGAGGGTGAGAAAATAGAGTTTGTTGAGGAGTATGTCTACCTCGGACAAATGGTATCTTTTACTAGCTCTACCGAAAAAGACATACAGCGAAGAATCGCTCTAGCGTGGAAGAAGTACTGGAGTCTAAAAGAAATAATGAAGAGTAAAGATATACAAATAAAACTAAAGAAAAAGGTATTTGATATTGCTATACTTCCATGTTTGACATACGGCTGCCAAACCTGGGCTCTAAGGAAAGAAGACGAAGAAAAACTAGCTGTTTGTCAAAGGAGAATGGAGAGGAGTATGTTAGGACTAAAAATATCAGACAAAATTAAAAATAAAACTATAAGGAAAACAACTAAAATAATAGATTTAAAGAAAAGAATAAGACAACTAAAATGGAAATGGGCAGGTCATATATGCAGACTAGAAAACGCTAGGTGGACAAAAAGGGTGACAGAGTGGATCCCACGGGAAGGAAAACGAAAAAAGGGAAGACCAAAAATGAGATGGAGGGATATTTTTACTCAACGTGACGGACCGGAATGGATGAGGAAGGCAAGAGAAAGGGACGTGTGGAAAGATTTAGGGGAGGCCTACGCCGTAGAGGCGACGGCTGCTGATGAGGAGGAGTAGGAGATTTTATTACATAAAATAGTTTAGAATTAAGTAGAAATATAGAGTACCTAATTGTAAAATAGCAAGTTGCAGCTGAATAAAGGCTTTTTTACTTTTTTTTTTTTTTTTTTTTTTATTTTATTTATGTTATTGGAATTTCAGTTCAACACAATTTGTATCATGTTTTTTGAAGTTGCCTTTATAAAATGGTAAATAGTTTTCGTCAAAATGAAATGAAATATTTGAGCAATTAATCCCTATTTAAATACAATGAAATGTAGAAAAATGTAGAAATGTAGTAAATGTAGAAATGTAGTAATGTTGTTTTGTTCATTCAATTTTAAATTGTATTGGCATACGTAGTGAAACAAAGCGTATATTTCTCATATAACTTAAATAAATCGGTGGTATGTTTGTCCTAGCATAACTGCAGTGCTTCCACTATGTTTGCGGAGGCACGAGTTGACGGCTTCCATGCCATCATCCGCAAGAAAACAGCCTCACTGCTCGGCGGACTGCGTGGCAGCACCAACAGCATCCTGCAGGTCATACCCGATAGGTATGACCTGCCTGTACCTAATGAAATCTTTCATTCGGGTTCCGATCCGATAGTCTCATAAGACTATAGGATCGGGTACCGAGTGAAGGCCACAAAACTTTGTACCTACTCTATATAATTTAATTTTTGTGTCGTTACTTAATTTTACCTTATTTTTATAAATAGTAACTTAGCAAATAAGTTAGACTGTAAGTTTACTAACAAAATATGGACTACAATTGTCTGAATTAATAAATAAATTAAATTAAATAACTGTCAAACTGATCTGATCTGCATAGAACTTGATAAGTCAATATGCAATGTATCTATGAGTCTATAAAAGTTGAGAACATTAATGAGGTACTGCGAGATAGATATACTCTGATTACAATGTAAATTTGAATGAATTATGATTATTATTTTAATGCTACTCTGATGATTAACTTATTATTTAAATTCTCTTTTCAATTTATCGACTTTGTTATAATTATTATTTTCTTTGTATTTTTTTTGTTTTTGAATGTATAAATAGTAATTTGATTTTTAAATGTAATTAATATTTAGTTTAATGGGTTTCTGAAACCGTTCTAGTTAAATAAATAAATGAGCCAAATCAGCTCATACGTTGTTAAGATATCGAAGTAAAAAAGAGCCGACTTTGCCCACGTTATCCATTTGACCAAGTTTTGAGTCCGCTGATGTGTCTATCTGAGTCCGATGATCATCATGATCACCATGATGTGTCCCGTGACGATAATGAACAGACTTCATTCATTGTCGTCGTTCTTTTGAGAGAGTGTTGCCGGAAACGCAACTAGCGAGCTCCGGCGGGCCCGGTGAGTCGCCTAACCTAATTTAATACTCTGAAGGCTAGCCATCAAAGTAGAACGAGGTGAGAACAGCAGAGATTTAACGTAAAGGGGCTGAAGTAGAACAATGTGGGAAGATTGAAGGCTATATAACAAGGAAGCGAGATACCGACAACGTTAGAATTTCTTTGGCACTACAGTATATTTTGCATTCAAATATTATTGAAATGACTTCTTAACAAAAATAAAATGACCAAGAAAATCAAAATCCAAACGTCTTTATTCAGTACAATCACAAGGATCACTTTGAAACGCATCTCATATACTAGGTGAATCTACCGCCTGTTCCTGGCGACCAAGTTTCAAGTAAAATTTTCATTCATGCCTATATAGTAGGTATATGTTTGTGTTAGGTGTAATTCTTTTAAGAGTTTTATTTTTTATTTTCTCCCCCTCGTAACTTTGCATTTGTTAATTTTTAACTGTTTATTTTTAATAATAGCACGCCAACATCATTTTCTACCTTTAAGGTTGGCAGGTAGAAAATGCTTATAGCATTAAGCCCACCTTTTGTACACTTGAATTTTTATTTTTTTGTGCAATAAAGTGTTAAATAAATAAAAAGTGCTCCGAGTAAAAAAATGCTATCGTGAATCGTAATTGCATTTAGCTACTCACAAATTATAAGTAATGCTATCAGCTTTTTAATTAAACATTTCGTTAAGTCTGACGCCGAAAAATATATTAGGTACGTTTTATTTAATAACTCGAATTCAGTAAATATTTCGATATTTTAAATAGTTCGAAGCTATTGAAATACTTTAAAACAACACATATTTTATTGAATAAAAACCATTCGAGTTTGGGTTCAAACATGAAAACCAAAGATACATGACCAAAGAAAATGTGTAGAATGGCTTATATTTAACTAATTCAAACCTTACATCTAAATTCTGCAATGCAGCGAAACATCTAGAAGGTTACCGAAAAGATTAGAAACAACCTATCTGAGGGCGCGGCGAGCCAAGGTGAAACCGTCTGGAGTTCAAACACAGCCTATTAAGCTGCGGCTGCTCCATTTGTATCTCTTTTAGCAGCGCCTGCCGCCGGTCAATGGTCAATCACAAGTTCAACAAATTGCAAAAAAAAAAGGAATAAGCTGATGTAGAAACCCACAAGTTGTATTTAGTTAGAGTGGAGTCAACGCATAAAATACTTCGTAAACGTTTTTTTTTATTAAAATATTTTATTATTCTAATTTAGTGTGGCCTAGTGTCGTTTCAAACCCAAAATGGAAACGAACTTTATTAAAAAAAAACGGTATTTCTTTGCCTGTTCGTAAAGGCTTGGTCACTTGAAACTGGTATCTAGATTTTGGATTACTTTCGTTTTTATTACGTAAGGTAATGGAAAAGGTATTTTCCATCATATGCGCCATTTCACTCGATCAATCAAATACAAATAATAAAAAACAAAATATCAGGATTTCGAATTCTTAATCAAATGTTTTCGGGATTTTAAAGTTATACCTATATTATTTTATGGATTACCGTGTAGTTATAGAAACTCGTAAAAGAAGCTCAGATGTTTACTCCGGACTGTAATAAGGATTAGGTAATGCTATATAACTAGGTAAAGGTTCTTTAGAGCGTCTCTAGACTGTTTTAAATAAAGTTTTCTTTGCTTGACTGATGAAAATGTTTCTAATTACAAACTTTGTAAACATTCTGTCGTACAAAAGTTTTATTAAGTTTTACCTTAAAATAAATTAAAATTTGTCTTCGCAGTGTATATAATCTGTACAACATCATGGTCTTGACCCTAAATTGTTCTTCTTTTATTTTATGGACAAAAACATATTTCAATGTGTGTAGGTACAACCAACAACCAATTCAAATTAATTGAAAGTTAGACGTAACCTAAATACAGATAGCAACATAAAATCGTATTTATAATAAATAATAAGGAGGTGCATAATAAAAGTGAGTATACTGGTGTTACTAATGAACTGCTAACTCATCAAGAGTGGAAAAACAAAGTTAATATTATGAAAGATTTATCTCTCGATAACCTAGCCCGATAGGTCGATCTGACGCCGCGTAATATTGAATAAGTTCCGATGGAAAAGTTTCTCTACGAAATATTATATTACTTGGACGGGGCGTTATACGGAATTTTGATTTTAGGATAAGGATGGTACTAAAATGATTCTACTTATAGAATAGATGCTTTATTTTTGGAGTTGAAATTGTTGTAAACGAGAGCGTAATCAGTGCAGCATCGACAATCACGCTTATAACACTACCGCACCGTTGTAGCTAAAACGGTCAACATTTTTGATAGAATTAGATTAATAAAAACCAAACGCAATTTTGGCGATGGTAGAACAAATTTGTAGCGCAGTGCAATCTTCGTAGAATTCGTCTACGAAACTTTTGTCATTGCTATTTAGTTGTCGTGGCTTGAATTCTATAATCTCAGGCGGGTTGGTCGAACACGTATCTGGGTCGCGGGACGGAGGAGCGATCTGTGGGGTGGGCGTGAGGGGAAGTGGGAAGAGAGGGTGTGTGAACTTAGCATTTTTGTACGAACGCGTCCGTCCGATGAGGCTAGTTAGTTGCGCTTTCCCGCCAACTTGTAGGATAAAATTCACACTTTTCTTTTTACACACGCTCGAAATAAAACTCAAAACGAGGCGGCGTTTCTCTTTGGTAGTGGAAATGTGCATTTAAAAAAAACTTGTTCTGACATTCAAAGAGTTACAGTACAGTATTTATTTTATGGCACAACATACCCAATATTCAGGGATTTCTCTATGCGGATATAGCTATCTTCATATCTATGGGAATAATAGCGTAGTCTGTCTATGTGTAATCTTCATTTTAAACCCTGTCCAAGCAAAAGTGGTCTGACATCTGAAAGAGATCGTTCACAGTGATAAGACCCATTTTACTTCACTAAGCTATTGATATTGTAATTATGTATTATTTATTTAATAGATACCCTTCTGGACTGTTCTTGAAGTAAAATGTTCGAAGTAATTAAATTCTAACGAAAGGAATCTTTCTAAGAAAATCTGTCAAAAAGCAAACACACATTCTTACCGTAGTAATCGTCGTTATCAATCAACCAATTACTCACATTTTGTATTTGATTCATTTTCGTAAAATGTCTTCCGAACTCCCACAAATCCACTCCGAATTTCAACGCCCAATTTTTCACTCTGAAACAAAAGAAACATATTTTAGTAGACCACAATCATGTTTCTCCAAAAGGATCATAAATCTACATCAAAATTAAAGACAAACGCATATCTTTATAATCTATGTAATAAAGCTAATTAAAATAAGAAATAATCATAATTCTTTCACCGGGAAGCAAATGTGATTGGGGGAAGCAGGTTAAGCATTTATTTTCAGTTCGTCGGCCACCCCTTATTTTTTTATATAAATGTTCTCAAAGGTTATACGATTTATATTAGTCTGTGAACGACAAAAATACAATCCCGCCACGGGCGGAAGGTGACAAGAACACGGTTCCGTGTAATGAAATATTTTTTAGACAACCCAACACTTTTGGTTTTGATATACAATTAATGTTACACCAATGCTAAATGTTAAATACCTGTTTTAAAATCATCGCAAAGAGAGAGATGAGGTTTTTTCAAATTATATGAGGTACTTCCATAATGATACTGTAATTACCTCCACCATACTTACCATTATGTACCTATAGGTACCGATTTTTGTTACATAAATCGTCAAATAGATATAAAAACAAAATGTTTGTCAAAACAATACACCATTATATATTACCTATTTTTATTACATTGAATACAACTAACTACTAGCCGGGGCGCAGCAGCGTTAAGCTGAGTTAGGACCATTTTGGGTCCCTAAAGACTGGTCAGCATCCACAGTAGCATAGGGTTAAATATCTTCTTTTATTGAATGAACTGTTATGCTTATGTACCTTCTTACCTACTTATGATTCAGTTCTTTTTTGTTTTTTGTTTATATTATGCTGTACCCGTGTTTGTGAGTCTACACCATACACACCATACTACCTACATCATTTTCTATTCTAACTTATATAGGTATTAACTCCTCAGCAGAGTGGGGCAGTCGCAACAGCGTTCTGAGAAGTGGTTCAGACATCTGGACATCGCTGTGGAAATGCTTTGTGCTGAGGACGATCAATGGAGGAATATAATTCTCCCATTTTACCCTCAGAACCTCTCAACGGCATGCCTATTAGTTCTAAGTGTTTTATATTTAAGTAGAATGAGTGTACCTACTTACACAAAAGCCCACTCATACCACTACCTAGTGGTTTAAGTGGGCCATTGTTGTCTGATAAAAACGATTTATATTGTTTATTATAATCGAACTCTGTAAATTGATGTATACTTATTATTTACAGGTATAAAACAGACTTCAGATCACTGACTGCAGGCAATGGCTATGTACCTACTTTAAATTAAAAGAGAGAGAAACTAGCTTATTTTCTAAACGTATTCAGAACTGTCTTAAGCCAGGTCTCCGTAAAGGTTCTCTACCGAACCCTAGAAATTTAAAAGCCGTCATCGTCCGGATGATCCGAATTTAATTAATGGAGAAGTACCTGGCGGGTTGCGATTGAAAATGTGTTTTTATTCATTCGCAGCTCTTTCCGCATTCCGGCCGAATTTTTTATGGAAATCTCTCAAAAGTTTTATTGTACTGTATCGATTGGAAAATAAAATATTATCATTTACATATTATTGATTATTTATTTGTCGTAAAAGGTCCGACCGATTATTAATAGGTAAAAAGCGCTCAAGTTCTTCCTTCGTTTCAATTTCAATTTTCTGAAAATGTTGGAAAGCTGCTTAGTGCTTTCTAGAAATGCTTTGTTACTGAAGTAAAATGAAGCAGGTGTAAAGTTCCTGGCTCCTGGCTTCAGTTTCTATGCAAGTATAGAATGTAATAAAATAGGACAGTTATAAAATGGCTGTTGAAAAAGCTTTCGCTTTCTGAAAGCTAAAGCTAGTTTAGAAGAGAAACAAATAATGCGGTAATTGAAAATAGTCTTACATTGGTTTTTCAAGACAAATTATAGGTTATTTACTTGTAAATCTTCAGTAAGAGGTATGGGTCAAAATACTTAGCAACCAACATAAGAGAATCTTTTACAAAACTTTCGGGTTTCGTTTCAGTGGAAGTTGTTCAATGTCCTCATTAGCAATCAGGAAATGTTTCGCGGCATTGTTCGCGCAAGTTCGGCCGTCATCGGCACCAGTTCGGAATTTAAAACTGTTCAAAATGTTCGTTTGGGTCGGCAGGTGCTAGCAAGCGTCCGCCCTTCTTGAAGCGGGAGCACCGCCAAAACAAAATGCTCAGAGAAAATGGCTTTATAAATCTGTTATGACTATAAAGTTATTGTCTTTTAGTCTCCCGGGATCTGAAGGTTGGATTTTGTGTTTCCTCGGTAGAGAGGAGAATTTCATTATATTCAGCTTATTACAGTTAAGTATTTCTTTTCGAATTTTTGGAGCTTAATTTTGTAAAATTTCTCAATACCTATATATGTGGCTACCGCTGTTGTTAAAACCCACCCTACATTATAAAATACGTTCCTACTCATCAAGAGATTGCAAACCATATTCAGTGTCAAAAGAGTAGGTATGTCTAAGAATGAGAGACTGTAATTTCATCATTAGAATGAGCCGCTTAAAGTATCTTGTTTCTATAATCGGTTTAGCTCGGCAAAGGGGCACGAATTCGCGCTACGCGAGAATTTAACGTTTTTTGGCTTCTAATCCCAGAAATGCATGAAATAAGGAATTTTGTTCATGTAAATATATAGCACTTCAATTTCATATAGGGGTTAATGCTCTAGTAACTCATAAACACCTTGTATTTGAGCTAGGTACTAGATTAACACGGTGGCGAAGATCAGAAATCGCTTAACCGAAAAAAAAAAAATTTTTTTTGCTGCATGCATTTGCTGATTGCTACAATGTAAGAATGCATAAAGTCAAAGTCAAAGTCAAAATGTATTTATTCAATAAAATCACAAGGATCACTTTGAAACGTCTTAAAGCTAGGTGACTCTAGGTGCCAGTTCCACGCGACCAAAGCCTAGAAGAACAGGCAACAAACTTACGGCTTGGTTCCTACCGTTCTTTTGTATGATCCTTTTACAATGTAATATAATATATTATTGAAGTTTAGTGAGGCGTAGGCATACAGAAAAAGGTAAACATAATCAAATTTATAAGACAGCACACGCTACGCCTCAAACTAATAATACCTAATGCATAAATACAATCTATTAAATCAGAGAAAAATAAAAAAAAACACACAATAGTAGGTACAGTACAGACATTGCAGACATGTTAGTTGCCGATGGGCAGAGCGACCGGGACATCGGGCCACGCATTTTTATCAACAATATAGCTATCTAAAGTATAATAAGCTTTCCTTATTAGATTATTCTTAATGTACACTTTAAATTTTCGAATAGGAAGCCCAGTGGCACTTTCTGGAAGTTTATTGTAGAAGCGAATACCGTTCCCCATAAACGAGCTATTTACCTTTTGAAGTCGAAATTTAGGTATACATAATTTGTTTTTATTTCTAGTGTTAACGTTAAGTGCATCACTCTTTTTCTTAAAGCTATCTATGTGTTTATGAGTGTATAATAGATTTTCATAAATATACTGTGAAATGACTGTGAGAATATTAATTTCTTTAAATCGCTCCCTTAATGAGTCACGTGGTTTCATTTTATAAATGGCACGTATCGCTCGTTTTTGAAGTACAAATATACTTTGTATATCAGCAGCTTTCCCCCAGAGCAAAATACCATAAGACATTACACTATGGAAGTAGCTAAAATATACTAGTCTAGCTGTAGCTTCATCTGTAAGCCATCTTATTGTGCGAACTGCGTATGCAGCCGAACTCAGTCTACCAGCAAGTGATTTGATGTGTGGACCCCACTGCAATTTTGCATCAATATTAAGTCCTAAAAAAATAGTAGAATTGACAAGGGTAAGTGATTCACCATTTAATTCAATATTGGTTGGTCGTTGAACCACATTTGGCAAAGTAAATTTAATGCATTTCGTTTTCCCAGCATTGAGCAAAAGATTATTAACAGTAAACCAGTTAAGTACTTGCGACAGAGATGCATTAACGTCATCGAAGTTAGTCTTCAATCTGTCGACTTTAAAAATTAAAGAGGTATCGTCAGCAAATAGAACTATTTCACATAAATCTTTTACAAAAGGTGGAAGGTCAGTTACGTAAACTAGAAATAAGAAAGGACCCAATATCGAACCCTGAGGCACCCCTATATCAATGACCGATCCAGAAGACCTCTCACCGCCAACATCAACTTTTTGGATTCTATTGGTTAAGTAAGACTGTATAAGATCAATAGCCCGGTTTAGGATGCCGTAGTGTTTAAGTTTAGATAATAAAGTGGCATGACTTACACAGTCAAAAGCTTTGGACAGATCGCAGAATACCCCGATCGCATCTTGTGAGTGTTCCCAAGCATCATATATGTGCTTCAGGAGCGTCGAGCCGGCATCAGTCGTTGATCGACCTTTAGTAAATCCAAATTGATGACCATGAAGTATGCCGTTGACGTTAAAATGTGATATTAACTGATTAAGAACAACTTTTTCAAAAATTTTTACTTAACGTAGGTAGTACCGAAATAGGCCTGTAGTTGGCAGGATCTTGTTCATTTCCAGACTTGTACAGGGGAATGAGTTTACTGTGTTTCATTAAATCAGGGAAAACGCCCTCATCAACACATCTATTAAAAATGTATGCTAGACATGGTGCAATATCAGTTATAATAGCGCCTAATACTTTTGTAGACATTCCCCATAGATCTTCAGTATTTTTAATATTTAAGGATTTAAATGTTTTGACAACATTATCAGCATTAATAAATTTAAAACTGAAGATATTATTACATTTTTGAACGCTAGACTCTAATAGTGTTGTCGCTTCAGCAGCTGAGGAATTTAAGGATGAAGTCACAACTCTAGGTATAATGGAGAAAAAACTATCAAACGCGTTGGCGACTTCAATATTTTTTGTAAAAACATTATTGTTTACTTTTAAATTTATCTGTTTATTACCGAGCTTCGATTTGCCTGTTTCGTTATTGACTACCTTCCAAGTTGCTTTAATTTTATTTGTCGATTTTTCAATTTTATTTCTTATATGCAATGATTTTGCCGCGTGACATACTTTTTTGAAAATTTTTGAGTAGTTTTTTGTGTGTAAAATAAACGTTGGGTCATTCAGCATTGACTCCCTAGCAGCGTATAGGTCATATAATTTATTCCTACTTTTATAAATACCTGGAGTTGCCCAGTCAGCGAACTTGACACTTACACTAGTTTTACATGTTTTAAGTTTAAAAGTATCATTATGTTCTTCATTTATTAAATTTGACAATTTTATAAAAAGATCATTTGGGTCAGTCAAGTATTGTAAAAGGGACACTTTCAGTTCAACATTGTTCTGAAACTTTTTAGTTCGGCTATCTGTGATAGGCCGATAGGTGAAGACCTCGTCTACTGATATTTTATTAGCAAACCTAGCGCTATGACCGTAATGATCGGAACTAAAATGCTTAACTACAGACTTACAAATTGGATCATGACTGCAAAAGATGTTGTCTAGACAGGTGGCTGTTGTTAGCGTCACTCTTGTTGTTGCATGCTTAAGTCAATAGGTGAAGAGACGTAGGTATGCCTTTGAAAGATGCTATAATTAGTCTATCTCTGGCTGCTTCTTTCATCGTTCATCTATCAAGTATGACACCCAAACCCTTGAATAAACAAAATACATGGAGTGAAGATGAGTGGAATGTCCACCGATATTTATTATTATTATTTATTTATTATTTTTAGGGCCGCTTTCACCATGCTCTGTTAGATTAACAAAGGATTAAAGGGCCGTTAAATATGTCAAAATGTACGCGTTTGACAGCTAAGGTTAGATTTAACGGTCTTTTAATCCTTGATTAGTAACTAACAGAGCATGGTGAAACCGGCCCTTAGAGTAGTAGAGCTCTTTGTGAAGGGCTCGTCCGGGGAAGTACTACCACCATGCCTTTTTCTGCCGCCAAGCAGCGTATCTGTGTTTCGGTTTGAAGAGTGTGGTTGCCGGTGTAATTACAGGCACATGAGGCTTAACATCTGTATACCACAAGTTGATGGACGCAGAGCAGTGCATCGTAGAGCACGGTCCTATCGTGCGTGACTTACGAGGCAATGCTTTGTTATAGGTGATGGTTACCACTTAACATCAGGTCAGGTCAGGTCAGGTTAACATCAGGGCCATCTGCTTGTTCCATCAGCTGATTGTATTAAAAAAAAACTGGTAATAAAAATGACACTTTTGACAGACAAAGACCAGAGTTACATCCAAACGTGTTCAAACTAACCCAGTTTCCATAATCCCATCGAAAAGACTATCAACGCGGCAACGTTTCAGCTTTGAAATACAAAGCCATGAGATACGGAGTTTATTCATTAAAGATGGGAACGATGATAGTTTGCAGTCGATACTGCTGTTTTATAGCAGTAACTTGAAATGAAATGGCCATTTGTTTAATACTAGCGATTACTAGCTAACTACGTCCGTAGACTTTGATTACCCGCAGTGGTGCATTTCGGAGTTTCAGAGAAATCACATAAAAAGCACACATTTTAAATATATATTTAAAAAGCTTCGACCACAATTTTGGATCCATTAGGAAACAAATTTCCTAAAATCTGTCTCTTATAAAAATAATGGTTATTTTAATAAGTTTATATTTTTTCCAAACCACACAAAGTCAAATATGATAGACAAAGATACTTGGGTGCTTTAAAAAATCTCGCATCGTATATATTCGGTTTCTTTAATCCAGAACACCTTTTTGTAGAAACAATGGCTAATTTACTTTTGCCTCTAGTGTAGGTAATTACTACTACGTCTCTTACCGGTGCTACTACATAGTTTATTTGCTATTTTAAAGAAGGAGATAAGGAGTAACTCGTTCAGTGTCATTGAACCAGTAAATGCTACTAAAAGCGTTTAGAATCCAGCTGCAGTCTTTTTTTTATTGACGTTTGACTTCCATCTCACCTGATGGAAAGTAAAAAAGTAAGAGTAAAGTCTGTACCAATTAGTTTATTAATCAAAGAGTGGTTGGATCGGAGACAGCAGACGGGGTGTCAGACGCGCCCTTACGTAAAGCGACCTCCGCGCGCGGTACGTAGGCATACCTGCTACCTAAGCATTGTTGCCAGTATCCAGCCAATATAGCTACTTTCAGCACATTTAACCGAACATTTCCCTTACATTGCCATCTCTTACTAATAATAATTTTACTAATTTCAATCAAAAAATGTTAATTTGTTATTGGCTTTAAGTTATACTCATATGTTACATTTTATAGTCAAGTCAAGTCAAGTCAAAAGGTATTTATTCAATAAAATCACAAGGATCACTTTGAAACGTCTTAAAGCTAGGTGACTCTAGGTGCCAGTTCCACGCGACCAAAGCCAGAAGAACAGGCAACAAACTTACGCCTTGGTTCCTACCGTTCTTTTGTATGATCCTTTTACAATGTAATAATATAATATATTATTGAAGTTTAGTGAGGCGTAGGCATACAGAAAAAGGTAAACATAATCAAATTTATAAGACAGCACACGCTACGCTTCAAACTAATAATACCTAATGCATAATCTATTAAATCAGAGAAAAAAAACACACAATAGTAGGTACAGTACAGACATTGCAGACATGTTAGCTGCCGATGGGCAGAGCGACCGGGACATATACCTAAAGAGCTGTGAATTTTGGTAAATAAATAAAATTTGTAATGATGAACAGTGAAAGGGCTAATTTTAAGAATAGTTAAATTTATGGCTGATTTATTTTACCTAGAATTCTATTAAAGGTAAAATGTTTTTATTGTTTCCTTATTAAAAAAATGATTTTAGCCAAAACTTCTATAATTAAAAAAAAAAAAAATTGTACGAGTTTTGATCTAGATCTCAGGAACCCTGAAGAATAACTAGATAATATTTACTGTGACAAGTGTAAAACTATTTTTAGGTTCCATAGTTCAGTTTTTTTTATTGAAAGCGCAATTTACAAGATTTTTACTGCAACTTTTGCAACGATGCAATTTTTTCTGTTTTTGAAATTGCGGCGGTTCCAAGCGCCATGGTCAAGTCAAGTCAAGTCAAGTCAAGTCAATAGGTATTTATTCAATAAAATCACAAGGATCACTTTGAAACGTCTTAAAGCTAGGTGACTCTAGGTGCCAGTTCCACGCGACCAAAGCCTAGAAGAACAGGCAACAAACTTACGGCTTGGTTCCTACCGTTCTTTTGTATGATCATGTATGACAATGTAATCTACACTAATATTATAAAGAGGTAAACTTTGTATTTTTGTATTTTTGTATGTAACGAATAGGCTCAAAAACTACTGGTCCGATTTCAAAAATTCTTTCACCATTAAAATGCTACATTATCCCTGAGTAACATAGGCTATATTATATTTTCAAAAAAATCAGGGATCCTTACTAAAACTTCAATAATGTAACCCAAGGTGGAAAACAAAAAACCTTACATCGCGTGCGCTGCGAAAACTATTGAAGATAGAACAAAATAATGTACTACGATTTTGTAGAACACGTTATCATCTACAAAAAATGTCGCGACAGCATATGTCTAACTATTATAGTTATGTCACAATAAGTGTTCTTTTATTATAAAAAATTAATTGAAATGCCTCCGCTAGAAAAGGGTCTTTATTTGTACCTTGGTATTAATCCTTATCCAAATAAATCATTTCATAATTAAGACGGTTTCAATACCTATAGATTACTTCTTAAATTTTTCAAATCGGACATTCCATTCAAAAGATATGACGAAATAAAGGGTCCACGGTTCACGCGCGGGGTGCGATTTCACTCACTCAAGGGTATTCTCTTATCTGTGCTCAAGGAGAAGCGCGTGCAAATGTATGAAATAAGTAGATGCGAGGCTCGAACCCACGGTCTAAGTTTATCCTAAAATGTTCAAAAAATTTATGACCACCCATGCGAAGCTGGGACAGGCCGCTAGTATAATATATTATTGAAGTTAAGTGAGGCGTAGGCATACAGAAAAAGGTAAACCTAATCAAATTTATAAGAAAGCACACGCTACGCTTCAAACTAATAATACCTAATGCATAAAATTAAATACAATCTATTAATAATTGGCAGATGGCAGAGCGCATGTTGATTTAAACCTTATTATTTCAACAAAACTACGTGTGCTAATGGAAATTACGTGCGTCAAGGTGCAAATCTAGGTTTGATGCGCTCTTTAAATGAAATATAAAAATGTATTGATATGCCTGAAGCATGGTAACAGGAGGTTAAGGTTAGGTCATAATAATAAGTGGTATACAATTTAAATATAAATTATGAATGAAAATATAAATAAGCAAAGATTATGCAATAAACAAAAATAAATAACAAAATGTCAGGTCCCTTTTAAAATATGTTTATACAAAATGAGATAAAATGTCAGCAAAAACAATTTAATTATCATTAGTATATTGAAAAATAAAATAAAATAACCTAAAAATTAAATAAATATATATCTGCCCATAATGCTGGCCATTGGCTAGATCTGGCCGTTTGCTGCCACACTGGCAACAGCGAGGCAGCCTCCGTAGTACGCTCAACCCTGGCTCCCTCTGTGACACTCCCCCACTCCCTCCCCCCTCCTAGCTAGATCAATACCATAGCCGGCGCCTTTGACATGTGCCCCCGTCCCGCCGCGTGCCGCCCCGCAAATATTTACGTTAGAAACAGATCATAGTATGAAAAATCTAATAGACTACGATCGAATTGGAAATAATAAATAAACCTATTCAAGTATTTCAACCAATCGTGGAAGCCTTTTTTACGACACTATATTTATAATGTCTCTTAATCTTCTGTATCTTTGTTTTTACTATCGATATTGATGTTATAATTTGTGTCGTAAAATTAATATTTTCTATTTCTATTTTCTATCTATTTATATTATATGAATTTAATCGGACAAGGTGTTATTGAGACATGGGGAGCAAGAATTGTTACTCAAATATACCAAGTGAGGTGTCATATTTTGAAAGGGTTCGGTTCGTACATCCCAATACCATTTTAATTTTTATTCTAGGATTCTATGTAAGATTTTTGAGATTGGCATCCCAAGTAGGTAGGGGGTAGTCAGAGGCCAAATATCGTGTTTGGTATCAATGTAAGACTGGAGCGGACATCACGAGATCTTAGTTCAGGGTGAATCACTTGTAATAAGCTGTTGGTTTTCAAATAAATAAATAAGGAATAGCCACAGAATGGTGTAATAATATCTTAGTTATTCTTATTAATTACTTCTCTTATATTAAACTTTGGTTCGAAATTAGTACGAATAGGTAGTGTTTTCACTTACGCGGAGTACTACCCGCCCACTGGGAAACGGGCTTCCCTCAGTTTTTTTTCGACAATCGTAAAAGTGGCTGTCTTTTCTATGACACGACAACATTTGGTGTTATATTTTTATGTGCGTTTCAGAGTTGTAGCGCGACATGCTGGGCTACGATAAGTGACGTTACGATATCAACTTTACTGGTATACCTACGTATATATATCTACTAGTTTTAGATCGCATAAACTTTATAATGGTGCTACCGTTACAAACGATCTGGAGATAGCACAGCAGATCCGAATCGATTGCCAATCGGAAGCGTCCCCAAGAAGCTGGCTGCACTGCCACGTTTAATAGCAATGCGAATAAACTTTGGGTGTTTATTATAGCTCGTTGCTGTCCAATAATACAGTATTGGTTAGCTGTTGTACTTACAGCTAATTACTAATGTATTATGTAACATGTCTCCTCTATATTTTATATTAAGAAAATCTGTAACATGACCCAAACAAGACATAAAACTGAACACAGTTTACAAAAGTACCACTTGCTGTACCTCCGATATAATTTGGAATACAGAAACTTCTATAGAGGTAGAAGTTGTTGCTTTTGAATACTAGTTCTTTTTATAAATCGCCACGAAATTTTGTTCGGCTTTTCGGCAATATTATAGCTACCTTTACGCTAGAGTAGCATAACAATTATGTTATCTATGGCAATGATCATTTAAAAATTTGAGTAACGGAATACTCTCCCATAAAATTCTATGAGAAGCAATTCCATTTCGGGAAATTGACTTTTGTAAATCAAACTGACTCTCTGACTCTCCATTAGGTAATCAAACGAATTGAACATTCATTCATCACTTGCTGATCCATCTTTCGTCTGTCGGGAAAGACTTTTTCGTTTAGCAGTTTGTGACTTCAATGAAAATTTGAAATTTACCTTTAAAAATACGTATGGTCGATCGAAAAAGTACTACACTATCCCGGTCGATTTCTTGCGGACATTACTCATCCTCGGTACTACAAATAATTATTTTTATTTATTTTTTAGGTACGAGTATTGATTGGGATGTTTCGTTTTTATGAGGTTCTTACGCCTAAGTTACTCTCCGAACTAGTCTACATAATGGAATGAATAATGGAAAAATATCCTATTACAAAACTTAGGGAGTTGTCTATCAGTAAATACCTAATCCAATACATAATACATACATAGGCAAATGGTAATACAATGGCGGTATGTATGGGGCATGCCGTTTTAATTGGCTGCCAATAAGCCGCGCTCTGAAGCAGATCGAGAGCTTCTCTGCTATCTCGAATGCCTCCTTCCGGAACTGAACCTTTACTGAAGACTACTTTTAGATAAAAATGTAAGGAAATGTCTTGCTCACGGAATAAGCATATAGCCCACGTGATGTTAAGTGTTAACCATAATATTATTATATAACATAGCAATGCCGGGCACGATAGGAACGGGTGCTGCGATGCACAACCCTGAGTCCATCAACTTGAGGCTCATCAATATATTAGGCCTCATGTGTCAGTAATTTCACCGGCACCCACACCCTTTAAAGCAAAACGCTGCTTGATGGCAGAAATAGGCAGAGTAGTAGTATTTCCCCAGACGAGCCCTTCAAATAGCTCTACTACTTAAAACTGTGTTGTGGTTCTGTTATTTTTCAGCGGTAAGAACACTTTCTATGTTATATTTGCGATTACTTATTAACCTTCTGTCTCGGAAATTTGTTTAATCAACATCAACAACTCATTTGACTGCTCCTGCTATCTGTAGGTATTGTTTGCCGCGCCGGTTTAATTAAACACTAAAAACTTTATTCGAAAATCAAGGTGTCTATTAGTGAAAAAGAGAATAAAATTCGTTTAGTGCTTTCTGAGATTAGCTCAGCAGTGCTCAGTGTCGACAGGAATGGATAGGGGGTAGTCTGGAGTCCTCTTGAGCCTTACAAGACAGCAGAAACTATGAACTACTTAAAAGAAGCCTCATTAACTTCTTCTTCGTATTCCTTGGCAGTCGTATGTTAAATTTCATGAGCATCATTATATCAGCTTGAAGATGTCCACTACTAGACAGAGACCTCCCTGAGGAATCTTATTATTTATTATTAGTATAATTGGATGTTTGTATAGCCGTTCTATTGTTTGAATATATAAATAAAATGATCGTTGTGTTCATACTGCAGGGCTAATATGGGCAAATTTTTAACACCATGGCTTTAATAAATAAAGTTTGTGTGATAGTCTTCTAAGCTGATTTGGTATTTACAAAAAACAAAAATAGCTAATTAGAGGTTTTCACGAATAGAGTATGTTATGTAAATAAACTATCTGATTCGGCTATGCAATTAAAGCTACTTAGGGCCGGTTTCACCTTGCTCTGTTAGATTAACAAAGGATTAAAGGGCCGTTAAATATGTTAAAATGTACGTGTTGGACAGCTAAGGTTAGATTTAACGGTCTGTTAATCCTTGATTAGTAACTAACAGAGCATGGTGAAACTGGGCCTTAACGTATCGTATAAGCTTTTAAACCCTATTCTTCGGAACACAACCAACAGTTTCTGCATTTTTAAAAGACTTCTCGTTTGACAAGTGCCGAACAAAGACGGTGTCAAAATCTGTGCGTCTTCATCATTTCATATTTAATGGCATGAAAAGCAAAAAAAAAGCCGCGTTTTCGGCAACAGGTGCACACATGGAGATTAATGTTCGAATATTGAGAAAAAGTTCACTCTAAACAAATGATATTTCAATTGAATAATGAATCAAGCGTCCATCTATTCGCAGCTCTAATAGCAGGCTAACGCAAATCCTCTACCTATTGGAACCTGAGTCCTAGTTTTGTTTTTGGGTTTCTGTATTGCGAGCCCGGGTTTTGTATGGAGAAAGAAAGAAAACGTTTTTATTTGACCCAAGTAAAAAATTAAAAACCATAAACAGTAGGTATAAAGAAGACATTAACATTAACATTAACAGTAATAGGTGTAAAAAAAATAATTAAAAATAACATGTAGGTAATCAGATAAAGTACCTATGATACCCATGCATCGTTGTGTGGGGTCAAAAAGGTCATCGTCTCAGCTTTATGCTGCACAGTACCTAGATAGTTAAGTATTGTTTTTTTTTTTTTTTCAGCGCTACCGAACAATGGCGAGCGCGGAAGGCGCTTAAGATAGGTATAGGTACGGTGCGGCGCTGGTTTTCAGACGAAGCTTGGGTGGTGTGTGACAGTGCAAATAGACGGTAAACCCAAAAGTAAATCTAAATTAATGTAGGAGTAATACCTACAAGGAACATTCGCCTCCTAGATGGCTGTAGTGGTTGCGGAGGGAATTGCATATAACACAAAATGGATGTATGGTATGGAGACGCGATAGGCGTATATCGTGCGAGAACTCTTGTGAATCCATACAAAATAATAAATAAATAAATATTGGTGGACATTCCACACAACACCATCTCGCCCCAAACTAAGCCAAAGCTTGTAATATGGGAACCAGATAGCTGATATACTACTTTTATACTTTTTTTTATATACATACTTATAATAGTATATAACACCCTGACACAGAACAAATATCTACGTTCATCACACAAATGTTTGTTCTCGGTGGGGATCGAACCCACGGCCCACGGCACAGAAGGCAGAGCTACTAACCGAGCTACCACCTGAGCTGTGAAGGCTGCGGTTCGTATTCAGAAACTAAATATCAAAATTAAAAAAATAAGTAGGGTTTAAGATACTTCTAGATAATGGGTATTATGCAATTGCAGAGCTGACCTCAGGTCTACAGAGAACCCCACAGTCCCTAGTATCATCTAATAAGATCTACCACCGTACTTATAAAAAATAGCCTTGCTACTGTTTATCATTATCATTGGTTATATTTAGTCATATAAGTCTTATCTACCAATGTTTTTGCCGATTTTCTTGCTCTTTGCCTTGTTTATCTTCTCAACGCAGAGTCACGACCTTTTTAATAGACTTAAAAAGTGGAAGTCAAGTGGTCTGCTTTTTATTTACATACATGCTATCTCCCCAAATGATGATTCTGTCAATCTCAAGCGATTTTTGTAACAGTTTGTAACTAAAAGATTATAAAGTAGGTTCTTAAATTCATTATCTGCAAACTAGTCAAGTAACAGAGGCAATACAAATATTTTTTTATATCATTTGAAGCTACCTAGAAATTAGCTTTTTGGTAAGTTCTATGATTATATAAAAATCTTCGTTTAAATTACTTGCTGAATGCAGCATAAGAATATCAATAAGATATAAAGAATCTATATTGTTTATCGTATTGTTTTTCTTGATCGCTAGTGGCATTCATCTAGATATCAACCCAGACAGCATCGGGTGAACCGAAGGTCAATAACCGGATTGCAAATTACCTAGGCTAGCAAGGTTGACTCACTAGGGTCTTTCAGTAAATTAGGTAACCATACCTACGAGTACATGGTCCATATCTCCGTGCTAAGGAAACTGTCAAAGCTAACGTTCATATGAAAACTTCAAGATTCCGCACTAGTAGCAGATTATTATACAACATTTTGGCTAGCTGAAATATTTAATTAAACTATGAAAACAAAAGATAGAAAGTTTTGCACAAATAGCGTAGAGGGTCTACGCCGTAGAGGGTATTCGGGTTTGGCTATTATAAACAGATGGCTCGCTTGTCCACATGGGGTCTAATGCAATATAGCCAAGTGTGCAATAATATCTCCAAATAACAACTGGCGTCGCGGAGCTTTATTAGATTTCGAGAGTACATGTTCATGTAACAAGCTTTCGGGCACGCAAAGCAGTTTAAACAAACTTGCATCATCGTTCGTAACGATTGCTTTTAAACGAGAAGGAAGCTATTAGTTAAAGGTATGTTGAAATGCTCTTACTCGTTGTGGGGTATGTCCTCGAGCTGGTTGGCCGCGGCAGTGGTCGCCAGCACGGCGAGTAGGAGCGCGCGCTGCATCGTGGAGCCTCTCATCCGCATCGCATCCACATGACAAGCACTCGAGCACACAGCACTACGCGCCCCAGCATGGACGCACACAACCGTCGGCGGGTCGCACCTCACAGGCTCCGGAGCGCCGGTCGAGCGTGACTCATCGAGTGTCGAGGGCGCGAGACGCGCGCGGCGGACTCTAGGCTCGGAGGGACTGCCGCGCCGCCTCGCCCCCCCCCCGCGACCCGCGGCCCCGCTACCCCGCAGCCGCAGTGACGCTGCGCGAATCATCCGCCCAATAACGCACCGGCCTACTACTTATTACTCAGATTTATTTGCTCATGCATAGGGTTGATGGCCAGCGACCGGTGCGAACGCCTCGGGGAAGCCTCGGACGGCGCCCTTGCATCGCTAGAGTTCAGAAGCTGCGTCTCTAATGAAGGTGATCGTGCAGAGGATGCTAGAGCAGGGTTGTAGTGCTGGCGCCGGGTGAAGGTGCGAGGCCGGCGATACCGGCCGCCACGCACATGCGTGGGCACGGCGCCAGGAAATCCTTTATTGATTCCCGCGCACCCGCTTTTAAGGAATGTCGCAGGCGTTGCTACCGCCGAATTCCACCCTCCCCAGCTCTTATAATTTGGGCTAAGCGGATCACCTTACGCTCGGAGGATTGCTTTCATTACACCCAAGTTTTGAGGATTTTCCTCAAACGGAATAAAAGGCAATTTCATTGTTTGTCTTTAAAGTAAGAAAAATCCTGTACAAGTTTTATTGATGCTTTAATATTACAATGTTTTAGCAAATATACGTCTTCGCTCTACGGTTGCACTTTACGGTTGTCTTATATCTCGTAATCTCTCATATTACATTATTTGACTCGTATCATGGAACAAGAGTATGACCAAGTAATGAGAACTGTAAACACGTATGTTAAATTAATAGCCTCAAGTACTGAATAAAGTTTTAATGAATAAAATGCATTTAGTATGTATACAGTAGTGTATTTTATTTTTCTCAATACAGTCGACAGAAACTTCCGTTTTACAAGGAAAGCTATACAAAAGTACATAACACATAAATACAGTCAAAACCCATTAATTTAAAAGAGTGAAAGAAAAACGGTGAAACTTTTTCAAAGAATTATGTCGCTAAGTAAGTACTTAATAATGTACTTTCCAAGTTTAGTCGCGCAGTAGTTTTTAAATATTTTATTCGTTCAAATAAAAGTCTTTTTACTACGAAATGCTTTGTGCGTCGCTATTTTTAATTTAATTAATAAAAACCTACCAACTAGTAAACGCTTCATATCGATTACGACCTACAGTTTTTCGACAATATGTCAGTTAAAATTGTATAAAAATAAATGATACATAATTATGTAAAGGTTGCAGGCACTTTGCAAGCTTACATTATTAAATCTAGGGCTATATGTACAGAATATAGTAAAATTATAGGTACGTATAAATTAATATAATCTAATAAGTACTTTGCACAAACAATTTCAACATGTTGAGGTCCGTAGAATGATAAACAAATCGCTCAGGGACCATTGGTTAACTGATTTAGGACATTTTCGTCAAAATTATTTTTTACATGCAACGAATTATGTAGGTATAGGTTAACACATGACATAAAATATGTTACAGGGTGTAAAAACACCATAACCGAAAAAGGTCCAAAGGCGCCATATCAAGTCAAAAATGGCTATAGCTCTAGAACGCTCTTTTAGCTGGCTCCAAGAAAAATATTCAGAAGGTTCCATTTTCGTGTTTGGTAGTAGTCTTTTTACAACCTGTATATATTTTAGATAAACACTTTAGTTTTTTTAAATAGATTTTTGGTCCCTTAAAGAGGTTTTTTACATTCTCGATTTTAAAACACACTTATCAGGTATTGTGTTTTGATCGTTAAATTGCAGTCTTCAAATTACGTTTACCTAAAGATCACAACAATACAATAATATATTTAGATATCTAAGTAATCTCATAAAAACATAATCTAGCTACCCAAATCTAATTATTTTGTACAATTTATCTGGGATTGCCTGGTGACAAAATAATCATAGACAATAAATAATATCATAAATTATTAATATTTGACCACAGTCTTTATAGAAGTAACACACAGATTTGTCGGAGTAAAAATGTCTTTGATAAACGAATACACGAAATATGATTTCAAGCTCAAGTTATCCGTCTTTCATACAAAGATTATACACAAGTTTGTACAATATACTACAAAAGTAGCGTCCTCTATAAAAACTCAACCGAAACTTTTGAGTAGTACACTGCCCTCTTAATTAAGACAACAAAAGAAGGGTTTTTATCAAAAATGAGTTAGCTATAGATTCGGAATTAGCGTGATAAGATCTATAATGTTCTCTTTGACGTATTTTAAATAAAACCTATATTTACGAAGTTATTTGTGTCATGAGCACCGTAACCGCGACACTGGTCACTTTTTTAAGAAAAAAAAACTTTTGGCGCGAATATCTCGAAACTATACTATTAGTAGGTCCTTAAATTAGGAGGGCAGTACATAATTCCATTAATCGGATAAGAACATAGCCTCCCTACATTACACTTAGAATAACAGCCGTAATACTGATTTACGGTACAGATTAAAAGTGAAATTGCATCAAAAACGCATCCGATTCACTGCTTAAATGAAACTTTATAGGTAAAGATGTCGGTGATTCTTCGATCAAACTTAAAACTAAAATAAGTGTCTTTTTCACTTTTATAAGAGTCACTTTACTGGGAACACTCACTTCAATGGCGGGAAGAGTCACTTTCATGGCCGGAGTCTCGTCCGTTCTCTCTCGGGGACGCACGGTGGTCCCTTTCGTCCCTGTACCGGTCTCTACGGTCCCTTTCCCTAGAGCGGTCTCGGTCGCGGTCCCTGTCTCGGTCCCGGTCTCGGTCTCTGTCCCGGTACTCCCGGTCCCGGTCCCGGTCTCTCTCCCGATCGTCGTCGCGGTCCCTGCGTCTGTCGTTGTAGTAGTGGTAGGATCGACGGGACTTTCTGTCGCCGGGAGTCACTACCTCTACCTTTATGTTGGCAGTAGCAGTTACCTGTAATGAACGATACTATTTAATATTGTGTAAAGACTTTTCAATAGAGGTATAATAAGGCTGTGGGTACCAAATCAGCTCAACTTCGCAGTCAATGATGCAAAACATTAGTCCTAAGTTTTGATTAAAATAACGGTTGTCTGGAAGAGATAGCTACTTGCGATCAGACCGCCGATTGTAGGACAAACTCAATGTACATTTACGTTTATAACTTTTTCCATTCTGTCCTCAATAAAGTGATTATTATTGATCGAGTGAGCGAAGCGAACGAAGATCTTAGTTTCAACTTGGGCGATTTGGCATTTTATGTATGTATGTATGTATGTATGTATGTATGTATGTATGTATGTTTGTCTGGCGATAACTTTCGAACCGTTGATCCGATCTGCATGAAATTTGATAAAACGATAGCTTGTACTTGAGAAATTTACTGGTAAGTATATGAGTAAAATAGGATGAAGGGTTTTTGAGATATGGGGCTTTTTAAGGGGGCAAAAATATAAAAAGTTACATAAAAAAATCAAGTTACATGTCATATGAAAGGACTTTGTTTGGACATTCCAAAACAATTTTTACTTTTTTTCTGGGACGCTCGGTTTTTGAGATACAATACAAAAGATAAATTAAGATAACCAGCGATCCAAGAGCTCCCATCTCTAAGAGTTTCGTTGGCATCAAGGTTTTTCTACTGGTCGGCCAGTTCCTTTGCTTTTTCTTATTTTTTTTTCTTGAAATATTTTAAGGAGGTACTCAGTTCTCATAAAATGGTGACAACGACCAGGTCTGATGATGGAGCCAAGATCTTTTCAACGGAACTCTTCAATAAATAGGCCAATAGAGTTGAAACTTGGTTACCATACCAAGTTAGTAGGCGGTAGTCAGAAAAAAGTTCAAACATAATGTTTGGACTTGCCTCTGACTACCTACTCAAAGTTTTGGTGCGTTCGTCGGGTCGCATCACGAGATCTCAGTTCGGGGCGAACCACTAGTTATTATTATAAGAAAACATAGACTGGCCAAAACTTCCTTCTGCGCCCAATATTGGAAGTATATGGATAGAATCTATGAAAAGAATCATGGTAAAAAGTCTACCATTAATGTTGGCAAAGCTCAGCCCATCGGCTAGTGCATCAGTTAAAGTTTACAATAGCCAGTGAAATGAGATACAGACCATACGATTTCGCAGACAGTCGTCAAATACTTGTTTGGCTATAGCCTTCTTATGCTTCTTCTTAAGCTTAATTTGTCAATTTAGCAATTCGTCAAATCCTTTATTTACCATATCCTACTCAAGTCAAAAGCTTAATTTATCATTTTCGCGATTCGTCAATTCAATTATTCGTCAAAACGTATACACGTCAAATAGGTAGGTACGTAATTTATCTAGTGATCCGTAGAGCAGCTAACGGACACCAGTAGAATTTAGAAAACGGGTATTTTGTCGATATTTTGTACATTATTTTGTAGTTAAAATCTTACTTTACTCGGCTGCAAATTATGTTCTGTATATAAGACTGCCCAGTCTATACATTGCTCTGAGCAACGCTAACTCATAACTCATTTGATGGTTAACAACAATCTCTTAAGCCCGGTCTCCACCGCGAAAGGGTAATGAGCGAGAAATGGTTAGCGGAACAGACTCCTTTTTAATAAAATAGGTTTACATTTCCACCAACAAAGAGTTTTATTATTTGATTTCCACTGCAAAAGGAAAAAGAGCTGAGCGAGTTCATTTCAACACTTTCTGCTCGCTCAGTCTTTTCCGCTCGACTATTTGTTGGTGGGAATACAAGTATGCAGTTTATTCTTGCGAGTTAAACGGAGTACTTAATGGCTCCGCTCCACTCGCGGTGGAGACCGGGCTTTAGAAGTCATAAGTTCTTTATTCCAGTAGGTATATTGCTGCCGTAGTTTTTACCTTCGGCAGGAGTTATTTACTGGCTGGTGTAGTTTGTTACAAGGATATTAGTAAGAATCTTACCTTAGTAGTGATAGCTCCAGCGTGCGGCGTCTTCGTAGGCGTGGACCTTCCATCAGAATCACTGCCGGTGTACGTGGTAGTCTCCACCGTCACCTCCGGCTGGACTACTATGCTTTGCATAGAAGACTGGACGGACTGCCCGGAGCTGTGCCAGCTCGGAGGCTCCTCAGTGATGGTGGTGAGAGAAGGCGCGCTGGGCCGAGGAGCTGACTTGGCTCGGCTCTTGTCGTTGCTGGTGGAGCTCTTGCGAGGGTGGATGGGAGAACTCTTCGGTGATGGAGTGGAGAGTCGCTCTGGGTGCTCCAGCGGTCTCACCTGGAGGTAACGTTCTTTTAGAAGAAGTCTACGTCATATTGACAACATATAAGTGTTTGAATAAAATAAATGGGATTGACATCTTCAGAAGACCTATACTCTGACAAGATGAAGTTATCATATTTTGTTAGTTCGATTGATCGGACAATGCTGTCGGACCACATGGCCACAGCCAGTTTTTTTCAGGCTTGATGGGCTCATTTTCTTGAATAATGAATAATTTAATTTTGTAATTATATGAATCACCACTAAAATCCAGATAAGAGCTTATAGCTCGTAACTGGTCCACATACCTCAGCATCAGGTCCCAACAGCGCCAGTATAATCGGGAAGAACAGCAGTCCATCAATAAGTCCCAGCAGCACCAGAGCCAGTAGGAGCCTCAGGAACAGTCTCGCCACGAATCCGAACTCGCTGGCAGCCAGCATGGAGGCCGCTATGCCGGCGGCGATGGCTCCGTGTACTACGGGAGCCAGCACTGATTCTAACGCGAGGGACGCTCTTCGACGCTTGCACCCGATTGACGTCACGAAGCCCTGAAGATAGGAACAAGTTAGGTTCTGCTGGAATAATACAACTAGCTGCGTCATAATTGTTTTTCTGGAATAAGTGTTCGTTTTGTTTTTGAATAACTCTCTAATATGGTTGGTGAAATATTGTGAGATATTATTTAAATGACAGATCTAGCCGATCCCCCACTTGATGTTAACCGGTTACCTCGACAGAACAAACACGAACGATTGCAAAGACTAGTAAAAAGGAAAAATGAAAACTCCATAATTTTACCCCCTTTAGATAAAAATTAAACAATGTGTAAATGACAAACTAGTTATAGAAGATTTTCTACTAGTGGAAGACACAGATTTAATTCACAATCACAATAATAAATGGTAAAAAGTATCGAACAAAGCCTAACGCCACATCCATCTATTTGTCTGTCTGTACGAGCGAATTTGATTCAGGTTTACTAACGCATAAAATGCTTGTACTCAGTGCATAATTTAGTCCAAAAAGGCGGTACGGTTTCAAAAACGATGTAATATAAGTAGATAACAATAAAAAACTCACCAAGCACAGATGCACGGTAAAATGAACGCCCCGTCCGATAGCGAGCACCAATAAAACAGCGGGCACAGCCGATAGCTTGATGTCCAATAGCGCCATAGTTCCCAGCAGCTGCAGCACCAAGGTCGCCAGAGCTACCGTCACCAGCACTGCGGCCCATGCGTTGAGAAGAAGTACCATTACCGCCTGTGGAAGAAACACCGAGATTACAATAAATACTGCAATTACAATTACAATAAATAAGTGTCAACAGCATTATATTTAACAGCCGAACATCAACCCCCTCGCGTCTACGTTCAAGCCTAGGCTTAGTTAGAGTGAGGTGCTCAAACCATATTCTTGGCCTTCGGTCTGAATGCAGCAGATGCAAACTACCTAGATACTTCTCACTACCAAATTGTTATTCAAACATGTTGTAAGACCGTTATGAATAAACGTATCTTTTATCAATCCTACCGGCTGCGCCACATGTAACGTTCAATGAAACACGGACTATCGCTGCTTTATTATGGGTACATTTCTGTGGAGTAGCAAAAGTGCCACCCGCAAGATACAAATATTACACCACTGATAACAGTGTGGTAGGTAGGGAACACAAAAAAGTACAAGATTGACCTACAATAGGTGTTCTTACCGTAGCTCTTCCAGACCAAACTTTAAAGTGAATCATGAGCGAATATAAAACGAATCCACTATCTGGTCCCATAACCTGTTTGGATACTGAAAATTAATTGAATATTAAAGTTCTGCTTACCACAAAAACTGCTGCCAGTGCGCATGTCAGAGCAAGCATCAAGGACGTCCTCAGATGCAGGTACTGCTCCCAAAACAAGAACGGAATGCCAGATGGAAAGTTTGATAGCCCTTTCGTTTCGAACTTAATACACAATTCCCTTACAGCGGTTATCAATACTTTTATGCTCTCTGTATCGCTGAGCCCTGATAGGTAGAATGGTAGTTGCGTGTAAATAAGTGGCGAGGACTTCGGGATTTTTAGGTCAACGTCTCCAGGTGAATGAGTCCATCTCTTTGGCTGTGGTTTCAGGTTTCCTTGCGACGCTCCGTAAGCTAATGCATCATTGGTAGCCCATGCTGATAGGTAATTGTAAAACGCTTTTGGGTTTATGATACCGTCTTTGTCGACCAGTCTGTGTCCGTTCTTCGTGTCTGTTGTCACTAGGGATTTGTCGATAGGGTTGTCCACGTGACCGGTTTGGACCATCAGCTTATATGCGAGGATTCCTTCGTCACTTGCGTTCTTGCACCAGTATTCTTGCGTTATGCAACCGCTTTCGACTTCCTTGTCGTACGCAACTTGGAGATCGAGCAGCCAGTCTCGGAATAAGCTGAGCCAGAATTTGGTGAGTCCTCCGTTATCGTTTTTGATGATGTTGGGTATTCTAACAAACTGGTCATGGTATTCGGATAAGAGCTTCTGATTGGTGGGATATTCGAAGTCTCCTTGGGTGACAGCGTACATGCTGTAGAATCCGAAGTATTTCTCTTGGCGGTAGAGGAATTCGTGTTCGTCTGTGTTTTCGGGGACAATGTCGGTGAGGTCTAGGCCGTCTTTGACTTTCGTTGCGCCCCACACACTTGCTATGATAACGGCGATCAACGCTAACATAGAGGTGACCTAAAATAAAATAATAGCTCCGGTTAGAACTATAAACTAGTCCTTATTTTAAAGAAAAAGAGGAATTTCAAAGATTTTTTCAATATTCCAAAATATAGTAGAGCTCTTTGTGTGTGGCTCGTCCGGGGAAGTATTACAACCACGCCTTTTTCTGCCGCCAAGCAGCGTTGCTGTGTTTCAGTTGGAAGAGTGTGGTTGCCGATGTAATTACAGGCACATGAGGCTTAACATCTGTATGCCTCAAGTTGATGGACGGAGAGCAGTGACTTGCGAGGCAATGCTTTTTTAGGCGATGGTTACCACTTGGCATGTGGTGGGCCATCTGTTTGTTCCACCAGCTAGTTGTATGAAAAAAAATACAAGGTAATACGGTTGAATCCCACTTAGTTCATAAATTTTGCGAAATGTGTCATGACTTTAATCCCCAGGCACGTTGTAGATATCTAAAAGGGTAGTCAGAGGAACGTCAGATTATTATATTTGACAGAAGATATAGAAGTAACCTTTGAAAACTGACCTTGACAGATGGCCGCATTATAAAGGGTGCGTATTGATTCCGTGCCCACTTTGTGAGCGAGATGCTGAGGCAGCAAGTCTTATTCGCTGCTTTTCCTGTTTCTTCAGGGTCCAATGGTTGTCGTGATGTGTCTTTCCAATTAGCCTGCAAAAGATTACCATTTTTTTGAAAAATGGAGGTTGATAATGTCATTGGAAATGAAATCCAATCTTTTTCAATTAATATGGGATGCAAGATTTTATTTTATTACTACAAATTCAAGGCAAAACCAGTGTGTCCAATCCTAAGGTACGAAAACTTTAAACAACCTTAAGCAATTCCATTACTGTTAATATTGTAGATTAAAATATAATTTTTTTCGACAATACATAGTAATATATAAGTGAAGAAGCGATAAAAGTGCTTGTTAAAATGAACACTTGACTTGAGCTTTGCTACGACTACATAACGCTATTAATTTCTTTCTCATGAAATCGAAATAGGTATCCAAGGAATTTTTTGACAGATCACGTGACATTTCGTCAGAATGTGTCAATCCCGTACATTTTGCGATTTTTCTATTAAAGCCACACAATGTAGAATGCCACTTGGTATGACTGCACTGGTGTCAAATTATTGAAGGCCTGAAAGTTAAAATGGTGACGTACCGTATCAGTCTTTCCACTCTTGGTTCGCGATCGCTCTGCGATTTTC
This sequence comes from Chloroclysta siterata, assembly GCA_932294275.1. NCBI lineage: Eukaryota > Metazoa > Arthropoda > Insecta > Lepidoptera > Geometridae > Chloroclysta > Chloroclysta siterata. Next base: position 13,443,875 of record OW028598.1, read on the forward strand.
TTGTTCCTCCTTGGCAGCGGACTCTCTGGCGTTATACAACAGAGCAGGTCGGACCGGGAGGCGGATCTTCTTCGAAGGTCCAGGGATATCATGGCGGGGAATACTAGCAGCATCGCGCCGAGGTTGAAGAGAAGGAGAATGGCGGCCTGGGGACAAAAACCTGAATTTATGCAACTCAAAGTCAAAGTCAAATAAAATCACAAGGATCACTTTGAAACGTCTTAAAGCTAGGTGACTCTAGGTGCAAGTTCCACGCGACCAAAGCCTAGAAGAGCAGGCAACAAACTTACGGCTTGGTTCCTACCGCTCTTTTGTATGATCCTTGAACTCTTAAAACTCGTCAAATTTCTATTATAGGTGATGGTTACAACATCAGGGCGATGGCCCTGATGTTGTAACCATCAGATGCTTGTTCCATCAGATAGTTGTATAAAAAAACTATTCAATAAAAAATGTGAGTTTTCTAATTAAATATAGGTACGAATATGTATGTATTATGCCTTGGACCTTGTATTGGCATCCTATGGCGGGAAGTAAAAAGAGGTTTAAATAAACTCACCTGAAGGCAGAACACCCTTAGCGCTGGAATAGGCAGAAGAGCAGCTGCCAGGAAAGCCATGACATTGCACAGTGATGCCAGAAGAACACTGAGTCCACTCTTCTTGAGCACAAGACCCGTCCGTTCTTCCCTCGGCACGTCTCCCGCTTGTTCCACGTAGGTGTGAGTGAGAAGGAACATGTCCTGAACGCCCAGACCGAGCGCTAGGAATGGTACTATTTGGGTGCTGGATGCGTTGAATGGTATACCTGTGAACGAAAATTATTGTTAAGAAAACTGATGAATACAAAAACAAACGACTGATCCCCAGGCACGGTAGATATCCCCTCATATCTCTGGTACCACTCAAGATTATATGAGGATTCTTCTTGTCGTGTCACTAGTTTCTTTCGAAACAGTGTGGTGAAAGGATTTTAAGTGCGCCTCAAGAGGCTCCTTTCGACCACTTGACACATTATATGTTATAGAACATTTTATTTTAGGTTCTACGACATGCCGGTTTCTTCGCGATGTTTTCCTTCACCGTTTGAGAGTTCGGGCACTGTGCACATAAATTTTTGAACAGAAAAACTCATTGGTACACGACTGGTTTCGAACCCACGATCGGAAGGAGGGGCCGCTACCACTAGACCACAAGTGCTCTATGAGGATGTCTATGGTAGACCATCCGGACCAACCATTTCGACAAAGAGGTTGCAACCTATCACGTGAGGAATACCAAATGCAAAATTGCATGGGTCATGTACATATGACACATGCCATTTTGCTAACTCTTCGTCGAAATGGTTGGTCCGATTTGAATGAAACTTGAAATAGATTTACATTTACCTTAAACAGCACTGATAATAATATGGTACTTTTAAACCGGGTCATACACGCGGGCGGTAGATAGTAAACATAAAGAAACAAAAATATTCACCTAATAAAGCACAGAATCCTAAGCCAGCAGCCACTGTGATGGAAAGCAGAAGAACTCCCGCGATACCCACGCCCGCTTGCGAGCGGACCGGGTCGCGCCATTGCATTAGCGTTATGGCAACATAAATTAACTGGAAATAAAACAAAAAAACAAATAAATAACAAAAAATAATTGAAGAAAATAACGGAAAACAAATGGTATAAAAAAACTAGAAATAAAAAAAAACTATGTGCATAAAGAAAACAGCGGAAGAAAAAAAATAGGCAGTTGTTCGCTAATTTAAAAAGTAGAAATACAAAGTTTTTTTAAACCTTGAAAACTAGATTGCTTGTTGATTGGTTCTATTTGAATTGAGAACAAAATTTTGTTCCCTAATCCGTTTTCAGTTCCTAATTCAAATTTCCACGAAATTTTACCAACACATTAGAAAGCACGTCAGGAAATTAAGACAAATGAATGAGAACAGCGATGTACAACTCACCATAAACATGTATCCTAAAATAATGTTCTTCAGAGACAGTTCTGAGAACTTTCCCAGAATATCGTTGAGAGTCGACGTCGAGAACGGATAGAAGCTGTACGATGGTGATACGGACTCGGTTGTCATCATTCTTCGTACTTCCTGAAATACATAAATAAATTATTAAGCTCATATACATAACTAAATATATATCATTAGAGCAATTTTGTATACAAAACACATTTTGAAACACGAAGAGCTTTTTTGTCGTTTTAGAACTTTTTATTTATACAACTAGCTGACGGAACAAGCAGATGGCCCACCTGATTTTAAGTGGTAACTATCACCTATAACAAAGCATTGCCTCGTAAGTCACGCACGATAGGAACGTGCCCTTCGATGCACTGCCCTGCGTCCATCGACTTGAGTCATACAGATGTTGAGCCTCATGTGCCTGTAATTACACCGGCAGCCAAAGGCGTGGTGGTAGTACTTCCCCGAAAGAGCCCTTCACAAAGAGCTCTACTACTCTTTTTAGGTTCTAAAACATGAGTCAAGTGGTAGTAGTCTACTGTCTAGGTATTGTAAAAACAGCTTCAACCGTCGGTCGTTCCATGGAAAATTTCCTCGTCAAATAAAAACAAACTGGTGATAATTGTTGTTCTGCTCTTAAATGAATGTTGTCCTGTCACTTAAGTGAATGTAGTTCTGTCAGTTAAGTGAATTCGAGGTTGTGTTTGAACTTTGCCACAATGAATCTTGTAGTAGAAAATAGTACAAGCGTTGCTGTGTGGCTAAATTACGGTGTTGTTTATCTTGATTCATACAATTTAAATAGATTTTGGTAAGTATCTTTATTTAAGTACATACATTTGTGAACAAAGTGGGACGATAATAACAATGAAACCGATAGGGCAGCGTGAATAACAATAAAATTTACTCATATTATGTCATTCTACTGCAGTAAACTTAAAAACATCTCAACACCCACTTTATGCAATAAGTAAATTAAAATGGCATAGCTAGGTGTTTATTTCATACAACGTTATGAGCGTATTGAGAGATTTTCCTGACATTTATGGTCATCCTATCAGCCAAGTCCAGGGCAGTCCAGTGTATCTCCCAAACGGTTTTAACTTTTAGTCATCTCCGTCTACAGAGTTCCCGCGATCTTTGAGATCATATACAAAAAGGTGCCGTCCTTGCAAGACATCATTAAGATTGAGAGATTTGCCTGATACCTCGGGTCATATTAGGTGATTTAATCCATGTGAATAAAGTCTACCGAGTGATATTATCAGCTAAGTTCAGGGCTCCCAAACAGTACCAAAAAAAAACGATTTTGAGTTATCTCTATCCAACAAGTTCCCGAGATCTTTAAAATACATCAACATATAGAATAAAGAATACTTACAGCAGCAAACTTCCGCTGCCACGAGTCCAGAACAGCTGCGGCTTTCTCCTGCGTCCATCCAACATGGTGCACTTTGTAATGGTCGGCCCAGTACTCGTACATCTCTCGCTCGCCCATCAGCTGGACGACGCTCTGCAAGGCTCGCGCACTGCGCAGCGCTGAAGTGACATTCCTGGTGGCGCCACCGACTATGAGCTGTTCGGGCCAGTGCATGTAGGCTGCTGCGAAACCGTAGCAGCCGTGGGACAGTTCTGCTGCTACGTCGGGAATCTACGAGAAACGGCCAGGTTTTTGATAGATGCTAACGTAGTTGTACAAATATGTCAATCTAAGAAATCTAATATTGAAGCAAACCCACTGATTCATAGTCATTAACGTTGGCGAAATTGTTAACAATGCGTATTGTATACTTAACCTATACATAAATTGCCTACATATTATAAAGTAGAATGCTTTGAAGAATGCCTATAAAAGGTAGATAAAAACTGGCCGTGCCTTGAAGAATTTGTTTATCGGACAAATTAAAAGATTCCTTTAGTTAGGACACTTAACTAGACGTGTTAATTATGTGTGTTAAATGAGCTGCCGCATTTACGCAAAGATTAAGTTGTTTCTGCATTTTGTAAAGTGTTCCACGAGCTAATTAAGCGGAAACCTGTTTAAATTCAAGATAACTATTCCGTGAATAAGATGTTTCGTTTAGATGCACGGCACCTTTCAAGCTGCAGTACCTGTAACCGTTGCCTATTGTGTGCTAAAGGTGTTTTTGAAAGACATTTTCAAAGTAAAAGAGCCTGAATATCTTTTGTGAATTTTAGAATGAAGCTGTTTGGTCGTAATTACGTCACCGAACAACGACATTAAAGTAACAAAGTAAGCCAGAGACGAAATTTACGAGGCTTACTTGGAATTCGGGCTGTGTTGGGTGGTGAGCATTATTGATATAATAGTGTCATTGTGAGGGCGATAGCAGAGGCCATTGAAGCGTGCACAATGCGCCCGTATAATGCGGGGTCCGGCCGCTGCGCTGAGCGCGGGCGCGGCACAATGCCGGCCGCAGCGGCTCTTCGCCGAACGTGGGTGGCGACACTCCACCGCCTCACAAAAACGATCCCTTCCCGGCCCAATTGAAACCACTTCCAAACTTGTACATCGGGACAATCTCGCATGCAGGCATCCAGATTTATTTCAAGACGTTAGATTGTTTTATACGTTTTTAAGACTCCGGCTATCTGAGTATAAATTGAGTTGTTTGTTTGCAAAATAAATGTTTCCGGGCATTGCGATGGTATCTCATGATGCAAGGGCATAGCTTTCTCGCTGGCACGTCGCTGCCGGCAGGTAGTCGCCATCTGCCCGCCGGCGATCGCTTTCATCCTGCCTTATTCCAGTTTCCAAAAATATTTTATTACTTATTATGGAAAGTATTTAAACTTTATGCCTTCACCTCGATAAAGTTATTTTATTTGTCGTGATTCTACAGGGATTATTTATGCGCTAGTAAAACTGCCGTAAATTGAAGTCTTCATAAAAGGACCAGGAGTTGTAATGGTGCCCTAATGTAGATCTGACGCATGCGTGACAAACTGACGATTCAGGGACTTTTAACGACAACACGACGTTATTGGACTAAAACTCCTACCTAACTATAAGCCGGATTATTACTAAATCCTAGTTTAGTAAATGCTATTTTGTAGTTACGAGTACAACTGTAAGCAGGAGAGATATTCTATAAGAGTTTCCGGGCTAAGAATATCATGGTAAACCTTAGCTAGACAGCATAGCCAGGCCATTTAATTATCTACCTAGATGTATATAGAGTTGAAACTTACTTGGCCTGATTTCTTGTTCGGTGCCGTCTCTGGACAATGAGCATCGGTGGGGTCGAGACACGGCTTCTTCATGTAGGCGGACGTGATGCCAGCTCGCTTCATGTAAGCTTCCATCGTGCTCAGTGGAAACTGGAGCTTCATCTTTCTTACTTCTTCGACGATCTCTTGGGGGTTTAGATGGGTCCATTGGAACTTAAATTTAAGGCCTCTGAAAATGTAGACGCATTTTATTTCATATCTCGTTTTATCAACCAAGAAATTAAAATATTGTAATCGTCATATAATATGAGATAAGACATCTTCAATTAAGTGTAAGCTTTTGTAAAGGTGTTTCTATACATTATTTTGTCATCATAACTCATGAACAGGTGCTTTTTAAAAAGAGGGGAAGATAAAAAGGACAAGAAGGGGTCATATTTTATGGCGAGACTACCACGGACTATGACGTTAGTAGGTTTAATTAAAGTAAAATACTCACGGTACAAAAATAGGATAGTCAGGTCCAAGTAGCTTGGATCCTTCCCAAAAGCAGTCAAGAGGGGTGATTATTGCACAAGGTATGATATTGTCGAAGATCTTCTCTATGTGGTAGGCTTCGAAATCTGGTATACTAGGGCTGTAGCAGAGATCTTTGAGTCTCCACTCTATGTCGTACATATGAACCGCCACCCGAGTTGCTGCGTGGACCACCTGCGCAAAAAATATGAACTTATGTCTATCACGTCCCATGAAGCATAATAATAACATAATGCTATCCAATTTCATATTTTAATAATATACTGAGGCAGCTGCAAATGGAAACATAATTGTAAACCCATTACCAGACTACTTGGGTTACCTACATTAGGGATGGCTGATGTGATATCATAAAAATTAAATGCTGTATAATTAATGAATATTATTTTTATTTAGCATAATTATAGCTGATAGTTATTTATTAAAAAAGTAGTTTTAAAATATGGGTAATTAATCAGTAACCTATTCAATTACTGAATGGTGAGTTTAGGTGAATAGCTAAACACGGCCTAAGTCGCGAAGTTAATCGAAATTTCAGCCTTACCTTTAGGTGTTCAAGCAGCGCTCCCGCGTGCAGTAACGACACGTCAGGGTCCTTGGCAGTTTGGATGATGAGCTGGTGCGTCGAGGAGTCGGCTTCGCCTAGTACCTTCGCCGTATACTGCAGCTCAGTTTCCAATCTTCCACCCTCTGTGAACCGCAAAGTTTATTTATAACACCCCCAACTACAAAAAATGCATAAGTGTGGCAGAGGGTAGTGTCGGTACCTAGCCTATCCTAGCCATTGCCACACTTTTGTATTACATTTGAAGATAGGTTTAGAGAGCTTATCCAAAACGGCCCAACTGTACCAAGTTATTAGTGAATATAAAAAGAATATAAAGTGAATATAAACCTTGTTTTAGTTGACACCTATTTAGGTATTTGTAAAATAAATCGTCCGGGAAAGTACCTCCGTCCTTATTTCAGCCAAGCATCGATGCTGGCATCGCTGTTCTGATTTAAAAGATAAGGGTGCAAAAGGCACATGAGACTTAACATTGATATTTCGCAGAGTGATGGACGCAGTGCAATGCCATATAAAGAAAGCCCCAAGTCCGAAAGATGAGGTGAAGTGGTGAGGGATGCTCAACATCAGGTAGGCCATCTGCTTTTACCGTCACTTGGTTACATAAAAAAACTGTAAAGTTTTTTATTTGTGTCGTGATTAATGGTGAGGTTATTTTTGTAATAAGTTGACATTCAACCCAGCACCACAATAAACATTGTCAAATTAGTGTGCAATTTGCGCTGCTGTACAAAAAATCTTGATTTAGTATTAATGAAAACGCAATTAAGCGTACATTCACATATTTTTTCTTAATTGCTCATGAGAAGCACGTCCCGGCTGTCCATCTAAATAAATCTTTGCGTAATGCGACATTTGTTATGGATGAGATCTCTCAATTTACTTATTCGAGTACCTGCTCGTATGAGGTAGGCTTTTATGGACTTTGATTTACATCTGCCAACGGTTTATGCCTGATATGCATCATTATTAGATATATTATTAACATGACATCTTTGCAGGTACCTAATATGTACAAAATACGTGTTTCTTTGTCTTAAACAGGACCCAAAAACGCTGAAAAAAATGGCCTTACTTTTTAATTTGCGTACCTATCATTCTGTAATTTTCAGTTTTATCAATTTTTTTCGTTATAAAATTTACTTCGTGGCTATTTACTACAAAGACAAAGCCAAAAGGTATTTATTCAGTTGAATCACAAGGACCACTTTGAAAAGTCTAAAAGCTAGTTGAAACAAGGTTCCAGTCTACGCGACCAAGCCTATAAGAATTGTCTTTTTGAGAATTGAAGATGTATGTATAAACTCTCACACGATACGCTGATGACAAGAAAAGGCTGGTTATAAAAACGTGTCTATATTTAGTGAGCTCTCCCCATCCGCATCTATGGTTATTGGTGAGTGTCGACAGATTTGTTTGGAGCGAAGCGTCGACCTGCGATACTTAACGCGACGCAACGGTGATTTATCGCGAACAGTTTTTATTTGTGAAGCTGGCTGATGCTCACCAACACATTAACCGGCGGTTGCCGTAACCTGATGATAAGTAATATAATTGGATCTGTCAAAGGGAACTCGTTAGCCTGAAATGAACCGGCAGCAAGTTATTGGGTTGGTGAACGCTGATCTAGATATTGAACCGTTGCGTGAGACTGCGTTTAAGACCCGCCTATCGGTAAACATGTGTTATAATATTAGACCAAAATAAATTGGGTTCGTTTGTGTTTCATATTTACCATGAATCGCCAATATTGGAAAGTTGTTAATAATCATGTAAATTTGTGTTTAAAAAAAATATTTTGTTGGTGCATAAACAGCAACAGCAATTTATTCTTTTATCATTTTGCAAAAGTTTTTTATGCAAAAATTAATTGCGACGATCAGCACGATACCAAATGCTATAAAACCTTTTGTGAATACGTGTCGTTTTATTTTAGTCGAAAACCCACATCGTGCAGCGATGACTTGTCGGTTATCAGAGGACGAGGGAATTCGTTCCAATTAACACCCAGCTCTGCTGATTTATACTTGAACCGGTTTGTCACATTTTTTGTGCTGAATTAGGTTCACGATCTCGAGGTGTTAGAAAAAAAGGAAACGAAGAACCTTTTTAGGTAGGTACCGCGTACAAAAACCTGTGGACTTCGTAAAATTGCATTTTGCTATGGTATTATGGTCCGAGAAGGTTTGAAACTTAGTCCTAAACTGCTATTCTGAAAAATCTATTATAAAAAACTTCAAGCCTTTAAAAATACCAGCATATTTACTATCTTTGGAATTTATTTGAGAAATATTAACGTCAAATAAACTTAACGACATCTATATCTACTATCACATCGTTAATAACCAAACGTCAGCGGGATAAGTTGAAAGCATCGCTTCATCTTTGAAACATGTTACTGGCTTAACGTCCACCTCGCCTCGGCTCTGCTATTTTATTTTTGTCGCTAATTTATACCATGACTGCTATTCGTTACTTCGTGAACGAGAATAAACAAACATGACGAAAATAAACGGGCAGGTTATTAGCATCCGAGATACGAATGATATATGATGCCCAAAATGTGAAGGTACCTACCTAAAGTTTTGTATCTCAAAGATATTTCAGAGAGAAACAAAAAATGATAATGTTCTCGTTCATCGTTAATGTATTAATATTCAAATGTTGAATCATTGTCTTCAGAGCAGAGCCATTCAAAAACCTTTTTGCATTCATTAAATTGTAAATCCGAGTATGCATGCACAACCCACCTGTCAGCTGAACGTCACTTGTTTGTAAGTGGTGGTAAATTGCTATCCTAATTGCGTTTTTAGAGGTTTTCAAGTCTTAATTTAATCTAGCGTATCTTAAATCTATCAGAACACACCTTTGTAAGAACAGAGCTTTGTAAGCTAGCTTTAAGGTAATATCTCTGTTGAGATTTATACAAATTGAATTGATATTAATAGCAGTCATATAATTAAACACTGTCGTTATTGAAGGGGCGAGGGCGGTCAATGTTTCGTAATCGTCTGAGCTAAACATAGTCAGCACTCGTGCCGGATATTAGGGATTATCATAAAGCAAGTGGAATGGAATCGAGCTCAGTGGGCCCGCACAGGGCGCCTCTATTTTAACACCTACCGGAGTCGTAGGCGCGATTTACGACGCCTTCATTCGACGGGGCTGTATCACGTGAGGATGAATTTAAGTATTCTAAAAGACCACTTGAATGCTCGATATAGATAAGATGTTTATTCAAATAACAGTAAAAAGTATTAAAAGTGAGGGTTCAGTAGCGGATAGTCACCGGCGTGAAGCAGATGAATAACAAACGCCTCAGGGCGGGCAGCAAGCGCGGAAACGCCACAAGGTCAACGAGGTTATCGCAAGCGCAACCGCATGCGTATGATCGAGCGCAACTTTCACACTTCACGCATTTTATCGCCAGCCACCGAAGCGGTGTCTTTTATTTAGTTAAACAATTCACTCTTATCAACGGCAACATAAATGGAAATGAACGCTACATTATTCCGCGTAACTATCCTCGATCCCGTCCGGTTCAATGAATAATGGGTTCGACGAATGGTAAATCTGTCGTACGCCGGCAAAAGAGTAAAATACGACACTCGGGCCTTTTATTGCATTCACGATGCGTGTGTGCCGATAATGACAACATTTCTACTCGATGTGGTAGCGAGAGATCAGCGCGGACAATCGCAATGAATGACGTTGCGGAGGAACGGAGGAGGGGCGCGGCAATACGTGCGCTCGCGCATGTGGTTGTGGCCACCCGCGTGTCGTCGCCGTGCCGAGCCCGTGTGGTCCGGCCCCGCGCCCCTCGCAACCCTTTGGCCCTCTATGCAAATTAGCCAGAGCGTAGACAACAGATGGATGGCGGAATAAACAAACCGCGTCCTTTACGACCGCTGCATGCAACCGCTCGAGCCGAAGACAACAATGTTGTCTATTATGTACTGATTCTGTTTATTTTCCGGAACTCGCAAATCCTTCATCTGAATGCAACACGTAAATTACAGATCAGAAAAATAATTTATTACAAAACTAGATCTAGATAGAGAAATAAATCGCTAGATCTTAGAAAGAATTATTAGAATCCTTTAAGTATTTTTTTTAAGTTTCGCTAACAATACAGTAATAATTCTCACTCTTTGATAATCTATGCACCAGCATAGCCAGAGCTCCACCACAGTTATTGGTTCTCGATTAAGACGTTAGAAAATGTTAACATTGAAAGGTCCACCGAGAATAAAATGGATCGTTCGGAGGAACGCACAGCAAGGCGTCTTCACACAAAGCGACCGGACAATCAGATCCCCGGTTTTTTGTGAGTCAATAGAAATGTTATAAGTTTTTTTAGTTTTATAGGTCGTAATTTCACGTAGGAATATTTACGGGCGGCCGCGGGCCACCTAATTAAGTTGTTAGGCGACTCTTGAGTCCTTCGGCATTGTTTAACTGAGCGGCTATTGTTCCTCGATAACGTTTTGTGAGGCTGTGTCACTTTGTATTTGTATTGTTTGGACAGTAGCCGAGACCTTACAAATGGACATTATATTTTATTTATTTATAATATCTTCACTCCGAAAACTTGTGAGAAGATTTTTTACCCCTAGTTTAAGCTCGATAAAAATAAGTAGGTAAGAAATGTTTTTTCGAAACGCTTGTTTTGTGTTAGAATGGTATTTATTATATTTTGTTCTCCAATGTTTCATGATGTTTTCCTTCGTAATATAAATAACCACATCGGCATTAGGTCAAAAAGCTCATTCGGTTACCTGACCGAACTTAAGATTATATTACAGCATTTACGAGCACGTCGTCCATCATCATAATCAATCAATAAAATATTTATTTATCAATAATATATGCGATGAGATAATAATGTTTATTTGATAGGTTCTAAAACTGTCTAGATTACAGTTTTGTTCTTATTTTGTGCATATCGGTGGTTTCATGGGATTTATTGTTTTGAGTTTGCTGAAAATAATTGTTATTATCATAGTATTTTTTTTTAGAATGGTCGAAGTGTATTTATTTAAAGTTAAATTGCCAAACCACGTCGTGGGTCGTGTATTTTTGAGGCAGGTGCACCGGATCAAATAAAATCGACAACTTCCTTTTTGTAATGACCGAAAGCTTGACATTTTGGTAAGGATGGAGGGATTTTATGATCTTTTTGCCAATAACGATTCATTTATAGCAAAGTTACTTTAAAAAATTGAGTTTTTAACCATATTTTGAGATACTAAGATTATATTAAATGAATGAATATACAAAAAAATGCTACGAGAATTTTACGAACGTAAAGCTTCGCTTCACTTTCCTTACCCATACACTTTATCAAAACTACATAAGTTAACTGGAAGAGAATGCTCTCTAGCATTAAGTTCGCCTACTTATGCGAACTTAATGCTAGATAGTATTATACATTTAGATTTGTGCAATAAAGAGTTTTTTATCCATCTTTAGAACCCATTCAATAAAATATCTTGCCCTAACGTTTCTCATCTCCAAACGACAAATGGCAAAACGGAAACTTATTGCCCGTTTCAATGGCGTTTTCGGTCAATTAGCCATTTCCTCGTACTACGAAACCGTGTTTTCTCACGCATTCACGCCCGTGTTCAAGTGATTGCTACGTCACATCGGATGTAGCGCCTAGACACCCGGATATGTTCGCACTCTCCACATCCTCAACACTCCCAGCTTCCGCCTCTCGGGTTCATAATGTCACTAGGAAACTATTCAGTAAAGCGCTACAGTGATATTTTCAAACCGACCCGTTCTTTTAATACCTACAAGCAGCAGATGTTTTGTTTATATGATATAACAGGTACTTTCTTTATACGGTCTTTGGAATAGAGAGAGTTTGCATAATTCAAAAATCTTCAGTGCACCACATAACGAAGGTAAGTACATTTGAGGAAGGAACTTTGGTTGTTACCTATATGTGGCCAGCGGATATGGATTTTCAGTAGTGTTATTTAATATTACAAAAACATGTATTTGAATTCATAAGCATTTATAATAAATACTATCCATTTAACCAAGGTTACTTAAAACTATCCATTTAACAAGTGTCAAAATAAATTGACATGTTTATTTGAATATTTGGTTCAATTTAAGTAATAACCTACATGAATATTTATTGAATTATTGGTATATAAACGTATTAATTTCTTCATTAAACATATTCGTATTCATGAACCATAATCTACCGAGTAATATTTTATCATAACGATTGCATTTGTATTTATTACAAGGCAGTAAAGAGCCCGCATGAATTAACCATAATGTAAATGCAAATAAAGTAATTTAGAAATAAGAAATATATATTAATCAGAACACGATTATGTTTGAAAAAGAGTTGCTCACCGGACGCAAGCGCATGCTCAGGACTATTGATTGTCGAATTTAAAATGTAAGTTTATCGATGTTAGGGCGTGTGTGCGATGCGGCACCGCGCGGCTCCACTGTACTCGCGCCGGCATGCGACGCACGTCCGCGACGAGACGGAAGCGGTTCGACAGACGAGCCCGTCCCGGTGCATTGGTATTCCACGATATACACAATACGCTACAGTGCAGCGGCTTATCGTGATCTGCCTTTCGTTTCTTAGATAGGAAAAAGCGATAAGCCTGAAAGTACCCTAACTGTTAAAACTTACGTACCTTGAACCCAAAGTTGATCGACCCTTGAGTGGATCTGCGCAGACTTTAGTCCGACGCAAAAGGTAGACAGCACTAGGATGGCCACAAAAAGGACCTTCCCTGCGTCTCCCTGAAGAAAGCAGCCCAAGATAAAGAGCTGTTCCTGCAGCCACGCACGGATCCAGAGCGACGTCCGCCCGCCTTCGATGTTTCCCTGCAAATTTCAAACTCCTGTTCAGAATAACATTCTCAATATTATGAAAAAATAATTAAATAATGTTTTTTTTTAATACGATTCATGCCAGCTGGGTTTACAGTAGTCGTTCGTTTGTCATGCTGCATCACTGTTATCGTTTGACTATTTCTACGATGATTTTATAACAATAAACATACAGATTATGAGATCGTTTGGCGGAAGATAGGTATAATAACATCGAAGTCTTTAAATGTCGAAATAATTTCAGAGTTGATTGTGATTAATGACAGGCGGGACTGGCTGGGCGAGCGGCGAGCGCACCCGTGGCGCCACGTCTACGTCTTCGTCTTCCCGCCGCCAGCCGACAGCCGGCGGCCGCACGAGATCAGCCGACACAGGCCGAATCTCGTGAAGCGCTTACTAATTGCATAATAATAACTCAATCGCTGGTTTGCCGGAGCCGCTGCGCTCGCTCGCCGGACCCAACGATAATAGCATCCTGGACAACATAACTCCTTTATCTTGTCCCTCTGCATTTAGAACTCAATGGATGGTTTTATTAGAAACAGAACTAATCTGAAATGACTCCGGGTATAGCCAGTGCTGGTCCAGTTTAATTTTACGACTTCATGCGGTCGCAATTTACCTTTTCTGGTTCTGAATAAAAGCAGTGTCTTTCTCCTTCTAAACATGGAACACAAACCAGTGGAACCATGGAACACATATTTTTGATTCATTCTCTTAATAATCATTGACTTTCTTCGAGAAGTAGATACAATTAACTACAGTACTTATTTTAAAGGTCTATAGTGAATAGAAATTTCTCAGTTTGAGACGACGCGACGACGTTTGTAATGTTTACGAATGGTTATTCATCAAAACAAAGTTGCTCAGCATCCTAGATAAATAAGCCAAAGCAATAATTGAGGCAGATACAGCTGAGTCTCGGGCCTGGTACGGTGCGGTCGAACAGACGAGGTGAATGTCGGCCGCACTGGGTGGGCGTGACGTCACGGCCGGAATGCGCCCGCGCTGCCTCCCCCGCGCCACCCGCCGGCCCACGTGGAGCGTACGCAACAACACGCCATCTACTATGCACAGCCGCATCGCTTGCACAAACTCACCACCCAACCTCTTCATTCAGCTACCGAATTCAGCCCCCTAACGCATCACAATACTGAATTCTGAGAAGACCAACATGTACATGTGCGGGAACTTGTTGCGCAATGTTTGTTACCTATATCCGTAACACAAGAAGCACTCAGGCAATAGGATTAGTTAGCGTAATCCGCGATGCGGTGGCGCCGACGAATGCGTTTCCTGCAGATAACACTGCTACCTGTGGATGTGGACATGTTCTCACGACCGGTGCTGCGTGTAAACATGCTCGCTAATCCAGATTTAGTTTCAAATGTTCAATATACATATCTTTGTTGTCTACAATGATATAGGCCGTCGTCTATACTTTGACTAAACAGCACTGCAAGGCATTATTGTTATCTATCATCGCCAGCATTACCCCTGAAACGATCCGTTTCGTTACACAAAATCTGTGAATAGTGTTTTTGTTTGCGTAAAGTTTATCACCGGCGTATTATTCATTTCGTTTATCTCCCGTTCGATGCTATATTTAGAAAGTACCTAATATTGTCTTATTTTATGACTTCTTCAGATTACTGAAGAAGTCATAAAATAAGACAAAATATAAAATGAGTTGAGAGCTCATCTTATATTTCTTATAGACTTCAAAAAAGGAGGTTCACAATTCATCTGCATCTTTTTTTTGTATTTTGATACGCGATTACTCTGCCAACTACATATGAATTTATTTTGTTTGGTAGGTGAGAGGTGGTCCCTTATAGTTTTATTGAAATTAAACGACGGCTTTTTTAAATAATAAAAAAAACAATATTTTTTTTAGGTTGTTATTTTTTGGTATGATAATGTCTTCTATAATATTCAAACCAATTCATTTTCTTCTCTACCTTTATACTTAGTGAATAAAGACCACATTCCAGGGTTCGTGATTAGCAAATCATCATTGACTTGCATCGATGCCGGAGCATATTGTTCCGGATATCTGCATATAATGGGACGTGGGCGGAGAGTTCCCATTATCCCATTATAATGCACTAGCGGCCTGTCCCAGCTTCGCATGGGTGGTCATAAATTTTTTGAACATTTTAGGATAAACTTAGACCGTGGGTTCGAGCCTCGCGTCTACTAATTTCATACATTTGCACGTCCTTCTCTTTGAGTGAGTGAAATCGCACCCCGCGCGAGACCCGTGGACCCGTTAACATTTTTAATTTCGTCATATCTTTTGAATGGAATGTCCGATTTGTAAAATTTAAGAAGTAATCTATAGGTATTGAAACCGTCTTAATTATGAAATGATTTATTTTGATAAGGATTAATACCAAGGTACAAATAAACACCCTTTTCTAGCGGCGGCATTTCAATTAAATTTTTATAATAAAAGAACACTTATTGTGACATAACTATAATAGTTAGACATATGCTGTCGCGACATTTTTTGTAGATAATGATGTGTTCTGCAAAGTCGTAATACATTATTTTGTTCTATCATCAATAGTTTTCGCAGCGCACGCGATGTAAGGTTTTCTTTTTCCACCTTGGGTTACATTATTGGAGTTTTAGTAAGGATCCCTGATTTTTTTGAAAATATAATATAGCCTATGTTACTCAGGGATAATGTAGCATACTAATGGTGAAAGAATTTTTGAAATCGGACCAGTAGTTTTTGAGCCTATTCGTTACATACAAAACAACAAAACAACAAAACAACAAAACAACAAAAATACAAATCTTTTCTCTTTATAATATTAGTGTAGATAAGGCAAGCCTTTTGAGTTTCAAAGACAAACTGGAATGAAAGCAACAAAATGACAAACATTTTGCTGCTTCCGGGAAACAGATCTTATCTGAATATATCCAGCGATATAAGTGGTTTTGATAAGCAGCATTAAGTCGGTTGCCATTGGTAATTTTTATTGCCAGTCTGGGACAAATTAGTAGGTACTCAAATACACAATATCACCTTACTGATGAACAAGTTCGGATTGAAAACTTGCAAAAGATTAACTAGTAGTTCGCCCCGAACTGAGATCTCGTGATGCGACCCGACGAACGCATCAAAACTTTGAGTAGGTAGTAGTCAGAGGCAAGTCCAAACATTATCTTTGGATTTTTTTCTGACTACCGCCTACTAACTTGGTATGGTTACCAAGTTTCAACTCTATTGGCCTATTTATTGAAGAGTTCCGTTGAACAGATCTTGGCTCCATCATCAGACCTGGTCGTCGTCACCATTTTATGAGAACTGAGTACCTCCTTAATTTATTTCAAGAAAAAAAAATAAGAAAAATCAAAGGAACTGAACGACCAGTTGAAAAACCTTGATGCCAACGAAACTCTTAGAGATGGGAGCTCTTGGATCGCTGGTTATCTTAATTTAACTTTTTAAGTTTTATCTCGAAAACAGTGGGTCCCAAAAAAAAAGTAAAAACTGTTTTGGAATGTCCAAACAAAGCCCTTTCATATGACATGTAACTTGATTTTTTTATGTAACTTTTTTTATTTTTGTCCTCTTAAAAAACCCCATACCTCAAAAACCCTTCATCCGATTTTACTCATACACTTACCAGTAAATTTCTCAAGTACAAGCTATCGACATATCAAATTTCATGCAGATCGGATCAACGGTTCTAAAGTTATCGCCAGACAAACATACATACATACATACATACATACATACATACATACATAAAATGCCAAATCGCCCAAGTTGAAACTAAGATCTTCGTTCGCTTCGCTCACTCGATCAAATATTTAACACAATATAATGAGGAATTGGTCATGTCCACACTACATATTTCTATGACAAAATCAGCGGTAACTACATAGTTACTCTAAAGAAACTGGTAAACTTGTTCTACACTAAGGAGTTCTACTTTCCTGATACCGCTTACGCTACAAGCAGCATTCCATCTAGACAAGGTCATTAAAATATCAAAAACACATACTTTGAATGCTGAAGAGAGATCGGCTTGAATATTTTTAAGTTCCGATTTAGTTATATAGGTAAATGTATGGTGTGGCCAAAATTAAATTGGTTTTTATTATCTCTAGGTTTATTCCATCTCTAAGGTAATTTGTTGCTTTTGTATGTTATTTCAAACCAAATACCTAATAGTAGGTAGGTATATTATGCAATTAGTGAATAAGGGACAGATTTAAAGCGAGGGACATAGATGAATCACGAGCAAGTGAAGGATTCTAACGACTGATTCGAATGATTCATGATGGTTAGCGAGTGATTCAAGTGTTAGAATCCTGAGTGACGCGAGTGATTCATGGCCCTCGATATAAATCCGTTTTATTCAAGAGTTGGCTAACTTGCATACTATACTTTATACCATGACTACGAGAAAAAGAAAGATTTAAGCGGAAATAGACATTTAATGAAGAAAAAAAGCAAGATAAAATCAATTAAAATAGAACACGAGGATTTTTTTCCACAAGAAGTACGTATGTCGAGTATTATTTACACAAGGAATTTGTATCGATGTTTTTTGCGTAAGGAGGTTGCATAGCATTGAGATGGAGGTTGAATGTATTGGTGTGTTCTAAATTGAAACACCAAAACGGTGCTTTTTATTCGCTGTTTTCATTGAATGAAATAAGCTATTTCGAGGGGGAATGGTATAAACTTTTTTTTATCCATTAGATTTTTGGGTTATAGGCTATTTTGAATAACATCAATTTTGGCGTTGGATATCACCTTCTTCTTTGAAATTATGTGGAATTAATATTTCGTAAAAGTTACGTTTTTTTGTTACTTATGTTTTTTTGAATCGGCAACTGATTATTTTAAACCTTTTCTTCGTTTTGGCTAATCATAGTTTTTTTTTAATTACTAATTTATGATAAGTTTTCTTAGTTTTCCTGAAAGCATAATAGTGAAACCGATATCTGTTGTTTATCAATAAAAAGTGGAAAACATTTAATAATCTCGAGAAAGTTGCTATGCTAGCTGGATACTACAACCGGTTCCGTCTCCCATATGATAGGAACGTTATCGGTAACGTACTAAGCTAATCATAAACTTTAGATGTGTAAATTAAGGGTACAAGATGAAGACGTTTTGAAGTGATTATCCACAATCACTTTCCAAAACTCCAGTTTTAGGATAGGACGTAAGTCTGGGAATATGACTGAAATTTATGAATTTATATGATTACAGAATTTGTTTTGTTCTTTATTATATAATCGGCAACAGTTGGGTGCTATATTACTGACTTGAGGCGGCGAGCAACCAAGGAGAAAATTAGTTAGGTATTGTGCAGTGACGTGTGTAACCAAGCCACGTGTTGCGGCACTCACTGGCACGCTACGTAAGGTTGAGTTCAGCCGGTAATCCAATACCATAAGTGATGCCAATATCTTGTGGTTAACCAGTGGATAATAGGGAAAGCCTGATGCATTTTCAAAAGTCAATTTAGATTTCTCCAACCAGAAACCTTTATAATTATCTTCCAAAAAGCTTTTGGTAAAACATTGTCCATATTAAGTCATTTATATGTTTCCAGCGTAGCTGCCGACCGCCCGGCAAACGCAATGTTTGGACGAAGACAAACAATATGTGGGAAAAACAAGAAGAAACGGGACATACTATAAACCTTTAAAGAAAAGGAAAGAATCCACTGATTTACTAAGGTAGAACGGGATGAAAGATCGGAAACCACAAGATGTCTCAATTCCACGAGGTGAGCTCTGTGCGGTCTTGTCAGACATAAAACTTCGTAGAATAGAGTTGGTTTATTTTTATTTTATAGTTGATAACGTCATTATTGAATAACTTTAGCCAGTATCAGATTTGGTACAACAGATGTGGTATTCAATCCTGTTGTTGTAGTTTTATTCGAGACTGCCTGTTGTTATAACAAAATACCTAGTCTCATAGAAACGTATCACTGGGATCTTGCATATTTGAAAAACTTCAAACAAAAAATACTGGAGCAGTAAGTTTGTTGCCAATTCTTCTATTTTTGATCATGTGGAGCTACCTATGACATCCACATTTAAGATATACAACAATTTCAAAGTGATCCTTATGCTTTTAGATTTAGGTAATTTTTAATGATTTCGTCTCCATTCGTTTCTCCATCTCTACCGGTTGTCGTGCGCCCGCGTTGATGTCTCTATCGGCGCCGCCGATGCGCTGCGCGTGCGCTGGCCCCCACTCCTCGCTCCCACTGAGCCTTAATTGCTTCATCTTGCATACAACCGACCAAGTTCCTACGTTAAAGTCGAATGTAGGTGTGTTACATCAACGCAGGCTACAGCTGTTTGTATTTTTCTCTCGATGTTTCTGTTGATAATATGTAATTCGATTCACCTTTTGGTATGTACTTAATAGTTTAGTTAAAAAGAACGCGATGTGATTGCATTGCTTTTATCAAGAACTCATGAAGAATTTGAAACATTGGCTTAGCAATTGGCAACGGTGCGGACCACCAGCACCGGGCTCTCGCGGCCTTCTAGGAAATCGCTACCTTCCCCGAAACGGGAATACAATTTTGTGCAGCATTGTACTACACAAACGACATCTCTTTCATAGGATTCTTTGAATGTGTTTTCAAACTATCGGCGACAATTGAATTTTGAACTGCCCAGGTAACATGGTTTTTAGATTGTTATCTTAATTTTCACTGAATTGAAGAAAGCTTTTTTTACTTTATGATTTGGTTATTTTAAGATGAAGCACCAATCTATGTGAGTTTTAGGACACACACCGCCGGTGTCTGAAAGCCCGATCAAAACTAATTGGATGTCAAGTCACTTGCTATCTCTATCTTATACGATGTAATAGCTGAAATGGCGAGTGACTTGACATCAGATTAGTTTTGATCGAGCTTTCAGAAACCGGCGGACAGACAATTAATGACAGTTTATGGCACCTACCTAATGTAGATCTATATGAAGCATCTGATTTTAAAGAGTTCGCTTAATAAAATGTTAGCACCTGGGTAATTAAAGAACTCATTAAGAGCAGGTCTCAATGGAAGTGTTCTTGATTCTTCAAGAGGTTTTTTGGATTATTATCCTTGATTTTACAAAATACGCGCGGCCTTGATAGTACGCACGGTTACCACCAGTCGGCGCCACCGCTTTGCGCTGCAGCAATCTTGGATGTGATTGGCATTCGCAGAAAAACAATCACACGTGCAATATGACAACCGAAACACGACACTGTATTCTCTTCTCGCATATCCAGTGAACACTGCACCTTTTCTAGTTCGGAGAGTGCTAGAGCGGCGTCCACCCAGCTCGTACGAATGTAAAGGTCGGCGCTGTGGCGCGCCTCTGCGGCGACAGGACTCTCGCGTGCGGCAGCCACTATCCGAGGATTCGCAGAAGCCTCGGAATCGGGAGCCACCATGATCTCGGGGCCAGGTTTGTCACCAATATCCTCATGAAGACGGCCGGAGTCCGTCTGGCGGCGCACGCTGTCATATCACTTGCCGCCACATAACCATACACTTGCACACTCGTATTCGTCACTTTCTATCACTTTGCAGTTTGAAGCACGAAACGAAACCGAGTTTCATTACGAAAGTGACGGCGACGCGGTAACGTGTCAGCAGTAGCACGACTCGAGCAACACTGATCAGAGCATTCGATGCGTACATTGGTTGTTTGTGGAGCCGCCATCACGATTCGAACGGTTATGTTGCCGTACTTGAGCGCGACGGAGCCCGAACACCTACGGAGATATCCGAGCTCGCTCGCCCGAGGACCACACACGTGATATGCCCGTCCTTCTCGCACCAACGGGAGAGCGAAAAGAAGAACAGCAAAATAAAAGCATTGAATGAAGCTGCTACGAGTGCCACCGAATCACGAGGAACAACACTACCATTATCGGTACCGTATAATTTATGCAGTATCAAAAATACGGAAAATACGGGAAAAAAGCTTAAAGTTCTAATGAAATGACAATACAGAACTGGTGTAACATGGTACTGACTTCACCTACATTTTTTTGCTAAATTACCGGAGTGGCAGATGAATAGCGAACCGAAGACAAACATGGCGTTGTGCTTTAACACTGAGTGGGAAACACTTCAAAGCTGTGTTTGTCCATTTTCATGGAAGTTTAATACACACAATTACCACAAAGAGTGCGTTTGCTAGTTAAACATTTCCTCTGTATACAGATAATAAAGGCGGATCAAACATTCGGACGCACCATATCATTTTGTTTACAGAGTTTTCTGAGTTTAAAGTCGAACGCGCCCCTGGCGGCAGGGCGGCGGCTGGCCCTTTGAAGTTACCGACATAAAACGCCGCCGACGGTGATTTAACTAATGAATTTATTTAGCGGCCACACTGAATGATTGTTGTATCCTCCAAATATCATCATCAGGATCTAGGAATGCTGAAAGTGAAATCAACTCTTTAAATTAGAGGCCAGAATGTACCACAAGTTTATATTTTTTCTTAAAAAAAAACGCTTATAACATAAATGTAACAAGTTTTCTGCCCAAGTATTGTATTAAATTATGACTCAACTCTGCTACAAAATTAAATAAGTCATTATTATTCTCTTAGTTGTCAATTGACATCACAAATACCTTGGCACGACAACGACGACAAGCCGATTTAATGGCAAATATGCCATAGCAGAGGTGCAAACGTCCTTATAACGATCGATTCACCGATATCATCACAAGGAATAGATCAATATAACATTATTAAACACCGCAACCGTACACAATAATGACAGCAAATTTTAAACAATTTCAAATAGAATTGACACTCATATACTAGAAGACAAGGTCTAACTTACTTCAGCAGTTGTTGTTGAGGATGCGAGAGGTTCATGAATTCTTTGGGGTGGTTCAACCTGGACATTTTGACACTTCGGGCGAAGGCGCAGCGGGGTGTCACCCAATACATCTTCTTAGAAGCTCGCGTGAGGTAGACATGGAATTGAGATCTCAAAGGAACATTTCAATTATAATCGAGAATCTTTATTTACGATCGTTGGATTGAACAATAAAATTCGCATTATGACGGGTTAGTTTTTTTTTTATTTCTCCTACTTTTCCGAAAATATGAAATTGGTATATACGAGTAAACGTGCTAATTCTCGAACCACCCAACTGACTATAATTTTTTAGCTACGTACATATTATACAAATACCACAGGTTTGGTATGCCATGTTATATTTTTCTTCGGTCCTATAATAGTAGGTAATTTCGCCCGCGTGGACCTCGTTTTCTCGTGGTAGGCACCGTAACCCGTTAGTTCGGAAAATGCAACTATGGACCCCTTAGAATGTACGAAGATAGTACAAGATCAAGTGTGAAGTGGTCAGAGCAGAGATAGCCCTATGCCCGATAGTGGGTTAATTTGAGTTGCAGGTGATGATGATGATGGAATAGAAATTCAAAATTCCGTTCTTAATGGGCGTAGCACACCCTCCAAATTTCAAGCCTTTATAATAACAGGAATCCAAATATAGTTGATAAAAATTACAAAGATTATCGCAAGATATTTGGAAAATAATAACTGATATATGTACAAGGTGTAAAAATACAAATACCGAAAAAAAACAGCTGTTTCATGCAAAAGTTCAATGCTTACCTGGCTAAAACGTATGAAACAGCTGTTTTTGTTTTCTCACAATGTTGGTTCCTTAGAAAAAGTTATTCATATTGATTACTTACTTTACTTTAGCCCCCTGAGGTTTTTGGTACTAGTGTTTTAACACCTTGTGTAACACCTATATTATATTATTACATTGTAAAAGGATCATACAAAAGAACGGTAGGAACCAAGCCGTAAGTTTGTTGCCTGTTCTTCTAGGCTTTGGTCGCGTGGAACTGGCACCTAGAGTCACCTAGCTTTAAGACGTTTCAAAGTGATCCTTGTGATTTTATTGAATAAATACATTTTGACTTTGACTTTGACTTTGTATAAGACGTTTCAATTCAAAGTGATCCTTGATTGAACTGAATAAATACCTTTTGACTTTGACCGAACTGAGTAAATCATCAGATTGCTGAAACAAGGTCATAATATTAATTATCCAACAAATATATATTTTTTTAATACAAATTGCTGATGGAACAAGCACATGGCCCACCTGATGTTAAGTGGTAACCATCATCTATAACAAAGAATTCACGCAAGTCACGCACGATAGGAACGAGCCCTACGATGCACTACCCTGCGTCCATCAATTAGAGGCATACAGATGTTAAGCCTCATGTGCCTGTAATTTCACCGGCAACCACACTCTTCAAACCGAAACACAGCAACGCTGCATGGAGAAGAGTCATACTAATCGAAATTAGTGTGATCCCTATGTGGCAGCACCACAGTTCCCAGTCACAATATATTTATGTTGTTGCGAGTGTCCAAATAAAACCTACAAAATTGCATTACAATTCTGATCGCGGCAGACGCTGCTTAAAAATTAAAAGTGGTTCGTCCTGACCGCGACATTGATGAATTTACGACATCGTTCCGAAGTGAGCGTAATTTACACTCTGGTCATTCGCTCATACAAACTTGGAGGATCGACTGTGGAATGCAGAACGGTGATTGTTGACTTCACACTGTTGTGATTATATTCACTGTTATAGATATCTACATACACTGTTCACAAATACAGCATTGAAAGTTAAGGCGTAGACAAGAGCTAATGTGACTCTCGCTCGCACGTTTCGACATGTTGAAAGATATAAAATCACTAAACTCATTTTCTAAAAATCGCAATCAACCATTTTGTGTGCAATCACATTGCACACAGTTTAGTAAAAAATTCATTTTGAACGATACATGTTTTCCTATTTAAAAGTTTGCTTTTGTACGAAAACTAATAAAGCAAACTTTTGAGTACGAAAACATGTATCGATAAAAATGATTTTTTTACTAAACTGTGTGCAATGTGATTGCACACAAAATGGTTGATTGCGATTTTTCGAAAATGAGTTTAGTGAAATTATATCTTTCAACAAGTCGAAACGTGCGAGCGAGAAGTTGTTTGATAGTTGTCAGCCCCTTAAGTGATTCAAGTCACATTTAGCAAATTCAAAACTGTAATTGTTGACTTCACACTATTGATTATATGCACTGTTATAGATACCTAAATACATTGTTCCTTCATAAATATAGCATTGAAAGTTAAGTGATTCAAGTCAGATTTAGAAAATTCAGAACTGTGATTGTTGAGTTCACACACTATTGTGATTATATTCACTGTTATAGATAAGTAAATACACTGTTCCTTTATAAATATAGCATTGAAAGTTAAGTGGTTCAAGTCAGATTTAGCAAATTCAGAACTGTGATTGTTGACTTAAGTCAACAATCACAGTTAAGAACAGTTAGTAACAATCACAATAGTGTTAACACTATTGTGATTATATTCACTGTTAATATAATCACAATAGTGTTATACAGTGAATATAGGTACTGTTATAGGTACGTAAATACACTGTTCCTCAATAAATATAGCATTGAAAGTAAAGTGATTCAAGTCAGATTTAGCAAATCCAGAACTGTGATTGTTGACTTCACACACTATTGTGTTTATATTCACTGTTATAGATACCTAAATACACTATTTATAAATACAGCATTGAAAGTTAACTGATTCAAGTCAGATTTAGCAAATTCAGAACTGTGATTGTTGACTTCACACTATTGTGATTATACACACTGTTATAGATACATACACTGTTCGTTCATAAATACAGCATTGAAAGTTAGGTGATACCAATCAGATTTAGTAGATAATAAAATACCAATTTATAGCTGCGAAAGTGTGTCTACGTTTTCACTACGTTTTCTAAGCCGAACGAGACATAAAATATGTCCATTCGCGTTTTAGACAAGTCTAAAGTGAAGACGGAAACGGAGTTGGTTACCTTTTTTTTTATACAACTAGCTGATGGAACAAGCAGATGGCTCACCTGATGTTAAGTGGTAACCATCACCTATAACAAAGCATTGCCTCGCTCGTAAGTCACGCACGATAGGAACGTGCCTTACGATGCACTGCCCTGCGTCCATCAACTAGAGGCATATAGATTTTAAGCCTCATGTGCCTGTAATTACACCGGCAACCACACTCTTCAAACCGAAACACGGCAATGCTGCTTGGCGGCAGAAAAAGGCGTAGTGGTACCTAAGAATAAAAAAAAAAACAAAACTAGCCTAAGACAGTGACGATGTTTATCCCTATGCGTAGCCGGGCAGGTCCAGAAGTACCTATATTAAACAGCAAAGTACGCTAATCTGATTCATTTTTTTTAAAGACTTTCCACACAGCACTATCTAGTCCCAAACTAAGCAAAGCTTGTAATATGGGAACCAGATAGTTGATATAATACTTAAATACATTTTTTTAATACTTTCTTTAATAACATCCAGACAAATACAACATACAAATGTTTTTTTGTCTCTCGGTGGGAATCGAACCCACGGCCTACAGCGCAGAAGGCAGAGCTAGGTACTACTGGTACTACAGAGCTAGGTACTACCAACTGAGATGTGAAAGCTGACGTCATTCAATGCACATTTTGATTTTTGTTAAACAGAATTCTCGAATATTTTTTTTTTATTTGTATTTGATTCTGTTCTTTGTCACGATAAAGTGATGCATATGTTCAATTCAAATGACTTATCATCCAATTATCATTCTGCGTTCCAAGACATATTCACTTAAACAAACAAAAATACTGTGGTTTGGCTAAAAAATGATAGTCATCGATACAGTATCCACACAGATACTCCTTGCAATAAAACAGCTGGTTTAGTACATAGGTATCAGATAAACTTGACGGTTTAAGAGCGGATACCTAGCCTAGCGTCTGATAGCGTGTAATTGATCCAACTTGGCGCTTCATTATACATAAGGTTATTGCCGTTTAATCAAAGGAATACTTACTGTGAACACTTCGAAGTAACTTCGCTGAATATTCCTTCGCTCGCTTATCTAGACGGTGAATTTGTAACTACGTAATAATTTTAAATACGAGGTATGGCAGATCTGCTGTGAAAAATAAACTGAAATTGTTTTTACTTACAAATATTTTTCATATTGCAGACAATCACAAATGCGAAGCAAACATCGTGGGCGAATATAATTGATCGAGTGAGCGAAGCGAACGAAGATTTTAGTTTCGACTTGGGCGATTTGGCATTTTATGTATGTATGTATGTATGTATGTATGTATGTATGTATGTATGTTTGTCTGGCCATAACTTTCGAACCGTTGATCCGATCTGCATGAAATTTTATAAGTATATAGCTTGTACTTGAGAAATTTACTGGTAAGTATATGAGTAAAATCGGATGAAGGGTTATTAAGATATGGGGTTTTTTAAGGAGGCAAAAATAAAAAAAAGAGTCTTAAAAAAATCAAGTTACATGTCATATGAAAGAGCTTTGTTTGGACATTCCAAAACAATTTTTACTTTTTTTCTGGGCCTCTCGGTTTTTGAGATACAACAAAAAAAGTTAAATTAAGATAACCAGCGATCCAAGAGCTCCCATCTCTAAGAGTTTCGTTGGCATCAAGGTTTTTCTACTGGTCGGCCAGTTCCTTTGCTTTTTCTTATTTTTTTTTCTTGAAATATATTAATCAGGTACTCAGTTCTCATAAAATGGTGACAACGACCAGGTCTGATGATGGAGCCAAGGTCTGTTCAACGGAACTCTTCAATAAATAGGCCAATAGAGTTGAAACTTGGTTACCGTACCAAGTTAGTAGGCGGTAGTCAGAAAAAAGTCCAAGCATTATGGTTGGACTTGCCTCTGACTACCACCTCCTCAAAGTTTTGGTGCGTTCGTCGGGTCGCATTACGAGATCTCAGTTCGGGGCGAACTACTAGTTTTAATAGAATCTTCAAGTCCTGAGTCTTAAAAAAACATTTTAAATTTCGATCTAACCAGAGAATACAATAAACGTTATATTAATGTTACACTTTCGCCTTTTTATTCGCAATTCGTAATGTTCTTAATTTAAAAATAGTATGAGAATTTGAAAATAAATCTTTTTGGTTTTTAATAAAAAAGGAGTTTTCATATAGATAGTTGTTTTAAAAAGAGGTTGTATGTTCACATAAAACCTATATCTACATAAATACTTTTTTTACAGGAAATAAATAAACGTACCTACATATCTAGTCGTTTACTGTGACTTTAATCTCTTGTCTTGTAAGAAAGAAGAAATGTTAGTAGATAGTATATTATTTCTAAAGAAAATTGCTTAGACAAAAAAGTTTAATTCAAATAACGCTAAGTTGCCTACTTACTAGGCGTCCACCTTAAATATAATTTCCATTTCTAAGTTCTAACCGCAATCGAAACAAAATAAAGTTTACCAAATTATTTGTAATTTATGTTTAATAGCCGAGGATCGTGGGTGGTCTGCCGCGGGCGGACAGCTAATTGGATGAATTGCCGACTTAGACGTACGTTACACAAACAGACAAACAAATTGTTGTTTTATAGCGCTATGTAAACGATCGTGTGCTATAATTGCTGTGAACACAAGTTTTGTATGACACGTGAGAATAAAGCAATGCTACGTGTTTTTTTTTTAATATATTTTTTATATTGGTGCACTTTTCACATCAAATGACAGATATAATTACCTTTTTACTGCAAATACATTAATAAACGAGTCGTTCGTCAACTCACACCAATACCCAAACAGAGAAAAAACTTTTTTTTTATATAATTATTATTTTTATCACAAGAATTTTTGTCCTTAGAGGGGATCAAACCCACAACCTACAGCGCAAACGGCTGAGCTGTGAGGCAAGTCCATTTCACGAACTAGATCTCTACTGTGTACTCACAAGTAGCTTCTAGGCTCCAAGTTTGATCTCGAATAAATTAATGGAAGAAAATATTTTCTTTAAACTTTTTACTTCTACTTATTTTTTTTTTATTTTTATTTTTTTTTTTTTTTTAGACTACTAGCTGATGAAACAAGCAGATGGGCCACCTGATGTTGAGTGGTTACTATCACCTATAACAAAGCATTGCCTTGTAAGTCACGCACAATACTTATACTTTCACTTTATACTTCTCGATGTCTGAAATTGTATAGGTACCTTAACTTATGTTCGATACTTATCTTATCGTGTTTATATCATTCAAATAATAAAATTAGGGAATTATAACGTATTATTTTAGTAAGTCAGAGAGATGTAATATTTGGATGTGTTTCTGTCTACACCCCTTAGACATTCGCAAATAACCCTGAGTGGATATCTACCGTGCCTGGGCATCGAAGGCTGTTTCTGGTTTTCTGTAAATTTTAATAAGAGATCGGTACGATTGGTAAAGCTACTTAAACAACTTATACAACAACAACAAGAAAGTAACCGCGATATAGCGGTGTTTGTATATTACAAAAGTAACGTTATAGAAATCACGATTTTACCTACAGAGGATTTCATATATTATCATATACCCCCAACATATTATCAGAACTTGGCAACAAGGATCTTAGATTTTACTGTTATGCAAATATGAGTGGGAAATTTACCTATACCTATATATAGTTAGGTTTTACTTATATACCTATATATAGGTAGGTTTTACCTATATAGGTAACTAGCGGCCTGTCCCAGCTTCGCATGGGTGGTCATAAATTTTTTGAACATTTTAGGATAAACTTAAACCGTGGGTTCGAGCCTCGCGTCTACTTATTTCATACATTTGCACGCGCTCCTTGAGTAAGTGAAATCGCACCCCGCGCGAGACCCGTGGACCCGTTAACATTTTTAATTTCGTCATATCTTTTGAATGGAATGTCCGATTTGAAAAATTTAAGAAGTAATCTATAGGTATTGAAACCGTCTTAATTATGAAATGATTTATTTGGATAAGGATTAATACCAAGGTACAAATAAAGACCCTTTTCTAGCGGAGGCATTTCAATTAATTTTTTATAATAAAAGAACACTTATTGTGACATAACTATAATAGTTAGACATATGCTGTCGCGACATTTTTTGTAGATGATAACGTGTTCTACAAAATCGTAGTACATTATTTTGTTCTATCTTCAATAGTTTTCGCAGCGCACGCGATGTAAGGTTTTTTGTTTTCCACCTTGGGTTACATTATTGAAGTTTTAGTAAGGATCCCTGATTATTTTGAAAATATAATATAGCCTATGTTACTCAGGGATAATGTAGCATTCTAATGGTGAAAGAATTTTTGAAATCGGACCAGTAGTTTTTGAGCCTATTCGTTACATACAAAAATACAAAAATACAAAAATACAAAAATACAAAGTTTACCTCTTTATAATATTAGTGTAGATAAAACATAAAAAACATATTTATTCTAGTAAAAAGTTGAGTTAGTGGTTGTAATCAAGATTGTAAAAAAATCTCATAGGCTTGTCAAATAATTGCACATCATTTCCATCATCAGTCTGAACAAGTCCACTGCTGGAAATAGGCTTCTCCTATACATTTCCAGAAAAAACTATTCGGAACCTTTTCCATCTGCCAACATCCCGCGATCTTTAATATGTCGTCAGTGATGTCATCGGCTTCCTATGCTTCGATTTCCGGTTCGAAGCCGCCATTAGAGAACCTTTATTGCCCAGCGGTTGTCGGTTCTGCGAGTACCCTGACCATTGCCAAGAGTAGTAGAGCTCTTTGTGAGGGCTCGTCCGGTGAAGTACTACCTCCACGCCATGTTCTGCCGCCAAGTAGCGTTGCTGTGTTTCGGTTTGAAGAGTGTGGTCGCCGGTGTAATTACAGGCACATGACGCTTAATATCTGTATGCCTCAAGTTGATGGACGCAGGGCAGTGCATCGTAGGGCATGTGCCTATCGTGCGTGACCTACGAGGTAATGCTTTGTTATAGGTGATGATTACCACTTAACATCAGGTGGGCCATCTGCTTGTTCCATCAGCTAGTTTAATAAAATAAAAAAAATGTCTTTTTGGCACATACCCCTATTTTTTTTATTTAGAGAACTTGATCCGACGTCTATTTGGGTCTCTAATTTCAAAATTTACCAAACTACTAATGCTTACTTTTGCAGTGGATAGCATTTTAAAGTGACAGGTTACAAGCCCACTGTCGCTTACCTGTCGAAATGGCCATTACCACTGTGGGTGGTCACTGTCTCTATGATCAGCTCGGCAGACATGCATCTAATGTCTCTACGATTCCTCGTATCTGCCACATTGAAGTAGGGTCGCAATTTATATTTTACGAAAATATTATTTATTTTTTAATTATATCAATTTAGTATTTACCATATTGAAGCATTTACCATGAAAAACCGAAACAGCTCCACGATTTTTATATCCAGGCACGGTATATATCCCCCAGATCTCTTAGGACCAAGTACCAACTCAAGATTACAATGAAACATAATCAATAATAATTATAAATTTCATAGTTTATTTACCCACTACACTTTTTACACTTATCTACTTAATAAATTATAACTATTCATGTAATCTACTTATTTCGGTGCCTAATTATAGTTTGTTTAAGTGTTGTTGCTCGAGGTAACGTGTGAGGCAACATACAATAAAACAAAACAAAGAAACATATATTTTACTTAATTGTTATGTAGACCGATTTAATTAGCTTTTCGAGACGTGTGATTTACGCTCACCTACTGACCTCCCCAGCATATTGTCTTTCACACTATTCGCAAACCTGTCATGAATTACGTAAGGGTCTGAAAGTAAATGTTTGCACATAATCCTAACATTTTTCTTGTATCACTAAAGAAACCTGCACCTTTTACGTCTACAAAGACATAAACACCGCGTGATTTACAATTCTTTAAAAATGTTACCCTAAGCAAACGATACCGATTTAAATTCAAATGTAACTGTTAAAAGAGTGATAAAAATGTACATATCCTAACGAAAGCTTACGGACATGGCTAACCTACTGCATCCATAATGCAAGCTTTGCTGAGGCACCCCATTAATGGGACGGGATCCCAGAGTGGCATGTAGCAGGACATAGATCTCTTGTGTGAACGCGATGGAACGAAGAGTAGGAAAGCGTAGACAATAGAGCGATGTTACGCGCGCATTGTAGCAAAAGTTGTCTACTTCTTCAACCCATTTCCACCCAATGTAAAGGTCTATAATTCAGGCTATTTTTTTCGGTGTTGTGCCTTCCGCATTCAGTTCCTTCACACAAATTCGATCAGTTCATCGCTCCATCTAATATGTGGGTCTTCCCACGTTTCTGTGGCCAGTTGTTGGTCTCTGCTTCAGGATCTTTCTGCCTCATCTTTCGTATAATCTACGACATATATTACCTGCCCATTTCCACTTCTTCGCTACCACAAGGGCTATTTCGGTGAACCGGGTTTATCTCCTTATCTCTACACTAATAATACTCCTCTTCACTACACTAATATTATGAAAAGGATCCACTTATACCTACTGGGAACATCAGAGGGCCGAGCCAAGTCTCATTAACTTCTACGTGATTCTATTTCTCGCGATCGAACGAGACATCTTTGTTAAGAAATAAGTTATTTCTATAGGAAACGCATCCGAACCGACCAGGGGGTCTAGACAAGATCCTCTTTCTGTTTGCGGAACACGCCTGCAGAAAGTTAACTTAATTGTATGAAAATGGCATTAGCTTGACAGAAGCTCACGCCTACTAATGTCAGTTTCATACAGTTTATCATTCCGCTTGTTCCGCAAAACAGAAAATGGTTGTTGGATCGGTGGCCACCTTACTATGGCTTCCTTAAATATATCTCTCCGGTTCGGTATCTATTTTTTGTTGCCATCTTAATTAATACTTAATGCATGTTTATGGTCCACTAACGTAGCCGTAGCTAGTTTAATTATTTTATTCAATATCGCTTTTCTTGTCGAAGCTAGGAATTACCTATACGGGATCATAAATAATTTATAAACATACGTTTTTGTGTTTCTCGGTAATTCTTCATGTTTTCCAAGTATAAGTAAGTAATTAAAAGCTTGCCTCGTTAATTGCTTACTTAATTGAATAATGAAAACTTGAAGAAACTAGTTGCGGGGACATTGTTGCTCACAGCTGCTATCCCTTGTATGGGGTTTATTATAAACAAGAACTGTTAAGCGCGACTCGGTATGCTCACCGAGGGTTTTGTATAAAAACCATATGTTTTTAATAAAAATCAAAAGTTGACAATTGAAAACGACAGGCCATAATAATGAATTTAAAAAAAGAATGTCATAGAATCAGAATATACGGTACTGTTAGAGAGTTAATTTCATTTTTTCTGTAAAATTATAAAATAAATCAGCCGTGTTCTCATAAACTAAGTTAAGATAAAGTGGGATAAAATAATTCATTTATTTCTTCGGCGTAAAAAAATATTTCACCATTAAATAATTAATAATAACCATTTCCTGAAATAATCAGCTGCGCCCGAAGATGAGACTCTCGGACTGGCAAAGTCGCACGATAAGGGTTTCGTTTTACCATTTTAGTACGATACCCTAAAAACAACGTAGCATAATTAAAGGAAGTATTTCAAGTATTTTTTTAAAAGTGCTCTGTGTTGAATATGTGTATAAATTACGCATTTTATAAAAATACCTTGTTTTTCATGTGCTACTAACTTTCGACCGCAGCTTTACTTACGTGGCAACTTATTATAATAATAAGTAACTATTGTTATTCCAGGCCATTAAAAAAATAAGTTTATTATATCCAATCTCAATCTTAAAGAAATCTAACTCGAGGTATACACAAGTTAAGTTGTCTGTAATTTCACCGGAAACCATACCGCGCAACGCTGCTTGGCGGCAGAACTAGGCATGGTGATGAGCCCTTCACAAGTAGTAGTAGCCCCCTCTAGTTTGACAAGAAAGGATTTTAAATGGAGTAGGGTTGCCCAGCACCACAGCGTAGTACGCCTTATCCACAAGAAACTCAAGCTCAAAACTGGAGGTGAATAAGCCAGGTTTCCTCACCAATGTGTCTTCTCCGTTTCAAAGCATTGCGCACGTAATTTATACAAATATAAAAATCTACAGGTTCCTATTAAATACTAAAAATACTCCACAATCTTAGTTCCTGGCGCGTTTTTCATTTGAGAAGTACAAAATTAGTATGTATGTATGTCAAAAGTTTTTTTAACATGTTCTCAGTGCCACGTTCGAAAACACATTTTATTTCTAGCATAGTAGGAACACCATATCTCATCTTAATGTATATTTTTTAGACTCACGTCCACTCAAGCAATAACGTCAAGCGAAAAAGAGATAAGAGAAAAGGTTGTCTGGAAGAGATCGCTCTCTGCGATAAGACTGCCCATTGTACTTCACTGAAACTTTTGAACTTTATTTTTGTTTTTACCTAATGTGTTAAATGTCCTTGTGGTGTGCAATAAAGAGTTTTCTATCTATATATCTATCTAAGAAATAAGTTAAGTAGTTCTCAGTTGCGTGAGAAATAAAATTATTCTTTACAAAAACCCAACTCGAATTCGAATTATTTCCGATCTAATAGATAGTCTCACAATACAATCGACATTGTAACTGCTACTGTGTATCATCTTTTTTGTTCCATTCCGAAACCCAAATCTCGAAGCGTCAGTAACAAAACCACCTCTTAATAAATAAATAGCCATATGGAGCAATAAATTCGTTTATTGTACAATAAAATAATATTGTGAGCTCTTGGGTGGTCTCACAAAATGCCCGGCAAGATGGCGGAACAACCCGTTGAGAGCCCAAAGATGGGGCCTAGATGTATAAGTAGGTAATCAATAGAGATGCGACGCGAGCATATGAGTTTTTATAATTATATAAATTACTTTACACAAAATACGTAAATGATCCGAAAGCTTACAATTAAATAAAAAAAAATGGTGGACTTTTCACACAGCACTATCTAGCCCCAAACTAAGCAAAGCTTGTAATATGGGAACCAGATAGTTGATATAATACTTAAATACTTTTTTAGTTTTTTTGTTAATACATACTTATAATATATTTTATAATAACACCCAGACAGAGAACAAACACCTATATTCACCACGCAAATGTTTGTTCTCGGTGGGAATCGAACCCACGGCCTACAGTGCTTCTTGTTCGTGGTACCCATTTATAATTCTGTCTCTATCGGAATTGATTACATTCTTTTAAACCTACGCTATATTTTTTTCGTTGCATTGATGTAATTTTGAGTATATTTGGTTTTTACTAAGTGATTTGCGTGACAAATGAACTAATTAGTGAGCTCGACTAAATACTAGCAAAGTCCAAACTATCCTTGTTCATAAGCTATCCTTACTTATCTTAAGCTATCCAAACTATCCTTGGTCAAAAGGTTTCAAATTCAATTGTTTGTTTTTTTTAATTACAAGGGTCACTGTGCTAAAAAGGTCTAAAAACTAGGTCGTAAAGCTAGGTAAATCGAAATACCAGTTTCATACGATCAATCAACTTATTACTGGATTTGTCATTCAGAGATTTTGTCGCGTGTTTATTACGCGATTTCTGTCGCGGATGTAAGCGACATTGCGACATGGACATGGGTTTACTTGCACATACATACGCTCTTACAAATGTGTAATATGCATGTCGCATCGTCGATTGTATCTGCGCGGCGAAATCGCTGCATCTGTAACCGGCTCTTTTACTGCTTGAAAATAAAGAATTTGATCGTAGACAGGGCATACACAGCGCAAGAGTTGTACTACAAATGACGAAGCATATACAAGAACAATTGTCTTTGTGTCGCAGAGCGTGCATAATTAAATAATACCCGTCATTTTGTATAATGACTTTATTTAAAACCGGATTGCTACATGAACGACATTGTAGAGGTATATTTTACGTTGTCTTAGGTAGATCTACCGTGCCTAAGGCTGTTTTCTATTTATTCTTTTAGTTATTCGTTACTACATATTAAAAAAATCTTAGTTCTATAAACCTGCAAAATCCCCTATAATCGCACACATTGATGCAATAATATAAATATTTTAAACACACTAGACTTTATTCAGCTAGTGTGTATTTTGGTTGTCATCCAAGCTGGATAACTAAGCTCATTAAAATCATTTTATTAGCTATATTTCCTTAAAATTTTAGTAAAATGAAATAATGACAAGTCATCAAGTAAGCTCGTAAAATAATAAAGTTTTACGACCACACAGTAACAAAATAGCTTAACCTAGCAATTACGACACTAAAATGTTATATTTTATTGTTGTTTTCTGTAATTTTATAGTAAAAAGGTATATTTTATTATACTTTTATAGGGAAAAGGTAATATTAATGTTAATTGCTCAATTTTGTACCTGCTTCGTTTCACAATGCGTGTCGTTGATGTCTTTATTGTGTGCTACGCATCGTAGCACGCGTAGCACTCGTACTACCTGCTGCTACAAGTGCTACGCGCCTACTGAGTTATAGGCACTTTTA
This sequence comes from Chloroclysta siterata, assembly GCA_932294275.1. Classification (NCBI taxonomy): domain Eukaryota; kingdom Metazoa; phylum Arthropoda; class Insecta; order Lepidoptera; family Geometridae; genus Chloroclysta; species Chloroclysta siterata. Next base: position 13,479,479 of record OW028598.1, read on the forward strand.
TTTCCTATATTTTATGCATGTAATATTTTAACTTGTAGATTTTAATTGTTATTTACTCATATTTTTTCTGAAAGGCATGGTAATTATAAACTTGTAATTTCTGAAACCCACAGGTTACAATTAATTAGTTATCCTAGTGTTGGGTCAGGACTACCTATGCGTTATTATTACTTTGAAAAACGGGTGCTGTCTTTTCAATCGTGTCTTGATTTTTTGTATTTCTGTTTTGCCTACGCCTCACTAAGTTCTATTGGCACCATACTGGAGCTTCATTATTACATTATTTTGTAACAAGGACCATACAAAAGAACGAACGGTAGGAACTAGGAACCAAGCCACGTTTTATGCCTGTTTTTCTAGGCTTGGTCGTGTCAAACCGACACTTAGCTTTAAGACGTTTCAAAGTGATCCTTGTGATTCAATTGAATACATTACTTTGATTTTTTTTTACCGTAGGTATTTGATTGTTAGTTTGTATATTTTAATTAGATTTATGAGTTGGTTATAGTGTACCATGTCTATCTATGGTTGCGATAGTGCTTCTGTCATGTTAAGCATGAGAAAGTTACCGCATAAAATGTAATATCTACTTTGGTGTTGCCTATTTTAAATAAAAATATAAGTATTAAAGACATTAAAATTCGTTAAAAAAATAAACAACACCGACACGCCGGACCTACGAAAATTGATGATGAAACCGCTCTCAAGTGCTGCATCCATCGAGTATGGATCACTTACAATCACGCGGCAGCGGTCAAGCGGTCAAACGACATTTATAACATTGTCAATTCGTTTGATTGTGTGGGGGCCGCTCTGGGTACCTTCTCGGAACCTCCTCGTTAAACCTCGCATTAGTTTCTGTAAAATTACCCTTTTGACCACCTCAGAGTCGTGTCAGGCATTAGTACCAATCAGCCGAGAAAAGGAATACAATTTGTTAGATCGCTGCAAATGACTGGACGATAAAAAAATATTAAGTGGAGGAGAGTAGATTTCGGAAAAAGGTCATTTGATTACTGAGTGGTTTAAAATTAGACCGTCTTATTATAAAAATATCAGTTAAACTAGGTTTAAACCTGGTACCAACTAGTCTTGGTTTAAACCGGTGTCAAAGTTGGTTCCTGGTCTAAACTCGTTCGTATTACTCCGCCTTATTATAAAACGTGGCCTAAAGATAAATCAAAGATGTTACTATACTTAGACCATGACTTAGACAAACGTTATTAGAAGACGTAGTTTATCTCATAAACCATTGTTCGCCTATGGTCTAAAGATAAACTCGATAGACCCCTAGTTTAAATATGGTTTAACTGGTAAAACTCGTTACTTTGATTTTCGTTTTTTACTATGTTGTGTGTGATCAATGTTATAATATAACAATTTATGTGAGTCCTGGTAACTAATAAAAGTAGGTGATTGTTTTAATTGTTGTATGAGGAAATTATGAAATCTGCCTTTTTTTACTTTAACTACTGTTTTCTCCTGTTTTTTTATTGGTGAGCTGATGTTTCATGTCACTGACCGCCACCACTCTGACGCGCTTTATTAGACGGCGTGATCGAATAAATCCATTCGACCTATGTGATGACGATTTTCGATATAAATATCGTTTTACAAAACGTTTTGGCGACAAAATTGTAAAGCTAGTGCGTAACGATTTGCCCCACGATCCTCGAGGATCATGTCAGTCATGAAGTAAGTTAACTTTTTAATAGTTTTTTGGCAGTTCTTCTGGTAGGTACCTACGTTTCAAGAATACGTACCTACCTACGTAAAAACAATCACAAACTAATATCGGGGAATTGGGTTCCTTTATAGAATTGCCATACTTACCTTACTACCTATTAAATCTTTTGACATTGACTTTTGATATGAAATGCCAAAATATGCATTAAGCTAAATGCAAAATTTTCATGCAAAAGAGTCAAGAAATATGCTAAATTTAGCACTAAAAATGCTAAAACAGCAACACTGCGCTCTACTCCGTTAGACGCATCCGTACCCCAAGTATGAGTTTTGCTTACCATATATATTTCGTTTTTCGTTTTTGTTCCGTGTTCATTGCGGGTTTTGTAAAGTTCCATATCGGTATCCCTATCGCGTCTTCATACAAAACCCGCAATGAACACGGAACAAAAACGAATCGTTTTTGCTCCGTGTTCATTGCGGGTTTTGTAAAGTTCCATATCGGTATCCCTATCGCGTCTTCATACAAAACCCGCAATGAACACGGAACAAAAACGAATCGTTTTTGCTCCGTGCTCATTGCGGGTTTTGTAAAGTTCCATATCGGTATCCCTATCGCGTCTTCATACAAAACCCGCAATGAACACGGAACAAAAACGAATCGTTTTTGCTCCGTGCTCATTGCGGGTTTTGTAAAGTTCCGTGTCGGTGTCCCTGTCCATACAAAACCCGCAATGAACACGGAACAAAAACGAAAAACGAAATATGGTAAACCAAAGTCGTACTTGGGGTAAGTATATAAAAAAAAATCGTGTGAAATATAAATTCTAAACTAAATTTAAAAAAACTAAATAAATATTTTAAGAACAAATTGATTAATCTTGTAATTAAAAAAAATCTTCAAAAGACATTATCAGCTGTAAAGAAAATATCAACACCTCATAGACGGAATGTTGCATCGGGATTGTGCTTGAATGACTGAGAAAAAAATACAACGAAAACGTGGTAACAACTAGTCTTGGTATCAAAGTTAATTCATAGTCTAAACTTGTTCGTATTACAAAACACAGTTTAATCAAGGATTACATAAAACCAGAGTTAGTCCATAGTTTAACTAATATCCACAGATATTATGCAGGCTATAGTCATATAATCATACTACCTCGTCTTTCGTTGTATTTTTCCCTCAATCATTCTACCACCAACAGAGTTGTTTTTTTGATGTTTTAGATACATTTTTATAAATAAAATATTATTCAATTTGTTGTTATTAATAACGTTTTTTAATATCAAGCAAGCACCATTTAGTTTAGAACTTTTTACACACAACCTACAATATTACTATCTGACTGATGCGTGTAACGGAGAAGTGTTGAGCTCGCTCCATTTTAATAATATTGATACGATCTCTACATATAAAAAAGCACGCAAGATATAACTGCAAAAATAAACAAAAGGAAAAAAAACAAAACGTAAGACTAGGTGGTATGGTCTTAGAACTATAGCCTGCTCCGAAGAAAATAAAAAAAAACCATTTTAATAATATTGAAAGAAATAGGAACAAAATTCTCCACCGAGCATTACCGAGAGATAAAAGAAATATGATATAAATACTTACTAAATTTATCATTGATGGGACAGAAATACGGATCCAAAATCCTGGGAACCCTGTAGCCCAGCAAGCATCATGGAGCAGTTACAAGCATACCTAACAATACATTGAAGATGCTAGTTGGAGACACACTTGGAGGTCTACTCTACTATCATATTGCTTCCCTGCGTATGCTGGTTCAAGTCAATTAGCGACAGACAAATGTAGAAAGAAATGACTTATTCAAATTGTGTGAGCCCGGAGACAGTATCATAACAGTCGGAGGTTACAATATTCAAGATCTGTTTATTGGAAAAGATATTACTACATTTTTAAAAGGAAAGGCTCTATACCGGATTTGAAGTGATAAAAACTTGTAAGAGAAGAATTACATCACTATTTTGTACCCCTCGCATTAAAAAAACTATTTTGTGTGTCTAATGTGCTGCAATTTTAGGTTCAATAAATGAAACTATTTAAATACATTAATTTGGTTTTATTACAGAATAATAATCCTTGTATAGGTAAGTATTTAAAAATTGCTGGTTTTAATTATTCTACATATAAAAGGATATTTTAAAATTTCTTTGGGAATACTGTTGGCTAATGCCTGCTTGATGACTTCCAGATAAGGCATATTGCTGCCCGAGGTGCTAGAAAATCCTATTGCTAAATTTTTGCACATAGACTTTATAATTGTCTTCTTCTTTGACTGGGTTATAGGTATATAACTTTCATAGACTTAGACCGCTTGCTATGTAGCACTTGTGATGATTCAATCAGGGAGTCATTCCTTTAGGCGGTACTGAAACCTGAAATAATGATTAACAACTTAAAACAGCCCTGTAATTCTAATTAGTGGTGAGGGAAAGAGATCTGCACGGACATCCTGCAATGGGGTGTATTGTGCATTGCTCAATACATGCTCACAGCTCAGTCGGTAAAGTTCTGCCTTCTATGCTGGAAGGTGTGGGTTCAATCTCCACCAAGAAGAAATATTTGTTCTCTGTCTGGGTAGGTATTATGAAATATTATGAGTAGGTAGTTATTTACAAAAAAAATATCCAAAGATTATATCAGCTATCTGGTTCCCATAGTACAAGCTCTGCTTAGTTTGGGGCTAGATAGTGTTGTATGGAATGTCCACAATATTTATTAGTTTATGATATTCTATTATTATACGATTTCCTCGCAGCATTTAAGCAGATATTATCTTTTAGCTTTCTGCAAACTTTTGAATGCGATGTTTTGAAAACGCCGACAGATTAGTGCTTGCATTTCGTCCCTAAAGCTATCCAAGGCAGGAAACTCCGGAATCTGATCGTCCAACTCGTTTTCTACTCCATTAGGATTGTTCCTGTCGTACGAATTCAGCCTACAATGACAAAAAACAGTTGGAATAATTGTGATGAAACTTAGCCTCTGATTATTGATAGATGTCTAGATATTTACCTTTTCTATGAGAGCGCCTTTTTTACCAGTGGTATATGCTTTTCTTTTCCGTAGCTCATCCTTTATTTGAAGTGCACTCCACTTCGAATACATTTTAGAGATCTTTAAACCTACAATTAGGTTTTTGATTTGACAAAAACGCAAGTAAACAAATCATATCAGCTGTGCTGTGGCGGCCATTTTACCAGATAAACCATTGTTAAACCAAGGGTCTATCAGGTTTATTTATACTAGACTAGCGGCCTGTCCCAGCTTCGCATGGGTGGACATAATTTTTTCAACGTTTTAAGATAAACTTGGACCGTGGTGGGTTCGAGTCACTTCTAGCTCGCGCCTTGCCCGGGCCCGCGCTGGGTGAGAACGCGCCCCGTGACCTTATATTTTTTAAATCTTTTGAATGGAATGTCCGATTTGAAAAATTCAAGAAGTAATGTATAGGTATTGAACCAGTCTTAATTATGAAAAGATTTATTTGGATAAGGATTAATACCAAGGTACAAATAAAGACCCTTTTCTATCGGCGGCATTTCAATTAAATTTTTATAATAAAAGAACACTTATTGTGACATAACTATAATAGCTAGACATATGCTGTCGCGACATTTTTCGTAGATAATGACGTGTTCTGCAAAGTCGTAGTACATTATTTTGTTCTATCATCAATAGTTTTCGCAGCGCACGCGATGTAAGGATTATGTTTTCCACCTTGGGTTACATTATTAGAGTTTTAGTAAGGATCCCTGATTTTTTTGAAAATATAATATAGCCTATGTTACTCAGGGATAATGTAGCATTCTAATGGTGAAAGAATTTTTGAAATCGGACCAGTAGTTTTTGAGCCTATTCGTTACATACAAAACAACAAAACAACAAAAATACAAAGTTTTCCTCTTTATAATATTAGTGTAGATGTAGATAGTGTAGATAAACTACGTTTTATAATAACGTTTGGTCTAAGTCACGGTCTAACTATAGTAACATCTTCGATTTATCTTTAAACCACGTTTTATAATAAGGCGGAGAGGGTTTAACGACAAATGACGTTGATATAAACCTTTTACAATTATGTCAGAGTCCATATTGTAGGATTTCGTATATCTACAGAAGGTGAGCATCAATCATGTTCACAACAAATCTTTCGCTAAACTCTTCGGACATTTACCTGTAGGTTAGGTACCTTTTGTTTTATATATACAGCATCTACTATAATCAGAACAATTCTAAAGCAATGACAGACCTCAAAAGCTCTGCCTTCTGCACTGTAGCCCCACTGATCTGAGTCTGCGTGTTATGAGTAAGTATACATTATAAGTATGTTTTTACAAAAAAAACGTATATTACAGTATGTACCGTTTGTGCAAACCGCACAGAATTAGTGCATGTTCTCGCGGGTCAGCATTTTACGCTATGACGTGGTTTTTCGTCCAATTACATTCAGTTGACAACAACCTCCTAAACGACGATAGGTCATAGCACAGGTAAAGTTTTAGCTTGTTGACGTCATGGCCGAAATACAACCAATAAATGACATACTTCAAAAATTCGAGGGACGAATAGCCCATATACCAAAATCGGTAAACCCAATAACTTTACATACCTAACGATTAAACAAGTGAACTTTAACTATTTTACTTAAAACAAACTCACAGACCCTACATCTTTGTATCAGTGTTATAACAGCTATCTTAGTCTCGATAGCACAAGCTTTGCTTAGTAGCGCTAGATAGTGCTGTGTGGAATGCCCACCAAAATGTATCCATACTAAAATGTCTTTATTATCTGCCACAGCTTGCCCTTTAAAGTCGCCGCTTACTACCGAGAAGCGAAGGGCGTGTCCAATCAGAGCGCCATCAATCTCCTGCCTATAGAGACATTAGGATGAAACCTCACAAAAATGCCGCGATTAGCGAGGAACGCGTTTCCGCCCGTTTTTATTATCTTCCTTTTTGACATTTCTGTTAAAGTATAAAAAAGAATAAAAATATTTATTATGGAACATTAACAGTGGATTTTTATACTACTTGTTGATGGAACAAGCAGCTGTCCCACCTAATGTTAAATGGTAAACATCACATATAACAAAGCATTGCCTCGTGAGTAACAAACTTGAGTGGTTTTCAGTGCTATTTAATTCATATCATTTTTTTTTTTATAAAGATAAATTTAAAAAGTTATTCACAAATGCGACGTGCCTTACAATCAGTACAAATGGGAAGAAAACGATGATAACTGCAGTAGTCGTTAGACTGTGTCACAAATATCAACGCCCGCCTCCTTATACCTGAACACAGGAATACAGGAACACAGGAACTCCTGTACCTAGAGTACAGGAGTTCCTAACAAATATACAATTGTACGATACATTAAAAAACTAGTTACCATATGTAATGATTTCTCGAATTTTATAATTCATTTTGTAAATATTAAGCTTGTTTTTTTAGATTAAAATTGAAGTAGCATAATTAATTTTATATCTTCCTGTCTTTTAGTCAGTCAATTGACCGCCAAGTCACAGCTTTGGTCCGATAGGTGGGTAGGATGGATAGCGTTGGTAGGTTGCCGAACAGAAAAGAAAGGAAAGGGGAAGATTGAAATAAATGTGGCATTCTGGAAAGAGACTTGGTGGAGTAAACTTGACTGGCTGACATTCTGACATCTGTAACAAGTGCGAAGAATAAGAGTGAAATTGTTTTACCTGTGTTCTACGAATAAATAAAAGGTGTTAAAGTGTTCATCTACTGCAGTTCATTTCATCTCAGAAGTGCGATTGAACCAAGGTATGTAAAATGTTACCTATTCTGCCCACATAATATTATTTTATTGCCGCTTGGAAGATTGGTACAATATTTTATTCCATTTAAGTATAATGGAGATACAGATTTTACTAGCATGTATCGGTCGGGATTGACCCGAGACTATCCGATCGTGCCAGTTTTGTTCAGTTGAAAGCATAGGTACTTAGCGGCTTTATTTCTACTGAATTTTTGTTGGCGTGGTCCAGTCGGCATTGCCCCGAGACTATCTGGCCATGCTAGCACTATTCGGTTTATGGAGCTGTTGGTACTTGTGCCTACCCATTAAACATAAAATTTACAAAAGTCTGGATAGATTTTCTAGCAAAAGCTGATAGAAATCGACAAAGAATACCAATCTACTAAACGTGCAAGTGACCGTGTGTGATCATGAGTTGCTTTTCTGTACCATATCTATGAAAATATTTTTTGTTAATACCGTCACAAAAGTTTTGTGATAACAATTTTTGCTAAAATATTTTTTTTTAACAATGTGGAGTCTAAAGAATACTAGGAATAAAATTCATGCTGTTTCACTCGAAGTATTAAGTTTGAAACTTATTGATGTCTTTCATCAAATTTTTACCGCAGTTACTTGATAGAATTATTACTGGTGAAACTTTTTGCCACCATAGCATGTTGCTAATTGAAAGAATATTTTACGATAAAAAGTCTACTTACATAAAAAAAAAACATAATTAAAATATAGTGAAGTAGTGAACCAAGTGAGTTCTGGGGTTTATATAAGCCATAACAATAAGTAGGGTATGCTGTGATGAACCAAGTGAGTTCAGGGGGCTATGTATGCCATAACAATTATTTTTATAAGCAAGGTATGCTGTGATGGACCAAGTGAGTTCTGGGGGCTATGTATGCCATAACAATAAGTAGGGTATGTTGTGATGGACCAAGTGAGTTCAGGGGGCTATGTATGCCATAACAATAAGTAGGGTATGCTGTGATGGACCAAGTGAGTTCAGGGGGCTATGTATGCCATAACATTTTTTTTTTATAAGCAAGGTGAGGAACTAAGTGGGTCTATGTACCTATGCCACAGTGAACAAATTTTGGACAGATAATGCTAACAATTTTGCTACGTACACAATGCACTGATATTTGCCAAATAACTACGTACTGTAGCTGTGATTAAAATTTAATTCATCCACATCATGATATTTTTATTTCGAGTAAAAGGTTATTAAATTCGACTTAAGTTTAACGGTATGAAACATTTTGTTAGCATGTATCAGTCGAGATAGCCCCGATACTATCTGGCCGTACTAGCACTATTCGGTTTTTAAAAATTGTCAGGGCCTTACCCATGAACATTCAAGTTGAATACATATCGAGCAAATTTTTCTAGAATAAAGTAGGTGAAATCTTACAAATTTTTATATTATCCGATAATTTTAACATTGAAGGGTAGGTTATTTTATATTTTTATCTTATTTTATATTCGCATTTTGAATTGTTCCTCACACGAACTGGTCTGTACTGAACAGAGACTATCCGGTAGTGTTAGCACCTTTAAATTCGTGGATTACCTACCTACTATTATATATATTTTTTTTATTATTCTATTTCACATTACTGCTATTATCAATGTTCCAATAGCAATAAAAATTGGCTTACCTATATCAAGCAGAAATTAACTATACTTGCCGTTGTCACCTGATAAACTGTCATAAAATTATAAATATCGATGATCAAGCCTACCCTCTGATGCGAGTCTCTGAAGCAAAGTGTACTAAATTAAATATCTATTAAGTTAAAATTTATAGATATATAGGTAGGTAGTACATGCTATGTATGCAGGTACAGGCTATGTATGCCAGAGTTTAGCCATGTGCGCTATTAGCAGGCTATGTATGCCAGAGTTTAGCCAGGTGCACTATTAGTGAATTTCTTAGTGAAAAATGGGGTATGTATACCTGTAAGTTCAAAACTAACCAAATAATTAGTACAATGGTGCAAAAAAAAATATATATATATATATTAGCATTTAAACACTGGACCTGTAAGTAGCTAAGTACGTCGCAAAATTACATGGACAGCTGTTATGCTAAGCCAAGTAACCCATATGAAAAATTAAAAAAATAAATAAAACATGAATATAAATTTAAAAAAAAAAAAAAAGTTAGAAACAATTGGTGAATATGATAACTACAGTATTTTTTTTCTCTTTCTATGAACTCTGACGGTGCGATGACTCCTGAGGAGGAACTTCTTGTTACACACACGCATTCTAAACGAAAGCGAAAGTCTTCGAAGACATCTGCAGGAGATTTGGCGTCAACTTCAAACAACAGTTTAGCGCTTGGACGAAGTATCATACTGCACGGAGCCTTTCGGTTTTTGGCGTGTCCGTTTTTTTTGTTAGTTTGCAGTTGTCAATATTGTATTCGTGTGAGTTACTAGAGAAGGGACTACATTGACTAACCTATCGATGGAATAAGAGATGGATGAAAAAGGCGTTTTAATTGGAAATCAACTTTTTAATTTTAACTGGTTGCTGACTTTTATTGCGACAACCCAAAACCAATATAGATACTGGAACACTATCGTCAATATTATTTCCCATATTGAGCTGGCTGTGAGAGCGATGTCCATCCCACTCGATACTTTCTTATGGCCATTTCGTCCATGCATAGGAAAATTTTGTGGACTCCCAGTTTTCACGCCTTTAACAGCTTTTATCCACACCCGTCTTCATTCTGGGCATTTTGGGAACCTAAAAAAATAATAATGTAAAATTTAACGGAAATTGAGCCGGCGCGAGACTCCTAGAAGGTGTGAAATATAAAGCTAACTTAGTCTGTGTATGTAAATCACTAGAACAGATGATCAAAACAATACATATTATTTTATGAGTATATTTTATTAATGGGTTTACATCGTTTTCATATTGGAAAATCTGACTAGTACTAATAAAATGTAATTACAGTCTGTAAATTGAAAAAGAATATTACGTATCAAATGACAATTCCGGGTCTTTAACCTCCTTTTGTTTTTTTTTTTGTTTTGTTTCCTTTTGTTTTTCTTGATGCACAAGACACAGCTGCACGGGATATACTTTCGCTTTTTCAAATATATTTTGCTTAAACAATAATGATTCTTTTGATTTTTCACTATTTATTTCGCTTCACCGCATATTTTAACCGACCCCAACTAGAACATCAAAGCATTGCATCAACTGACGGACACTATTTACACAGACAGTGAGTGAGTTGGAGTGAGTGAACTTACATCTTCTTTTCTTTTACTTGTAGCTAGGCTGCGTGGGAGGTACAAAGATAGATGATCACTGTTTGATACACAGTTGTAAAAGGTTGTGGATCTTATGGCACTCACCATTATGATATTACCTCCATGATTTAGCGACTTTTTTTTAAATGTCGCGCAAAAGGTCACTCTTACTTTAAATGCCCTAAGCCGTTAGTAAAATGCCAAAAGTGTCCAAAGGGTTGATCACGACAATGAAAACTGTAAACTTCTACCAATGATACCGCGTTTCGCGTACGGATGTTGAAGAACGGAAAACTTTGACTATTTCCACGACTGGTGATACTAACAGTATTTTTTTCAAATAAATCGAAGTTCGTGAAGATGATGCTCAAGACCTAAACTTCTTAAAAAGATACACACAATTGCCTATCATCAAAGGTTTCGGTAATTCTGTAGTTACACCTGTCTATAGGAGCTTTGTGAACATTGAAATCGATGATGTTGAGGCGACGATCGAAGATCTTGTAGTTACTGATGAGTTTGTGACAACAGCATTGCTTATAGGGCAAAACTTTATAGAGTTTTCTTCTGTGTCTGTGTTCAAAGACAATTGCAAACTATTCTTCTACAAATTCCTGCTCTTAACGCAAACTTGACTACATTAAATTCTATCCAAGTTCCTTTGTCAGGGTTAGTTGAAGTTATAGCGTAGGGATCTAACTTTTCAGGGGATGTGTATGTGGAAAGCTACAGTAGTATTGAACCGGGTAAAGAAAATCAATCGATCAAAATTGCACCAAGGTGCTTATCACGTAGTTAATGGAAAATGTCATCTTACAATACAATACAATACAAAACAGAATCATTTATTTATGCCACACGTAAATGCAGTTTATAAAAAAAATACAAGAAAAGACAATACAAGTAAGTAGGCAAGTGATATAAATTGGCAGTCACTCGGCATTAATGCTATAGCAGCATACGCTATTATAACGCTGGTCTTCCGACACCCATGTCATCGTTACAGTTACAGTAAATAACAATAATATTCTAATTTATTTGTAATAAAAAAAAACCGAGAACCAATTTTAACAATAAAGACAATAGTACTAAGCTCTTATAAAAAATTATAGGCTTCTTTAAAATCACGGAAGTATATAATATAATGATCGATATAAAATTTTTGAACTTACTGGATTTAGTACTCTTAAAAGTAAATACGATAGCGAAGTTGCTTTTGATCGGATTCGACCTTGGATCAATGTTAACCTTTCTCATAACAACGATGCTAATATCTAACAAAAGTAATACTTCATCCGAAAGCGAGGATAATGATGACGAAAATATGCCTACAAAAGGTCGGCAACAAAATAATACAGTCAGATCTGATACTAATTATATGCCAAATGTAATGATTAATAATTTAAAGTAATATTGTTAGTATAATAATGTAGCGAAACACTGGGAGTTATTGTTTTTTTTTTTGTTATTCACATGTTGTTTTTATAATTACTGAAAATGTTATTGTGTTAAAATCGTAAATTCAATTTATTTGAGTATTTTCTATAATTATTTAATAAAATAAATTTGATGAAGAAATTGAAGTTGATAAGGACTAAAATAATAAAATGAATTTGTATATAAGCTATTACAATCAAAAATAAGTTTTTTTTTTTTTGTTCTTTAAAATTAAAATAATATAAATATTCTTAATTGATTAGTACGTTCAGTTAATTTATTTGATCATGCGTCAGGAGATCGCATGATGGCGGATGGCCGAATGTAATGATTTCTCGAATTTTATAATTCATTTTGTAAATATTAAGCTTGTTTTTTTAGATTAAAATTGAAGTAGCATAATTAATTTTATATCTTCCTGTCTTTTAGTCAGTCAATTGACCGCCAAGTCACAGCTTTGGTCCGATAGGTGGGTAGGATGGATAGCGTTGGTAGGTTGCCGAACAGAAAAGAAAGGAAAGGGGAAGATTGAAATAAATGTGGCATTCTGGAAAGAGACTTGGTGGAGTAAACTTGACTGGCTGACATTCTGACATCTGTAACAAGTGCGAAGAATAAGAGTGAAATTGTTTTACCTGTGTTCTACGAATAAATAAAAGGTGTTAAAGTGTTCATCTACTGCAGTTCATTTCACATACTTTGTTCATACCCACCTGAGCGATGTTGCTAAAAGTAAAACCGATTCACACGCTTAAATAGTCAAATAAGTTTCGATGGTATATTTTTGACACAAATGGTGTTTTATATTCATCACGAGGTTGAAATTGACGTGACTAAATTCAGCCTTAATTTAGTAAACTTCAAATGATGTCAGATAGACCTTACATGTCTAGGACACAATTAATAACGTATTAATCAGACAGTAAATGAATAAAAATAAATAAGTTATTTCTGTACAACAATATTACAATATATTTTTCACAATTATATAACTAAATTACTAATTTTTATTGCATTATTCAATGCAATAAAAATTAGTATACAATATTATAAAATATTACACAATATTATACAATATTACAATATATTTTTCACAATTATATTGTAATATTGTTGTACAGAAATAACTTATTTATTTTTATTCATTTACTGTCTGATTAATACGTTATTAATTGTGTCCTAGACATGTAAGGTTAAACTAAAATAAAGATTATTTATCAAAATTATTTCAGATCGTGAGTTTTTATGTATTCTTTGTGTAACCATAACTCCAAGCTGTTGTAAACCTATATATTTTTACGGTAATGTTTTTTCTAAAGATAAAAAGTTAGTCCTAATTGAATTCTGCAATTTAATAAACTAATGATAAAACAGATATAGAAATTACTCATTAAGTAATCGAAAGGGAGCGTTATTAGTAACGATGCACTTACATTATCGTTTCGGATCTTTTGCTCCTTTGATATATTTATTATAGGTATGCACGTAAACCGAGTTTGTGATGATTATTTCACCATTTAAATTCTTGTAGTAAAATAAACTGAAACTCGTTACTTTTTAAAGTATAGTAATAATAATTAATAGGTTCAATTATTATTTTTATTGGTATTATGCTCTACAAATGTTTAGATAAAACTAAGTAGTTTTAGGTTTTCTTTGCAAGATCTACATTTTTTTAAACGCGTCCGCGGATAGGTTTGTTTGAGAAGTTTGAATAATGTTGATTGAAATCGTAGTGGCACTTAATGAAAAACAATGCTTATGGTTATTAATAGAAGTACTAGAATAGAACAACATATTAATCAAAGAGTTATACCTACTCACTACCAAGCATTCATAAAACAAGGTTAAATAAACTATCTTTAAGTATCTTGGCACAAAGATCAAACAATCAAATTATTCACTCAATTATACTAACATCTGATATTCCGAGTTGCAACGTAAACAAACTTCGCGTCTGTTTATTCTGGTTTAGAAATCATAATGCTAAATTAAATCAGATCTTCAATGGACGGCGAGTGGCAAAATTCGGCAGCGGAGCGCACGCGCGGCGCTCACTTCAGGTGGCCACAACCGCGGCCTGCTTCGCCCTTTCATGGTTAATATTTTGCAATGATCGATTACTGCCACTGTGAAGCCTTTATGCCAATAATTTATTTTTAATTTTATAATTTATCACTATGGCATTTAAGAGACATTCAGAAGATTAATTACTTGTGAACACTGCGTTGCTATGCCGGGATTTATACGTTCGAACTTTAAATAGGAATCATAATTATTATGCGGCAGAAATCAAAATAAAGTTCAAACAGTTATCTCTCTACTGTTCCAGATGGTATCGGAAAAATGTCAAATGTCAATCAAAATACAGCAGCTGAGCGACAGCGGCATGCGGCAGCGGGTTCCCCGCGACCGACGGACGATGGAGCGGAGGATGGCAAGGCCGCGGGCCGCGACTTCGGCGCCCCTTCCACGTGGGTGGGCTCCGCGTGTGGCCGCGCGCTGGGTGGCCCACTACCGCTCGCACGCATGCACACACTCACATCCACCAGCACACGCGCACATAGCGCAAATAAACACAATAATCAGCTAGCGATACTTTACTCCGTCACCGGATAGAGCAATCGCTCGAGGAGATTATTGCAGGAATCGTGGCGAGTGACACGCGCCTCGCCCGCGCCCGCGACCTCGCCCGCGCTCGCCTCGCCTGCCTCGCCTGCCCAGCGAGCCTTGCGTAGGCGGACGCAAACTACCCACTTTACGATACTCCGATCGGCTTCAATGACGCTAATTTTCTAATCCGCTTACAATCTCACAATAAACGTACAATTTAAAGGAATGGATTTCTTCAGAGCTTATATTTAAGAACGGACTGGATCCGATTCCAACTAGCTGATGGTTGGCATCGTAATGCTGTATTATTTATGTAAGGCTGAGCAAAGTCGTGAATGAACAAAACCAGTTTTTTTTATTGTTTACTTAGAAGTTTACCAGTGTTTACTTAGAAGACATAATGCACACAATAATTTTGAAAAACAATCTGTCTCGTGTTATCTAGCTTTAAATTCGAAGTACCATCAAGTGTATAAAATAAATCGACTAACGCTTAATTGGCTAGGTGGATTGGATTATAGCTACAAGCGCAAAAAGTTAGGACCGTGAAAATAGCCAGAGAAGTATGATGATTTGCAGAGAGTGAGATAATTGCGGCAAAAACTCGACAAGTACTTCCAATACATAGTCGTTTTGATTTACAACTTAATTCCATCTTCCAACTTCAGAGTAATAGCATTCAAGCTATAGACAACCCTAATTAGTACCTAATAATTGGTAATAAACTAGGTGAAGCTCGTTTGTTTAATATCCATTTGTTCAAGAACGGATCAAAGACAGGCAATACATCGCAATGCAGTTTGTGTTATGATAAAAGATTTTCAATGCCACCATAAGTAAAACGCAGTTCATGATCACGTAGGTTACGTTTCAAAATGTTGCTCTTAGATTTTTTAAATTGGATCCGAGAACATGTATACCTATAAATAGTAACAATTATTATAAGATGGTGAAAGTCTTTTTGTGAATAATAAACATATCTTGATTATTTTATTTGAGTAGGTAGGTCTCTGAATATTAAATCAAATATTTCTATACTCTCAGTATTTGCGAGTATGGAAATACAAAGTATACCTAAAGCTTTACTCTAAAGCGAAGGTCAAACCAATGCATCAATCAGCGTCCAGGTTGTAGCGCTAGCGACCACGACAGCGATCAGTATTTTTTGACAGATTTTGGTTACGAAACAAACAACTGATCGCCACCGTGCACGCAACTGTGGACGCAGGTTAAACGCGTTGGTTTTCTCAGCTCTTTATTCTGAGCTTGCGCCATCCTATTATATCCTACTTCCTTCTATCCAACTTAATTTATAAAGATGTGAAAGTCAAGATTTTTGGATCTTTGAAGCTCAATACTACGCCCTAACCACTGAACCGGTTGGGATGAAACATAATAATATATAGTTCGTAACCTGGATTAGCATATAGGGTAATTTTTATCCTGAAAAAATAGCAGATAACGGGGCACCAAACATGAACGAAACAAATATAATATTAATATTAGTAATCATTACTAATCTTCACTTATACGCGTGCGAAGTAGCGGATGGCTAGTTTTATATAAAACCAGACAAGAGTAGTTTCCTAGACATAAATTAAAGTCTCCAATTTGTTGCCGGCAAGTTATCTAAGCGAATCGAAACTACGCACTTCCTGTCGGCGATCGGGTATTCAAATCAGGCGAGTTCCCTTTCATGCGGCACCGACAGCGAGACGATTGATGACCCCCGCATTGCACGTATTTGTCGCGCTTGTTATTACTATTCATCCAGTTCAATTTTCTAGCTATAAACAAACTTGTCTAGGAATAATTTTTCACAAACGATGACTGTCTACCTAACGCGTTGTATCATAGGGCCTAGTCAGAGTTTTTTTTTGGCACATTAAGAGCTGATTTCACCATGCTCTGTTAGATTACTGTAAGAGTAGAGCTCTTTGTGAAGGGCTCGTCCTGGGAAGTACTACCACCACTCCTCTTTCTGCCGCCAAGCAGCTTTGCTGTGTTTCGGATTGAAGAGTGTGGTTGCCGGTGTAATAACAGGCACATGAGGCTTAACATCTGTATGCATCAAGTTGATGGTCGCAGGGCAGTGCATCGTAGGGCACTTTCCTATCGTGCGTGACTTACGAGGCAATGCTTTGTTATAGGTGATGGTTACCACTTATCAGGTAGGCCATCTGCTTGTTCCATCAGCTAGTGGTATAAAAAAACGAGACTTCAGTTCCACTATAGATGGAATGTTCGTGCAACAAAACCTATATGTATAATAACTACAGTTATCGCGTTGCTGATATTTTCAGTACCTACTAGCTAGGAGTACATAAAGAATGAAAATATTCCAGTTATATATTATTTAAAATGGGTCTATCATTTATTAAAAAAGTAAATACTTTAAAATGGAGATGGCCAGGACATACTGTAAGAGGAAAAGAGAAATAAATTTTTTTTTTTTTTTTTTTTTTTTAATATTAGTGGACATTCCACACAGCACTATCTCGCCCCAAACTAAGCCAAAGCTTGTGATATGGGAACCAGATAGCTGATATACTACTTATATAGTTTTTTTTTTGTAAATACATACTTATACTAGTAGTTCGCCCCGAACTGAGATCTCGTGTTGCGACCCGATGAACGCATCCAAACTTTGAGTCGGTAGTAGTCAGAGGCAAGTCCAAACATTATCTTTGGCCTTTTTTCTGACTACCGCCTACTAACTTGGTATGGTTACCAAGTTTCAACTCTATTGGCCTATTTATTGAAGAGTTCCGTTGAACAGACCTTGGCTCCATCATCAGACCTGGTCGTCGTCACCATTTAATGAGAACTGAGTACCTCCTTAATTTATTTCAAGAAAAAAAAATAAGAAAAATCAAAGGAACTGGCCGACCAGTAGAAAAACCTTGATGTCAACGAAACTCTTAGAGATGGGAGCTCTTGGATCCCTGGTTATCTTAATTTAACTTTTTAAATTTTATCCCGAAAACCGAGCGTCCCAAAAAAAAAGTTAAAATTGTTTTGGAATGTCCAAACAAAGCCCTTTCATATGACATGTAACTTGATTTTTTTATGTAACTTTTTTTATTTTTGCCCTCTTAAAAAACCCCATATCTCAAAAACTCTTCATCCGATTTTACTCATATACTTACCAGTAAATTTCTCAAGTACAAGCTATCGACATATCAAATTTCATGCAGATCGGATCAACGGTTCTAAAGTTATCGCCAGACAAACATACATACATACATACATACATACATAAAATGCCAAATCGCCCAAGTTGAAACTAAGATCTTCGTTCGCTTCGCTCACTCGATCAAATATTATATAACACCCAGACAGAGAACAAACATCTATGTTCATCACACAAATGTTTGTTCTCGGTGGGAATCGAACCCACAGCCTACGGCGCAGAAGGCAGAGCTACTACCAACTGAGCTGTGAAGGCTGTCAAAAATGGAGCAAAATGTTGATGAATTGGTTCCCAAAACACAACAATAGAAAGAGACAGTTTAAAAGATGGGAGGATGAGATAAAACATGGACTGCAGGAAAAACATGGACGAGGATAGCCAGAAATAGGGAAGAGTGGAACAGCTTGGAGGAGGCCTTTGCCAAAAAAGGGAAAAACAGATAGTGTCGATGTCGTAGTGTAAAATATAATTTAATTCTTAAGATGTATCTGTAAAAAGCTAAAAATATCAACACAAAAATATTGCACATTGGTAAGCTTGCTATATTCTAGCAAGTTTATTATACTGTTGTTTTTCACTCTAGTTCTTCAAACATGTTCGATGATCAAGAAGTAATTAATATACTGAGTTATTTACACAAAATTTTGTTTCAAAGATTATGCAAATATGCATACAGATAGCGTATATTATAATCGCCGTATTTGCTGATGGTAGATATTTTACACCTGTGTCTGTTCTATCAGACAAAAACTCTTTATAGCGCAATAAACTGAGCTGATTTAACATTGCAGTCTCAATGAGAGCTACGTGTATGTGAGCGCTAATATTTGCAGATCACACACCAAGGATCTTCACCTTAGTCACGTAGGCATGTCATTACGTGCGTCATTGTTGCGAATTCTGAATTTTTATGTCACCATTGTTTGGCACGGATTTTTATTACCCAGTAGCCTCCCAGGTTGATGGAACAAAGGGATACCGCTGCGTGGAGTAAGGGTGCAGGCAAATGGCGAAAACTCAACTGGTCATTGAACATTTTTAGGCAGCACCGTCGTCGCTGGAGCGCTATCAGAAAACGTCCGAGAGAAAAAAGTCTCCTGAGGTGGACGGCACTCTGCCCACATGTTTTATAGAACCTAGTCCTAATAGTTCTGAAATAGTCTAGACCAATGCACCAGCTTTGGAAATTTTCTGTAATGTCAAAAGTTTATTGATAAATTGAAATTGGTAACAAATAATTTGTATTATAATGCTATTGTACCACCCCCCACAAATGGTCTAAAGTTTGCCGGATCGCTTTTCGATTTTCGATCGATTTTTTTGTCAGATTAGTATTTTCTAAATACACGGTGGTTACTGGTGATATTACAGGCACATGAGGCTTAACATGTGTACGCCTTAAGTTGATGGGCGCAGGGCAGTGCATCGAGGGCATCGTAGGCATCGTTCCTATCGTTCGTAACTTACGAGGCAATGTTTTGCTTTAGGTGATGGTTACCATCAGGCGGGACATCTGCTTCTTCCATTAGATAGTTTAAAAAAAAATGTATAGCCACCGGATTCAAAATGTAGACCATTCAAAGTAAAACTCCTAAAAGACCATCTTTTTTTTCTTACATACATTTTTCTATTTTGTACCCTAGGTACCTACACTACCTACGTACTGAAAAAAGCTCTAGCATGTTAGAATATGCTTTAAAAGTATTGTGTCCACAGCCTTACTAGCACCAAGCTGTGTGTCGGTATGTGGTTCAATACTAACCAGTGTTTAAATTTCGTGCCTGAACCCTTGTTGGTTATTTCGACAGGCATCATTAATGTGCAGTAGCTTACTCGGAACAAAAAGGAACATAATGGGACCCCTGAGACAGAACTGGCACTGTAGAACTGGCTGATGGAAAACACAAAACATTGTGAGTAAACATAATACACCAACCAGTAGGTACTTAACAGATACAGAAGAGGCTTCGAGAGTTTGATCCCCGGCATGGGAGATATCCCGATCGTCATCATCATCATCTCTTAGTACCAAGCAAGATTCTTGATTGATGAGATGATTTTTTCAAAGAATCTTGGTTTATTTTAGTCAGAGGTACCTACGTCCAAAATTACAATTGTTATACACCTACATAAGGCAGTACCTACTTAGTTGGTATTCCATAACGTGACAGGTTGTAACCCCATCCCCACTATCGAGAGGTGACGTAAACAGAGTTCGATATTCTTGATAGAATAAAAAAAAACTGTATCCAACTGGCTCATTTTACAATAGCCCATATGGCCCACTGCAACTAAAGTTTCGTCAAGCTTTTCTCTTTCTTCTAGCAAGCTGATATTAATGGTGCAGCTGATACTGGTTGACATAAGTACCTGTGATTCCTAGACAGGATATGGGTACCTAAGATTTTAAGTATATCATATGCATCTGCCATAAAACCACACATTAAAACAATGTTCGAAAAATACTCAAGCATTATTTATTTTTTGTAATATTTAAAGAGAGCTAGTTAACGGGATTTTTACAGGTTCTACAAATCATATCTCACAATGAGCAAATCAATACATAATACATGTCACGAGTAACGAAGAAAATCCCCAAGAGAATCCAAACAAAGCTGAAAAAAAGCTTTAGACATTGATCGACGAGAGCGTAAACTACAGATCGATCATCTGTGAATGGCGCCCGGTGACATTTGATGTGGATTTCATCTCAGTGCTGCGTTTCTTATCAGGAATGCATTGGGAAGCTTAAGATAGCAGTTTTGCGCAAATCATTGGAGGTAAGTACTGGTGGTGCAGTGACTGCACTTGTGTAGATGTATATTAATCCGTAAGTTTTTTTTTATACTACTGCTTACTGATGGAACAAGCAGATGGCGCTCCTGACGGTAAAAGGTGGGTTGACACCATAATCATATATTGGTGGGTACCAATTCTGCCTATGGCGCTGAAGGTATTGGAACAAATATTTGTGTAATGAATTTTAATTTTTTGTCCTGTATCTGGGTGTTATATTGTAATAAAAAAAATATAAGCATACATTTACAAGTATTTAAGTATTATATCAGCTATCTGGTACCCATAGTACATACTTTGGGGTTGGGGCTACATAGCGTTAGCGCGGTGTGAAATGTAAAAATATGTGAGCAGTAGAAGTGCTACGGAATGATGAACGAAAATATCGTGTGGAAACCACTATGTCTTATTATAATACAATATTTCTAGATCATCGGTAAGTATTGCAATAAAATCGGAGATGAGCATGCAACCTGTTAGGAACATTTAGCAAGAAAAATAGATTAACTGTTTGATGCGGCTGAAAGAAAAGAAAGAAAGAAAACACATTTATTTGAACCACAACAAAAACAATAACAATGGATAGGTAAGTACATAAACCTGAATAAAAACAGTTACATAGAATAAAATTAAAAAATAAAACAAAAGAATAGTTGCATAGAACTGGCTATAGGTACATATTACACTAATACACAGATTAGGTTGCACGACCAAATTGGTGCTAGCAAGCAAACACCAAAGTCAAAGTCAAAAGGTTCAATAAAACCATAAGGATCACTTTGAAGGTGAGGTAAGGTACCTTCCATTGAAATGTATTGTATACATTTTGTTGGTAGCGCGACTGGGCGCGCAACCGTGGGCTCTCAGTGAAATAAGGGTTTGTATATTTATATTTTATAATTAGACGACACCACAAAACAAACTCACCTAACGCAGACCACCTACCATCCAAAACTAATACAAAAAACAGACGCACATAAAAACAATTAAATCTGACCGCAATACCATAAAATAGAGTAACATGACCAATCCAGGGCCAATTAAGGAATATAATAGCAGGAAGGAGTACGTGAGCTACCGGCGCCATTAGGGTGGTTCTATGATCCTAGGGATTGTTTTTGTAAACTATTTTGGACAGAGTAATAATCAAGTAACTATATCGAAGAACACAATAAATCGGTGAGTGTACGCAGGAATTACACGATCTTCACCTTTATTACCTCTGGACTTTGGACACACGAGTAGGTATGTGTTTTCTGTCTGTCTTCGTTTTCACTTGTATTACGAAGTTAGTACTAACTGCCTACCGTCGCGAAGTCAATATTTCCGGATCTCTAGCAATGTAGAAATTTTCAAGTCAAGAGTGAATTATTATTATAGGTAATCGTGCAATCGTGCGTCGAAGGTTCCATGCTCATTAATTTTAACAAAGTATAAAACAAAACACAATTTTATCTACTTTATAGCTTCTGTCTGTAATTTCGTCAAGTCTGTCGTCGTCTACTAGTAGTCACATGACTTATATTGAAAAGAAGAGCCTATTGAAAAAAAAAATTAAGCGTAATTTTTTTTATGAAAATAAGACTGAGACTAGAAAATTCTAAAATATTTTATCGGCATTCTGCTGACCCAGTTTATTTTTAAAGCAACTGAACTACTATAATTAATTATAGTCTGAACGTTGTGTAAGCTCTCTATAGCTCAGTTGGTATTGCTCTCAATTTTTGTGGCTTTCTAATGTTTATGATTCTCGCACTAAATGAGGAATGAGGATAGAAATCGTAAATACTTTTGTGATGAATGTCGATTGAGAGATAACTAAAATTCCAAAAGAACAACTTCAATAAACCGCACAAGATTAGTAATTTAACCAGTTAGTATCAATATATAAGTCGTGGGTAATCAATCGAAATTTAAAATTATTTAGAAGAAAATGACAAACTACAGACACTCGGGTATCATCTTGTATGTAAAAAAAATACTAATGTAGTGCTAGTGTTTATTTTTATTAAACAAAAATTCAATAAAAAAATAAAATTACTAAGGCCACTTCGAAATGTTTTATAAACTAACCTCGCGACCAGAGCCTAGAAGAATCGGCAAGAAACTTACAGAAATTTCTTACCATTAATTTTGTATGATATTATAACCTAACCTGACCTATGTAAAAACAAACGTGTATGTAAAAACAAACAAATGTATGATGAAATTGGTTGTAGTCTTGTAGACTACAACCAATTTCATCATACATTGCTTTTTTCGGTGATCGAAAAGCACTGTATGAAGGTCTCATTTATATTTATGACAGTTGTTTCTTTAAACTCTGTATTGCTAGGCAATAAATACATGAAAATACATGTGTATATCGGTGGTCATTTCACATCTAGAACATAGGCAAAGCTGGTATTATGGGAATCAGATAGCTGATATACTATTTTAAGGTCTCCGTCATTCCTTCTAGAACATGCACTCGTTTGCCATGCCTCACCAATCTGCAATGATGTTTGCGAGATCATCATGCCAGCGTCTCCAAAGCCTGCCTCGGCATCATCACATTCATCACCTATCCTCGGGCCTGACACACTGACTCAAGCACTCACTCACTGCGTTTCGGAATACATTTCGAAACACACTATTTCGAAAGAAACTAGTGACATGACAGACAAGAAGAAGAGAACTCATGGTGGTGGTCGTTGATATGGTCTATTCGAATGCATACGTCTTGCCCAATTTCATTTCAGCCTGACGGCTTTGTATTTAACTTTAATTTACTATATACCTAAAATGTTATAATGTCAAAATCAACGGACCCTGAATGCATGAAAATGAATAATTATGGCACAGTACCTGCCAACCATGATAATCCAATTTAATCAATGTTTGAATGGTTGCAAATTGCCCGTGCAGTCGAGGTAGAGTAGCCACCAAAAGTATCTGAGCAACTCAATTACTGAAAATTGAGAGTTAAAATTGAGCTCTTCAAAATTTATGAAACATTTTCAGGGGGCTAAAGTGCCCATTCTCTAATTCTAATTCGTGGTGGGGGAACGAGATCTGCACGGACGTCCCGCAATGGGGTGTATTGTGCATTGCCCATTAATATGAATAACTTTTTCTATGGAACCAACACCGTGAACGCGAAAAAAAAAACAGCTGTTTCATACATTTCAGCCAGGTAGGTATTGAACTTTTGTATGAAACAGCTGTTTTTTTAAGTTATCCATATTGATGGGTACTTTAGCTCCCTGAAGTTTTAAACACAAGTATTGGAACTTTTTGTATATAGTTTTTAATTACCTAGTCATTTTATGACCATAACCTATAAAGTAATTCTGGTTATGGTAATTAAATCACAAAATCAAATCGATAGTCTTAACTTCAAACATACTAACGTTACTACTCGAACTCAACTCCTACGAATCGTAGGACAGCAATGTGAAGATCACGGGAGGTCAGTGGATGGATGGATGGACTTTTGGGGAAATCTTTGTCCAGCTGTGGGCATCTTCAGGCTGGTTATGATGGACCTTTCGACTTTACAGAAATTGTTACAAATAAGGGTTACTCATACAGATAGTGTTAGTTTAATTGATTATAAAAAAGTAGTTTGTCACCTACTTTTTTGTTTGTATATTGATACACTTTTCAAGTACCTACTATCGATCTATTTTCTTTGTATCTTTCTTCTTTAGTGTATTGTTTTTTAAACGGTTTTTATGTGGGCTTATGTAGTGAATAAATAATCTATGTCATCTGGGTTGCTCAGCTATATCTGACGGCTACTGTACCAGCCTACAAAGAGTTGCATCAAGGTACAGCAACTATTCGTTATTCTCTGGCGGGGCGTCGTGGGTGGGCCGTCAGCCGTCACCGCTTCGTAATCAATTTGTACGCCCTTCGGCTGAGCACCCCCCAACCCCCTCCCGCGCCTGCTAGATACTTTCGTCACGCACCCTGCTCACTCATGTGTCTATTAGAAAACCGTGAGAGCCGGGGAGTATTAATAAAGAGCAGTTGAGCAATATCAAATGAGCTCAAAAGAAAATGAAGCAGAGATGTCTTTTCATGTTCAGTCAATAGATTTGTTCTTTTGAAAGATATTAGGTTGTAGTGGAGAAGGGTTTGGTACCTCTTCATGGAAAAATAGCAGCCAGAAGAATGCGCCAGCAAAACAAGTCCGAACAACAATTTGATATAGACAAGAACCTACCATCATCATAGATCCAATACAAAATGGCTGAGTCTAGATCTACCAGATGTCATACAAAATTATCTGATCCAGACTTATCTACCTGAATTATCTACCAGAGGATTTTTTAAGTGTACATAACTATCTAGCGTTTTAGTTTGGAGCTATATGGCGCTAGTAAGAAGACACCAATATTTATTTACTTATTTAAATTATGGCAATGATGGTAAACAACATTGTAAATCTCAAACTTGAAGGTTTAAATGGTCCCATCGGAAAATGACTCTATCAGCCTCAGTGGTCTGTCTCAACTATTTACAACCCATTGTGCATCAGGCTTTATCTTCCACAGACGAAATAATAGTCTCATCTACTAATTGAGTCATCCTATACCCAGCTATTGTATTGTTTGCAAAACTTCTCCATAAGTTACCCGCGGCTCAGACTGCTATGTGGGTGGTCGAGTGTCTTTTGTTAACATTGTGAATTGTTAGATCATTTCATATTTATATTTGTATCCACGGCGAATATATAAACAACTGATTGGGATATTGTTCGTATTGAATGCGGTTTGCAAATGTGTTCAACAATTCTGTTTTTCAAGACAGTGCTTTTATTTACGGACCCCTGATTGGGCGAAACCTTTTTGTATGATTCATCCCACGAAACCAAACAGTGACACAACAAAATCGAGAGTAAACAGTATAATCAATCATTAACGCGTAATTTTGGAGCCACTGGGTGAAAAACTGAAATCTAATCAAAGGGCAGGATGTCGCTCTTATATTTTTTGTTTGTAGCATTCGGCGGCTGAACAAACTCAGGACCGCGACATCGATAATTCACTCTTCAATCTATCTACGCATGCTTGTTTCCATTGAACATACAAGTATAGATCATTTTCTAGTGTAATCGAGGCGACGATTGACTCGAGGGCTGGTGAGTATCTGGCTCAGCGCATCAGCATTACCATTCAGCGTGGCTGAGTGTCTTGGGGACGTATGCAGCCAGTGTCTTAGGGACGCTTTCGATTGGCACTGATTTGACACTACTTTTTTTTCTTTTTTTATACAACTAGCTGATGGAACAAGCAAATGGCCCACCTGATGTTAAGTACTACTTACTTATTGCTAGCACTTAAAAATATGTACCTAAACACTCATAACCTGGGTTTAATTACTAGCGAAACAGTGGCGATGTCTTCAATATTATCTTTAGTCAGCTCTAACTTCATAACTACTATTGGAAATGTCCACTAATAGGTACGTACTTGTTTATTTATGTATACACTAGTAGTTCGCTCCGAACTGAGATCTCGTGATGCGACCCGACGAACGCACCAAAACTTTGAGTAGGTGGTAGTCAAAGGCAAGTCCAAACATTATGTTTGGACTTTTTTCTGACTACCGCCTACTAACTTGGTACGGTAACCAAGTTTCAACTCTATTGGCCTATTTATTGAAGAGTTCCGTTGAACAGACCTTGGCTCCATCATCAGACCTGGTCGTTGACACCATTTTATGAGAACTGAGTACCTCCTTAATTTATTTCAAGAAAAAAAAATAAGAAAAACCAAAGTAACTGGCCGACCAGTAGAAAAACCTTGATGCCAACGAAACTCTTAGAGATGGGAGCTCTTGGGTCGCTGGTTATCTTAATTTAACTTTTTTGTTGTATCTCAAAAACCGAGCGTCCCAGAAAAAAAGTAAAAATTGTTTTGGAATTTCTAAACAAAGCCCTTTCGTATGACATGTAACTTGATTTTTTTAAGTCAGTTTTTTTATTTTTGCCCCCTTAAAAAACCCCATATCTTAAAAACCCTTCATCCGATTTTACTCATATACTTACCAGTAAATTTCTCAAGTACAAGCTGTCGTCTTATCAAATTTCATGCAGATCGGATCAACGGTTCGAAAGTTATAGCCAGACAAACATACATACATACATACATACATACATACATAAAATGCCAAATCGCCCAAGTTGAAACTAGAATCTTCGTTCGCTTCGCTCACTCGATCAATAACCATGATACATCACCATGATAGCAGTAATGTTCATAAGCATGATAGAATGATATGTAGGTAAGGCATATCCTTCATTGACATGCGGCATTTTGAGCGTACATCACAATGAACATTCAAAATGCACAAAACAGCTTGAATGTTTCTATGATATCCGTTCTCATTGATCTTTAGTACGGTCATTAACTTTATTGGGACACAAGGTCAATATAATCATAACAATTGTGTCGCTTTTATTATGCACAATAAAAGTAAACGATTTATAGTGTTTAGGGCTGAGATTGTCTGAACTCAGTACCATAAATCAATTGAAGAATTTAAGTAGCATGCCACGCACTCTGTTAATACAATTTTTTTTTAAGTTCTAAGTATTTTTTTTATCAATACCTAATACCTTCCTTATTTCAATATTAAGTATTCAATTATTCTAGTTTACAAATGTTACCCAATATTGACTTCATGAAAAAGTTATTGTCCCAAACCCGAAATTGGTCTACAAAATTTGAATATTTATTTATTTGTAGAAAATGCTTGAGCATTAAGCCCTCCTACTGTACTCTCACTGTATGTTTTTGTGCAATAAATAATAAATAAATAAATAAGGCACTAATAAAATCAATGGAAACAAATCCTATTAGAGCTACCTAGGTCGCAGTCACGCCTATGAGCGTGCTTCCTGTCTTCATCACAGAATAAGCTGTAACTTCATCAACTGTGGTGATCGCACTCCGATTATTGACATTAATTCGGTGCGGGCCTCCGTGGGAGTTGGTCTCTGATTACCTCTCAGGATCAAAGTAATTGAACCATACAATGTTTTAAGACTAGGGTTCCGATGACAATTCTAACGAACTTACTGAGAATCCGAAAGAAGAGTTGATATATTCTGACGAACACTCCAATTCCTATAGAATCCTTTAGTAATTATTGTTTAAAAAAAATATTTCGCTATCTTTTTGATCTTCCATTAAATTGCATAAATAAAATGTCCTCCTTCAGTTATTAATGTTTCATAATAAGGTTTAATTTTCTTTTTGATCTTTCATTGATTGCGTAAATAGAGTCCAAGTACTTTATGAGAGTTACAGCTACAGAGTTTTAAATAGTAGATTTCAATGTAAAGAGGAAGTTGTATTTACAAAATATTTCCGTAGAAACGAGAGCTTGTATTATTTTATGCTCCTGTTCCAACGCATACGCATGTAGGTGCCTACGAGCAGCTTGTTTGCGCAAAAGTTTAGCGATCCCTTGTCAACTCGAGTGGTAAAAGATAAACAACAGATTATTCCTGTCAGCCGAATCGCTGGAGTCACCGAGACGTTTCGCATTGTTGTGTGCGAGTGTCACCATGAGAAAGTATCATTCAGGATCAGAAATGTTTGGCTGTTCTTCTAGGCTGGGCCGCGTGGATCTGGCACCTAGATTTACCTAGCTTTAAGACATCCGTGTGATCCAATTGAATAATATCCTTTCAATTTAATACTAGTAGTTCGCCGAGAACTGAGATCTCGTGATGCTTTCCAAACGCTCTGAATATTATAGTAGGTGGTTGTCAGAGGCAAGTCCAAACATTATATTTGGAATTGCTTCTGACTACTGCCTACTATCTTGGTATGGTAACCAAGTTTCAACTCTATTGGCCTAATTATTGAAGAGTTCCGTGGAACAGACCTTGGCTTCATCATCAGAACTGACAGGCCATTTTATGTGAACTAAGTAGCTTCTTATTTTATTACAAGAAAAAAAATAAGAAAAAGCAAAGCAACTGACCGACTAGTAACAAAACTATGATTTCAACGAAATTCTGGAGATGAGTGCTCTTGGGTCATTGGTTATGTATTTTGAATTTTTCATTGTATCTTAAGAACCGGGCGTTTTAGAAAAAAAGTAAAAATGGTTTTGGAATGTTCAAACAAAGCCTATTTATATGACACGTAATTTGATATATTTGTGTATTATTTTTTATTTTTGCCCCTTTATAAAACCCCATAATCTTAATAACCCCTTAATCGATTTTACTCATATACATTTCTCAAGAAACAGTCCTTCACTAGCTGATAGAACAAGCAGTCACCTATAATAAAGCATTGCCTCGCGCACGATAGGAACGTGCCCTACGATGCACTGCCCTGCGTCCATCAACTTTAGGCATACAGATGTTAAGCCTCATGTGCCTGTAATTACACCGGCAACCACACACTTCAAACCGAAACACAGCAATGCTGCTTGACGGCAGAAAAAGGCGTGGTGCATGGCAGTACTTCCCCGGACGAGCCCTTCACAAAGAGCTCTACTACTCTTCAAAGTTAGTACTAAACAACCAATCAAAGGCACATCCTTGATTATTTGGTTGTTTGTTCGACTCCAAAATCGTATAATGAAGTGGAAGATCATTTAAGCTGCACTACCTGTTCCACGCCATACCCTTAAACCAAATATTTTCTTTACCTACTTATAAATAAGTACAAAAAAAATCCTCTTAACAAAAAACGTTAAATATTTTACCAAGTATTCAAATAAAACAATTCATGACTGCATTTAAACACAATCATTCATTGTATTCAAAATACTTGAACAAAGTAACGCTGCCAACACAACATTAAAACTGGGGTAATTACGAGAAATAAATAACTGAAGGTCATATAAACAAAGCTATATTTACGTTTAACAAAAGTAAAATATCAAAGTTGAAATAACTTTGTATTTCAAGAAGTATTGTTACTGTACGCTCTCAGTATTGGTTTATGTGCTCAGGACGACGCGAGGCACAGTAGCTGTTTGCGCTACCTGTCCTACGCTGTACCTGCAGCGCACACAATCCTTATCATTCTATAAAATACTACAAAATCCCCAAATAAATACTCTAAGAAGGATTTTGAAATCAAACAAACCGATGCGATAAAAAATTTAAGCACCACAGAGAAGATATAGTCAAGCACTTTAATTAAGCCCCGACTTTTACGTTTACTTGACCACAATTTTATATCGGAAAGGAACCGGACCATAAATCTTGGTGAGACATGTTTTAAAGCGAAAAAAGTAACACATGTCCGATCCATGTTTTAGAGGGACTAATTTTCTTTCGAGAATATTTTTTTTGGTGAGGAGTGCGACGCTTATGCCACCCACGACGAGCACGGGAGAGTGATAGGTGCAATGAAACAAAAAGCCAAAAGCATTAGAGGCAACACAGTTTCAAACACAACAGAACAAGACTATTACAGCGTACTAAAGTAAAAGCTTTCTGTACAGTTGGGCGGACAATACTATTATTAGTTTGAATTTTCAACCATCGCGATTCTGAAGATCCATACTTATAAATTGACATATTACTTTTATAGGTTTGCTGTTTGTATTGCTCTTGTATTTAGAACGTGGATTCAGTGACAGTTTATAGCAGTAGGATGGTCAGAAAACCTTTTTAGAAAAACTGAAGCAACGAAAACTGTGTAACCGTGTGTTGCAGGTGCTTATTATCTTACATAGGTACGAGTTCTTCCTTGTCTTGAAAAAACTTATGCATGCGATAGTACCACCACATAATCGTGTGTCACAAATTCGCAACTTGGGATAAGAGAAGTAAAACGCGTCTAAAATATTAGCAGCTCGAGGGACATGTACATTATCTACAAAACACATAAACACACTTACGAGTAACATCTTAGAAATGCATGAAAGCACAATATAGGATTTGTATTAGGTAAATAAAATGTTTGTGGAGATTTGTTTCATACAGATGAATGAAGTGGCAAAAGTATTCGCCGATAATTAAGCCAATCGGTCCATAAAATTCCCTAATATCTTTTTCATCTTTATGTAAGAATGTTATCTTATAAATGTTTCTCAATCAGAGATTCCAGCGCGTTCTGGTGGTCAGGCAGGTATGCGAGCGCGACATCCTTCCCCTTATCCAGTTCTCGTGAAATATGACGGTCGTGCTAATTCCGCCAAAAATAACAAATGCTTGCAATAACAATCAACTTTACAAATCTCTGGCTGGAACCTATACGTAGTTGTTCAACTTGAGATGACCTAACGCTCATGCCTCATTTTATTATTCGGGTAAATTAAGTTCTTCGTTACGACCTCATAATAACGAGCGTCTCTCGATTTACGCGGTCATTTACGACGACATGATATATTTTATTGGTACCGATTGTGGCTTATGACGTGATTATAAGATTTTATAATCATTTGAAATGTCAACGATTGAATGCGAATATAAAACACAAAAGGAATACGAAATTATAATGAATCAGTGGGGCCGACACTCAACTCCGATTTTGTTTGTATCGTTTAGTATAAACAGATAGACAGTCGCTATGTTTAGGAGTGGTTGTGAGCCGCCTTGGGTGGTCCGTCGCAGGCCGTGGGCCGCGGCTGGCAGACAGAATAAGGCCGAGATTTGTACGATATCGCGCGCTCCAATGAAATTGAAATAGATAGCTGGTTGAAGCGATCTCGCGTCAGATCAAATCTAGTGCATCGGTGCGCACTACGCCACTACACGAGTACGGCTATGGCAGTCACCTCGAGACGTAACCGGGCCATGCCGCTCGCTTTCTGAACCCATGCCAACTAACGTAACAATCGACAATAAAACAGTACCGGATTACTAAGCGTTCATTTAAAAGCAATAAAATTGATAATTGCGTTACATCAGCGCAGTTCAATTCGAAATGAGTTGATACTCTATTACCGTGATAACCGACGAACTAGTATCTACTGGATGAGCGACCAAATTCATAGACAAAATCGGTCAGTGGTATGCAAAAAATACTATTAGGGATAAGGACAACAAAGTCAAAACTTATTCCGCTTAAAACACGTTACTCGTTTCAGGTACTTGTTTCTAGCATAAGCTGCAAGTCTGCCATAGAACAAAACAAAAGCAAGAGCCTCCAACAAAAGCCTCTTGAGTCCAAAAGCGATAGCTTAATTGTATTGTAAATGTGACGTGCTCTGAAATAATAGCGACAAGTGTTGTAACAAATCCGTTTGACAAGATGACAATGCCTATGTGCCTCCTGGGTGGTCTCGCAAATATACAGGATGTCTAAAATATATTAAACGAAAAAATTATGCTCACAAAACGGGAAACACAGCTATTTCTGATTTGAATTTAGAATTCCCGCAGAAAGGTCCATAGTTTATAATTAATAACAGGTAATTTCATTAACATTGCGATTCCTATTTGAAAAAGGAAGGATAAATGCGTTCCTAATCTGTTTTATGAAGAAACCATAAGAGGCTTATGAATTTTAGGTGACATCCTGTGAAGTAGGATGACTCTCCAACGGCTTATTGCTTCTCGGAAGGTCACCGGTAGGCTCCCCGTAAAACTTCGCCACTTACTATTACTGAAACATTGCCTAGAAACTCGTAAAGTGTAGGCCTGTAGACCTATAATTATGGGGATCGTATGAGGAAGTTTTGTAGATGTCTAATGATGGGTTTGTGTTCTGGGAACACATTCAATTTGTTTAGTTGCGTAAGCAATTATGGGAAGCTTTTAACTCTTAGGTTTTTAAGCATACATAGAGCGATTTATCATCAAGCTGATTGTTTTAAAATAGTCTACGATATTATTTTAAAAGTAATTCTGATGAACTGTTTTATAGTATTTTTTAAACCTTTCGCGATCATGACACACATTGAATATTACACATAGGTATAATAATTAAGGTACCTCGGAAAATACTTAAGAAAAATAAAAAAGTACTTTTTACTTTTTTATTTTGTCTGAGGGTAATACGCGATAAATACCCGTGTAATATTCAACATGAACTGATTCATTTTCCTGTTTTGTATTTATTTATCAACAAAAATAAAGTTATGTAAAAAAAAGTCGAAAAACGAGTCGTGATCAGCCTAAATAACTAGTCATTGTCCGTAGGTATCTAGCTGGTATTCTTTTGAATTTGTTTTTAATGTTATTCTAATTGATACTAAGTAGGTAAGTATGAACAGTTTCAATGAGACCTAAAGGTTGCCGAAACAAAGGCTAGCATTAAAAATGTTCGTCACATCCTCCATTCTTATTCAGGCTGTCGTACTTTCCACGGCTGCTATCAAACAATGTTGCCAAGTCAAGCCAGTGCCTGTATCACTCCAAATCATCTTGTTATTTAAAATGAGCTTTATTGCAACTTTATTTATGCTACGGGTCTGTAGATAGCTCAACTGTTGCATGTGTATTTTGTAAATACTTGTAGGTATTTATTGTCTACACTAATATTATAAAGAGGTAAACTTTGTATTTTTGTATTTTTGTATTTTTGTATTTTTGTATGTAACGAATAGGCTCAAAAACTACTGGTCCGATTTCAAAAATTCTTTCACCATTAGAATGGTACATTATCCCTGAGTAACATAGGCTATATTATATTTTCAAAAAAATCAGGGATCCTTACTAAAACTTCAATAATGTAACCCAAGGTGGAAAACAAAAAACCTTACATCGCGTGCGCTGCGAAAACTATTGAAGATAGAACAAAATAATGTACTACGATTTTGTAGAACACGTTATCATCTACAAAAAATGTCGCGACAGCATATGTCTAACTATTATAGTTATGTCACAATAAGTGTTCTTTTATTATAAAAAATTAATTGAAATGCCCCCGCTAGAAAAGGGTCTTTATTTGTACCTTGGTATTAATCCTTATCCAAATAAATCATTTCATAATTAAGACGGTTTCAATACCTATAGATTACTTCTTAAATTTTTCAAATCGGACATTCCATTCAAAAGATATGACGAAATTAAAAATGTTTACGGGTCCACGGGTCGCGCGCGGGGTGCGATTTCACTCACTCAAGGAGAAGCGCGTGCAAATGTATGAAATAAGTAGACGCGAGGCTCGAACCCACGGTCTAAGTTTATCCTAAAATGTTCAAAAAATTTATGACCACCCATGCGAAGCTGGGACAGGCCGCTAGTTATTTTAATAAGTAGGTTATAGAGTAGTAGAGCTCTTTGTGAAGGCCTCGTCCGGGGAAGTACTACCACCACGCCTTTTACTGCGTTGCTGTGTTTGGGTTTGAAGAGTGTGGTTGCCGATGAAATTACAGGCACATGAGGCTTGACATCTGTATGCCTCAAGTTGATGGATGCAGGGCAGTGTATCGTAGAGCACGTTCCTGTCGTGCGTGACTTACGAGGCAATGCTT
The DNA here is from genome assembly GCA_932294275.1 of Chloroclysta siterata. Classification (NCBI taxonomy): domain Eukaryota; kingdom Metazoa; phylum Arthropoda; class Insecta; order Lepidoptera; family Geometridae; genus Chloroclysta; species Chloroclysta siterata. Next base: position 13,513,671 of record OW028598.1, read on the forward strand.
TGTTATAGGTGATGGTTACCACTTAACATCAGGTGGGCCTGACATCTGATTGTTCTATCAGCTAGTTGTATAAAAAAAAAGGTCTAAATAAATTAGTTTTTTTGCAATTTGGTTTTTAGCTTTATTTAAATGCTTTATGATTTTATACGGATGATAAGCGCGTAATCTACAAAAAAACTATGCCCAACGATAAAAGCTGATAAAAACGAAATTTCTATCAAATTAAATAGGTTGACAGAATATCGCTCGTAGTATCTTGGGCGATTCGTACCGCGCCGCAACCACTGCGGTGCGAATGGCCCTATTCAGAAACAGTGCTTGGGTTTTTCACAACGCGGTTCGAATCGCTTGTGGTGCGAAACGACTAAAGACCCGTAGCAACAAAATAACTGTTTAGCGGCTGAAAACCATCTAACTACGTTTCTCTCGCACATTTCTATTTTTTTTCAGATACTAAGTTAGGTACGGAATTTTTTTGAAAAATTGCTAACGACAAAGTGTCGGAGAAAACTACAACAAAAATATTATATTGTTCCAAACTAGTTTTCTTATCTTAATATATTTTGAGTTTGTTGTTTGATATAAATTTAAATAGATAGATAAGGATATAAATTTACTACAGGTAGTTGTGAAAAATCAACAACTACCTTCAGTAAATTTATATCTGCAAAAATGTTGAAAACGAGACATTTGACTGTTGTCTGCATCTTCAAGTATAGTAAAAATAAAACTAATGCATGTTAGCTGCGGTTTCTGCAGTGGCATTGCGCACTTGCCGAATTTGTGCGAAGCCGCGTGCGCGTGCGCGGATTGTTAATGCGAACGTCATCAGTTTATAGCTGCCATCCATCTTGTGAGCTTTATCCTCACGTACAGACTCTGAGCGAAAAGCAACATTGTTGTTGGAGTGGAAAATATTTGTATTACATGGTTAGATTATATTTATCTTTTATATTATTGTTAAGATCGCGGGAAGTCGGTGGATGGAGAGGGCTCCAGAAACGTTCTTCCTGGAAATGTGTAGGGGAGGTCCATGTCCACCAGTGGAATTCTGCAGGCTGATGATGATAATATTATATACAAGCTGGTGCCCGCGACTTCGTCTGCGCAGGATTAGTCACATAATATCTTTACAAATTGTAGCCTATAATTATTCTGATATATAAGCTATATTATCGAAAAGTTTCATTAAAATCCATTCAGTAGTTTTTACGTGAAAGAGTAACAAACATCCATCCATCCATCCATCCATCCACCCATCCATCCATCCATCCATCCATCCATCCATCCATCCATCCATCCTTCCATCCATCCATCCCTACTTACAAACTTTCGCGTTTATAATATTAGTAGGATTTTTTCTTTTTATATATTTTTTCTGGCCAAGGCTATTGATGACAATTGGTTGATATCCTAGTGCTACATAGTTTTAGGTATAAGATCTTCTAAGGATGTTATAGGATTCTGTAAAATATAATTTATAAACAGAGATTTGGAAGACCAAATCTCTCTAATCTACACTAATATTATAAAGAGAAAAGATTTGTATTTTTGTTGTTTTGTTGTTTTGTTGTTTTGTATGTAACGAATAGGCTCAAAAACTACTGGTCCGATTTCAAAAATTCTTTCACCATTAGAATGCTACATTATCCCTGAGTAACATAGGCTATATTATATTTTCAAAAAAATCAGGGATCCTTACTAAAACTCTAATAATGTAACCCAAGGTGGAAAAAGAAAACCTTACATCGCGTGCGCTGCGAAAACTACTGATGATAGAACAAAATAATGTACTACGATTTTGTAGAACACGTCATCATCTACAGAAAATGTCGCGACAGCATATGTCTAACTATTATAGTTATGTCACAATAAGTGTTCTTTTATTATAAAAATTTAATTGAAATGCCGCCGCTAGAAAAGGGTCTTTATTTGTACCTTGGTATTAATCCTTATCCAAATAAATCTTTTCATATTCAAGACTGGTTCAATACCTATACATTACTTCTTGAATTTTTCAAATCGGACATTCCATTCAAAAGATTTAAAAAATATAAGATCACGGGGCGCGTTCTCACCCAGCGCGGGCCCGGGCAAGGCGCGAGTTAGAAGTGACTCGAACCCACCACGGTCTAAGTTTATCCTAAAACGTTGAAAAAATGTATGTCCACCCATGCGAAGCTGGGACAGGCCGCTAGTCGTATATAAGATACGAGTAGAGTTTTCTAAACGATACCAGCATTTTTAACCTATTTTGAAATCTTAGCGGAATAAAAATATTAAACTTATTGGAAAGTAGGATACTAAGAGGTAGCTTCACTTGTCTTATTAGGTACCGAGTACCTGATGATGATGACAATGATGATATCCTAGCTGTTTTATAGCCATATTTATTGTGTGAGGGCTTTCTTGTTCTGCCGTCTAATGCGCTCTACTGTGGCTGATAGATCAATTTTAAGGTAAGCTACGAAGAACCTACGAAGTGAAGTACCTAGTTTAGCTATGAGTATATATGCTTTATGACGACTGTACCTTGCGGTTCCATCATTGTAGTGTCACAAATTGGGACATGCACATCATTGCCAAGAATCCTACATAAGCAGGCAGCTGATTTGCAAATAATGATACAACATGATTACAGCACGTCCATAGATATGGAGCGGTCATTTAATTCGCATTAGGCGCGATTGGAGCGACGTGACGAACAGACGTTAAATCATTCCATTGTTTTTTTTTTCTTCTTTATACTACTTTTTTATTTAACAAGCAGATGGCCCACCTGATGTTAAGTGGTTAACAGTTATAACAAATCATCGCCTCGCAAGTCACACACGATAGGAACGTGCTCTACGATGCCCTGTACGATGTACTCTCTCTCTTGTTTTGTCACTAGTTTCTTTCGAAACAGTGTGGTGAAAGGATTTTAAGTGCGCCTCAAGAGGCTCCTTTCGAGCACTTGATACATTATAGAACTTTTTAGGTTCCACGACATGCCGGTTTCCTCACGATGTTTTTCTTTACCGTTTGAGAGTACTAACATTGTGCACATACATTTTTGAACAGAAAACTCATTGGTGCACGACCGGTTTCGAACTCACGACGACCTTAGGATTGGAAGGCGAGGCCGCTTATTAAAACACCAACATTTTGAGAAATTCAGATACACTCGCCATATTTAGACTTTGATATTGCTAAAACTTTGTTTTGAAAGAAATCCGGCGAGGACCGGCCCGCTTCCTTCATGAATGCACCCTGGTCTGCGTGACTACAGCCCGGTGGCCCGAAGTGACTCATGCTGTCACTCCTATGCTTTACGAGAGTTTGACAAAGACTGATGTGTAGACTTCCATAAATGTTAGCGTTGAAACTTTTTTTTCATGTCTTGTCGAGTCATCATCGCCCGCCACTTTGATTGTATCAAAGAATCGTCATATTTCAGATTTCATAAATGTTATTCCTGTTAGGAAGAACGGTCGCTTTCTCTGTCCCTATATCCCTATGTATGCTTAAATCTTTAAAACTACGCAACGGATTTTGATGCGGTTTTTTTTTATACAAAGAGTGATTCAAAAGGAAGGTTTATATGCATAATACAAGCATAATCTCTTAGGGATAACTCACAATAACCGTGCGAAGACGGGGCGGGTCGCTAGTAAACAATAATACTCAATCTTGCAGACGGCCGTATGGGTGGGATTCTTATTATTGTTAGATACACTAGACTCTAGTGTACGGTACCAGCACACGTATTATCCGCTACCGCACACAGGCGAACTCTGCGAACCTCATTCATCAGAGCTGATTGATTGCAACTGTCAAAACCTTAATGGCGGCGAGAGCTGGGCCCGCCAAGGAAGGACCAAATGCGCCTAACCACAGTACACTCAGAATACAGTACCGAAACTTCTCATCAAGATCAAGTAATTTCTTTGAAATCATTATAACTAGTGAATGCTCCTAACTTAGTTTGATTACTTGCTTTTGCGATAGGAGTATCTATCTACTATGCCACTGATTCGGAATTTAAAATTGTAAAAATTTCTACCCTTCTTCTACGTTTATTCTGTGCCTAAAATTATTTATTACACGCTATTGATGAGCTGAAACTCAAGTTCGCGGTTACTTATTAGACGAGCAATTTCTAACATTGTAGTCGGTTGCAGTAAATGAGCTAGGAAGTTAATCTCGTTGATGGTTTGGTGAAATTAACTACAATAAAGTTTTAAACGCTGCTAAAACGCTTGTAAACTGGCGCGGCTTACTTTGTAGAGTAGGCACCAATAACAGATAGGTTAGGATAGGTACCTAGAGTTCCGTAGTTCGTTAGGCCACCAACGACGGTAAAGGCGAACCTTACCTTGACAATGACAAATAAATTGAACCTAAACTAAACAGGTACGTTTAGTTTATACGTTTTAACAAGTTGTTCAGTAGAAGTCCGTTTATCCCCATAAATAAAACTAGGAATTTTGCTTCCCTTGAAGATGCAGGTCTTTCTGGTCAGGTCTAGGTACTCTCGGTTTTCCGACTCAGACAGGACCCTAAAATGATCGGTAGGTACCTCATTGTTGGCCAACAAAACATTATAGCCATACCTAATTTGGTTGCATCGCAACGCAAAAATCCGCTAGTCCAGGCCAGCAACCCAGGTGCTTAAAATTCAGCAGCCACAAACGACCCAGACATTTATTGCCTTCCCAAAATGTGCGTGACTGTTTTAGTATGTGTATGTGTATAGGTACTTGACGAGACGCTGTAGCTTGAGGCATAAATCCGTGGCAAAGGTGATGGCTGCAATAAATCTTAATTGAATTGGTACCTATTCAGTACGAATGATGGAGTCTACTGCCCAATAAAACCAAGAATTGACCAGCACGTAGGAAGGTACGATCGTGAGTAGCGCTTAACAGCACATAAACATAAAGGCACTTCGACTGAAGCGTTCGCGGTCTCTCTTCTCTTGTCATGTCACTAGTTTCTTTCGAAACAGTGTGGTGAAAGGATTTTAAGTGCGCCTCAAGAGGTTCCTTTCGAGCACGTGACACATGTTATAGAACTTATATGTTCTACGACATGTTAAAGGTTCTACGACATGCCGGTTTCCTCAGGATGTTTCCTTCACCTTTTGAAAGTACTGGCATTGTGCACATACATTTTTGAACAGAAAAACTCATTGGTGCACGACTGGTGGTCTAGTGGTAGACACTAGACCACTAGTGCTCTCAACCAGTGCGTTAGCGGTACGAACGAATTACAAATTTAATTTACAATGTCAATGAAATAAAAAGTGATAAAACAATACAATATGATTTGATTAGGTATATAAAGTCATATAAGAGTATTGCCACAGATGAACAAAGGTTCAGTGCAGAGTGTGGTTGCTAGTGAAATTACAGGTGCAATGCCTTGATTAAAACAGGCAGTGAATCGTAGGGCACGCTCCTATCTTGCGTAACTTGCGAAACAATGCTTTGTCGTGGTCAATGTTTGGCCATGATTACTACTTAACGTCAGATGGGCCGTCAAAGTCAAAAGGTATTTATTCAATAAAATCACAAGGATCAATTTGAAACGTCTTAAAGCTAAGTGACTCTATGTGCCAGTTCCACGCGACCAAAGCCTAGAAGAACAGGCACCAAATTTACGGCTTGGTTCCTACCGTTCTTTTGTATGATCCTTTACAATGTAATATAATACAATATTGAAGCTCCAGTGTGGTACCAATCGAATTTAGTGACGCGTACCTATCCCGTTGTACCATCAGCTTGCAGTTAAAAAAAATATTTGTTAATTTATTCGTAGCGACCAGCAAACAAGCACAGGACAGTTTAGTGGATAGGATGCCTTAACGGAAAGAATCCTTTTGAAACGCGAGAATCAATCTTGTTTAAGAAGCATGTCAATGTTTTGGCAGTGTAAAATGAGGGTCATTAATAATCGGTTCGTCAATGGAAGCTTCATTCTATCATACAATGCAATAAAGAATATAATAAAGTAGCAAGAAATGGAATTGAATAGAGTCGACTGTAAACCAGCACAGTAGACATCACCTCTCAACCAAAGAAGCGAGAAATTATTATTTTCAGATCGAATAATAATAAATCAAATAAATCTAAAAAAAAAATCGAAAAAAAAATCAAATCGAAAAAAGAATAAAAAAAAAAAAAAAACAAATCGAACCTAAACTTTGTGATTTCGATTTAAACTCTTCAAATGTAGTATTGTAATACCTACAATAAGTAAGTGCGTTTAGGTAAGCGTAGTGTAGGACGCCCTCCGACGAGGTGGGGCGACGATCTGCGAAATGTAGCTGGCAAACATTGGATGAGAAGAGCCGAAGACCGGGCTCAGTGGCACGTCTTGGGAGAGACCTACGTCCAGCAGTGGACGAACATAGGTTGATGATGAATGAATGAATGAATTAATACCTACAATAAACACCCGTCAAATAACATCCGCTAGAAAATTTCAACGTTTTTAAATTAATAAAATCTTTTATGTAGGAAAACTTGCTTGGATCAAAATGAAATTTTTGCTGAATCTTTATAATGTTTTTTTTATACTACTAGCTGATGGAACAAGCAGATGGCCCTCCTGATGTTAAGTGGTAACCATCACCTATAAAAAAGCATTGCCTCGTAAGTCACGCACGATAGGACCGTGCCCTACGATGCACTGCCCTGCGTCCATCAACTTGAGGCATACAGATGATAAGCCTCATGTGCCTGTAATTACACCGGCAACCACTCTTCAAACCGAAACACAGGAACGCTGCTTGGCGGCAGAAAAAAGCGTGGTGGTAGTATTTCCCCGGACGAGCACTTCACAAAGAGCTCTACACTCTTAAAAGTACAGTCTTATTTTCCAAAGCTTGGTTGTTTTCGAACTTTCATTACTTCAATCAGTGATATTATATCCTTAAAATTGTTGAAATGTGCTAGCGAGAAGTTGTTTAGTAGTACCTAGTCTGTGTCTTATTTTTTTTTTACCATTCTAGAGCGCGCCTATAAAGTTTGCAACTCCGGTGGTCGTTTGCGCGGTTCGCTGATTCTGTGTCAAATCTGGTCTAACTGTCTTGATTATCTTCACAATACAGACCCGAGGTTAACCAACACATAAACGTCCAGTTAAATGTCAATTTCAATAGCCCCGAGGCAGAATGAGGACGTGTTGTTAGTTCAACGTGTGCATCTCTAGCCTGCAGAAAATCCAGACACAATACCGATATTTCAATAGAATTATTGGGACAAGAAGGTAGGAGTGTTCCGTAACTTAATTAAACAGATATTTTGCGGTCTGTTATTACGTCGGTGAACTTTGGCGTAAGGAGCTTTTCCTTTATATATTTTGTTAAATAGTTTACCTATTTTTGAGTTCTTTTTAGACCAATCTAATGTCGTGAACGCCTGGTCTCCTCTGCCGAAGATTGGGTACTGGAAGCTGCGACACAGATTTTACTTTATAGTTTTCAGCACTCACTGAGTGAGCACTGGTGGTCTAGTGGTAGCGGCCCCGCCTTCAGATCCTAAGGTCGTCGGTTCGTAACCGGTCGTGCACCAATGAGTTTTTCTGTTCAAAAATGTATGTGCACAATGCCAAAACTCTCAAATAAAGGAAAAGATCGTGAGGACACCGGCATGTTGTAGAACCTAAAAAGTTCTATAACGTGTCAAGTGCTTGAAAGGAGCCTCTTGAGGCGCACTTAAAATCCTTTCACCACACTGTTTCGAAAGACACTAGTGACTCGACAAGAGAGAGAGTTCGAAACGAAAGCATAGCACATGTATGAAACGTAAAATTCTCGCTGCGGATGGTACATTACGCCCTGTGCCACGGGTCATCATCATCATAATGCTGTCATCTGTTTCCAATTCACTAAATAAATATTTAAATCGATTTGAATTGAAAATTCTCATACATGGTGTATTCGTAACTTCCGGCATCTTAGAATTAGATATATTATTTTGTTTGTTATTTTAAATTTAGTTTATTTGTAGGACGAGTAGCCCGACAATTTTTTGTTACTTTTAAATTATTTTCTCTAAAGTGAATTGTATTCTTTTTGAGAAATAAATAATCTTAAACCCGATAACCGCAGTTAGTAGTCGATATAACCGAATACATCGATGAACTTTATCTTACAGCGTAGTTGTTTAAAATGAAGCCGTTCTAATCAGCTTTCGCATCGCGTTTTAAGCACTATTAGTAAAAGAAGTCATGCCTTGTATAGATAGGTAGGTATGTCAACTCCGGTGGTCGCACGGTCGATACCATCTCCCGTCCGCGCTTCGTCGCGTCTACACATCACTAGTCTAGCAAGCAATCTTGATCTTCACGGTGTAACTGTCGGTGTCTTTTCTTTATCGCGCATTTTTTCGACTAAATATTATTATACCTACACCTACTTTGTACATCAACGCTGGTGGTCGCAGATTCTACTGGGTGTGAAATGACTGCTCCCGAAAACTGAGGTTCTATTTATTGGCGTCTAGACATTGTCTATTTCATTCTGTATTTTAAAACTTGCAGAAACGTCAGTTCTTTTTTAGGGTTCCGTACCCAAAGGGTAAACCGGGACCCTATTACTAAGACTTCGCTCTCCGTCCGTCTGTCTGTCTGTCCGTTTCCTAATGTTTTAGAGCTTAAAATTTAAAACTCAAATCCATATCTTTCTAATTTCTGAACTAACTTCGTTGAATTTAAGTTGTAATTGAAATGCTCAGACACAGCGTTCAGTTTTTTTTTCTACATACACACTATACGAAATGTCGCCCTTCCGTATCACACGACACCTAATTCATGATAATATAGAAACTCAAGTCACACTACACGGTAATACCTAAGTGATAGCTGAACCGAATCTCGACTTAATATCACTTACCAGGAAAAACTGTAGAAGTATCACTTTCGACTGGCTCAGTAGTTTAAACTACGACGACAGTGAATCGTTATTAACCCCCTCAACGTAATCCTAGCTGATATACCTACAATACAAAACAAAATAATTTATTTATGCCTCAATATATCAAATCAAAAAAATCAAAATAAAAAAAAAACAATTCTATTAAAATAGTACCTACTTACCTAAACATTATTATTATTTACACACCTTTATTTGCGAAATTATCACTATCTCATAAAATAGATTTTAAAATCTCATCACATCTGTTCTTTAAAAACCTACTGCTAATTCCAAAACACCCAGCATTATCGACAATATTCGACATCACACTGTTTCACTCTTAAGGGGCTGACAACTATCAAACAACTTCTCGCTCGCACGTTTCGACATGTTGAAAGATATAAAATCACTAAACTCATTTTCGAAAAATCCCAATCAACCATTTTGTGTGCAATCTCATTGCACACAGTTTAGTAAAAATTTCATTTTGATCGATACAAGTTTTCCTACTTAAAAGTTTGCTTATGTACGAAAACTAGTAATGCAAACTTTTAAGTAGGAAAACATGTACCGATCAAAATGAAATTTTTACTAAACTGTGTGCAATGAGATTGCACACAAAATGGTTGATTGGGATTTTTCGAAAACCGGGGAGTCCCACATATCCCCTCCATCCTCCAATGGGGGGGAATACGTAACGCATTTTTCCCAGCTTAAAAAAAAAAAAAAAAAAAAAGGGTGGGAGCTAGCGTACTTGCATTTTGTTCTCTGTACCTACCCTACTTGTAATACTTAATTTAAGTACCTACTAGTATTTTATTGTATCAGCACTTTTTGGTTTAACTGTCTCATATAAAATTGTCATCAAATAAACAAATAAATAAAAATTCAAAAACTGGGTAAAATATGTTATTCGACCGAGAAGCATAGTCTAGATCACTTTTACATTGTTTGTAGTAATATTTTTACACTCTTTACCAGTAGTAATAACGTGATCGCATCATACACTCCAGTCACGTTTGCGCAGGTATCTCGATCTTCACGCTACATCCCAAACCGGGAGATATTGATCATAACTATGCACAGTTTTATAAGTGACACTTGATATGTAAGAGTTTCGAAGGGCTCTGTGGTCGGTACAGTCAGCAACGGAAGTTGATAAGCATTTGATGATTTAAATTAAAATATTGTATAACTCCGGATTTTTTTGCATCTTGATGAAATCTTTAACAAATTGCCTTGAAAATTTTCATTTATTTTGATAAAGAGAAAAAAATGTTTTATAAAACTCAATCTTTCAACTGAGTTTTTAAGTACCAAATGACGTAAAATTACCTCCTCAATCTTAAGATGAATATGCCTTTTAAACCCGGAATTGGGGATTAATACAAATTGTTTTCTAAAACTTCTGGTTTATTTTATACAACTAGCTGATGGAACAAGCAGATGGACCACCTGATGTTAAGATTGATATTATTGTCTTCTAAAACTTTTTTTCCTATGTTAAACACAAACTAAGAAGCGTTACACGTTACACGTACAGCAGGGCTATTTTAAAACATTCGGAAAGGTTTCCAATCGGAATCGTCAGTTTTTATCACATTTGATTTCGAACCCGAATCGTTTTCGACACGGGGATTAAAAAAGGCATATCCATATTTAGATTTCGTAGTACCGTATTTGACGTCATTTGGCACTTAAAAACTCTACCGACCCCTGATGATTACACACTGTCACTTATGTAGCGTTATGATGAAAATCCATTTCTGAGTCAGTTATCACTAAATTCTTTATAAGTTTTATCTTTGTATGCTGACTACTACACACGGCTACTCATTAGACTATCCTGTTTTGACTTGACTGACGTAACCTAATGTGTACGTGATACTACGAAGCCTTTGGTCGAATAAAAGCAGGTAGATTTATTTGTTCACTTGTTTATTAAGTATGGTATGTACCTATGTACTACATAATTATAAAAACTAAAAATTTGACACTCCTTGGTTATTATTTTATACGTTTAGAAAACATTATAAATTATGTTGCATATTTACAGTTTGTTGGTACTTGCAAGGTTTAAAACAAAAATATTTATTTATACATTTTGTATAGCTTAGATAGGTATATCCAAATATATAAATTCGATTTATTTATTTACACTAATAAACATGTTCAAAAATGTTCTATTATTTTACTGTTATTGCTTAAATATTGCGGAAGGCATCTTCAACTACACCGATTTGCACTTCAATATCAAAATATTAATATGAATAAAATGCCAAAATCTAATATAACAGTACATTTATTTATATATGATTATAATTAGAGATCGGATATCGGGATGCATATTTACCTAAAGTTGAGATGTTGGCTATTATGGAAAGCACTTTTTATAGAAAAATCCCGAGACCCAGGGAAATTTAAATTTTGCTTAAGTCTAAAAATCCCGGGATCCCAGAAATTCAAATTTAAGTGACACGAATGACAATTGCCCTGTTACAACGTATAGTACTATGCCCCTCGGGGCCCAGAATCACCCCCTTTCGGCTGAGTACACATGTAACGTGGCACCCAGTACACATCCGATTATTTATGTGATCCCGGGATTTTATTTCTAATAAAAGTATCCTAAGAAGCCGCTTTCATGTTTTGTTAGCCAAAAATTAACTTAAGGTAAATATGCATCCGTTTATCCGATCTCTAATTATAATATAGGAAAGTAATGAACGAGTATTCGGGATTCTTTCGGCTAAATACCGAAAAGTATATAAGTTCACGATTACAACACAAACCATTTTCAAATAATAAATAAAGAAAGAAAGACTATTCAAATTCAAACATCAATTTCATTGAATGTACAGTCAGCGACAAAATTTGTTTATTATTTTAGCTTTTATATGTTCTTCATCAATCTCTAAATTTGAATTAAAAACTTTTTTAAAAGTAGTGTTATGATGAAAAATATTATAATGATATAGGATTTGTGTGACCTATGTTAGCTTTGACTATTGTCACTGACTGTACTTGTACCTATCTGATTGTTTGTTTTTGTAAATACATTTTTTTATATAAATAACAATATTTTCCTATAATGCATGTTTTCTTGACGGCTGACAGCTCATGCGTTCTGTGACGTAAACGGATAACTTCGGAAATAGAATGATTGTCAATCGCCAAGATAAAATTCAGGAACAATATCTACTAAACACATAACCCATATCATTAAAAAGACAAAGTTTCTCGTAATATTCTACTATCACAATGAGATACAGTGGTAGGTACTATTTACTACTATATGTCGGTGAAAAACCTATTTACAATATACATTTAAAAAGATCTAGATAGCGTTACCTGTAACAATAACACATGAGGTTAGAATCTGACGAAAAAAAAACAATATAATTTAAAAAAATATTACAAACTAGATGACGCGGTGTACTTAGTAGCACCTATCTTAACGACATTAAAACTCTCCCTTCGCTTTAGGTAGAACAGTTTACATGGGAAAATGAAATTTTTGTTTTTACTATTTTTTTCACCGTTTAAACCTTCCCTGGACTTCGACAAACATTTCAAAACCTAAATCAACTAAATCGGCCCAACCGTTCTCGAGTTTTAGCGAGACAAACGAACAGCAATAGATTTTCATATAAATAGAGATTAGTATACGATATTGCTTATCTACACTAATATTATAAAGAGGTAAACTTTGTATTTTTGTATTTTTGTATTTTTGTATTTTTGTATGTAACGAATAGGCTCAAAAACTACTGGTCCGATTTCAAAAATTCTTTCACCATTAGAATGCTACATTATCCCTGAGTAACATAGGCTATATTATATTTTCAATAAAATCAGGGATCCTTACTAAAACTTCAATAATGTAACCCAAGGTGGAAAACAAAAAACCTTACATCGCGTGCGCTGCGAAAACTATTGAAGATAGAACAAAATAATGTACTACGATTTTGTAGAACACGTTATCATCTACAAAAAATGTCGCGACAGCATATGTCTAACTATTATAGTTATGTCACAATAAGTGTTCTTTTATTATAAAAAAATAATTGAAATGCCTCCGCTAGAAAAGGGTCTTTATTTGTACCTTGGTATTAATCCTTATCCAAATAAATCATTTCAACTAATATTATAAAGAGGTAAACTTTGTATTTTTGTATTTTTGTATTTTTGTATGTAACGAATAGGCTCAAAAACTACTGGTCCGATTTCAAAAATTCTTTCACCATTAGAATGCTACATTATCCCTGAGTAACATAGGCTATATTATATTTTCAATAAAATCAGGGATCCTTACTAAAACTTCAATAATGTAACCCAAGGTGGAAAACAAAAAACCTTACATCGCGTGCGCTGCGAAAACTATTGAAGATAGAACAAAATAATGTACTACGATTTTGTAGAACACGTTATCATCTACAAAAAATGTCGCGACAGCATATGTCTAACTATTATAGTTATGTCACAATAAGTGTTCTTTTATTATAAAAAATTAATTGAAATGCCTCCGCTAGAAAAGGGTCTTTATTTGTACCTTGGTATTAATCCTTATCCAAATAAATCATTTCATAATTAAGACGGTTTCAATACCTATAGATTACTTCTTAAATTTTTCAAATCGGACATTCCATTCAAAAGATATGACGAAATTAAAAATGTTTACGGGTCCACCGGTCACGCGCGGGGTGCGATTTCACTCACTCAAGGAGAAGCGCGTGCAAATGTATGAAATAAGTAGACGCGAGGCTCGAACCCACGGTCTAAGTTTATCCTAAAATGTTCAAAAAATTTATGACCACCCATGCGAAGCTGGGACAGGCCGCTAATTTACAATAAAATATATAGTTAACCTGCCCTTTTCTACCGCTAAGCAGCGTTGCTGTGTTTTGGTTTAGAGAGTCGTCGGTGAAATTACTGGCACAAGAGACTTAATCTGTATGCCTCAAGTAGATGAATGCAGGGCCCTACTTCCATCGTAGGGCACGTTTCTATCGTGCGTGACTTGCGAGGGAATGCTTTGTTATAGGCGATGGTTACTACTTAACCCCTCAATCAATACCCGAAATCTGAGTTTACTCACTCGTGAGCTAGACACGCCTGACAGAGGCGTGTCTAATATACAGCCAATAACGGATTTACATTTATAGAACAAAAATCGGCGACAGTTAAGTACCCCACAATAATGACTTAATAAATGACAACTAACAAAGGAAATAAACTTGTAGTTTTTAAGTAATTAAGTTTAAGTAAAACGTTACGGCAGTGTGTGTTGTGTTTGTTTGAGTGTCAGGGTGTGTGTGAGTGTGTGTGTTGTGCGTGTGAGAGGGTGTGTGTGTGTGTGTGTGTGTGTGTGAATGTTCTCCCGATCACGCATGTCTCTTCAAGGTTACACAGGAGAACCAACAACATGTGTGTGCATGTGCAAGGGTGTGTGCATGTGTGTGTGCGTGTGTGATGTTGTGACTTCACCCATTCACTTTTTACATAAAAATCACAACGGTCAAGAATTTAAGTACCTACTTAGCTGAGTTCGAAGCCGGCTCCCGACTGGATGGCGTAGAGCAGTTTTTCAGCAAGCAACTCTTCCGAGGGGAACTCCGGCAGCTTCAGTAGATTCATGCAGGTGGAGGAGGAGGGAAGCCGCTCTACCACGCCCGCCGATTGTATGCAGAATGGCGGCTGCAAATCCTGAAACAAACGTTCATTCTATGTAGCTTCAATATTGGTTTTTATTATACAACTAGCTGATGATACAAGCAGATGGCCCACCTGATGTTAAGTGGTAACCGTCGCAAAGCATTGCCTCGCAAGTCACGCACGATAGGAACGTGCCATACGATGCACTGCCCTGCGCCCATCAACTTGAGGCATACAGATGTTAAGCCTCATGTGCCTATAATTACACCGGCAACCACACTCTTCAAACTGAAACACAGCAACGCTGCTTGGCGGCAGAAAAAGGCGTGGTGGTAGTACTTCCCCGGACGAGCCCTTCACAAAGAGCTCTACTACTCTTATCTTGTCGTGTCACTAGTTTCTTTCTTTTTTTTTCTTTCGAAACAGTGTGGTGAAAAGATTTTAAGTGCGCATTTAGAGGCTCCTTTCGAGCATTTGACACATGTTATGGAACTTTTTAGGTTCTACAACATGCTAGTTTCCTCACGATGTTTTCCTTCACCGTTTGCGAGGACTGGCATTGTGCACATACATTTTTGAACAGAAAAACTCATTGGCGCACGACCGGTTTCGAACCTTAGGATCGGAAGGCGCGGCCGCTATCACTAGACCACCAGTGCTCTCGATTGTATTATAATACATTGCAAAAAGAATCATACACAAGAACGGTAGGAACCAAGCCGTTAGTTTGTTGCCAAAAAAAAACAGTCTAAACAAACTTTCGCTCGCACATTTTTGATGATATAAAATTATTAAAAAAAGGTAGTATTTAAAATAAAATTTCGTAGACGTTCTTTCTAATTGTTTTTTTTTTCGTTGGATTCTCGACTTTAATCTCCAGGCACGGTAGATATCCACATAAAATCTCACAGTACCAATTCATAATTATTCAAGGACGTTGAAGGGGGATATTCAGAGGTACGTCCGAATGTAACATTTGCCACATTTTGCAGTTACTGGTACAGACATTATTAAGGAAGCCAGTCAGTTATTCTAAGTTAGTATTTTAACTGGTTCACTCACGATGTTTTTCTTCACCGATTGACGCACAGACATTGCGCACATAAATTTTCATTTTGTTTGAATTGAATTACCTTAAATCCTAATAGTGGCGGTCTGGAGCAGCTAGTTACGAACTTGAGGAGTTGCCGCCTCTGTACGTCGTCGAATTTCTCAACCACGCGCCAGTACAACTCCACTGTGGGGTGAGTCGGGGTAAAACCACCTGTAGAACATATTACACACACCGTTATTCGAAGTAATGGCATTACACAGGTATTTTAGTCCTGTGTGGAAAGTCCTATATTTATATTATTAATTATACAAGGTGTTCCAATACTTGCGTTTAAAACTTCAGGGGGCTAAAGTACCCATCAATATGAATAACTTTTTCTAAGGAAGCAAGACTGTAAACGCGAAAAAACAAACAGCTGTTTCATACAAAAGTTCAATACCTACCTGGCTAAAATGTCTGAAACAGCTGTTTTGTAGTCCCCTGAAGTTTTAAACAAAAGTATTGGAACATCTTGTATATATTTTTATTATTATTTGATTTTATTTCAGAAGAAAGAACCCTACAAGAAACCTGCAACCCATTTTAAGAGCTCTTTGTGAAGGGCTCATCCGGGGAAGTACTACCGCCACGCCTTTTTCTGCCGCCAAGCAGCGTTGCTGTGTTTCGGTTTGTAGGGTGTGGTTGCCGGTGAATTTACAAATTACAGCCACATTAGGCTTAACTTCTGTATGCTTGAAGTTGGTGGACGCGTGGTAGTGCATCGTAGGGCACGTTCCTAACGTGGATGACTTACGAAGCAATGCTTTGCTAGGTGCTGGTTGCCACTTATTATCATGTGGGCCATCTGCTTGTACAATTTAAATTTCAATTCGTTTATTCAATTACAATTCTCTTACAAATCGTGTCTGAATCTTAACCTAACATGCAACAAAATAAAAATAAACAATTTAATTAACATAATGTCCTCAGTGAAATTAAAATACAATAACTATACAATTCGCAATATTAAATGTCAACAATAATTCGATTCAGAGTGTAATGTCCCTTTCGCTTAATGTCCCGCGTGCTCAAAATGGCCCATTCTCAAAACGGCCCGTTCTCAAAATGGCCCATTCTCAAAATGACCCATTCTCAAAACGTCCCATTCTCAAAACGTCCCATTCTCAAAACGGCCCATTCTCAAAATGTCCCGTTTTTAAAACAAATAGAAAGGGGTTCGTATACCCGTTACTTGATCTTAAAATACGTATGGACTAAAACTCTTTACTCATCCTCTAAATTAATACTGGCCACTTTACATTTCAATATGATGGTTTTTCACGTTACAATGACAACTGACAACTTCATTATGCAACATTGTCACTAACGAGATCTATTCATTGTATTTTAATTTAAATAGTAATTAATTATATTATTATGGAATTTTCAACATCCCAAAAGGGCAAAGAAACCATCATCACTGACGGTTTTCGATATACTAAGAGAGACATATGTACTGCAACTATATACTATATGTTATTAAAAAAAAACAAAAGGAAGCGTAATCAAATATTCAACAGGAAATATGTAAAAGCTCTGAAAGAATTGGAAAACGGAAAAATATCTGTACAAAAATGTATAACAAAAGTAAAATTTGTACGTCATTCGTCAGGATACTAGTATTATTTTAAGAATTAGGTAGTTTTAGAATTAATGTAAGAAGTAATGCTTATATAGTAATGGTTCATTAATTAGGTACCTAAGTATGTTAAAAGCGGTTTGAGAGACACATCTTTGAAAAATAAATCTATCGAGGGAAGTTTCACGTTTAGTTTCGTGTCTTTAATTTAGCTTCGAGTAGAAACTGTGCATTTTGCGGTTATCGAGATAGTAGGTTTCAAAATTCATAAAAATAACAAATAGCACTTTAAAATGTACCTTGGGGACATTTTGCGAACGGGACATTTTACGAACGGTACATTTTACGAACGGGACATTTTACGAACGGGACGATTCGCGAACGGGACGATTCGAGAACGGGGCATTTTACGAAATGATTACGTTTTTAGGAGCGGGACATTTTGCGAAAGGGACATTACACTCCGAATCGAATTAAATGTCACTTCTGAAAACCTAAAAATTCTTCAATCGAATAGAAACACCCCTCCAACAAGAGCTTTTTCAGCTCAGAGATAAATACATCTGCAGGTAGTATAAAAAAATAAAATAAAAATGGCGTCTGATATATATTGACTTACCTCCATATAGGGTGTGTGCTTTGAGATCTACCAAGTCGATGGGCACTTCGGCACCCGATATAAGCAGCTGCAGCTCTCGACACGAGAACATTCGCAGCCAGTCGATGTTCACCACAGAGGTTAGTCCGCGTTTGAATGCTACGCATTGTGCCCTTATTTGTCTGAAACGAAAATAGGGTATTAATACATACATACGAGTACATACATAAAATCACGCCAGTTTCCCATAGGGGTAGGCAGAGACCACGTATTTCCACTTGCTACGATCCTGATATACTTTTTCGCTTCATTCACTGTAGATCAATTTCATTTTTATTTATCAATTTCATACATTCAACTTTTGTAAAGGTAAGAAAAACTAAGGTATTTGTTTGAAACAACAAAACATAGGAAGTTTTTAATATGGCGGCACTTCAATTAGGTATTTGTGTTCGCGTAGTCGTTGTATTTTCCCAAATTCGACAACTACTTGATGATACCCAGCTGATGTTAAGTGGTAACCATCACCTATAACAAAGCATTACCTCGCAAGTCACATACGGTATGAACGTGCTCTATGATGCACTGCCCGCCATCAACTTGAGGCATACAGATGTTAAACCTCATGTGTCTGTATTTCACCGGCAACCCTTTAAACCGAAACACAGCAACGCTTCCTGGCGGCAGAAAAAGGCATGGTGGTAGTACCTGGACGAGCCCTTCACAAAGAGCTTTTAACCGTAGTAATTCGTCTCTTTTCACGAACAAGACGAAACGCAAACACACGAGCAAATAAAAACGGCGAATACCGAATAGCGATGTGAAGTGACACCATTAAATTTCATTTAAATGTATGATAGTTTCGGAAGAGACAAATATTCATTTATTGCAGCAATAAGAAAAATACAACAACAAAATAAGATATGATAAGAATAGTGGGCTCATTTAGTGCTAGTTTATTACCTATTTAATTTGTAATCTGCGACTAGATGAATGTATTCTATCCTATTTTCGGCTGTGACTGGAATGTTTGTACCGCCTGGCTTCAATTCTTCTACCTAGAAAAAAAAAACAACAAAAATTTTACGTGTGTTAGTTTTAGAACTTCGCGAAAATACTTAAAATACTTTTTTGTTGTTTTCCTGAACTTAAAAATAGCAAAGATACTTGTGCTTATATTGAAATCCTGGTTCTAGGAAATACACTTTATTATAATAAAATGGTAGGAAAGGGACGGCACGATGGCGGACGACGCGTTAGTGGGGGAACTTACAGGAATTAAAAACAACATATAATATCTCTCTCGCATGCTTCGCAACGTTCAACCGTTCAAAGTCTAAACTGAATACGATATTTTCGTCGTCGGACTATTTGTGATAATAGTCCGACGGCGCAGTTGGTTAGCGCAGCCCCGTATCAAGGGGAAGGTCGTAGGTTCTCATCCCATTAAGATAAAAACTTTTGGGACAGTATAAATATTTCTATAAATAATCTATAAATAAATCTTTGAAACAAAATAGTAACAAACTAGTACATACCCTCTGTTCTCCCAACTCATCGCTCAACACAGTGAAGTCTAGATTGAGCTCGGGTACGTCTTGCCTGCGGTGTGCCTTCAGCATTAGTAGTCCCCGGTAGAGCACGGGGTCTAAGGACGCTAGGGCATGCACGCCGGCTTCTCGACTAGAGCACAACTTTCCGAGGAAGAATTCCGCTAGAGGGAGCTCTACTAGTAGATTCTCGTATAACGCCTGGAACAAGGTAATTTTTCTTTTAGACTACTTGCTGGCTGAACAAAAGATGGCCCCCCCTGATGTTAAGTGGATCACCTATAAGAGAGCATTGCCTCGTAAGCCAAGCACGATACGAACGTGCCCTACCATGCAACGCCTGCGTCCATCAACTTGAGGCATACGGATGTTAAGCCTCATGTGTCTTTAATTTCACCGGCATACACATCCTTCAAACCGAAACACAGCAACGCTGCTTAGCGTCAGGAAAAGGTAGTAGTTCCAGGGACGAGCCCGACGAGTCAAGAATTCAAGTGATAAAAAGATTTATTCATTATTTTATATTTTTGTGAATTTATATTTCTGTTTTAAATTATTATCTTCTTCTATATTCATTTCTTTATCTTATTTTGTACAGTTTGTTGCAAGGACTGCCAATATAATATCAGGACAAACCAACCACCGGAAATATTTTTTTATTTATATAATTAAATGAAAATAAAAACTACGTACCTTTCCTAACATTCTTCCCATAAAGAAATAATGCATATGGTAGTCCTCATACAGTAGATGCACGGCTGGGTTCGGGTACAACATGTTATCTTTCGTCAGTCGGAACAACCCTCGGTTAGGATCGAACCCTGATCTGAAAATCAAACAACAATAAATAAATATTGGCAATTATACAGGGTGTTAAATTACCACTCCCGAAAACTTCAGGGGGCTAAAGTACCCATCAATATGAATATTTTTTTCTAAGGAACCAACACAGTGAACGCGAAAAAAAAACAGCTGTTTCATACATTTTAGCCAGGTAGGTAACTTTTGCATGAATTATAAAAATTATAAAAACGGATATTATAAAAAATCTATGTGATTTCTTCAAGTGTTGTGAAAGCTATAAAACTAATAAAAATGAAGACTAAAAGTACTTACTTCAACAGTTCTGATAAGAATTCTCTAAATAAGCCGCCGCCATCCACGCCCGCCTCTTCTGCGCCGACTTGATTTATCAACTGCACTCTTAGTTTTAATTTCATATCTGGTTCTGTAGAGAAATAACCATTATTATTATTTAATCCTTATTAAATAAATAAACATTTGTGGAATGTCCACCAATATTTATTATTATTATTTATAAACATTGGTGGACTTTCACACAGCACTATCTAGCCTCAAACTAAGCGCAGCTTGTATTTTGTGAACCATTTTAAATAAAAAATATTTTATTTTGAACTAGATGACCCGGTGTATTTCGTATCACATATCCTAACGACATTTAAAACTCTCCCTTCGCTTTAGGTAAAACAGTTTATAATTGAAATTGTTGTTTTGACTATCTTCCTCGCAATTTTTCCATATTTTCTTACCGCTTAAACCTTCCCTGGACTACAAACATTTCAAAACCAAAATCAGTTAAATCGGTCCAGCCGCTCTCGACTTTTAGCGAGACAAACGAACAGCCATTGATTTTTATAAATATATATAGAAGATTTGACTCAGACATAGTATATAGTTATAAGTTGCAAGAACTTACCATTTTCAGGACTAAGTTTGTCAAATGCATCTTCATAGAGATGCGTTCTTCTAACACTGATGTTAATCGAGGGGCCTTCGTGAAAGTTCGTCATTTCATACCAGTGATCGATCTTCTCTCTAAAATATGGATTAATAATAAATAATTAGATATAATCTAAACAAAACAACTCTTTACAAACCATTGAGATGACAATTTTCGAAAGTAATTTCTTAATAATAAAGCTGAAATTACAGGCACATGAGGCTAAACATCCGTATGCCTCAAGTTGATTGACGCCGAGCAGTGCATCGTAGGGCACGTTCCTATCGTGCGGGACTTGTGAGGCCATGCTCTGGTAAAGGGTACAGTTTGCAAAAAAAACCCTACAAAAACACAGTCGAATCGAGTCTTTTTGAAGTCTATGGTCTATCTTTTGAATAAATAGAAATTCAATTTTATTTGCTGGAAACATGGTCGCAAGCTCACATTTTCATAAGTTTCTTATGTCTTACCAAACACGTCGGCATGCAATTGGCTTAGTGAGTACCCCTGTAGTTTTTTGCTTACCTAAGTAACTACATACTAATACTACTAATAGTATAATAAAAAATATTTAGGTGAGCTGACAGCCAAACGCGGCAAAGCCTTGTACCAAAACTTTAAGTTTAGTCACGAAGAACTGACACCTAGGTTCACCTTATATTTTGCTAGCTTCCACTAGATCTAAGCAGACGGCTAAGGCAGCATGTAGCTACGACGGCCTACGACGTAGCAGTGCCGTAGCTGTTCGTAGCTCATGTTTACACTGTTTGGGCTTAAGCGGGTTTAACTTCAAGCTAATGTCAGGAAAAGTTACTAAAACATTTCATAATAATGCTTGTAATTTGTTAGATAAATGCTCTATAACTTTACGTACAATAAGACATTTATGTATGAAAATGCCACATAACACGTAAGTAACTAATCTTTTTAACGGTAGCAGCCAAAAATGTTCTGTTAAATTGTTTAGAAAACAATTAAAAATCAGAAACTATACTCACTTTGCTAATAAACTTTGAAACATCAAAACTCTCGTGGAAAAAGGCACGATGAATGGAATTTCCTTAAGAATTATTTCGGCTCTCAACTCTTTTACTGTTAGTGGTGGTCCATCTTCTGAAATAAAAAAGTTATGTGTAAATTTAAATAGAAACAAGAAGTGCCATATTATGGTACATTCAACTGGTACTGCTGGATCGGTGAGACATTCTGAGACATCGTCAATTAATCTTAAGTTGGTGCTAAGAGGCGCGATATGCGCGTGAGACGGCAAACCCGCTGCCCGCGCCCCCACTGACCACGCCCTCTACCGGTCTCATGACTTACTGAGACATCCTCAAAGAACGTGGCGTGGTAGATAGAAGGTGCTGTGGTACCTAGGGATCTAAGTCTTACCTATAGCTGCAACTTATCTAGCATACCTTGCGAGTGTCGTGGCGTGGTGGGCAGTAGATGGTGTGAGTACGCGTGTCCATGCCTCGAAGCGCGGTGTGCGCGTGAGACGGCGAGCACGCTTCCCGCGCCTTCACTGACCACGCCCTCTACCGGCCAGTTCGCTGCGCCGAAGAACTGCAGTCGCGCGTCGCGGACGTATAGTGCACGCATTAGGTGTGTTACCACCTGTAATACAAAACGATCTATGACGTCACACTGCCAGGTGAAGTGAGGCGTAACATCTGTATGACTCAAGTTGATAGAGACAGGGCAGTGTAAGGCACGTTCCTATCGTAATACGTATCTTTCGAGGCAATGCTTTGTGAAGGTGATGGCCACTTAACAACAGCTATCTGCTAACTTTATCAGTAAGTATTAAAATATAAAGAAATATGCACAAAATACGACTGCCATATAAAAACAATTGGTTTTTTTATTCAAGGGCATAATATCATTAAAATATTGAGCGCAGAATACACACTTTGTATAAAAAAACAACGTAATTTTTTTTATGATATTCTGCTCTTACTATTACAGAAAGAAGGTGGTTTAAATTTTTTAACATTTCTCACAAATTATTTATTTATTTATTTAACAGTACGATACAAACTAACAGCCTGGGCCAAAACGTCTGTGTGCCATGTAACATAATAATCATCGATTTGATTTACATATAATAGAACTTATATAACTAACTTAAAAAACGAATGCAAGCTACATCAAATAGATGGCTTCATGTGAAACACATCTACATCATGGTTCTGAGTAATCAAAGTGTTGAGAAGTGTGAGTGCGCTTGCCGTAAGAGCATACCGCGCGGTGTAATAATGATAATCTCACCTTGAATAGTTGCGACCACGCCGGCGTATGTTTCTTAGCCGCGTCTTCCATAGCGGGGTTGCCGACCGCGTCCTTATACTGTCCTATCGCTGCGGATCTAGAACATTCACTGCATATACACAACCAATAATAACCCATTAAATCATCATCATACATACATCTACATTCATCTGCATGAGAATTACGGCCCGACTACAACTAGCCGGCTGAGACTCAAGAGGTGAGATTTCGGTTCTGTCGAAATGTTTGGTGAAGGAAAAATAATAACAAATGCGCCTCAAACAGTCTCCTTTCGAGCACTTGACACATATTTTCAGAACTTTTTAAGGTACCGACATGCCGGCTTCCTGTTTTAAAGTCATATTATTATGTGGATTTCGTTATTTAATTATTAAATGATAACCAAGGTTACGAAATATATTTGTTCTATGTTTTATCCCTTCTTCTCCTTCTTGTCGTGTCACTAGTTTCTTTCTAAACAGTGTGGTGAAAGTTTCATCCCTATCGGTTCAGTAGTTAGGACATGATTGAGCCACAAACATCCAAACATCGTAACTCACATTTATATGTATATTAGTAGGATAAGAAGTAGGATATACTTGTGCAAAAGTTAACTATATAATTTGATTGTAATAGCCGAAGCAGTGATCACTCGCGTCTACATACAAGTATATACTTAGTTAGAGCGAGGTGTCTATGCAAAGATATTACAAAGGTTTATACATTCTTATAAGTAAACTAAATTTAGATACCACTACTATTACTGTACTTTTGTATTTTTGTAACCTTTTTCTGGAAATAAATTATAATATTATAAAGGAGATGGCCCAAATCCCATACAAAAAAAACCCAGTCCCGGCGCAAAAAAAATGTTTCTCAACTTTTTGAGGATATTTAAAAATAATATTTTAAATTATCACTATCTCTCTATCGGGTGGCAAACATTTAGTTTTTGCTCAAAAAGTATTGTAGGCGTTCTTATTAAAATCTTATTTATCGACTAAAATACTTATTATTATTTGCAATTATTGAGTAATCGCAATCACATTCAAGATTATTACAAAACCAGAGATGGTAGTGGGTATAATATATAAATAAACACAAACATAGTAATAAATGTATTTATTTGTTCAAATACATCTGGATATAAATACATTTATAAAGATTAACATTAATTATTTTCCAAATCTATTATCTACCAATACCGTTCGCATTGAGCGAGCAATCGAGCAAAACCGCGGGTCCAAAGTTTTTGTGCAGAAACTTGGTAGAAGCCATCTGACACAGCTTATAACACCAAGGGGTGATATCGTCGTCTCCAAGCCGGAGGTCTTAGCTGAGATAGAGGACTTTTACGGTCGGTTGTACGCCTTGCAGGTATCATGTCCCGAACCTAATAACGAGGATGCTAGAGCCACACTGACCCGCCACTACACAGAAGATCTTCCAGAGATCAGTATTGACGAGATCGGGATAGCCTTGAAACAGTTGAAAAATGGAAAAGCCCCAGGGGAAGACGGAATCACTTCGGAACTCTTAAAGGCGGGTAGATCTCCTGTTCTGAAAGAATTCCAACGTGTTTTCAATTCCGTTCTTACCTATGGGAGAACTCCAAGGGCATGGAGCAAAAGTGACGTGGTGTTGTTTTTCAAGAAAGGCAACAAAGCCTTCTTGAAAAACTATAGACCGATCTCACTCTTGAGTCATGTCTACAAGCTGTTTTCTAGGGTTATTTCGAACCGTCTTGCGCGTAGACTTGACGAGTTTCAAACACCGGAGCAGGCTGGGTTTCGAGCAGGATTTGGCACCATAGACCACATTCACCTTAGTCAACATTTTAGTCGAGAATTAATGAGATTTTAATAAAAACGCCTACAAAACTTTTTGAGCAAAAACAAAATGTTTGCCACCCGGTAGAGAGATAGTGATAATTTAAAATATTATTTTTAAATATCCTCAAAAAATTGAGATAAAAAGTTTTTGCGCCGGGACTGGGTTTTTTTTGGGCCATCGTCTTTATTATTTTATTTATTTTATTGTAGGAGCTTGTAGATGTAATGTTCAACAGCCTTCACAGCTCAGTTGGTAGTAGCTCTGCCTTCTACGCCGTACGCCATGGGTTCGATCCCCACCGAGAACAAACATTTGTGTGATGAACATAGATGTTTGTTCTCTGTCTGGGTGTTATATATTATAAGTATGTATTTACAAAAAAAAAAGTATTTAAGTATTATATCAGCTATCTAGTTCCCATAGTACAAGCTTTGGCTTAGTTTGGGGCGAGGAAGTGCTGTGTGGAATGTCCACCAATATTTATTTCTTTATTTATGTTACCCTCGTCTCAGGATAAGCCAGCTCGACCAATCCAAGACCAACTCCCCGCAGCGCCCGGCAGAGAGCGCCTAGCTCTGAGAACTCGAAGGCGTGGATGCGACCGCCTACTAACGACGCCGACGCCGGTATGCTTGCCACTGGAAACAAGAATTCTATTAGACAAGTATTTTACTCTCATAAATCTTTGTATGTAAATATACACAAAATTTATTATCCGAGTGGGATTTGAACCCCCCCCCCCCCCCCCCCCCCCACCCCTTCCCCTTGATACGGGGCCGCGCTAACCAACTGCGCCATCGGATTCTAATCGCACTCGATGAATATCTGAGGGACGGGATATGCTACTACGGTACTTATGCGACCGTGGTATTTTACCGTGGTTTTTATTCTTCTAGTCGTTTCATTCGAAACAGTGTGGTGAAAGGATTTTGCCCTCCGAATGACCACAGAAGAAAAAAACATACAAAAAATACGAACAAACGAACACTAAATATTTCATTTCATTTGCGGATTTAAATCGAACAGCGAGACAGCAACTGACTCGCAAGTACAATTGAGGCGGCCTTAGAGCTAATTCACTTTTAAACAGATTCTACATTAGTATAATCTGTGTTGTAAGTTACAGAAACTAATAATTCTCCTCATCGCTTCAGAACTTGTTGAAATTAGATGTAACAACGAGATATTTTAATCCAAATATTTTATTGACAACTTTAACACTGGTGACGCCCACATCTCTTATAGGTTTCGCGTTTCCGCGTATATACATTGTAACAAGGATCATACAAAAGAGCGGTAGGAACCAAGCCGTAACTTTGTTGCCAGTTCCTATAGGCTTTGGCCGCGTGGAACTGGCACCTAGAGTCACCTAGCTTTAAGACGTTTCAAAGTGATCCTCGTGATTTTATTGAATAAATACCTTTTGACTTTGACTTTACCCTAGATAGAGAAACAAGTCACGGTCGTTATACTCACATCCCAAATCCTCTTCATCCTCCACATCCCTACAGAACTCTGTATCATGCAGTGTTCCGATTAGCAGGTCAAACAGCGAGCAGAATACGGCCAAAGGCGCCAACAGCTTATTCACAGGAATGACACTGGTGTCTGCCCCCATTCCTCTTGAGAGTGCGGAGAGTAGAGGGGTCACTGACCCGCCGAAGGAAGATTCGTGACTCATACTGGTGAGCCACCGCCAAAGGCCGCGGAGGAAGACGGGTTTGAATGCTAATGTGTACAGTAACCTGGAACAAAACACTGATGAGTAGGTCATTAGATCTTTATCATATAAACTACTATTTTTTTATAACTGAGAGTAGTAGAGCTCTTTGTGAAGGGTTCGTCCGGGGAAGTACTACTACCCACGCCTTTTTCTGCCGCCAAGCAGCGTTGGTGTTTCGGTTGGAAGAGTGTGGTTGCCGGTGTAATTACAGGCACATGAGGTTTAACATCTGTATGCCTCAAGCTGATGGACGCAGGGCAGTGCATCGGCGGGCACGTTCCTATCGTGCGTGACTTACGAGGCAATGCTTTGTTATTGGTGATGGTTATTGATTACCACTTAAAATCAGGTGGGCCATCTGCTTGTTCCATCAGCTAGTTGTATTAAAAAAAAACTGATAAAAAAATATATGTAACAGACAATTAAAGTGTCGTTACATACATACTTAGTAGGTAACATAGATGCTCGAATGTATCTGACTTTCGCTTTTCCCCAAGTCTAATGGTCTTTGGTGGTATCATAAATACTATAGTCGCGTTAAACTGTCGCTGCAGGCTCGGTTATAAGTTATCGGAAAGAGACAGCAATATTGATCTCTCTCTCTCTCTCTCGCACTTAGGAGAACGGACGATCCTTTTGTTTAATCGTGTGTTATGATGATTTATGACCGAGTTTTCAGCGGGAGTTTAACGCGACTATAATCTTTCACATTAATAACATATAAGCTAATTTCCAAAATAGTTTAAAATACATTAACTCGCAATAATCGGTAGTACAAACCTTTGTGGTTTTAAGACGCAATTTTTTACAAAATGTATATACCTAGTTCTTTAACAGATAATGAAAAAAAAAAAGCGTTTACCGAGCTTTGGTAATAGAAATCTTACCTATACTTCTGCAACGCCATCCGATGGCTCAACAGCAAATTGTGGCAGATTTCCGACAAGCAATCCAGAAACTCTTCACTAAGCGCATTCTCCGTGATCATCGAACAAGTGGTCATCACTATCTTAGAGGGCTCATTCAACAGCTCTATACATTTCGTCAGAAGAGTTTGTTCCCTCAACGATGTAGGGTTAGGTTCTATTTCGTCATCGGACTCATCGTCTTTATCGGCGGCTGTTTCTTGACTGTATAATGAGTCTTCGTAGTCGTAGGTGATTTTCTTGTTGCAAACGTTGACTGTCAGTTTTGCTATTACTTTGAGGTATTCTAGCACGATCGGGTTGTTGGGTAGTCTTGTGTTGTCTATGCTGAGGATTTCGTTCACTGAAATAAGGAAGAAAGAACGTTTTTTTTTAATTTTCAAAAGTTTTAACTAGGCATACAAGGTGTTCCAATACTTGTACTTAAAACTTCAGGGGGCTAAAGCACCTATCAATATGAATAACTTTTTCTAAGGAAGCAAGACTGTGAACGCAAAAAAAAACAGCTGTTTCATACAAAAGTTCAATAGAAATTATAGTCACATGAAGCTTAATATCTGTACAAGTTGATGGACATAGAGTAGTACATCGTAGGGCACATTCATATCGTGCGTGACTAACGAGGCAATGCTTTGTTATAGGTGATGGTCATCACTTAACATCAGGTTGGCCATCTTGTTCCAACTAGGTATAACCAAAGTACAAGTAAAAAAATAAACTGACCAAACTCCGTCGGCTCCAGAGATAGCACAGAATGCAGCAGCCAGGAGTCGTTGACCAGCCGCCGGCAGTGGAACTTGCTATCGTCCAGCAGACACCGCACGAGCGAGAGGAAAGGCAGTCGCTGGCTGGCGCTCTGCGCAAGCGCAGGCAATATGAACAGCTCCACCGGCTCCGGGTGAGGGTTGCAGAGGAAGGCTGCTGTGAATTCCGTCATTACTGTATCGCTGGAAATCGAACGTGGAATGTTAAAATACATCTTATCTTAATCTTAATAATATAAATATGTATATATAAATTACGCGTCACGTTGTTTGTCCGCTATGGACTCCTCAACCACTTATCCGATTTCAATCAAATTCGCGCACCGTGTCCACGATGCTTACATACCATGTTAAATTAGCTTTTTTTATACTGCATGCTGATGGAACAAGCAGATGGCCAACCTGATCTTAAGTGGTAACCATACCTATAATAAAGCATTGCATCGCAAATCACAAACGTAACAAAGTACATTCACTTTCTAAGAATGTCCCTCAATAAGACAAATCTTATTGAGGGACATTCTTATAAAGTTTCTAAATTGATTCCTAGATGGCATTTTAAGTATCCTATGACCTTAAATCCACTACAGATTCCGCTATCGTTGCAACTGTCTGGGCAAAGCAAATTTGACCCCATGTCATCATTTTCTTGCCGTCATTTCACACTAAGTGGCAAAACAGGTTTTCTTCCTCCACTCTGCTCTCTCATTCGTCATCACAGTGCTCACTCCATTCTTACTCATGCCATCTTTCACACATATTTGGTCTGCCACTTCTTCTAAAACCATCCATATCCAAATTTGACCCTATGTACGATTACTAAAAGAACTATTGGCAAAGAAGATCACATCACATCGATATCCTTTTTTATTAAGAGTAGTAGAGCTCTTTGTGAAGGGCTCGTCCGGGGAAGTACTACCACCACGCCTTATTCTGCCGCCAAGCAGCAACGCTGTGTTTCGGTGGTTGCCGGTGTAATTACAGGCACTTTAGGCTTAACATCTTTATACTTCAGGTTGCTGGACGCAGGGTAGTGCATCGTAGGGCGCGTTCTTGTCGTGCGTGACTTACGAGGCAATGCTTTGTTATAGGTGATGGTTACCACTTAACATCACGTGGGCCATCGGCTTGTTCCATAAGCTAGTAGTATAGAAAAAAACCTGGAAACGGGACGTCAATATCCTAGAAAAGCAAATTGTTTGGCAACTCTAGTTACAAGTCGGGTAACTTACTCATAATGAGGCACTTCAACACGCGATACCAATGCTAGCGGCCGCTGGATCAGGTCAAAAAGCGCGCCGCAAAATGGCGTCGGCGGGTTGGGCGATGGGCCGTACAGTGGGGGCGACTTCTGACTTATCAGCATGCAAAGGTCTTGAAAGTAGCCTGTGAAGAAGAAACTTCATTGGAGTTGGAATCTTCAATCTCTCATTAATACATATTAACATTTAATTTTGACAGCTCTGCCTTCTGTGCTGTAGGCCGTGGGTTCGATCCCCACCGAGAACAAAAATATTTAGTGTAATTAGTGTGTAATATAGTGTAATAAATATTGATATTTTTTCTCTGTCTGGGTGTTTTTTTAGCCTCATTTTAGAATTCATGTATTTGTCCTCACTTTAATACGTGAAACCAATATTGCATTATATGGTGCAAATTTGATCTTTTTTTGAGGGTATTGAATTTAAATTCAGCATTTGCTGGATGCTGTTACATTTAGTTCGGGGCTATATCGCGCTGTGTGAAATATGCAGCAATATTTAATCCATATCATAATTTTGAAATGAATTATGCTTACAACTGTATCCCTAGGAATAATAGACTACAAGAGCACTGGTGGTCTAGTGGTAGCGGCCCCGCCTTCCGATCCTAAGGTCGTGGGTTCAAAACTGATCGTGCACCAATGAGTTTTTCTATTCAAAAATGTATGTGCACAATGCCAGTACTGTGAAGGAAAACATCGTGAGGAAACCGGCATGTCGTAGAACCTAAAAAGTTCTATAACATGTGTCAAGTGTGCTAAAGGAGCCTCTTGAGGCGCACTTAAAATCCTTTCACCACACTGTATCGAGAGAAACTAGTGACACGACAAGAAGAAGAATAGACTGCAAAAATAACACTCTTCTTACAACAAGACCTGATGAGTCAACAGCGTGGGGCCTGGTGACCTGTAATACAGGTTCCTACAAACCTACATAAGGCATTCTGTCTTTTAAAATAGTATTTGAACCTAGATAGTTACCTCGTTTCACTAGATATAAAAGTGTATTTCCAACAATGTATTCACCATCCATAGATAAGTCAGTTGAGTTTGTCGATGTGAACACTTCAAACATTCTTAGAGGAACTGCCAATGATAACTGTGTAAAAAAAAGATTAATTCAAAATGAATTACAAGCTAGCTTCCAATTCTACATTAGAAGTTATAAAATGGATTCTATGTATATACAAAAAAGTATTTAAGTATTTTATCAGGTGTCTGGTTCCCATAATACAAGCTTGGCTTAGTTTGGGGCTAGATGGCGAGTTGTGCATTGTCTTCCAATATTTACAAGCAGTGCTAATAATATACAGGCTGATATACATAATATAATTAGTAATTTTTCAATCAATAGTGTGCCATAGATACCTCTGAATTAGACCGTAACAAACGAAGATGCAGATAGAGTAATCTTCGAATCTGGATGCAAGATGCTGCATTTTGGAACAACTTCTTCCAACAGTAGTGTTGCTGTTTTAACAGTAATTGTGATATGGCGACCTGAAAAATTGTTGACCTTAGTTGATATAAAAGTTAAAATTTACTTAACGTATGTGGTTGCACTGCTTAATTTATGTGCACAATGCCAGTACTCTCAAACGGTGAAGGAAAACATCATTATGTCGTAGAATCGAATACCCGGTTTACACTCAGCTCATGTCCATGGAAATGTGCAGAGACATGCACATTTCCACAGGCGCAGAGACTTGGGCAATGCGAGAATGGGACAGCAACATTTCCGTCCAAGGTAGTGTGAATGTCTAAATGTAAACATGCTATAAAAAGTTCTATAACATGTCTCAAGTGCTTGAAAGGAGCCTCTAAAGGCACACTTAAAAATTCTTTCACCACACTGTTTCGAAAGAAACTAGCGACACGACAAGAGAGACTGCTTAATTTAAGCAAAGCTTTGCTTGTTTGGGGCTAAATGTCCACCAATATGTATTATTTATTTATTCATTCATTACTTATTTTTTACCAAAAGTAAATTATATTTTGTACTTACCAGTCTATTCAAATCCTTTGTATCATCAAAAAAAAACAATAGTTTAGCTACAAGTGTAGACAGTGACTGCAGATCATCTGCGCTCACACTAGGAAATGCACAGTCAAAGTCATCTCGTTCATACTGCTTGCAATGCTTACGAGTCAAGTAACTTCTAGTGAATGCTTGTATCTTAATGGTACTGTTCAGCCTTTTTCTGTGTTCCTGTAAAGAAATACTGATCTTATAAAAACTGTCAAATTATAGACATCACTTCATCATCTTCCTGCCCTTATCCCACTTTATGTGGGGTCGGCACAACAGATTTTTTCTCTCTGCTTTCTTCTATCATCCATCATCTCATTAGTCACTCCTTTCCTTATGTCATCTTTTCATCATGTCATCTTTTACACAATCAAGTATAGCCATCTCTTACCAATGTATAAATAATTAACAGGAACAGGACAGAAGAAAGAATTATGTTTTCGAGAGCATTTATGTTATAGGCCCAAGCTATGGAAATTGTTAAGTCGGGGTAGGGTTTAAGGCAATGGGGTGCTAGGTCGGGTAACCTCCTCGTGGTGCACCCTGGTAACACCATGAAACACGGCTGCAGAGTACTGCGGACGTGTTTCATGGTGGCTAATAACCCGACACGGTGGGCCTCTCCGCGTGTCCCTCTGTCTAGCAGAGGGCACAGTGTGATGAGGCAGGGTAGACCTACGGGTCTGCCCAGGCGGTAGAGCGCGCGCGAGAGACGCGGAACTTCTCGCGCCGCTCATGGTGGTGAATAGCGGGAGAAGACCTGGAGGGGCCTTCTCCCGCATTGCACTTATTCACCACCCCGTCGGGCGGGAACGGCTGGGAACTCACGGTCGTTCCCGGGCCCCCCTCTGCAAAGGGGGGGGGCGTGCGGGCCCCGCCGTAAAGGCGGGGGCGTTGCGGGGGCCCCGCTGTCATGGCGGGCCAATCGCCGGCGGGGGACTGGATGAAAAGGCTCTGCCAGTTTCCCAGTTCCCCTCCATATCGGCGACGCGGGAGTGTCGCTGGGTTGTTTAGTGGGTTGTTTATACCGGGAGCGGAAAACCGGGGAGTCCCACATATCCCCTCCATCCTCCAATGGGGGGGAATGCGTAATGCATTTTTCCCAGCGTCAAAAAAAAAAAAAAAAAGGGTTTAAGGCAAATTATTAACTGCATTGAGATTTTATTAGGAATTATGTTTGGATGTGATAATGAGTAAGCATATAAAGTGCATAGTCATCTTGTTTGGGATTTCAAGTTTCATAACATTAGGTAAAGAATAGAGAACTAATAAGGAACTTCTATGACAATGGTATCTTACTCTCCATCTTTAAGCTTTTAAAAGGAGATTTTTCTTATAAGTAGTAGGCTAGGTATTGAGGATGAATACAGCAAATTCCCAAATTGTTTTCTTTTTTGGTTTGTCATTTGTGGCAACAAAATAGTATATAAGTATATAATATTCTTCTTACCTTGGTAAAGTAAGTTACTAACCTCCCTTTTTTGCCTTTGTTGTTGTAACTGGAGTATCAGGGCATCTCTTTCAGTTCTTTGAGAACTGGCCCCACCAAGATTTTGCTGTGGTTTGCGCCTAAAATCTCCCTCGAAAGAGTACATGGCTAAAACATACTAATTTCTATAGATTTCTCAAAGAAATAAGGTATTGTAAACAATAATCAGCTGAAGGTTTGCTTGTTACCTAGTTTTAAAGAAGGTACCTACTAAAATTGTGATGAATAACAGATTTTTATTTGTTCCTCCTCTATGCAAACAAAACACAGAACAATTAACTGCACTTGTTTTAGTAATAGATGCAAAAAAAAATACACTTATTGTGAAAGATTCTTGATATAAATCGAACAAATTCTTTACAAAATGAGCAGAAAAAGATTTCTTTCCCTGGCTGGCCTGGCTGGCTGGCTGTCTGTCTGTTTGACAAGTACAACAACACACAACTGACATGACATAACATTTGCCAGCCCGACTGACGTTGATTGATTGATGAATGAGATCAGTACTGATTCGTAACTGTCATCTTGAGAAGAAACTTAGCTTTTTTGATGTTTAAAAAAAAACCGCCGAGTGATGCCAGATGGCGGGATTCCCTGAAAATTCAGAGGTTTTTCTGGTCTAGGGGGACATAATTCTACGGGAGATTTTTGTGAGAGGGGGGGGGGGGGGAATAATAGAAATATTCCTCAGTTTTTGATTTTGATGTGTGAAAACCGACTCTACTTATTCCTTACAAATTAAATATGTAAGTCTACTGTGACTGTGAATCAATCGATCATAAATCACAAGCACAATTTCATTATCTAATTTGGTCAGTCACAGGTGATAACATTTTAATTTTGAATTTTAATTTTAAAATAATATGATTACCCTTACATATTTTTTAGGGGGTGTTAACTAGCATATCATACGAATAACCGAATAAGTAAAATTAAAATCTAGACATCGGCGTTTTCGTTTTTTCCCGCAAACGGTTATCTAACCGATATACAGTTTGCATATCGATATAGAAAACGGTTTTCTGATATCGATAACAGCCGTATGGGTTGCAAACGTTAACATGATTTTTAGTTATGGCAAACTAACAACGAAACGACAAACGCAAACTATTTGGCTATGGTTACGTCATATTCGCTTCATCTCTTTTTTACCAGTAAAACAATTCATTCTTAGAAAGGGAGGTAGCGAATATCAATTGGTGTTTGTTTCATATCGTTTGGTTTGTGAAGTTTTCGTTTTGTTCGTGTAACAGTTGACGTTTTGAACAGTTTTTATGATATCGGATATGTTGATATGAATATCGATATGGTATGATATCTAACCCATATCCGATACAAGTTACGTTTTGATATATCCGACTCATGTCTATTAAAATCATCTGGCAACACTGTCCGCTTGCTCGTTCGCCGCGCCGAATGTTTTTATTTAGATTCGATATTTTGTTTATAATTTAATTAAAGGTTTTGTTGTGTTTGGATTGAAGAACATTAAAGCAAATTAGCGAAACATGTCTCGGCTTTCAGATGAAGAAGAAGAAGACTTAGCGTATAATCCTAGTCGTATAAATGTAAGTGATTTTGCAGATCCAGTCAGGACCATTGAGTTGAGGTTCGTCCACAAAAACAATGGACCGTATCTCTGTTTTCCATCACAGATTAGTTCTTGCCACGGATGAACGCAGCGAGTCACACTGACTCTGCGCTCATCAGGTTTGCATGCATGTACGGTACACATTCCCTCAGTTCCTACCCAAAATCCATGAGGAAGAGCTTTTCTAAGAGCCGAAAGGCTTACATTTGTATTTTTAATTGGGTAACCTGGGTAACTTACTCACCTAGCTCACTAAGACACCATCTTTAAATGTTCCATTTCTTAAGTTCAACCACCTAACCAGCAGAACACTATTAAGTTTAAAGGCTTTGGTATCATTCTCATACCTTTTTACCCCATTAGATACGAACTTTACTTTTATTATGACATTCAGTATTCCAGACCATCACTAGCTCAAGTCAAGGCAGTGGTAGCTTACATGCAAAAAAATCCAGAATTTGCAAACAAAACACAGCGGCTTGGCCAGTCAAAATATAAGAAATTCTGGCTTGAACTCTCCAAAGAAGTTAATTCAATTGAAGGCTCTGTTAAATCTTCAAAAGGGTGGCTAAAAGTAAGTACACTCACAACTTGACAGCCTTCACAGCTCAGTTGGTAGGTAGTAGCTCTGCCTTCTGCGCCGTAGGCCGTGGGTTTGATCCCCACCGAGAACAAACATTTGTGTGATGAACATAGATGTTTGTTCTCTGTCTGGGTGTTATATATAATACTATAAGTATGTATTTACAAAAAAAATCCCATATCACAAGCTTTAGCTTAGTTTGGGGTGAGATAGTGCTGTGTGGAATGTCCACCAATATTTATTTATTTATTTTATTTAACTCCTGAAACTGAATACCACCATCATGGCTTGACAACAGCTTAATGCTACTAGCAGTCACCCATCCAAATGTTGAGCGCATAACATTTTGCTTATATCTAAGGTTAGAAAGGACCAAGTAATCCGTTTCACCTAAAGATGACTGAATTAAAATTTATGTTATTTTAATTGAATCGGTTTCTGTTTTAGTTTTGGTCAGACAAGAAAAGATTCATATTGACAAAACAGAGACGAATAGAAGAAGGCAGAATTAAGACTTGCCTTACATTGTTAGAGCAGAAAATACTTGATCTGAGTGAAGGCAAACCGTATGCAACAAGTAAGTTCACAGCTAGAAATAGGTTTTTTTTTATACAACTAGCTGATGGAACAAGGTAACCATCACCTATAACAAAGCGTTGCCTCGTAAGTCACGCACGATAGGAACGTGCCCTACGATGCACTGCCCTGCGTCCATCAACTTGAGGCATACAAATGTTAAGCCTCATGTGCCTGTAATTACACCGGCAACCACACTCTTCAAACCGAAACACTGCGTTGCTACTTAGCGGCAGAAAAAGGTGTGGTGGTAGTACTTCCCCGGACGAGCCCTTCACAAAGAGCTCTACTACTCTTACTAGGTCCCAGTTAGTAACTTGTTTGAGCTAGGTAGGTTGTAGCTTTCAGGCATCTGAAACTGCAAGAACGAATTAATTGCTTAAGCCAGGGCTTCCCAACCTGTGCGTCACAATGCCCTGGGGCATCGCAGCATTATCCCAGGGGCGTCGTGGCCCCTGTATTTTCTCACACATGTACCTACACAAATCACAAAATGAGTTTTACACTTACCTACAGAAAAAATCACACAATGATGTGCAAAAATGGAGGTTTTCTGATAACTAGGCTAGAACTACAACTGGTAGGTACTTTTTAGACAGAGGGGCGTCGCAAAAATAACTCGATTTCTCAAGGCATCTCAGTATAAATTATATGTTCTACGACTAATTTTCATCATACTTGCAACATAAAGTTCCGTATCGGTATCTCTATCGCGTCTTCATACTAAACAATGAACACGGAACATAAACGAAAAACCAAATATGGTAAACAAAACTCATACTTGGGGTACTTAAGCAGGCTTAAGCAATAAACCTATTTACCAAATTACGGTGTTTCTTTGGATTTAATACACCTTTAAACTTTATCCGATGATCCACCTTGAGCTGGGCTGTCCATTAACCACCATTTCTTACAAAAATCTGAATAAATATGCAGTGAATAATTGAAAATGTTAATCTACTTTTGTTCTAACTACATGTATACCCACCCATGGTGGATGGATGGAGTAAAAGCTATTTTTGTAGTATTTCAGCATGGACTTTACTGGAGGTATTTTTAGGAAATTGAATAAGTGAAATTGTTTATCTACTTGTGTTTCTGACTGGACAGTGTACACCCACCCATAATGCAGATTGGATGGAGTAAAAGTAATTTTTGTAGATTTTCAGCATGTATTTTACTGAAGGTCTTTTCAGGAAAGAAAAAGGCAGTAAAGCAGGAGCCATGTAATGGTGATGACAACTCCATTGACTTGGATGATGATATCCCCAAGGGAGCGGACATCAGCGAGGCGGAAATCCGACTAATGCCGACTGAAGCAGAAGAGCGACAGTTGGCTATGCTTGAGAATATGGTGAGGATGTTGGTTATCATGACTTTTTAGTTCTTTATCATTAGCCTGAAGAAGCCATCTGCTGGATATAGGCCACTCTCATACATTTCCAGCTTCCAGCAGATTTTGAGTCCGTTACCGCCTACCCGCGTCTTTACAATGTCGTCGGACTATCGCGTGGTTAGAACCACAGAGTACTTTATATTGGTTAGAACTTAGAAGCTTCGTCTTCTATGGGCTAACCACGTATACCTTAATGCCACAAATGTCAAAGTCGTGATTAGGCCCCTGGTTCAATAACTTCAAGGATGACTCCTAGCCTTAGTAATGAATGACACAGCGGCGGCCATCTTTTTTTATTGTTTACTACTAGCTAATGGAAGAAGCAGTTGGCCCACCTGATAATAAGTACTTCCCCGGACGAGCCCTTCACAAAGAGCTCTAAGTAGTAATAGTAATAGAGAATTAAAATATTTTATATTATTTCTAGATTGGCGTGATGGGGCAACAGGCATCTGCCATGGCTCAGATGGCGCAAGCATCCCTTACGAATTCCAAAGCGATGGAGATTATTGCTGAAGCCTCACATGTTCAGGTAAGAATCATACCGAATTTAAATGGTTTTAGAATGAATCATAAATATTTAGACGCTTGATGCACATTGAGCTTGTCTAGTATAATTACAGGCACATGAGGTTTAACATCTGTATGCCTCAAGTTGATGGACGCAGGGCAGTGCATCGTAGGCACGTTCCTGCGTGACTTTCGAGGCAACGCCTTGTTATAGGTGATGGTTACCACTTAACATCAGGTGGGCCATCTGCGTCCAACTCGTCCCGCCATCTCATGCGCGGTCATAGTTTTTTTGTGATGGAACTCCATCAGCTAGTTGTATAAAAATAAAAAAACTATGACCGCGCATGAGATGGCGGGACGAGTTGGACGCCTATGAGAGGGACTGGCAGATAAAGACTCATGATCGTAGTGACTGGCGGAAATGGGGGTAGGCCTTTGCTCAACAATAGGACACTATAGTAGTAGTAGTAGTATGTATGTATTATATTACTTTGTAAAAGGTTACTACAAAAGAACGGTAGCAACCAAGCCGTAAGTTTGTTGCCTGTTCTTCTAGGCTTTGGTCGCGTGGAACTGGCACCTAGAGACACCTAGCATTAAGACGTTTCAAAGTGATCCTTGTGATTTTATTGTGACCTTTTGACTTTGACTTTGTATCACAGGCCCTGGCAGTGGACCGGTTGGTGGGTTCCTTTGAAACGGCCAGCGCGTCAGCACACGACATCAGGAACGCTATTCTCGGCATCGACTACACCTTGAAACGCTGCTATCCTAACTCGACGCGGCAAAATTCCTCTTTATTTAGTTAATAAGATGCCATAATTGTGATGAATATATTTATTTCTCTTAAGAATTGCACTGTCTACTGTAACAGTATCCTGTCTGTCTGTCTCCTGTAAACTAAAACAGGAGACAGAGTCTGCTATTTTATAGTGTACACACATTTTTTATTTAGGTAATTAATAAATTTGTATTTTGTATTTGTAATTAGGCACAGTTCACTTGCAGAGAAAACTAAATGAAATAGACTGAAGCAGATGAACACTTTAACACCTCTTATTTATTCGTAGAACACAGGTAAAACAATTTCACTTTTATTCTTCGCACTTGTTACAGATGACAGTATGATAGCCAGTCAAGTTTACTCCACCAAGTCTCTTTCCAGAATGCCACATTTTTTTCAATCTTCTCCTTTCCCACTTTTTACAGTTCGGCAACCTACCAACGTTAACAATCCTACCAACCTTACCGACCAAAGCTACGACTTGGCGGTCAATTGACTGACTAAAAGACAGGAAGATATAAAATTAATTATACTACTTCAATTTTAATCTAAAAAAACAAGCTTAATATTTACAAAATGAATTATAAAATTCGAGAAATCATTACATTCGGCCATCCGCCATCATGCGATCTCCTGACGCATGATCAAAAAAATAAACTGAACGTACTAATCAATTAAGAATATTTATATTATTTTAATTTTAAAGAAGAACAAAAAAAATCTTTTTCTTTTATTGTAATAGCTTACATACAAATTCATTTTATTATTTCAGTCCTTATCAACTTCAATTTCTTATTAAAATTTATTTTATTAAATAATTATAGAAAATACTCAAATAAATTGAATTTACGAATTTAACACAATTACATTTTCAGTAATTATAAAAACAACATGTGAATAACAAAAAAAACAATAACTCCCAGTGTTTCGCTACATTATTATACTAACAATATTACTTTAAATTATTAATCATTACATTTGGCATATAATTAGTATCAGATCTGACTGTATTATTTTGTTGCCGACCTTTTGTAGGCATATTTTCGTCATCATTATCCTCGCTTTCGGATGAAGTATTACTTTTGTTAGATATTAGCATCGTTGTTATGAGAAAGGTTAACATTGATCCAAGGTCGAATCCGATCAAAAGCAACTTCGCTATCGTATTTACTTTTAAGAGTACTAAATCCAGAGATCGCTTTTAGCGATAAGACCGCCCATTGTACTACTTTATTTTATATTTTTAAGTGTTTTATTTTTTGTTTAGTTTGGTGTACAATAAAGTATTTTTCATTCATTTTCATTCATTCATCCAGTAAGTTCAAAAATTTTATATCGATCATTATATTATATACTTCCGTGATTTTAAAGAAGCCTATAAATTTTTATAAGAGCTTAGTACTATTGTCTTTATTGTTAAAATTGGTTCTCGGTTTTTTTTATTAGAAATCAATTAGAATATTATTATTATTTACTGTAACTGTAACGAGACATGGGTGTCGGAAGACCAGCGTTATAATAGCGTATGCTGCTATAGCATTAATGCCGAGTGACTGCCAATTTATATCACTTGCCTACTTACTTGTATTGTCTTTTCTTGTATTTTTTTTTATAAACTGCATTTACGCGTGGCATAAATAAATGATTCTGTTTTGTATTGTATTGTATTGTAAGATGACATTTTCCATTAACTACGTGATAAGCACCTTGGTGCAATTTTGATCGATTGATTTTCTTTACCCGGTTCAATACTACTGTAACCTTCCACATACACATCCCCTGAAAAGTTAGATCCCTACGCTATAACTTCAACTAACTCTGACAAAGGAACTTTGGTAGAATTTAATGTAGTCAAGTTTGCGTTATGAGCAGGACTTTTGTAGAAGAATAGTTTGCAATTGTCTTTGAACACAGACACAGAAGAAAACTCTATAAAGTTTTGCCCTATAAGCAATGCTGTTGTCACAAACTCATCAGTAACTACAAGATCTTCGATCGTCGCCTCAACATCATCGATTTCAATGTTCACAAAGCTCCTATAGACAGGTGTAACTACAGAATTACCGAAACCTTTGATGATAGGCAATTGTGTGTATCTTTTTAAGAAGTTTAGGTCTTGAGCATCATCTTCACGAACTTCGATTTATTTGAAAAAAATACTGTTAGTATCACCAGTCGTGGAAATAGTCAAAGTTTTCCGTTCTTCAACGTCCGTACGCGAAACGCGGTATCATTGGTAGAAGTTTACAGTTTTCATTGTCGTGATCAACCCTTTGGACACTTTTGGCATTTTACTAACGGCTTAGGGCATTTAAAGTAAGAGTGACCTTTTGCGCGACATTTAAAAAAAAGTCGCTAAACCATGGAGGTAATATCATAATGGAGAGTGCGATAAGATCCACAACCTTTTACAACTGTGTATCAAACAGTGATCATCTATCTTTGTTCCTCCCACGCAGCCTAGCTACAAGTAAAAGAAAAGAAGATGTTAGTTCACTCACTCCAACTCACTCACTGTCTGTGTAAATAGTGTCCGTCAGTTGATGCTTTGATAGTTGGAGTTGGTTGAAATATGCGGTGAAGCGAAATAAATAGTGAAAAATCAAAAGAATCATTATTATTTAAGCAAAATATATTTGAAAAGGCGAAAGTATATCCCGTGCAGCTGTGTCTTGTGCATCAAGAAAAACAAAAGGAAACAAAACAAAAGGAGGTTAAAGACCCGGAATTGTCATTTGATACGTAATATTCTTTTTCAATTTACAGACTGTAATTACATTTTATTAGTACTAGTCATATTTTCCAATATGAAAACGATGTAAACCCATTAATTATTGTAAAATAAAATTTATTGTTAGTCATCTGTTCTAGTGATGTACATACACAGATTAATTTAACTTTATATTTCACACCTTCTAGGCGTCTCGCGCCGGCTCAAATTTCGTTAAATTTTACATTATTATTTTTTTTAGGTTCCCGAAATGCCCAGAATGAAGATGGGTGTGGATAAAAGATGTTAGGCGTGAAAACTAGGAGTCCACAAAATTTTCCTATGCATGGACGAAATGGCCCTAAGAAAGTATCGAGTGGGATGGACATCGCTATCACGGCCAGGTCATCATGGGAAATAATATTGACGATAATAGTGTTCCAGTATCTGTAAAGTCAGCAACCAGTTAAAATTAAAAAGTTAATTTCCAATTAAAACGCCTTTTTCATCCATCTCTTATTCTATCGATTGGTTAGTCAATGTAGTCCCTTCTCTAGTAACTCACACGAATACAATATCGACAACTGCACACTAACAAAAAAAACGGACACGCCAAAAACCGAAAGGCTCCGTCCAGTATGATACTTCGTCCAAGCGCTAAACTGTTGTTTGAAGTTGACGCCAAATCTCCTGCAGATGTCTTCGAAGACTTTCGCTTTCGTTAAGAATGAGTGTGTGTAACAGGAGGATCCTCCTCAGGAGTCATCGCACCGTCGGAGTTCATAGAAAGAGAAAAAAATACTGTAGTTATCATATTCACCAGATAAAACTTATTTCTTAGTTTCTAACTTTTTTTTTTTTTTTATTTATATTCGTTTTATTTATTTTTTTAAATTTTCATATGGTTTACTTGGCTTAGCATAACAGCTGTTCATGTAATTTTGCGACGTACTTGGCCACTTACAGGTCCAGTGCTTAAATGCTTATATATATTTTTGCACAATTGTACTAATTATTTTGTTAGTTTTGAACTTACAGGTATACCCCATTTTTCACTAAGAAATTCACTAATAGCGCACCTGGCTAAGCTCTGGCATACATAGCCTGCTAATAGCGCACATGGCTAAACTCTGGCATACATAGCCTATACCTGCATACATAGCATGTACCTACTACCTACCTATAAATATATCTATAAATTTTTACTTTATACCTCTAGATATTTAATTTAGTACACTTTGCTTCAGAGTCTCGCATCAGAGGGTAGGCTTGATCATCGATATTTATAATTTTACGACAGTTTATCAGGTGACAACTATAGTATAGTTAATTTCTGCTTGATATAGGAAAGACAATTTTTATTGCTATTGGAATATTGATAGTAGCAGTAATGTGAAATGGAATAAAAATATATAAATGATAGGTAGGTAATCCACGAATTGAAAGGTGCTAACACTACCGGATAGTCTCTGTTTCAAATTCAATTTCAATTCAAAATGCGAATATAAAATAAGATAAAAAAATAAAATAACCTACCCTTCAATGTTAAAATTATCGGATAATATTAAAATTTGTAAGATTTCACCTACTTTATTCTAGAAAAATTTGCTCGATATGTATTCAACTTGAATGTTCATGGGTAATAGTATAGGCCCTGACAATTAAAAAAAAAACCAATAGTGCTGGTACGGCCAGATAGTCTCGGGGCAATAAGTCGAATTTAATAACCTTTGACTCGAAATAAAAATATCATAATGTGGATGAAATAAATTTTAATCACAGCTACAGTTACCAAGTAGGTAATTATTTGGCAAACATCAGTGCATTGTGTACGTAGCAAAATTGTTAGCATTATCTAAATAAATTTTATGGCATACATAGCCCCCTGAACTCACTTGGTCCATCACAGCATACCTTGCTTATAAAAAAAAAATGTTATGGCATACATAGCCCCCTGAACTCACTTGGTCCATCACAGCATACCCTACTTATTGTTATGGCATACATAGCCCCCTGAACTCACTTGGTTCATCACAGCATACCCTACTTATTGTTATGGCTTATATAACCTCCAAAACTCACTTGGTTCTCTACATCACTATATTTAAATATTTTTTTTTTATGTAGGTAGACTTTTTATCGTAAAATATTCTTTCAATTAGCAACATGCCATGGTGGCAAAAAGTTTCACCAGTAATAATTTTATCAAGTAACTGCGGTAAAAATTTGATGAAAGACATCAATAAGTTTCAAACTTAATACTTCGAGTGAAACAGCATGAATTTTATTCCTAGTATTCGTTAGACTCCACATTGTTAAAAAATATAATTTTAGCAAAAATTGTTAAGACAAAAACTTTTGTGACGGTATTAACAAAAAATATTTTCATAGATATGGTACAGAAAAGCAACTCATGATCACACACAGTCACTTGCACGTTTAGTAGATTGGTATTCTTTGTCGATTTCTATCAGCTTTTTCTAGAAAATCTATCCAGACTTTGTAAATTTTATGTTTAATGGGTAGGCACAAGTACCAACAGCTCCATAAACCGAATAGTGCTAGCATGGCCAGATAGTCTCGGGGCAATCCCGACTGGACCACGCCAACAAAGATTCAGTAGAAATAAAGCCGTTAAGTACCTATGCTTTCAACTGAACAAAACTAGCACGCTCGGATAGTCTCGGGTCAATCCCGACCGATACATGCTAGTGAAATCTGTATCTCCATTATACTTAAATGGAATAAAATATTATACCAATCTTCCAAGCGGCAATAAAATAATATCATGTGGGCAGAATAGGTAACATCTTACATACCTTGGTTCAATCCAACTTCTGAGATGAAATAGACTGAAGCAGATGAACACTTTAACACCTCTTATTTATTCGTAGAACACAGGTAAAACAATTTCACTTTTATTCTTCGCACTTGTTACAGATGACAGTATGATAGCCAGTCAAGTTTACTCCACCAAGTCTCTTTCCAGAATGCCACATTTTTTTCAATCTTCTCCTTTCCCACTTTTTACAGTTCGGCAACCTACCAACGTTAACAATCCTACCAACCTTACCGACCAAAGCTACGACTTGGCGGTCAATTGACTGACTAAAAGACAGG
This sequence comes from Chloroclysta siterata, assembly GCA_932294275.1. Taxonomy (NCBI): domain Eukaryota; kingdom Metazoa; phylum Arthropoda; class Insecta; order Lepidoptera; family Geometridae; genus Chloroclysta; species Chloroclysta siterata. The sequence continues at coordinate 13,558,358 of OW028598.1, forward strand.
AAGATATAAAATTAATTATACTACTTCAATTTTAATCTAAAAAAACAAGCTTAATATTTACAAAATGAATTATAAAATTCGAGAAATCATTACATAAAGCTTAGTAAATTTAGTGTGCCTTTCGGCGTAAGGAACAGGTTGATACAAAAGTGGGTAGTTTGTGCATTCATAAATATGCGTTGAATAATAATGTGCTATTTATTATACATATAAAGTCTCATTATTTAATTAAAATTTGTGTTCATTCCCTGTCTGGAAATATTAAATTATAAGTTTGTATGTATTTAGAAAAAAAACATGAGATGACATGGGAAAGAAAGGAGTGACTAATGAGATGACGAATGATAGAGGAAAGTGGAGAGAAAAAACCTGTTGTGCCAACCCCACATAAAGTGGGATAAGGGCAGGAAGATGATGATGTACATAGAAAAAAAGTAGGTATACGTATTATGTCAGCTATCTGGTTCCCATATTACAAGCTTTGCTTAGTTTGGGGCTAGATAGTGCCATATGGAATGTCAGTATTTATCTACACTAATATTATAAAGAGGTAAACTTTGTATTTTTGTATTTATGTATGTAACGAATAGGCTCAAAAACTACTGGTCCGATTTCAAAAATTCTTTCACCATTAGAATGCTACATTATCCCTGAGTAACATAGGCTATATTATATTTTCAAAAAAATCAGGGATCCTTACTAAAACTTCAATAATGTAACCCAAGGTGGAAAACAAAAAACCTTACATCGCGTGCGCTGCGAAAACTATTGAAGATAGAACAAAATAATGTAGTACGATTTTGTAGAACACGTTATCATCTACAAAAAATGTCGCGACAGCATATGTCTAACTATTATAGTTATGTCACAATAAGTGTTCTTTTATTATAAAAAATTAATTGAAATGCCTCCTCTAGAAAAGGGTCTTTATTTGTAGCTTGGTATTAATCCTTATCCAAATAAATCATTTCATAATTAAGACGGTTTCAATACCTATAGATTACTTCTTAAATTTTTCAAATCGGACATTCCATTCAAAGGATATGACGAAATTAAAAATGTTTACGGGTCCACCGGTCACGCGCGGGGTGCGATTTCACTCACTCAAGGAGAAGCGCGTGCAAATGTATGAAATAAGTAGACGCGAGGCTCGAACCCACGGTCTAAGTTTATCCTAAAATGTTCAAAAAATTTATGACCACCCATGCGAAGCTGGGACAGGCCGCTAGTCTCTAATACTATAAGACTCAAAGTCCTGACTGACTGACTGACTGACTGACATATAGACAACGCACAGCCTAAACCGCTGGTCCTAGAGACTTGAAATTTGAGGAGTACATAGCTCTTATGGCGTAGAGGTGCACTAAGAAGGGATTTTTGGAATTTCAACCCCTAAGGGTGTAAAAAGGGATGAAAACGTTTGTATGAAAAATAGTATTCCTTGAACCTACAAACTTGAAACTTGGAGAAGATATACCTCAAAGCAAAAAAATAGGAAAGGCATTTTTAGTTTTTTAAAACTACCCTTAATAAGTGTGCAAAGGGATGTAAAAGTTTGTATGGGAGTTTTTTGACCGATGGTCCTAGAGACTTGAAATTTGAAGAGTACATAGTTCTTATGACGTAGAGGTGTACTAAGAAAGGGTTTTTGGAAATTCAACCCCCAAGGGTGTAAAAAGGGATGAAAGCGTTTGTATGAAAAATTGTATTCCTTGAACCTACAAACTTGAAACTTGGAGTACATATACTTCAAAGCAAAAAAATAGGAAAGGCGTTATTAGTTTTTTTAAACTACCCTTAATAAGTGTGCAAAGGGATGTAAAAGTTTGTATGGGAGTTTTTTGACCGATGGTCCTAGAGACTTGAAATTTGAAGAGTACATAGGTCTTATGACGTAGAGGTGTACTAAGAAGGGGGTTTTGGAAATTCAACCCCAAGGGGTGTAAAAGGGTTGAAAACGTTTGCATGAAAAATAGTATACCTTGAACCTACAAACTTGAAACTTGGAGTATATGAACTTTTAGGCAAAAAAATAGGAAAGGCTTTTTTAATTTTTTAAAACTACCCATAATAAGCGTGCAAAGGGATGTCAAAGTTTGTATGGGAGTTTTTTAACGCATAGTGCGATTGATTTCAAACTTGAAGTAAATATACTCCTCAATAAATAATTTAAAATCACGTTTTCAATATTTTAAAACTACCCCTGCAAAGTTTCAAGGTTTGTATGGGAGATTTTTAACTGTAACTGTGTAATTAACTTCAAACTAAAAGAAAATGTGTTCTGTGGATAAATAACATAAAGACGTTACCCTCCTTCGTTGCGCTCGAGTAAAAAGAATACCTACAACGAGGCGTCAATGTTCTAAAAATGGGAATCTTGAGTTGGTACGAAGAGATCTGAGGGTACCTATCTACCGTGCCTGTGGATCAATGTCGTGAAGCTGTTTCGTTTCGTTTGCTATTGTGGTAGAAACTAGGAACAAATAAGTACATATTTTCCGTGTAAGGTTGTCTTTGTTGTATTTGTCATGTTTGTGCTAAACTCAGTACCTATACCTACCTACCTAATATAGGTAATGTACGCCTATAGGTATCCCTTATACCTACGTAGGTATTTAAAATCCTACCCTAATAATAGTACGTATTTAAAATCCTACCCTAATAATATACAAATCAATGCGAAAGTTACGATGTTTGGATGTTTGTGGTTCAATCACGGTTCACCACTTCAACGCGTGCGAAGCCGCGGGAAGCCACTAGTTTATTTATAGTGTGTCCCATAGTTCTCCAGGTTGTGTCCCATTTTCATATTAAAATATACAAGGTGTTCCATAAGTTGTGTATATAAACTTCAGGGGGCTAAAGTACCCATATGAACAACTTTTTCTAAGGAACCAACACTGTGAACGCGAAAAAAAAAACAGCTGTTTCATACATTTTAGCCTGGTAGGTATTGAACTTTTGTATGAAACAGCTGTTTTTTTTTCGCGTTCACAGTGTTGGTTCCTTAGAAAAAGTTGTTCATATTGATGGGTACTTTAGCCCCCTGAAGTTTATACAAGGTGTAAAGTCATGTACGACATTAAATTGAAACACGTACTCCTAATTGCATTTTTAGATTTTAGGAGTTGGTTTTATCAAAAAAGCCTGAATATTTATCGAGATATCGATACTTTTCCAATAAATAATTTCTATGCAACCTGTATCTCTAATCGCCGGTGATGAGGTCAAATTTCCGGGATCATGAAGTCATGTGACTCATCAATCAAACGAAAAAAAGGACAGAGATATCATATTTATACGCGTTAGACCGCATAAGAAACATATTTGTGCGCTCACATTGTAAAATTTCGCTGTGCGACAAGGACAGATATCATTCCGCTTACGTGTGTGATAGAGACAGATAGGTACGTAGCGCGCCCCACTATGTGCCACGCTGCCGCCCGGTGGCCAGTGAAAGACATTATTATTTAGTAAACAATCGCCTTGGTAGCGACCTTGACATATCTAATTTTGAAAATTGTAAATTCGTGTTATTACTCGTGACTAGAGTCTAGATTTGGTACCGCGAAATAGACTTTTTGTGTGAGTGTGTGTGTCTTGTTAATGTCATCAAAATGCAGAACTTGTATTATGAAGGGAAAGATAATTGTGAAACTAGGCATACAAAACAAACTCTAGAACAGTTGAAGGAGCTCTTCAGTGCATTCATTTGTATGTGCAACATGCAACAACGTGAGCATATTGGAAACGTACGGATTTGAGGTACCTAACTAGTTTTATTTTTCCTACTTGCTAACGTTGCTCTACTATATCGGCGAATCAAAGACGCCGCCGCCGGCCGCGCGCCCGCGCTGAAAGGGCGTTCACCTTTAGGCACGGGCGCGCGGCACAGTTTAGGTTTATAGTAGGTATGTATGTGCGGTTTCTGCGCGCGGGGCGCGGCATTGAATGAACGTACGTTGCTTTGTTTATGTGTTTATACAGAATGTTCAATAATTTTATGCTTATTCTGATATTTAGTTTGTTTGAAAATAAAAAAATCTCAATTATGAATGAATGATAATACAACCTTTTTTAAATCAATACTAGATAGTAGTACTACACGTGTATTAATTTAATGTCGTACAGTCGTTTACACGTTGTATACACAACTTATGGAACACCTTGTATAGAAAAATTGAGTTTTTTACGAAATTTTAGCTTGCTTTTTGTGTTATGCAATGAGAATAGATTAGACATACGCACTTTATACAAGCAAGTGCATTGCCATTAATAATCATTTAAGTACCTACCAACTTATTTATGTTTACTCTATAACTTATAAAATGTGAAATTGCATTTATTTATTACATATTTCGAAATAACATACATCGTTTTACTATTGATGTATTCAATGAAACAGGTATTTTATTATACATTGTTATCTTATCACCGCGCTAGCTGGTACTGATAAGTTTTGTTTTATCAATCATGTATCATTGCTCTATTTTAACGTGAAATTGCCGCGCGTCACTGCAACTATACCTACAAATAACTGCATAGCACAATGCAAGTATTTTCTCTTAAAGTAGTCATTAGGCCGTATAAAAAATGGCGTTAAAATACGCCTTGCCGTTTCTCTGTGTTCTAAGTGCTGTTGTGAGTGATTTGTGCCCGAAACAATGTGACTGTGATTCGTACAATGGCCTCAATAGAGCGATATGTGTTGATCAGAACATTATAAATGTAGATATAGGAGTGCCCACTGCGGTTCAGGTGTACCATTTAACACATAATGCTATTAGTGAGCTGGATAATTTCTGTTTCAAGGTAACTATTTAGTAACATAATAGAATAAAGTGCTATTGCGCACATTTTGATTACTGACATTCCAGTGCTCTAAACAATGAAACAACATCGTGAGGAAACAAGTTAGCGTTTCTAACAGAGGTGATGGGTTTGCAAGCTGTCACTAATGGAATACCAACTACTCCAAAATGTGTGTATCTTTGTGCCAAATGTAATATCTGGACGTACCTACCTCTAACTACTCCCTTAGATATCTTCAAATCTTCAAAGAATCTTTAGTTCGTACTTGGTACTAAGAGAAATGATGGGATATCTACTTAAATAATTATTTTTTTAAACATTTATTTACCAAAACAACCAAATTAGGTAGGTATTACATTTAGCACACACGTACCCACTTATTGCTTATTTATTATTTTATAAACTGCAAAGTACACTGACATGACACAATAAGAAAGCCTTTGTTTTCAGGAACCTGGATACACATCGATAGAAGTGCTCAATCTATCCTATAATCTTATATTCTGGATCGGTTTACATGCGTTTGCCGGTCTTGAAAAGCTGTCTCATTTAGATCTGAGCAACAACAGACTGAGGTATATACCATCTGACCTTTTCTGGGATACGCCGCAGCTTCAAAACCTGGACTTATCGTCGAATGTGTTTGAATCGCTGAAGAATGAACCGATTGTAATGCATTCTAAACTACAGGTAACACAGTTCGCTATCTAACTTATACTAGAGTCATCATCAACCAATAGAAGTCGACTAGGTAGATGCCTCCCCTATACATTTCCAGGAAGAATGATTTAACCACACTCTCCATCCACCGACTTTTTACGATCTTCAAATACTATGAGTACCTCTAATCTATTCAGAATAGGTTTCTTTAGTGTCACCTATTTACGAATATAGATAGGTACAACCATACTCTAATTTTAAGACAAACGTCGTTCTTCCCTGAGTTCATCTAGGAGGAACGAGTCTTACCTACTCTCTAATAATATTTAACGACATTTTCAGGTGCTGAACCTAAATAACTGTCGAATAAAAGCTTTACCAGACCGGCTATTCAGTCGCCTACCAAATCTGAGGAAGCTGGATATCAGCGAAAACTACATGGTCACAATCGGCATACAAGTTCTTCAGCCCTTGCGTAAACTCGAAAGAATCGAACTACGAAACGATTATTGGAAATGCAACCATGATTTTATTGGAGTCGAGAATTGGATATCATCACGGGACATTGCATACGCGAAGCAATGCAAGAGAATGAGGCCAAAGATGTCCGAGAAAATGATATCTCAAGTGCCTGTTGAACGAGAAGAAATCCTCTTAGATAAGATTTGGAACATAACAGTTTCTAAAAATGACACAAAAATCTTAACCGTTGCGGACGACGCACATAAACCCCTGACGCCACTGGAGAAGTTCGATAAGGAATTCTCTGCTCTACAGGCGTTCGTTATTGGTTTAGAGATTGGGTTGGCGCTGGGTATCGTTAGCACGTATGTGTGGCTGCGTAGAGTTTGTCTCGTGCCTTTCCGCTGCTGGCGAACTCCAACGCGGCGGGCGAGGCGAAGAGCTAGAATGGAGAGCGATATGAGAACGAGCCTGCTTTGGAGTACTATGATAAACCCTGACATGGAAACTCCTCCACCGTTTCGACGACAACTTTCGCTGCCGGATCGGAATCCGCCGTACGGCATTCCTGGTGTGACGGAGGCGAGGTTGCAGGTCGATGCTATTCGAGTACCGGATAGGGCCGAAACGCCGCCGCCTCCTTACCATGACTTTCGATCGAATGTTTAACTTACAGAAGACAGTAAGATGTGACAACTTGTGCGTGTTTATTCAGAGTAAACGTATCAGATAACTATTAAGTGTATATGTTGGCTGTGCGTGATAAATGCATTTAAAGGGTAATGTAATTATGTAGGTAGCTTAGTTATAAATTAAGGAAAATACAAATTTTATATTGGATTGTTATTTATTTTATAAATATCATTATCACATTTTGATTCAGTAACATATACATGATCTGTCATTACGTAAAGAAGATTATCGTTATTACAAACTAAGTCAGACTCATAGAATTTAATATAAATTCTCTAAAAATAATAATAAAATATATAATTTGGGTAACTTTATTAATATTTTTTTGTACATACTAAAACACAACCTTATGGCAATTGATTTGATCTCAAATGTATGGCATTTCCAACGATTTAATACATTACAAATAATATACCTAATTAGGAAAATGCTTTTCAATCACGCAAATTAGTACAAAGGATTGATATTACTTCGTTTCAGTTACATTATTATAACTCAGTATGGCCATGGTGTCTCATTGCCTACAAAGCATTTTTAGTTCCAATTAAACATCAATAGATGGCGATACCGGTTGCGATTGAATTATTGATATTTGTTTTAGTCCAGAAAAAAGTATTAAGGTCATGAATAGCTTATGTTATATTGTAAAAAAATCTCCCATAAGCACAGGAAGATGAGGAAATAAGCTGTTAATGAAATCTTCATGTTTTTACAATAATCAATATTGACCACGTTTTTTCTTGCGGAAATTATTTGAACTACGTTGTGGTTCGGTTTCAAAAGTTCAAAAGATGCCGCTATTTGCGTTTATAGAATTTTATCGTTTCTTATAGAGGCATTTTACGACGTACCTACCTATGTAAAAAATAAAAAATAATTTATTTATTATTAATATAAAAAAACGGTGTATATTAACATGATTCGATTTTTAGCCACGGAAATTTCTAGATACTTCTACTAGTACAGAATAAATAATAGGACTCTTACTGCGACGCAACAAGGTGCAATTCATCTTGCATAATTTCACCTAAATATTGCCGCACTCTTCTAACGTGAAACTCTGTCGCTGTCAGTGCTGGCGCGGGCGCGGGCCAGACAGCGACAAAAATCTGAGCCAAAAATTATGCCTTTTTAAGGGGCTGACAACCATCAAACAACTTCTCGCTCGCATGTTTCGACATGTTGAAAGATATAAAACCACTAAACTCACTTTCGAAAAATCTGAATAAACTATTTTGTGTGCAATGTGATTGCACACAAAATGGTTTATTATTTAATTGGTAAATGCTTATTTTAGTAAAAAAAACATTTTAATCGATACAAGTTATCCGACTCAAAAGTTTGCATTAGTACAAAAACTAGTTACTTACTTTTACTTTACTTTTTAGAAGGAAAAAACTGATTGATTAATATCTTTCAACATGTCGAAACGTGCGAGCAAGAAGTTGTTTGATGGTTGTCAGCCCCTTAAACTTTACGGACGTACGTAGTGCCGTAGAAAGAAAATTATTTATTACGTCAACGCAAGTATATAGTTGGTAGGTAAATACAAAGTTTACTTGACCTACCTACTTTAGATAACCGCTCAGCATCAGGTGTCACTTCAATTATTTTTAGAAGACCCACCTGATGTTCAACGGCTATCGACGATGGCCAACTACTAGGTATCTCAAATCCAAGAAATAAGCGCTCAACATCTTGGAGTGGGTGGTGAAAGGTAACCATTCAACATCAGGTGGGCTATTTTATGTTGAGAGATTACGTCTATAACCAACTTTTGTCAATTATTTCCTTTTCATATTGTACGAAAAACGGGTTCTGTTATTAAACACATCATCTACTTTAGGATTTCCACAAATAGGTAGTGACCATTCAACATCAAGTGGGGTGATCACTAATTATCGGGTTAGAAGTAACCGCGCGACTCCAGTACCCCAAGTATGAGTTTTGCTTACCATTTTTGGTTTTTCGTTTTACGTTTTTGTTCCTTGTTCATTGCGGGTTTTGTATGAAGACGCGATAGAGATAACGACACGGAACTTTATGTTGCAAGTATGATGAAAATTAGTAGTAGAACATAAAGTTCCATATCAGTATCCCTATCGCGGCTTCATACAAAACCCGCAATGAACACGGAACAAAAACGAATCGTTTTTGCTCCGTGCTCATTGCGGGTTTTGTAAAGTTCCATATCGGTATCCCTATCGCGTCTTCATACAAAACCCGCAATGAACACGGAACAAAAACGTAAAACAAAAAACGCAAAACTCATACTTGGGGTACAGGTAGCTCAAAAGAGGTAACAGCTCCACATCAGCTAGGCCATTAGATGTAACGCCTTTACATCAGCTTGAAGCCATCAGGTGGGCCATCAGTTGAACGGCTAATAAGAGGGTCGACTTCATCTCAAAGTCAATAGGTTATCGCTTTTCTTCTGGTGGGTTTTTTTTTAAATAATGAACTTCGTCACAAAATTATAAATTCAAAGAAACAAAAAGAAACGATCTAATTTGCAAAGTAAAAATGGGGAAAAGTACTTTATTTGTTGCACGTTAAGGTTGATTGCACAATAAATGTTATTTAACCTACGTCTTTTCATATCTAAATGAAAAGATTTCCTTGTTTTTGGTGACGAATGATCATAAGTGTGAGATAGTATTATGAAGATTTGTGACTTTATTACAAGGATCTATGGTTGTGATTAGGTTGAACTTTAAACTGTTTTAAAACTTTTGTCTCAGGCTTAATTTACATCGCCGCGGGTTGGAATGAAAGCGACTTTTTGCAACGAAATTGTCCATAGCATAGTGAACTTTATATCAAATACATAACATACAAACTAAATACGAGCCAAGTAGCTAGGGAGCTCGAGAATGCGCGGGGATTATTTGGAAGACTAATTTCGTTGAATGTCTAACAGCCTTTATAGCTCAGTTGGTAGTAGGTCTGCTTTCAGGGCCGGAGGCCGTGGGTTCAATCCTCACCGAGAATTAACATTTTTGTGATGAAAATAGAATTTTGTTCTCTGTCTGGGTGTATAAGTAGGTCTATAAATTACCTACCAGTAAAAAAAGTATATCATGTATTAGTATTTTATCATATTAGCTTTGATTTTGTAAGTCACTCGTTATCTAGGTACCTAGGTTGATTGTTGATCGAAGCACGGGACACGACGAAATGACCACTGAGTGTGTTGCTGATTTTGCCTCGTCAAACTAAATTGAGGCACAAGTTGGGAGTTTTTCCCAAACTTTTACCCTGTTACTTCTTGTAGCGAATAGATCCCAATAACGCCTGCATAATTGAAACAGCGATCAGTCAGTGCCTCCGAACTAAAACAGCCTAGTGTTCGAGCAAAAAAGTAGGTAGGTAGTTAGGTACCTAATACATCCTACCTACTTAAACAAATTTCATAAGGCAGCATCAACATCTTGCTAAAAAAAATACTTAAACGAATAGATATAGACTACACAATAACACAATACACCTATCATAGGTATCTTTTAAATGCAAGTTATTTTGAAACAAAACTGGCAAAACTATCATTGTGGGCGAAGGACTGCGTGCGGACACAGTATAAAATAATAGTATGTGCGTGTTGGCAGAACTAATTTTATCGCCATCTATTGGTTGTAAGTGCATTTTACGTGATGCCGCTTGCTCGCAACGCAACTTCGCGACATCTAGCGGCTATGCGGGCTATTTTGTTTAGCTTCGGGCTATTTCATACATCCCGAAAAATTGCCCGAGCCACAGCCCGAGTTAAGACTGGAACCGTTTCAATGTATGGGATGGGGTATCTGTACTAGTATTCTGTTATCTGTGGTATGGCTACAAGTAATCTGATATGTTAAATTAGGTACAAACGTCATTAGAAAACATAATAAATTACTTGCAAAATGCAAAACAAAAACTATTTATACAATGGAATGTTTTCTGGTAAAGATTTGTATTATTTACTAGGTTCTGTTTATCAAAAGGAACATTATTGCGAAATGCATTACAATAGTGATACAGTTAAAAAATATGCTAACACAAAATGCCCACTAGGTGTAATTGACACATGAGACGATTTTACATCTGTGTATACTGAAATACCACATAGGCACATCCTCGGTGGACATGCTCTATGAGGTAAGGGGGCATCCAGAAATTCCGTGAGCTGTTTTTGGAAATTTCTCGGACCCTTCTCTCCTTGGTGAGATGTGCGATTTTGCTCGACCTTACCCCTAATCTCACGTGAGATTTTTAAAATTGAGTATTTCTCATGTTTTTAAACATATTAACGTGTGCTTGACTACGTTAGAGTAATTAAAGAAACTAAATTTCCTTACTTATCTTTATTAAGATTAATATTTTAGATCTTTCAGTAACAAAAAAATACCCAGTTTTCTCGCAATTTTACACTGTTACTTGCGGGAAAAAAATACGTGATTTTTGCCGAGACCCCCACACTCCCTCACGTGAGATGAGGTGAGGTCCTGCTCGACCCCCTCCCCCCATAAACGCCTCAAGTAATTAATGGACGCCCCCTAATTTAATTGTTATAAGCAAAAGCAACCGCTCAACATAAGGTAGCCCATTTGCTTGCTCCATCGCTTTTTATCATAAGGAAATATAGAAGCTTGATGGCGAATTGAGACCGGTTATGTCTGTTATCCTCACGCTTACTAATGAACATTTGTTGTGGTAGTTAGATCATACAAAAACTATTAGAACCACGCCGTAAGTTTCTTGCTTGTTAAGGCTTGCTCGCGTCAAACTAGCGCCTAGATTCCCCTAGTTTATTAAAGTGATACTTGTGATTTTATTGATAAAAACCATTCGACTGTGATTTCTACTGTCAGTCCTGCAGGTAGTAAATTATTGGCAACGTGAGAATTTGCGTTATTACTGTTCTTGCATGATTTCGACACATTTCAGACAACAAACGAAAATTACCTACTAGGGGTTAAATTGGGTAGTATTTTATAAAAACTTTAGAAAACTCTTATTAATTTTGTTGCGTTTACAAAGCTTACTAATGCTAGCTTATCTATTACTTTATATTCTAGTTACAAATAAGGTCAGGCACATCTTGGCATTTCATAGCCTATATCAGCCAAATCCGATGTGCAATGTAAAATCGCCCTTACTTAACCAAAGATTTACTTGCTGTAGATCATATTCTTTTATTTTATAAACATTCATTTTGTGGAATATTTCGTTACGTCAATATGTTGGTACAACAATACAATATGTAATTATAAAATTTCACTTCATAATTTTAGTCAAATTAGATGTTGAAAGAATTTACTTTTTTTTCATGATCACTGCCTCAAAATAAATGGATATAAATTCTGTCAAATAACTTGGTTCAAAGTATGGGCGTTTTGTTTACAATTACTTTACATCGAATTTGGTTCGAGTCTCACACACTTTAATTCATCCCTTTCCGATAAAATTATTTACATAAAATTATAATTTACTTTAGCTATAATATTAATACATATTGTATACCCAACTATAATATTGAGAGTGAAATGCTGGATTTGAACTTCTTAATTTCGTTGTTTTTGTTTACCAGTTTAAAACAAAATGATACAAAACAATTATTTTTTATCTGATCTTATTCCTTATTAGATAAATTTCCATAAATTTATGGACCTCTGTAGTTTATTATATAAATTAATCATAATACTTTTACTGCAGGTACGGCTTGAGTGCCCATACGGCAAATCGAATCTTAGCTCCGATTCCACTATGCTGTGTTAGATTAACAAAGGATTAAAAGGCCGTTAAATATGTCAAAATGTACGCGTTTGACATCTAAGGTTAGATTTAACGGCCTGTTAATCCTTGATTAGTAACTAACAGAGCATGGTGAAATCAGCTCTTACCCTTTCTTTAGGAATAATATAAATCCTTCAGATCTAACCTACATACTGGACACGCTAGCCTAGATAAATTATTTCAATTTGTCACTGTATTTTTATAACTAAGAAACATCGGTTTAGCTTGTTCTAGTAAACAAGAGTCAATTCAAAGAAATACAAGATAAAATGCAAGCATGTTGCAACAGTTTTTACACAACTTTAAATACTTTTCCCTTACAAGAACTATTCTTTCTAATTATCTAGATAGGAAGTACTCAGAACTTACTACTTATTGCGTTTCGTCGTTCTCAAGAGCCAGTTGACTGATATTCACGTAGTCGGGATGTTGCGAGAACACGTCCACAAGTTGACTGAATGTTGGTCTGAGGTCAGGGTTGTATGCCCAGCAGTCTAGCATCACTTGGTATATCTCGTCGGGGCAGTCTTCTGGCCGTTCTAGACGCTGGCCGCTTTCAACTATTTGTATTGCCTGTTAATATACAAAAGGGGGGCTTATTAGTTTGATGCGTAGCGTGTGCTGTTTTATTACCCTTACCTTTTTCTGTTAAGCGTAGGTAACGCTTCACTAAATTCGATTAGCACCATTCTGGAGCTTTAATATTGTATTATAATACCTATATTGTAACAAGGATCATAGAAAAGAGCGGTAGGAACCAAGCCGTATGTTTGTTGCCTGTTCTTCTAGGCTTTGGACGTTTCAAAGTGATCCTTGTGATTTTATTGAATTTTGACTTTGACTTTATTATAATAAAAATTATGTAATAATATTGACGGACAATCCACACAGCACTATCTAGGCCCTAACTAAGCAAAGCTTGTACTATGGGAACCAAGTGAAGTAAATACATACTGATAAGATATCACCCAGATAATGCCTAAAGGGGGTAGTCAGAGGACGTCGAAACATTTATGTTTGTCACATGCACGAATATCAACCTTACATAATATTTGTTTGATCCAAACAAGGAAGATAACTAGCCCAAACGTCTTTCACTTACATAATTGATCGAGTGAGCGAAGCGAACGAAGATCTTAGTTTCAACTTGGGCGATTTGGCATTTTATGTATGTATGTATGTATGTATGTATGTATGTATGTTTGTCTGGCGATAACTTTAGAACCGTTGATCCGATCTGCATGAAATTTGATATGTCGATAGCTTGTACTTGAGAAATTTACTGGTAAGTATATGAGTAAAATCGGATGAAGGATTTTTGAGATATGGGGTTTTTTAAGAGGGCAAAAATTAAAAAAGTTACATTTAAAAATCAAGTTACATGTCATATTAAAGGGCTTTGTTTGGACATTCCAAAACAATTTTTACTTTTTTTTTGGGACGCTCGGTTTTCGAGATAAAATTTAAAAAGTTAAATTAAGATAACCAGCGATCCAAGAGCTCCCATCTCTAAGAGTTTCGTTGACATCAAGGTTTTTCTACTGGTCGGCCAGTTCCTTTGATTTTTCTTATTTTTTTTTCTTGAAATAAATTAAGGAGGTACTCAGTTCTCATAAAATGGTGACGACGACCAGGTCTGATGATGGAGTCAAGGTCTGTTCAACGGAACTCTTCAATAAATAGGCCAATAGAGTTGAAACTTGGTAACCATACCAAGTTAGTAGGCGGTAGTCAGAAAAAAGTCCAAAGATAATGTTTGGACTTGCCTCTGACTACTACCGACTCAAAGTTTTGATGCGTTCGTCGGGTCGCATCACGAGATCACAGTTCGGGGCGAACTACTAGTATTTGTGTTGAGATTTGATCCAAGCAAGAAAGATAACTAGCCGAAAGATAAAGTCGAAATTAGCTTGACTCATCATCATACTGCCTAATTTTCCATTGTAAGTCTTTACTTCACTAGTAGTGTCATTTTTTATGTTGACTGAGGGGTGTACGCATCATCACGAGAATTCGAGTTTTTCGAACTTGTAAACAATAAAGCCGACTAAAGATCAAATGCCGTTAAGCAGCAACGCTGTGTTTCGGTTTGAAGAGTGTGGTTGCCGGTGTAATTACAGGCACATGAGGCTTAACATCTGTACGCCTCAAGTAGATGGACGCAGAGCAGTGCATCGTAGGGCACGTTCCTATTGCGCGTGACTTGCGAGGCAATGCTTTGTAATAGGTGATGGTTACCTCTTAACATCAGGTAGGCCATCTGCTTGTTCCATCAGTTGGTTGTATAAAAAAAATGCGAATACCCAATAGCGATGTGTAGTGCCACCGTAACTATATTATAACTACGTAGACATTACTTTTGCTCAGCTCAATACCTCTCATATTGTCCCTTTAATCATTATCTCTTTCAGCCATACTATAACTATGTAGACATTACTGTCTTACCTCAATCCCTCTCAGATCGCCATACGGCTGACTGCCGAAAGAGAACATCTCCCAAAGCGTGACTCCGTAGCTCCACACATCACTCGCATGGCTAAAGGTCCCGTAGTTGTAAGACTCCGGTGCGTACCACTTGATGGGCCATTTACCGCCGCGACTGGCTTTGTAGTAGGAACTGTCGGTGGACAACGCTCGGGATAGACCGAAATCGCTGATTTTGGCTTGATTTCTGGAAATGAAAACGGGAGCGTTATTATTTGGACATGAACATTGTATGTTAAGATAGATCGAGAGTTTCTCACTAGTGACTGTAATAATCTTTTATAAATGTCACCAATAGCGGCAAGTGGAATTTCAATCGGTCCTAACAATATGACGGACGCCTTAGAGCGGCGTCTATGTTGTTACCTAGATTTAAGACGTTTTAAAGTGATTCTTGGGAATACTGCACAATTTTGGGTGGTTTACCGTGGTCACCAAGTTTGTCCGACGGATTTCAGTGTTATTAACTATGAGAAGCTGCTTTTGATGCGTTCCCCAATACACTCTTACGACATCCACGAGAGGAGATGGAGGGGTTCTATCACCAAGACAAAATCACTCATACATATTCGTATTTAGAAGCATTACCTATTAGCTAGCAGTATGTTCCTGGCGGCTAGGTCCCTATGCACGAACCGCCGGCCTTCGAGATATCGCATACCGGCGGCCACCTGGCACGCCCATAGACGCAGCTCGTAGCTTGTCGACGCCTCTGGCTGTCGGATCAGGTACTCCAGGAGCGAGCCTAGCGGTACTAGTTCCTGCACCATTGCTAGTGGGGGACCCTGGGAAAAGGAATAGTATGTTAGACAACCTCTAATGAAACACTTTTTTGCAATAATACACACAAGACGTTCTTGCAGTTCTTCTAGGCTTTGGTAGTGAGGACCTGGGATCTAAATTCACTTAGTTTATAAGACTTTTAAAGTTAACCTTGAGATTTTGCTGAATTACGGATTTGAGGACATCTAATAAATCAATAAATAAATAAATATTGGTGGACTTTCCACACAGCCCAAATTTCCATCTAGCCCCAAGCTAAGCCAAAGCTTGTAATATGGGAACCAGATAGCTGATATAATACATATAATATACTTTTTTTTTGTAAATACATATGTACTTTTATTATTAACACCCAGACAGTGAACAAACACCTATGTTCATCACACAAATGTTTGTTCTCGGTGGGGATCGAACCCACGGCCTACGGCGCAGAAGGCAAAGCTACTATCAACTAAGCTGTGAAGGCTGTCAAATGCTCACGCGGTTCTACCAAATGTAACAAGTGGCACATACCCACACTAAACAGTAGTTACTATACCATAGGGGACAGGTTGCAAGCCCATCACAGACAAAGACAAGACTACCAAATAAAAAAAACTTTTTATTCTACTTGCTGATGGAATAAGCAGATGGCCCACCTGATGCTAAGTTGTACCCATACCTATAAAAAAACATGACCTCCTTAAGTCACGCCCCGCGTCCAATAACAACAATTTTCTTACTAGATTTGTTTGACTCAAAATTCCTTACCAGAGAGACGCCTATAATCCGCACTATACACTGATGCCGAAGCGACATCATCAACTTGGCTTCCGACAGGAACTCCTTCTGATTGGTCTCCGTGTGTTGCATGTGCAATGTCTTCACGGCCACTTGTTGCGGCGGCTGGTCGCCGGGGGAATACGTCGCGCGGAGAACCGACCCGAACTCTCCTTCGCCTAGCACCGCGCCGAGGGTTAACTCGCTCATGGGAATGAATTCTGTAAATGTGAGGAGCATAATTTAGGGACAATGCGGAGACTAGACTGGAAGATTACATACACAGTGTTA
This sequence comes from Chloroclysta siterata, assembly GCA_932294275.1. NCBI lineage: Eukaryota > Metazoa > Arthropoda > Insecta > Lepidoptera > Geometridae > Chloroclysta > Chloroclysta siterata. The sequence goes on from OW028598.1 coordinate 13,575,074, forward strand.
CGTGGAAAAGCGATGCAAAGGAAGCGTACATTATATTTTTTCGACATTTGTTTTTTTTATACAACTAGCTGATGGAACAAGCAGATGGCCCACCTGATGTGAAGTGGTAACCATAACCTATAACAAAGCATTGCCTCGTAAGTCACGCACGATAGGAACGTGCCCTACGATGCACTGCCCTGTGTCCATCAACTTGAGGCATACAGATGTTAAGCCTCATGTGCCTGTAGTTACACCGGCAACCACACTCTTCAAAAGACAAGGCGGGAAGTCGGGACTTATTCTTTCAAATCGTTCTTCATAAAAATGTATAGGGGAGGCCTATGTCCAGCAGTAGACTTAATGATGATGGTGATAAGGTAATATAAACAGAACAGCGACTATTCATGTTGCTTTGTAATAATCTATGACGTTAGTAGAAAAGTTCGAAAATGTATTGGGGATTAATGATATGCTAACGCAATATTACGTGGTCCAACAAATAATCCTAGACAACGCAAATTTCGTTTTCATGAAATATATCAACGGTGTATATAAATGCGTAACGTAGCCGCTTGGCTACTTTACGCATACACCGCACCGTCACGTCACGATCGTTATAGCCAAACCTTCAATTATCTTATGTTGAAACTTAGGAAATTATTACTTTAAATATAATTTCTTAGAACCGAGTGCAATTTCGCTACGGTTACAGATCAATTGAAGTAGTTGGGAACCGGGTACAATAACTAACCTTGCAATGTAGACAGTTGTCCCTCAGCGTTGATAGATATCTCATTATAATTCTCCGCGAGCGACACCACCGCGGTATTATTCCCCGGGACCTTATACGTATCATTATCTTCCATATCGTTGTTATTCAGGCTATCATTATTGAAATCCGACGAGAAGGATAGGTTTCTGGTGAGTAGATCGAACATGTTGTTTTGTACCGGGACCGAGTTGGGAGAATTGAGTATGTCGTGTTTGACTAGAGAGAGGGATTGGTTCAGGGCGACGCGTGATGGGGAAGACTTCTTCGTGCGAGGCATTGTTGAGAACTGAAATAGAATTAAATGATTAGATGTCAACGGATATTTATAGCTTAGCTGATTGAGACAGGAACATTCAATATTAAAAGGTTAATAAAAAAAACTAGATTTTGTTTGACTGTTAATCTGCAAAGGTTTATTACAGACAATGCCAGTACTCTCAAACGGTGAAGGAAAACATCGTGAGGAAACCGGCATGTCGTGGAACCTAAAAAGTTCTATGACATGTGTCAAGTGCTCGAAAGGAGCCTCTTGAGGCGCACTTAAAATCTTTTCACCACACTGTTTCAAAAGAAACTAGTGACACGACAAGAGAGAGAGATTACAGACCATGTAAAGAATGGTATACGTGTAAGGCACCGCGATAAAGGAGGCACAAGGGAAAGCGATAATAAGAGACACGTGAGTGAGAGATAGAGGATTTAACTCTAAAATAATATCAAAGCCTATTTAAGTTTATATATAAAGCCTATACCTATTGGTAGTAGTACTAGTAGGTACTCACTTCAGGCAAAGGTGGCTTTGGTTTAGGCGGAACAGCCTCTGTCAGACGAGTGGGCAGGCCATCCGGTACTGAACCGTAGTGTTCTATTAGCCGCTCCAGTGATTCGAGGTATGGGCCGTCATCGATAAACAACCAACTGCTCTGAAATATGACAAACGTATAATATAACTATAGGAATCCCGCGCGATTTCGTTAGGGTTAACTATTTCTATAAAAAAAATCTCTATAATTTACAAATAAAATTTCTTAGTCACGTACTCAAAATTTCAGACTTCTAGTTTTGAAAGTACCTAATTTTCCTTAAATAGGGTCTACATCGTTACAAAATAAATGTATCATGTTTATGTTGACCAACCATTAGCTTATATTTTTATTTATCTATATTTATTATGAAATATCATATTTAAAGGATGCTTAAGATATACCTTGACGCCTTTTTAATTTCAATTTTTTTATTTAGTGAACATCAAACAGATGACAAAATTATAATTGAATACTGAAAAACTGCAACTCAAAACTGTGTAGCAGCTTCCAGCATCCAACCTTTATCAGCAATTGACGTAATTATTTGTACAGTCCTCCAACAGCAACATAATGTTCATTACCTTGTTCCTAATAATGAAGTTATAAGGTGTGTTTTCGCTCAGCATCGTGAGTACATAAGCGCCGGTGTGCCGCTCGCTGTACCGCACTAGGAACACTCCATCAGATGCCTTGTCCTTTATACTGTGTTGTTTGCAATACTCCTGTAATGTCTTCACTGCTTCTTCTCTGTTCAGAGTGCCATGGTACCAGAGAGCTTTCGAAGTTCTTGGGGTATCGGGCTGGTAGTTTTCTGTAATTTAATTATATATATTATTTAATACAACTAGCTGATGGAACAAGCAGATGGCCCACCTGATTTTAGTGTTTAGTGGTAACCCTGACCATCACCTATAACAAAGCAGTGCCCTACGATGCACTGCCCTGCGTCCATCAACTTGAGGCATACAGATGTTTAGCCTCATGTGTAATTGTAATTGTAATTACACCGGCAACCACACACTCCAAACCGAAACACGGCAAGCTGCTTGGCGGCAAAAAAAGGCTGGTGGTAGTACTTCCCCGGACGAGCCCTTCACAAAGAGCTCTACTACTCTTATATTAAGTATTATATTTATATTAAGTATGCATGGTTGGAGAACTTGTTAAAATAAATATAATAAAAGAAACTGTGATGACATTTCCCTTTTTTTTTTTAATAGTGTTCGTTATGTATGATTTTATAACATACTCTAAAAATATTACAATCTAGCCATAATAACGTCTAATAGTTAATTTAACACTGACATATTTTTAAAGTAAGCTACAACAGTTTAGTTACAAATATTCATAATGTCTAAGTCCCTCCTTAGGGTAATCAGAGGCATGTCTAATTACATTTAGCACATGCCCACATTTTCCAGTAGTAGTATAAGCAGTAGAAAGTTACATTTAAACAAGTTACGTACATAGAGGTTCATATTACTTCAACATTTTGTAATAATCAATATTTCTAAAAGTCCTATATTTTTCTACTCAACTACTTTTTCTACTTTTGGTTAATTACATTTCAATCCAAACATTGTATTGTTTGAATTCAGAGAGAGATTTTACGGGTTGAGTACGTTTTTGTACATTGGCATGTTTTTTTAGCAAGCAACAAGCGTACGTGCCACCTGATGGCAAGCGGTTACCGTAGCCTATGGACGCAAGCAGCACCAGAGGTGTCTCACGCGCGTTGCTGACCCTTTAAAGAATATTAAACTTACTCAATAGTTGGTAGCAGTCTTCGTGTCCGTAATGTTTGGCTAATTCGGCAGGCGTGTCTTTTTCTAACGTTCTCGGGTGCGCAGGAGCCCTTAGCTTTAGAAGAACCTGCAAATACGTGTTCTTGTAGGACATTCTTAGAATCTATTTTTATAGATATTTAAGAGTTAGCTGGATAAACTAAGAATTATGTAAGGGATTGTGTGTTTGATTGGATTATTTAAGGGTTAGTAGCTTAATGGCCGGTTTCTGAAAGCTCGATAAAAACTAATCGGATGTCAAGTCACTCGCCATTTCAGCTATTACATCGAATTAGATAGAGATAGCAAGTGACTTGACATGCGATTAGTTTTTATCGGGCTTTCAGAAACCGGCCGTTAAAGTTGCAATTTTAGACCCGAATAAATCACTCGGTTATTGATGTTCTTGTTTATAGTTCTCGTCAAAATTACTATAAAATTATGATAATAACAATAAAGGTTTAAATATATTTTTTAGGTACGGTGCACATCCAGGCGTTTTTGTTATACAACTCGTTGGACCAAGCAAATAGGCCATCGATGATAAGTGCTAACCATTAACACCAGGTGGATTGTATTGGATTTGTTGTATCTGTACCTGGTGGCTTAGATGGGTTAATCCCGTGTCAAGGGGACGCTCGTAGGTTCGAATTTTTACCAGGGAAAGCTTTTAGGACATTATATTTTTAATACGGTACCTTTATGCATTCAATGTGTCCTTTTTGCGCGGCATCATGCAAAGGCACCTTGCCTGTCGGCGCATGTCTCATCTGATAGTTGGCGCTGCCCTTAGTGATGAGGAGTTCCGTTGTGCTTGGCAAGTTGTTTTGGCAAGTGTACTGAAATCATTTAAATTCTATATTTAAGAGACAAAATAAAGATTGTACCATTCTATAAAAGTTGAAGCACCGCTACTTTTTTTTATTGAAAGTCGCAGTGCTTAAAAGCCTTTGACAATAAGCGACTTATACGACAATAAGTTGGGGAAGGTACATATTTGACTGACTTGACTAAAACCTATTTTACCTACATATTCCATTCGCCAGTAGCAAGATTCCCGAAATAACAGACAGGAGTCATACATGAGTGAAGAAGAATTAAAATAAAACCCACATTTGCATTGCTACTAAAAGATAACTCATTGCCTCACCACGCCTTTTTTTTTGTACTACCTAATTGCTGATGGAACAAGCTGTATATAAATACTCTTTTGTTATAAGTTTAGGCAGTTTTAATAAACTCACATGCAAAGGCGTGTATCCGAACGAATCGCGTACATTGACCGTGGCTCCGCTCTCGATAAGCTTCGCTAGTATATTATCTCGTCCTGCGCGCGCCGCCAAATGCACAGCTGTCTGACCGTCTTGGTTCTTCGCGTCGCGGCTTCGGTACCCGCAGGCTAGCAGCTGGGATACTATATTGTATTCACCTGCTTCTGTAGCTCTGTTGAAGGAAACAATAGAATTGAAAATATTTTATTTGACACACATACAAAATAACAAAAAAAAAACAAAAAAAATTGAAATGTACAAGAAACATAAAGAAGATTATTATCTTTAGACAGCTTAGGTAAATATTTAATCCTCTGTTATTGTGAACAGTATTTTGTGGGCGAAAATGAATGTCATAAACTGAAATGAAAATGGAACAAAAAATATTTATAACCAATTGGTCTCGGCTTTGTATGGGTTGAATTATAAACCTTAGATTTTATAGTAAAATCCGTTCTGAAGGTACTTTCAGAGATTAGGTTATCATTATCAGATATAAGAGTATACGCAGACGCAGCAAGGAGCTGATAAATAGCAAAGCAAGCACAACTCTTTATTAAATGACTGAGTATTTAATAAGTAATTATGATTTTCAAACCAGTGTCGTAGTCTCTTTAATGCAGATTTACGTAATTTATGCTTGGCCTGTATCCTACTAATAACATAAACGCGAAAGTTTGTAAGTATGGATGGATGGATGGATGTTTGTTATTCTTTCACGTAAAATCTACTGAATGCATTTTAATGAAACTTTACAATAATATAGCTTATACATCAGAATAACGCATAGGCTGCAATTTATAAAGATATTGTGTGAATTTTCCAAAATATGACGATAAGTGTCAAGTGAGTAGGAAAAAATCTACCATCTGCGAGCTATTCTGGCGTGCGCTGCCAAAACCGCTAGAGTTACACATGTACTAGGCCACGCTAATATAAGCTACTCGAAACACTAATCCTGCGCAGACGAAGTCGCGGGCACCAGCTAGTTATAATATAATCTATTAGAGTAAGATCGTTTTCCAAAGGTGTATTTACAATAAGACTCCAGAATACGGCACCCCTTAGGATTTATCAAGTGGAGTTTCACTTCTACATTCTAGGACTGTTTTAGGGTGCAAGGCGTTCGTCACACTTTCCGCACCTTCGGTGTATAATTTGCAACGTTAATTTTAAAACCGCGCAAATATTAACACAAGTGATTATATCGTTTAAAACTTTTTATTAGTCATTGGGCGAGAATGTCTTGATGATATTGACAGAGCATTGCGACTCAAGATACATCTGTGTTTACTGATGATTCAATGTTTATGTTAATGATTCATTGTAAACAGCTTATGCCGGATTCAGACCAAGTGAAGGCTAGAAGCCCCCACACATATTATCAAGTTAGAAAAAAATATTCTACATCTAAGTATATAAGTATATTAATACGCATTTGTGGGCTTTTCTCATTGATTAAATAAACTTCTTGCTAAAGCAATGTATGATCTTGGCAAAATCAATGTTCTTGAATTTGGGTGCTTGATTCTGGTCATTCAGTGTCCGAAAGGACAGAATAAAATAATGATACGAAAAAACTGTCCTTAGGGATTGTAGATCCACTATTCCCTAAATAAAAACTGAAAATGTGTATCAAAATTCAAGTGGAACGAATAATTTCAGGAAGGGGATGAATATAATTATTTTCATCCCTTTCCTTTGATTTATCCTCCCCTTACCTACGTACCTATCATACCATCTCTATTACTTTACTTTGAATGCAATACATAAATCTGTGACTAGCTTCACAGAGTTCAACTTCCACGCGACCATGTCCACATACTAATAGCTCCCCTATTCTAGCAGTATCCGATGACCAATTCATTGTATATTAATTCATTATGTTAAACGATTATTGTGTTCCATAAGGTAACTTTTTTCGGCGTAATGGAGACATTGCAATTAATAATTCGATTGCATAAGACCTATCGATTGCCGATTACTTTAATTGTGATTGCAACACGAAAGTATCATAATTGAGGCATTTCTTTGTTGAAATTTTTTGGTAGGCATATCAGAAACGAATGCATTATTTTTAAATAAAATAAGTTTCCACTTCCACCTATACTATCTCGGAGATGAGTACACACACATGCTGACTGACAAACATACACATACCAAAAACATACACATGCTGATTGAATACTCAGCATTCAATCGGCATGTATATGTTTTTTTATTTTATTGATTGCATAAAATATGCAATCAAATTTATACTGCCAAAAGTAATTATATAACTAGCTAGGTAAGGTACATCGGTGCTAGTGTGCTATTAAAAAAGGAAGAAAGTTGTGGGTAGGTACCTACTCTACGAAATAACCAGTTGACGATCGTAGCTAGCTTCTGAGTTCAGCTTTCATGCCGTCGCATCTACATGCTGCTACCAGAAGTACCTACATTCAGACAATTTTTTTTTTGTGTGTGCTGGAGTTTCATTTCTATCGGCTAGGTATTATCTGCCACTTATGGTCTTATTTATTGAATAAACTTTATTGAACAATGTCCAACAGGAAATCGCCAATAACGCTTGTCAGCGATATTGCCACATAAAGTACAATCACTTAGTGCAGCGTGAGTAAAAACATTGAGGGCAATAACCTGATTTGTTATTGCAACTTTGCATGTAGTACCTACTTAAATGTTTTTTATGGAAATTTATTTTAAAATTCGATGGAAATTTTATAACAGAATGTATTGCATTGGATAAATAAACTAGTATATGTCATACCTACAATGCCAAATCAAACATTTTGGCACTAATGTATTCCCCTTAATGATCCAATAGGCCAATGTGATGCTAAATGAGTTATGTAAAGTATTTAGGGGAATTTAAGTTTCTCGTGGTAGGTATGATCTGTGGTAAACACATTTGTAAATATTTAATTTCATTCACTTCATGAAAAATACATGTAAAGCAATAAATACTGTGAAAACATAATATAATGTATTTTATTTTGTGATACCAGTTTAATTTCCCGCCGCCCCCTGCCATGCTGGAGTTGCCCAGCTGTAGGACCAACCTACTTAAGTTTGCCCCCATGTCACTCGCTATATATTTACTTAATATATTGTCTGCGAACGGTGTGGATATTTTTTTTAATAACCTGCCGAAACTCCTACAAATTGCACAGGTAGTAATTGAAACCAAATGTTTAGATTAGTACCTACTTATCCTATTGTATAATAAAACTACTTATATATGTATACCATCGCCTTAGGGTTAAAAAAAAACCTGTTAAGATGTTATGTTACAGTCTTATAAATAAAAAAATTTTTGTTAGCAAACCAAACTGTTACATTCAAAATAATTTCCATTGTTTGTAAATAGAACAAGAAATTTGGGTCTCAATTTACTCAGTCAATAAACAGAAAGACAAATTAAGGGCAATTGGTAAAGCACTCTTCTTAATAGAACTTCCTGTAGAACTAGAGATCACTTCACAGTTTTATTGCTTCATTCCGTTTTTTTAAACTGACAATTAAGACAGAATAGATTTGAAACATGTACCAACCTATATCCGCAATAAAGTTATTATGATTATGATTATTATTAATAAAACATGGTTAACAATATGAAGAAAAATTTGGTGCGGTTGAAATAAAATCTAAATTGTGTATTTCTGATTGGTTAATGAGTATACTCTTAATGTATTAACATAAGAAACATGAACATTTAGCAAACAATGTTTTGCTGGTCATGTTTTTTAATAAACTACGGGTAGATCCAGCCAAAAGCGAATTGTAGGACAATAGTATCATTGCTACTCACCGATGCAATAAATTTGTTGTACCCTGAGTCCTCGACTCATGCGGTGGGGGCTGTCCTTTACAAACAATTGACAGCCTCGTGACCAGCCCATTGGAGTCTCCTCGATAATGCTGTATCAGAGTGTCTAGTCCATGTACTGTAGTATGCTCTTCAATAGAAAAGAATGCATCTTCCCCATGTCTTCGGATCTGGTAGTGTACTACCTCACCCTGGAAATATATATTACAAATGTTTATTGTCAATACTAGACTTACAAAGAAATAAATAAACTAGAAACAATTTAAAAGTAGTTTAATTATGTAATTCAGTGAGCATCTAAACCTTTAACGAGTCTATGCAGCAACTCTTCACTCTTTTTAACTATGAACTGGAATGTAGATGCACAATAGTTTGTAGAAATAAATTATAGCCATTGTAGGAACATAGTTTAAAGATTAAATTTTCCTTATTTTCAAGGCACAGTACAACAAAGTAAATGTTGATTCTATGTAAGTATGTTTGAAACTATAAAGACATTTTTTAGGCTTATTGCTGTGGTTACCTGATGCAAAACTGATAAAACATAATCTCCCGGAGAAGTGTTGCTTTCTCGAACCAAGAATACACCATCCTCATCCTCTGAAAATTATCAAAACATAATGAGAACGTGTATTGAGCAATAAAGTAGCTTGAAAATCATTTCATAGGTTTAGGCTACAAACCTTCTTTTAAAAGTTTTTCAGCAGTGTCCCGTGATATTTTCCCATGAAACCAGTTGACGTTGTCCTCCCTGTTCATCCTCAACAAAAAAGAGTTGGTCTGAAAAGTTGAAAACTGGCTCAACAAGTGTTGTAGTGTAGATTCGAAACTTTTCTTGGACATTTCCCACAAAAACACTCAATCAAACATACCGTTCAATCACTCACAAAATATTGAAGTGTATCTGAATTTGAATGCAGTATGTACTTAAATTTTGTATTTATTTTGTAAATATTGTAGAAATTAAGCTCGACTGAACAATTCTCGCTCTTAGTACGTAATCAAAATAAAGTAAAGTTTACAAACTTTACATGCGCCATTTTTATTCCTATTTCATTCTAACTCACCGCAACATGTATTTGATAAGCCATACAAAGTGAAAAGGCATCACGTTGATGTTTTGTTTCATGCTATTTAATTCTATTATCGAAAGTTAAAAAGAGAAAGAAAGACTCCAATGCTTATTTCTCATTTTAGGCGGGATAAAGTGTATAGTATACGTCACACGCGTAGGTGTGTAGTGTTGGTTAGTACCTACTTACTTTAGTCAAGTAAGAAACTGATAAGAATTTTTGGATGATTCATGAAACTACTACTTTAGAGTATAATATTTATAACCATACTAAAAGTTTAGTAATTTGATAATGATCTTAATATTTCTAAAACACTTACCTTTAACAATATAAATGACGTCATGGTTGTTATCATGATATCCAGCTTCAGAATCACGAATTACGATTATTTTTATGCCTTTAAAATTGTTCACATATTTCCGTTATTCAAGTAGGTAGTAATTCATTTTCTTATTGTCAATATTGTTAAATAACACTGGGATTTTAGTAAAATGCGCTACAGTGAACGGCGCGCGAGTAGCGAGCAGCCCGGCAGACAGGCGCGGTATCCCCGACTCTGCCTTCCAGCGAATGACTCATAGCAAGGTCAATTCCGAGAAATGAATCACCAACCAACCAACGTAGTTAGGTACCTACCTACTACACTACCTATCTACCTACTCAGTTCTACTCTACTGTACACAACACACATGTACCTACATAAAATGCTACCACCAGACCACATTGCCTCAATCACAAAATCTCAAACCCAACACTGATGATTTTAATCACCTAGGCTCAGACGAAATAAAAATATTTCGTCTGAGCACCTAGCTAGGTACCTACCACAAAACCATGAATATTAGTTAACATTAACAAAAAGCAAAAAGTATTTTTTATACGACTTGCTGTTGGTAGAAGCAGATGGCCCACCTGATGTTAAGATAACCTAACCATCACCTATAACAAAATCATGCTTCGTAAGTCACGCACGATAGGAACGTGCACTAACATGTACCTACTGCCCAGCAGCGTCACTCACACTCTTCAAACCGAAACACAGCAACGCTTCTTGGCGACAGAAAAAGGTATGGTGGTAGTTCTTCACCGGAGGAGTCCTTCTCAAAGAGCTCTACTACTCTTAAAAAAAGTATGTAAGTACGAAGACAGCTTCTTAGTATATCAGTCTGGTTTCCATAGCAAGCATTGCTTAGTTTGGGGCTTGGGTAGGTACCTACCATAAAGTGTTGCATGAAATTTTATTTAAAATAAGTTGTTAAACGTACATCGTAGCCCTACTTAAAACGGTGAAGGTACCTTCCTGTAGACCCAGGTACAGATACAACATTGGTTGTACACCAAAAATATGTTGACTCTACCAAACGTGCGAAACGCAAAACTTTTTTCTGTCAACCCTACTTTTTGTGGTTTTATTGATACTTACTGGTACCTACAGAGTTGGCGGTGGTATGGTGAGTCATGTGGTCTGCAAATATTATTTCATCTATCTATAGAATCAGCGATACGGTAAACAAGTAGGTAGGTAGGTACCGACATGCTTACAGATTACAGTGCGCTAGCTAACTCTACCAGTTCAATTGGCATTTTGTTTATGTTGTGTGCACCAAACCAATCTATTTGAGTAAGATATAGGTATGTATACCTACTAACCCAACAAAACAATGGACAGAGGGTAGGTATTAGGTATATTGCTATTGTAGGTACCTATTTCGCTATTGTTTTGGGCTGTTTGATTTGTTTTTATTGTGTTATTACATACCTAATGATCGATCCTTTATAACCTAAGAGTTAAGAGTAGTAGAGCTCTTTGTGAAGGGCTCGTCTGGGGAAGTACTACCATCATGCCTTTTTCTGCCGCCAAGCAGCGTTGCTGTGTTTCGGTTTGAAGAGTGTGGTTGCCGGTGTAATTACAGGCACATGAGGCTTAACATCTGTATGCCTCAAGTTGATTGACGCAGGGCAGTGCATCGTAGAGCACGTTCCTATCGTGTGTGATTTACGAGGCAATGTTTGGTCATAGACGATGTTCGCCACAATATCATCAGGTGGGCAATCTGCTTGTCCCATCAGCAAATAGACAAAAAAATATACTTGATATAATAACTTGGAATCAATATACTGCGTTTACATTTAGAAATTCGCGCTGCCATTCGCGTGGACGGAAATGTTGCCGTCCATATTACCTATATGTCTGCGGCAGCGTCGCCGGCTGCCACAGACATAGGTAATATGGACGGCAACCACACTTAAATAACAATGTGTGTTCACTCAAAACGGGCAATGCGAGCGGCAACGCGAGTGGACATGGAAGTGGCCTGTTTACATTTTCGCACAGGAAAACTTTGCTCTTAGATTTTAACGTAATATTTTCCTTCTGTAAGTACTCGGTAGATACTGATTTCCCAGAAAATCAAGCCTTGCTAAATCGATTCAGCATAGCTCTGAGCTACTTCTATGCAAGACGTAGATACTGACTTGCGAAATACCTAGTAGGTAGGTACCCGGTGCGAATCGGAGATCAATTCAATGCGATGAGGCATTACTTCGCACTAAGTTTTATAAAAGTGATGTCAAATTAACTTCTTCTTTCGTACCTACCAACGGTTTTATCGTGGTTTTTTTTTTTTTTTAATTGGCGTCTCGAAACGACGAAGATACCTTTTTCAGGCAGCGCTTTTTGAATATTTTGGCAACTGGCGTATGAATTGTTGACTGACAACTTCCCATATTTCGTTCGGTTTTTAAAAAGTTTTAGACTCTTATAAGTAGAGTTGAGAGTAGTTATAACGCGATAAAAGCTCACCCAAACCAACCTACCTAACTCTAGAAAGCCTATAGCGAGTGGACAAACCAGTCTAAAGTTTGTTTACCTCACGAATGCAATGTTTATTTACTTTCATTCGTTGCAACCTGCAACATTCACATTGCCCACCGCGCCGCTCTATTGTACCTATATTGTAAGGTTCTTTGCTGTCTTATTCTTTAGCAATAGACGGACTTTACATCAGCCTGTATAGGTATAGGTAGGTAACTAGATAGTTTGTAATTCATATATTATGTATTAAACTTAAGTAAGTTCTTTTAAAACTATTAGAGGTAGGTTAGGTACGCAGGTATACCTACTTGGGTATCTAAGAACTTTTATTAAATGTAGAGTCATCATTTCCTTGCGACTCGGGGGTCGGCATTACCATAAATATAAATTTTCTATCAATTTTATACGGTAAAGCGCTATTATTCACAAATTTTGCTTTTCAAAAATTATTTAACTGCTCATGCTTCGTTACGAGACCATCATCCCAAAATAGAATTTATAGGAATAGGAGCCGTTCCCTTCTCTTCCTTGCAAGGATAACTGCCTTATTTTTATTCCCAGTCAGCCAAGGACTAATATAGGCAGGTGGGTTACTAGTACGGGTTTTTGCAAAAGATTCCTCATAGCATTGCAAGCCAGTTCTGCTAGACACCCGGTCCGTCTGAGTGTGTGTGACTCACCGCTTTCTAGCCCGCCCGGTCGATGACACTGCCTGCCCTATTCATACTATTGTACCTAGGTACCTACCTACAGACTAAGGTAAACTTCAAATGCACTTGTTTATTAGATATCAGGTTCCACGAAATAAGCAAGGCAAGCCTGTAGAGCAGTTTGTCAACAATATTAGGATATCCGGCAATAAAAAGCCTAATGATAACCGATAGTGAAAAGTTACACTCAGCGGATTGCACACTCTTCATTCGCGAATATTTGTTTTCTTAAAACCTGGAACCTCTCGCTACTATGATGACTTTCGGAATTCTGAAAGAGAGCTCTCTTTCTGCTATAGCTAGTGGAAAATAGGAATAACCCCCGCTCCCAGATAGTTAGGGTTTGAACCAGTCGCACACAAATGAATTTTTGTCTTCGTATGTGAGCACTGACAGTGCTCTCAATGGTGAAGAAAAGCATCATGAGAAAACTAGTTTGTATTCTAAGATCTGAGGGAATATGTACCGGGCCTGGGGATCTAAGTCGTGAAACTGTTTAGGTACTTATTTTTCTCTGAACACGTGAACTCTGTATTCTACAATCATATTGCGCAGGCCCCAAAGACCCTACATCATTTTTTTCATCATCAGTCTAAAGAAATCCACTGCTGTAGTACATAGGTTTCTCTTATATATATATCTTTATCTTTATCTTTAATGTCGTAGGTCCATCTTCAGGTCGGGGGGTGTCTTATGCTTTGTCTTCTTCGTGGTCGCCATATAAGAACCTTCCCTAGCGGTTCTTCGAGCTATATGACTTGCCCATTGCCACTATAAGGTACCTACAACATCACAAGTCAATACAATACAATATCACAGGTCACAATTTCCTCACTTTGTTGCAGACTAGCGTTCAAGGAAAATAAATATTGTATTGGATGACCTTAGATAATACGAAACGACCAAAACAGATGACAAGGCTTGATCGAGTTCCAAAACGGAATAGTACCTACCGATGAGATCACGATTCTATGAATGAAAACAAAAAACTCTGCTTGTGTAGTTTTCGTGGTAGGAACTAAATCGCAATCTAAAGATATTGAACTCTAGCTTATGGGATTAAAACTTTTTTGGCACTGGCAAGTTTTTGTAGAGTTATTTTGGGATACGACTTTATAGATCCAGCAGATTGTATGAATCATCTCTCATGATCACAAAGCGTAAAGAGTAGATTACCAACCTACAAGTAGGTAAACACGCCTTTTGCATCTAATGTAGATGATTCATTTATTTATGTAATATTTTTTTTTTATTTTAATAATTAGTACGTTCGTAGGCCAATTACACTTATTAATTTTGAAATAAAAATAACAATAATATGAAAATCAATAATTGAAATTAAGATTAGCAAAAGTTCCGTTAAGCTTACGAACATACTACTAGCTCATCTTTTTCGCTCTTGCCTAAGTCTCTTGTCCCTTATATAAGGGACTCTATTGCTGCTTGGGATAAAATATTAAAGATTTAAGCTAGGCTTGCCTAGTACACCTATATACTTACTATTCTCAGCTTAGATAGCCTCATCATCATCATCATCAGCCTAAATAAGCCCACTGCTGGACAAAGGCCTCCCCCCTACATTCCCATGAAGAACGATTCAGAGTCCTCTCCATAGTCTCCATGCACCGACTTCCCGCGATCCTAACAATGTCGTAGTTCATCGGGTAGGAGGGAGTCCCACGCTTCTTTTTCCTCTTCGTTGTCGCCATTCGAGAACCTTTATTCCCCACTTCAACTTGCTGATTCTGCGAGCTATGTCGGCTGCCTTGGTTCTCCTACGGATTTCCTCATTTCTGGTTCTATCCCGTAGTGGATGGTTATTAGATGCCCTAATCCACAGGAAATATGAGATCAATATATTTATATATGATGTTTTTATTCACCGGGATATCGTACCGTAACCTTAAAAGTTCTAAAATACGTGCCAAGTTCTTGAAAGGGGCTTCTATAGACCCCTTTCACCTCACTGTTTCGAAAGATCTAGTGACACGTTAAGAGGAAGTGTGGGATAGGGCTTAAAAAACCTAGGTCACCAATACATCCCACTTCCTACTAATATTATAAACGCGAAAGTTTGTAAGTATGGATGGATGGATGTTTGTTACTCTTTCACGTAAAAATTACTGAATGGATTTTAATGAAACTTTACTATAATATAGGTTATGCATCAGAATAACACATAGGCTACAATTTATAAAGATATTGTGTGAATTGTCCAAAATATGACGATAAGTGTCAAGTAAGTAGGAAAAAATCTACCATCTGCGAGCTATTCTGGCGTGCGCTGCCAAAACCGCTAGAGTTACACATAAATAAGTACTACGCCACGCTAATATAAGCTACTCGAAATACTAATCCTGCGCAGACGAAGTCGCGGGCACCAGTTAGTGTAAGATAAGACCCGCGGTTACGTTTGCCCCATTAATTTGCTCCATTAATGGTGCAGACGTAACTGGTTAGTAATGTTTGCACCATTCAAATTGATACAACTAAGTAACGTTGCTTTACTCGCCGTAGATAAACTCAATAAAAAATTTGTTTGCTTTGTTTTAGACATGAATTTTTAGAATAGAATGTACACAGGAAATAGCAGTATCTGGACTCGTGGGTAAATAAAAGACCGATTATCTTATAGTACATTTATTTCATTATCGTAGTAACATGGCATAGAATTTATTGTGAGTATAAAACTTATAAAGTTGATTAATAAACCTAGAGCTAAATAGGCTATGCGTGTAGATATAGTTATACCTTCTACGTCTAAATTGCAACTAGTTGGTAGGCACTCTTCTAAAAGATAAAAAGTTGGTACCTAGGTACTCTTTACTAAGAGCACAACCTAACTCCCTATTCTTTTTTATTATGATCTTACTTTGGACTTTGTTCAATTCTTATGTCAAATTCCATAGCTTTCTAGTTAAACTTAATGGCTTTTATTTAGTAAAAAGAAAAATAATACATCTTAATACTAATCTAAATCATATGGACGGAATCCTTTTTTTTTTATACAACTAGCTGATGGAACAATCAGATGGCCAAACTGATGTTAAGTGATAACCATCACCTATAACAAAGCATTGCCTTGTAAGTCACGCACGATAGGAACGTGCCCTACGATGCACTGCTCTGCGTCCATCAACTTGAGGCATACAGATGTTAAGCCTCATGTGCTTGTAATTACACCGGCAACCACACTCTTCAAACCGAAAAACAGCAACGTTGCTTGGCGGCAGAAAAAGGCGTGGTGGTAGTACTTCCCCGGACGAGCCCTTCACAAAGAGCTCTACTACTATTGAAAATCCTTAAAATACTTGCATTACTTACTTGGCTTCTTATTTGTTTTTTACGTCATAAGATTCAGTTTTGTCACCGTAACTTGACGTTGTGTTTATTGTTAAAAGATTGATCGAGAAAGAGTTCTCTACATTATAAAACCTTGGTAGGTAGGTTCTTTCCAGAATCGTCTTACGAGGTTTTGAAAAAATCATACCAATCCATATTTTTCTACCTCTTTCTGTGCGTAGAAGTCTCATTTCAAAGACTTTATTTTAACACAATACTAAATTATTATAAATAAGTAACAGTTTTATTAGTAATATATTTACAAAATGCGTAATCTTACCTGCTAATTATAAACTCAAGCTACCCTAACTTATGGCTATGTAAATTGAAAAGAACAGAGCCTAGACAAGAAATTAAATTAAAGCACAAATTGTAGGTATCTTTACATACATATAAGGTGTTTCAATACTTGTTTTTACAGTTTTTTTTTCGCGTTTCTGTTTTAGTGTTGGTTCCTTAGAAAAAGTTATTAATATTGATGGGTACTTTAGCCCCCTGAAGTTTGTAAACACAAGTATTGGAACACCTTGTATATTATTTTTAACTTTTTAGTTTGTCAACAGTATGAGTTGTATTTACCATATTTGGTTTTTCGTTTTTCGTTCTTGTTCCGTGTTCATTGCGGGTTTGTATGAAGACGCGATAGAGATACCGATACGGAACTTTGTTGCAAGTATGATGAAAATTAGTAGTAGAAAAAACCAAATATGGTAAACACAACTCATACTTGGGGTACTGGTTTGTTTTATTGATCGAGTGAGCGAAGCGAACGAAGATTCTAGTTTCAACTTGGGCGATTTGGCATTTTATGTATGTATGTATGTATGTATGTATGTATGTATGTATGTTTGTCTGGCCATAACTTTCGAACCGTTGATCCGATCAGCATGAAATTTGATAAGACGACAGCTTGTACTTGAGAAATTTACTGGTAAGTATATGAGTAAAATCGGATGAAGGTTTTGTAAGATATGGTGTTTTTTAAGGGGGCAAAATTAAAAAAGTTACATAAAAAAATCAAGTTACATGTCATACGAAAGGGCTTTGTTTCGACATTCCAAAACAAAAACGTTCCGTTACAAAAGTTAAATTAAGATAACCAGCGACCCAAGAGCTCCCATCTCTAAGAGTTTCGTTGGCATCAAGGTTTTTCTACTGGTCGCCCAGTTACTTTGCTTTTTCTTATTTTTTTTCTTGAAATAAATTAAGGAGGTACTCAGTTCTCATAAAATGGTGACGACGACCAGGTCTGATGATGGAGCCAAGATCTGTTCAACGGAACTCTTCAATAAATAGGCCAATATAGTTGAAACTCGGTTACCGTACCAAGTTAGTAGGCGGTAGTCAGAAAAAAGTCCAAACATAATGTTTGGACTTGCCTTTGGCTACCGCCTTCTCAAAGTTTTGGTGCGTTCGTCGGGTCGCATCACGAGATCTCAGTTCGGGGCGAACTACTAGTTTAAGTTAAGTTAGGTTTTTTTTTTATTTATTGGTTATGGTGGTGGATGATTAAAAGGGTTTCTCTTTTTTCGGGTTTTCTAAATTATACAACTTACGTAGCAGTAACTGTTGTTAGTTTAGCTAGCAATATACCTACACAATAATTACAGATATTTGTAAACATCAATTTAATGAAACCAATATACCTATATATTTTTTTTGTAGTTATTTTTTTCATTAAATTTATGTATAACAGTGGAGTTCCTGAATCAATTAATTACAGATATTTCATCAAATTTAAATAAATCCTAGTTGCATTGTTATCGATAATGGTACAAAAACGCCTAAAATTAATTTAAATTTCACCCAAATCTTTCAGAGGGCTTATTACGAGTTTAGTGCCGATCGTCGACGAAAAAAAAACAGGTTCTCAAAGAATACGCTAGATGCCGTTGATTTATTTTCATAGAAAATTCGGTGTATCGTAACGATCGACGATCGGCACTAAACTCGTAATAAGCCCTCTATATTGGCAAAACAATGCTTTCGCTTTCATTCAGCCTTTTTCGTTCAGGTATTTAGACCCTATGCCATCGTAAAATATCTGTAGTAAACATAACGGACTTATATCTAAATACATAAAAACTGAAAAGTGAAACAGCTTCACGACTTTAATCTCCAGGCACGGTAGATATCCCCTCAGATCTCTTAGTACCAAGTACTAACTCCAGATTCTTTGAGGATGTCTAAGGGGGGTAGTCAGGGGTACGTCGTACGAGTAGTTGGTATTCCATATGAGACAGGTTGCAAGCCCATCGCCGCTGTTGGAACACTAACTGGTTTCCTCACGATGTTTTCCTTCACAGATTAAGAGCACTGGCATTGCGCACATACATTTTTCGATAGGAGAAATCATTGGTGCACGACCGGATTCGAACCTGCGACCTTACGATCGGAAGGCGGGGTCACTCCCACTAGACCATCGGTGTATAAAATACATACATAATCGAAAAGGCTATCTATCTTCCATTACAACCTCATACAAAAAATACAGTTACTTAATAAACCTATTGATATAAAATCCGCTACAATCGATCGACCATTTTGCGATCAGTACCCCAAGTATGAATTTTGCTTACCATTTTCGTATTTCGTTTTTCGTAACGTCAGGCCTTTTTTGTGTTAAGGGCTGATTTCACCATGCTCTGTTAGATTAACAAAGGATTAAAGGGCCGTTAAATATGTCAAAATGTACGCGTTTGACATCTAAGGTTATATTTAACGGTCTGTTAATCCTTGATTAGTAACTAACAGAGCATAGTGAAATCAGCTCTAAGGCTCGTGAGTTAGACTCGTGAGTATCGCACACCCGATAGAAGCGCTCATCGAATCTCCATACAAAAAGGCCTGACGTTACGAAAAACGAAATACGAAAATGTCAAGCAAAATTCATACTTACTGAGTGTCTATTCAGACTTTTGACAACTTATCGGATACGTTTTCCGGATTTCATATTCCATTTTTCCTAATAGATACTGAGAACTGTTTTTTTCACGCCCGGTTGGGGTCAAAAGTTGGAATAGGCACAGTTCGTTTGGGTCGTAGCACCTTAAAGTCTTTCCACAAAGTCCAATCCACCTTACAACATCACAAAGCCGTTCAACGGTCACGTATAGCAGTTGTCTTCGTCCGCATGGTCGGTGCAGTCAATGGTGCCATCGCAGAGTTGGGCTAAGGTGATGCATCTTCCGTCCACACAACGTAGTTCGCCTACAGGGCACGGAGACGCGTGGGCGCTGATAGAACCAGCCCGTGAACCTTTGGGTCTTCTAGTGGCTGCTGGTGGCTCTTCATCAATTACCGTGGTGTTTTCGGGGGAGTCTGTTTCTTCTTCGGCTATTGCTTTCTGTAAAGGAAATTAATTTACTTATTAACAGGGGTCGGAAATAGTCGGAATAGGTAGAGTTTTTATGTACCAAATGACGTTTAATACGCTACTACGAAATCTAAATATGGATATGCCTTTTTAATCCCCGTGTCGGAAACGATTCGGGTTCGAAATCAAATGTGATAAATACTGACTTTTCCGATTGGAAACTTTTCCGAATGTTTTAAAATAGCCCTGCTGTACGTTTAACGTGTAACGCTGCTTAGTTTGTGTTTAACTTGGGAAAAAAAGAGTTTTAGAAGACAATAATATCAATCTTAACATCAGGTGGGCCATCTGCTTGTTCCATCAACTAGTTCTTTATAAAAAAAGCATAAGTTTTAGAAAACAATTTTTATTCATCCCCAATTCCCGGTTTAATCTATATGTAAGGATCGCGTAGGTAATTTGACGTCATTTGGTACTTAAAAACTCTACCTATTCCGATCCCTGCTTATTAATCACAGCACGACTTCTAAACAGCAGCTGCATTTTCCCTGAAATTAAGTCTTACTTTTAGCAAAGCAGCACCATTGATGACCTTTTCCAGTTTATTAATGGACTTATCAAGCTTTGTTGGAGATGCCTCAGGGATGCTGGGAGGTGGCACTCTCCCAGTCATAGACTTCATTCTTAGAGCATTCTGGTCGGTGCTTCTAGGAGGTATTTCCTTAGTCGTCTTTTTGATATCATCTAAGAAACCTAGGTCTCCAATATTGATGTCTTCTTGAGACTCGTCATTTCCGGCTTTGGCGGCAGTTTTTGGTGATTCTGGCTTGTTTCTAGGTTCGTATTTTCTAGGTCTTATTGATTCAGAAACGGGTTCTGGATTTTGGGTCGTGGTCTGAGGGACCGGTGTGCGAGAATAGGGACTCAGTCGAGATGGCGATGGGCGGCGAGTGAAGTTCCGTTTAAAAGCGTTGCTAGTGTCACTTGTTATGAGCAGTTCCTTGCTGTTGTCAATTTCTCCTGCAACAAAAGGATAGAACATCAATGAAACAACAGGTTTTGAGACGGGTCAAATAAGGCTTCACTATATTGAAATTTGTCTAGTTGGCCTACTCCAGTGAACTCTACCTACGAGTATTTTCGTGGTGAGATTTAAATTTCATCTAATAAAATGGTGATATCACATTACAAACTTCAAGACAGTCACATGAAACGGCCTGCTGAATCAGGTCTCACCAGGCCTGATTGAAATTAGGTCAATAGCAAAGGTCAGATGAAGAGATGTAAATTGTATGTTTTTCCCAGATTCTGAACAATATGACGATTGTGCCAACTGTCATGTTTGGATGTGGCGCATTCCTCACAACAACATTTCCATCTGTCTATAGTGCGTATGATTCAAGGATAACTTCTTCCATGGTATAATATAATATGATTACACTTTTAAGCCTATTTTTTTGTGTTAATTTCACAGGCACCACACATAGCAAACCGAAATGTAGCAACGCTGCTTGACCGCAGAAAAAGGCATGGTACTTCCCCGGACGAGCAATTCACAAAGAACTCTACTACTCTACTACTCTTATTAACAAAGAACTCTACTACTTTTATTCACAAAGAGCTCTACTACTCTTATTCACAAAGAGCTCTACTACTCTTATTAACAAAGAACTCTACTACTCTTATTCACAAAGAGCTCTACTACTCTTATTCACAAAGAGCTCTACTACTCTTATTAACAAAGAACTCTACTACTCTTATTCACAAAGAACTCTAGGTACTACTCTTATTCACAAAGAGCTCTACTACTCTTTGTTCTCTTTTATTTTGGTCCATCTCACCAGTTCTATGCAAGTCACCAGTGTGAGCAGGCAGGCGGTTGGGTCTCCTCACGGCCGGAGCTGGAGCTGATCCAGCGGACTCCTCGCCCGGCTCTCCCGGCTCGTGCCTATCACAACCCTCGACCTCGTCTTCGCCCCCAGGGCAGTCTGCGTACCCGTCGCAAAGCCAGCGCTTTAGAATGCAACCACCGCTGGCGCATCTGGAAACAAATAGTTTTGAGTCAGGTTCTATTGAGCAAAATTTCGATGTTATGTCGAGTGTGATGTATCGAGAGTCAAAAGGTAATTCAATAAAATCACAAGGATCACTTTGAAACGTCTTAAAGCTAGGTGACTGTAGGTGCCAGTTCCACGCGACCAAAGCCTAGAAGAACAGGCAACAAACTTACGGCTTGTTTCCTACCGCTCTTTTGTATGATCCTTGTTACAATGTTGGTATTATAATACAATATTGAAGCTCCAGAATGTTACCTGTATTCATTCTTGTCGCAAACAATGCAAGTAGCCTCGTCTTCTCCATTGGGACAGTCTCGGCTGCCGTCGCAGATCCAGTCCCGCGGCACGCACGTTTGGTCCCGACAGGTGAACTCGCGCGGGTAGCAGGGCGTCCGCGCGTGGACGCAGTTGTTGCGTGAGTACTGGTCGCAGTTGAACGCAGGCGTCAGCTCGCGAGGGATCAGACCGTCGCAACTGTCCACGATTGCTGGAATAAAAATTTGGAAATTAGCTGCAGTTCAAATGAGTTATTACTTAGTACTAAGAGATCTGAGTGGTATCTGCCGCGCCTGGGGATCAAAGTCGTGAAGCTGTTTCAGTTTTTTTTTTCAAATGAGTTAGCACCTGACTTGGTGATGGATGTTTGGTAATAAGCTTTTTATTGGCCATCGAGACTCGAGAGCCGCGATCTGAATCGAGTAATTTTATTTAAACTACCATACGAAACTTTTTTATAAAAGCTTTATCAATCAAAAATTTTCAAAAATCAATTGAAATTCCGGGTTGTACAAATATTTCTTCTACAACGCGCCAGTGTTATTGGTTGCCGGTTGGTTGTCGCCGTTGTAATAAGTGTAAAAAATTGCATCCAATACATTTCAGTTTGCCAAACACTACAAGAATTGAATAGCAAAACGTTTCTTCGTGTCTTTTTCAAAAAACACAAAACTCACCTTTACAAAGATTATAGCAAGGCATCTTGGGTGGGTACGGTGGCGGGCTACACTCAGGCTCCATCAAGGCACAGGCGAAGTGCTTAACTCTCTCACTGCAGTTAGTAGCCACCAGGTACTCTATCTGGGGCAGGAGAGATGTGACTTCAACCCCAGCGATTGTAGCGGGGGACCCGGCGAGGTCGTAAGGCAGGACTCCTCGGCAAACGGTTTGACGAGTTGAACGGCATTGAGGCACTGGAATGTAAAAGATAATGTTCATAGGCCATGTTTCATTTCGTCATGTTAAGGAAACTGGATCAGTCTGAACCGTGTTCTATTCTAGATAATATACCAATGTAGTTTTCTATTCAAGCTTTTAATAATGGGCAACCCTGTTCCATGAGGATTGTGAGTATAAATAGATCCTAAATCGCATCTGTTTCTCACTATCGTTATAATAAATCTGTTATAAATGATTTCTATGCGAATTAATGTTGCAAGTTGAGTTACATAAAATCCAATAGTTTAGGAAAAAGCTCAAAGCAACTCAATTGACCCATAGTTAGCAAATCAAATGTATATGGAATGGATTAGTAGATACGTACAGGATACAGTTTTATTCATGATCAAGCTGTAAGTGTTTAAGTGGAATGGTAAAGACTCACGTTCTGGCTGATGATTTTCCAACACCACATGCGCCCGTTCAACAAGCCCGATGAGACTTACCCTCATAATTAACATTGACTGGATACTTTTTAGTGGTGGTGTCATCCCTATCACGCCACGTGGGAAGTGTGGGTGACACTCTTGTGTTATACAAAGAGTTCTGCGTAGTAGACCTCATCTTCTCTGCGTCCTCAATAGAAATACCAAAGAGATTAGAATGACCTGATGTGAAATTGACTTTCACATTTACTGGTTGGCTCCCGTAGAACTCCTGAGCTTCGGATGAGACTTCTGGCTCGGTGACCAGATACTGTTTTACGTTCAACGGTTTTATTTTGAGGAACGGTTCCTTATAGGCGAACCCGTATCTTTTTGGCACCTCTTCTACTATTTTCGTTGTTTGTTTGTCCCCGTAGTTCGTGAACTCATTAATAGTTTCAGCTCTGGTGATAGTCTCTGTAGTTGTTGTTGTTTCAGCATTACCTTCTTTGAAGTAGACTGCTAAAGGCTTCTCTGGTTTTTGTGTAATATGTGGCTTGATAGTGGAGTCTTGAGAGAGTTGTGCTTCTTCTAAAGCCTTTGCTGTTCTTAGCTTATCAGAATCTGCTTTCTCATTCCCGTATTGGACTTCAGGAGCAATGTGTTTCGGGAAAACTGGTTCAATGGGCAGTATCCTTTGGTTGGGTTCTGTGATTGTATCTAATATGGATGTGTAGTCGACTCTTTCGTTATCAGTATCGTAGAAATCAATTTCCGGCGTTTTTGTACCTGCAATAATTCGGTTCAAAGCATTGTTCACGATGAAAAACATAAAAGTACCTGCTAATGCTATAAATAATTCAGAACATACGGGCTGTTGTAGCAACTCCATATGTAGGTAGTAGATATAGTGCAATGTGCCAACAATACAAAGTGTAAAACAAAAACACGCTATTGTGCTTAGTCAAATTCGATGCACTCTGAGTAATTTAATAAAAACAAAACAATCAAACAAGTGCCTCTGATCAAAGCACTCTCCAAACAGATAATGTGAAACTCCCTTCGTGTAAAGACAAAAATGAAATTCCCATACCATGCGAATGCGGAAGGGTGTCTGGTTTTTTAATAGCGTTGTGTGTATGTCCACGGTTGCCATGTGATGCGCTGGCTGCGACTGACTCCCAGTACGTCCCATTCGCGGCAATGAGGCCTCGCTCCATGTTATCTGGAATCAAAAAACAATACTTATAGGGTCAACTATAATACATTTTTTCAATGCGACGAAGCAAGTTTCTCATCCGATCTTGAGCGTTTACCTCGCTATTGCATAACATAATACGTCCACATAGGACCAAATCAGCCAATTTGAAGTAGTCGACTCTGCGTTTTGACAGACCTAAAGGCCTTTGAATGGTTAATTAAATATTGTGCTGACTGTAGCCGATTGATAATTGACCACTTTTTATAAGCCAATTAATAACATTACTAAGACTCGTTTTTTAACTAACTATAATCTAACACACTCTAACATCCATTCAAATTATTAAGTATTTCATACACATTGAAAGGATCAATAGCTTTACGACAGCAACCTACTTTTATTTAATTTATTTAATGAAAATTTATATGACATAATGCATACGAATTTCTTAATGCCTTAAATGTCTCTAAGCGTTGAACGTTTATGGTAATGGACATAAAATATTTTAATCTAGTGAATAGTAATAAAATCACTTAAATAAAAATCTTACGATACTGACTGACTGGCAGATAACAAACGCACAGTCAAAACCAGAAGTCATAGTGATATAACATTTTGAGGGTAACTTTTTGGCCTAGGGTACACTAAAAATTATTCCCAAAACTTAATCCCGAAAACTCCCGGCCTGGGTGATTCCAGCATAGAATACGACCCCTTTATCACCTCCCATGTACAGCCAGGAATTAAAAGATGATTGTAACCATGGCATGGGCAGCAGTATCTCCCTGGGTAGGTCCCTAACCCAATATTGAGGTCACCAATTTGCCTGCCAAGCGTGATGTCTACGGCAAAGGCAGAGTTTTAAGAGTAGTAAAGCTCTTTGTGAAGGGCTCGTCTGGGGAAGTACTACCACCACGCCTTTTTCTGCCGCCAAGCAGCAACGCTGTGTTTCGGTTTGAAGAGTGTGGTTGCCGGTGTAATTACAGGCACATGAGGCTTAAAATCTGTAACGTAGGCCACGTTCTTATCGTGCGTGACTTACGTGGCAATGCTTTGTTATAGGTGGTGGTTACCACTTAACATTAGGTGGGCCGTCTGCTTGTTCCATCAGCTAGTAGTACTAGTAGTTCGCCGCGAACTGAGATCTCGTGATGCGACCCGACGAACGCATCAAAACTTTGAGTAGTAGTCAGAGGCAAGTCCAAACATTACCTTTGTACTTTTTTCTGACTACCGCCTACTAACTTGGTATGGTTACCAAGTTTCAACTCTATTGGCCTATTTATTGAAGAGTTCCGTTGAACAGACCTTGGCTCCATCATCAGACCTGGTCGTCGTCACCATTTTGTGAGAACTGAGTACCTCCTTAATTTATTTCAAGAAAAAAAATTAAGAAAAAGCAAAGGAACTGGACGACCAGTAGAAAAACCTTGATGTCAACCAAACTCTTAGAGATGGGAGCTCTTAGATCGCTGGTTATGTTAATTTTACTTTTATTATTTTATCTCAACAACCGAGCGTCCCAAAAAAAAAGTAAAAACTGTTTTGGGATGTCCAAACAAAGCCCTTTCATATGACATGTAACTTGATTTTTTTATGTAACTTTTTTTATTTTTGCCCCCTTAAAAAACCCCATATCTCAAAAGCCCTTCATCCGATTTTACTCATATACTTACCAGTAAATTTCTCAAATACAAGCTATCGACATTTCAAATTTCATGCAGATTGGATCAACGGTTCTAAAGTTATCGCCAGACAAACATACATACATACATACATACATACATACATACATAAAATGCCAAGTTAAAACTAAGATCTTCGTTCGCTTCGCTCACTCGATCAATTAAAAAAAAAAAAGGGCCCCAAAAATTTAAGAGGCATACAAGAAGAGTGGACTTATTCATGCTGATGAGGGTGATAATTAATACCTAAGAGGGCGCTGCAAGGGTGAACTATTAAAGCAAAATAATTGACGCAAGCGAAGTCGCACGTAGTTCCACTGGTCACATAAAAATATAATCACGTTCTACAATATTTTAGAATGTTTTACAATGTCTACAAATTAGTGAAAGTAAGTTGAATTAACCTTTGATTGCTAATTTACCTTTACGTGATTTACAGTTGTTATAAATCAAGAAATCTCTTAATATTCTTTTACTATAGTGCTATTTCATTGTAAATAGGTAAATCTACATTGTTGGTGCTGAAAAATGGAACACAGGCACTTTCCTATCCCTTTAGAAGAGCAAGTGAAAGCAAGGTTCAAGATGTCATGAGCGACAGTAAACGAACCTAAGTATCTTGTGTACCATCTCCAAGAGAAAGCACTAAGTCTATCAATCTATTTAATGCAGTACGTTTAGATATAGATAGGTAAGATTTACAAAATATGTTTCTACTTAAACTTGAAGCTTGAGAATTTTAATCTTCTCGGAAGAACCATATTCACTGTTGCTTACTAGAGTCAGTTCAAAGATTAATGGAAGCTCAAAAAACGCGCTACTTGCACGGAGCGCGTTGATGTCTTTCGTATTGAAATTTTGCAAATCGTATTTATGTTCTAAAATATCTAAGTATTAGCACAAAGAATGTATTAGCAATGTTATCGGCAACAAAACCTTTAAAAAACCTACCAAAAATTTGGGTATCAACCATGGGGTCTATACGGATTTATTTCGGAAAACATTTTTTTTTTTTTAAATAATGTCTCATTAATATTTAGCGTGCAGCCTTCTTTTCGAAGACGGGATGGTTCAGCAATAAATAATTTGAATAAGGTGCATGGTTTTTTTAGTTCGGTGGCATCCCACCCTTTGTTACTTGAGGCATAAAAAATATCCGTAGGCTATGGTTTACCAACCACATTCGTGGAACAAAATCGTGACAGCAAACGGGATGCAATTTGGCTCACGCTCTGTTCATATGTATCCAACAGGTAATTAAAGTGATTATACCTTACATAAGCGAGTAAGCTAAGTAGTTTGCAAGTCAGTGGTGCTGCGGGCGCCGCCGATGGGAATAGCACAGCTTGTGCTTAATAGCTGATTCACTGCACGAACAATAATTTCGTATGCATCCTAGGTCTCCTTTTCAACACAAGACAAGAGGACAAGTAAACTTACGGCTCAGTATCACCCATTCCTGGTTTATATACCACCCATTCCCACTAAGCGCCTTGGATTTAACTTTATTATGCAAACCGCCAAGGAGTGGAACTCATTGCCGTCGTCTGTTTTACCTGATCACTACAATTTGGGTCTCTTCAAGGGAAGAGTGAATAGGTGTCTTCTGGACCGTTTTATTCCATCGATGCCTTCATCGTCGCTTACCACAGGGGAGATTGTAGCTAAATGACAGTCTTTTAAATATTAAAAAAAGTGCAACGAACTATTCATGAATTTTATTGTCATACGCGCTTAATACAGGCACGTGCAAGAAAAATCCCTCATAATTCATACGGAATCTATCTTTAATTGCAATATAAAAAAAACTCTGAGCGTTCTGTAAATAGAGGATCTTTTTCATTTAAATATTTTGATCACGAAGTAAATAAGCCGTTACTCTTTATTGGCTATGGCAAAAACGTTGTTAGGTAATTCACCCAGTAGACACCTCATCTAGACTAGGTTCTTGTTTACTTGATGTTGTGGATAAGTGTTTAGTAGCCGAGGGCCACACCTGACTGCTGAGACTTAAACAGTAGCACCACGATTATTATAACGTCCATTTTGAGTAGGTAGCAAGTAAGATTACCTACTATTAGTACTGGCAAAAAGGTTTTATTTATTTATTTAACACTTTATTGCACAATCTCTAATCTCTAATACTATAAGAATCAAAGTCCTGACTGACTGACTGACTGACATATAGACAACGCACAGCCTAAACCACTGGTCCTAGAAACTTGAAATTTGAGGAGTACGTAGGTCTTATGGCGTAGAGGTGTACTAAGAAGGGATTTTTGGAAATTCAACCCCTAAGGGTGTAAAAAGGGATGAAAACGATTGTATGAAAAATTGTATTCCTTGAACCTACAAACTTGAAACTTGGAGTAGATATACTTCAAAGCAAAAAAATAGGAAAGGCATTTTTAGTTTTTCAAAACTACCCTTAATAAGTGTGCAAAGGGTTAAAAAGTTTGTATGGGAGATTTTTGACCGCTGGTCCTATAGACTTGAAATTTAAAGAGTACATAGGTCTTATGGCGTAGAGGTTTACTAAGAAGGGATTTTCGGAAATTGAACCCCTAAGGGTGTAAAAAGGGTTGAAAACGTTGGTATGAAAAATTGTATTCCTTGAACCTACAAACTTGAAACTTGAAGTAGATGTACTCCAAAGCTAAAAAATAGGAAAAACATTTTTAGTTTTTTTAAAACTACCCTTAATAAAAGTGCAAAGGGATGTCAAAGTTTGCATGGGAGTTTTTTAACGCGTAGTGCGATTGACTTAAAACTTGAAGTAAATATACTAAAAAATAATTAATTAAAAATGACGCTTTCAACTTTTGATAATTACCCCTGCAAAGGGTGCAAATGACTGTAAAAGTTAGTATGGGAGATTTTTAGTATAGTGCGATAGATTTCAAACTTGAAGTAAATATACACCACAATAAATTATTTAAAATCACGTTTTCAATATTTTAAAACTACCCCTGCAAAGTAAAACTACCTCCTGAACAAATAAGTACATATTTTCCGTGTAAGGTTGTCTTTGTTGTATTTGGCAAGTTTTTGAGTCTAAGTACCTATACCTACCTACCTAATATAGGTAATGGCCGTTTATAGGTATCTCTTATACCTACGTAGGTATTTAAAATCCTACCCTAATAATATACAAATCAATGTGAAAGTTACGATGTTTGGATGTTTGTGGCTCAATCACGGCACCACTACAACGCGTGCGAAGTCGCGGGAAGCCACAAGTAATACATATACATATTTTATGCATGAAAGACATCCTTTAAATGTAAGCCAGGGTAACAATCCGTTGATCTTTTAATTTAAGTGGTATAGTATAAGGGAATTATTTTTAAAGCGGGATCATTAATTCGTAAAAAAAAGGATACAATTAATAGCTGTACGATTTGCAGTTGTCATGAATAAATCCACTTTAATTTAAATTAATCAATGAAGTTTGTAAATTAAATCCTCTTTAGTGTGTTATGATACTGAAAAATGTGGGTAAATGGACGTACCTTCAAGACATCTTCACATCCTCACATGCTCACATGCTCACATGCTCACATGCTCACATGCTCACATGCTCACATCCTCACATGCTCACATCCTCATATGCTCACATGCTCACATCCTCACATGCTCACATGCTCACATGCTCACATGCTCACATGCTCACATGCTTACATGCTCATATGCTCACATCCTCACATGCTCACATGCTTACATCCTCACATGCTCACATGCTCACATGCTCACATGCTCACATGCTCACATGCTCACATGCTCACATGCTCACATGCTCACATGCTCACATGCTCACATGCTCACATGCTCAAACGCTCACATGCTCACATGCTCACATCCTCACATGCTCACATGCTCACATCCTCACATGCTCACATGCTCACATGCTCACATGCTCACATGCTCACATCCTCACATCCACATTCTTGAAGAACCTTAAGTTTACTAGCAGTGGACTTCTTTGGGCTGATGATGATATATAAAAGAAAGTCACACTATTTATAACTCAAGAACGGCTGAACCAATTTGGCTGAAAATTGGTGTGAAGGTAGCTTAGAACCAGGAGACGGGCATAGGGTAATTTTTATTCCGACTTTTTTTGTTTTTTTGCTTTTTTTGTATATTTTATACAAACAATCGAAGAGGCAGGAACTTCAAGTTGTCAGTTAGTAAGTACCTGTTTCTTCTGGCTTTATTACGTGGCTCAAGATTGTTCCATGGGGAAGAAAATACAATTTATTTATTATAGATGTTGCCAATCATATCTATTTGTAAGTATTCTATAGTAAACGAAGCCGCAGGTAAGAGCTAGTAATCCTATAAAAGTATTGTGATGAATCTTAAAAAAGCACAGCTGTTTTTTTTATATATACAACTAGCTGATGGAACAACCAGATGGCTCACCTGATGTTAAGTGGTAACAATCACCTATAACAAAGTATTGCCTCGTAAGTCACGCACGATAGGAACGTGCCCTACGATGCACTGCTCTGCGTCCATCAACTTGAGGCATACAGATGTTAAGCCTCATGTGCCTGTAATTACACCGGCAAACACACTCTTCAAACCGAAACACAGCTGCTTAGCGGCAGAAAAAGGCGTGGTGGTAGTACTTCCCAGGACGAGCCCTTCACAAAGAGCTCTACTATTCTTAAAGCTCTACTACCCTTCAGATACCTAAAGAATAATCAAAATGAAATCGACTAAGTTCATACATTGGTTATACAAATCCTCAGGTAGGTATATGAATTTAGCATCAAATGATACAACTATACGCCACTACGGCATCAATACTCATGACGATACACGCGAAAGGTCCCAAAATAACACGACAAAAGTGTTAATTAAGAACTGTGATAAGAGGAAGAAAGCGAGGTCATTCGAGGTCAAACATTTAAGTTTCTCCATCTCGATGAACTCTATCAACATGTTGATAAATTCGAGGAACGCAACAGTGCAATCCTACATAATATTTTAAATAACAAGTGATCTCATCCGAATAACCTAAGATGCTATAATCTGCATCGATTTCTAAAAATATACCAAACAAAATGTAGGACAGTTGTTTTAACAGACGTTTTTGGAGGTCAACTTTCCATTTTACAAACCCCTGGCATATAAAAATACAATTGAGAGCGACAAAAGGAGATACAAGACCACATCCGGTCACAGCGCAGCGGAACCCCACGCAATAAAATCACTTGCCCATTTAAAATATTGTTATTAAAACCCTTCGCGTGTGAAAGCGACTTAATATTTATGAAGATATCAAAATGTTTGGCGAAAAGTTCACGCTTTTCAATGTACCTACAGTTTGCACATGGAAAGGACTATAATTGCTTTGAAAGTTATTTTATGGTGGCGCAGCTTCCGTCTGTGGGCAACGAGTGCATTTTATGTAGAATTAACATTACAAGCTTTCGATATGCAAATCTGGTTTTAATTGATACCTTTTTGGGTCGTAATCTTGTCCTTTTTATTGCTTATTTATGGGATGTATATCTTCGTTCATTTCATTATAGTTGAAGAAATATGCTCCGTACGAGTATAAGATGGCTGATTTTATTCATGAACTGTTTCGATGGAGCAATGAAGCTAGTATTTTGTAACATTGCACTGTTACGTGTTATCTTAACCTACGACCTCACTTGGAGCATCTTATTTTGAATTTGGGTTTTTTCATTTCCACACACGTGGTTTGGTGAAATGACTTGATCTGGCAATCGTAGATTCGTCACAATTTTATTAAAAGAAACAGACTATTGTACATTGAGTTTGATAAGTAAGTGTAATTCATAAACCTAACGATAAAAGTTTAGTAGCTGTCGAAAATTATATAACCTTTTAGTTATTGTTACAAAATAACTTTATAGCCACTAATCTATTTTTGTAAATAAAATGCTCGGAGCTTTGATAACTCCTTTCACTTTGTTATTTCCGCGCACTGAAGTAAAGCTACCTTTCTTGTTTAGATCTAGAAAGAGAAAAATAAAACAGCTGATAAAATCTGCTCCAAATCGTTCTACAACTAGCACCAAACATCTAACTATCTAATAACTGTCAGCACACAGCAAAACTTGAAACTTTAAAAATCTAAGGTGAATTTTATATTGTTTCTTAGACCAACGACTTATTATGGGTCACAAAAAGTGTTTCTTTTGTAAAATATGTCCTGAAAAAGATATTAACAAATTGATAGAATTGGATGTGGCCTCATAAATTCATTCAAATGTAGTTTGGTTTTGTTTTTGATTACAATTTGGTCACTTTTCCTCCTAGTCGTGTCACTAATATAGTAGTTATATATAGTTTTACAGTGACATTTTAAGAATCTTTTATATTTTATACCTAGCTTAATTTTTGACAATGCTTCTATGTACCTACCCAGTGAATTTGTATTAACATTGTGTTTTTGTACGAACAAATTGACGTAACTAAGTGTTATACAAAAATCCCTATGATTTGAAATAAATGAATAAGAATGTACCTAATTATTTCGAACAGTGTGGTTATAGGATTTTGGATTTGGTCGCTTAAACTTACGATGCTATTTTCGATGGTTTGGCTCTAGGCCGTACCTGTTTACTCAACGTGTCCACCTCGATCACCCTCTAGGTTAATTACCTGGCATAAGGAAGTAAACGAAGACTGCCAGTGCAACACACACGGCCACAAGGGCGACCGGCCAGCGCAGCACGCGGAGGAGTCTCGCCATTTTGTCGCCGCCGACGCCGTTGTTGGCCGGCACTCGGTACAGGCTGTCTGGGTGTGAGCCCTGGAAACAAAAATAAGTCTTAAAACGAGATATTCATATCATGGTAGTAAAAAAAAATAACCTAACCTCAGCCCCTCAGCAGATCTTTCTTCCACCTTTGCACTCAAATCAAAGCGGTATTTATTCAAAACACAATAACTACTTGAAACAAATGAATATGTTATTTTAATGTGCAATAACTAGTACTTCGGTAATTAGGTACTGTACTCAAGATCTTGAAGTATGTCGCGTTTATTTTTTTGTTAATTTTAATACACCAAAAAGTATTTTGATAGATAGGTATAATATTTACAAATAAAAGATCAGAAAAACATCGAAGTGGAATACAATGGGCAGTCTTATCCCTAAAAGCGATCTTGGTGTAGAAAAAACATATGGTTTATTAAGTAAATTAATATTTACCATGGTTAAATAAATGACCAGCATGCAACGTCAACTAAACGGGCAAAGAATTACATAAAAGTCATCAGTGTGATTGTCCAAGGAATATTATTAGAGGTGGCCACACATGATCAGTTCGAATATATCGTCCAATTTGCATGAAATGATGGCTTGATCCAATTTGCAGTACATCCTTCAACACAACTCACAATCAATTGTCATGCAAATTGACATCCATCCACGGTCAAGTTTACTTAATCGAGTGTCTCATGCAAATTGACAATAGACTTGATCGTGTATGCCCATCTGGCATCAAGTAGCTAAACGCTCGTAGAGCAAATACTGTAGATACGTCATGCCATTCTAAAATTGAGGTTTTCTCAAAAGTTAAAACAGACACCGCTACATGACTTTGATCCCAAGGCACGGTAGATATTCCCTCAGATCTATTTGTACCAAGTACGAACTCCAGGTTCCTTGAGGACGTCTAAAGGGGGTAGTCAGAGGTACGTGCAAACATTACATTAATTTGGCCTACCCACATTTTGCAGCAGTTGGTATTCCAGACGTGACAGGTTGCAAGCCCATCGCCGCTGTCAGAATACTAACTGGTTTGGTCACGATGTTTTCCTTCACCGTTTAAGAGCACTGGCATTACTCACATACATTTTCGATAAGAAAAATCTATTGGTGTACGACCGGATTTGAACCGGTGTTGAAGCTCGAAAGGTGGGGTCACTCCCACTAGACCACCGGTGCTCTTGTGACATAGGTAGAGGGTGTGGCGTAAAGAATGGATAATCCTATACCTACGGGTAGGGAGTATGATAACAGTTCAGAAAATAAAATTGTATCCAGTAAAAATCTCACGGTACTATTTCTAAAATATCCAATAACTCGAAAACCATGAAATTTTTAATAATGGGTGCAATTTTTATTTTCTGAACCGTTATTATATCCCTTACCCGTAGGTAAAGGATTATCCACTTTACGCCATATCCTGTACATAAATCCTCATTATAAGGTTGTTATGGTTGTATTGTAGAGCCTTTAAATTAATAAATACTCAGTTGGTAGAAAAGCTTTTTAGTGCAGTAGACAGTAGATTCGATCCCCGCACTGATCACAAACAAGCATTTGCCATAGCTTAATAATAGATAAAAACCCAATGACTTTTTGTGAAGAAATACGTTTATCTAAACTTCTAAAGCTACGAGTAACAATCTAGTTAGTGATATAACTTTTCTCATCAATTATAAAAAATATCGACAGATCCGTATCTATAATTGGTACTCCTATTAGTTATCAAATTACAAACGAGCGTCCCACTGAGTTAAATGTTTCTCAAGTTACATGAAATATTGAATCGGAAACTCATAACATTTCCAATCATTTTGCATAATTGCATTAGCGCCACATGAGTTGTTTAGACAGTCAATTATATGATTTACAAAAATGATCTAGAGAACCTATTTAGTTTTCTAAATTCTATAATAAAATGGGACAAAGATTTGGAGTTTTTGTGACATTAAAGGAAAACCCCCAAAAAGAGTTTACTTTCGGCATACTTTGGATGAGAAAGAGCAACAGAGAGAGTTAATTGTAGTGGTAGATTTTGTGGATGGATTGAGTGTACGAAAAAGGGAATCGGGCAGGTTTTTTTTTATAATAACTTTATGTTAACATGCAATTTAAAATAAATGAATGCGTGTAAGAAATCAAGTTCATATGCGTAGTGTTTATACCTACAGCTTACTATTTACTAACTATACTTTTTCTTGACTGTAGAATTTAAACTTTGATCATAAAACTGTTTTTCAAAGATCAAAAGAAACCAAAAGTGTCCATAAATATGGTTTTTATTTGTCAATGACTGTTTCATCCATTGGAAAAACCAGCTTGAATAAAAGTGAAACTTTGAACTCATTTCCTTACTAATTTACAAGACCATAAAATATTCAGTAATAAACACTCCTTTGACCCCTCCTTTTTGTCACAGAGTACTGTAATAGCATGTAAGGTGTACAGCTGTTATGTCCACCTGTGGTGCATACTTCATGTTTTACAACGTAGGCACTTCTTGGAGTGCCTTATCATACGAAACTCGCCGCTTTGGCAACACTAAGGCTATATGAGATCATTGATACCAAGCCCTTTAGCCCAATATTTTTTTGTATATTATTTACTTATTCCTAAAGTGCAGTCAAAAGAACTAAGTGACAGGACAAGAAGAAAAAGTCACAAGAGCCTTTTTAAACCTATTGAAAATGGTTGGATGATATTGACGCCTGACAAAGGACTCAAAGGAGGCATATACCCAGCAGTGGGTTTGGTTGCTTATGATAATGACGATCAAGCGCGGATCCAGCCCTGTTGTGGTCACAGCCACACGAAAATAGCCAAGTGTGAGTCGGCCAATGCATGAACTCGCTCATGATCGATATAGTGCATTCCTACAAAGGAGATGTTTACAAAATGACGCCCTGACCAGGATCTTGTACAGTGTATAGTTCCACGTGGGCAAAGCCTTGTGACGTCACAAGTCTATTAGGGCATGCCCATCGTACCCACAACGGTGGATCCGCGCTTGATGATGATCTTCTTCTTCTTGTCCTGTCACTAGTTTCTTTCGAAACAGTGTGTGTGAATGATGATCAAAGTGCAAAGACACCAATCATTGTGATTCATTCTAGAACCAATAATGTCCCCAAAAGCGTCGCGATGGAAGTGAGGAAACAAAACAACTGAAGATATGTATTACATTATGTAACCTATATTTGAAATGAGACGGTCGAGACAGCACAGTTTCGCTATACGCTCGTACCCTCATAACTTGTCCTAAACTGTTTGCTAACCTATCAGTGGATACATTAAGTTAATTATAAACGATACAGTAATAACTGATGTGAAATGTACTAGCGGCCCGACAAGCTATTACTACACACGGAAAACATTTTGATAAGTTGGTACTCTCTGGGTTAATCAACAACATGCATGGTCTAGTTGTAGATAAGAGTACTTAGCTCACTTATGTAGATGTTTAAAGCCTGGGCAATAATGATGTAGGAACTTTGGGTAGGGCACTAGGGCTGTAGCCCTACCAAGCCAAGATTGACGTCGTGTACGACGTCAATCGACCTACTCGTAAAACATATCAACGCATTTAGTTTAATTTTATCAAAATTTAAAGTGAGGTAAAAAGAGTGAAATTGAAACTATTGTGAGACGTCCATACAATCAATTATTTTGTTATTAAAATGATACCTCCTATTGCAGCTACAAAATATATTTTATTTTAAACTTACGTGTCAAATTGATAATTTAAATTTAATCACATTTTAATTGTTTATCTAATACCCAAGCCAAAAGCAAAAAACATTATACGTCGATCATCGATTATCAATCTCCTTGATGGTCTTAAGACCAGATATTACAATACAATATACGTACCTAATATTGTATTGTAATATCAAGAGAAGAAGGGTTTTTTTGTGAAACAGTCAAGTTAAAAGGTATTTATTTAATTGAATCAGAGGAATCACTTTGAAACATCTTAAAGCTAGGTGAATCTAGGTTCACTAAGATGAAGGTGAAAAATTGAAAGCAATTTTTTTATACAAGCTGTTCCAATACTTGTACTTAAAACTTCAGGGGGCTAAAGTACCTATCAATATTAATAACTTTTTCTAAAGAACCAACACTGTGAACGCGAAATAAAAAACAGCTGTTTCATACATTTTAGCCAGGTAAGTATTGAACTTTTAGGGTAGGTACTTTAGCCTCCTGAAGTTTTAAGTACAAGTATTGGAACACCTTGTATATAACTGTTCTTCTCGCATGGAACAGCATGAAGAATCG
Source organism: Chloroclysta siterata (assembly GCA_932294275.1). Classification (NCBI taxonomy): domain Eukaryota; kingdom Metazoa; phylum Arthropoda; class Insecta; order Lepidoptera; family Geometridae; genus Chloroclysta; species Chloroclysta siterata. Next base: position 13,612,332 of record OW028598.1, read on the forward strand.
AATGAATGAAAAAATAAATGAATGGAGAAGAACGCATCAAAAGCATCATATAAAAAAGTTGCTTTCAATTCTTTTCTACATCGAAAATGAGACATAAAAACCCATAACCTAGTGTGATCTAGCAATATACAAGCCTACTTTATTATGAATAATTTCTTCGTCATTATTATAACATCGCGTCAATTTATTATTTTATTGGTCGTTAAATTAACCGAAATGTCGTACTACACGGTCGTAAATTATGCTGATAGGCCGAAGAAATACTTTTATTTTCGATCCGTGGTCCAAAACAAGATATCATTGATCTTTTGTGCAACGATCTTTTTTATAGAACCTAATTCACTTTATAATAACATCGAATTTATCAATTCATAGATAACTAAGTAAGTAGTATTTCACAGTAGGCATGAAGGGAGTAAAAAATAAATGAGACTTCTTGATAAAGTCTACTAGCTTGTCTCATAATCCCCGTTATTTAGCGGCTCTACCAGGTGTACTTGTCACTATTACGTTCATGTCAAAGAAAAGAGATGACAAAAGTCTTATCGATTTTTCTGTCATTTTTGGAAGCAACATAGCTTTTTCATTTTATTTGTTTTTCTAGTGTTATTTTGAGTTGTGTTGTGTGATTTCGGTGGTATTTTAACCAACATTACTTGAGGTCTTAGCACAAAGTGTAAACATTTGAAATGAAAGTGTAATATGTGATATCCTGATTTGACCGAAAATGCTTCCAATGTTTTGAAGAAAACCGCCACCATTTTCTTTAAAACAAAATGACAGCCGACTTGACTATGGACTGACTTGACTAAAAAGTATTCAATACAAATCACTTGACACTGGCAAGATTGTCTGTCGAATGACGGACAGGAGCCATAAATTGAGAGAAGAAGAAGAGTCTTATCAATAATTTTAGGTAGGTAGTGAAGTGGAGCTGTCAGCAACCATTATGAAACCCACTTTATCTCTATTTCAGTAAATTTATATGTTGCATTTTTATTAAGTCTCTTTTTTATTTATAAATGAAAACGTAGATTGTAATGATCACTTACTTTGTAGCTTACCTTGGCAGCAAGGCCCTTGCCGTCCTTCGGCTTAGTGAAGTATTTTTCTATCTTAGACTTGGTCTCGTACCCTTTCATGATGTCGCCGACCGTTGGACTCGGCATCGATCGAACTCTGTAGGTCCCATATTGTTCCCCATGTTCCGATATCGTCGGCAAGTTTCCATTTGGTGAACTGCAGCTACTACTGGATCTTGAATAAGCATAGTTTACAGACCCATCGGAAGGATTCTTTGGCTTCTTCTGAAAAGCATATCGTCTCGGGCGCTCTTCTGTTGGTTTCAAATCATACGTTTCGAATTTCTCATTGACAAAATTTTCTTCTACGTCTGAATTTGATACATAGCGCAGGAGTCTCGGTTCTTTTACCTTTTTTTCATATTTGACCGCATCGGTCTCGTTATCTAGCTGAGCCATGTTGAGAGTTCTTTGTAGTTCATTTGCGGTTCTGTTTGCTTTACGTCGGTTCTTACGGTCTGTGGTCCGTGTCTGTACATGGTCGTCGACGATTTCGGACTCTGAGGATGGTCTATCTCCGTATAGCACGTAATTCCCGTTCACCATGTTTGTTCTCTTGTGTATCTGCTCTCGAATCAGCGTTCGATCAACGCAATCATTGTGTAAGTTTTAATTCACTGTGTAGCCATTATGTAACGTTGGTTGTGATCTGAGATGATGGGCTGATTACACTGTCTTTGTTGAGCACAACCTGTCAACTACGATCGATCTCACTGTGAGCATGAATGAAAGCACTCATTACCTACCTATAGATGCGGATTGTTTGTTTATTGTTACAGGCAAATTGTATACTGATGAAACAGTGAATTCTTTAGCTGTTAAATGTACGGTTATTATTCAGAACGGATGGATTGAATCCGCAAAGAATTTCCCGTTGTTTATGCATTTTCAACCTATTTCACATTCGTGTATGCATGCAGTCGATAAAAATAAGCAAGTGAATAATTTGCATATTGTGGCTATACCTATTGGACCACACCACACCTACCATAACGTTATTTTGTAAATCTTACTAACCTGAATAACATATTATGCTAGTTGTGCAAGAAACTCTGGTAAAGTTGACAACACGAACCAAGATATTTTGGTTAGAAAATACTTTTAGGTAGGTACCTATTTCAACCGGTACATAAACTTTTGTGGAATCTAGGTATTTACCATTAAAGGTGTATCACCTTCGAGAACATTCCAAAAGTACACTATACAGACATTTTGTGGCGTTATGTCGGCCATTATTGTGAGGGCTTTGTTCCCGCGCTTTTTGCGGCGCCTGCGCGGGAAAGTTCCCAGTAAAGCGCGTGCGCGACAATGGCGGCGAGACACCGAGAGTGAATTGCGTCTGTTGTGCAACGGAGCCCGTGTGTGCAGAATGTTCCGTTACTGGAACAGATGGATATCTATATAAACTGATGTGCGGATAGCGAAGAACACCTTGTAGATGTTTCCTGGTGATCATAATCGTGTCTGACGTACCGTGACAGCACTAAAGGAAGTAGATGGACAAATTATTAGGCAACTGAGAACTCCTTATCAGCTTTAGGCTAACTGGCAACCAGTTAGGTTTAAATACGGAATGTGAAAGACCACTAGGTACCAACCTAAAACCATAGGATACACAGAATGCCTACCTAAAACCAGAGATTGCACAGAATGCCTACAAAACTTTATCGTTGGACGAATAAATCTCTATCTCCGTAGCTTTAACTCAATTTTAGTAAAACATTTTAAAAATGGGTTCTGCCGTTTAAATATCCAAATTATTTATCCATTGAGAAGCATGGTCTAAAAGTGCCGCTAAGTTTTGAGCTGTCATGTTTTATACGAATTTCTCTTATTCATATTCCATAACAGGATTAGTGGCCCCATAAAATATTTAGGTCACTTACACTATCACGTCATAAAAAAATAATGGCAACAAATAGTCTTTATTCAATTATTCATTAATTGCGGATATGTACCTATTGGGCACTGCAATGTCATAAAATAATTTTAAAGGCACAATTTTCATTAACCTAGCTTCCAAAATGGGCTCAAAGTGCAAAAGTAGTTAGTAGGTACAAGTACCTCCCACACATTTGCGATGTTAAAACTTGCATCTCTGTATTTTACGAATTTTATAGACCTCTTGCAATTGTCGAGTCAATTGTGAGCACAGTCGGCATCACAAATAAATGATGATCGAACTAAATAATGAATTTGTTTATGGCCTAGGAACTAGGAATGGTTCTGTTTTTTTTTTTTTTTCAAACTATGATAAGGGTAAATACACTAAACGACCGGTTTCTGAAAGCCCGATCAAAACTAATCGCATGTCAAGTCACTTGCTATCCCTATCTAATTCGACGTAATAGCTGAAATGGCGAGTGACTTGACATCCGATTAGTTTTTATCGAGCTTTCAGAAAACGGCCGTAACTCTGATGATAAACGAATTTATAAACAATTTCCGATTCAGTCTTTTTGTCGTATCATTAGTTCTTTCGAAACAGTGTGGTGAAAGGATTTAAAGTGCGTCTCAAATGACACACATGACACTTGACACATTTTTTAGAACTTTTTAGGTTCTACGACATGCCGGTTTCCTCATGATGTTTTTCTCCACCGATTAAGAGTACTGGCACTGTGCCCATAAATTCAGCAAAAGTAATAAACTGACGCTGACTGTACCTCATTGCCACACTGACCAATCCCCCGGCCATCCTCTGGCTAACCTATTGTACCTATTGTAATAGATTCACTTTATATTGCGACACAAAGCCGGCTACAAATTGATTTAAGATGAGGCGTAGAGTAGAGCTTAAGTGTCCATCAACGGATCTATAGATAACTGAGCCAAATTGCACAATATGTAGTCTGGGAGCTTAAATAAGTACTAAAAGTCAAAACGAGTTTACGAGTTCAGTGAGACTAAAAGGCTGGCGGTTTCAGCCCTTTAGTAGCACTGAACTCGTGATTTTTTTTTTCTCTACTTGTGAAAACGTTATTATGTCAACGCCTACTTACTACCAAAAAAAGGGTTTATGTACGATAACTAGTAGGTAAAACCATATTTTGGTAAGACTGTTTGGACGAAAATTATATTTTTGTATATTATACCTTTGTAATGTTATTCTCCGTAACTTGGTTGTTTGCGATTTTTCATTCCCATTCAGTCATTTAATATCTTTATAAGATTTTACTAGTTATAAGTTAATATCGCTAATAAGTTTTTTTCGGTTGTCTTGTCTCCCAGTGAGATAAGGTCGAAATATCTCTCTCTTCTTTTTCTGTTACAATCAATTTAAATTATATTTCTAGTTATTTATTTATCCTAAAACATTTTATGTTATGCTGCAAATAAATTTATGTCTATGAAGTAACCGCAACTAATTAGTGTGAAAATCAGTAGGATAAGTGCAGGCAATGCAAATATCTACAGTATTCATGATTTTACTATTCAATAAAATATAAAGACAATAAACACTGATGGCTCATCAGCATTCCATCCGCGTCTAATGTTGAAACAGAACCTACGATACATCTAATCGTTCGCATTGTAACATCAAGTGCCGAACCTCTATGTGCAGGCACAAGCAAGTATTTCACAACTGCCTCCATTACTGTAATACAATGTGCTTTGTGTTGTGCCTTTAATATCAAGTTCGGTTCGACCCTAGTCATCATTTTATTATTGAATTGAATGAATAATCTAAAATGGTAATGCTACAGATGGAATAAAGTTACTTTAGGTACGGAAAGGTTGTGCCGAAATTGCGCAGTATCTGTTTGGGAATACCTAATTCTATTGTTATATTTTTAGTACCGAAATATTTTGCAAGACTAATAACAGAATTTACTAAACAACCTTTAGCATTAGGCACACGTACCGGTTGTTTTTATGCTAAAATTAACGAGCTATGCAAAGGCTTAAGTTGGCAACACATAATGTGTATTTTTTTCTCTATCTATATCTAATAGGAATTTATTAGCTTCTCTAAAAAATACGTATTAAAACAAAATTTCAATATAATCTTAGGATTAGATATGTGCTCGAATTTTAAAATTGAAATTGAAAGTTAACTTATTCACCTCGCTACTATTAAATTAGTGAACAAGTGTAAGGCTTAAGTGTGTGTGTGTGTAGTTTGAAGTAAGTAGGTATCATTCAAAAAACGGTAGGAGAAATGAAGCCGTAAGTTTCTTGCCTTAGCCACAGAAGAGTACCTTAACATAACATCATACCTTTAGAAACACTAAAACAGTTAAATAAAAAGTAAATTATTTTCCTTCTGAATTGAATCATTAGGTGCCCCTCATTCATAAAAGCTTATGACCACTAACGTCCTTGTAAATAGCTCTCCCACAAAGATGGTAGGGTCATTGTGCTAGATAGCGGCCTCTTAGTGCTCCCGTCGACTTTAGGGCTTCAGAAAAAAATAATACAATCCTAATTTACCTGTTATAATGATGTAGTATGATAGCCTATATAATGAAGTTTATTTTTAATGTACTGTTTAGTGCTAGAAGCTTATAGTTATTTTTATTTTTAATTAAATCCGGAAAAATGCCAAAAATTCAGTTTTCGGCCACAAATTTCAGTTTTCGGCCAAGGAGTCTTCTGTTTTCGGCCACTTTATAAAGACGGATTTTAAATGAATTTTTAAATCTAAAGTAACATAAAATCAACTTTTTTTGTGGGTTTAACAGTATTTTTATTATGTACCTATATACAAAATTACAATCATCATAATACCGGATTTTGAAACATTTTGTCACACACTAGATAAATATTTTCGAAACAATATCAACTAAGTTTATCTTTATTATTTCTTAGGTAACAGTTTAGCTATAGCGTACCGACTTATCAAAAGAATCATCATCAAAGAATCATTAACTCAGGCGCAAAAACAAAAGACATTCGTGACAAAAAAATATCGTTAAAAGAATTTTGTCGCCACTATGGAATTCTAATGTGCCATACAAGACAGAATTGCCGGAAAAACGACGGATAATATTAAAAATCTAGGACCCGATCCAGCACTAACCCACAGAGGTGAAAAAGAAATGGTGGAATGGCTTATCAACCTGGCAAAGTGTGGTTTTCCTTTGAAAAAGCAGAACTTCTCGACACAGTTCAGAAAGTTATTGAAGATACAGACAGGTATACCTAATAACTTGAGATTGAAGATACCCAGGGAAAACTTGGTTTAAAAAAATTATGAATAGAAACCCAGAAATTTCCCAAATAACAAGGAATAAACAAGGCGAGAGCACGGGTAACAGAAGAATCAATCTGACTATGGTCTCGTAAACTTCTCGTATTTCTTACAGAGTCAAATAACCAAGATATACTGGAATCTCCAGAACGCATATTTAATGGCGATGAAAGTGGGTTTGCCTTGTGTCCAAAAACTGGCAAAGTTCTTGGGCCAAGAGGGTACCGGAACCTTATGAAATAAAGGCTGGCAAACCATGAAGAATAATGCCCATTTGCACAAACAAAGCAGCTACTGGCGGCGGGCATAACTGTGCGTTTGCATTGAAAGTCACCAGAACAGTTACATTATCCTTACTGCCAGTTTTTATTTCATAAAGGTTCCGGCACCCTCTTGGCTCAAGAACTTCGCCAGTGTTTGGACATAAGGCAAACCCACTTTCATCACCATAAAATATGCGTTCCGGAGATTCCAGTACGTCTAAGTTATTTGACTCTGTAAGAAACACGATAACTTCACGGAACCAAATTCTGATTAATTCTTCTGTTACCCGTGCTCTCGCCTTGTTTATTTCTTGTTTCTTTCAAGTTATTAGGTATACCTGTATCTTTAATAGCTTGCTGAACCGTGTCGAGAAGTTCGGCTTATTTCAAAGAAAACCCAAACTTTGCAAGGTTGATAAGCCATTCCACTATTTCTTTTTCACCTCCGTGGGTTGGTACTGGATCAGGTCCTGGATTTTTTTATACTATCAGTCGTTCTTCCGGCAAATCTGTCTTGTACGGTACACCTAGGAATTCCATAGTGGCGACAAACTTCTCTTATCGATATCTTTTGTCTGAGTTAATGATTCTTTCGAATATTGAGTTCGTACATTTCTTTTTTTCTTTATCTTCTCCACAGCCGTCAGAGGAGAATACACCTGAAGAAAATAATGTTTTTTAAAGAACATAAATAAATATCATTTTAGGGAATGTAATCAAGAGGAAATAAGATTTGAGTAGCAGGTGGTCGAAAACGTACAATAAGTTTTAAGCCGAAAAGCCAGACAGACATACTACCAAGTAGGTTAATAAAAGCTTGTAAAATACGTAACTATCATTAGATTTATTTTCAAAATAAAATTATTACTTATCTCAAAAAGATAAAAAATATACAAACATTTTTGCTTTAAGGCCGAAAACTAACAGCGACATTCAGTTAGTGGCCACATGATTTCAATACAATTGTCGGTCATGCCGAAAACTGAGGTGCCATTTTATCTATGGTTGGGTTTTCGGCCACCCCCAAAGTAGTCATTACTATTACTCCTTTTTCATTATGAATGCCACATAATTTTACGGCCGAGAACTAATGGCTAGGGTCTTCACATATGTTACTATCGTAAAACAAAGAGTTGTGAGCTAAACCCTTGAACCAATTGAGTAAAAAAGACAAAAGTGTAGACGACTCGATGTACTACATACCGGCCCTTATGCCGAAAACTAAACTTTTGAAAAAATTCATATGTTGGATCGCGGCCCCCATATTAATTGTTGTTTTATACAATATTTTGCAAAAATAATGTTAGTAGTATGTTGGCAATTAAGTTTTGAAGTGACTTAAATGCCTATCAACAATGTTTGCTTAGAAAAACAACACATAACTTACCTTGGAGTGAAAGGCGCGTCACTATTTTTTTCCTAATTTCCGCACGCTGCGATACCCGCGATGACCGCCGCCGATCTGAATAATTCGCTAGAAATCACTCATAGCTTGTTTCCGACCAAAAATGTTGTCAAAAACAAAGCAACTAATTTCAGATGTCTTGATAAAAAAATCTTTCAGATATTGCATTTCAAAACGATAATATCTTAATTTTACTGCATCAAGTACGCGTAAAGGCCGAGAACTGAAGGCGGCCGGCAAACCGGCTCACATACCCTACCTACTTCAAGATCTGCCTTGCGAAACAGAAGCTTGTGATTTTACGATTCGAAACGTTAGTTGTTTGAAAAAGCCAAAGCTATTAGCCTTTGTTCATATTACCGTTTATAGCTGCTCTATAACTTTTTCTGATAATACTTTCACTTTTAAGTCAACAAAAAGAGACAGAAAAAGATTTATCGGTCACTTTTTATTAGTTAGAGCCTTCGGCAGCCAATACTGATACGACTATAAGAATCCTAGGTATCAAAACATCTTTTTATATTGTTCTTAGTATTTCACCTAAGTTTTTGTGACACATAATAAACGTTTTATTTTTAATCTTATTTCTTTCGAAACACAGACGTAAATAGGTAATATTTAGGTGATCTACGAAATAATTAGCTGAAAATGACCAGAGGGCTTATTACGTGTTTAGTGCCGATCGTCGATCGTTACGATACACCGAAATTTCTATGAAAAAAAACGGGTTCTCAAAGAATACGCTAGATGCCGTTAATTTATTTTCATAGAAAATTCGGTGAATCGTAACGATCGACGATCGGCACTAAACTCGTAATAAGCCCTCTGCATAAGATGCCTGCGTGTATTGTACACCCGGTCTTATGACTTATCGTATGGTCCTATGGAGTATTTTCATTTACACTAATATTATAAAGAGAAAAGATTTGTATTTTTGTTGTTTTGTTGTTTTGTATGTAACGAATAGGCTCAAAAACTACTGGTCCGATTTAAAAAATTCTTTCACCATTAGAATGCTACATTATCCCTGAGTAACATAGGCTATATTATATTTTCAAAAAAATCAGGGATCCTTACTAAAACTCCAATAATGTAACCCAAGGTGGAAAAAGAAAACCTTACATCGCGTGCGCTGCGAAAACTATTGATGATACAACAAAATAATGTACTACGACTTTGCAGAAGACATCATTATCTACAAAAAATGTCGCGACAGCATATGTCTAACTATTATAGTTATGTCACAATAAGTGTTCTTTTATTATAAAAATTTAATTGAAATGCCGCCGCTAGAAAAGGGTCTTTATTTGTACCTTGGTATTAATCCTTATCAAAATAAATCATTTCATAATTAAGACGGTTTCAATACCTATAGATTACTTCTTAAATTTTTCAAATCGGACATTCCATTCAAAAGCTATGACGAAATTAAAAATGTTAACGGGTCCACGGGTCACGCTCGGGGTGCGATTTCACTCACTCAAGGAGAAGGACGTGCAAATGTATGAAATTAGTAGACGCGAGGCTCGAACTTAGACCGTGGGGGTCTAAGTTTATCCTAAAATGTTCAAAAAATGTATGACCACCCATGCGAAGCTGGGACAGGCCGCTAGTCCTTACATAAAATAAGATCGATAGGCATAAAACAAAAATGTTTGGTATTTTAGCATGTTTTTCGCGGGCTGTACATTTTTTCAAAATCTGTGAATGCAGTTCAGAATATCTCAAAAAGCTATGGATGGTCTCCAAGGAATGTTTTCCTGTATCTATAATGGTAAAGGTACCCTTACTATCCTGTCTCAAAAATCCACCCTGTATAAGTGGGATAATACCTAATAACACAGCATAGTAATGAGCCGAGGTGTCAGTCCATAATGCGTAGCGGTATTCACAGTAACGTCAGTAACGTACAGTAACGTCGTCACAACCGAGCGAACACCGCGGTCGTCCTACTAACTAATCACTCATCAAGTATGTTATTATACCCTGGGGGCGATCGCTTGAAATGCGACAGGTGCGATATCTTTAAATTATTTTTGAATACCAGAATGTTTAAAATATTGTATTTAATGTAAATTATATCCCTGCTGAAAGCATATAGCGGCCGCTATTTCATCTGCAAGTATTAAAATTATTTAATACAAAAAGGCCAAGTTATGAAAAATCTAAAACAACAAAGCTATAGCCATTACAAAGGTTCATAAAAAAATAATTTTGATACAAAGTAGTTGTAGTCTTTGCCATCTGGGTGCCAGATAGAACTTTTTCAATTTCAAAAAGTTCGATCCGTCACCTCTTTACTAAATGGGTGACAGATTGCACTTTTTATTCCCGTCCGTCACCTATAGGTGACAGATACTTAGTCTAAGGGTGACAGAATTCGGTGACGGATGGGAATAATCTAAAATAGAATAGGTACCTATCACATTTTGTGACAAATTTGATTTATCTTAAAAAAAAAGCATGCACGGAAAATAATATGGAAATGTTAGGCTGACTATACAGTTATTAGCTATGTCGTATACAATATTAAATCGAGAATCAAAGCTAATACCACAGATAATGTTACACACACCTACATTCTTCTTCATTCAAGCTCACGACTTTAGCACAGTACCTACATATATTGTCTTCTGTGACTTCAGGATCAAAAGTCATTTATTTCCCATAAATCACGACTGTGGACTATTATATTCTGTGGCTGTGGTAAAGTCACTATTCACTAATCTGTGTGCGATCGAACATACCTACATCATGACATTACCAACGATTTCATTGATCTTTTTCGGCGTCTTTTTTTTTTTTTTTATATAACCACGCACGATAGGAACGTGCCCTACGATGCACTGCCCTGCGTCCATCAGCTTGAGGCATACAGATGTTGAGCCTCATGTGCCTGTAATTACACCGGCAACCACACTCTTCAAACCGAAACACAGCGTTGCTGCTTGGCGGCAGAAAAAGGTGTGGTGGTAGTACTTCCCCGGACGAGCTCTTCACAAAGAGCTCTACTACTCTTCCTTACAGGGCCTTACAGGGCTTTTGTATTTAGTTCAACTATATAATTGGAAATAGCATGTTTAAAATGTAAGAAAATATGGACTCTACCCTACTTTCATTCTTGTATCTTTTTTAAACGCGTTTATGTTATTTTGTAGCACAAAGAGCCCAGTACCCCAAGTATGAGTTGTGTTTACCATATTTGGTTTTCCGTTTTTCGTTCTTGTTCGTGTTCATTGCTGGTTTTGTATGAAGACGCGATAGAGATACCGATGCGGAACTTTATATTGCAAACGAAAAACGTAAAACCAAATATGGTAAACACAACTCATACCTCTTGGGGTACTGACCTAGGATCCCTTGTCTGTCATTCAAAGTTAATAAGTAATTCTCTTCAGTTACAATAGCTAAAAATGTACGTCACTTTGCAAATAGTTTATCAAAAACCGGCTGATTATATAAATATTTGTTCCCTTTTCTAGGTCTTATCTAAATAATACTACTAATAGTGCTACCTTAGCCTAAGCAGGTCATTGACCCGGCGCTAACCAACACAGTACAATATCAACGATGGAACCGCTAGGGGTGCGTGGTCAGTGATTTGCGTACTGATTGCAGCTCATCAAGTTATTGGAGCATTGAACTGTGACACATTATTAACTTCGACCAACCGTTAGCTGTAATTTCAGGAGAAATCGTGGCGGTCATTCAACCTTTTTGTTTCCAGAGACCGCTGTCAAATAAAATAGATATTTTTGAATATAGAACCTTTTTTTTCCTTTTTTTGGTAAACGAACATTCATTCACAACCATTCTGTATCAAGTTTCCAATAGACTGATCACTTGTCATGATCTTTCGGAATATACAAATGCAAAAAGTGTAGGTTAATTGATTTTGATGATATTATTATGTAACTTTATATTGTATAAGACCGTACATAGAAAAAACAAAAATGGAGTATAATTTGAAAATTATCCATAAAAAATATAAGCGTTCACTTTAGAATCTCCTGCGTTTTTTCGTCGGTTAGAAAGACCCCTTGAAAAAGGTTCGTTCATTCAAATATTCTAGGTATACGCGAGCGTATAACCGCCTAACGGCGCCCGCCCGCCCTACGAAACCTAAGGGCGAACCTTCAAAGTAAAATTCTTATATCTTACTATGATATAAACTTTGTCTCAGTCACTAAAAAAAAACCATATCGCCTCGTATAAAAAAAAATATAAAAACATTCCCTTGTTTACTTAACTTACTTACTATAATATAACAAGGAATATTTCCAGTTATCAAAGAGTAACTACCTTTAATAACTTTACGCTTAAAACCTGGGCGCCAAACAAAGACCTTGCGTGTGATGTGATTTGACCAAATCAAACGACTGAAAGTGAATTTTTCGACACAAAATCAAGGAAAAGTACAAGTAAAATGAGTTTCACGGACGAAATCTCGGACAGTTTGTCTCTACTTAGAAAATACACCTTCAGTTTTATTCAATAGGTGTTTTTAATAATAAAAAATGTTACTGAAGTTGAAACATTGCCCGAAGTTAGCCCTGTCCCTGTTTGTCATTACCTTTCGGTGAGAGACGGCAATAGCTTAAAAGCTTTACCGATCTTTTGACAGATTATTATGTAAACAAACCGCATCCATAAATAGAATTTCCACTTCACAATTATCCACAGGTTGTATTGTTGCACACGCGTGATTATCAATTGATTGAGTAGTAGACAGTGCAAAGCGGCGCGGACGACTGAACAGTCTACCGACTACCTCCGTTGCACCACACATTGTCGAGAAATACCGTGGAAAAACTTTACGCAACCTATTATAGAACATAGCTAGATAATTTTGGCTTGGATTCCCATTGCCCAGTGGGCTCAAGACAATGTCAGCTACTGCGAAATTCAGAGATTTCAATGCCCGCTCTATCTTAGATCTTCAATGGGTTTCTCAAACCTTTTATGTAGATCCAAATAGATCTCCATCGGAAATGTTGTATTGGTAATAGAATTGAGAATGACAGACGAGGGCTCAAGAAAACGCTCTAAAAAATATATCGATAATGTTTTAATATTGCCAAGTTTATTTAATAAACATAAATTAAATAAATCTTTAAGCTTTTTTTTACTCTTATCTAATTTGACTGATTTATGTGTGGTTTTACATAACGACTTTAGGTATATATTAAAAAAACATACATAATATTGCACAGAATATAACTTAAAAGAACATAGTCCTGAATTAATTTTATACAAAGCGCGTATTTTATGGAATACATTATGTTGTACTGATTCTCATAGCGGGAGCAGTGACAGTTTCCATTACATCCCTTCATTATTATTGTACAGTAATTTAATTATTTTCCAAACTTTTTATATTTTCAATGATAACATCTCAAAGATTGAAACTGTAAACACACCTCTATTTATTAGAAAATGTTATGGAACGAGCAAAAGGACCACCTGGTGTTGAGCTGTTGCCTATAAAGCAATGACTGAGTCAACCAAGCGGATAAAGGATGCGGTATAAAAAATCCAAACTTATTTTGGTACAATATACTACGAATGGAATTCGCATAAGTTTAGTTAGTATATTTATATAGTAGTTAAATTATGTTTATCTATGTACAACTTACCGCTAAGTAATGTACCTATAAAGCAAAATGCTTTAGTAGAATTGTTTCAAAATGTTTGTTACATACCTGAAACAAAAAATAGATAGGTTAACCATATTGCGCTAGTTTAAATGATAAGACGCATAAAATAAAGACACAAAATAAATCAAAATATTTTCTGTGTAAAAACAGTGTCTCAAGAAAAATCGTGCATGATTCAAGAAAAAGCACCATCACCATCAGATTACATCCTCACTAAATGAATGGTATGGAGGTTTCCCACACGTTATTTTGCGGTCATTTTTGTTCGAATTTTTGGCATGGGGTCAAAAGATGGATTCATTTTTTCCCTGAAAGGCCGACAGCGCATCAGCATCGCCTCTGGTGTTGCAGTTTTGCATGGGCAACGGTGATTTATTTCCATCAAAGGGACTGTCTATTTTTACGCCAGCTATGCCATTAAAAACTATATGCAGAATTTTTTATATTTTTGAAATAGAGTTGAAGGCCAATTTTTTTAAAATCACACGACATAAAATATCTGAGTGCAGTGGAAACAAACGGCATCATCTAATCGGCGTACGCGATGTTCCCACTGTTTATCATTAGTACTTAGATGAATAAAACAAGTGTCGTTGTGCAACTAACTACTCTATAATATTGTATATTGTATATATACATGTATTACATCGTCATTAGTATGTTTTTTATAAATCATTTTATACCAAGTACTTGCCCATTTACAGAAGTTTTTGTGAGTTTGACAGAAGTAATTGCCCATTTACGCTTGCTGCAAAGCTATTGCAAGTAACGTAATAGGGATGAAGCTGAAATGGTTACTTATAGGAATCAGAGTTTGATGACAATTTTATATTTTTATTTTATGACAATATTCAAATCCTCTCAATCTGTTTTTAAATTATCAATTAAAACGTCCTATTCAATGATAAATGCAATGACTTTTATGCCGTCGCGATAAGGTTCATTTCTTATTTCTATAATGATTCAAAAAAGTTAATCGCAATAAGACTTGTACTGCCCCAAGCCTAATTATGCGATTGCCTAAATATCCCACGAAACGTGTTGAAACTAATTGCGGTTAGATCTTCGGCCACAAAGTAGATACTTTGAAACAGTTCTAGGTCAAAGGCGAAATCACACGCGTCTTTTTTCTTTTTAATCAAATAACATATTCTATTATGGGTCTGGTCTAAGGGTCTGTGTACCCCACATAGAAAAATATGGAAATAATTGAAGATTACCATTCAAATGTTATTTCATTAATATGTAGGCTAAAAAAGTTGTCATCACTAAATGTTGATCTGTTCGAATTTTTTACTATGTGCACATTTCAAGAGCCGCCATGACAGTCTGTAATAATTGACGTTTGACATAACGCATTGCATTTTTTTATTTTTTGACAGATTTGTTGCGTTTTTTGACGGTAATGACTTTTACTCTCAAGCTTGACTTAAACAACAGTTGGCAAAATGACATTCACGCATGTCAGTCCGCCATATTTTTAGTGCATTGTGTTGCTCTCATTGACCAAGAAAATCTTGATGAGCAAGAAAACGAAGCAAAAATAAAGCAAATAAGCACTTAAAACAGTTACTATATTGCTAAGCGATAATTATATAAGCTGTACACAGACCCGACCCCGGCTCCATATATTTGAATCAAAATTATATTTTTATTGAACTTTTGTAAAGTTATTCTTAGAAACTTTAATGTTTAGGATTTTTGAGTAGAATTTTTAATAACTACATTCAGAGATATTATAACATTAAAAATGTTCGAGCGAGAAGTCTGTCAGTCGTCAGCGTCTTAACGTGGGTATTAATATGCTTAACTGGTACGTTTAAAAATAATAGACATCTATGTCATCCGTACTTAGTATTATAAAAATGTACCATTTTTTACCATGCTTTAGTATTTACCTATAAAAGATTTCAACGCGTACTCACGTTGTGTACCGTACCTACCAATTGTGCCATTTGCAATAAAACGAATCTTGATTCTCATCTTGAAATACTTATTATTTATTACAAGATATGTATTTTAGTGTATACCATAATTGATCGAGTGAGCGAAGCGAACGAAGATCTTAGTTTCAACTTGGGCGATTTGGCATTTTATGTATGTATGTATGTATGTTTGTCTGGCGATAACTTTAGAACCGTTGATCCGATCTGCATGAAATTTGATATGTCGATAGCTTGTACTTGAGAAATTTACTGGTAAGTATATGAGTAAAATCAGATGAAGGGTTTTTGAGATATGGGGTTTTTTAAGAGGGCAAAAATAAAAAAAGTTACATAAAAAAATCAAGTTACATGTCATATGAAAGGGCTTTGTTTGGACATTCCAAAACAATTTTTACTTTTTTTTTGGGACGCTCGGTTTTCGAGATAAAATTTAAAAAGTTAAATTAAGATAACCAGCGATCCAAGAGCTCCCATCTCTAAGAGTTTCGTTGACATCAAGGTTTTTCTACTGGTCGGCCAGTTCCTTTGATTTTTCTTATTTTTTTTTCTTGAAATAAATTAAGGAGGTACTCAGTTCTCATAAAATGGTGACGACGACCAGGTCTGATGATGGAGCCAAGGTCTGTTCAACGGAACTCTTCAATAAATAGGCCAATAGAGTTGAAACTTGGTAACCATACCAAGTTAGTAGGCGGTAGTCAGAAAAAAGTCCAAAGATAATGTTTGGACTTGCCTCTGACTACTACCGACTCAAAGTTTTGATGCGTTCGTCGGGTCGCATCACGAGATCTCAGTTCGGGGCGAACTACTAGTTATTTATAACTGTAATTATAATCTCTGCTTTATACATTTATAAAATTGCCCAATAAACTCATATATTATTATAGCACGCAAGGTGACGGTGAATGAGATCGTTAGCTATAGTTTACACTGTTTTATAGGAACAATGTGATTCATTCGGACAGGATGAACAATGAATGAATGAATGAATGAAAATACTTTATTGTACACCAAGCAAAATAACAGTAGGTACAATAACAAATAAAAAACAAAACAACAAGGGTTACAAGGGAACAACTAGGGTTTATTTCATCAGCGAAACTACTATACAGTCTATAATAGCCTACTTATCTTTAATTCAATTCAATTCAATTTATTTAACTCAGACTTAGTCCATAGAAATTTGTTAGTAACATAAGGCACTACCTTGTGATTCAATCTAATAAATACCTTGTTGACTTTGACTTTAAATTTGTTAAAATTTATGATGCATATTTTTTACAAAAAGTGATTTAAAATAAGTGAAATAAGTAATTTAAGAGTAGTAGAGCTCTTTGTGAAGGGCTCGTCCGGGGAAGTACTACCACCACGCCTTTTTCTGCCGCCAAGCAGCGTTGCTGAGTTTTGGTTTGAAGAGTGTGGTTGCCGGTGTAATTACAGGCACATGAGGCTTAAAACCTGTATGCCTCAAGTTGATGGACGCAGGGCAGTGTATCGTAGGGCACGTTCATATCGTGCGTGACTTACGAGGCAATGCTTTGTTATAGGTGATGGTGAGCACTTAACATCAGGTGGGCCATCTGCTTGTTCCATCAAGTAGCTTTATAAAAATAAATATGTAACTTATTTCGTAGTATGTACAGCTTATTCTAATTCTCCTATAATTTTCATATTGACTGCCTAACTCGACATGTTTTTATTGCTTCTTCGAGCTTCATCTTTTCGTCAAAACTTTCAATAGCTCTTTAGATATGTAGATCTTAATATTCTATTGATTGTGATTTATTAATGCTCGTTCCAATTCTTTATCAAATGCAAATAAAAGTATATATTTATGAGCTGAGATGTTGATACACCAATTAACTACCAATTTCCCGTCCAGACCAATCTCGTATCTCGATAACTATAAATTAAATATCTAGTAGCGGTTTGTTACGTAAATTAAACATTTAATTAGTAGTCAATAATGTGTGATATTTGTGAATGGATGTTCATTAGGTTGTGGGCAGTCCATCTTCGTAGTTTACGTCACCGTACATCACGATATCTGTGTTTAACGACGGTATAGGTACACAGGTTCAAAGGTGTAACTGATAGAGTGGTATGAACCAAGCTAGGTAATACAGGTCGTAATTAATTTATTATTCATACATTTCATGGAATACCAACTACTGCAAAATGTGGGTATGTGCCAAATTTAATGTTTGGACGTACCTCTGACTACCCCCCTTAGACATCCTCAAAAGAATCTGGAGTTAGTACTTGGTACTAAGAGAACTGAGGGGATATCTATCGTGCCTGGGGATTAAAGTCGTGAAGCTGTTTCAGTTTCAGTTTCATACATTTCTGGCAAGTTTAAATGAATAAAAAATACTTCTCTCACAAACATCAAGTACCAATTTAAGTCAGTTTAAATACATTTTTATACCTTTATAATCGTTTTTGTCTTTATCGAAGTATTAGTTTTTATTCGTGCTTAGGGTGTATTTTATCCCACTTTTAATCCATTCGCACTAAGGGCTTCGCTTTTACCTTCACTATCAAAACTAATCGGATGTCAAGTCACTCGCCATTTCAGCTATTACATCGAATTAGATTAGTCTTCTAGAACGTCGATCCAACGACGGCTACATCGTCATTTACCATCACTAGAGATTGAAATCAACTACTAATTTAAAAAAAAATAAGCAGCAGATTTTGTACAGCAGTGGAGTATGGAAGGAATGATAATAAGTTCATAGCTTGTTAGTCGGCTCTTCAATATCAAACTGCATAGTATTTATAATTATGGTGTTTATGTAGTTATAGTAATTATAGGATACTATACAACATTTCATATAAAATATCCTATAAGTAATCATTACTAATTGGCCTAACCTACAATATTCGCATTGCGCAGATTTTAATCATTTACCGCTAATGCTTGACTATTTTTTTACCAGACTGTCCCTTATGAGATAAATTTTCAGCCTATCTTGCCTTGCACACACAAGTGTCTATCTAAAAAGGCAACTAACAAACTAACAAATTTATAAAAACTATAACTAATCTACCCAAATTATCGTTTGGAAAATAATAATTTATATTATCATTATGTTTATGTTTATGCACAGCACTTTGTGCAGTTTCCTAACAAATTGCTTTACAAACGGTCAATTATATTTCCCAATTATTATTTTCTAATAATTACCATAAATGACACAACAACCAACAACACAAATAGGTTATGTCTAGTTTTGCAACTGTTAAGCGTTGGATTATGGAATAGAATCAATAATGTGGACGACAAAGTCAAAAGTCACCCATTCATTACCGCGGACTAGAATCTAAGTAATATTATGTAAGCGGCTAAGGCCGACCGCACATAATCAGAAAACGTCTGATAGAAAAAATCTGACGCACACACGACGCTCGCCGTCCGGTCAGCCGGCCATGAACATTATCGAAATGTGGCCAAACATTATAAGAAGGAATATACTATAGGTAAGGGTTTCGTTTGGAGTCTTTTTTAAAGATTAGTAGAGAAGGGCTTGTCCGGAGAAGACTGCCACCATCAGTGGCGTATAAGCTATCGTATCGTAGCTATCGTCGCACTGCCCCGGAGCTCAGGGGGCCCTCTAACCTAAGCTTTGAAAAGAGAGGGTCAACCAGCTCCCGAAGCTAGAAAACCTTGAGCCTGCTCACAATTATTTTTTTCATGATTTATTTTAAAGGCCAATATAAGTTCAAGCTATGTGGAAAGAGGGGGTGAGGGCCCGATTCTTTCTCTATGCACCAGGGCCCTTGTCCACCTAGCTACGCCACTGACTATCATTCATCACTTTTTCTGCCATTAAGCAGCGTTGCTGTGTTTTGGTTTGTAGAGTGGTTGCTAGTGAAATTAGAGGCTCATGAAGCTTAACATTTGTATGCCTCAAGTTTTCTAATTCTTGTTCCATCAGCAAGTGTAGTATTAAAACAAAAGTTGACAATCAAAATACCAAAATTTTGACTGTCTGCGAAGGCTAGTACAAAATATATGGGCAGAGTTTCTCCCGGCGATTTTGTATCAGACAATTTATGTTAACGTGCCGTCACCGATCTCCATACTTACTTCGTGACGGTCTTTACGAGATCAATCTGTCGCGGGCTCTTAGCACGCAACACTACTTTACCCATCAAACCGTTACATAAACATTTTAATATGTCAAAACAAAACAATTTGAACGAACACGTTTAGAACGCACGCAAGCTATCACGGATCATCCTATTTTACCATTTCTTGGGTTTCTCGTGTCATAATGTCAATCTAAAATCAAACTTGCATGAAACTGCAATGTGATGTAACGTTTAAAAGGCGTCCGGAATTATTAATTACTCTTTAGGTACCTACTTCGGCGCAGTTTCTACAAAAACTATAATTAGGGTTATCGGTGCAAAAAGGTAGCGTTTCGTAACATTACACCTGTTGTTATGTAGGTTTATTACAATCATCAAAAAGATCTTCTTTCCGTTTGTAAGTTTTGATATTGTAATCTACATCATCGTATACGAAGGTACTCTGACATTAATTTTAGTGAGGCTGTTAATGAACTATTGTTTGCATCATTTGAAATAATGAACTTTTTTAGTACAATCATCATATTTTACGATTGTTTTTAGTAGGTTGAGTTTTCGAATGGCGACTATGAACCGGAAGATAAAGTTAAGGTCATCCCCCACCGACGACATTGCATCACAGGAAGTCGGCGTGGATGAAGAAGGCTCAAAAATTTTCCCAAAAAATGTATAAGGAAGACCTTTGTCCAGTAGTCTTCAGTAGTCTTCTCCAATATGTATTATGCTGATTCTGATTCTAGCTACCTAGCTAGAATCAGATTTTAATCTTATATAAATAAAAAAATAAAAAAAATGGTATATTATTGTACCATTACAAAGTTATACTTAGAGCTGAGAGGGGATATCTACCGTACCGTCTTTGCTTTAGTTTGGGGCTAGATAGTGCTGTGTCAATTGTCCACAGTTTATTTTTTTTCCGTCTTAAAAATGATTTTAGAAATATTTATTATTTCTTCACTACAATGATTTCTTATAAAAATATTCTGAAAAAAAAACTTAAGATTATCTGAGGATCTCTACGGGGGTTAGTCAGAGGTAGGTACAGATATTATACAACAACCAAATCAAATAAAATTCATCCCATTTATTTAAGAATGCCAATGTCTCATTGTGCTAGCTTGAATACTAAATACGAACTATGACCCGCACCTGACATTATCTGTCTTTTAAGATTTATTCTGCACGCTGACACCTGCTTTAAGCACATTGTTATATATCCATTTCTGAATACATTACACAGATTTATCATAATAGCTCGATCTTGATTGTTGAATAGTCACGAGGTTACTGAGCCATAAGGTGCGTAGGAATTTTCGAACAAAACTGGTATCTAAGCGGTTTTAACCGATAAACTTGTGCATTGTTTAGGTCTATTAATGCCAAATGAGCATCATAGTTTAATTCGCAATAAGTAGAACAATATTTTAAAGACTTTTCCTTTTATTTTGGTAAACAAACAGTAGCACAATATAATATTTTGGTAACTAAATAACTCATTGTGGCACCAAACACCGTTTACCACCGATTTTACTTATCTGTGTAACATCCAATGTAATGAAACTACTTGCTGTAGTTTTTTAAAAGGAGGTCGTTGATATCTGTGATACAATTTTTTAACTTCTACAAATGTCATCGTTTTCTATAAAATAATTGACTACAAATTATTTAATGTTCCTTAAAAACCTAAGTGCTCTTACAATTGTGAGAGAAAGCATGGTGACGAAAATTAGTTCACATCTCAAACACTTGTCATAATAAAAAAAATTCCGCAAAGTCAAAGTCAAAAGGTCTTTTCAATCAAATCACAAGGATCACTTTGAAACGTCTTAAAACTAGGTGAATGGTGCCAGTTCCACGTGACCAAAGCCTAGAAGAACAGGCAACAAACTTACGTCTTGGTTCCTACCGTTATTTTATATGATCCTTGTTACAATGTAATAAAATACAATATTGAAGCTCCAGTGTGGTGCCAATCGAATTTGGTGAGGCAAAATGTAATATCGACGACATTTTGAATGGCAATTTACCCGCTCACATGCTTACGTGGTAAATCACCGTTTTATTGGCATATATAGGCGTGATTAGATTCCGCGGAGCATGCACGAGCGCAATCACCAACCTTTGTCTGGCATTTGTACACCGATTCTTCGACTAGGCCGCAGGTCATCATGCGTACAGTTAAACTGTTTAATCGTTGCGTAAGCTCATAAAAACAAAAGCCCAATATTACGATAATAAATCACGCTTGAAAGAGGACAAGTTATCTCGAAAGACAAAAGTGGAACTATTAGTTTCATGCGCATCTTCGGCTTTCTGACGTTCAGCCAGTCATCATTTCAATAAGACGTTAATACCACTTTTAGCTGCTGCTCTCAGCTATGGTAATTGATAACCCAAGATGGAGGCTTTCGGGCAGCTTAAAACCCCGACACCAGAAATCCATCAACGATCTAACTGTAAGCAATGTTTTTTTTTCATAAACTACTTTTCGATGCAACAAGCAGATGGTCCACCTGATGGGAAATGGTAACGATAAACTACCTCGCGTCCATCAACTTGAAGCATACAGATGTTAAGCCTAATGTGTCTGTAATTTCACCGGCAACCACACCCTTCAAACCAAAACACAGCAATGCTGCTTGACGGCTGAAATAGGCAATAGGCATGGTGGTAGTAGGTACTTCCTCGGACGAGCCACACACAAAGAGCTCTCTCTGACTAAGACTGGAGCGGACATCACGAAATCTCAGTTCAGATCGAACCACTAGTTACAAGTACTCAAATTCTAAAACACAGTTCGATAGACTATAAATCGCTCGTGTAGCTTACCGAAGGCTCGGTTAAGGTTGCACTTTGTACTTACTTACAAAAATCAAAATGGCATCCGCATATCTAGCAGGTCAACTCCTATCTCAACATCAACGAATTTAAATAAATGATTGTCTCAATTTATTTGTGTCGAGAGATAGGTATTATGGTATCAGTGTACTCTTATATTATTAGAGTATGAACATTCTAGAATTCGGTAAAAACATGTTTACGGCGCTCGTAGTAATCTTTTTTTAAACATAAAAAACATGATTTAGTCAGTATCTAATGTTTATAAGTGTATTCTTGGTTCCATGCACTGGCCACGCGGGTGTTTTATTGTTTTACGAGAACTATCTGATCTCTTAGGTATTTAGTCTAAAATAAGATACTTCAATGCAATTTCTAGACCTAGCTAAGGGCCGGTTTCACCATGCTCTGTTAGATTAACAAAGGATTAAAAGGCCGTTAAATATGTCAAAATGTACGCGTTTGACAGCTAAGATTAGATTTAACGGTCTTTTAATCCTTGATTAGTAACTAACAGAGCATGGTGAAACGGGCCCTTAATATGCTCAAGTTTGTGAAATATATAGAGATAAAGAGATTTAAGGACTCGACGGTAACTCGCGAAAAGTAAAATCTACGTGGACTTTGTTTTTCCACAGTACAACACATTTTGGGAGTGCCTTCGACTAAACTTCTATGGGCTTCTTAGGATGCGAATTGTGTGCTTATTCGCTGCATGGAATAGACTACAAGTTTCAAAACTCTCTGTGCATGTTAGACTGTGTGCACTGTTTTATGTGTCTAATTACACATAAAACAGTTGAGCTATTTGCAGACTGTTCCAGACGATCTGAACAGTGCAGATGATCCAAATCAGTGCCAATCGAAAGGGTCCACAAAATGCTGGCTGCTGACTGCATTGCCACGTTGAATGTCAATGCTGATACGCTGGGCCAGATACTTAACGGTACCCGAAGTCTGAGTTTTGTTATTAGTTTTTAGGGTTCCGTACCTAAAGGGTAAAATGGGACCCTATTACTAAGACTCCGCTGTCCGTCCGTCTGTCACCAGGCTGTATCTTTAGACAGTTGAAATTTTCACAAATGATGTATTTTTGTTGTCGCTATATCAACAAATACTAAAAAACAGAATAAAATAAAAACTTAAAGGGGCTCCCATACGACAAACGTGTTTTTTTTTGCCGTTTTTATAGATAACTAGAGGCTTCCCGCGGCTTCGCACGCGTTGAAGTGGTGAGCCGTGATTGATCCACAAACATCCAAACATCGTAACTTTTGCATTGATTTGTATATTATTAGGGTATGATTTTAAATACCTACGTAGGTATTAGAGATACCTATAGGCGTCCATTACCTATATTAGGTAGGTAGGTATAGTTACTGAGTATAGCACAAACATGACAAATACAACAAAGATAACCTTACACGGAAAATATGTACTTATTTGTTTACTTAGTTTCTACCCCAAAAACAAACGAAACGAAACAGCTTCACGACTTTGATCCCCAGGCACGTTAGATATTCTCAGATCTCTTCGTACCAACTCAAGATTCCCGTTTTTAGAATGTCCCTTACAAACATTGACGCCTCGTTGTATTTTGTTGTATTTTTATTACACAGAACACATTTTATTTTAGTTTGAAGTTACACTACGCGTTAAAAAACTCCCATACAAACATTAACATCCCTTTGCACACTTTGCGGGGGTGGTTGTAAAATATTGAAAACTTGATTTTAGATCATTTATTGTTGAGTATATTTACTTCAAGTATGAAATCAATCGCACTATGCGTTAAAAACTCTCCCATACTAACTTTTACAGTCATTTGCACCCTTTGCAGAGGTAATTATCAAAAGTTAAAAGCGTCATTCTTAATTATTCATTTCTAAGTATATTTACCTCAAGTTTTAAGTCAATCGTACCACGCGTCAAAAAACTCCCATACAAACTTTGACATCCCTTTGCACACTTATTAAGGGTAGTTTTAAAAAACAAAAAATGCCTTTCCTATTTTTTTGCTTTGAAGTATATGTACTCCAAGTTTCAAGTTTGTAGGTTCAAGGAATACAAATTTTCACACCAACGTTTTCAACCCTTTTTACACCCTTAGGGGTTGAATTTCCAAAAATCCCTTCTTAGTACCCATAAGACCATACTCTTTAAATTTCAAGTCTCTAGGACCAGCGGTAAAAAAACTGTTATACAAACTTTGACATCCCTTTGCACACTTATTAAGGGTAGTTTTAAAAAACAAAAAATGCCTTTCCTATTTTTTTGCTTTGAAGTATATGTACTCCAAGTTTCAAGTTTGTAGGTTCAAGGAATACAAATTTTCACACCAACGTTTTCAAACCTTTTTACACCCTTAGGGGTTGAATTTCCAAAAATCCCTTCTTAGTACACCTCTACGCCATAAGACCTATGTACTCTTTAAATTTCAAGTCTCTAGGACCAGCGGTAAAAAAACTGTTATACAAACTTTTACATCCCTTTGCACACTTATTAAGGGTAGTTTTAAAAAACAAAAAATGCCTTTCCTATTTTTTTGCTTTGAAGTATATGTACTCCAAGTTTCAAGTTTGTAGGTTCAAGGAATACTATTTTACATGCAAACGTTTTCATCCCTTTTTACACCCATAGGGGTTGAATTTCCAAAAATCCCTTCTTAGTACACCTCTACGCCATAAGACCTATGTACTCCTCGAATTTCAAGTCTCTAGGACCAGCGGTCAAAAAACTCCCATACAAACTTTGACACCCCTTTGCACACTTATTAAGGGTAGTTTAAAAAAACTAAAAATGCCTTTTCTATTTTTTTGCCTTGAAGTAAATGTACTCCAAGTTTCAAGTTTGTAGGTTCAAGGAATACGATTTTACATACAAACGTTTTCATCCCTTTTTACACCCTTAGGGGTTGAATTTTCAAAAATCCCTTCTTAGTGCACCTCTACGCCATAAGACCTATGTACTCCTCAAATTTCAAGTCTCTAGGACCAGCGGTTTAGGCTGTGCGTTGTCTATATGTCAGTCAGTCAGTCAGGACTTTGATTCTTATAGTATTAGAGATGGTACGGAACCCTTCGTACACGAGTCCGACTCGCACTTAGCCGGTTTTTTTTATTTTATTTTCTGTATCGTCAGGCCGGAGTTTGTCAATAAGCGCCTCTATCGGGCGCCTCTATGGGCTTAGAGCCACGCTTTTAGGCTTGCAATACGGCAAACCAAATACCAAATACAAAAAACAACTCGGACTTGAGGTACAATATACCTACTGTATATTATACATTATTCTGTACATAGATTTTAATAAAACCACTTAGCAACTAATGGGGTAGCTTTGCCTGTCGACGTGTTAGGTAGTGCCTGTATATAAATAAAATAAAAATGTATTATTATGATTTCACAAGCTGTGTCGGCAGCTGATGGTCTAATTTCAATTAAAAGTGATTATCTAAGCACTCAGTAGCAGGTCACGACTAGTTTTATTTGCATCAGCTCAGGATCGTAGAATAAAGTGGATTATTTCTGATGGCTCATGAGGTCAGCGATATAAAGCATCCGGCTCGAAGACACAATATTCATAACTATAAAATAATAATTGTTTGTAGAACAGAAAGTATTTTTTTTTTATACAACCAGCTGATGGAACAAGCAGATGGCCCACCTGATGTTAAGTGGTAACCATCACCTATAACAAAGCATTGCCTTGTAAGTCACGCACGATAGGAACGTGCCCTACGATGCACTGCCCTGCGTCCATCAGCTTGAGGCATACAGATGTTAAGCCTCATGTGCCTGTAATTACACCGGCAACCACACTCTTCAAACCGAAACACAGCATTGCTGCTTGGCGGCAGAAAAAGGAGTGGTGGTAGTACTTCCCCGGACGAGCTCTTCACAAAGAGCTCTACTACTCATACAGAAAGTATACCTTACTTATCTAAAATTTATAAATTCAATTCAAATCAATTAATAAATGTAGCTATTTTATTGCAGGTATTCCTACCTTTTTATCTTTATTTGTAGGTAGGTAATATTGCAACTTATAACTTTTTATTCCTTAATGGAACAAAATTTAATAAGAAGTGACTCTAGACAAAATCATTTTCTTGTTTTTCTACTCTATAATAAGCTAGTAATAAGTTATCTCAACAGATGGCGCTACTAGTTGTGATGATTAAAATCTCCTTTTTAATAACATACGCTAAAGTCTTTTTTTTTTTATTTATATTAAGGGCTTTGTCTCAGGGCGACCTCATTGCCCTATAAAAAAACATCAAAAAAATACATCTCGTATGAAAACCTAATCTACCTAATTCTGCCAACCTATATAACATCTTTTTTTTTTTTTTTTTTTTTTTTTTTTTGTTAACGGGGAGGAAATCTGCACACAGACACCCTACCACACCGAGGGATGCGATAGGGTAGTGTGAGGATGACGGACTCGTCGACTCACTAAAACCACCCCGGTGGCCAGCCTCAATGCATGTCAAGGGGCTCCGACAACTCCAAAAGGAACATTTCGGTGCCCCTCTCGCATAGCGCCTTAAAGCACGTCCCGGGAACGACACCCATTGCCGCCCCCAGCACTCGTGGTGCTACGGCTGCACACGCCACGATGTGCCAGCCGCCCTCCCGGGGTCCGCTATTGACCAGCCGAAGCCCTCGCTCCGACCGCCCACAGACCCGAAAGGCCCCCTGTTTGGCAGGGGGTACCACCCTCGCCCCTCATGGGGCAGGCAGCGCGGGGTGGCCGTTGCCAACACCCCGCCGCCGCCTCCTCCGAGCGGGATCGGCCCTCTCCCGATCTCGCTCGGCGGCCTCTTTCCGAACCATAACGGTCTCACAGAAAGAGGCCACGGCCTTCCAAGCCGTCTCATCTACCAGCATAGCCTCGACTACGCTTGGTAGAGAGAGGTTCTGCCCGATCCTGTTGCTCAGGATTCCGCGCTCCACGCTCCACGCTGAGCACTGCTCTAGCGTGTGCTGCGCGGAATCCCGGTCCCACCCACAATGGTGGCATTGTGGGGTCGGTTCGCGTCCAATCCTACTCAGGTACTCACCGAAGCACCCATGCCCGGTAAGTACCTGAGTAAGGCGATAGGTGACGTGCCCATGCTCTCGTCCCAGCCAGGCTTCGAAATTTGGCGCAATGGCGCCGACGATGCGCTGGCGCGAACTGCGCGGTTCGTCGAACCGCTCGCGCCACTCCACGAGCGCTCGCCGGCGCTCTTGCACCCGCACTTCAGCGGGCGCGGTTCCACTCCCGTCGTCATTGCAACGGAGACGCCGATACACACGTGCATCCATCTCCGCCAAGACGTCAAGGGGCGGAAACCGCGCCAAGAGTGTTGCCGCCTCGAAGGATATCGTACGATATCCTCGTGCGATACGAATGGCCATAGTACGCTGTAGGCTATTAAACAATAGCCTATAGCGTCTAACCCCCGCCAGTCTCACAGACCAGACGGGCGCTCCGTAGAGTGCCATCGATCGCACCACCCCTCCATAGAGGCGGCGAACTCCTTCCCTAGGTCCCCCGAGATTTGGCAGCAGTCTGTGCAGAGCACCCACTACCTTCTGAATCCGGGGGACGGAGCGACTGAAGTGCTCTCCGAAGTCCCAGCGACTGTCCAGGATGAGGCCCAGGTACTTGAGGTACCGCCCCACTTGGACGTCGACGTCACCTACGCGAACCGACATGCTGGGTGGTTCCCTTCCCCTCGGGAATTTGTGGAACCACAGCGCCTCGGTCTTGTGAGGCGCTGTCCGCAGACCCAGCGCGTGGATCTTGTCCACGACACAAGCCACCCCAAGCTCGGCGAGCCCCTTGGCCCCCTCGAAGTCGTCCCCGCTGGCCAACACTAACGTGTCATCCGCATAGCAGACGACGTGTAGGCCAATGGGGAGATCGATGCGCAAGACCGCGTCGTACGCGAGGTTCCACAAGAGCGGGCCCAAAACGGACCCCTGCGGAACCCCACAGCACACCTCCCTCTGGTGCAATGCACCGTCCCTGCCAACATACTGGACATGTCTGTCGCGCAGGTAGGCTCCAACAATGCCCCGCAGGTAGGGGGGGACCCCGTGAAACACGAGGGCCTCCCTAATCGCCCTCCAAGGCAAGGAGTTGAACGCGTTGACGATGTCTAAAGACACCGCCAACATCCTCCCGCCTCGGGACACTACCTGGCTCGACAGCGAACGGACTCTAAGAATCGCGTCCACCGTCGAACGAGCCTGCCGGAAACCGAACTGGTCATCCGACAGGTCGGGGCCTACCATTCCTAATTGCGCGCACAGACGACCGGCAATTACTCTTTCGAATAACTTGCCGGCCTCGTCCAGCAGGCAAATGGGACGATACGCAGAGGGAGAATCCGCGGACCTGCCATCCTTCTTCAAGAGGACCAATTTCGCCTCCTTCCACTCCTTGGGGAACACGCCTGTACGGAGACAGCTGTCAAACAGCCGCCTAAGGCGGTCCCCCAATCCGGCGGATAGAGCCAACACCCAAGCCCGACCCGGGATACCATCCGGGCCAGGCGCCGTGTTTCGAGCCCTGAGGCGCTTCACGGCTCGGTCCAACTCCTCTTCGGTCACCCCCAGTTCATCGTCCCAGGAAATCGGGCTCGATGGTAACACGGGGGGTGATGAGGGACTGTCCTGGATCCTAGGGAAGAGCGTTTCAACCACGCCCCTCACCAACGTAGGATCCAGGGTTTCCGTCAACGGAGGGGCCCACGGTCTGAGCTTGCCCAGTACCATCTTGTACGGGCGCCCCCATGGGTCCCTGTTCAGTCCCTCGAGGAGTTCATGCCAGGACCGAGCCTTAGCGTCGGCAATGGCGTGTTGAAGCGCCATTGTAGCGCCTCGGTATACCTCGTAGGCTCTATCCACCTCTGCGGCAGGGGCTCGCCGTCTTCTCCGGGTATTAGTGTACAGGCGTCGGGACCGCAGGCACGTCACACGCAACCGCGCTATGTCCTCCGACCACCAGTACACTGACCCACGCTTGGTTGGCCCGGTTCTGGGCATCGATAAGTCGCAAATCGACGTCATCGTTGCGCGGAACCAGGCCGCCTCCCTAACAGGATCGGGCAGATCCTCTCCGGCTTGGCCTTCCGACCAGGCCGCGACAATGGTGGCGGCTTCGAGCAGATCTCTGTCGAGCCGCTTGAGGGCCCATCGTCGCGGCTGACTGCCACTGCGGCGGGACGCACGTCCGGGGGGGCGGAGGGCTACATCGAAAACAATGTAGCGGTGGTCAGATAGTGTGACCACCTCCTCCGCAACTCTCCATCCCGAAACTAGGTGTGTGGCAGAAGGAGTCGCCCATGAAAGATCCACGATCGACTCACCCTGCCACCGCACACAAGTGCTTACAGACCCCCGATTAAGTAACCGGAGGTCCATACCCGCCGCCCAATCTACGATTGTCTCTCCCCTGCGGTCGTCTTGGGGACTCCCCCACTCACGAGAGTGAGCGTTGAAGTCACCCAAGACGAGCACGGGACGCGGATGGCACCTGCGAATGCAGTTTCCTACCGCATCCAAGTACACCTCGTATTCAACGAGGGTACAGTTGGGAGAGATGTAGCAGCCCACAACGGCAAGATGACCCCACTCTACGGCCACGAAGCCCTGGCCCTTTTCAATAAGGGCACAGTGGGGATCACCTTGGCCGCCACCCCAGTAAACAGCGACAGAGTCCATATCGTCCCCAAACCATACCACATGACCCGGGACACGATAGGGCTCCGCGACTACGGCAAGTGCAATCGACCACCGCGCGAGGGTTTGCTGGAGCAAATCCTGCGCACCTCGGCAGTGGTTCAGATTGCACTGGAGGATTCGAATGGTGTGATCCATTACGAAGCCTCCATGCCTTCCTGGGGCGGCGGGTTTTGACCCGACTGAGCGGCCCCCTTTGTTGGGGCCGCTTTGCCTTCCGGTGCTGGGGCTGAGCGAGGAGACTTCCTCGCGCCCTTAGGAGGGGTGCAATTCTTGCTCCCCATCCTATGATCAGCCTTGCAGCCCTTGTCCGAGCACAGTGGACACTTGTGCGGATTCGTGCATTGGCTCGCCCGATGGTCGGGCTCACCGCACGCGTAGCACAAGTGGCTTCGGTCCACCGTACTCGAGCACGTACTGCGAACGTGCCCGTACTCCAAGCACCGGAAGCACTGGAGTGGTCTCGAGGTCAAATAATCGACCCGAGACGCGACCCACCCTATCACGACGTGCTTTGCCGCGGCTAGCTTCCGCACGGAAGCTAGAGGACAACGGACCCATACCGTGCCCTGGGCAGTGGATGAGCGGCGTATGTCGCCCACCCGCACGTCGAGGACCGAGCAGTCTCCGGCCTCGGCAACGGCAGTCTGCACCTCTTGAGGTGTGACGCTGTCGTCGAGGTCCTTTAACCGCAACTCCCCCGTTTTCATTGGGCGCGCAACACGCACTCCCAAATCCACGAGGGCCACGCGCATGCGTTCGGCCAGGTTGTCAGCTTTGGAGGTGCAGTCGGGTCCTGACACCTCCAAAATTAGTCCTCCAGTGATGGCCTTCCTGGATCGAACGTTGTCGATACCGAGGTCGGCCAACTTTATGCGAGCCTTGGCAGCCGCCATGACCGCAGCGAGGGTGACATCGGAACCCTCCGATATTGTCACCGTAATCGCCGCAGTCGTCGGCAGCCGCGTAGGCTTCGGCTTCCTGCCAGACCTCTTCCTGGCCTTCTTGCCAGTCTTCGGGCTAGCCTTGGGGCTAGCCTTTGGACCGGCTTTCGGGCCAGGTTTCGGACCGGCACTCGGGCCAGGCCGCGCCGGCTCTGGTGCTGGCGCTGGCGCTGGGGCCTTCTTCTTGGCCGCCCTTTTCCTCCCCGTCACTGTCGCCCACGAAGATTCAGGCGTCTGCGACGCTCGAGCCTCCGCAGTCTGCGACTGCACAGGTGGCAGAGGAGTTACAGGCGCAGGTCGGGCATTCGCCTTCCCCTTGCCAGACGGCCCCTTTTGTGCTGCTGGAGCAGCGACACCCCGCTGGACTGAAGGAGGCATGGCACCCACAGCCACCGCCAACTTCCTGTCCATTAGAGCGCCGATGCGCTCCATCAACCGGCCTTCCCAGTCTCCCCCAGCGGCAGGTGGAGTCACCGCCGCCGGTTTAGGCACGCTGTCATCAGCGTTGGCCTGGGAGCTGACCACCTTCTCCACCTTGGCGGATAGGGCAGCCATCTGGGCACGCAACGCAGCGTTCTCGGCCTCGAGCCGCTTAACGTTGGCGTCAACCGCAGCACGCAGCAGGAGCTCAGCCGAGATCGCTGCCGCCCTCCTCACGGACGTTCGCAGACCCTTGACAAAATTGCCCTTCAAGTGCTTAGACTTGTCGGCAATCTTCTCAATGGTCTGCAACTCGACCGTCATACAGGCTTCCAGCTCCTGAGAGCGAAGCGCCTGCATTTCCTCCGCCAGGTCCTCGGGCTTAGGCAGACTTGCCTTTGCCCTCGTGTTCTCCGGCGCGACTCGGGGGTCGAAGATCTCATCTTCGTCATCCCCCTTGTCTTTGAGGAACATGGCGCGCTTGGACTCAAGCCCGCCATCTCCGCCATCCTTCTCGGGCTTTCGCCCCCGCTTCCGCAGCACGCGAGACACGTCCGATGCTGTTGAAGCTCGAGAAGAGAAGGACGCAATGGAGCAGTCCGACTCTTCTCCCACATCACTCGCCATTGGCGTCGCAGGTCTCGCGAAGCCCTTCTTCGCCGAGACCGCCACCTCCTTTTTACGAGAGCTCCCAGAGCCCCCGAAGCGTTTGTTGCCCCCCCCAGAGTACGAGGGGCAGGATGCCGAAGCACCGCGGGATTCTCCGACGTCGGAGACGTCGGTACCCGCCTGGGGTTCTTTTTCACAAAGCGCTTGTTCCATAGTGGTGGTGGTTTTTCCTCTTTGTGGGGTGAGGTCCCCAATCCGCAGTAGCGGCTGGTAGATCGACCAACCCACCCAGCCGACAAACCGCCCCTGAAACCCTGAAACAGAATGTCACGGACGATTTGCCAGCCGAGTGGTTTGTTCTGCTGCGTCGCCGAACAAACATCGAGTTTTTTTTAACGAGGTGAACTCCTCAAAGCCCGGGCGGCAAAGCCAAGGCCCTTGGACGCTGGCTAAGAAGACACTCTCCTTAGCCCACTCGGTGGCAGTGCGAGTGCACGCCGAGCACGTCCCGCTTCATCCGCTACTTCCTCTGCTTGGCAGAGGAAAGCGCGGAGAAGCTCCTATCCCTTGGGCGAGATAAGGTATGGCCTACCATCCCTTATCCCCCCCTTCCTACACTAAAAAACTCTCACACACAGTCACACCCACATTCACACAAACATTCACACACACACTCACACGGTGTTTTGTCCGCGCCGGTCTGTCGCTAACTTCAAACTCGAAGCTATCGACAGACCGAGACCCCCTATCCGCAACCCGGGGACGCGCCACGTCGGAGTATCACCTCACCGCCTGCTGGGAAGGAGACCCAGTAGGTTCGTGGTCCTATATAACATCTTAGCTTGACCCGACAGGGGACAAGCCAATGAAACTAAAAATGTATATACATAATTACAGAGTACCAAGGAACCTGAGGGAATGTCCACCGTGCCTGGAGATTACAGTTTTATACATATTTCGTTTAAATTCAGAAGGTATTTTAGTTCAATAATTACCTGACCATGACTCCTAAAAAGGTCTTAGCCGAACAATCAGTTGTATATAAAGCCTCTGAATAGTTTATTCAAATTGTATACACCTAATTATATAACATAGTAATATGAATAAAGCTTCTTCAATAAGCTAAATAACCTTCACATACCTACGTAAGTGCTGTTATTTAATAATACAACTAAAATATCGCTAGTAAAGCCTTCGTTTTCCATCAAGCGGCCTCCGTCATAGAATTCAGTATTTTAAGGAAGCGATTATG
This sequence comes from Chloroclysta siterata, assembly GCA_932294275.1. Lineage (NCBI taxonomy): Eukaryota > Metazoa > Arthropoda > Insecta > Lepidoptera > Geometridae > Chloroclysta > Chloroclysta siterata. The sequence continues at coordinate 13,645,774 of OW028598.1, forward strand.
ATCCTTATATTTGAACACTTAGAGACGTTTTCTGCGTCTCCGCTATATCTTGACCGATGCCACCTTTTAAGATATTTTGCTATATTAGACCGTGAACAAACAATACCTCGCAAATAATAGGAATTTGAATCAAAGTGATCATTCGTTAAGTTGTGATGTCAAAGGTTACGTATGTTTTGTTGAATGAGAAACTCCATGCATCATCTACCCAATTCTTATTTAATAAATATGGCTTAGTAGGTACTGGTAAAATTAATGACTATATTTTTATTTTTATAATATATGTTTGTGACACGTACAAAGAAATGTCTTACAGAATACCAGCGCATAGGACCTTGCTTTCACACAGTATCTAGGCATTCTATCTGATAACCCTCCTTTATGCATGTGTTGGTAGAATTTAGTAAGACTTTATTTTTTATTAAGAATTATATCACCCCATGTATGTATACTAGGGCATGCTCCTACTAGTATTTCTATGTACCTACAATTCTCTCAATTTTTATTTTTTTATTTTATATATATTTACAGAGTAAACTGTAATGTTTGTTACTGATTTAAAAAAAATTCAAAATTATATAACATCTCCAAAAATTTTGAGTAAGGTACTTGCCTTGGTACTAAGATACCTAAAGGGATTTCTACCGTATTTGAGGATTATGGCTGTGTATGTTTAAGTACAACTCCGTAATAACAGCTGAACTAATTTAAACTTGGAGTAGAGGTAAATAAAGTTCGTACACGAACTAATAAAACTACAAAAACCAGTACATATTTTTTTTATATGTTTTTTTTTACTCGAGATTAAACATTATTATCATCAGCCTGAACCTGTAGAAGTCTACTACTGGACTGGACAAACACCCATCATAAACCAGGAAGGACGATTTTACCGACTCTACGATATCTTCGGTCAATCAGGCGGGGGTGTCCTACGCAATTTCCGGTTCATGTTCACTATTTGAGAACCTGAAATCCCTAGCGGTTATCGATTCTGTGAGCAATTATGTGACGATCACATAGTTGCTAATTCATGTAATAATTAATGTTGAACTATATATTCAAGCACTAAGTGCCTATAAATCACATGAACCGCAACGTGCAGTATCTCAGGATCTCAGAAAGTTCAAGTTCACTCTAACATCATTAATATAACTTGACGTTTTCTAATGAACCCTATTGCAACCTGTCTTTGGCTGAAAACTTGACACGATCTGACGTGACACAATAGAACAAAAACACAATTGATAATCATTTCTTGGCCAGCTGTACCCCAAGTCTCAGTTTTCTTTTTCGTATTTTTTTTTAAACAACTAGCCGATGGAACGAGCAGATGGCCCAACTGATGGTAAGTGGTAACCATCACCTATAACAAAGCATTGCCTCGTAAGTGACGTACGATAGGAACGTGCCCCACGATACACTGCCCTGCGTCCATCAACTTGAGGCATACAGATGTTAAGCCTCATGTGCCTGTAATTACACCGGCAACCACACTCTTCAAACCGAAACACAGCAACGCTGCTTGGCGGTAGAAAAAGGCGTGGTGGTAGTACTTCTCCGGACGAGCAAAGAACCCTACTACTCTTTCGTCAGGCCTTTTTTGTATGGAGAACTCACAAGTCTCCATACAAAAAAGGCTTGACGTTACGAAAAATGAAAGACAAAACTCAGACTTGGGGTATGATTTGACTGTAGGATGTAGTACATGCATGAAAAATATTCGGTTTTAGTTAATAATAAATACATATAATAATGTTTACCAATTGCAATTTTTTTATATGAAATATTTCATTCACAGAAACACTTTGATTGGATCATCAGAAGAACTTTGATCCTCATACACGTTAGACATCTCTTAGTATCAAGTAAATGCCAGTACTCTCAAACGGTGAAGGAAAAAAACACGACGATTTTTGTTACACAGTGAATAATACTATCCATGTGGTTTGCTTGCCTGTTGCATAACATCAATATAAATGCGATTTTATATCTCTAGTTACGAAAGCCACAGCTATGTAAGCATTACGATTCTTTCATAACAACATTTTCCTAGGAATTTTAAGCACCGATTTGGCTTCTCGCCCAACGTGCGAACAAAAAGGAATTTTAAGCGCGCCATTCAACAAGACTACTTATGTACCTAACCAAAGTGCCAACGAAGAATCTTCAACCACTAAAACCCAGGTTTCGATCATGACGGCCACAATTTTTTTATACTACAAACTTGTTATTGGAACAAGCAGATGACCAACCAGATGTTAAGTGATATCCATCACCTATAACTTTGCCTCGAAAGTAGCGAGCGATAGATAACGTGCCTCCATTCATCAACAATTTGGTCAAATATAAAATCTTCAATAATTATTAGGCTACTTCAAAATGTTGACTAATATTTGAAGATTCTAGGATTGATTGCGAGGAACTGGCTCTATTTTAACAAATTAGACGTTTCTGTATTCCTTATGATTTTATTGAATAAAAACCATTATTATTTTGATTACTAGCGACCCGCCCCGGCTTCGCACGGTTTTTGTGGGTTATCCATAAGAGATAGACATATACCATCGCGGACTTTTTCGTAGACCTTTTTAAGGTGTACAATACTGTAGTACATTATTTTGATCTATCTCGTAGGGTTCAGCCAGCGTTTGCAATGTAAGCGCAAAAAAAAAGTTTATTTACGACATCACATTAGAAACCTCTAATATTATCAGTGTTTCTCTACTATATTATGCATGTATTATACATATAAACCTTTCTCTTGAATCAGTCTATCTACTAAAAAAAACCGCATCAAAATCCGTTGCGTAGTTTTAAAGATTTAAGCATATAGGGACAGAGTAAGCGACTTTGTTTTATACTATGTAGTGATGACCTTAGCTTATAACAATGTTCAAGGCACATTTCATGTCAACATAACAATCATCATGACGCGATCTAAAGTTATTTAATACCTGTAAAAAATAAAAAGATACACGACACCAACCACTAGGCATCGTAGATATCCCTTATCCGCTGTGTTGTCTGTCTTGTATTCCACTCTCCTTTCCTTCGAACGCGAGAAACCACAGAAAAAAATCTGTTACAAGTTATGTGACTGTCTGTCTATATGAAAATCCCGCCTTAACCTACCTCGCCTAGGCTGTACTCTTGCGGAATCCCTATGCACAATTTATTTAAATCGTCGTTAAACTCAACAAAAACAAACGTTCACATTGTTCAATATTGCGTGCTCTTATTGATCGACACGTTGCGTTGTTTCAGAAAATGTTGTGAAACCAACAACAATGCGTATTTTGCATACAAATTGCAGATCGTGAGCAATGTTCGAGACACCTACGGACCGGTATTTTAAACCATTAATAACTAAACTTACGATGTGATTTCACATTTGGATCAATAAAGTTCCCTTAGGCCGCATTCATGGAGAAAGCTTTACCATATGGCTTATTGTCGTCTACTTTGTCAAAAAACCGGAAATTCTAAATTATGCCTTATTATGTCTTTTTTAATATAATACAAAATGTTTGTAGTCTTTATATTTTTATGATGTTGATTGATGTTGTTTCTCACATTCTTTACTGGCCATTGGTATAGCTTTCCTAGATGAGCACATTTTATAAGAGTAGTAGAGCTCTTTGTGAAGGGCTCGTCCGGGGAAGTACTACCACCACACCTTTTTCTGCCGCCAAGCAGCGTTGCTGTGTTTCTGTTTGAAGAGTGGGGATGCCGGTGCAATTACATATGCCTGAATTTGATGGACGCAGGACGTGCCCTACGATGGGCCACCTGCTTGTCTCATCAGCTAGTTGCATAAAATAAAAAAAACACGCTTTTTAAGTGATGGAACAAGCTGATGGCGACCTGATGTTGAACAGTAACCTTACCTTCATCTTTATCAATCGCATTACCCCATAGATGGAGCATGACCATTGAGGACGAACCCTATGAGGATGAACCATTGCACTGTGTCTATCACATTCACAGAATCAGCCACATCTACTACTAAGACGAGGTAAGGCGAGTAAACAAGCGCTTGAAAAACGCGTTCTACAGAATTGTGGCTTAGGCGTGTCCCCACATATGCGCCAGCATAATTTGTGTTGCACTTAGATAGTTAACATGTCCGAAATTACTTGTCGAATGTTAACCTCGGGGTTAGTTAGCGCGACTTGAGTTAAATCATGCAAAACTAATTGTAATACCTTCGTATTAAAGTTTGATTTCGAATAATTGCTAGAGCTCTTTTGTTAAATGTACCGAATAAGGCGAAGTCCTTGGAAACAGTAACTGTAGTCAGAAATGCCACAAAGCAATACAATATTCACTGCACTTACCTTATATAATACCATCACAAACTAATATGCGAGTTAGGCACGCAATTTATTTATTTATTGAATACTTCAAAAAAAGTGGGCTAAATGCTATGATCATTTTTTGCCTGCCAATCTTACGGCCGGTTTCTGAAAGCTCGATCAAACGTAATCGGATGTCAAGTCACTTGCTATTTCAGCTATAACATCAAATTAGATAGAGATAGCAAGTGACTTGACATCTGAATAGGTTTAATCGAGCTTTCAGAAACCGGCTGTTAGAGTTAGATAATTACGTTAGCGTGCAATCTTCAAAATAAACAGTTTCTACTTCAAGAATAAACGCAACATTACGTTACATAAAGAAGCGTGATCCAAATATTTTGTGAAAATATAAAAAAAATAGTTGTTTTGGCTATAGTCGCGTTAAGCTCTCGCTGCAGGCTCGGTCAGTGCTCAACCTATAGTCACGTTAAACTCCCGCTGCAAACTCGGTCATAAATCATTATAACACACTCTTAAACAAAAGGATCGTCCGTTCTCCTAAGTGCGGGAGAGAGAGAGAGAGAGAGAGAGAGAGAGAGAGAGAGAGAGCAATATTGCTGTCACGTTCCGATAACTTATGACCGAGCCTGCAGCGAGAGTTTAACGCGACTAATATAGTAAGATACTAATTATGTAAAGGTATTTTTAAACAGAAAACAGACAACAACAGACAGAATACACATCCCCTTAGATCTTTAGTACCAAATACCAACTCGAGATTATTTGAGGACGTCTAATATCGGTAATATTATAGGGGGTCAGAGGTACGTCCAAATATTACATTTGATGGCTCATACCATTCACACCATTTTGCTTTTTGTCGTATCACTAGTTTCTTTCAAAACAGTGTGGTGAAAGGATTTTAAGTGCGCCTGAAGAGGCTCCTTTCGAGCACTTGAACATATATTTTGCTTCGATATATCTTCTCCACACCATTATACCCTAAAATTTCCTACTCATCATTAAGATATAAATTTCCTACTCATCATCTCTAATACTATAAGACTCAAAGTCCTGACTGACTGACTGACTGACTGACATATAGACAACGCACAGCCTAAACCGCTGGTCCTAGAGACTTGAAATTTGAGGAGTACATAACTCTTATGGCGTAGAGGTGCACTAAGAAGGGATTTTTGGAAATTCAACCCCTAAGGGTGTAAAAAGGGATGAAAACGTTTGTATGAAAAATAGTATTCCTTGAACCTACAAACTTGAAACTTGGAGAACATATACTTCAAGGCAAAAAAATAGGAAAAGCATTTTTAGTTTTTTAAAACTACCCTTAATAAGTGTGCAAAGGGATGTAAAAGTTTGTATGGGGGTTTTTTGACCGATGGTCCTAGAGACTTGAAATTTGAAGAGTACATAGGTCTTATGACGTAGAGGTGTACTAAGAAGGGGTTTTTGGAAATTCAACCCCTAAGGGTGTAAAAATGGATGAAAGCGTTTGTATGAAAAATTGTATTCCTTGAACCTACAAACTTGAAACTTGGAGTACATATACTTCAAAGCAAAAAAATAGGAAAGGCATTTTTAGTTTTGTAAAACTACCCTTAATAAATGTGCAAAGGGATGTAAAAGTTTGTAAGGGAGTTTTTTGACCGATGGTCCTAGAGACTTGAAATTTGAAGAGTACATAGGTCTTATGACGTAGAGGTGTACTAAGAAAGGGTTTTTGGAAATTCAACCCCTAAGGGTGTAAAAAGGGATGAAAGTGTTTGTATGAAAAATTGTATTCCTTGAACCTACAAACTTAAAACTTGGAGTACATATACTTCAAAGCAAAAAAATAGGAAAGGCGTTATTAGTTTTTTAAAGCTACCCTTAATAAGTGTGAAAAGGGATGTAAAAGTTTGTATGGGAGTTTTTTGACCGATGGTCCTAGAGACTTGAAATTTGAAGAGTACATAGGTCTTATGACGTAGAGGTGTACTAAGAAGGGGGTTTTGGAAATTCAACCCCAAGGGGTGTAAAAGGGTTGAAAACGTTTGCATGAAAAATAGTATACCTTGAACCTACAAACTTGAAGCTTAGAGTATATGAACTTTTAGGCAAAAAAATAGGAAAGGTATTTTTAGTTTTTTTTAACTACCCTTAATAAGTGTGCAAAGGGATGTCAAAGTTTGTATGGAAGTTTTTTAACCGATGGTCCTAGAGACTTGAAATTTGAAGAGTACATAGGTCTTATGACGTAGAGGTGTACTAAGAAGGGTTTTTTTGGAAATTCAACCCCTAAGGGTGTAAAAAGGGATGAAAGCGTTTGTATGAAAAATTGTATTCCTTGAACCTACAAACTTGAAACTTGGAGTACATATACTTCAAAGCAAAAAAATAGGAAAGGCATTTTTAGTTTTGTAAAACTACCCTTAATAAATGTGCAAAGGGATGTAAAAGTTTGTAAGGGAGTTTTTTGACCGATGGTCCTAGAGACTTGAAATTTGAAGAGTACATAGGTCTTATGACGTAGAGGTGTACTAAGAAGGGGTTTTTGGAAATTCAACCCCTAAGGGTGTAAAAAGGGATGAAAGCGTTTGTATGAAAAATTGTATTCCTTGAACCTACAAACTTGAAACTTGGAGTACATATACTTCAAAGCAAAAAAATAGGAAAGACATTTTTAGTTTTGTAAAACTACCCTTAAAAAAAGTGCAAAGGGATGTAAAAGTTTGTAAGGGAGTTTTTTGACCGATGGTCCTAGAGACTTGAAATTTGAAGAGTACATAGGTCTTATGACGTAGAGGTGTACTAAGAAGGGGTTTTTGGAAATTCAACCCCTAAGGGTGTAAAAAGGGATGAAAGTGTTTGTATGAAAAATTGTATTCCTTGAACCTACAAACTTGAAACTTGGAGTACATATACTTCAAAGCAAAAAAATAGGAAAGGCGTTATTAGTTTTTTAAAACTACCCTTAATAAGTGTGCAAAGGGATGTAAAAGTTTGTATGGGAGTTTTTTGACCGATGGTCCTAGAGACTTGAAATTTGAAGAGTACATAGGTCTTATGACGTAGAGGTGTACTAAGAAGGGGGTTTTGGGAATTCAACCCCAAGGGGTGTAAAAGGGTTGAAAACGTTTGCATGAAAAATAGTATACCTTGAACCTACAAACTTGAAGCTTAGAGTATATGAACTTTTAGGCAAAAAAATAGGAAAGGTATGTTTAGTTTTTTTAACTACCCTTAATAAGTGTGCAAAGGGATGTCAAAGTTTGTATGGAAGTTTTTTAACCGATGGTCCTAGAGACTTGAAATTTGAAGAGTACATAGGTCTTATGACGTAGAGGTGTACTAAGAAGGGGTTTTTGGAAATTCAATCCCTAAGGGTGTAAAAAGGGATGAAAGCGTTTGTATGAAAAATAGTATTCCTTGAACCTAAAAACTTGAAACTTGAAGTAGATGTACTCCAAGGCTAAAAATTAGGAAAAGCATTTTTAGTTTTTTAAAACTACGCATAATAAGTGTGCAAAGGGATGTCAAAGTTTGTATGGGAGTTTTTTGACCGCTGGTCCTAGAGACTTGAAATTTGAAGAGTACATAGGTCTTATGGCGTAGAAGTATACTAAGAAGGGATTTTTGGAAATTCAACCCCAAGGGGTGTAAAAGGGTTGAAAACGTTTGCATGAAAAATAGTATACCTTGAACCTACAAACTTGAAACTTGGAGTATATGAACTTTTAGGCAAAAAAATAGGAAAGGCTTTTTTAATTTTTTAAAACTACCCATAATAAGCGTGCAAAGGGATGTCAAAGTTTGTATGGGAGTTTTTTAACGCGTGGTGCGATTGACTTAAAACTTGAGGTAAATATACTAAGAAATAAATAATAAATGACGCTTTTAACTTTTGATAATTCCCCTGCAAAGGGTTCATCAATCAATGACTGTAAAAGTTAGAATGGGAGATTTTTAACGCATAGTGCGATTGATTTCAAACTTGAAGTAAATATACTCCAAAATAAATAATTTAAAATCACGTTTTCAATATTTTAAAACTACCCCTGCAAAGTTTCAAGGTTTGTATGGGAGATTTTTAACTGTAACTGTGTAATTTACTTCAAACTAAAAGAAAGTGTGTTCTGTGGATAAATAACATAAAGACGTTACCCTCCTTCGTTGCGCTCGAGTAAAAAGAATACAACGAGGCGTCAATGTTCTATAAACGGGAATCTTGAGTTGGTACGAAGAGATCTGAGGGTACCTATCTACCGTGCCTGTGGATCAATGTCGTGAAGCTGTTTCGTTTCGTTTGCTTTTGGGGTAGAAACTAGGAACAAATAAGTACATATTTTCCGTGTAAGGTTGTCTTTGTTGTATTTGTCATGTTTGTGCTAAACTCAGTACCTATAAATACCTACCTACCTAATATAGGTAATGTACGCCTATAGGTATCCCTTATACCTACGTAGGTATTTAAAATCCTACCCTAATAATAGTACGTATTTAAAATCCTACCCTAATAATATACAAATCAATGCGAAAGTTACGATGTTTGGATGTTTGTGGTTCAATCACGGTTCACCACTTCAACGCGTGCGAAGCCGCGGGAAGCCACTAGTTAGTAATAACCTACGCAGAGACACGACTTTATACGCTTTTATAGCTGCATATATACATAAAACCGATCACAGGGCAAACACTAAGATCAAATCGATTTGGAAACAGATTTTCCATCAGACATTAAAACTTCTGTTATTGCCAATGAAGAAACGTCGCAAAAGTCGTCAAAGCATCACTCGTTATTACCAATTACATTTTAATTACACTTTACTTTGCATAAATAAGTTCTTTGACTCTGGCAAAGGCACACTTTTCAGGTTTATGACATTTATTTGTAACGTGACTTTAGTTTTCAAGAGTTAAAGATTTTCAATTCAATTCAAGAGTAGTAGAGCTCTTTGTGAAGGGTTCGTCCGGGGAAGCACTACCACCACGCCTTTTTCTGCCGCCAAGCAGCGTTGCTGTGTTTCGGTTTGAAGATTGTGGTTGCCGGTGTAATTACAGGCACATGAGGCTTAACATCTGTATGCCTCAAGTTGATAGACGCAGGGCAGTGTATCGTAGGGCACGTTCCTATTGTGCGTGACTTACGAGGCAATGCTTCGTTATAGGTGATGGTTACCACTTAACATCAGGTGAGCCATATGCTTGTTCCTTCAGACTAAAGTAAAAAAATAAAAAACATAAAAAAGTAAAACTATCCGTCTGATAAAAATATTACCGTCTCTACTTTAGTCTTGTCATAAACATGGATGTGTATATTTTTACTAGACAGATGGCATTTGTCAGAAATAGTGAATAGGCGCTAAGAAGAATACATACAAATACTTCTTCTTCTCTCCATTTATGACTCCTGTCTGTCATTTTTCTGACAATCTTGCCAGTGTCAAGTGATTTGTATTGAATGAATACTTTTTCGTCAAGTCAGCCGTCATTTGTTTTGAAGAAAATGGTAGCGGTTTTCTTCAAAACATTCGAAACATTTTCAGTCAAATGAGGATATCACATAAGTATTACACTTTCATTACTTATTGAATGAGATAAATTCTCACCACCATTACATTAGTCAATCATATACTAAGTTAACTTTTCAAAGGTCCAAATTTGGTGTTACTGTAATGTCCCACATGGCATGCTATTAAACCCAATGTGCACATAATGCACTTTATATAAATATAGATTTTTAGTAATAAAATAGATATTTACATATGCCACTTCATTATCATGGAAACAATGCAAATCAAATCAAAAAACGTTTATTTTGTATCACAATTACATTGGCGAATTAAAAAGAACAATATGCAGAACATTAACATAACATTTACATCTGCAAGAGGTGAACAGGTCGAATGACTTCTGTTTTCCTTAACTAGCATGAGCGGAGCAATTTGAGCATGCAGAAAATAAATGCATAGGTATTTGTGGTAATTTTAAATACGAGTTCAAGAAAATAGAGTATTGTAAGCATTCAAAATTATATTGTGATCACAAGAATGAACAGAACGCATGAAGATTTCTGAGGAAATCACTTTTTCCTTTTTAAATTGTTTAATGAACAAGCAACGACTCACTACTGCTGTCGCTTCGATTTTTTCTTAGATATGTAAATATAAGGCGCTCTTGTAAAAAATATTATCCCTTTTCAAATTATTCCTCCACTCATAGTATTCTCTATAACATCCAATTTTACGAAGCACCCGAGCACCCCAGACTATCAAAAGGTCATCAGAAACATTGTGTGTGTTTATGTAACAATCGATTGTCAACACATAAATTACATTAATTAAAATAAACTTATCAACTTTATTGGTTGCGCATAATTTCTCTGTTAATGAAATAAGAAAACCAGCAGGTTGCCGTTACTTCCATATTAAGTGGTCAGCAATGTCATACAATGTTGTTATCTTGAAAAGTGATGATTGGCGTTTATTTTATTGCTTTACGTCGAACTCTGATTGAACACTGTTGGCAACACAGATATACCTTACTTGTATCATACAGATTAAGTCGAGAGTTCGAGACTCTGGGTCCGTGGGGTACTATTTCTGAGCATCTTGTAATGTCGACATTACTAGATGCTCAGAAATAATAGTAGGTCAAAACCCCTCCAAGCCTCAGAAGGCTTGGAGGAGTTTTGAGAGCTCAGCGCATCAGCGTTACTATTTAGCGTGGCCGTGCAGCCAGTATCTTGAGGACGCTTTCGATTGGTATTAATTTGAATTTCGAAATTTAAATAATATAAATAAATTTTTGTCGTATGTTATTATTTTTTTTTACAATACTTATAGGTTAAACGTTTGACCACAATCTCACCTGATGTTAAGTGAAGATGTGGTCGACGATGTGGCACGTTTACCTAGAAAATACATATTCACTCTTCTCTTGAAAGCATCCAAATTATAGGCATTCGGAAAAACGGACGCGCCGGTAAGGAATTCCATTCTTTGGCTGTACGCATGATAATATACAATTTATCAAAGAAAATTACAATAAATACTTACGAGTATTAACTGAATGTACAAAATAAATATGAAACAGTTGAGCTATCTGCAGACCATTACGAACGATCTAGAGATAGCTTAACTAAATAAATTAGTTAAATAAATGGAATAGTTTACTAATGTAAACTGGTAGGCTTACATTTGTTAACTAAGTTACTTCTAATAATAAAATAAGCTGTCAGCAAAATGTGACCGATATTTCAACGTTGCTAGAGATTATAGTATGACCCATGACTATCTTAAGTTCAACATTACGTCCGCTTGTTTGCCCTTGGTTGGACCTGACATACTAGTCCTGATTACACATACTTCATGTAAGTATTGTTAGGATGCTACCAAGTTCATAAAATAACAAAGATGAGACATCAGGCTTATTCAATCTATCGGCAATACGTCGTAGGTGGGACATGAACACCCTACCTTATTTTAAGTAGAAACGAATAAAATCTAATTATCACAGGGCATCATCATCTCTCCATTTCCTGTCCTTATCCCACTTCATGTGGGGTCGTCACAATAGGTTCTTTCTCTCCATTTTCCTCTATCATCCGTCATTTCAGCAGTCACTCCTTCATAACAGAGTGTTATGTGTGCGTGTTGTGTGTCACCCGGGTTATGTGGTTGGCGTGTATCTATGTATCTACCCTTCCCACCACCACCACGTTAAATTGTATCATTCGTCAAGACTGAACAACTGGAGTTACCGTACCAAGTTAGTAGGAGGTAGTCAGAGGCAAGTCCAAACATAATGTTTGGATTTGCCTCTGACTATCAACTACTCAAAGTTTTGGTGCGTTCGTCGGGTCGCATCACTAGATCTCAGTTCGGGGCGAACCACTAGTTAAATTGTATCATTCGTCAAGACTGAACAACTGGATTTCACTATCATGAAGAAATTTAAAACATAATCTTGTTTCCATCCTTTTAGTTTGGGTAGTCGGGTTTTTTTATTTTTTTAATAATATTTTTATTAACCATGACATCCAAGTATCATAAGCATAAGCTACTCTATCGCAACCTCAAAATCGAAAACAGCATTAAACCAAAAGTTTTTGTTGCCTTGAATCGTTTTATTAATCGTTTAGCTGCGTCTGAGCCTATTATATAACGTCAGTGATGTCTAGATAAATCGAAATTGCACGATTGAAAAAACACCTTAAGGCGAAGACAAGAGCTAATGTGACTCTCGCTCGCACGTTTCGGCATGTTGAAAGATATAAAATTACTAAACTCATTTTCGAAAAATCGCAATCAACCATTTTGTGTGCAATCACATTGCACACAGTTTAGTAAAAATTTCATTTTGATCGATACATATTTTCCTACTCAAAAGTTTGCTTTACTAGTTTTCATACATAAGCTAACTTTTAAGTAGGAAAACTTGTATCTATCTATCGACTTGCGAAAAGTTGTTCGTCAAACAACTTTTAAGGCGAAGACAAGAGCTAATGTGACTCTCGCTCGCACGTTTCGACATGTTGAAAGATATAAAATCACTAAACTCATTTTCGAAAAATCGCAATCAACCATTTTGTGTGCAATCACATTGCACACAGTTTAGTAAAAAATTCATTTTGATCGATACATGTTTTCTTACTCAAAAGTTTGCTTTACTAGTTTTCGTACATAAGCAAACTTTTAAGTAGGAAGACTTGTATCGATAATAGGTTGATTGCGATTTTTCGAATATGAGTTTAGTGATTTTATATCTTTCAACATGTCGAAACGTGCGAGCGAGAGTCACATTAGCTCTTGTCTTCGCCTTAAGGCACCTAATGGACTTGGATAGTTCCGCTTCCTTACAAGTTAGAATGTTTGTACCTATACAAAAGCTTGATTAGCAAGTAGGTGTGAAGACAGCGCCCGACAATGCTCATCGACCCACATGCTGCATCCTGATGACTCATTCAGCTATGTCGAACCTTGACACGCTGGCGGGCTGTAAACTTCGTTCATTATACGAGCATTCTGGGCTTGTAATTAGTTGAATTACGTATACTTATGAGTTAAATAGATAACACTTATAAAAGCAGTTGCATATTTGACTATGCGGGGGTAAGCTCAATATAAAAACATAAATATGAAAACCCTTATTGCAGTATTGACGGACGGCTGTGATTTTATCTAGAAATAATGTTCATCTTAATCGAATTCCATAATAAATATGATTTATTTAATTACTACATCCTCCATCATATTATACACCAACATCTAAAAATAACAAAGATCTATCTTTTGATTTTCATCGAGATTCAAAACAAGTGTGCTAATTTAATAATTTTGTTTGATATTGATTCCGACTTTTGTATGTACGCAAATAATAAAACTGATTTATCTCGAGCCACAGATAATAATAATAAATATTGGTGGCCTTTCCACACAGCACTATCTAGCCCCAAACTAAGCAAAGCTTGTAATATGGGAACCAGATAGTTGATTTAATACTTAAATACTTTTTTTTGTTGTAAATACATACTTATGATATATAATGACTCGTAGACAGAGAAGAAACACCTATATTCACCACACAAATGTTTGTTCTCGGTGGGAATCAAACCCACGGCCTACAGCGCAGAAGGCAGAGCTACTACCAACTGAGCTGTGAAGGCTGTCAAAGATAAGCTAAAATAAGTTTAAAGTCACTTAACTACACAAATTAGTGCTGATAATGTGACCTATTCTCTGATTTGAGTTGAGTAAAAGTAAACATACAGGGTGTGCAAAGACTACTCCCAAAAACTGCGAGGGCATATTATTTGTTCCACTGCTTTATCGCGCAATATTTAACTTGGACCATTCCTGTGTATAAAACTAATTAGATCTTCTACGAAATTATTTCTGCTGTTTTCAGTTCGAAGTTTATACGGAAGCTAGCCGGTAGGTATGTAGCCGGCAAAACAAAATTTTGTTGCGGTATGTATGTTTGGCCGGTAGGCTCATGAAATTTTGATGTATATTACCACTGAATAAATAATATTTACGGTATTACTTACCTACCATATGAATACCAAAATAATTTGGTATCAATATATCTTACTAATATTATAAACGCGAAAGTTTGTAAGTCCATACTTACAAACTTTCGCGTAACAAACATCCATCCATCCATCCATATGGATGGATGGATGTTTGTTACTCTTTCACGTAAAAACTGCTGAATGGATTTTAATGAAACTTTACAATAATATAGCTTATACATCAGAATAACATATAGCCTACAATTTATAAAGATATTGTGTGAATTGTCCAAAATATGACGATAAGTGTCAAGTAAGTAGGAAAAAATCTACCATCTGCGAGCTATTCTGGCGTACGCTGCCAAAACCGCTAGTTACACATAATTATGTACTACGCCACGCTAATTTAAGCTACTCGAAATACTAATCCTGCGCAGACGAAGTCACGGGCACCAGCTAGTATATAATATTTTAATATAACGTTCTTTTTTTTATATGATGGTATCGATCTCAGTGTTTCGAGATAATTACGGGAAAATTTCGTGTATATTTCGCGTGTATTCTTTTACAGCTTGTAGACAGATAGCTAACAAATTTGTTATTTTTGAATAAAGACCCCTCCTGACGACAGATAGTAAAATTAATTGAGTAGGTAGTGCTTCGATACTGTTATTTATTCAAAATTTAATTAAGTGTGAGGCGGATTTATTCTTGTTTCATTATTACCTATCTTCTGAGTGTAAAAACATTTTGTAAGAATTCTGTTATAGCTTAGGCCATCGAAATTATAAAGCGTAGGTATTTGTGGACTGGATGTGAATGAACGAATGAGTTTTTTTATTTAACATCCTTATAAGAACACCACTGACACAGATAAAAAAAGGACTCAAGACCAAATGTATCTTACCTGCTCACCTATCTTTCTCCCTCACAATCCAATAGAACTATGCTAACAATTGTTTTTTTATACTAACATCAGGGGCCTTATGATCACTTCGAGCGAGATTATCTCACGGTAGAGATGACGTCATATCTCGTTCGATAACTATTCACCACACAAATGTTTGTTCTCGGTGGGAATCAAACCCACGGCCTACAGCGCAGAAGGCAGAGCTACTACCAACTGAGCTGTGAAGGCTGTCAAAGATAAGCTAAAATAAGTTTAAAGTCACTTAACTACACAAATTAGTGCTGATAATGTGACCTATTCTCTGATTTGAGTTGAGTAAACCCACCCATTCTCACCATCGTACTCCCCAATTTTCTCATTCAAAGTTCATGCGAGACGCAACGTCAACGAGTTATTGAACGAGATATGACGTCATCTCCACCGTGAGATAATCTCGCTCGAAGTGAGCATAAGGCCCCAGGTGGGATGTTAAGTGGTAACCATCACTTTTAAGAAAGCATTGCCTCACTAGTCACCTAATGTACTGCGTCCATCAACTTATGAAATACAGATGTTAAGCCTCAAATTTAACAACTAAGGCAAAAGTTCATCATTGTACTTATTGAGGCTGATAATGATGATGATGACGCTATAAATTCGCGTTGAATCATGCCATACAAAATGTCATCGAAGCCTATTTACAGACATCTCAAGGTGCATCTCACACGATTGAGGCGGAGACTTGCCTCTACAGCTACCTATAAAGTTGTATATTTTATCATGACACTTGACCTTTTCAATTTTTTTAAATCATTTAAAGGAATTTTGACCACACGTGCTTTGTGAAGTAATGCAATTGTTTTGCAGATAGTGCTAAACACCATCAAGTTAAGGCGAAGACAAGAGCTAATGTACCTCTCGCTCTCCCACGTTTAGACATGTTGAAAGATATAAAATCACGAAACCCATCAGTTTTTTAATCCATACAAGTTTTCCTACTCAAAAGTTTGCTTTACAAGTTTTTGTACTTATGCAAACTTTTGAGTAGGAAAACTTGTATCGATTAAAATGTTTTTTTACTAAACTGTGTGCAACGTGATTGCACACAAAATAGTTGATTGAGATTTTTCGAAAATGGGTTTAGTGATTTTATGTTTCAAAATGTCGAAACGTGCGAGCGAGAGGTACATTAGTTCTTGTATTCGCCTTAAAAACTAAATAAACGTTTCCATTAAAACAACTTTTTTTTAATGTAGGTAATAGGCTTAATTTAATTTCTAAAAAATAAGCTGAAATTTGCTCTTGACTATAATCTTCAGGAACGGTAGACAATCATTTAGTTATCCTTAAAATTTGTAGTCTTTCTCTTTATGTGCATGTCCTAGAAGCATTTCCAAATTGTACATTTAAAATTAAAATCAAAACGGTACTTATTCAGTAGAATCACTAGCATAACTTTGAAACATAGGCATAATAATGACCACTTTTTACAGAAGTTCCGTTGGTACGAACTAGATCACAAAAGATTACCTGTCAGTTGTCTACATAAAATGAATAAGCTACAACAGTTGCTTTCCGTCGCCGTACACACAGATACCTGCATAGTTTATACCGAGGCGCCACACAACAATGCATTTCACAACCTTAACCTGCCAAACCACAGATCAATAATAGGTATGGTATAGATATGCTCCGGTATGCTCATAGTGCCAAATTTCATGTTCAACACAACAGAACCAGATTCTGCGACCCTGAACTAAAGATCAAACTTGCAAATAGTACCTACCTACCTACCTATATTGAAATTTTGAATAACATTTTTCAATAATTTTCAATAAACAATCGCCTATAACATGTAAAGTATTTTTCTTTTACTACTAGCTGATGGAACAAGCAGATGGCCCACCTGATGTTAAGTGGTAACCATCACCTATAACAAAGCATTGCCCCGTAAGTCACGCACGATAGGAATGTGCCCTACGAATGTGGCATACAGATGTTAAGCCTCATGTGCCTGTAATTACACCGGCAACCACACTCTTCAAACCGAAACACAGCGTTGCTGCTTAGCGGCAGAAAAAGGCGTGGTGGTAGTACTTCCCCGGACGAGCCCTTCACAAAGAGCTCTACTACTCTTGAAACTACTTTCAAAGTATTAACTAAATCTAAGGAAATCACAGAGATTTTTTGTAATATCCCAAAAGTTATTATCCATGTGGGATTTGAAGTTTTGAACCCACGACACGAGGCTTTGAGAACTTCGTGTTGCCATACAAACATTTTAAATCAATACCATACACGAATGTAATGAGCCCAAAAATAACCTCTGACCTTTTTGGTAAATCCTAATACTTACTCAAGATGGTACAAATTTCATTTTCACATAATTTAATAAAATTAAATCCATTCGCCAACTCAACACTCCATAAAATTATCTCACAAGCTGTTCGGTTGATTCGGTAGCAACAGATCAGATAAGAATCCCAAATTCATATAAGAAGTATATTTAATGAGGTATTATGTTACTCGACGAAATATTTCAAAATAAATAACCACTGGGGGTCACGAACATAAACAAAATTTGATAAGGTCTGCGCTGTAACTATGAAAGATAGAGAGAACTAGATAGCTAATAATCATCAAAAAATATGTGCGCAATGCCAGTGCTCTCAAACGATGAAGGAAAACATCTTGAGGAAACCAGATAGTATCCTAACAGCGGAGATGTGCTTGCAACCTTTCACTTTTTTTTTCTTTCATTAAAACATTCCCTCCAGCCCCTGAATAACAGCGCCTGGTCTTCGGACTAGGCATAGAAGCTGATTCTTGGCTTTTCAGCTATACAGAATGCAGAAATTACAAAAATCGTATATAGTGTTTAGTTCATACCTACTTACACACCACTGTTTAATTTTATTTTATTTGTACCTATTTATGTTTAGATGTAGTATCTTCTTTATAAAATTATTAACAATAACGTGTCTGTGTAGTTGAATAAATGTATTTTCTTTCTTTCTTTCTTCTTTCTTTCTTTCACTTATGAAAGTTCAATAAAAACAGAAAAAAAATATTTGACAAGTTACATTTACAATAGTAAATACATAAATGTTTACGGCTATAAGGTAGACACAGGTTCGAGTGATCCCGCTAATACCCAAACTAAGATAAAAATATCTTGTACTAGCGGCGCGTCCTGGCTTCGCACAGGTGGACACATTTATTTTTTTAGGCACATTTATTTTTTAAATAATAAATATAGCCTATTATACTCGGGGATAATGTAGCAATTTAATGATGAAAGAATTTTTGAAATCGGACCAGTGGTTTTGAGATATTCGTTACAAACATACAAATCTTTCCTCTTTATAATATTAGTGTAGATGATAGGCATTAGCCCTCGAGTTTTTATTAAAGCCAGTTTTTTTACATTTTTAATAGTATAGGTAAACAATGAATCGGATAACATTTTAATTTGAAATATGTTGTACGAGTATGTTCTTATGTATGTGAGAGATTTGAATGTTATATGTGTGTGTACGTTTGTATGTATGTGGGTTCTCCTGACCAGTCTCTTATGAGTCTGGGTTACACAGGAGAAACCCGTGTGGTGTAGGGGGTGTGTTCTGTGAATGTGTATGTGAGTGTGTTTCTGAGAGTTCTCCTGATAACACAAGTCTCTTAAAAGCCAGGGTCTTACAGGAGAACCCACATGTTGCGAGTGTGTATGAGTGTACGTATTGTGGTGTATGTGTTGTGATTGTGAGTGGAATGTGTCAACGGATTAATATTTATGCGTGTGTGTATAAGTACGGATGAAGTTTTTTTATGCTAATAGGTTCAAAAGCTTCTCAGTAGCATCATAGGATAATGAGTGAAGCCAGGTATAGGTATAGGATGGGATAGATGTTTAGATGGCACATAGTGCCAAATGTAATACCCATACCCATTGGTCTAATATCTAGACTACCTCCTTCGACATCATCAAAGAATCTTGAGTTTGTATTAAATAAGAGATCTAAGGATCAGAAGAAATAAATAAATATTCGTAGACATTTCACACAACGCCATTTAGCTTTTTTTTTATACAAGTAGCTGATGGGACAAGTGGATGGCCCACCTGATGTTAAGTGGTAACCATCACCTATAACAAAGAAATGCCTCGTAAGTCACGCACGATAGGAACGTGCCCTACTATGCACTTTCTTGCGTCCATCAACTTGAGGCATACAGATGTTAAGCCTCATGTGCCTGAATTACCTCTACAGCGGCAATCACACTCTTCAAACCGAAACACAGCAACGCTGCTTAACGGCAGAAAAAGGTGTGGTGGTAGTACTTCCCCGGACGAGCTCTTCACAAAGAGCTCTACTACGGCAACTACGCTTAGCTCCAAACTAAGCGAATTTTGTACTATGGAAACCATAGTTACATAGTAACTGTACATGACAAGCTTTAAGCAAGCAAGTGTAGGAACGATTACACCACGCAACGGTAATATCGTTGCACTTCGTAAAACTATTTTGTAAGCTTGTAGTAAGTCTAGACATAGGACGCTGCGCATCGGATAAAGTGGTTACGACTTTAATAGCCATAATTGCATACAAAGTTTTAAATTAGGTAAGAGCGTAGAATTATCAAGGTTTCAACGCAAGGCTTTAACTGTATAAACGCATGGAGCTATACAAAGACCATGGCTTTCCTCAGTGGCGTAGCTAGGTGGACAAGGGCCTCGGTGCATAGAGAAAGAATCGGGCCCTCACCCCCTGTTTCCACATAGTTTGAACCTTTAATATAAATCATGAAAAAAAAATGTGGGCAGGCTCAAGGTTTTCCAGCTTCGGGAGCTGGCTGACCCTCTCTTATCAAAGCTTAGGTTAGAGGGCCCCCTGAGCTCCGGGGCCCTGGTGCACTGCACCACCTGCACCTACGATAGCTACGCCACTGGCTTTCCTGGTGTATTACGCCGACTAAGCTTTGAATCAAAGTCAAAGTCAAAAGGTATTTATTCAGTAAAATTACAAGGATCTCTTTGAAAGATAGATATGGTATGCTGGGCAAGTCTACCTACTCCATCTAAAACCTTTTTTTTTTCGTTGGGGAATCCTTTGGGACATTTTCCACCACGGGGGTAGCGGAAAGATTATGTCGGACTTTTACCGTCTAAACCCCAATTCAATTCAACCCCAGCCTCAACATCAAGCATATTATTATAGCAGGACCCCTGCTATAATAATATGCTTGATGTTGAGGCTGTGGGTGGTCCCAGCGCGTCTCGAAAATAAGGAATAAATAAATATTGGAGGACAGCCCCAAACTAAGCCAAAGCTTGTAATATGGGAATCAGATAACTCATATAATACATATATACTTTTTTTTGTAAATACATAATTATAATATTATATAACACCCAGACAGAGAACAAACATCTATGTTCATCACACAAATGTTTGTTCTCGGTGGGGATCGAACCCACGGCCTACGGCGCAGAAGGAAGAGCTACTACCAACTGAGCTGTGAAGGCTGTCAAATGAGTGAATAAAGTTCTTTCTGACGATAAATAAGATACATGATCTACAATAAATGCAAAAGCCTGTTTACGTACTTACGTACTTAGGTTTTTTTATTTAATCACACACAATTTTATGTCTTGTATTTGAATGTCAACATAAAACTAAATAATTAAAACAATGAAAATCTACAATAGAATTAGAATTAATTATATAAATTTATAAATTAATTGAATTAAATAAATTTAAATTATAAATATACACGATTTACATAAAAATCAAATGTTAGGCAAATGTAGGCAAGAAACTCTTCTATTTCTTATTTTTAGTTGGTGGCTCCAATGTGACTTGTTCTACAACTATTTGTCGTACTTGCGTGCAGCAACTTGACACGTATGGAATACCTACAACTGCAAAGTTTATGTGCCAAATTGTTATATATGTCGTAGTGTTTAAGAGTAGTAGGTAGAGCTCGTTGTGAAGGGCTCCTCCGGGGAAGTACTACCACCACGCCTTTTTCTGCCGCCAAGCAGCGTTGATATGTTTCGGTTTGAAGAGTGTGGTTGCCGGTGAAAGTACAGGCACAAGAGGCTTACATTGTATAAGCTTCAAGGAGATGGACGCAGGGCAGTGCATCGTAGGGCACGTTCCTATAGTTCGTAACTTACGAGACAATGGTTTTTTAGAGGAACTGGTGGGTATAATAAAGAGCATATACACGGATATAACCAGTTCAATCTACGTTTATTAACAGAGAGAAACGATGTAACAGATCGATACACCGAGTCACATTTATTGTACGTAGCACGACTGTTAACGAGCAAAAGTTATCACAATACACCGAACAGTATAATAACGGAGCAGAGAAGAATGGTGGAGTTCAGAAGAACGCAGCTATTCTCGTTTTTATAACTCCTCATTTATTCGCGCCTCAAGTGTCCTGACGAGAGAAAAATCTCGAACGCGCACGCGTTCTCAGTGGCGCGCGTTTCGTTCAGAAACGTAACGCCACAGTTTGTTAAAGGTAACTACTAAACATCAGGTGGGCCATCTGCTTGTTCCATCAGCTTGTTGCATAAAAAAATAAAAAATAAACCTCAGGAAACCCCCTTATATAATCTTATACTTTGATACTAAGAGATTTGAGGGGCCATCTACTGTTCCTGGGGTTAAAAGTCATGAAGCTGTTTCTATTTGTGTCCAGCACCCTGTATAGCAGCAGGTATACAGGGTGTCATCCACGCACACAGCTACGTATTTATGACTTAATCTGTGTAAGCGATGTGGTCGACCTTCGTACGGAAATTAGATAACACCTTACTATATATTTATAGACATTTTAGTATTCATTTAGTACCTCTGCAACATTATGAAGATGAGATTTCTATGTCAAGATTACAACTCTGCTTATTATGCTTATTTAATAGAATCATAAAATGTGCTAAGGTCTGTTTCTATGTAGAAGTGTTTTTAGAGATTCGTAGCATTTTAGCAAAACGGATTAATTACCTCTTGGATATAGAAGTTAGATAAAGGAATTCATGTAAAATATAAGCAGTAATTCAGGATGTATAGGATAAACAACAGACATGCAGACAAACTGTCAATTGTCGAGTTTTGTAGTCGGTTGACGTCTGGCCTTTTGTTGGTAAATTTGTTTAATCAATAAGCTACTATAACTTTTGCCTATTTTTATATAAAACCGGCTAAGTGCGATTCGGACTCGCGAACGAAGGGTTCAGTAGCATTATCTATCAAAAAGGCAAAAAAATCACGTAAACGGCACAAAGAGAGCCGAAAGCAAAGCTTCGGTACGGCTAGTACCGAAGCCAAATCTCTACACCCAAATAATTTCATTATTTTGAATACGTAAGTATCCTAATGTATTCCAACGGTCAAATACTATGCTAAGTTTTTTTGAAACATCTACATTGAAGCTTATCTGAAGAATACGAAGACTTAAAAACTTTTTGCTCGACAAAAAATATTGCTTTTAACCTCTCTCAGACATACTTCCTTATAGGTACTTTATAATATAACAAGTGAAATGCCTGTGACTTTGTTCACGTAGAGCTAGTTTCTTACAACATTAAATCTCACGCTGCATGCTCTCTTTCCCCTGAATGATTTTTTTTATACAACATGATAGGTACGTTGGTAATCATCACCTTTAAAAAGCATTGTCTCGTAAGTCACGCACGATAGCAACGTGCCCTACGATGCACTGCCTTGCGTCCATCAACTTGAGGCATACATGATAAGCCTTATGTGCCCGTAATTTCACCGGTAACCACACTCTTCGAACCGAAACACAGCGTTGCTGCTTGGCGGCAGAAAAAGTACTACAGAAGTAGTACTTCCGCGGACGAACCCTTGTCCACAAAGAGCTGTACTACTTTAAAAAAAAACACATAAAAGACAAAAACTGAAACTTAAAGAAGACACTTCAAAACTTCATGTTTCCAGAACCTATGGATGTGTTAACTGGTTACATGATGACCAGTCAGTCATGTAACTTTTTTGTATTAATGTTTTATAATGTATTTATAATAACGAGCAAGGTCTGTTGTTTGCATTAAGCTTTACAGAGCCGCTTTTATGCAGTCATCTTGAAGGCTGCGCATGCGCACGAACGATGCCACTTAGGCTACTCTAACAACCTACACGCTGATTATTTAGTTGGCAATCTGGGTACGTAATCATATAATTAATAATTTACAGTGGACTAAGTTGTTACGATAGACCATAATACGTACAGGGTGTTTACTTTAGCTAGAGGTGAGGTTATTTCACAGATAAATTAGGTACTTCATTAAATATTGGAATATATTCGATAACCTACCTTATAATAAATTTAAAAAACAAAAAAATATTTTATGCTATGGAGTTTATCATTTTTATTTGCATCATTGAATTTTTGTAACACAATATTATTTATACAACATAATATTATTCTTCAAAATCAAATCAAAAAATGATTATTTTGTGCCACAAAAACATAGGCGAAATATAAAGAACAATTGAGACAACAAAATCGGTCGTCACTCAGCTTTATGCTGTAATAGTGTTTGATGCACTACTACAACGCTGGTCTTCCGTGACGCCGGAGTACAAAGGCATACACATCATCATGAGTCGTGAGAATCAGCTCTTTACTCATCACAAAATGATAATCGAAGTTCTTATTCTTCTTCTTCTCTCCGTATAAGGCACCTGTCCGTCATTTGACAGGCAATGTTGCCAGTTTCAAGTGATGTAGATAAAATACTTTGTAGTCAAGTCAGTCTATAGTAAAGTCTGCTGTCATTTGTTTGAAAAAAATGTTGGCGGTTCTCTTCAAAACTTTCGTATAACACATTCATTTCACACACACACACACACTTTCATTCCAAATGTTTAGACTTTGTGCGAAGACCTCAAGTAATATTGGTAAAAAAACCCTCCAAATTTACACAACACTAGAAAAACATACGAAATGAAAAAGCTATGTTGCTTTCCTAAATGACAGTTTCTTTTTGACATTTTAGTACACGGCAACTTGTGAGCCAGCCGCTGCTCCGCGCAGTCGACTTCACGTTAACGCACACGCCACGTAGTGTAATTCGAAATGTTAATACGATTCTTTATTGATCGTTTTGCGAGTAGACCCTCAGGTTGTTTTACCCGCTGACCATCAGCTGCGCAACTACGGTCACGGGCGACCGCTCCGACCAACTGTTTAGGACATCCTTCGGTACATCATATTATATTTTATGCATACATTAATTGAATTGATTGCAAGTTGAAGTGACCAGCAATGGGCAGGTCTCATAGCTCTAAGAACTGACAATCGCAGGGGAAGAAAGGTTCTTGAATCGCGACCACGACCTGGAAGACGAAGCGTGGAATGCCCTCCTGATGGACCGACGATGTTGTAAGGATCACGGGAAGTCGGTGGAATCGTTCTGGAAATATATAGGGGAGACTTATGTCCAGAAGTGGACTTCTTAGGGGTGATGATGATATCCATTAATTATGAGGACAGGAGTCTCGATGGAGTAGGCTTGACCATCACTAGGTACTCAGTCTCATACTCAGTCACATCTCAGTCTACCTAGTCCACAGGAAAAGCATAAAAAACTTTAATATATTATTATACACAAGTCGAAGTATAGGTTTAGGTATGTTTTATTTGTACAAGATTATACAATATTTGTAGTACTTATCTGGGTCTAAATTCTTTAGTTTATTTTTGTATGCTATCTTTTATCGTAAGTCTAACATAAGTACTATATCAATCGTATGACGACCCCCGTGTACAAATTAAGTACTTAAAAATGGCTGAAATGGTTATTATCTGATTAACTCTTGCTGTTATCGTTGTTTACACACAAAAGTAGTTCAGACCGTCTGAGTTTTTGGTAGACAAGCTAACAAAAAAGTAAATAAATAATCATTAAGTAGGCGTCTATAGAATTGCTTTAAGGTGAAGACAAGAGCGAATGTACCTCTCGCTCGCACGTTTCGACATGTTAAAATATATAAAATAGTTAAACCCATTTTCGAAAAAGCAAACTATTTAGTGGGAAAACTTATTTAGATCAAAATGATATTTTTGCCAAACCGTGTGCAATGCGATGCACACAATTCGGTTGATTACGACTTTTCATATTATAGGTTCAAAAATGTTGAAATGTGCGAGCGAGGGGTACTTAATTTGTCAGCTAATTAAGTAAGGGTAGTTAATTTTGTCGATTGTCAGCTGCTTAAACATTTTAAAACATATTTCTTGAACTCTATGACTTTTTAACCAATCAGGAGTCAAAGATTCACTAACATATTATTATGACTTTAATACGTATTGCAAGTCCTGTGCCAGCATTAGTATCCCATAAATTTGCAGCAACGCAGTCCGTGATAGCCTCGTGGCATAATTTAATTTAACTAGTAGTTCGCCCCGAACTGAGATCTCGTGATGCGACCCGACGAACGCATCAAAACTTTGAGTACGTAGTAGTCAGAGGCAAGTCCAAACCTTATCTTTGTACTTTTTTCTGACTACCGCCTACTAACTTGGTATTGTTACCAAGTTTCAACTCTATTGGCCTATTTATTGAAGAGTTCCGTTGAACAGACCTTGGCTCCATCATCAGACCTGGTCGTCGTCACCATTTTATGAGAACTGAGTACCTCCTTAATTTATTTCAAGAAAAAAAAATAAGAAAAAGCAAAGGAACTGGCCGACCAGTAGAAAAACCTTGATGCCAACGAAACTCTTAGAAATGGGAGCTCTTGGATCGCTGGTTATCATAATTTAACTTTTATTATTTTATCTCAAAAACCGAGCGTCCCAAAAAAAAAGTAAAAATTGTTTTGGGATGTCCAAACAAAGCCCTTTCATATGACATGTAACTTGATTTTTTTATGTAACTTTTTTTATTTTTGCCCCCTCAAAAAACCCCATATCTCAAAAACCCTTCATCCGATTTTACTCATATACTTACCAGTAAATTTCTCAAGTACAAGCTATCGACATATCAAATTCCATGCAGATCGGATCAACGGTTCTAAAGTTATCGCCAGACAAACATACATACATACATACATACATACATACATACATACATACATAAAATGCCAAATCGCCCAAGTTGAAACTAAGATCTTCGTTCGCTTCGCTCACTCGATCAATTATATTACTATCATGCGGCATGATAGTAATATAATTAAATTAAATTATCTTATATAGATAACAACAATTTAGCTATCTTTATCTCGTGGGTAGTTTTCCGTTGCTTGCTAGCATAGATTAATACAAATATTGGAATACTACAATGTTGGTGGGCTCTACAATGTTCAGATAGATAATAGCGAAATACACATATTCAGTGAACGCTAATAAAACATAGAAGCATTTCTCTCTCTGAAACTTTGGCGAACCAAGCCCCGATTTGTCATTTTTCTAGCGGTAAGGATGATTCCATGCTTTAATTGTGCTCAATGCACATTTACATAGATGTACAACGCGTCAGCAAAGCATAAATACCTCCATTATCTTTTCTTCGTACAGGTAGAAAAAGTATCGGAGGTGTACCGCTTATCAAATTGAAATGTATACCGACATAATAATATATTGAGAATGCTTGAATAATATTAATAATAATTTGAGAATAATTATGTAAAACTATTGGTAAAATAAGTGAAGATCGGTATGTTTTTTGGTTTATTTTTTATATCTATTAAACAAAAATAATGAATAATTAAGAACAAGTTACCTTCACTAAACAAAACAGACGTGCGAGCCAGACTCGCGCCTCGAGGTTTCTTACGCCTTGAGGCTTATTATAAGTACTAAAATGTTTTGTTCATCAAAATTATAAAAAAAAATAGCAAGGCAACGACTTATAAACACAAACCCACACAAGGAAGTGATCTTGACCTACCATGACTCTACTGCAACATAATAAGAGACAATGATCATATCGACCGTTTTCAGACATTTCACGACGTAAATTGAGGTCACATAGTCACAATTGATTTGTGACCGATTTGTGACCTTATGAAGATACCTTAAACATTGTAGCGATTCAAATTTTCAGGCTTTGATGGATTTAAATAAATCTGTATACTTTGATTATTTTTTTATGGAGAGTAAATAATCAAATAATCAAATCCACTTTTCGCAGTTCTCTTTTTTTGTTTTGTCTTTAGACCTAAATAAATTATTTATTTTAGTATGAAACGATGTATGAACAATGGAGCCAGCGGTGATTATTTAAAAATCGGCCGTAGCGACAGCACTAGCAGTAATAAATCGCTGAACAAATAAATCTCACGATAATGTGATATCGTATACGATGTGCTATCAAAAAATTGTTGTCAAAATAGCTTTATTTTTATTACACCGATTTTCCGACAGAAGAGCAGTCGTCAAACGACTGGCCTTCTGTTGGAACTCGTTTTACTGCTACTGTTGTCGTTATGGCTTGCTGTTAGATAGTTGACTCACTGCATCCCTCATTCTTCACACTTCAGCATTATCGTACACCATCGTAAAAAGCTTTTGCCTCATCTCTTCAATCCTGATAAAACGCTTCAAATGTATGGAATAATTTGACAACAAAGCATTTTACTTCATGCGTTTATAAGTACTCTACCTGAAGTGCGACTTGACTCACTGCTCTACGAAATGTCATGGCATTCGATTTGAACTCCGAGCATTTGTTGATACTTACAAGTCTCAGGATCTCAGCCTCAGTCTTTGATTTCTCCATACATTCCAAGACATTTTGATGCTGATACAATAGATGACCTTATCCGCTGAATTAACAAGGACACAACAGGTTGCACTAATGAACTAATTGCTGCAAGATATTTTACACATCTTTGTGATTGTATGGGAATTCTAAAATAACCTCTACCTTTTTCACTATCACGAATGGGATTGGTCGGCTTTGGTCGCGTGGAACTGGCACCTAGAGTCACCTAGCTTTAAGACGTTTCAAAGTGATCCTTGTGATTTTATTGAATAAATACATTTTGAATTTGAATTTGAATTTGGATGACAGAGTGAATAATGGGAACCTTAAATTTTTTTAATTGCGTTTACTCTTCATAGGCTTGATATTAACTAATCTAGTAACTCGATCTCTGTACCTACCTAAGTACCGTTGGCGGATCTAGGCAATCGTGATTCCAAACAATGTGCGCCGACCGTACACCGAATTTTGCCGTGGGACCGCAAAATAAATATGGGTTTGTGCACTGCATAAGGTCGTAAATCGTATGCCGTTCAGCCAAACTGCTAACTTCACGTCTGCCTAGATCCGTCGCCCAAACTGTACTTTTGCTGTGGATTAAGCTGAGAAGGTAGTATATTTTCATTTTCTAAGCAAGCCTTTTTTATCTTAAACAATTTACCAGACTAACGGCCGGTTTCTGAAAGCCCGATCAAAACTAATCAGATATCAAGTCACTTGCTATCACCATCTTATTCGACGTAATAGCTGAAATGGCGAGTGACTTGACATCCGGGTAGTTTTAATCGAGCTTTCAGAAACCGGTCATAAGCGGCCCGTAAATAGGTGTGATAAGGTTGCTTCTGACGCTAATAGGTTCTTACTGAACTAACTGACTCATGTTTAATTGTATAAAATGTTCGCAAGTTAAGTTACTTACGATGCTGACATGAATAGTAGATTAGTAGCTAAAGGCTGTAAGGCAACAATTGCAGCCCGTGATATTTAGGCGCACGAGCGCAGCGAGGGCGCCTATAGTTCGAGGGTGCAATTGGTGCTTACACCCGAGCTAACTATTCTGCTTTACATCTCGATTGTGAGGTAAGTAGAAAAAACCGGGATTACAAGAATAAACAATATTTAAAGTAAAAGTTTTCTATTCCCGCCTTTTTTCATTAAAAAGAATCAAGTAAAGAACTTTTTTTTTTCAAGATTGAAATTGAGCTTCGCCGTTCGATATTTAAAATTGATGACTATTATACTCACACGAAGACAAGGCTGTATAGCTAAGCGACCTCTTTGGTCATTGGGCTGAATGCATGATGTCTATTGCCAGTATGATGGTTAGATGTACGCGAACTTTTTGAAAGAAAGAAGTGTTTTTTTTTTAATTTCTTACCGCCCAGGGCTTTTCTAGCTACATTATTACCCTAGAGCGCTAATTAGTCACCCCCATTTGGAGGTAATAAGAACCTACTTACAGAACATGAGAGATGTAAACTTTATTACCAATCTGTTTTGTAACATAGGTAACATTATCAAATGTTTGTGTAAATAACAGCAGAAGGCACCATCTGATAAATTGTAAATATGACAATGTTGCCAGTTAGTCAAATAATCGATTGGAAACGCTTCATACCAACCAGCTTATAGCTAAGTCTAGCTTAAGTGCCATAAAAGGCGAAACTATTGACTGGTCACGACTTTTGTAATAATCCTATATGTGGATGTTGCACTTGCGAAAACATGACGATTATTGTCTTGTCGATCGATGATATTTTTGAACGCTTCTATTGGTAATTTTTGCATAATGTATTTTATGGCTTAATCTTGAAGAGAAGGTGGATGATTAGTTTGCTGCAATCATTTATTACTTATTCGACTTTTTGATACCTCAATCAACATGACAGTTATATTTTTTTATAAGGTACGGCATAGATAAGTCCACTGTTGGACTTAGAGACGTTGACAGCCGCTAGTTTACTTGTCACTCACTCAATCCTCGAAAGGAACCTATCCGAGGCGCACCTAAAATCCTTTCACCACACTGTTTCGAAAGAACTAGTGATAAGAACTTCTCAATCATAAGTTACCAAGAACTTTTAACGTTACTAGTAAAACCTTTTTTTCTTATAGTTAAACTTATTTAGTACAAAATTATATTTTGGCTGAGCCTTTGCAATGTTATCCTCCGAACCATGGTTGTTTGCGGTTTTTCATACATACATTCAGCGTTTTTATATCTTCAAAAAAAAATGCTGAGATGTGCGAGCGAGAAGTACCCTAGCAGTTGTCAGCATTAAGTATTCAGGTAGGAGATGCTGCTGTCAGTGTCATAAATATAATGCTGTAAATTTATTTTAAAAGATTTTAAGTTCTAAATTATGTATTCGAACAATTTCAGATATACGGCGATATCGTTACTGTTGCATTAAGTTGGGTTGAATACCCAATTTAGACTGTAAAGATTCTTGCAAATACCATGCAGGCATTATAATTAGGTAAATACATACCTACTGTAATTCTATTACGTCACATCATCTTTATAGTTAAATTGCGTCAGTAAATGAACTCCTTGATTAGATTGCAGTGACGTGCATTGTCCCATCTACTTTCACGAGGGTCCAGTGTCTCATACAAGATCTTTCTATTGTTCTATTATGTACAATGATGTATTACATAGTGGTGTGGTAGGTATGTCAACAATAAATCACGGTAAACCTTTTCACATTCTGACGTGAGCCGTCTAAATGGCGCGGTGTTATGTTAACCACGTGTTTACATGCACGTTCGGAGGGTCAAACAAATGTCTTATTAATAAAATTACTCAGTATACTCTCAAATGGTGAAGAAAAACATCATGAGGAAACCGGTATGTAGTAGAACCTAAAAAGTTCTGAAACATGTGTCAAGTGTTCGAAAGGAGCCTCTTTGAGGCGCTTAAAATCCTTTCACCACACTGTTTCGAGTAACGCGACATGTAGAACATTGGTACAATTTATTTATTCACAGGCGTGTTCCGCAAATATAAATTGGATCTTGTCTAGATCCCTGTAACCTCGATGATACAGAGATAGAGCTTTACTGTGGTAATTTGTATTTGTTCGTGCAGTTCCTTAGTTGTGATGAACCACGGTGCGTTTGACATTGCTTTCAGTATTGAGTTCTGGAGTCGTTGGATTATGCTTATATTAGACTTGAGGCAGTACTCCACAGTTGTATTCCATAAGTCTATATGGGTTTGATCATAGCTTTGTATATGTAATTTAAAAAAAAAACAAGCGAATGGGCAATAGCTAACTGCATGTATAAAGGCACTTAAAGTGTGAGCACAAAATCAGCTTCTATTGCGTAACAATCAAGTAAGTACTTTACTGAAACGATACATCAAAACATTTCTGAGCTCACCCATGGTACCTACCACGTAACTTTATTAACCTAACCTAGAAAGTATCCTCTTACTTTTACTTTTGAAAAGGCTCTCGACTCTTCATAACAGATCCGGAGTTACTATTTGATACCTACCTAGTTTTATATTATTATACAAGGTGTTCCAATACTTGTATTTAAAAATTTCAGGGAGCTAAAGTACCTACCCATCAATATGAATAACTTTTTCTAAGGAACCAACACTGTAGACGCGAAAAAAAAACCGCTGTTTCATAAAAAACACATTCAAAACACACACATACAAAACACATTCACAGTGTTGGTTCTTTAGAAAAAGTTGCCCCCTGAAATTTTTATTGATGAATATGAAATTATTCATATTGATTGGTACTTTAGCCCCCTGAAGTTTCAAATACAAGTATTGGAACACCTTGTATACATAAGTACTAGATAAATACTGTCGGACGCTCAGAACGAAGTCCAAGTTATATTTGCTGTCCATTTTTTTCCGACGGTAATCGGACAAACGATGAATGTTACGGTTGCTTTCAGAAAAGTAAAGTTCAAAAGAAAGAAACGGAACCAAACAGAACGGAAAATAACCTTTACTGTAGGAAAACATCGTGAGGAAACCGGCATGTCGTAGAACCTAAAAAGTTCTAAAACATGTGCCAAGGTCTCGAATGTCTCTTTGAGGCGCACCTAAAATCCTTTCACCACACTGTTTCTACATCTAGTGACACGTTAAGAAGAAAAACTACTATGACACTTATTAATAATCAGCTGTTACTACTAAAGTGACGCCACAAAATGCCACCAATCAGCATTTGCTATATGAATACAATTAGCACGGTGTATTACATTTCTCGTGATGTCAGGGGAATTCGGTGACAATGGTTTTCCCACAAATTATCACTGATATTCCATTGACCAGGAATTTGAATTTAAAAATTGATATTCCGTGTTATCAAATAACAAAGTTCATAAAAATAATTAATTAATCAATTAAGCCCTCATCAAACAACAGTGACGGAATTTGATACCAGTGAGTGCATACGTACATTATCGCATTTATAGGTAGCAACAGCTGTTCCTTTGTTCAATCAAACCGCGGAAAATTCTATCGTAAGGTCAAATAAGTGAGCAGTTTTCTTGATAGTGTTCGCTAAAATGATCCGTGACGAGGTCAAATGGACCTTATCGTCAAAGTCAAGTGGGTTATGATGATTTTGATGACGTGGTTCTTGATGGGATTATGAGCGTCATGTGTTTATTGCAAGGGTAGGTGTGTTTCATCATGGATTGACGCAGATACCTACTAACCTCTTTACGATTACCCATCGGGTTAAAATGTAAAGCAAATTGTATTTATTTAATACTTTACCTAGGATGTCTATATATTCTTTGATCTGGAACGAGAATATGTTTTTTTTTTCAGTATATTTTACGGATTAGGTATTTATTTGAATATTGTACATAGAGGTACAGAAGATGCGTTTTAGGGTTCCGTACCCAAAGGGTAAAACGGGACCCTATTACTAAGACTCCGCTATCCGTGCGTCTATCTGTCTGTCCGTTGTCATCAGGCTGTATCTCATTAACCGTGATAGTTAGACAGTTGAAATTTTCACAGATGATGTATTTCTGTTGCCGCTATAACAACAAATACTAAAATCTGAATAAAATAATTATTTAAGGGGGCTCCCATACAACAAACATGATTTTTAGCCGTTTCTATAGAAGTACGGAACCCTTCGTGCGCGAGTCCGACTCGCACTTGGCTGGTTTTATTTTTTCACTATACCTAACGGAATACCTATCTATCTATTTGAATAATGTACTTATAGGTACACATAAAGGTAAAGAAGATGCGTTTTTTATGTAATTTTTTGCATTCTATGCATGTTTTGTTGTTGTTTATTCAAAAGAGCCAGTCAATAAATAATAAATATTGGTGAACATTCCACACAGCACTATCTCGCCCCAAACTAAGCCAAAGCTTGTGATCTGGGAACCAGATAGTCGGTTGAGCTCTCGTAGTTTATAATATTTCATTTTGAAGTTAAATATTATGAAATGAGTTGCTTGCAGAATGTAAATAAATATCAAACAGCCACTGCATAATGTTGCAAGTTTGATTTATTATCACTCATCATGCACATGTCATCTGCGTTTGCGCATTTACACATAAAACACCGTAACCGTGAACAGACAACCCGTACGTCTAGTCCGTTTAGTTTTACGTATTTTGGTTTTTAGTTTTCTTTATTGTGAGCCCAAGTTTCGTATGAAGATGGTACAAGAAGCGCCCCCTATCGGGTTTGCTGAGAACTATCTTGAGTCCCTACTAAATCTGGACTCGTAACACAGAAAACCAAAAGGAAAAGGGCCTTGATATACATACCTACGGTTCATGGTAACGGTGTTTTATGTGTAAAAGCGTAAATGCAGATGACAAGTGCATGGTGTATATAGCAAAAACTTAAAAAAAAACTCGTACAGGCTTAGCGCAGCGCAGCGGTTCCTACCGGCTTGAATCGTTTCCACTTTATCATTACTGTCACGGGGACGCGAAGAACTACGTGTGTATTTTCAATACAAAAAAAACTACTAGTACAGCTCTTTTTGAATGGCTCGTCCGGGGAAGTACCTACTACCACCACGCCTTTCTCTGCAGCCAAATAGCTTTGCTGTGTTTCGGTTTGAAGAGTGTGGTTACACGTGCAACGTGGGGCACGTTCCTATCGTGCATAGCTTGCGAGGCAATGCTTTGCTATAGGTAATGGTTATCACTTAACATCAGGTGGGCCATCTGCTTGTTCCATCAGCTAGTGTATAAAAAAAAAATACTAATTGCGAATCTCATACTTTTTTTTGTTTAAACCGTTGCTTGTCACATTTCACATAATTATAGTGAGTATAGCTGCGCGTTGGCAAATATGGTTTTTATGTAAATGCAACCAGAGGATTCCTGCAAGCTTTTTACGCAACTTACTCTTAAATGTTTAAAATAATATGACGATTTGAAGACCGGTTTTCTGGTAGATTTTATCAATTTATCATCTCACGCTACAGTAGGTACCACCTATTAACTTTAAGCCTTGATTTAGACGTTTATTAGACATGTTATTGATACTTTTTTTTATAATAGCGGCGATGAAACCAGGGTCAGGTGGGCCACCACCTGACGTTAAGTGGTAACCATCGCCTTACTTTATGACGTTTCAAAGTGATCCTTGTGATTCAATTAAATAAGTACCTTTTGACTAAACAAAGCATTGCCAACGCACGATAGGTAGGTTTGTGCCCTACGATGCACTACACAATAAAAAGAAGAAAGTTGATGGACGCAGATCAACTTTCTTTCAGAATTTAAATAAAATATGGGTGTTTATCGTCAACTTTATCAGCTTTAAGATGTGGGGACATCATCCTTGGACTACCCACTTCTTGGAACTGCAAAGTTTTTCAAAGGAACCATTGAAAAACTTTTGGACTATTCAAAAATAAATAAAATAGCAACAAAGTATATGATTACTATACACCACTATTTTGTATTAACCAGAAAAAATTTAAGGATAGTTGCAGCAGAGGCTACTAATGCTATTGGCACTGTCAAAACTTTTTAATATTTAACTTTTACCAAGTTATCGAGGTTTGTTTTCAACCAAAATCCTGCACAATTTTATGGACACACTACAAGAAAATACTACGGAATACTACTGCTAGTCAACATCGTAAACACTCCATTCATTATGACTCCTTCCATCTACCGTCTCGTCGTATAGTACCTACCTACGTCACATCATCTTGTCGCACTCATCGTATTCCTTCTCTCTCGCTCACTAGATAAATCATTCAATGGGTAGGTAGGTAGGTAAGAATCATAAAAAAGGCATTATTTTTGGGATTTTTTTAATACTTTTATTTGTAATTAATTGCCATTTTTCCTTCATAATTTTACGGGCTTAGGATGTCAAGCTATTTACAACAATTAAAGTTATTTACAGTATGTACTTACAACTACGCACGTATTTACACTTCCACTAACCACAAGTATTTTAAAAGTTGTTCAAAATGTCCACCTTCATTGTCAATGCAAACACACACACGTTTTAACTAATTGTTTTCAGGGAAATACTTAGTCTTTGCACTATCAAAAGGGTCTAATGCGCTGTTTTAGGTCCTGTGCACTCACATACACTAGTCTTTTATTATTTCGCTCCACAAAAAGATTGGGGGTGTCAGATCGGGTGAGCACGCAGGCCAGGCAACTGGGCCACCGCGACCAATCCATCGGGTGCTAAACTCCTGAGATAGGTACTCTCGCACTGCGCGATGGTAGTGCGGTAGCGCACCGTCCTGCTGAAACCATAGCTCCCGCCAGGTTGCTAACGGAATATCCTCCAGCCTGGCGATGGCTAGTAGCCCCTGGGTCTTCCTGTAGTGTATCTCAGCTGAGCGCACAGTCTTCCAAGCGCAGGACTGGCTTGTGCTAAAGCGACGTGCCGCGTCAAGCGTGCTCCTCCGAGGATCTTCTTCAAAATTATTTAGGACGTCATCGTAGAAGTTTCGGGAGTATGCAGGCCCTCCTCGTCCTTGCGCATGCGACGACACGTAAACAGAGCCATGGTCCAATATGCGTTGGTATAATATGCTGGACATCGTGGAGTAATTTGTTTGCCGATTGTTTGGGTACAATTCGCGGTACATCCGTAGGTAATCACTCACATTTCCCCAGACTAAAAATACGTACGTAACATGTATGCGTTATTCTCTGGCCTGGCAGTGTACTGACAAGCTATCGTGAACGTGAAAACCACAATAAATTAAGTACCTACCCGCGTACAATTTTTATTTTACGGATGTCACTGACCTGCATCTAATTTAGAGTACCTATGTATGGGTTTCGTTCGACACGAGTTTGCCGGCCATAGATAAAATAATAGTTAGTATTGCGCGAGCGGCGCGTTTTGTTTCGTTTCGAACGAGACAAAAATTTATGAATGGATGAGAATGAGACTCGGGTAGAAGACTTTGTAGTAGGTACGTACGGATAATGGGTAACTAGTTATCATCCTTTTCTTGGGATATTCTTTTTAAAAAAAAAAATTGAGTTTTAACTACATAAATGTGATCAGTAACTGACACTGAGCATACGGTTTTTTTTTTTTTGGTAATTACAAATTAGTGGTGTATAGTAACTTGGACATCAATAAAGGTACAAACAACAAGCACCCAGACGAGCATGACGATCTCATTTCATACCATCAGATGTTATCTTAAAGCATCGATTTCTCAAAGTGATTACCATTGCTTTACGGTCTCAACCGCTGTCCGATGATTTATCGATACGTTATCTGATAGTCGAGACGAGACGAATACAAATACGTTTTTAAATAATATCAGGCCAAGTCCGGATTATTAAACTTCATACAATTATTTAATAAAAAAAATCACGAAAAAAAAAAAAGTTTGAAATACTTTGACAGGACAGTTGGTAGTAGCTCTGCCTTCTGTAATGTAAGCCGTGGGTTCGATCCCCACCGAGACAAAACATTTGTGTGATGAACATAGATGTTTGTTCTCTGTCTGGCTGTTATCTACACTTCTACACTAATATTATAAAGAGGAAAGCTTTGTATTTTTGTATTTTTGTATGTAACGAATAGGCTCAAAAACTACTGGTCCGATTTCAAAAATTCTTTCACCATTAGAATGCTACATTATCCCTGAGTAACATAGGCTATATTATATTTTCAAAAAAATCAGGGATCCTTACTAAAACTCCAATAATGTAACCCAAGGTGGAAAAAGAAAACCTTACATCGCGTGCGCTGCGAAAACTATTGATGATAGAACAAAATAATGTACTACGATTTTGTAGAACACGTCATCATCTACAAAAAATGTCGCGACAGCATATGTCTAACTATTATAGTTATGTCACAATAAGTGTTCTTTTATTATAAAAAAATAATTGAAATGCCGCCGCTAGAAAAGGGTGTTTATTTGTACCTTGGTATTAATCCTTATCCAAATAAATCTTTTCATAATTAAGACGGTTTCAATACCTATAGATTAGTTCTTAAATTTTTCAAATCGAACATTCCATTCAAAAGATATGACGAAATTAAAAACGTTAACGGGTCCACGGGTCACGCTCGGGGTGCGATTTCACTCTCTGGCGTGCAAATGTATGAAATAAGTAGACGCGAGGCTCGAACCCACGGTCTAAGTTTATCCTAAAATGTTCAAAAAATTTATGACCACCCATGGGAAGCTGGGACAGGCCGCTAGTTATAAATAAATCTGGTTTCCATATTACAAGCTCTGCTTAGTTTGGGACTAGAGAGTGCTGTGTGGAAAGTCCACCAATTTTATTTGCTGGAAGGAGCTTTGCTCTCTTCTTGCTTTGTTGTCGCAAGAAGACAAAATATTTGCACGGCCCAGCTTTGGTATTTAATTCGGTCACTTTGCGACGTCTCGTGACGTTTAACAGATCTTAATCCGCGTGCTGAATCGCACAAAGGGTGCGCGGGTAGGTCACGCGTGTCTTTACTAGCTAGCTAGGTACCTACTGGCTACTGGTGTCAATGGTGCAATCGACTTGAATGTGTACCTTCATAAAAATTGCAACACCAAAGTGAGGGCAATTATGAGGTGCTGTAAAGTTAATAAGTAGGTACTGTCATTATTTTAAAAATGCAAATATTCTATGATGCGTGCGCGCTTACTTCAATCTTAAAATTTTGTGCAAGAATCGTAGGCACAACATTATTAACATTTGTATGGCCGCCAATTTTTTTATATTACGTGTTGGACCGTGTCTACACTAGTACTAAGCAATATAAGCGTTTTGATGACACTATAGGTAAGATGATAAACTACAACATGGCATAAAAATACAGGTACATGAAACTTCGATACGACAAGATTTAGCTTTAACCTAAAGAGATTCCACGCGCGGCTTTTACTCGTATTCGTCAGAAAAAAGGTATGCCAATGCTTTGCCAATCTTTATTTTGCCAAGTTTAAAGTTGAGGTGGCAATGATTTGTCTAACGCTTAGCGTTACTCTAAGTTAGTCAAACCAGCTTAAAATAAAAAACAAACGCGGAACGAATTCAAAATATTACAAATGAGTCGGCGAACTTCTAGCCACTTATGGTTATGATTAATATCTCTAGCGAGTTATGTGATTTAATGCTCTAAGCACAATCTAGACGAAGCGCAGGCACCAAGTTGAGGTCAGGCAAAGTTCACAGGCATTCTAGACACCGCCCTCGAGGAGATCTCATCGCAATGTGGCACGCCTTTACAATAATAATAGTGATAGTGTGCAGAAGCGAATCTTTCAAAACTGAGGCCAATATTAACAAGTCAGTTAAATCGATGCGACGACTGGCCTTACAGTTCAGTTGGTTGTAGCTCTATCATTGCCGTAGATTGTGGGTTCGTCCCCTCCAAGAACAAACATTCATGATACACATAATAAATAATTATCTGCAGGTATGTTATAAAAACAAATATTGATTGACATTTCTATTAACAGTATGCATTATCTCAACAAGCTTTGCTTAGTTTGGAGCTAGGTAGTGACAGTTCTGTGTGGAATTTCGACCAATATTTTTTTATTATTCGTTAATTTAGTTCTCACACTTGTCAGCGTGACAGAAACAGCACTACACATCAAATAATTTCGCTTCTACACGCCTGAGTAATTATCTACGGTATGCCTCTATCATTAAAGTATTGTGAAAAATACATTAAAATTAAGAGTAAGTCTTAAGCAACTTTATAAATTATGAGATGTTGTCGTTCGGGCTTTGTCTGCTGTTGCAAGGCTTGGGAACATTATCTGAAAGTGTCTTAGCGCAGTGACTAATGCACTCTGTGTATAAAGATCGGTCTAATTAAGAAATAAGATGAACTTTAGTCCACGGCTGTCAATAAACTGCGGTATGGTGGGGCGATGATCATAATTATGATGACATGTAACATAGCTGGCAAAAACAGAGAGAGCCGAAGACCATGGTCTTCGAGAGCTGATCACGAATGAATTTTGACAGTTGTGGTGTTAACGAATCCTAGCGATATTGGACCTTATTCTTTTGATGTTAAGGTATTATTCGATATGTACGATAATGTTTACGAGACTAACGTCAAATTCGTAATTAGGCCACAGTAGCGCGTCTTATGAGAGGCCTTGTCTAACTGATTAATATTGGTTGAGGATGATGATGACCAACTAACTCAGATTTCGCTCATATTTACATTGAAAGACGAAGTGTTTAGAAGAGAAAGCCACACGGATTGTGTAGAATCATCTTAAAACAAGACAAATCTAAGCACCAGTTCCTCGTGACTAAACCTAGAAGTGTAGGCAAAAATTACGTCGTGGGCCTGCCGTTATATTGTCCAAACCTTTTTTCGTATAATACCACTAATACCGTGATGACAAAAGACTTAGGAAAGGAGTTTGTGAAGATTGGCATGAAAATATGAATCATTTTTAATTTTCTTTGTTATTTAGTATCGATAGCTTTTATGCTACATCTAGCGTAGCGAAGGGTCTACGCCGTAGTATAATTTAGTTATTCGCAAATCTGCAAAATATAATATTGCTTATCCTGTCTACAATCCAATATCATATAATAGTCTGCCATAAATAAAAAAGATATGCCATAGATAAATAGGTTCACGACTGCATCCCTGTATGGCAGTCTAAGAGGGTAGTCCGAAGCACGTCCCAACATTCCATTTGGCAATAATAGGACTGGCTTATTGTTTCAAATTCGTTGATAAAGAACATAGTTACACTTGACAAAGCGATTGCAATAGGGTCATTGGCTCTTCATATCTCTAGACTAGACGTTGGAAAATTATATCATGGTGTTATTTGATAACAGTTCATTCGATCGATTATTAAGAGTTACATGAATCGTTAAGCAAAACTGTATTATTAATACAAAGATCTTATAATATCCTTCTACATATCCTTAATGTTATTGACCGATATAAATGCCAAATGCAAAAAGATAGCTGTGGGTTCAAATTCCACTAAATCGATAACTTTTTCCACTAAATATAAAATATATAAATTATGACTTAAATTATGAACTTGTATTTCATTGAAAATATATTATTATTCATATACAAACCTACAATAAATACCTTTAGGTATAAATGGTCTAAACATTGTCTAAGAGATAATTTGTAACTTTTTAAAACGTTAACAAGTTTTAGGTACATCCTATTTGAATACTTTTTAGACATCAAAAACAATTCAATCGTTTGATTACAGATATCATTTATAGTTTTTAAATCAATTTCTTATTAGCAAGTTTCACAATGTTTGTATACCATTGTATAAGCATGCTCTTTATCTAAATAAATCAGGCTAGTTTACTTTCGTGACACTTATCATTATCTATCTACTTAAATATAAATTAAGCCGAAAATCAAGATGCTCTTTAAATGAGATAATCAGTGAAGCGGTCAGTAAGTAGTCAGAACCAGTAATCAGTACCATACTATGGCCCACTGACTTTATAACTAAGCTTAAGCACATTGTGTAACAAAGATGCCAGTAGCAACATTAAGTGGTATTAGGACAACGTATACATGCATCTTTTCTTTTATAGTCTGTCCGCATTGATAAACGGAAGCACATTTGCCCTGCTTTCAAAAAAATCAATTCAAAGTTACAAATTCGAATCTTTGCTCTGCTTCGTTGTGCAGGTCACTAGTCATGTGTGTGAAAGGCCACTCAATAGAAAAATACATTGCAAGCATTATGAGGTTACCTGTCCTAGTTTCGCTTCTAAAATACAAATTATGGTACAAGTGGTAGCCGTGTGAATATTGTATTGTTGCAATTGATGTTGCCAAAGTAACGGACATGACACAACTAAAATAATCACCGATTCTTTGATGGTTTTGGTGATCTTTTGATCTTTACTTTATGTGAGGCTGTGTACTAAACACAATACATTCACCTCAGCATTGTCGGCCCAAAACTAAGCAAAGCATGTGCGATATTACTTGTATACTTTTTTTTGTTAATATCTCTTCTCTTGTCACTGTTTTTTTCGAAACAGTGTGGTGAAAGGATTTTAGGTGCGCCTCAAGAAGCTCCTTTCGAGCACTTGACACATGTTATGCAACTTTTTAGGTTCCACAGCATGATGATGTTTTCCTTCACCGTTTGAGAGTACTGGCATTGTGCACATACATTTTTGAACAGAAAAACTCATTGGTGCACGACCGGTTTCGACCTTAGGATTGGAAGGCGGTTAATATGATAACAGTTTATAGAGAATGAGAACAAACATATACATGTTCATTAATTTTTTTTGGGCGGGGATCAAACCCCCGGCCTACAGCTCAGAAGGCAGAGGTACTACCTGAACTGTCCAATATAAATATAGATAGGGACTTACTAGAGAGAAAAGAAAACAGAGTAAAATTGCCAGCGAATAAGTATAGGAAATCAGACACATAATTACCCTAATCGGTTATCAGATTGGTGTGATACAGATTGGCAACAAATTTAATGCCTACTAATCTAGGTAAATATCATAAATATTCAACGACAGATATATAAAACACGTGATTAGTGTCACGCAGTCTTACAAGTTCAATAATTAATGTAAAACGTTTGCAAAATATCTTATCCAAATCGGCTACCAAGCGAATTTCCATGGGATACTACAAATCGAAAATTCTTTGATTATTTTATAACTATGTACTACTTAGTATTTTTTTTTTATCATGGGCTAAAGAACTTATTTTAACTGTAGTAGGTCCTCCACATATTTTGTAAAATACCAATAAAATAATGAATAAGATTATGTCATTCTCAGATAAACTTATGTAACAAACTTTGTGGAAATAGAATCCTAACAATATAGGTAAAGTCTGCATCGAAAAACATTTTAAAACTACTATTAATCCCAGTATCAAAATAACTATTGTAATAAGATTGTAAAATAAGTAAAAAAATATAATAAGATTATTTTAATTTAAATCCTACTAATATTATAAACGCGAAAGTTTGTAAGTATGGATGGATGGATAGATGTTTGTTACTCTTTCACGTAAAAACTACTGAATGGATTTTAATGAAACTTTACAATAATATATCTTATACATCGGAATAACACATAGGCTACAATTTATAAAGATATTGTGTGAATTGTCCAAAATATGACGATAAGTGTCAAGTAAGAAAAAATCTTCCATCTGCGAGCTCTTCTGGCATGCGCTGCCAAAACCGCTAGAGTTACACATATGTACTACGCCACGCTAATATAAGCTACTCGAAATACTAATCCTGCGCAGTCGAAGTCGCGGGCACCAGCTGGTAATCTATAAATAAACCTTGTTGTGGGTCTTAGTTCAGATAAGTAGGTAGGTACCTAATAAACTTCTAATGCTGACTATACAATAGTAGGTATGTGAATGTTATAAAGATATAGAACGTGAGTCCATGTCGGTCGGGGGGAAGAGTGGATGTCACCAGACCCTGATAACCTTCGGAGGTCACAACCGAAGCGATATTAACGTAGCTTATGTTGTTGTATCTGTGGCACACGACGCAATAGTAACAAATGAAGTTTGCCCTCATACTATCATCGATAC
Source organism: Chloroclysta siterata (assembly GCA_932294275.1). Classification (NCBI taxonomy): domain Eukaryota; kingdom Metazoa; phylum Arthropoda; class Insecta; order Lepidoptera; family Geometridae; genus Chloroclysta; species Chloroclysta siterata. Next base: position 13,688,735 of record OW028598.1, read on the forward strand.
AAATAGTTGTAAATAAACTGTACTATATACAGATTAGTAGTAGTAGAGCTCTTTGTGAAGGTCTCATCCGGGAAAGTACTACCAACATGGCTGTTTCTACCGTCATGGGTTGCTGTGTTACGGTTAGAAGGGTATGAGTGCCCATGAAATTACAGGCACATGAGGTGAATAAGGGCAGTACATCGTAGATGACGTTCTTACCGTGTGTGCGAGCCAATTCTTTGTGAACAGTTAGGTACCACTTAACATCAGGTGAACTATAAGCTTATTCTATCAGCAAGTAGTATAAAAAAGTGATTTATTTGGAGTTCTCTAGAGACCTTAGAAAGAGAGAGACTTGCATCCCAAACTCTAAAATAGGTGTAAATTTATAAAAAAAATATTTATCTCCACTCTTAGTTTGATACTTACTTTATGAGAAAAAAAAGAGGAATTATAAAACGTTAACGTTAAAATTATAACGTATTTTAATTATTATTTTGACACTTAAAACCTTAATTTACAGACACTCGATTTAATACTTCCCGAAAAAAAACAGGACAAACTGATCTGCCTAAAACAATTACATTAATTACTTCAAAGAGGATGTACTCTCTGGAGTAATTAGAAGAAAAGAAGAAATGCGTGGCATTGCATTGCTTCCACATCACCCTGAGAATTGAAACACAGCAATGCAAGCATCACTGCTTAGTAGCAGAAATACTCAAATAAGGTACTCTTTCCACGAATAGCTCTACTAATTCTGAAACCTACCTAATAGTCGTTCAGGCCCCACGGCACAACTACTGTGCTCAACTGGTTGTGCCGTGGGTATTTTGACACAACTGAGTTCCCTAAGACTCAACCCAGACCCTCGGCACAACTACTATGCCCATCTAGTTGAGTCGTGAGTAGAAGTCTGAAGCAGATAATAACCGAGTGATTTCTCAAAATAACTTATACCTAACTTACAATAACAATATTTGTAGTTCATTATACGTAAAAGACTTTGAACGAGTTTTCATAAAAACACGATCAAAGTCTACACGTTCAAACTCTATGCGAATACCACGAAATACCTACTTCGTTCCACAAACAAACAATTTTGTTTACCGGCAAACGATGTTTGTTTAAAATTTACCAAAGTTATCATAAATCGCTAATGAGCTGTTATTTTCATTAGTGATTTAAATTTCAATCGATTTCAAGAAAGATACGAAACCAGACAAATTAGGGATGTAGATTAATAAATCGTGAATGTCGAGCGTTCAATCAAATGGTTAAATCGTTTTCTCATAAATAAACATAACTTCCGAGTGTTTGATTAATCGGGCTGAACTGTGGATGAATGTTTGCTTGAAGTATCAGACGCGACTTTACTGCAATAATACCTAGCGCGTAATGAAATAACGTACGATACGTTTGTTAATAATAGGTTTTACCTATGAAAGATTTTTTATCATATATTCTAGTCATTGATCTAAAGAAGGCTGATCAAAAAAAAACTAGTGGCATTAACGACTACACGAAACTCTTAACTTACAACTATTCCAGATAAGTTATATAACTGCGAGCACAATATATTTTTAAAAATAAGATAAACAGGTCATTTAATTATAAAAAGTCGCGTTTGAAGGCCGTGACATTTTTGTTCCGAGAAAACGATAGTGGTAGGTAATTGAGCGATATTACAAAATTTCGACCACTTTGAAAACCGAGCCAGACCTGTCGATCTAGTGGTAGAATACTTACTTGTTATATATGTAAATATATGTAGGTACATATAGATAATATATATTTATGTTTACTAGATAATATGTATTATTATTAGTTTATTAGGTAGGTAGGTAGATATATTTATATATTTTTGAGTAGGTATTTAGGTTAGGTATTGTTGTATTTATGTAATAGTTAGACGCTTCTCCCCATTATCTCTAATACTATAAGAATCAAAGTCCTGACTGACTGACTGACTGACTGACTGACTGACTGACTGACATATAGACAACGCACAGCCTAAACCGCTGGTCCTAGAGACTTGAAATTTGAGGAGTACATAGGTCTTATGGCGTAGAGGTGTACTAAGAAGGGATTTTTGGAAATTCAACCCCTAAGGGTGTAAAAAGGGTTGAAAACGTTTGTATGAAAAATTGTATTCCTTGAACCTACAAACTTGAAACTTGGAGTACATGTACTCCAAAGCTAAAAAATAGGAAATTCATTTTTAGTTTTTTAAAACTACCCTTAATAAGTGTGCAAAGGGATGTCAAAGTTTGTATGGGAGTTTTTTGACGCGTGCGATTGACTTAAAACTTGGGGTAAATAAACCCCACAATAAATAATTTAGAATCACGTTTTCAATATTTGAAAACTACCCCTGTAAAAGGTGCAATAGGCGGCTCACGGCTCACCACTTTAACGCGTGCGAAGCCGCGAGAAGCTGCTAGTTGTATCATAAAAGCACTACCACCCACACCATATTACACAAATGTTAACTGGAAGAAAATGCTAACTAGCATTAAGTTCGCCTATGTATGTACTTCCTTTTGTGCAATAAAAATGTTCTAATCTAATCTAATCTACTTGTTTGATGAAAGTCTGTTACCAACTCTCTGAAAATTTAAAAACAAGTTACCAACTTTGTGAACCTATCGTGGGTATAATTTTTTAAACTAAAAATGGGATATTTAGAACTCACAAATTATGATAAGTTCTAGCTAGAAAGAATTGAATTGAATTGAAAATTATACGTTTGTAAAACTTATAGGATGTAGGATATTTCAAAAAAATACAGTTAATTTAAAATCTAAAACTTTTATGTTTATCAGCTATTGAGTGTAGGTACCTAATTTATCGCTACAAGACATGAGAGTAGGTGTAGACTTATAGACGTACGCGTATTGAATTGTAAACAGGGTCTGATAAGCGTCTGCTCCAAGTAGGCCGCTGTAATATTATCTTCAAATGAAATTCTTGCCAATGTAGGTATTAACTTAACGACCTGTATTTTATGCTTAGATATCATCAGTGTTAGATTCCCTTTGGCCGAGATTCTGAGAGCACTGGTGGTCTAGTGGTAACGGCCCCGCCTTCCGATCCTAAAGTCGTGGATTCGAAACCAGTCGTGTGAGTTTTTCTGTTCAAAAATGTATGTGCACAGAGCCAGAACTCTCAAATGGCGAAGGAAAACATCGTGAGGAAACCGGCATGTCGTAGAACCTAAAAAGTTCTATAACATTTTAAGAGTAGTAGAGCTCTTTGTGAAGGGCTCGTCCGGGGAAGTACTACCACCACGCCTTTTTCTGCCGCCAAGCAGCAACGCTGTGTTTCGGTTTGAAGAGTGTGGTTGCCGGTGTAATTACAGGCACATGAGGCTTAACATCTGTATGCCTCAAGTTGATGGACGCAGTGCAGTGCATCGTAGGGCACGTTCCTTTCGTGCGTGACTTGCGAGGCAATGCTTTGTTATAGGTGATGGTTACCGCTTAACATCAGGTGGGCCATCTGCTTGTTCCATCAGCTAGTTATATAAAAAAAAAAAAAAAAAAACATGTGTCAAGTGCTCGAAAGGAGCCTCTTGAGGCGCACTTAAAATCCTTTCACCACACTGATTCGAAAGAAACTAGTGATACGACAATAAGAAGAAGATTAACAGAGTTGCTAAAGTTCCCTTTATTCTAGAAACTTCTATACACAATCGGCAACAACGACGCGGAAGACGAAGATCTCTCAGCAGATTTGAGCGTTTATGCACATCACACCAATGGTGATGACATCTGTAAGGAAGCATGAATGCAGTGAAAGTAATACAAATCTACATCTAAGATCATTATGATATGCAATTCTGCTGGGCCTGATCGCTGTATGAAATGATCGAACTAGTCATGGGGCTTACAAGCTAGTAACGTTTCTACTTGCCTCCTTTAGGGCGTTCGTCCACAGCGACTTTTTGCAGTACGATTTAGTAGCGATACAGTCGCGATGCTAAGCTGTCTTTGGCTTTACAGGCTGTTAAAATACCACTCCCGAAAACTTCAAGGTTGTATTTTTACACCTTGTATACTCACGCTCACGCCACGTTACCACGATTCTGTAAAGCTAATCTAGCTATAGTCGCGATGTATAGATACTGTGGGAATACAGATTGTGTTCATCGATTACACCAACCTCTGAATGCATGAAGAAATGAAGAATTACTTTCCTCTGAATGCCCAGTTAGACATTTCCCCATAAACATCCCTTTTTGATTACTGCAAGACATGTTATAGCACCAGAGAACAAAAGTCTATATTCATTACACACAAGTTTGTTCTCGGTGTGGATCAGAAGGCAGAGCTACTAACTAAGCCGTGAGGTCTGAGGTGGGGATTTTTGAACTGCTCTAGTTTCCGAAGATAACGAGGAACATGTCAGTCGTCAAGCTACAATGTATGGGCTATCAGGTCGTGTTACGCCGTGCCCCCTCAACCTGACACACGGACGAGTTAATTAGGTTCTTCAAGGTTTGATCGTTTGATGCAACTTTCAAAATATATCAACATCAAGTCGTTTTTGGATTTTAAAGAATTAATTGAACGGTTCACACGCATGCTCATTTTGAAGTCAAACTTGAAGAAACGATTAATAATTTATTAGTCATATTTACGATTTAAGTTTGATGAATGTTTAGTGTTCCGGTCCAGTTTTGGAAAAAACTAAACACTATTTTCCTTTCGTCTGTTTGAAGAACTAAACTATAACGGCCGGTTTGTGAAAGCTCGATCAAACGCAATCAGATGTCAAATCACTTGTTATTTCAGCTATTACATCAAATTTAACTGAGATAGTTAGGGACTTGACATCTGATTAGGTTTGATCGAGCTTTCAGAAACCTGCCGTAAGAGCTTTATTTCTAAGACCCTTTTTTAAATTGATCGTAGAGCGCTCCACTAGCTTAATTGTCCGCTAAGTCTGCTGCCACCTCTTTTTCTTCTGATAAAAGTGGGAGCCGCTATAACGTGTCAGGGAATATAGATAAGAAGTTAATCTCTACATTTTAAATTTGAAAAGTTATGGTTTACTGGAATCCAATATCGTGAGCCTATAGATATTAATAAAATAGTACGATATTCTAGGATAAAAAAAACTATTATATCTTATATTATATCTATTCCTACCTATGTAAAAACACTATCATTGTCTTATAAATCCAGAGGACTCGGCAGTCACGAAAGCCTTTAAACTATGCATATTTGCACCCATATCTTCTGGCACAATATGCAAACCTATTAATTACGTGTCAGGTGTAACACAGTCTATTGTATTCTAATTTATTCGCCTGTTTCAGCCCACGAAGGCTGATCATGTCACGATCACTAGTGACACAAGCCAGGATTATTAGGGGCTAACTACACACCATGACGTACTGAAAATATGGCATAAACCCAATTTTAAGCGCTTTCAAAACCATATTTTAAGTTCCTAAGTAAGACTTAGTAACACTGTTAAGTTAAGAGTAGTAGAGCTCTTTATGTGTGGCTCGTCCGGGGAAGTACTACCACCACGCCTTTTTCTGCCGCCAAGCAGCGTTGCTGTGTTTCGGTTTGAAGAGTGTGGTTGCCGGTGTAATAACAGGCACATGAGGCTTAACATCTGTGTGCCTCAAGTTGATGGACGCAGGGCAGTGCATCGTAGGGCACGTTCCTATTGTGCGTGACTTACGAGGCATTGCTTTGTTAAAAGCGATGGTTACCACTTAATATCAGGTGGGCCATCTGCTTGTTCTATCAGGCAATAATAATGGTATTAATACAATTATTATTACAATTATTAAAAAAACTGTTTTATTGGCAAGGACCATAGAGACAGCTATATATACCTTACACCTTACATATACCTTACATATACCTTACAAATAAAACAGTATTAGGAAGCTCCAATGTAAAATCATTTCAGTTACTTGAAATGATTTTACATTTACTTGAAATGATTTTACATTGGAGCTTCCTATACCTAACCTGCCAGTAACATTGATTGGAATTGCAATTCCACAAAATCTGTGGCCAGTCTTGTGTATCGTTTTCTTCCCGAATCAGCATTTTGACTTAGCGTGGTCAATATATACGTAAGGGTTGTTCGGCAAAATTGGTAGCTATAGCCTAACTTCTCCCAAAACCACAATCTACTTGTATCTTTGCCGGCTTGAAGGCTTGGAGGATCGAGTGATCTGAGTTGTCCTAGGAATGATTTTTTCATCGCGAGATGGTCTTTTACTGAATGATATGTGGGTATGGGCCCAGAACCGTTTGAAGCTATGTCTGCAATCAAAAACAACCCCCGGTCCATGATATTTTTCCAGACGTGGTTAAATAAGTATGGGGGCAAGGCTGAGACATGTGATTGTATGTAGTTTAACCTTTTCATATAGTTTGTTATGTCGTGAACTGACAAGGGTATATAGAGTTATCATAAAAAGTCAGACTTCCTCATTTCGTGACTGTTTTTTTATTAGGTATTTATATATATTATTTGAATTTATTTTGAGTAATTTTTATTTATTGATTATGAAATTAAGAAATATTGTTAGAACATTCTCTATCATCTATCTATGCAACCCGTGGCACAGATAAGTGAATACTAGTACGTACACGGGTGCATAGATGGTATAAGCCTCCCCTCTACAACCGCCCTCGTAACAGACTTACAGCCGATTTCTGAAAGCCCGATCAAATCTAATCGGATGTCAAGTCACTTGCTATCTCTATCTAATTCGATATAATAGCTGAAATGGCGAGTGACTTGATATCCGATTAGTTTTGATCGAGCTTTCAGCAACCGGCCGTGAGTCCATCGCCCGTCGTTCCTAAGTTTGATCCAGAAAGTTCGACGCGACCAAGCCTAGGCTTAGTAGCGTGGAACTGATTCACCTAGCTTTAAACCGTTTCAAAGTGATCCTTGTAATTTAATTGAATAAATATCATTTGAATTTGACTTTGACCCTTCTAGCCACATCCTCCCTGCTCCACTTCAGATGTGCGATCCTTTTACCTACACCTACGACTTTAGTGCGACGCGACGTCGTGAGAACATTATAAAAATTCTGATCTGTCATAACCATGCCTGGAAAATAGTTCCAGTCACGTTTTCAATATTATGTACATATTTCAATGTCGATCACACTGTGTCAGTGTATTTCAATTAAAATAATGGAGAATCCTATAGACGATTTGATTTTTGTGTCCCTGACATTTCGTTTAGGCATTTTTGCCATGGGAAGTATGTGCCCTTTCGCTTTTGATACCTTATTATTTTTGTCGTTAGAATCAGGTTGCACTTGCTATGACGTAAAGGCCTACCTTTAACTACCATCTGGCAAGTAGGTACATTTATGTACAAGTAGGTAGGTAGGTCGTTGGTTTAAATCCCAATCGTATAGTAACTTTGGGGTATTATACAAATCTTAGGTACCTATTATCAGTTTATAGGTACCTTCTTTCACATACTTAGAGATAATTTAATTCAGCATGAACTGTGCGCTCATAATATATTACCTATTTATATCAACAGTCTAACATTTATCAAATGTTTACAACCAATGAAAAAATTGTACTTACCTCTATAATTTTTGAATGATTGTATGATCTCATAAATAATACAAAAAATGTTTCGGGTTCTTGTTAGAGAATATTTATTCGGCCGGTAAGTACATTATCATCACTAAATGGTGTTATACAAGCATTTAATGAACTTGTAACCACTCCTCATTACAAACGGTAAAAACCTCTTGTCAGAATCGTAACCCAACGTCGATGTTCCGTGTTTTTTCATCGATGCCGTGATTAGCATCCGCCCACAGCTCCACTCGCGTGGTTCCTACCCGGATAAGAATAATAAATAGTATATTGTTGTTCCAGGTTACGAAGTATGTTTATTTCAAGTTACATCCAAATCTGTTTCGGAGATGTCCGGGAACAAACATACACGCACACTCAAACATTTATAATATAAGTAATATTTATAATTGACGTGCCCTCCAAAGCACGGGAATACAAGTTTAAGACGCAGGCTACCGATAAACAACTTCTCGCTCGCACATTTATTTCATAACTCATTCAGTGATTTAAAATCTTCAATTTTTTTTTATGTTAGAGAGTGTTGTTTGACGATTGTCAATATCGAAAGCTATGAACATCCCTAAAGAAAAATATCTGACGGTTGTCAGTCCCTTAAGCGATTACCAAAGTATCCCTAAAAATCATATTTTGTATCGTTTTCCATATCAACTTGTCTACAAAGGCTGTTTACGTTCCGAGGTACAAAAGAAATCGAAAGCCGAGTTATCGAAGCCTTGACCCGCGGCTGATCGAACCCGTTTTGATCACACGGCGATGCGATCATCTCACTCAGATAATGTAAGAAATCGTCTGAATCAACTAAAAATGAGCCTTTATTCCTACTACTAAATTAACACGCTTATTCAATACAGTCTTTTCTTAAAACTAAATATTCTAATATATAAAAATTCTAAAAAAATCTTATTTCTAACATTTCTCTGTAGTAGTAGTAGTCGTCTCCTTGGCGTAGGCCTCCTCCATTTCCTTCCACAGTTCTCTGTGTGTGGCCTTTGACATCCAGTTTGTATGGTATCACCTTCTACTGATTATAAGAGTAGAATATTATATCTTTTGAAACTAAAGTCAAAGTGAAAAGGTATTTATTAAAAAAATTCGCAAGGGTCACTTTGAAACGTCTTAAAACTAGGTCAATCAAGGTGCCAGTTCCACGCGACCAGAGCCTAGAAGAACAGGCAACAAACTTATGGCTTGGTTCTTATCGTTCAAGGATAACCACAGGAATGGGAATCCATGAGGATTCCCATCAAGGAATCAAGATTTTGATCATTTTTTCATAAGTGGTAAATAAAAAATAGCAGGATTAATCCTCAGGCACGGTAGATATCCCCTCAGATTCTTAGTACAAATTCCAGATTCTTTGAGAATGCCTTTATGGATTACGTCAAAACATTACATGTTTTTCAATCATACGCGCCCATTTAGTAAAAACAAATATATTTTAACGGCCTTTCCACACAGCACTATCTAGCCCTAAACAAAGCAAATCTGGTTCTTTGGGAACTAGATAGCTGATATAGTACATTTTTTCTTTGTAAATTCAAATTTTCATATAATACCCAGACAGAGAACAACATCTATGTTCATCACACAAATGTTTATTAAGTTAGTTCTCTGTGGGGATCGAACCCACGGCCTACAGCACAAAAGGTAAAGATACTACCGACTGAGCTGTGAGAGCTGTCAACTGATCTGTTATATCTGGATATAAAGTTTGGAAACCTCAATACCAATTAATATTTAGATATTTATATATCCAGCAGGTAAGTAGATTGTAACCACTTATGGGTAGTGCTTTGGTAAAATAACTAGGGCAGATAGTTTTCCCAGCTGCCATAATTGTTCGACCAAAAACGTGAGAATTAAATCAGTTTGATTGTCAGTTATTAGTACCAATTGGTATTATTGTACTCTATCGAACCTAGTTATAAATATTGTTGGTGAAACAGTTTACGTACCTAGAACGGTTTTTAGAAATAATTCGGAAATGTCAAATCAAAATCATGTTTTTTTAATGTTTTATTATAGGGCAGTGTGGGCAAAACCAGCAAACCCCTTACAATAAATACTAATTAAAAAAAAGATTGATTACATCGTCCAAGCGGATTTTTGTATCATTTTGTGGACCATAGACAAAATTAATAAGTTTTTTATATTTGATTTGCCGTTTTTATTTATTTATTTATTTATTGCCAATATGTACATACAGTTACATAGCTTAGGTCTAAGGTAGCTATTAAGCGAGTACACATACCCTGTAGGGCGCTGCAAATTAGTTACAATCATACTAATAACGGTACAATAATAGTTAAGCTCCTTGATACAATAGCTTAGTTATGAGAATATAATAGGCAACTTGAATAGCAAAAATTAAATGACTTTTTTTTAAACGATTATTTTATCGTATGGCCCACGATTTTTATGGAGTCAAGAGATTATTCAACGCGCCCGTTAAGGACGCTTATTGCGTCTTCATACTAAACCCCGACTCGAGATACAGAAAAACAAAATCAGCTTTTAATGCGAAAACTTTCAGTAGGTCTAACTTTCAAACTCCTTTTTTTACTTCTTACCAACGCGACTTTACTGCATCGAATACCTAGCGCGAAATGAAATAACGATCAATCAGCTTAATAATTCTTCTTCTTCGTGTGACTAGTTCTTTCGAAACAGTGTGGTGAAAGGAATTTAAGTGCTTCAAAGAGGCTTCTTTCAAGCATCATGACATGCATTTTTTTAATATTTTTGTATCTACAGTTTTGTTTGCAAATATATAAGAGTAGTTGAACTCTTTATGTAGGGCCCGTCCGGGGAAGTACTACCACCACGCCTTTTTCTGCTGCCAAGCAGCAACGCTGTGTTTCGGTTTAAAGAGTGTGGTTGCCGGTGTAATTACAGGCACATGCTTAACACCTGTATGCCTCAAGTTGATGGACGCAGGGCAGTGTATCGTAAGGCACGTTCCTATCGTGCGTGACTTACGAGGCAATGCTTTGTAGGTGATGGTTACCACTTGCTTCCGTGGGCCATCTGCTTGTTCCATCAGCTAAGGGCCGGTTTCACCATGCTCTGTTAGTTACTAATCAAGGATCAAAAGACCGTTAAATCCTAACCTAATCCTAGCTGTCAAACGCGTACATTTTGACATATTTAACAGCCCTTTAATCCTTTGTTAATCTAACAGAGCATGGTGAAACCGGCCCTAAATGTATAAAACAAAATATAAAGCTAGTTAAAAAGCTAGATAGCAGCTGATAAAGGATCAACAATGTGAATGCCAAGCCTTGTTATCTACCTTGTAATGAGTAGTATGAAAAGAATGTATCGATCTCACGACATACCCTATTATGACACACGGCTATGGATTGAGGAATTCAATCGGTACATTGAGTAGTTTAGCTTTCATAGAGCGATTTTTTATGGTAATTTGTAATAGAGGTGTAAGATAAATTATAAAACTATTAATAGCAGTTCTTGGTTGTTTTGTAGGTATCATAGCTACTGTTTAAGTTTCTCACAGAATTTAATGCAGAAAAACATAGTTCAATGTGCATATTGCATAGTTTAAGAGTTGTAGAGCTCTTAGTGAAGGGCTCGTCCGGAGAAGTACTACCACCATGCTTTTTTCTGCCGCCGAGCAGCGTTGCTGTGTTTGGGTTTGAAGTTGATGGACGCAGGGCAGTGTATCGTAAGGCATGTTCCTATCGTGCGTGACTTAAGAGGCAATGCTTTGCTATAAGTGATGGTTACACCTTAACATCAGTTGGACCATCTGCTTGTTCCATCAGCAAGTTGCATGAAAAAAGACATGGTAGTGGCATGGTAGACATCTCTTCATATTTTTTTTATTAATTTATTAAATGCTAACTTTATAAAATCGCCGGGTGTGATTGGAGTCCGGATGGCGCAGGTGTTTAGCGCGGCCCCAAGGGAAAGGTCGTGGGTTCATATCTTACTCGGATAATAACTTTTGGGATAATATAAAAAAAACTTCATAAAGTTAATGTCAGAGTTCAGAGTCGGGAGATGTTTTTTTTTTGTTTTAGGAGCCTTAAATTTTAAACTTGTTTTTACTCTCAGGTGATCTACGGGGCTCGCTGAAATCCATGGTGTCACTCAGTCTCTAATTGACTTAACAATTGTTAATTCCATTATTTTGTAACTTTCCCGTCTAGTGTTAATAACTGTGACCTCCGGCGACGAGCACGCTTCGCTCAAAGTTGCAACACTACTTTGTCTCGTTTTATTTTATTTTTTTAGTACTTAAGTAGGTATGTAATAAACAAATATTTAAGAGTTATTCGTATTGTGTCGCAATAATCGTGGATGTGCATTTTGCACAATGAAAGATGCAACCTCAACCGAATAAAGTGGATAATGAAAATAAAATAATATTCAGGTATATAGCCACATAAAGACCCTTTGAATTTGTGATGTAATTTTATAGAAAACAGGTAACCCTTTCTTGTAAACAAGGATACAACTTAATAAAATACAATTTAACTTCAATCAAACACAGATATTTTTCATTATGATTATTTTTATTACATCCCGAAATTTAACGTCCGAGTGAGATGTTTTCATGATATCAACTGATGATACATGCGATCACAACTGATTTTGGAAATTAGTAACAGTATGTAGTTAGGTACTTTGCTATCAAATTTCTGTTCGGTTCACTTTTTTTTATACTACTAGCTGATGGAACAAGCAGATGACCCACCTAATGTTAATTGGTAACCATCACCTATAACAAAGCATTGCCACGTAAGTCACGCACGATAGGAAAGTGCCGTACGATGTACTGCCCTGTGTCCATCAACTTGAGGCATACATATGTTAAACCTCATGTGCCCGTAATTACACCGGCAACCACATCTTCAAACCGAAACACAGCGCTGCTTGGCGGCAGAAAAAGGCGTGGTGGTAGTACTTCCCCGGAAGAGCCCTTCACAAAGAGCTCTACTACTCGCGCACATATCCTATATTATATAAACCAAACGTAGTTATTTATCTATGTTTGAGTGACCTGTAGGTACATGGTAACACTTAGCACTTTTTGGAATAACTCCATACGTGACAAGTTACAAGCCGATCGCCGAAGCTAGATTTATTTGCAGCCTATAAAGTCCACTGCTGAATATTACCCGCCAGAAGAGTACCATCGAATATGTTTTATGTGAGATGTATTTTTGATGTTTTATTATAGGGTAATGTGGACGCTCAGCGACAAAGCCCTTAAAATAAATTTAAAAAAATAAAAGAGCACCATCAAATTATATATGAATATTTATAAGATTATAAATTATAATTACGTTGGTAGTTAACTGTCTGAAACAGAACATGCGTTAAGATGTTAAATTAGGATGGACCACATCTCGAAACACGCAACAACATTACGTCTTCTTTCTTAATGAAAATAGTTTATAGATATCATACACACTACAAAGCCTTAAAATAATTTGCTCTAGGTACTAATATTACATGACATTTTTATATTCATATTTCGGTCTTTACAATTAGAAGCTGTTATTTAAAGTTTCGATTACAAATGATCGTGATTTACACTGCGATGTAATTATTAATTTAATTTAATTATAAGTATTTTGGGAATCCAAGCTACCGGTTGATGTTTGTTGGTAAAAAACTTTCAGTAGGTACGTAATGTACGTACTGATAAAGTAAGATGTACAGGCCCCTAGGCAATGTAAATAGTTAGGTATATTCATATTATTGTATTAAGCACAATAAAGGGTAATTAATGATTATTATTTATGACAAGATTATTATTTATGAATCATTAATCCATTTTAAACTTTGGTTTTGCTATAAGTACATATTTTTCATGTTTTTTCAATTCTCCTGGCCCTATTGCCTATTACGAACTAATTTATTGTTTCGGTGCGTGGTGTCCCTTACCTATGTGGGGCCGCAAGCAGTTGCCTACATGGCAACGGACGGATAATCGGATAATCCGGCTCCGAACATACGATGCTGATACGTGCTCGCAAGAGTATTCCAAATCTTTCATAGAGTTACGTCCAGCATCTTGCGTAATTGGAACCGCGTTTGAGTTGCATCTTGAGGTTTGAAGTTTCTCAGACATTAAGGTACCTACTTATGTACTACTAAGTACCTACTTTATGCCATTCTAGGTATTCCATGATTGCACTCAACATAAACTACAGCTATCAAGCATACCTATCTACCAAACTTTATCTGAAATTGCATGGAAGCAGAAATATCTACATGAACCAAATAAAACAGTGTCATAAAACAAATCCATAAAATGTTAAAAAAAATACCTTGAAAACAATTTTGTCCTTCTCCATTTTTCTGACTTCTTCTTCTGACAGGCTCCTGTAAAAATATTTTAAAATATTTCAGTGAATTTCGTAAAATAAAAAATGTTAGGCTTACAAAAGTTTTAATGTATGTAATTGTCTTGATAAGTTATTACTATTTTGGAGATTAGGTACATTTTTTTCGCCTAAAGATTTTCCATAACTGTAGCTAGTTTTTTTTAACTTTTTTGTGCTAAATATTTTGTACAAATCGTGCCTGAATTGGACAACTTTTATTTATTACTAGATGACCCGGTGTACTTCGTATCACCTATCCTAACGACATTAAAACTCTCCCTTCGCTTTAGGTAGAACAGTTTATATGGGAAAATGAAATTGTTGTTTTTACTATCTTCCTCGCAAATTTTCCATATTTTCTCACCGTTTAAACCTTCCCTGGACTACGACAAACATATCAAAACCAAAATCAGCTAAATCGGCCCAGCCGTTCTCGAGTTTTAGCGAGACAAACAAACAGCAATTGATTTTTATATATATAGAGATTATTATTTATTTTATTTCGATCATGTATCTAATCTGGATCACAACTAGGCTTAGGAGCCCAATAAAAACGGCATTTTGCTCGTTAAAAATGCAAAATGTTGTTCAAAAGAATCTTTTAGGTACTTACAGTAGATTGCACGTAAAATATTCTATAGAGGTATTATTTTGAAATCGCAACGAAACGCAGAATGCTCTTGGTAAGTTATGCTGAGACACAACAATGCTCTTAAGAATACGTAATGCTAGGCATTTCTGCAGCTTCTGAACCTAAGGCGAGAATTCCCGACACCATTTAAGGTATTTGATGCCATAGAGAATTATTTTAAGAATATAGGCCTTTGTTATTGAAACGATAAACATAATTTATTTTTAAAAAAGGCCAAGTTATGCTGTTGGATAGATGGGGACTAACAATTGAGCGTATCTATTTTGTTTTTCAGTTTTCTATAGCGCTTATAAAACGATAAAAAAAGATAAGAAATTTCAGGTAATAAGCGATTTTTTCATAATTGTGTTTTTCACTTAATTTATATTCAAATGCCTTATCTTTTTCTTCGTCTTTAAGTTTTTCTTGAATTTTATTGTAGATACTATTGATTTTGGACCGGAGCTATGTATTTCTAGTTTAGAATTAGACAGAACGAATTTTGTTTGTATCTGTATAGGTAATGTTACGGTAGGTCTATTTTTTTAAGTATAAATTGTGGGTATTTTCTGACAAATTTAAAGGATTCGAGTATCTAAGTATGCCTTTTTCTGCCGCCAAGCAGCGTTGCTGTGTTTCGGTTTGAAGAGTGTGGTTGCCGGTGTAATTACAGGCACTGAGGCAACATAGTCGTTTACAGAAAAAGTGCCTACATAGAAAAAGTTGCATTTACATAGAAAACTCTAGTTATCAATGACAAAGCTCTTGAGAATATTTATCTAATCTCTAGCAGCTTCTGAACGTAAAGGCTTAATAGTGCAAGGAGTTTATTTAGTAAGCTCCGTGAGAGTCCAGTGTATTACATAAAAGGTTGCATTTACATAGAAAGCGGGAGTTATCTCAGGTAACGTAAGTTTTCTTAGAACGGTGTAATAAGAATTACTTATTTTTATAATGAAGATTGTTTCTGCCAATGGATAAGTGCCTGATGCTAAGAAAGTTACTTAACCTTAGTACCTAGGCTGATATAATATCGAAGAAGTAATATATCGAAGTAACAGCAGGTGTGAAAATAATATTTATGGGAAGCAATGAGATTAATATTATGGTTTGTACAGTCAGCAACTATGGTCATTTAACAGTTTGAGTCTTTTAAAACACGGTTTCTTCCTTTTATATAGATAAATGGTGACTATACCTTGACATTTTGATATGAGGCAAGGCAAATCTTTAAAAATTGAACAAAGTTTGTACGGGTAACCCTTAAATTAAAATTTATAAATAACTTATTAGGCTTTATAAATCATCCAATGTTCATGAATTTACACTTTTGACTGCACACACGGATGCTTACCAGGCTTGTTTTTACATAACTACTGTATTAAGAGTAATTTTTTGATTTTGTTTAGCTTGATTTGTCTCCGTGTGTACTAACCAAATTATTATAGCCCCGAAACAAGAATTAAAAAGATAACAATAAAAAATTAAGCAACCACCGCACCTTTTGTATTTAATTATGTGCCGGTAATCGGTAAACATCTGCTTTCTGTATCAAAGTTTATTCTATTCCGAGAACCATTGTGCAATAGATGCAAGATGTGCTCTTCCTACATAACGTGAATTAATGATGGTAACGTGCCTTCCTCAATCATGATCATATCGTATTAACAATTACGGTCAATATGTAAATTATATGAGCGAACGCGTTCAAAAAGTCACTGTTACATTTGACTTTCTTAAATTAAGAATGTAGGTATGATTAAAAGCATATTATTTTGGTATTTGCAAGATATTATATTGGTTAGCAGAAATATGGTTAATTTGTGATTAAGTTTTGATATAAGATTATTTTTTTATGTCTATAATAGGGCATTGTTTTTGCTAAGCGACAAAGCCCTTAAAATAATAATAATGGCCTTATTTATAAAACATCTGTCAAAAGACACACAATGCATAGTAAACTTTTAATAATAACTCATTTATTTTCTCAGACACAAAGGTTTCTTACAGTAGTAATGGGAATAATTATGTTAAGGTTATTACTATTGGCATCATATACCAATACATAATGACAAAAAGTGACAGGACCAATTTTAAACAATGTTTAAATTTAAGTTACAATCCAATGATTATGAAGCCTTGCAACTGATTGAAACGGGTGTAAAAATACTTCTAAAAACACGTTACCTTCAAAATGGTTCTATGCTAAAAGTCTTATAAGCAAAACCAAAACAATCATTTGGAAATACATTTTCTGGAATGCAATCTTTTACACTCTTACAACTTGGTCTTACTTTGCTACATGGATTAAACTAATTCGGAAGCTAATACCTAGGTATATCCGTCCCGCAGCTACGCAGAAGCGCGTTTATATCTTTTGTATGGAAACTAGCAAAAGGCAACCGATTCAATAATTATCTAAGAATTCAATTTGATCACTGTAGGAAGTTTGTTCGTTCAGATCTAACCAATTATGAATTACCAGATTTCTAAGCGGAAAACCGAATCCATCTTTGTTTGATAGTTGTACCTGTTTTGAACGGTTATGACCTTTGATAGGATTTCAGTTCCCACGATGCTGCCATATAAGTATAAAAGAAACAAAAGATACGTCCTGACTGAAATTATTCTGTAACTATAAAAGGACTTAGAAACTTGGAGGTACATTCTCGATCAACACAAGGATAAAGCTAATTGAACTAGGATTTTTATTGTCTGACGAAACGAAGATGGATAGATTTATTTCTTTAGGTCTAGAATTGAGCCTGTTTGCCTTTTTTGGAGAGTTGAATAGCAGTTAGTTTTTTTAAAAATTTTTTAATTTTTGTACTGATATGGATCAGTAGAGTTTTTTTTTATACATCTAGCTGATGAAACAGGCAGATGGCCCACCTGATGTTAAGTGGTAACCATCACCTATAACAAAGCATTGCCTCGTAAGTCACGCACAATAAGAACGTGCCCTACGATGCACTGCCCTACATCCATCAACTTGCGGCATACAGATGTTAAGCCTCACGTGCCTGTAATTACAGGTAGGAGTTATCTCATAATCTAATTTTTATATTACCTACTAATAAATAATAAACTTATTTTTGTACTCAGATAAAACTTTTTCTTTACGTTATGTTATTATTAAGTGTTTTTATTTAACTTTATCTACACTAATATTATAAAGAGGAAAGATTTGTATTTTTGTATGTTTGTATTTTTGTATTTTTGTATGTAACGAATAGGCTCAAAAACTACTGGTCCGATTTCAAAAATTCTTTCACCATTAGAATGCTACATTATCCCTGAGTAACATAGGCTATATTTTATTTAAAAAAAAACAGGGATCCTTACTAAAACTTCAATTATGTAACCCAAGGTGGAAAAAGAAAACCTTACATCGTGTGCGCTGCGAAAACTATTGATGATAGAACAAAATAATGTACTACGACTTTGCAGAACACGTCATTATCTACAAAAAATGTCGCAACAGCATATGTCTAACTATTATAGTTATGTCACAATAAGTGTTCTTTTATTATAAAAATTAAATTGAAATGTCGCCGCTAGAAAAGGCTCTTTATTTGTACCTTGGTATTAATCCTTATCCAAATAAATCTTTTTATATTCAAGACTGGTTCAATACCTATACATTACTTCTTGAATTTTTCAAATCGGACATTCCGTTCAAAAGATTTTAAAAATATAAGTCACGGGGCGCGTTCTCACTAAGCGCGGGCCCGGGCAAGGCGCGAGTTAGAATGACTCGAACCCACAACGGTTTAAGTTTATCGTAAAACGTTGAAAAAAATTATGTTCACCCATGCGAAGCTGGGACAGGCCGCTAGTTATTAATATATAGGTAAATAGTAACTCTTAAAAATGTTATGAGCCGAAGGAAGTCTCACAATCTGGAAATATTGATCAAAATATGTGTATACGGATTCCAAAACTAAGCATGATTTTAATTTATGAAAAAATCAACTACCTTTGCTGACTGTGACTACCTTTTCTTTTTTATTTAATATTAATAACTACATACCTACTGACTGAAACTGGGGATCGAATCCACGGCCTACAGCGCAGAAGGCAGAGCTACTACCAACTGCGGTGTGAGGGCTGCCAAGCAGGCTTTCTAGCGGAAAGCAGACTAATATTAGGTGGTTAGGTATTTGACATTAGCCATTTATGGGAGGTAGACCGTGACCGTCGTACATAGTACCTACATCAAAGTAGACAGGTACTCAGGGTAGGCCTAAAGCAAACATAGAATTTAGGTGTTAAAACTCCCATAGATTCAATAGAAGGGCGAATCCGACGAGCAAAATCACAATTACCTACTCATTATGTTTTCAGGTGCCTACCAAAAAGTCACCCTAAGTAGGTAGGTATAAGTACAAGCTTTCGTAAGTACGAGGTAAGTACAGATTTTAGGTATTTTTAAAGCTTAGATTATGTTAAGTCCCTAATTAGCGAACCTTCTGTAGGTTTTTTTGAGGGTAGGTAAGGTAATGTTGAACCTACACAAAATGCAGTTTGATTATCAGAATAATCATCGCACCTCTATGCATAAAAAAAATACTTACTTTATGAATGAAATTCGGACTATTTTTGCGTATCAATGCAAACAATCACAACACAAAATTCAGTTTCAAAATCTAACGTACTTTTCAGCAAAGTTCCGCGAATGTTTACGCGGTTGTCATGGAAACAAACATTCAATATGGCGGCGTGCGCGCGCGCCTCTATGCTCGGCCGCGAACTGGCTGTGGCGCCGCCGCGCCGGCTAAAGCCTTCCACCACCGCTTGAAGCGAGAGGAAGAGCCTGTTTGTTACACGAGGTTACACGAGGACACAGCAAGCGCATATTTCCACTAAATTAATCCGACACTGATTTGCGTGCTGCGCCCACGGTAGAGGAACGATTTATCATCACATTACTATTCGAAGCTATAACAAAACGCCAGAAAATCCCATGAAAAGTGTAACTGCTGGTTAGTTGTTATATTATAGTTGGTATACATTCTTTTCGCGATATAATTTTGCTATTTTAATATATTCCCTAATATTCTAAAAAACTATAAAAAGCTTTGTGGGGTAAACGCTTTTCACAGTTATTTACCTAATGCTCGCGCTGCCAGTCGTCTCAATGAGTTGAACAGTAAATACATGCATCATCGTTGAAGAAATAAAATAGCAGGTAGGTACATATCTAATTGAGGCTTGGGTTTAATATAGGCAGAATAAAGTAAGAATTTGATACCAGATACATCTCATACCTACTTCGGTGTGGTCGTTAAGGGGCTGACAACTATCAAACAACTTCTCGCTCGCACGTTTCGACATGTTGAATGATATAAAATCACTAAACTCATTTTCGAAAAATCGCAATCAACCATTTTGTGTGCAATCACATTGCACACAGTTAAGTAAAAATTTCATTTTGATCGATACAAGTTTTCCTACTTAAAAGTTTGCTTATGTACGAAAACTAGTAAAGCAAACTTTTTAGACCAAGATTTTATATCTTTCAACATGTCGAAACGTGCGAGCGAGAGTCACATTAGCTCTTGTCTTCGCCTTAATACAGAACAACATCTGTGTTCATCACACAAACAATAAACCCCTACTTTGGTGACCCCTAACACAGATAAGAGAATACTAGTACCTACCCATAACAAACTTCGGTGTGGTCGTAACATGTTAGATAAAGAACAACATCTCTGTTCATCACACAAACAGAGTAGATACATAATTAATATAAATCTGTCTTGGACAAAAATGCTTGTCCTGGGTGTGGTCAACCTGCAACGTAGGTAGAACTGTAGGAAGGAACCAAGCCGTAAGTTGTCGCCTGTTCTCCTATAGGCTTGGTCGCGTCGAACTGGCTCCTAGATTAATTTAGCTTTAAGACGTCTCAAAGATCGATAGATAGATACTTAGATAACACTTTATTTCAGGTAGGCACACAAGGATACCTACATCATAATGTAAGCATAACTTATAAAAGTACAATGGGCGGCCTTATTGATGAAAGCGATCTCTCCAGGCAACCTTCAAAGTTATCCTTGTAATTCAACTGAACTGAACCTTTTGGCTTTGACTTTGTAAAGCTTCTACCGACTGAGCTTGAGGCCAGTCACTATGTTCGTGTCCTCACAGTAGGCCCTGTCTGAAAAATAGCGCAGCATTGCAAACCTTGATCAATGCTGCATATAGCTGAGACATCGCAGACTTTCTTACCTTTTTAAAGTTATTTTTAGAAGGCATCAAAATGATTCCCTGCGCCGCTGCGCCCTACCTTATTTGAGTGCATTTTGAGGGCAGATGTATTTTCCATCATTCTTTATATCTTATTTAGAGCTGTATCTTATCTTAGAGCTGATGACTTTAGGTACCTATCAAATATACAAATAAAATAAACTTTCATATCAGTTTAAAGATCATTTTAAAGGTACGATAAGATTAACGGATGTAGGTAAATAAATTATCTGTCCAAGACGTGTCACAGCCTTCGCCTGTTTTATAGAGATTAGGTTATTTTTAATGCTATAGCAATAAGTGATGTTATCTTCATAAAAATCAAGTAGGTAGGTACTATTACCTTGTAGTAGGGGAGCCCAAGAGGGGATTTCGGGATTTCCTCGAGCGCGTCAGATTAATATACAGGGGGATACCTTGTACCTGGTTAAGAACCTCCACCAAATATGAGCCCCATATATAAAGCCGCCCGTCTAGGATAAAGGATCAGATTAGTAAAAAAAAATTGATCATCGGAAAATCTCGAGCGCGTCAGATTAAGTTAGGGTGAGTTAATTACATGCTAAAAAGTGTATATTCCACTAATCTGACAATTTGAGAGTGACGTAAAGAAACGGGAGGGCTACAAAGTTGTAAAAAAAAAACGTCATCTCGACATTCTCGAGCGTGGCTAAATTTTTTTTTATTTTGAAGTAAATAATTCAAGGATAACGAAAAATATATAATCTGACGATTTCCACAAGCCGAAGTAACAAATATTCGTCGATAAAGTTTAGCTGCATGGTGCCTATATTCCCCTCTGCGCGCTTCTATTTCGTGCCATGAAATCGAGCCAGAAGAAGAAGATGATTCTACTTATGAAGATGATGACTAATTAATCAATTAATTGTAAAAAAAATAATATTTTTTTGCATATTTTTTTATATTATTTTCTTATAAATACAAGTATTCTACTTAACAAACTTATACTTTTTATTTGCATGCTATTTCCTGAGCTTTTCAATTAATTAAGTTGAATGGCTTAAAAAAATCAAAATAAAAATATATTTTTTTGTCAGATTAGGCGAATCCCTCTAGATAATCGTCAGATTATGAGACAGCACGTCTAGGACATAAAGATGAACCATATATATCTTAATCTGACGCGCTTGAGTATTTCAAAATGGCGATTTTTTTTTGCATATTAAAATAATGGCTGCGAGTTTGCGTCACATCGAAATCATCAGATTATTGAACGAGATTTTTTTTTTAGGTTCACATAACACCCCCTTAAAAAATCTGACGCGCTCGATAATTTTTTTTTTTTTTTCATTTTGAACCCTTAAGTACGACCACCCCCATTATGCAAACGATCAGATTAACATACGTACATTATTAAAAATACGTAGGACATTGGTGCTATCAATATCTGACGCGCTCGAGTATGTCCATGCAACAGTTTTTTTTTACATTTTTGATAATCTGTAGCCGCTCCCCCCACCGATGAAAAGGTATACTTATATAACATTTTTTTCTTCTTATCATCTAAGCTTTGCAATCTAATAGGTCTCTATGACGCTCGAGGAAATCCCCATTTAGCATCATGGCCTCCCCTACTATTGAGACGTCTTTGATCGGTAATTACGATATTTTCTAAATGTATTTCATAAATCATTAATTAGTTTTTGAATGCGCCATCTTCATTCCCATATCCTACGCCTTTCGCCGTCATAATTACTTATTGTGCGTGTTGTGTAGGATTTCATCTTCGCTATTCAGCCTTGCGAAGCTGTAGGAACGTTTTGTTAAAACTACCCACCTTAAACTAAGGTTGTACCATATCAACAATATGAGTAATCGTGCAAACCTTTTATTTTGACAAAAGGTAAAGAACCCAGCTCACCCACAGTTCTTCTTCTTCTTCTCTCCGTTTATGGCTCCTGTCTGTCATTCGACAGACAATCTTGCCAGTGTCAAGTGATTTGTATTGAATAAATACTTTTTTGTCAAGTCAGTCTATGGTCAAGTCGGCCGTCATTTGTTTTGAAGAAAATGGTGGCGGTTTTCTTCAAAACATTGGAAACATTTTCGGTCAAATCAGGATATCACAATACACTTTCATTCCAAATGTTTACACTTTGTGCTAAAACCTCAAGTAATGTTGGTTAAAATACCACCGAAATTACACAACACAGCTCAAAATAACACTAGAAAAACAAATAAAATGAAAAAGCTATGTTGCTTCCTAAAATGTCAGAAAATCCACCCACAGTTCAATCCTTTCCAAGTTTCGATAGAAAGTAGTGACATGACAAGAAGAAGACGCTCGCATACCACGGATACCAAAAGACGTTTTGTCATTTTATAAAAAAAAGTAATTGATACTGACTAACCAGGTTATGAAAAATTGTTAATAAAAAGATTGAAATAAAATTTTACAAATCTTTATTGGTATTAAACATTCAGTTCATGACGAATCAACTTAAGAGTAAGAAAATAAAATATATTCCTTATGCCGTACTTATTAAACTCGTATGTTATCACAATACCAAACTCTACATTAAAGTAAAATAAAATCTATCCATTCCATACAAAAAAGTCCCCGCACAGGGGTCATGCAAAATGCAACAAATATTATGCAAATGAAATAGGTGTACGGTTAAATCACGTTATAAGTAATACAAGCTACAAAATATGTTCGATAAGTAATTATGGGTAAACTAAAATCTGCTATAACATAACTTTACAACAAATGATATGATGCATTCTTGTGGCGCGCAAGTCGCGAGTTTCATGCGTAGCAAAGTACTAAAAATATCAAAAATATCCACCATATTGTATGGTAGAAAATCTACGATAAGTTTCAATGCTAAGCTACATTACAATGATAAAATAACACTAAGCTAAAACATATGCAAGGATAGCGGCCGGTTTCTGGAAGCACGATCAAAACTAATCGCATGTCAAGTCACTTGCTATCTCTATCTGATTCGATGTAATAGCTGAAATGGCGAGTGACTTGACATCCGATTAGTTTTGATCGAACTTTCAGAAACCGGCCGTAAGAATCGTTAAACACAAAATACCGAAGAAAAACCAAAGTTAGTAGGCATAAACGAGTATTTAGACAAAGAATTTACAAGGACATTATGCACAGATATTTACACGGCACTATCTGCTATAGGTCGCATTCACGGCTACATTCCACAATAGAGAGTTGACCTTTATTTTACAATTTAAAATAGTCAAAATAAACAAGCCATCAAAAATTATTGCCTTATGAAAATCTGGCATATACATAATATATACCAACACAGAGGATGCTAATTAGCCTCTATCATTAATATTGCATTTTACTCATTTTCTGTTTTTGTTTTGTATTGTTTTTTCTATTGTTATTTCTGTGTTCTCTGTGTATTGTGTGTCAAATAAATGTTCTTCTTCTTTCTTTCTTTCTTTCTAAATTTATATACTCTAAATTCAAATAATCTTACCTTCAATTTAAATTGAAGGTAAGATTGTTTTTTTTTTTAATTTGACACGTGAATGCACCTAAGCTTAATTTAGACAGCAGTTTATTTTTACAACTTTATACAACTATTCGTAACACATTTCATAGCACCCTAATTAGTATTGACAACTTGGTCGAAGCATTTCGCTACGAATTGTTCTTTATCGTCCAGTTTCCTGACGTCACCGCTCAAGTGACGCGTCAGCATAGCATCTTGGAGCGCGTTCAGTGCTTCGGAGGTGAACGGCATTCCTTTGAGGGTTGTGATGACGGATGCTTCGCCGTGGAAGCCAGACTCGACCAGCCCTTTGGGGATGTTCAGGGTTACGTCACTGATGAGACCTGCAGAAACGGAAGGAAATGAAATAGACTTATCCTGTACTGTACAGGTTGTTTGGGTACCAAATATAAAACACTTAGATCGATTAACGTCCTAACGGTTGGGTGGCTGGAATCGAGTGCCAGCGATCCGTTTCTACCCAGACAGCGCGCATAGTTTATTGTTATACACTACACTGCCATTCTCAGGAGCCTCCAAAAATGAAGTAAAAAGGGTAAAAAAAAGACCAAAAACAGACTATCAAAAAGTTCAAAAAGATCAAATTCAAAAGGTCACTCAACTGAGACATCAGCTCAAAATCTTTGGAACTTGATAACTAAACTCTAACTAAATATCAGCAACGGATTGGTTTTTTTTCGTCCGGTGAAGTACTACCACCATACCTATTTCTGCTGTCAGGAGAGGCTCCTTTCTGCATTTGACACATGTTCTAGAACTTTATAGGTTTTACGCCAGTTTCCTCGCGATGTTTTCCTTAACCGTTTGAGAGTACATATCACTGTGCACATACATTTTTGAAAAGAACAACCCATTGGTGCACGAATGGTTTATTAAAAAAAAACTAAGCAAAGCTTGTAATATGGGAACCAGATAGCTGATATAATACCTATACATAGGTACTTAATTTTTATATAAATACATACTTATAATACACGTACATAATAACACCCAGACAGAGAACAAACATCTATGTTCAACACACAAATGTTTGTTCTCGGCGGGGATGGAACCCACGGACTACGGCACAGAAGGCAGAGCTACTACCAACTGAGCTGTGAAGGCTGTGTTTTTTTTTTTCCACTATCTGATGGAACAAGCAGATGGCCCACGTGATATTAAGTGGTAACCATTACCTATAACAAAGCATTGCCTCGTAAGTCACGCACAATAGGAACGTGCCGTACGATGCACTGCCCTGCGTCCATCAACTTGAGGCATACAGATGATAAGCCTCATGTGCCGGTTATTACACCGGCAACCACACTCTTCAAACCGAAACACAGCGTTGCTGCTTGGCGGCAGGAAAAGGCGTGGTGGTAGTACTTCCCCGGACGAGCCCTTCACAAAGAGCTCTACTATTAGAGAGGTAATAAGTATCGATGTTTTTTTTGGTGGTGGTGGTGGTGGAACTTTCTCGGTGGGGATCGAACCCACGGTCAACAGCGCAGAAGGCAGAGCTACTACCAACTGAGCTGTGAAGACTGAATTGCAAAGAAATAGTGATTTACCTTTCTCCACAGTCATGTTGATAGCGAGCTCCTGAGTGGAGGCGTAGACCTTCGTTGGCGCGAGAAGTTCTGACGGAACAGGGAACGTACGGCTGACGGTGAAAACAGGCGTGCGGCCGAAGTTCCAGTCCCAGCCGACTAGCTCATTCTTCAGTTCATCTAGACCTGATCAACAAAACCTCATTAGGAATACACTGTCATGGAAGGTACAGTTCGTGAGGAAAAGCGATTAACAGTTACGGTTTTACAATCCACATTTATTACACATTTCAATGTTTTTGAAGATATAAAATCACCTACCTAGAACAAAATGCCAAATGTTTTATTTGGGCGTAACTTTGACAACCCCCTCAGACATCGTCAAATGATCTTGAGTTAGTGTTCCCGCACACGGGACTCCGGCCACAACCATGACAATACGCCGCCACTGGCATATTTCCTGTAGTTTTCATATGAAGCGAGCAGCGACGATTTGTAGCGTGTGCGGCGAGTCCATATAAGATGCATGAAAACTACAGGAAATATGCCAGAGGCCCGTGTGCGGGAACACTTAGTACTTGGTACGATATCTGAAGGGATATATTAACAAAACAGACATGCCCATACAGATGATACAGGCATATCACCAAATTGTGATTGAAATCAAGAAAGTGATTTCTTATTTTAAGTAATGTTGAACGGTGCGAGCGAGAAGCATAGACTACTAATAGAGCCCGGTTATTGTACGACATGATAATGTACAGCACGATAATGTACAGCATGATATTTGGAATCCACTTTGGTACCTTTTTGGATTCGTTTTATCTGGGTGTACATTATCGGGGTGTGCATTATCTGGATGTGCAATATTGTCACGTGTAGTTAATGTGCAGCCAGTTAATACACAGCATGATAATGTACAGCACGTTAATGTACAGCATGATAATTGGAAGCCACTTTGGTACCGTAAAAATTAATTTCTGGCACTTCGGCGGCCGCTGCCGCGGCACGCTCGCTTTGCTCGCTCGCCTCGTGCGTAATTTATATGTTTCAACATAACCTAACCAATCCGACTCAACGGTACTAAAGTGGCTTCCAATTATCATGCTGTACATTATCTGGGTGTACATAATCAACACGTGACGATATAGCACAGCATGTTATTGTACGGGATGATAATGTACACCCAATAATTCAAACCAGTGGACACGGATTATCTGGGTGTGCATTATCGTGCTGTGCAATATCATGCTGTACATTATTTGGCCGTACATTATTGGCTCCCTACTAATATTGTTAACGACAACCTTCATCTGTGATTCTTTATATTAGGCATATTGATTTATAAAAACCTACTATCATTACTGTATAAATAAATGTATACGACCTTTAAACTCTTTAACCAAATTGCTTAATTAATCTGATTAAATAAATAATTAATTAATGTGAATCCTTTATATTGTGAAATTATAATAATGGCATCGATATTTGCCCCAAAATAACTAACAAAGGCAAAAGGTATAGGCGATAAATAAGTTGACAGACGAACCACGTGACCTGCGCAGAACGAAAATTCATAGTGAGAAATATGTATTGCGCAGCTTAGTCACGTGGTCGGTCATGTGTATCGTATTTGTCTACTAAATGAGGACGTAATCCTTTTTCTACTGCCTACTCCTACTAATACATATACATAAATGCAAAAATTACGATGTATGGATGTATGTGGCTCAAGCGGTAACCACTGAACTGATCCGGATGAAACTTAAAACAAATATAGTTCGTAACCTGGATTAGCTTTTCATCTCAAAAAAATTCAAAGAGCGGGGTAAAAAAATCCGGCCACGTGCAAGTCGGACTCGCGTATGAAAGTTTCACACAGCCGGCCAGACAGACGGACGGACAGCGTAGCGGTCTTGGTAATAGGGTCCCGTTTTACCCTTTGGGCACGGAACCCTAAAAAACATGGAACGAATATTAATGTTAACAATCACTACTTATACGCGAGCGAGGCCGCGAAGCCTAGCTAGATGATGTTTTTTGTTTGTTATACTACTTGCTGATAGAACAAGCAGTCCTGCGTCCATCAACTTGAGGCATACAGATGTTAAGCCTCATGTGCCTGTAATTTCACCGGCAACCACACTCTAAACAAACTCTGCTTGGCGGCAGAAAAAGGCATGCTTACCAGGGAACCAGTCATCTGTAGGGTTGACATACTGGAATCCGCGTTGTTTTGAGATCAGGTTCTGGCCACCGTCTTCTAAATGCATCGCCGGCGTCCTCAGGTACTCATAGCCCACGGCGGTTTGCAGACTATCCACGGTCACGCGGTTGTCCAGCTCCGCAAGATTGGCGACGGGGGACGGCGTCGACGAGGTCGCGTTTGTCTGTATGCCATGCTAAATAATTAAATAAAACCCTTACATTATGGATGGGAGGAAGGACACACGGAAACACAGGTTAGACACAGTGACACGAAAGGAAGCGGGAAGAATATGAGTGTAAGGATTAGTGTATAAAGGAAAAAATAAAGTTATTAAGGCATAAAACATCATTTTATAAACGACTAGCGGCCTGTCCCAGCTTCGCATGGGTGGTCATAAATTTTTTGAACATTTTAGGATAAACTTAGACCGTGGGTTCGAGCCTCGCGTCTACTTATTTCATACATTTGCACGCGCTTCTCCTTGAGTGAGTGAAATCGCACCCCGCGCGTGACCGGTGGACCCGTAAACATTTTTAATTTCGTCATATCTTTTGAATGGAATGTCCGATTTGAAAATTTTAAGAAGTAATCTATAGGTATTGAAACCGTCTTAATTTATTTGGATAAGGATTAATACCAAGGTACAAATAAAGACCCTTTTCTAGCGGAGGCATTTCAATTATTTTTTTATAATAAAAGAACACTTATTGTGACATAACTATAATAGTTAGACATATGCTGTCGCGACATTTTTTGTAGATGATAACGTGTTCTACAAAATCGTAGTACATTATTTTGTTCTATCTTCAATAGTTTTCGCAGCGCACGCGATGTAAGGTTTTTTGTTTTCCACCTTGGGTTACATTATTGAAGTACAGTAAGGATCCCTGATTTTTTGAAAATATAATATAGCCTATGTTACTCAGGGATAATGTAGCATTCTAATGGTGAAAGAATTTTTGAAATCGGACCAGTAGTTTTTGAGCCTATTCGTTACATACAAAAATACAAAAATACAAAGTTTACCTCTTTATAATATTAGTGTAGATAGTGTAGATTAGTATGAGTATTTAAATACACAATACACCCCATTACGGGACGTCCGTGCAGATCTCATTCCCCCACCACGAATTAGAGTATGAACATTATAAAGTACCTACTTAATTGGTGTCTAGTTTGGCAATAGTTTTAAAAAGCCATAACGAGATTATGGTATTGGTCAGTTAATATATTATGTACCAATCAGAAAACAGAAGTGTTTTGTCAATTATGTTCTTCTAAGGAGCAAAAAGGTTGTCGTTTCAAAGTGATATTTGTGATTGAACTGAATAAAGACTGTTTTTATTTTTAGAAGGGGCAAAAAGGTTCCATTCTAAGACGAAATGAACAATAAAGAAGGGTTAAGGTTTTATGCCATGGAAACTTCATTAAAGTGGCAATGTTGCACTATACACTTGCATTACAAAATATAATTCAGTTTTGACTCTTTGTTAGCGCAAACAATGAATCACACAAAACAATGATATGTAAATGTGACCTGTAACATTATTGAATATGTAAAAATACAAGGGCCTCTATTTTGATGACCAATGCAATACTGCGATAAACTGTTTATTAACTAATGGAAACAAAAAAGGTCAATCTATCCTACTAATATCACGAGTGAGAGAGAGAGGTAATTAATGTCAACATTAGTGTGTAAGTGAGAGGTAACTATTGCGGCCCTTTTAAGATTCGTTTTTTTATTGGTGCGGGTTATACTCGATCACCGAAAAGCTGGACCGATTTGTATGTAACTTGGCTTATAATATCGATCGAGAGCAATTTAGCCTAATTTTTACCATGAGAGCGAAGCCGCGAGCACCAGCTAGCAGTTCGATATAGTTTTTATAACTAAGAATGACTGACGTAATTTTATAAGTTTTAATAACGTAAACGTAAATAACGTTAGGGGAATTTTTTTTCACTCACGCCTCTATTTTTTATGATACGCCGGCCGTAGTGCCTGGTAGTTTATTAGTTTACTGTAGAGTTTATTCTACAAAGTTTATTATTCGAATAATGTTATAAACAATAAAATGCCAAAATTATATATTAAAGTTATACAAATTATAATTAAAATTATATTATATATATAATTATTTTAATAGAATTATTTATAATTTATCAGAATTATTTATAATTATTTTTAAAAATATATTTCTACCAACATAAACGGCACATCTAATTTAGATATTGTTTCTTTTTATAACGTTAGTTACGATAATTATTACCTGCTGTTGCCATTTCGTAAATAACTTATTCAACTAATAAGTTACGTTAGGTTTTACTAATAAGACGGACTCACTAAACTTCAATAATATATTATATTATTACATTGTAAAAGGATCATACAAAAGAACGGTAGGAACCAAGCCGTAAGTTTGTTGCCTGTTCTTCTAGGCTTTGGTCGCGTGGAACTGGCACCTAGAGTCACCTAGCTTTAAGACGTTTCAAAGTGATCCTTGTGATTTTATTGAATAAATACATTTTGACTTTGACTTTGACTTTGACGGAAAGTTCGTTGCCAAAATATCATTGCGTGGTCAAAATTTTATATTACAAAAAACATCGCTTATGTGAGGCCATAAGAGGTTCAATTAAGCAGTTATCTCGAAAGATAAACCGAGGGGACTTAATTGGTCGACAACAATAAATTATTATGATAATTAACAAGTGGAAATAGCAATAAGAACAGAGGAAATATACAAAGTCATTAAAATAATTTATGCTCATAATTTTACGGATTTCTTTACAAGTAAGATTAAGATTACGGTATGATTTCATAATTTTAAAGTAGGATTATCATGAACTTACCAACTTATTATTGGTAAAGAAAAAATAATAATTTATTGTCAAAGTCAAAGTCAAAAGGTATTATTCAATAAAATCACAAGGATCACTTTGAAACGTCTTAAAGCTAGGTGACTCTAGGTGCTAGTTCCACGCGACCAAAGCCTAGAAGAACCGGCAACAAACTTACGGCTTGGTTCCTACCGTTCTTTTGTATGATCCTTTTACAAATTATTTTAATAATAAAAATATTGGTGCAGTATTAAATAACGCTATCCAAAAATTATGAGCATCATGCAAAAGGTAACAGTTATTGAAGGTTTACTCACCTCACGCTTAGCAAGTGCCTTGCTGAGATCCGCCTTATTGGCGTTGACTAGAAGTGTGCAGTGGTGGTAGCCGGTCAGTCTTCCAAGCTTGGCAGCTGTGCCGGATACCTACATTTGGTGTTCAGGAAAATACTGATATCTATATCATTTTAAATACCCCCATGAGCCAAACTATTCAACTAAATAGTCAAGATATTGAAAGGGGTGAAAATATCTTATTTTTTTTAAATACCTACCTAAAAATATTTCTTACATGTCTATCTAGCTAGACTTTACTAATTCGCAAGGGGGTCTTACTCAACCCTTCTTTCACTCCTAATGTATATTTTATTCTATTATTATTTTAATATCCTTATTAATTAGTATTTTTTAAAATTTCGCGATTATGACATTAAATGGGTATTTTGGGTAGTTTAGACACGATAAATACCCGTGTTAGGTATATTCCCTATACTAATAGATGCTATTTATCCATCAAGATTCTAGTTAAATAGTATTGCGCCGCAAAAATACTTGTAAGCATACTACAGTTTTTCTGTAGTGTGACCTGTTTTAACATATATTATGAGAAGCATACAATTATTTAACAAACACAGGCATAAAATGTGCTCACCTATCTATTTTCCAAATGATAACCTTTGATATGAAATGTATAAATAGACTAAATGATGTATTATGCAGAAATATTTTAAATTGTACGACTATTAACTTAAAGTTGAATGTTATTTGAAAAGGATACTTTGTATTTATCTCGAACAACAATGTCTTGGCGCTCATTGATAATGGACTGAATTCCAAACTCTCTGTACAGTGCTCTCTTTATGAGCTCCAAGTTGTACTTCCTGTCATATCTCTCACGAGGAGTGAAGAAGGTGATATTAAGGTTGCCTCGGTCATGGTAAACTGTACCACCACCGCTGTTGCGACGGGCCAGTGCAATCTCCCTCTCATTCAGCAGAGGAACATTAGCTTCCAGCCAGGGGTTTTGGTGGCGACCGATCACAACACAAGGCTCATTGCGCCAGACCATCATTACATGGTGGTTGGAGAAATCCATGTTGCGGTACATCCAGTCTTCAAGAGCCAGGTTGGTAAAGATGTCGGTAGATTGTGACATAAAGACAGACTTGGTGACGTCCCTCTCTGGCGGCAGTTCCCTGTCCTTCTTAGCAGACATGGTCTTGCTGCTTGTGACCAGGCTTCTGGCACTGGTTCTTCTGGTTAGACCAACAACAATGCAGGCACTTGTTGTAGCCATTTTCTTCATGAAAGCTTGAGCCATCTTTGAGCTTTTTATTTTTGTTAAAGTTCAGATATAGAAACGGGCACTTTTTTGTATGAACTACTGAGTTCTAAAAGTTAATTACACTATGAAAGTTATTCTAAATATAAGCTAATCAGTTCAAATAGTTCTTACTTCTTACTGGCTTAGCTTACAGCTTAGCACAACAAGCGTCTGTGTCACCCGCAGAGAGGGAGATTAGGTACTCGTGTAGTGCAATGGTCTGATGCAGCCACTTCCAGGTCTGGTGCAGGGGTCTGGTTCGATAACGAATCCCCATACAGTCTCGACAGTCACTTGGCATTCCTCCTCTTGGATGCAGGTTGGAAACAAAAATCACCGCAATGGTAAAACACTAAGAACCGGTAAGTAGAATGACAACACTATTCAAGTGATAGAGTTGGAATATATTAATTAAATCCAATGAATTATTAGCAAAATAAATTGGTAGCAAGTCAGACGACGTGAGTGCGACACGAATGCAGACGAATTAAACGGCTTACGTTCCGGCGGCCCATTATATTGGCCGATGATAACAAGCGAACTAGGAGGTCGAGCAACCGACGACTCAGTTGGAGTCAAGAAAACAAACAGACTGACTGATAAGAAGCACGAAGTGGCCACGCGCACGCAACCTTATCACTAAGAATACCCTACTTCGATAACAATGTTACAAAAGGAACCAGTGCGTACATTTTAGTTTCTAAGCGGTATTCTGTAATCTGACATAGGTACCTACCTTTCATTTCTGATTACAATACAAAGTACATAGGTATTAAGTAGAATAAAACAAACACATTATCAAAACGTGAACAATCAGGAAAGAAAAATAAAAATTTTTGATTTCACACTGGTATATTTTTTCTTGATCAGCTGACCAGGGCTGCCAACTCAACAAACAAGTTTATCATTAACGTAGCAACCATTTTTAAAACTACAAATTAACTTAAAAAAACCAGCCAAGTGCGAGTCGGACTCGCACACGTAGGGTTCCGTACAATTATCTAAAAAAATAGGGTAGTAGTTGTACCTACTACCTCAATAATAGTAGTTTTATGTTAGCTCTTGCACTATAACGGCCGGTTTCTGAAAGCCCGATCAACTAATCACATGTCAAGCGACTCGCTTTTGTTTATTTTTTATACTACTAGTTGATGGAACTAGCAGATGGCCCACCTGATGATCGTAAGTCACGCACGATAGGAACGTGCCCAACGATGCACTGGGGCCTTATGCTCACTTCGAGCGACATTATCTCACGGTAGAGATAATAATTAATAATAATTTTAGTATGTACCTACCTAACATCTATAATCGACAATTGTTCCCTGGCAACTGTTGTTTATTAGTAACTGTCTTTCGAGTTGTCAATAAAGAAAAACGTATTTTGTGTTTCAAATAAAATGTATATAATTTATTTTCTCAAATACAACCACTGCAAGTTACACGACTATATTTATTAGTCGAGTAACCTAATTGTATCAGGTTATGGGCCCAGGTACATTCTGGTTGCTTTTCCGGTACTACGTACTTAGGTAACTGACATAAGCAGTAAAGTATCTGATCTCGAATAAAAATGCAAGCTGTTCATAATATGAGTAGTTTTGAGAAACTCTCTGGCCAGGCCAACTATGGCACATGGGCCTTTGCCATGGAAATGTTTCTGACGGACGTGGATTTATGGGAGTGCAATGAAGATTTTAAGCTAGATTCAGTGGAGGCGAAAAAGAGAGATGCCAAAGCTAGAAGCAAAATATGCCTCATGTGCACGGAGAAGATATATCCTATGATAATGCATGTCAATACAGCGAGAGATACTTGGCTAGTACTAAAGCGAGCGTATGCTGACGGTGGACTACTGCGGCGGCTGTATCTGTTGCGGAAGCTGTTCAACGTCAAATTATCAATGTTCAGCACTATGGAGGAGTATTTGAATGACATTCAGGCTACGAGTCAGACGTTAATAAGCATAAAAGCAGGTCTTGATGATGAGTTCGTCGGGATTGTAATGCTGGCTGGTTTGACAGATGCTTTCAATTCTCTGGTGATGACATTAGAGCATTCGAATATAAAGATTTCGACAGAAACTGTGATGGCAGCTTTACTAAAAGAAAGTATGAGAAAGAGCACAAGCGAAGACGACTCAGCACTTATGTCAAAGAGCGACAAAACCAAGAAGGTGGTTATATGTCATCTGTGTAAGAAGAAAGGGCATTATAAATGGCAGTGCAAAGATAGGAAACCTAATGACAACAAGAGTAATGCACCACACGATGAAAAGAATAGCAAAGAGACAGTCGGACTGATAAATGTTTTGTCAGCGACGGTCAGCAAAAACGAATGGGTCATAGATTCCGGTGCTACGTCACATATGACGTCAGACAAACACCTTTTGGAGAACAAGGAAAACGTTAGTTCAATGGTGGTAACAACTGCGAACAATGATAAAATTGTATCCAATGTAAAGGGGGATGTGTTTGCCATGAGACGTTCTATAAGGTTTGAAGATGTTTTAAATGTACCAGGTTTGATGATTAATTTACTATCTGTAAGTAAGATGTGTAGTAAAAATTGTGTTGTTGTTTTTGACAAAACTTGTTGTAAGGTTTTTAAGAAAGATGACATAGCTGTAGGTAGAAATCCTTTGTTAACAGCACCCCTGAAACATGGTTTATATGTTTTAGATAAAGAGGCAGCAATGGTTCTTACGTCTCCTCCAGATACTACTTCTAGTGATTTTAATTTATGGCACAGAAGATTGGGTCATTTGAGTAGGCCTTTGATGGAAAAATTGAAAGGTTTAGCAGATGGATTGTCGTATGGAGCGGTAAGCACGGAACCATGTGAAGGTTGTTGCAAGGGGAAAGAGTGCGTCAAGAAATTTCCGAAAAGGAAAGGTAAGAGAGCAAAGGCATTGCTCGAACTAGTGCATTCGGATTTGGCAGGTCCAATGGAGGTAGAATCCTATGGTGGTAATAAATACTTTTTAGTTTTTGTGGATGATTTTAGTAGAAAAACTTTTGCATATTTGCTGAAATCGAAAACAGAAGTATTTGCGAAATTCAAGGAATTCAAGGCGCTGGTTGAAAATCAAACGGGGAAGAAAATCAAAAAGTTACGTACTGACAATGGGACTGAGTACGTAAATCATGCTTTTGGTGATTTTCTTAAAAAGCATGGTATCCAGCATCAGACGTCTGTTCCGTATACACCTCAGCAAAATGGAGTGGCAGAGCGGACTATACGGACTATTACTGAAAAAGCGAGATGCATGATACACGATGCTGGTCTAAGCAAGAAGTTATGGGGTGAGGCTGTTGGATGTGCTGTATATCTAAAAAATAGATCTCCGACTATGGCCCTGACGGATAAGATTCCAGAAGAGGTATTTACAAATGAACGAGTTGACTTGTCGAATCTTAAAGTATTTGGATCCAAGGCTCAGGTTCTGATTAAAGATCATAGCAGAAAGAAATTTGATCCGAAAACGGTTTCAATGATAATGACGGGGTATTCTAATAACCAGAAGGCGTACCGATTTATCAATTTAGAAAATCCAACTAAGATAACTATTGCTAGAGACGCAACCTTTTTCGAAAATGTGCCCGTATTAAGAGAGAAACAAGATGCAGTTTCAAAGAAAAATTTTGTGGACATATATCTACAAAATGACATTCATGGGACTAGTCGTTCTACCACTGAACCAGAGGTACCAAGGTTAACTGGACCTGTTGCAGTGGGGGTACCGGTGTCTAGGCCGAATGTCTTGATCGAAACAAATGAAGAAGATTTCAGACCGAGAAGTCCGGTTGTTCACGTAGATGTTCAAGGAAGTATATCTAGTTCAACACACGAATCTGATTCGGGAGAGAACTTCTTCGACTCTGTCGATTCAGAGAGCCCTGTGTCAGAAGATTTGCGAAATCCAGTGAACACAAATGTTGCTGATCCTCCAAATCATGTGGTTGCTCCTACTGAACGACGTTACCCAATTCGAGATAGACGTCCCAAGAAAGATGAGGACATGGTCTATAATTTTCATGTAGGTAATCTGAAGGGGACAGTGGAACTATCGCTGTGATAAAAAAAAAAAAAAAATGTACCCTTATGCCTGCAGATAAGTTAACGAAGGGAGTTGCCAGACAGAAACATCAGTTTTGTGTTAAACATTGTGGATTAAGTGGGGGTGTTATAAAATAGGAACTATTTAGTATGTACCTACCTAACATCTATAATCGACAATTGTTCCCTGGCAACTGTTGTTTATTAGTAACTGTCTTTCGAGTTGTCAATAAAGAAAAACGTATTTTGTGTTTCAAATAAAATGTATACAACGTGTTTATTAAGAGTTGTAGGGATCCGAAAGCAGGATATTCTACCGGTCATAACGAACAACTTTTGTTCTACGACTTTTAAAATTTCAAAGTTTTTCATTCATCAAATGCCTCTTAAACTTTTATCTAAAATGAATCTAAACGCATCATGAGGCAGCCCTATTTACAGCTGTTCTTTGACCTCTAGTTGTCAATTGTAGATAAAATAGGTAACAGAACTGCCACCAATTACCTAGTAATGTGCCTACCTAATAATGATGTTGCTGTTTTTAAAAATCTTGGTATGTAAAAGAAATATTTTCGCGACTGCAATCCCTAGTCACGGTAAACATTCTCTGAGATCTTTGGTACTAATACCTATTCAGTAACTAGGTACCTACGTGGCTACGTACTCAATATTTAATAGAATATTTATTTTTGTTTGATTACTAGATGTCGTAAAGCAATGTTTATGATATTCATAGTTCTTTAAATTGTAACATGTTACTTTACCACCATGGTTCATTGACACCACAAAATTATTCAACTGCAATTTTGGGAAGTGTCTAGTCTGTCCTATTTATTCTTTGACATACCTGTCTGTCATTGGTTGCATTTAAAAACGCATATCCAATCAGGACGGCCGACGGCCGCCGATCAGTGTTACCATTTGTGGCAGATTTCTGCCATTTGGCAGATTTTAAATATTTCAAGAAAAATCTTATTAGTTTGAATTTTTAATGAAATAATATTTATAATTTATTTATTTTTTACCGAACTGGAAACTTCTTATTCTTTTTTACCTTTATTGATTTGGTTTCTAAACAACTTCTATCTCGTTTTAGATAACTGCAAACCGTTACAAACGATCAAAAGATAGTAACTGAATGTAATGTAGGTATTTAATTTATTCCGTAGCCACGAAGGAGATGGTATGAAGTCATATTTTTGGTATTTTTATCGTCAAGCTTGGTAGATTTTGACAGATTTTTTGGCAGGTGTATGGTAGAACCGCCACTTTTGAGATGGTCACCCTGTTTGTGTTTACATGCGTTGTTGTACATTGTTTTGTTGAGAAAATGTCATCAAACGTGATAAAATGGTGATTGTTATGTAAAAAGCCGTCGTCAGTCAGTGTGTGTATGAGCAGTGCCTACGAGGTAATGGTTTAGTGTGAAGTTTGAAGCCTGTGTCGTGCGAAATCTCGCAAACTTACCAAAATCCAGTTTTATCCAGTGTTATCATAGCCAGTAAATAATGACAAAATCCATAGGAACCAGTAAAAATATCGTGTCAGGGGATTGGCGGCGTACCTACCTACCTACCGAAAGGTAAGTATTTCAAATTATCTCGTAGGTTATCGTTGTTTTTTTCTTTCCTAGATAGAAGCGCGCGTGCGTGTGACCTTGACACGTACACAGAAAGGGCTGTTGCAAATTTCTGAGAAAATATTAATTTTACTTTTCTATGGGAATTTCGAAAACGATGTATCCAACCGTTGCACACGTCAAAGTATTCCAGTGCTTGGTCTAAATACACGCTCTTTGTTTTCCTACATAACTTCATCAACACGTTGTATAATTTATTTTCTCAAATACAACCACTGCAAGTTACACGACTATATTTATTAGTCGAGTAACCTAATTGTATCAAGATGACGTCATATCTGGCGGAAATGGCGAGTGACTTGACATCCGATTACTTTTGATTGAGCTTTAAGAAACCGGCCATAAGAGTGTTAGATCTCACTTGTATTAGATGTCGTCAAATACTAATGAAAATGTCTAATCCGTCTACCAATAATAGACAAATAATACAATGTGCCTATTAAATATGTATATATATATATATATATATATATAGGAACGCCAAAAGCGATATAGTATATATATTTGGCGTTCCTATTTTATAATAAATAAATCAATCAAAGATCTCCCGATGACGAATGAAGAGGAGAGTTGAAGAAGAAAACCTGTTGTACCGACACCCCACTTAGCGTGGATTAAGGGCAGGAAGATGATAATCTTTGTCATTTATGATCGAGCTGGCAGTACTACAGAGCGGCATTTAAAAATGCATGACACCTGACAGTGAAATATAGAAAACTTTGATAGTAATACTACAAAATGCTTGACACTTGACAGTGAACTTTAACATAAAACTACTAACACTGCATGGCATGGAGGTATTACATACATGGTGTCGAAACTAGGTACTTCGTCCAAGTGTCGAAAAGAAAACTCAGAACCCACAAATCCTTTCTTTCATTGTCATTTCGTTGTCATTGTCACCGTCAAGTCAAGTCACCGTCGTCCGTCAGTCAGTCACGAATTCACGAATTTGATTCGGGTCCGGTTAATTTACAACCAAGTATTACACAGCCCGAAAATGTACAACCCGGAAAGCACAGCCTGGAAAACACGGCCCGGATTCCATGTACAAAATGTACATGAAATCCGGGCCGTGTTTTCTAGGCTGTGCTTTCCCAGCACAGTCGGGATTGTACAGCCAGGATTGCACGACCATGGATTCTGTGACCATGCTCTGATTGGTCGAAAGCCTATGCTCTGTTTAGATGCACTACACAGTAAGTATAGGCAAGTAGCACAGATTAAAAATTATATAAAATAAGAGAATTATTCAGAGAATAATGTTAGAAAAAAAATAAAATTCTGGCACTTCGGCGGCCGCTGCCGCGGCACGCTCGCTTTGCTCGCTCGCCTCGTGCGTAATTTATATGTTTTAACATAACCTAACCAATCCGAGTCGGATCAACAAGTGAGTGAGTAAGTAATTGACGAGTGTAAACAAAGCCTAAGTTTTGGCATCAAAATTTTGGCTGCGTTTTATCGGGTCGTGCTTTCCAAAGGTGTGCTGAATTTGTACGGCTTGGAATGTACTGCCTTGGATTACACAGCCATGGATTTCGCGACCAAATTGTACATCAATTGCGGGCTGTGTTTTCCTCGGCTGTACAATCCTTGGTTGTACATTATTGGCACCCATTTGATTCCTCGTTGAAAGGATCTAAGTATCTCGGAAATCCGATTTTCTCTTAAAATTGGTGTTAGATATCGAAACGAAGCATAAAAGCTTCCAAACATGGCTTTCAGGACCACAGCTGTTGTTCGTAGTAAGTCTCTTTTCAATGAAAAAAAGTCTTTTGTTGAAACCAGCGTACTTCCCATTATGTAATTGAACTTAATTTATTTGCAGATAACATGAAAAAATGGGCCTACAATATGTCAGGATTTAACAAGTATGGTACGTTAATCGTGATTAATTTACCAGTCAAACATTTCAGTAAAGCTTATCTGTTACCTAAGTAAAACTAAAACAGGGATGGTTAACTTGTAACCATCCCTGTGGTTCTCATTGGTTATGTTACAACTTTGGTAAAACCTCCTATCTCACACATTAATGGAAAAATGAACAGCTATTACCGATTACATTACATTTCAGGTCTGCTTAGAGACGACTGCCTTTATGAGACAGAAGATGTCACGGAAGCTCTGCGCCGTATCCCATCAAATGTCGTTGATGAGCGCAATTTTCGCATGATTCGAGCGATGCAGCTCTCTCTGCAGAAGACCATTCTTCCCAAAGAAGAGTGGACCAAGTATGAAGAAGATAAACTTTACCTGACTCCTGTTGTAGAACAAGTCAAGAAAGAACGCTTGGAGAGAGAACAGTGGGAGAAAGATTATTAACTTATTTTCTATTTGATGTTATTTATTTTTATTTAAACTTAGCAGTTCCAAAAGATTTATTTTTCTTCTCAAATCAGAACTAGCTTACCCTACCGAATGTAAAAGAAATTACAAAATACACCACTTATATAATAGAAACAGTTTTATTAAACTTACAATAGTATAAGTATATAATAGAAGAGTATAAGATTAATTTAAAAAGGTATAAAATATGGCAACATAAATAATTATGGCCTCCAAGAATTGAGGAGAATACTTGAAATATGAATAAACGTAGGTATTATAATAATAACAAACATGGTCCCTCCAAATAATAATGGTAGAATGATAAAAACTTATTTTAATATGATAGGCGTGATTTTTGTTTGATTTATAATAATTCTCTTTAGTTAGGTAAACATACAAAATGCTTTATTTGTCCAAAATACTCAAATAAATATTGTAAATATATAAACTTCTAATCTGATTTTGCTGATATGTATGCAAACTTAAAATAATGTAAATAGAAACATCATATATTTTTTTACGTACAATAATACATGAGGGTTTTTGACAAAAAACAAAGTACCTAAGTTCTTGTGAAGAAAATTATCTATTATTGTATGGCAAGTCAATAAATTAATGATATACTTTAGTTATTGAATGTTCATAGCCAGGCAATTTTCTTAACAATTAATTTCATTTAACAACTATTTCTACATAGACAATGAATGACTGTACAATTTTTCTTATAACAAATCAATTACCTACATTTTTATACATCTATACAATATTGGCAACATTTTCCCATTGAAGGTTATTCTTTGGAAGATACAATTTTCGAGATTACGTTCATGGTTGACATTCAGAGAGCATAAAATAAAAAATAATTACTTACAGAAGCGAAAGTCATAAGAAACAAATTTAAATACTTCTACAAGCAGTGGCATAACTAGGTGGACAAGGGCCCGGTGCATAGAGAAGGCTCAAGGTTTTCTAGCTTTGGGAGCTGGCTGACCCTCTCTTTTCAAAGCTTAGGTTAGAGGGCCCCCTGAGCTCCGGGGCCCTGGTGTTCTGCACCACCTTGCCCTACGAGAGCTACGCCACTGTCTACCAGATGTGTCATGCAATGCTGGCATGTAATGTTTGCATGGTCATGTAAAAATTACATAATCAACGTATTTGACGCTACAGATTTTATTCAAAGAGTATCGCTTCTGTAAGCTATAAACTACATATAATTGTGTAGCTGGACGAAACGACCTCCATTCCAATGAAATTAAACCAAGCTTATTCTAAACTACAGTATGAAGTATGGTATTTGAATATTGAAAGAACAGTTATTTGAAATACAATGTAGATAAATCTATTAAACTCACGACAGTCAGCCCTATGCTGCATATAAATTCGATTAAGGGTTACTACTTGAGATGTGATAACTAAAACAGTCAGCACATCACCTCTGGATTACAAATTCAAAATACATAGAAATGTAAAACCTACAATTCGTCGTCACCAATCGCTTCGAACGCGTTGTTTTCGACGCAGTCCTTGCCAGACTTGAAAGCGACTGAGGCAAACTTCTCAGTCAGTTTTTGCACTGAGAAAATTTCCCGAGAACTACCGGAGTTCACCGAGTCTCCATTCTGGAATAAAAAAAATATAATTGTAATCATGTTATTCTGGTAATACAAATGAATAGTCATTCGACTTGCTAATGTTTCTGGTAATACAAATGAATAGTCATTCGACGACATTTTGAAGATCGCGGGAAGTCGGTGCAAAGAGAAGGCATAAAGTCGTTCTCGGAAATGTATGAGATGGGGTGGGGTGTAGAAAACGCCATAATTATTGATTTTGCAATCACCGCAGCAAAGGCGTAGGCTGCTAGTATATAAATACTTTATAGGGAAGTTTTCTTCTTCTCATCTTAAATTTAAGAGGGCTCTTGTTGGAGTTCTGATGCAGTTTTCTTCAATTGAGTCTTTTCAATGCACTTGACTTCCTTATACAACATGACAGCAACCTTTTATCTGGCTCACGTTAACTTCTGGCCTTCTTTTTCCTCGCTTCCCCTCAACCTTTCCTTCGATGATTTTCATTATGTAGCTGTCATGTCGTAAGTTTTGTATAGAAGAAAAAAGTCGAGCCGAGTCACTGGTGGTCTAGTGGCAGCGGCCCTGCCTTCCGATCCTAACGTCGTGGGTTCAAAACCGGTCGTGCACCAATGAGTTTTTCTGTTCGAAAATTTATGTGTACAATGCCAGTACTCTTAAACGGTGAAGGAAAACTGGAAAAGGAATCGTGAGAAAACCGGCATGTCGTGGAACCTAAAAAGTTCTATAGCATGTGTTTAAGTGCTCGAAATGAGCCTCTTGCGGCGCACTTAAAATGCTTTCACCGCACTGTTTCGAAATATACTAGTGACACGACAAGAAGAAGTAGAAAAAAAGTGAATGAGAGTTGTCTAGGACCTTTGTGCTTACAACAGAGCTGAGCGTGTCGCTAGAAGAAGACGGCGTGATCAGCTGACTGGATCCATCGCGACGCAGGTACGTGAGACTGCCGCGCTTGCTGGTCCGCGGCGAAGCAGGCCCGGTGCCATTCTTCTGACGCATCAGCTCATCCACTATAGACTGTAATAGAAAACAATAAATAATCTTTTCAATAAATAAACAAAAAAATCAGAGTAATTGAACTATTATAACTGGACGAAGAAGTGTGGAACGACTTTCTACGCGATGAAACACATTGTGAGGATCGCGAGAATTTGGTGGATGGCACATTTAAATGTATAGCGAAAACCTGTAACTAGTAGCGCGGAAGTCGGTGGGTTTAAATGTATAGGGGAGACCTATTTCTAGTAGTGGACTTCTTCAGGCTGATGATGACTATTATGACTGTACCCTTCAATCAAAGACAGAATAGTTACTTAATTGAGCATAAGTACTACCACCACGCCTTTTTCTGCCGCCAAACAGCGTTGCTGTGTTTCGGTTTGAAGAGTGTGGTTGCCGGTGTAAGTACAGGCACATGAGGCTTAACATCTGTATGCCTCAAGTTGATGGACGCAGGGCAGTGCATCGTAGGGCACGTTCCTATCGTGCGTGACTTACGAGGCAATGCTTTGTAATAGGTGATGGTTACTACTTAACATCAGGTGGGCCATCTGTTTGTTCCATCACTCACGATTGTAATCCTCATGCACAATTGACATCCGCTCAGCTTACTTGTCTAAAGGTCAACCTACTCAACACTCTTTGAAGATCGATATGGAAAGTAGTCAGAGGCACGTCTAATAATTACGTTTGGCAGCACAATGTAGTGTTGGTGTTCCATATGTTACAGTTTTTCTTGCGATTATTTAATTATGTGAATTAATATTCAATCACTGGTTTTTTTTCGTTGGTTCGAGAAGGTATACAAGGTGTTCCAATACTTATGTTTAAAACTTGAGGGGGCTAAAATACCCATCATTATGAATAACTTTTTCTGAGGAACCAACACTGTAAGCACGAAAAAAAACAGCTGTTTCATACAAAAGTTCAATACCTACCTGGCTAAAATGTATGAGTCAGCTGTTTTTTCTTTCGCGTACACAGTGTTGGTTCCTTAGAAAAAGTTATTCATATTGATGGGTACTTTAGCCCCTGAAGTTTTAAACACAAGTATTGGAACACCTTGTATAATAGACAGACTTACTTGTAAGCAAACGCTGACGAACGTCGCATGCTCAGACTTCAGAGTAATCCAGATAAGGTTGTCCTTGCTGACGAGATATTCGAACGAAAGCTCAAAGTTCTTGTTCGGCTCCTCCAGTAGTGGTCCCTGGCCATTTGGCTGCGGATTTTCCATCTTTAATTATAAGAAAAAGGTTTTAAAGACCAAGTAAAAAAATAACAAAAGCTATAATTACTATTTATTAAAAAAACTACTAATATAAACAAAAGTTACGATGTTCCACCAATGAACCGATAGGTGATAAGTACTAGGAACAAAATAGTTCGTAACTCTGATTACATACTATAAACTTTTTTACCAAATAGGATAGAAAAACCGGCCATTGTTGTATGGGAGCCCCCATAAATATTAATTTTATTCTGTTTTTTAGTATTGTTTGTTATAGCGGCAACTGAAATACATCATCTGTGAAAATTTCAACTAACTATCACGGTTCATGAGATACAGCCTGGTGACAGACGGA
The DNA here is from genome assembly GCA_932294275.1 of Chloroclysta siterata. Taxonomy (NCBI): domain Eukaryota; kingdom Metazoa; phylum Arthropoda; class Insecta; order Lepidoptera; family Geometridae; genus Chloroclysta; species Chloroclysta siterata. The sequence continues at coordinate 13,733,465 of OW028598.1, forward strand.
CGGACAGCGTAGTCTTAGTAATAGGTTTTACCCTTTGGGTGCGGAACCCTAAAAATGAACGAACCCAATAAAGGGAAATTAATGTTAGCAATCACTAATAATACGTGGGTGAAGCCGCAGGCGGCAGGTAATAATATCGTAAAAACTTAGCTGTTATAATACTAGTAGTTCGCCCCAAACTGAGATCTCGTGATGCGACCCGACGAACGCATCAAACTTTGAGTAGGTAGTAGTCAGAGGCAAGTCCAAACATTATCCTTGGACTTTTTTCTGACTACTGCCTACTAACATGGTATGGTAACCAAGTTTCAACTCTATTGGCCTATTTATTGAAGAGTTCCGTTGAACAGACCTTGGCTCCATCATCAGACCTGGTCGTCATCACCATTTTATGAGAACTGAGTACCTCCTTAATATATTTCAAGAAAAAAAAATAAGAAAAACCAAAGGAACTGGCCGACCAGTAGAAAAACCTTGATGTCAACGAAACTCTTAGAGATGGGAGCTCTTGGATCGCTGGTTATCTTAATTTAACCTTTTTTGTTTTATCTCAAAAACCGAGCGTCCCAAAAAAAAAGTAAAAATAGTTTTGTAATGTCCAAACAAAGCCCTTTCATATGACATGTAACCTGATTTTTTTATGTAACTTTTTTTATTTTTGCCCTCTTAAAAAACCCCATTTCTCAAAAACCCCTTATCCGATTTTACTCATATACTTACCAGTAAATTTCTCAAGTACAAGCTATCGACATATCAAATTTCATGCAGATCGGATCAACGGTTCTAAAGTTATCGCCAGACAAACATACATACATACATACATACATACATACATACATACATACATACATACATACATACATAAAATGCCAAATCGCCCAAGTTGAAACAAAGATCTTTGTTCGCTTCGCTCACTCGATCAATAAATTATGTGATTGACAAAGTTCGCAGAAATTGTATTATCGGAACGTTATTTGCCAGATGGCGATCACGCAAAGCAATTACAGGCAATGCGAATAAACTACACTGTAATATTCTGAACTGAGCAGTAGTAAAATATACTCAGGATCACGAGAAACTTAGGGCTGATTTCACCATGCTCTGTTGGTTACTAATCAAGGATTAACAGGCCGTTATATCTAACCTTACATGTCAAACGCATCATTTTGACATATTTAACGGCCTTTTAATCCTTTGTTAATCTAACAGAGCATGGTGAAACCGGCCCTTAATCTATCTATAGTTCGATTGCAACTAAAAGAAGAAGAAAAACAGCTTCACGAGTTCGATTCCCAGGCACGGTAGATATCGCCCTAGATCAGAGTACCAAGTACCAACTCACGCTTCTTTGAGGATATCTAAAGGAGGTAGTCAGAGGCAAGTCCAAGTGTTACATTTGACAAATTTTACAGCAATGCCAATGAAGGAAATCAGCTAGTATTCTCCTAGGAGCGGCGATGGGCTTGCAAGTCATGTAAATCTATCACTTACTGAATACCGACTATTTTAAAATGTGGGTGTGGGTTGTTTGCGACGGTCTGCAGATAGCTCAACTGTTTTATACGAACTTTGTCAATACCTTTTAAGAGTAGTAGAGCTCTTTGTGAAAGGCTCGTCCGGGGAAGTACTACCACCACGCCTTTTTCTACCGCCAAGCAGCGTTGCTGTGTTTCGGTTTGAAGAGTGTGGTTGCCGGTGTAATTACAGGCACATGAGGCTTATCATCTGTATGCCTTAAGTTTATGGACGCAGGGCGTTTTGCATGTTAAGGCACGTTCTTATGGTGCGTGACTTACGAGGCAATGTTTTGTTATAGGTGATGGTTACCACTTAACATCAGATGGGCCATCTGCTTGTTCTATCAGCAAGTTGTATTAAAAAAAACTGTATTCATTGTAATTTTCTTTGTGTAGATGAGAAATTGATGATTCAGTTATCACGACCTAGTTTATAAAACGTTTCAAAGTTATCCTTGTTATTGTAATGAATAAAAACGAAATATACATTTTTATTCATTACCAGAACTTTTATTCATTACTTTTATTTCTCAGTAAGAATCAAATATTATAATGTTTGGACGTTGGTACTTTCATTAAAATATCAAGTTTGTTGAAAGATTTATACACTCTCAACCAAATATCAAAATAGGAATAAGTACTACATGCTATTTAGGTATTCGCAAGAATAATGACCTAAAATATAATGATCTGAGATTTTATGCAAACGTTCTGATAAACCTAGAGGTTGTTTGATTGCTTTGTGGCCTATAGGAACATAGTAATTGCTACTTAGTTTATTTTAGGCGACCATCTAGTTGTTATATGACGGACCACGTGATAAAGGGGCTGATATCCGTCAAAGTACTTCTCGCACGCATTTTAATCATTTAAAAAAATATAAAAACACCGAACTTATTTTTGTAAAATTGCAATCAACCATGTTGTGTGCTCATTGCACACAGTTCAGCAAATATATGATTTTGATCCAAGCAAGTATTCCCACTTCAAAGTTTGCATAAGTTCTTAAGCAAATTCTACAATGTTTTGCAAATTGCAGACCAAAAACAAGATGGCGAGATGAGCTCGATCGATACCAACAGGAATAGAAGATCACAGCACAGGATCGTACAGAGTGGAGGGAATGGGTGGGAGGATTTTGCCCAGCAGTGGGACATAGAAGCCTCATAATAATAATAATGTTTTGCAAATATCTTTATCTATAACTTACTGTGTGTAATGTAGTGATCCGCCAGCATCTCATCCGTGTAACTTTGTACCGCTGCTCCCTCGACGGTTGCGTTATACTCTGCAGCGTCAGTTCTTTGCACGCGAGTGAGCAGCGCACTCGGTGAGGGCTCTCACTAGAACTGCCGCCAACGTTGATGGCATCCGTGACGGCTTCGCCCGCCGGGATTCTGCCGTAGTGGCGTTGAGATCGCGCCAGCTCTATGTACTGGAAAGGTTTAAAGGCAAGATTAGAGCAGTTTCTTCACGTGACCCACGAGACAATGTTTTCTTATAGGAGGTGATCTGCTTTTTCCATCAGCAGGTCGTATAAAAACAAAAAAGTTTTTTTTTCGCGTTTCCGGAATGATCTAGTTTCACCCCGATCGGTTCAGTTGGCGTGATTGAGCCACAAACAGCCGAACATCGTAAATTGGCATTTATATGTATAAACAACATGTAACATAATACAGTAACATGTACCCCTATAAGCCCGAAGACCAAGTGATCAGACGAAGCATTTGAATACTTTGACGTGTGCAAAGGGTGAATATATCGTTTTCGAAATTCCCATACAAAAGTAAATTTAATATTGTCTCAGAAATTTGCACCACCCCTGATACTGTTTACGTACACACGGAACGTACAAACAGCTGTGAATAGGGCTGCCTCATGGTGAGTTTTGTTTCATATTGGAGGAACGATTTACGAGTATGAATGAAAAACTACGAAATTTCAAGTCGTAAATCAAAAGGTGTTCGCCATGACCTGTAGAATACCCTGCTTCCGTTGTTAAAGGGGTATTATGTTGCACGTTGTAGGAAGTAGGTTTAGGTTTATGGAGTTGAGACTGCTTCAGTTTTTTTATGCCATAGCTGTCAGACGAGCAGATGGGCCACCTGATGGGGAGTGGTAACCATCACCTATAACAAACCTTTTTTGTTGTTTTATCATTTATGTTTGTTATATTTGCTTGCACACTACATTGTTAGAAATAAACAATTGAATTCACAACGGTACCTAAATAGTTTTGTAACTTAATGCAACTATATTTTTAGCACATCTTTTTCCTTATTAAGATAATCCGTTGAACGGTATGATAAATTAATCACTTTCGCACAGATGAGTCATTTAGGTTTCCAATTTGTCGATGACACAACTGCAAGCGCAATTCAATCAGCAAAAAATATTTCATTAGTCAATGGCTTGCGTCACCAATTCACATGTTAAGGTAGGTTTAGTGCACAAGCTTCTAAAAGGTTTGGCCTAAACAAAATCTACGATTGCTCTTGGTAACTACGATTACCCGTCGTTAGATAAGTAAAAGTTTATTTGGAACTAAGGTACAGATAAAACTAAAAACTAGTGTAACGATACTGACTGCAGAAGTATAAAACTATCTATTATAGTTTTATACTTTATATACCTATCTATATAGATAGGTATAGGTATATACTACAAAATATTCTCAAGAAAATGCTGTTAACCTCCAGATATTCAATTGTTCATGACTCTTAGAGTCAGAAACAATTGAATGTCTATTGTATCTAGAGTCCCAGTGTTCTAAAATCAAGTGCCAAGAACACGAGAAACTGAGAACGAGTTCGACTAAGTCATACATAACCCACATTGTAAACGTAAATATACCAACTGTTGCCAGATTATAAACCAAACACTAGAAAAACCATAGATACACCACCGGATTCGAACCCGCGAGCTTAGGATTGGAAGCGGAGTTCCTTGTCACTCTGTGGCAAGAAATCGAAAACTAGCACTTAACTAGAACATCTAAGATTGTTCGCAGAAAGAATTACCAAAGGTACCTACAGTAGGAATACCTACTACTGCATGCTTTCGTAAGTAGGTAGGTACGTAGTCAATTAGATACTAAGAAAGCGTAGGTACATAACTACACTCAAGATGAACTGACGCGCCAACGAACTTTATTATCCACGCATTCTTATTAGATAAAGATGTTTGTTTAAACAAATGAGTTTGCTGGTTCGTTATTCATATAAAATTATTTTTCTACAAAAACATGAAATTTTGTTCATGTTGTATGTAACTCAGCCTTTCCCCAAGTGGGCGATAACGCCCCCTGTGGGCGCTGCAGGCCTAAAGGGGGGCGGTAAGAGACCCAAAAAAAGATTGGGGGCGTTGTGAAGAGGATTGGGGGGCGATTTATAATTTCATCTAGGAGGACTCTTAGACATCGACTGAGCTGTCGACTCTCAACTAAAACTTATGAACATCAACTAATATTAGTTAAGAGATTGCAATCTAACTCGGTTTGATATTTTTCTCCGCGTACTAGTTTATATATCTGTCCTGTTTTATTGAATAAATAAAATAAAATCATGTCAATCGGTCGCTCCGTTTATAATGTTATATGAATATTTAATTTCCGCTAATTTAGCTCACAATAATTAATTTTATTTGAAGTTATAGTGGATTTTAAGTAGGTGAAAAAATGGGGGCGCTAAAAAAATATTTATTCTCAAAGTGGGCAGTAGACAAAATAAGTTTGAGGACCCCTGCCGGTAAACCATGCCAATAAGAAATCGAATCTAAAATGGCGCTGTTTGTTGCATCTCACCCATACACTAAGTGACATCACTTACCTCTCATTCGCACACGTGAGAGGTATAGATTAGCACAACCATTTAAGGTTCGTTTCATTATTAGCTGTTGGCCTTCCAAAGTATCAAAGAATAAATCTTACCTCTCGTTTTTGTTTCTTCCCTTCATAAGCAGACAGAATGTCCTTTGTCTGTTGATCTGTTATAAGCCAGCCTAAATCCAACTCTTCAATTATTTGCAGATACAGCATATCTAGGGATACCCTGTCAATCATCAGGTCTACATCGTAGCATGGATCCCAGTAACTAAAAATAATTTAAAATATTTGATTAAGATAAAGATTAGATGAGATTTCAACTCTCTTGGACTAAGGCGGTTTACAGAGAGTGTTTAATAATAAGGAACAAAGTGATTTTGTAACTTTACTGTTCTCTTGGTGTCCACAATCAGTTTGTAGACAATGGTCAGTTGAGCAGATGAATTGGTGACGTTAGTCAAAAGTCAAAGTCAATAGGTATTTATTCAATAAAATCACAAGGATCACTTTGAAACGTCTTAAAGCTAGGTGACTCTAGGTGCCAGTTCCACGCGACCAAAGCCTAGAAGAACAGGCAACAAACTTACGGCTTGGTTCCTACCGTTCTTTTGTATGATCCTTTTACAATGTAATATAATATATTATTGAAGTTAGGGTTTAGGTTAGGTTTAGGTTAGGTTTAGGGTCCAGATAAAGTACTAGTCTGTTTATTTAAAGTTATATAAGATTAAGAATTTGTAAATAACTTATTTTTTAAAAATCTGAAGGAAAATAAAATATCAAAATCTATGCTTAATGTTATTACCTTTTCCTGAGTACAATTTTGTCATCAGGCCTCACATATTTCTGTGATATGTATGGAGATTCATATTCCTCTAGCTTTTTTAGGGATGGCTGGCCATCCTTCGCACAACTCCAGTTGAATAAATACAAGGAAAAATACTTGGTCAACTCTTTCGGCAGGTTTAAGTAGTTGCACGCAATATCTAATATGGTGCTTGATGAATCAGTTGACGAGACTGAAAGAGGTATTCTGTATCCGTTCATTAATGAAATCTCTATGTCAACTTCATGCATTTTGACACTATGTGTTTCTTGTTGAGCGGAAAATAGGAATGTTATCAGGAGATCTGAATTGGCCAGAATAGGATTTTGCCCCACTGCAACAAAAATATTTCCATGAATAAAGCAGCTGTTGTTTGCTTGTATACATAAAACCCTTTAGCAGTGTATTTTTCTGTAAAAATAGTCCTATTTTTTTTGTTTACAAAATTATAATCAAATATAGGTGGTCGGAATAGCACTAAATGCCTAATTGTATACAGGTAGCAAGAGAGAAAAATATATAGGTATGTAAAGGCAAGCTAGAAAGTTATAAATATGACGAATCTTGTGTGACTTTCACTGAATACCAATAAATTTAATATGCATTATTGCTCTAACTGTGACTAATAATGTTCACTCCCATTTGTCACATCAGGCTTATTGATGCATATATCACTATACCTACTTAGCTAATCAGGATGCACCTACCTACATTATCATTACACTATTAATTATTCTGTGGCATTACTGAGAATCAGAACAACAGCGGTGTGGCATCCCATGTAGTCGATCAAATACTACAGAATAAAGACAGTGGACAACTGCGATTCACAAGGTTGATTTCCATACAGCAATTAATGTTTCCATGACCTGTAAGTTTTGTTTCAAGTCTAGGAGTTGTGGTACTCATAGTTACTGAAAAGAATATAGGCTCCCTGTGTTATAGCAGTTATAGTGTAGGCTATCTTTATCTTAGTTCTTTTTTAATTTAATATTTGTAATTGGTAATTAATTTAGTATATGTAATTGTCTGATTTAATTAGTGTAACTGGCTGTGCCGTTCCGGTTAAATAAATAAAATAAATAGGTATACTATAACACAGGGAGCCTAGATTCAAACCTTGATAAAAGAAAGAATTGCACAGAGAAACAAACAATATAATAATCTTATATGAAAGTTTTAAAAAACTGAATCAACTGGTGTTGAAGGGGTTCTTGCTGATTTTAATACTTCTAGAATGGTGTTTAAGATCACTCACCTAACTGAATATACTTTTCTAGCTGAGTCCTCCTATCTTCTAATTGAGAACTTGTAAGGAACAACTTTTTCGGCGGGAACTGTGGCAGCTTAAAATAAGAGTTTTGGGCTTGCAATTGCTCATGGAGACTGAGCAGCTGCTTGTACCGTGCAGCGCAGTGAAAAAATCCATCAATGTAGATATTGTAACCCTAGAAATGTATAAATGTAACATTATTATGAAGAAACCATAGCTTATTATGCGCAAATTCAACCTGCAAAAACTCAAAGACATAAGGTAAATAGTACTGTACATGCATATGAATAAAAAATAAGACAAAATGTTATAGATTTATTACAAACAATAAATATTTCATTTCATAAGTTTTTGCTGTATTTTTTTGCTGACAAAGCAAAAAAGAATTTTCCATGGTTTATTAAGCAAGCTACATATAGCCAATATTTAAGAATTTTAATAAAATTTAACAACAATACCGTGTAGGATAGCCCATTGTCGTCGTGGAATTGTTGCAGATCAGGAATTGAGAAATGCATAATAGTAGTTATTGTTTCTGCATAACATTACTCCGCAGTCTTTGCTGATATTTTTTTTATCAGTTTTAGTATGATTTCATGGCAAAACTGTTGCAATATGTTCTTTCGCCCACTTTATATCTTATTTGTTGTCTTCTCTTCCAATCCAAAGATAATAATAATCACTCACCTAGCCGTGGGTAGAAGGAGTCGGACGTACGCGTCTGGAGCGGCTCATACCGTAGTGATCCGTCAGTAACGGCTCTATTTCTTTTGGAGCGGCTCAACAGCTCACATGCCACCCTAATATAAATTTTATTCCTAGGTTGATACATTAGAAAAACGATATCCAGATCAAAAATTTTGCTAAATGAATTTGAATTGTTTCGTCTAGATAATAAGATCTAATTTCCAATGCTGCATTTTTGGAGCCGCTCATCTGTGGAGCGGTTCTCAGGTCTACCCATAAAATGTGATACACAACTCAAACGGTTCAAAGATTGGTTTTATGATAAACAGAACCCTGAACCATTTGAGTAGAATATTTATTTTGATTCATTGGGAGGTTTACTACGTACTCGAACCGTTGAATCGTTTGAAGTAATATCTGCGCGGGTGAGTGAGTGGAGTTAGGATGAATTGAAGGATTATGGTTCTTTTTAGAAAAGCATGTTTTTAAATGGTATGGGTTACGAATTTGAATTATTAACTTGAGTTGTTTTAGCAACAGCCCGTGGACGCCCTCGCGTTTTAGCATACATATTTAAGGATATTTTGCGTTCTAGGCTTGTCATAATTTGCATAAATATTTTTCGTTTTAACGTTTAATCAAGTAAGGTTCATTTTGAATAGTAGAACTTTTACTTAAATTTTTTTTCATTCCATCGTTCATTGTTAGCAATATTTATTAGTTATTGCTAACATACAAATTCACGGATTTTTTCCTGTTTATTTTCCGCTAGACTCGTTTATTTTTCTACAAAATTATTTTTATCGTAGTATTTTTTTGTTTTGGCGTCTAGTCCTTTTGCCAAGTCTTATCGGTGCTTGCTTGGAGTCTTTGAAGGTACCATGAAAATAAATTGGTCCTGAAATTCTGAGCCGTTTGAACCGGGGTTCGGCTCCGGCTCGAGACTGTAAATGAGCTGATGCGCAGCAGATCATGTTTTTTGAGTGAGTTACCCATGCACTGCGTTCTCTTCTAGCTAGGCTAGCGCACAGAACAATAATAGTACTCAACGCGAGAGATGTATAGAGATGGGCTGGCCGATCGATGAATTCGATTTCGATCGATGGGCGAGTTGAGTTGAGCTATGAGTTATTTATCTCGCTCGAGTCAATTTATTCACAATACAAATCAACCTTATTCAATTTGTAACTAGAGACGTTCACTTCGCTTGCTCGCGTCGCAGCCAAGCAATTGACTGATTAAATAGAATTTGACGACTCGACTCAAACAGCAGGGGCCTTATGCTCACTTCGAGCGAGATTATCTCATGATGGAGATGACGTCATATCTCGTTCAATAACTCGTTGACGTTGCGTCTCGCATGAACTTTGTATGAGAAAATTGGGGAATGAGATGGTGAGAATGGGGATAAATAGTTATCGAACGAGATATGACGTCATCTCTAACGTGAGATAATCTCTGTCGAAGTGAGCATAAGGCCCCAGGATTGCACGACCATGGATTCTGTGACCATGCTCTGATTGGTCGAAAGCCTATGCTCTGTTTAGATGTACTACACAGTAAGTATAGGCAAGTAGCACAGATTAAAAATTATATAAAATAAGAGAATTATTCAGAGATTAATGTTAGAAAAAATAAAATTCTGGCACTTCGGCGGCCGCTGCCGCGGCACGCAGGGCTGGATTTAGGGGAGGGCAAACGAAGCGATGGCCCCGGGGCCTCCACAAACAGGGGGCCCCCACAATATAGGCTTCGGAAAAAAAATCTTTCAAATTCCAACTAGTAAACACTAGTAAACATCTTCTTTTCCTTTGTTTTTTTTTTTGTTATTTTACCTTTATCTACAGTACTTTGTACATACATGATTATTTGATTATATTAATCCTAAATAACAGAAATCATTGATCTATTTGTTCACTCCAATCAGGCAATCAGTGAAATATCAAAATCTCAAATGGCCCTGATAAGCACTTCCAATTCACTACCCATCTTGGAGGAGTACCCCAATCATTTAATGGCTGAATGGGGTGGTACTTAACCGCAAGCTCGGAGGTTGGGTATTCGATTCCGTGTCTCGACAATTTTTTTTCTTATATACATATAAATTAATTGCAGTATGTGAACAATTGGTGTTCTTCAATTCTCAAACAAATCAATTATTATTGACAATTATAATTGTCAATAATAATTATTGACAATTATAATTGTCAATAATAATTGAAAGAAATAATAATTGCCTATTATAATAGGTATTTTTTTTCATATTTCTTCATACAGCAAGGCAAATAATTATTATTGTGACACAATTAAATGCCATCAATTATTCACGAACTTTACTGCATGCAAGAAATTGAAAAAAATCATAGTCGATCAATAATAATTTGTTTGTATAATTATTGAAGAATATCGATTTCAATTGTCATACAAAACCCACCTCATCGTGACAAGTCAAACGCTAATATTAATAATCGAGTCGTGAATCATTCATGATCGAGGAAAGAAGGTGTCCATTGAAGTTTCCGTGCGTAATTTCGTCTTCATGTAGTTGTTTAAATCTTTTATTATTATATTTCCAAAAGCATAATTTTCTTCAACCAGCGAGCGAGTGTGAGTTTTTTTTGCCCTCTGCCTGTCCATGTGAATCCACAGTAGAATAAAAATTGCCAGTTCGGATGGGGAATTTATAGTATATTCTGCGGATTTTGCAAGCCTATTCAGCCTATTTTTCGTATTTGCGTGTCGATACGAGATACGACGGCAACGACGGTACCTGTTTCCCCCGTTTTTTGTCTGTACGAGAGTAGGACCCGTCGCAGCGTTGACAAGTGTCCACTGAGTGGCGTGCTTGTAGCAGGGAATCCCAGAATTTGATACATTCTCGTGCGTCTGAGAAGCTACGAACTTGCGAACATTGTGCAACAAATGTAAATCATTTCGATTTTTTACGAAAAGACCACAGACGTTAAGACGTGAGTATTTTCATCGTTATCTTGTAATCTACAATATAAACCGAATGTCATATTTGATTGTGCAATTACAAAAACGTGTTTTTTTTTCTTAACATATAATAGAATATATGAAATATATGCAGAGAACAAAAGAACATAAAAAATGGTTACGGAGAGGTTATGATTTATTGTTTATCATGCGTTTGTTTGGCTCTGCGTAAGTTAATCATTAAGGCGACTGAAATATCGTGATCACATGCTAATATTTATTAGGTAAATTGAGGTTTCCCAATTTAATTATGAAATATTTTTTTCTCAATTCACTTCTGTTTTTGTCTCTTATTTTTTGAGTGCATGCACATAACTCGACAGGTTTCAGTACAGTTCGCAGTTTGCAGCTTCTCTATTCTTTTCATTTTCCATGTGACATGGATAATGATAGCCCTTAGGAAAAGAATAGCAGTTCACCAATAGGAACATAGCTGATAGTCGAGAAAAATAAAATATTAACAGAAACACCAAAAAGAGTTACGAGCAGTGCACATAAGTATAAGTTTAAGAGAATCTACTTGGTTTCACAATAAATTATTTATTGAAAAACACGACTGAAAAAAATTGTTCACTTTATTTGGAAAATAATTTGGGGCGAGGGGGCCTCCGCTCCTTTGTTGCCCCGGGGCCTCTGGACCTCTAAATCCGGCCCTGGCGGCACGCTCGCTTTGCTCGTTCGCCTCGTACGTAATTTATATGTTTTAACTTAACCTAACCAATCCGAGTCGGATCAACAAGTGAGTGAGTAAGTAATTGACGAGTGTAAACAAAGCCTAAGTTTTGGCATCAATATTTTGGCTGCGTTTTTTCGGGTCGTGCTTTCCAAAGGTGTGCTGAATTTGTACGGCTTGGAATGTACAGCCTTGGATTACACAGCCATGGATTTCGCGACCAAATTGTACATCAATTCCGGGCTGTGTTTTCCTCGGCTGTACAATCCTTGGTTGTACATTATTGGCACCCTCATCCTCTATCATGGGCTAATCAGCCGGTTTCAAAAATGTCAATGTCAAGTCAACCGTCACATCATAACTGACATCACAACAAAACAAATCAAGAAACCGGCGAACGCAATAGGGCAACAGCTGATTTACCTGATTTTTTGATGAAAAAAGCAATTCATTCACGTCAGACAAATCTGGATTTGTATTCCTATTTCCATTCCCATAACTACTTTCTGAAATTTCGAGTTTGTTGAAGTAAGTGTCTTTGACAATTATATTTCTGGTGAGTGTAAGTATTCCCAAGATGCCAGACAAGATTCCTGGATTCGCTATTCAATGGGACTGGAATGATGCGGTGAGGTAAGTCTGTATAGTATAGATACCTAGTTATTTCTATAAGGCCGATCAATCTTTTCGCGAATTTTACATACAATTGGTAGATTAGTACACACGGATACGCATCAAGCTATACACTGTTCGCTTTTATGTCCTTGTATTAAGCTTTTTATAGCTAGAGCTGTGTGTACCCGTTAATAAATTATGCTTAAGTAACAAATAAAAAAAAATAAAAAATAGACATTTTAGCTAAATTAATAATAATTATTAATTGGCCATTTCTAATTAATATCTATTTATTTGCACTAATTTGGATCAGTTGAGCCATCTCTAGATCGCTTGCAACAGTTTACAAATAGCTCAACTGTTTCATATGGATTTTGTACATTTTTTAAATACTTGTATTCATTGTAATTTTCTTTGTAAATAAATGTTTAAACTAATAATATTTATTTCCAAAACAGTTACAATAAATTTGTAGAAAGTGAAATGCCCCTTCCTGTTTTAGCTTTTACTGTGTTATAAGAAGTTTTTTATGATATTAAATTATTTTTTGAAGATTGCCCAATCAACAATGCTGGGTGTCGTTTAAAACATGCGATCAGAGTACCTGCACCCACGAAAGCATTACAACATCAGTAAACCAAGCAGATGGCAAAATAAAGATCAACTGCCCAGAAAATTATGAGTACATATCTCATGGGAACTTAAACCTTGTTCTGAAGCACATAAGTTCTGGAGTTAAAGTAGCATTTGTCGCCCCTACTAAAGCCCATAAAGTACATGCCAGGGGTGTGTTGTCTGTAGATTCAGCTGACAATGCTTTGGCTGTGTCATCTTGTGAGGGAGACCGGCTTTTGGTGTGGGATAGTAGAACAAGTGAGTAGAAACATCTGAATTGATTTAACAAAGTTGAGCTACTTTCATAATCTGTTTATCACCATTTCAAGCTAATAACAATAAATTTGAAAAAAGTGGTAACTGAGGTACTTACTTAAGTGGGTAGGCATGAAATAATTGTACTATTGAACTAAAAATGTACCTATGCCAGAGTATCATGTGTTGATTAGGGAATTCAATCCTACCTCTCTTTGGTTATTATGCAAATGCCTGCTCCAAATTGTAGTGTTCGTTTGTGTGATGAATAAGCATTTATAGAAATAATGTTAATTCTAGGTGAAGTTCTCCAAGATCTCAAAGGTCATGGTGGTCCAGTTTACAAATGTCGGTTCTTCGCATCTGGTCAGGTGATCCTTTCTGCGGGAGCTGATGGTTCCTGTAGAGTCTGGTCAGCAGAAAGTGGTATCAATCCTGTAACACTAATTGGACATAAGATGGCTGTCACGGATATAAAGATGATTGAGAAGGGAAGAAATGTTGTGACTGTGAGCAAGTAGGTGTAAAAATCATTATACCTACCTACAATTATTTTTGTATTTTAAGACTAGCAATTTTAGCTTTTATATGGCTTTCTGCTTATGACTGATATGGAGAGTTTACATATCAGCTTAGTTAATTTATTGTAGCACAGATATGTTGTTGAACTTGATTTTGAAGGCAATAACTAGAGGTAGAAGATTATATTTTTTAAGTTTAAATGGTATTTTTTTTGTTATAGAGATGGCTCTGCAAAACTTTGGGATGTTGGCGAGTCGAGTGTCCTAGCAGATGTTATTAAAGAACGGGGAACAATCAACTGTTGCGCAATAGCTACTACTGCTGATCAAGTTGCAGTTGAGAATGAAAGAGAGGTAAAAACTCCAGTCTATATGACGCATCTGCCACAGCGGCGCGGATCTATTTCCTAAGAACAAGTAGTAGCAGTAAAGTTGTATAAAATTTATTTAATAAGTTTTCCGACAGTCCATTTGCCACTGGTCCTCCGCCCCGGCAAGTTGATATAGTGTCAACAACCAATTATTCATTTACCTTGACAGCCTTCACAGCTCAGTTGGTAGTAGCTCTACCTTCTGCGCCGTAGGCCATGGTTTCGATCCCCACTGAGAACAAACATTTGTGTGATTAACATAGATGTTTGTCCTCTGACTGGGTGTTAAGTATACTATAATATTATAAGTAGGTATGTACTTACAAAAAAAAAAAAGTTTATGTCAGCTATCTGGTTCCCATATACTTACTTTACATAGGAAGCTTTGGCTTCGTTTGGGGCTAGGTAGTGGAAAGTCCACCAATATTTATTTATTTTATTTTTATAATAAGTTTTCCTATAGTCGATTTGTGACTGGTCCTCCCCGCCGGCAAATTGTTGTATTAATCTATTGAGATTTGATTAATCAACAAGCAATTTTTTACTCATTCACCTGCTACTGCTGTCGCTGTTGCTTGTTAAGTTATCAGTTATTAGTAGAGATCGGATATTCGGATGCATATTTACTTACCTAAAGTTGAGATGTTGGCTATTATGGAAAGCACTTTTTATCGAAAAATCCCGAGGTCTCGGGAAATTAAAATTTTGCTTTTGTCAAAAAATCCCGGGATCCCAGGAAATTCAATTTTAAGTGACCCGGATGACAATAATTGTCATTCATGAAATTGTAATGCAGGGCAATTATTGCCCTGTTACAACGTAATTGAATTCGCGCTGGCTTCAAAGTAATTTTTTGATTGATTTTACTTATTGATTTCCCCAAAAACACAGAGACAGACACCTCATACAAGTTTTTGGTTAGATGATCCATATACCTAAGTCTTTTTATATTTTTCTGTTTTAACAGTTGTTGGTAAAAGATATTATCTTGTCAAAAATACCCTTCTCAAGCCCCTTGCGACTTTATGATACAATCTACCATTATTTACCTATTTACAGGCTTCACAGTTAGGAGTGGCTCTGCCTCTGCGCTGAAGGCTGTGGGTTCGATCCCTACAGTGATTTATGGAATGAACATAGGCATTTGTTTTCTGTCTGGGTGTTATATTGTATTAAAGGTTATTATAAGTAGGTACCTACCTATAAGTATTAGTTATACTGCGTTTAGATTTAGACATTCGCGTAGATGGAAATATTGCCGTCCATATGTCTGCGGTAGCGTCGCCGGCAATGTGTTCACGCAACACGGACAACGCGAGCGGCAACGCGAGTGGACATGGAAGTGGCCTGTTTACATTCTCGCATTACCCAAATCCCTACTCATGTCTCTGTACATTTCCACGGACATGAGCTGAGTTTAAAAGGGGTATTATAATTATCAGCTGTCTGGTTCCCATAGTGCAAGCTTTGCTTGTGCGGGGCAGATGTCCACCAATACCTATTTATTAATTTTAGATCGGAACAGGAAATAAGCTACTGATCATTGGCTGCGAGAGTGGGCTAGTGGTTTGCGCACACATTGCCAAAAGACAAGAGATATTTTGCAAGCAATTAGAGTCACCGTGTAATACGTGTGCTACTGTCGACCGGACCGTCGTCATCGGTTGCCATGATGGAAAGGTACCTTAACCCTTGGTTTTCCTGGTGATCCCAAATCACTTAATTTACCCCATGGAGTCCATGGGACTCCTTGCATAAAAATCATTGATTTTGGTCAAAATAAAAGCAAAATGTGTACTCAAAAATGATTTATTCTACTTAGCAACATTATACTTAAAAGCTATAATATCAAATTTCTTTATTAATTGGTAACAGTCTTGTTGGCAATTGAAAAGCCTAATAGACTAAAAAATAAGCACACAAAAATCAATGCAAACTTCGGGCTCGAAATTTAAATACAATGAATCATTATTTTAAACTATTTATTTCAATAACAAGTCTAAAATATAATCAATTTTTAAAAACTAAAGTAAAAATAGCACAAGTTCATACAAAAAAACAAAACGTGCAGCGCTTTTTTTCTCGTTTGATCCACCTTATTGCTGCCCTCGCTCCTCGTCGTTGGACTCCTCATCAACCCATCTTCTCATCTCAGACTCAGCTTTTGAATGAAGTAGATTGGCTGACCGTCTGTTTAAAGCCATTTGTAAGCCTAAAACACAAAAATAACATTGAAAAATAATAACATTACAATCCAGCAAAACAATATTTTTGTCACACATATACCCCCATGGAGTCCAGCGGACTCTATGGGCACAATTACTCACCTATACGCGTGGCGTAGGCGCACGTCTTCTTCACCTCGCGCCCGGGTCGTTACTGCAGGAAGGTACTGGGACGCGCGAAAACAAAAACGCGATATTTAAGATTTTAGACCAAAATGAAAGTTCGCGCGGAGTCCCAGGGACCTAACAGGTAAATTAAGGGTTAATAAACATTATTATTTGAGAGCCTTTACAGCTCAGTTGGTAGTAGCTCTGCTTTCTATGCCGTATGCCGTGGGTTCGATCCCCACCGAGAACAAACATTTGTGTGATGAATATAGATGTTTGTTCTCTGTATGCGGGTGTTATATAATATGATAAGTATGTATTTACAAAAAAAAGTATTTAAAGTAGTATATCAGCTATCTGGTTCCCATATCACAAGCTTTGGCTTAGTTCAGGGCGAGATAGTGCTGCGTGGAATGTCCACCAATATTTATTTATTGTCCTAATATCGTATCTTATATCCGAAAGTTTTGATTTATAGATGTTTGTCAAGTCGATACGGCTGCTCAAGGAATAAAACTCTTGAGCCTGTGTCGTACTGTTTACCCCAAAAAATAACATAAAATAGGTACAACAGACGAGCTCCCTCCCTAGGAAAAAGGGCGAAGCGGCGGGGTGAATGAAAACGCGGCTCGTTTAAAATGAAAAAAATCATTTCATATCATTTAAAAACTGTATTTTTTTCTAAAAATACAGTTAATGCTATGCGAAAGCTATGGGTTTGTACCGAAATTCAATGTTTACTTGTTTTCCTCCAGGATAACCAGTTAAACCTTCAAGATGGCACCGTACTGAGGCAGTGGCACGAATCATCCAACCCCATTCTAAGCATGATCGCACTTCCCAACGAAATGTTCATACTCGGCCGACAAGACGGCATTTGTACAGCAATATCCTTGCAAGAAGCTTACAGTGCGATAAGAGTATACCTGACAGGATCTGACTGTGACGGTATTAGGGATATATCATTCAACGGAAAATGGATCTTCACAGGCTGTCGTGACAACCTAGTCAGGAAATATGACTATAAACAAGCTAATGTGCATTTTAAGTAAAGAGGAGTTAATATAATAAGAATATGGAATACTAATCGGTATGCAAAATGTGAGTTTTATAACGTGCGTTCCAATTTTGAACTATCCCTACATACTTAAGATAATGTACCTATAGTTGGCGATAAACAAGATGACGTCTGACGATCCACGTGACTGAGCTGCGCAGAACGCGTTTGTAATATCAATTTTTGTTCTGCGCTACTCTCGCGATTCTTCATTAACAGTCAACTTGTTTGTGGCTAACTTACATTGTATATTACGAAATGTCATGAGTAAACCTTCTGTCGGGTGTTAATTTATTTTATAAAAATATTTTATAAATTTCTGCAGTCCAAGTCAATTTCTGTATTCTGTTATATTTCCCTTTACGTATGACAGTTGCAAATTTGGTTCTGGTTAGGTGGTGGCGGTGGCGGCGGCGTCTAGGAAAAATTGAGAATTCAAGCGTTACAGAACCTATTTTCCAGTTTTGATAATTCTGCAATACAATGAAAATCAAAATAAACCGCTATTTTGAGTATACATGCTAAATTAAAAATATTTTATGATATTATTTTTTTACTTTCTTTTAAAATATATTTAGCTACCTCGTGTGTTCATAAGTCTTGAGACACAGTAAAACTAAAATATTTTTGGAGCTAAGTTGAGTATTCATTTAT
This sequence comes from Chloroclysta siterata, assembly GCA_932294275.1. NCBI lineage: Eukaryota > Metazoa > Arthropoda > Insecta > Lepidoptera > Geometridae > Chloroclysta > Chloroclysta siterata. The sequence continues at coordinate 13,751,682 of OW028598.1, forward strand.
TGGATATTAAAATTAAAACTACTGACATCTAGATCTGTATTTAAAAATAAATCATTCAAAATGGCCGCCTTTGCATTCAATGCAGGCCTTCAAACGCGTGCGCCATTCATCTATGGCGGCACGAATCTTTTCAATGGGAATCCGTTTCGATTCTTTAATAAGGGCTCGCTTGAGAGAATCCAGGTTTGGGTGAGACTTTCTGCATGCTCTCAGCTCCAATTCCGTCCATAAAGAATAATCCAAAGGATTCAAGTCAGGGCTTGACGAGGGCCAATCTTCGCTCCGAATGAAGCCTGGCAAATTGGCCTCCAGCCAACGTTGGGTAGTCTTAGCTTTATGGGAGGGAGCAGAGTCCTGTTGGAAAACCCAGTATTTTCCAGCGAATAGCGTATCATTTAATGGTTTAACCACCGCTTCCAATATGTCGGTTTGGTAATTTTGTGCCTTCACCTTGACGCCTTGCTGGCAAAAATGAAGCGAAGTGACCCCCTCGTAGGAAACACCCCACCAAACCATCACACTTGCTGGATGATGAGTACGCTGGACATTGCGTACAGATGGCTTTCTTTGAACTTCTGGCGTAAACCTTATTGTTCTGCCGGTTAAACTTTTCTTCCACCGTGAAGATCTTTTCATCGGTAAACAGGATATTTTTTGGATCGTGTCTCTTCAATAGGTTCCGACATCGTTCCAGTCGCAATTTACGAAGACGCTCGTTTAAATAATGCACTTTCCTTCGACTGTAGGCCTTTAGTTTAAGATCATATTTAAGTATCCTGTTCACCGATATTCGCGAAATGTTGGTCTGCAGAGCTAATTTCTTTTGAGTCCGGCAAGGGTTGCGACGAATTCGCTCTCCGATTACTTTGATGTTGGCGGGCATCCTTACAGACCGCGGGCGGCCACATCTTCCACGGTCTTCTAAAGAGCCGGTCTCCTTGTACCTCTTTATGGTATAATACACAAAGTTCCGACTACATCCCAAACTTTGGATTTCACTAAAAACTTGCATTGGTTTTTTTCCTGCTTGAAACAGTGAAATTACAGTCGCACGCAAATCTTTTGTTGGCGCCATTTTCACGGAGAATGAAACAAATATTCAAATGTATATTTTTTCTGATTCAAAACATTCGAAATTTAAAATTTTAAAAGTTTAAAAAAGATTGCATGAATTACTTTCTTTTTAAATTAATTAAATAAGTTCGTCTCAAAACTTATGAACACACGAGGTAGTAATATAAAATAGTGTAGATGCTTAAAAATAACATTTTCTAGAATATTTTTGTACTATTATCAATTTATTTTAGCAATAAATACCCAGTGGCGTAGTTCGGTGGACAGAACCCCAGTGCATAGAGCAGGCTCAAGGTTTTCTAGCTTCGGGAACTGGCTGGCTCTCTCTTTACAAAGCTTAGGTTAGAGGGCCCCCTGAGCTCCGGGCTCTGGTGCACTGCACCACCTGGCCCTACTATAGCTACGCCACTGGCAATACCTAGATGAGTGGTTAAGGAAACGCGCCCCGTATCTGCCCGGTAGGTACATAGTTTGATATTAAAGGCAATCTCTATGCAATAAAATAACTGTCGAATCAAAACACAACTTCGTTCCAAATTTCAAAATAAAAAAAATTGTCGGTCGCCTTTATTAATATATATTTTTAATATTGGTTGCATCAATGCAATCCATTTACTTGATAGCTTATTTGTGACCACATTTATTTCCCGCAATGCCTCTATACCAAGTATGTTTCGCCGCGAAGTCGATTGGATTTCTATTTATCTACCTAAGTATTCTCTTATCTGTGTATTATAATACATAAATTGTTAACTGACCTCAAAGTTCTTACAGATGTTCGTGAAACCTTTCAGTTTCTCCTGAGCGCTTTTGCTTAGCTTTGTCCACGTGAAAACATCGGCATTGACATTTTTCTTTAGATGCAACCAATCTCTAACAAACTCTTCCCTAGACTTGTCTGTGCATAACCTGGCTGCAATTTTTCAATTATTTAGTTATAAATTAAGCTCAATATTGAATGGGTTTTGTAGGTACCTACTGAACCTTTTTTCATCTCCATAATTTTTACGCTCTCTATTGTATTTTCTATCCACCCGTTCCATAGCTCAAGATTGTCAAACCCATTCTCCAGATCTTTACACCACAAACGGATGTTTTTATCATGGGATCGTTTTTCTGAAAAAATCATTACCCCTTAATTGTTGTGTGTACTTATCCTATATTAAATTAACATTTCATAAACGCACGGAGTGCCAACAACATAATATCTGTTCATTTGTTCACTAAAGACGTTATTTCACTGCACTGTCAATATTTTGTTTTCCACAAAATATACCAAGTTAGGTATAGTGGTCTACTTGAACTGTTTGTTATTACGTAGCGGTTGCTGTTTTTACTAATGCCTCCGGTTTAGAAGCTTACTTTGGTGTGAGGCTATGTGGGAATAGTCCCTAGGTTCTCCGAAATTTCGCAACACCCAAGACGGTGCAGATTTTTTGTGGACTTCTGTAACAACATAAATTAAAAGGCGTTTCACTTTAAAAAACAAAAACGTAGCTAAAAATTCGAATGTAACTTACTGTAATCCATTTTAGGTTTTATCCTCAAAGAAGAGAACATGTCGTCTCCTTTAACACCTCGAAGGCGTTCCGTGATATCAACTAAGCTCTGACTCACAACGGAAGTGCTCTTATCTGCTCGTGAAACTAATGGAAACGATGTGTTTATTTTCTTATCAACTGTTTTGATCTCCACTTTCTTGGACGTGACTGTAGATGTTTCGCCTCCAATTCCTACTTGAGTAGCTACGTCTTCTAGTACTTTATCAGATATTGCTACTTGAGTTGCTTGTTCTTCTAATATTTTATTCAGTTTTTGCTCATATAGTTCGGTTTCGGTAGGGACATCATGATCAAAGGTAGAGTCTGTAGATGACCAATGAATGCCTTCATCTATAGCCAGATGGCTCAAACCTTGAATAATTGCACCTTCTCCAACTATGTGATCAGCTTGTTTAGTTTCGTATTTTTCAATGAGTTGCTCCTTTGTGTATGTTTTCACATCTTCTCCAATGTTTTCGTCAATTCGATCGGTACTGTCCTTTTCTATGTCTTGTTCTTTAGTGTATATTTTTTCATCGTTACTAAAGGATGTTTCAGTTTGTTCTGCTATGTTACTTTCGATGTCTTCTGTAGTAATGGATGTGTCAGTTGTTTCCGCAATTTCTTTTTCTATTGTGTATGTTTTTCCATCGTCACCAATATTTGTGCCTATAATATATGTATCAGTTGGTTGTGTATCGTTTTTGTTGGATTCTTGCTCTCTATTGTTTGTTCGTCTATGTTTGTCAGTAAATGTATCAATTGGTTCAGCTACGTCTTCTTCTATGTCATGCGACGTGGTGTCAAAATCAATATCGGTTATCGATTTACTCTTATCTAAATATATGGTTTCATGTATTGTTCCATCATCATTTAACTGTCTAGTGTCAGTTAAATTGCCAATTCTCATTTCACTGCCTTCTTTCAGCTGATCATTACCATCAGTAATCGTGTTTACTGTATTATTTGTCTTTACCTGTGCTTTTGTAACAGTCATGGTATCATTCCAAATTCCAGCGTTACCGTCAGTTTTTTCATCAGTTGTCGTATCATTCACTATTCCCTTTATTATACCATTAACGTCATCTTCAAGCATTACCGACATCTTTTCTTCTGCTTCCATTATATTTCCTAAAGAAGTGATAGATTTGCTAACACTTTCGCTGGGTCTGAGGATGGGTAAAGACAATTCTTCTGGCCAAGGTTCGTCTGTATTGCCTAAAATAAACAAATGAATTAAGAAGAGGTCAACAAGACTTCAATACTAAATCATTCCCTAAATAAAAACAATGACAAAATTGGTTATACACTTACCGAGGAAATGATAGTTAGGCAAGGATAATTGGTCAGGATTTAAATGGTTAGGTATTATATTGGGAGGTTGTTCCGCTATGTCGTCAGTAGTCACTGAAAGAATATATCAGATAGAAATAATTGCTCCTATAACTCCTATAATAAATTATATTAGGTATCCTTAACATTTAAAATCAAATAAAACTAAAATAGATACCCATGTTTATGTCAGAAAATTTTACTTTTTTGTTGCTATCTTCTTCGGAAAGTAAATCGTTGACTAAATCACGTACTGCATCTCTTGCCTGATCCGTGATCAAAAGACCTTCTATAGCTTCAGCTTGAAGAATACCTGTATCAGACTGTGCGTCAAGTTCGCTCAAAGGAACTTCAAAAGTATCGTTTGCATCTTCAAACTCATTTTGTTCTTTATCTGCTATGTCTTCAAATTCTATGTTATTTTGTTGAGTTTGATCTTGTATATCTTTAAATTCGATGTTATTTTGTGTAGTTTGCTTTTCAACGTGTGTGAGATTAATATCATCAACATCAGAAGAAATGTCTCCGTCGAATGAATTAATAATTCCATCGAGTTCTGTTTTGATAAAATCATCCAGATTTAATTCAACAGGTTCCGCTACAGATGGAAAGTCGACATCAAATGATAAGTTATCGCCTTCTTGCGACTCTTCTCGTTCTTCATTATCTGTAGACGATTCTTTGCTGTATGTTTCCGAAGATGAGGAATCTTCTATGAATTCTGGCTCAGGTTCACAAATCCTCTGTAATGTAGAGTTATTATTGTACTGTCAGATTAATTTGAAATTGTATGTCGCTGTCTTTGCCCAAATCGTTACTTACCACTACATTATCAACCAAATCGTCAATCAAACCTAGTGTAGGGCCCACTTCCTCCTCAAGATCTGAAATAAATATATATTTTTAATAAACTACGGAATTTCAAAATAAAAAAATGTTAATTCAAATTGTTTCAAATGTTTAACCTCTCAGTTGATCTTCTAAAATTTTATACGCTGATTCTTCTAATATGTTTGAGATCCATATTGTAATCTTACCGGAAACTTCAGCTTTTACCTTCTTGTTTTTAATAGTTCTATTGTCAACCTTATAGCCTTTACACAGTAACTTTTCTATTTCTATAGATACAACATTGGAGATTTTTTGCAATCTGTAAATGTTATTTGTTTTAATTATATCGGCCGTGTACAGTATGTTATGTGATGGTGCGTTATAAAATCAGAAATAAGGAAATTTGGAAGCGAACTTGTGGAACAAAGTTTATAGTATAGCGACCACGAACCCTAAAACGATGCAGGGTCCTACCCTTTGGACCAATGGCAATGTAAAGATCGCGGGAAGTCAGTTGATGGAGGTGGTTTAGAATCGTTCTTCCTGTAAATGTATATGTATATAAGTACAGTGATGATTACAGTGTGTACACTTAAAGGGTTACCCTTCATTATTTCAAAAAATGTGTAGATACTGTTAAAGTACGTACGTACTGATAAAGCACTTACTCTGTATTCAAAGTTATTTGTACCGGTTTATTTAATTCTTTTGCGATTTTGTGTCCAAATATTACGCAGAGATATCGACATTCTTGTGCCATTGTAGGTTTCTTCTTTACTTTATCATTACATTTATCACACTTTTTCATTGCTCTGGAATCAGTAGAAATTATAGATAATAACTACACTGTGGGTTTTTATACAGAAATCAGACCTTTGCTTACCGTTGTAAACTATACATATACCTACTATAGGTTCTAGATTTTACCTTTATTGTTCCTGGATCATTCTTAGTTTCTACTAGTGGCTTCCCGCGGCTTCGCACGCATTGAAGTGGTGAACCGTGATTGAACCACAAACATCCAAACATCGTAACTTTCGCATTGATTTGTATATTATTAGGGTAGGATTTTAAATACCTACGTAGGTATAAGGGATACCTATAGGCGTACATTACCTATATTAGGTAGGTAGGTATAGGTACTGAGTTTAGCACAAACATGACAAATACAACAAAGACAACCTTACACGGAAAATATGTACTTATTTGTTCCTAGTTTCTACCCCAAAAGCAAACGAAACGAAACAGCTTTACGACATTGATCCACAGGCACGGTAGATAGGTACCCTCAGATCTCTTCGTACCAACTCAAGATTCCCGTTTTTAAAACATTGACGCCTCGTTGTAGGTATTCTTTTTACTCGAGCGCAACGAAGGAGGGTAACGTCTTAATGTTATTTATCCACAGAACACATTTTCTTTTAGTTTGAAGTTAATTACACAGTTACAGTTAAAAATCTCCCATACAAACCTTGAAACTTTGCAGGAGTAGTTTTAAAATATTGAAAACGTGATTTTAAATTATTTATTGTGGAGTATATTTACTTCAAGTTTGAAATCAATCGCACTATGCGTTAAAAAACTCCCATACAAACTTTGACATCCCTTTGCACGCTTATTATGGGTAGTTTTAAAAAATTAAAAAAGCCTTTCCTATTTTTTTGCCTAAAAGTTCATATACTCCAAGTTTCAAGTTTGTAGGTTCAAGGTATACTATTTTTCATGCAAACGTTTTCAACCCTTTTACACCCCTTGGGGTTGAATTTCCAAAACCCCCTTCTTAGTACACCTCTACGTCATAAGACCTATGTACTCTTCAAATTTCAAGTCTCTAGGACCATCGGTCAAAAAACTCCCATACAAACTTTTACATCCCTTTGCACACTTATTAAGGGTAGTTTAAAAAAATAATAACGCCTTTCCTATTTTTTTGCCTAAAAGTTCATATACTCCAAGTTTCAAGTTTGTAGGTTCAAGGAATACAATTTTTCATACAAACGCTTTCATCCCTTTTTACACCCTTAGGGGTTGAATTTCCAAAAACCCTTTCTTAGTACACCTCTACGTCATAAGACCTATGTACTCTTCAAATTTCAAGTCTCTAGGACCGTCGGTCAAAAAACTCCCTTACAAACTTTTACATCCCTTTGCACATTTATTAAGGGTAGTTTTACAAAACTAAAAATGCCTTTCCTATTTTTTTGCTTTGAAGTATATGTACTCCAAGTTTCAAGTTTGTAGGTTCAAGGAATACAATTTTTCATACAAACGCTTTCATCCCTTTTTACACCCTTAGGGGTTGAATTTTCAAAAACCCCTTCTTAGTACACCTCTACGTCATAAGACCTATGTACTCTTCAAATTTCAAGTCTCTAGGACCATCGGTCAAATAACTCCCTTACAAACTTTTACATCCCTTTGCCCATTTATTAAGGGTAGTTTTACAAAACTAAAAATGCCTTTCCTATTTTTTTGCTTTGAAGTATATGTACTCCAAGTTTCAAGTTTGTAGGTTCAAGGAATACAATTTTTCATACAAACGCTTTCATCCCTTTTTACACCCTTATGGGTTGAATTTCCAAAAACCCCTTCTTAGTACACCTCTACGTCATAAGACCTATGTACTCTTCAAATTTCAAGTCTCTAGGACCATCGGTCAAAAAACTCCCATACAAACTTTTACATCCCTTTGCACACTTATTAAGGGTAGTTTTAAAAAACTAAAAATGCCTTTCCTATTTTTTTGCTTTGAGGTATATGTTCTCCAAGTTTCAAGTTTGTAGGTTCAAGGAATACTATTTTTCATACAAAAGTTTTCATCCCTTTTTACACCCTTAGGGGATGAATTTCCAAAAATCCCTTCTTAGTGCACCTCTACGCCATAAGAGCTATGTACTCCTCAAATTTCAAGTCTCTAGGACCAGCGGTTTAGGCTGTGCGTTGTCTATATGTCAGTCAGTCAGTCAGTCAGGACTTTGAGTCTTATAGTATTAGAGATTTTAGAATCTAGATAGAGTGAGATTTAATGTACTTATACTAAACCTTTTCATCTTCTTTTCCTTGGCTTCTTTATTTTTATTTCTTTCCATATATTTATGCCTCTTAAAACATTCAATTGCATCTGGAATTTTCACGACCGGACTCAGATCCAATACGTGTTTTCGTAGTCTGTCTATCTGTAGTGCAAAATCAGCCATGGAAGACAGTTGTCTCCAAAGTGATACATGCATGTATTTAAAGTTTCTAATGACTGTTGTACAATATACTTTAGGTAATAAACGTTCATTCTATAGTCGTTACATTACAGTTATTAATTACACACAGTAACACACTGCTATATCGAAATAGCGAAAAGAGCGAGTGTCAGTACCTAGCTGTCAAAATGAAATAAGAAATGTGCGGTTCATCGCTGCCAAGAAACTTTTACTGATAGTAACCGTTCGTGCTAGAAGTTCAAAATTAGATCCAGCGTAAGATGTTACTGTGTGCTAATCACGAAATTTTACTTTCGTCGTCGCGTAAACGTATCGTATCAGCCTGTAGATGCTTGAAATAGTCGTCAAATAGATTACAAGCAAGAAGAAATAGGCAAAGCTATTTTTGTATGGCATTAAATTTGTAATTCTATAGCAGATCTTACCATAATACATGGTAAAACATGGTATTTGGTCCGCCAAGTGTCAATGCATTGTCGTTTCGATGGAACTGATAGTTCAGCTATTCTCATAGAACACCGATGAACTCCCGATTTCGATTCTTTCTTTCTGAATATTCTGATTGGTGTGGTTTTACGTTGTGGAGAGTTCCTTCGTACCTTTTTCTTAGATTTAACTGGAGATTTGTTTCTGCAAAACACAAAGTAACATTTTGCCGCCGCAGTTTAGGTACATAATACACTGCGGTGCAGCCTACATAATAACTTAGAAAAGGTACATTAATTACTTGCCTACGTTTAGAATGTTTCTTTTTAGAATTAACATTTGTGTGGCCAATGTTAATTACGTCATACTTTTCCTTTCGGATACTCGGGCGCTCTTTCAACTGTCGAAGCTTTTTGCCTCGTGATATTTCCTTTTCTACTGTTTGGTCCACCCAGTGATTTAGGAAGTCGAAATCTTGACTGGCGCAGGAAGTAGCTGGACCTAAGGAATTTGAAAAAGTACCTATACCTAGGACTACAACGGAAAACTGAACTACAACGGAACATCCTTTGAAAAGAAAAACAGTCCACTTTGATTGGACGCCCCGCGTCAACCAAGTGTGCTTTAAAGCGTCGCAAGCAGTTGTCAAATCGAATTTGTCCAAGCCGACTTTGATCGTATCAAATAATCACAAGTGCTTGAAAGGAGCCTCTTCAGGCGCACTTAAAATCCTTTCATCTGTTTCGAAAGAAACTAGTGACACGACAAGAGAAGAGATCACATTGGGTCTGAAGTTGCTAGTTGCATAGTCCCATATCTCAAGCTCCTTGCGGATGCAGATTCGTAATTCATAGAACCAGAACTCCTGACTAAGGGTTTCTTGTTCTATGAATTACCTGGTTTAATTATCTGGTCTGAACTGGATGATTGCCACTCAGGAGTCTTGAGTGACAATCATCCAGTTTAGACAAATGTATAAATATGATAACTGTGTGAAGATAGAAAAACTGGGGTAACTTTTCTTTAACTTACTTTTGTCCATTACTGGGAACTTTTTTATCATACCTGGTAGCGGCCCCGCCTTCCGATCCTAAGGTCGTGGGTTCGAAACCGGTCGTGCACCAATGAGTTTTTCTGTTCAAAAATGTATGTGCACAATGTCAGTAGGTACCTACCTACTCTCAATATTCGTCAAGTGCTCGAAAGAAACTAGTGACACGACAAGAGAGAGAAAGGTATCGTACCTACCTTCAAGAGGATATATTTGGTCCATGATTTTATAATCAGAATTTGGCAATTTTATGATAACTATCAAAATTGTTGGTAAGTTAACTCAGAATTTTCGGACATTGTGTAGTCTATGAGGCCATGAAAATCGATATAGGGTCGCCGCCCAACGCGATACGCCTTCCTAAGTAGGTAGGTATTATGTACCCGAATACCCAAAATAACCTATACAGGTACCTTGAGTAGTACTCCGGTCCGTAGGTCTGTTAAAGCTTGTAGTGTGTATAGTTAACAATGAGTAGGTAGTGTCTTCAACATGCGTTTTCAGTCGGATCAGTCGAGTGAGCGCAACTTGGGCGATGGGCGTTATGGCATTGTATAGATAGATAACTCTTTATTGTTCACCACACAGAAACATAGTACAGGATTAAAGCATACATTAAGGTAAAACAATGGGCGACCTTATCGCTGAGAGCGATCTCTTCCAGGCATGTCGCGAATGCGAAGCAAATATACGGGTATATGTACATATAGCTAGTATAGGCTGAACGCTCAGGGAGAAATAGTGCTGTGTGACGTCATAAGGAACAGGCGGGGTGAGCGGGTGCGCGGGCGCGCACTCCCGCCCCTCTGGCCCGGCATTGAGCCATGATACGTCCAGGGAGAAGCATTGGTCTTCTTCTTCTTCTCGTGTCACTAGCTTTGTAGAGACAGTGTGGTGAAAGAGTTTCAGATGCACCTTAGTTCTTCTTGTGTCACTAGCTTTGTCGAGACAGTGTGGTGAAAGAGTTTCAGGTGCGCCTCAGAGAGGCTCCGTGCGAGCAATTCGAGTTACTAGAAACATTGGTGAGTGAGCTTGAATTATAACTGAGCATGAGTTACCAGATCTTACTGCCTTTTATGTTGAACAGTTTGCCGATGTGTTCGGCCTGTTTGCGAACAGTTACCAGAGTATGTTAGACCAGACGATCAGATTAAACAGCATCAGTACCAGACCAGAGTTTTAGCGAGTCTCGGGGTGGCTATAGGGGAGGTTGGAGGCCACACCGGGGGAATACCCCCCAATACCTACTTCAGGGGGAACAGCCCTCAATAAGTACCCAAAGGGAACAGCCCCTTAATACCTACACAGAGGGAACAGCCCTTAATACGTATCCAGAGGGAACAGCTCTTTAATACATGCCCAGGGGGAAACGCCCCCGATACTTACGATCAGGAACTTACGATCAAGATATCAGAATCATTCGAAACCAGTAAACAGAACATCAACTCGGTAATCAGATCAGATATTCGTCGTACCTCTTAGTGTATAGGTACTTGGCGACATGGTGGAGATGCAGGGATATGTTTCCATGAACATTCTCGAGAAAATTATTAGAAGCAGAAATTTTTCAAAGTACAAGTCACATTAACCCCTTTGACTGCTATAACAGCGTGCAATACGTGTGCCCACAATACCTATATTTTTCAGGAGAAGGATAGTCAGAGGCGCGACCGAGTGTTGCAGTAGGCAGGCACATAGAAATGTTTAGAATACTCGTATTACAAACGACGTTGGGTGATGACGCGCCATACCCATAAAGTTGTTTACAACTGAGTGGATGGTTTCTTTGTTCTTTGGTTACAATAACTTGATTGGAAGAAGATTACATAGTGTACCTAGTAGAATTAACTAAAAGCTGTTCATAGAAAAAGTCTAGGACAATACAATAGGTACATATCGCAACATATACAGCCAGCCTTACTGGTGTATTTGTGTCAAAATCAAACGGTCTTTATTCAGTACAATCACAAGGATCACTTTGAAACGTCTTATATACTAGGTGAATCTATCGCCAGTTCCTCGCGACCAAAGCCTAGAAGAACGGGCAAGAAACTAACGGCTTGGTTCCTAGCGTTTTTTTGTATGATCCTTTTTACAATTTTATTATGGTACCTACTTAATTGTTTAGTGTTTTTAATGAGTTGGAGCATAGATCAGTCCCAAGCTTTTTTGTCATCTATATAATCAGAAATTTTATAGTAAGCTTTTGTACAAAGTTTTCTTTTTATTATGTTTTTGAATTTGTTAATCGACAACTGGTGAATCTGACTTGGGACTTTGTTAAAGAAGCGTACACATTGTCCTGCAAACGATTTGCTTACTTTAGTGAGCCTAGTAGTGGGAACAGCGAGCTTATCTTTATTTCTAGTGTTAACATTATGATGGTCACTCTTTTTGGCATATAAATTAATATTTTTCCTAACATACATTAAATTTTCGTATATGTACTGACAGGGTAAAGTCATTACATTTATTTCTTTAAACTTATTTCGTAACGATTCTCTGGGACCCATGTTATAAATTGCACGAACAGCCCTCTTCTGCAGCACAAATATGGTGTTAATATCTGCAGCACTCCCCCACAACAAAATGCCGTATGATATAATGCTATGAAAGTAGCTGAAATAGACAAGTCTTGCGGTGTCCACGTCTGTAAGAAGGCGGATCTTTTTGACTGCGTATGCTGCAGAGCTAAGTCTATTCGACAATTTGCCTATGTGTGGGCCCCATTGAAGCTTATTATCTAAGGTTATGCCTAAAAATACGGTGGTATCCACGAGGTCTATTTTTTCATTTTTGATTTTTACATCAGCATTTATTTGTTGGACATTTGGTAGTACAAAGCGAATGCATTTTGTTTTATTTTCATTAAATAACAAGTTGTTTACATTAAACCAGTTTACGACTCTAGAGATTGCATTGTTTACATCGTCATAGTTAGTTTGTCGTCTTTTCAATTTGAATAAAAGTGAAGTGTCATCTGCAAACAGTACAATCTCGTGATCATCTACTACTTGAGGTAGATCATTAATGTAAATTAAAAACAAAAATGGCCCTAATATAGAACCTTGTGGTACACCCATTTTTACCACTGACCCCGGAGAGCGCTTTCCATTCACGTCAACACTTTGTATTCTGCCATTTAAGTAAGAAATGAGTAGGTCTAGAGCAACACCTCTAACACCATAGTGGTTCAGTTTTCTGACCAACGTTTCATGGTGCACTCAATCGAATGCCTTGGAAAGGTCACAGAAAATGCCTAAGGCGTCTTGCGACTGTTCCCAGGTCTGAAAAATATATGTTATTAACTCAACACCAGCGTCGGTGGTTGAGCGACCCCTTGTAAATCCAAATTGTTTACTGTCAAGTAAGTTATTTATAGTAAAGTGCCTTTGTAACTGATTGAGTATAAGTTTTTCGAAAATTTTACTAAATGTAGGTAGTACTGATATCGGGCGAAAGTTACTGGGGTCAGAATGACTACCTGATTTAAATAAGGGTGTTATTTTACTATGTTTCATAAGGTCAGGAAATTCTCCACAATCAACACATTGGTTAAATATAAAAGCTAGATCTGGTGCAATAATATCAATCACAGGTTTAACGGCAAAAACAGAAATGCCCCAGAGGTCCGTGGTTTTTTTTACATTTATCATTTTAAAAGCTTTGATGATGTCATTAGTATTCACATAATCGAATTTAAACTGTTGTTTGAATTCTGATAAGTTATCTTTTAACAATGACTCTGCGATTATGTGGGAAGAGCTTAAGGACTTTGTAGTGGAGACTGGAATGTCAGTGAAGAAGGTTTCAAATGCTTTGGCAACATCATCATCTTTGGTAATGATGGTGCCGCCAACATTCAAGTTGTATACGGTGTTCTGTGTCTTGACTCTTCCTGTCTCACCATTAATTATTTTCCAAGTAGCTTTGATTTTATCTTGACTAGTTTTGATTTTTGAACTTAAATATTGTGATTTAGCAATGCGACACACACTTTTGAAAATTTTAGAATAGTTTTTAATTTTTTCTTTTAATTCTTCACTGAAATTGTATTGTTTTTCACTATAAAGGTTGTACAATGTTTCTCTGCTTTTATAAATACCCGCTGTTGCCCACTCACAAAATTTAGAACCGCCAGAGACCATTTTCGATTTGGGTGTGAAAATAGAACTGAATAAGTGTGTGTCCGCTAGTAAGGTATCTTACCAAAGGTTCATTTTGTTTTTGATAAACTCGTTTAAAACTCGTTTAAAATTGATATAAGAATCCGTTCAATCTCATATAAGTTATACTCGGTGTGAACTAAAGAAATTAATAGAAAGTGATACCTTAAAGAAACTAGAACTGACTGAGTCTAAGCTAAAAGGTGCCAATCAAAGGCTTGTCTGAGAAATTCATAACTACTGCAAAGTTATTAAAGAACCCGATGTTGACGAAATCAGTCGGTACACACTGTCACAAATGCAAGCTGAAGATTTGATATCTGAATTAGATGTTATTAGTAAGCGTAATGACAGAAAACGTTCAGTGGTTACTACCAGCAGCGAAAACATGATTATAACTAGCAAGTTACCAAGAATGGAGTTACCCAAGTTTGACGGTGACGTTCTCAAATGGTATCAGTTTTGGGACCAGTCTTCATTAAAGGTAGAGTCGAGGTATCAACGAAGTCGATAAGTTATTATACCTAAAAGGTTATGCAAAACAGGCTATTTAAGGGGCAGACACAACCAATACAAACTACAGTATCGCCATAAAAACCATAAAAGATAGATATGGTAAGCCTAGCGCGATTATTGACGTTCACTAAGTGGCTCTTTATAGAATAAAGACAGCAGCATCAGGTCAGGTTGAGGATTGCAGAAAAGTTTTCAATTAAATCGAGAGACGTCATGGAGTGCTGAGTTCATTTAGGCGAGGATGTGAACCACAACCACTTAGGAGTAATGATTATGGAAAAGTTTCCAGAAGACCTAATTGAGAATTGAGAATGAAGATGACAGGCGAAGGCGAAAAAATAGATGACATCAGAAAATATTTAAAGTATATAATATCAGCTAGAAAGGCATCGAATAGGCTAAAGAAGAGTTGTATAGAAACGAAAAATACAGACATAGCAATCAACGAGAGCAAACTCAAAAGCGACAATTTAACTTTGGGTTCCATGCCTGTTGGGGCAGAAGAAAGGAGTGATACTGAATCACGTAGATTCACAGGTTTTAGAAAGGATAAATCAAAATTTGATAATAGATCGTTCAATAAATCACAACACTCAAATAAAAGATCATATGACACGTCAGACAAAAGCAATAAGCAGCATAAAAGGAAAAGTAGGTGTAAATTTTGTAAACAGCAACATTTTAATGATGAGTGTACTTCTTACAAAACTATGCAGGATAGGAAGTCACAATTAAGAAACCGTTGTTACAGTTGCAGCATAAAGGGCTATTGATGTTATAGACTCGACTGGGTTGTTGATTAAAATCAGAAAACATGCAATAGGAATACCTAGTCCCAGACGTAGAAAAGGCTTTCTTACAGTTAGGTCTCCAAGATCTAGACTGAGATGTGACAAGATTTCTTTGACTAAAAGACATAAAGGGTGATGCTCGGTCAGATAACGACTTGCATCTATGGTTTTGCCGCGTCCCCTTTAGTGTATTACCAGTCCATTTTTATTGAACGCCACGATAAGGTTCCATTTAACGAGATTAGACAGTATTCTCATGAAAAACCTAGCAGAAGATATTTACGTAGATAATATAGTTACAGGCGCACAGACGGTACCTATCAGATGCACTAAGATTCTATGAGACATCTAAAAAATCAGTATTCAGTATCAGTAAAAATCAGTTTAGAAGAAATATAGTCAAAAAGTGATGTTTCGAAGAGCAAAGCTTCATTCTACGGCCCATGTGATTTTACAGGTTTCGAGGTACCTCAGTCAGCAAAGTTATGGAAAATAAGAGTAAAATAGAACGTTAAATTAAATGAGATGGCAAAACATAGCGTCAAAGTTTGCTTATCTTAAGGACATATCACATCAGTCAGTATATTATAACGTCTAAACAGAGGCGAAATAGGAAATCCGATTATGAGCTCGATCACAGACCAGCTTACGGATACGTACGCAGTGGTCATAGAATGGCCGCGGTTCTTTAGATATTAATAATATTTTCATTTTAGTTATTAAAAAGTCTAGATTAGTGCCCTTAAGGGACCAAATTAACCTACACATTTTTGCGTCTTAAGATTATGAAGTCTGAAGAAATGTGTGGACAATTTTGTGGACCGATAGGTATCCAATAAGTTTGAGTTCAGACAAATCTCACAAACTGCCACTGTTTGTTTCCCGTAGAATAAATGAGATAAAGCAGAGCAAAATCTCGCAGAGTTAGGTATGTACCTACCAATAAAACTAGGCAAACTAGCAACCATCAGATATAGGCACTAGGGCAGATAAGAGTAGATTATTAAAAAGGATGGCCTGATATTTTGACGAAAGATTCAGATAAGTGGCCTACGTATTACTACCTAATATAAGCGTGTACCTATCCTATTAGCGTGGATAATGTTCAGACTCAATTTTTTTTGGCCGGGAGGGTCTTGCGAATTTGAAACAGACTAATCTTAGTACAGAACCAGAATAAGAAAGTGAACCAGCCTTATTAAGTAGCTCTCAACACTATGACTCTGACGAGACAAAGATAATGACGATGCCACCGCCGTCAAACTATCAGCAATGCCTTGTTTACCAAAAGAGAGAGTGAAGCTCAGACTATCTTTGGCTTTTACGGGTTTATATTAATTCGGTCCATGAGATATCTCAAGAAAAACGTTGTGCCTATTTACGTCCCAAGCAACATGATCACGTGAAAAATTACGACAAACTGACGTCATCTTTGAAACAATGACGTCCTTCGCTATAGATGACGTGATAAAATGACGTGATTCGGAGCTATATGTCATCGTTTGCTTTATATGACGTAATAAAATGACGTGTTTCTGAGCTATATGTCGTCGTTTGCTTTATATGACGTGATAAAATGACGTGATTCGGAGCTATATGTCGTCGTTTGCTTTATAAGACGTCATCAAATAACGTGATTCGGAGCTATACATCGTCGTTCATTTTTTAAGACGTCATCAAATGACGTGATCCTACACTCTGTATCGTCATTCGCCTTTAATAACGTAATCAAATGACGTGACCCTGCGCTGGATATCGTCTCTCACTATACATAACGTCACCAAATGACGTGACCCTGCGCTGTGTATCGTCATTCGCCTTAAATAACGTCATCAAATGATGTGACCCTGCGCTGGATATCGTTTTTCGCCTTATATATCGTCACCAAATGACGTGACCCTGCGCTGTGTATCGTCATTCGCCATAATTTACTGTATGTTTCACATTTATTATATTATAGTATAATATACTGTACTGTACTGTACTATACTGTAAATACTGTACTATACTGTACTGTACTGTACTATACCGTACTATACTGTAAATACTGTACTATACTGTACTGTAAATACTGTACTATACTGTACTATACTGTACTATACTGTACTATACTGTACTATACTGTACTATACTGTACTATACTGTACTATACTGTACTATACTGTACTATACTGTACTATACTGTACTATACTGTACTATACTGTACTATACTGTACTATACTGTACTATACTGTACTATACTGTACTATACTGTACTATACTGTACTATACTGTACTATACTGTACTATACTGTACTATACTGTACTATACTGTACTATACTGTACTATACTGTACTATACTGTACTATACTGTACTATACTGTACTATACTGTACTATACTGTACTATACTGTACTATACTGTACTATACTGTACTATACTGTACTATACTGTACTATACTGTACTATACTGTACTATACTGTACTATACTGTACTATACTGTACTATACTGTACTATACTGTACTATACTGTACTATACTGTACTATACTGTACTATACTGTACTATACTGTACTATACTGTACTATACTGTACTATACTGTACTATACTGTACTATACTGTACTATACTGTACTATACTGTACTATACTGTACTATACTGTACTATACTGTACTATACTGTACTATACTGTACTATCCTAACCGTACCGTACCGTACCGTACCGTGCCGTACCGAATCGTACCGTGCCGTACCGTGCCGTACCGTGCCGTACCGAATCGTACCGTACCGTACCGTACCGTACTGTACCGTACTGTTATAGTATTGTACAGTATTGGACAGTACAGTACAGTACTATACTATGCTATATTATACCATAATAAATGAGAAAGGTGATGTGAATGTTTGTTACCACGTATCTCCGTAACTTATTTTATTTAGATGAAATTTGGTATGAAGATAGTTTATGTTCTAGAATAATACATAGGTTGATCTATATTTAAAATGAATCTCTGAGGGGGTTTAAGTTTACAGGAATATTATTATTCCTTGTTCGATTCACGCAAAACCCGGTATAAATAAATTACAAAGTAAATAATTTATCACGGGGGTGTGCAATTCTGCTTTTTTTCTAGCCGTGCATGCTGTTTGGAAAGCAAAGCCAAACTATTTACTACCTACTGAAGGAATACAACGAAAGACCAGGCGGTATACATAATTATGACTATAGCCTGTTGAAAAAAAAAAAAAGTACGGTTTATTGTTTGACATTTTTTATGGCGGGCATCGGGCATCACAACAGTAATTAATACATAATTTTGTGAAAAGTTTTCATTAAATTCCTAGGGGTTAGTAGGTATGTACGTGGTTGCTGAAGAAGAAACGAAGAATGAGGAGATTGCTGTAAACGTGGTCATAGTCTCATCAGTATGGCTTACGCCAAGAAAGTTAGAGAGTTTCTGGCCCAATTCAAAGTTTTCTGCTCTATTTATCAAACTTTTAGTAAAACAAACATCCAGCAGAAGATAGCCTATCATACAATTGAGGCGGAATTTTTACGATGACTAGTAAGTATGATCGAATTATTACTACCTAGGTACATAATTATTGTTCACCAGTTTCTGGCATCTAAAATATTTTAGGTTAGTCAGTAAATATTTGTTGGGTTAAGTTTATCTTTGTAAAATGGAATATCTTCACAACAATGATTCCAGTATTTTGTCCGTAGACTTTGTTAGTGTACAAAATGCACGTGACAGGCCTTGACTAACAGTTTTTAACTACAGTATGCCTACAGTATGTCCTTTCGTTTAATTATAATGATATAAGTACTTTAAAAATAAACATTACTATTTTACTTTTTTTTTTAAGGTTCAGTCCAACCATTTCTGTCTACTGATGGTGATACAACAAGTATCCTACGCATAGAGGTAAAGTATTATCTACCTGTATTTTTTTTTCATTATGTTTATATTGGCGGTGTTAATACTACACCTACACAATAAAATTGAGAGGTAAGTCTTTGTTTTCATATGACTTTTTTATCACATTGCCTGCCCAAAACATAGAAGATCTGAGAGAATAAAAGAGTTAAAATATGCACAAACCTATGGCTAATGATATGGCAGCTTCCATACAAAAATGTTCGAATTCTTTTGTAGTGTGTGGGTTCGAGACAATATTATTATGTGACTGCTGGGTTTTATTTAGTTAAAAGAAAATTATTATGTTTTTAGGGTCATCACAATCATCGTTGTATACTGAAGAATTAAGAGTTCCAACAACGCATCATACCAAATTAAAAGGTGCTATGCCTGCAGATGGCTTTTCTGCAACTACACAGCATTGGAAGTTTGAGTGGTAGAATGTACTTAATATAATTACTTAATTGGTTTAATTATAAGTAAGTATTTTAAGGTGTGGAAATGTAGTGAATTATCCATGAATTTTGTTATGAGCATTTTTTGTGTAATTTTACCCTATTAAAACTTATTGTCCTACTAACCTACCTATTGTGTTTGTTTTTTAGATGAGTCCAAACTCAGGACGTAATATAAGGTTGTTTGAGAAGACGAATACGGCCGGCAACATACGTCAGGTTTCGCATCGGGTTCCTCGATCAGGTTACCGAATACGGGCATCCGACGGGAAACCCGATGCAAAAACCAGACGTATCTTGCCACTCTACGACGACATTAAGACGTTACAGGTGACGTCAAAATTGACGTAATTTAAGACGTGATTGTCACGATGAATACGACGACATTTTAGACGTTACAGTTCACGTCAAAATCACGTTAGTTAATCACGACAAATTTGACGCCATTTATGACGTGATTGTCACGACGTATACGACGACATTTTAGACGTCATCGTTGACGTCAAAATCACGTCATTAATGACGCACTAATTTGTGACATCCTCACGTCAAAACTGACGTCTTAAATGACGTGATGCGACGTCTTTCGATGACGTAAAATTCACGTCATTATTCACGTGACCATGTTGCTTGGGGTATTTAACTGTTAAGGTTATACATAGGTAAGTAGTTAAAGTCGTAACCGCGGAAGAGTGTTGGTATATTAGACATAAGAAAATATGTTACAGTGAGAGGTTTCTTACAAGCGCCACACAATTCAAGCCAGATGTACTGACTTCAGACTATTGTATACCCACAGAACAAATTGCGTTGTAAGGTTGTAGAATTTTATGAACGCTTGCTAGGTTTAGTTAAACATAGTATGAAAAGGACTCTAGACAAACACCTTATAAGCCACAATCAGTTGTGTACGGCAATCAAGGAACTAAAGGCTATTGTACCTAAATACCAGACCTCTGACCACGGTAGGTGCGGAGCTAGAACATGTGCTGACGCCCCAAGATTTCCTACGTGTAGTAGTCCAGTGACAACTCCATATCTCAGACGGCGATTTCTTAGAATCAGCAATGTTAAACAAATCTAATCGATGATGATTGATGGTTGGAAACGCGTTCAACTAATTATAAAGGAATTTGCGAATATATATGTATACCAATCAGTATTTTACTAGTCTTCGTGAAAGAAGTGACAAACACAGACAACCATGAGTAGTAGTTAATAGAGCACTAAAGTTATCAGAGACAGTTCAGATAAAAGCAGACGGCAGTAGGGCACACTGGAAAGTTGGAAAAATAACAGAGTTATTTAAGGGTTCGGATGGACATGTTACAGTAGCCAGAATGAAAGTACCATCAGGTGAAACATTCACTAGTCATATAGGCCATCTGTTTCCACTTAAAGTTGAAGAACAGAATACAGTACCTTAACTAAATCAGAAAGATCCTACGATTAGAGCTAGTCCTGATTCAGAGGAAACTCATGTTGAGCAACCAGCAATACAAGACCAAATATCACAATAATGGCAGTTCTTCAACAAACATTGAAGTCAACGAACCCATGAGCATTAATCGATCAGAAACTTCAGCACAACCAGCATCAGAGACTAGAGCGAGACCAATCAGAGCTTCAGCGGCTAAAGCTAGACAGAAGGTCAAGGAGTGGACCTCCCAGTTGATGATCACATTATTTGAGCAGTAGCATTAGACAGATACAAAGTACATAGCAGTAATTAAAGTATTTTATGTTTAATCTCAGTTGTAATTTCTAAAGGATTAAAATTAGAAGTAAATCGAATCAGATTTTTATTTCTTTTCTCCCAGGGCGGAGTGTCGCGAATGCGAAGCAAATATACGGGTATATGTACATATAGCTAGTATAGGCTGAACGCTCAGGGAGAAATAGTGCTGTGTGACGTCATAAGGAACAGGCGGGGTGAGCGGGTGCGCGGGCGCGCACTCCCGCCCCTCTGGCCCGGCATTGAGCCATGATACGTCCAGGGAGAAGCATTGGTCTTCTTCTTCTTCTCGTGTCACTAGCTTTGTAGAGACAGTGTGGTGAAAGAGTTTCAGATGCACCTTAGTTCTTCTTGTGTCACTAGCTTTGTCGAGACAGTGTGGTGAAAGAGTTTCAGGTGCGCCTCAGAGAGGCTCCGTGCGAGCAATTCGAGTTACTAGAAACATTGGTGAGTGAGCTTGAATTATAACTGAGCATGAGTTACCAGATCTTACTGCCTTTTATGTTGAACAGTTTGCCGATGTGTTCGGCCTGTTTGCGAACAGTTACCAGAGTATGTTAGACCAGACGATCAGATTAAACTGCATAGTACCAGACCAGAGTTTTAGCGAGGCTCGGGGTGGCTATAGGGGAGGTTGGAGGCCACACCGGGGGAATACCCCCCAATACCTACTTCAGGGGGAACAGCCCTCAATAAGTACCCAAAGGGAACAGCCCCTTAATACCTACACAGAGGGAACAGCCCTTAATACGTATCCAGAGGGAACAGCTCTTTAATACATGCCCAGGGGGAAACGCCCCCGATACTTACGATCAGGAACTTACGATCAAGATATCAGAATCATTCGAAACCAGTAAACAGAACATCAACTCGGTAATCAGATCAGATATTCGTCGTACCTCTTAGTGTATAGGTACTTGGCGACAAGGCAACCTTGGAAGGATAAAAACTAATCAGAATTGACGGTGGTTTAATTTTGTATTGTATGTATGTGGCGTACCTATGGTTATGTATGTTTGTCTGGCCATAACTTTCGAACCGTTTTGCGTTGATCCGATCCGCATGAAATTTGATAAGTCGATAACTTGTACTTGACTGGAAAGTTTATGAGTAAAATCAGATGAAGGGTTATTAAGATTATGGGGTTTTTAAAAGGAGGCAACAATAAAAAAGTTACATAAAAAAATCAAGTTACATGTCTTATGAAAGGGCTTTGTTTGGACATCCCAAAACAATTTTACTTTTTTTTCTGGGACGCTCGGTTAGTGAGATACAACAAAAAAGAATAAATTAAAATAACCAACGATCCAAGAGCTCCCATCTCTAGGAATTTCGTTGACATTAAGTTTTTTCCACTGATCGCCCAGTTCTTTTTCTTATTTTTTTTTCTTGAAATAAATTAAGAAGGTACTTAGTTCTCATAAAATGGTGACTACGACATGGAGCCAAGGTATGTTCAACGGAACTCTTCAATAAATAGGCCAATTGAGTTGAAACTTGGTTACCATACCAAGTTAGTAGGCGGTAGTCAGAGGCAAGTCCGTTTGTACTCCGAGTGTTTGGACTTGCCTCTGTCTACCACTTACTACGCTGCAGGCTCGGTCATAAGTTACCGGAACGAGACATTGCTCTCTCTCTCTCTCGCACTTAGGAGAACGGACGATCCTTTTGTTTAAGCGTGTGTTATGATGATTTTGGCCGAGTTTGCAGCGGGAGTTTAACGCGACTATAGGTTGAGCACTGACCGAGCCCGCAGAGAGAGCTTAACGCGACTATTATAGTAGATACCTAAATAAGAAGCACATTGTTTAAAAAATCATTTGTCCAGCCCAGGCAAGGCAGTAAGGCTTCTCAAATGTCGGTAGTCGGCGATTGGAAGGTAGGTGATTTTTTTAAGTATATATTTCGTGTTATGTTATTAGTTATTTGTTACCTACCTACTACGAAACACTAGTTTCCGATTTGAACAACGCCATTTAAGAAGCAATTTTTTTGTTTTTAGAATATAGGTAGGTACTTGCTTATGGTCTCTTGTAGGGTGTTCGTCGATATTTTAGGGATTGGTAGGATATTACAAACACCCGGAACATATTATAGTATTATCTTATCTGTGACATTACTTACCCTTTCTAGGGTAATCAATCTCAAGTCCGTCTACTGTGCTAATGTCTTGTCTGATGTGAGTCAGTGTCATTACAAAACAAAAATACACCCACGCACGCCCGACCGACAGACAACCAACCATAGATTTATAATACTATAGATTGCCTACGAGCGTATACCCGAGCAAGACGGACAACAAGTACATACAATTTATGGGTTGCCACATCTTACTATTTTCACCCAACCAAGCATAAGCTATGATGTCGCCGCGGCTCCAGTTGTTTGTTTAATTATGTTTAATTAAAGCTAGTTTCTGCAGTTTAATAGTTTGTACCCTCCTCTAGGTTACGCCATTTTAATATCTTCTAAGGAATGAGCTAGAAAAAAGCCTACACAGCTCAGTTGGTAGCCTTCTGCGCCGTAGGCCGTGGGTTCAATCCTACCGAGAACAAACATTTGTGTGATGTGATACTAGACGTTTGTACTCTGACTGGGTGGTTGTGATTTGGCTTATTTTGGGGCTATATAGTGCTGTGTGGAGCGTCCACCAATATTTATAAAAAATAAAATAAAAAAAACAGGGCGAACTGGCACTAAGCTGGCATTTTAGACATTGAAATCAGAACCCTAGGCCCCGCGAGCTAGAGTCCTGGATTTTCCTAGTGAGGGGGACAGAGCTAGCTAGTGGTGCTATTCTTCACATTCTACCACCTATCAATAGTTTAACTATGTTACTGCACCAGCTAGGTAAAATTTTTATGAATAAAAAACAATTTATTTATTTATCATTGATTTATTTATTCTACATCCCTACTCATCAGAAACCGTAATTCAAAAGGTTAATTTATAACGCGTGCTTCAATTTTAAATTAAGTAGGTATAAACAATACATCTTAACAAGAGGAAGCCAGCTTATGCTAGAGCTGACCATAAGCCTGAGCAATGCCACCACTTTGCCCTGAAGCTCGAAGTGATGGCATTATGAATACAGCTATCCTCAGAACATCACTATGAATATGTCATAAATACATTAAAATATATCACGTGTAAGTACGTATTTATTTATTAGACGATAAATATTTAATAGTTTGTACATAACACTTTCAGATGAGAATATTTTCTTAATTCTCACTTTTTAAAGCAAGATTTTTGAACATACTTTTTATATCCAGAAAAAAAAGCGGAGATACCGTTTATGTTGAAATAGCCCAAAAGTTTTTTAGTCCGTAAGTTTCTTGCCTGTTCTTCTAGGCTTTGGTCGCGCGCGAGGAACTGGCGGTACATTCACCTAGTACCAATTTAAGACGTTTCAAAGAGATCCTTGTGATTGTACTGAATAAAGACCGTTTTGATTTTGATTTTGATTTTGGAGCTTGGTGACCTGGAGCTTGGTAACCCGTAGCTTTAACCCACCAGCCCAAAGTAGTTGCATCTTTGGGAAATCTGTAAAACAAACATGTTATTATTAGGCATATGTAGGTATTTAATCATACTACGCGATGGTGGTCTCAGACATAAAATAACTACCAACTTCTCATATGAAAATCGTGAGGAGACTTAAATTATTAAAATGTAACGCAAAGCTAAAAAAATAAATTAAATGAAATTAAAATATATGTACCATGGGCGTAAGATATGCTTATCCACCTTAAGGGTGATTTTCCTGTGAAGTGACCGATTGCAACCACCGGCTTGCTCGTTTTCTTTTGTTTTTAAAGACCAACGCAAGGCAAAATTGTTTTAAACTGGATAGCTATATCTTACGCCGATAGTACCTACTACCTATATTATATTTTTTTTCATTATGTACTTAAGCCAAACAAACCTTATTTCTTTGAATAAGGTAATAATAAGTTGCGACATTGTCATTTGTTTTCTAGATTATTGTGTGTATTTGAACTTATCCTAACATATCAGAGTCGAATCCACCCTAAAGTTGTTCGTTTCCCAACATTTTTGGCAAATAGATTTTGTTTTAGTTGGCAGCCCGAAAGATCGTATAACCCAGCCAAATTATGTTTCTATAGAACTGTATCGGTTTGAATAGCCATGTCATTTGTGTGGTTTATAGTAACCTATACTCAATTTTACAAAATAATTAAATTCTAGAAATCTACTATGATATGCGATAGAAAGTAAACACAACCAAAGTGTCACAATGATTAATTGTGGACACTGTGCATTCTCCGTTTTATAGTTTAATTGACAAATAGAACATAAAAGTGCTACTTACCGAAGGAAGCTTAATTTTCAGTTTTCCGAGCTGTATCATTATCACAGCCTAAAATACTTCAATGCACCACATTATAAACTTAACTCTACGTATACTGGGACCTAGGCACACACTATTTTCAAAGAACTTTGGCACTAAACACCTGTAAACTCACAAGCACCAAGCAGTTTGTTTAGCACCAAACTTGGTGCTAAACAATCAAAAACGTATACGCAGAAAGGGACAAAACATTTATATTATATTTCTCTCACTCATAGGTATAATTTGTATTATTGCGTCTCTCTTACTCTTGGTATTATTATTTGATGCTCTATCTATTGTATTCTTGATCTAAGCAACCAACACACACACGCACACTCAGCTCCACAAAGCAAAACAAATAAACGTAATGGGTTGGTTTGGTTGGGTCGCGAACTGGCTATTTTGTAACAAATATAAATAAATTCACAGCAATTTTATAATCAATCATAAAAACAAAATTGAATTGTGCAATCATAAACATAAAAGACCTGCCTTATTTCTAGTGTACCCAGGTTCAGTAAGTTTTAGTATGAATTTATTAAATTGAGCTCAGGAACATAAAGAGTTTTATTTAAAAACGCACAAAGAGAAAAATACAAAAAGGATGTGGTCTCATTTGGCACGAGGAAGTTCTCCAGTGGATTGGTGCGAGTCGAACTACTCTATTTCTCCTGTAATTGCTGAATTTGTCAACACTGTAAGTATCTTACATTAGTACCTACTAAGCCTTTGTTCTCTTCAAAATATCTAACCTAAGGTTTGATAGAGCATTTTATGAATTAAAGTTCCAGAGTAAGCTATGAGATTTGTTCTATTTTAAGTGCTCTTTTCTAAGGCATAGCTGTTCAGCTATGCCTTATTTATAGCTTACTTACTTACTTATACTTATTTATTGCTTTTTTGTGCTTTGGATGAGTCACCATGCTGGGTTAAACAAACAAGATTGTTGTTACAAGTGCCTCCTATGCAGTGTTGCCGTTTTTTATTTTGAGAAAATGCTAGAACTTGCTTCAGATAATGCTAAAAAATGCTAAATCTTTTTTCGAAAATGCTAAAAAACATGCTAAAATCAAAATTTTGTTATTAACCTACCTGTGCCCACGATTTCAAACGCGTGCGTGCTGCGTGAGACAATTTTTCGATTAAGCAGTAGCCTAACATATTATTCTAGGCTCTAAGGTATCGTTACACACCAAATGTTAGCTAAATCCATCATTCATCCGTTTCAGCGCCGACTGGTAACGAAAATACTATAGGTACCTATTATTTACACAGGGAAAGACAGGAAAGGTGAATATTATAGAACATTTGGTCGTTTTAATCATTATAATCCAAATTAAACAATATTCCTAAATCATCGTCATGTTTGTCAGTTTGGGCTTGTGATGTCGATGGGCCACTTTCAACATTCACACTCATTGGTACCTAATAAATGTATCTCTAACTCCTCGAATGTGTCTTTTATAGTCTTCTAAATAATACTTCTTCAGGTACCTACGTTATAAGAATAAGTACGTAAAAACAAACACAAACTAATTTCGGGGAAGTCTATTAAATCTTTTGAGATTGACTTTTGATTTGAAATGCCAAAATATGCAATATGCTAAATGTAAAATTTTCATGCTAAAGAGTCAAGAAATATGCTAAATTTAGCACAAAAAATGCTAAAACGGCAACACTGCTCCTATGTCATGGTGGCAATGTTCACTCGTACTAAAAATGGTACCTACTGAATGTAATTTATTAAATTTCCATCTGAAACTCAAATTCAAACCCGTTCTGAGCAAGACAAGCAAAATTATAATTTTTTAATCTAACTGATAAATCACATGGCATAACATTATGTAATAATATTATGTATCTATATTGGGAAACAAAATCTTTGTGTATTTCAAATCATAGGACTCCATAGTGCATGCTATAAAGTCTTGTGATTTGAAGGATACAATATATTTTTAACAAAGAACCCAAAAATATTTACTATGCATTGACAAAAAAAAATACTAATCTTACAAATATTTCCAGATCAGCAATGTGCTCTTCTTCCTATTTCCTCCGGTGCTCATACATCTCTTCCAAGAATACTCCAAATTCTGCAACCCAGCCATAAACATACTATGGGTGCTGTTGATGGTAGTTGGTTTAAGCTCTGCCTACTTCCATGCCACATTGAGTCTTGTGGGTAAGTTTATTCTCTAAGTACCTATAGAATAAATCTTCAACCACATTGTCATTGAACCCAGATGTAATATGACTACCTTAGATCTGGGTTCATTGACATTGTGGTCATGTTGGATTGATTGCTCACTTATAGGAAGTCAGAAATTTAAAAGATCTTAATACTGATAATATCTTTGATTTATGTTTCTTTGTAATTTTTATCTGGGTAGGTACTAGGTACTTGCTATGTAAACAATGAACAGCACTGAGACTTCTCACTCACTCTTTTAATGCAATGTGAGTTGTACCTATCATTGGAATAAAAACACTAATACTTTGTATAAGTATATGGGGGTGTATAGAGGAATAGAGATTGCCTCAGTTCTTGGCACTCAACATTACAGAGAATATTGTGGGGGCAGTCAGACATTCCTGCCCTATTTACTGTTTATTTAAATATTTCTAATTTGTTTTCTTTTCAGGCCAACTGCTGGATGAGCTGGCGATACTGTGGGTTTTCATGGCAGCTTTTGCAATGTTTCTTCCTAAGCGATATTTTCCAAAGTATTTTGCAGGCAACAGGTAATTAACAGACTTGATAGTATTCATTACTTGCCACAAATTGATGCTAATTACTACTGACATTGCAAAGTAGGCTAATTATAATTACACATGCTAGTAAACAATGTGTTTTTGATGTAATTACATATTACATTTGAATGCTAAATTACTGATGATGAAGCCATGTTAATGCTAAATTTCAAGAAAACGTTGTTATGTCCCGCGCTAATAAACTAGAAGCGGCGCCATATTATTTTTTATACAATTTACTGATGGAACAAACATATGGCCCTCCACCGCATTAAGCGATAACTATCATCACAAAGCATTGCTTTGCAAGTCACGCCCGATAGGAACGTGCCCTACGATACCGTGCCCTGCGTCCATCAACTTGAGGCATAATATATGTTAAGCCTCATATGCCTGTAATTTTACCGGCACCCACACTTTTCAAACCAAAATACAGCAACACTGCTTGTCGGCAGAAATAGGCATAGTAATAGTAGTAGATATAGATTAGCGCTATTTACAGTTTCCTTAGTATGTGATATTTTTTTTATTATATGTAATACCAAATTGTCTTTTTTAGTTTTGAGCACGCCAACGTCTTGTTCGTCACCTGTCAAGGTTGGCTGGTAGAAAATGCTGTCTAGCATTAAGCTCTCCTTTTGTACAAACTTTGTTTGGTGCAATAAGGAATTAAATAAATAAATAATTTACTAGCTTTTGCATATCATTTCAGGCGTATCCTGTCCGTCTATTCTTGCATATTTTCAATTATATCAACTGGGTTCCTGGTCATGCATCCAGCTGCTAACGCCTTCGCGCTGATGACGCTTGTTATACCTTCGATTGGTTTTCTTTACAGAGAATTACACATGTAAGTAATATGTGGTATTACCTAAAAGATCAAGAGATTCCTATCCTACTAATATAATGCGAAAGTTTGTGGCTCAATCAAGACCTCACCACTAAAACGATTATTAGGGTGAAACTTAAAACAAATATAGTTCATACACTTATTTCTTATTATTACTTATTTCTCCAAGAGTAGACTGACAAGATGATTCAAGACAAGACGAAATAGAAAATCATCTGAGGGCATATTACGAGTTTAGTGCCGATCGTCGATCGTTACGATCATCGTTACGATACACCTAATTTTCTATGAAAATAAATCAACGACATCTAGCGTATTCTTCGATTCGTATAGCTTCTCAATCGACGATCGGCACCAAACTCGTAATAAGCCCTCAGATAAATGTACACAAACAGCCATGAGATTTTTCTAAGAAATTGTATTAAAAGCTTATTTTTTTGTTAGATCTGTCTGTGAGCTTTAATTTAAACCAATTTTTTCATTTCAGTGTTAAATGTGATCGCGTCTACCGACTAGGCCTTCGATGCGTCGCGGTGTGCTTGCTCGCCCTTTTCAGCTGGATTTTAGACCGGCTCTTTTGCGACGCATGGCTTTCCATAGACTTCCCATACATGCATGGTGTATGGCACATACTGATCTTTATAGCCAGCTATACATCCCTGGTATTATGTGCTTACATCAACGCTGTAGAAGAAAGACCTGAGCAAAAGCCCCAACTGAGATACTGGCCAAGAAATGACTTTGAATTGGGAATTCCTTACATTTCTATCAAGAAACCATATAGCAAGAATGATTTGGACATATAAATATAATATGTATATAAATATGTCAGAACTGTGAACAGATTTGTTTAAAAAGGCTGATTGTATATCAAGAGATCTGAGGATGTTTTGTGGAAGAATGTTGCCAATTATTATTTTTTTGGATTTAAATTTTATGAAGTCAAGGCATTTGCTAAATTGTAAGTTTTTGATCTTGTTTTGTAGATTTGACGTGAATTTTGCATACCAATTGAAGTTGTCCCTTTCTCTCTTGTAAAAAAGAGAAAATGGGGCAGCCATATTCCAGTCCAATACTTGAATACTACTTAGCTCAGATTTTTTGGCAGTTATTCATTGAGATGTGTAATATTCTCAATGAATTCAATATTAAATCTTAATCAGATTAGAGCATTGTTCTGGAATGTTTGTAACATTATATCATCTCAATCTAAATAAGACCATCAAAATTCATGTATCTAGTTTGTACAATTTATTATTGTGATAAAAAGTGGTACCTTTTGTATTGAATGTACAATTATTGATAGTTTTTTTTTTGCATAATTGACAGTTACTGTAGATATTTATTTTATATTAATTGTGTATTTAGTGTATGTAGTCCTAATTAATCTGTGATGCGTATTTACAACTTATGTTTATTATTTTACTTTTGATTACATATTTTATAAAGATTTATAATTAATATTTTTAGTTAAATGGATTTTAAAGATACTTTAAGTCCACTAGGGTCTTACAATATCAGAGGGCTTATAACGAGTTTGGTGCCGATCGTCGATCGTTACGATCATCATTAAGATACACCGAATATTCTATGAAAATAAATCAACGGCATCTAGCCTTCGATCAACAATCAACTAGATTGCGTGTCACATACAAAATCAAAGCTAAAAACTGTCCGCTTGAACATCTACTTACACACACATAAACAGCTACATCGAACTGATTCAAAGGTTTTTAAACAGTTTCAAGTTCAACCTAATTACAACCATAAACCCTTGTAATAAAGTCACAAATCTACAAAATACTATCTTACACTTATGATCATTCGTCAATTACAGCCGTCACCTTGAAATTAAAAGACATAGGTTAAATAACATTTATTGTGTAATCAACCTTATGTTGCAACAAATAAAGTACTTTTCCCCATTATTACTTTGTGAGTTACATTATTACTTTCGTTTCGTTTTGTTTCTGTTTGCTTCTTTGTATTTTACTACTCCTCACACACACTACAGGTGCCTCGATGGCGGACTGGCGGAATAAACGACAAAATATTTGTTTTTAATTGTTAACAATGATTTAAGCATCGCAAAACGGAAACTGACATGTAATTACCGAAAAAAAAAGACATTCCTTCTGAAACCTTACTGTTTTAGGGGTTATTTTCGCAGTTTTAAAGCACACTGAGGCATTTTAGCACGTCCGCACGTTAGCTGTGGTTGGAGCATACTAAACTCAAATAAGAACACAAATTTATTTGTGCTCTTATTTCTCGGGCCGTTTTTGAGCCCGCCACACGTAATCTAGGTTGATTGTTGATCGAAGCATCTAGCGTATTCTTCGATTCGTATAGCTTCTCAAAGAATACGCTAGATGCCGTTGATTTATTTTCATAGAAAATTCGGTGTATCGTAACGATCGACGATCGACACTAAACTCTTAAGAAGCCTTCTGGTTGTTTTAATTAATTAGTGAACTGATATTATTTTTATATAAGATTTTGTAAGAGTGAAACCATTATAATAATATTCAATGTCCAACTGCATAATGACAAAATGTTCAATAAGTCTAGTGATCTATTTGCGTAGTACTAAGTATAGTTTTTATTATTTGTAGTAGGTAAGCATAGAAACCAAAACAATATATTTTATAAATTATTATGGTTCCAAATGAAATTATAACTATAAAAATATAGTTGGTGAACCAAGTGAGCTGTCTAAAACTATTTACATGAGAAATGCATGCATGCTATTTACATATTTATGCAGAAAGATTTATATTAGTATTATTTTAATATGGGTTGTAAGTATACAAAGAGACTAACATTTATTTATAAGTTAAGATGCTGAGATATATTTTTTTTTAAACCATAGAAAATATGTGTATTAATAAAATTGATTAATAATAATAATACTATGTAATTATTTTATATTGTTACATATTAACAACAATTTAAATTACCAACATCTGCTATCAAAGGTCTTGACCTTGTTACAAAAACATAGGTACTACTAACTTATAGGTATTATAAAATGATAATAAATGACCTAATAATCACTATGTTTTATCCATAAATCATAGTTTTAAAATGATAACCTTTGTCTGGTTATGACATGACTAAATGATAATTACTTTGAATTAGTAACTTTGTAAACTCCACAATGAATATAAAAATGATTTGTAAAGATGACAATTAATTATAATTTCAGTATAATTTGAATTTTATCTAAATGTGATGATAATCTCCTTAGCTTGCCTGGTTCTTATAAATTGGACTACCAAACAAAAATGAAATATTCATGATCTTAAGATAACATAAATATCAAATAAACTATTTTTTTTAAATGAGTTACAAAGTAATAAAAAAATGAAAATTTAAAAAAAGCTTTTGTTTTTCTAGATGTGCAATATGTAGATGTTTGAATTGATAATTTTAATATAAATTGGATGATTATTCTATGGTGTATGGTTCTTTATTATCCCCTTATCCAAAATAATAGATAATATTTAGAGATTCATGGAATGTTTTATTTTAGAAAGCTATAAAAATATAAATGGCAAGCATACAGTATCTGTCTACTAATATTTTAGTAAATATACTCAATACAAAAATAGCCTATTAAATTATTTTGTCAGTTTAGTCAGAGTCAGATGAAACATTGTGCTGGTTAGGATTAGGATGAAGTGACAGCTTATCAAACTTCTTCCTAGGGTATGTGGTACCTCCGCGGTACACCACATGATTCTTTTCAGTCTCAAGAATTTTCACTTCATGGAGCAAATTAGGTTTTTCCATCACTTTTTGAAGTTGATCCCACATGAAGATAGCCAGGTTTTCTGTGGTGCTGACCTGTAGAATATTATCAATTCATTAACTCTCTTCTTTGTTATAAAGCTCTTAATCAGCATAGAGACAATACTTAATGCCTAATTAATTTTTACCTATGGTACCAGGATCTCAGGGTTACCTGATGACCTATATACAAGGTGTTCCATAAGTTGTGTATATAAACTTCAGGGGGCTAAACTAACCATCAATATGAACAACTTTTTCTAAGGAACCAACACTGTGAACGCGAAAAAAAAAACAGCTGTTTCATACATTTTCGCATGGTAGGTATTGAACTTGTGTATGAAACAGCTGTTTTTTTTTTCGCGCTCACAGTGTTGGTTCCTTAGAAAAAGTTGTTCATATTGATGGGTACTTTAGCCCCCTGAAGTTTATATACACAACTTATGGAACACCTTGTATATAATACATAAGACCATGCATATAGTATTAGAGTAGTCTCTACTAGGTAGTGTGACCCAGAATGGTCCAAGTCTATGATGATTACAATACTTACATATTATTTTTTTGCTACCAACATGGTGGGTACATGAGAGGAGAGGTCAGTTATTGGTATGCTATTTTAATAATAAACCTATTTCACAATAATTGTGTAACAAGTACTCATCTTTTTCTTATCATTTATGTTATTTTAATTGGAATCAATTAGCTTACCACATTTTTGAAGTAAGGAACATCTCTGTCTAAGTTTTTGTGGTCCAATGGAGTCATAATGGCCTCTTGAATGTAGTGCTTCAAGTCATGAACATTCATGACCATTCCGGTGTGAGGGTCAACTGGTCCTTTTACTGTCACCAGTACTGAAATCATGATGAAATTTAACCTGTGTAGGTGTTTAAGTAATGTGGTTAGGTTGTGGTTATTATTTAGAACAAATCCTGATCCGATTCTGAGAACTTTCCCTACACAGGAAGTGTAGAAAAGAAAAGAAAAGCAGTAGTCTATCTCTTATAGAATTATAATGGTCCAAAATACAGAAATGTAAAGTATAAGTAGGTACCTAGGTACAAAGCTGGGCAACATACCAACATAGTTATGTCCATGTCCATTGGGGTTGTTGCACTTCCCGAATATTTTTTGGTTTTCTTCATCAGATAAAAAGGGACTGAAAAAGTAAAGATATAGGCAATAAACATAATGTTGTAGACAGGAGGTGAATGAAACTTGATTATATGAGAAGTTTAAAATTGGTGTAGCTTGATTTCTTCTGATAAAAATACCTCAATTTTTACCAACTACCAACTATTGGAATTATTATACCTGTGCAACCTGTGGCTGGAACTTAAAGTTTCACGTCTTGTAATTGAAACGATAGGTAGTGAAGACATTTTAACTTATAGAAAACAAATGAAGAATAATGGCGTTTAAATTCTCCGTTCAAATTATCTACCAGATAAAACACACAGAGACAACTAGTTACTGAGAAATAACTTATCAACTGATAATTTTTTAATTGTTCGCGAAACTAAATACGATACGGACGAATACATACATTGGTCGTGTCACAGCGTCACAGCTGATTTACGTTTGCGTGAATGAAATGAAAGAATGAGAAGTGTATAGCAGTATGCCCATGTGCAAGTAAGAACAAAAACACTTTTGACAATCAACTGTTTTGACATTTTAAACTTCAATTTGATGTTTGAAGTGATGTCCATTTACTGAATTTCTTCACTCATGTTCAACGTTATTTGTATAGCAGTGAAATTCGAGTATTTTGATTGTAAATACTTAATTCGATCGAATATATAAATTAATATAATAATTGAATTAGATACAAATAGCTACGTTTTCTATTATAACAAGAGACTAGAGATATAGAATTGGCTAATAAAAAAATTTACTCTGGATGGCTGCCGTGGCCCGTGGCTAACTAACTAGGCTGTATTTAAAAATAGTATTTTGGGATACTACAAAATCACTGCCTAGACAGTAGTCTTGTCTTGCGTACAGCAGCATACAGCATGGTGGCATAGATTTCGGGGTTCTGATTGTGATGCCCGTAAAGTACTTACCCTCGTAGCTTAACAGTTTTTCAAAAAACTTTTTTATTATGTACCTATTATCTAAGCTACGTTGCCTACGCTACGCACCTCACTACGGTACACTACATTATTGTTGTCCAACCAAAAGGAATAGATTAGGTGCTGTTTGTTCACCAAGTTCAATTTGTGGACTTTGTAACCTTTCAATTTCCTCTTGTAAATAGTGTAAATTAAAGGAATTTTGTACATATTTTAATTTACCTTGTACACGATGTTCGCGCCTAGCAGCAGGCATTTGCTCTACTCAACACAGGTATGTCAGCTAAGATATTTAACATCCATTCCGAATTCTCTATAAACTTTGGTTAGATAAGATCGCCCTTGCCAATGGATATCGTTTTCTTTAATTTTGGTTCATAAAAATCTAACCAACATCTGCAACTATACTACTGCTGTAATTCAATCTACTATAAGTAGTAGGTAGGTTGGTCTTCTAACTTAACCTCCTTGGTCAAACCTTATGTTGAATTGATCCTATGTGCAATTTTTTCAGTTGAGGAGACTGCAGAGCACCTTAGTCCTTGCCGAGCACAACAATGAGGTTTTATCCCCAGCCACACAAAACGCCCTGACTGCAGCTAAAAAGATCGGTGGGGATGTGACTGTTCTTGTTGCTGGCACAAAATGTGGACCTGTAAGTTATAAAAAAAATTAGCTACCTTGTATGATATTTTGTGTTCCATTTTTGAATTATGCTCAGTTGTGCAAAAATTATAACAAAAGAATGATGGTAAAATATTTTTCTCTAAGTAACATAGTAAGGTTTAGGAACTAGATAATAGATACATAACTAAAATCAAAAGCAAGGGGGCCGATTATGCAAATGTCTGGCTATTGAGATGGCTTTCAGTTTGACATTTGATTCTTATCCATGGCTTTTAGTTTGGATTTGATTCCCATAGTATACCAGACATAGTAGTATAGCATAATTGGCCCCCTGGTTCATCACAATAGTGTATATGATTAGTAATCTGGTTCAAGTACAAATATAGTAACCAAGACATACACAGTATATTCATTGGCATAATTGACTGATATTTTCTATTATATAATATAAGTATATTATAAATACATACATATAATATATATTATAAGTATGTATTTACAAAAAAAAAGTATCTATATCCCACCTGAATCCCTGTGTGGAATGTCCACCAATATTTATTAATTTATTTATTACAAAAGCCAAGTAAAATTTAATGAAAGTTAAAATGCCACCACCCTGGTGAAGTTATTACTTAGTGTGCTTATCATCTATATTTTTATAATTGTTATTTTTTGTTTTATTAAATTTTAGGTTGCAGAAACATTAGCCAAAGCATCTGGCGTCTCCAAAATCCTGGTTGCCGAAAGCGACGTCTTCAAAGGCTTCATCGCTGAGACCCTGACGCCGCTCATCATCGCAACTCAGAAGCAGTTCAAGTTTACCCATATCCTTGCGCCAGCAACGGCCATGGGTAAAGCGGTTCTGCCAAGAGTGGCAGCCAAGCTAGATGTATCTCCCATCACTGATATCACCGGTGTGAAGGATGCTAATACTTTCATTAGGACTATTTATGCTGGTAAGTTGTTGTAACCTATTAAGATTCTAAATAAGCAGTTAAATTTAATCTCTGCTGTTCTGTGGTCAACATACAAGCTGGTTAATATGTAGTTTGTTGGATAATGTTGAGATCCCTAAGGGACTCAAACAACTGTAAGTTGAGTTGACACCTTTAAAAATAGCATAAAAATAAAATGCCATGATAAAACAAATTACCAAATTCAGAAAATGTTGTCTATTTCTTTTTCAGGCAACGCCGTCCTGACCTTAGAAGCAAAGGACCCTATCAAGGTCATCACCGTCCGAAGCACAGCTTTCCCCCCTGACACGCTGGAGGGAGGTTCGACTGCGGTAGAAAAGTCCGCTGAAGGCGACTACAAGAGCAGTCTTGTAGAATTCGTGTCGCAGGAACTGACCAAATCCGACAGGCCTGAGCTGACCAGTGCTAAGAATATTATTTCTGGTGGTAAGTTGGAAAGCTGATAAATAATTATCAACGCGCGAGTTTAGGAGTACTACACAGCGGCAAAGAGTGTGTATAGGTACCTCTCTCCTATTGTCATAAAGAGCACTCCACTTTATACAGAGATTAATGAAAATAATGCTAATTAGCATTAAGTTCGAGAGAGGAGCGAGAATTTTCTATGATATGTTTGTTTACAAAAATACCAGTTAAGTATTCTCAGAATATCAGTTTTATGAGTAGTAGAGCTCTTTTTGAAGGGCTCGTCTGGGAAGTACTACGACCATGCCTTTTTCTACCGCCAAGATTTTAAGTGCGCCTCAAGAGGCTCCTTTCGAGCACTTGACACATGTTATAGAACTTTTTGGGTTCTACGAGTTGCCAGTTTCCTCACGATGTTTTCCTTCACCGTTTGAGAGTACTGGCTTTGTGCACATAATTTTTTAAACATAAAACTCATTGGTTTCGAACCCACGGCCTTAGGATCAAAAGGCGGGACCGCTACCACTAGACCACCAGTGCTCTCACCAGTTGAAGTTATGTTAGTTAATGACTATGTTCTGTCGGGCAGGTCGCGGTCTGAAGTCGGGCGACAACTTCAAGCTGCTGTACGATCTAGCGGACAAGTTGAACGCGGCCGTGGGTGCGTCGCGCGCCGCTGTGGACGCCGGATTCGTGGCCAACGATCTGCAGATAGGCCAGACGGGCAAGATTGTTGCTCCTGTACGTATTACTTTATACTGAAACAGCTTCACAACTTAAAATTTTTAAGAGTAGTAGAGCTCTTTGTGAAGGGCTCGTCCAGGGAAGTACTACCACTACTACTATAATTCCCCAGCGGTTGTCAGTTCCAGCTTTAATTCAAAGTGGGGGAATAAGATCTGCACGGACGTCCCTCAGTGGGATGGATTGTGCATTATCCCCCTGCTAACCTCACCCCTGCCAGCCCAACTCCTTAAACCTATCACAGGCACCAGTCTCTCGCAATGTAGGTTTATATCTAGCTTGCACTACTTAGTACTTAGGCTATAAGTACTAAGTAGTGCTAAGTAGAGCTAAGTAACTTAGCTCTATAAAAAGTAGTGGAGAAGGACTACTGGTGATGGCAGCAATGTGCTAGCACCCCCGCGATGATGTTAACGCAGAGGATCAATACCCGACCAGACACTTCTTCTTGTCGTGTCACTAGTTCTTTCGCAAGTGTGCTGAAAGGATTTTGAGTGCGTCTCAAAGAGGCTCTTTTCGAGCACTTGACACATGTTTTAGAACTTTTTAGGTTCTACGACATGCCGGTTACCTTACGATGATTTCCTTCACTGTTTGAGAGTCCTTTCATATATTTTTTTAAAAAGAAAGACTCATTGGCGCACGACCGGTTATGAACCCACGAAGCGGCCCCACCTTCCTATCCTAAGACCATCAGAGCTTTCACTGATACCCATACATGATAGAAATTATAAACCACGATTTTTGCTGTAGGATCTATACATTGCGGTCGGCATCAGCGGTGCCATCCAACATCTCGCCGGTATGAAGGACTCCAAGACCATTGTTGCCATCAACAAGGATCCTGAAGCGCCCATCTTCCAGGTAAATTAACGAAATACATACACATAATTGGCAACCTAACCCAACACCAACCTATTCCAAAACTATTCTCATATTATATCAGCAATCCAGTTTCCATTGTTACAAGCTTTGCTCAGCTTGGTAGTGTGTAATGTCTCCCATATTTATACAAATCTACACTAATATTATAAAGAGGAAAGCTTTGTATTTTTGTATTTTTGTATGTAACGAATAGGCTCAAAAACTACTGGTCCGATTTCAAAAATTTTTTCACCATTAGAATGCTACATTATCCCTGAGTAACATAGGCTATATTATATTTTCAAAAAAATCAGGGATCCTTACTAAAACTCCAATAATGTAACCCAAGGTGGAAACCAAAAACCTTACATCGCGTGCGCTGCGAAAACTATTGATGATAGAACAAAATAATGTACTACGATTTTGTAGAACACGTCATCATCTACAAAAAATGTCGCGACAGCATATGTCTAACTATTATAGTTATGTCACAATAAGTGTTCTTTTATTACAAAAAATTAATTAAAATGCCGCCGCTAGAAAAGGTTCTTTATTTGTACCTTGGTATTAATCCTTATCCAAATAAATCTTTTCATAATTAAGACGGTTTCAATACCTATAGATTACTTCTTAAATTTTTCAAATCGGACATTCCATTCAAAAGATATGACGAAATTAAAAACGTTAACGGGTCCACGGGTCGCGCTCGGGGTGCGATTTCACTCTCTGGCGTGCAAATGTATGAAATAAGTAGACGCGAGGCTTGAACCCACGGTCTAAGTTTATCCTAAAATGTTCAAAAAATTTATGACCACCCATGCGAAGCTGGGACAGGCCGCTAGTACAAAATAAAACTGTTGTTTGTGTTTATTTATTTACTTAAATGTTTATTTTGATTATAAAAAAATATATAATCATATCTTAATAGTAATTTGATGCCTTCTTTTAAGTAAACATATACATCGCTCTTCCATATCATAAATGATTTTTTTTTTAAAATAGGTTATGATTTGATTAAAACATGTCATACACACAATTTCACGCATTCAAGACGAGATGATAATAGGTTTTGGGAGAGTAGATTTCAAACTGTTCGGAATGGTTGAAGAATTTGATATTTTTATAATACAAGCTGGTGCCCGCGGCTTCGTCTGCGCACATTTTGGACAATTCACAAAATATCTTTATAAATTGTAGCCTATGTGTTATTCTGATGTATAAGCTATATTATTGTAGAGTTTAATTAAAATCCATTCAGTAGTTTTTATGTGAAAGAGTAACAAACATCCATCCATCCATCCATCCATCCATCCATCCATCCATACTTACAAACTTTCGCGTTTATAATATAAGTAGGACTTTAAAAGGTGCTTAGCATTAGCAATCTCATGAAATCACTATTTTCAACTCTAATTCAACCCTAACGGTTTAAAACTATGACTGTAAATTACGCACCAATTTGTATAATATTTGATTATCACAATGATGGATTTTACAAATACGTACGTTTCGTTATCAAAGTCAAGCGAGTTCAATGCCAAATCTTATCTAAAAACTGTATGAATAAATAACTAGCACTGACAACCGTCAGGCAAGTTCTCGCTCGCACAGTTCTACATTTTAACAGATACAAAATCACTGAATATAATTAATGTTATTAATAATCGCCATGTTTCGGAGTTAAACATTAAAAATGTTCAGCAAAAATATATTTTTTTGGTCTAAACTAGTAGTACGCCCCGAACTGAGATCTCGTGATGCGACCCAACGAACGCATCAAAACTTTGAGTAGGTGGTAGTCAGAGGCAAGTCCAAACATTATGTTTGTACTTTTTTCTGACTACCGCCTACTAATCTTGGTACGGTAACCAAGTTTCAATTTAAACTCTATTGGCCTATTTATTGAAGAGTTCCGTTGAACAGACCTTGGCTCCATCATCAGACATGGTCGTTGTCACCATTTTATGAGAACTGAGTTCCTCCTTAATTTATTTCAAGAAAAAAAAATAAGAAAAAGCAAAGGAATTGGCCGACCAGTAGAAAAACCTTGATGTCAACGAAACTCTTAGAGATGGGAGCTCTTGGATCGCTGGTTATCTTAATTTAACTTTTTTGTTGTATATCAAAAACCGAGCGTCCCAAAAAAAAAGTATAAATTGTTTTGGAATGTCCAAACAAAACCCTTTCATATGACATGTAACTTGATTTTTTTATGTCACTTTTTAATTTTTGCCCCCTTGAAAAACCCCATATCTCATCTCTACCCATATACTTACCAGTAAATTTCTCAAGTACAAGCTATCGACTTATCAAATTTCATGCAGATCGGATCAACGGTTCTAAAGTTATCGCCAGACAAACATACATACATACCTACATACATACATAAAATGCCAAATCGCCCAAGTTGAAACTAAGATCTTCGTTCGCTTCGCTCACTCGATCAACAAGAACCAAACAAAACACTTTATTGGTGGTATAGAATCTTTACTTCTCAAATGAATTACATAAATTCACTTGCTGAGAATAATAATATTGGAATAACAAATTTATTAGTTTCGTACGCTTAAAAACATTTAAATTAAATAAACACGTCTGATATTTACGTGTTTATTTAATGTTTTTAAATGTTTTTGGCACAACAATTTACCAACACATTTTTTAAGCGGCTTGTTGGAGTTTATTAAACGAAAACCAGTAAAATTATCCTTTGAAAATTTTATATTATTGAATTCGTGATTTTAAATCTAATACAGTCTTTCACAGAGTTCCATTAAATATGCTTTAATGCGTTATGAAATACGCGTAAAACCTACCGCCACCAGTGGCGTAGCTACCGAGGGGCTAGATAGTGCCGTGAACCAGGGCCCACGAGCTCAGAGGGCCCTCGGACTCTAACCAGCAAACCTCGTAATGAACTAGCTAAAACGTTTCCCATCTTCGGAATTTAAATAAAATAGCTTGCAACACGACTCATGCCAACTCATTGAAAGAATAATACCTACTCAAGTTTCGACTTCAGTGCGAAACTTGTGGGGACAAAATTATATCTTTAAAAAAAGAAACAGAAACAGCTACACGACTTTGATCCCCAGGCACGGTAGATATCCCCTCAAATCTCTTAGTACCAAGAACTAACTCAGATTCTTCGAGGACTTATATCGTTTGATAAAACCCTAAACAGTTAATCAGTTAGGGCCGACTCAGTTTGTACCAGGGCCATCGGTTACCTAGCTAGGCGGCCGCCACCAAAGCCACTAGAAGTAATAAATAAATAAAATAATATTGGTGGACATTCCACACAGCACTATCTTGCCCCGAACTAAGCCAAAGCTTGTGATATGGGAACCAGATAGCTGATATATTCTACATTTTTTTTTGTAAATACATACTTATAATATTATATAACACCCAGACAGAGAACAAACATCGATGTTCATTACACAAATGTTTGTTTTCGGTGGGGATCGAACCCACGGCCTACGGCGCAGAAGGCAGAGCTACTACCAACTGAGCTGTGAAGGCTGTCAAGTAATCAACGTGCATTTATTTATTGTTCCAGGTTAGTGACTACGGTCTCGTGGCCGATTTGTTCAAAGCAGTGCCCGAGCTTACAGGAAAGTTGTAAACTATTCAAGAAAACGTGATTTTTATATATCTTTACAACCCATTCCCGAGAATTTTAGAACATTTACCTTTGTTTTGAGATGATATATTTAATCAAGTGTAATCGGAGTTAATTGTAAGTAAAACAAATTTGTTAAAAATGTGTTTTTTATTTTCTTTATCCAATGAACAGCGGAAACAATTTATAATCATAATGAAAATAAATTTAAATAATGTAGGCCAGTAATAATGTATCAAGTCTCGACTCAATAAGAGGTATTATAAAATTACAAAAACTGCATAGATAGTATGGTAAAAGTACTTAAAGTTTGAGTAGAATTTATTGTTTTTGTTTTCGGAGCCCGGGTTTTGTATGGGGACATGATAAGCGCCCCTTTCGGGCAGGTTAATAAGTCTTGTGATTCCATAAAAAACCCGGTATAAATTACCGTAAAAAACCCAAAAACTAAAAATAAACTCAGTTCCAAAAACAGTCCCAAAAGAAACCATAGGACCCACTTAGCTTTAAAACTCTGATTTTCAGTAATTTTAAGTTTAGTTCCGCTACTGAACAATAGATGGTGCTAGCTGGCTTATTATATCAATAAAACAATTTTAACTTTATTTTAAAACAGTTTTTATATTGTTTTATTATTCCACTCTCAAACAATTATGTAGGTCTCTGACGTATCCTAAATTAGCCTTTCTTCTGTAGAAATACATAGTAACCTATTATATATTTTTTCTTTATTTCTGGCATAAATAAATGATTTATAGGTTTTTTTTCGATGACATATAATATATGTCATCGAAAAAAAACCTATAATATATCTTTGATACAATCTAGTTAAGTACCTATAAGCAAAGTTATAAAATTAATAAAGCAAAAGCTATGCTACCTAGTTAATTTGTTTTCCTTTAAGTAAAACTAGACTAGAAAGCACTTAAGCCCTGCTTCGAGATTAGCGTCCCTAGGTACCTATGTATAAAACCAACAGGAGGTAAGTGCGCAGTCAATCATGCTCGTAATGATAGCACCGGAGGGAGATGCGGTGCGGTTTGCTTGCTGAGTGGCATTCTCGTTATCGTATCTGCCAACAACGAGCCTTAAGGGGCGGGGCTTCGAGGCGGAACTACATAAACCCCCGCCCGCCGAAGCCACGCCTGCTGAAACCCAAAGGCGCCGCGATTTA
Organism: Chloroclysta siterata; assembly: GCA_932294275.1. Classification (NCBI taxonomy): domain Eukaryota; kingdom Metazoa; phylum Arthropoda; class Insecta; order Lepidoptera; family Geometridae; genus Chloroclysta; species Chloroclysta siterata. The sequence continues at coordinate 13,794,968 of OW028598.1, forward strand.
CTCAGCGCTGTCGAACATGCCGCGACCACCGCGCGACTCCTACGGCGAGCAAAAACCACCTTACTCTTATATTTCTTTAACCGCGATGGCGATTTGGAGCTCGCCGGAAAGAATGCTGCCGCTGTCAGAGATCTACCGATTCATCACGGACCGGTTCCCTTTCTACAGGACGAATCGGCAGCGCTGGCAGAACTCTCTTCGGCACAATCTATCCTTTAACGATTGTTTTGTAAAGGTGCCGAGACGGCCGGACAGGCCCGGGAAAGGTGCGTACTGGACTCTACATCCGCACGCGTTCGACATGTTCGAAAACGGATCCCTACTCCGTAGACGGAAGCGGTTCAGACTGCAGAAAGGAGAGAAAGATACGAATGCAGAAATGGCGGCACTAGCGAACTTTAATAACATATTCCTCGCGAATAACTCCCGGATCCCTCCACTACAGACTTATGAGGAGCCTTGTGAAAATGTGCACATGAACACTACCCTAGCGAAGCCGAAGAGATCCTTCACCATAGACAGTTTGTTGGCAAGTGATGTGGAGAAACCTAGTGAGGCTAGGAACCTGTGTGCCCCCCCAGTGCCCTACCATCCGGAATTGCTGGCCATAGCAGCCGCGATATGGTCCCCCATGTTCATGCAGCCTATGCCTTCATACAATCCACTTCAGTTCTTGAACTTTCAGCAGAGTTTAGAAAATTTTCGTTACAACAGTGTTAGTTTAAGACCGCCGTCAGACGCTTTATAAAGTTGGATCGTGCTTTTGAATTGTAAAAAGTTGAGTATGTCTATTTATTTTATTTAGAAGTTAATTTGTTGCGGAGAAAAAATATGTTTTGTTTGTAAGAAAACAATGTATTATAGGTAATATTTAACTGTTGAAATACTTTCAATAATGTAGGTAACCCCAACCTCGCTCCATTATTTGGACATTCCGAGACTTTGCAATTTCGGTAACTTATTTGTTTTAATTAAATTTACTTACATACATTTCATTTGTCTAGATCTGCCATCATGATCTTAATTAATTTCACACAATGTATACAGGGTGTTAAAAACCGCCTCCGGAAATTTAAGGTACCTTTTCTCTATCTCTATTGAACCAACTGGGCCTTAGATCGAGGCGAAACAGCCTAATATAATTTGTAAGGGTATATAATTATTTAGGATTTTTTCTAAATGGGTCCTGCTATCTGAAATATCCGTAATAGATCGTGTTTATTGGAGCCATAAGTCTTGAAATTGTTAAGAAAAAAGCTAAAGGTTTATGCTGACCCTAGTTAAAAAAAACCCAGCTGAAAAATTATGACAAGTTTTATTTAGAAATCGAGATTCAAAATCAAAAACACTTATTTTTCTGGATGTAGTTTTTTAACACCTTGTATAAATAAATATAAAAATAAAAAGTATATGTATCTAGAGGCAATAAACTAGGGTTTCCTAAATGGTCCTTTCCCTACCTAGGTCTTGTTAAATTTTCTGAATCTCTAATAAGTTTAATTACCTAATCGTAGCTAGATAGTAAAATTCAAGAAAATAAAATGCCTGTGTAGTAAACAATAACCTCCCTGTTTTTTTCACGTTGTCCTTCTAAGCATATACCGGATGTGCTTCATCAAAACAATAAAAAATAAGGGTTCATTTATTTAATTTATAAAACATAAGGCAGGTGAAGATGAGCCATTTTATATGGACATTACACTACGGTTTAAAAGATAAATCGCCAAACTCGTTTAGGCTTTAAGGTAGGGGATGTTAAGCGAGAATCAAGGCCGTGACGAAACGTCCGGGGTAGGGAGTGCCCGGAATATAATGATTAGGGTACCGTATCTCAAACAAATGAAATAACCTAACCATGCTGTTAGTTGAACAGATTGCGTTAAAATACTTGTGATATTCGAAGTAGTTTTTGTTCAAGTTATTTAAACATTATAAATACACAAATCAGTAGTATCAACTTAATATGATATAGGTACACGCATGCATACCGAGATTGATACTTCATGCATTTATAGGTGGCAACTTTAACAACATATTGACATAAAAAAAGGTACGCACTTTACCAAACTTTACTTTAAATGATTTTGGACATAATGTAGGTATGTTTTTTTGCAAACAAGCCTTCGGTTCCATGTTTTTGAAACTACATTAGGTATGTTATATGAAGGCCAGTTAGGTATAATTACTTTTTTGACCACTCTATTTCATTAAATATTATTAAATTGAGTTAATCCACAGTAATCATTTTTGAATTAGATATGAATATCTCAGAATTCCGTAAGTGCTTCTTTTAGTATTCCGTATTTAGAGTTTTTAGAGGCCATAGTTAGGCCATTAGTTTTTAGAGGAATTCTGAAAGAAAAAGTCATGTTCGCACTTAGCTGTTTTTATTTTTGTTATTTATGTTGCCGGGAGGGCTGTTTCGGTAATTAATATAGAGAATTGATCAAATTGAGCGCCGTTTACCCGCGGGCATCCCTTGTTCCCTTCTGTTGAACACCTTTTGGGCAGATTATCGACGATAAATTAATACAGTGACACCAATTCTGTTTCTGCTTTGCCGGTCGTAGTCATTAATTTTTAAAGATGTGTTACGTAATGTAGTCGCAATGTCTTTTAGAGGGTTGGGTTCAAATAGTATGTGTATTAGAAAATAGTCTTTAAGATTAAATATATTTACGTTTTAAGGAGGTTTATATAGCTCACAGAAGATTAGCATCACGAAGCGTGCAAAAATATGCACAGAATTAAAATTCTAAGCAACTGGCGTAGATCTAATTCAAAGATACCTCATCAGGTATCAGGTAGGTAAAATTATCAGTGGTTTTTTTTTATTCAACTACCTGATGGAACATTCAGATGGCTCACCTGGTGTTAAGTGGTAACCATCACCTATAACAAAGCATTGTCTCGTAAGTCACGCACGATTGGTCAAGTTGATGGACGCATAGGGCAGTGCATCAACTTGAGGCATTCAGATGTTAAGCCTCATGTGCCTGTAATTACACCGGCAACCACACTCCTCAAACCGAAACACAGCAACGCTGCTTGGCGGCAGAAAAAGGCGTGGTGGTAAAGCATGATTGGCACTAGTGGTCACCATTCAAATGGTAACTGGCCAGAAAGTAAACTTAGTCGATCCTAGCTCTACATAAGGACACGTAGAGGACCAGGACCGTACAATAAGGTATTTCCGAAGGTCACGATGCGAGGGTCAGTGTCGGTGCAATTTAGTGACGAACAAGTTTGCCATTCACTCATTATTCTGTGGCTAACAATGCAGTGCTCAGACGGCTCAGTTCAATTGCGTATTATGACGGCGACGAGCTCGAGTCAGCCCGACTACTTACTTATACGATATACAGTATGTAATTTTTACACTGATCAGAGTAGATATTCAAAGAAAGTTATTTTTTTTTCGTTTGTCAACTTTATTTAATAACCTAACACGTCTAATTGAATACGTCCTAAGTTATAGTTGTGAAGTAACGAGTAACCTACGAGAATGTATGAAGAATGTTATGAGAGTGAATGAAGGCGTGATATATTGAGTGGAAATACGTGGTCTCTGCCTACCCTTATGGAATGAAAGTGGACGTTTTTTACTCTGTACCAAAGGAGAGAGGGTTATGTTTATCTGCAGTAAAAAGTACGAAGATTACGGTAACTTCATATATTAACATCAACTCCACATTTTAATCAAAGGTACCTAAGGTAATATAAATGACTGAAAATACCACTTTTGTTGATAAGTTAGTTGATGCAATTCTGTCACTCTCTCTCTTGTCGTATCACTAGTTTCTTTCGAAACAGTGTGGTAAAAGGATTTTAAGTGCGCCTCAAGAGGTTCCTTTCGAGCACTTGACACATGTTTTCGTTAATATAATAATAATTTTGTCACTTATAAACATGTGAGCATGACACGATGTAAACGCTTCCAGAAGAAGAGTATGGTTTACCTATCACAAATAAGTGAATCAAAGCTCATGGTCGAGAAGAGACTAACTGCAAATAAGTTAAGCGCGTTCATGTCTTCTCTATGTAAATAATGAATCAGCACTGCAGCGTTCTACCGTGCTATTTTGCCAAGGACTCGTCCTAGTGCATAAGTAGGTATCTAAATAATTTTGTACGCCTGTATTGGTAGGATTTTAGTGATACTATTATTTTTAAGAAGACCTTTATGTTCAGGGCCGGATTGAGAGGTCCAGAGGCCCCGGGGCAACAAAGGAGCGGAGGCCCCCTCGCCCCAAATTATTTTCCAAATAAAGTTCACTTTATTTGGAAAATAATTTGGCCCCGGGGCCTCCACAAACGGGGGGCCCACACAATAGACTTCGGAAAAAAAATCTCTCGACTGAAAAAATTGTTCACAATTTTTTCAGTCGAGTTTTTCAATCAATAATTTATTGTGAAACCAAGTAGATTCAAGTCGAATCAAATAATCATGTATGTACAAAGTACTGTAGACGAAGAAGTAAAGGTAAAAAATATCAAAGGATAAGAAGATGTTTACTAGTGTTTACTAGTTGGAATTTGAAAGATTTTTTTTCCGAAGTCTATTGTGGGGGCCCCCCGTTTGTGGAGGCCCCGGGGCCATCGCCCCGTTTGCCCTCCCCTAAATCCGGCCCTGTTTATGTTTGTACCTAAAATTCTGACAAATAAAACTGACAGAAAAGATATCCTACGGGGCATCTTATGGTCAGTAGCTACTATGGTTATACTATGTCTACCCCATATTCATAATCCAGTTTTAAATGCATTTCTTTCTTTATAACACCCTAATACAGAACAGTTTAAATTTTAGTAAATACCTACCAAAGTTAGATTATTAAGTGGACTAACGGCCGGTTTCTAAAAGCTCGATCAAAACTAATCGGATGTCAAGTCACTCGGCATTTCAGCTATTACATTGAATTAGATAGAGATAGCAAGTGACTTGACATCCAATTAGTTTTGATCGGGCTTTCAGAAAGTGGCCGTAAGACACTTTACATCAGGTGAGATGGTAATCATAAAAAAATACTTGAAATAATAAAGTACGGGGCAAACCATAATGTTCAAGCTGCGTCCGCGATGCTGAGCACGGAAACGGTAAGTTTTTAAAAATAATAACAGTGGAAGGAATGACAGGACCTGACATACACACAGAGTTTTCCCATTACTATTAAACAACACCATGTATTATGAAAACTACGTACCTATAGGTAGGTACTGGTGTAAGCCCGCGGCACAATAGGCAGTTGTGGCTCTCGTGGCTCAGCAAATATTAGATGATCTGCTGTGATTGCCTTGCTACGAACTAACCACATATCTTTGCAGATATTTCCATAAATACATCTTCGGCGAAGCTTCATTGCCGTCCGTGACAAGCGATCTTAAGTACATAGATATTGTGGTAAAAATGGCTTAAAATACAATGTCATTCATTTGTACAGGATAAACTTTATGAAGGGTGTCTGTCTGTGTCTCTGATTAGTTTCTCTTTCATTGATGAATTGATCCCTATAAATTGAAATTGTATGCTTCAAGTTTAATTACGAATCAATTTATCACATCAATTAAAAATCACATCAATTTATCACATCAATTAAAAATCACATCAATTTATCACAGCTTCGGACAATGTTAGGTAAATTAAATACCACTGAAAAAAGCGATATTTTTGTTTCAATTATGATTTTGCGCAGTTTTTCAAACATCTGCTGTCTGAATGAAAGTTATTTTATCTGATTAGAATTTGTGATAGATTGTGGCTACCATTCTGATTTATAAAAAAATATTATATGCGCCTAATTTGCGATCCTGTGAATACGAATTTCTAACTGTTTATAGCAGAAATCATCGCACGGTTCACTGTCCTTATTTCCCCGAATGATTATAAGTTTTTACAGCAAATAAACAAACCATTATAAATGTTAGCAAAACTGAACAAACTTTTCGGTCCACTGCATCCGTTTCTGCTTTTGATCAAAGATTTGAAGACTTCTTGTTCGAGTTTTTATAACTGTGGGCTTTCGCGACAGAATTCTACCGAATAGGTATCGTTGTCACTTGAAATAAACTCGCGCTGTAAAATAAGCTTCATAGCCCTGGTTTTAGGGGCGAGTATTCTATGGCTGAAATTTACCACCTAGTTTTTGTATGAAAACATTTTTAAATTAAACATAGACGGGTATATATTTTTTTACTTAATTTTATAGTATTGGTACTGCGTGAAAAGCTGTGGCCTCATCTATCCCTATATGGGACACACTTTTGATATTTTGGTCCTTTGGTGTTAGATTCGTTGCTAGATTTATATTTTCACAATTTTCTTGTAAATTTCAATGTAATCGGAGTGAAACTTTAGTTCATAGAGAGGTACACCTTACCTTTATTTTTCTATACCGTTATAGAAATGCTGAAACGCTCTACAAATCGTTTCTCACGGACACGCGCGAGGTACCTCTGTAAAAAACCTAGAGGAAGACGGTAGTGCTGGTACAATGTAGGTACCTACTGCTTTGTACTGACTGTACTGTCGCGACCAAAGTGCCTAAATGAAAACAGTAGCGAGAATAAATGAATTAATTGAAATTTTTCAATCATCGTAATGAATCTTGACATATTGTCATTTTTTAATCGCGACCAGCCAAAAAAAGCCAAAATATCTCACCATTGTATTTTTTGCTTCGGGTAAAAAAATCAACTTTTTAGTAGCTTTTTTCTATTTCATTCAACCAATTATTCTATTTTTATTGAGCTTAAAAATAGTAAAGAAGTTAGAAGTTAGAAAACCCTTAAATATTTTTTTACTGAAAATATTTTTTTGGTTTTAATGCAACTCTCGATCGAAACCCATAGAACCTGTAACTCCTTAAAACATTACCATCCCACATATGATTATATCCCATTCTCTTATGCAATGCCTGATGAGCTTTTGAAAAATCACCATAAGGGCAAAACCAGCATGGCATTGAACAGATTCTGTGTGCAATTGTACAACTCACGCGCACGGCCGGGATCCATCCTGTACGTGCGTGACGGATCCACTCAGCATCGAATTCACGGCAAGTCAAATGTTTAATTTGCTCTATAAATCACGCTATTAGAAAATTTAGAAGCATTTCAAGGGTGTCATCGCATCTCCGGCCTCATTGGAATCGTGACTGAGCGCTCGCTGTGTGGTCGGTAGCGGATACCTCGTTGCTTGTTGGTATTCTCATTGTGTGTGACAAATTGTTGGTAATGAAGTGTAATTCAATATTAGGAAAAATAATTCAATTTATTCGATGGGAAAAAAACTAGATATGAATGAGTACCTTTGTTCTTCTTATTTGGGAAGCAGATCAAGGGGTTAATCAGTTTTGACGTTCGTATTTGAACGAAACGGTTCGTATTTTAGTTTCGGTTTTGTTGTTGGTACTAACCGGGACCTCTTTAACATTGCTAAAATTGACAGTTCAATTCTAGAGTTGCCGGTTGCCCTCAATGAATTGTAATTTTTTAAAGTGTTGACGCCTGTAAAACTTGAAAGTTTATTTAACCACTTTGTCATATTTTTAATAAAACTATTAATATATAATTAAAAAAATAAATTATTAATTATATGTAATTTTCATACTTTCGTACCTAATTTTCAATGAAAATGTGAGTTTCTAATACAAACTTAGATGATTTGTATTAGAATTAGATTAGTATGATAAAATGCGTATTATGATTCTATGATCGGTGCTTACGTATTGATCTATACAAAAAACTCCATTTCATGTTACTTGTATAGCTTTTTCTGAACTCCATTTGGACGTCGATATCTTAAAAACACCTTATCTGATTTTTCTCAGCAAATTTTAATACACCATTCTAGCAAAAAAAAAACTGTAAAAAGTAATTGCAGCAGATTACTTAAAATGTTTGCTTGTTTCACAACTCAAGTTTTCAGGAGTTAATAATACAATCAAAAATATCTATAAAACAAAAAATATTCCCATAAAAGTACGAACGGAGCGTTGCGTGACTTCATGAAAGCGTCCGAAGGAAGCCTGGCTCAAATTAAATTACATTAAATTGATTTATTGGTATGAGCGAGTCCTCCGTGCCGCTCCGCTTCGCTCACTCCATCACAGCCTTAATTAATGCCATTCGATTCGAACCTTTTGAGCTTTGGTTTCTTAGAGGCGATGACCGTCATAAAATACTAAACATTACACTTATAAACAGCTTCACTTTTATCCCCAGGCACGGTAGATATCCCCTCAGATCTCTTAGATCAAAGTTCCAACTCAGATTCTTTGAGGATGTTTAACCATTTTACGCTTAATCCATACCAACATTTAGCAATCAGTTTTGGTCACTCTGATATACGTTATATGGTATGATAGTCTTTCAGCGAGAACCAGCACACTTTCAATAACCATCTCACAGACATTTACGACCACATCGGTTTTCATTTGACGTAAATATAATTCAACATTTTCCGTGCTGATTTTTATTTGAAGTTACGGCCGCTTTAACGGTCACTGCGTTTTAGGAAACAAGCCATAATGAAATTAGACTTGAACCTTACCGGAAAAATCTCTGACCAAAGCGAGAAAGCAACGAGAAAGACATTTCGAAATGAATTATTGTTTTTGTGATTGAGAAACTGCGATGTCACCGTCGCGTCGCGAGTATTATCGCTTTCCTTTTTCGGTCGCTTTACGCTTAATTAAATCTACGTGCAATTATAAATATTCTGATGTAGGTACCTAGGACTAGTGCTGAAAAAACATGGCTCCTCCTCCAGCATAGTGACAGTTATTTTATAAAAATATATAGTATTGCGATCGTAAAAATACCTATCATAAACTTTTTATCCTCGATCATTATGTTCAGTTCCACGTAAAAGGCACATTAACAATTTATCTGTCGGTAATTTTATCAATGTATTTAATTAAAACTATAATTAGATGCAATGGGACAGATGCGCCATAAAGTTAAGGCATAAACCTAGCATTACAGAGTCGATACTCAATGATAATGCCCACCTAGGTAAACACAACGCCCGTTCAGCTCAGTTAATTTTGCACGCTTACTGCTCTCAGCTACAACTTTATTAAGTTATTTTAGCAACAATGTTCGTTTTTATTTATTTTAGTAATCTATTTAATGCAGCAAAAACCAGCAATCTTCCAACGGTCGATTAAGCGTCAACAAGTGCAGGCGAAATCGCGGAACGAGCATAAAAACGTTACATAGAAGTGCGAAGCGATGCGGACGTACAAAAGCGATTTATACGCGATAATTCCGATACATAAAACATTTCATTATACGCGGCGGAGGCCCATTATTCAAAGATTTATTCATGTCGAATGATTGCCTTTCTTTTGTGGATCGACAAAGGCATCGCGGGCCGTATTCCATTTGCGGGCCGGGCCTATTGTGCGCGCGAACGCGTTTGTTTCGTCCCGGCCGGCCGGCTTACACGCGGCTCGAGGAGCGCTCTATTCTAAATTAAATGGAGCCAAGATTGATGAGTTTAGACACGACCTGTGACATGCACTACCGAATGTAGCGTATACCGCTAGTGTGGAATGCGCTTTATTTCACCCTTTATAATGTACGGTAATTATTGGTAGCGAGCCGACATGTTTGTGTAGGTGGCTCTCGGTTTTTGTTCAATGTTTGGATTCACTCGGCTGGCTAATAGGATTTTTTATATCGCCTTTTATTATGTACCTACACACATCTTGTTTGTTACGTATAGCAGTATTAAAATGACGTCAATCCTTTTAGCTGCCGGTTTGGGCATCAATCATCGTAATTCAGTGCATACGAGTCAGTTAAATGAACCGCAAACGCGCATCACAAAACACAATTTGAAGGCTATTATCTGAGCACATTGAACCGTTTTATGGTGGGTGTCAATGTATGGTCAATTATTTGTTAGGTACATCTATAGCCGTGCTTATACGATCGTGGATTTGCTCGAAAAATAGATACAAAGCTCGATAACGAGCGGGATAACGAATGCAACAGTTTTGCTTGAACTGATAAGACACATCACTATCTATATTATACTAGCTGACACGACAGACGTTGTCCTGTCTTAAATTCGAATTCCTTCCTTCTCTCAATTTATGGCTCCTGTCCGTCATTCAACAGACAATCTTGCCAGTGTCAAGTTATTTGTATTTAATACTTTTTAGTCAAGTCAGTCCATAGTCAAGTAGGCCGTCATTTTGTTTTAAAGAAAATGGTGGCGGTTTTCTTCAAAACATTGGAAACATTTTCGGTCAAATCAGGATATCACATATTACACTTTCATTTCAAATGTTTACACTTTGTGCTAAGTCCTCAAGTAATGTTGGTTGAAATACCACCGAAATTACACAACACAACTCAAAATAACACTAGAAAAACAAATAAAATGAAAAAGCCATGCTGCTTCGCAAAATGTCAGAAAATGAATCTTAAATTCGAATTGGTATAACACACCAATCAATCGGTGTTGTCAATTATATGTCAAACGTCATGTCCAAAGCGCTAAGGTTAGATTATAAATAGTTTATGGTGGTTAAGTATTCTTAAATTTTCTAATTTTCCGCGCAATTTTATTATTTTTTCTTTCATAAGAACCTTCTCCTGACAATAACAAACACAACCAAAAAAAAGAATTAGCGAAATCGGTTCAGCTGTTCTCGAGATTTGCGCTTAGCAACACATTCAGCGATTCATATTTATGATTTTTTTTTATTTAACCTATTTTTCTGTCTATTGCCCTGTTTTGTATCATTCATTTTTTGATTCGGATATTGACCTTCTTTAAACAATAACAAAAACACACTTACTCACGTGCGTATAATTTGAGTCGGTTTTAAACAAAGTGTAATACAAAAATAGATCGTAGTCATTATAGGCTAATTCGATTGTTTGGGCAAGGTAGAGTCGGTTTGGGCGAAGTGAGTAGGTAGTTTGGTGAGCCCTGTAATTTGACGAAAACGCCGCTAGCTGGCGTTCGTAGAAAATCTTCTCTTTTTAATACATTTTTGATCAATTTTGTTTATAAAAGTGTTTAGAAAGATTGTTTATGTCGGGAATATAATTTTTGAATATTTGATAAATGATTTAAAGACATTTTCTGTTGTCGATTTAGTCTTTGTGAAATATTACCTACTGACATTTAAAGCTTCATATTTTTACAATCCGAAGGATATCATCTGATTTTGTAGTTTTGCTCATCAGAAAGCTGGATCTCGATCACGCGTGGAGATGACTCATTGCTGTGTCCGCTCACCATACCACGTAAAATTACTAGGTCCTATGCGTCTCAGATGAAAAAGAGATTTCGTTTGTCATTTTACTGCCTTTAATACCTTTTTCTGCAGACAAGCAGCTTTGCTGTTTCGGTTTGAAGAGTGTAGTTGCCGGTGAAATTACAGACACATGAGGTTTAACATCTGTATGCCTCAAGTTGATGGACGCAGGGCAGTGCATCGTAGAGCACGTTCTTATCATTCGTGACTAACGGAGAATGCTTTGTGTAGTGATGGTTACCACTCATCAGATGGGCCATCTGGTTCCATCAGGTATTAAAAAAAAACTCCTATTACTCGCTCAGGTCCACTTAAAATTACCGGAGGCGGTCGAAACCCAGCATAAAATGACCTTAGTTAAATAAATACACATTACTGATCAAGAGATAAAAAACACAGCATTTCGGAAACAAAACAGTGTTCCGACATTACCTCCACAATTATTGTAATAACCGTCCATTCGACTATTCCGTCAAACGTACAAATGAAATGTCGTATTATTCGGCGATTAGATTTGAGTTCATTAGATGAATAAATATTTATGTTTGTGCAAAACCTGCTATTACGTAGGGTAAGTTAAAGCTGGCGATGTCTTAAATCGGTTCTCGTAAATTGGCGGCCGCGATATAGCGGAGCAAAATAAAAATAGGTCAAAAAAAACATTCTATACAAGTTTTCGTACCTTAACTTGGAAAAAAATACCTATTCTTAGTTTGGGTACAGATTCTTATTGAAAAAATTTTGAATATAGCTTTTGGAAAATCGGTTATAGTTTCGGCTTTGTGGAGCGCCGTCTCTGTCAGTCATGTCATACTCATTGTTGCAACTTAACGTACAGATCAAATGCAGCCGATTCTTTATCTCTTTCTGTTTCTGCTCTATTTACGGCGGCAATTAATTTTTTTTAAATTTATTTATCGATTGAATATAAAACAGATATCAAAATTATAAGTAAAACCTGAAAACTGCATAGGTAAGTTTAAGCTGTGTCGCCGTTTCCAGCACCCAACCTTCGGCAAAAAGGACACATTTAATTCTACATAAAAGGTAACTGATGAAAATTACTGACACCGCTATTGTTAATACCGCTATTGACGGCGGCTGTTTTAAGAAACGCAATAGCGATCGGCAAGTTAGCGTGGATAGTAGCGTAGGTTGTGTACAGATAGTCCAACCGATCGTAGTATTCATCATCACGGCATTGGTGCACGAGAGGACTGGTAGTCTAGGGTAGCGGTGCCGTCTTCGGATCCTAAGGTCGTGGGTTCAAAAGCAGTCGTACACCAATGAGTTTTTCTATTCAAAAATGTGCATAGTGTGACTCTTAAACGGTGGAAGAAAACATCGTGAGGAAACCGGCATGTCGTAGAACCAACAAAGATCTCAAATATGTGTCAAGTGCTCGAAAAAGAGCCCCTTTGAGGCGCACTTAAAATCCTTTCACCACACTGCTTCGAAATTAACTAGTGACACGACAAGAACAAGAGGATCATCTTCATATCAGCCTGAAGCATTTCGCTGTACTTAAGCGCACTCTACAGTTATACCTACTAATCATTGGGGGTTTGGTCATAGTTATCATGCTCAAGAATGATGACCGCAGAGTTTATTTATTAATTAATTAATTCATTCATTGTTTTATTCATTCATTCATTCATTGATTGTATGATTAATTAATTAATTAATTAATTGATTTATTTATTTATTACGATCGCCGAGAGATAATACACAAAACGTAATACTAGACACAAACAAAACAACAGCCCCGTGCTTATCCACCAAAGGCTCCAAAGGATGGAGGCTGCTGGCCATCCATTGTCTTACTTAAAGAATGTCTTAGTCTCCTCTTGCGGTATCCACAGAAGGAGAATGGAAAGATTCAATTCTATGCTAGATCAAAAGCCATCAGTATACAGCTATCTGGATTTAAGTATATTCTGGTACCGTTTTATATTTTTCCGAATTACGGATTTAAATAAAAAAATATGAGTATTTTGTTTTTTCAATAGATAACTTAGCGGCCGTTAATGGGTGTTGAAGAGCATTCCAAAGAGCATTCAAAAGAGGTAAAGGTGAAAGCTTACTAAAAGAAAGAAGAGAAAAAAGAAAAGTGAATTTGCTGTTTGGTATTTCGGTTTCAACGATCCTTGTACACTTTGCCCCATCTGTACCTTCGCTTCCTTGGCCCTAGTCCGATTTTTATCTCAAACGGTGAGCCGACGTTTCCATCCGCGTAATTACAGAGGTTAGTCTGCGAGTGAATTATTAGACATGGCTGCGGTGGTAATCAACAGAATAATTGTTGTTCACGCACCGCGCCAGCCACGCGGCAACGCAGTATCGCAGCGAACAAACTTTTGGGGTTTTTCGAAACATACTTCACGGTAAGGAACGCTCCTATCACTGTGTGACTTACGAGGCAATGCTTTGTGGTGGCTACCACTTAACATCAGGTGGGCCATCTGCTTGTTCGATGAGCAAATAGTATAAAAAAAAGACTTGCCAAATTGTTTCTTGGTTGATATAGTAACTTTGTCTTCGTAGGTCGTGGGTTCGACTCCTACCACGTGCAAACTTTTGTGTGATGGATAAAGTAGATGTTCGATCTGTCTGGTAGTTTCAATGAGGTACCTTTGTATTTTATTCCATCAGCTAGCTAGTTCCATAGTACACGCATTGCTTAGTTTGGGGCTAGATAGTGCTTTGTGAAATGTCCACCATTATTTATCTTATGTACCTATCTAAATGTCTGTTGTAAGTTAAGTCTAAGTTAAGGGGCTGACAACTATCAAACAACTTCTCGCTCGCACGTTTCGACATGTTGAAAGATATAAAATCACTAAACTCATTTTCGAAAAATCGCAAGTTGCTTTACTAGTTTTCGTACGTAAGCAAACTTTTAAGTAGGAAAACTTGTATCGATCAAAATGAAATTTTTACTTAACTGTGTGCAATGTGATTGCACACAAAATGGTTGATTGCGATTTTTCGAAAATGAGTTAAGTGATTTTATATCTTTCAACATGTCGAAACATGCGAGCGAGATTCACATTAGCGCTTGTCTTCGCCTTAAAAAGCACTAGCAGTCACCCATCTCTCAAGCAAAGATACTGCGTCTAGCAGTTACTGTGAGTTGTGGTCAGCCGACTCTACAAATTGAATTTCGTACAATAGCCGAGTAACGGTCGCTTCGTTACCATTAGGTATGTACGTCCGTGGGCTGACCACTGGTAAGTCAAGTAAGTTTGTATGAGCGTGTGGCCAACTCTTGTGACGGTGTTTATAGGCCGCGTAAAGGCCTCTGTCATGGCTTAAAAACTGCATGATGTGCAATTTAACTCTGTAATCAGTCAAACATTTTCATTTTGCAAAACCAGCAATGTATCGTGAAAACTCTCCTCAAGGTTCAACTTTTACAAAAAAAAAACAAATTTGAAATAACTGGAATTTTTCGTGCAATTAGTTCAACTGGTTGAACTTAGTGGAACAGGTTTGCTAGAGCCGGGACTGACAGCTTAAGAATGCACTACGAGGGTGGGGTAGGTAAGTACCTAAAACTTTGTATCTCAGAGAGCTACAAGTAAAAGATTTGGAATTATAGAAGTTTTTTTCGAAAAATACCAGCCGGAATGGAAGATACAGTACAAGACCAAACAAGAGTGGATGGAATGGGTGAAAGCTTTTGCCCAGCAGTCGGACAAATAAGGCGTGTTTCATTATTTTTTTATACAACTAGCTGATGGAACAAGCAGATGGCCCACCTGATGTTAAGTGGTAACCATCACCTATAACAAGGCATTGCCTCGTAAGTCACGCACGATAGGAACGTGCCCTACGATGCACTGCCCTGCGTCCATCAACTTGAGGCATACAGATGTTAAGCCTCATGTGCCTGAAATTACACTGGCAACCACACTCTTCAAACCGAAACACAGCAACGCTGCTTGGCGGCGGAAAAAGGCGTGGTGGTAGTACTTCCCCGGACGAGCCCTTCACAAAGAGCTGTGCTATGAGCGCCATGGCCGTGTAATGGTCGATCTGTTGGTTGTTGTTGATCAATAACCGACGTATGTATGTAATATTTAATCGTGCCTCAAACTCTTGACTCAAGATCCTTGAGGCCTTAATATCCTCTCAGATTTCATGAGTGGTTACATTTCTTAAACTATAATATATAATGTGAAATAAGTTGTCAGATTTAAGTAAAATAAAAAAGTTATTCGTCAGCCCTTACTTCGCGTTCCAAAGCTGTTTGAACAGAACTAGGCATATTTCACCCGCACGAAGCTTAATAAAAAACACACTAAAACAACTTTACTACCGAAATACTTAAGTAAAATTTAATTTATCGGTGAAACGTTGCAAGTGTTGTTTTCCCTTTGCCGGCACGCGAGCACATTGCTTATCCAAGTCAAACTGAAGCTTTTAAAACAAAACATAGAAACTATGCGGCAATTTATTGGTTAATTCCTAACTGTACCTTCAATTTACCTCAACAACTCGTTTTTACCACGCTTTTCTCGGTCGTTTTTAACACGCACAACTAGTTGTGGAACGATCTTCCTCTTGCGGTTTTCCCTCGGAGTTACGACATGGGGTCCTTCAAAAGGCGGGTTTATCTTTTCTTGAAAGGCCGGCAGCGCATCAGTAACTCCTCTGGTGTTGCAGGTGTCTATGGGCAACGGTGACCGCTTCCCATCAGGTGGCCCGTATGCTCATCTGCCAGCTTTGGCATAAAAAAAATATTTTATACTACATGCTGATGGAACATGCACCCTATAACACCCACCCTATGTCACCCACAATAGAACGTGCCTTACGATGCACTGCCCTGCGCTTATCAACTTGAGGCATACAGATGCTAAGCCTCATGTTCTTGTAATTTGATGGGCAACCACACCCTTTATTACACGCATTACAGCGTCCTTGAAATAAGAATTGTTCAAAAAGTTTTTCCTTTCGCTGTCTATCAAGTAATCTAGAACAGATTATATGAAAGTCTGTCTTTTTTACCAGAAATGTTTTCCTACTTAACCTTAACTGGTATATCTACGTATGATGTATCTTTATTAAAAAATTAAAACACCCGAGTGCCAGAACTAAAAGGATAGAAACAAGATAGTGTTTTAAATTACTTATTGATAGTAAAATCCTGTTGTTCAGTCTTGACGAATGATAAAATTTAATAATCACAGGCAATCGGAGGCTCGTGTACCGTACCGATGCCCTAGCAGTTTATTGACGCCTCCAACTGCCTGCGATTTTTATTATTATTATTTTTATTTTTTATTTTTTTTATAAGTAATAAACCGTCCTTTGGCCACAATCTCACCTGATGGTAAGCGACGATGTAGCCAACGATGGAGAAGAACGGTCTAGAAGACACCTATTCACTCTTGCCTTGAAGAGACCCAAGTTGTAGTGATCAGGAAAGACAGACGATGGCAATGAGTTCCACTCTTTGGCAGTTCGCATAATAAATGTAGAAGCAAAGCGCTTAGTGCGAATGGGTGGTATATTTACCAGATATGGGTGGTACTGAGCCGTACGTGTTCTTGTCCTGTGATGGAAAGGAGATGGTGGTATTATGTCGTGAAGTATTTTTACCCTCCCCCCCAAAGATAAGGGCATGTATAGATTTTCTTAACCCCCCCTCTCCCTGGGGACCCTTACGTAATTAATGAATGGTCCCTAAGCAAAACCATTAAAAAATACATTTTGCTGTGCTCATTTTAATGAGCCGCTTTTTAAGTTCAGTTAGGAATATACCTTATTTATTCTTAGGGCGGCGCCCGCCCTGCAAATTCATTACCAACACAACCTGGCAAGCGCTGTTTCCGTCCAACCCTCCTACTAAAAACTATTTCCTGCTAACTTTTTGCTTACATCGATATACATTGCTTTTTATTTTTCTAGATTTTCACATCCCTTCATACAGAATGTTCAATGGTTGTTGAATAATGTTCCACTGTTTTGCGTCGTGGGCTGGTTTGGTATAGTTTCGTGCTTGATTGTATTACCCTGACGTGACTTTGGCTTCGTTTGCTTAAAGCAAAACTAACATTAACTTGCAAGTTGGTTATTACAGCTTTTTGTTTTGATTTTTTGTGTGATTTCAGTACAGAACTATTTTGATAAGAAAGTCAAATACTAAGGTATTGTGGATTATTTCCTTGCTGACATATTTATTTTGTTTGAGTACATAACGATAAATAATTATAAAATTAAACGAAACCAGTAAATGCGATAACAATTTCTGGTTTCTACCTCTATTTGTTTTTTATTAAAACATGAACCCATTGTAACATTTCTTTGATCTTATTTTCTACCTGATGGAGGGTCCGCACAATTATGTTTTTCTCTCTCACTCTTATCTTTCATAATCCACTTATCTAATAAATAAATAAAAATAAATAAATATTTTGGTGGACATTCCGCACATCACTATCTCGCCTCAAACTAAGCCAAAGCTTGTGATATGGGAACCAGATAGCTGATATACTTAATTGTAACACACTTTTTTACTTTTTTGTAAAACATACTTATAATATTATATAACACCCAGACAGAGAACAATCATCTATGTTCATCACACAAAATCTAAAATGACATTATTCACCTCAACATTCACATAATATGTTTCATACATACAGACGTCTGCCATGACGATGCTTGATCTCGAGAACAATAGATTATTCTAGTAGAATCTAGACATTTCAATTCCCCTCCATATTATTGTAGTTTACATCGTGTGTTATTTATTGATGCAAGAATAATTTGATACACGTCCATCAGGCGAAAGGTCAGTTTCAATAATTCAAGACATGTCTGTTTCAGTCGTCATTAGATAATTATGATGAACAGGTGGGGCCAAAGTACTTAGGAATTCAAGACTTTAAATGTGAGTGTGTTTCATATCAAAAGGAAACCTCGAACCGGGAAACTAAGCGTTGAATGACCTGATAGTATATTGTGAAGATCGAAAGAAGTCGGTGCATGGAGAAGGTTCAGGATCTTTCTATGGCTATCGGTCTATCATCATCATCTTCCTGCCCTTGTCCCACTTTATGTGGGGTCGGCACAACAGGTTTTTTCTCATCACTTTGCTCTATCATCCGTCATCTCATTAGTTGATCCTTTCTTTCCCATGTCATCTTTCACACAATCCATCCATCTTTTCTTTGGCCTACCTCTACTCCTTAATTCATACATTCATACCTAACACTCTTTTCGTAACATGACATTCATCCCTTCTCATAACATGCCCATACCACGCTAACCTATTGCTCCTCATTTTTTCAGTCACTAGCGCCACTTTCAAACTGCTTATGTCTATCGGTCTATGTCTAGCAGTAAACTTTATTCAGGCCGATGATGCTGTTTTTATGACCTAAAATCTGACCCTCTCATACTAACTTTTTGAAAACGTCCACCTTCGGATTCCCATGAAACTAGCATCACTAGACATTGCTAGTGATGCTAGTTTCGTGGTAATCCAAATACTTATAAAAAAATGCAATTGGCTAGTAAGCAAACCTGTTTAAAATAAAAATGTTGTTTTATTTTTAGCTTTACCAAGAATGTTTAGTCGACCAAAGAGAAACCAAAATTATACAAATAAGTTGTGGCACGTGACCAAAGTGGTTTCGGTTACACATCATCATCATTTTTTTTATCAGTAACTTGATTTTTAAAAAGCTTTACCGACCAATTTATAGCCGCTGTAATACAGCGAAGAAATTATTCACTACTGGCGGTTAGTAACAGGTGTATGGTATTGTAACGTATTTACCACTATGAATGTACCGAATTCAAGTTCAGCACTGTACTGTACAGATTGCTTGGGTACCAAATAAAACACTTATTTCTAGTAACTTCCACCTGGATTGGCCGCCTGGAATCGAGTGACCCCGACCGTGGTGCGTTCGGTTGCTCTCCGCCTATCCAGTCATATCGCGCATAGTTTATTGTTATACACTACAAGCACCATAATAAACAAAGTCTGATATTTACTCTCACCTTACCCTTGAAATACTACATTTGTTAATTAGGTTATCTTCGTCGGCATCTTCAAAGCGCAGGGCTAAAAGGGTCGTTGATATAAAAATACCGCTTTTGCCTTTTATAATAAATCACCCTCTGGCAAAGTCGCGGGGCGCGCGAAAAAATTCGATCTACTTGACGCAAAAAATATGCAAGTAACGACGAACGCGCCCTGAGAGCTTTATTGGGTAGCTTCAGACTTGCTTAGAATTAATTATGACGGTAAGAGCCAAGTTGTGTCAACTTTATTGTTTTCTTATAAAAAAAGCGAAAAAATATAATGGCTTTTGGCGATGCCAAGGTTCGCTTTCATCATTGAAATATTTGGTGTAGATCATGGGAGAGTCGTGCAAGTGACATCTAATGAAAGAAGAAAGAAAAGGCATTTATTTATACAAACTGTACACGACAGGTACAGGAGGTTTTTTACCCTTTTGGGTAAAAAACCTCAAGAATTAATTAATAACATGAAGCTACCCCTTGACAAGTGCTCTGAAACATTGAAAAATATGGTGAGGAAGCCCGTGGCTAAGTCAGCTCCGCACGTACTAACCATGTCTCCTGTAGATTAGGCTGACTAAGCTGTGAAGATGGTATAAATGGCTAGGTCCTTATCTATTTAAAAAAACCGTCCCAGGCACTACAGCGTAGCGTAAATAGGTATAAATCATCTACAAATAGATGCGAAGACATGTTTTTTGTTACTTTTACCCTTTACCCAAACCTTTACCTATGTCTCAAGATCTGTATCAAATAGATCTGCCAAAGTTTCTCAATTTAAGAGGCAGCCATTTAAACTTTCGGTTAAAAGTTTAAACTGTGAAAAGTTGTCAAGCCAGTCAGGGGTTGATTTTATAACGGCGTAAATAAAAGCAATTACAAGCCACGTTCTCAGGAACATCGAAAGCAGAGCACCAGTTTATGATCGCGATGGCCCCTGTAATAATGAAACTTCGACATGCCGCCTTTATCGACTGCCTCCTCGATAACCATCCGTGACGAATTCGCACCATTTTACCTCTCATGCGTCCTACGCTCCAACACACATAAAAACGCCATAAGTCCATCTACACCCTTTTCCATTATAGCTCTTACAGCTTTTACAAAACGTTGCTTTTGCCGTGAACGAGGTAAGTATAAAAGGTTATTGAGGTGAGTTAAAATAATATGTCCGAGATATTGGTATCGGTACTTCATTTCCAATTTTAATGCCCATGTTATTTATCAGTTGGTTTCAGTTTTTCATGGAATTAATTTTGGTTTCTTATTTTTGATTTATTATTTTATGATATTTATTTAATGAGGTGGACATGAAGTGGATAAAATATTTGCTGAAGTAGCATCAAGTTAGTTTAACTTATTATAGAATTCAAATGGATTTTCTTCGTGCCTAGGTATTTTTTTATGGTCGTATTTTAAATGAGGAAAATATTAAATACGAAATGCATAAAAGCTTAGCAACTATAATAAATCTACATTTTATTTGAGGCAATACCACTAAAGTTGAGATAAGAGAGAAATCTAATAGATAAATTTGCATTTCCTTGATGTTAATCTTTTGATGAAATCATTTGAATTTTCCAACAATTAAGTTTACCTACTTCGCTATAGTTTGAATATAAGTACGTATTTATTTATAGATCTCAGTGATAATGTCTTTAATTAATTAAAATAACAGTGGGTTTTTAAATAATATGTACCTCGTTGAGTGCTGCAACTTGTCATGACTAATAGGTATAAGGTTTAAGTATGTACTCACCCACATTTTATCTAGTTTTGTATAATAAATGTGGGCTGGCACCTTTCATATCCATTTGATTATCTACAAAGTGTTTCATCTCGCCGATTAAATTATAATGCTGGGAACATTTAATAATACTCATTCACTGTCGGATCGGTGTATAATTCAAATCTCTTTCTGTATCACTGTAATTTACATACGCTAAATAAAACGCGGTGTCATCACAAAAGATATTTGGAGGCAATATAAACATAATATCAATTTAAATTCCTTGTTAGTGGAGCGAAAGCCGACATCATACCTGAAAGTGGTGCTCTCCGATTGGTGGTTGAATCCACCAATGGGGGCCGTTTGTAATCGAGTGCGGGGCACTGCAGCGGAGTGCGAGAGCGGGCGGGCGGCGCTACCCGCACCTCAGTGCCTCTTCACACCTCGCATCGGAGTGACGTGAGCGTACGATCGTGCCTTGCATTTATTTTCTAAACTCATATTTGAGTCGTTTTGTTGTTCGGGGTTGTGACTATGCCGCGACCTTCGCGTGAATCTTATGGTGACCAAAAGCCTCCGTACTCCTACATATCTTTGACGGCGATGGCGATCTGGAGTTCTCCGGAGCGCATGCTGCCGTTGTCGGAGATCTACCGTTTCATCACGGACCGGTTCCCGTACTACCGGCGCAACACGCAGCGCTGGCAGAACTCGCTGCGCCACAACCTCTCCTTCAACGACTGCTTCGTGAAGGTGCCGCGCCGCCCCGACCGCCCCGGGAAGGGCGCCTACTGGACCCTGCACCCGCACGCCTTCGATATGTTCGAAAACGGATCACTTCTACGTAGACGGAAGAGGTTCAAGCTGCAGAAGGGAGAGAAGGATAACTTGAATGCAGAACTAGCTGCTTTGGCAAGTTTCAATCGTGCGTTTTTAGCGCGCCAGGCCGGTGCGCCTCCGCCGCCGGCTGCAATGCCCGGCGCAAGTTTGTACACACCGACGATGTGTCCTCAGCTTAGTCCGGAGCCTGCAGAGTTGCCGGAAGTAACGACAATGACGATGCTGCCGAGAGAAAGACCAAGAAGAGCGTTTACGATCGAAGCACTGCTGGAGCCGGATTCCCCGCGGTTATCGCCGTCGCCGCCGCATCAGCCTATGATGAGTCAGGCTAGTCTGAATATGCATATGGTGCCTCGGTTGGAGCTGTCCTTATCTCCTTACGCTCTGGCTGCACAGCGGTATCATGCTGAGCTGCTACAGGCAGCGGCACACGCACTCCGCCCGTGCTACTTGCCGCCGCCGCCGCTGCCCGTCGCATGACAACAAACCCATCCCGCCTACGGTGATATGTGCAATGTTATATTGTAAGTATAAGTACTCGTTGGAGTGATTAGTGAAGTGTATTTTTTCCCAATTGTAAGTTGAGGTAGAGATAGTATAGAAAAATTTAATGTAGAGTTCGTGAATATTCGTAGAAGACAATTGACTTAAGTAGCCGACGTCGTTTGTAGAAAGCATAAATCACGATTTTTGGTCATTAAAATTCTAATGAACTAATTTTTATTAATAGGCCTAACTTTTAAAGCCTGTTAAATATTCTGATGACTCACTGTTAGAACTCTAATAACTACATACCTATATAATTAAGCAAAATAATTAACCTCTACTATTAAAATAAGAAATGATCTCACTCAAAAAACATTTTATAAATATTTTACCTATACTTACGTACTATGCCAATATATTTTTTAAATTTGTTTATAGTGACAACATTTAAAACTGTTTTGTTGCTTATTAGGTCATTCCTCCTATCTGCAAAATAATTAGTATAAAATAAATAGTCCTACAGTTACATACCTACCTAATATCATTCAAACATTTTCAAAAGTATTATCATAGGTATACAATCATTTTAAAGTTTGAGATATTATCACTATATGTAGGTACCTATTGTTATTATTGTAAATACTTTAAATACTATTATTAGTTATGTTAAATGTTGTACTTATCTTTATGTAAGATCTGTTATTTATTTTAGTGTTAAAATACGACTCAGTTGAATTTATTGTTCATAAAATAGTCATTTGTAAGTACGTCCTATTGTAAATATTGTTTTACTTGTTATAAATCAATAGTATTATTAAATAGATAAATTCAAATGCATACGTTTATTTAATTTTATGGCTAAATTTAATTTTATATTTCTTACTTTTATTTATTAGTGAATTCAACCTACGCCTACATTAGGTTTTCTTCATTTCCTATAGTAATAAAATCTACAATTTACGGCTACGGCTATAGAAAAGGTAAATTAAGAAACATTCGTAAATAAACTAAGAATATTAGTGAGCACATACCTATATATTTTATAGCAAATGGCGGATTGGCACTTAGGCCTAATTGAGTTGCGTTTTGACAGGTGAAAACATAATCTTTTGACTTATTTTTACTTTGCTTCGTAAAGAAATTATAAAAGAAGTAGAGAACGATTAATGATGTATGATAAATAATATATATGTCTATAGTATATTATACAATTTTTATACGCTATACAATGAAATAGCTAGGTATTACTTTTATAAACACCCATCTAGGAGTGATAGGTACCAACACAAAGCCGGTATGGCCGGGTGAAAAAAACAATAACACAAATAATAATCATTGTTTTCAACTGCATTTAATTAAACCAATTCAATAAAAAAAAAATGCAATCTGCTATACATACATACGTATCAAAGTGAAATTTTTCTGAAAGTTCTTTTAAGGTGAAGAAAACTCTACCCTTCGTGGGGGGGCTTACAACCCGCTGGTGGGTTAATGGTAAAAAATGTACCCGTGGTGGTCGGTTTCACGGCTGTAAGTCACCGGGACGAACGCGTTTGTGTTCTAATAACCCCGTGGTATTGGCTACACTCAACGAGCTGATATGCTGACTCAGCAGCGTCCTTGTTACACGGATTATACCTACCAATAAGGTATGATGCAAGCAGGTTTCTATCCCAGAGTTACGCTCTCCGTCAGATCAAAGTATTTCCGCCTTTGTTTTTGGCAAGTATAAAGAAGAGACGGAAGTATTTTTAACCAGAGAGATAGCGATATTCGCGAGATGGTAAAATCCGTCATAAGAAGTTTAACTCCAATGTACAGTCGGTCAAAGTTAAAGATGTTGAACAGAGCAACAGAAGTTTTATAAATGTAAAAGAAAACTAGCCCATTAATATTATTTTCATAATTCATATTTGTTATTATTGATCAAAATGTTTGTAGGCGGAAGTATTTTTAATCAGAGATAGCGATACTCGCGAGATGGTAAAACCGCCATAGATAAGAAGTTTAACTCCAAGGTACAGTCGGTCAAAGTTAAGGGCCGATTTCACCATGCTCTGTTAGATTAACAAAGGATTAAAGGGCCGTTAAATATGTCAAAATGTATGCGTTTGACAGCTAAGGTTAGATGGAGGATAGAACGGCCTGTTAATCCTTGATTAGTAACTAACAGAGCATGGTGAAACTGGGCCTAAAGATATTGAACAGAGTAACAGAAGTTTTCATAATTTATGTTTGTTGACGATTTAAAACTTAAATTAACATCTAAGTTTCAAGTTTTTTTTCATTTACTTCGAATTATCAAATGTTTTATTAGCTTTGGCGTTTATATATTTTAAATGAAAAATATCATTCATTTACATTCTAAGAATGAGTCGAGCTTCATTTTATTTTATTTTATTTTTAATTTTTATGCGTTACGAAATATACAATATTCGTATATTTGCAAAGCTGTTGATGTTGTAGGTACGTATTACCTCCTCTATAGCGCTATTTAAAGTGGCGTCGATTTTTTCTTAAGCTAGCCTTGCTGCAAAGTAGGTATCACATGTTATTAGTGTACTTTCCACTCAGCATTATCCAGCTCCAAACTAAGCAAAGCTGAACCAGATAGCTATATGGGAACCAGATACCTGTTTTTTTTTTTAAATATTGGTGGACATTCCACACAGCCCTATCTCGCCCCAAACTAAGCCAAAGCTTGTGATATGGGAACAAGATAGCTGATATACTACTTATATACTTTTTTTTTGTAAATACTTACTTATAATATTATATAACACCCAGACAGAGAACAAACATCTATGTTCATCACACAAATGTTTGTCCTCGGTGGAGATCGAACCCACGGCCTACGGCGCAGAAGGCAGAGCTACTACCAACTGAGCTGTGAAGGCTGTCTATATTACTTAAATACTTTTTTTTTGTATACATGTGGCTGCCAACTGGTTTAATCCGCCATTCAATCAACTGCCTAGCAGTTGAACCAAACGGCGCCATTCAACCAAACGCCTGAATCATATCCACCACAATGTTAAAAATCATGTACCTATGAATAGTACCTATGAATCAAGACGAAAAAAACCTAACAACCTTACAAAACCTTAAAAGGTACAATATGTTGTTAGGTTTTTTTTTATTAACGACATTTTTTTTTGTTTATTAACGACTTGACTAGGTAAGTCGTTAAATGTTCAGGCATCATTCAGGTAGTTAGCTGACCGGCGCCGTTTAACCAATCGGCCAGGCAGTTAATTGAACAGCGAACTCAACCATTTGGCTGCGACATATACATACTCATAATATTTTGCGTAGTCTGAACCACAATAATGTATGAAATCGATTGTAAAATACAACGCGACTCCAAAAACGCCGCGTGTAAACGAAGCTGCGCTGGTGGTCGGTTACACGGTCTAACTTAGCGGGACGAGCGCGTTTGTGTCCTAATGCCTCCGCGGTAGGCTGCACTTACACGAGCGCTGAGTCATCTATCCTTGTTACACGGATTAATCAAGCCCTTATTGGTATAATTCTACGGAATTTAAAGGATTTTGGTGAAACGGAACATTTACTAGCTATATCCTACTAATATTATAAACGCGAAAGTTTGTAAGTATGGATGGATGGATGGATGGATGTTTGTTAATCTTTCACGTAAAAACTACTGAATGGATTTTAATGAAACTTTACAATAATATAGGTTATGCATCAGAATAACACATAGGCTACATTTATAAAGATATTGTTTGAATTGTCCAAAATATGACGATAAGTGTCAAGTAAGTAGGAAAAAATCTACCATCTGCGCAGACGAAGTCGCGGGCACCAGCTAATTAATTCATAATCAGTATTCATAGTTTCATGTAAAAACGTCCAGGACATGAGCCTCGTAGGGCCATTAAAATAGTATAGTCTTTAGGCTTATTAGAATTAGGTACCTACATATTTCTAAACATCCGACGACATCGTGAGGATCGCGGGAAGTTGGTGGATGGAGAGGGCTCAGAATAGTCCTTCCTAGAAATGTATAGGGGAGGCCTATGTCCAGCATTGAACTTCTTCAGGCTGATAATGATGATTTTTGTATAGGAAAGTATATAATTCTTCCGATTTAATAGTCTGCATTTCGAATGATAATTTTTACTAACGATACGACGGGATTACGCCTAGTGTGGGCCACAGCCTTAGCTATTTTTAGGCAAGCATTCTAAAAAGACACACATTTTCATTGGTTTTGTAAATGTTTATTATTTTCAGCTTGACATTATTGTGCTAAACTAAATATTTTTAAAAGCTCGAAATATCTATAAACGAAATAATGCGTGAAATTGCAAATTACTTACATAATGCCATTGAAGCTAAAATCAAAAGCTTACAGTTGTGGCGTGTTTTTGTGATAAACTGAAACTGATATTTTGTGATAAACTGGTTACCACTACTGTAAAGTCAAAGTCAAAAGGTATTTAATCAGTTGTATCACTAGGATCACTTTGAAATGTTTCAGAACTAGGTGAATCTAAATAAACTTAAATGCAAACGTACTGTAGTTGCAGACACGCCATATTTTGAGTAGAAGTATTTTTTTCTTCACTTTATTGTTAAAAAATAATATACTTTATGTGGCTTCTGTATTGTTATGTATTCTATTCCATTCCTATACTATTTAATAATACAGCTTTAAACGATGCACATAATATCTTGTCGCTATTAACATGACTACTAATTATTATAATTTATTTATCAATAGATCCTTTAAATATTTGCACAACCGTTGAAATGTGCTTAGATGATGTCACTGATATTGATTTATGCCTCTAAAAGTAGGTACCAGGCCTGGAAATCCCTGAGAAGAATACAATATCCATAGCACGAGTATTTGTGACGTAAGTTATTTATGTTTATACAAGTGGATATCGTATCACTTTTTAATAACGAATGAATAATAAAAGCACAATATAAAATTAAACTTATCAGGACTTTCCAGGTTCCAAATCTCAAAAAAGTGTAAAGAATTATAGTGAACTTGGTCGTAATAAGTTTTATTTTTACGAATAAAGAAACGGATTATCCAAAAGTTTGAGAAAAATAATAAACCAACACGCAGACTATAAAAACACCGTTTTTATCGTAAAATAGCCAACTTCCAAAAGAGCTACAAACGTTTAGCTGAAATTTGATTAAAATCAAAAGCAGCAAAGGCGAAAGAAACTGAACTCTAAGGAAGAAAGTTTGAAGGTTGAGTTTTGATTGTTATGTTGATTTTGGATAGCCTTGAGGCGATGCCGCGGCAGAAATAATTAGCAGTTACGGTGTCAGAGAAGCTATAAAAACGGCAAATCAACGGACGAACGGATAGGCACAATGTGTTAGATATTAATTTTGAAATTATAGGATAGGACCTTTCCAGCAAAGGTGTTCAAGGCAAAAACACCAACAGAAGTGCTAAGAAACACCGCTTATTACTTTAGGCTCGTGTAATGACGTTCCTCAAACAGCTGCCTTTACAAATATTTATTGTTTGTTATGAGATTTCGTATTTTTTTCCGCTCAAATGTGTGATGGCAAACAGTCAGGGCTATCATTACAACGCCTTGATTGAGGTTTTCATTTCGATAAAAACATTTGATTTGATGGCCAATTATGCAGCGTTATGGAGAACCCTAAAGTCGACCAATTTTTATACGTATTTTATTATATATTATTAAGTTTGCGCTGTTTCACTTAGTTACTCGTAGTTCTTTAAGTTCGACCTCTCTGACCGTTATTACTTACTATACGGAGAATGCTGATGGTTTAGAAGTGGCAACCCCAACTGCGTCATCATCTCTGCTTCCAACTTCAACAACTGCTGGGTGTTAGGCCTTCTTCAATTTTCCTAAGCGTTCCTAAGGGTTCGACTAATCGAATCATACACTCATAAATTTCGCTTTAAAAATAGGTTTGCAAAACCAGATTTTCAAACGGCGAAGGAAAACATCGAGAAGAAAACTGAAAAGTTCTTGTTGACCATGTCTTATGTTTGCAGACCAAGAGCTAAGCTAAGTTAGTTTAGCAAAGATCGCATGTCTGACGCAGCTTTTCATGCTCACATAGCTTAGTTAGCATCGTTTGCAGTCTGCACACAAGTATGAAAAGTTGCGTCAGCTATGCCAGCTAAGCTAAACTAACGTAGGTTAGCTCTTACTTAGGCCTGATTTCACCATGCTCCGTTAGATTATTAAAGGATTAAAGGGTCGTTAAATATGTCAAAGTGTACGCATTTGACATCTTTGATTGAATGATTACCATTATTATATTATCCTGTAAAACGAAAATCAATTATTTAAAAGCTATAGTATTGTACTAGCAACAATTTTAAGTTTATTAAATCTTTTGGTTAAGTCTATAATTAATCAAATAGAGTTTAACTTTCTACATTTATTTACAAAGAAAATTGCAATAAATACCTATAAGGATTTATAAATTACTCAAAATACATAAAAAACAGTTGAGCTTTCTGCCGACCGTTACAAACGATCTACTGATGGATAGTTTTTCTTGTTTTGCATAAAAAAAAAAAAAAAAACTACTTACTAAATTTTAATTAAAATTTTACTAAGGTATGTAGGTAGTAGGAAACAAAATTGTACTTACGGTCCGCACAATATCACTATTCAACATGGCTTTCTATATATGCATGTTTTGGAAGGTAATGTGGTATCTACGACACAAGTCTAGCACTTAGTGTAGATACTGCAGTGCAACAACTATTTGTAAACAAGCCAAATACAATTAATAACTGATCTTGTACGCATACCCTAATTATTGTAATTGCTTGATTTCTGAATAAAGTTTATTATTATCTAAGGTAAGGTTTAACGGCCTGTTAATCCTTGATTAGTCAAATATGTCAAACGCGTACATTTTGACATATTTAACGGCCCTTTAATCCTTTGTTAATCTAACAGAGCATGGTGAAATCAGAGCTTACTAAGCTAAACTATCTTAGGTTAGCTCTTAGTATGCAACCGGTATAAGGCCGTGAGGGTAGTTTAAGAGCTGAGTAAGACTACATCCCACTTTCAATTAACTTGTTGATTGAACAAGTAAATGGTCCTCCTGATGTATAGTGGTAACCATCACGTAGGTATAACAAAGCATTGCCTTGAGGCATAATGCTTAAGCCAAACAAACTTGAGGCGTAATGCTTAAGCCTTATGTGCTTATAATTTCAACGGCAACCACATGCTTCAAACCGAAACAGCAACGTTGATTAGCAGTAGAAATAAATAAGCATGGTGGTATTGCTTCCCCGGACGAGTCATTCATAAAGAGCTCTACTACTTTTCTTTCCCTTGGATTGGTATTAGTCCTTAGACTACAATTTAAATAATATTCTGTAAATAGGGGTTCTTGTAAAAGTTTACTTTATGTAAGATAAAACCTTAACCGATGTTTACATCGCTAGCATAATCCTTTCAATCCAAATTCAATTAACAAACTTCAATTGAAAGAACAATGTCGTCACGGCGTCTCTGGTCGACTATTGTCCCAGTCTCCGTATAGTCTGTGGTACAGTCAGCATCAGAAATATCTTAAAGGCTAAGACAAATATATACCACTAATCAGTACCACTGCCAATGATAAGTATTTTTGGCTTTATGATCTACATATCATGATAATTAATACTACTTATTTTAAAAGTATTACACGGGTATTTATCGCGTTACCTTTATTATTTTCCCGACGCTTCGGCTATGTTGCAATAGCCGTGTAATACTTTTAAATATGTATTATGATCGCGAGACTTTAAAAACTACTACTTATTTTAGACCAGTAAGTTCTCCAACTATTTATCTTTCTTCCTCTGTCTGGGTACTTATTTAACACAGTGATATCTGAGGGGAATTCCACCGTGTCTAGTATCGAAGTAACAGAATATATATTTTGTTTCTTTTGTTTTTAATATATACCTCTATATGCGCAAATATTTTGATATCATTTTTTAACGAGACGTCTGTATTTGGGAGTGAGAGATACTAATTGCCAAGCAATAAGAGTTCTATAAATAAAAAAAGCTATTCAGGAGATAAAACTCATATTTTTTCAAATAAACATTATTTTTGTTACTTTATTTTTATTTTTAGTGACTTGATGCTTAAATATTAAATAAAAAACACTTTTAGACTTTGTTGAATCGTCATCTACTTGCTGTTGATGCCGACTGTACAGTATCGTCGGCGAATGGGCGCAGTAGACATCCCGCGGTGTGGTTCCGGCGATTGTGTGCCGCTCCGCCCCCTCCGGTACTTGTTTGGAACCCTAAACTTGATTTGTAGACAGACAGACTAGCTTATTAATTGACTGATAGGGATGGATGATACATGTATTTTGATACTGGCTTTGCTTGTTTTATTGTCATCATCAGCGTGAAGACGTCTACCGTCTTCCCGATATATTTCCAAGTGACCTTCACATATTCTCTCTCTCTTGTCGTGTCACTAGTTCCTTTCGAAACAGTGTGGTGAAAGAATTTTATGTGCGCCTCAAAAGGCTCCACCTATTTTCTTATGCCTCCTATGCCTTCACAGTGTCGTTGTTCTATTTTTTATACTACTTGCTGATTGAACAAGGAGATGGCCCACCTGATGTTAAGTAGTAACTGTAAGTCACTGCTGTGTCGCTGCAGCGCAAGACTGCTTGGTGGCAGAAATAGACATGCTTTAGTACTTCCTCAGACGAGCCACACACAAAGAGCTTTACTACTCTCTTTCTCGGGTGAGTCGCTGTTTCTTCATCCGGTTTATAGTCTTCTATAGGAGATTTTACGCACATCATAATATGAACCTGTTAAGAATTCTCATCAGGTTTGTATTGTAATAACAATATGATTTGAATATTTATCTAAAAACAATATTTCTTTCGCTTGAGAAAAATAGCGGAAATTTTGTAGAATTTTTGAAACACTCTGATTCATAAAAATAAGTCCTGTCATACTTTTTATGGTTGGGACCATCCGTGAACCCTTCTGCGAATCGTTAATTATAATATTTATATATTTTTATTTAATTTTAAATCTTTAGATTAGATTAGAATTTTTTTTATTGCACAAAAGGAAGTACATAGGCGAACTTAATGCTAGTTAGCATTTTCTTCCAGTTAACCTTTGTGTAATGTGGAGTGGGTGGTAGTGCTTTTATGATACAATAATGGGGAGCAGCGTCTAACTATAACATAAATAACATAGTCATAGTAATATTATAACTATAAAGAAACAAATGCTGTAAAAGAAAACCTTTTGTTTCAATTTTACGGCTAAAATCAATTATTCTAAAACAAAGGAAGGTCTTCTAAGTTGCCTATAAAAACTTAACAATAGCAGATTCTTTTTCTAGAAATCGAATCTTTTTGGCAGTTGAAATTGCAATTTTTTTTTATAGTGCCCAGAGCTGCAAAAAAATATATATTTGGTGAATTTTACTTTAGATCATAGAAATGATACCGTCATTTGGTTGATCTGTCAAAATTAGCTATTCTCAAAAGCACCAGACAATAATCATTTGCTAATATCACGTTTTTTTTCGAAATTCGAAATCCTTTGTTGGTCCTTTTCATAAGTATCCCCTAAATTCTAAATCTTGCTTATGGACCTTAAACGGATAGTAATAAGGTCTAGTTTAGGTTGTGTTGTAGTGGAAGCCTTATAATGTGATGTGGTGTTGTCATTAGGCCGCGTTTAGTGACGTGACTTGACTAGATAAAAAGGAGACCGGTCATATTTAACAAGGTTTCATATTCAACTTTTTGAGGGAATTAAGTTATTTTTAGCATGTTATAGTTTTAAAATATAAATATATTAATATATTATATACAATTTAAAAATGAACGATTACAATATCTATCGTTTATCTTAGGGGGGTAGTCAGAGGTACTTCCAAATATTATTTTAGTTTAAAAACGAACAATTACGATAAATTTCGTTTATCTTAGGGGTAGTCAGTTATACTTCCAAATATAACATTTAGCAATTATCAACATTTTGCAGTAGTTGATGGTATTCCATACGTGACAGGTTGCGAGCCTATCGCCGCTACCAGAAAACAAACTTTACCTCACGATGTTATCTTTCACCAATCAAGAGCACAGGCATTGTGCATATAGGTTTTTCAAAGAAGAAAATCCATTGGTGTACGACCGGATTCGAACCCACGACTCGAAGATCATAAGGCGGGGGTCACTCCCAGTAGACCACTCAATCGTGATTGGGAAATCACATAAACCACGTAAATCGTAGTAAAACTGTTGCCATGGAAACAAACCACTACTTAGATAATCGACAGAACTACATAGCTCACTTTAAAATCGAAGTTTAAGCTGGTCCCTTATTTTGTTTAGTCCACGCTTCGGTAGATGCTTTGCCGGCCGTGGTGTGAAATGACTGGTGGTCGGCACTTTTGATCTCGACCGGTACCGTTTTGTACAAGAGTTTTTGTCGACTGCGTTTAAGATTCGACCTCTTTTTTGTTCCATGTTTGTAATGCCGAGTGTGTGGGACTTGACACGTAGGTAACTATTGTTAATTCAAGCCTGTTTGTTATTGATGCATTTTGGGTCTGTGCACTTTGTTTGGTTGTTGAATTTGATTCTTTTGATATTTTTGTTTGTTGTTGTTATTGCAGTGTACAATATTTTGTTTATTTATTCGAAATGAAAGATCTTATTCATCAGCACTAAAATAAATTATTATTGTAACTTTTAAGACTTGTATTGTACCTAATAGGCCTACGCAGCGTAGCAGCCCTCTACGAGCTACGAAAGTGCTACAAAAACCTACCGTTAGTAGTTAGTTAGTTAGGCAGAATAAAATAATAAAATTTAAAAGTTTACAGGTAAATCAATGTTCAACAAACGCATTGTTGACCCACTAACGGCCGGTTTCTGAAAGCCCGATTAAAAACTAATCGGATGTCAAGTCACTTGCTATCTCTACCTAATTCGATGTAATAGCTGAAATGGCGAGTGACTTGACATCTGATTAGTTTTGATTGAGCTTTCAGAAACCGGCCGTTAGGGTATCGAACCCACTGCTTGGCAGGTAAGGTATAATTACTACCAACTGCGCTGTGATATCAGTGGACAAGTAAGCATTTTTGGATTTGGGCTAAGCAAACCTACTGTGGGAACCAGATAACTGTAATGTAATACCTTCTTAAAATACCTCTATATAATATAACACCCAGAACAAACAACAATGCTTGTCCTCAGTTGGTATTGACCCGTCAACCTACAGCGCAGAAGGGGGAAAGAATATTTAGACATTTATTTATTTACTACAGAATATTTGAGGCTCACTCATATTTATCCTTATACCAGTAACTCTCTTTCTCTTGTCGTATCACTAGTTTATTTCGAAACAGTGTGGTAAAAGGATTTTAAGTGCGCCTCAAGAGGCTCCTTTCGAGCACTTGACACATGTTGTAGAACTTTTTAGGTTCCACGACATGCCTGTTTCCTCACGATGTTTTCCTTCGCCGTTTGAGGGTACTGGCATTCTGCACATACATTTACTATACATTTACCAGTAACTTGAAAGTAAGTATAATTGTTCAATATCGTGATTATAATGTTCAAAAACATGAATGCGTGCTAGGAAGTGCGGTGTCGATATCCATTTGATAAATCGCAGCCGCGTTAGTCATTCATGAACAATTTATTTTATGTTTGCACGCGAACTGCTTAATATTCACTATCGATTACAGTACCCGCCTGTTGATACCGCACGCTTTGAATATGAAATGTAACAAGGATCATGCAAAAGAAACCGTATGCCTCTAGTTGATGGACGCAGGGCACTGTAGGACACGTTCCTATCCAGCGTGACTTACGAGGTAATGCTTTGTTATAGGTGATGGTTACCTCTTAACATCAGGTGGGACATCTGCTTTCTCCATCAACAAGTAATATAAAAAAACGGTAGGAACCAAGTCGTAAGTCCAAGGTGTTAGATAGTAAACCTTTACTAGATACTGTCAGTTGCTAGGTAACGAAGAGAACAATACAACTAGTGAAAAACGATGGACTACAAATAAAATATAAAATTATAAACCTCGTTATTTTTATGTTCTAACACAAGGCGTATACAAACCTCAATTCTATAATATTTTTGTAGTATATACAAAGTCAAAGTCAAAACGTATTTATTCAATTGAATTTGTAGAGCACTGGTAGTCTAGTGGTAGCGGCCCCGCCTTCCGATCCTAAGATCGTGGGCTCGAAACCGGTAGTGCACCAATGAGTTTTTCTGTTCAAAAATTTATGTGCACAATGCCAGTACTCTCAAACGGTGAAGGAAAACATCGTGAGGAAACCGGCATGTCGTAGACCCTAAAAA
Organism: Chloroclysta siterata; assembly: GCA_932294275.1. NCBI lineage: Eukaryota > Metazoa > Arthropoda > Insecta > Lepidoptera > Geometridae > Chloroclysta > Chloroclysta siterata. Next base: position 13,829,712 of record OW028598.1, read on the forward strand.
GTTCTATTACATGTGTCAAGTGCTTGAAAGGAGCCTCTTGAGGCGCACCTAAAATCCTTTTACCACACTGTTTCGAAAGAAACTAGTGACACGACAAGAGAGAGAGATTCATTTGAATCACAAGGATCACTTTGAAACGTCTAAAACTAGGTGAATCTAGGTGCCAGTTCCACGCGACCAAGCCTTAAAGAACATGCAACAAACTTACGACCTGATGTCCACCATTCTTGACATCCTTCACAGCTCAGTTGGTAGTAGCTCTGTCTTCTGTGCCGTAGGCCGTGGGTTCGATCCCCACCGAGAATAAATATTTGTATGATGAACATAGATGTTTGTTCTCTGTCTGGGTGTTATATAATATTATATGTATTTACAAAAAAAAAGTATATAAGTAGTATATCAGCTATCTGGTTCCCATATCACAAGCTTTGGCTTAGTTTGGGGCGAGATAGTGCTGTGTGGAATGTCCACCGATATTTATTTATTTATTTATTTATTCTTTGGTTGTATTTTTTTAGTGGGTTCTACTGGTTGTACTTAGTTCTAAACTCAAAAGTAGCTCACAGAAGCGCCTGAGCGCCACACTATGCTTCGTTTACTGTAAATGAATGAAAAACATTTGCATAAAGTTTATCTTTAGAATATATAATTGTTAGTTGCTTTTAGTTTACTTATAACAAAGTGTAGAAACGTTTTTAGTAACAAGTTTTTATTGCAATTAATTAAAAGATAGGTTCGTAAGATTTTATAGAATCTTTTTAACTACTGTTTTATTGTCTTTGAGAAATCTCATTCTAGCAATTTCTTTAACGAAGTGTTATAGGAAGGTATCTATGATGGTTTTATCTATACATATATCATATCTTACTAATAATCGTATAAAAATATAATAATTATAAATGCAAAAGTTTGTATCGATGTTTTGAGTAGGTATGTTTTTAACTCAATAACACTTTAACGGCTGAACCGAGTTGGATGAAAATATAATTAGTATATTAAGTAGAAAAATTTAGTTTAGGTCTTTGATCCCCATAGCGTCAGCAGATATTACCTAAGCTTGTTTTAGTACCAAGTACCGACTTTAGATTCCTCGAGGATGTCTAAAGGGGATAGCCAGAGGTTCGTCCAAATATTAGAGACAAACGAGTAGTAGAATAATACATCGACAGTCTTCACAGCTCAGTTTGTAGTAGCACTGACTTATGCGGCATAAGGCTGTGGGCAGTGGCGGATTTACATATTTGCCGCCATCAGGCTATTCAAGCCTATTACTGACCTTTTCAATATACTAGGTTACAACCATGTTTTTAAAAAAATACTAAATTGTAACTTTATGATTTGTGCACTATTGTCTTAATTACATCAGCTATTTCCCGTTATTAGTATGATTGTGGTTTGTGAACTAGTGGATCGGCGTATATCCTTTCGAGCACTTGACACATGATAGAAAACTTTTTAGGATCTACGACATTCTTCACGATGTTATCCTTCACCGTTTAAGAGTACTTGCGTTAAAATTTACTAAAGATCTAGGTCAGAGTGATTAATTTGACCAAGATCATTCGCTGTTGGATAAATAAAAAGGAACTACGACAGGCGCTTTTTTTTTTTTTTTTAATACAACAAAGTAGACAAACAAGCGTACGGCCCACCTGATGGGAAGTGGTTACCGTAGCCTATGAACGCCTGCAATACCAGAGGAATCACTAGCGCGTTGCCGACCCTTAAAAAACATAAGAGGTTCCTTCAGAAGCAATGCATTAACAATACACATGGTGTTGCGGGTGTCAACTGGCAACGGTAATCGCTTACCGTCAGGTTCTTTCTTACGCTGTTTGCTTAAATATGGCATAAAAAAACGAAACTACACAACGCACCAAAAAACTGTTGACAAAGCACTTAAAGAGCTCAAATATTGTCGAAAAGGATTAGAGGCCACCTGACGAAGCGCCACTTGTTCTACCCTGTCTTTATTTACACATTATGTTTGCCCTGTTTTGTTTGCTCTTAAATTTGATTCTAACTACCGACTAACGATGCAAGGGTTGCATAAAAAATATATTGTTCATTTTACAGATGGTATTTTGATTCGACGTACTATCTGAAAAAGAAATAAAAACAGCTTCACGACATTAATCCCCGGGCACGGTAGTTATCCCCTCAGATATCTTAGTAACAATTACGAACTCCAGATTTCTTGAGGACGTATAAGGGGTTAGTCAGAGGTACTTCCAAATACTACATTTGACACATCCCCACATTTTACGGTAGTTAGTATTCCATACATTCATTTGGGGCTATACAACGTGTGACATAATACCCCTATAAGACCAAAGACCAAGTGATCAGACCTAGCACTGGAATACTTTGACGTGTGCAAAGTTTGAATTCTTCATTTTCGTAATTCCCATACAAAAGTTAAATTAATATTGTCTCAGAAATTTGCAACAACCCTGTGTGTACGAGACCTTGGTACATACGCTATTTGCGTTTACTAATTGGTGACAGTTCTGTTACCTATTTTATCTACAGTTCACAATTAAAGGTCAAAAACCAGCTTTAAATAGGGCTGCGTCATGTTGTGTTAGTTTCATTTTGGCGAAAAGTTTAAGAGGCATTTCATGAATGAAAAACTTTAAAATTTCAAAAGTATTATATCAATAGATGTTTGCCATGACCTGTAGAATACCCTGCTTCCGGGGTTATAGGGGGATTATGTTACACGTTGTATAGTGCTGTGAGGAATATTTACTTACCAAAGTTTATATATACCTACATAAATTATTTGCACAGAACTTAAGTAGCTATGTGGGTGTTTAAAAATGTAACGGTATATACCTACTTGTCAAATGGAAGTGGAATAGTTAAAAGTGACAAATTATGGGTAGCATTTGATGATTCATTTCACAGAACTAACATTTTGGGCACACAAAAAACAGAGTTCATTTAAGTTTTTTTTTAATTTAGTTAAATAAAATATTTTATATATTGTTATAAGAGTATGTAATTGCCAGTTACGCAAAAAAAGCATGACAATGTTGTATTTCAATCGAAATAATTACGCAATTTATTTTAGCAATACATGCTTTTTTTATTATATCTCTGTTGTACTGTAACATAAAAAATAAATTAATCAAGTTGTAATGAAAGGAAACAGATTAATAACAATAAATAAAGCAATTGTGTTACGGAGTCAAGACATGACAAATCTTATCCCAGTGCCTTAATATCGATACATCTCTGAACTTTGTACCGTTATTGAATATGAATGGATTTTAATTTTCGCACCGAAAATACAATGCGTACTCTGGCAACAATTTATGCACTTACAAAATTAAAAAAGAAATATTCAACAGAGCAGTATGAACTGAGTATAGCATGCACTTATTTTAAAGTATGAACAAAGAGAACCACCATTTTTTATTGCTATTCAACTCTCTGAATTATTATAACAATGGATAAAAATAAGCCGTACGACGATTAGGTACATAAAAGTGATTACCTAAATTTACCAAATGTCATCAATTCAGAAAATTTAATCGGAAAAAAACTTTATAGTACGGTCCCTAGATCTTGATCGTATTTTGTAAATATGTACTTGTATTCCATGTAATTTTCTATGTAAATAAAACTTTATAAAATGATAAATAAACATATCGAAGTGAAGTCATTTTTCCTCGGTCTCAAATACACGGCAATGTGCTAATATGACTTACATAAGAGTACAATATATATAGTGATGTATGATCATATCAAATACATATTTTTTTAAGAGGGGACAGTAGACCGCTCCTGCAGGCCTAGCACGGGCAGTGGAAAAGTTGTCTTTCCACCGTTTTTATCTACTTGTCAGTAAAAATAAACTATTTCCACTGACAAGTGATAAAAACGTTGGAAATACAACTTTTCCTCTGCCCGTGCTAGGCCTACAGAGGTCTGTTAGGTTTATAAAGTTTGAGGATATCTGAGGCACAAAAAAAACAAATAATATTATTTTCTCGGTACATGCCCATTTTTCAGTGCTGTTTTTTCTCTACTGCTTTTAAATACTCTAAGGAATAAAGGACATTAGCAGCAGCTTCTTTGTTGCGCTGGAACCGGCATCGTTACGAATGGAAGTAGATTGATTCCCGCACAAAGCAACCAGAGAGAGCAAACTGATGACTTCTCAAAGCTCCAATTGTTACAAAATGAAATAATAGCGAGTAGTTCTTCAATTGTGCGGAAGGTCGATTGAATTAAAATTGCTCCAATATTGTGGCTTTAAAGTGACAGTTGACAAGCGTTGCTGACGGCTGACGGCCGCTGACAGGCACAGAGCAGCCCACAGTGCGGAACGCTGCATTAATACACAATGCACTTAATAAGTAGACTCATGAGCATATTTTTCAGTTATGAGCATAATGTGAACAAATATGAGAGCTTTTTTACTGCAGACGTCATTCAGACGGTTATTAATTATTGGAATCATTAAAATGTCTTACTTGTATGCTTTGTGATAACATATACATTATGTGTCATCATGTGAATACTCTATCACAACTGTGAATATCTATTTGTAATAAATGTCTTTGCGTTTCTGTATTTCGAGAGTTCTGAGAGTTTGTTGAGATATTATGTATCGTTTATCAAATTCACACCATTAATAAAAATGCGAAAGTTATGTTTGTTTGTTCCGTTTACACGGCTAAGGCCTGATTTCACCATGCTCTGTTAGATTAACAAAGGATTAAAGGGCGGTTAAATATGTCAAAATGTACGCGTTTGACATCTAAAGTTTTTTTTTTCTTTTTTTAATAATGAATAAACCGTCGTTTGACTACAATCTCACCTGATGGTAAGCGACGATGTAGATTAGATTTAACGGCCTGTTAATCCTTGATTAGCAACTAACAGAGAATGGTGAAATCAGCTCTAAGCCGCTGAACTGATGTTATCACAGAGATAGCTTATCAGAGACCAGAGACGAACAAAGGGTAGGTACTTTGAAGTCGCAGGCATCTTTCTTCTCATCTAACAGCATCCATAATTAACCTGAGTATTATTTTATAGAATAAACTTTTTAATGAAATTGGCATGTTCGTGGTTCCTCGCGAATGACGTGAGAGGAAAAGCACTAGGGTATGGACAGTCAGCATCTCTAAAGTACTTAACACCAACACTGCGGGTACCAATCCACCTACCAAGAAAACTACATCAAACTCTTCCAAATAGGGAAGGCCCAACTCTAGCAGTCAACTTATTCAGGCAGATGATGATATTATGCAGAAATAAGTTCAAGCTCATACGCCAAAAATCAGGTGCATTGAGAACCTGAATAGAGAAAGGTTCAATGACACCACAGAACAAGCAAGCCAGTTACAATGGTTAAATCGATCGTCAATTGGGGTTGTCAAGCTTCATCCAGCATTACCCAGGACAAGGCATCATATTTCGATGAGTTATCAAGTTGGTGTCGGTAAAAAAGCGAGATACGAAGAACGTGTGTTGTTAGCGGTAAGACTTTTGTCTTGTTTGTTATTAACGACAATGAGCCGGTCGAGTGAGGTACGGCGGCGGGAAAGTATTCACATTGCATAATGGTTGGTCATAGTGGGTTATTTTACAAATGGCGCAAACTGGCTTAGATACGCATCAGTTATATTGAAATAAGCAACGATTTACTTTAGGTGCATTTGAGACTTGTAGGAAGAACAAACAGATTCATTAAATTTTTCTTGTAATATAATATTTTTGCATATTTTGCATATTCAGTAAAATGACATAATTTCGTTATAGAGAAAAAAATACCTACAGTAAATTGTATTGGATTCTTTAGTAGTAAGTGTCGCTAAACAGTCATGATTTGCATAAACAAATGTATTTTAAGCAGTATTGTGAAACGATTTGTTAAGTAGAGCATGAAAACTGAAATAGTTATATGACAATGGGAACGAGAAGAAGGAGGCAAGTGACCGCCACCGTACCGTCCACGTCCCGGCCGGACCGTGTTGCAGCAGTGATTAGCCGGCCGAGCCCTGTAATCATGTTCTGCTGCCCGTGCGTCTGCGTCGACGCAGCCTCCTCCCGCGCACCCCCTCACACCACCCCTCGCACCTCCAGGCCGAATATCTTCACGCCAAACGAAAAAAAAGAATGCAACCTTCGTGGTGCGTAGATAGGTACTCTGTTAACGACCCGACCTGTTTCGTTCGTTGTGTGGGAAGATTTAGCGAATTTGAATTTCGAATGCTCCATCCATCAAGAGAATTGATGGATTCGGGGCCAAAAAGACGCGAAAAAGCTCGCGAGATGAAAGCGGACCATTTCGTGAGCAGTATTAGTAAGCGATGCTATTATGCGAGCCTTTTGTTTTTTCTAAGCGTGAATGAGCGGAAGATGGATGGTGCGAGGTGGTATAAAGGTCGAAGTCAAAACTAGAATACCATGTTTTTGTTTTTACAAATTTGTACCAATAGGACAAACCAAACCTAACAATTCATTAAAAATCGAAAAGTGGTTAATAATAAATTCATTGAAATTCATTCCCCATTGTATTAGCTCCAATTGTACAATGCAAAAAGTGTTTGTTTTTGCGGTTCAATTTATAAAACAATAAAAAAAACCTTCATAAAACCTCAAAATATTAATTTTGCATTGATATAAAACCAAGGTCTGTACTTGCCACAGCTATCAGCGTCAGTATTCTTTTATTAATTACTTTATTTTATAGGTCGATAATCTACAGAGCACTGCATTTCCAAAGTTAATGTATTTTGGTGCCTGTGAGTCTGTGCTGAGCCGAGCCGCTCATCCTTCGACATTCCTGCACCAGGCATGTGCACTTTGAATCAGCTTTCAATGTAAACTAAGTTTTATTATGTTGAATATAAAATTCAAAATTGAAATACACTTGCTGTTTTATACCAGTGTTTGTATGGATAAAATACCTACTAAAAATGCTATACCTGAAAAAAAACATCTTTACGACTTTAATCCCTGGACAGGGTAGATATCCCATCAGGTGTTTTACTCTCTTAGTACCAAGTACGATCTCCATATTCTTTTGAGGATGTCTAAGGGGGTTAGTCAGTACCTACCTAATCATATATCGTCTTATTTATAAAAATCTGTCAAATGATAATCAGTGCTTTGGTAAACTATGGGTAAAGTTAACCTATGGGTAACAAACAGTGACAAGGCTAAGTTTGAGCATCGATTCAACTTAAGTAACGTTTATAAGTAAGAGCTAAGTGTCACTAACCCGGAGTGACAAAATATTTGAACTAATACGTAACTTAAACTGGATCAGAGTGTCGATTCACTAAACAACAAAACCACGGGGAATTTCACTTAGTGTATTCGCGCTCACTTTTTGGTATCCACTCGCCAAAACACTCACGCGGGTGGCGCTAGTCATAAGTGCAGTGGCGTAGCTATCGTAGGGCTAGGTGGTGCACCAGGGCCCCGAAAGCTTAGGGGGCCCTCTAACCTAAGCTTTGAAGCTAGAAAGCCTTGAGCCTGCTCACAAAATTCTCTATGTCCGATTCTCTATGTTTCTCTATGCACCGGTGTCCTTGTCTACCTAGTTACGCCATCGCATGAGTGAATGTATTACACTGGCTCCAAGTCTGATTTTGTTTTTCGTTTCTATTTCGTTTGGAGACTCGATAAGTGCCTCTATCAGGTGTGCTGAGAACTCACGAGTCTCAATACAAAACGGCCTGACGATACACGAAAAAATAAACGATAAACGAAAACAAAAGTCTGACTTGGGGTACAGAATGCCAAATTGAACTCACTGCGGTTTTCACGCACGGTCACTTGGGTGAATGTCGTTTACGGAATAGTACTACACTACTGGCCATTAGACTGTCAGTCGTACTAATGGGTTTCATATAAAATACTATGACAATGGCGGCTGTAAGGGCGTTTCTTTATCACAAGCAAATTAATATTATAATTAACATTCTAATTAAAGCAAGCTTATAATTTATAAAATAGTTGTTTAATTTCTAAATGCATAAAATAATTGTTTTTCATATATTTGTTAGCGGCGCCATTTAGGATTCGTTTATTAGCACCATTTAGGATTCGTTTATTAACACCATTTCGGATTCGTTGGCATGGGTTACACCTACGTGTGTCTGTGTCAGTGAAGAAGTACATTAACACTATTATTTGTTCTGTGGCCCCACTGACTCCGCCATTATGTCTGCCAACCCCATGTTTCCTTTATTATCGACCACCTTGACTACATAAAAGAACATAAACTTATTAAATGACTTTAGTGACAGCCTTGAAATGAATCGCGTTCAATTTATTGAAGCCTGTTTGTAGCTTCATACGTGTCGTTAAAGCTGCGGTTTTTTCAGTAAATTCTGTAAGCAGTATGGGGTAAATGGCTATATGAATGAAGCAAGTTTTATTAAATCTTTTAATTTTTTTGTAGTATTTACGAGTATTTTAGACGAAACTATAAAGAGGTAAACAGAGGTTACATCTAAAGTATGTTGAAGATATTGTTCAACGAAAGAGGCAACTTCTCACCCAAAAATCTATTTACTGGACAATACACCTCGTGTCAGGGAAGTGAGATAGAGTAGGCTTGCTCAGAATCTAATTACTTTTCATGTATACAGGATTATTTTTTTATATTTTTTTATACAAAATTAATACCTAATTTGGAAACTGGCACGCCATAAATACGGTCCATTTTCCTTAATCTTCCTTCATTGTTAGTTACGAGACGTACCACCAAGTGAGATTGTAGTCAAAAGCTTATATCTCCTAGTTTTAATAACTGTTAAAATAAGACGAAATAAAAAATAGTCTGCCACTCAAAGTATTATTCATAATAAATAAATAAAAACAGGGAATCTGTCTTTTATCAAAGACTCCAGCTGCCTACCTCTATGTTAGGAGTCGGTGTATGTTAAAAGAAAATACGTAAGACTTTAGTATTATTGCGTACTACTAAAAATTATAGGCACGCTGTAAAATCGAATAGTGCTCTTTGTTTGATCTTGAAACGTGCCAACGTCCACACCATCTGCCGTTTCACGCTTACCTTTCCAATTTTCAATCGGCACTTTCATACTGATATAAAACTTTATGTTTTACAAAACAACATTTCAAAGTCTATCTTTTATCTCCGCTGACATTGGTCATGCAGTCTGAAGCGTCCTTGTATTACGTAAGCGCAGCTTCGAGGAAAACTGACATCTGTTTGCAAGTGGTTGAAGATCGAAATTTCTTCAGTTTGTTTTGGTATGCAGGTGTCGTACGCGACAGACGACCCAGTGTCACGCATACACGTAGCTAAACGCTGAACAATTCCTTGGAGTTGGTTATTAAAATATTTGTTGTTCCGACGTTATTTATTTGTATATGACGAAGGCTTTGTGGTCGCCGACGGCCGCCAATGTAGGTGGCTCACCGTCGGCCACGGCAGCCTTTGAGGACGACTGTGACCAATTCTTCTGTGTCAGATAATAACATCGCAAATTCATGCTATTCAAATTCAGAACCAAATATTTTTTGTTCAAATAAATATAATTTATGAAAAGAATAACTTGTTTTTCTAGATGACTGTGAAAGGTTTAAAAAGCTTATATTATTAGTAAAAAATGTTGACCGAGATCGGTGTCTTTATCTTATTACGGCCGTCAATAAATTTATACAGAAAATTGAGAAATAATCAGTAGGATCACGTGGTCATGCAACAGAACAAGCCCCAAATCTTTTACTTTTTCAGTCTCACAATTTTTTTCAGGAACTTAGACAATAAATAGTAGTGCAAAGAATCAATTAAAAAGAATCGATTACCTACTGGCAGAGCGGCCGGCTTCTGCCGACATAGAACGAATCGACTCAATTATAACTGACCCGAGGAGGAAAATTAAATTGGACCCAGCACCCCAGTTTGATGTATTCAAACGATCCTCCATTTTAGTGGCCGACACTTCATTTTCTGTGAAATTTATTTGAGGATTAAAAATGCTGATGAAGTTCTAGGGTTTCACGCGTTTGAATTTTAAAGTTTAAATTTTCTTTTATAAACCAAGATAGCTTGTGTTTGTACTTGGAGAACGGAGGAAATCTATATAGATATAGACTGATTTTCCTTTTTTCTGTTTTTTTCCTTTTACCTATATTAATTATAATACCTCACTTTAAAACGTTTCAAAGTCATCCATGTGATTTAATCGAATAAACATATTTTGACTTTGATAGGGGTAGGTTGATAACACTACTTTGCCCTAGCTAAGTCAATTTAAAAACATAATTGTGTAATTTGTGTATTCCGATATCGATCGGCATTCAAAGGCACTAAAGTTGTGTTATATCCCAGATTGTTAAAACATTATGAGCAATAGTTTTTTATCTCTCCCTTGTATCATAAGAGGAACCCGCAGACGATCCGGCGCAGTTAGAAAGAGACACAACCACAAGACAAAAAGAGAAAGGCATATCGACCGGCTCAGAGGTCGAATATAAATGTGGAATGTTTATGGTTCTACCGTTTTATTTTATTCTTGTGCCGGCAAAGCATTAAAATTTTGTTTCAATTGAAAGCGGATGGATCAGACGGTAGTGTCTAATGAAGGATAGATTAATAAAAACCGACAGCTGATTGAGTGTGATTCGCAGATCGTTCAGATAAGCGGGATGTAGATGCCTCTCTATGATCGTGTGGTATGGCTACTGTATTGTATCTGCACATCAATTGTATCTATACCTATTAGAATTGAATCTGTTATGTGGAGCCATAAAGTAATAGCAATCTAGAAGAAATAATTGCCACTGGCTTTTAGCTGTTTTAACAGCCATTCACTAACACAAATAAAACAAAGTTATTAAAAGAATCATTCGATATTTGACGATCCATTTTGACTTGACTGGTATTTGAATGTCATATCAATATGTTAATATGTTTATGTTTTTAAAAATTGATTTGGAAGTTATTTTGCTTAATGAGTTATTTTTTACTTTTACTTTTATCTTAAAACCTATTCATTAGTCATCTGTTCTGATAGTATTCAGTTGTTGTGAGTCTCTAATTCACTCAAAAAAATATTGAAACTCTCCATGTTACACTGTACTTCGATTGATACTTACTTGAGTATGCCACCACACCAATTATGAAGAGAAGAAGCCCAGTGATGTACCGAATCTATTTCTACACCAGTTTATGGCATCAGAACTACTCTGACATTAAGTAAGTACAGTACACGTGATGATAGACTAGTGACTTAAGGTAATGATCAATAACCCAAAGTCCCCAAAGCATGGAAAAAAACATTGCCACCAAAGTTCCAAAATATGTTAGAAAAAGGATAGTTCCCAATGTTCCCAAGGTTTAGGAAGACTTCGGCGGCGACCATCGCCGGACAAAGGCTCCGCTTGCTTTCATCAGGCTTTGCATAGCGGGCCGCATTGTGGGCGATTCGTCGCGGCGGCGCAGCATATTGTGCAGCACACAACGTGCTGTTGTGACACCGCCATCAGAGCCGCCGACAGAGCCCGTGCCAACTGTTTGGACTGTACACTCAGCAACAGACTCTTCTCGGGCCTCTTGCTTTTCTGCGTTTTGCGTTTCATCCAAAATATTATTCAAAGTAGCCTAATTTGTATTTATCTCTATTATTTAATATAAGATACTTTATTTGGTTTATAATTTATAAGCATTTTAAATATTTTCATTACTGTCCGTAAGACTAACACTGATACTGGCTCCCATCTTGTTTACAATTTGTAATCATGTTGAATATTTTAATTACTGGTTCTCTGATACTGCAGGCTATCATGCATGGTTCTGCATGACTTTTCTTGAGAATTAAGCTGTGTCACTTCATGCCAAACTTTATGATTGGTCTCGTAAGCAACAAAACAGGATCCGTAGAACAAGTGTCAACTGCTCTGACGTCAGCACTGGGAGGTAATAGGTGCACGTAAGTTCTTGTCGATGCTGAGTGTACTACGTGCCTTGACATATCGTTTGTAGCCCGCCGACGTATGCGTGCGCTTTGTCCCTTTCAATGTGGCTGCAAAGAGCTAACAATTAAACAAGTCCTATGTACTATTGTTTCAGTCTTAATGTCTTAGTTTACACCTGAAGGTGCGTGCTCTTGCACGAGATCACACACATCTTTATTCTACTTCAGACTATATGAAGATGGTATGTGCCAATGAGCTTTTATTTGTATGATATATATCTCTCAAAATACGGCTCACCTACATATGACTAAGTTTCTAAGAAGTTTTTATAACACTGAATTTGACAGCGATAATTGAACAAGTCCTTGTATTCATAAAAATAATTATGAGAAGTTTGGTGAATTGAACTTTATTGGTGAACTCTATTTCACTTTAAAGCTAGCATTTTAGAACGGAATTTTCCCTAATGTTTTTTATTCTATAATGAGCTTATTCGCATAATAAGTAATTGCGGATGTAATTACTTAAACCCGCATTAAAAGGGCGGCGCTCTTCAAAGGAATTCAACTTATGAATGAGCATTACAAAATATAGATTTTAGTTAATCACATCATGACAGTTAATGAACGAAATTAATATTGTTTTTAATTTATTTGAATACCTCCACGATGATGAGATACTCTGAGTATAGCATTTGTGTCGATAGAGAAGTGTATTTGCTTATTGAATCACTAATGAAAAATTTATTTATTCTCTCTCCACAAAAGGTTTGTCGTAACTAGATCTAAGTACTAAGTAGTGCAAGCTAGATATAAACCTATATTGCGAGAAGCTGGTGCCTGTGATAGGTTTAATAAAAATAAAAATATCGGTTGACTTTCCACGCAGAACTATCTAGCCCCAAACTAAGCCAAAGCTTGTAATATGGGAACCAGATAGATGATATAACAAATACTTAAATACTTTTTTTTTTGTAAATACATACTAATAATATATAATAACACCTAGACAGAGAACAAATGTTTGTTCTCGGTGGGGATCGAACCCACGGCCTACGGCGCCAAAGGCAGAGCTACTACCAACTGAGCTGTGAAGTCTGTAAAATCTGTGTTATAGGTCACCAGGGCCCCACTCCGCGGATGTTATAACCAGACTATAGTGTCGTAGACTAAATTTGCAGGAAATAAACAATTTAGACAAGTAATAGTGAATGATAGAAATCAAATAAACCTATGGTGAGACTAACAAAAAAACGAAGTGTAAGTCTTATTAGCACCCAGAGTTTTAAGAGTAGTAGAGCTCTTTGTGAAGGGCTCGTCCGGGGAAGTACTACCACCATGCCTTTTACAGAAGAGTGTGGTTGCCGGTGTTATTACAGGCGCATGAGGCCTAACATCTGTATGCCTCAAGTTTATGGGCGAAGGGCATGTTCTTATCGTGCGTGACTTACGAGGCAATGCTTTATTATAGGTGATGGTTACCACTTAACATCGGGTGCGCCATCTGCATGTTCCATCAGCTAGTTGTATAAAAAAAAGTACTCCGTAATCAGCTAGATTCAATCTGTAAGTTATTTCAAAATCGTTCAACCTTTATTCGAGATTCAGTCACACTTTTCCTACAATTTCATGATCCCATTTTATGGCGAAAAGTCTAATTGTTTTACTCAGTTTAATATATGTAAATTTTTCTTTCTTTTTATGTTTCAAAAATGTCCTGACATTCGAAATGTTAGAACTGTGAGAATACTGGAAGTACCTAACAGGGTTTTTTTTCAATGTTCCTTTATATGTATATTTTGTGCATTGATTAAGAAGCTATGTTTTTACAGCACTAAAAGCTAATAGGCTTTCATAAGTTTTTATCTGACAAATGGATAGACAACGAAGTAATCCTTTAAGGGTTTAGGTTTTTTCTAGTTGAGTAAGTGAACCCTAAAAGGTAGGTGAATGTTAAGAAAGATTAATTAATTTAACGCCTAGGGTAAAAGTATACCGCAATATCAAGATGACCAAGACGACATCCTGTATTCTGCATCATCCTGTAAATATAAAATAGGAAGATACGACGATAAAAAAACTCTGTTATCGCTAAAAATAAATAGGAGTTAGCCAATTCTTTATGTTTTTGATAATTGGATTATTTTATGTTATAGAAAGTTTATTTCTATCATGTCTCATTTGCATTTAGTGGCCATATTGTGCGATGATTGCGCTACTTATCTTAACATGAACAAACAGGGTGTTCCATTGAGAAGGGTCAGAAGAGGGAAGTCTGAAATAAAATTGGTCGCTAATTATTCTAAGCTACGTTGATAATCACGACATCGATTTTGAAGCTTTTATTGTAGTTTTTCCTTTTTCCTACACAATCTCGATGAAACACCCTATATTACAAAAAGCCTTCTGAAGCGGTCGACGTTGTCGTGTCACTATTTCGAAGAAGTGTGGTGAAAGTATTTTGAGTGCGCCTCAAAGAGCACTTGACACGTGTTTTACAACGTTAAGAGCTGATTTCACCAAGCTTTGTGAGATTAACAAAGGATTAAAGGGCCGTTAAATATGTCAATATGTACCTACGCATTTGACATCTAAGGTTAGATTTAATGGCCTGTTAATCCTTGATTAGTAACTAACAGAGCATGGAGAAATCTGCTCATAAGGTTCTACGACGCTTCTTATAGAAACTTATAAGCAGAATAGGTACTCATCGTAGGTTAAAATAAACTTAAAACGGTTATAACAGTGAACATTTTCTGTTTATTTTCCACTATTGACTAATTTAATAAATACGCAGATAATTATGTTATAGCAACTATACTGTACAATATCTTAAATACATCCTTTTCATAAATTGACTATAATGACTTATACTAATTATCACAGTTAAAAAAACAATATTTACATAGCCAACATTTACTAGTAATAATTTATTTAAATATCATAACTAATAGGTACAATTCAGTTCATTTAGTTTCTGTAGTTAAGAACTATTTATAACAGGAAAAAAATATTGCTGTAGTAGCTTGGGTCACATAAGTATAACTAATAGAATCTATCTCGCCAACAACATACCTATTTGATAGACTTTTCTTCTTTAATACCCATTTTTCATTCAAACTTATTTAGCACTGCTTACGGCTGGTTTACTGCTGAAAGCTCGATCAAAACTAATCGGATGTCAAGTCACTCGACCAGCTATTACATCGAATTAGATAGAGATAGCAAGTGACTTGATATCCGATTACTTTTGATTGGGCTTTCAGAAACCGGCCTTTAGTAACTCAAACATGTATGTTATAGTTACTTCATCGATAACATCAAACTTTTTCTTTCTTTTATGTCAGTTTTTATTTATTTAGTACGTTTCCTACAATGAAACAAAACGAAGCATTATTAAAAACGTCTGAAGTATTATGAAGTTAAAAAGGATATTGTTAATTACAATTTGAATTAACGTGAGCCATGATTTCATTTACATATCAAACTATAAATTATTGCTTTTAAAATTTAGGTTTATTGCATTCTATATTGTAGCTAACAATTACATATTTAATTTTTGTAACAACTTGTGAACATAAAAAGTAAAATACTTCCTTTAATTTGGATAAGATTTTATATTTTATAACTTTTATATTATTTACTTGCAAAACGAATTCAGAAAGAAAAGGCCCGTCAAGCCAATTCAGCAACTTCACTATTTTTTGACCATCCAAATTTGCTTATAGTAATGTTGACTAAGGTTGAATTAGAATTAATATATACCTCTAGGCTCACAACACTACATAGGACAATGCAAAGCCTCATACGTTTAGTATGACAGCACTCGTAGGTACTCCATGGATGAGGTACAACATGAGTATCTCAATATGAGGCTAATCAAGAAGAACTGTCTCACTTGCAATGCACAACCGCTACTTATCAACACAGCGATGTGCTTCTGAGATCTGATGCCATGATGTCGTCTACCTGTGGACAAAACAAATTTATTTAAATATACCTACATGAAATGTTTTTTAAACTTTTTTATACTAGTTGCTGGTAGAGCAGGCTGATGTTTATATATTTTTATGCGATGGATCTGAAATATAATTGCTCGATCTAATTAGGTATCGATAAAAAAGTATACAGAAGGGATCTATACTTTTTAATGTGACACCTAATAAGATCGAGTAATTATATTTTTAAATCGAATCCGTCCTAAAATTAAAAATCTTATATTAAGGGCTGTTTTACAATTTCAGAGTAAGGCTCTTTCAGTTAAAAATATTTTCGTCTTCCTTCTATCAAAGTATCAATGTATAAACGAAAATTTGTATATGTATCAGATATCATTACTTGGAAATGGTAAAACCAGCCCTAATTGGGATATCCTATAAAAGGGTTTTGTTCATATTCTTATTTATTTCAAGGCTTAAAAAAAACATGGTAAATAAATAAAGTCTTCAGTAGATCAGAAAATAAGATTTACACCAGATAATGATTACAAACAACATAAAAGACATTTCTAATCAGAAAGTTTGGTTTTATACGAATGATGGATATAGCGAAAACGGGGGAAGCTAGTACAATCAAAATATTATAGGTACTCTTACCGGCAATTTGTAGGCCTATAGATGACCAGCTTTTAATTTTTGTTTTGCATCTAAAATAAGTGTAGACCGTAATTACCTGCTATGTACTTTTTTAAAATAAGTAGTTACCTTTGTTAAGGTCTTAATTATAACCTATTTACGCATAATTATAGTATTTCATAGAAGAAAAATGTTTTACGAAGATTATCTTAGTCTTCTTTTTCTTTACTTATTCTAGTAGTTCTTTTAAAATAGTGTGGTGAAAGGGTTTTAAGATTACCTACTTGCCATTCCAATATTTAAGTACCTAATAAATTCTTTAATTAAATTATTTAGCTTGAACTTAGTTAAGCTTACCTGTCTTTAGACAGGCCACAAACGATTTACTAAAAACATTTATCGAAGGTCCATCCAAAGGTTGTCTTGAAGAGATCGATTGTAGTAATAAGACATATAAAATATAGTTTTGTTGTTATTATTATCACTACAATATTCATTGTAACTTTATTTTTGGATTATTTTAGTTTTTTTACCTTTATTTACAAGAAAGTAATTTTCTATTCATTATTATTCAAAAAATTAATGTCCTTCATTTATTAAGTAAATTCTTATGTTTTTTGATTTGGTCTTAGTTATTGGTCATCAATAACATTGTAAAGTCTTGTAAAAACTTTAGTTACTTCAGATAAATAACAGAAATAATGGAATTATTCATATTATTTATTGCTCATTGCTGTTTATCATTCTGCATCTATGCCTGGTAAATGCAACAACAACACAATCTAATTTATGTAGGGAATGGTGGTACTTCACATGGATATTCGAAATTTGCATTTTTTTTTATAATGAATGAACCGTCCTTTGACTACAATCTCACCTGATGGTAAGCGACGATGTAGCCGACGTTGGAGCAGAACGGTCTAGAAGACACCTATTCACTCTTGCCTTGAAGAGATTTAGATTGTAGTGGTCAGAAAAAACAGACGACGGTAAATCGTTTTGCTTGTAAGGTTTTGTTGTTTTTTGTTTAAAGAGTAGTAAGTAGAGCTCTTTGTGAAGGGCTCGTCCGGGGAAGTACTACCACCACGCCTTTTTCTGCTGCCAAGCAGCGTTGCTGTGTTTCGGTTTGAAGAGTGTTGTTGCCGGTGTAATTACAGGCACATGAGGCTCAACATCTGTATGCCTCAAGTTGATTGACGCAGGGCAGTGCATCGTAGGGCACGTTCCTATCGTGCGTGACTTACGAGGCAATTCTTTGGTGATGGTTACCACTTTACATCAGAGATGTCATAAGACTACGCGAACACAAATTGCCATGTGAAGTGCAAATTTTCATTGAGTTGCTTATTTTATTAGCATTATTATATTTTGCTTAACTGCCTATATAAAAAAAATATCCAAGCAGAACAATAAAATTAAATGAAGTACCTACAGAACTTATTTTTTTGCTCTTCTCATGTATTATTTTGTCTTAAGTAAAATAATATTCTACAAACCAATAGGTTGTTAATGCAGAAGTGAAGTTTTTGAGTAGACCAATGAAATCGTTGACGTATGTATAAAAAAGCCCGCTATTTTGGAATTGGGCACGCATCCCAATTAGTTGAGTCTTGTTCTACTCAAAATAAGGTAGAAATTGGGAGTGTAGTATACGAATATAAAGGTTTTTTATTTTGGAAAATAACAATTGAGTTTACCTTTTAGATTGAGAGTGCTTCTACCACAATTAATTCTAATCATTCGAACCACTATTTAAGGTTTGTTTAAAATAATAGGATTACTTTTATCTTTTTGCTAGTTTTCTTGTATTTTATGAGTTTTTAGCTATTTATTATTTTATTTAGTTTTAATTGCGCTTTAATAACCACATAATCGAGAGTGACTATGTTTCAACAAATTTAAAGGTGTTATTTTGTAAGAATAAGACCATATTATATAAATTTGACGGAAAGTCAAGGCAGAGCTAGCGCATTCAAACCTGCGTTCAAAGCCACGTCCACGGTTGCAATCCGTTCAGTACAACAAACAACAATAACCTACAAACAACTGTTCGCCATTGTGCACGTCACCGCAAATGCAGTTAGGACGCGTGGCAAAAAACTGATTACAGCCTTTTTTTATTAACCTATACTGTCCTAAGTCTCCCCCATTTTCCTCCACTCTCCAGGATTTTTATAATTACTAATCCAATGGACTTCTCGTACCTCTTGTAATTTTCTAAGCGCAGTTGATTAGTTGCATAAACTCCTAACAATTAAAATAACGAGGCCTACGGATACAAGCATTTATCATGCTATTTTTCCTAAGATAGGGAGAAGGTTCTTACCGTTCATGAATTAAGTGTGTAGTGTGAGAGCTGACTCGTATCCCGCCACGTCCACAGCGGCGGCAGGCAAGACTGCTGCAGGCCAGCCAGCAGCTCGGCATGGTATCTCTGTGCGGCTAAGAGGTAGGGAGGAGGCAGCGGCAGTGGACAATGTGGCTGCAGATGAGGCATCAGCGATGGTGGCGAAGGGGACGACCGACGAGGCTCAGGTTCCAACAGTGCGTCAATAGTAAATGCTCTGCGAGGCCGAGGACCGATAGGCAAAAGCGCTGTTGTATCCACGACCTCTGGTGGCTCTGGACTGGGTCTTGGCATAAACGATGATGCTGGCGGGTACAACCCACCGCTCGGCAGGCTCGGTGGCGGCGGTGGCGGAGCCCCTGCTTGACGCGCCAAAAAGGCTCTATTAAAACTGGCCAGCGCCGTCAATTCAGCATTCAAACTATCCTTCTCTCCCTTGTGCAGCTTGAACCTCTTCCGTCTACGTAGAAGCGATCCATTTTCGAACATATCGAAGGCGTGCGGGTGCAGGGTCCAGTAGGCGCCCTTCCCGGGGCGGTCGGGGCGGCGCGGAACCTTCACGAAGCAGTCGTTGAAGGAGAGGTTGTGGCGCAGCGAGTTCTGCCAGCGCTGCGTGTTGCGCCGGTAGTACGGGAACCGGTCCGTGATGAACCGGTAGATCTCCGACAACGGCAGCATGCGCTCCGGAGAACTCCAGATCGCCATCGCCGTCAGCGCTATGTACGAGAAGGGTGGTTTTTGGTCACCGTAGGACTCACGTGTCGGCCGAGGCATGGTTTATCACGTTTACTCCGAGCGAGGGATAACTGTCACTTCAGCCGTGAATGGTTTCAGACACGTCTCTCGCGGCGGAGTGGTAGATAAGGACTGGATGAGTGAGCGAGACTGCGCGCTCGGCGGGTGTGGTCGCGTCGCGGTCCCGCCTCGCGCGCTGTGAGCCAATGGCGCGCTCCGAACTTTGTTTGTTGTTTTTGTCGGCTTCGGACCCGTTACAGAGGAATTTAAATTGTTATCACGTTTACATTATACAAAATTTATTCGACACCGACAGCACTTGAGCTTGTTTCGAAATTGCAATGATTAAAGAAGTTGGTACTTATTGATGCTGCGCGAGAGAGAAAGAGTGGATAAATATAGATAATCTGCGCTCGACGTGCAGTTATATCGGAGCTAATCCGTAATGGTTGACATTCGTTTGGATTTTCGACGTTATTAATGCAGGATATTAATAAAACAGTGGCATTTGTAAATTGATTTTGTGATTACGTGTGCTTAAATTATTATTAACACTTTGCAGGTATTATTATAAGTACCCATAGGTAAAGGAAAAATTTGTATGTTAGGTACCACTACGTCACCTACTTATTATGTAAATGGATACAGTTTATAATTTACAAGTAATGAGATACTTAATATAATTTATTTCATTGCCTTAATTTAAATAAAGCCAGTGCATTCAGACTCCTTACACCTGCTATTTATGTTCAAAGCCAGTCAAGAAACCCATAATACAATTCTTCTTCCGCAAAATTTTGAACTAAGATCGTCATTATTAGAAGCAAAAAAAACTTTAGAAATTAAATAGATATTTCAGTTATTTGACACGTATAGTTAAACGGTCGCCGCTAGCTAGAAAAAGCTTGTTCATTCTCCAACATTAATCTATCACGATAACTTATAGACCACATTTCTTGTCCCTAGTCTTCGCTGAAACATAGATAATGATGATACGCTGAGAACTAGAAGGTGTGGAGTTAGCTCTAGGCTCTATCCTTTTGAATTTACATACATTTGCGTACGCGCTGAAATACATAACGAATGGACGCGACGAGAAGCTAGACATATTCTTCTTTTTCTCTTCTTATTCGCTCATTAATGGCACATTTTGACACACAATGTCAAAAAAATTCCGATGTCAAGAGAAATTGATAAAATTACTTTTTAGTCTGTCTGCAGATAACTCAACTGTTTCATATTTATTTTGTACATAATGTAAATACTTGTATTCATTGTAATTTTCTTTATATACTTTTTACTTTAGTCAGTCCATAGTAAATTTGGCCGTCATTTGTTTTCAAGAGAATGTCCACCATTTTCTTCCGCAAAATGTTTCTCGTAGATCTTGAAGGAAACCGTGGAGGTTTCCTTCAAGACCTACGAGAAACATTTTCGTTCAAATGCAGGATACCACATAATACACTTTTATACCAACTGATTATACAATTAAATCAAAAGTATCACTTTAAAACATCTAATCTTAAGGCGATGACATTGACAACTGCTAATGTACCTACTTCTCGCTCGTAAAATTCAACATTTTGAATTATATAAAATCACTGAACTTATTTACAGAAAATCGCAATCGTCATCGCTTGAATGCCTTTAACGTGCTCAAAGATGGTATTGTGGCTTTTAAAACAGAATCTTGAGTCCAGAAGTTTGCTTGTCAGTGGTCCAGTAATACAGGTTTTACTGCAACTGTATTTGCTAGGGAACTCTAATGACATTACTTGACGAAGTTGCTCTTTTATTATTGTAAGTTTACTTTGCATAATTCTACAGGCTTCTATTTTTAGGTTTAAAAATGTGTGAATATCTATAGTAAAATATTTACATAATTATATTGAATGAACAAATTGTTCCAATTAGGCATTTATTATAGTGTATCGCATGTGGGTTAAGCAACAAAATTGCATACGTTTTTTTGCTGGTCAGAGAACTTACTTCACAGGTTAGTGAAGCCAGTCACAAAATCACAGTGTAAGCCAAAGTTTTTTTTTATGCAACTAGCTGATGGAACAAGCAGATGGCCCACCTGATGTTAAGTAGTAACCGTCACCTATAACAAAGCATTGTCTTGTAAGTCACGCACGATAGGAACGAGCCCTGCGATGCACTGCCCTGCGTCCATCAACTTGAGGCATACAGATGTTGAACCACATGTGCCTGTACTTACACCGACAACCACACTCTTCCAACCGAAACACAGCGACGCTGCTTGGCGGCAGAAAAAGGCGTGGTGGTAGTACTTCCCCGGACGAGCCCTTCACAAAGAGCTCTACTAATACATAAAGAAAAAATAAAGTAGTAGTTATTTTGAGTTATTGTCTATGAATGTGGGTATCACAAGCAACCTGTCACGAACTAAGTAAAGCTTGTAGGTAGTATGGGAACCATATAACTGGGAGAATACTTTTTAGTTTCGTACATAAAAAACAGAAAGAACATTTATGTTCGTCCGAAAAAAATTGACTTTGGTGGGGATCGAATCCACAATCTACAGTGCACAAAGCACTGTAGATTGTGCACTGGTTAGAGCACTGGTGGTCTAGTGGTAGCGGCCCCGCTTTCCAATCCTAAGGTCATGGGTTCGAAACCGGTCGTGCACCAATGAGTTTTTCTATTCAAAAATTTATGTGCACATTACCAGTACTCTCAAACAGTGAAGGAAATCATCGTGAGGAAACCAGCATGTCGTAGAACCTAAAATTTCTATAACATGTGTCAAGTGCTGGAAAGGAGCCTCTTGAGGCGCACTTAAAATCCTTTCCCCACACTGTTTCGAAAGAAACTAGTGACACGACAAGAGAAGAGCGCAGGAAGCAGATCTTCTTAACCAATTGGGTTGAGAGGTCCGCAAAATCGTTTAGATTCATTTTCAACATTTGTACGCATACCACGTCCATACCTACAGTGTCGGTGTTCAAAATCATCGGTTCTTCAATATGTTCATTAAATTCAATCGTCTGAGACGCTTTAACCCCTATATAATTTAGAGATATTAAACCATAAATATTTCACTTACTAAAAAACAGCGACCGGCATATGCCGGCTAATAGTTTCCATATACCTAACAATGATAGGATTGCTGGGAACGTAATTTTTTAACTTTAGTTTTATTCAAATTTCACAAAAATTACGGTTTTCATTGCATGGTAAAAAGAAATTGAATTTTGTGATTTTTGACTGAATTTTGTGACCACAAAACCCAAGTTGGCAAATACTCTCCTTGTTATTTTCAATGCATTTCTAGATTTAAATATAAAATATTGTTCAAATTAACTCTGTAGATGGCGCTGTTCAATTCGTATGATGTTATTTTTTCACAGTGCTATCAATAGATGTATTATGCCATTATATAATAAATTATTTTATTATCTTGAAATGAGTACCCTTCATTGACCCAGCCAGTACGATAAATGTCTAAACTTTTTTATAATATTATTAGTAGGGTTGCAAGTTTAACGGCCGATTCTGAAAGCCCGATTTGACAGATTTGACGCTTGATCGAGCTTTCAGTAACCGACCGTTAATGACGGTCACCATCTTTCAAGAAATCTCGCCTCCACCTACTTCGTATTCCAAATATGTCCCTCTATCATAGCCACCGAGGATCCCACCTGAACACTGTCGGCGTGGAGAGAAGGGCGTAATAACTTACACAAATTGCTCACATAAGATGGTGGGTGGATGTACCTACGTGGCTTTTATGCCGCATTTGTCTGCAATAATTTCAGTTGAACATGGAATGTGAAGGAGACAAATGAAAAAGGTAGAATATAGTTTAAAACGAAAGATTTTTCTTACGAACATACAACAGGATGATTGAAATACATTAGTTTATATAGAAACTTTAAATATACCTATTAGTTTATACAGGAAAATAATTACTCTCATTGTTGAGATACTCAATACACACAATACACATAATAACATTTACGGCCGGTTTCTGAAAGCTCGATCAAACGTAATCAGATGTCAAGTAACTTGCTATCTCTATCTTATTTGATGTTATAGCTGAAATAGCAAGTGACTTGACATCCGATTACGTTTGATCGAGCTTGCAGAAACCGACCATTAAATACCTACATTTATTCTTAAGAGGAATTAAATTATAGATACAGTACGCACGCGATTTTCACACTGCTAAAGTAATACTCCGGTTTCTAATATTAATATTATCGAGCCACATTTCTTCTTCCTCCTGATGAATACAGAATTCTGATGACATCGAAACTTACTATGTTTGGTACTTACATAATAAGTTTCGATGTCATTAGAATTCTGTATTCTATATATTCTTCTCAACTTGCTCAACCTATTTAGGATTAATATAAAAAAAAACTATTCAAGTATTCTATGAGTTATAAGATTCCCATAGTATACACGGATACGCATCAGGCGATATAGGTACTCTCACTTTTATGTCCTTGTAGTAAGTGTCATTTTTCTTTAGCTTTGGGTAGCTTGATCTGTACCGTGTTCCTCGCTTAGTTTTGGCGGCCTTGCTATTAAATGTACAACCAATTTTAGGGTTCCGTACCCAAAGGGTAAGACGGGACCCTATTACTGAGACTCCGCTGTCCGTCTGTCTGTCTGTCTGTCCGTCTGTCACCAGGCTGCATCTCATGAACCGTGATAGTTAGACAGTTGAAATTTTGACACAGATGATGTATTTCTGTTGACGCTATATATATATAACAAATACTAATAAATAGAATAAAATAAATATTTAGGGGGGCTCCCATACAACAAAGGTGATTTTTTTGCCGTTTTTATAGATAATGGTACGGAACCCTTCGTGCGCGAGTCCAACTCGCACTTGGCCGATTTTGTTTTTTACTTTTTCTGATCAAACATGTTTTATAATATTCTCAAAGGAAAAACCGGTCCGGGGACATAGGTCTTTAAGTCAAATTACCGACCTGCACTTACGACTTTATGTTAAAATAGCAACATTCCATATCATCTGAAAGTCAAAATGCCTTAGGCCCCAAAATGCCTGAAATTTATTATGCCTGAATGTTTGACTGATTAAGAAAATGAACATCAATGTACAGTCGTGCACAGAAAAAAAAGCTTTATTTTCTTATTTAACTACAATATACTTAACATAAATTATTTATCTGTTTATTTATCATCGAATCATAGTAATTTAAGAAATTTTAAGTGGCCAGTGTGCAAAGATAATAACCAAGAAGTATCTTACCTATTAGGCATGACCAAGAAATATCCGTTTACTCCCACCTGTTCTGTTGAGTAGTTCTGTTGGCAGAACTACTGGGAATTTTTTCCCAATAGATCTGTTCCCAAATCTTGTGATTCAAAACTACTTCTTCACCATAGGAAAAGCCTTTGACAGCTGTCAAAATGACACTAACTATCAGATGTGACAGAAACTGTCACAAATGCAAAATGTCACAATGAAACTCAAAAAAATGAATGTCAACCTGACAGATATCAAATTTAAAACAGCCTTCCTTGGAAACTACTCGTGCATCGGACAGAAGCTGTCAGTTTGACAGCTGTCATCGAAAATGTAGATTTTGTTCTTTCCTTTCATTTGAGCTACGAACTGAAAGTCTAGCACGAGTAGTTTCCGAGATATGACCGTTTTAGTTTTGACATCTACTGTCAATTCAATATTCATTGTCAATTTTGACTGAAACAGTCTGTTGTCCATGATTATATTGGAAATGTGACAGTTTCTATCACATCTGACAGTAAGTGTCAATTTGACAACTGTCAGTCTTTTCTGCACTTCTACTCTGTAAAGTTGTTTGCGAATAGTCAATTTGAAACTCTGATAAATAAGACACTTGACTGTACTCTGTCGATTTGAAAGGGTGACAATTAGAAAGAGCGACTATTTCAAATCTGACCATTTGAATGTCTGACCTTATGAAAATAAAGGGACAGAACTACGCAACAGAAAAGGTGGGAATAGTTGAGATTGAAGCCAGGTGTAAAGCATAGTCTTATAAGTCACATAACTAATGGGGAAAAAAATCCCAGTAGTTCTGTCAACAGAACTACTCAACAGAACAGGTGGGAGTAAACGGAAATATCTATTATGAAATCTATTTTTACATACATACGTACGTCACATCAATCGTCGATATATCTAACGGCTATTGTCAAGACATCGACATCTACCACTCAATAAAATATATTTTTCTTGTCGATTGTATGAAACACCTCAGGTATATAGTAATTCAGTCATTAGATACAAGAGCCGATATGAATTTCAGGCATTTTGGGGCCTAAGGCATTTTGACTTTCAGATGATATGGTATGTTGCTATTTTAACATAAAGTCGTAAGTGCAGGTCGGTAATTTGACTTAAAGACCTATGTCCCCGGACCGGGAAAAACTACGTCCAAAACTGCATACTACAGTAATACAGTTACAAATTATATTTAATTTCAATATTTCAAACAACCCTTATCAATGTCGTCTTTTGAACTGTTACAAAACTAAATTTAAAATGAACGAATCTTTTAATAAATTCACTGAGTTATAAATAAAGGGAACGGTACAATTAAAGTCATATTGTGTCGTTGTTTCGTTACGGTTGACGAAAATTTTACGCTTGTTACAAACATAAATTGTAAAATTCAATATTTATAACAAAGAATTAATTATCTTGATATATTGTATGAAGTTTTTTTTGTTATTCCAATATAAGAAGTATTTGCACATGTGATTTCGACCGCGAAAATTGTCTTAGACAATGTTTTTGTTATGCTTTGTTTCAATATGTAAAATTGAAAATGGATAGGTACCTATAGCTGTTTTGAGTTCTCAAAGAATTCCTGGCGCCTAACTTTCATTCCATTGTTTCGCATATTCTTTGTGTAAAATACTATCCTACTAATATTATAAACGCGAAAGTTTGTAAGTATGGATGGATGGATGGATGTTTGTTACTCTTTCACGTAAAAACATTAAAAAACTACTAAATGGATTTTAATGAAACTTTACAATAATATAGCATATACATCAGAATAACACATAGGCTACAATTTATAAAGATATTGTGTGAATTGTCCAAAATATGAGGATAAGTGTCAAGTAAGTAGGAAAAAATCTACCTGCGAGCTATTCTGGCGTGCGCTGCCAAAGCCGCTAGAGTTACACATATGTACCACGCTTAATAAGCTACTCGAAATACTAATCCTGCGCAGACGAAGTCGCGGGCACCAGCTAGTATTATATAAAAAATCTTTTCTAAATCAAGGTTACTTAGTTACCTATTGGTTTACCGAACAAGGGTCTCACTTTACACAATAACCAATAAAAAAAACATAGCTGATCAACCAAATCACACCATAAAAGAAACCATCACATCTCCAAGGTATTTCTTACCCTGTCACCTGTTGCAATATCCCGTGGAGCCAATCACACCATGGACCTAATGATCATCCTTTGAAGTTGCCGCGCCGGACCCTGGAATATGATGAAAAACTCCATCTAGTTATTAAGTGTGAATTCTACAAATATTTGCGCCTACCTGTGGTTCTTCGCTAGTTTTTACCATTAATGAATATTTGCCGTGACGTGATCGAGGACCCATAAAAGTTTCTGAATAACCATGGCATATTATATAAGTGTTCTTTTTAATTTGTGAAAAAGCGAAATAATTTCGTGAATGTGTATGCAATATCTCGGTTACGCTGATCACGGTTTTTTAACAGTAAAGTTTTACAATTCGGTGACAAGCAAATGGATATAGGCTTTCCCCAGGTTCCTATTGATATTCCTCGTAGAGCACCCATCTAAATATTGATTGATGCTATACAAAGAACAAGATCAGTGCTCAAAAATCGGTGCGCTACGCAGAAGGCTTCCCTAGGTCTCGTAAGGAATAAATAAATAAATATTGGTGGACTTTCCACACAGCACTATCTAGCCCCAAACTAAGCCAAAGCTTGTAATATGGGAACCAGATAGCTGATATAATACATTATATACTTTTTTTTTGTAAATACATACTTATAATATTGTATTACACCCAGATAGAGAACAAACATCAATGTTCATCACACATATGTTTGTTCTCGGTGGGGATCGAACCCACGGCCTACGGCGCAGAAGGCAGAGCTACTACCAACTGAGCTGCGAAGGCTGTCTAATTAATGTCGAATGTAATTTAAAAATAAATCACTACTGTGCGACAGTAGCAAAGTTAGAGATCTTTACTTATTAACTTAGCATATGGCACTGCAGCTCCTTATCCCATAAACAGTCGGTACGTCTCGACTCACCAGACTCTTCAACAGATTTAATTCTAAATCTCATATAATGTCCTTTTTATTGAGTGTAAATAATTGAGTTTGTATCAACGTTCACCGCCATCAGCTCGCTGGAGTTCTTCTCCTTTTCAGATTTCCCACTTAACTTTAATGTTCCCATAAAATTTTACGTTTTCGTATCTCTCAAACAAATCTTTACTCTAAACTTTTCGGGGTACGTTCTACAGTGGTGTGGCCTCAATAAAATTTATCACATCGTCGGAGCTTTAAGAAACTTTATTTCGGTCAGTATTTAGTGGAACACGACATTGGCCCTTACATTCGTCGCCGTTTGGACACAATTTTATTTGATTTGTTTCGGTCGCCTCACCATTACACTGGACATTCGTGGATATTACAATATTTGTTGTTGTGTATTATTTATTTGAGTAGACGGATTATATCGGCGCTGTGTCCAGTCGGTGGCATTGATCTCAGATATCAAATTGAAATTGTAAATCTTTTTGAATCACCCACTGGGATAAGCTCCTACCTTAAATTAGAATTTGACGTGTGTTTATCTTCTTTACTTTGTTTGCTTCCAATGTTATAAGAGCCTTATCAATCTATTTATCCAAGAAGACAGTCGGTATTAAAAATACGCATTGAAGTTTCTATTAAATTATAGAGCGCAGCTAGAAAAATACTTTATTAAAAACATGTTAATAATAGTCTTAAAAATTTATAATACAGAATATATTTAATTTACACCAAACTATATACGGGGTCTTGAATATTAATGGCCTTCATTCAAGGGCCAAAATATAAACTTTTTTTTTACCTAGTTGTACATCATTTTAAAACTAAACACTAATACACCCTTTTGACGCAATGGTGCATAAAAACAATGTTTTATGAATTCAAACGGTTTTTGCTTTGTCAGTGGTTACCGTCATAAAATGATGACCTTTGTTCCCTGGCCTTTATTTTAGCTCACCATAAGTACATCGCAGTGTCACGGGTCATTTACAGAGTTCCAACAATGGACCAACTCGCTAATCGCCCAATCAGCCCCTGGGCTACAATCATTATTATTTAATATCATTGTAGTACACAAGCCCCCGCAACAGATGGCGCTGTCGCCCGCGGCCACGCGGTTCTTAAACACACCGCAAAATTAATTTAATTCTCTATCATTCGATTAAAGCAATAACGGATACAGGTAGGCAATTTGAACAGCTTTGTGAATAAAGTAGGGGGTACGTTCAGTTTTTAGCGGAAAATTAACGGTTGATATTCCGTTTAAAAACAGGTGTAATTCGCGTATTGACTGTATTATTCCGTATAACTAAGCAGGTGATATGGCTGACATTTGTACAACTTTACAAGATTAGTATAATGGAACTTACACATATAAGTGTAAGCTAAAATATGTTTCTAAATCTACATTAAATAGCTCTTTCATGTGCACTAGCTACCCCCAGTTAGATTTAGCTAAGTATATCAATTTTAATGCAAATATACTATACGTCTACAGCGACGGACGTCCCTTACCTATAATAAAACACAGTTCCGGGCGTATGTGAAAAGGCATCCATTCGGCTGGCTAAAAGTCGATATCTAGATCTAGAGATGTAACCATTTCAAAGTGCGATAATATCCTAAAAGGCGTTCGTAGTGTTGTAGATAATTAATATTTAAGGTCGGAGGCCCCGCGGCGCTCCGCCCGCTTTGACCTGCGCCCGCGCCGCCGACAACGCATTTGTCATGTTAGCACGCCAAAAAGGTGTGAAGGACTTTTTCTAAACATTAACACACAGGTTGGTCTTATATAATCATTATCATTATCATCATCTGCAGGGCCGGATTTAGAGGTCCAGAGGCCCCGGGGCAACAAAGGAGCGGAGGCCCCCTCGCGCCAAATTATTTTCCAAATAAAGTGAAATTTTTTTCAGTCGAGTTTCTCAATAAATAATTTATTGTGAAACCAAGTAGATTCTCTTATTTTTTTTTGGTGTTTTTGGATTTCTGTTATTTAAGATTAATATAATCAAATAATCATATATGTATGTACAAAGTACTGTAGGCTGTAGGTAAGGTAAATTAGCAAAAAAAAAATATCAAAGGGAAAGAAAATGTTTACTAGTGTTTACTAGTTGGAATTTGAAAGAATTTTTATTCCGAAGTCTCTATTGTGGGGGCCCCCAGTTTGTGGAGGCCCCGGGGCCATCGCCCCGTTTGCCCTCCCCTAAATCCGGCCCTGATCATCTGCCTGAAGAAGTCTAGGACAATTTTCTTTTTCGTTATTACGACTCAAACTGCAATTTTACATTAAGATAAAAAAAATAGTTTTTTTTTTATGATGAATAAACCGTCCTTTGACTACAATCTCACCTGATGGTAAGCGACGATGTAGTCGACGTTGGAGCAGAACGGTCTAGAAGACACCTGTTTTCTGTTTTTCCAAAATTAGACCCGAACACTATAAAACTGTACTTACTTAGGTATTCATTTGATAGTTTTTCTAAATAAGAGCAAGAACATTTACTTGAATGAGCGAAGCGCGCTCATAAATATTAAGCTCAATTGTGAACACCCTGTACAGTAACAATGACAGAAATTTTATTTTTTGCTATACAGCACTGTTGATTGTTCTCAATTAGTTTTTTGTATGAGCGTGGCTGATCGATTCAATTTGATTTGAATTGAATGTTTGGATTAAAATATGAGTTTAATTAAACCTTTTGATGTTCAATGCCTTTTATTTTATTTATGCCAAGATCCAAAAGGAAAGGTAAGACAGTGATTTGAACTCAAACAGCTTCTTAAAGCATCTGCTGCTATTAAGAAAAACTAATTAATTCATAACGATAGCCTTGTTAAAAGAATATGCCTATTTTTGCTGCCGCAGCAGCGTTGCTGTATTTCGGTTTGAAGGATGTGGTTGCCGGTAAAATTACAGGCACACGAGGCTTTGTCTATTATTAACATCTAGAGATCTTCTAGATCTTTCGAGATCTATTAGAGTCTGCCCGCGACCACGGCTATTGCTACATAGCCGAAACGTCGGGAAAATAATAAAGGTAAACGCGATAAATACCCGTGTGATACTTCAATATATCAACATCTAGTTGATAGGCGCAGCGCAGTACATCTTAGGATAAGTTCCGATTATGCGTGACTTGCGAAGCAATGCTTTCTTATAAGTGATGGTCACTTAACATCAGGTGGGCCATATGTTTGTTTTACCAGCAGTAGATTACAAAAAAGTAATATTTTATTTAAGTTCTAGTATAATGACCATTGCAACTGACTTATGAGTATAACTTGTAAAGCTAACCGCAATTGTATGAAAGTTCAAAGTTCAAATTACTTTACAATGTCACAGAATCTCAAAAAATCTGAACGAAAAAAATAATCAATGGGCTCCATCGATAATCTAGGCTCGCGTGGAACTTGCAACTAGATTCATCTAAGCCTTTTCTTTGTTTATGGCACCTGTCTGTCATTCGACAGACAGTCTTGTCAGTGTCAAGTGATTTGTAATTAATACTTTATGGTCAAGTCAGTCTATCGTCAAGTCGGCCGTCATTTGTTTTGAAAAAATCGGTGGCGGTTTTCTTCACAAAATTCGAAACATTTTCGGTCAAATCAGGATATCACATAATACACTTTCATTCCAAATGCTTACACTTAATGCTAAGATCTCAAGTAATGTTTGTAAAAATACCACCGAAATTACACAACACAACTCAAAATAACACTAAAAAAACAATTAAAATGAAAAAACTTCCCAAAATGTCAGAAAACGAATCCTAAGCATTTTTAAATTGATTTATTGAATAAATACCGTGTGTCAAAGTCAAGTTGAACTAAGTTATAGATAGATAGAAAATTATTTATTGCACAAATAAAACATGCTGTAGATAGGCGAACTTAATGCTGGATAGCATTGTCTGCCAGCTAGTTCCACTTGTTATCGACTAACTGTACCTTCCTTTACGAGAACGCCTCCCACTCATTGTATCGGCTTGTCAATAAGTTCTATATTCAACGATATATCGACCATAAGTGGTTTTAACAACACAGTGCTACAATATTAATGGGAAGAAAAAGTTTCCCAAAGCTGTTTTCTCCAATTGGCTCCACTTAGCTAATTTATAAATATTGACGGTGATGAACACCAACACGTTTTGTGATGAATTAAACATTTTCATTTAGTTCAAAGCGTCCGGCGGTGGTGTACCTACTATTAACGCTTGGTTTGGAGATACCATCGGCCGACAAACTCGATTAGTGGCGCGAGTGCTCCGATGACGCGCCTCTACGGGATGAGCGATTGGCGATTATATTTTTTTTAATCTATGTTTTTCACAGTCAGGCAAAGGTCTCCCGCAAATCCTTCTATTTCTGTCGTTTTTTTTTAATCTTTACTTTCTCACAGTAAAGCAGAGGTCTCCTGCGAATACATCTATTTCTGTCGAATCTGTTTTTTTATGTGTACTTTTTCACAGTTATTATGCAAATGTCTCCCCCGAATCCTTCTATTTCTGTCGATCGTCATGCCAACGTTTTAATAGCTATCTATCTAAATCCATGCATACGATCTTATCCTAACTGTATGACATTTATTTAGATACTTCTTAACTATTATTTTATTTATATTTATTAGAATTTTTCATTAAAGACTAATTAATAAAAACAAACAAAATATATATTTTATTATAATTACAATTGTTATAAATTTATTCTCTGATTTCACCATGCTGTGTTAGATTAACAAAGGATTAAACAGCCATTAATTATTATTATGTCAAAATATAAATATATAAATATTGGAGGACTTTCTACACAGCACTATCTAGCCCCAAACTAAGCCAAAGCTTGTAATATCGGAACCAGATAGCTGATATAAATACATACTTATAATATTATATAACACCCAGACGGAGAACAATCATCTATGTTCACCACACAAATGTTTGTTCTCGGTGGGGATCGAACCCACGGCCTACGCCGCAGAAGGCAGAGCTACTACCAACTGAGCTGTGAAGGCTGTCGCGTTTGACATCTAAGGTTAAATTTAACTGCCTGTTAATCCTTGATTATCAACTAACACAGCATGGTGAAATCAGCTCTAAATGTTGTAATTGAAAAAGGACTATTTTTTTAATTTTATTATTTTTGTTTGCATTTACATTAAAAAAGTATTTTTGTATTCTAGTTCCCATGGTCAAAGCTTAGCTTAGTTTGGGGCTGGATAGCGTCGTGTGAAATGTCTAAATTGTAAAAAAACGTGTATTACAGATGTATATACACTGAAGTCCAGAATAAAAAAAAACTACCATATATTTTGATGTGAATTCTATTCTAGTTCTACGATAAAAGGGGCCGATCATAAATATCCATTGAAGAAGGCAAATCACATAAACTAGACACCCCACAGACAGTAACTATAATTACATTTATCAATCGTACTGACGTGTCAGAACAACATGGAAGGCTCGATAGCCGGAAGCAATGCTTTACCGTAATAGTACGTCCATTTGCTTTGAATATAATAGCTATTGTTCTAAACGCCGAAATATAATCGCGGGAAGTTACTTTGATTTATTGTTGGCTATGATAGGGAGCGCCTTGGCATAATATTTTGATACCGTGAACTTCTATTGAACATTCAAAATTGTTGTTGTGATGGCAATGGCAAAGTAACATAAACTTACAGTAAAAAAAATAGGGCATGCACCTATCTTTCTTATCTTTTTCTTAGTTCTTAGTCGTACTTGGTACCAAGAGATCTGAGGGGATATCTACCGTGCCTGTGGATTAAAGTTTTGAAGCTGTTTCTGTTTTTTTCTTTCTTAAAACGCCTTCACAATAAATAACAAATAATATTCAGATGAATAAATACTATTTATTTATTTAAAACGGATTAAATTCAACTGTTTTACTACAGCTTAAAACTTAACTCTATAAATGTCTGACGATAAAGACACATAACCCGTACTCAAGTATTAAGGACTAAGGTACTCAATATTCATGTCCACAGAAAAAAACTCAACAGCAGATTACACACAGAAGCCAAAGAAAATACACGATATTTCGGAAAGTACTTTGATAAATTCCTATTTCTCTCAAAAGAATAATACTCAATTCCATCAAATTCACCTCGACTCGACCTCTTACTGAATCGTATTTTTCTTGATATTTAAATTTCAATTGTTTCCATTCTTTTATCGTATTATTCTTGGGGTGGAAAAGGAAAATGGATAGATGATGTTGCTACTTATTATTCATTGTTCAATCGAGGGGCGGCACGCGAGCCGCTGAGAGCTTTCCCGGCTCCGTGATTCAACTTATTTTTAAAGTAACAAAACAAGTACTTTTTCGTAACATAATTCTCTCAGAAAAGTTTGAAAGAATTACATTGAAGAACGCTGTCTGAAAACAAAAATACATAATTAAGCTAAGTTCCATTAAAATCGCGATTTTATTTTGTAGATTATACCAACGAAAATTTTAGAAAACTGAATAGTCTTAACAACTGGAGCACTACGAAAGTGCTACGCCGTAGCATGTCGCTACACGGTATTATGTGTAGTAATTCCACGAAATTTAAGATGATTCTTTAGCTATAATCATAACTAAGACAAAGTTAATTACTTTGGGTTCTCTCAAAGTTCTCAAACAAGGCTTTGTCGGTAACGCGACCCTTTCATAAGCATAACTCATCGACAACGCATCTTCGCGCGTAGACGCACCGGCGCGGCGCAGTGTAAGCGAGATGCAATCGCGTGCTAGAGGGAGATGAAAGATTCCGATGGACATAATACGGAATGTTTATAGCTCCGACTTCCTTTTATTTTTTTTGGGAGCACTATTTCAAATATTGTTTTAATTGATTGCCGGCAGACCGTCCGGCGGCGTAGGATTTAAAAAGTAAAAAATAATGAACGAACTCCTAATTGCAGGGATTAACTCAGTTTCATATCATTTTCGGGTTACTCGGACAGTTTTCGACGATTTCGGCTTGACAACTGTAATTAACTACAACTTATCATGTTGATTTTTGACGGTTCATTTGTGTTATAATAGGATCGGCCGGTGTGATCATTTTTGTATCTAATGAGTTTTTGTATTAGGGTTTTGATTACAAAGGTTTTATTATCTTTCGTTAAACGTGGTATATTCTTTATGGCTGTAAACTAGCATATTATGGGACTGTAGTTTGGTATCTCGATGTTGATTATTGAGGAGGATTATAACTTAAAATAGCGTCACCGATTCTAATCACGTTGATTGGAGTTATAAAATCTCATGTTTTCATTATCCAATATAAGAATGTCTTTAAATATATATTTGTATCTGTTTACGTTACATACCAATTGTTCAATACAACCAATTCAATAACAAATGACAATGTCCACTTAAGCCAAGGTTTCTAAAAGCGACTGCTGGAGTAAAGCAGTAGCAGTTTTTTTGGTTGCCGGTGTAATCACAGGCACATGGGGCTTTAACATCTGTATGCCCTAAGTTGATGGACGCAGGGCAGTGCATCGTAGGGCACGTTCCTATCGTGCGTGACTTACGACGCAATGTTTTGTTATAGGTTACCACTTTTTTTTATAGAACTAGCTGATGGAGCAAGCAGATGGCCCACCTGATGTTAAGTGGTAACCATCACCTATAACAAATCATGCACTGCCCTGCGTCCATCAACTTGAGGCATACAGATGTTAAGCCTCATGTGCCTGTAATTTCCCCGGCAACCACACTCTTCAAACCGAAACACAGCAACGCTGCTTGGCGGCAGGTAAAAGCGTTGTGGTAGTACTTCCCCGGATACTCAACGTCAGGTGGGCCATCTGCTTGTTCCATAGTTGTATAAAAAAAAGTATTTGCAGCCTTGGCCAAGAAGAAGCAAATAATTTGAAACACAAAATAATTTGTCATCTGAAAATCTATTTCTTATATGTTTTATACAGTCTTTTCTGAAGCTGGAAAATGCCAATTGAACAGATGCTATTCTGTCAACAACACTCACCCAAGTGACAGCAAAATCCGCGGCGAGTTTTCAATTGGCATTTTGTAATAGATTCACCCATCACCAGCGCCACCTGCGTTAGTGTTTTACCAGTGGAAATGCCAACGTAAGTGTGGATAAGTGATCGAAGTGAGCGCGGAACCACTAGGTGAATTCTCGTGATTTTTCTGAATACGGAATGGCACTACAGGCCATTTTAGCAATCCTCTTCTATGGTACGTTGGTTACAACGTACCATCTTGGAACAAGATTAAGGTCGAGAAATGTTGCGAACGCTGAGGACGCCCAGAAGAAGGTTTTTTATCAAAAACTATAAATTGTCTCTTGTACTCGTTTTAAGACATCTTCAATTCGGTATAAAAAATTATACCGCTTTCAAGAAAATCGCGGCTTAAATACAGTGTTTGAAGAAAACACAGTAAACAACGATTGGTAGTAAACCTGCAGGCACCCGCATAGCCTGCGACCGCAGTCAGACCGTACTTACGGGGCTCTTGCGACCGCAGTCAGACAGTACCATTGTGTATCTTTATGTGTATAATAAATCTTGTGGATAGTACTGTCATCAATGATGATATATTTTATCCGATGCAACTTAAAATTCTTGTCAAAACTTAATTTTCTTCTTGGTGGTCAGAAAAAAAATATACTTTTTTTATTTTTATTTTTTATTGTTTAATAGCTAGACGTTTGACTGCCATCTCACCTGATGGAAAGTGAAAATGCAGTCTAAGGTGGAGCACGCTTAGCTATAATCCACTTGTTCACTTGTCTTAAATATTCCTAAGTTATATCGTTCTGGGAATACCGACGACGGTGAAGAGTTCCACTCCTTGGCAGTTAGGAAAGTAGAAGCAAAGCGCTTCGTGCGATAGTGAGGGATATTATCCAGCATGAAGGGGTGGCACTTGAGATCATGCAGTTCCAACTTTCTAACGTAACTTTCTAAGTTTCTTTACGATGTTTTCCTTCAACCATGTTAACCTAGGGCTTAGTAAAAGGCATGCTCTATGTCCACTTTATTGTGCGCTGCGTGTAAGCTTTAAAGTAGCAGTAAGAATATATGTCGCGTATTTGTACCTATATTACAAAATACGTGTGACAAAATAAACTAAGGAATGATAGATTTATTTTGTACTTGGAAAACAAACAGTGTAACATTCTATTATTAAAATGACTTAAAATACTAATCATCAATTAGATTAAATTAAATTAAATATTGGCGGACTTTCACACAGCACTATCTAGCCCCAAACTAAGCTTAAATATGGGAATCAGATAGATGACTAAAAGAGACGTCAGAGAGTTACTTAAATACTTTTTTTTTGTAAATACATACTTATAATATGTAATAACAAAGTCAACGTCAAAAGGTATTTATTCAATAAAATCACAAGGATCACTTTGAAACGTCTTCTAACGCTAGGTGACTCTAGATGCCAGTTCCACGCGACCAAAGCCTAGAAGAACAGGCAACAAACTTACGGCTTGGTTCCTAAGGTATTTATTCAATAAAATCACAAGGATCACTTTGAAACGTCTTCTAACGCTAGGTGACTCTAGATGCCAGTTCCACGCGACCAAAGCCTAGAAGAACAGGCAACAAACTTACGGCTTGGTTCCTACCGCTCACACCCAGATGTTTTCGCATACCTATTATATACCTATACCTATATACTATACCTATATCTATACCCATACAAGGTGTTCCATAAGTTGTGTACATAAACTTCAGGGGGCTAAAGTACCCATCAATATGAACAACTTTTTCTAAGGAACCAACACTGTGAACGCGAAAAAAAAACAGCTGTTTCATACATTTTAGCCTGGTAGGTATTAAACTTTTGTATGAAACAGCAGTTTTTTTTTCGCGTTCACAGTGTTGGTTCCTTAGAAAAAGTTGTTCATATTGATGGGTACTTTAGCCCCCTGAAGTTTATACAAGGTGTTCCATAAGTTGTGTAAAAATGTATGAAACAGCTGTTTTTTTTTTCGCGTTCACAGTGTTGGTTTCATAGAAAAAGTTGTTCATATTGATGGGTACTTTAGCCCCCTGAAGTTTATATACACAACTTATGGAACATCTTGTATACACAACTTATGGAACACCTTGTATATAGAAACTATAGATTAAGGAGAAACACATGTATACTATTATAGTGCTGTGTGTTTATAGATAACAAAAAGCAATTTTAAACGAAGTAATTTATGTACACTGCGTAAATCAACAATTTTGTACAATTACGAGCAAAGTAATACACATGTTTCCTTAAAGCGGTGACCGCTAGCGCTACCTGCGAATGTCTGCGAATTATATAAATATTAGTGAAAATTCCACACAGCACTATTTAGCAGGCGTAAACTAAAGCAATTAGTTATAACTTATATGGGAACCATGTAATTATGATATAATATGTAATGTTAATAATTTGTTACTTGGATTGACATATAAGTATTTAATATCCAGCCCCAAACCCAGACTAAGCAAAGCATTCGTTTATTTTACCAGCTTTAAGTAATACTCATATTGTTACTTTCTATAAACAAAAAGAGTTGTGGATTTTATTAAATAAATAAAATAAATGCCCTATGGGAACCTGATAAATGATATAATGCATTTTATAAACACATACCTACATAGATTATATTAAAATTCGCCAACACCAACAGGATAAGCACCAACATGCTCATTGAATTGAATACACAACCTAGAAGCCAGCGTAGAAGACTCTTCTACGAGTATTACCAACTGAGCTGTGATTCCGTTCACGTATCATTAATATTGCGGTTATCACCATTTTGCGGTTGGCAGATGACGGTCACCGTTTTACAGAAACCTTTAGCTTAAGCTTAATTGTTCTCTGAAAGCTAATTGAAAAAGCTCATTTTACGTTATTGATTTATTTGAAACCGTTTGAGCGAAAGTTTAAACTGACACAAATCATGCTGTTCCATTCAAAGTCTAACTAAACGAAGATAAGTAATCGTTTAACAGAAGCATAAAGATGGGTTAATGAGTAGTTAACCTGATATAGATAGGATTTGACAGCCTTCACAGCTCAGTTGCACGCCTTGGATTCGATCCCCACCGACAACAAACATTTGTGTGATGAAGTGTATATGTATTTTTACAGCTATCTGGTTCCCATATTACAAGCTTTGGCTTAGTTAGGGCTAGATAGGGCTGTGTGGATGAAGTCCACCAATATTTTTTATTATTTATTAGATACAATGCAGTTAGATTAGCAACTAGATACGTGCAACCACTTTTGGACCTTGCACACCTTATTGGTAGGGTTATCCATAGTCACCACGCTTCGCAGAAGAGTTTGCTGCCTATAATATACCAGATTCTTAGAACGTTCCCTCAGTCGCCTCTTACGACATCCAGGGGAGGTGATGTAAGGGCCGCAAGGTTACATTGGAGAAAACCGCGGTATTTTATATTTGATGATTTTACCGAAACTTAGTTGAATAAAAGAAATACGTTATATATAGTTTAGTTAGAACTTACATTTATGAATGATTGGTGCAAACGAAACAAGCTTATTTTAAGGATTATAACAGCTTATAAGAAAAAACTTATTTACACGGTTTTTTTTAATGATTATTGAAAATCTTTAAATGAAAATTTAAATGTAACTGGAAATTTTATCGCAGAGTATCTCGCTCTGGTTCCAACTCTTTGCGGTAATGTCACGGATGTCTTCACCGTGTCGGATCGAGCGGCCACACCTCTCACAGCTCGCCATTGTGTCCCATAGTTCACAATCCGATCTTGGCGCATTAGCTTTTGTGTACCGCTTAATGTCTATTGTCATTATGTCAAAATTTCAAAGTGAATACGACTTTTGTTGAAATCAAATCATCGTTTAGCATTGTAGATCGGTAGATTAACGATTTATTATTTTTTTGTGGTCCGTGTCATTTGAGCATTATTTTTTAATGGACCATGCCGTATAAAAGATTTTGCTGCGTTATTCTGCTCTATTCATAAAAATGCTATTTTTTCAAAATTCAGCTTACTTTTATTGCGAATATTGTCATAAGTCAATAAATAATGTACGACATACAAAGTAATTAATTGAGTGAGCGAAGCGAACGAAAATCTTACAGTCAACTTAGGCGATTTGGCTTTGTATGTATGTATGTTCGTCGGGCCATAACTTTCGAACCGTTGATCCGATATCCATGTGGTAATGAATGTGGTAGTATTAGAAAGAAAGAGAAAGAAGATACATTTATTTGACATACCCATACACAAAATACAGAACGGATAGCTATAGTAGTTACAGACAAACAGAATGGGTATGGTAGGTACCTACTTACCTAATAAAGCATAATATCATAATAAAAAATAAAACATTCATAAAATAAAGTTGAAAAAAAGATTAACGAAACAAAGGTAGCTACAGAAACTTGGTCCTAGCCAGTACCGTCTTGTCCTGAGTAGGATGCCAAAAAGGCCCAGACTCAGCTTTTGCTGCCTAACAAAGTTGATAATCTACCTTGCCAAGCAGCGCTGGTTTGTGCAGTGTTGTGTACCACCAATACTTATTTATTTATGTTCTTGATTCTCGCTGAATGAAACACTACTCTCCAATTTTTATTTCACAACAACATATATAAAACACATTACGAAATAGATTAGAGTAGAGATGGAGAGAACTAATATCGGCTCCCGCTGCGTCGGGCTCTCTAGCACTATTTGCTTACGATTCATTCGATTAAAATCCTGAATAAACTCA
This sequence comes from Chloroclysta siterata, assembly GCA_932294275.1. Lineage (NCBI taxonomy): Eukaryota > Metazoa > Arthropoda > Insecta > Lepidoptera > Geometridae > Chloroclysta > Chloroclysta siterata. The sequence continues at coordinate 13,870,357 of OW028598.1, forward strand.
TTACGAGTGAATGCGACTACCCGCCGAAAGGCTCCTTTCAAACGATATTAAACCACATTATCCGCGTTTATTCCCGGCTTTGATTAGCACCGTATCATTTAGTCCTGTGTTGTAATTATACCTTTGCACGCGTAAATGAACCTTATATCCTTCACGTGACAGCTCAAAATTGCTGTTTGACTTATCCCAGCGGCGCCTTTTGAGCTTGTAAGATGAAAAGAACCGCTTGCGACCATTTATCATTGACAAACACAATTGTATTGGGACACGGGTCGAGAAATTGCTGGACAAACAATCTGGGGATTATGTGGTGAAATTAGTTCTACCTGCTGAAATCAAATTTCCCGATTTCGTTTGATTACATATTTGAGACCGACAAAGAATTAGATGTGATTGTTCCACCATGAACAATTGAGTAGGTATTCAATAATCATAAAACATTTATTGTTTGTGAATATGTAAGGTGGAATGTAGGTATTTAAAATAAATATCATGATTATAAAATCAAAACACTAGTTAATATAATCACAAGATGTTTGATATTGGTGGACAATTTACACAGCAATATCCTCTAGCCCCAAACTAAGTCTAATCCGTTAGGTATTATAATAATTTATTTATTAATTCAGACAATTTTAGTCCATATTTTGTTAGTAAACTTACAGGCTAGCTTATTTACTATGTTAGTAATTATGAAAATAGGGTAAAAGTAAGTAACGACACGAAATTAATTATATGGGGTAGGTACATAAGTTTTGTGGCTTTCACTCGGTACCCGACCCCATAGTATCATAAGAGACTATCGCATCAGGACCCGAATCATTATGGGCAGGTCAAAGTCAAAGTCAAAGTCAATAGGTATTTATTCAATAAAATCACAAGGATCACTTTGAAACGTCTTAAAGCTAGGTGACTCTAGGTGCCAGTTCCACGCGACCAAAGCCTAGAAGAACAGGCAACAAACTTACGGCTTGGTTGGTCATATCTATAGGGTATGACCTGCATTATGTGGGAATTGATAGAACCAACCTAGGTATATATATATATATATTTTTAAATGCATGATTATATATATTATATATAAATAATCATTATGATATATTATGATTATATATATAGAACAATCATTTATGTACATACATACATACATAAAATCACGCCTGTTTCCCATAGGGGTAAGCAGAGATCACGGATTTCCACTTGCTACGGTCCTTACATACCTCTTTCGCTTCATTCACTCTCATAACATTCTTCATACATTCTCGTCGGTTTAGGGTACTCTTGACCTGGCCCTTCTCTAGAACGTCTGCTATCTGATCGAGATACGTTCGCCTAGGTCTTCCCCTCCCAACAGTCCCATTTACGCTCGCCTGATGCACCTGTTTCGTTAATCTCCTTTCATCCATCCTCACATGCCCAAACCATCTTAACATACCTTTCTCTACCCTCATCACTACTACGTCTTCTTTCACTCCACATTCTTTCATCATTTATGTTTATCGCACTTTAGTCCTGGGTAGGAATCGAACCCAAAACCTACAGCGAAGAAACCGACTGAGCCGTGAGCGTTGTGGGTGCTGCGGGTGAGGCTAGTAATGTATAAAACAAATTAAAAATCAATTAATGAAAAATATATATGCTACGATAAATCTTGAATTTGGGAAAGATTTATTTCAGGTACTAATTTTAATATTAAACTAACCATAATGCAGTATTGAATGTCTACCAATATTTAAATTGATTAATTTAAATAAGATTTTTTTTTCATCTCGATTTAATTTACTTTCGAGAGTACATTATACATAGATGCCAATGTTTTTTTTTATATTTTATTTACTTCATATATCTTATTATTAAGTGAGTACCTACATAAAGCATGTGCTTAATAACACAATAATATAACTAACTCATTCACAGAGTTATCAAGAGTTGTATAGATATTTTGATTTTAAGTGTTTTGCTGAAGGGAATTTTTAAATGAAAACCTTCAATTCAAAGTCGGAGTCACGAAGTATTTATTCAATTGAATCACAAGGATCTCTTTAAAACGTCTTAAAGCTATGTGAATCTAGGTGCCAGTTTCACGCGACGCCTAGAAGAACAGATATATAGATAGATACTCTTTATTGCACAGAACAAAATGTATCGTACGTAGGCGGACTTAATGCTTGAGAGCATTCTCTTCCAGTTAACCTTTATGTAGTTTTGATAAACCGAAAGGATAGTGCACAAAGATGGATGCTATGGAGCTATTTTCTACAAATACAGAAAAAAAGTGCAAGTACAGACAACCAAATTACTGCTTGGTTTCTAACGTTATTTTGTCCAACCAACCCAGCCTAGAAGAACATGCAACACGGCTTGGTTCCTACCATTATGATGATTATCCTTGGTACATTAAAATATTATAATGAAGCTCCAATGTTGTGCCAATCGAATTGCTCACTCTATCACTAACTAAACAATAGTCCCGCTGTGTCCCGTAAGTAATCTGCTAGAGTCCCAGAGGCGTGTCCCGCCTCCCGCGGCCAGGCCAATGATGCGCCGGGCGCGCCCCGTGCGACATCTATTGTCTCTACCGCGTCACAGGGGGACATCTCATTTACATACCGACATACAACCTACTTTGAAATACATTTAATTGGTTGAACATGGCTGTCGTACCCCAAGTCTGAGTTTTGATTTAGTTTTATATTATATTTTTTACAAGCTGACCTGGCAAACGTTGCTGCCATATAGGGGTTGGTGATAGAAAGGTTTAAATTTAGGGTTGTATGTATTTTTTAATACAAAATAATAAAAATAAAAATTGTCCAAAAAATAAAATAAAATGTTAGGGGTAGATAGCCCCTATCATTTAGGGTATGAAAAACATATAGTAGCCGATTCTCAGACTTACTGAATATATATATAACATTTCATAAAAATCGGTCAAGCCGTTTCGGAGGAGTATGGTAACTAACATTGTGACACGAGAATAATCGTTAAGCGCCTTTATCGGGTGTGGTGAGAACCCACGAGTCTCCATACAAAAAAGGCCTGACGTTACGAAATACTAAAATTAAACTCAGACTTGGGGTACAGCTTCATTTCGTCGTTTTATTACGTATACCCAATAGTTATTTTAGAAGTTATATTCAAAATAAAAATAATTTTATTATTAATATAATTTAAAATAATAAATATTTAATTTATTGTTATTAATATTTGGCATTTCCCATTTATATTAGTTCAAACAGCTTCACAAATTTGATCCCCAGGCACGGTAGATATCCCCTCAGATCTTTAAGTACCAAGTACTAAGTAGGGTATGTATTTAGAAAAAAAGTATATAAGTATTTTATCTGCTGGTTTCCATAACACGAACTTTGCTTATAGTGTGGGGCTAGATAGTGTAGTGAATGTCCATAATTTTTTTTAAATTTAATTTACTTGTTTTATTTTTTAATAATATTTAACTTACTTACATAAAAACACAAACGTGGTAGGTACATACAATACTTTATATTTGCAAGTTTATCAGCCACTGAATAGCTACTATACTAGTGCAATGGACCGTTCATTGACTTAACATACAAATTATAGCGTCTTCACACAATAAGCTTCACCCTTATAAAACCCGGAGACAGACAGGCTGCGCGTCGGGGTCGGGTTGTTCCCGCATCGAACAACTACGTACACAATTTGATATTGCTTCAGTAGGTACGAAATACAAATAAAAATACATACCTACTTGTAAGAGGAAACTCAAAGTTTCCTCTTACAAGTAGGTATGTAAACATGTTTAAGAAAGGGTATTGGCAATTTTAGGTTAACAATTTACCGCGTCCGATTTTGTTTCCCATAATCAGTATTCATATTTTTATTTTTATTATGATCAAAACATTTTATAATATCAGGCTCCCATAACCCAGATTTTAATTGGCCAGCATAAATTGGAATCCATCAAAATTGGCGTTTGAACATTTTTGAATAATAAATATTTATACAGGTAGCAGCTGCACTAAAATCCCGCTCGGATACCCAAATAATAATTAGCCTGCCCTTAGCACCTCAGTCGTCCAGAAAAAAGAGCTCGTCGAGCCGCTCGCGAACCAACATAACCTGTAATTTGGAAATTATTATCTAACACATTGTGCCTTTCTGGTTATCCCGCCGGTCAATTTGCCGTTTTTATGGCTCCCACAGCGCCGCGGCCTCTAATTATCTCGACCACGATCTGAGCCCGAGGCGAGATCCCTCTCACTGCGAAACACAACCTTCTACGCTCTTTACGAAGCTTCAAAATGCAATAACAAACAACCTCTCAACGTTAGTTTAGATTAGAAACATGGGAAAATAAAAATAAATAGCTATGTTTCAAAACAAGTCTGCGCGAATACTATTTGTTTTATCGCTCAAACTCCTAATTGCACGTTTAATTTATTAAATCTGACGCAAGTTTATGTTTATGGCCTGCTGCTCAATTTTCAATAAGTGTTAAAGCGATTTGTCCGCGCCTACAGATTATAAAATATGCATAAAACTCACAGATTACTGATAAGCAATTTGGTTAACAATATTTTTAATGAAACAAAAATTACAGTAACATCCATTACGAATCTCTACCTTGTTAGAAGCCATCATAAACGGTCACAATTTCCTTTTTATAAGCTTTTATCTATGCATAATGCCATAAATTTAAATTATAATCGGTGAGTTTTAACGCCCAATTTTTAAATTAGAGAAACGAAACGAACCGGGAACATCGAACATTTGGGTGCGTCTTTGGCCTCTGTGCTCCTATTCAACACAGCGTTTTCACAAAAACGACCTTTACATGACGGCCGCTTTACACTAAATCCACTGACAATTTAAAGTTTTAACTTCAAATTATTTATGTCAGTATGTTTTAAAATTCAAATTTAGAAGACGTAAATAACAGATATAAAGCGGTCGCTGTTTCTTGAAATAATATCGATTCAGACAAAGTACCTTCCTACTAATAAAATTAATTTATTTCTCGATTACAACAGTAATGTAAGTTCAAAAGAAGCCGCTCGTTTGAGTCATTAATCATATTAATTAAGACGAGCATCAGCACTTTTGTTCATGGCTTTCGATAAACGAATGCTTTGCGTTTCGACAAATTACAGAAAGCGTGAGGGTAGGGATGGGGTGAATGAGAATACAACAAGGTACTTCAGCTCCGGCTCTAATGGTGTTGCCACACCGTGATCATAAAATGTTATAAAAACAATAGCCATCTCATAAAAAACAAGGAGCACCTGAGTGTTCCAGTTCTGAGTATTAAGTGCAAAATTAGAAGTCAATATCGAAAAACGAGACGTTTCCAGAACGGGATTTTTTGAGAACACTATGTTATAAAAACGGGATATTTTCAGCGCATCAGAAATATTCATGTGCGTAGGTGCTTTGTAACTAACAAGAAACTGAAGAATTATAGCTGTACCTACCTACTTCAGACGTATATAAGTTGTTTGTAACGATTTACAGATCGACCTACCTTCGTAATTCCAAGTGCATTTTATAAATACTTGTATTACTTACCCTGTAATGTAAATGTATTTTAATAAAAATATGATAATTTAAATCAGATTTACCTATCGTTAAATAGTTGAGTCATATACGTTTTATGAATAAAAAAATCAGAAATCAAAAAAGTTTTATTCATTTTATTTGAGTTATCCCCGAAAAGCTGGACGGAGCCTGTCCCGCGCGGGACATTTAATACAATATAAACATTTAAATCGGGACGTCTGGCAACGATGTTCTGAATCAAGTTTCAGAAAACAGTCACATCACTAGTAAAGTGATAAAACGGTGTCGTGACACCAGCTCATTCCGCCACCACGCGAGGCTTGCAATTGGTCAGAGACAATATTGTTAGAAACGAGACGTCTGGTGTTCTTTCCTATAATTTGTTATCAGAGTGTAAGGTGTGTAATCGGATAACGGCGCACGAACACACGATACTGTCTGTATGCGCACGCGCAGCGATTTGCAGTCTTTGCCGCTTGCTGCTCGTGGTAGTTATTGCTTTGCGCTGACTTGGTATTGTTTTGATCGCAGAGGGAAAACATCTGTAGAGATCATTTTAAAATCTGTTTGTAACTGAGCAAAGTCATGAGGATTCCAGACCTTTTGCAGTTTTTTTGGTCAAAATTACTGTTGATTAGGATACTTTTTTGTCTAGTGTAAATATTAGTTAATTATACCTTAGTAGTTAGTTAAACATAAATTTAATGAAATAAATATATAGTACCTACTAATCCGCTAATCTAATCTTATGTAAGTAAATCAAATGTAGACTTGTGTGTGCACCCTTCACTGCATCCGCAAACTCTGCATACTCTGCAAATTCTGTAACGTGAAAAAAGGTGTATTAGACACAACAAAAATACCAAGGAAATTAAGACAATAAACACATTAGGTTTTATTCGTCAACCTTGTAACGAAAGCGCCGAGCAGAAAGAGACTTTCTGCTCGGCGCTCGACGAGACAACACGTCAAGGTGACGTCATTCGTCATGTGTCTAATACACCTTTTTTCACGTTACAGAATTTGCAGAGTATGCAGAGTTTGCAGATGCAGTGAAGGGTGTACACACAAGTCTACATTTGATTTACTTACATAAGATTAGATTAGCGGATTAGTACTATATATTTATTTCATTAAATTTATGTTTAACAATGGAAATTCCGCAAAGTCACGCCTGAACCAGTTAATTATCTTAGTAGTTAGTGACAAAGTTGTCTGCGTGACAAATTACGTGAGCTGCGCAGAACGAAAATTTATATTAGAAATGCATTCTGCCAGCTTACTCACGTGGTTAGTCAAAAAACGCCTTTTTTTGTACACTATATTATGATAAAAAGGAATAACTATTTTCTGATTAGAAAACCTACATTATAATGATGTGCAATTTAACTCTGGAATCAGTCAAACATTTTCATTTTGCAAAAGCAGCAATGTATCGTGAAAATGCTCCTGAAGGGGCGTAAGTTGAACTAATAGGTATTAGGTTATTAGATCAATGAAATACATAAGTTTAATATAAACGAATAATATTTAATAGAGTTCCTTCAGGAAGGTGTGTGCTCTATTGAACTACGCGCTACAGACTATACAACAATTAGGAGCTAGAGGGACTAACCATGAGGTCATGTGTATACGTTTTATGAAAAGACAAAGAGCTGCTTATTCAAGTAGTATATACATTTTTGTTATTCCAACACGCCCCCTCAAAAATGAATCCTCTTTCTCAAAAATTAAAAATTATTTACAAAAATAATAACACACCTCCCTGTATCTGGGGTACAAAAAGCATGGTCCACCATTCAGTGCAAAGGATTAGGGAAACCCAGGAAAACCTAATCAGACCAATTCATACTTATCTTTAAGTTTATATCTTAAAGTTATTCAATCGACCTTATTTATTAAATATTTACAATATTTATTTCTTTTACTTTTACATAGTAAATCACATCAATCCCAGCTTTTCCCTCATCTGGGTAAAACGCACAGCCGGTAATGATTTTGTTAGAATATCAGCCAACTGATTACCTGTGGACATATAAATCATTTTAATACAATTTTCTCCACTTTCTCATATTTTATATCAATATGTTTCGATCTTTTGTGACTCGTGGGATTATTTGCAATGCTTATACACCCATTATAATCCTCATAAATAGGAATAGCACTATAACAGTATCTCGATGTTCATGCTGTTCAATAATGATTTTAACCATAATGCCTCTCTAACTCCTTCAAACAAAGCCATGTACTCAGCTTCTGTAGAAGAAACCGCCACAGTTAGTTGCCTCTTTGTATTCCAGCATATTGTGCTTTGTTTAAATAGTTTAAACAAATAACCTGTAGTACTTTTCCTGTCTACTTCGTCACCTCCCCAGTCAGAATCAACAAAGCCACCTAATATGTCATCATTGTTACAGTTACTTCTTTCATAAGTTAACTTTAAATCAATTGACCCTTTCAGGGAACGTAACACCCTTTTTAAATATGACCAAAGTGTATGACTGCCTTTGTTAGCAAACCTACTAAGGATGTTTACACTAAAGCTCAAATCTGGACGTGTGCATACCATCAAGTACTTACATTAGGCATCCAATGAGATTTTTACAAGGGGCCTTTGTTGTATCACTATTGTTCAATGCGGCAAAGTCAACTTTATTTTCTAAAGGCGTTTTCATAGTTTTACAATCTTTCATTTCAAACTTTTCTAAAACTGTTTTTATGTACATTCTCTGGTCTAATGTTACTTTGTTTTAATACCTATTAACTTTAATTCCCAAGAAACAACTTATCTCTTTCTTGATTCTTGCAACAGGTGCAACGTTTCATTATAATCAATCATATATTCCTGGCTAAAACTGCGAGCAACTAAACCCGCTTTATACTTTATGGGTTTTCCAAACTCATCATTTTTTACAGTAAACACCCATTTACAATCAATAATATTTCTGTTTTTCATTTTCAGTAAGAGATTTAATTTCCTCATTTATAGCATTTATCCAGTTAACCTTATCATCTCTGGATTCAATTTCGTCATACGATGCAGGTATTGTACATACCAAAGATTTAGCATACAATAAATAGTTCATCAAAGTATCATCAGTTTCATAATAAGATACAGTAGGCAAATTTTTAATACGATCACTCCTACGTTTATTCTCAGTGAGTTCATTTCGAGTCGAAGTCAATTTACTTTCAAATGTAGAGCTTTGTTGCATATCTGTTTCACTTACAGATTTATTAGGTGGCGAACCTAATGATTCAGGTATATTTTCCGTTTGCGGTGTATATTTTCTTTACGGTGTGATTTTCAGAGTCTCCGAAACTTTCGGCCAAAACTCTCTCAGACTTTAACGGTCTGCTTGACAAAAAATTAATCTCATCAAATATCACATCCCTTGCTTTTACAAACTTTTCATCTATCACATCCCACACCTTATAACCATTCGGTTCATAACCGATCATTATTCCTTTTAATGATTTTTCATCAAACTTGGTTTTTCTATTTTTATTCACATAATAAACAGTTGAACCAAAAACCTTTAAATACATTAGTTGTGGTTTTTTATCGTGCCACAATTCAAATAGTGTGTTATCTTTTTTCAGTGATTTTGTGGGGCTGATATTAATCAATTAAGTTGCTGTCAACACAGCCTCCCCCCAGAACGTTTTGTCTAACTTGGCCCCAAAAACCAGTGTACGACTTCGCTCTGTTATTGTTCTTATCATTCTTTCTGCCATACCATTTAAAGCAGAAGTATGCGGCACTGTTAAGTGATAGCTTATACCTTTTCGCACACAAAACTCTTTCATTTCATTTGACAAATATTCACCGCCGTTATCACAATACAGATTGACTATTTTCGAATCGAAACGAGCCTCACACTTTGCCACATAATCTTGAAACATAGCAAAAACATCTGATTTATGGGCATCTAAATAGGTCACACAGTAGTGCGTGTATTCATCGACAAATATCACAAAGTAGTTTTTACCGTCAAGTGTTGAAGGAGTGATGGGACCACACACATTTGAATGCACATTGAATACAGGTCGTTTTATGTTTTTTTTAGCCTTTGTCTTATTAAATGGTAAGCATGCTTGTTTTCCGTTTATACAAGCTTCACAAATTTTATCATTAGGTTTAACATGATTTATTTCCGCAATGTCATAAAACATTTGTTTGTTTTTTATTTCGACAAACTTTGATTTACTAATATGACCAAGTCTTTGATGCCATAATTCATAACTATTGTTTACGACCATATTCGATAAACAATCAGTATTAAAAACACAATTTTCAAGCGCATAATGAATGCCAATTAAATTGTTCAAAAACTCACCCGTTGTTACCACCTTACCATCGTTAAAGATTTGTACTCAACCATCATTCCCAAAAACAATACTCATCCAAGCTTGTTGCATTTTCTTTACTGAGAGCAAGTTGTAAGGAATTTCAGAGCAGAAAAGAACATCCTGTATTGTTCCCTTCACACCCAAGTCGCTGGTTACTTGAACGTTACCCTTTATCGTTGCACTAATAAATATCCCTTTTATTTTTATTCCCAATCACTGGCTTTACTAATTATAGTACAAATGTCTGGGCCCATAACCTATTAGGTTATTAGATCAATGAAATACATAAGTTTAATATAAACGAATAATATTTAATAGAGTTCCTTCAGGAAGGTGTGTGCTCTATTGAACTATGCGCTACAGACTATACAACAATTAGGAGCTAGAGGGACTAACCATGAGGTCATGTGTATACGTTTTATGAAAAGACAAAGAGCTGCTTATTCAAGTAGTATATACATTTTTGTTATTCCAACAATAGGATCAATTTTCAGACCAAAAAGTTCAACTTTTACAAAAAATATCAAAGTTGAAATAACTGGAATTTTTTAGTGCAATTAGTTCAACTGGTTGAACTTATAGTTGAACTTAGTGGAACAGGTCCCTGATATAGCCTATATACGGCCTCTGTAAGCAAGTGAACTAGTTTCTATCGAGTGTACCCGAGTGCGCGCTGTATAATATTACTCCTCTAAAACTTTGATGAAATACTAATTGAAAGTGCGGTTTGAGCATGCTGTGATTAACAATGAGTCTCTATTTTAATAAATATTTTAAAACGGTTTAATTAATGGACCATGCCAAATCATTTTAGTGTTCAAATTATTATTGTGTTAATTAATTGATAGAAATAAAACTCAGTTGCAACACTTCTATGTACTGCTTGATTTCTAATCCATTCAATACTACGTTTCTTATTTTGCTGACTACTGACTACTTTTAGAAAGAAAGAAAGAAAAAGTTTTTATTATAACGACACACGCCAGAACAAGAGCAGTAGTAGTATACTTATATATATATATGTCGGGTCCGCTAGTATATATCTATTATATACTATATACTAGCGGACCCGACAGACGTGGTCCTGCCTGCATGATATTTCAAGCGACTGCAGCGCCATCTGCCGGGCTGATTTGTGAATCTAAACCATCCAGGGTGCCACCCAAACGCATACAAAAAAAAAACAATCATGGAAGTAGTTCTGCCTTCTGCGCTATGGGTTGTGGGTTCAATCCCAATTAAACATAAATATAAATATTGGTGGACTTTCCACACATCACTATCTAGCCCCAAACAAAGCCAAAGCTTGTAATATGGGAACCAGATAGCTGATATAATACATATATACTTTTTTTTTGTAAATATATACTTATATAATAACACCCAGACAGAGAACAAACACCTATGTTCATCACACAAATGTTTGTTCTCGGTGGAGATCAAACCCACAGCCTACGACGAGGAAGGCAGAGCTGCTACCAAATGAGCTGTGAAGGCTGTCAAATTAAGGACCAACAGCATCATGCTCAGCATCATGTTTTTTCTGTGTCTGGCTGGGATAGTATGTCATAATAAGTATTTACATAAAAAAAGTAGCGTTCTGTCAGAAATCTGGTTCCCATAAGTGCAAACATTGCTTAGTTCGGAAATAAATGACGCCGTGCAAAAGTTTCACCCGCAAAACAAAAAAAAACACACAACATTTATAAATAAATAAATAAATATTGGTGGATTTTCCACACACCACTATCCAGCCACAAACTAAACCAAAGCTTGTAATATGGGAACAAGATAGCTGATATCATACATAATGATTTATATAGGCATAGAACTTCTAATCCTTTTAACAGTTTTTCTTCTAATCCATTATTTGTTAATTTTATTATCTGCTTAGATTATTATATTTACTACTAGCGGCCTGTCCCAGCTTCGCATGGGTGGTCATAAATTTTTTGAACATTTTAGGATAAACTTAGACCGTGGGTTCGAGCCTCGCGTCTACTTATTTCATACATTTGCACGCGCTTCTCCTTGAGTGAGTGAAATCGCACCCCGCGCGTGACCCGTGGACCCGTTAACATTTTTAATTTCGTCATATCTTTTGAATGGAATGTCCGATTTGAAAAATTTAAGAAGTTATCTATAGGTATTGAAACCGTCTTAGTTATGAAATGTTATTTATTCGGATAAGGATAAATACCAAAGTACAAATAAAGACCCTTTTCTAGCGGAGGCATTTCAATTATTTTTTTATAATAAAAGAACACTTATTGTGACATAACTATAATAGTTGGACATATGCTGTTGCGACATTTTTTGTAGATGATGACGTGTTCTACAAAATCGTAGTACATTATTTTGTTCTATCTTCAATAGTTTTCGCAGCGCACGCGTTGTAAGGTTTTTGTTTTCCACCTTGGGTTACATTATTGGAGTTTTAGTAAGGATCCCTGATTTTTTTGAAAATATAATATAACTTATGTTACTCAGGGAAAATGTAGCATTCTAATAATGAAAGAATTATTGAAATCGGACCAGTAGTTTTTGAGCCTATTCGTTACATACAAAAATACAAATGTTTCCTCTTTATAATATTAGTGTAGATATATCTGCTTAATAAATATGTTTTGTTGAGGGGAGGTAGGATTGAACTGTCCCAAAGAGCTTTGAGGAAGGCCCTCAGAGTTCTTCTGTCTTCGTGGCCCAACATATTATTATTAAAATAGTCCATATTGTGATTATTCAGATTTTATAGTCCCACTGACCTATTTTCACTCATCTCGCCATAGCGCAACGGTGCAAATTAATAATAGTAAAAAAATAAGTTAGTATTTTAAATATTTTATTAGGAAGTATTTTATGTTGCTCTACCGAACTATTACAGTGGATTTGAAACTTTGAATCTGCTATTTGCAAACCGATTTCGACAATCAAAATAAATATTTTAGCTGTCATGATTATAATTAAATAAATGGAATGCCAATAAATATTTTGCTCACCACCTAGATAGTAGGTATAGTTGTAATAAATGCAAGACCTTTAGAAATAGCTATTTTGAGTTTAATTTAATCTGACACTTATTTGGTTTAAATACATAGATAGTATCTAGGTAGTTCTAATAAAACTAAGACCTTGAGAAATAGCTATTTTGAGCTTAATCTCACACTTATTTGCTTTAAATCTGCCATTTATCTGCCTAATTCAAATATTTTTCGGTATAAGATAGTTTTATTTCTCTTAGAATAAATTCACTTACCTACATGAGAAAGTACTAACATTAACTTATGTTTAAAGTGGGTATAAATATATATATATATTGCTGTTATACATGTATATATATAAATATATATATACATTGTAAATAGCATTAGAATAGTAAATAGCATGTAAATAGCAGAGAAAGTACTAACATTAACTTATGTTTAAAGTGGGGCAGTATCGTACAGTAATATATATATATATATTTATATATATATATATATATATACATTGTAAATAGCATTGCACACCTGAAGTTACTATATACTTACTTACTAAAACTATTATTATTTAAGTATTATTATTATTATTATTAAATTTTAATTTTAATGTATTTCCTTACTTTATTTTTTCTATAAGCCTCTGTCTGTCGGATCAATTCGTACGTAGCCCACCCAAGTGCCATCGTCAAGTGCTCACATTATATATTTTGTATGTACTAACTAGTGGTGGTAACACGTTATCTCCGTGAGAGAATTCTCCAATTGCGCGTAATAAAATGGCAGCTACCATACAAAACGTTCGATAGAAAACAAAGCTCGACTTAACCCGTGGATGATCGTTCGAAATTAATAGCTTATAATAAAACGGCTCAAAGCGGCCGGCAGGGACATAACATTAACTGACTAATGGGTTATGATTATGATATTTACTGCTACATGCGAGTTTTAAGCCGCGGTTTTGCCACTACGTCATACGGATGTCCTGGAAATAAATAATAATAATATAAACTTCATTTCAGACACCTACGAAAATTACATTTCTGGTCCATCCTTACTAATATTATAAACGCGAAAGTTTTTAAGTATGGATGGATGGATGGATGTTTGTTACTCTTTCACGTAAAAACTACTGAATGGATTTTAATGAAACTTTACAATAATATAGCTTATACATCAGAATAACACATAGGCTACAATTTATAAAGATATTGTGTGACTAATCCTGCACAGACGAAGTCGCGAGCACCAGCTTGTATTAAATGTGTACCCTACAGAGCACCGGTGGTCTAGTGGGAGTGACCCCGCCTTCCGATCGTAAGGTCGCAGGTTCGAATCCGGTCGTGCACCAATGGATTTTTCCCATCGAAAAATTTATGTGCGCAATGCCAGTGCTCTTAAACGGTGAAGGAAAACATCGTGAGGAAACCAGTTAGTACTCTAACAGCGGCGATGGGCTTGCAACCTGTCACGTATGGAATACCAACTACTGCAAAATGTGGGTATGTGCCAAATTTAATGTTTGGACGTACCTCTGACTACCCCCCTTAGACATCCTCAAAAAATCTGTAGTTAGTACTTGGTACTAAGAGATCTGAAGGGATATCTGCTGTGCCTGGGGATTAAAGTCGTGAAGCTGTTTCAGTTTCAGTTTCCTACAGACTACCATACTTATAATAAACAAAATATCAGCGATGAAGAATGTGCGGGTGTCTCATGTCAGGCTTCCGATGAACTTCCTGAACACCTTCTGGCCAGAATCCACTGTCCAATTAAAAAGGTTGTGAGGATGCGCAGAAAGATCCAAACTCACTTAAGTCAAAGTCAAAGTCAAAGTCAAAAGGTTTTTATTCAATAAAATCACAAGGATCACTTTGAAACGTCTTAAAGCTAGCTAGGCTTACTCTGGGAATTGACGTAAAATAAGTGTTTATTTATTTATTTATTTATTTATTTATTTTACTTTAATTAAAACGGTACATACAACCAATTATATTAATTAAAGAACATAAGAATTGAATACATAAAAATAGAGGAAATTAAACATTTAAGAAACAATTAAAATAACGAAAAATAATTTAAAAAATAAAGCGAAGCGTAGAGTCAGAAAAGTATGGATAATAACAATAAAAATAATTATGTCAGTTAAAAATTAAGTAATAATAATAATTAAAGCAAAATGTCAAAAACAACAAACAAAGGACAGGTTTACACACAGTTAGGCATCACGCTCGCAAAATCTCAAACATTCGGACAATATTTTCATCCAGCCATCCACAAACAAATCACAGCCAGGACAAGCATCTAGGAGAGCGTTGAGTGCGGTGAGAATGCGCGGGATAGGTGACGCGGCCCGAGCCACAGTGCGAGAGAATGGTTCAGCAAACAACTTGTGCTTTCGCCCCCGACAATAATTGTTTGGGACATAAAGACGGCATAGCTCATCGCTCAGATCCGGGGCATCAATTTTACCGCGTAAAACCTTGCAGGCGGTTGTAATTTGGTCGTTGGCCCGCCGAACCTCCAGCGAGTTGTGCCCCAGGCAACCCAAAAGGAATTTCGTTGGGAACATATATGGGTAGTACCCGTAACGACGCTTATATAGAAACCGCAAGAAAGCCTTCTGGACCTTTTCAAGCATAAGAACGTAAGTACTCTCATGCGGGTTCCAAACACAAGCACTGGCCTCGAGTTTACTTCGGACGAGTGCGCTAAAAAGTAGGCAGACCACGGGGTCACTGCGAAAATCACGAGCATTCCTAAGGACAAATCCAAGGCGCCTAAAAGACTCTTTGGCCAATGAGCGTATATGGTCATGAAAGGTAAGTTTCCGGTCAAATGTGACTCCCAAATCTTTCATTACGTTTGTTCTAGTTATAGCTGTGTCGTTAAGATTATAAGCATAATTAATTGGGTGCCACACTCGACCGAAGGTCATCACGTAGCATTTACTCGCATTAAATTCCATTTTGTTGATTATACTCCACTCGTATACTGCATCTATATCATCCTGTAGAGCCACACAGTCTGCCTCAGACTTAATCTCTGAGAAGAGCTTAAGATCATCCGCATAGAGCAGGCTCCTTGCGCGAGACACGACGGCAGGGAGGTCATTGACCATTATTAAAAATAGCAAAGGCCCAAGTATGGACCCTTGACTTACTCCGGAACGCGTATGATAGGGCCGTGACTCGTACAGGCCAAGTCTGACAAACTGCTGGCGATCACGGAGATAGTCAGCAAGAAGCCGGAGTAATCCCGGGGCAAAGCCTATAGCATTTAGTTTCGCCAGCAGAATGTCGTTATTGACTCTATCAAAAGCTTTCCGGAAATCGAAGTAAAGTACGTCAACCTGGCACCCACCATCCATACGAGCGGAGATATAATCAACAAGTGTTAGCAAATTGGTATTAACGGACCGCTTACTTCGGAACCCATGCTGTTCATTGCATAAATACTTATTGACCTGGGCGTATATATACCTATGTAGGATGGTCTCAAAGATCTTAGCTGGCGAGGACAGGATGGCAATTGGCCGATATTCTTCAATCAGTGACTTATTGGAGCTCTTAGGAATGGGAATTACCCTAGAAAGCTTCCACTGTTGTGGATAGACTCCAGTTGTCAGTGCCAGCTTAAAAATATGACAAAGTGGACCACACAGCAGCTTCTTAGCATTCTTGACAAAGGCAGGAGGCAAGTTGTCAGGGCCAAGTGTTGATAAACACACATGCGATAGGTTTACTTATTCAAGTTGAGTGACATAGACATATGATTAGAGGGAGATAAAATTAATCAATTTGACTGTTGTTTATCTAAAAGGGGCTGGTGAGGTTATAGAGGTAGATAAATGAGATTAGACTAGTGGGACGTGCGAAGTGGGTTTGATGATGTTTGATGAACTTGTTGATGGAACAAGCAGATGGCCACCTGATGTTAAATGGTAACCATCACCTATAACAAAGCATTGCCTCGTAAGTCACGCACGATAGGAACGTGCCCTACGATGCACTGTCCTGCGTCCATCAACTTGAGGCATACAGATGTTAAGCCTCATGTGCCTGTAATTCCATAATAAAAGCTTTGCTTAGATGGCGCTGTGTGAAATAAAAATATTATCCAATATTTTTAAAAGTTAAAAAGTTTTAAATACAAAATGGGCATGACATAGCAGTCTGTGATACAAGTCACGGCGAGACCGCACCTTATTCAAATGAGGCGGCTCGCAGCAAAGCGTTGCCTAAATATTAGTTTAATATCGAAGATTGTATCATAGTCCTCTCACGCACAACCTCCTAACTCTCAAAGCATACATCTATACATAAATAAATAAAATAAAATATAAATATATAATTATTTGATGGACTTTCCACTATTAACCCCCAAACGAATCCAAAGCCTTCAAAAAAATAAAGAAATCAGATAGGTAATATAATACTTGTATAATTTGCTATAATATTTTTTTGGTAAATTCATACTTATAATTATAATAACGCCCAGACAGAAGAAACATCTGTGTTCATCACACAAAAATTTATGTTCTCAATCGAACCCACACGGCCTACAGCGCAGAAGGCAGAGCTAGCAACTGAGCTGTTAAAGCTGCCAAATAAATGTTGGTGGAATGTCCCTCACCGCTATCTTGATCCCTCCGTAGACCAAGGCATATCCTTGGTGATCCCGATGATGAGATCGCAACCGCTAATGCGGAAGCGATCGAGTCATCCAATTCGGACAGACCAAACACTATACAGATTCACCGACCCCGACGGCGGGGTCGAAGACGTCCCTTAACGGCCACTCGGGGCCTAAACTAGATTTAAACCCCCACCCTGGCAACAGCCCAAGCCGAGGTCGCACCATAGGGGTGCTCTTGCATTTGTTGCCCCAACTTTACCGGTTAGCGCCTTTCGCGCTCGCCATTGTTCATTAGTTCTGTAAGAATCGTCAGACGATCACCAGCATTTAGTCCATTCGAAAAAAACATCACTATCTAGCCTTAACAAGGCCAGCCCAGGAACTAAATATAGGACCAGACCAAATACAGCACCTTCCACCACTTGTCTGCATCGGATATTGGAGTTTTTCAGCCACATCGCCCGGAAAGATGGGCACGACCTTAAACAACTTATGGTTTCTAGAAAGATCCAAGTCCACTTAGATAGTTTTCACTCCACTCATCACTAAACACCAAGCTACACGATCATATTCAATGACAAAGACAGGCACGGATGTTACAATTATGATGGCTCAACATAGAGAGAATAACAACCGGGCTCGTCCGGGGAAGTACTACAACCAGTCCTTTTTCTGCCGCCAAGGCTGTGTTTCGGTTTGAAGAGTGTGGTTGCCGGTGTAATTACAGGCACATGAGGCTTAACATCTGTATTTCTCAAGTTGATGGACGCAGGGCAGTGCATCGTAGGGCACGTTCCTATCGTGCGTGATTTACGAGGTAATGCTTTGTTATAGCTGATGGTTACCACTTAATATCATGTGGGCCATCTGCTTGTTCCATAAGCTAGTGGCATAAAAAAAGTGGTTTCTCCCATCTGTTAGTTTCTGTATCTGTTTGTTTGTTGCTTGTTCTTCTAGGCTTGGTCGAGAACTGACATCTAGTTAAGACGTTTCAAAGTAATCCCTGTTATTGAATAATATTATAAACGCGAAAGTTCGTAAGCCTGGATGGATGGATGGATGTTTGTTACTCTTTCACGTAAAAACTACTGAATAGATTTTAATGAAATTTTACAATAATATAGCTTATACATCAGAATAACACATAGGCTACAATTTATAAAGATATTGTGTGAATTGTCCAAAATATGACGATAAGTGTCAAGTAAGTAGGAAAAAATCTACCATCTGCGAGCTATTCTGGCGTGCGCTGCCAAAACCGCTTGAGTTACACATAAATACTACGCCACGCTAATATAAGCTACTCGAAATACTAATCCTGCGAAGGCGAATTCGCGGGCACCAGCTAGCATACCAGCTACAATAAATGGATTCTTATCAATTCATTCATAGGCCAATAGGTCGCCAGTCGTCTTTTTAAGCCAAGTTTCCCAACGTTTCAATTTACCTACTTACATTCCGAGATTTTATTATAATAGGCAAGGCTATTTTATTGACATTATTAGAATTATGTAAATGAATAAATTATTGAGCCTTTGCATGCAAATAGTCAAAAGATTTCAATAGTAAAATATGATTTCCCCATGCTATGAATGATAAATAAGTACCTATATATTTTTTGTAATACCAACACTAGTTGACAGTTTAATGTATCTAATGATAAACTAATGAGTTTATAACTCAGAATCTCATTTTAAAACTTGGTTACTTACATAACTTTATTGACAGTGCTCTAAAACTGAATAAATTATGTAAATACGACTCTCGCTTTTTTAACAAATGATTTGGCGTTTTTCTTTTGTGATTGGACACTCCACATAAGTATGTGCGGCCACACTTACACCCAATGCTGTAAATCTTATTTGAGAGGATCTCTCTCTTATCGTGTCACTAGTTGCTTTCGAAACAGTGTGGTGAAAGGATTCTAAGTGCGCCTCAACACTTTTCGAGCACTTGACACATGTTATAGAACTTTTTAGGTTCCACGACACGCCGTGTTCCTCACGATGTTTTCCTTCACCGTTTGAGGGTACTGGCATTGTGCACATAAATATTTAAACAGAAAAACTCATTGGTGCACGACCGGTTTCGAACCCACGACCTTGGATCGTAAGGCGGGGCCGCTACCACTAGACCACCAGTGCTCTCATTTTCTCTCTCTCGTTGCATCTCATTTGAGAGTATTTAAGGTAAATTGATTAAAGCAGAATAAAATGCCGGCGATTGCAATGGCACATTCCAGAAATACTCGCCTAGCAGCAGTAAACTTAGAGCACTTGCATGGCACGTTTATTATTGGTTGATCTTTATGGAATGCTATCAATATTAAAATCGGTATTTTTGATAAAATCAGTATTGAAGTTTAACTAAAACTCTTATGTGAGATGTGCCATGTTAATTACTGTTAATGTAAAAATGTCATTACTACTATTTGTTATTTTTAAGTCCAGTTTTCATTTTCCACGTTAGTTATATCTAAAGGGTATTTTTGGAACCTAGATTTTCTCTGTAAAACATTTCAGGTACCTAATTTATAAGACAGGTTAGATTTCACCATGCTCTGTTAGTAACTAATCAAGGATTAACAGACCGTTAAATCTAACCTTAGCTGTCAAACGCGTACATTTTGTCATATTTAACGGCCCTTTAATCCTTTGTTAATCTAACAGAGCACGGTGAAACCGGCCCTAAGAGCTGATTTTATCATGCTCTGTTAGATTAAAAAAGGATTAAAGGGCCGTTAAGTATGTCAAAATGTACGCGTTTGACATCTAAGGTTAGATTTAACGGCCTGTTAATCATTGATTAGTAACTAACAGAGCATGGTGAAATCAGCTCTTATATAGAAGAAGCATACAATTATTCGTAGTATATCATTGTCATCTTCTTGGTATTTTTGCTAACTATGCCACGTAAAGCCTCCATAATTTTGATGACGGAGTGATTGGCTATGGTCTCCGAATGAAAACCATTAAGTTCGCATTCCGTTCTCCTCGGAGAAAAAGAAAACGGAGTCAGGCCCTCAGGCCGAGGTGCAAACAGGGCGGGCCACCACTTTACTCCGCCACCTCGTTCCGAAACTAGTGACAAATGGTGGCGGTATCTTTCATCTCCTTACTTTTACCAACACTGCACCGGAAAATACACTCTATTTGTACAGTGTAGAGCGGCAAGTCCCGCATCAGTGCGAGGTGATTAACGAAATGATAACGCAATAATGAAATTCGGAAATAATCGCAAATAGCTTTCGAGTCGCTCCAGGGCGGGCTCTACCTGAATTGAAAAGGGCATGAAGTATCGCAAATAAATTAAACGTATTCACAGTGGTGAAACTACACGCTATGCATATTTAATCAAAGTATCTTAAAGCACAAAGCATGTACGATATCAAAGTGGTCATGATAAATTCATAGAAATTTCCACTTATTACACAAGGAGCCGTCATAAGGCGCAGTTAACACGCTCATGCATCATGCATGCGAGGATATTTGCGAAATCGCATCGTTTTCCCCCGCTTGCATTTTACACTAAGCTCTGACATGTTGTCAAGAAGCTCGCATAGAAGAGAGTCAATTGTAAAAAACTGTATCGGAACTCCGATCTTAGGTCTTAAACTTACATATTTATTACTTTGTAAAACGATCATACAAAAGAACGGTAGGAACCAAGCCGTAAGTTTGTTGCCTGTTCTTCTAGGCTTTAGTCGCGTAGAACTGGCACCTAGAGTCAGCTTTAAGACGTTTCAAAGTGAGCCTTGTGATTTTATTGAATAAAAAATTTATTAAATTAAAAAAAATAATACAAACACTTTACTGTTTGTACCTAGTCTTAAACAAAAGCTACTCGTAAAAAGAAAAATAAATGATATTTACTTTTATCGGTGTTTCGTTCGCAAAAAAGTATGGATTCGTTCAATAAAAACCTACGAACTTCACACAGAAAGTCAAAATGTCCAAGCATACGATATAATGTGTGTGCAATCCACAAGCTATTGTCTAAGGGCGATTATTGGAATGGCATCGTATTATATTGATGGCACGTCGTACGCGGTAATAGGGCTTAATATGAGATAATTACAGGGAAGGAGTCTCAAGTACAGTAGTCGATGAAGATATAATTCTCGGTTGAATTAATGAGGGCGCCGTGAGTCGTGAACTCGCGTTTGTCTCGTAGCAAACTATGAAACTAATAGCAAACGGTAGGCTAATAAACGACTGTAGTCTCCCAGGCTATGATCGATAACCGATTGATAGCTATTTACGTCCAGTAGACGTTGATGTGAAGGTTGATGTTGAGAGTAGTTGGTCATCTGGACCGCGCCAGACTGGACCAACGCGGTCCAGATGACCCCAAAAATAAAAAATAAATTTCAGTTGGTCAACTGGACCGATAATTTTGATATTGTATTTTATTCCAAAATTTACGACAAGTAACATCACCAAAAAAAGTGTTTTGATACATATTGTAATCAATTAAAAAGAAAAGATCGCGGAAAAACGCGAATGCCGAAAGTTATTGCACGAAAAACTATTCAACGGAAGCCGTCTAACAAACCGTCTATTCGCGACACAGTATTTTTTAATCCTGCGGGTTTCAATCTGTTCCTTTACTTCTGTTTCTTGTTCCAAATAAATACTTTTTGATTTTTACTTATTCAAATTAATTAAACTTACTTGTTCATGTCCATTCTTGTGTATTTATTTTGTTTATCTATGGCATAAATAAATGTATTTAATGATAATTGTATTTATTGTAAATTTTGGTTGGCTTCTCAATTAATACAACAAAACAACATAATTTTGGGGTGTGAGCGGCCATCGTGTCACTTTCCAGCTTTCTTTTTTTTAAAATTAGATATTGAAAACGAATTTAGGAAATATTAATAAGTAGTTAATGTTACCACATATCCGCGTTTCTGACGAAGTAATTAAATTAATCGCAGTTAATAGTGTTACGAAAACGTCCGTCTTCTAATCTCTGAATAAATAAATCCAAAAGATGATTTCCTAGTATTATGAAAACAATTTTAATTGATTTACGTTTTACGACCAAAGTTATTATAAATATTGATCGTAAAGCTGCCACCTTGAGAGTTCCAAAAAGTAAATAATGTAGTTGATACTAACTATAATAATATTTGCTAATATTTAATAAGGTCAAAGGTTATTAGACAATGTCCAAGGTAATATACCGTATCTCACAATTTTATTTATGACACGCTGATGGCCCACTTGATTTGAAGCAGTTACCATCATAATACTGCGTTTACATTTAGACATTCGTGCTGCCATTCGCGTGGACGGAAATGTTGCCGCCCATATGTCTGCGGCAGCGTCGCCGGCAATGTGTGTTCACGCAACACGGGCAACGCGAGTGGACATGGAAGTGGCCTGTTTACATTCTCGCATTGCACAAGTCCCTTCCCATGTCTCTGCACATTTCCACGGACATGAGCTGAGTGTAAACGGGGTATAACAAAGCATGCATTGCGGATCACGCTCATGCAAAGACACATAGCCCTGCGTTCATTAATTTGAGGCATAACAAGTTTTTTGTACAAAGAACAGACCGTTCTTTGACAACAATCTCACCTGATCGTAAGTGACTATGTAGCCGACTATTTAGCCGTTGTTAAGCCTCATAAGTCTGTAATTTAAAAGGCACCCCTTCATGTGAACAGATACGACATCTTACGGCTTCAGATTTAACTGAAGCAAAGCTGCTGGCTGATCAAGTAACTTTGTTGCAATCAGTTTCAATCAGTTTCTGTTTGTAATAAGTAAATATGACGGCTATGCGGTTACATTTAGCTGCAGTTGCTAACAAAGTTAGATTACAACTGGTGTTTCTATTGATTGATAATCGCAAAACTTTCACATTGTTATAAAAGCTTATTGGTTTCATATAGAAACTGATTGCAACAAAGTTACGTAATCTCCCTGCAGGTAGAAATAGGCTTGGTACTATCTCAAAACAAAAACAACAAAGCATAGTACAATTACTTTTTGCGGGGCTTGCAGTAGTCACTACTCTTGGTAGCCGGATGTTAAGACGCAGACAGGCGTCAAACAACTTCTCGATCGCACATTTCAATTTTTTTTCAAACTTCTGAAAATAGTTGTAGTTTTTATTTCAACGCGATACTAGAAATACGTATACGGTATATCACATAGAGAAGTAATCTACCCTGATGTTTCTCTGCACCGATGCGGTGAAACGATCTAATAAATCCGGAGGCTGCGGGTGAAGGCTGTTATAAACCATTTCTCTATTGACGTGGCAAGTCGCAGAGCTCAGCTAACGCGTAAAGTAAACACAACGCCACTTTTGTTTAAACTGAAATCGTAATATATTTTAATGGTATTTTATAATTTAGTTATTTTAATCCCTCCCTTCCTTAAACACTTCTCGATCTTTGGGCTCAGTGAGCCACTCATTTGAATTGTAATCGAGATCTTCTTGCCATCTTCATACTTTTTAAATTTACTTAATTAAAAAAAAATATAATTATTAATCCTAACCTTTAAATAACTCCTATATAAATGTGAAGGTTACGATGTTTGGATGTTTGTGTCTCAATCACGCCCTAACTATTGAACCAATTTGGATGAAACTTGGGACCAAATATAGTTTGTAGTCTGGATTAACATAAAGATTACTTTTTACTACGAAAAATAACATGAAACGGAGTTTAAAATATAAACAAACGCAAAAAAGTAAACCACCTTAAATGTTGATGTTAGTAATCACCACGAGCGAAGCTGCGGATGGCAGCTAGTTTTAAATAAAGTCATATTATAACAGTATCGTATGCAAGCGCCTTCTTCAAGGCTCACAGAGTCGGTAACTCACGAGCAATGTACCGCGAAATCAATAGGACTGCGAGACAGGCAACATTGAACAGGTTATGATAAAAATATTGTTTTGATATCGTAGAGTTTTATAACTATTGTGCAGTATGTTAAAACTGTAGGTATGTAAATATTATTCAATGAAGCTGTAAGTACAAAGAAAATTACAATGAATACAAGTATTTACAAAATAAATAAAAGACATACGAAACATTTGAACTATCTGCAGACCGTTGCAAACGATCTAGAGATAGGTCAACTGATCCAAATCAGTGCCAATCGGAAGCGTACCCAAGACACTGGCTGCATTGCCACGCTGAATGGCAATGTGGTGTGTGGTGGTAGTACTTCCCCGGACGAGCCCTTCACAAAGAGCTCTACTACTCTTTGGATGGCGCAAGTATAACCCAAACAACGCTTAGACTAAAGCAAAACAACATTTGAATGTTGACCTAGTGGCTGCTAAAGCTTACCTTGTGTTCTGTGATTTTTTTTATTTAATTTTTGTACGTGTCACCGTGGATTCCATTGGGCAATTAAATAGGTTAGTGCCTCTCTTGTCGTGTCCCTAGTTTCTCTCGAAACAGTATGGTGAAAGGATTTTAAGTGCGCCTCAAGAGGCTCCTTTCGAGCACTGTTTTTTAGTTTGTTGTCAAGCAATGGACCATAGGCTCAAAAAATATCTTTCCGCATTTCTTTTTATATTGATTGTTCTAAAATCACTGTCACCGCTAATATATTACGTTAATAGTATGACGGTTACAGCTTCCTCAGAAACCCAGAATTTACCTAATTGTATGTAAAAGCAAAGATAATTATCAGCAATGAAAGTAGCCGCACTATATACGAGCACAGACGAAAAACTCAAAGTATAAAAATACGACCTACATAAATAAAATTTATGTAGCGGAACCCCGCAATTAAACGAAAGCTCTGTGACCGGTAGCCAACGAGGAATATATGCTTACACCAAAGTAATATTACACACGCTATACAACGTATTTATACTTAATACTTAATGTACTTTAGAAGCGAAAAGGGTTGTAGCGACCACTAAGTTTTAAAAATAGACAGATGACAACTCTAAATTCGCGAACTATGTAGATATCTCTCCACGATCGCATTAGTACCGTATTAACAGATGAGTTATTAGCCGGGTGAGATTATAATCCGATGACGCAGTTGGTTAGCGCATTCCTCAAGTCAAGGGCAGGGTCGTGAGTTCGAATCCCACTCGGATAATTATTTTTGGGACATTATAAAATCTTTGTGATGTATCTCTACCCACAGTTACGTCACAACTGATGTTTAGGGTTAGCACTTTTAGCACGGCCTTCTGTGCTGTAGATTGTGAAAAGGCAGCAATACCGCAGCAGCCCCACCTTCAGATCCTAAGGTCGTGGGTTCGAAACCGGCTGTGCAGCAATGAGATTTTCTGTTCAAAAATGTGTATGCACTATGCTAGCACTCTCAAACAGCAATTAGTATTCTGACAGCTCGAACTAATCAAAGTTTGTTTTAACAAACTCACTCGACTCAAAAAATCAATCGACGAATGCTAGAAATATTGAAAGTTACGTACTTTCATGGTTACTTTGTAAACCCAAGGAACAATATTTTTTTTTAATTTTGAAGTATATTAGTCTATTTCGCATTTTGTCTACTTTTGACTTAAAACAAAATCGGGGCTAAAGAACGTTCTACGAAAATATCCTCAAAAAATTTTTTTTTTCCTCACATAACTTTTTTGATGGATCATGGATACACTATCCGCTGTGAGTGTTCATACCTTTGCCAGCAGTTCATACCGCCGTACAAACGTACACTGCTATTTATTTATGACTCCGGGCTCTATCTGTGTAATTAAACATCCATCTATATGTATTTTGACATGATATGGCGCGCTAAATTCTCATTGGATTACTAGGTGTCAATACGGAGCTGCGAGAATTAAGTAGATACATTTAAGGGCACTTCTGTGTAGCTGAGACGATATCTTAACAAACTTTTGACCGATTTAATTCACGCTTCAAACATAAATGATGATGATGAAGTCCTAGCCGTTTTCGGCTATGACGTATTTTTTTTATACAACTAGCTGATGGAACAAGCAGATGGCCCACCTAATGTTAAGTGGTAACCATCACCTATAACAAACCTTTGACTCGTAAGTCACGCACAATGGAAACGTGCCCTACGATGCACTGCCCTGCGTCCATCAACTTGGGATGTTATGCCTCATGTGCCTGTAATTACACCGGCAACCCCACTCTTCAAACCGAAATACAGCAACGCTGCTTGGCGGCAGAAAAAGGCGTGGTGGTAGTGCTTCTTGGGTTATATGAAAGGGCTTTGTTTATATAATCGTTAAAAAATGTAGGTTGTATTTAAACCAATTTAACGTGGACTTCCATTTGATTAGTTTCAATATTATCGTATCTCATGACATGACCCGATTTCAGTTGGGGGCGAACCATTAGAAGATGAGATGGATAGGTATAGTTTTAAAATAAATATTATATTATTCAGCAATAATACCGCTAATTCTAAACTTTTGATTTTAAGTGTACTGCTTTTTGTTTGGTGTACGATAAAGTATTTTCAGACATTCATTATTTCAAAATTTTTGGGCACATCTTATTATACTCCCCTTAAACGTTTGTTGTATTACATGGTGTCAATACAGAGAGCTATTATGCGAATCGAATACACTTAATGGAGGTCGGTACAATTTAAAGGCAAGAACAAGCATAAATTTATTAACGATGCTGAAATATCACCACATAAATTGCTATCTCGGCTGTCAGTTTATCGACAATTATTCGTAATTGGATTATGAAAGCGGTAGATGTCGCTGTTGGTTTAAATAGTGAACTTACAGCGAGCATACTCAACAATAAAATAATTAAATCAAATCAAAACGATTTTGATTCAGTTCAATTCCAAGGATCACTTTGAAACGTCTTATAATTTAGCGTCAGTTCCTCGCGACATAAACCAAATTTTCTTGTCTGTTTTTCTAAGGCAAGAAACTTACGGTTATGGTACTTATTTTTTAGCTTTTTATTAAGTTAGCACTAGTTCAATCCCAAGCTTTTTTCTCAATCTGAATACTTAATAATTTTTATATATCGCGCTGCAAATACGCTGTTCCCATGAATACTTAAATAAAGTAAGTAAAGCAATTAAAGAAGTGCAGGCAATATTGAAAACCAATAATTTTTGCGTTTTGAGTTTTGTTTGTAACACGTACAAAATAGTATGAGGAAATTCAGTTTAACACCTATGAGTCGATGCTATTTCATTTTTAATGTGAACACAGATGAAGTTATATACAAAGCAAAGAAAAATGATCCTTACTACAAAGGCTCGTCCGGGGAAGTACTACCACCACGCCTCTTTCTGCCGCCAAGCAGCGTTGCTGTGTTTCGGCTTGAAGAGTGTGGTTGCCGGCGTAATTACAGGCACATGAGGCTTAACATACGTATGCCTCAAGTTGATGGACGCAGGGCAGTGCATTGTAGGGCTCGTTCCGTGACTTACGAGGCAATGCTTTGCCATAGTGGACCATCTCCTTGTTACAGCTAGTTGTATAAATAAAAAAAGTGAGTCTGAGGGGTTTCCGTGTGTTTCTATCGCTGAGCCTTACCTCTTGTTCCGTGAAGGCACGGAGTCCTAGCAGGCTGCTGTGAGCTCGTCCTCGAGATGGATAGCGTGGAGAAAGGGGCGGCAATCTCTTCAATCCGCCTCCTAGGCTAGATTCTGACGATTAAGCAGTTCAGTCGATCAATGGATTCGAGTCATAAAACCATCATTTTCAAGGAGAGAAAAGGAATCGAATCAAATCGGTTTGTGTTGAGAAAATCTTATACCAAGTAAGATTTTTTTTCGTAGCTAGAAAACACGAAGAAAATATCAAGAATCGGCTAAAGTTGATTGAAAATCTAACGTTGAAAGCAGAAAAGAAAGAAAAATCTATTTCGTGTTTAAGAGACTAGTAAAATCCCACGCGACTTTGTTCGGGTCGATATAAGCCATATAAGTTATGAATTTTCAAAAACTGTTCTTTTGTTAGCGCATAAAGTAAGCTTGTTTATAAATATATATAAAAACCCAATAATCCATCTGTTGTTAGTTTATTTTATTTTTACAAGCTTTTATTTAACTTGCAATGCTACATGTATGTATGTAAATTATGTTTATTCGGGAGGAATCTTGTAACTCAATTTTGAAGCAGATATATTCTACCGATTGAGCTGAAATTTGTAAAATGCACTTATGTAGGTAAAAGCTTTTTTAAAAAAAGCTAAGTGTTTTTTTAATTTATTTGGTAGAGTTAGACAAGAGCGTCGCCAGGCCCAGGGGGGGGGGGCAAGTTAATATTATGGAGGATGAGAAAAATATGAATTGTTGGTACAGTCAAGAGCATGAAGCTTTACAGCTTGTAGCGAGTCTTTGCCTCTATGGCGATTGTAATAAGAATGGTGACAACTTAGGACTTTGGTTTCTTTGTAGTTGGCTACATTTTTTTAATCTCTAGGGGGGTGTGGGGCAGCTGCCCCTCCCTGCCCCCCCCCCTTGGCGACGACCTTGGAGTTAGAGCCCTTGACTAAAATAAGGCCCAATATCATATCAGAAGCTTACATAGTGAATATGATTTTTAGGGTCCCTTAAAGGGTAATTTCAGCTGTATGACACGGTCATTAAACCGAAGCTCACTACATTGTTGTCAAGAATAAATGTGCGTATTTTGTCATGCGGGAGGCCTGTCACAACAAGCATTATTTTTATTTTATGATTCTGTAACGCTCCGTGAAAGCAAGCCGCATTTTGAAAATAGATTTCACCGTGACAAAAATTTCGTAATACTTAAGAAGAATAAGTAATGTACAATATTTTTTGTGCAGTCTATGGTGATTTTTCGATGTTATGCTCTGCCTTTTAAAACTTTCCATGTACTTAGGTACCAAATTGCATAGAAATAATGCAGCTGTTGTGAAATAAATAACACTGAATGTCCAAAATTTTAACAATCCAAACTAGAAAAAGTAAAGCATGCTAAGTAAGTAATTTGATTCCTCGATCTGCATTGTTCATTTTCACTTTTGCAAACTGTGCAATAACGCAGGCAGTCCCGAGATAAATTGATTTTAAAAAGACAGCTACACTACTAGAACGATGGATGTTGAAACTTTTAAACGAAAATATCTCTAAACTAGATTGCTAGGACATTCAGCATTATTGCAGTGGACTCTCCAAATATATCAGTCGTAACACGGTAATTAGGAATTCGTGGTATTGTTTTAATGCTTAAAAATCATTTAAACCCGTCGACAGCCTTCTAGCAACATCTCGCTTTTAATTTTATTTTTTTATATAAAATAATTTGTTGCTTGAGATTTTTCATAAATACATTCAATGATCATTTAATCTAGACGATTCTATGTCATCAATAGAACTCACGATATTTGTCTGGAACATGAGTTCGAAAAAAAAATAACTACCTCCTTTTCAAGCCTGTTAAAAAAGCCATTGAAACAGCGGTTCCAGCAGCCAAAGGAATCCAAATCCAAATTACGTTTTTAATCCGATAAATCGACATAAAATAAAAATCCCAATTTAAATTTCAAATCAAAGTGTGAAATTCGGATATTGAACGTAGCATGAAACAATAAACACAATCCGCACTCCCGTCTATCAATGATAGTTTAAAAAACGTGGTCGCATGATAGTTACCAATGAGAACCGTAAATAACTCGGCCCGGTATAACAACAGTATTCAAATTAACCATTCGATGCGGATTTAAACAAAAACGTTCTATTTAATAGTGGAATGCTCGTGGAATACGTGTAAGGGATGGTGCACATCCAGCGGACTTGAAGCGGACCTTAATTATATTGATCATAATCACTCTACAAGGTGTTCCAATACTTGTGTTTAAAAACTTCAGGGGACTAAAGTACCCATCAATATGAATAGCTTTTTCTAAGGAACCAACACTGTAAACGCGAAAAAAAAGCTGTTTCATACATTTTAGACAGATAGGTATTGAACTTTTGCATGAAACAGCTGTTTTTTTTACTTTAGCCCCCTGAAGTTTTTAAACACAGGTATTGGAACACCTGGTATAGTACTTTTCATATTGTCTATTGTTGTAATGTAATCCATAACCATCATCATCAGTCTGTAGAAGTCCACTGCTGAACATAGGCCTCTCCAATACATTTCCAAGGAGAACGATTCTGAGCCCTCTCCATCCACCGACTTCCCGCGATCCTGACGATGTCGTCAGTCCTTATCCATAACAGCATGAAAATTTTATGTAGCATAGTGCTGTGCACTTTTGCGGAGCTAACAATTCCATTGTAGTCTAACGACAAAAATTTAAAACCCATAAAACGCAAGCTCAGCTAAATATACATGCTTTTCTGTCGAGCAGTTGATTTACAAATCGGTCACATTAATTCCGCAGCTTAATAATTCCGCTGCTATACATCCGCTGAAGAAACACACTTTCTTATGGACATATCTGAGCATCTTCGGCGGACGCGTGCCGCGAGACCGTTGCGGGTGTACCGGTGTCGATTTCGGTCGGTTCCGCTCGGTTTCATCCAATCGTGTCAGTAATTTGGATAGAAATTCAATTTGGTTGATACGCTCGCGTGCCGCCATGCAAGTCCGCTCTCGAGTCCTCAGCAATAAGCAATTCGATAAACAAAATAGCCATCGTTTAAGTGAGCGCAGATGGAATATTTAAATAACACACGTCTCATCGGTGTACTTAGATTGTAATTTACCAACATTAGCTTATTGGTTTTCGTAGAACTTAAATACATGTATTTATTTAAGTTATGCGGTTATATATTATATGGTTATAATACAAATATTTTTTTCTTTGTAAATAAAAGAAATTACTATAAATACAAGTATTTACGAAATGAAATAAAAAAAAATGAAACAGTTGAACTATTTGCAAACCATGGCGAACGATTCTAACATAGCTTAAAAAATTATGAACCATCCGAATGAAATTGGTTTTCAGCAGTGAAGGTAATCCGAGAGAGCTTTTTCTTTTCTCTTGAGACAAATAAATAAAAAAAACTTTACCATACCCAAAACTGTCCGAAGCTGAAATCCTAAAACAATTTGACTTAGCCCACCGGCGGGAGTGACGATTCAGTTCACTATCTTCGATATGCAAATGTGCACCTTATACATTTATGATAACGGATATAATCGATGAGCCATCTTCAAAAGCATGAAAACCTCGAAATAGTTGAGTGCTCCCCTTACAAAATGCGACCGGATGTAGGGGAGAGCGAGAGTGGTACAAAACGTATGGGCGGGGACAATTCAAGCCACGCTAATGATATCATTTCGTGAATCAAATAACTGATATGGCCATTCAGTAGTAATGTACCCAGTCAGCTTTAAGACGCCGTTAAGAAACCGTGAAATAACTTCTATATTAAATTACTGCATGTAGTTATGAAAATCGCAATCAATCTTCAAAAATGTTGAAATGTGCTAAGATGTTATTTGACGGTTGTCAGCCTCTAAAAGAGGTAGTAGGGATGTTTACAATTGGCAGTGATTTTGATCCTCAACTGATCAAAATGTAGGTACAAGGCACTTTGCAACGGTTTCTAGATACTTGTCTCTCTGTCTTCAGTATTTTAAATGGAATAATTGTAAAAACTTTAATAACTAGTAGTTCGCCCCGAACTGAGATCTCGTGATGCGACCCGACGAACGCATCAAAACTTTGAGTCGGTAGTAGTCAGAGGCAAGTCCAAACATTATCTTTGGACTTTTTTCTGACTACCGCCTACTAACTTGGTATGGTTACCAAGTTTCAACTCTATTGGCCTATTTATTGAAGAGTTCCGTTGAACAGACCTTGGCTCCATCATCAGACCTGGTCGTCGTCACCATTTTATGAGAACTGACTACCTCCTTAAATTATTTCAAGAAAAAAAAATAAGAAAAATCAAAGGAACTGGCCGACCAGTAGAAAAACCTTGATTTCAACAAAACTCTTAGAGATGGGAGCTCTTGGATCGCTGGTTATCTTAATTTAACTTTTTAAATTTTATCTCGAAAACCGAGCGTCCCAAAAAAAAAGTAAAAATTGTTTTGGAATGTCCAAACAAAGCCCTTTCATATGACATGTAACTTGATTTTTTTATGTAACTTTTTTTATTTTTGTCCTCTTAAAAAACCCCATATCTCAAAAACCCTTCATCCGATTTTACTCATATACTTACCAGTAAATTTCTCAAGTACAAGCTATCGACATATCAAATTTTATGGAGATCGGATCAACGGTTCTAAAGTTATCGCCAGACAAACATACATACATACATACATACATACATACATAAAATGCCAAATCGCCCAAGTTGAAACTAAGATCTTCGTTCGCTTCGCTCACTCGATCAATAATAGGCTATTTAATTAGGGTATGAGGGCCAAAGAGCCGATACGCAGACAAAAATTACTTATTTATCAATAAAATATTGTTTACAATATTTGGTGCTTTAAAAAAACTATTTATATACCTACTACTTGTCGAAACAAGCAAACATTCCACCCCATGTTAAGTGGTAAGCATAAAACATTCGAAAGTTCCAACCAAATACTTGTTTACTATTGTTTTACGCACATCCCGATAATTTGAGGAACTTACTTAGGATTATTTATTGTCCATTACCGAAGCCAAATTACCTTTTTCAAATTATACTTTCGCCCAACTTCCTTGTGGTGACAGCTAACAATCAATATTTAAAAAGGTTAGCAGGTGTACTTAACCTCTGTTTATCGACACAAATTGAATAACGGAACGGTGGCGAATAACAATGTGAAATTATTTATCAGGCAAATAAATAGTAATAATATTGGTGGACTTTCCACGAAGCACTGTCTGGTCCCAAACAAAGCTTGTAATAATGAACCTGACAGCTGATATAATACTTATACAACTATTTTGTGGCAGAAACTATTTTATATGTATGCCTATGGTTCTGGTTCCATCTGAAAACCAACGCCGCTTCATACTATGGAGAAAAAATACGACACTGCTTTGCGCGCATAATGGGTGTTCTTTAAGTTTTATGGGTAGGCTAGGTACGTTAAATAATTATGTCTCTAAATATTTATGTAAAAAAGATCTTGTTGCTTGTTTCAATTTTATCTGTACCTACCTACTTTATTCTTAGGTACCTTACCTACCTAGATTTTCTACTTCTGTTTGTATCTTTATTTTTTCTCGTCTTTTATATACCTACTTATTTATTATACTGTACCTACTGATTTGCTCGTGTTGTATTTGTGTGTGTCTATCCGAAATAATGATTTTTCTTTCTTTCTTTCATGGATCTAAATTTTCTTATTATTGTGCGAATTTGAGACTATAGACGTAAGTTTTTATGTAAGGAAGTCTTCGTCTAAAGACAGGTAATAAAAAATAAAGCCAGTCGGGTTAGTAATTTAAAGACTGAAATTACTAATCTACCAATATTTAAAATGAAATAAAAACAAAATTGATCAAGGTGCAAGTAAAAGCTTCGCAATCGAGTAGTGTTCCGATGGAAAGAACCAGTGTGGTGTAAGGCAACTTTTATTAATTGCTATAGTAGCTTAGGTTGGTTGCTGAATAACGATTGTTTCTAATAAAATTTATAGAACTCTGTAAATTTATCAATTACCTACATATTTCTATACCTAAGGGAATCACATAACGCAAAAATAAACTTAAAAAATTATCAGAAAAAATAATTTAACTTTGATCGAAGCACTTGTTTGGCTCACACCAAACAAGTTTAACTACCAAAAATTTTTTATATTACGTAAACTAGTAAAGAAAACATTTTTAGATTCAAAGAATTGAATTGCAATAAAACTGCATGTTAAGGCTGGTTACGGCCACTAAAATATTTAATTAAGTTCGAAAACCAAAGAAAACTTTTTGGTAACAAAACTTTTTAAAAATTATTTGAATCGCAATAAGACTTCATGGTACGGTCCCAAGTGTTACGTTTTTCCAAAACTGGACCGGAACTCTAAAAAAGAGTCCAATCATAATCAAGTAATAAATCAAATCCAAACATCAAGTTGGTTATTTATAAGCAGCTACTGATATTTAGCAAAACCTAGCTGAAGGTTAATGGATTAGGCCAAATTGGTGTAATAAGGAACATATTTAATGACTATGCAAATAACAGTAATAAACATATTAGGAGTACAAAAATACTATCCGCAAGAGTTTATGGCCTTTACGCCAATGAAAATGCACGTTAAAAATAAACAGTTAGGTAATTTAAGTTCAGGTGATAATTAATTTACTATAAGCCATAGATTTTATACCGAAATGGGTGGAGATGTATTAAATTAACAATTATTTAAATCGGTACTTAACGTTCAGTAGTAGGTACTTTTATTTATTTGTGATAGAATAAATGGTAGAAAAAATAAAATGCGCTGTGATCGTATTATAGGAACTATTGATTCAAAGAACATCATAGTGTAGAGTAGTAGAGCTCTTTGTGAATGGCTCGTCTAGGGAAGTATTACCATCACGCCTTTTTCTGCCGCCAAGCAGCGTTGCTGTGTTTCTGTTTGAAGAGTGTGGTTGCCGGTGTAATTACAGGCACATAAGGCTTAACATCTGTATGCCACAAGTTGATGGACGCAGAGCAGTGCATCGTAGAGCACGTTCCTATCGTGCGTGACTTACGAGGCAATGCTTTGTTATAGGTGATGGTTACCACTTAACATCAGGTGGGCCATCTGCTTATTCTATCAGCTAGTTGTATTTAAAGAAATAAAATATAATAGTGAACTTAATGAGTGACTAAAATACAAAGAGGAAAACTGTCCAAACGTGTAGGCTTACTTCTTACTATTGAAGTTATTTAACTTATTTATTTTATAAGCAACAAAAATAAATTCGGTAATATTTATTCAGAACAAAGTTACAAGTGCACAAGTTACAAAATAACGATGAAACTGCGAAAGTTATAAACTGTGATCTTCTTCTTCTTCTTGTCGTGTCACTAGTTTTCTTTCGAAACCGTGTGGTGAAAAGATTTTAAGTGCGCATGACACATGAAGGAAAACATCGTGACGAAATCGGCATGTCGTAGAACCCAAAAAAATCTATAAACTGTGATGCCGTCTCAACATAAAGATAAAACACCTTTCAATGAGAGGATTTCTTCTTGATAAAAAAAGCCTACCCGGTTTAGGCGGGGTCCCCGTTTTAGGCTAGTCTCCTCTACGTAAGATAAAAGTCAGTCAAGTGCTTCATTCAAGTACGTGAGGAATCTTGGTTACGTAGACGGACGCAAGGGTTTTTTTCAAGTTACCAGAATAAATTGACCATTCCAGAATTAGGTATTGGGTATAAATTTTAAGGCCGCAGCCCTGACTTTTACGTCACCAGCCACCGGTTTATATAGAAGTTTGTATAACAAAATAATCGCTGCCGCTTTTGCACATGTGTCAATGTGGATCATCATCACCATCATCAAATTGTGGATGTAAAGTCGCTTCTATGCCGGTGCATCAGACATACCCATTATTATCAATACCACTGGCCTGTAACTACATTTCATTCGATTTGCTTTTCATTAAGTATCCAATCAAACCGGCGCGACGGAGCGATTCGTCACGAAGGATTGAATCCGTGCCTCGGAGGTCAAGGTCACATCAACCCTACAGGGCACCTATAAACACAGCCCATAAATATTATTTGATTGGTTCCAATCAACTCTGGTCTCGATTAACGGAGCCGCGTCAAACTATCGGTTACCACGCTCAATTTTAGGCAACACTTCACAAGTTTTTCGGAATTCCTTACAATTCGTCACAGCAGTTATGTCGAGTCGAATTCGACTTGCCTCCTTTTATATCCTTCTGATCACGATATCGGCAGCTAGATGCAGCTCGCGCGTCAGGTGGCCGTCGGTGATGCAGTGCAACTACTAATCATATAACAATAGGGCAGAACGGAAGTGATGGAAGTGCTAATTCGAAAAGTACAACCGCCAATGTAATAAGTACAAAGACGTTCCTCGTAGCCGGCGATGAAATGACTACTGAGGGCCTGCAATTAGTGCACGAAGCAAAATGGCTGACCGGTGCCACCGACCACTGTAAAAAAATCCACCTCGCATGCCTCATCATCGCATAAAACAGCCAATTTCAAAAAAGCGGAGGTCAATTCTCCCTGGTCGTTTACCCTCCGCGAGTAACACGACATGCGTGTGTGTTAATTTAATTTTCTACTCGCAATAATTGCAGAAGCCCCGGGCCGGCAGACAGCGAGGGGAACATGACATAGTAACGAGTTATTTGTATATTGAACGGACATTCGCATGTGTGAGTAAACCCGTGAGCCTCTATTAGTTGATTGAATAATTTAACTTTATTAATCTAATAAACATTCAAATTTTATATTTTGATTCTCGATTTTATGATTTAAAACTTAATTGAAATATGTGTCGGCAGAGCCGTAAATCAAAATTATCATATTTGTAATATTAATCTGATTTATCCCTGAGCCGGAATCCGGAGTTTGCGTAATAACTTTTGCAACTCTAAAATTTGAATTGTAAATATTATGTAGACGTGTGTCTGTATATCTAGAGATCGGTGTTTAAGTTCTATTTGTGTGGTTTCTCATTTGAGAAAGTTAATCGGGAGCGAAGTGAGGCGCCCCGCGGTGCGTGCGCGCCGCCTTTGTGTCCGCTGCATTTGTCATGTTAACACTGAACGTGTGAAGAGCCTTTATTAATGACGATGGGATTACCGGCCGCCGACACCGGCGCTCATTGTTGCAGCTCCGGTGTGGCCGCATTCAGACACTTTTTCTATTTGCTTTTGGGATCCATTCAAATAATAGGATTTATTTGAAGTTTGTTTGTGAATGTAACAAAAAACCATACTCGGTTTTTGCTTTGTGATCGTAACAAAAACCACACAAACCGCCATACAAGGCATTAACCTCTTATAGTACCTACGTCCTACAAATTCGGAGAAGGAATACGACCTAATTTAACTATTTGTATCTAATTTGTAGTTGACTGGCGTTTTTGTCTAATAAAAACCCATAAACGGTTTTCATGAAGCAATCACCAGCAGGGGTCTATTGGACCGGGAGGTGTAATGTTGTAAACTCATAAACAGTCGGCAGATGCACAGGTGTTTTATCCCATTTATTGGCCTCAGGATTCAACCTGAAGCTTAGCCAGACAGCGAAGCCCATTGCTCGCTACGTTAGGGACTACAAACCTGCAGCTGAATTAACTCAGCATTGTAGATTGTAATGTGTTTGAGTAACAGTCGTGATGTTACCGACAAAAGTCGATTCCTTTGCACAGAAGTTTGTGGTAACTTTTACAGATTTATAACGTTTCTGAGAACCTCGTGTCGTGAGTGCTCATTCAGTTTAGTTGTAAAATCGCTAATTATTCAATAAAACTTTGCTAGAAGCTTTGACTGAGTTTTTTTTTTCTTGCGTTAAATATACATTATCTAGCTAGGAGCGGATTGGATGTAGTAAAATTATAATTATTGACAAATATCAATCATAATCAGTAGTGGCGTAGAAATATCTTTCAATTTGACTAAATACAATGTTTTATCATTATTAAGTGAGTAGAAATTTATACAGATGATCAGACACTCAAAGACTGTTTGATTTAAAGTTTAAAACTATGTTTTAC
The DNA here is from genome assembly GCA_932294275.1 of Chloroclysta siterata. Taxonomy (NCBI): domain Eukaryota; kingdom Metazoa; phylum Arthropoda; class Insecta; order Lepidoptera; family Geometridae; genus Chloroclysta; species Chloroclysta siterata. Next base: position 13,908,446 of record OW028598.1, read on the forward strand.
TAAAAAACGTGTCGATAATAGGTAGGTAGTGGTAGGTAAGCCAGATTTGCGATTAAGGCAATATTTGACAAGCAAAGAAATTGATTCTCATTTCTCAGTTATATGGTCATCAGATCACGGCCTCAGCTTTTTATTAGCAGTTTCACTCAACTTGAAGCTAATTGACCATTGTTCTACACATTTTCAAAAACAAACGACTGCTGAAAGTTGGTCAAGATTACAGGGTATCGATTCTCTTAACAACAAAATCACGGAGAGTTCACTTGGTGGATCCACGCTCACTTCGATCACGAGCTTCGTCTCACTCATGTTGGTATTCATGGTGGCACATTGCTCATTCTGCGGTCACTTGGGTGAATGTTGTTGACGGAATCGCACTGGCTGTGTGTATTATTTGCGTTCGTAATATTGTCCAAGACATATTTCACAGTAATTTCATCTACATAGTAATTTGTTTTGCAGTAACTTACACAGTCAATTTCCGATTTGTGTTGATGCAAATAATGGTATGATGACCGGCGGCGCTCCGATCGAATACATCACCATTATTATCGATATTCGATATCTGGATATAAGGCGAAGACAACTGCTAATTAAAATCATGACTGAAAAAATCCAATGACTGAATTTTATTTCAAACTTGCTCCTAAAACTAACAAATGGTTATTACTCTTTCGGCAAGATGGTTGCTCTATCTGTTTCACTTACATTGTCGAAATGGTATATACCTGTAAATTGTGAGCGACTTAAAAACGCAGCATAGGAATTTTTAAGTCCATAATTTAAAGGTTACAAACATTTTATCTTTTTAAATAAAATTGTCATGAAATCCGGTTAAGTTAAGAAAACCAGTTTTTTTTTCCAAAATTAAGGAGTACTCTAGCAAGTATTATACCATTTTGGAATCCTGACTAAATGCGCCATCTTTTAAAGTTACTTGCCAAAATAGTGTAGTATATTTTTTTTACGGTACAGTCGGTTAAAGATGGGTGATGTAATTATTTTAAATTAAATGTTGGCCAAAAATCAACATTTTATTTAAAACTGAGGCAGTTATGATTTAATTTTGAATTGTATTTTACAGAAGGGTTATTCATGGTTACATTACAGAAAAAAGTTTCACAAATAGTTAATATTTGTAGTCACAGGACTTAAAAGATCATCACAGGGTGTCAGATTTTCTGTATTTTTTGTAATACTCATAATTCGAAAAGTACATGACAAATATTTTTTTTTATATTTTTCTGATAACTATCATGACTTGGTCCATCGCCCGTTTTCGGCTTGACGTTGATTTCCGGGACACCCTGTATACTAGGTGAAACTACCGCCAGTTCCTCGCGACCAAAGCCTAGAAGAACAGGTAAGAAACCTACGGCTACGTGCTTGGTTGGCACAAAGCTGAGTGACGACCCATTTGGTTGTTTTATCCAATATTGTTCTTTGTATTTCGCCAACGTTTTGATTTAACTTGATTTGATTTAATTAAAATGGCGAAGTGTAAACATCAATTTTGCTTCGTATAACATTTCGATTGACTAAATTAGACTTAATTTAAATTTAAATTGAAAATTTACAAAATAAATTTGAAAGTGAGTATGTTTAAACACTAAAACGTGCACTTAAGTTAGGTCATAAATCACGCCCATGCCTTTGCAAGAAATTAAACCCCAGTAATTATGTATCTAAAGAGTTGGAGATTAAACATTAGCAAAAAGTACGCAAGTTTTTGCGTTTGCCAACGCTTTAGCACTTTGGTTTCGCGTCGGAAGATTCTTACATCGTTAAGTCAAAGTCAAAGTCAATAGGTATTTATTCAATAAAATCACAAGGATCACTTTGAAACGTCTTAAAGCTAGGTGACTCTAGGTGCCAGTTCCACGCGACCAAAGCCTAGAAGAACAGGCAACAAACTTACGGCTTGGTTCCTACCGTTCTTTTGTATGATCCTTTTACAATGTAATAATATAATATATTATTGAAGTTAAGTGAGGCGTAGGCATACAGAAAAAGGTAAACATAATCAAATTTATAAGACAGCACACGCTACGCTTCAAACTAATAATACCTAATGCATAAAATTAAATACAATCTATTAAATCAGAGAAAAATAAAACACACAATAGTAGGTACAGTACAGACATTGCAGACATGTTAGCTGCCGATGGGCAGAGCGACCGGGACATCGGGCCACGCACTGTCGGGTTACTGAGCAATTTTGAGGGATCACAGTGGGAAAACTAGCATAGTACAAAAAGATTTGATATTTGTGGCGTAAACGAGCAGTAACGAGGCATTGATAACTTTATAGTTAAAATATTGAAGAAAAAAATAGTATCTTGAACAAATTATCTCTTTCTGAACCTAACCGATTGACATACATATTATACATTTTTAAATATTTTATTTTTTTTATTTTATGTATTTATGTTATATATATGTTTTATATGTATGTTTATATAGTTTTCTATGAAGTTCATTAATTCACACCATAATTAGTTTTTATATAATAATATATTTTTTTGGAATAAAATTAGTGTACACCGCCTTTTGACCTTAATAAAATCCTGTCCACCCAAAGGTTGTCTGGAAGACATCACTCATAGCGATAAGACCGTCCGTTGTACTTCGCTTTAGTTTAAATTAATTCTTAAATGCTATGTTATTTTCTTGTGGTCTACAATAAAGAGTATTTCATCTATCTATCTATCTAGGTGTTTCATATGGTTGTTGCATCCTTTTTTATCACAAAAACAATGATGGCGACTGTACGTCTCAGTGCAAGCATTGTGTTACATAAATAAAAACGCTAAATGTTGCTTATTGTCTATTAAGAATGAGTTTCCTCGCAGCGCGGCACTCACAATGGGCCGGCGAGCACAAAGCGAGATGCTTATCGGCGGTGCATTAATACGCAATGGTCCCGCCCCGATCACGAAATACTAGATCCGTTTGTTATGATTAGAGATGGTGTTGTACGCATATTCGTCTGCATATTTAGGCATTTGCATATTTGGACTAAAGATTCGGAAAATGTTTGAATGAATGAATGAAAAAGCTTTATTGTACACCAAACAAAACAACAGTACAATAAAAAAAATAACAAAATAAAACTACAATGGGCGGTCTTTTCGCTGAAATCGATCTCTTCCAGACAACCTTTGGATGTAGCGGATTGTAAGAGTAAGGAAGATTGGTCGCAGGTGCACGCGAAAAATAACAAGATAGTAATTATAAAAATCGAATTACCCTCTAAAATTTAAATATTTGAATTTTCTGAAAAGGAAGTAATTTTCTGAAAACTTCTGAAAAGGAATTAAGGGGTTAATTTTACCTTATCTACTTCCTACTTTAACATACGAATGTTTGGATGTTTGTGGCTCAATCATGCCATAACCTAACGCGATCGGGATGAAACTTAGTATAAATATAGTTCTTAACGTGGATAAGCATATAGGCAATTTTTTATTCCGAACAATTACCCGGAACGGGGTAAAAAAACATATACGAACCTAATAAACGAAAAACACCTCATACATTAATTTATATTATAGCATACCTATTATATTCACAGCAATATGCAACCGGAATAAAAGTTTGCGCCATTTAAAGTTGCATATAGCATATCCTGCTTCTATTATAAACGCTAAAGTTGTAAGTATGGATGGATGGATGTTTGTTACTCTTTCACGTAAAAACTACTGAATGTATTTTAATGAAACTTTACAATATACATCAGAATTGCTTATACATCAGAATAACACATAGGCTAAAATTTATAAAGATATTGTGTGAATTGTCCAGAATATGACGATAAGTGTCAAGAAAGTAGGAAAAAAACTACCATCTGCGAGCTATTCTGGCGTGCGCTGCCAAAACCGCTAGAGTTACACGTATGTACTACGCCACGCTAATATAATATTCATATATACAAACTAAAAATAGTTGAAACTAGCGATCTCTAGTTTAAAAAATACATTTGTTTCGGTGTGAATTGTGTGCTCGTACTGTTTGTGTCGGTGTAAATTATGCTCTTTATTTTCACGCCACGTTAATATATCGTTAGGGCGAGGATGAGTGATGGGATTTATTTAAGTTTAAATCTAGAATTCACTTTTATTAAATTATACTGTTCAACTTACGAATGTTAGTGAAGAGATAGGTAGAGTAATTAAGCCGATGCATGAATATACCGTGAAGAAACCTAACAGCGGCGATGCGCTTGCAACCTGTCACGTATAAAATACCGACTTTTTACTTACTGTGGGCATGCGTCAAATTATATGTTTAGATGTGCCTGTACAGACAACGACAAAACATCTTGTGTAGCCTAGTTTTTGGTAAGTATAAGTACCAAGATATCTTATGGGATGTCTACCGTGCGTGAGGGATTTCAGTTGTATTATTTTTTATATTTTTTTCCTTGCTACTTTAGAAGATACGTTTATCTACCGTCGACTTTACATTTATCTATATTTTTTAAGTAATACTAAAGTCACATTAAGAGCTGATTTCACCATACTCTGTTAGATTAACAAAGGATTAAAGGGCCGTTAAATATATCAAAATGTACGCGTTTGACATCTATGGTTAGATTTAACGGCCTGTTAATCCTTGATTCGTAACTAACAGAGCATATTGAGACCAGAGGGCTTATTACGAGTTTAGTGCCGATCGTCGATCGTTACGATACACCGAATTTTCTATGAAAATAAATCAACGACATCTAGCGTATTCTTTGAGAACCCGTTTTTTTTCATAGAATATTCGGTGTATCGTAACGATCGACGATCGGCACTCGATCGGCACTAAACTCGTAATACGCCGTCAGGCCTAAGTCTCATCCAAGTAACTAACTACTCAATTGTTTTTAAAACAAAATTTCGAGCTCAGATACGCAGTCTACAAAACACCACTCAAATCTCGATTCCGAAGCACATCACTGAATACAAGACAGCACATTACATTATTATTAGTTAGCACAAATTACGCATCGAGCACTAAGATCAGATAAATTAGCCGCTGAGCTGCAGCTGCTAATTGCAGCACAACACAAATATTTAATAACAATCCCAGATCCGCCGAGATGACCACTTATCTGTTCAAGAAGAACAGGGGACGTCGTGGAGTCGGCTCGCTCTCATAACATTTGTATGTTTATGAGAGATGTACTCTAAACAAAAAAAAAGGAGGATATCTAAAATAATGTCCCAGGCACTATATAGTGTAATAAGTATAAATACCTCGCAGAGACCCCTCGCGTCTACATACATGTTCTTAGGTACTTAGTTAGAGCGAGGAGTCAACGCAGAGACTTGTTCGGTAGCGCTGGTAAGAGTCGTCAGACGATCACAAGCATTTAGTCAATTCGAAAAAAAAAAACGCAGAGACTTAACAAAGTTTTTTTTTCCAAAGTTTATATTCTAAATAAAAACTTGCCACCTAGTATACTTACTTTTGATAGCTTTAAGTTTTTTAATTTTATTTTTCATGTGTGTAAATTATTTTTTGAAATTACTATGTAGTTAGCCTATAAGGCATTTATTTAATATGGACTAGAAATGTAATTCAAAGTTGTCTTCAATAAAGATTATCAAAAGTAAGTAAAGTAAAGTTAAAAATTAAGATCATCAATAATAACCAAAATTTGAGTTGGTCCACCTGTTTGTTGGTTTTTACGGCTAAGCAAAAGTCTTAAGTGTCGAAGATAAAATATAATATTTACTTGCTTAAAAAATACCTCAATAAACAAAGCTATATAAAAAAAATGTCATGTAAGTATGTACCTTACCTACATCAATATAATATACTGATATAATACAAATAAAAAGCTCAAAGTATATACGCCAATGTATAAGTTTTTCGGTTTTGAAAGATATCTTTTAGTGTGAAAGCGTAGTCTGTAAATAATATGATGTACACTATTACACAATATCAAAAGCAACTCCACAGATTTGCTGTTCAAATTATCGCTGCACGATTGTTAAACATTATTACGTCGGGTGTTGTTTAATAGAAACAAAAATATCTGGCGGCTCGCGTCGTGTTTGATCTCGAGGTGTTCGCCCGTCGAGTGCGATTAGCCCTCTCTCAACGTATAATCAAATGCGCCTCAGGGCGAACCCGACACACATACACACGACGCTAAATACTTACGCGTCATCCATAGCCGCTTCGGACCACTTGCCCCTCAAACGCGGTCGCCGAAACCGGCAATATATATCAAAACGTTTGTTAGTGTTGTGATTGGTTTTGAAAAAAGTCGAGCCCAAGCCCGCATCGGCGGATGAAGCCTCTCATTTGGCCGCCATTTGTCGACCATTTCGGTGTACCGATCATAAATGGAGCCCGCTCCGGGTCACGTTAGCCTCTCGGAGAAAACGTGAAAAATCACACATCCACGCGTGAAATTACTATCAATATAGTTATGAGTAAGCATCGTGATTATGCACGGCGAACTGGAAACTTGTGATAGAAAACATCAGTGCATTTTTACTGACAAGCATTATAGAAGCACTCAAGTAAAATGATTAAAACTATGTTCAGCTTCAATTATTGTAAATAAGCTTCTGAATAAGGAAGCTGAACGAACTGCGTTTGCGTTTAATTCACAGGAAACGTATTTCACTGGACTCATTGATGCAAAAGTCACAATAACAATACAAAATGAATCAGCAAATAGACGTAACGTAAAACACCGCTAAGAAAATAATTTAAAACAATTATAATTTATGTCCCACTTTACCGCTATAACGATCAGTAATTTATAATTTACTGGTCACTTTGCTCGATCTATTCCTATTTTTACTAGGGCTGTGTTTAAGGTATTGTTTATAATATTCAATTATATTATTATGTGAGTTCACAAGTCGCACTCCGTCAGTTACGCTATGTTTAAGAATGAAATTCGCCCTGTTCGCGAAGTTGTAAAGCAGATATTAGCGATGTAGGTGAGTTTGAGTAGTAGAGCTCTTTGTGAAGAACTCGTCCCGGGAAGTTCTACCACCATGTCTTTTTCTGCCCCCAAGCAGCAATGCTCTGTTCAGTTTGAAGAGTGTGGTTGCCGGTGTAATTACAGCCACATGAGGCTTATAACATCTGTATGCCTCAAGTTGATGGACGCAGGGCAGTGCATCGTAGGGCACGTTCCTATCGTGCATGACTTACGAGGCAATTCTTTGTTATATGTGATGGTTACCACTTAATATAAGGTGGGCTATCTACTTGTTCCATCAGCTAGTTGTATGAAAAAAAATGAAAATGAAGTTGTTTGAATTTAAGACATCTAACTTTCGAGATACTGTGGAAATAAGTTACAAAAAGCTCAAGTGCACACACAGCCGTATACCTTGCGGAAAGCGTCGCGAAACCCTGCTTATAGCCAGCTCCGGGCAGGCTGTATATCAGGTTGAGCAGGCATCCCTCACTAATAACAGCGCCGCCGCCGAGACTATGCAATGATTTATTTATTTCACTTATACAGCCTCGTAAACATGGCTTGTAGGGCGCAATGAGACTGACTATTTTTACTTTACTTAGTCTACATTGTTTGGATAATTTTTCATGACAAATATCAGAAAATTAAACATTTTAACGATTTAATATAACTTTGAGCAAAATGGTACGATTGGATTTAAATCTTCCCATGAATATAAACTTATATTATGAAATAAATAAAGAGCAAAGGTGCAGCGGTGGTCTAGTGGGAGTGGAGCCTTCCGATCGTAAAGTCGTAGGTTCGAATCCGGTCGTACACCGATGGTTTTTTCCTATCGAAAATTTATGTGCTCAATGCCAGTGTTGTTAAATGGTGAAGGAAAACATCGTGATGAAACCAGTTAGAATTCTAACAGCGGCGATGGGCTTGCAACCTGTCACTTATGGAATACCAACTACTGCAAAATGTGGGTTTAACCCATAGCTACTAGCTAGCTAGCTAGACTACCTTAAAAAACTGGAGTTAGTAGGTACTAAGAGATCTGAGGGGATATCTACCGTACCTGGGGATCAAAGTCGTGAAGCTGTTTCAGTTCCAGTTTTCATAAATAAATGTTGGTGGACATCCCACAAAGCACTACCCAGTCCCAAACTACCTACTAGTATTTTCAATATAATATTTGTAAAAATCATTTTAATTGATACAAGTTTTCCTACTCAAAAGTTTCCTTCACTAGTTTTTGTACTTATGCAAACTTTTGAGTAGGAAAACTTATATCGATTAAAATTATTTTTTACACTATACTGTGTGCAATGTGATTGACACACTGTTGAAAACATTCGTTAGATCACGTCACGTCTTTTTTACCATCAGCAAATAGGTATTCGGTACGTGACAAAAACCTACTGGCGTTAGATTCGCAAACATGGCTTGCGTAGTATGCATCATAATAAGTATAAGTTGCTCATTTACCACGTAATTGGTGTATCAATCCAGAGGTTGATCCACTGGAGCGTCTAATGAGTTTCTTACGCGCCCCGCCCCCCGCTTGACATGATGGATGGGATCCAAAGCTCTGTTTGATTAGTTGCCAGTTTGGTACGAGTACAACAGTAGGCCGTCCCCGATCCCCACCGAGAACAAACATTTGTGTGATGTTTATTCTCTGTCTGGGTCATCATCATCTTCCTGCCCTTATCCCACGCTAAGTGGGGTCGGCACAACAGGTTTTCTTCTTCCACTCTCCTCTATCATACGTCATCTCAGTGCTCACACCTTTCTCACTCATACCATCTTTCACACAGTCCATCCATCTTTTCTTTGGCCTGCCTCTCCTTCTAAAACCATCCACATCCATTTCCAACACTCTTCTCGTTATATGACTTTCTTCCCTCCTCATGACATGCCCATACCACGCTAACCTATTGCTCCTCAACTTATCCATAACAGGCATATTCTCTGTCTGGGTGTTATGTAATATTATAAGGATGTATATACAATAAAAAGTTTATAAGTAGTATAACAGTTATCTGTTTCCCATATCACAAGCTTTGGCTTAGTTTGGGGCGAGATAGTGCTGTGTGGAATGTCCACTAATTTATTTATTTATAGTGGTAGAATTGCCAAACAAAAGTTTAACCGTGTTAGTGGAAAGTTGCATCTTGCATCAAAAGTACTGTTTGAATGCAAAGTATTTTCTGTAACTAAGTGCTACACTAGCGCCATCTATTAGAGAGTAGATGTTACTTAAATTAAACAGACACGGGTGAGTTACCTATACAAAAAATGTGAGTACATTTTTAATGATATTAATATTATATTTTCAATTAAGATTGCTTCATTTACTACGTAGCATTCTTGGTTTCACGAGTAGGTTGGTAGGTACAGCAGAAAAAACCATTACACAATCGCTTCCGTTAAATTAAATTAAAATCCGTTTACAATGTTGTACGACACCAAATCACAATCAATTTGTCACGTTACGTCTATTCTTGTACCCCTTTTACCCATGGAGTAACTCAGGGGAGCTTGGGGTAAAGTCGAACAATATGCTGACTGTGCGTCACGGTGACTTCTCGCCTCTCGCGACATTGTAATCGAGGGGGACGAACGCGTTTGTCATCCTACCCTACAGACTCCCCACGCCAAACAAAATTGAACTCTATCAAAACAGTGCAAGTTTTAAATTTGTGCAGTGAAAATTTTGCAAGCATCATAAATTTTATAGCACTTTAATACAGCCATAACATAACAATAATAGGGTAAATGTTTTGGTAAGCCATAAATATGCGGAATTGCGTTCCGCCGGGGTACAATTCGGTAACGTGTTTTTGCTGTAATAAAATAGGCGGGAATTTTACTAAATTGACTTTTAATTGATGAGACAAAAAACTGGTGCATGTAGTTCTTTTGTTAGATAAATGCAAATACTAGATACGTAGCCAAGTACCACATTAGCCAAGTAGGTAAGTACCACATTAGCTAAAATCAGTGGGTAGGTAAGTATTCAAGGAGTGGGTTTTTCACTAAGTATAGAGTGTAATAGGACTACTCTCGACTCGAAAACGAAAGCTGTGCATTCCGGCTATGATCTGAAACTGATCTGAATCTTAATACTAACATAGGTAAGATCATTCTCGTATCAATGGAAGGGTTGTGGGTTCAAATCCTAATCGATTCATAACTTTCAGGACATTAAAAATGTTTGCATCTGAATAACACAGCAAATGGGGAATTGAGTTTTTATCTTATAGTTCTTTTTCATGTGTTTTATTAATGTTAACTTATTTTCTGTGTCCTGTGTGTTGTCGTCCACGTTTCCAATAAATGATTTTCTTTCTTTTTTGTTTGAAGTATTCAAGATCGTTTAAAATCTTGAATATTAAAATTATGAAAATTAAAATTATTTAACAGTAGAGCTCTTTGTGGAGGGCTTGTCCGAGGAAGTACTACCACCACCATGCCTTTTTCTGCCGCCACGAGGCCGATTTACGAGGCAATGCTTTGATAGGTGAATTACCACTTAACATCGGGTGGGTCATCTGCTTGTTCCATCAGCTAGATGTATAAAAAACGTGGTAGCCACTATCACATTAAATAAACACAGGCTTATTATAAAGCCTACACGCGCACCGATCATTACCGACCTGTTCATGTTCAAGTAATTACTAAAGTCAACTTATTAGATTGGCGGCTTATCTACAGTCGCGTGCTAACGGCTAAGGGTGAACCCACACTACTAAATACACATTCTCAGGGAACAAACTTGAGAATTAGCTCTGATTTCACCATGCTGTCTTAGATTAACAAAGGATAAAAGGGCCGTTAAATATGTCAAAAAGAGAAAAGTGGTTTGACATCATAACATCAGTGGATCCATCAACTGGTTCTATTAGAAATAAGTAAAAAAAAAAACATTTCCCTGAAAATTTTAAAATAAGGCAGTCAAAAATACGTTTTATCATTTTTACACGGCTAGTTTTATTTTGCAATAAGAATTCATTGTTCTCGAAGTTTGGCAAACTTCGCAAACAAACTTCGGTTGGTGCAGCTGTCTAATGTTGCACTCCTTTTTTAGGGTTCCGTACCCAAAGGGTAAAACGGGACCCTATTACTAAGACTACACTGTCCGTCCGTCTGTCACCAGACTGTATCTCATGAACCGTGATAGTTAGACAGTTGAAATTTCATTCACAGATGATGTATTTCTGTTGCCGCTATAACAACAAATACTAACATAATAAAATAAATATTCAAAGGGGCTCCCATACGGCAAACGTGATTTTTTTACCGTTTCTATAGATAATGGTAAGTACGGAACCCTTCGTGCGCGAGTCCGACTCGCACTTGCCCGGTTTTTTAATTGAGGCAAAAGTCTTAGTCGACTACGGATTCATTTTGTATTATCCTCGTAATAATACTCGCCAGCGAGATTATCTCTATGTTACTCTTGATGAATATAATTTGCTTATAAGACACATCATTTTAATGTCTAATTTAATTGCTAATGCATAAGACAACACCAAACGAGGCTGTATGCGGGCATTTAGGGTCGATGCCTAATAGACCATTAGGCGAGGTGCAAACACTGCGATTGTTTTCTGCCGTGCTGGCCTGACTTCGCCTGACGCGTGAGGTCAGTGCAATAACACCTACCTACTAGATTCTAGGTCTAAGAGTTTTGTACTTAGCTTACTAATGGTTGGTGCCTATCCTATAGCTGAACAGAAATCTGAAACACAGCAACTTGAAAGTTGAAGCACTCGAATGGTTAGAAGCCATCACGGCACAACGAAACGTCATCGTCATAATACGAAATTTGACAGCCTTCACAGCTCAGTTGGTAGTAGCTCTGCCTTCTGCGCCGTAGGCCGTGGGTTCGATCCCCACCGAGAACAAACATTTGTGTGATTAACATTGATGTTTGTTCTCGGTCTGGGAATATTATAAGTATGTATTTACACAAAAAAAAAGTATATATGAATTATATGAGCTATCTGGTTCCCATATTACAAGCTTTGGCTTAGTTTGGGCCTAGATAGTGCTGTGTGGAAAGTCCACCAATATTTATTTATTTATAACTAGTCAGCTTTTCATTAATCTGGCTGGTTTTTTAAACCAACATTATTGAGTCAGTAAACTTTGTGCTAGGACCTCAAGTAATGATCATTGGGAATGAAAGTGTATTAGTTATATCCCGATTTTAACGAAAATGACATCAGCTTGTTTTAAAACAATCTTGATATAAGAGGTGGCAGTACAGTACGGAGGTAGGACACAGACTATATAAAAGCTAAGTTCAGTAAGACCTAGGTCCCTACTACGCTCCATATAGAAGAGACTGTTTAACGTTAACTTTGCTTGCACAAAATAAAAAATATACCTAGTACTAATTTTATTTTATTTTATTTTATTTATTTAACAAAATCCACAGCTCTTAATTTAAATAGTTTTGGGGGTGGTCAGGTAGAAATGGTAAAACACCAATGTCAAAATCACCAAGCATTTATTACTTCACTTCATCCATATCCATTGTGTGCGTGTGCATTGACCCTTCAATGCACATGCACACCATACATTTAGGTTCTTCACTTTTTTACATCAACGATAGCACATTAGCATTAACTAGACACAACCACTCAGCTTAGAAGCTAGCGCTCGAATGCCAATGTCGGCCAAGTTCGTAGCCTACCGACACCGTCCAGTCGGTGTCGCCATCTTGGTTTTTTACAAATGTCAAAAACCAAGATAACATCCGCAGGAAGTGGAATAAATTAAACAAATACTAAAGCTTTTATAAATTACTGACATTATTTATAAGAGTATAATCATAAACCTAACAATAGTATGTAACATATGAGTATAGCTAAAAGCCAATAACGGATTTTCATTTTTTAACAAAAAAACTATAATATAAACGACTATTACTAAACTAATTGATGACATATACTAATAACTTGTATTTAAAGTGTGTATTGAGTATGAATGCGAATGTATGAATTTATATATATGTGTAGTATGAATGTGTAGCTGCGATTTGTGGTTGTGTGCGTGTGCATGAGGGTGTGTGCATGTATGTATGTTTTGCCTCTCCTGATTTCACAAGTCTCTTAAGAGTCCAGGTTTCACAGGAGAAGCCAGTGTGTGTGAGGGTGTGCGTGTATGTGTATGTGTGTGAGTGTGATTGAACTATATTAATTATAAATGATTATACCTATTCTAAGTTGCCTGATCTGGTTACATAACTATTATTTACTTTATTCTTATATTATATACTTATACTTATATATAAATATTATACTTATTGGTTTGCTTTACACAACGCCATTTTAACCGCAAACTAAATATATTTTTTAATTTAAATACCCCGACACAGAAGAAACATCTATTGTCATCACACAAATGTTTGCTCTCAGTGGAGATCGAACCCACTATTATCAGCGAATAAAGCAGTGCTGCCAACTGAGTTGTGAGGCCAGTAACACTTATATTAAGAAACGAAACTAAAGAAATATTTGCAGTTACTAAAACACATAAATCCACAGATCGTGGCCGCTATTAAAGTCTGCAAGTGTGAAGTGATGTAGCACTTATTTATATTCTGTGGTAAAGATTATATCGCAAACGTGACGTATTTATTTAAGGGCCACTAATGCCATATTTACATGGAGACGGTTACTCGTATCGAACATACGATTATCGAAAGCATATTTAAAGAAGAATCTGATTGAATTTATGTTATAAATGAAATTGGATTAAATATAATAAAACCTAAGTAAGAGTAACAAAGTTTTTTTAAACAATTTTGCATGTTTTAATTTGATGATCTGATGATTTGCTGATTTTGTAAAAATGAATTTGGTTTACTATACCTAGTAGTGTTATAGCTAAGTTCATAGAATATGTATTAAATTCTAACAAAGCTTCGAAGTAACAGAAGCGATTGTCTTCCTACCATATTGTAAAATAAGAGATATAAACCGTTTTGACTTTGGAAACCGTCCGCGTCGGTTCAAAACGCAGCCAATTAAATTTTTCTTGCTCACTAACTGTGGTGACGATTCACTTGCGTATTGTTAAATAGAATACAAATTCATTTATTTACCAAAACTAAAAGCTTACAAGAACGCTTCAAACGTCAACGATAATATCGTGGACAATCTCGGCACGAGCTTCATGCGTCACGAACATTGCTCCATGTAAACGTAGCATAGGAGCAAAGGAAAACTGCACTCACACCGGAAATGGACCACAACTAATGCCCACACGAATCCGCCCGCCCAACAAATCAATCCAACGCCTCAGAAGTAAAACAGCCAAATTGTTATGTAATTTGTTAATATTCTACTCAACCGTTAGCATTTCTCTTTTTTTTTTTATTTGAGCAGCCACACAGATTTTCGAAACTTTACGCAACTATGAGCAAGCTATTCTATTTTTGAAAGGATTTAGGAATTTGAAAGCTTTAATGTCAATTTTCGGACAAGAAATTATCTCAGTGAAATAATTATAGACATTAATTTGTTCGAATGTCGGTACCATAACTATTAGTAACTAGTAGTTAGTACCTACCTACTATTCAAAATATGATATCAAAAATTATTATACAACGTGTTACATAATATCCCTCTAGAGGTATAAGGCCAAAGACCAAGAGATAAGCACTGGAATACTTTGACATGTGCAAAATTTGAATACTTTATTTTCGAAATTCCCATACAAAAGAAAAATTAATATTGTCTCAGACATTTGCAACAACCCTGATAATGTACGTGACCTTGGTACATACGCTATTTGCGTTTCCTTATTGGTGGCAGTTCCGTTACCTATTTTATCTACATATCACAATAAAAGGTAAAAAAACAGCTGTAAATATGGCTGTGTTATAGTTTCAGTTTGGAAGAAAGTTAATGAGGAATTTCATAAATGAAAAACTTCGAAATTTCAAAAGTCTTATAACTACAGTTGTTCGCCATGACCTGTAGACTATCCTGTTTCCGGGGTTATAGAGGTATTATGTTACACGTTGTATATTCGCTTGCCACCGACTTTAGTCCCAGCCCATGGGCCTTATGCTCACTTCGAACGAGATTATCTCACGGTGGTGATGACGTCATATCTGGTCTGAAACTTTCCCCTGACTACCAAACTTAGTCCAAGCGCACGTAAGATGATGTTTATTGAATCTACAAGAAATTACAATCGCGTGCTACCCAGCTATTTTATACCATTACAATACTCTCTTCAATAATATATTTATTGCAAAAATGGTACCTACTACTTAGGTTGGTACTTACTAAAACCTTTTCCGAGTTAGTGTGTGTAAGTGAACCAATATTTACCGGGAATAGGTGCTTTAGTAAGCTCGGAAACGAACCGGAACCTTGAGGGGGAGGAAATGTAGAAACTGGAAGGCAATTTGTGCGATTACTTAGAATGAAATATTTCACACAAATGGCCACATTACGCGTGCCAAGTGATTTCTTCGGGTTTTTGTGAGTAGGTGCTTACGGGTTCCACGCTGTTGGCGTCGACAGTATACATTACTGGGAAGTGGAACGAAGCGTGGTAAATTCAATAAAGATAGTGCATATATTAAACTGAATTATAAATGCGGTGGTGTATATACCTATTCAAAACTTTATCATCGTTTGTCTGCGACAAACGATGTGCTGTGGATGAGCATTTCTGTACCCCAAGTCGGATTTCGTTTTTCGTAATGCCAAGCAGCAACGCTGTGTTTCGGTTTGAAGAGTGTGGTTGCCGGTGTAATTACAGGCACATGAGGCTTAACATCTGTATGCGACAAGTTGATAGACGCAGGGCAGTGCATCGTAGTGCACGTCCCTCGTGCGTGACTTACGAGGCAATGCTTCGCTAAAGGTGATGGTTACCACTTAACATCAGGTGGGCCATCTGCTTGTTCCATAAGCTTCTTCTATTTAAAAAAAATAGGGCGTGTTGAGAATTCACGAGTCTTCACACAAAATCAAAACTCAACTGGTATGAAAAGTTCAATAATTACTTTAGTCAATCACAATAAGACTTTACGGGATTTAAGTATATTATAAATATTACGGCTGAATTGAGCCAACTTCCAAACATATTATTATTGATATTGTTTAATTGATTTTTTTCCCCGACTTCACCCACTGCTGGGTATAGGCCTCTCTCTGTATTCGCCATCGTTGTCGGTCCTGTGCTTGTCACATCCAGCTCTTGCCCAAGATATTTGTAAAATCATCTGCCCATCTCGCCGCTGGACGACCGACGCTTCTACACCCAGTTCTGACATTTATTTGTAAATAATTTGATTGAATTTTTGCTCTGTGACATTTTGTACATACTAAAATAATTTTTTTAATTACTACTCTACCTCTATTGTATTAGGTCTAACCTGTAATGATAGATGTAATGTTTGAAATAAATACAAATACAAAATTATTTTTTCGTCTAAATAAAAATGTTTCCTGAAAGAATAAAAATAATTACCTATCTTTATGAACACGACGATTCAAGAACAAGGCCTTTGCAAGTCACATCCGCACGTGTATAGGTAAACACCAATTACTGTTAATGACTGATCACCTAATAACTATCTTACTCAGCGGTAAGTGCACTGGTCTAGTGGTAGTCATCACGCCTTCTGGTCCTAAGGTTGCGGGTTCGAATCAGTTCCCCAAAGTGTGAGTACGTTTTAACGTCATGCCTTTTTTGTATGGAGACTTGTGAGTTCTCAGCACGCCCGATACGCGCTTATTGAATCTCGATACAAAAAAGCCCGACGTCACGAAAAACGAAATACGTAAAACAAAACTCAGAATAAATAAATAAATATTGGTGCACTTTCCACACAGCACTATCTAGCCCAAACAAAGCCAAAGCTAAATGGGAACCAGATAGCTGATATAATACATAATACTATTTTTTTGTAAGTTCATACTTATAATATTACTAGCTGGTGCCTGCGACTTCGTCTACTCAGGATTAGTATTTTGAGTAGCTTATATTAGCGTGGCAGTGCATCGTAGGGCACATTCTTATCGTGCGTGACTTACGAGGCAATGCTTTAAGAGGTGGTTTCCACTTAACATCAGGTGAGCCATCTGCTTGTTCCATCAGCTAGTTGTATTAAAAAAATGTATGTATATAAAAACACACTTCAGCACACCCTGTAGACCTGAGCTCATATCACCTACCGAATCTTGCCTATTTTATAACGCCATTCCCTCAAACTCTACATTACTTAGTATACCTACCTGCCATACATAAATATTTTATTAGGGCGGGAAATAACGATTCATAGTTGGTTTTAATTACAGTTCATAAACTTTTGTTGCAATAAAATTATAATTAGTTAATTAACATTTACATTAGAACTGCCACTGAAATATTATTTTCACATGCATCAAACATCAAATCTTTTGTTAATTACCAGAAGACTGTATTTAAGGCCTCTAACCGCCGGTTTCTGAAAGCCCGATCAAAACTAATCGGATGTCAAGTCACTTGCTATCTCTATCTTATTCGATGTAATAGCTGAAATGGCGACTGACTAGACAGCCGATTAGTTTGGATCGAGCTTTCAGAAACCGGCGGTTAGTGAGCCAATTGGTAAAGTTTAGAGACTTTAATATAAACGAGGTGTATTTTTTTTTGTAAACGTCTTGCTGATGGAAAAAGCAGATAGCCCACCTGATATTAAGTGGTAACCATTACCTATAACAAAGCATTGCTTCGTAAGTCACGCGCGATAGGAACGTGTGCCCTGCGCTCATCAACTTGAGGCATACAGATGTGTGCCTAAATCACAGGCACACATCTGTATGCCTCAAGTTCCTCATCGGTAACCACACCCTTCAAACCGAAACACAGCAACATTTCTTGGCGGCAGAAAAAGGCATAGTGGTATTAGGTACTTCCCCGGACGAGCCCTTCACAAAGAGCTCTCTTAAAAAAAGCATAACAGGGTCATAATAAATATACATCTTCATAAAAAGTATGAATGAATGAATGAATGAAAATACTTTATTGTACACCAAACAAAACAACAGTAGGTACAATAACAAATAAAAATAAAATAATAAATGTACAATGGGCGGTCTTATCGCTGAAAGCGATCTCTTCCAGACAACCTTGTATGTAATTCATTGATTACAAATTGAGTGACGGAAAAAATAAAAACTTTTTATAATTTTAAAAGTATGCATCACATTTGGGATAAAAAAAAAACATTTATTAGATATCTTTATCGAAAACCACGTTTCAAAGTGATCCTTGTAATTTAACTGAAATAAGTATTTTTTCTTTTCACAAAACAGAGTTTCTGTTATAAGTGTCTATACAAGGTGTTCCTTTAATTGTGTATATAAACTTCAGGGAGCTAAAGTACCCATCAATATGAATAACTTTTCCTAAGGAACCAACACTGTGAACGCGAAAAAAAAAACAGCTGTTTCATACATTTTAGCAAGGTAGGTATTGAACTTTTGTATGAAACAGCTGTTTTTTTTTCGCGTTCACAGTGTTGGTTCCTAAGAAAAAGTTATTCATATTGATGGGTACTTTAGCCCCCTGAAGTTTATATACACAATTATTGGAACACCTTGTATACCTACTACCTTTTACCTTCCCATGATGCGCCTCTATTTTACTACCGTCGTAAAGTATATAGAAGCTCACACCCACATGCATAGTTTAATAGTCGTGCCATTGTGTGCTCTTATAGTGTTTATTCATTAACTTTGTAGTGAGTGATTGTGTTGCCTCTGTAGCTTCGTGTAGGTAATTATGATGTATTAGTGCTCATTATTTATACAGGGTGCAAAACAATTTCTCTTTGAAAGAATAAAAACCGGCCAGGTGCGAGTCGGACTCGCGCACGAAGGGTTCCGTAACATTATCTATAAAAACGGCAAAAAAATCACGTTTGTTGTATGGGAGCCCCCTTAAATATTTATTTTATTATGTTTTTTAGTTATTGTTGTTATAGCGGCAACAGAAATACATCATCTGTGAAAATTTTAACTGTCTAACTATCACGGTTCATGAAATACAGCCTAGTGACAGACGGACGGACAGCGGAGTCTTAGCAATAGGGCCCCTATTTACACTTTGGGTAGGGAACCCTAAAAAAGCAAAGTAAATTTTCGAAAGACTTTTGTGTGCATCCTTATAAATCTAATTCATCTTTGAGATTCGATTCTCCATGAAAATTAATAATATCTAAACATATAAATTAATAATATCTAAACATTCGTAGGACCTAAGCTATTCTGTCTTGATCTGGAAGTTCTAGGACTTATGTGTGTGTATTATCATCAAGAATAAGTAGCTTCCGTTTTGGAAACTGTTTTTAAGATACCCTGTATCAATTATACTGATATCTATTTGAAAATAACTCAATGTCGTTGATCAATGCTCAAAGCGCCGTGCACAGAGAATTTCCGTTCCGTTTTACAGTGGTACAGACCTCGAGTGTTGATATGGCATTTTCGTGGATTATAATCCGTCTAGTCAAATTTCGGGAATAACTGTCACACCGATATAAAATTAAAATGAAATAAAAAAAAAGAAGAAATTAAAATAAAAAAATGAATGTATAATAAAAGTGTCCAACAGTGAATGTCCTAGTGACAGTACTCTCCCAAATTACATTATTTGATGTAGGCACTTGTTTCATATTTTTTTTTGGTCTTTTGTCAATCTTTGCTTATTTTATGTCTTGGTTAGAGGCAGTGATGGCCGGTGGAGCGAAGCCTTGAACGAGTGGTGGCCAAAGTCAGGTTAAAGAAGTTTATGGCGTCCGAAAGCGCGATGGGTCAACGACATCGTGAAGGTCGCAGGATACAACTGGACCAGAGACGCACAGGAGAGAGCAGGCTAGCATACATGAGGGAGGCCTATACCCAGCAGTGGGTGATACCAGGCTGAGATGATGATTATGATGTCTTTATGATAATGGAACATCTTATGCATAGGTTAGTGTGTGTTTAGCATGTTGGTATGGAGGCAGGGTGTAAGGATAGTGTGTGTCTGACAGAAGATCCTAATTCCATGCTTGCATGCAAGGTTCCCTAGCACGAGTATTTTTACTTTAAAAAAGCTTCAAAACTGTAATTAAACTGTGTTTAAGAGTAATAGAGCTCTTTATGAAGGGCTCGTCCGTGGAAGTACTTCCACCACGCCTTTTTCTGCCGCCAAGCAGCGTTGCTGTGTTTCGGTTTGAAGAATGTGGTTGCTGGTGTGATTACAAGCACACGAGGCTTAACATCTGTATGCCTCAAGTTGATGGACGCAGGGCAGTGCATCGTAGGGCACGTTCCTATCGTGCGTGTCTTACGGGATAATGCTTTGTTATAGGTGATGGTTACCACTTAAAATCAGGTGGGCCATCTGCTTGTTCCATCGGCTAGTTATATAATTTTTTTTTTGTATTGCATCTGGATTGGGTTTGGGATTTGGATTGGTTGGATCTTCAGTTAGGTACCATCATTTTTGTCTAGATGTGCCACAGATCCAGGCGAGAACTATAGACAATAAACGAGCCGGTACTAACATAGGTATGTGTGTGTGAATCTACCTACATGTACTAGATAATTGAACAACGCCCAAGGCGACAAAGCAACTAGACGCAAGTACTAATTATAAGGCAATAATGCGCGGTGACCTGTCAATAGTGACTTTCATTTTATTACAATGCCGGTGTTGCGCTTGAAAATCTACTCTGTGTGAACGCGAAATTTTAAGCTGACCACCGTCAACCAATTTCTGGCTTGCACATCTCAAGATATGAAATAACTGTTTTTTTATCTTACGAAATGATAGTTACTAGTTTTTGTACGTCATACAACTTTTTGTAGGAAAACTTGAACTTTTCTGAACCTTTGTAATGTTATTTTACAAAACATGGTTGTTCGAGCTTTTTATCTACATTCAGTCATTAAATATTTTCAGAAATGTTGAAATGTCAGCCTCTTAAAGGTTATTTTAGCCTTAACCTTATCGGTTTCGCAATAAGACGGCTAATGAGGCGCACACACGCTTTCTGTGCGAAGTCGCAGCGGGTTTGCGTGTTCGGTGCGTTTCATGAAAACAAAGTACTTACAAAAACAAATGCGGTGCGTAGCCTAGTGTCACTTTCTAAAGCAGTCTCAAAGTGGTTGATAACACCCACAACCTACAGGGGGGCGGTAAAGGCCCAAAGGAAATCGGACTTGACCAATTTCATTTGATAGGACTACTTCTTTGAATCATAATAATATTTTTACTGAAACTTTATAATGTTTCAACTTATACACTATAAACTTTATAATGTTTCAAAAACATTATAAAGTTTCACGCCTTTTTCTGCCGCGTTGCAGCAGTTCAAGCAGCGTTGCTGTGTATCGGTTTTGCCGGTGTAATAACAGGCACATGAGGCTTCAAGGGGCATCTGTATGCCTCAAGTTGATGGACGCAGGGCAGTGCATCGTAGGGCACGTTCCTATCCTGCGTGACTTTCGAGGCAATGCTTTGTTATAAGTGTTACTTACCACTTAACATCAGGTGGGCCATCTGCTTGTTCCGTCAGCAAATGGTATAAAAAATAACGGGACGATGTCAATCAGTTTAGAAGTAAATTACAAAATAAGTACTTTTTACGTCATCTGTTACTTCAGCCATTAATTTTAAATTATTTTAGCATCATTTTTATATAGGTATCTGTCTTAGCCAACCGCAGATAACCGTTTCTTTGTGGTCTCAGCTGTAAGGGATGGCGTGCGAAACATTTCTAATTGCCTCATTTTACATGGTTTCACATAATACCATCGCTCCGCGGTCAGAACCGTACATTTAGCAGTAGAAGAATCCATTTCTACAATCGAAATTATGCCTTTTTTTGCCATGACAGCCTTCACAGCCCAAATGGGAGTAGCTCATCTGCCTTCTGCACTGTAGGCCGTCGGTCGGTTCGATGTTTGTTCTCTGTCTGGGTGTTATAATATATTATAAGTATATATTTATAACAAAAAAGTAGGTATACATGTATTATATTTTGCTCATTTTATTTGCTCGTTTAGTCGTGTACACGTTATAACATAGGTAGGTATCCAGGTAACTGAAATTGCGCCTACTGCTTACCGAATCAGTTTTTTAAGTGACTGATCGATCCAATGTAATGTTTGAATGTACCTCTGTACCTAAGACATCCTTAAGTAATCTAGAGTTCGTACTTGGTACTAAAGATATCTACCGTGCCTGGGGATCAAAGTCCTGAATCTGTTTCAGTTTGATAGATCCAAAAACCATTACCTACCTAACCTCTAAGGTACAAACGGTGCAGTAATCGGTAAGCGAATCGCTACAGAAAACTGTAGCAGGGTCGTAGCATTCGTAGAGGCCGTAGCAGCTACGAAGTATGTACCTACTTATTTCTATTTTAGGTACCGCTACTACAATTTAACTGAAATACTAGTATTCATCATATCTAATATCTAATAATTAAATTTGTGTCAAGTCCAGGAAATATGATTAATTTACGTTGAAAGGGTTTCTAAATAGTTAAGGGGCTGACAACTATCAAACAACTTCTCGCTCGCACGTTTCGACATGTTGTAAGATATAAAATCACAAAACTCATTTTCGAAAAATCGCAATCAACCATTTTGTGTGCAATCACATTGCAAATAGTTTAGTAAAAATTTCATTTTGATCGATACAAGTTTTCCTACTCAAAAGTTTGCTTTACTAGTTTTCGTACATAAGCAAACTTTTAAGTAGGAAAACTTATATCGATCAAAATGAAATTTTTACTAAACTGTGTGCAATGTGATTGCACACAAAATGGTTGATTGCGATTTTTCGAAAATGAGTTAAGTGATTTTATATCTTACAACATGTCGAAACGTGCGAGCGAGAGTCACATTAGCTCTTGTCTTCGCCTTAAGGGGAAATTACTTTAAAATTGGAGCTAGGTACATACCGTACCGATTAATCGTTTTTCGTACAAAATGTATGGGAAAAGTTTTCGGCGATTTCTGTAATTTCTAGTAGGTACTTATACCTTAAATGCTCCCATACAGTATTTTGATCCATAGGCTCTATAGGCACACAAAAAAAAATTGGCATTTTTCCAAAATCTGTGAATGCAGTTCGGAATATCACAAAAAGTGATGGATGGTCTCTTATGAACGTTGTCCTGTGACTATAACGGTTAGGGTTAAGTCCCTTACTGTCCCTTTACTTACTACCTTAAATTTACCAGACGCGAATCGAAAGAACGAGAGCACAAAAGTAATAAAATTATGAAGCATAACCATTTTAGTGCAAGCGAGTGTAAATGTACGAGTGATCGTACCTACTGTGTGTTATGGTAGTACACACAGCTACGCATTAAACTACCCTGTTTGAACGATGAGCTATTTGACGTTGAAAGCTTTAAGTGCCCGGAGCTCAGGTGGCCCTCTAACCTAAGCTTTGAAAAGAGAGGGTCAGCCAGATCCCGAAGCTAGAAAGCCTTGAGCCTGCTCACAAAATTCTTTCTCTATATGCCCGATTCTTTCTTTATGGGCACCGGGGCCCTTGTCCACCTAGCTACGCCATTGAACACGGCTACGCATTAAACTACCCTGGGGAAATCGGACAAAACCGTATTCCCTATGACTTAGTTGTCATTGCTAGAATGACAATTCTTAGTTCATTTTTTGGTTTATGAATCGCGTTTGCGTTTAGACCACGCTGTGAAATCACACGGTTATGGCACAGAATAATGCCCCTGTTTGAACTTTGAACTATGTGAAGATGAAAGCTGCTTATCGTGGGTGCTTTATGTGATTGTTATTTCGGTCACCCCACTAATTCGTGCCCGCCCGATATCGCGCCCGCCAGTTCCAATCCTACGAATATCTGTATTGTAATAGCGTAGAATAGTTATGGATAGGTAAATATCGTGTGTGTAACTTGATGCGTAGTCGACTGTGCATGTCAGAAATGAAATAAACCCTAAACCTACGACACAGACGCGGGGCAATGCATCGTTAGGGCGCGTTTCTATCGAGCATGACTTGCGATGCAATGCTTTGTTATAGGTGATGGTTACCAATTAATATCAGATGGGCCATCTGCTTGTTCCAGAAGTTGTTTAAAAAACCTATCTATTTGGTAC
Organism: Chloroclysta siterata; assembly: GCA_932294275.1. Classification (NCBI taxonomy): domain Eukaryota; kingdom Metazoa; phylum Arthropoda; class Insecta; order Lepidoptera; family Geometridae; genus Chloroclysta; species Chloroclysta siterata. Next base: position 13,932,529 of record OW028598.1, read on the forward strand.
TAGGTACTTAAGTGCACAAAACACTCGTAATTTAGCTTTCAAAAGAAAGGAAGGTGCGGTCAGGCGGCGGCGGCTGTCCGTCTGAGCATTATTTAACATTAATAACTCCATAGAGAATGTAGAAAAACGCAAGTGACGACCTGCGGTTTGCAAGAGGAAGCTGCTTTTGCGGCTCCTATCAATAGGCCTCAATAGGTGCTGCCCCCTTGCGGTGAATGTGGTAAACGCGTCTAGAAAATGCGAGAAATTTATTGCATTGCATTGTAACAAATTGACACAGGAAGCCAGAAGGCGAGGTAATTAAGTGCGGTTTGCGCTTTTGTAACTTAATTTTCCTTGAGGTAGGTATGCCTACCCGTCTATTTGTAGCGTTTTACTGTAAATTGTGGTAGGTTTCCTAGGTTCATGACTAGGTTTTTAGGCACATGTAGGTTCCAGCTATTCTCGTCAGTATTGGCGGGGAAAAATCACGTTTCATATTTTTGAATTTCGATCATTAAACCTATGTACTAAATATAATTATTTCCCTTTTTGCAGTATAGCATGAAGTAGGTACCTACTAGGTATAAAAACATGTTTTTGTCTGTTAACTACCAAGTATGTAGGTACATAATTAGGTCTTATTCATATTGGTCGCTGAGCGCTCCATTAGATTATCAGACCAATAAGTCGTCTCTTTTAGTTGGCATGAAAGTAACAGTTACAAGTATACCTACTCTATAGAGCCGTTAAAAAATGGCAGGGAATATAAATAAGGGCTATGGCCCTTAATCATATTACCTACCTACCTCCTATACCTAGGTATACCTATGCTCTATGCTCTAGGTAGAGATGAACTCAGTACCTAAGCCCAAGGCAACATGACAGTAAGTTCAATATAATAACTATAAAAAAACAATATAATTATAAAAAAAAATTGCTCCTACTGTGGGTAGTAATAGCCTTGTGATAGCAAAGATAACAATGTAAAATTAATGTTAATCAATCTCATTTGGGCTCATAGCGCCACCAAGCGTCGAGTAGCAGAACGAGTTAGTTATTTTTGTAACCGTAAGATGGCGGTATTAAATAGTACCTAAGTTTCGGTTTTGATAGTGATTTTGCTGGCTTGATTGATTGAAGTGATGTGACATTGGCAGTTGATTGAAGTTAATACCAATCAGCTGAGAATTTGATAACCTCAAACAATAAACAAGAAGAAAATAAATCTTTGCAGGAAATATAAAAAAGAAACAAAGTTTGTTACAGAAAATTAACTACTCGAATTTTATCATAATTTTATTTTATTTGGATATCAGACCATGGCGTTGGCGAGGATACCTTTTATTCGATCGCTTATAGGCTCTGATAAACGTTCATTGTTATACAGGTGCTACTCAGCACAACAAACCACAGTGAATCTATCAGACCCTGCCGTCCAGACTTATCTCAAGCACTTGATACTGGAACATGAGGATCTCTACATTAAGCCACGAAGAAGTATGGACGAATCGAGGCGCCTACTCGAAATAAAGCCTATCGTCAACGTACTAGAGCAAAGAATCACATTGTACGACAGCATCCAGTCTTTGAAAGAGTTAAACAAGAAAGAAGGCGACGGTGAAATGCAGAAAATGATCAAAGAAGAAGCGCAAATCTACCTAAAGCGGATAAAGGAAATTGATTTCGATCTACTGACTATCCTACTCGAGCCGCAGCTGTCTGAGGGAGGCGTATTGCTGGAGGTGACGGCCGGCGCCGGCGGTCAAGAAGCAATGTTATTCGCCCGCGAACTATTTGATCTATACGAATCACACGCCAGCTACAAAGGCTGGCAGGTTGATATTGCCACTTTGGAACGATCAGACATTGGTGGTGTACGGAAAGCTTCAATGCTTATATCTGGTTATGGTGTACCTGAGCTGATGAAAATGGAGGCTGGGGTGCATCGCGTTCAAAGAATACCTTCTACAGAGAAAGGAGGACGCATTCACACCAGCACAGTTTCTGTAGCAATACTACCACAACCAACTGAAGTTGAGTTGGAGATCTCGGACCGTGATGTTGTTATTGAGACTAAGCGAGCCAGCGGAGCTGGAGGCCAGCATGTGAATACCACAGACAGTGCTGTCAGGCTTGTTCATACTCCAACAGGCACTACTGTTGAATGTCAGGAAGGAAGATCACAAATAAAAAACAAGGAGATAGCTTTTCAGAAGCTGAGAGCATTATTGCTTGAGAAACAGATTAATGAGCAATCTTCAAAGATTAATAGTGAAAGGAAATCACAGGTGGTTATGCTTATTTATTTTATACCAGTCCCTAGTACACCACATATCTAATACATCCATATTATTACTTAGTAAAGAGGATCTACCAATAGATGCCACAAACCAAGCGCCCATTCATCAAGGCTTGTTTGTGTGGACCTAGTTCCGAGAGTGTGTAGACATGGAAATCAGCAAACTAGCTCATAAATCCCCTAGATTCACCAAGTTAATAAATAAGATGTTTCAACATTTTATAACAATTTGTTTTTAATATTTCCTGATTGGTGCTTTGTGGTCCACCAATGTTTATTTATTTAACCATGGTTTGTCTATAGGACTACTGAAAAGGAGATGGCCCAAATCCCATACAAAAAAAACCCAGTCCCGGCGCAAAAAAAATGTTTACAAATAATAATAAGTATTTTAGTTGATAAATAAGATTTTAATAAGTACACCTACAAAACATTTTGAGCAAAAACAAAATGTTTGCTACCCGGTAGAGAGATAGTGATAATTTAAAATATTATTTTTAAATATCCTCAAAAAAATGAGAATATTTTTTTTGCGCCGGGACTGGGTTTTTTTGGGCCATCGCTTTTATAAAAAGAACATGACCATAAAAAGACAAACAAATCATATCATTTAAAAATTATCTTTTTAAGAGGACTTCTTTAAAAATTTTTAAATATAATAATCTTTATAAATAAAACATGTTTTAGGTTGGATCTGGCAACAGAAATGAGAAGATCAGGACCTACAACTACCCTCAAGACCGAGTGACAGAGCACCGCGAAGGCGGTAGCACCATGCACAACCTAAAGGCATTCATGGAAGGTGGCGAGCAGTTGGAACAGCTCCAGGAAGCCTTGGTGAAGCAGCAGCGCCATCTGACCCTCATGGAGGAGATCAATGAATTCACCAAGAAGTTCAAGGTATGTTGTTATTTCAATTTATTTTTATTTTAAACTGATGATGATGATGATGTCGTCCAGGCCGGTTTCGACTACGGCGACATTGCTACTGCTTGTTTATTGATTTGTCTATTGTTTACTCTTAGATGACTAAAGTAACCAATTTTGGCTTTAAAGGTTCATACACTATTGTCTATGAACTAAAAGATACGAGATATTTATTCACAGAAATAAGTGTTACATAAGTTGTTATTATGAAGACACTGCACTTTTAGCTTATTCACCCATTTTGGGTATCGCAAAATGTATATTACTATTCCAGGTGCTTAAACTCAGAAAAGTAAAAGTCTATAATTTTTATGTAGGTACCTACTTAACTAAAAAAAGTTAGCCTCTTTAGAACTAATGCAGGGCAAAGGGCCCCACTAAATTCCAGTTAATTCAATAGAATCTATTTATATTTCAGGCAGAGGGCACTAGCAGCTAAATGTAAGTGAAATTGGACAAGTTAGAAATTGCAAAGATAAATAATTAAATAAACGTTGAAAATTTTAGTTAAAACAAAATAATAATGTCAATTTAGAAGCATTTTTCATGCAGTAAAGGTTATATAGGCGGGTGCCTAATTACATAAATTTGTTATACCTATACCTATATTAAATATTTTTGCCTAAAATACTTAAATACATGTTAATATTCTAAAATGTAAAAAAAATATGTTGATTATTTATTCATTATATTCAATACTAAAGACAAATTAAATTAACTGTAAAATTCAGTAAACTCCACCCATAGGTTTTTATTTGTAAATAGTTTTAGTGTTATTTAGAATATAAATTATAAGTAGATTTTGTAATAAAAATCAAATACCATACCATACAAGTATTTATTTTGTACCAAAAAACAATCACATTTCATTATTAAGTAAAAAGTTAATATTACATTAAATAATTTAAAGAGAGATTCAAAAGTAATTCTACTAAACTCTATAATATTTAACAATAATGATAAGGGAATACAATTCTACTTAACTTAAAGTTTAATAGTCAAGTTTAATTTTATAGGAGCTCTCTAAGAAATCAGAAGTCAAAGTATTTTAAAATTTGCCAGAAGGACGGAGCAAAGGCAACCAGATAATTTATGAGTCAAACTAACAAAAATTGCCAAACACATGTCACTAAAGTACTATATATAATATCTATTAATTGAAATGTAAATAGCTGAATTCCTTACAAAAGCTATAAAATTTTTACTTTTTCTATCTAACACCTCCAATCAGCTGTTTTTGTTAATTTGTTAATTTCACACTCCGCAAATATTTTACTTAATTTGACAAGAAAGATGTGAAAATTTCAATTGCTTATAATTCTGAATACTTAAATCGTTATTTTGCCACACACATATTCAGTAAAATATTAATTTAACATTGATATGAATGGTATTAAAGTTTTTTTTTGGGTAGTTGTGGCACCATAAGAACTTTAATAAATACATCTTTTGATATGTAAAATGACATGTAAAAGATTTATCTACTTATCACCTACAGGTAAAAATAACACTAATTATTCTGTACCTTACAATTAGTTCTTACCACTTTCGAATTTCTAGCGAGCCTGTCATTTGTTGGTTTTAAAAATTCTGTCATGCCTGCCATGACACAGGCACTAAAATACATATTCTTTTTGTTGTGTCACTTTCTTTCGAATCAGTGTGGTGAAAGGAATTTAAATGCACCTCAAAGAGGCTCCTTTTGAGCACTTGACACATGTTTCAGAACTTTTTAGGTTTTACGACATGCCAGTGTCCTCACGATGTTTTCCTTTACCGTTTGAGAGTCCTGGTACTGTGAATATAATTTTTCGAACAGAAAAACTCCCCAATTACCTATTTACGATAGGCTATAAATTTGATAGTGGTACTAACTCCCGTTATGCTATGCTCTGCGCAGGATAGGTACGTACTGATCTACTATGTAGGAATAGCAACAATTAGGTACCTACTTAGATTCTTCTGCTATCAATAGACTATTTCAATCATCAACGAAATAATTATACTATTTAGACCTCTATTGCATCTGTAGTTTGTAAATGTTTTATACTAACATTTATCGAAGCCCTATAATTATACTTAGTAGAATCCAAAGTTGGGTTTGGCTCAACAGACTGCCTCGACCGCACATGTCTATGTTGCTCTCCTGAAAAAGAACATATTTTTTATACAACTAGCTGATGGAACAAGCCGATGGCCCGCCTGATGTTAGGTGGTAACCATCACCTATAACAAAGCATTGCCTCGTAAGTCATGCACGACAGGAACATGCCCTGCACTGCCCTGCGTCCATCAACTTGAGGCATACAGATGTTAAGCCTCATGTGCCTGTAATTACACCAGCAATATGGATTAGGCTCTTATAAAAAAAAAATGGACTCGCCTGTTGGCTATGTGATATTTCTAAACTGAAAACTGTCAAGAGGCTTGATTCAATAATCACTGTTGCATTGCATACAGCATTGCATCTCCCCAGCGAAATAATTAACAAAAGTACCTACGCATTTTGAGTTACACTGTGTTAACGTCGTAACTGCTTCGCAGTCGAGTTGTCGCTGCAACGCAATGATACTCAAAATATAAATAGGAATCTTCTATAGTTTCACAAAACAGTGGGTCTATCATAATATTTCTCTAGCAACTGCAAGATTGAGGTAAACCTGCATCAATTGTATTGCATCAATTGTACATAATTTGAAGCAGTAAAACGCCCGAAAGACAGCACTTTGAAATAATTTACCTCTGTATGATTCCTGATGCACGACTTCGGTTGCTTTCTGTATAACGGATGCATGTGCTTCAAACATGGCAACGACTCATTGTAGTTAACTTCGGTCGCATCAACTGGCAGAATCGGAACTTCGACCTTCGCACAAGTCGCGTCTACTATCACCATCAGCATATTCGTGTAGTTCACCACCTGGGCGTAGAACGGCCTTTCGCAATCCTTCAATTGTTTATTCAGCTTCTGATCCAAGTTGTTGAAATCCAGATGGTAAAGGTACATCTCTCGGTCGCAAGGAGTCGGTCGAGTCCTGTTTATCAGTACCAGCTTTTCGAAATCGCGTTGATTCGTCGACTTCGGATTCAAAGGATCGTCTTCCTCGTCATTTTCGTAACCCTGATAGGACACTGTTTGAAAAGTTTTGTTAGTAAAAGGTATTATATCTCAGCTTATGGAAAGAGAAAAATGAAAAATGTTAGTGCATGCTGAAATTACTTAAAATTGTCCTCTCAAACGTTTTCCTTTCAATCAAGAATAAAACACACGACATTTATAGGCACTGTTAAAGCTAATAGAAAAAGAAAAGGTTTAGGTCTGGTTTCACCATACTCTATTATACTAGTAGTTCGCCCCGAACTGAGATCTCGTGATGCGACCCGACGAACGCATCAAAACTTTGAGTCGGTAGTAGTCAGAGGCAAGTCCAAACATTATCTTTGGACTTTTTTCTGACAACCGCCTACTAAATTGGTATGGTTACCAAGTTTCAACTCTATTGGCCTATTTATTGAAGAGTTCCGTTGAACATACCTTGGCTCCATCATCAGACCTGGTCGTCGTCACCATTTTATGAGAACTGAGTACCTCCTTAATTTATTTCAAGAAAAAAAAATAAGAAAAATCAAAAGAACTGGCCGACCAGTAGAAAAACCTTGATGTCAACGAAACTCTTAGAGATGGGAGCTCTTGGATCGCTGGTTATCTTAATTTAACTTTTTAAATTTTATCTCGAAAACCGAGCGTCCCAAAAAAAGTAAAAATTGTTTTTGAATGTCCAAACAAAGACCTTTCATATGACATGTAACTTGATTTTTTTATGTAACTTTTTTTATTTTTGCCCTCTTAAAAAACCCCATATCTCAAAAACCCTTCATCCGATTTTACTCATATACTTACCAGTAAATTTCTCAAGTACAAGCTATCGACATATCAAATTTCATGCAGATCGGATCAACGGTTCTTAAGTTATCGCCAGACAAACATACATACATACATACATACATACATACATACATAAAATGCCAAATCGCCTAAGTTGAAACTAAGATCTTCGTTCGCTTCGCTCACTCGATCAATAAGATCTTCGTTCGCTTCGCTCACTCGATCAATTAACAAAGGATTAAAGGGCCGTTAAATATGTCAAAATGTACGCGTTTGACAGCTAAGGTTAGATTTAACGGTCTGTTAATCCTTGATTAGTTACTAACAGAGCATGGTGAAATCTAACCTTAATATTACATACATAATGGATAATTACAAAGCTTATCGGAGTAAAATACCTACCTACATAGACAAAAATATTTCAAAAGCGTTCAGAAAAGTAGACTCCAGAGGTCATGCAATTTCGTAAAAAATAGAATATAGTATTAAAATGTAGTTGTATACCAGTAAAATTAAAGTGACGAACACTCTAACATGCGCATTCAGAAACATCAAACGACTAGGTATTACTTTCATTCTTTACAATAAATAGATGTTGTAAATGTCATGTTGATGAGGTTGCTTCAATTTCCAGGCATAAACTTTTTTTTTTAGGTTCTTAACATTTCTTGTGTGGAAAGTTAAAAAGCGGATTCAAGCATTTTTTGTTTCAAATATGATTCTAAAATAATCAATTTTGTCAGTTATATCTACAATTTATAAAATTTGCTAATTTGCTCGTACTAGAACTCACCAGTGGGTGTAACATACTCTGAAACCAAGTTGGAGTCGTTACTACTTTCGTTAAACTAAAACCAATTGTCGACTCCATTTATTAATTTTGTAAAACTACATAATTTTATTTATGTTGATTGTTGTCCTGTTAAAAATTGCACCCATTTGAATTTTGGGGTGCTATCAGGGTTGGTGAACTAAAGTCTAAAATTATTTGTTCTAGATTTGCATCATGTGCAGTAAAACTATTGTGTCGTATGTACTCGTATCATTTGTAATGTCGTCATGCACAGAAGTAAGCAACAGTTTATTTATGTTCTAGATAGATCCAAGCATAGGATAGATTTGTCAGAGCTCGTTGTCATGCGGAACAGAACATGCCGACAACATAGAGCGATATTCAACATTGTTTTGCAACATAAACCATTTATCTAGTCGTTATTTCCCATCTCCTCCTTATAAATACATTAAACATGGAACAGACACACAGTATTTCTAAAGATCTATCGTTGGGATATGTTTTATTCTTACCGTCGTCGAAGGGATAGCTCGAAGCCTGTGCCAAACCTGAAGTAATAGAGTTGTACAGCCATACAGATGTCGTGAGGAACCAGGCCATCACTAGCCGTAAATTTTCCAGGGGCTAAAACAGAACATTTTGCAATGTTTGGGTTACTTCGCCAACGTTCAAATAATTTGGAAAAATTTATTGCAAATTGTAGTGTTGACGTTTTCATGCAGATATAGTGACCGTAGTGAATATAGCAATCAAGATGAGAGTTAGAAATAATCACCCCTAAAAGCATGGATGCTGGGTTCGTCGTCTTTTTCTCCCTGAAGCAGACAGCCTGGTAGTCTACAGTGTGTATTGGTTTGTAGACTTCATCTGCAACTAGCTTCATCATGATATCTGGTCGAACCTGTAAATTGGCAATAATTTTAATAAATCAGCAAGCGTATCCTTTCAACATTATTTTCTCCTCTAGCAGTTGATCAATACGTGTTTTGTGTACTATGTAATATATGGTATCTAAACACGACGCTAGACGGCGCCACCATGCGACATATTCGAATAAATAATCAAGAACGCGAAACTGTCTCAGCGGAAGAACACAATCTGCGAAATGTTTTCTAACGAAAAATCCCGGTTTCTAGGGTTAAGTGATCATCCAAATCAGAGTGATTATTTGCACATTTATTCGACTTCGATTCGAATGCACGTGGAAATTCTAATTCGCAAATTCTTTCCTTCTTTATACGCGCGAATAAAGGAATTTGCTTATGTTCTTATTATGAGACGCAAACAGTTTACAAATAGCTTCTCATCTCATCACCTGCATGTATTCGCGAGCAGATTCTGTCCTAGAAATAGTTTTCATACCTTGCCAAAGAATTGTCCCGTCATACTGTCAGATTTGCTCACGATGACCCAGCCATTATTGTCCACTAAAAAGCAGTCCCAGTTATCCGAAGAGCAGGTTGTGCAGTCCTTATGTTCACACTAAAATGTTAAGTTGAATTGTTCTATTATGGATTTGTATCGAATGTGATCATTTAACAAGCTACGAGTACATTCCTTGTAATTTGCTGTTTCATTATGAGGTATAGCTATGAAGCAGTTCAAATAACTGTCTTCTAAGGCAAGTCGCGATTGTAGACTCATCGCACTACCCTCATGGAACGTCATATTACCTATTTCTATGGCAAGTCGCGATTGTAGACTCATCGGACTACCCTCATGGACCGTCACTTGACAGTGAGTTTCTGTAAATGTAGCATTGACAAAGGAATGCCGTTGCTCTTTTTTATATCCATGGAGAAACAGGAAGCTATTGTTTTAATAGACTATGCGTTGAAGCAAATACTTACCGAGGAAGTAATATTATAGAACCACTCGGCGAGTCGGTCTTGTTTAAACTGGAAACCAACAACCGCCGCTGGTGTCTTTTTATGTCCGTCTCCATGAAACACTGCATGAGCAGCTGTCACGACAGCCAGACTGACGTTCAGTGGGGACTTTTCTGTGTTGAGCTCTGTGCTGTAAACGTAGCTGAGAGGATCAACGTAGTGTTGTTCGACTGCTCGACGGTACCACACCTCGTCAATAGCCCGTGGAAACTGCTTCCCAAATTCTGGTCTAGAAAACATTTTATTTTGGTCAGAACCTTAAACTTGTATTACGTACATACTACTACTATTCTACTTGATGAATAGATCATATACTAGCATTACATGTAAGTTATTCAAATACTGTTCAGTAAGACGTTTGTTCTTACTTTTCATTGTCATGGTCTTTCGCTGGGTGGTTTTGCCATCTCGTCAACCCACTGTGAGTGGAAAGGAAAGCCACGATGAATCCGAATCGTTGAATGAATTCAGACCTGTAATCAAATCAGTAATTGATTTACGGATATATGTAGTGTTGTCTAGGTATTCATTCTTATAGCAGTCAGTTTCAGCTCAAGTTCATGGAAAAGAAAATATAAACCTGAGTTTATCGGTAGTCCTGAACTAAACCTCGTTTCTTATTATGACCGTTTTTGTGGATACAATATGTCGATGGTTATTTCTATCAGGTCATCAGATGTTCAAGTTAAGATATTACCTGCCTGTTCTTACATAGATATTATCATTCCCACCTGTCTTCGGCAGCATTTCTTAACTTACATTTCTATGCATAAAATCTACATCTCAGACAAACCATTTACTCCAGCAGCTGAATTAAAACAACAATTGCTATAACATATTCAAAGTTCTGTTAGAATAATGAGAACAATGTCGAAGTTCTTGAAACGAAAATTTCCATGCAGTATAATGTCGTTCTTTTTACTTTACCTCGGTAACAATCCGATCACTTTTGTCAATGGGCTATCCAGGTGCAAATTATAGAACGAATATAGTAAATTAATAATGCGCATGAAAGAAAATAAATAAGCTAGTCGAGAATTAAGTACTATCGCATCAGTAATTCTTCAGTCACAGAAGTACCTCCACTTATATTCGTTATATTGTGTTCCTTGGTTGTTAGATATTAAATTCTACACTGATTTTCCGTTTGTTATTTTTCCAAAATTGTTTTTTTATGTATTACTGTTAAAACAATGCAATAAGTAAGTAGGTACTTACGCCTTTTCTTCAGATGCGGAGTCCGATATGCTCTTGTTGAACCAAGCTGTGTTCCTGGCATCGTATACTAAAGCTTGCATAAGTCCATGATCACCTGAAGACAAAAATTTAACTTCGATACCGTCTCAGTCACTTTTTTATTTAATATACGTACAGAAGAGAATAAGATTTGGCTTGTTTAGGATCTCTTTTGCAGGTAAGCTAGCTGCTTACCTCGTCAATCATCGTAAGTTCCATATCAGTTTATTTATTAATAGGACATCCAATAGAGGAACACGAGATTAATAAGATTTTATTATATACGATCCATATTTTTTTAAGTTGACTTGTAATATCGGTTGCTTTAATACTTACAATAGTATTCATTCCTTGGTGTGCTGTTTGGTACCTTACCCCTTTCCTTGCCTTCCGAAGCGCCTGCAATGTAGATATTCAATCGGTAAATTTTATAATTGATTTTTGGCCGCTCTGTTCACATGTAGGTTATTATATCATGGCAAATTTGTCGAGCATATATAAATCGAAGGACTCATTTGCGCTTACCAAGGTTGGCAAATTGGCTCCCGACATAAGATGCTTAACAATATCTACATTAACCTAACCCTCTTCCCCGCAAGTAGGGTTACCGTTATGCTTCTCATGCCCAGCTTTGTTTTTATGATGCTCCGGTGGTCGAGGCTTTGCCGGCCATCTCCATCCAGGCCTAGCCACGCGTTCTAGGAAGTAAAGCAGTTCTTCTTCAGGAGTCGAGAATGTGTGTCCGTAGCGGCGACAGTACAGCCTGAAAACCATAAGTTGTGACATGTATTTCTGTAAATCGAAATAAATTTGGTCCACGAATGTAATCCTAAGAAACGCTAGATACCCTCACAGATATCGGTGGTTAAACTTACTGAGGATGTCTAAAGGGCATAGTTAGGAGTCACATACAAATTTTACAATTTTATTTACATAAATATCTAAAGTCCAGATACTCTAACATCGCCGCAAAGTTAATAACCAAGAATTCTCGATATTCTATAGGTTACATTTTGGCGAATGTGCTCAGGAACTTTACGATCTCATACGACCGTCTCCTTTCCACCAGTAGACGCACGGCTCAGTACCCTCCATACCTAGTAGGTATACCACCCACTCGCACACATCGTTTTGGTTCTACTTTAATTATGCGAAACACGGAGGAGTGTACTTCGCTGCCGTCGTCGTTGTCGTCTTCATCGTCGCTTACCATCAGGTAAGCTTATAGCCAAAGGCTTGTCTATAGCATATTTAACAATAGTCTGTTTTATTACTTACCAATCAGGATGTACACTCCATTTATCCAAAAGATATTGCTTGGCCGATATATTCTTGGATGTAAGTGATAGTCGGTGGATGTCATCAGTCGGTGGTGGGGTTATTCGGTGCCTGCCGTAGTTGTCGGGAATCGTCACTACCAAGGTGAAAGGAGAGTCGGCAATACCAGTCCAGTAGAAGTGTCTCTTGGCGCGAGAAATACGTTTCTAGAATACACCAAAAACATCTTTAAATGTAAAAAGGGAACAGCTTCAAGACTGTGATCTCAAAGCCAGATGTCATGTACCAGGTATAACTAAGATTATTTTGAGGAGGACTTAGGGGCGTATTTACTATTGTCCATAATTTTGCAGTAGGTAGCTGGTATTACATACGTTGCAAGCACCGCCGCTGTTCGAATTCTTAGTAGTTTATCACGATATTTTCCTTTACCGATTGAAAGCACTGGCATAACACACCATTTTTTTTTCGTCGAGTTCGATCGTTTATATCGATGGTGCTTATCTGAATTTGAACCCCATTCCAAACCCCCACTAGGTTACCGGGGGATCTCTGCAAAATAAACCTTTACAAAATATTACTTTTTTATTTATGATATTTACTTACCATATCTTCAAGATGATATTTGACATTCATCATTTGATTTCCTGTATTTTGGTCGATGATATCTTTTCGGAACTGCAAAAATAATTTAGTTGTTCTCATATCAGAGGTCTTTAATAATCTATATCCCACAAAAGTGCAAGTTCTAATGTGATAATGTGTTCTAAAGACCTAAATTTTTGTAGATGGGCCACCCGATTTCAAAGCATTGTCTCGCAAGTCATGCACAATAGGAAAGGAACATGCCCTTCGTCCATCAATTTGAGGCAAACAGATTATGTCAAGGCTCATGTGCCTGTAATTTCACTGGCAACCACACCCTTCAAACCGAAACAAGCCAACATAATATTTTGTTTTGTAAATGTATTTATGCTTACCGTGTTCAACTCTTTGCTGAAGTTTCTAGGCCCTCTATCATCATCAAATAGCTCAACTTCCAACATATCGACGCTATTGTAACTTGGCTTTAAAATTTGTTGAAACTAAAAGAAAACATCGCACGTTAAAAGTTATAGTTTTAAAAATAAAGATAAAATGCTTATCAAATTCAATAAACATACCACAGGCCTCAAGTCTGGGTGAATCAAGATGTACCCGTTATTGGTCACAATAAATGCATACCCATTTACACCAATCTGAAACATCAGAATGTTATGAACTTCATATTAGTCGCTGAGGGTTCCATTAGCTAGAATGGCCGATAAGTCTGTTGCTATCTTTTTTTGTTAACATGAAAGTGACCGCCATGGAGGTATATCATACTTAGTCTAAGGTGACCGCCTTCTTCTTCTAATTGTCGTGTCAAGTTCTTTCGAAACAGTCTGGTGAAAACTTGGTGAAAAGATTTTAAGCGCGTCTCAAGGAGGCTCATTTCGAGCACTTGACACATGTTTTAGAACTTTTTAGGTACTACAACATGCCGATTTCCTCACGATGTTTTCCTTCACCGTTTTTACTGGCAGTGTCAATCATACTTTATAGAGCCGCTATAAAATTGCGAGGAATATGAATAAGGTCCTTAGGCTAGAAATAACATTTCTATTTGCATAAATATGTGATACTCGTACTTACCTTGTAGGGTGTCATCAGTGTTTGGATTTCAGAGAGTGCTACATCAGTTCCAGCTACTCCTAATAATCTAGCAATACGCATCTGCAATGTGTTAATCCAAATGTAATAATGTACATATAGTCCTATCGTAAAATAAATATTTATTAAAAAGTAAAATGGCCTTCATGGAGTATTGTTAAAAATATTTTCGTAAAAGTTAACTAATATCTACGCATCATTTCCAAAATCTACAAAAATGCTATAAAACATCATAACAATACAAAAATTATGTCTGTTATGTATCAAACAGTAAATTATCTAACTACTAGTTATTCGTATTTGGCTTTTTATATGCCATCATTTTCTACTAATTATAAAATTGACAATCTGGCTTATAGGCTAGCAATTTTTACTTTATTTTTAGCATCTAAGCCCCGTTAGGCGAGTTCTATATTGGTTTATATAGAACGATGATTTAAAGGATTCTAATTTATATAATCCACATTACAGGTTCTAGCAAATCTACTCAAAAAGTTAAACCGTAAATCATTACATTAAAATGCTACTCTTTATTCTAGAAACCCACTACCGTTTCTGGCGTAGATATGTAAATACCCTTTCAAAGGAATCCATGAAAGAATCTGTTGACATTATTAAATTAATTAAATTGCTAAAACATCGATTCACAACAGCAATTTACTGGTTCACCATTAGTTTAAGTGGTGGAAGCGATAGCATATTATGGTGGTTTTTTTTGTTTCGTTAGTTTTGTGATCGCTGTAGATAATGGTATATATCTTCACATGTTGATAAGCCAATTGTTTTGTTATATAAGTTGTGGCATTCATCTCCTTGCATGCGTCTCCGTTCACTGTCTGTGTGTATTATTTGTAAGAGCGTGGTGGGCCTACCTCTTTTGGGCCGTTCTCCTCTACGGACTGCGATTGGTTGTAGTCGAACGAATGCAATTAAAATAAATAACATACAGATAAATGCATTGTAAGAACTTCCACTAGAAATAAATAATTTTCTTTTCGAAAGAGTATTACTAAAATTTTGTTAAAAATGTTAAAGTATACGAGTATCATAATTCTTTGAAAGGTAGCTCAAACGCAATGCTTAAGTAACAAAAGCCCCAAACGAGTAGTAACGTCGGGCAGCGCCATACTTTTACTCAAATATATTTACATTTAAATGTCTTAACGAGTCAATCTCCAAAAAATGCCTCTACAAAGACATCACTAAAATCAGGCAAAAATTACTTTGTTATTTATTAGATAGTGTGTGTAGTGATAATATCATAACTCTTGCATAGAAAAATTGATTTGATGATTGATAGAAAAGTCGATCATAACACCCTATTGGTCTACGCCTACTATCTAGTAGAAACTACTACTCTACAGTAAGCCAAAAGGGTCGAACAACAATGGGCATGGGTCAGTCGGCGACTGACGACCGCGCCGCCAACGTTTGCTGGCCGCAGTCAGCATCTATCGAGGACAGATGCATCGCTAACGGGGCCAAATAACTCTTTACCGTTACTGAAATCCAAAAAACTAAATCATAAAAACTCTCTCGTATCTTGCAAAAACTTTACATTAAATCATCAAAACTTTCTAAGTGTAGTAGTACCTCTTTCGTAACCGATACCCAGTAAGCTTCATTTATCAGTACATTCTCTGTGATGTTCTGAGGGGAAACC
This sequence comes from Chloroclysta siterata, assembly GCA_932294275.1. Lineage (NCBI taxonomy): Eukaryota > Metazoa > Arthropoda > Insecta > Lepidoptera > Geometridae > Chloroclysta > Chloroclysta siterata. The sequence goes on from OW028598.1 coordinate 13,948,174, forward strand.
ACCAAACAAAACGAAGTTATTAATAGAATACGTAAATGGTTAAGAAGCAAGATATTAATAAACTATATAAATTAACAGAAGAGATAGGGCTTACGTCCAATTATTAGGAAATAGAAAACCAATCTGTAAAAATAATCTTCTTGAAAAAGATGACAGACTTATTCAGACATGCAAGTAATGAAGAATTTGGAATTTTGGAAAAGACGTAACACAGACAGGCATTGATATTATTATCGAGGTTAGAAAACGAATAGTAAACAAACACCCGTAACAAAGGACCGTACAGCACAAAAACAAACATCCAATAACATAGACAATCGAGTAGATACAATTAATATTCAGTTTTCATACGTTTTCCACCTCGAAAATATCATTTGCCTTTTGGGGAAGTTTCAAGATTTTATTTATATCAATTCTAAGATAGTACTCAGAATAACACATACCTCGTTGTGACGAAGGTCGTAAACTGGCATTGACACTGAAGTCATTAATTGATATTGAGAGTTCCCGATCTCGCTGTATTGTCCTTGTTTCATCTGAACAAAATTAATCGTGACGAAAATTTGAATACAGTTTTTGTGAGATGGCAGATAAAAGGTAATTATACAAAGGTGTTCCAATACTTGTGTTTAAAACTTCAGGGGGCTAAAGTACCTATTATTATGAATGACTTTTTCTAAGGAACCAACACTGTGAACGCGAAAAAAAAACAGCTGTTTCATACAAAAGTTCAATACCTACCTGGCTAAAATGTTTTACAGTGTTGGTTCCTTAGAAAAAGTTAGTATAACGGAGTGGCCTAATATATTAGTTTTATGTTCAGGCACCAACACCCTAAAGTCATCTCGATGTAAGGCACTCATAAATTCAGAAAAGCTTTCTACATTTAACAATTTTTTGAGCTTTCTATCAAAAACTTGAGTAATTTTTATGAAGTTTTCTTGTCGCTTGTTAGTACCTGGGTAATTTTCCACCTGCGATGCTGTTCCTGATCAGAATTGAACAGCATCTTATCCTGTCGTTGGCTGACAAAACGTTCTTTCTGTTCGGCTCTCTCACGTTGCTCCCATAGGTAGTCTGCTACTTTGGGATCCTACCGAAAAAAAAATTCTTTATCATTTACTTGATGAAAATACAATATATTCGATAACAATTTAGACGGATAAGATAGATTTTAATAATTTTCAGTCATAGATTAAGGTTTAATTGATATTTAAGACCCCTAACCTAGCTTGCGTTGAGTTAACCACTCTACAACTCTAAATCTGAAATTGTTCAATTTAGTGTACATTTGCATTTCCCGGATAGTTCTAAAGTTTTACGTAAACGTTTAACTGGAATTTTTCTATTTTCATGCTTTCTTATTACTACGTTTTATGTTCATATCAAAAGCATATAATTATTAATAAGTACCTCAGTTTTTATTTTCCATAGTTCAAACTTTGATTAGTCTGGGGAATAGTGCTTGTAAAATGTCCGCCAATATTCATAGTATATGTATTTTTCAACGATAACAGAAGCCATATCTGAACACAAATGCGATTAGAAAACTTACAGTGACATTAGCGTAAACCGGCGTCCACACCACAGGATGTAGCTCCCTCTGTAGAACCAAAGGCCTGGCCAGCACATTGACATGCTCCAGTACTCTTTCTCTAACTTCTGCTAGTGTACTTAGATGCACGTAGAACCCTCGATTTGCACATGCCATCCACTTCACTTCTCTTACATCCGCGACCTAGACAAAACCTTACTGATTTATCAAAATCTAAATATAGAAAGACCCTGTAGTAAGGTGTAGACTAGTTACCTAAGTGGTATGAGAATGTCCTGGCAGCTTTGTGAATTACTATTAGTGTTTAATTGACTAAACATTACAACATAAAGGCTTGCCTATCTTCAATATACAGGGCTACAACATGTTCATACAGTATAGATAAAGTTATAAGTCAAAAAGAAGGTATAAAAAAAGTATAAGTTCAAATATACAGCGTGTAAACGCTTGTACGACATTAAATTAATACACGTGTAGTGCTACTATCTAGTATTGATTTAAAAAAGGTTTTATTTACATTCATTCATAATTGAGTTTTTTTTATTTTCAAACAAACTAAATATCAGATTAAGCATAAAATTATTAAGCATTCTGTATAAACACACAAACAAAGCAACGTACGCTCATTCTATGCCGCGCGTAGAAACCGCACACACACATACCTACATACTACGAATGCCTACGTTTACGCTGGCCTTGCAGCGCCGCGCCGGCGCATGCGCGCGGCGGCCGGCGTCTTTGATTTGCCGATAGCGCGGCATGTGGAAAATATAAAACTAGTTACCTCAAATCCGTAGGTTTCCAATATGCCAAGTGTGCCTTACGTGGATTCCCACGTTGCACAAATTAATGCGTTGAAGAGCTCCTACAACTGTTCTAGGGTTTGGTAGGACAATGCCTAATTTCACTAATAACTTTCCCAATAAGTTTGCATTTTGATGACATTAACAAGACACACACACTCACAAAAAGTGTCTATTTCGCGGTACCAAATCTAGACACTATTCACTAGTAATAAGACGAATGTACAATTTTCAAAATTAGATAGGTCAAGGTCGCTAGCAAGACGCTTACTGACAGAAATAAAAATATTGTTTCTCGGCCGACGCGCCGGCCAGAGTGGGATCGCTGCGTACCTATCTGTCTCTATCACACACGGACGCGGAATGATATCTGTCCTTGTCGCAAAGCGAAATTTGACAACGTGAGCGACTTAGCGTACAGATATGTTTTGTATACGCTCTAACGCGTATTAATATGGTAACTCTGTCCTTTTTTTTCGTTTCATTGATGAGACATTGACTTCATGACCCCGGAAATTTGACCTCAGCACCGGCGATTAGAGATACAGGTTGTGTAAAACGTATTTATTGGAAAAGTATCGATATCTCGATAAATATTCAGGCTTTTTTGATAAAACCAACGCCTAAAATCTAAAAATGTAAATAGGAATACGTGGTTAAATTTAATGTCGTACATGACTTTACACCCTGTATAAATAGAAAAATGAGAAGAAATTAGATAAGAGATAATCAACATTTTTTAGGAACAAGACACTTAAATCTAATAAAAAACACAACACATGCTACGAAACAACAGTTCAACACTCAACACCATGCAAAAACACATTTACGGGTAAAACAAACACGAGACCAATCAAACACTACACTAGAAGCAAAGCAATGAATATGAAGGGTAATAATAGACAGGCAACATTTATGTTTCATATATTACATAAATACAGATACATGCATTGTAACCAATCCAAAGACACCAACCATGTTAAAAGTTTAATATTCGTCAAATAATTTGGTTCTTAGGTCTTTTCAGGTTATAGAGAAAGGTTACAAAATGTACGTTTCAAGAGACACGACAATAGTTTAAGAATTATAGATCAATAGCTCAAATAATATTATTTACTTAAGAAGTCTCCAAGGAGTAAGCTAAATGTGTTATAAAAAAAACTGTTATCACAAATTATCTTGTCTCATGAAACAGAATTAAACAGTAATCAGGAAGAATACCACGTTCTGGGTGTACTGCAAGACAGAGGGAGCATTATGCAGGTAGCACAATGACTACACACACAGTAAGACCTGAAGTGGTACTACCTTTACCTCACGCCCTATCAGGTACGTGAACACCCTCACTGGAGTTTCATACTTCCAGTTGAATCTCTCGAAAAGCTCCTTGTAGTTGTATGGGACGCCATCCGTAACTAACATTATTGCCTAGAATTAATTTTTTTTTTTTTAATAATTTATTGTTTCTAAATCTGATTACCTACTTTTTCTATCTAAGTGTTTTTTTCAACACATATAATCATATGTTGATTTTACATTCTAACGTTGACCTAAGCTTTTTAAAACCATCTAACGTTGCAAATTTTATAAAGAAAATTTGACGCAGTTTAAATAAGATAAACTAATGTGAAATCAACAATTACCTGGTTACAGTTGGCTCCTCCGCTGTTGTTTCTGTATATTTCTAGAAGCTCGAAAGCTCTGGTCAATGCTGCTGAAAAGTTTGCTATTTCCATTGTATCGAAACTATCTAACCCAAGTTTTAGCTCCCGAATGTTGGCTAATGTTGCCTGTGAATCAAAAAAACGTCAATAAATATTTTACGTAGTACGTTAGGTTTCGAAAATTGTGAATCGAAATAGCATATTAGCAAATACCTGCACAAGGGAATCCTCAAAGCATGGCACGATTTCCTCTACAGTATCAGCAAAAGTCATCACATTCACAAAGTCATTATTGCCAAGTGTTTCCAAGATATTAGTGACAACGTGTTTGGCTATGTCTCTGCGCTGGCCGGTCATTGACCCGCTGCGATCCACCAATATTACTACATCCTTAGGGCTGGCTGCCGCTTCCATGTACCAGGCGCGAGTACGGGCATCGTAGATATCAACAGGGTCCGCACGCCATTTCATTGCTAAAATAATAAACACGTTTTTCTCCATCTTCGGGTTACTTTATTTTATTTTATTTGGGAAACAAACAGTACAATAGATAAGTAAGAAATAACAAACAGAGACACATAAACCAACAAAGTTTCCTCAATTAAATAATACAAAGTAGCAGTGAAAAGAAATAGATGTACATACAAATAAATTAGTAAAAAAAATAAAAATACATTATTTATCAATCAATTTGATTGATTAAAAAATAATAATTTCAAATAGGAATAAAATAAATTATTTGGTGATAAAATTAAGTAAGTAAAACAATAAATAACTTTTCACAGACAGACAGAGAAATCAAAATTCATGTTTTCTGTTCTACTCGATTTACTCAAACTCATTATCTTCTCATGCATAACTGAGTATTTTATGACTGTGGTAGACTAAATGTCAGTACTTTTTATTGGACACCCACACATAACTAAATACATTTCAATCATTTATTTATTTGTTTATTGGGAAACCAACAGCGATATAAACAGTTGGTACTAAGTTTAATTCAATAGTATGGCCAAATAAAGGTTTCCACTTCAGATTCAAAGAATACAATATTTGAATAGTAAGCGGATTATTGTGGTGCTTACACATTATATAAATGCAAATGCTGAAGAGTCCTACGAAAAATATTTGGCCAAAGTTATGTAGGTAGTTATCATACCTGGGTAGTGTCTCATAAAGCCTGTAGAACTGCCGAAAAACTGCCAAGAAAGCGTAGGGTCACTCATGTAGTTATCGATAAAGTGCTCGTCCAGCCCTTCAGACCAATGAATACCTTTTATAACTTCCGTAGCTGAAATAAAAACATAACAAAAATTTATAAAAGGTAGGTAGGTACTTCTCTTATCTATATCAAAGTCAAAACCATAAAGTATTATTCAATAGAATCACTAAGATCACTTTAAACCCTGTATGTAGGTAGGTCTATCCACTTAGCATATAAAAAATTGGTGGAATAATACTACGATAAACTTATAATAAAGTATAAACTTACCCCAAGCATAAACGTTTGTCGGAACGTGAACGCTACTAAAATTTGTATTCACAGGGATATGGGAAAAGTGTGGATTCGGTTGTAAATGTATATTTTTACTCGGCGGTCGAACAATCCAATTTTCTAAATTGAAATCCTGTTCAGTTGTAGTGGAAACCGTGTCTTCATCCCACGGTTCTTCCATTTCTTTACTGTTGAAGAACTGAAAGTCTTCTGGAACTGGTTCGTTTTGTTTGTCGAAAGCCATATTTTCGGCAGCTTCTACAATCCTTTTTACTGCACTAATTTTGAGTTCCATCATCGCGCGAATGTCATCGGCCATACTTTGCACAAGTTTCTCGCCGTCTCTCGATTCTATTTGAGCTGATTTGAAGCTCTAAAAGGCAAAAAAACTTGAGTCTGATAGTCTGATACTAAACACTACCCAAGTTGGTCATCAGTACTACTAGTAGTTGGTTAGGTACTTACGTCCTGCACTTCTTTCTTCCTCGTAATGAATTCGCCAAAATGATATAGCTCAGTGCCGAGTTTGACCGCCCATGCTTGCACCCTACGAATAATTTACCCGTTATCATTGATAACACAATCGTTTATTGGGGAAGTCTCTGTCAGTCACACTTGATGAGCCAATAAATAAATAAATAAGTCACACTTAAATGAGCCAATAAGCAATTAGCGTCAAAATCAATAAACCAATTTCTGTTTTTTGTTATGTTATTGTGCTTCAAAAGATGAAATGGTTCAAATATTGGCAATAATGGTGATGAATGACTATTATTTAACTTACGAATTGAGCGTGATCTTGCCAGTAGAATCATACTGCGTGCTGGCCGAGCAGTTCCTGGAGTCCAGGCACAATATTAGCAGGACGAATACGGCGAGACCGTGACACTTGCACATCAGAATCACTTCAAGCACACTCTTTTATTGTTCACTGTTTAGAAAACGATTTTCATAGTGTATTTTTGGGAGCTGGTTTTCTGTCCACTTGAATTGATAAGAATGGTGTAAAGAGCGCGTGCGTACAGAAGCGTAGTCCGGGCATGCGCGCTGCCTTGCGCGTTTTGACTGTAATTTTCTCACAATCCTCAGTCCGTATGCATGTGTTGGCGTGAGTTTACTTGCTGTGCTAGAATTCTGCGGTCGCACCTGCGCCGAACATCGATTTGTTTTCCCGTTGACTGGGTCAGGGTGTCAGGGAGCGACACACTTTAGATGAAGGGGAACGTCGCTGTTCTCTTTAAGACGGTCCTTTATTTTAGATAACAGGAAGATAAAAGTAGTCTACTGTTAAATTCCCTTACCATTTCTAAGATTTAACCGCTGATGTAGTTAATGGTTTTTCTAGTAGATCAATACTATGATTTTTATTAAACTAGCTTGCGCTCACGAGTTCGCTTGCGTGGTGGCAGTGATTGCTAACATCAATATCAAAGGCGTTTTTCCTAATTTTTCGGACAAAAATTTGCCTATATTATTCCAAGTAATAAACTTATCAATTTTAGGCCATAAACATTGGCTATTATTTCTATGCCTCAAACAAGATATATTAGTAACCTTGTAGCTACAAAACGTAAGCTTCAAATTGATTTTGTCTTTTCTTCTCAATTCTTCTCAAATTACAAAAACGAATGAATACTAGGTTCTATATCTACGAATAAATGAAATTGCATTTGAATGGTGCAACAAGTTTTATTCCAAAGTAGGTAACAAAGGTACAAATGTATCAGAATTATCGTTGTAACAAGGTTAAATTCAAGAAAATGCAGCAGGCGAGCAGATCTAACGAATTGTATTAGCAACTAAGACTATGTAAAATGGCCAGAAGTGTCGTGATGGTGAAGATCAGGAAATTCGCGCGGACGTGGCTTCCTATTCCGCAGTCGAGGATATCCTTTTCCTGTGAAATAACCATTAACTTAAGACCCGTAAAATTATTTCACCATCGTCAGCTCATGCGTCTACTGTTGGTCATAGGCCTTCCTCATAATTGGGGAGAGATTTTCCATAGTAACTTGCCAAACGGATTGGTGACCGCATTATTGGTGTCCGTAACCTTCTACCCTATCTTATCATATTCTACTACTACCTTCATTAAAAGTCACGGCTAAGCTTACTTGGTCTTGGTCCATTCTGCGAGGTTACTATTGGGATGGTTGACTGGTAGTGGGATTTACGTCTGAGTGCTTCTATGCTTTGGATGGTAGGTATTGATATATAGGCGGAGCTGAATTGGCCACTGGCTCATACGAATATAGGTACCTTTTTTTTTACTGCCTACAGCTATAGATTTTTTGATGTTTCTACCTAGACCTACCTAAGACTTTCTACCTAATTCAAGAGGCGGGAGGGTAATTTATAAAAGCAAGATACCCTATTAAATTTAACGTTTCCAGCATTAGATAAACATCGTTCCATAGATATGAGAGTAGTAGCGCTCTTTGTGAAGGGCTCGTCCGGGGAAGTACTGCCACCACGCCTTTTTCTGCCGCCAAGCAGCAACGCTGTGTTTCGGTTTGAAAAGTGTGGTTGCCGGTGTAATTACAGGCACATGAGGCTAAACATCTGTATGCCTCAAGTTGTGCGTGTCTTATGAGGCAATGCTTGCCTACTGCTTGTTCCATCAGATAGTTGTATAAAAAAAAATATATGATAATTCGAATGGTATTTACCTTTTCGTTATAAGTGAAGCAACCCTCCAGCCTACGGCGCTGTAACCTTCCCAGGTCTAGTTTGTGGCAAGGCTCTCGCTTATCAGTCGAGTTGCCAGTCGGCACCGGCTTCGTAGTCGGGGACACCTCGCAATCTTTGTACTCTATGACTTCCTTCTTGATCACCACGAGTAGAAGATTAGTTTTCGGAACGTAAGATGCCCAGTACGGTGGATGGCAATTTGCCGATACATCCTTGGATATTACGGGGAAAGCTCCCATTGCGTTAGAGAAATACGTTTGATTAAGGTAGTAGAGGCTGATCCGGTGGTCACATGAGAAGGGTTTTTCCTTGTTGTCCTTGGCAGTGATTGACCCGTTTTTCTGCTTCGGCGCAGGAGTTGTGGGCGCCTCTGTAGGCGCTTGGTTCTTTAGTTCATCGATATAGTCTGCAGACGACCATGCGGTTATGTTAAGCGGAAATATTAGGAGAGATTGCTACGACACCGAAATATACTTATAATGCGATACAGTGTGTCAGCTAATCCTTTATTAGTGACTGGTTATAGCTGACACACTGTTTTAAATAATAATAATACTGCCGTCTTATAGCTCAAATGACGTTTACCAACACTTGCTCAATTTCGACTTTTTTATGCCATCGTAATCAGAAAAAAAGCTCTATCGACCAATTTTATCAGAATTCAAATAGCTTTAATAGTTTTCGAAATATGAAAAAACCAAATTAATATCAGTTCAATGCTTGAGAAGGGTTAAATGTTGTTAAGTGTCATTGCTAAGCTAATGGTTATGAACTTTATTTTTAAGTCAACTTAAACGGTTTGTTGCCTATCTTGATTGCCGTTAAATATTTTTTTGTAAACTTTAACGGCTTTTGTTTTTGTCCCGCGTAACTCAAAAAGTAGATTTTGCATTTACCGGCATTTTAGCTATAAGACGGCAGAATATTACTCTGCTCAAATTAAATGAGAACTTGTCCCCGTAGCATGTGCTACGAAAAGTGTTGTAGAACATGATTAGACCAAATGTTGTTTTATGTCTATTGTGTATACAGTGGTAGTACACTGAATACTATAGTTTTGTGAATCCTTATGATGTAGGTATACATGGTGTTCCAATACTTGTGTTTAAAATCTTCAGGGGGCTAAAGTACCCATCAATATGAATCACTTTTTCTAAGGAACCAACACTGTAAACGCGAAAAAAAAACAGCTGTTTCATACAAAAGTTCAATACCTACCTGGCTAAAATATATGAAACAGCTGTTTTTTTTATCGCGTTGACAGTGTTGGTTCTTTAGAAAAAGTGATTCATATTGATGGGTACTTTAGCCCCCTGAAGATTAAGGAACACCTTGTATAATATTCCACAGCACCTTGTATAGTTAATTCGAATCTCGAGTTCGTACTTCTTTATTTATGGGATAATATCTAAGCACTGATGAAGCATGCGATACGATTAGCGTTACCCTACATATCTCCAGAGTATAATAAGCTGATACAGTATAAGTAAAGGAAAGCTGCGTTGACAGCCGCTAGATGTACTCGTACATGGAAGAAATCTAGACATTGATCACGTCAAAGCTACATTCATTGAACAAAATCAAGCAAAAAATAATACACTCGAGAAAAGTGAATCCGGCTCATACACAGACCTTGAGCCTCAAAACGCCAGTTTATTTACGAGTAAATTATGATTGCTTATAAACTAGGTATAGCAGCAACGAAATACAATCTTAAAAACTTATTGAATGGATTATGACCCGCCTCTTGGCACTTCTAGACTACGAAATATCAAAGTTGCAGATGCAGTGAGCTGAATTCATTGCTCTCGTGTGTAGAATTTTTCTATTAAATAATAATGTATCGTAATTTTTTTTTCACTGTATCATAATACTTTAGCTATAAAAAGTTTCTAGTTATTCTTACCACGATCGTCATCCAAAGTGAACCCATAAGCGAAATCGTTCATGTTGTACGCATTTGACATCATGATAACGGCTTCTGTCAACAACCAACCGAAGAAGTTCCTCACCAATGTAAATGGCTGCAAGTAAGAAGACATGTTTTCAATAATTATTTTTATAAAATTTATAATGATTTATATGACAGCCTTCACAGCTCAGTAGCTCTGCCTTCTGCGCCGTAGGCCGTGGGTTCGATCCCCACCGAGAACAAACATTTGTGTGATGAACATAGATATTTGTTCTCTGTCTGGGTGTTATATAATATTATAAGTATGTATTTACAAAAAAAAAAGTATAATAATAATTTCTTTATTGAGGACTAAAACATGTAAAAATATGCACTTAGCATAGACAATACATTACACTTAGTCCTACAATCGGTGGTCTTATCACGCACAGCGATTTCTTCCAGACGACCGTTTGCTTAACCTAAGACCTAAAATTAACTTAAACTGAGGCTTAGTCACTAGGCGTCCAAACAAAGCTCTACCGCCACAGACAGCGGGTGATGAGCGATCTGGATGTTCACCACCTCCTGAACTAGTGTTAAACTGTATCTCAGGAGCTAGCTCCATCCATAACGCACAGTCTCCAACACCAGGCGGAAGAGCCCTGCTTGCACTGTGTTTAATGATTTACGGAAAGGTGTTTTGACTTTTTTTTTTTTTTTTAATTAGAATTTAATAAGAAAAAACTAATTTTAAATATGAAAGTTTGCATGATGACTGGGTGATTGTGTGTGTTGAGGTCTATTAGAATTGTGTATGTGTGTGTGTGTGTGTGTATCATGTTGTTTGTTATTGGGTACCTGGGAGTCTGTTTCATGTGTGCGTGTGTTCTAAGTGTATTTTTAAACTAATTTATTTGATTCAATAATTTATGTTTGATTTACTTTACAGTTAAGAAAGGTATAGAACCTTAAATGTCAACTCTCAGGAGTTCTTCGGTGCTTTTGTAGTCCAAGTTTAGTAACCACTCAGTTAGTTCTTTTTTTAATTTGTATTTATTTAGATGATATATGTTTAACTGCTTGTTGATGTGATTATATAATTGTGGTGATAATACTGGATAGCATCGACTATAGAATTTAGTTCTATGCTTAAGGATCTTGCAGACTCTGCCAGACCTACGTTTCTTTTTGTATAGGCTTGTGTCAAAATATATGGAGGAATGGGTTCTCATTATGGTTTGTAGTATAAACACCTGTCTTACTGTAAGAACTTTGACGTCACTATATAGTGTAGAAGTGGAGTATCTATATGGTTTCCTGAGCATAAACTTAAGTACAGCCCGTTGTGCTCTCTCTAACTGTAGCATCTTCGTTTTAGCGGCTCCACCCCAGATTGTTATGCAATATCTCACAATGGATTCACCAAGCGCATAGTATACGAGTTTTAAGGTATTTATGTTTGCCGAGTATATATTTATTATATCAGCTATCTGGTTGCCATATTACAAGCTTTGGCTTAGTTTGGGGCTAGATAGTGCTGTGTGTAAAGTCCACCAATATTCATTTAATATTTATTTAATGATACAACTTAAAAAAAAAATAGTAGCATTTATATATTTTTTTCCTTAGCCTAGGTATACCTCTATAGTCTAACTACAGGGCAAACGCCTCCCAAAAAAAGTATTTATCAAAAAATATCCTACTTCCTACTAATATTATAAACGCGAAAGTTTGCAAGTATGGATGTTTGTTACTATTTCACGTAAAATACTAATGAATGGATTTTAATGAACCTTAACAATAATATAGCCTAAATATCAGAATAACACATAGGCTACAATACATAAAGATATTGTGTGACTAATCCTGCGCAGACGAAGTCGCGGGCACCAGCTTGTAACTTTGATAAAATTTATAATCAAGATAATTATTGTTATTTAAATTTATGTGACTACTATTACTAGTGCTATTAGGATACAGAAAACCTAGATTCTATCTTATTTTTGCGAAATTAACCACACTTTAAAATTTTGATTATTTGGATTTAGTGCCGTATTTAACTGAAAAACCACGGTTGAGTCTGGTATCTCCTTTGAAAGTTCAAAGACATCATGCATCAGGCATACGCCCTATTTGACAGCCTTCACAGCTCAGTTGGTTGGTAGTAGCTCTGCCTTCTGTGCAGTAGGCCGTGGGTTCGATCCCCACCGAGAACAAACATTTGTGTGATGAACAGAGATGTTTATTCTCTGTCTGGGTGTTATATAACATTATAAGTATGTATTTACAAAAAAAAGTATATAAGTAGTATATCAGCTATCTGGTTCGCATATCACAAGCTTTGGCTTAGTTTGGGGCGAGATAGTGCTGTGTGGAATGTCCACCAATATTTATATTATATTTATATTATTTATTATAATGGGGCCTAATATTTTAACTTACCGAGAGCAACGACCAGGAGCCGCTGACCACCGCAGGTATTATAGACAATGGGCAGAGAGCCTGGTAGTTGAACACTTCCACATGCTCGAATATCTTCTCTTGAACGAAAGAATGCAGTACGTATTTCTCGATGACGCCGAAGAACTGGCCAACTTGCTTTTTGTCTGCCGACAGGATCACGTATCCAGAGCTGTCTATGACGTAACAGTCGTATTCGGTGCCGTCGCATGATAAATCCTGAAATTATTGTTATTATTTTATTGTTTGTATTGTATTGGGACTCCTGTATTCGCTGTTTAGACTCTAAAGTAGTCCTTTATGCGTGAGGGTTGATATGGTTACACATGTAGCCAGCCTAGCTCCTCCCAAAAGCGCAGAAGCTTCACAGGCTTGGAGGAGTGACCTGGGGTTTCCTAGGATTCCTTGTCGTTGAGAGGCTACGCCCTCGCATTCCAGGACTACGTGGGCAGTTGATTCTTCTTCTATTTTATAGTTACAACTTGGCAATAGAACAAGCGGATGGCAGATTTAGTAGTAACCATCACCTACAACAAAGCATTGCTTTGCAAGTTACCCACAGTTCGTTCGTGCCCTGCGATACGCTACCCTGCGTCCAACATGAGGCATACAGGTGTTAAGCCTAGCGTGCTTGTGAACTAAATAAAATATTGGTGGACTTTCCACACAGCACTATCTAGCCCCAAACTAAGCCAAAGCTTGTGATATGGGAACCAGATAGCTGATATACTACTTATATACTTTTTTTTTTGTAAATACATACTTATAATATTATATAACACCCAGACAGAGAACAAACATCAATGTTCATCACACAAATGTTTGTTCTCGGTCGGGATCAAACCCACGGCCCACCGCACAAAAGGCATAGCTACTACCAACTCAACTGAGCTGTGAAGGCTGTCGTACTGACACTGAACTGACACCTTTTAAACCAAAACACTGCGACGCTGCTTGTCGGCAGAAATAGTTAGGAGGTAAAATTCCCCGGACGCCTTTCAGAGCTCTGCTATTCTTCACAGCAGCCTTCACAGCTCAGTTGATAGTGGCTTTGCCTTCTACGCCGGAGGCCGTGGGTTCGATCCCCACCGAGATCAAACATTTGTGTGAAGAACATAGATGTTTGTTCTTTGTCTGGATGTTATTATTTATTTTAAAAATGTATTTACATAAAAAAGTATATATGTATTTTATCAGCTATCTGCATTACAAGCTTTGGCTTAGTTTGGGGCTAGATAGTGTTTTGTGAAAAGTCCACCAATATTTAATTATTTATTAGTTTTAAAAAAAATGGAAATTTTGGAGGAGGTATTGTATTAAAAAGAATTATAACGTTTGTTTGGTTGGTGTTAAAGTTGAAGCACTAATAGAGAATACATTAGTGACTAGCAGCTTCTCGCGGCTTCGCACGCTTTAATGTGGTGAGCGTGATTTGTAGGGGTAATTATCAGAAAATTTCGTAGTATATTTACCCCAAGTTTTAAGTCAATCGCACCACGCGTCAAAAAACTCCCATACAAACTTTCACATCCCTTTGCACACTTATTAAGGGTAGTTTTAAAAAACTAAATATGCCTTTCCTATTTTTTAGCCTTGGAGTACATGTACTCCAAGTTTCAAGTTTGTAGGTTCAAGGAATACTATTTTTCATACAACCGTTTTCAACCCTTTTTACACACTTAGGGGTTGAATTTCCAAAAATCCCTTCTTAGTACACCTCTACTTCATAAGACCTATGTACTCCTCAAATTTCAAGTCTCTAGGACCAGCGGTTTAGGCTGTGCGTTGTCTATATGTCAGTCAGTCAGTCAGTCAGTCAGTCAGTCAGTCAGTCAGTCAGTCAGTCAGTCAGTCAGGACTTTGATTCTTATAGTATTAGAGAAGAGATGGTAGGTTAGTAAATTAAAAAGTAAAAAAGACATACCTCATTTTTGTTCATTGTAGATTTAGTTAAATTCAAAAACCTTTTGTAGAAACTCGAGAACGAATACTCGAAGCCAACTACAGACGCGGGAGTTTCAGAATCGCCATCTTTGTAGAAAATGGCGTAACTGGCTGTAATGGTGATGTCTCCATCGTCGTTTTCCACTGGAGTTTTGTATTGTTGTTCTATTATATCGTCCAGAATGGGAAGGCGAGTGGCTATCACCAGAGACTCCTTGTTGATCACATGCTGCAGCACAGCAGCTTTGTACCAGGTCTCTTCAATAGCAGTAGTGTGATTGTCTCCAAAAGTCCTAAGGATAACTTTGTTAATATTACAACTGCGACGTACATTCTCGTAGCAAATAGATTGTATTTATGCATTAGGTATTATTTGCTTGAAGCGTAGCGAGCGTGTACTGTCTTATAAATTTGATTATGTTTACTTTTTTCTGTATGCCTACGCTTCACTAAACTTCAATATTGTATTATATTACATTGTAAAAGGATAGATAGATAGATAGAAAATTCTTTATTGCACAGAACAAAATGTATCGTACATTTGGCGACCTTAATGCTAGAGAGCATTCTCTTACAGTTAAGTAACCTTTGTGTTGTTTTGATAAACCGAAAGGATCATACAAAAGAACGGTAAGAACCAAGCCGTAAGTTTGTTGCCTGTTCTTCTAGGCTTTAGTCGCGTGGAACTGACACCTAGAGTCACCTAGCTTTAAGACGTTTCAAAGTGATTTTATTGAATAAATACCTTTTGACTTTGACTTTGACAAAAAACTTATAAGACTGGATTTTTCTTACGTTAGGTATAGAAAGAGCATCAGTGCATTTTACTCTTCGAATAAATTATGTGCACAATGCTCTCAATCAGTGAAGGAAAGACGAAGAGTTAGTACCTACTTGGCACTAAGACATCTGAAGGATATCTACCGTGCCTAGATCAAAGTCTTTTCTTATTTTTTATGTAAGAGACAGACAAACGAGCTTAAGGGCCGGTTTCACCATGTTCTGTTAGATTAACAAAGGATTAAACGGCCGTTAAAAATGTCAAAATGTAAGCGTTTGACATCTAAGGTTAGATTTAACGGCCTGTTAATCCTTGATTAGTAACTAACAGAGCATGGTGAAACTGGGCCTAAGGCCCACCCGATGTTAGGTGATCACCGTCGCCCATGGACACCAACAACTCTAGGGGTAGGGGTAGGTAAGGGTCGCGAAGCTTTCTTTTAGGTAAAGAAAATTTGACTTACGTTCCATTATAAGCTCTCTCCCTATATCCAGTATCAGAAACCTTCTCGTTCTTATCCTCGTCAAAGATGTAATGCCACCGCGTGAGACCACTAGAAGTGGCTATGAACCGTACACCTACGTTGTACGTCTTAGCGAGGTCTTTCTCTTCGTTGGAAGCGTGCCAGTTCTCGAAGTAAGGGGTGGTCAACTTGGCGTCGAATACCAGCTGTTTGACTAGATCTTCGTTGCAGTAATAATCGTCTTTACCACGGGTTTCAGTATTATTGCCGCAATTGGCTGAGAATAAACACGTAAAAAATGTTTACTTATTGTTTTTTTTTTATTAAAAAGCGAACATATTTACCTAAATGTATTTGGTACCTTCATATGAAAATGTTGTGTTCTTCGCGTCCTCAGCATATTGTTTTTTAGTGATATCAATTTTGTTTTCGGAAAGGTTTACTAAAAACCTCCAGAGCTCCATCTCGGGATTGTCTGCTTCGTGACCTTCCAAGTAATGGTATTTGCAGTATACCCTAAAATAAACCGTACATATCAGATATCATTGAATATTATTTTTTCTTCAACAACTAGATATACTATATACCTACCAGGTATATGGTTGTGAATGAAGACGTAGTGGTTCATGTCTGTTGAGAGGTTCAGGCAAAACATGCAAACTTTGTCTTTACTTTTATCGTACCCCGCATTGGTCAAGCCTACATTTAGTTCCGTAACTAAATTAGTCGTATTTAAAATTTCATGAACGACCAAAAAATTTGTTGGTTTCGTAGTTTTTGAGTTGTAAAAATTGAGATTGCGTTCGGAACTTTGGATCTCAATTTACCGGATATTTTTTACACGTATTATTATAATATTCTCTACGTATCGCATTCAAAACTCCTATACAATCGAATCTTACCAATCTGGATGAACTCGGTAGCTGAACCTGAAATAGTCGGTGACGTTGATGCCGGTAACGTCTTTTCCTTGCTTCGCCTCCAGAGGGTTGTCCTTTAGCATAAGTTCCGTGTCACCGTACCCTTTGGGCAGGGAGATGCCCATGGAAAACGGTGTGCTTTGCAACGCATCGAAGAAATAGTCGTGCTGAACTCTAGATATCCTCCTGTGGAAAAGTAAAATGGTATTATTAGGCGTAGCAGTCGCACAGAATATACGAGTAAATAAGTAGGTCTTGAGATACTCCATACCAATGTTGAGTATCACTTTCTATAATGAGATAAGGATTAGATGAGGATAGTACTCAGACTATAAAGCAGAAGGCTTTTCTCATATCAAAAGGTCTGTTCGATGCGGTTGGTACACGTTATACAAAATTCACATGTTAGCTTCACGAGTGACGGGAGGTGGCTGTCGAACCGAAGTGCGGGGTGTTACATATTGTATTACAAAACTGCTAAGCAACACTCGGTCCCTACTGTAGGCCTAAGCACCATAGAGTGGGTAAGCATGTATAATACTAGCAAAATGCTTCTCCGCTTTCTTACAGGTGAAATTACAGGCACATGATACTTAACATCTGTATGCTTCAGGTTGGTGGACGCAGGGCAGTGCATCGTATGACAGGTTCCTATCGTGCGTGACTAACGTGGCGGTGCTTTGCTATAGGTGATGGTTACCACTTTTTTTTTTATATTACCAAGTAGTAAGTTGATGGGTTGCGGTTACCGTAGCCTATGGACGTTTGCAACACCAGAGGTGTCACACGCACGTTGCTGACCCTTTAAATGTTTTAGAACGCCTTTTTTGAAGAACCTCATGCTGTATTCTCCAGGGAAAACATCCGCAGGGAGCGCATTCCACAACCTTAGAGTGCGCCGGAGGAAGTTCCTCTGAAACCGAACACTGCGCGAACACCCTGGTTACAAGGTGTGTGGATGAGCTCCCTGCTTATGGCGAGCAGTGCGATGATAAAATGAAGCTGTGAGCATCATGTCAAACAATTCTTCAGAACACAACCCATAATACAAGCGGTAGAACACACACAGAGAGAAGTCTTACTTCTCAAACTTAAGGGTTCAATACCGCTTGTGAGCTTGGGCACTAAACATCAGGTGGACCATCTGCTTGTTCCACCAGCTACTAGAATACAAAAATAAAAATAAACAACATACGAGTACTTTACCTCATCTGATCGTAATGATACAGCACTTCGACTTGTTCCATGGAATCCTTAATACCATGAACGAGGTACTCTCTCAGCTTTTTGATCTTGTCGCCAAGCTCACGGGACCCTTTCCCATCATCCACTTGTTCTACTTCCACGAAATCCACACTGTTATAGTTCTCTTGAAGCTCACCGTTTATCTGTAACGCAAATTAATTAAAGTTTTTTTTAGGTTTAACTTTGAAGATGTTTTATCTGATAAGGCCCTTGACCATTATTCTCAAAGTGGGCGAAAACGTAACCAGTTGTGGGCGCTAGAGGCTTACAGGGGGGCGATAAAGAGCCAAGAGGAAATAAAAAAATAGATACAAATACAAATAACAAGAATAAAAAAATTGAGGGGCAAGGAAATTAATTGATTCTCAAAGTGGGCGGTAGACAAAATCCTATGGTGTATAGATATAACACTATATTAATTTTGACACCTTGATTATAGTCCCAAGTCTTTTTATTATTGTTTTTTAAAGAAAGTAACTGCTTAGTTGTAAGTTTTCAGAAGGCTGAAATATCTTTTCAGCCTGTGCTAGAAGAGGCTCTGTCACCTCCCAGATGATTGATATTTCGACCCAGTTGCCGTGGTTTCCAGGCGCCTAAAACATGTTTTCAGTCCGTTTCAGGCTATTGAGCATCGATCCATACAACCTAAACCCCGTTTTCAGGACCGCTTTTGGACCTTTGAAGGACATTTCAGTATAGAGCTATTTTTGCATAAGATTGAAAGAGATAGCACTGCTAGAGAGAGATAGCAGACGTTCGAACATTGTAGAATACTGTTCTAGAATGAATCAAAGGAAACGAACGAGAGTTATCACTGTAAAAAGAGATGCAAGTATGGTCTAGTACCATCCAGAACATTCTCAGGTTAGCCGCGTCATATATGTATAAAGCCAGTCAGCGGGAGCGGTAGTTAGCAGATCCCTCTGTAGACGCTAGTCAGAATGGCTCGAGGAAGAAATATACGGAAAGCGATAGAGAACTTCTGGAAGCGATAGTTGACTGTGAGAGCGATAGATGAGTGTGTAGTGTAGTGTTTTGATTCTGTAAAGAAGTCGAATAAATGAGTCATCTCTTGGATTATTATCTCATCTATTTGTGCATTTTCTATCCATACGAACCCCCGAGCTGTTTAACATATTATCAATAAAGGCTTTTTTATTTCATAACTGCTTAGAATTATGTAACTCACCGTAGTAATCAGCAAAGGGTGTAACAGAATGTAGCCATTGTTGCTCACGATAAAGGAGTATCCATTGACACCAAGCTGGAAAAGAAATGAAAAAAGCAGAATAAGCTTACGATGTGTGTGAGAAAATAAATAAATGAGTTATCATTATCCATAGTTCACATCCAGTCTATATATAGGTACTGAACACCTTTCGTATTAATGAGTACGTACATAATTTTTACTTTTTTTTTGTTATTACAGAAGTCCAGTCACTCATCATAAGAATTCCAAAATTATATAGCCTGTAGGCTATTTAATCTGATATTTTGTTATAGCACCCTTAGTGGAGTGTAGGCGATCACTAAAAAAGAGTAGTTGTTGTTCTCTGTATTTATTTATTAAAAAAAAAAGTAGTTGAGCTTGTGATAGCTTCACGTGAACGAAGTGAAGTGTTCCACTAGTTTTACTATATACTTGGCAAATACTCACATTTTGCAGTAGTTAGTATTCCATACGTGACAGGTTGCGAGCCCATCGCCGCTGTTAGAATACTAACTGGTTTCCTCACGATGTTTTCCTTCACCGTTTCAGAGCACGGGCATTGCGCACATTTCGATAGGAAAAATCCATTGGTGCATGACCGGATTCGAACCTACGACCTTACGATCGGAGGGGGGGATCACTTCCACTAGCCCACCGGTGTTCTAACTATTGTAAAATTATTTACCTGGTGTGGTTGCGCAAGTTTAGCTATGCTGTCTATGGGCACATCGGTTCCCGCTACGCCGAGCAGCTTGGCATTCTTTTGGTCCTCGTTGTGAATGTAGTCGAATGCCGGAATAGCCACAGACGTAACCAATTTATCTTCATCTGGCTGTAAAATTATTCAAAGCTCATTAATATAAAAAATAATTTAATTATATGTTGCGATACTGAAACGATAAATACCTTTTCGATATCGCTAAAACTTACGCCCCATTTTCTCGTCCTCTGTGAAAAAAGAATTAACTCTTTAATGATTTTATTCGCATCGTATAGAAAGTTACTTCTAGTTAATTCTCTTATCCGTGCTTCTAGAAATCCCAGCGAACACTATGCAAAAAAAAAGCTAAACTGTAATTTAAGGCGAAGACAAGAGCTAATGTGACTCAACACAAACTTTCATTTTGATCGATACATGTTTTCCTACTCAAAAGTTTGCTTTACTAATTTTCGTACATAAGCAAACTTTTAAGTAGGAAGACTTGTATCGATAAAAATGATTTTTTTACTAAACTGGTGGTCTAGTGGTAGAGACCCCGCCTTCCAATCCTAAGGTCGTGGGTTCGAAACCAGTCGTGTACCAATGAGTTTTTCTGTTCAAAAATTTATGTGCACAATGCCAGTACTCTCAAACGGTGAAGGGAAACATCGTGAGGAAACCGGCATGTCGTAGAACCTAAAAAATTCTATTAGTACATGTGTCAAGTGCTCGAAAGGAGCCTCTTGAGGCGCACTTAAAATCCTTTCACCACACTGTTTCGAAAGAAACTAGTGACACGACAAGAAGAAGAAGAAGATTAGCTCTTGTCATCGCCTTAACTCGAAACTATGCGACACCTGTTTTTCGTAGACTAACAAAAACAAAACGCTCGCATAATTTGCAATGCAGTTGCATTTTTTAAGCTTCGCTTGTGTACAATCTTCAATAAAAAGTGGTGTTTGCCCTCAACAATTGTCTTTGACAGCCTTCACAGTTCAGTTGGTAGTAGCTCTGCCTACTGCGCCGTAGGCCGTGGGTTCGATCCCCACCGAGAACAAACATTTGTGTGATGAACATAGACGTTTGTTCTCTGTCTGGGTGTTATATAATTATAAGTATGTATTTAGAAAAAAAAAGATATAAATAGTGTATCAGCTATCTGGTTCCCGTATTACAAGCTTAGTTTGGGGCGAGATAGTGCTGTGTGAAATGTCCAACAATATATTATTTTTTTTGTTTTTTAAATCAAATCACCTCATACACCATCAAATCTCAAATCGCGTCGTGCGAGAGATACGTTATAAAAGGAGACCTAGTTTTACTGTGTTGTGGTTTGAATTCTTTATAATTTGAGCATACTGTATGATCGATGTTGGCGTGTGTCCAGGTGGGAGGCGGCTCGGCGCCCTCCAGGATCATGGGACGCGCGATGACGTTAATGTACTTTAACACCTGCTGCTGCACCTCTTCCACCGAATGTATGTGGACGAAGAAGCCTGAAGACGATAAGAAATCGTGACAAATTAGCCTTAAAAAGTAGTACACAAATAGTTACTATGAATTAATATTGTGACTTGAATTAATATTGTATGCATGATGCATTCGATTTAAGATTTGACATTGAACACTGGGACGCTTGCACAACGATTTGATTTAATTGGATTTTGTTAAATACGTTTACCAAACTTAACAGAATTAGCGTAAACACAATGTATGTTGTCTGACAGCTCGTTAATTATTTAGCGACAAATTTTGTCTTTGCATTAGTTTCCTATGTACGATTATTGGCTTGCTATTATCGATTACAAGCGGTCTTTGAAATCTTTATTTTTAATGTTCACCATCTACAATTTAATACTCTCTCACCTCTATTCAGACACGCCATCCACTGTATCTCTCTCACGTTGGTCACCTCCTTCCCAATCAAGTACGTGAACACCCTCACTGGTATGTAAGTCTTGTCGTCGACCACCTCTCTGTTGTGCTCTTCGAAGACTTCAGTCAGGTTGCCAGGAACATAATCCGTAATGACCATCACCAGCTGATTACATCCTTGGGTGCTCGTCATGTTGCAGTGTTGCTCTATTCTTCGCTGAAAAATAGATAAAAATGGGCGAGTATTAATAGAAACACTATCGATTTAGGAACAAAAGAAAATATATTATGTCTAGAAGCCCAGTGATCTACAAGTTAATTATCAGCAATCGGAATAGGAATCGCGGCATTCATTGATTTAAACAAGTATATAATCTAATTATACCACAAGCGGTCTAAAAGTATCAAAACTGACAATCCACCGAGAAACGACGAAAACCGTGTTAAAAATTCAAAAGCCCTCTGCTACTGAACTAACCTCTTTCAACGTTGTAAAAGCTTTTATATACGCTTGTGTCAAGTTAGCGTTTCCATCCAGTTTAACTTTGTGCGTCTTGCCCTCGTTTGTAGGCTCAAGCATATCCCTCAATGTATTTAAATTCTCTCGAGTGGCTTGAACTAGACCTTTAAAACAAGCGACTACTTCTGCCACGTCCTTCTTAAAAGTGTACACGTTTACGTAATCATTATTGGATAACGTGTCTAGGAGCGAGCGTAGTGTTCTCCTCGCCACGTAATTCTTAAAACCAGTCATTGATCCCGAGACGTCGAATAGAATGATGACATCTTTAGAACACGTGGCCGCTTCAATGTACCAGGATTTGACTCTGCAGTCGTACGTGTCTACCTCCATCTTGTTCCAGGGCATTCCTGGGTAGAATCGCAGAATACCTTGCGAGCTTCCGAAATATTGCCAGGACAAAGATGGATCTGAGTTGTAGTTTTGTGTAAATACTTCGTTTAGGCCTTTAGACCATAAAATAGCATTTAAGGCGGTTTCCTCTAAAACAAAACAAATATAAATCAATAATCTATATAACAAAATAGAAAAAATAAAATATTGGTGGACTTTCCACACAGCACTATCTAGCCCCAAACTAAGCCAAAGCTTGTAATATGGGAACCAGATCGCTGATATAATTACATATATACTTTTATTTGTAAATACATACTTATAATATTATATAACACCCAGACAGAGAACAAACATCAATGTTCATCACACAAATATTTGTTCTCGGTGGGAATCGAACCCACAGCCTACGGCGTAGAAGGCAAAACTACGACCAACTGAGCTGTGAAAGCTGTCAAAAAACTATACAGAATAGGACGAGTTGATATCGTAATAAATATATTTTACCTAGATAAAAAATATTTGTAGGCACATGGACACAACTATTGTTAGTGTTTACATAAATATCGTAAAAATGCGAGTCTCTCTCGAGCGAAACATTTTGGTAGTGTTCGTTGTTCTCAGCAAAACCTGGAATGGTCCATTTCTCTGTTATGACTGGCTCGTAGTCATTCTCGTAACTGAACGCAGAGTACTTTGCAGAACAGTATCCAAAAGTGCTGTTTTCAGACTTGCTTATGGTGTAGTCGAATGTCCTTGCTAGCTCCTCAGCTTTGGCGTGAATACACTGCAAGTTAAATGAATCATTATACTTTCATGATGGCTTTACGTAACAGTATCAGAAGTTGATGACTTTTTTTGAATTTCGATTATTTTAGTTATAATGCTACAAAGAAATATGACAAATATAATAGACTGAAATAAATAAGTACATTGAATTTAATTGATTGATAATGTTTTACATTGGTTCTTAGTTCTAATCGTAGTTTTCCATCATTAATCAATCAAAATAATGCTTTATAGCATTAGGTCTGCCGTATTTTCTATATCTTTCTATCTATCAATCCAATCAACAAAGGTTGTCTGCAAGAGATCGCTCTTACCAATAAGCCCTATTGTACCTAAATTCATAATATTATCGTATGTGTTTTCTTTTGTGTACAATAAATTCATAATTTGGAACAGGAGGAAAGATTTACCGCCCTCATGATAAAGGTTCAGGAAGGAATTCAGACAAACACTGAACAAAATAAGTCTATACAAGGTTCCATTGAGTTTCTTGGACAGAAATATGATGAGCTGCTCACTAGAGTAGATTCCTTGGAACGGGAGAGGACATCGGACCGAAAATACATCCAATCTCTGGAAGACAGACTGGAACAGCTGGAACGACACCTGCGTAGCTCAAGTATTGAAGTACGAAATCTCCCGAAGAAAACGGGCGAATCAAAGGAAGACCTCCTGAATCTTGTTAAAAAGGTGGGGACCGCCTTGAATGTTCAATTACAACCGGCAGATGTCCGAGATGTATACCGCATTAATACTAAGAATGAAACCAACCAGCCCATCGTTGCTGAGCTATCGAGCGTGTTTCTGAAAGAGAAAATCATTGGAAATGTCAAGATGTACAACAAATCCTATACCACTAACAAATTCAACACGTCAAACCTAAAGCTCGTCGGGCCACCAATACCGATCTTTATTTCGGAGAGCCTCACCCCACAGACAAAAAAACTCTTCTTTATGGCTAGAGAATTCGATAGAAGAGAGAGAAGAGAAGAACATACTTTTCAGTACTGCTGGGCCTCTAGGGGCAGAATATACTTGAGACGTGCGGATGGTGGGCCTCTAGTGAGGGTAAATAATGAGAGCGACTTAGATAATATTGCTAAGAATAAGTGACTACCTCTTATAAAGCATATGCTGTACATTTTTATAGTACTAACCTTTACTTTATTTTTCTTTTTTATCAAAATAAGTTTTGTAATCATCTATAACACCTGTCTCTGTGTTCAAATAAACCAATACATGTTCTGTATAGACAAAAACCACACCAACCACACCGTACGAAAGCAAACACGAGTAAGTACCTCATACTTACACTCATCTTACAAATATGTTAACACGCACAATCCTTATCACCTGTGTATTATTTCCTTCGCTGCTCTGCTCACGAATACTTTGTCTCTTTATAATGGATGACACCTCTTTAATTATTGCGGAAGTTGATGACTCTCAGATTATAGATTGCATTTCGATTGGCAACTCGAGAAGTTGCCACAAACATTTGAACCCAAACAATATTGATAACAAAAACACACTCACGGTTGTTACACAAAACATTCGTAGCATAAACGCGAATTTTGACCTTTTTATGGCGTTTGTATCTGGCTTGGGCATTTCAGTGGATGTCCTGGTGCTAACAGAATGCAGAACTAGTTGTAATAATCCACCTCCTGACCTCGATAACTATGACTTGTTCTGGACTAAAAATAAGTTAAACCAGAATGACGGCGTGGTAACATACGTCAGACAAGAGCTGGGAGCCACAGCACATGAACCGACCGTCGACGATGGTAATTGCCTAATAGTTACGATATCACCTGACTATACAATTGTATGCTCCTATCGGCCACCGTGCTTCCATAACGCTGGTAATTATTTGTTATCCATTGACTCCGTTCTCTCGGGTGTGGCTACCAGCAATATAGTTTTCACTGGAGACATCAATTTGAATATTCTACCAGAAAATCTGTCAGGTTCTGGTCCAGATTATATGAACATGATGGCCATGCACGGGCTTAGACAAGGCATTAATTTACCAACCAGAGCCGGCTCGTGCTTGGACCACTTCATGATCAAAACAAACTGTGATTGGAAAACTTTAGTATTTGAGCAGCCGCTAACTGACCACTCCCCTATACTTCTTTACATAAATGATGCTGGGGTTGCCAAACTTGATTTAACATCTAACCGTGTGTTTATTAATGATGAGGGTATTAAGGAACTACTATCTCAAGAGTCGTGGAATGATCTGTTCCTAACCGATAATGTTGACATTGCTACAGACATGTTTACAGAAAAAATATTGTCTATTGTCGACCAAAATACGCAGATTAAGACATTTCCTAAGCGATATCAGCCACTTAAGCCTTGGATAACGAAAAGCGTAGTGAAATGTTTAAGGAAAAGGGATAGACTGCACAAAAAAGCTAAAAAGTCACCAGTAGACGAGAAACTTACGGAAAAATATACTAAATATAGAAATGTTTGTAACAATATTATTAAAAGCTTAAAAAGAGAGTATTATAAGAATAAACTATTAAAAAGTAAAGGTAATATAAAGGAAACATGGAAGATAATGAAGGAAGTGTGCAATTTTAAACAAACAAAGACTACATCCCAAAATCTGTTAAAAATAAGTGATGAGCCTACACAATCACTTAATCAAGTAAATTCATACTTTACCACTATTGGTGGGACGCTTGCTAATGAGACTTTACATAAAATAAATGCCACAGAAAGTGAACTTGCTGAACTGGCTAGATCACCAAATTCTCCGGTAAACTCTATATCACTAGCCCCTACAGATCCAAATGAAATAAGAGCTATCATTTTCGGACTAAAATCACATAGTGCGCCAGGATGGGATAAAATTACTGCTAAACTACTCAAGCGCCATGTGACATTCCTAGCTGAACCCATTGCATTTTTATGTAATCGTAGTTTGGAAACGGGTACGTTTCCAACAGCTTTTAAAACCGCTGTTGTGTGTCCAGTCTTTAAAGCGGGGGACAAAAAGAACCCCTCAAATTATAGGCCTATTTCTCTCCTCTCTACATTAGCCAAAGTACTAGAAAAACTAGTTAAGAAGAGAGTTATGAAATACCTAGAAAACAATAATCTTTTAAGCGCTAACCAATACGGGTTCAGAGCAAGAAAATCAACTGAGGACGCAGTTCTGACCCTTACATCGCTAATAACCTCACATCTAGACAGTGGAGACAAATGTTTAGGAGTCTTTCTGGACCTCCAGAAGGCTTTTGACACTGTCTCCATACCAATATTGCTCGCTAGGCTGGAGAATGTGGGAATCAGAGGCCAGGCTCTGGAATGGTTTACAGACTACCTAACTCTAAGAACGCAACGTGTACGTGTTGAGAGACACGAAAGTGAAAGTGCAGTCTGCACGTATGGCGTGCCGCAGGGTAGTACCCTAGGACCGACACTTTTTCTAATCTACATAAATGACCTATGTAACACTACCCTGCCCGGCCTAGATTTGCTTATGTTCGCTGATGATACGGTGCTTCTTCTCCATGCTAAAACCTGGCAAAATGTGATGGCGCTAGCTGAAGATTGCCTCTCGTTGGTAACTAAATGGATGGAACATAGCCTTCTCACACTAAATATAAATAAAACTAAATACATGTGCTATAGCATAACGGCAGCTGGAGATCCTGGA
The DNA here is from genome assembly GCA_932294275.1 of Chloroclysta siterata. Classification (NCBI taxonomy): domain Eukaryota; kingdom Metazoa; phylum Arthropoda; class Insecta; order Lepidoptera; family Geometridae; genus Chloroclysta; species Chloroclysta siterata. The sequence continues at coordinate 13,975,192 of OW028598.1, forward strand.
TCCAAAATTAAACTAAAAATACACACATACCCCTGTAACCTCACTAGCCGCCCAACATCATGCTGTTGTTCCACTTTGACCAGAGTAAACTCCATTAAATATCTTGGAGTCATTATAGATGATAGGCTGAACTGGAACGTTCATATAGAATCACTGGCTGCAAGGGTAAGAAAACTTATCTACGTCTTTAAAAGCCTTCGTAGTGTTGCTGAAAACAAGCTGGTAATCCAAACTTACAAAGCTTTGTGCGAGTGCATCTTAAGGTACTGCATATGCGCATGGGGAAGAGCGGCAAAAACCTATCTCATCACCGCTGAACGTGCACAACGCGCTGTTCTTAAAGTTATCCTCTACTTACCCTTCCGACACTCCACCACAGATGTTTATGAAGAAGCCAATGTACTTAGTGTTAGGAAACTGTTTGTATATGAGGGCGTGCGCCGCTATCATAGAAAAGTAGTACCTCTCATTCCTGACATAAGCAGAAGAGTAGAGCGGTGCCCCGTGCCCAGAGTGAAAACGCGATTCGCTCAAAAACAATTTGATGTTGTGATTCCACACCTCTATAATGCACTCAATAAAGTACATAAGGTTAAAAAGATAAGTAACCATGGTATTAAGAGTGTGGTCCTTACCTGGTTGAAAGGATTTGACTACGACGGCATCGAAACAATGCTAGTTAATCTCTATATATAATAGTTTGATGTGATATTATAAATCAGGCTATACACGTTTCGCTTTTACAATCTTGTGGTAGGCGTAAATTTTCACTGACAATGTTGATAAGTGGTAGGTATGTGAATATAAAATATATCTATTTATATATTATTTTGTGGGTAGGTACACACCCTAGTAAATGTTGATTGGTTCTAATTAGTAGTAGTAGTATTATAGGTACACGCCTACTGATTGATTTTGTTTATTTATTGTGTGGTACTAAACATGTTGGTTTTTTTTTACATTTTTTTTTACATTTTGTTGGTGTTTGTAATTTTCTTTGTCATACACGATACTTAGTTGGATTCGATTCTATTTTCAAAATTTTGTACTAGTTTGTATTTCTTTTTATATTCAAAATTGTATTTGTTTGTTTATTATTTTGTCTTGTTTTGTATAATTTACATTGACTACTTCATTTAATGGGAGAAGCCACTGGCTCCTGAAACACAGTTTCTTAACTAGTTCGGGAGCCTATGGATTCAATAACAATACTGTATCTAATTATGTCAATAAAACACATTTTTACTTTTTTACTTTTTACTTTTAATTTACTTTTAATGCTGATTGTACCCTATCTATTTTATCTTTGCACATTGTATTACCTTGGCTATCAGTACTCATAATCATTTCTACTTATAAACTACTTCTGGTACAATAAGTTCTGCGGAGTTCTGCAATAGGCAAATAAATATTCAATTAGACTCCCCCGTGAGACGTCGTGACTTACCTTGACAGCATTGATTTTCCTAATAAGCATAGTACTGACAGAGCGCAGCGAAGACTCCAATATTTGCTTTCCATCTTTCCTTTTCACGCTCGCATTCATTTGCTTGTATTTCTGTGTCAAAAGTAATTCTGTTACATTTTCGAAATATTAGTTCTAAAATCTTTGAAAATAGATGGTAGATGTTGGGAGGAGTCCTTTGCCCAGCAGTGAGACGAAATAGGCTAAAGAAAAAAACTAAAACATAGAGGTCATGATAGTCCTACATTACTTTGTAGATAGAACAAGAAATATTAATTCAAATCATTTTAAATGTTGGGCCTCCTAGCGGAAAATGTAGTCTGCTCAAAATTAAATTAAGGGAAAATGTTCCACTTTACTTACAATCCTAATTTGATCAGATTTGGTGAGGGATTCGCTGAGTTTCCACAACTCATCGCCCAAGTTTCGGGCCCATGTTTTAACGCTGTAACAATAAAATAACTTTATAATTATCTGTGAATCATCAGATACCTCGAACTGCTCGATGCAAGTATCAAACATAACTCAAATGTTTAAAACGTTACCTTTTTTCATGTGGCTAGGTATGTCCAAATATAACATTTGGACGTACCTCTAACTACCCCCTTTAGACATCCTCAGAGTCTCGAGTTCATACTCGGTAAATACTAAAAGATCTGAGGAGGTATGTACCGAGCCTGGAATCAAAGTTGTAAAGCTACCTCTGTTTTTTTTTCTATTCTTTCAGGAAAAATATTTCGAATTCTTACATGTCAGCTCGCCAAGCAGGAACCGGCTCTGGTGTCAGGAAAAGCACCAAGAGCAACGAAAACTTTATACATTGCATCTCGATGACTCATTCGGCGCACACCGAAAAATTAGCTCGTAATTCAAAATAACTTTAAAAGGCACATCGTTGCGACATTTGTAGGTAATACGGCTAAAAGGCTACTTGGAACATCACAATATTATTATCACTATAGAAAAAGTTGAAAAGCGTACGATAACAGACAAGGCCACTACGATGGAGACGCACAATCAACACAAGTTTCCCGGATTTAAAAATAGTTCACGGTTTCGGTCTTTCGGTCTTTACTCAACGGTGTTAGCTACTAATTACGATAGACCCTTATGGCTGTGAGTTGTGACTAGAACTTTTAGTGTAAGTAAAGTTTGTTATTTAGGCGATGAGTGCGATCGCGCCTAAAGCGCGGCGCGGCGTGTGTCGCGGCGGACGCACGTGCTGCGTCTATTCTGGGCGGGCGCGGCGGCGGCGGCGGCGGCGGTGGCTCGGCCGACATCGAGCGAACACGATCTAGGTCGGCTGCCCGCTCGCAACACACTGCGACTCTGTATTATTATGAATAAGGTGGAAACTTTCGTCCTTTCGTCGACTCGCGCATCGCCCGTTCGTGTTAATGCTTTAATCCAAAAACTTAATTGTTATATCATGGAGTAGTGTGACGTTCTTTGTTGTTTTATGGGAGAGGATTGTGACACAATTTTTGAACCCCATTATTGACTAAATAGCGATGTTATATAAGTTTCAGGCCTTGCTGTGTTGGCCCGTCAATTATTATTATTTTTTGAATTTATAATTATTAGGTACATTTATTTTACTAGATTTCTGTTGAACAAAAAAAGAAAAAGCTCATGATTTTTTAATCTTATCCAATTTTTTTGCTAATATGTTTGATCAAGGTTCAAACACGACAATACACATTGTACTCACGTTTTCTAAAATATATTTTACACCACCAAATAGTCATATAGTGCGTTAAAATAAAAGCAATCTTACTAATGCACTGATTGACCTAGATTTCATATTGTATGTACCATTATAAAAGCTATCAGATCGCGTCAACTATGAACATCCTGTACTACTCTGCAACTGTTTTAACCTTCATTAAGACAATGCAACAACTCACAGCTCAGTTGGTAGTAGTTCAGCCTCCTGCGCTGTAAGCCGTGGGTTCGATACCCACTGAGAACAAATATTTTATCTCATGAACATAGATGTTTGTATTCTGTTAGAGTTAAAGTAATATAAGTATTTACAATAAAGTTGGGAGTATTGTATCAGCTATCTGGTTCCCAGAGCATTAGCTTTATTATTTTGGGTCTAGATAGATGCCGTGGGGAATGGTCACCAATACAGTTTTTATTACCTCCTTTTTTGTTTTACCTCTTTGCTTGTATCGCTGTTGAAGCAATAATAAGGTTGTTGAAGTTGCGATTACAAAAAGAGACGTAATATTCATATTATGCATAAAAAACACGTTTGGTAATTATCATTACTATTGTATTTTTTTTTTATACAACTAGCTGATGGAACAAGCAGATGGCCCCGATGTATAATGGTAACCATCACCTATAACAAAGCATTGCCTCGTAAGACACGCACGATGGGAACGTACCTACAGATGTATGCCTCAAGTTTATGTATTATTATTAATACATATATATTATTTAAGCCTATGTATTCATACCTAATAGAACATCCAGGCGTGAAAACAAATTATATGAAGTGTATCTTATTGCAGGCGACTGTACCGTAAACAACATCCTGAATTACAGTTCATTAATCCAGTGATTCCATTACCGAGGCTTATTCTATTCTAGGTTTAAGTGCATCCGATAAAATTTAATTTTCAAGAATCTCAAGTGCTCTGAATTCCGATTCTCCTCTAGATGCTACATGCACTTTGGATAGATAATATACTTACTTACGTTTTCAGGGTTCCGTAGCGTCACAGAAATAAACGGAAACACGGCCTTTATTGTCCGTCTGGTTGTCACTATGTCAAGACCCTTTTTCTCAGAAATGGCTAGCTCTGTGCCGAGAAAAATTCACGCAATGAATGTTTTTTTTTAGAGAAATGAAAACTAAGAATCTTTTAGCTAGAGTGGACTCACATTTCCGTAATGTACCCATAGGACACTTTTGATTCGGAATTACTGCGAGTGGTTCTTAAAATATAATCAAAGAGTTACGGCCAGTTCCGAAAGCCCGATCAAAACTAATCGCATGTCAAGTCACTTGCTATCTCTATCTAATTCGATGTAATAGCTGAAATGGCGGTATAAGGCGAGTGACTTGACATCCGATTAGTTTTGAACGAGCTTTCAAAAATCAGCCGTAAGTTTTTAAAAGAGTTACTGAAAATGAATGAGAAGGGTAGTCAGAAGCAGGAATATAAAAATTATACAAATAAAACTCTTTAATTTCCTTATTTCTTTTAGAACTAACTCGTTAAAGTTGATGCTCCAGTTTTCAGCTTCTGATGTAACATTTTCATAGTTGCTATCTAACTTGGAGTGTTTCAAATGAACATGAATATTTTAGTATGTTGACTGGAGACTGAGGTCACCGGCATGCCCGACCCTTGGATAAGTAAATTTAATATGCTGTACATCGCGCTTAGCAGTGTGACCATCTCAAAAATGGCGAATCTGCCACACACGGACCCAAAAATCTGCCAAATTCTGCCACTCACACACACACTCGACGTTAAAGTTGAATGATGCAGCATTAAGTCATTAAGAACATATAAAACTGGCATAAGAAGTTTGTTTCTAATAACAGAACAAATGTTTATTTCATATATTAATTATCTATATCTACCACATACACATATTACAGATCGGTGGAAAAATAAAATTACAGTAACATTGAAATCCAAAGTAGAGGTTTTTTTGCCATTTTATTTAATTATTTTTTATGTATTATCTAAAATAGGAAAAACACACCAAACCACTAGTTTTTATATATTAACCTTATTTAAATTTTTATTACTTATATATGATGCATGATTTTCATTTTAACCTTTGAAATCTGCCAAAATCTGCCACATTTGTAAATCGTCAGCATAATATGCCACAGCTAAAATTTTGGATCCAAATCTGCCAAAATGGCAGAAATCTGCCACAAATGGTCACACTGGCGCTTAGCTTGCTCAATATTGGATGAGCACACAGCGCATAATTTAATGTTTTCATCAAGGGATGTTGCGCCGAATGGCACTTTTTTTTCGGGTAATGGCGGGTTTTATATTATAATTCCGTTTATATTATATATTTTATCTAAAGTATGGCGTTATTCTGAGATGGTGTAACTTACTGAGAATATTTTTAATAACTAAACGCTTCATTTCTTTGGTAGGTTTAGATAAGAAGGTAATTGTCACAAAAATAAATATCCACCTTGTAAACATGTGGTTTTACAATTTAAAACCAATTGCTTGGACATATTATGAGTAGTAGAGCTCTTTGTGAAGGGCTGTTTCGGTTTGGTTGCCGGTGTAATTACAGGCACATGAGTTTAACATCTGTATGCGTCAAGTTGATGGACGCAGGGCAGTGCATCGTAGGGCACGTTCCTATCTTGCGTAACTTACGAGGCAATGCTTTGTTATAGGTGATGGTTACCACATAACACCACGTGGGCCATCTGCTTGTTCCATCAGCTAGTTGTATAAAAAAAACTAAAAAAAAAAGCTGAGACTCAAATATTCCTGATGGGATGAATTTGAAACATTACATGATGATCAAATTCAAAGCCAAAAGTTATTTATTCTAAAAGGAGTCTAGGTGCCAGTTCCACGCGACCAAGCCTAGCAGAACAGGCAAGACAAGCATCATCCCTCGGCTAAGCTCGTGTCGTGTCTAGATACCAGATAAAAAGATTCTGAAAGCCCGATCAAAACTAATTACATGTCAAGTCACTTGCTTGCAATCTCTATCTAATTCGATGTAATAGCTGAAATGGCGAGTGACTTGAATCCGATTAGTTTTGATCGAGCTTTCAGAAACCGCCCGTAAGTATATGTTATTAAGTATAAGGCTTCTTAAAGACACAACGTATGCACTGTACAGCCTAAAGCCGAAAACACACGGTTCACTTTTGCCTTTCAATTTGGATGAAGCAACCAAATTGATCCATGTAAACATAAAAATGAATCATTCAATGTTTGGCATTCCTTTCATTTCTGCTCCATTCAACCAAAGTGATTCAATTGGTTGAACCGTGTATTTCCGGCATAAACTTAAAATTTGCAGTGAGTTTAAGCAATAAGTAGGCTCAGAATAAAAAGGCATTAAGAAAAAAAAATTGTTCTCGTATCGAACCCACTATTTCCCTCCTATTTCCAGCGCTGAACGCTGCGGCAGAGGTACGTCGAGTCGAGTCGTTCAATTCAAAGTCCATGCTAAGCGAGCTTTGTTCACTCAAGTCGCACTACTGCATAAATAAGGGTCGTTTGTTCTCCCCCTCCTGGTGAAAAAATTCTAAAAAGCATACGAGTAAGTACGTACATTTGAAAGTAAGCAAGGCTTATTTACTTTTGTTTATTTATTTAACAATACAACTACAAACTAACAGCCTTGGCCAATACTTACTGAGCACAGGTGGTCTAGATCGTGGGTTCGAATCCAGCCATGTACAAATAGATTTTTCATCCAGCAATCATCCTTAAATAATCTTGAGTGGTACTTGGTGCTAGGAGAACTGAGGGAATATCCACCGTGCCCGAGTCTGTAGTTATGCTGTTTCGTGGGGTCTACCGTGCATGGGGAGTAAAGTCGTTATACTGTTTCGTTTTTTTAGAGTCGAGTCCTGTTAGTTTCAGGTGTTTAACTTTTTCTGAAAAATACCTACCTGTTATAGGTTTCATAACTTAAAATGATCCTGAAAAAGATGGCACGGCACTAAAAAATATTGCGTTACATTATTTCATCCAGCAAATATTATTTACGATAAATCTTCTCTTCATTTCCAGAATCTTTCCCCAGTGGCGAGTATTTTCACAAGAAGCGGCGGGGCTGCGGCAAATTGAATCGAATTACGAAGAGCTTCGCAAGCCTCACGATAAATACATACCTACAGCACGAAATTCTGCATTTTATTAATATGTACACACGAATACAGATCAAGCTACCCAAATATAAGATATATAGACCCATATATAAGAGTAGTAGAGCTCTTTGTGAAGCGCTCTTCCGGACTCGGTAGTACTTCCCCGGGGAAGTACTACCACCACGCCTTTTTCTGCCGCCAAGCAGCAACGCTCTGTTTTGGTTTGAAGAGTGTGGTTGCCGGTGTAATTACAGGCACATGCGGCTTAACATCTGTATGCCTCAAGTTGGTGGACGCAGGGCAGTGCATCGTAGGGCACGTTCCTATCGTGCGTGACTAACGAGGCAATGCTTTGTTATAGGTGATGGTTACCACTTAACATCAGGTGGGCCATGTGCTTGTTCTATCAGCTATTACTATAAAAAAATATATATAATGACAGAAAACAAGAAGAACATTAAAACGAGTAATGTATCGCCTGATGCGTATCCGTGTGTATATCATATACTTAGATAGATTACGCATGTGGCTTCACTCGTGTGAAACCCAAATAAGAAGTAGCCTTTCTGATATTCAAGGTTATGTTTTGTTTAAATTACAATTAATGTAAATATTTAGAATCAAAATACACATGAAACAGTTGAGCCATCTACAGACCTTTGCGAACGATCTAGAGATAGCTCAACTGATCCAAATCAGTGGCAATCGGAAGCGTCCTTAGCCGGTAACTAAGTATAGGGTGGTATAGGTACCTATATAAATTAATTCTTCTAGCGAGCCTCCCCGCAAGGGCAAGATGCGTAATGGAGGGTGGACGGCGCCGGCTTGTCGTCTCACCCATACCACTTACTTATACACGTACTGAAATTGAGACGCGGCCTTGTTCCAATGTGTATATCGTTATTTATCTTGCACCCCTGTGGAGCTTATGGTACTTGGCACAGCATTTTGTAGGTTATAAGAAGGTACTATAATTTATTCTGTGGTTTTACAGGCTTTTGTTATTATTTTAGGCTGCTGGGTTGTACTTTGCGACTTTCTCAGACGTGATGTCCGATTGATATCTAACTTCACACGACTTATACAGAGTATTACTAAATATATTTTTAACTCTTTACATGGCAGGGGACAGCCGGCTGACGCATACTGGTTAAATCCGTGTGCACCAGTTAACTAAAGAGTTAATTAAATATAACATTTTTGCAAAGAAAACCGACTTGAAATACACTGAAAAATATAGAAAAAAAACGTCATCTGTGTATATAGGTATTTTTATCATCTACAGTGTCGATATTGTTTTTAAAGCGCTGAATCATTTTCGATAAAATTTTAATAAGACCACCTCTGTAGTAAAATCCACCATACAAAAAAAGAAACATCAAAATGAAATCATAATTGGCGAAATAACCGTATAACAAACATACAAATTCAATAAAAATTAAACATACATACAAATTACATACAATACAAAAGAACCTGCTTAAAATAAGAAAGTAGATAAGAATGCAACAGCTGGTACAGTGATTTTACTTATTTTATCTTTTCAAAAGATTTCTTAATAAACCTGCTGTACGCATTATTAAAATCACAAGTTTGCATGATTAAATCAAAGCTACCAAAAAGCCTCTACAATCAACATAGCTCTTCTTTATTAAGTTAAGATTGCTTCTGGCATTTCCACGGGTCAACTTCAGGCGCCACCCTTGTCTCAGCCCTGCTCTTAAGAGGGATGCTCGCTTTGTTACAAGATCTGTCATACAAACTGAGATTTCATTTAAAGCGAGGATTCCCGACACAGGTTTAGGTTTATGGCATAGAGAATACGTTTTTTTTTTATAAAAAGTTTAAGGATTTTGTTATTTCACACATAAATATACATTGAAATAAAATCGCCATGTTATTCTGCTAGGTATGGTGACAAACAATGAAGCGTTTCGATTTTGTTTCCAAGTCTTGTATAGCGCTTACAAAAACTGAAAAACTGAGACTGGGTTAAACTGAATAATTTGAGGTAGCTCTGCGATTTTTTTCTATCTAGTGTGTAAGTCAGATCATTATAATCTTTTTGTCATGCTGACGTCTATATCATTGAATTTTCAAGGATATAGACGTACAGTTTTTTCTTGTGGTAAAAAAGTTACTGCAACATGTAAAATGGAATTCTCGTAATGTGTTTCTCGTTTCATCATAAGAATGCTACATTATCCCTGAGTAACATAGGTTATACCTACTCAAAATTTAAATGTAAAAAAAACCATCTGTGCGAAGCCAGGACAAGCCGCTATTACCTAAAATTAGTTGAGAAAAAATAATATTCTTAAAAAAAAAACAGTTTTTTTTGTTCTCAAAGCTGTTTAAATAAACAAAGTCTGACATAATAACTAAAGAACTAACTAAACTAAAGAAGAATTTGAATATACATTATTAAAAAGAAACAATTCTACAAAAAAAAACAAGAGATACCTGTCTTACAAACCTACTCATGGGTAATCCCTAATAGTCATGAGGCGTAGGGCTATTGTTTGTTGTTCGGCGTCATAACGAAATAAAAATCAATAAAACACGGAATGTACGTGTTTTCTTTTATACAGCCTGCTGATGGTATAAGCAGATGGCCCACCTGATCTTAAGTGGTAATGTACTGCCCATCAACTTGAGGCATAATATTAAGCCTTATATGCCTGTAATTTCACCGGCAACCGAAGCCGAAGCACAGCAACACTACTTGTCGGCAGAAATAGGCATAGTGGTGTTACTTACCCAGACAAGCCCTTCACAAGATATTTACTACTTTTACATATTTTCATACGTTATACAAATACGTTTGAAAATACCTTTTAGCAGAGAGTTCTTACATATATTTTGCGTAAAAAAGAGGACATTTAGTTACAAATAAAATTACAACTAATACAAGTACTTACAAACAAAATTGTTAACTAAATGTACGTGAATCAACAGAGCTTTATTATTATGAAGACAGATAACTTTTATCTCAAAGTTCAATAACCTTAGGAAAAAGATATGTCCGAAGGTTCGTAAAAAACTGCTGACAGCTCAAAAGTTCTCAATTTTCCAAGAATTCAAAATGATGAAATATTACTCCGTAGCGAATGTTTGATGAACTTTTTATTACGCATGGTAAGGCCGGCAGTACAGGAGTGCTATTCCGTAAACAAAAAATCACGGGGAGTATCACCTAGGGGGTCCGCGCTCACTTCGATCACGAGCTTCACCTCACTCCCGTTAGCATTTTCACCGCCAAAACACTCACGCGGGTGGCGTTTCTCTCTTGTCGTGTCACAAGTTTCTTTCGAAACAGTGTGGTAATAGTAGATTGTTTACCAAGGGAGCAAACAACTATTTTTATGGCGAGAGTGTTTTTTGAATCCAGAGCGGAGCGAAGGATTCTAGAGTAGAATCCCGAGCGTAGCGAGGGATTCTAAAGTAGAATCCTAAGCGTAGCGAGGGATTCAAAGTACTTCACTCGAGCTTAAAATAGTGTTGCTCCCGAGGTGGACACTCTACTTTTTATCACCCTCTATGAGAAAATAACTTAGTGCAACTTATGAATAATTATAATCATAGTCACAAATTCACGAAGTCACGAAGTCACAAAGTCACAAAGTCACAAAGTCACAAAGTCACAAAGTCACAAAGTCACAAAGTCACAAAGTCACAAAGTCACAAAGTCACAAAGTCACAAAGTCACAAAGTCACAAAGTCACAAAGTCACAAAGTCACAAAGTCACAAAGTCACAAAGTCACAAAGTCACAAAGTCACAAAGTCACAAAGTCACAAAGTCACAAAGTCACAAAGTCACAAAGTCACAAAGTCACAAAGTCACAAAGTCACAAAGTCACAAAGTCACAAAGTCACAAAGTCACAAAGTCACAAAGTCACATAGTCACATAGTCACATAGTCACATTGTCACATTGTCACAATGTCACATAATCTCATAGTCATAATCATGTATTTATTGTAATTTTATTTATTTTCATAAAACTAAGTAAAATCTGAATTTGAGTAAACAATTATGAACAAAGGTGGAATGCGCGTTTCACGTGTTTTTGTTTATTTTTATTTAGTTCAGGCGCTTTTTTTTTAATCATAAAGCCTGCTTGTTCATACAGTGTTCGTGATCTCTTTGGTGATTGGAACTTTTACTCAATAAGCACATTCCAAATTCAAATCACATTACCGCCCTTGGGCGGTAAAGTACTTTACCGCCCTTGGGATCAAAGTGCTATTTTGCTACCTGTTTTCGAAGAGCAAACTATCTATTTTCGAATTGATGTGATAAAAAAGAATTTTAAGTGAACCTCAAGAGGCTCCTTTCAAGCACTTGACACATGTTATAGAACTTTTTAGGTTCTACGACATTCCGGTTTCCTCACGATGTTTTCCTTCACCGTTTGAGAGTACTGGCATTGTGCACATTAATTTTGGAACAGAAAAACTCATTGGTGCACGACCGGTTTCGAACCCACGGCCTTAGGATCGGATGGCGGGGCCGCTACCACTAGACCACTAGTAGTAGGGTGACGCTAGTGATGGGTCATTGTATTACAGAATGCCTAATTCAAAACTCACCGACTGATTCCGCGGACACTTGGCCGAGTGTTTTTGTCAGAATAGCAAGAGGCGCAGGAGTGCGATCCTATCGTGCGTGACTTACGGAGGAATGCTTTTTTATTGGTGATGGTTACCACTTAGGCGGGCCATCTACTTGTTCCATCAGAAAGTAGTATAAAAAAAGTACTTCACTATCTCTTCGTGATTTTGACTTTTACGGAATCGTAATACGGAATACATACTTAATACCGGCGTGAGACACCCGCGCGCACTCGTCATCGCCGACGTTTTTTAAACTCTTTTTTTTTATAAACTTAAGAAATATAGTTAAAAAAAAACGATATTTCGGTTAATACTAGAGTGAGATCTCCGCGCGCACTCGTCATCGCAGACTTTTCTTAAACTCTATATTTTTTATAACTTTAAGAAATATAGTTTAAAAAAAACGATATTGCGGCACAGTTGCAAAATGGTAACAAAGTATCTTCGAATGCAGCGTACTCATATAATATCGATCGAACTTCACTTTGCAAGTTCGTTTGATCATATATTGTTCACCATACAGAAACATAAGAATGTTATTCATTATTGGCAAAACAATGAGCGACCATCGTTGTGAGCGATCTCATCCATGCAATTTTTCACTTGATTATTTTAAAGTCAAAAGGCATTTATGAAGGCATATAAATTCTGGCATATATTATACCGAAATCACAAGGATCACTTCGAAACGTCTTAAAGCTAAAAGCTAGTGAATCTAGGCGCCAGTACACGTGACTATGGCAAAGATATACATTGCCTACCTACTTGTATTTTAATGCGCATTGAATGTAACCAAAATCGTACAAATCTCAGCTTACCATATCGAATTGCGATCACACGTGTCGAAAGTACTTCTGCAGTAGGTACTCTCTAGTGCCTACGTAACCTAGTGAGTAGACCGTGCCTAAGTTTAGGCTAAGTTTTCCAATATCTGCAATAACGTAGAGTTTACGTCAAAGCTTACAGCATGCGCATGTGCGCGCATTGATAAAGAAATCCAATATAAAATGGTCTTTAGACTATTTATTTTTACTGTTCACACTGGCCTTTTAAAGATCGAAGAGATCTTTATTTAACCGACTTCAAAAATGGAGGAGGCTCTCAATTTGTTTGGATGTTTTTTTTTGTTGTTTGTTACGCGATTACTCCGCTAATTATGAATTGATTTTGAAGTTTATTTTTTATATAGATACATCAGTACTAGTACTAGTATAAATGTTATCGAAATTCGTTCAGCACTTTTTGAAAAAATCAACAAAAATCAAAAATGTTACGTTTTGGTTTGTGAGGGGAAACCTCAGCAAAAGTATTGTATTATGTTTAAGAGTGCATTTGAAATCGTTATTGCAAAATTTTTATGTATTATTACAAAAGCCCACAACATGGCTTCTGCCTAAATTTACTAAATGTATTTTATTTTACTGTGTACAATCCTATATATATTTAAATGCGAAAGTTACGATGTATACCACCACAGAACCGATGGGGATTAAACTTAGCACAAAATAAATACTTATTTTCGTAATCTGGATTAGCAACTTGGACTTTGAATCCCGAAAAGCTATCTGAAACGGGGTAGAATACATGAGCAAACACAATAAAAGGAAGTCCGTAATCAATACACGAGCGAAACCGCAGACGGCAGAAGAAGAATATTAAGGCGAATACAAGAGCGTACCTCTCGCTCGCACGTTTCAACATTTGCATAATACGAAAACTAGTAAAGCAAACTTTTGAATATGAAAACTTGTATCGATCAAAATGAAGTTTTTACTAAACTGTATGCAATGTGATTGCACACAAAATGGTTGTTTGTGCGAGCGAGAGGTACATTAGCTCTTGTATTCGCCTTCAAATTGCCTATAAAAATGGCACTTACAAAAATTCTAGCCAGAAAGTAATTTTAAGAAGATTTTTTTGTGTTTAATGTGATCACTAAAAATCACCCAGCTCATATGTCACTCGAGGTCAAAGGTTAATCGGGGTCGAACGCTACACAAGGTCAAGATCACTTAGAAGTTTTCACATAATAATCCTTTCATTGTAATATCATGGTATATCAAAATACCTATCTCCCATAATATTCCAATCAATTCTCAAATGTTTACAATCGACTAATTTGATAAAGTTTGAAATTGTCGACCCATGGTGTGCTGAATATTTTCAAATTAGTAGGTAAGTTTTGCTGTATTTTTTTATATAGCTGAACGTGATGTGATGGTTGTTTTGCAGCTGTTGCCAGGCGCAACCATGTTCCATGAAGACTAGGGCCGCTTGCACAACGAACTGATTTAATTTGTATTTAGTTAAACACGTTTACCAAACTAAACACGATTACCGTAAACATCATTTCCATTATCTGAGGGGATATACAAGACAGCTAAGACAAGTGTTAGCTACGAGACTACGAGACAAAATTAAAATGATAATAAAGCAATTACATTAATTCAAAGTTAGTACTTACTATTACTCACTAACACTTACAGGATTATCGAGTAGGTCAAGCTACTACATGTAGGCTATGTGACGTAGGCCTGTTTCAGTCACGCAGGTGGTAAGTTTATTATGGGTTTGCTTTAGTAATGTTTAAAAGTGCTAGGTATTGCATCACATTCTGTTACATCCCATTTGTCAAATTATTCGCATTTGATCATTTAAATCGTATTGTAAAACCTCCGGGTCCAACAGACTTTTTTTAAGGAAAACAAACAGTGTTACATTCTAAAATAAAAATAACTAAACTGTATTCGTGAATGTACAACCGACCCTCTTATTACGTAGCTCGCGATCAATACGCGACAAGCTAAATTATTGCTGTCAAACGTCAAATTCTGTAACCGAATTCAAAAAAGGAGAACATTCTCAATTCGACTGTGTGTTTGTTACGCGGTTACTCCGCCAATTATGTATTGATTTTGATCATTCCTTTTAACCGACTTCAAAAAAAGGAGGAGGTTCTCAATTCGACTGTATTTTTTTAATGATTGTTACCTCAGAACTTTCGACTGGATGAACCGATCTTGATGATTCTTTTTTTATTTGAAAGCTGGTGCTTCCCGCTATCATAATTTCATATTACAGAGTCCCTTATACATTTTATAGAAATAAATTCATCGCTTTTTGAAAAAATCAACAAAAACTAAAAACGGTTTTGTTTATCAGTGTATTTGAAGTCGGTTTTTTCGCAATAAAATATTTTATTGTAAAAAATTACAGTAGTGATTGCTAATTCACGCTTGTTCTTACGTAATATGAGACCCGAGACCCTGTGATAGTCCGATGAGTTTTATTGAAGGGTGTGACCGATGGGTTTTCTCAGGTAGGCGAGGGCACGTGGCGCGTTCGGAGCGGGGATAACAGCTGTCATCGACACATTGGGCCCTAAAGCGAGGAACACACTATAAGATGTAAGTAATGTTACACTACTAGGTAACTATAAAATTTTATATTATGATAAAATATCACCGGATGATAAAGGAAAGTGGAGAGAAAAAACCTGTTAAGCAGACCACACATAAGGTGGGATATGGGTAGGATGATGATGATAAAATATCGCTCACAATACAATCCGTCAATGATTAGGTAATGCCAGGGCTCTCAACGGTGAAGGAAACCAGTAAGCCTGTAATTTTTTTCAGGAGCCCATCGTGATCTTACTTTAAAAGGAATCAGAATATGTGGACGGATACTTTATGCTATATATCTACTGTTAGGACATTAAACTTTAGAAATTATTGTAAAACTATATGGCTTGATTTATTAAGCCGAAGATTACCGCTAATGTACTCAATATTAACATGTACACCTAACCACAGAACTTGTGAAGTGATTTTATATCTTTCAAATCGTTAAAGTGTGCGAGCGAGAAGCTTTTTGACGGGTGTCAGCCCCTTAATTGAATACGGAGGAGTTGGACTGTTATTAGCAGCCTACACAATGTAGGTATAACGGTATAAGATCTGCGAGATGTCCCTTGTCTCCTTAGTCCCGCATTTTTAACTGAGCCGGTTGGTCTTCTTAGAGATTTGTTGCAATTTTATGGTGAGTACTTGATGATTTCACGATTGTGATTGTGAATCCGAATGGATTGTTAAAGTTAGTAATTTGAACTTCATTACTACATAGTATAAAACAAAGTCGCTTTCTCTGTCCCTATATCCCTATGTATGCTTAAATCTTTAAAATTACGCAACGGATTTTGATGCAGTTTTTTTTATAGAAAGAGTGATTCAAGAGGAAGGTTTATATGCATAATACAAGCATAATCTCTTAGGGATAACCTTCGATCAACAATCAACCTAGATTACGTGTGAAGGGCTCAAAAACGGCCCGAGAAATAAGAGCACAAATAAATGAAGCTGAAACTGGCAGCCAAAAAGTAGCAGCCAAACGTCCAGGGCCGGACTAAGTGTGAAAATACCATTTCAAAATTGAAATTTCTATAACTATATGTCAGCTATAGTATCTTAATGATGTATGGGTGTATGGTTATAGTGATGCAAGAGTCCAGGAAATAGAAAAAACGTATATTTATAAAAAAAAAATCCTTTTGGTTTTGATCGCGCTCCCTCAAAATGTATGCTTCTATCTATAAAAGACCTTTGTTGGAAGGCCTCCTGCAATTTTAAGAAAATTCTATCGTTGCAAAAGTCCAGGAAATTGAAAAATCCTTTTTTTTTAAATATTTTATAACTTTTGTTTTTGATTCTGCTCCCTCAAAATTCATGCTTACATCCATAACAGACCTTTACTGGAAGGTCCCTAGCAATTTTCAGAAAATTCTATCGTTGCAGGAGTCCAGGAGATAGTAGCAGCCAAATCGAAAAATGACCTTTTTTTAAATATTTTATAACTTTTGTTTTTGATTCCGCTCCCTTAAAATTCATGCATACATCCATAACAGACCTCCACTGGAAGGTCTCCAGCAATTTTCTGAAAATTCTATCGTTGCAGGAGTCCAGGAAATCTAAAAAACCTTTTTTTTTTAATATTTTATAACTTTTGGTTTTGATTCCGCTCCCTTAAAATTCATGCATACATCTATAACAGACCTCCACTGGAAGATCTCCAGCAATTTTCAGAAAATTCTATCGTTGCAGGAGTCCAGGAAATCGAAAAAACTTTTTTTTTTTTAAATATTTTATAACTTTTGTGTTTGATTCTGCTCCCTTAAAATTCATGCTTGCATCCATAACAGACCTGTACTGGAAGGCCCCTAGCAATTTTCAGAAAATTCTATCGTTGCAGGAGTCCAGGAGATAGTAGCAGCCAAATCGAAAAATGACCTTTTTTTAAATATTTTATAACTTTTGTTTTTGATTCCGCTCCCTTAAAATTCATGCATAAATCCATAACAGACCTCCACTGGAAGGTCTCCAGCAATTTTCAGAAAATTCTATCGATGCAGGAGTCCAGGAAATCTAAAAAACCTTTTTTTTTAAATATTTTATAACTTTTGGTTTTGATTCCGCTCCCTTAAAATTCATGCATACATCTATAACAAACCTCCACTGGAAGACCTCCAGCAATTTTCAGAAAATTCTATCGTTGCAGGAGTCCAGGAAATCGAAAAAACTTTTTTTTTTAAATATTATATAACTTTTGTTTTTGATTCTGCTCCCTTAAAATTCATGCTTGCATCCATAACAGACCTGTACTGGAAGGTCCCTAGCAATTTTCAGAAAATTCTATCGTTGCAGTAGTCCAGGAAATCAAAAAAACCTTTTTTTTTTTTAATATTTTATAACTTTTGTTTTTTATTCCGCTCCCTCAAAATTCATACTTACATCCATAACAGACCTACATAGGGAGGTCTCTAGCAATTTTCAGAAAATTCTATCTTTGCAGGAGTCCAGGAAATCGAAAAAACCTTTTTTTTTTAATATTTTATAACTTTTGTTTTTGATTCCGCTCCCTTAAAATTCATGCATACATCTATAACAGACCTCCACTGGAAGATCTCCAGCAATTTTCAGAAAATTCTATCGTTGCAGGAGTCCAGGAAATCGAAAAAACCTTTTTTTTTTAAATATTTTATAACTTTTGTTTTTGATTCTGCTCCCTTAAATTTCATGCTTGCATCCATAACAGACCTGTACTGGAAGGTCCCTAGCAATTTTCAGAAAATTCTATCGTTGCAGGAGTCCAGGAAATCGAAAAAACCTTTTTTTTTAAATATTTTATAACTTTTGTTTTTGATTCCGCTCCCTTAAAATTCATGCATACATCCATAACAGACCTCCACTGGAAGATCTCCAGCAATTTTCAGAAAATTCTATCGTTGCAGGAGTCCAGGAAATCGAAAAAACTTTTTTTTTTTTAAATATTTTATAACTTTTGTGTTTGATTCTGCTCCCTTAAAATTCATGCTTGCATCCATAACAGACCTGTACTGGAAGGCCCCTAGCAATTTTCAGAAAATTCTATCGTTGCAGGAGTCCAGGAGATAGTAGCAGCCAAATCGAAAAATGACCTTTTTTTAAATATTTTATAACTTTTGTTTTTGATTCCGCTCCCTTAAAATTCATGCATAAATCCATAACAGACCTCCACTGGAAGGTCTCCAGCAATTTTCAGAAAATTCTATCGATGCAGGAGTCCAGGAAATCTAAAAAACCTTTTTTTTTAAATATTTTATAACTTTTGGTTTTGATTCCGCTCCCTTAAAATTCATGCATACATCTATAACAAACCTCCACTGGAAGACCTCCAGCAATTTTCAGAAAATTCTATCGTTGCAGGAGTCCAGGAAATCGAAAAAACTTTTTTTTTTAAATATTATATAACTTTTGTTTTTGATTCTGCTCCCTTAAAATTCATGCTTGCATCCATAACAGACCTGTACTGGAAGGTCCCTAGCAATTTTCAGAAAATTCTATCGTTGCAGTAGTCCAGGAAATCAAAAAAACCTTTTTTTTTTTTAATATTTTATAACTTTTGTTTTTTATTCCGCTCCCTCAAAATTCATACTTACATCCATAACAGACCTACATAGGGAGGTCTCTAGCAATTTTCAGAAAATTCTATCTTTGCAGGAGTCCAGGAAATCGAAAAAACCTTTTTTTTTTAATATTTTATAACTTTTGTTTTTGATTCCGCTCCCTTAAAATTCATGCATACATCTATAACAGACCTCCACTGGAAGATCTCCAGCAATTTTCAGAAAATTCTATCGTTGCAGGAGTCCAGGAAATCGAAAAAACCTTTTTTTTTAAAATATTTTATAACTTTTGTTTTTGATTCTGCTCCCTTAAATTTCATGCTTGCATCCATAACAGACCTGTACTGGAAGGTCCCTAGCAATTTTCAGAAAATTCTATCGTTGCAGGAGTCCAGGAAATCGAAAAAACCTTTTTTTTTAAATATTTTATAACTTTTGTTTTTGATTCCGCTCCCTTAAAATTCATGCATACATCCATAACAGACCTCCACTGGAAGATCTCCAGCAATTTTCAGAAAATTCTATCGTTGCAGGAGTCCAGGAAATCGAAAAAACCTTTTTTTTTTAATATTTTATAACTTTTGTTTTTGATTCTGCTCCCTTAAAATTCATGCTTGCATCCATAACAGACCTGTACTGGAAGGTCCCTAGCAATTTTCAGAAAATTCTATCGTTGCAGGAGTCCAGGAGATAGTAGCAGCCAAATCGAAAAATGACTTTTTTTTAAATATTTTATAACTCTTGGTTTTGATTCTGCTCCCTCAAAATTCATGCTTACATCCATAACAGACCTGTACTGGAAGGTCCCTAGCAATTTTCAGAAAATTCTATCGTTGCAGGAGTCCAGGAAATCGAAAAAACCTTTTTTTTTTTAATATTTTATAACTTTTGTTTTTTATTCCGCTCCCTCAAAATTCATACTTACATCCATAACAGACCTACATAGGGAGGTCTCTAGCAATTTTCAGAAAATTCTATCGTTGCAGGAGTCCAGGAAATCGAAAACACCTTTTTTTTTTTAATATTTTATAACTTTTGTTTTTGATTCTGCTCCCTTAAAATTCATTCTTGCATCCATAACAGACCTGTACTGGAAGGTCCCTAGCAATTTTCAGAAAATTCTATCGTTGCAGGAGTCCAGGAAATCGAAAAACCCTTTTTTTTTTTATATTTTATAACTTTTGTTTTTGATTCCGCTCCCTTAAAATTCATGCATACATCCATAACAGACCTCCACTGGAAGGTCTCCAGCAATTTTCAGAAAATTCTATCGTTGCAGGAGTCCAGGAAATCTAAAAAACCTTTTTTTTTTAATATTTTATAACTTTTGGTTTTGATTCCGCTCCCTTAAAATTCATGCATACATCTATAACAGACCTCCACTGGAAGATCTCCAGCAATTTTCAGAAAATTCTATCGTTGCAGGAGTCCAGGAAATCGAAAAAACCTTTTTTTTTTTAAATATTTTATAACCATTTCCTGGACTCCTGCAACGATAGAATTTTCTGAAAATTGCTAGAGACCTCCCTATGTAGGTCTGTTATGGATGTAAGTATGAATTTTGAAGGAGCGGAATAAAAAACAAAAGTTATAAAATATTTAAAAAAAGGTAATTTTTCGATTTGGCTGCTACTATCTCCTGGACTCCTGCAACGATAGAATTTTCTGAAAATTGCTAGGGACCTTCCAGTAAAGGTCTGTTATGGATGTAAGCATGAATTTTGAGGGAGCAGAATCAAAAACAAAAGTTATAAGATATTTAATAAAAGATCATTTTTCGATTTGGCTGCTACTATCTCCTGGACTCCTGCAACGATAGAATTTTCTGAAAATTGCTAGGGACCTTCCAGTACAGGTCTGTTATGGATGCAAGCATGAATTTTAAGGGAGCAGAATCAAAAACAAAAGTTATAAAATATTAAAAAAAAAAGGTTTTTTCGATTTCCTGGACTCCTGCAGCGATAGAATTTTCTGAAAATTGCTAGGGACCTTCCAGTACAGGTCTGTTATGGATGCAAGCATGAATTTTAAGGGAGCAGAATCAAAAACAAAAGTTATAAAATCTTAAAAAAAAAAACTTTTTTCGATTTCCTGGACTCTTGCAACGATAGAATTTTCTGGAAATTGCTGGATACCTTCCAATGAAGGTCTTTAATGGATGTTAGCATGAATTTTGAGGGAGCAGAATCCAAAACTAAAGAATTCCTAAAAGAAGACAACTGTTGTCGGAGTATTTTGTATTATGTAAAGTTTTTTGCTCCTGTCGGGGCATAAATAGTATCACAATTGTTGCTAGAACTGACACCTAGCGTTAAATAGATAAGTTTAGAAATTTTAATTATAATATTCGTAAGTCTTAATTCGGCCCTGGATTTTTATGTTTGGCTGCTACTATTTGGCTGCCAGTTTCAGCTTCATCACAAATAAATTTGTGTTCTTATTTGAGTTTAGTATGCTCCAACCACAGCCAACGTGCAGACGTGCTAAAATGCATTAGTGTGCTTTAAAACTGCGAAAATAACCCCTAAAACAGTAAGGTTTCAGAAGGAATGTCTTTTTTTCGGTAATAACATGTCAGTTTCCGTTTTGCGATACATAAATCATTGTTAACAATTAAAAACAAATATTTTGTCGTTTATTCAAAGTCCGCCATCGAGGAACCTGTAGTGTGTGTGAGGAGTAGTAAAATACAAAGAAGCAAACAGAAACGATATAGCTCACAAAGTAATAATGGAGAAAAGTACTTTATTTGTTGATTACACAATAAATGTTATTTAACCTATGTCTTTTAATTTCTAAGTGACGGCTGTAATTGACGAATGATCATAAGTGTAAGATAGTATTTTGAAGATTTGTGACTTTATTACAAGGGTTTATGGTTGTAATTAGGTTGAACTTGAAACTGTTTAAAAACCTTTGAATCAGTTCGATGTAGCTGTGTATGTGTGTGTAAGTAAATGTTCAAGCGGACAGTTTTTAGCTTTGATTTTGTATGTGACACGGAATCTAGTTGATTGTTGATCGAAGGGGATAACCCACAATAACCGTGCGAAGCCGGGGCGGGTCGCTAGTAAATAATAAAAGCCATTATTTCAGATACATCTCTAATACTATAAGAATCAAAGTCCTGACTGACTGACTGACTGACTGACATATAGACAACGCACAGCCTAAACCGCTGGTCCTAGAGACTTGAAATTTGAGGAGTACGTAGCTCTTATGGCGTAGAGGTGTACTAAGAAGGGATTTTTGGAAATTCAACCCCTAAGGGTGTAAAAAGGGATGAAAACGTTTGTATGAAAAATAGTATTCCTTGAACCTACAAACTTAAAACTTGGAGTAGATATACTTCAAAGCCAAAAAATAGGAAAATCATTTTTAGTTTTTTTAAACTACCCTTAATAAGTGTACAAAGGGATGTAAAAGTTTGTATGGGAGTTTTTTGACCGCTGGTCCTAGAGACTTGAAATTTGAGGAGTACATAGGTCTTATGGCGTAGAGGTGTATTATGAAAGGATTTTCGGAAATTCAACCCCTAAGGGTGTAAAAAAGGTTGAAAACGTTGGTATGAAAAATTGTATTTCTTGAACCTACAAACTTGAAACTTGAAGTAGATGTACTCCAAAACTAAAAAATAGGAAATGCATTTTTAGTTTTTTAAAACTACCCTTAATAAGTGTGCAAAGGGATGTCAAAGTTTATATGGGAGTTTTTTAACGCGTGGTGCGATTGACTTAAACTTGAGGTAAATATACTTAGAAATAAATAATTAAGAATGACACTTTTAACTTTTGATAACTACCCCTGCAAAGGGTGCAAATGACTGTAAAAGTTAGTATGGGAGATTTTTAACGCATAGTGCGATTGATTTCAAACTTGAAGTAAATATAATTTAAAATCATGTTTTCAATATTTTAAAACTACCCCTGCAAAGGGTGCAAAAGACTGCCAAAGTTTCAAGGTTTGTATGGGAAATTTTTAACGCGTAATTTAATTAACTTCAAACAAACAAATATTCTTTTTTTAGATTTTTGAAAACAACCCCTAAAACGTTATCCTCCTTCGTTGCGCTCGAGTAAAAAGGATACAACGAGGCGTCAATGTTTGCAAGGGACATTCTAAACACGGGAATCTTGAGTTGGTACGAAGAGATCTGAGGGTATCTACCGTGCCTGGGGATCAAAGTCGTGAAGCTGTTTCGTTTCGTTTGTTTTTGGGGTTAGAAACTAGGAACAAATAAGTACATATTTTCCGTATAAGGTTGTCTTTGTTGTAACATGACAAATCATGTTTGTGCTAAACTCAGTACCTATACCTACCTACCTAATATAGGTAGTGTACGCCTATAGGTATCTCTTATACCTACGTAGGAATTTAAAATCCTACCCTAATTATACAAATCAATGCGAAAGTTACGATGTTTGTATGTTTGTGGCTCAACCACGGCACCACTTCAACGCGTGCGAAGCCGCGGGAAGCCACTAGTTTTATATAAACTCAAAGTGAGCCTTGTGATTGTTCTGAATAAAGACCGTTTTGATTTTGATTTTGAGTTTGATAAGATTTACAAATATTTGTTTTTTTAACTGTTAATTTTTTACTAAAAACTTTGCAGTCTTGTGTTGATTAGGTACTTTGACACGAGAATCTTTCAGTTTACCTGTTGACTTATCACTTACTAATTTATTAAAATTATAAGTCAACTTCCCGTCTACTATTTAACCGCGATTCATACCTAATAAAAACCATTCAAAACCTGATTCCAATAGTTTCAAATAACATTTATTGTTTCCCTATATGTTGATACCTAAGTAATTATATTTATAGTTAATTATCAAATGAAACTCCTCTAATTCATGTTCAATGGATCAATGATCTCATGTCATCACAATGTACCTACAGGATTTTTCTCTGAATCATATATCACAACTAGCAGCTTCTCGCGGCTTCGCACGCGTTAAAGTAGCGAGCCGTGAGCCGCCTATTGCACCTTTTTCAGGGATAGTTTTCAAATATTGAAAACGTGATTCTAAATTATTTATTGTGGGGTTTATTTAACCCAAGTTTAAAGTCAATCGCACCACGCGTTAAAAAACTTCCATACAAACTTTGACATCCCTTTGCACACTTATTAAGGGTAGTTTAAAAAAACTAAAAATGCCTTTCCTATTTTTTTACTTTGAAGTACATGTAATCCAAGTTTCAAGTTTGTAGGTTTAAGGAATACAATTTTTCATACCAACGTTTTCAACCCTTTTTACACCCTTAGGGGTTAAATTTCCAAAAATCCCTTCTTAGTACACCTCTACGCCATAAGACCTATGTACTCTTCAAATTTCAAGTCTCTATGACCAGCGATCAAAAAACTCCAATACAAACTTTTACATCCCTTTGCACACTTATTAAGGGTAGTTTTAAAAAACTAAAAATATCATTCCTATTTTTTTGCCTTGAAGTATATGTACTCCAAGTTTCAAGTTTGTAGGTTCAAGGAATACAATTTTTCATACAAACGTTTTCATCCCTTTTTACACCCTTAGGGGTTGAATTTCCAAAAATCCCTTCTTAGTACACCTCTACGCCATAAGACCTATGTACTCCACAAATTTCAAGTCTCTAGGAACAGCGGTTTAGGCTGTGCGTTGTCTATATGTCAGTCAGTCAGTCAGTCAGTCAGGACTTTGATTCTTATAGTATTAGAGATAATAATTTCTATCTTGTGGTATTGGTCTCACTTTACTTTTTTATATACCTATTCGCAAAAAATATGTCAGTCACTTTTAATTAAGTAAATAGGTCCCTAGCGTTACGTCGTTATTACTTTTACCTATATAGACATATTTTAAACCCACTATAAGGCGTCTAAACTGACAACATGCAGATGGTAGGCTACGAAAAGATCACATGGGAAGTCTACTGTGCATAGTAACAATAATGCGGTAACAAACTTACCAAAGCTGAAAAACCATTAAAATTACTACAAATTTGAGCTCATGTTAAATTGGTGTAAGAAGCTGTTACTTTGCGAATTGATAGCATTACACACTGGTATTTTTACTGGGAACATTTAGGCAATAATTGAAATTTGACTAGTACATTGGTGGTTTTTTAAAACGGTTACCGTAGCCGTAAACTTGGACGCTGTAATAAAAAGAAAGAAAGAAAATATACCAAACGACACAAAAGTCAAAGAACCGGGAAACAAAAAAAAAACATTTGATATGTATAACAAAAAATAGCTTTGTGAGTCGCAAAACGGACTCTGATTAAGTCAACCAATGCTGGTCTTCCATTGAAGCCGCTCGGTGATGCCACGGACTAAACCAAACATATAAACAAGAAAAATAACATTTTAAAACATATACGCGTTGCCGTATGAAGAAAAAAGTTTTTTTACATCCTTCCTTTAGTCTTCTTTCCTTCGCTTGGTCCGGAATACAACGGAACATACCTTATACCTACGTAGGTTAGGTATAACACGTAGTTCCGGTGTATGGTAGCGCCGGTTGCCAACCGCACTAGCACGGCGCATGCCAGCCTATTGCCGGCCAGTACACGGCGAGACCACACTTATGCGGCGGCGCGCTGCACTCCCCACAAAACCACGCGCGCGAAATAAATAACGCATGTTACATTTTAGAAATTAAAGTGATCATAACATAGTTAGTTATAATTAAATCTCTGCATAATAAAAGGCTGTTAAAATGTGTACCAAACATGTAGTGTTAGTTCCAATGAAGCAGGCTGCGGTAGACACCGGTGAGTTATTTTTTTTATTATATGGAAATGCATTTCATGTGCATTTTTTTAGCAATAAATATACACTATTGTCACGGCTTTATAATAAAAATATGATGTTGAGCAAAAAAGGCCTTTCTATAAAATGCTTCTTAGCATATTCCTTAGGGTTGCGGTTACACGTGATTCTGTTTCCTTACTTACTTAACGTTTAACATTTCGTTAGTTTATTTACAGTTTTGTTATTATGAAAGTAGTCTAAGTCATCTTAGTAATCTTAGAAGCAACAATCCACGTTCATCTAGCTTATCCTCCAAAAGATAGCGGTGCAAGAATATCATACCGACCAATCTGCACATCGGACAAGGTCCATGTTATATGTAACATCTAACATTTATTTTACTGTTCTGATTGTCAATATTATGAATCTGTTTCAATAAACGCTGAAGGAAACCGATCATTAGTAACGCGGTACTCGTCTCTTAGCCGGTACGCTATGGCTTTCATATCTAGTTTCATTTTGTACGTAACAACTTGCACAGCCGTCTGCCTCCTATTCCGTAACAAATGTAAGCCCCTTCATATTAAAACCAAAGCTATCATAAATAGGTGAAAAATCAACGTTAACAGATTCGTCCTCAACATTCATTTATGCATTAAAATGTCGATAAATTCAAATTTATAGGTGGTCAAATTGTCTCCGCGACCAATTGTTTTAAATTAGGTGCCCATTTGTCCGTTTGATTTGAAGTGTCAAGTGTGGTGGTAATCGATAGTTCGGGAGTACGTGGGGATGGATGTCGGGACTCTTCAGTCGGGCTGTCATTGAGTTAATATACGGCGGAGATCGCGCGAGGTTATAACGACGGTCGCTCGTGGAGTTCCGACGGGCGAGACTCCTGCCTGCCGGTGCCGCAGTAAGGCCACGTACATGCGCACAGCCGCACATACATTCTTCCATCTTCATCGCGAAATAACACATTCTTCAATCGAAAACATGGCAATGTAACGCGACCCATTGTATACGTTCGTCATTTATTGTTTTGATCGTCAGTTGAATTGCTCGCACGTCTCTGGCTGAGAAGCATGAAGTTGCCGAAATTTAATCTGGGTAAGAACCATCTATATTGTTAAAGGGAAGCGTAAATAATAATTGCTTTTTTCAATTAAAACACTGTCGATTTATATGTGGGTATCACTTAAGATAAAACTAACTGTAGAAACAGATTCCTCAACCAATGAATCATACTGTTTGTGTACCTAACACAGACCATTTGCTGTGTTTTGGAAACGAAGTTTTAAGGCATATTTTAAATTTTCATTGTTTTTCATACGAACGAAGAAATACACATTTTTGAATCGTCATTTAATTTAATTCCCAATTTAAAAAAAAAACAGCTGAAATTAATGTATAAATTCGTCAAGGTGCAAGTAAACCACGAAACGTTCTTACCATGTAGTACAACTAATGTTAATATCGAATAATTAGCTCCGATGCAAATAAACGACTCTATTGCAAAAAAGTATATAGGGTGTAGTTTGTAATACTTTTTTAATTATTTTACCATTGACATTTCATGCCATCTCTGTTTTTTTTTTGCAGACCGATATCGGTAAAAAATGTAGTACACATACCTGTAATTTGTTACCACCTAAGTGTAACACATTTTTATGCTAATAAATTATCTTTATCTTTATCCGAGAATGGTGACAGAAAGACAGGCCAAATTATAACATTGTGGTAGTTATGTTATTATTGTTGATATAAATAAATAAAATAAATACTTAACCTTTTTTTTCACACACAAAATAACACGTTCAAAACGATGTTTTCTTTAGAAAGGACAATAGAAGGACTATTAATTAGTTTAGTGAAATAATTAATTCCTCTGTATTTACCAACACTATTTTTAAATCATCAAAATACTTACTTTTATTATTTCTGAATCTATCGGCGTCTTATCATCTAGCTAGACAGAGTGTCTGCAGACCTAGGCTTTGCAACTACATTGTTGCATGAACCTAGACTACCTAGACTACGATTGGTGATGCATCTGCACTTACTGTACCTACTATGCTTGTATTTTACCTACCTTGTTTTATGAATGAATAGGACGTAGTATGTGTAGGTAGTAAAATTAATACCATTTATCACTACATACTTAGTTGGACTTTATGCTTATTGAGTACTTTTGTACGAACAATACAAAGGTAAGCATACCACTCTGCTGCAGCTGTGATAGTTAATAGAATAATAGGTCTATAAATACGGTGCATGGACCACGGTCTACTGACTATGAATATGAGCCCCATTCGTGATAAGCATCTGAAATCGTTCATCAAATGAGCGATCAACAGGGCTTGAAAGTCCATGTTTATGTGCTCGCTCAAGGGCATTCTATTGAAGTCATCAGTACCTAATTATATATTAGAGCAGACCTTTTTAGCAAGCTCAAAACTAGTTAGCGATTTCTTTTGGCCACTAACACTAAACACACAGTTTGTTAAACAGGTCATAGCCTAAAACCTGGATGTGCCACTAGTTCAATCGGAGTGGCGTCTTGCGGACTGCTCTAGTTAGTTTGTATGTGCTCATAAGATATACGTGATGATACCGAAATAGCAAAAACATCACTACCACAATAGCCTTTTCACCATGGTCGTTTACGAAAAAGAACTGACCATCATTTTGCCTCAGGTTTGGCAGAAAGCCCATCCCGTGGATGTCATACAAACATTAACAAAGCCATAGAAATGTTAGCTGAGCCACACTGAGCCATCTGTTAATCCCTGAGCGCAGGTGGTCAATTGGCTGTAGTGCTATTCCGTAAACAACAAAATCACGGGGAGTGTCACCTAGTGGATCCGCGCTCACTTCGATCACGATCTTCGCCTCACTCACGTTGGCATTTTCACCGCCAATACACTAACGCGGGTGGCACTAGTGATGGAATGTATTACAGAATGCCACATAGAAAACTCACCGCGGATTCCGCATTCACTTGGGCGAGTGTTGTTATCAGAATAGCACTTCAGGCTCGTTGCTACGACAATCATTACTCTAATACAACATGGATCGCCACTTGAATTGTCCACTCGCCACTTCGACAATTTGACACAATGCTTTTGTTTTTTTAGCCGTCTGTCATATTGACCAGTCTGGACGTTTAACTAATCAATCAAGTTGCTTTTGTTGCTTTGTAAATCCAGATGTCTGCATACCCAATTGAACTGTCAATCGAAATGCATTTTTATTTAATATAGAGACAGTCTATATTTATGATTTGTCATTTCATTCGGCCTCAACTTTGCAATCTCATCTCAACCACTACAAATCAGTCAGTACCTGCGATAAATTGTTTTTATTATTTTTTTATTATATGTGTGCACAAATCTGCAATTATTATTGTATTTTCCATGTCTGGGTAGGTTTTTGTGGTAAGGTGTTTCTACTTGCTTCCTTTCTCCGCTCCGATCCTTCATCATACAGGTAGATATGTAATAATTAAGTCAGAATATTGAAGTGATTGACCATAGGGCAAAATCTTATATAGGTAGGTATATAACACGGGATTTTTATGATTTATAAAAGAAGATCCATATCGCAATAACCTTCAATCACTTTCATTCTATCTTAATTGCTTTCCAGATTGAAAGAAACTCGTATGTCCTCTAAAAGGATCGCTGTTCCTCTCTGTTATCGCATTGTTCATAATAAATATCATAACGTTGCGTATTCTCAATTAGTGCCTTTATTAATCGCGTGCACACCAAGTCGTCGGAACACGTGATCTTGTAGCCAGTTTGTGACACATTTCTGGGAGAATCCGGGCAGGAAGACACAATTTAAGAGAAATTATCTCTCTAAAACCTTCCTGTTTGGGATTGTACTGTCCACAAAGCTTGGATTGCTTTACTGTTAAAATCTTATTATTTCCTCCTTGGAGCAAAATGTACAATCTCTATTTTCCTTTACGCACTAACAATATTTATCTTTTTTTTTTTGGCGTCGCCCTTTTGATGCATTTGTCATTTTGCTTGTTTTTTTTTAACAAAAATTAAGGAAACATAGGGATTAAATTTACACGGACATATTAACCTTCTTTTCAAGTCTCGGACTAACTAACTAACTATTCCACCTACTGTAGGTACATAGGTACATTTATTTGGTCAATACTTGCATGTGGTTATGCAATACTATTAAACAGCGAAACACCTTGACTTCAATATTTTGCAGTTCAAAAGTTCGGTGTGCCAATTTGTCCTGACGTAAAAGATTGGTCCAAATTTTTGCATCTAGTTCTGAAGGCTACTGTCTTAAGACGCTTGCAGTCGCTAATATACGTCCATTAGCGGCTGTCAGCTTCTTAAACAGAACCACGCAGATTATTCGCGAAAGCAGCAATCTTGTAAACACAATTTTCACGGTTTTTAATAGCGTTCTATTACGTAAGTAGTAACGCACATGTTTTGTGTGGGCCATTATCAAGGATTCCATAAATCTTATCGCTCTTTTCGCTACCTTATTCATTTTCATAGGCAACTCAATACGATATGTAGGTAACTTTGCTTGTCAATTTTCCAGTTCACATATCTGCTCATAACCCAATACCTACATTTTATTTTATTTCAAAATTACTGTGTTCTATATTTTTGATTGACCATATTGTGTTGGCTTACTCGTACCAATAAAAACAAATAAGACAAACATTTCTACCGCTAGAAAATCACGCAAAAAAACCTAGCTTTGGTTTGGCTAGCCTTGGTTATTCCGTAGTGGACAGACACCAGGCACTGTGCCAGACCTTTACCTTTTTCTGCCTCCAAGCAGCGTTGCTGTGTTTCGGTTTGAAGTTGGTTTGAGGTTGCCGATGGAATTACGAAGAACGATTCTGAACCACCACCATCCACCTACTTCCCGCGATCTTAACAATGTCGTCAGTCCATAGGGCAGGAGGGCGTCCCACGCTTCGTTTTCCTGTTCGTGGTCGCCATTCGAAAACCTTTATTCCCCAGCGGTTGTCAGTTCCTCGAGCTATATGACCTGCCCATTGCCACTTCAAATTCAATTCACATGAGGCTTAACATCTGTATGCCTCAAGTTGATGCACGCAGGGCAGTGCATCGTAGGGCACTGCCCTGCGTCCATCAACCCGCTCATCTGCTTGTTCCATCAACTATTTGTATAAAAAAAAAGTTTGTCAATCGAAAGTTTTTCAGTTTCAATTGTAGTCCTGTTGACAATATAATTTTCATTTGTTTTGCAGCAATGAAAAAATCATGCAAGCCAGCGATGCTGGGGCGCGTGTGGCACGCCAGTCGAGGGGCCCTGAGCTTGGAGCACTCGAAGGCACACCAGTTCGCTTGCAGCCAGTGGCAGTTTGGCCACAGACCTTCAAATCTATACGTGTTGTACAGGTACTGTCAATTGAGACGCAGGCAACCGTCGAACAACTTTTCTGTCTCACATTTCAAAATTGTTAAAGATATAAGGTAACTAAATGTGCAATCACATTGCAAATATTTACTATAATAAGTTGATTTAAAAAATATATTTATAAAAAAAGATATATATATAGATTATAAATTCAGCAAAAATATAATTTTGATCTAAACAAGTCTTCCTACTAAATAGTTTGCACAAGTACGAAAACTGTTAAAGCGAGCGAGTCATCGCAACGCCGTGCGAGTATTATAAAAATATTTGTTATTTCTTTAAGTGTAGAAAAACATTACGAAACTAGTAAAAATACATTACTTACCTCCGTACATAAGTTATTTTAATTGCACGTATTATTATTTTTCAGGTGGCTGGTATTCATCACCATAACTTCGATCGGCATCGCCAGTTTTGCATGTCAGCGTTTACCAAACACCGGCCTGGTGCAAAGCACCGACGTCGTCACAGAAATCAACTACTACAAGTGGTTCATCTACTTCACCAATTGGGGCTACCTGATGATAATAGTGCAGTCTGCCCTCGCTCTCGCCGTGGTCTACAAGTTCAGAGCTCTGAAGTCGTATAGCCTGCGTAAGTACTTACTTCAATAAGGTATATCGATACCCTTTCAATTTCGGGCCCGCTTACCGATCCTAAGGTCGTGCGTTCATCAATCATCAATACGCTAGGAAGGGCTAACTGAGATCAATAAATAAATATAAGTGGACATTACACACACCACGTCTAGCTTACAAACGTTTGTACTATGGGAACCAGATACTTAGCTGACTTAATATAGGTACGTTTTTTTTTATAAATCTCTAATACTATAAGACTCAAAGTCCTGACTGACTGACTGACTGACTGACTGACTGACTGACATATAGACAACGCACAGCCTAAACCGCTGGTCCTAGAGACTTGAAATTTGAGGAGTACATAGGTCTTATGGCGTAGAGGTGCACTAAGAAGGGATTTTTGGAAATTCAACCCCTAAGGGTGTAAAAAGGGTTGAAAACGTTTGTATGAAAAATAGTATTCCTTGAACCTACAAACTTGAAACTTGGAGTACATATACTTCAAGGCAAAAAAAAAGGAAAGGCATTTTTAGTTTTTTAAAACTACCCTTAATAAGGGTGCAAAGGGATGTAAAAGTTTGTATGGGAGTTTTTTGACCGCTGGTCCTAGAGACTTGAAATTTGAGGAGTACATAGGTCTTATGGCGTAGAGGTGCACTAAGAAGGGATTTTTGGAAATTCAACCCCTAAGGGTGTAAAAAGGGTTGAAAACGTTTGTATGAAAAATAGTATTCCTTGAACCTACAAACTTGAAACTTGGAGTACATATACTTCAAGGCAAAAAAAAAGGAAAGGCATTTTTAGTTTTTTAAAACTACCCTTAATAAGGGTGCAAAGGGATGTAAAAGTTTGTATGGGAGTTTTTTGACCGCTGGTCCTAGAGACTTGAAATTTGAGGAGTACATAGGTAGTATGGCGTAGAGGTGTACTAAGAAGGGATTTTTGGAAATTCAACCCCTAAGAGTGTAAAAAGGGTTGAAAACGTTTGTATGAAAAATAGTATTCCTTGAACCTACAAGCTTGAAACTTGGAGTACATATACTTCAAGGCAAAAAAAAAGGAAAGGCATTTTTAGTTTTTTAAAACTACCCTTAATAAGGGTGCAAAGGGATGTAAAAGTTTGTATGGGAGTTTTTTGACCACTGGACTTAGAGACTTGAAATTTGAAGAGTATATAGGTCTTATGGCGTAGAGGTGTACTAAGAAGGGATTTTTGGAAATTCAACCACTAAGGGTGTAAAAAGGGATGAAAACGTTGGTATGAAAAATTGTATTCCTTGAATCTACAAACTTGAAACTTGGAGTACATATACTTTAAGGCAAAAAATAGGAAACACATTTTTAGTTTTTTAAAACTACCCTTAATAAGTGTGCAAAAGGATGTAAAAGTTTGAATGGGAGTGTTTTGACCGCTGGTCCTAGAGAGACTTGAAATTTGAAGAGTACATAGGTCTTATGGCGTAGAGGTGTACTAAGAAGGGATTTTTGGAAATTCAACCCCTAAGGGTTGAAAACGTTGGTATGAAAAATTTTATTCCTTGAATCTACAAACTTGAAACTTGAAGTAGATTTACTTCAAGGCTAAAAAAATAGGAATAACATTTTTGGTTTTTAAAACTACCCTTAATAAGTATGCAAAGGGATGTCGAAGTTTGTATGGGAGTTTTTTAACGCTTGGTGCGATTGACTTAAAACTTGAGGTCAATATACTAAGAAATAAATAATTAAGAATAACACTTTGAAGTTTTCATAATTACCCCCGCAAAGGGTGCAAATGAGTGTAAAAGTTAGTATGGGAGATTTTTAACGCATAGTGCGATTGATTTCAAACTTGAAGTAAATATACTCCACAATAAATAGATTAAAATCACGTTTTCACTATTTTAAAACTACCCCTGCAAAGGGTGGAAAAGACTGCCAAAGTCCCAAGGTTTGCATGGGAGATTTTTAACGCGTAGTGTAATTAACTTCAAACTAAAAGAAAATGTGTTCTGTGGATAAATAACAAAAAAACAGTTTGATTTTCGAAAACAACCCCTGAAACGTTACCCTCCTTCGTTGCGCTCGAGTAAAAAGGATACAACGAAGCGTCAATGTTATATTCTGTGTTATATATGGGATATTCTAAAAACGGGAATCTTGAGTTGGTACGAAGAGATATGAGGGTATCTACCGTGATTGGGGATCAAAGTCGTGAAGCTGTTTCGTTTCGTTTGTTTTTGAGGTAGAAACTAGGAACAAATAAGTACATATTTTCCGTGTAGGGTTGTCTTTGTTGTATTTGTCATGTTTGTGCCAAACTCAGTCAGTACCTATACCTACCTACCTAATATAGGTAATGTACGCCTATAGGTATCCCATATACCTACGTAGGTATTTAAAATCTTACCCTAATAATATACGATCCATGCGAAAGTTACGATGTTTTGATGTTTGTGGCTCAATCACGGTTCACCACTTCAACGCGTGCGAAGCCGCGGGAAGCCACTAGTATACTATACAGTGATATGCTACAACAACCAGACAGAGATGAAACATCTGTTTCATTACTCAAATATTTGCTCTTTTGTCGGGATAAAACCGGTAGCCTCCAATGCAGAAGGCAGCGCTATTCCAACTGAGGGCTGTTTATCAATACAGTACCTATGTGTGCGCGGTATTTGTATATGCTGTTTTTTTTTGCAACTAGCTGTTGGATTAAGCATATAATCAACCAACATTTCCTCGTAAGTGACGCACGATAGGAACTGCCCTACGATACACTGTCCTCAACTTGAAGCATAACAGATGTTAAGTCTTACGTGCCTGTAATTTCACCGGCAACCACACTCCTCGAACCGAAACACAGCAACCCTGCTTAAGGCGAAGACAAGAGCTAATGTACCTCTCTCTAGCGCGTTTCGACTTGTTGAAAGCCTTCGCCAACAATTTCCATGAGTGAATGTAGGTATGGGTGCAAAAAGGTCGTGAGCTGGTTAGCATTAGCACTTGGCACTGCGTAAACGCTAACTATGTCCACTGGTGAAGTGTCTACATGCTCTGAGCTAAGTCTACGCTAATCTGGGGTTAATTTTCCATCTGTCGCACGCAACCTTTTCATCGGTACTCAAGGTCAGACAGATTAATAATGTCATTAGACACAGGTACTCTTAGTTCTCTAAAATGTTATTATGACTCAAGCAATTGATCGTGTAACCCATCACGCTTTTTCACCTTGTTTACTTAGTTAATTAATTAAGTACCTACCTGATATACTTGAACTTGTCGTTTGGTCAAATAGTTGAAAGCTTAAGGCGGGCAGATACGAAATGTGTTGATATTTTATAGCATAGAAAATTACTTAAACACAAAACCAGATGGCACTACTACGTTGCAAAAGTTGGAAGTTGCCGTGCGACGTGGTAAAATACCTATTCTTTTCGAACAGCCTCGCTTTAAGCAATATTTTATTTTGAAATCCATCAAGTCATTGTCTTTACCTTGTTTGCTTAGTTAATTAATTTGAACTTGAAGATTAGTCAAATAGTCGAATGCTTAGACATTTCCTAGAAAGATGGCGTCAAGCGGCCATCATCACGGGCGTGATGACAAGGTAGGTCACATATCAGACTACATATTTTAGTTGAAGAAGACTAAGAAACTGAAATGTACCTGTAGAAAAATTCGATTTTACTTTTCGTAAATTATTAATCTTTAATATGACTTGTTTGTATTCTGTGGTGTGTAATTGGCTTAACTTGAGGCTTCAATATCATAAACTTCAGACCCGCGTCGTTAAGCCTGTAGGAGAACTACCTATAGATGAGCAAAGAGCCAAGTGCGTACGAATTTTATTCATAGCTACGAAAAAATAGAGTGAGCCTATCGCACGCGGGGTAATTAATTTTGAGCTAAAAATCAGCACAGCCCGCCAAAATCGGGACATCTGGCATCGAACCTAACTGAACCCTATCATATTATGTAGAAAAATACGTACATAGGTATCTACTCGTATGAAGTCTTCGCGACAAAGTTGCTACCTACGCTATTAGTAGGCTAGTACATTGCTCGGCGGGCATTGACTGATGTACGTACCGTGGAAATAATTCTCCCACTTGTTGTGTAGGGAATGTGTCATTGAATTTTTAAATGTGAAACTAGGTCTAGGCAATTCTGCGACGGAAAGTATTTTGGGCTGGCAGGTGAAAGCTTGGCATTTAGCAATTACCGATAGTTGGTCTGATTCAAAACTCAAGGTCCATCTTCATATCAGCTTGACATGTACGAATAGAACACTCTTTTCTTTCATCCTCAATTTATGGCTCCTGTCCGTCATTCGACAGACAATCTTGCCAGTGTCAAGTGATTTGTATTGAATACTTTTTAGTCAAGTCAGTCCATAGTTAAGTCGGCCGTCATTTGTTTTTAAGAAAATGGTGGCGGTTCTCTTCAAATCAGGATATCTCTTAATACACTTTCATTCCTACGCCTCACTAAACTTCAATAATATTATTACATTGTAAAAGGATCATACAAAAGAACGGTAGGAACCAAGCCGTAAGTTTGTTGCCTGTTCTTCTAGGCTTTGGTCGCGTGGAACTGGCACCTAGAGTCACCTAGCTTTAAGACGTTTCAAAGTGATCCTTGTGATTTTATTGAATAAATACATTTTGACTTTGACTTTGACTTTCCAAATGCTTACACTTTGTGCTAAGACCTCAAGTAATGTTGGTTAAAATACCACCGAAATTACACAACACAGCATAAAATAACACTAGAAAAACAAATAAAATGAAAGCTATGTTGCTTCCCAAAATGTCAGAAAATGAATCCCAATAGAACACTCTAAAATAAATATAGTAAATGTCACACGAGTATTGAAGGTTTACAAGCGTAAACTTACAAAACTATTCAAAAAAACAACCAAACTACTGACACTAGAGGAAAACACCTCAGCCGATGCAAATCAAAATCACACTTGCCAAGACTTAGCACGTGTTCGGCAGATTATAAGTATTCCTTTTGACATCAGAACCTTTCCCATACTGACCTGACGCATCCAACGTTTATCTAATCAACCTTTGATTCCACGAACAAGCTGAAGACGCGTTCATGAAGTGAGGATATTTACCAAACCTCATCTGACCAATTTAGCCAATGTCATGAGCTTAGGGCCGCATTTACGAAGAAAGCAGGTTGCCGGTGCCTGCCAACAGTATGTACTTGTGCATCGTGCCAATACTCCATGAGTAAGCACTGGTAAGCTAGCGGAAACCTGCTTTATAAGCCAATTCGTTTTAACGTGGGTGCTGTTCCTACTGTATTGCGCGAATCCCTTTGAGCTCTCCACCGCCTCCCGCGAATCAATTAAATTGAATCAAGCGATCGCGTGTCTTATACATCAAAACGGCAAATGTCACAGGTCACCGCGACACGTGTTTTTGTCAATTATTTTTTCAACCAGTGAAGTCTAGACTTGCTAGATAGATATAGCTCGGACTTGTTAGCGGAAAGTTTTTGAATGGCCTCTGCAATGACAACAAATAAGTATTTTTAAAATGATCGGTAGAATGTGTTCCACAATTCGGCATTCAATCTATTGGCAGGGGAGCGTCGGGTCACGAACGGTTGATTGGTTACAATTTCGCGTCAATTAAGATCCAAGTCGCGCGGTCGTTGTGCATTGTGCTTCAAATTATCCTTATTGGTTCCTCATTCTTGCTTCCAACGTTCTCAGCCGAAACTACCGTCGCTTTTGTTAATAAACGATTCTATTGAGATGTTTCATCGTTTATTGCTGCTTCCTCTCACGCCGGGAATTTGTCATGTCCCTATTCACGTGCCGTTATTACCAACGTCACTCAAAGTACCACATCGATACATCGTACACTAAGTGAATCTAGGCGTCGGTTCCAATCAACAGAAGAACAAACAAAAAACATAAGTACTGCTTGATTCCTACTGTGATTCATATAAGTATGAAAATCTCATTTATTGGCTAAAGAATTAGCGATCACAATACTGGCGGTATCAGGTTCGAGTGCCTATAAAACAGTTAGAAACGTGGCAGACCGGAATCTGAGACCGATTTCAAAGTGTCTACTTTCGCATTGTCAACAATAATTTATTGGTTGTAGCTTGATTCTATTGGTATCGCTATTTGGTAATCCTTGATCATGTGTATAGAACAATTGAAATAAAAATAAAAAATCGGCTGTCTTCTGTGCCTGTATGGTTTTCAAACATGATAATAATTACCATACGTTTTAAAGAATAAATTACTTAGGTACATGGCGCTTGAGACTGACAGACGTTTAAATCGATTTTCCATTGATCGAGAGTTGTCTATTTTCTCGGAGCTCTCAAGATCATAGACATGTATTATTCGTATGACTGTGAATTGTCCTTGTTTATTTATTTTTAAACTGATATTAACTTTAGGTATCTTAACTGAAAAAACTGAAAATTGCAACAGCATTCTGATTTTTTTTATGTTATTTTATTTCAGCATGCGAAGAAGATGATGTTTCCATGCCTCTGCTTTGCTCTGCGTATTGGCTGGCACACAACATAGCGACAGATCTAGCTTTTGTCATCACTCTGATGTACTGGACAGCTGTACATAACCCTAGTGAGTAAATATAAAAACAAATTTAGCAATGTTCAGCGCGTGAGTGGGTTACTGTGGCGTGGCACATTTGAGCCTTTCTTCAAGGACTGTATAAACTTCTACCAATGAGTTCATTTGTAGGAGTTTACACAATTTTTCATAAGTTTCTATCTATAAAAACGAGAACTGATAATCCTACATCACACTGGTTCTTTCACTATGAACACTTATAACAATCTTAACTAGCAACTTCCACTACAATCATTTTTTGAATAGATTTTCCTGTTCCTATCAACTAAATGGATAAGCATTATTTTGAAGAGTAGTGTTGCAAAAGTAAATGAATGCCGTGACACAATAGAAAGTTTGTACTAGGGCATGCAGTATCGATACTTTTCTCAGTACCGGTAATTTTCGGCCGATACTGGCACAGAACCGGTAATTCCCGGTACTTTCGATACTTTCGATACTGAGCTAATTATCTTAAATTAACTAACTGTATAGCCGTAAAATGAAACAAAAACTGTAGTACATAAAATAACTTAAGATTATTCGTTTTTTTATACGATTTAGAACAATAATATCACTTACACACAACAATCAGAATAGGTGAGATCAAGCTTAAAAGGATAATCATCAAATGAATCAATAACTGGAATGAACAGTAACAAACTACGTTATCTAACGTCACTTTCAAACAACAATCAGAAAGAGCTAAGATCAATCGAATAATCATAAAAAAATTAACACAAACTACGTACCTGATCGTAATACTTACAATTGTTTGGATTTAATTAGAAGGTTGTTAAATCTAGGTTCATAATTCGTTAAAAAATCGAAATCTAAATAGAAAAGTGATACTGAACGCAGTGCTAGTGTTTATTTGTGGAAATTGATGTATATCGTACTAGAAAACATCGTCAGTTTATGAGTGATATCGAGTATCGAAAGTATCGAAAGTACCGGTACTTGCTTTTTGGAGTACCGGTACTGATCAGTATCGAAATTCCCGGTAATTTCGATACTGATCAGTACCGGGAGCATGCCCTAGTTTGTACATTGCTTATTGAAATAGATAGTGTATATTTTTCTTTTTTGACATTAGTCGTGCAAATCGTTATTTTTCAGATCATTCGCCTTAGCAGTAACTAGGTATTAGTAATCATAACAATTAATTGTATTTTTAGAAATGAAATCAGCACAGGTCTGCTTGTTCCATCAGCTAGTTGTATTATAAAAAAATGTAAAGAACGGTTAGGCTTATGATAAATGAGCTAACAGAAAAACGGAAATTCTGTCGTATTTTGAAACAATGCCAATGAAAAGGTATTGTTAATAATTTTAATAAACAAAGCAGCAAGCGCATTCAAATAATATAGCGACCACGTGTTACTTTCTTCAGAAGTAAAACAGGTTGGGACCAAAACTGCTTATTGGAAGTGGACATACCTGTAGGCGTGTTGACAAAGGGTTTTAGTATAACAGTGCCGATAACCTACTTACAAATACAGAGTAGTGGTATTTTTTGAGAGCACTGGTGGTCTAGTGGTAGCGGCCCTGCCTTTCGATCCAAAGGTCGTGGGTTCGAAACCGGTCGTGCACCAATCAGTTTTTCTGTCCAAAAATGTATGTGCACAATACCAGAACTCTCAAACGGTGAAGGAAAACATCGTGAGGAAACCGGCATGTTGTAGAACCTAAAAAGTTCTATAACATGTGTCAAGTGCTCGAAAGGAGCCTCTTGACGCGCACTTAAAATCCATTAACCACACTGTTTCGAAATAAACTAGTGACACGACGAGAGAGAGAGTGGTATTTTTCTGGTTTATGGAATAGTGAGGTATCTCATTTCCAGACCTAACCTTCCCGTATAATTCTTCTACCTTACCTATCAATGAAGCCTAAATAAATTTCCACGAATCTGACTAATGCATACGCGTACTTATGAATTGAATTCTCCCAGACGGACATATTTCTGCATATTAAGATTTAAAATCTTGAATAAATTGTCTCAAGATTGTAAATCACAAAAAATATTGTTCGTATTCATCTAAACAAAAAAAATATGGGTAGATTTGAAAGGATTTTGTTTAAGAAATATATGAATGAGATTGGTCCACACTTGGTGATTTTGTTACTGTTTCTACTTTGAAATAAACTATCACTACTTACAAGTACCTACTTGTATTTTCTGATCACTCAAGAGTAGTAGAGCTCTTTGTGAAGGGCTCGTCCGGGGAAGTACTACCACCACGCCTTTTTCAGCTGCCAAGCAGCGTTGCTGTGTTTCGATTTGAAGAGTGTGGTTGCCGGTGAAATTACAGGCACACGAGGCTTAACATCTGTATGCCTCAAGTTGATGGACGCAGGGCAGTGCATCGTAGGGCACGTTCCTATCGTGCGTGACTTACGAGTTAATGCTTTGTTATAGGTGATGGTTACCACTTAACAGGTGGGCCATCTGCTTGCTCCATCAGCTGGTTGTATAAAACAAAACAAATAAAAATTCATTGAGCTTCTTAACCTTTTTCCAGAAATCCACGAGATGAACGCATTAAACATCCTCGTCCATGGAGGGAACTCGCTGATGATGCTCTGTGAGATCGCTGTGACGGCGCATCCGATCCGCGCCGCGCATGCGCTGTACGGCGCCGGCACGGGTCTGGCGTATGGCGTCTTCAGTGCGTTCTACTGGGCGGTCGGAGGAACAGACCGGATGGGGAACTCTACTATTTACGAAGTGCTGGATTGGGATAAGCCTGGTCAGTTAACTAAATACTAGAATTTATGAAATGAATTCATTACTTGTTCTTTTTTAATGCAACTAGCTGGTGGAACAAGGAGATGGCCCACCTGATGTTAAGTGGTAACCATCACCTATAACAAAGAATTACCTCGTAAGTCACGCACGATAGGAATGTGCCCTACGATGCACTGCCTTGCGTCCATCAACTTGAGGCATACAGATGTTAAGCCTCGTGTGCCTGTAATTTCACCGACAACCACACTTTTCAAACCGAAACAGGCGGTAGAAAAAGGCGTGGTGGTAGTACTTCCCCGGACGAGCCCTTCACAAAGAGCTCTACTACTCTTAAACAAGGTTTCCATTAAAAGCTGTGGATATGCCACCTGTGCCACCTCAAGTCCTTGTTTTGTTTTTGGGTTTCTATATTGCGAGCCCGGGTTTTGTATGGAAGCGATAAGCGTTCATATCGGGCGTGCTGAGAAATCTCGACCAAAACAAAAATGACTTCAGGTTCTGGTACGGGCATTCTTAACGTTTATGTTATGTTTTTTCTTGTTAAAATGATGTTATTACTATCCTATTGGTGTTTGATATTGATTCTAGGCAAGCATACTCCATCAAAATCCTGTATTTGCCACTACAGCTCAGTGGCGTAGCTAGGAGGACAAGGGCCTCAGTGCATAGAGAACGAATCGGGCCCTCACCCCCTCTTTCCACATAGCTTGAAC
This sequence comes from Chloroclysta siterata, assembly GCA_932294275.1. Lineage (NCBI taxonomy): Eukaryota > Metazoa > Arthropoda > Insecta > Lepidoptera > Geometridae > Chloroclysta > Chloroclysta siterata. The sequence goes on from OW028598.1 coordinate 14,016,865, forward strand.
TTATTAGCCTTTAAAAAAAATCATTATAAAAAATATTGTGAGCGGGCTTAAGGTTTTCTAGCTTTGGGAGCTGGCTGACCCTCTCTTTTCAAAGCTTAGGTTAGAGGGCCCCCTGAGCTCCGGGGCCCTGGTGCACTGCACCACCTGGCCATAAGATAGCTACGCCCCTGTTACAACTAATTCCGTGCAAGGGGGCATGCGAGTAAAGGTGCTCCTGACGCTTTATAAAATGATATAGCACGCTATCAAGTAAAGCTCTTTATTTGTCATACTTCAAATGAGTTACCAATATATTTTCTCTACAATTTATCAATTTGTCTTCCAGCTTCCGCCTTCGGCTTCGTGACTCTGTGTGCGGTTGTGATGGTGCTTGCTCACATGTTTGCGACGCTGCTAGCGCTTGCGCGGACGAGGCTCGCCCGGCGCCTGCGCATGGGCCGGCCGCAATCCGACTGCATAACACTCCCCCCGCACTGACAACACTGAAGCGTCTCCACGCTGGCCCACTCCGCCACTGGTGGCTATCGACGAGCATCTGACTACTGTGAGACATCCTTACTCTTAGGATCCCACCCCTACATAAGACGAAGAACAAATAGGTTGAGGGGTCAAAGATCTTGAGTAGCGTGAAATATGATTACGCATACCTGGGGAATTTGTTGTAAGCATAGACATAACATTGTGTGAGCCTATTCTTTTTATACCTACACTTTAGCCTCCGTTATCGGCCACTCATTACTTCAGTGAAATTTCTGAAAAGAGTGTGGCGATTGGACCGTGTGCAGGAAGCCTAAGAGTAGCTTGTAAAATAAGGGCCAAAGCAGCTAAGTAAGTAAGGCATCTTGTTTAATTGGACAGATCTGGGGGTAACAAAATGCACTTCTGGTACGCCACATGAAAATGACATTTGCTTGACAGATGCTTACGCCAAACGAATGGCATTTTCATGAAATTCTTTCCGCAGGCGTGTTCCGCAAATGTGTAGGTATATGAATGTGTATATTGTTGACCCCCTTAGGCCCTATCGTGCTATGTTTTCAAACGGATTTTAAGAGCGATTGGTTTTTCGTTGCTACCGTTCAATATTAGTGACGTGCGAAATTTGTTTAACGCACACGATCTCCATACGAACTAGTACATCCATCTGTAGTCTATGTTCATCACCATCGTTCAAAATTAGCCCGATTGGTCCCCTGTTCAAAACCATAGAAAATCTATGTTGTCGACAGATTTTCTATTGTTGTATTTGGTAGATTTTAAAAGACACCTTTATGGATTGTTCGGACTTCAGGTTAGGTATTGCTAGTACCTACTTTATGAAGTTAAATAAGTAATTTCTTATATATTAAAGTTCCTGTTGTGCATGTAAGTTATTTGACGACGTATATTGATAATTACTCGTATATAAAAAAGTATAGCTACGCTAATAGTAGCTTGGTCCGAACCATTCTTTACTTTAGATTTGCGACGAGAATCTATAAAACTAACCTTTAGTTATTAATTAATCATAATAGCTAAGCCTCAGTACCTTCTCTCTTATGGCGAAGACAAGAGCTAATGTGACTCTCGCTCGCACGTTTCGATATGTTGAAAGATATAAAATCACTAAACTCATATTCGAAAAATGACAATCAACCATTTTGTGTGCAATGACATTGCACACAGTTTAGTAAAAATTTCATTTTGATCGATACAAGTTTTCTTACCTAAAAGTTTTCATAAGTACGAAAACTAAAAATGAAATGAAAAATGGAAATGAAATGAAATACGTTTATTTAACACACACATTAGAGAGGAGCACAGAACAGAGAAGTTAACAGATGAATATAAAACAAGATAAAAAGAAAGAAGTAACAAAAATAAACAAAATAGTTATGCCAATTAGTCCTGCTCTGTGCCTAGTGAGGTTAAATTGGTTCTATCTCAGCGTGATGCTACCCCGTGCATGAACCATGTAAGGGGTAGCGCTGGTTTTCAGAAAGAGCCAAAACTAGTAGGTAAAGCAAACTTTTGAGTAGGAAAACATGTATCGATCAAGCTCTTGTCTTCGCCTTAAAACCGCTATCTCTAATAAGATAATGCCTACGCCTTAATCTGGGTCTCAACCCAGAATTTAACTTTTCGGCATTAGCTGATCATTCAAATATATGATAAATTAAATTCTGCTTTACTCCCAAAAACTCAGGATTCTAGACATAGGTAATAAATTTTTCATAGACTCCGAAATCTCATAACTTAAGTCACTAGTTATAGCATTTACACTGAGACTATTTACTTTTGTTTACTCTACATAAAGTGAAAGATAAGTTAAAGTTACTACCTAGGTACTCTAAAAAAAAGTGGCCTTGGTTACAGATACCTGCGCTTAAATATCACGCGGAGTACTGACAATATCCGGGTGACAGAAACTCCTCTTACTGACAGCAAAGGTCAAAGCTTTTATTCCCACCCAATTCTGTACCTAAGTTATTGACTGGATGGGATTTAAAAACCTTCGGATAGTTTTTTATAGTGCTAACTAGACTTATAGCCCAAACCAAATGTATTAGACAAGCCGACCCGTGGTTCAGAATAGAAATAAAGTGTTTTATAGACATAATTAGGTTTAACAATATGTGATTTTGAAATAATTGGCTCCCGAACAAAGAAATATGTCACTGGATCTTTCTGCTACGCCCGCAGTCAGCGACTTCGGGTCGTATTTGATATCAAATACTCTTAGCAATACGTACTCAGCTGTCAAAAAATAATTGACCGAAATATGGGATTGCGACCAACGCGTAAAAGTCATTGAAACTAAAACGTGAAATTGAAGATTTCATAATAAGATACCAGGGGATCTTTCAAAACTGTGTTTACACCATTACACCAAAATTTTATGAAATGTCATTTGTTTGACAGATAAAAGTAATGTCATTTTCATACAAATTAATCTTACCGGCTAGCCTCATCGCACTCAAATCTTTTCATAACCGCTGACTGTTACTGAGGCTTTAATGCGTTTGAGCATTAAAATCGTATCGACAAGACACTCACAGATTAAAATCCCACCCTGGGCATTCACCTTAGCGATGTATAAATCTTTTGAAATAAGTAGATATTATAAAATGTGTAGGTTATTTTTGTATTTCCTTTAGTGTGTGGACCCTTAAAATAAAAATTAATTTGTTGAGTTTTAAACAACAACGAGATGTAGGTATACATTTTAGCCAGATATTGAACTTTTGTATGAAACAGCTGTTTTTTTTCGCGTTTACAGTGTTGGTTCCTTAGAAAAAGTTATTCATATTGATGGGTACTTTAGCCCCCCGAAATTTTAAACCCAATTATTGGAACACCTTGTATATGAGAAATTCCAAAATTTATTTGATCCTGAGTATGTAGGTATTCCAAAGGAGGTAATTGTAAAGCCAGTGAAGCCAGTCAAACTATCTTTTAATAATTATAATCTTGCAAGATACTGCCCAGCTAGACTTTATTTAAATATTTGTAATATAATAATAATTAAATTAGGTATTCATGTCGTATCTAATGCGAGGAAGTTTTTATTAATTTCAATTACATTTATAAGCAATAATATAAAGGTATTGTGATAATTTTGTTACTCTTTGACTCGATGACGAAGAATAAGTAAGATGAGTAGGTATCTTATGTTTTTGTCGAAATCATGTAATATTATAATGACAAGCACCTTGGTAGAGAAAGATGAAGTTACTGCGTCATATAAAACGCGCCAAAAAATAAAAAAATAAGTGAAAGGTACGATTATACGTTTATTTATTGGTGGGTCATACCAGACCATGACTATAATATGACGAGTCTGTCATTACTTCCATAAGTTATCCGTTAGGCCCTTATTCATATTGCCCGCCATTTTATAGGGGCTCTATAGAGTAGTCTTGTCTTGTTGAACGAAAATTCTGACATTTTGGAAAGCAGCATGGCTTTTTCATTTTTATTGTTTTTCTAGTGTTATTTTCAGTTATTTTATGTAAGCAATTGAGATCTTAGCACAAAGTGTAAGCATTTGAAATGAAAGTGTATAATTTGATATCTTGATTTGACCGAAAATGTTTGATTGTTTTGAAGAAAACCGCCACCATTGTCTGGACTGACTTGACTGGCAAGATTGTCTGTTGAATGACGGACGGGAGCCATAAACTGAGAAAATAAGTAGAAGAAGAGACGCTGACTTATCGGTAATTTTAGCTAATGGAGCACAGAGACCAATATGAATAAGACCATATTATTATGTGTTGGTCGATGTCAGAATTAATTAATGATTAGAATTAATGATAAGATAGAATATAGAATAAGGACCTTCGGAATTATATTGGATGAATAATAAATGGTACTGAGTGTAAATTATTACGTATGCCAATGTTTCAGTCAAATTGTATGTTTTTCTCAAATACATCATTCAATAAATGAATGATTTATTTGAGAAAAACATACAATTTGACTGAAACATTGGCATACGTATCTGACATCGAAAAACACAAATGGTCTTAAACATATTGGTCTCTTAGTGCTCCATTAGCTAAAATTACCGAAAACACAGCGTCTCTTCTTCTTGTTCTTTTGATGGTCATGGGTTGGTTTGGTACGGTACATGTTAAACCCATCAAGTACGTCAATAAAATGTCACGAACTCCTGACCCACGTGTAAGATATTTTCAGCATTTATTATAGCTTAAATTACATAGTGATATTAGTTAGTGTTTTACAATAAAATTATATTAATTAATGAGTTGTTCCTAGCCGCAATCGTGGCAATTATATGTTGAATAAAGGAATACATAAATGTATTGTTTATTATTTACTTATCTACATCTACACTAATATTATAAAGAGGAAAGATTTGTATTTTTGTAAGTAACGAATAGGCTCAAAAAATACTGGTCCGATTAAAAAAATTCTTTCACCTTTAGAATGCTACATTATTTCTGATTCCATTCAAAATATATTATTACGAACTAAAAACGTTAGTTTGCTTTTAAAATATAAAAGAACGCGCGAGGCCACGGGGTGCGTTCTCACTCAGCGCAGCGGGCAACGCGGCGAGGGAGAAAGGCGTGCAAATGTATGAAATAAGTAGCGGCGAGAGTGGGTTCGAGTCTCGCCCCAAAATGTTGAAAAAGTCCACCCAGCTGGGATAGATTAGTTATATACCTACTATTACCTGTACCCCAAGTCCGTGTGTGTTTGGTTTTCAGTATTGAGAGTCTGGGCTTTGTATACAGCCACGAGAGATCTCAGCGCGCGCGTAGAGGCGCTTATCGAGTCTTCATACAAAATCCTGAAGCTACAGAAAATGAAAAACAAAACTCGGACTTCGGATACAGCTTTGTTCTCAAAGCTTGCTGTAAGAACCAACCAACCAGTTGCGATTCCTTTTGTTCGGAAAATAAAAACTAAACAATAATAAGGCGCTCACATTCCCTTCATCGTCTGCCCTTCAAAATGATAAAACCTGTATACAATCTTTTAGGAGTAATTTAACTCGTATAACAAAAACTTGCTTTGCATTCTAAATTACTATTAATACTTATAATACTATTAAACACAACATCGACAGCTTCTGCATTAGGGACAAGAAGAGAATTCTATTTTATAATCAGCTCTATAACATCCGTATGCCTCAAGTTGATGGACACAGGGCAATGCATCGTAGGACACGTTCATATCGTACGTGAATTGCGAGGCAATGCTTTGTTATAGGTGATGATTACGACTCAACATGAGGTGGGTCATGTGCTTGTTCCATCAGCAAGTAGTTTATAAAAAGATTGTTAACATGCTACCATGAATACCATAAAGATGAAATAAGATAGATAAAGAAGAAGACGGTCACAATTCATATTACGGTTGTGCGTTGGCAAGACGTGTAGATGGCAGACCACCTGCTCCCGATGTATCGACTAGGTACACCAAGAAATTAGGGCAAGGCATCTATAATCAGTGACAGAAAATAAAATATCATTGACAAATTTACAACATGACATTAATTTTAAATTTTTTCCCTAAATCTAATTAGTACCTACCTAACTTGACATTTAAATTCACTTATTTTTTATTTTTTTAATGTCACCGTGTTTTATTTTAATTTGTTTTATTTTAATTTAATTTTATTTTGCATGAGTTTAATTTAAATTGTTTTTATTTTTTATCTGTGCCTGTTTATATGCTTTTAAGCTGAACTAGTGTGACTCAAACAAACCATAACACCAAAATATGTACCTGCCTAGTTTCATAAACAATACATATCTTTTATCTTTTTAAATTCACGATTATTTCGAGAAGGTCTGAAGGGCCAGCACGCGTCATAGGGAATAAAGTCGTTGAACTTTTTCGATTTCCTCCATGTAAATATTTAGAAAATTATACCTACTAATACAGCGAATCTACGTCATTATAAGTTGATACGAACTTAAGAGTTCTTACGTGAATGTAGATAACTAACTACCTAGTAGTTCGCCCCGAATCTAGTAATGCGATCAGAACGCTCCGAAAATTATAGTAGGTGGTAGTTAGAGGCAAGTCCAAACATTATATTTGGGCTTGCCTCCTGGCGGCCCTATTATTGAAGAGTTCCGTTGAACAGACCTTAGCTCCATCATCAGACCAGGTCAGACTGTTTCCATTTTATGAGAACTAAGTACCTTCATAATCTATTTCAAGATAAAATAATAAGAAAAAGCAATGGAACTGACCGACCAGTAACAAAAGTATGATTTCAACGAAACTCAAAAAGTGCTCATCAATATAGCTATCTAAAGTATCTATCTAAAGCTTTCCTTATTAAATTATTCTAAATGTACACTTAAAATTTTCTAATAGGAAGCCTAGTGGCATACAAAAAAGGCCTGACGTTACAAATAAATAACAAAACTCAGGCTAGGAAGTAAGAAACGTACGAGCTATAGCCATAGAATAAATAATAGTGCGACTATAGCGTAAAAAGTTGGATCTTTGCCTTGAGCGGTGTCGCACGGTGCGTGCGCGCCGCAGCATCCGCGGGAAACCCAGTCGCGCCACGCTCGCGCGCTAACTCGCGCGCTTTTCCACAACAAAGGAAAATTTCGGGCACTTGAAAATTTTCTTAGATTTTTAATAGTCTATTTTTCATTTTCTTAGACCTAACTACACGAAGTACTACTGAAATTAAAAAATATAAATCAAAAATATCGTGGAAAATCGAAATTTCAATATATTAAAAAGTAGTGAACGCGACTGTTATTCTGTGATTGTTTGAAAGGTAAGCTTACATTGTATTGTATTGTTTATATATGCTTTTGTATTCTTACATTATTATTCTCTCTAAATTACCTGCGATTAAAGATATAATACCTATCAATTTAATGGTGTGATCATCCATATTCGCCATTTCATGAGGGTTGACTTGACACTTTAAAATTTAACTTTAGATAATTTAAATAAAGAAAAAACAAATAAAAAAAGGTTACTTATTGTAATAATATTTTAATAATAATAATATTTTCATTCAATTACAAAAAAAGGTACCTATGAATATTGTGCTAGTCCGTTTTTCAGTCAATAAATTAAAACACCTACTTATAAAAAGTAAGCCTTACCGGCCTTACCCAATAGCAGACTTATACAGGGCGTAAAACAACCACTCCCGAAAACTGAAAGTGTTTGCATAGCATTGCCTAGAACGATAGCCTAGAATACATTTTATCTGAAGAATGATCAAATTATTACAGTGCCGAAATGGGCTAGAGGTTTGGTTTGATAATAAAAAACAATTTTTTTTAATTGAAATTTATGATAACCGCAAATAAACACAAGTTCAACTTGAAAAATCTTCTGTAACTTTCATTCGGAAGAAAGGATATAAAAAAATACTTTCGATATTGTTGGAGGATTATGGTCCGAAGGTCCCATATGTTGCACCATGTATCTACGCAGTCATTTAGTAGCAAACAAGCTGAGTGCAAAACATGCAGGTACCAAAACCAACCTTTTACATATTCTAGGACTAGGTCGCCAAGTAAACGCAAAAGCCCATCAAATCTAACAGCTTTCCGAAGAGGAAAACCTCGACCCAATCTTAGGCAAATACTTATCTAATCTACTTAGGATTCATGCCTTAAATGATTCGAAAGGATAAATGTACCTACATCCTGCATCTTAATAATCTTAGCATAATTGAAGACACGCAATGTTAATGCATAGACAAACAACTAAATTAGTATTAATTTAAGTTAGTAAATAGATGTAGATATGACTAAATAAGAATTTAAAACAATACTGCTGAACATTGCATAATAACATTATGATATAATATACAACATTATTATTAACATAATAATATTAATAACATTTTAATACATAGCACTATTTGCATAGCTTGATATTTAATACTTACTTATATCCTTTTGTTTATACATAAATACTTACAATATTATACACCCAGAGAACAAACATCTTTATTACAATAAATCTGGTTCTCAGCCACGGCCACTCATGGCCTAAAGCGCAGAAAGGCAGAGCTACTACCAACTGAGTTGCTGTGTGTGAGGGCTGTCAAATTTGTCAACTTAAGTAGTTGCATAACTTACTAACTAGACTACTCGTACTAAATACCTATCAGATATCAGATCCATCCCTAGTAGCAAGGTATGGCTAAAAACTACATTGGTCCTTTAGTTATGCTTAGGTTTCCTAGGTAACTGCCGTGACCAAGGCCTTCCTAGTTTTATAAAAAATTGGCACCTTTGTTTCGTAAGTCTGATATAAAAGCTAATTTGGATTTCGATTATGAGCTAATTGGTAAAATAACTAGAAGTTTGCGAAAGAAATGTGTGAAAACCAATGCGGAACTATACAGTTGTACGTGACTTAGACCGACGATACGAGAAAAAACTTTATCAATTGCTCCAAAGGTATGCAAGACAAAATTAAAATAAATTTACAAAATAAAATCCAGCGAATCTAAACCTATATAATCTCGATGAAAATCGAAATTATATAAGTGGCTTACTAATCACGAAATCTCTGAAAATTCAAGGCTTGGTGATTCAAAATTTGGCACATACACACTAAGTATCTAGTGTAGGCGCACACTAGTAAAGAATCTTTGAAATTCGCATTGATGATTGTCAAATGGGGATCAAAGTCGTGAAGTTGTTTCTGTTTAATCTCGATGAAAATCGAAATTATATAAGGATGAGAGACAAAGAAAAAATAATACTATATTTTTTTTCTTTGTTTGTATTTAGAGTAGGCAAAAATTCCATCATAACTCAGCAGTTACAGTCCAACGCATTGTAAATAAAATATCTCAGACACTGTTTTCAAACTATCATATTTTTTTGGGTAGAGGGAGTATGCACCTTCAGATTTCGGGAATACTTTGTACACTCTGCACACATTTCAGTAAAATAGAAAACATCAGAAAGTAGCGCAGTTCAATTATCCCGAGCGATTACAACGAACAATTGAGTTCATCACGCGAAGCCCGCTCGTCTATAAACAGCATCCAATTATAACAAGAGGAGCCAGATGCAATAAATAACAACACGCGGAATAGTTATTTTCGTACTGTCTTCTTGCATTATAAAGTTCAAACCTACTTATTGATACAGCTCTCATTTGCACACGCAGTTGTGTACCTCACTATTTAACTGAGAGTTAACGCATAACTTTATGTTTAAGTGGTATACAGCCGAAATGGAGCTTCAATATTGTACCTATTTTGTAACAAGGATCATACAAAAGAACGGTAGGAACCAAGCCGTAAGTTTTTCTAGGCTTTGGTCGCGTGTAACTGGCACCTAGAGTCACCTAGCTTTAAGACGTTACAAAGTGATCCTTGTGATTTTATTGATTAAATACCTTTTGACTTTGACTTGACTTCGACTTTAAAATAATATGATTTAAATTCGCATTGATGGTTGTCAAATGGGGATCAAAGTCGTGAAGGTGTTTCTGTTTTTGGTTTCTGCATCGATGTTTCAACGTTTTTTTTGAAAAAATAGCTTCACGCGAGCGAATCGCAGATCTAAGTAGTAACTTATATTTAGAAGGATCCATCGTATTTATCTTGTCTTTATTTCTCTGTGTAGGTCAGACATGCTACGAGTATCTCTTCCAAACTATATCTCGGAAGGTTAAAAGCAGTTTGTAAGGAAATTACATAATTCCGGGCAGCATTACAAATCCTAGGTAAATTGTTTAGACGTCACGCAATAAATGTACCAAGGGCCCAACATCCACCTTTTTCAAGACCTTTTGTAACCACAATATGGTATTGTTCGCACGGTAATTGTATACTTCAAATCAGAACTAAGGCTCTATGCACAGTAGGTATGGTATTTTGCACGGTAGCTCTACAATATTATTGTCGAGTACTTTTTTTATTACGCTTATTTTAGAGTTTTATAGCCATGTAGATATAAAAGAGAAATAGAAAAGAGTCTATAAGCCAGAAGACCTTTAAACCGTTAGTGATCTTTTTTTTTCAAACTAATTTACTTTTATACTAACTAACAAAGCTGCTTGTAATGATTGTTTGCTCAATCCACAATCACTATGCTGTAGTGCAGTTTTCTCAAAGTGGGCGACAGAACCCCCTTAGTGGGCTAGTGACCTACAGGGGGGCGGTCCGGTAAAGGCCCAGGGGAAATCGGACTTGACCAAATTTATTGATAGGAAAACTTGTTTAGTTCATAATAATATTTTTGCGAGCGAGAAGCGGTTTCACGGTCATCCTCATAAGATGTGGTAATGCTAAATATTTTGGGGGGCGCTACAAAATAATTGATTTCATAAGTAGGCAGTAGACCAAATTAGTTTGACAGCCTTCACAGCTCAGTTGGTAGTAGCTTTGCCTTCTGTGTTGTAGGCCGTGGGTTCGATCCCCACCGAGAACAAAAATTTGTGTGATGAACATAGATGTTTGTTCTCTGTCTGGGTGTTATTATATATTATAAGTTTGAGAGCCGCTGCTGTAGTGTATAAGAAACGGCCCGTGCACTCGGCCGGCTGTTGAGAAACGGAAAACAATAGACGTATCCTTTGATTCGCAGCACGAATCGATATAACTACATCCTAAGGTCAGGATAATAGGAACACATTTTCCGTGTTTTCTATACCCTTGGGATTTAAACTAAAAACTCATTCTAAATCATTTAATTTTTTCAATGCCAAAATTTCAGCTAGAAAGGTTTTCATTTATATTATTATTCAAAACTTGGTTGTACCTATGCGATTTTTCATTCAGTGATTAAATTCTCATATTGAAATGTACCAACAAGATGTCGTTTGAACAAGGTGTCGCTTCGTCCATGATATAAGTACACGCTACCAGAAACTAATTAAATGTCCATAGAAACCTTCAGTTCAAGAATGATTAACATAAGGTTTTAAATATTATTATATCACAAGTTATCATGCGATTGCTCAATTTCAATTTATTTGCTTAATTAATTTCGTATATAACAATCAGTTTAATGTGAAACCTATGCTATTGAAGGTTGTGTTAATTGAACACATAAGTACCTATATAATAGCAATTTCCTTTCTGCATCTAGATAAAGCATTCCATTAACCTAGTGTCTAAGTAACTACTTACTTCATAATTATGGTGAAACTAACGTAAGTCGAAACAATCATGAAAAGTTACAACGTAGGTATTCCATATAAATTTATATTTCGATTCGGAGGATTTTTGTTTATAAAAAAATTTAATTCACATTTTAATATCGTCGTATCTCTACCGTAGGTACTATTATTTGTTCTGTGCCGTAGGTCACTTAGATTCTCTAGGTCAACTCTCAGGGTCATTGACTAACACTTAATTATGCCTTGTATTATTTAACATGTTCATCCAAGCCTGCATCAAAATTATCCAAATATTTACATAAAAACTACACCTTGACAAACCACTTCATTTTCATTTTTCTTGTTCCAGCCTCCACTTTAATCGACGCATTATGCGATAGATGAAGTGAATAAATACTTTACTAGGCTCCAGAAATTATATCTGACAAGATGACGCGGTGGTCTTTAAAGCAAGGCGCTTACTGCATCACAGGGATTCTAGGAGACTCCGACGTCCCACACGACTCCTTCATAACATGCGCCTTCAAAGGAATCTCTCCGCTATGGTGGCGGCTCCCGATCCTCATCTGGTCTCTGGTCGTGCTGTTCTGGTCAATGTCCTTTTTCTGGGGCCCAACGGAGAAGTTTTTCCTGTATATGACGCATTGGGGCCTACTCTTCATTGTGGTGGAATCAATATTCGGCATTGTAGTCACCTTGAGGAAACCTTGTGGAAGACAAGCAGGTAAGATGCTACCTATATTTTTTATCTAAGACAAGAAGATTTATGTACTTATACCTACTTATAATTCTCTTGAAACTGATTACATAGTTTCGATGGGCTGAAACATATTGCACATAGATGATACACGAAACCTTTCTTGCTCCATATAAATTGAATAGCGTTGTATTTCTCGATACCTAAGCAACGAAACAAATGAATGCACAGGACATAGACACAACATAGTTTTGCAGTACGTTGCTAATTGATGAGCAACTTGACAATCAGTCGATGCGGCACTAATTGCTATTGCCCCATCTACAGTTTCATATCGCATCCTGTGGCCGGTGTCAGTTCTCTCTAGTAACTGTATCTGGCTATGGTAGTTCCAAAGTGTTGTTTTTTAATCTTTGAGAATATTCTCCCGTTCCAAGTTGCTTCCCTGAAATGCTGCCAAAATGTATCTGCATGCTGCACTAGGTATGTGGCTTACCCACCTGTGTCAGTAGGTATACCCTGTAGTAATACACTATATTTTGTGGTAGGTCCGACACACCATCGGCCAAGCTGGCTTCGTAGCTGCATTTTTGCGCGCAAATAGACACGCTGTACGTCACGAATTTGCCGATCCGAAACAATCGTACCTAAATGACGACATCATTCCTTCCGAACGGAATAAAATCATTAGGTACCAACCTCAACTGGTTTCGATAATTCACAGAGTCTGAACTTCTCACCGAAAACAATGAAATGACAAAGACACGAGATTAGAATTCAATTACGCAGGAATTGTATTGTGGGAAAATTGTAGATTGGCATCAACACGTGCAATACGAAGCAACATTGAGAATTTTTACCATAGTAGGTAATGTTCTTATGTTTCGTCTCAGTAGGTGAGCAGGTAATGTAGGTCAATTCTATTTCAAATCAAGAGCCTCGAAGGGCAAATGATATACACGCCCACTAATAAAAGTGTTTAACAGGATATTTCTATCTTTTCTAAACATAGGTAGGCGGTAGCAGTAATAGTAAGGTACAATGACTGCGTTCGATAAAAACAAGTTCGTGCTGACGTGCTGACTTTGAGATTTTGACGTTTCACGCCTCACTGATTGCAAGCCAATTTTGCGTCTCAGTCTTCAAACAACGATAAAAAGGACTAGACGATGTGGGAAGTACAGACTTTACTATAAATTACACTGATAAAACAAAGGTTATCGCGTATTAGGTACGTAATCGATGTGTTCGTGCAACAAAAAACCAGCAGCAGGATTAATGATTCCAAGTAGTTATTTAGGTTCCTAATCAGTCAGGTTGAGCTTAGTGAATGTACAGTTAGTGAGTGAATTGGATTATTCAGCGTGTAAAAAATGATGTGCGTAAACTGTGTGAAGAAACAATGTGTGTGGCGAATGTGCCTGTTGGAGCATCCTTCTCCCTCCAACTTCTACGTGAGCAGTTGGCAAAGCAACCGGTCATCGCTACCGTTGCTGCTGCTCCGGAGTGTCCTCTTCCTGTGGTCGACGTGCGTGCTGCTCGCGTCAGTGACCCTGGCCCTGACTTCGGACGTTCGGTTCGAGTATTGGTTCATATACCTGTCGAACTGGGGTTTATTGCTCATAGTTCTAACTATGGCTTTCTCGACTTCGGTTTCGGGATATGTATACTATAAAAGACCTATTGGTACGCTTTATCTTATTTGCAAATATTATGAAACCTACCTACCAATCTACCTTTATGTTGAAGGTCACTAAGTGAATAATTTTACATTTTATTGAGTGTATCGTGATTTATCGCATATTTTAACGAGAAATACCAGTATCGATTCTGAAGCCTTAACTAACAATAATTATGAATTACACAAATAGTAAATAAACATTAATAATTTATTACCAGTGCTTGTGTTTAACGTTGTAAAAGCTTACCTTGACATTGATCGTTTCAAGTACCTAGGTAAAGAAGTTTCCTTTCGTTGCTCAATTTGCTAGAGCTCAATAGACTATAGAGGTCAATAGACTCTACATTTATTTAATAGCAAACGCATATAGTCCTGACCCCACACTTGTGTAAATTGGATAGGGCACGCTCAGAAACAATCTATAAGTCCCTGAAACAGATATTTGTAACAAACTCACGTGATTATCCCGCTTGGAGAATCAAACCCCACGCGTCACGGTATTGTACGATCTATCGTTGTATACGTGTGGAATGTTTGTAAACAAACTACAATTTATAAAAAACTGCACATACAAAGCGTAAATATCTCATGTTTATTGATTATTTTTATTTACATTCAAAGCATGCATTAATTAAATATTTCTAGAAATCAACAATCAATAGAAATGCTTGAGTTGTTTACAAACATTCCACATCTGATTCGACTGATTTACCAAGTCAGATTATAGATGCTAGCGGTGTCGCATATAAATGATTTCTTCTGTTATGGCAGAGATTCGTTTACCTGTATCGGGTCGGGCGCACCTGCCACCGCGGTCAACTTCCGACCTCGTGCTGATTCCGCTATGCCTCAATGTTTTTTGGATCGCATCTTATCAATCAGGATTCAAAACTTGTTCAAAGCGGTTACTAATCATTATTCACAATAGTTTTTTAAATAATTTATGCATATATGCGCGTAACTATAATCATCGTTTACAAAAAACGGTCATATTACACAGTTTTTTGAACGATTGTGTTTAAAATGACATTTGTAGGTTAATGGTTTCCTGTCCATCATATCTTAAAACGGGTACCTACTAGTGTTATTAATATTATACTACGGGAAAACTACCTTTTTTATATAAAAGTTCGATTTACTACCTATCTTCAAGTACAAAAATGTTTGCTTAGGTACATAAAATCTAAGTAGGTATACCTACCTAAAGCAAATAACTTACCTTTACCTAGGTGTAAACCTACAAAGTAAACTCTATACATGTTTGTTTGTTTATACTTGAGCTCATTTGAACTACAGAAAACCAAATGACATCATTGTCAACAATTATCATGGTCTTTAAAAGTTACCTACTAGTAGCCAAATAGGTTAATATTCCTACCATTAAGTCAAATGATAACCATTTTAAAAACATAAGCTTGCGGGTAATGCCGCAACATTTTTTGTCGTTAACTTCAAGTTAACGACAAAAAAGGCTTGTGATTTTTGATGGTATAGGTACTTAAGTACTTACTTTTTTGTTTTTTTAATGAGGAATGTTCAATCCCAATAATTTTTGTCATCTATAAAATCAGATATTTTATAGTAAGATTTTATAAGTTTCCTTTTTATAATGCTTTTGAATTTGCCAATCGACTGATGCACCTCGCTTGGAACTTTGTTGTAGAAGCGTATCTACACATTGTCCTGCAAACGATCTGCTTACTTTAGGTGGACTTACTAAAAGACTCTCGTTGTGTTGCAGACGCCACCTTCGGATTGCCTTGGTACGTGAAGACGTACTGGGTGCTGTACAATATAACTATCCCCGTTGCTTTCCTCATCACGGTGTTCTACTGGGCTGTCTTGAAAGCTTGTAAGTAATCATGTTTTATCTATAGGTATATCTAAGTAGCTGGAAGACGAAGAGCAGGTAGAATTTGAACAGGTTGGATGGAGACGATCCTGGAAATCTACGAGATCTCTGAAAACTTCTGTTATATTTAATGCCGTTCCGTAATAGTGTCCCCGGCATTGAATAGACTCCCCTCATCACCTCTCATTGATGTCGTAAGAGGTGACTAAACGAATGCACCAGGAGATAGGCAGCAGCATCTTCTGAATACTTATGACTTTCAATCCGGCTGCCAAGCGTGGTGACTAAGACTAAACCCCACTAAATACGGGGGAAGCCTGTTTCCAGCAGTGGACTGATTCTAGTTGATGATGATACCTACCTATGTAACGCTTGATGCTAAGCTATAATTAAAGAGTATAAAAAGGCCGTTGAAACGAAACCTTCGGAGCTCAGACCATGCTTCTCTACTATAAAAACGGATAAATATTTTCCTAACCTTCTTTAGAATAATCAATTTGTTTTGATATAAGTCAGAGGTTCTCAAACGAATTTTTTCTACCGCCCACTTTGAGATTCTTCTGATTCGAGATCCGATTTCTTCTGGCCCTTACCGCCGGCCCTGTAGGTCTCTAGCGCCCACAAGGGGGCGTTATCGCCCACTTTTAGAACGACTGTTATAAGTGATGATGAAGTCACATTATTGCATCTCTGGTATAAGGCTCCGTGTAGTTAAAAATACCCATAAAATCAAATACATAAGTTTTATACACCCCACTTTCATGAAGGTATTGATTATATTCCAGCTACGGGCAACATAGTGAACTTCGCGCCGAACCCTGTGCTGGACGCGATGGTGCACGGCGTCAACTCCGCGGTGATGCTGCTGGAGCTGGTTTGCTCGGCGCACCCCAGCCGGCTCCTGCACATAATGCAGCCGCTGTACTTCGCCGCTGCCTATATGATGTTCACAGTGGTCTATTACTTCGCAGGAGGCACTGATCCGTAAGTCTATCCTTACTACTTAAGAGAGAGTTACTTTTTTGAGAGTTCTTTCTGAGAGCTCTTTGTGAAGGGCTCGTCCGGGGAAGTAATACTACCATGCCTTTTGCCCATGCCATTTGCTTGTTCCATCACCAAGTTGTATGGAAAAAAACGCCTTTGGTCATTCCAATCCGATCGACTTAACTAAACCCAAGTTCTGCGCGTCCACCTTTGTATGGATGACTTCAAGTGGTAGGTCACATTAAACAGTCGTACCGGCTTTTTCAGGGACCTCTAGCTTATACGAATTTATTTACTTCAGACCAACTTACCATGGGTATGATTTCTTAATAAACCTAATAAACTAATATGTAATTAAAAAGGTACCTAGTTCAAAAATTCTCTCTTTTTCTTCTTCGTCGGTTAAAGAGTTCGTAGATTTGAGGGGCTAAAAATATAGAGACTCTAGCGATGCGCTTCTAATAGTTTCAGTGATTGCTGAACAAACAGTTACAATACAAGGTTCATCAACCTTGGTAGCGTTGCATTGCATTTGTCACAGCAATTCTACCTTCCTAGTCGCTGATTTAAATACAAATAGCAATCAAAACGTTATTCGATTCCTAATAACTACATGCATTCAATCAAAGCCATTGAATCTAAAAGTCAAGATCGTGAGTGTTATTATAAACAACTGAACGATGCTAGAGATTGTCACGTGTATTGCGCAAGCGCATGATGGCATGCTGTCGACTGCTGATCGACTATTGTTTATCTGTGGCTGGAGGTCACAGAGATTCAATGTCGCGGTCTACGGCCTACTACAGTAGAACCTACCTGAGTGTCTGTCTACCAACCGGCAAACTGTCTCAATCAGACACGCTTGAACGAACTTAATTTGTAACAGTAATAAACTCTATGTTTACTGTTAACAGTTTAAATAGTTAGAAAACCCTCTTACAAAATAACTGCGGAAGTTAAAATGTTCCTGTGCTAGATAAATGAAGTAACGGGTTGACTAATTTGAATGAAACTTAGAAAAGATGTAAAGTCAAAGTCAAAGTCAAAAGGTATTTATTCAATAAAATCACAAGGATCACTTTGAAACGTCTTAAAGCTAGGTGACTCTTGGTTACGGCTTGGTTCCTACCGTTCTTTTGTATGATCCTTTTACAATGTAATATAATATATTATTGAAGTTTAGTGAGGCGTAGGCATACAGAAAAAGGTAAACATAATCAAATTTATAAGACAGCACACGCTACGCCTCAAACTAATAATACCTAATGCATAAATACAATCTATAAAATCAGAGAAAAAAAACACACAATAGTAGGTACAGTACAGACATTGCAGACATGTTAGCTGCCGATGGGCAGAGCGACCGGGACATCGGGCCACGCACTTTTAAGTCCTTTTTGGATGTCTCAGTACAAACGATTTTTCTGTTTTTTTCGACAATGTGAAGTAAAAATTACTTTTCTTCCTCATATTTAGTGACTATCGTGTTTGTTATCTTCAAATAGTTTAACTGAGAGCTTTTTCAACGTTCTTTATGTTGCAAAAGCTTCATATGTGAACTCTGGAGCAAGTTTTGCAGAATTACCTCGTACCTACCGAACGATCACCGCAGTCAGAATATTTTTTTTTAACAATGGCCTTTTTCTCACCATCTGACAGGTTGTCAGAAAACAAGGCAAAGGCAACTAGTTCATCTGAAGTTTAAATGTAAATTATTTATTTATTGTAAATTATTTCGAAATAGAAAAATGTTCAAAGCATTTGCCAAACAACGAGCATGATGAATCGGACCTGGAGCGAGCCAATGTATATTCGCAGGTGGTTTGTTTAAAACCATCATGGTGAGCTTTATTAGCTCTTCGTAATCATCACGAACTTGATTCTCTCCGGATAGATCGGTTGTGAGGCTCTTAAGAAAATTTTCAGCGAACTGTTTTGCGTTCTTATCGAGGTCAAGTTTTACTACAACAAATTTTACTATGTTATTACTATGAATACATGTAACAAATTTACGGGGTGGCCAAAAGAATAATTAAAAAAAAAACTCTTTTTATCTTGCGATCTGCCCATTGGGCATTGAGCGAGAGTTTCGAGGTTTCACGACGCCAGGCACGAGTGGTATGCGTCCAATGACACATCAAACTATATGGTCTCTTAGTCCTTGAGTAGGTCTTGAGGAGCTCTTCTCCTTATTCTTGTGAAAATTATGACGGCAGGGTTCATTAGGTTACAGGCTAGTTCGTTCGGATGGCGGTCCATGCGTTTGGAGTAAGATTTAAACTTGGTTTTAACGTCTTCTCTAACGGTTGGGAAAATCTAAAAAAAAAAAAAACATATTACGTATATTTCACCCAGAGGTTGTCTGAAGGAGACTACTTTTCAGCGATAAAACTGTCCATTGTACATTATTACTTAATTCTTTTTTACCTGTGTTTTTCTTTGTTCGTCGGCTTTGTACACCACAAAGAATAAATTAATTCATTCTTTTAAATATTTTTACTTATTATAAGAAGGTACCTAACAAATTTCAACATATTCTCACAAAGGTCAAGGTACCTTCGACGGGAATGTACCTAAAGTCATTTGTGTATGGTAATTATGCTCTAATGGTTGAACGCATTACATTTCTTGGTTAGTAAATTCGCGAGATACCCCATCGTTAGCGGATTCAAGGTCTTTTGCGACACCATTTATTGAGCAGCATTAGATGTTGATGTTGCAAAGTTACCGTTGCATGACATTGTGACCTATCAATCACTGACAAATATACACCAATATAATCTACGAAAGTGAAGGACAAATCTAATATTAACTAAGTACCTACTTGAAGCTAGAGGTGCCAATAGATGGCAGTGCACCTTTATCGAATTGAATAATATATGTGTGATTGAATTGAATTGAATCGACACGCTTACTAGGTTTCACGATGTTGTGTGAATGAAAACTGTATTTATACACATTGTTAAAAACATTTAAAAAAAAATAGTCTGGCGATAATGTGCGAGATATCTGAACAATTAAACCGAGATTGCATTAGTACCTTCAAAAAATTTATTCTATTTATTTTAATGATAATAATATGTGGAGTGTAATCATGATTTGCAAATCAGAGTACAAGAGGTGCCTTATCATACCAGCTGTAGATATAATAGTATTAATATTATTATATAATTACTATCGCCAAGCAGCAGCGTTGCTTTCTTTCGGTTTGAAGAGTGTGGTTGCCGGTGTAATTACAGGCACAAGAGCCTTAAAATCTGTATGCCTCAAGTTGATGGACGCAGAGCAGTGTATCGTAGGGCACGTTCCCTTCGAGCGTAACTTACGAGGCAATGCTTTGTTTTAGGTGCCATTTAACATCAGGTGGGCCATCTGCTTGTTCCATTAGCTAGTAGTATTAAAAAAAAAAAAATATTACTTGCTGAATCACGTACAAGAAAACATTGCCTCGCAATTCACACACAATAAGAACATGCCCTACGATGCACTGACCTGCGTATATCAATGACCCCCACAACACAGGATTTATTCCTAGGGTCCCCACCCTAGGAATAAATCAGTGCAGAAACTCAATTAACTCTATTTTATAATTTGTATTATGTACCTATTTGAAAATTTATAATGTTATTTGTACCAACTTTACTTATACATAATTTCATATAAGCTATTGTGCCTTTTTTAGTCTGTATATTTTGTGTACCATATTTTTATGTTTCAAATAAATAAATTATTATTAAATTAATTTGGGGCATGCAGATGTTAAGTCTATGTGCCTGTAATTTCACCGGCAACCACACCCTTCAAACTTCAAACTGAAACACAGCAACGCCTGTCTTTACTTACCACTTGCCATCGAACCCAACTATAGCATAGAAAAAAAAACTTAATATTGTACGCTCGAATAGGGCAGACTGTTTGTACTAATACTTTTATACTACCAACTAATATTTTTAACAGTTTACAATAAAGACTATTCTGATTCTGATTCTGAGAAGGCAGAGCTGTTACCGACTGTAAGACTGTAAGAAGGCAGGACTTTTACCGACTGTAATCTGTACGAAAACGAAAAACGAAACTTGGGGAAGTCCGAGTTTTGTTTTCCGTTTTTCGTAACGACAGGTCTTTTTTATAGAGACTCGTGAGTTCTCAGCTCGCCCGATAGAGGCTAATTGAATCTCCATACAGAAAAGGCCTGACGTTACGAAATACGAAAAAAACCTTGAGTGATCGTAGAACTAACATAAATAGTGTTCATTCATAGTATACCTACATGCAAACATTTTCTAAACGACGATAAACACTGCTATTACATGCATATAAAGGTCTGCAAATGTTTGTTAGCGACCTATTGTTTAAAATAGTAGACTGTACCAAATGGTCCATTCTAAAGTGCCAGTTTTACCAACTCTGAGTAATGCTATCCGTTACATAAAAAACACTACATTCATTTTTGACAACTCCACTTCTGGACACGTCAAAAACTAATGGTGCTCAGAAATATTGGCATTTTATTTTGCATTTTTTTTTAAATACAATTAGCTGATGGAACAAGCAGATGGCCCACCTGATGTGAAGTGGTAACTATCACCTATAACAAAGCATTGCCTCGTAAGTCACGCTCGCTAGGAACGTGCCTTACGATGCACTGCCCTGCGTCCATCAACTTGAGTACAACCTCATATGTGCCTATAATTACACCGGCAACCACACTCTTTAAACCGAAACACAGCAACGCTGCTTGGCGGCAGAAAAAGGCGTGGTGGTAGTACTTCACCGGACGAGCCCTTAACAAAGAGCTCTACGACTCTTAAACAAAGAGCTCTACTACTCTTAAACAACTCTTGCATTCTCAAATATAAAAACAAATCTTCCGATTATGATATAATACTAGCTGATTCTCGGTAGGTTTGACATCCCCACGTACCTCTATTTATGAGTTCTTTTTAATTTCAGTTGGGGCAACCCTTTTATCTACCCGGTGGTGGACTGGTCGAAGCCCGACCGGACGATGGTGGTGATCACGCTCACAGGCCTCTTCATAGCTCTAATGCACCTCCTCACGGTCGGCATAGCGACGGCAAGAGATGCCATCGTCAGGCGTCGGTTGCGGGATACCACGGGAGTCTATAACGACGGCTTCGGCGCTTGAACGAAAACCTCAAGAATTGCTTTTTATCTAAAGTATTAAGTAGGGGACCAGCCGATACAGTCCAAGATAGAGTGGAAATTAAGCCACGAAGTATTAATGTTGTGGGTTTTTGAATTGAGTGAATGTAATAGGATAGTTTATGTGACCCAAAGAGTGACCCAAGTTCTTATGGTTTGAAGTGATCGTAAAGCAAGAAACTGAAACAGTTTCAGTCTTTGATCCCCAAGCACGGTAGATTTCCCCTCAGATATCTTAGTACCAAGTTAAGACTATTTGAGGATATATAAGGGATAATTTCCAATAATTTTACCAATTGGTAAATGAAACGTTCTCAATTAGATGAACCCAGAATGTACTTACAACAACGACCTCTAACTCGTAGATAGAAGTACCTCTATTAGTATAGGTAAGTCGTAAGTTCAAGTTCTTTAGAATAAGTATCAACGTTAGCATGATAGTAAGCATTACACGCATTGCGATCTAAAACTTCTGTTTTCAAACCACCGAACAATCTAACGTTTTATATTTTATTTGCTAGTGCTTACTTACCAGGACAGCATCATGATTTAACTAATATTTCAAAAGTTATGAACAGGCAAGGGTCTTACATTAAAATCCCGATCGATTCATACCTTTTGGAATATTATAAAAATATAAACGTACGAATCCTGGAAACAAAACAATAAGAATTATTAAGAACTTTTATTCGAAAACAGAATATGAGCCAAGCTATATTCCAGGGACTCCAGGCGATTATATTAATAAGAATTATTGAATATTATTTTACCAAAAAGATATTGGGTCAGAAAAATAAAAGGGATTAAAATTCCCGAGAACATAGGACCTTCAGAATTTTTATGTTATGCTAATAAACTTTTAGGAAAAAAAGACATGTTACCAACCAGGACTCGAGTGCTTAGCGCAGATACAAAAATCCGTGCAACAGGTAGTAACTACCAAATTGGTTTGTATTCCTAAGGGTGTTTATTGACGTAGCTATAAATATACCTAATCAATAAATATGGTAGCTATAGGTATACATCATGTGTGTGTGAAAAATATAAAAATCTGTGTTCTGTGGTTTTTGAACATATTTGAAAATGTAAATTACTGACTGTATTTTACAGATGAATAACCGCAAACAACAAAGTTTCGGAGAAGATCATTATAAAGGTTTAACAAAAATATAATATGAACTGACTTAAATGAATATATTAATTCCTCAGGTTTTCTACCAAAAAAATAAGTCTTATTAGTGTTCGTATTTAAAAAGTTAAAAATTTTACAATTTGTAAAAATATTGATATGTGTGAGCGAAAAGTTCCATAGCGGTTGTCTGCGTCTTATGGTAACTCAAGCCTCAATTTGAATGACACTCAATAGGTAACTCTCAATCTATGTAGGCTTTTTGGGAATGAATAATAAATTAAGGTCGATGCCAAGAAGTAGGTACGTAAAGTAAGATAATGGTTCATACCTAAGTTAGTATTTTATGTTTAATTTATAAATTATTTCTATTAGATGGTGTTTAAATAAGCTGACTGTGATTGTAGTCACTAAATTACCTAGTGTAGATAAGGGCCTACCCTAGTGGTGATGTAATAAATTTTCTATAAGAATTTTTGTCGTATTTTTATATGCACTATGATGAACATCTACTTTAGAGCTGATTTCACCATGCTCTGTTAGATTAAATGAGTAATTTAGAATAAGTTATTCCAAGTAAGTTATGTGGTCATTATTTGTTGGTAAAATACTAAGGGCCCGTTTCACCATGCTCTGTTAGATTAACAAAGGATTAAAGGGCCGTTAAATATGTCAAAATGTACGCGTTTGACAGCTAAGGTAAGATTTAACGGCCTGTTAATCCTTGATTAGTAACTAACAGAGCATGTGAAACTGGGCCTTAGAGATTTAACAGCCTGTTATTCCTTGATTAGTAACTAACAGAGCATGGTGAAATCAGCTCTTAGTATTTTACCAACAAATAATGACCACATAACTTACTTGGAATAACTTATTCTACATTACTTAAGGACTAAAACAGAGGAGCGTGTGTATTATATTCATCAGATATGTGGCCGCATTAATTTAGATTTTTTTCCTTTGAAAGGTGAATCAAGAATCTTCCTAGAAATTAATCATACTGCAAGAAACTCGGTTTAGCCGTTTGAAGGCGATAAACTCTTTTCAGTTTTTATTTTTTAAGGAAATCTTATTTTTTTTAAAGCAATTGAACCCAGCAATTGAAAACCATTAAAGGGGGGGGCACGTGACCCCCCCCCCCCCAAGACGGTATTTTTGTGTACTGTTGAGATTCCATCACAAAGCAAATTATCAGAGTTGTTAATAGTAGATTAGTAGCCAAGGGCTGTAAGGCATCAATTGCAGCCCGAGATATTAAGGCGCACGAGCGCAGCGAGGGCGCCTATAGTTCGAGGGTGCAATTGGTGCTTACACCCGAGCTAACTATTCTGCTATCTCGATTGTGAGGTAAGTAGAAAAAAAACGGCATTACTAGAACAAACAATATTTAAAGTAAAAGTTTTCTATTCCCGCCTTTTTTCATTAAGGGGCTGACAACTATCAAACAACTTCTCGCTCGCACGTTTCGACATGTTGAAAGATATAAAATCAATAAACTCATTTTCGAAAAATCGCAATCAACCATTTTGTGTGCAATCACATTGCACACAGTTTTGATTATGTACGAAAACTAGTAAAGCAAACTTTAGAATAGGAAAACATGTATCGATCAAAATGATTTTTTTACTAAACTGTGTGCAATGTCAAAGTCAAAGTCAAAGTCAAAATGTATTTATTCAATAAAATCACAAGGATCACTTTGAAACGTCTTAAAGCTAGGTGACTCTAGGTGCCAGTTCCACACGACCAAAGCCTAGAAGAACAGGCAACAAACTTACGGCTTGGTTCCTACCGTTCTTTTGTATGATCCTTTTACAATGTAATAATATAATATATTATTGAAGTTTAGTGAGGCGTAGGCATACAGAAAAAGGTAAACATAATCAAATTTATAAGACAGCACAGCAACGCAATGTGATTGCACACAAAATGGTTGATTGCGATTTTTCGAAAATGAGTTTAGTGATTTTATATCTTTCAACATGTCGAAACGTGCGAGCGAGAGTCACATTAGCTCTTGTCTTCGCCTTAAAAAGAAGCAAGTAAAGAACTTTTTAATGTTTTTTTTTCAAGATTGAAATTGAGCTTTTGACTATCATACTCACACGAAGACAAGGCTGAATAGCAAAGCGACCTCTTTGGTTATTGGACTGAATGCATGATGTCTATTGCCAGTATGATGGTTAGATGTACGCGAACTTTTTGAAAGAAAGAAGTGTTTTTTTTTAATTACTTACCGCCCTAGGGCTTTTCTAGCTACATTATTACCTTATAGCGCTAATTAGTCACCTACAAGCCCCATTTGGAGGTAATAAGAACCTACTTACCGAACATGAGAGATTTACAATATAATAATAATCCTGGATCCGCCCTTGGGTATACCTAAAGATATTTACGCTTATTACATTTAAGTTACTAGTTATGTCCCAGGTCACTCAAATAGTTGTCTGTCTGTCTTATGCGACGATGGAAAGAGGCTACCGATTTTCCTATAAAATAAAACAAATAGTTAACCGTTTACAAATAAAACTTTAGAATTTCCCGACTTATCTACTGTACCTATTTAATTAAATAGCATTGTTCGTTTGGGACTTCACTATTACAATTGTAAAGGAAAAATAATAATTAATTTACTTATTTATAGTATAGGTAATAGGATAATATTTTAATAATAATAGTAATAGTTATATAGACATCAGTTCTCTGTGAATCCTTGAACGCAATGAACATATTCCCTAGTTATTGATTTGTGGTTCAACATGTTGAACCATATTTTATTTTCCATATATTTTATTTTGTATAAAATTTACGTTTTCATTATTAATTTATTTCGAAAAAAATCCGTCAAACAAAAAAAGTAGGTACTAAAAGTACTAAAGATCGTCGATAAAGATATAATATATTAAATCGTCACATTACATTCTCTGAATTTGTAAATTAGATTATCAGAATAATAATTTGAATAATATTATAGTGAAACAGGAAATATATTATTTGGCGCTATCTTCGAAGCTGTAGGGATAATCGACAACACAATCGAAACGATACATTGATAAGTTGTTCAGCGCGGTTCAGTTTGCACGCTCGTGTCGTTTACAAACTCACCTCAAAAATGGGTGCGAAAAAGTATTTTAAAAGGGAATTTCAATGGTCCAAGTTCGGGCTAGAAGATGATAACGCGTCACAGTTTTACATCAGTTGTTTTCAAAGAAATCGCTCGACGGTGCCCTTGTTATTAATAAGGCTGTTAGTGTTCCTGGGATGCCTTGGGATCCTGCTCGCGTCTTCCATCATGACAGGGAACGCGATACACATATCGTACTGGATTATCTTTCTAACGCACTGGGGACTTTTATTTATAACTGCCACGGCAGGCCTCGGTTTTCTAGTGTCTGTTTATGCTTATGTACAGGGACCAATCGGTAAGTGATTTTAAACTTCTAACTACATAAATAATAAATATTGTACCTATATATTTCCCAAGTATCTAAAATTCAGTTATTCTGTCACACAAGTTAAGATGGTACTTAAATCTTATACCTACCTAGTTAATCTGTTTTATTATAAAATCTGATATGAAGGAATCTAGCTACTAAGGTATTATCCCAAACTAGGAAACTCAGATATCGATAAGACTCCGCTATGAGTTTGTCTGTTGACTCATCACCGACAGATAAGATAAGTATCACCGAAACTGATATTAACTACTATTATAGAAACGGATTGTTGATCCTTTGGGGAAAAGCATGTTTGTCACACACACACACACTTTTCCGTTATACGACAGGATTGGAAAAAACAAATCACGGTGACACACTGATAAATCATTGAATGAATTGGATTGCAAATCCAATTGCATTATAGTCATTTTAATATATTTCTCAATACATATTAACAGTGTAAACATTTTATCGAGACTAGAGAGAGTCACTTTCCCAGTCTATGGTGCTATTTGAAGCGAACATAATGAATAATAGCCAAATGCGAGACAAATACTGAATAAATAAATCATAGAATGAATTGGATTCACAATCGAATTCCATAATAGTAATAATTTTAATATATTATCAGTGTAAACATTTTATCTAGCTAGGAGTCACTTTTCCAGTCTATGACGATATTTGAAGCGAACATATGAATAGCCAAATGCGAGACAAATACTGTATTTTTTATATCTTGTTCCAGATGCAACGTTCGGTCTACCGTGGTACGTGAAGGCGTACTGGGTGACATTCAACTTAACCATGCCTATAGCGTTCTTCATCACTATATTCTACTGGGCGCTACTAACAGGAGTCGGTGAGTAAAGTATTATTATTTTATTTTTTTATTTATCATTATCATCCTTAATCTATCTTTAGTGTAATTTCATCAGAGTTTTTTATCATTAAACTAAACAATCCAAATAACAACATATCAAATCATAAATAAAATAAAAATAAAATATCTTAAAATAAAATTATCAATTATATTCTGAAATATGCAAAGAAGTCTTTGCGAATTCGCTCAAAGAACATTGAAAAACATCAATACTCGCAGCTACTATATTTAGTGTCTGAATGGTCCATGTCAGGGGTGCCTTGCCCAGGAATTAAAAAAAAAATCTCCCGTGCGGCACATTCAGTAGAGGCGGCCGCCTTCGCCGTTGCATGGACTCGTTGGGAGCCCGCAATCACACCGCCTCCAGAAAGTCCGCTTTGGCAATCTTTCCTCGGAACACCTTGAACAAATACACTTTTATTTATTTTACTTTACTATTTTATATTTAAAAATAAGTAGGTAGTGTATGAATGAAAAGTATAATGAATGTGAATTAATATCAATAATCAAGTGTTAGAAATGGGTAAGTATATGATTGAAATTGAATGAATTAGTTAAGTATTAAATGTTGTTGCAAAATTAAAGCAACAGGGTAATTTTAAGATAGTGACGTTCCGAGACGTCGTAAAAAAAACACATACAGAGCAAGTGCCAAGTCCCTACTAACTTCCAGCTTATTGTATCCGACCATGCCCAGGACGAACAAGGTCGGATACATTAATGGATAGAAAGGATAGACTTTATACATTTTCCAGTACAAGTACCTACCTTGCAAGCTTTTTCTGTATGCGCTCTACCAGAATGCTGTACTTCGCCTCAGGCTGAGCCCATATCGCACATTGGGTAACAACAAAAAACGGTTACCTTAGACGGTCGCCTGGAACGGTTGTCTAGGTGAGGTCGCTATGCGCGATAAGGCCACTGATTGAGTGGTTATAGGTGCATGCTTAGTGCATATTTTATCACATTATTTAGTTGCTGTGGGGCAACATTTAATTTTGCACGATAAGAGTGAAATATTAGTTTTGGGCGGTGTTGTAGTAGTACATACGGATACGCATCAGGCTACTCTGTTCGCTTTTATGTCCTCGTAGTAAGCGTCAGTACCATGGTAGTCGATGTGTTTGATGCCTATATTACAAGAAGTGCTAGAGGTTGCCGGCTCGGCATTTACTACCTTCTTACCCACGTCAAGCGTCACACAATCCATCCATCGTTTCATGGGCCTAGCTACCTAAATAGGTATATCCGTATGGTCTAATTCATTTTGGTCGCTGAGCGCTCCATTAGCTAAACTAACCGATAAGTCAGTTGCTGCTTCCAGTGACGATTATTCGTTATAGAGCCGTCACAAAATGGCGGGGAATATGTGTTTAATATGTAAGACTTAGGTGTAAAGTAAATTTATCTACGCCAGGTATTTATAGTTACAAGAAGGAAATACCGCGACATAACAACAACCTATTTTTTTACAAACCATCCTAGGTAATAGGAAAACATAAGGATCTTATTAATTATGTAAATCTGACTTGTATTTATCCCTATGTAATTTTACAGTGAACTTTTCTTTATTTACAACGATATGTGGTACATATTATTTCACACAACTATTTAACAAACATATACATTATAAACGAACTATACAAGGTGTTCCAATAATTGGGTTTAAAACTTCAGGGGGCTAAAGTAACCATCAATATGAATAGCTTTTTCTAAGGAACCAACACTGTGAACGCGATAAAAAAACTTATTGAACTTTTGCATGAAACAGCTTTTTTTTCGCGTTTACAGTGTTGTTTCCATAGAAAAAGTTATTAATATTGATGGGTACTTTAGCTCCCTGAAGTTAAACCCAATTATTGGAACACCTTGTATAGGTACATTTCTAATTGAAAGTTTAACGAACCAGAATACAAAGTATATTACGCCCCTACCCGATAAACCAATGATAATATAAAGATCGCGGGAAGTTGTTGGAAGAAGGCTTAGAATCTGTCATCCTGGAAATGTATGTAAGGAAGGCCTATGTCCAGCAGTGGACTTCCACAGGCTGAACATATTTATTTTATAAATAAACAGTACCTATGTAGGTCAGACTAGTAACGTCGAGTAAATATATGCACTTTAATTTCCTTCCTTCCTCATCTAAAACAGAGAAGGTCAAATCTACTATTAATACAGTAGGTAGTAGGTACCTATATATAATATTTATTACCATATTTGCCATTGCATCACATAACTACGATTTTATAAGAAAAAGTAGATGGCCCACGACTGAAGCGCACATCCTTTGTACCTAGACAAGTCATTTTTTTGCATATCGCACTCCATGTATTTCTCTGAGGGCAGGTTGCACTCATTTACTAACTCGTTTACTAATCGCCATTTCTTCTACAACACGATCGTGTCACTAGTTCTTTCGAAACAGTGTGGTGAAAGGATTTTACGTGCGCCTAAAAGAGGCAAGGCCTTTTCAGCAATTGACGCATGTCTTAGAACTATCACCATTGTAGTAATAGGTAACGATGAAAGTGAAAGTCTTCGTTTAGTAATGAGAAACAACAGATTTTATTTAGGCACCCACAATGTACAGAACTTATTCATAAAGTGCCTACCTACATTTAGGTCACTTATAGCAACCAATAAGGGGCTGACTAATATCAAACAACTTCTCGCTCTCACGTTTCGACATGTTAAAATATATAAAATCTCTAAACTAATTTTCGAAAAATCGCAATCAACCATCTTGAGTGCAATCACATTGCACACAGTTTAGTAAAAATTTCATTTCGATCGATAAAAGTTTTCCTACTTAAAAGTTTGCTTATGTAAAAACTAGTAAAGCAAACTTTTGAGTAGGAAAACATGTATCGATCAAAATGAAATTTTTACTAAACTGTGTGCAATGTGATTGCACGCAAAATGGTTGATTGCGATTTTTCGAAAATGAGTTTAGTGATTTTATATCTTTCAACATGTCGAAAAGTGCGAGCGAGAGTCACATTAGCTCTTGTCTTCGCCTTAAGGGGCTGACAACTATCAAACAACTTCTCGTTCGCACGTTTCGACATGTTGAAAGATATAAAATCACTAAACTCATTTTCGAAAAATCGCAATCAACCAACTTGTGTGCAATCACATTGCACACAGTTAAGTAAAAATTTCATTTTGATCGATACAAGTTTTCCTACTTAAAAGTTTGCTTATGTACGAAAACTAGTAAAGCAAACTTTTGAGTAGGAAAACATGTATCGATCAATATGATTTTTTACTAAACTGTGTGCAATTTGATTGCACACAAAATGGTTGATTGTGATTTTTCGAAAATGCGTTTAGTAATTTTATATCTTTCAACATGTCGAAACGTGCGAGCGAGAGTCACATTAACTCTTGTCTTCGCCTTAAAGCCACTAATCGCATTTAGGTAGCTAATCACGATTAAATCCTGCCGTGAAAAAATAATCCGCAAATCATGATTAGCGACCTGTCAGACGGTGGAAATTATGTTTTCGCTAATTCTGTTTAGAAAAGCGTTTGTGCACGCGGCCCCGAGAGCACTGGTGGTCTAGCGGTAGCGGCCCCGCCTTCCGATCATAAGGTCGTGGGTTCAAACCAGTCGTGTACCAATGAGTTTTTCTGTTCAAAAATGCCAGTACTCTCAAACGGTGAAGGAAAACATCGTGAGGAAACCGGCATGTCATAGAACCTCAAAAGTTCTATAACATGTGTCAAGTGCTCGAAAAGAGCCTCTTGAGGCGTGTTTAAAATCCTTTCACCACACTGTTTGGAAAGAAACTAGTGACACGACAAGAAGAAGAAGCGGCACCGAGACACCCACAAAAAAATATACAAAAAAACTGACAAGAAAACCATAAATTTGTTACTATTTGCTATTTCCGGCTCGGCAACGTAGATCTAGCTTACATTCGCCTAGTTGAAGACGAAGTGGTCCTTGTGATAAAGCTTGACTGCCCCATTGACACAAATGATAACAGCTTACAAACACTCTAACTCAGGTAATTGTAAGTTAAATTATTCGAAGAAGCACCGCCGCCGGCGCCGAAAGCCTGTACAGTCAACATCACTAGTCTGACCTATAGGAGCTAGTTTCAAAAGTGTTATATGAATGAGAACTAGCTTATTTTTAGATTATCTACCTTAATTTTTTGAAATTAAGAAGTAAAAACTCAAACATAAATAATGGCATTACAAACAAGCTTGATGTCAATAAAATAGATTAGCTGAAAGCAAACAAAGTACAGATATATTAAGTGTTAAAATGAAAAACTATGATGCTAGTCATAAACAATTTTAAAAATCTAAAAGAGCCATCCACTTCTGATGCTGACTGTATTAAATCAATTAGGTAGGTAGGTAATATTAGTATGCTATCAACCAGAACCAATCTAATTTACAAAGTATGAGTAAGTTAATACCTACCAACTAATAATTCCGACTATGAATTCACTAGAAAAATGCCAAGATACTATCAAGCCCATTTCCACGAATAAAATCCGTGGACTCCCGTGGAGAAGGTATCTACATTTCTGAGAAAGATTCCTTCAACAATAACAACACCTTTAGTATAGTATAGGTACATATATCAATAAAAATTTGAACATTGTGCAAGTATAATTTGCATTAAGAGTGTTCCAAGTGGATAGAACCGTGAGCATTGATTTAGCTTTTTTCATAAAACAAAATCTATAAAGTGAGCTTCTATTTGTAGGAATTTTAATAAATAAATAAATATTGGTGGACTTTCCACACAGCACTATCTAGCCTCAAACTAAGCCAAAGCTTTTCATATGGGAACCAGATAGCTGATATAACACTTATATTTTTTTGTAAATACATACTTATGATATATAATAACACCCAGCCAGAGAACAAACATCTATGTTCATCACACAAATGTTTGTTCTCGGTGGGGATCGAACCCACGGCCTACGGCGCAGAAGGCAGAGCTTCTACTGAGCTGTGATGGCTGTCAAATGAGTCTACAGTTCTGGTTCTAGTAAAGATATTGTACTTAAAATCGGTCAATTATTAGGCCAATTCAATACGTCGAGTCATTTGTATCGAAAATAATTAAAAAAATGAAATAGGTATTTAATATGAAATGTCTCGCTATAATAACAACAATAGTAACTAAGTCAAACCAGCTCCATAATGTCACTTATAATCTACATCTATATTCTCTATCTATATTATCTACATATTTTAAGAAAAAGTTACTTGCAAGTATTTTATCGATTAGGAATTCATCTACAGAATAATAGCATTTGGTTAACCGCCGGTTTCTGAAAGCTCGATCAAAACTAATCGGATGTCAAGTCACTCGCCATTTCAGCTATTACATCAAATAAGATAGAGATAACAAGTGACTTGACATCCGATTAGTTTTGATCGGGCTTTCAGAAACCGGCGGTTAGACTTTCAAACTAACCATACAGATTTGCTTCAGATGTGGACTTCGCAATCAACAAGACACTGGACATATTCATCCACGGCATCAACTCTGTGCTGATGATGGTCCTTCTGGTGACCAGCAACCACCCCTCCCGACTGCTGCACTTCCACCACGCGCTGCTCGCTGGCATCGTTTACCTGATCTTTAGCATCGTTTATTACTACGCTGGGGGACTTGGACCGTAAGTTTAGCTTTAGCTACTACAAATTTAGCTATAAAGTCTTTTTACTAGATAGAATCCAGTTTGTATGGACCCCAAGCAAACAATGTCATGTTGAAATTCAATAAATTGTGGTAAAGACCTTTGATAGAGCGCTAACTGCTTAGCGCACGATGTTTTTAGAGTTAGAGGTTTAACGTTTTCGCAGCAAATTTTACTAGGACGGAAGGCTGGAACCACTTCTAAACTATCAGATTGTTCATATTTTATTGAATAATTTTATAAAAATAAAATGTATGTTCTTGGGGCCTACGAAATCCGTAGCGTGATTCTACGTCCTACAAAAGACATCAACGCATTCCTCTACGAAACAACTTATGATATTGCGCATTTCATAAATTCAGCTATCGAGGTGTTTTGTTTGTAATTAAAATCTGGACAAAAAATATAGGTGGCTATATGTATAACAAGCCAAAATATTAAGATAATATTTTATATATTCTAAAAACATAATTATAACTTTACTAAATACGTCAAGATTAGTTGAAACCTCTTAGTTGAAACTTATGGTTTTTTTGTTCACATCCTGTTGGGTAAAAAAAGTATGTTACCACACACCACATTTCTAAAACAACCCATCGGGAGGATATTAGCACACCACACACCACATTTCCAAAACAACCCATTTGTACCACAACTTTTGTATTTTCTACAGTAAAAATACCTGACGCTTGAAATCAAACGTCAAGCTTATAGATAAATAGAAAATACTTTATTGCACACAACTTATTGATATAACAAAAAAAACAGACTTAAAACTACAAAGTACAATAGGTGGTCTTATCGCTAAATAGCGATATCTACCAGACAACCGTTGGATGAAGTGGACTCATTGCTTGTATTAGAACATAGAGTTAAATTAATAATATTTAACCAACAGAAATGGAGTGTCATACATCTACCCCATGCTGGACTGGTCGAGACCCGGCCTGGCTGCCATCACATCCGTGGGCTCAGCGTTCATGATCCTCCTGATGCACTGCTTCGTGGTGGCAGTATCGGTAGCCAGGAGTTCGCTGACGAGGAGATATGCGGAGAAGTCCAACTCTTTATCTATATCCAACAATAGATATAACTAAAGAGTAGAATAATGTTAATAGCTTAAAGTGAGGTACAGTGATTACGAAACTCTTTAAACATATAGGCAAGCCTTTTTCATTCAAAAGGAACTTGGTCGTGTGGAACTGGCACCTATAGTTTGAAGACGTTTTAAAGTGTCCCTTGTGATTCAACTGAATAATTACCTTTTGACTTTTTTTGACTCAACATCAGGTTTTGGACACCATAGGCTTATTCCATCAGCAAGTATAGTATAAAAATCCGGCCAAGTGCGAGTCGGACTCGCGCACGAAGGGTTTTGTACCATTATCCATAAAAACGGCAAAAAATCACGTTTGTTGCATGGGTCCTTAAATATTTATTTTATTCTGTTTTTCAGTATTTGTTGTTATAGCGGCAACAGAAATACATCATTTTTGAAAATTTCATCTGTCTAACTATCACGGTTCATGAGATACAGCCTCGTGACAGACGGACAGACAGACAGACGGACGGACAGCGGATTAGTAAAAGGGGCCCGTTTTACCCTTTGGGTACGGAACCCTAAAAAACAAAGCGCGTTAAATACCGCTCTATTTCAGCAATAGCAATTATTGGAGTTGCATAATGAATGCTTTCGTTGACTGTATCTAATATTGGAAATTGTACAAAATAGAAAATAGAAATAGTGATAATTTTAAGTAGGTAGATAATAATTGGGTCGAGTTGAGTGCGATTGCTCGTAGTGACATCTTTTAATTCACTCGTTAGTTAGTGATCGTTATGATTGGGGCTTGTATTATAGTCGAAACAGTTTTCGTATGGTTTAATATATGAACCCCACTTTCGAGCAAACGAACTTGTATTTTGATATCCTTTTTAATAATAAAATGACTGCAAAAATTGTAATTGTATTATTTTTTCATTAGCGGCCTGTCCCAGCTTTGAGTGGGTGGACATATTTTTTTTCTAGTAATAAATATAGCCCATAGGCTATATACAAGGTGTTCCATAAGTTGTGTATATAAACTTCAGGGGGCTAAAGTACCCATCAATATGAACAACTTTTTCTAAGGAACCAACACTGTGAACGCGAAAAAAAAACAGCTGTTTCATACAAAAGTTCAATACCTACCAGGCTAAAATGTATAAAACAGATGTTTTTTTTTCGCGTTCACAGTGTTGGTTCCTTAGAAAAAGTTGTTCATATTGATGGGTACTTTAGCCCCCTGAAGTTTATATACACAACTTATGGAACACCTTGTATAGCTACATTATCCCTGAATAACATATTATTCAGGGATAATGTAGCTTTCTAATGGCGAAAGAACTTTTGAAATCGGACCAGTAATTTTTGAGCCTATTCGTTACAAAAAAAAAATACTAATCTTTCCTCTTTATAATATTAGTGTAAATGAAAATAAAATAAAAATAGTGTAGATGTCAGCATTAGGTACTTAGGTACTTAGGAAGAAATCATACTAAATTATTACATTTTCCTCATTTTTATCGCAGCTAAAAACTTAGTCCTTATCACTGAGCATTGCACTGATAGGTGCGGTTATGACCTGTACCTATAAATCACTATACTAACACCTAAGATCGATTTGGCAGCAGTTTTTCAGATAACCGAAAGTGAGCCAGCCAGATAATCCGATACCTTATCAGTTCGTAGTAATAGATAACTATTTCAGGCGTGTTAAAGTGTCACACAAACAACAATTGTCAAGATGGGTGGTGTCAAGCAGTATTTTAAAGGGGAGTTTGATTTGAGAACTCTTGTGTTGCAGCATCCGAAACCATCTGAGTTTTACCTGAGTGCTTGGCAGACGACGCGGTCGGTCGTGCCACTTTTGATTTGGCGGACGTTACTATTCTTAACTTCATTGGGCATTGTTCTGTCTTCTATGATAATATACATAGTGCACGGGATATACGGGTACTGGTTCATCTACCTGACGCATTGGGGGCTGACAGTGATATTGTTTGCCACCGGATTCGCCCTTTTCGTTTCGGCGCGCTGCTACTTCTACGGGCCTATAAGTAAGTGCTGATATAGTAAGTTTATTTAAACTATGCCAACCAACTATAAACTTACTTGTTTCACATTGTTAAGCTCTAAACATAATATATATTTATTAGGTATTTACTTATTATTACATTTTAATAATAATTAAAGTAGAATTTTGCTTGTGTACACCGCCGCGTCTTTCCGATTTTCGTTAATCCATGGTTGTCTGCAGCAGATCGCTAATAACGATAAGAATGCCCATTGTTTGTAATATCTCTATGTGTTTTCCAATGTTTACAATAAATTATTCATCATCGTCTTAACTCTTACTATCCGACGTCCTCAGAGACTCTGGAGTTTGTACTTGGTATTAAGAGATCTGAGGGTATATCTAGTAGAATATTACCTAAGATATTGTTGCGCCGGACGCCTAGCAACTTGTTTCGTTATATATCCTGACGTACAGGTGTTTTCAGAAGGCTGAAATATGTTTTCAGCCGTTGCCAGAAGAGGCTCTGTCACCTCCCAGTTGATTACAATTTCGACCAAGTTGCCGTGGTTTTCAGTCCGTTTCAGGCTATTTCCCATCGATCCATGCAATATCCTGAAAACCCGTTTTCAGGCGTTTTCAGGACCCCTTATGGACCATTGAAGGACATTTCACTATAGAGCCATATTTGCATGGGAGTGAAAGAAATAGCACTACTAGAAAGAGATAGCAGACGTTCGAATATTCTAGACTACTGTTCTAGAATCAATCGAAGGAAAAGCACTATAGAAAGAGATAGCAGACTTTCGAATATTCTAGACTACTGTTCTAGAATCAATCGAAGGAAATGAACGAGAGCTATTTCTGTGGAAAGAGATGCAAGTATGGTCTAGTATGATCCAGAACATTCTCGGGTTAGCTGCGTCATATAAAGCCAGTCGGCGAGAGCGACAGGCAGTCAGTTTGTGGAGAGGACTCGAGAAGAAAGTGAGTTAGTGAAAACGGTTCGAGGAGTCAGTTCGGTGAGATGGCTCGAGAAGAGAGCCAGTTTGTGAAGATGACTCGAGGAAGAAGTCAGTTCCAGGGAATGGCTCAGGAAGAAGTGGATAAAGGAAGAGAACTTTTGTTAAGTTATGTAAAGTGTTAGTGTAAATAAATAAGTCATCTCTTGGATTATTATTGTGCATTTTCTATCCATACGAACCCCGAGCTCGTAACAATATCTTAGTTAAAAAAAAACTGCTACAGTTTTTTTTTCTGAATGAATGAATGAATGAATGAATTTTTTTATTCAACACACAAAGACATACACAGAGAAAAACATCTGACACAGCTAAGAAAAAAGAAAAAAAAAGAAATTAAAAATAACTTACTACTAAACTATAACTATAGGACATTATAAATAGGCTTAAAATAAAAAATAAAAAACAAAGTAGATAAAACAAATAATAAAAAATAAAAAGTAAGTTATGCCAGAGAGTTGCCTCTGTGCGTCTGTGGGTCAAAATTTGGTCCCATCTCAGCATAAAGCCACTCCACAACACGTTGTGTTGCAGAGCGACGCTGGTTTTCAGATGGGACCATAGAGCGGGTGACCTCACGAACCGAAATAAGACGCAATTTATTACTTAATAAAAGTTGTGATGTGAGTACCGTACTACTTACAAGCTATAAAAATAAATGGATTTTAACGAATACCTAAGAATAACATGAAAAATTAAAAATTAAATTACCTGTTCCTGCTATCTTTAAACAATAAAACAAACATTGGCTAATGTACACAATAATTAAAGATACCTATCTTTTCGAGAACCACTACACATACGAGAAAATTCACCAAAAAAGATCCGAATGTCACTGTCAGAGTGACAACCACGCGCTCATTGGTGGATATCGTCTGCCTGGTTTGTTTGTCTATGCATGGCTGGTTTAAACCTGTACGCGCGGGCAAACATCAAGAAAATCAAATGAATCATCTCTTGGATAAAATTTGTAACGTAATTACATACTACATACTATTGTAATCTTGGAGGGAAATCGTTTTTCATGTGTTTTACTGTACTCACAGAATGAAATCCTCAGTACTGTACCTGACCTGGTTATATTATCAACTGTGAAAACTTCTTGCCGTTCTCATTGTGGCAGGCGCTGAGTTCATACTGCCGTGGTACGTGAAGACCTACTGGGTGTTCCACAACATCGCTGTGCCGATTGCTTTCCTCATCACGATTTTCTACTGGACTGTTCTATATGAAGGTATTTTATTTTATTCAATAATAATAAATATTATTTGTCATTTTCTCACAGCGCCATCTAGCCGCAAACTAAGCTTGTACAATAGAAACGGTAATTAAAAGAATACGTATATCTATATTTTTTGTAAATCTGAGGAGATATCTTTCGTGCCTTAGATTAAAGTCGTGAAGCTAATTTATGTTTTCTACCATAATTAATATTTTTAATTAATATCTTATAGTAGTATTACTATAAGATAT
The DNA here is from genome assembly GCA_932294275.1 of Chloroclysta siterata. NCBI lineage: Eukaryota > Metazoa > Arthropoda > Insecta > Lepidoptera > Geometridae > Chloroclysta > Chloroclysta siterata. Next base: position 14,055,509 of record OW028598.1, read on the forward strand.
ATTTTTTAATATATTTTAACTAACATTTTAGAAAAAAAAATGTTTTGATCTTTATCTTTGCATTTACCTACTGAAATATCGCAAGACGTTGATTTCATTATTAACCAAGCATTACGTTACCTAGCAGTTAATATTCATTAAATTAGTGAACAGAGCTTAAACTAACCAGATCCAAGTAGGTATAACAACAGGACAATCTATGCAAAACATGAATTGACGTCAAACGAAACTTCCGTTACTACTTTTTATGGTAAAACCATATCACTTGGATAAATAGTAGTTATGCAAACAGCTGCATCGGACGGAAGGTTCAATTCAATGTTGCGTCAATAAATTACGCTAATTAAGTTGGTAGGTATTAGGTATAGTAATCTTTTCCTCAACTAATACTGACATCAAACCACATTTTTTAATTAAATTAATTACAAAAAGTTTAAATACTTAATTGGTAGAAGGTAGGTTGTATGGAATTTAGTACTATAACTATAAAATTGTTGTTTGGACCTTAAAAAAAACCTAATTCCTGCGATCATTGACCCTACAAAGTTTACTTTTACGTTAACTTCTAGCCATAGACAATGGTTGGTCGAGAAATTTACTGTGAAAGAAATTTTGTGTGCAATCACATTGCACACAATTTAGTAAAAAAAACATTTTAATCGATACAAGTTTTCCTACTCAAAAGTTTGCATAAATACAAAAACTAGTAAAGCAAACTTCTCTAAACTGTGTGCAATGTGATTGCACACAAAATGGTTGATTGCGATTTTTCTAAAATGGGTTTAGTGATTTTACCTATATCTTTCAACATGCCTAAGAGCTGATTTCACCATGCTCTGTTAGTTACTAATCAAGGATTAACAGGATGTTAAGGGCCGGTTTCACCATGCTCTGTTACATTAACAAAGGATTAAAAGGCCGTTTAAATATGTCAAAATGTACGCGTTTGACAGCTAAGGTTAGATTTAACGGTCTTTTAATCCTTGATTAGTAACTAACAGAGCATGGTGAAACCGGCCCTTAACATCCTGTTAATCCTTGATTAGTAACTAACAGAGCATGGTGCGCACATTTTGACATATTTAACGACCCTTTAATCCTTTGTTAATCTAACACAGCATGGTGAAATCAGAGCTAAACGTGCGAGCGAGAAGCACATTAGCTCTTGAGAAATTTATTGTGAAAACTGATTTCAGCCGGAATAGAAGAAGAGCTTAGTCATGGTCTCGACATCGCAGTTCACGGTCTCAACTCTTTGGTGATGTTCTGTCTGCTGATCTCCACGTCGCATCCCGCTCGCATCCTTCACGTCTACCAGCCCATCTGCTTCTCCCTCTGCTACGTGGCGTTCGGGCTGGTGTACTACTGGGCTGGTGGTACAAATACGTAAGTCAATCTTCCAGACTTCCAGACACTAAATCAAAGATACGTTGGATGATCGAGAGTGGGGGTCCAACTTTTTGGCAGCCCTCACAGCCTAGTTGGTGGTAGCTCTGCGTTCTTCGCTGTAGGCCGTGGGTACAATCCCCACCTAGAACATAGACGATACAAGAATGTATTGATAACAAAAACTAAAACTGCATGATTAATAACTGCATCAGAAATAAAATTTGAAAAACAAAAATAAACACTTTTATTCCACCATTCGATAGTAAATAAAAATAAAATAAATATTGCTGGACATTCCACACAGCACTATCTAGCCCCAAACTATTTTTTACAATACTACATAATTATTTACAGAAGTACTAGCTTTATAAAGTAGCTAAAGGCAAGCGAGGGCACATGGTTTTAACTGATCTATGTCAATGGGTCAAGCATGGTTTCTGTATTCTGTGGCTCGCTTTGAGTTCATCGATTTGGTAACATCATTGGTATGCTACCAATCAACCATAGTAAGGTGTTGGTACATTCTGTTGTCATTGCAGGTATTCTGAACTAAAAATGTACTATTTGTAAAATATAATAACTATACTAGGTACTCTGGTGCTTGTGATTTCGATTCTCACTGATAAACACTTAGGTTATGGATGAACTAACATAGATGTTTGTTCTTTATGGGGATCTTAATATAAAGTATTTTACCGACACCAAGGAGCGGCACGCATACTCGTACCTCGGACCCGGACGAGACGAGACGATTTTTATTTAAAGAGTAGCTTAATTTTTATTTGGAACTAAAAATTCGAATATGTGATTTTGTATGGTATGAATAAAAATTACCTATAGATTTTATAAAAAATAAATATGTTTTTAAAGTCATTTGTTTTTTCTTTTAAAATAAGTACCTAACTAGCATTTTTGTTATATTTTTTGTATTGCCGGTTCAACAGCAAACATTTGTTGTTGCATTTGGACTCTAAAAACTCCAACTCCGTTTGTAACCCCAGAAATGTCCAGGAAATAATAAGCCAGTATCTGGCAACCCTATGTGGCTCCCATATCGTTTTGATGGCAAAATGACCGCCAGTATCTGATAGTGATTTCACCAGTTGCGTTATTTCTACCTACGATTGATCGAAGATTTCCACAGCAAAATGTATTCTGAATTCTTTAGTCTTTATTTTTTACATTCTAGTCGTAAGGAAGGGTTCGAGCTTGGGGTCTTCTTCTTCTTCTATTACAATACCATTTATCAACTACTCCTTATTTCAGCGACGGTGACCGCTGGGTGTACCCTGTGATAAACTGGGCGAAACCTGGCACAACGATAGGAGTGTGCGCTATCACAGGAGTACTACTGCTCCTCCTTCACATGGTAACCGTCGGCATTGCTGCGGGCCGCGATGCAGTCGCTAGAAGACTGAGAAAGCCAGTCGAATCCAACGTCGAAGAAACCTACGGTCTACGAAGACCAGTGCAGACTGTGTAGGCTATTGAAGCCCGCAGGCTGTTGTCAGGAACAACAGAAGTTTCAGTGTGTCAGGGATTCTGGTGTTAGAGGATTTAGTAATAACCAGTGTAGATAAATGCAAAGATAGAAATAAGTACCCACCTATAAGTAATCTATGTAATGGTTGTTGTAAATAGAAATTCGTGTTTTTTAAGATACAATGGTGTCTTCTTACATCAAGATTCTGTATTTGTCATGTAGCTAGGTAGGTATTTGTTAGGTCTAGAACTTTCATAAACCCGTAGAGTGATCTATCATAAGTGACAGTCTGGCAGCATTTTGCAAATTACGAGTATATGCTAAAGTGACGCGGATAAGGAGCGAGAATAAGTTCCTTTCCCAATTCTTGCCGTGAAGCAGCGTTGCTGTGTTTGCGGTTTGAAGGATGTGGTGAAATTACAGGCACAGTCTCAAGCTAATAGACGCAGGGCAGTGCATCGTAGCACACGTTCCCGTCGTGCGTGATTTGAGGCAATACTTTGTACCATAAGCTTGTTTCTTCAGCAAACAGTACAAAAAAACTCAATTAAATTCATACGTTGAATGCCTTACCAATGTATAAAAACTTGTTTAAAAAAAATCTAATGACTATTGCCATTTCTTACCAATTGGTTATGTGACTCGACAGTTATGACTGCAACTTGTAACGTTTAACGTGTTTTAACGAACATAACCTTCATAAATACGGAAGTATAGAAGTTATTTAGGTATATCCTATTCGAATGTGTTGTTCTACAAATTAAAAGCTAGTTACTTAGATATTTTTAACTCTAAACTTTTATTACCTACATCTACATTAAAAAAAATGGAATTTTGTTATCGATTTGTTAGACGGCTTCCGCTGAATCGTTTTTCCGTGAAGTAACTTTCAGCATTCGCGTTTTTCCGCGATCTTTTTGTTTAAAACTATCACAATTTCTGCACGATTGAGGAAGACGGCTGGTGTAATCTGTAGACAGGTATGATTTACACATATCAGCGAAGCCAGGCTTCACTAAAATGTATACAATTTGCTTTCAAAATAGTGACACAGCATTACATAAAACTTTACAGGGTAAAGTTTGAAAACTGATTTCAAGATTTTTGACTTTATTTTTAACTACCGGCCCGCCCCGGCTTCGCACTGTTATTGTGGGTTATCCCTAAGAGATTATGCTTGTATTATGCATATAAACCTTCCTCTTGAATCACTCTTTCTATAAAAAAACCGCATCAAAATCCGTTGCGTAGTTTTCAAGATTTAAGCATACATAGGGATATAGGGACAGAGAAAGCGACTTTGTTTTATACTATGTAGTGATGCTGTGAAAGAAATATAAATAGATCTTAGCTCATCCGACTGTACTCCTTCGTGGCAGTCTTGAGGTATACCTACAGGCCCCCTGATAACCGATACCTCGAGTCTGATTTTTTTTTCGATTTTGGTATTTGGTTTTTTATAGAGCCACGAGAGTTCTCAGAACGCCCGCAAGCAGCGCTTTTCTTATCTCCATACAACATCTGGCCAGACGATACAGAAAACAAAAAACGCAAAACAAAACTCAGACTTTGGGTACAAGAATTGCGGATTTACCACTCGCTGACTCGCAGCTCGTCTCCATACCATCAGGCCTTTGCATCAATTTAGATTATTTATGATTAGGTATGATAAGTAGGAATTAATCATAATCATCATCATCATCATCATCATCTATCATCCATCATCATCATCAGCCTGAAGAGGTAGGACGACATAGGTCTCCCGTACCTATACATTTCCAGGAAGAACGATTCTGAGCCCTCTCCATCCAGCAGACTTCCCGCGATCTTAAAATGTTGCGGTCCATCCTGTAGAAGGGCGTCATATTATGTTTCATCTTCCAGTTCTTGGACACATTCCCATATTGTTAGCGGTTGTCTGTTCTTCGAGTTATCTAGTATCGGACATTCCATTCAAATTATATTACGAAATAATTTTTTTTAGATCGCTTTAAAAGTATTAGCGAACGTGCGGGGCCACGGGGCGCGTTTCCACTCACTCAGGGAGAAGGGTGTGCAAATGTATGAAATAAGTAGACGCGAGACTCGAACCCACGGTCTAAGTGGAAACGGTCCATGCGAAGCTGGGACAGGCCGCTAGTAAAGTATATTTTGAGGCGGTCTCGTAATAATAATATCACTTCAGTGAGAGTAAACATTCATTATTTTCACGATTGAATAAAAACATCTCATCCGCAGATACCTACTGTCGTGAGTAAATGAAACGATTCGAGTGCTAGACAACAACTGGTTTATTCACGAGTTACCCACCTCCAAGTATCATACTAGGTATGACTACCCACAACATCTCCCCCACCAAATAATAAAAATAATAATAAAATAACTACACTTATTAATCAAAACAAAGTATAGGTAAAAATTTGTAACAAATAGATAGGCAGGCAAATAGGTACAATAACACTATGCGAGCAATCCTATTTCCCACCATCCCCTCATAAAATAATTAAAACTTACACACAATCATGTAAGTGTAATATTTTATTCCCAAAAAGTACCTATCTATAAAAATTATATAAAAAAATAATGTTTTTTTTTTTAAAAAAAAAACAAGATTTTTATCAAAGAAAAAAAAAAACCTTAAACTTAAACTTATTACAGTAATTATTAGGTACCTACTATACATAATACCTATCTAATAATTTACTTTGGGTTTTGAGCAATGCGTTGCGCCGCAATTTTTTTTGCTTTGCGTATAAGCGGCGGGGATGTAGGTACATTAGGTATTTCCTGACTTGAGTCTGAGCTTGACTTTGTATTTTTAATATCTACATCCTCGTTAGCGTCAGAGAATTCCTCCTCATCGCTCACACTAGTGTTTGGTGATTCTATATCAGGTTCACATTTGATAAGATGACGCCGGTTGCGTCTATATTTACCACCTGCATTAGTCTGGACAATGTATGATCGAGGAGTATTAGCCTGGCTCACCACTCTTGCCCTACTTCTATTTTTTCCGTCAATACAAACAACAGAATCACCTTCTTTTAGAGTAGATAAAGTTTTACAACGCTGGTCATAATACATTTTCACATTGTTTTGTTTGTTTAACATTTCTAAATGTTCTGATGGGTCGATTGGCTGTGGTTTTAGAATGGTTAAATGCACGGGTAATTGACAACGTAACCTTCGGCCCATCAAGAGCTGTGCTGGAGAACTCAAACCGTCCCTAGGTGTGTTTCTATAGTTCAGAAGAGCTAAATCGAAATCACCGTTACTCTGAATAGATTTTCTTAATAATTTCTTGACCGTTTGTACCGCGCGTTCACTTTTTCCATTAGACTGCGCATAGTTAGGTGATGACGTCACATGGTCGAATCCCCATGCGTTGGCAAAACATTTGAACTCTCGACTGGAATACTGTGTTCCGTTATCGCTTATCAAAACGCTGGGAATGCCGTGTCGTGAAAAAATATTTTTCATGCTTTGTATTACTGCATTTGACGTCAAACTATTCAATTTACAGACTTCCACAAAATTAGAATAATAATCAACCAAAATTAAATAGTGTTGCCTTTTGAACTCAAAGATATCTGAACCTAATTTATACCAAGGCAGCTCGGGAATCTCAATTGGTAGCATGGGTTGCTTAGCGGGTGCGTTTGAGTGCTCCTGACACGTGTGACATCTTTTCACATACATTTCTATATCTCGTGACATGTTAGGCCAAAACATGACTTGCCTCGCACGCCGCTTGCACCGATCTATACCTAGATGACCCTCGTGGATAATCCTTAGCATATCGCCTCTTGCATTTTTAGGAATTAACACCAAATTATCCCTAAAAATAACATCATCCACTACTAATAGCTCCTCTTTCATGGACCAATAAAACTTTATTTCATTAGAAACATTATTGTATGGGACGTGTTATTCCCTATACAGATAATGATAATGATGATTTGCTATGCTATGGGACCGGATGGATAATTGAAACGACCGCTCAATGCCGATGAGTATTTGAAACTGATTTATTATAATAAGGAAAAGTAGGTATAATGTAAAACAATGCTTATGCTGAATGTGCGGGTTGGCCCGTACATGCTCCCCGCGAGATAAAAAGATAAAAAGAAATAAAGAGCCAAAAAATGATAATCCTAAAGTATATAAAACTAGAAATAAATGATAATGAATGATCCATTTGATTGATTGATTGATTTGATTCTAAAGTTAATTCTTATTTAACTAAAGTTTATGATTGTTCGTTAGTCTTTCACAACAACGCGGTATTATAGGCGACGTTGCCTTATTTATTCGCGCACTAACACAATCATACGATACACTTTCACTGCCCCCTGGCTGGGGGAGAGAGAGGAGAGGGCGCGCGGCGGGCGCGGGCGCTGTGGCCGGAGCCGCTGCTGCCGTCTCCGCGGCCGGCGCTGGAGGTGCACGGAGAGACCACGCGCCGCGCCCGCGCACGCGCCCGCGACACCACCACGCTACGCCTGCTAGGACACCCAATCCGATGACTCCGTACATCACTGCATAGTGGTGGACATCGTGATAGGATATGCTCGATGCTATCGACTCGTTCTCTTTTATGATTTTGATTCGTTCGCCTATGTCCTGCGCATCTCTTTCCGATTGCCATGGTATTGATATGACTGACTAATTCGTAAAAGTCTCTGCTGATTATTGGGATTCGTAATTCGAAAATTAGGTAGTCAGTTGTCATTAATGCTTTTGATGTGATTAATTTGAATATTCTTGATAAATCGCCATGAATGTTGTTGATAGGCAGCGTGACGTCATTTGTAAGATGACTCGAAATAATGCTAAGTTGATCCTGCAACTGTTTTGATGTTATTAAATAAGGATTTAATTGACCATGATGTACGTCAGTGATTGTGTCTAACAACATTTCTTGTAGATGTTTGATATTATGTAATAAATTGCTTGATATAATATCTCCCGTATTATTGAACTCGTTTGATAATTGTATTTCGGTTTTCAGGAGCCTTTCAGTCTTTTCAGAGTTCATAAATTGCTGATGAATGATTTGATACTGTTCCGCGAATCTACTGTCGAGTGCGCCGAATAGTGAGTTCGCCAGATATCCGACACCGTCGATAAGGCCCCGACGCCGGCGCTTCCTCGCTTGTCGCGTGCCATCTTGCTGACTTAAGAGTAGTTTGTTATTGTAATCTAACTCACTTAGCTCGTGCCGTAATTGTAACAATATCATATTACAATAAACATTATCTTCCATTCTATTGCATAAGCTCTCTAATGTGATTGATGATTTGTTGAGTGCTGTAATTCCATCCCAATAAGGTTGCATTTTGTAATAAACGATGAGTTTCCACTCCTCGCGAATGATGTTCATGTTTGATAGTTTGTCAAAATACAGGTGCTGATTGTTTGTTACGTTCAACGTACATTCGGATGTAGTTATAATGCTTAGAAACATAACTAATGATGCGAACAATGTTGATAACTTGATCCGTGGTTTTGATATTGATTGAGTTGATTTATGATTTTGATTTGATTTCTGCTCGTTTTGTTCATGCTCTTGAACGGGTAAAATGGATACTTTAGTTACTGGACGTTTCAGAAATCCATTTTTTGTCTTTAAGGTTACGACTCGTACACGCGAGTCTGAACCCGGATGCAACTCCACAACCCTGCCCATTAACCATTTTCCCAGAGGCAAGTTGGCGTCGTGGATGATAACTACTTCATTCAATTTGATATTTTCACTTGATTGCTTCCATTTGCTTCTTGCTGATAGTTGAGTAAGATACTCATTTCTCCATCTTTGCCATAGGTCTTGTACAATTTTTTGTGTTAATTGCCACCGAGTTCTTAGATCTGTTTCGGTTTCGTAAAGGGTAACGTTGGACCCCCCGGTGAGAAAATGTGCTGGGGTTAAGAAGTTCAAATCATCGGGATCCTCTGTTATTGGACATAATGGACGCGAGTTCAAGCATCCTTCAATTTGAGTGAGGACGGTGTACAGTTCTTCATATGTTAGAATTTGCTCGCCTATTATTCTTTTAAAATGATGTTTGAAACTTTTTACAGCCGCCTCCCACAGCCCTCCGCCTGTTGGCCAGAGGGGTGCATTAAAATGCCATTTGATCTCCATGTTCAACAATTCTGCTTGTACTTCACTACTCTGTAATGCTTGCTGTATTTCTTGATATTCATGCTGTAGGACTCTGTTAGCTCCGACAAAGTTACGACCATTATCGCTGTAGATATGGCTTGGAGTACCCTTCCTTGCCGCCATTCTGCGTAAAGCGGCGATGAATGAGGATGTACTAAGATCCGAGACTAACTCCAGGTGAACCGCCTTCGACGCCATGCATACGAAGACTGCCACATATCCTTTTGTGCTTCTGATTCCACGCCCTTTGCTTGATTTTACGAAGATATGTCCGGTGAAGTCAACCCCAGTGTGCGTAAATGGCCTTGATGGGTTACTTCGTGACTCCGGTAGATCTCCCATGATTTGTGCTTTCATTTCTGGATTTTGCTTTGCGCAGGTGACACAACGCCGTATGCGTGCTTTTGTTGCTCTGTTACCTCCCAAAATCCAATATCTTTGTCTGATTAAGCTCAACGTCAGTGTAGCTCCTCCATGCAACATAGTTTTATGTGCGTTGTCAATGATTAATTCTGTGAGGCGTCCACTGTGTTGAAGAATGATGGGATGCTGCATGACATCGCTTATATTTGCGTGCTGTAGCCTTCCTCCAACTCTTAGAATGCCGTTGCTATCTAAGAACGGATTCAAGTTTATGATTTTGCTTTTTGCTTGTACCTTGCTAGTTTGTTTTAAATTGCTTATCTCTTGAGTAAAATGCTCTTGCTGTTCATGCTTGATAATTTTTTGCTTTGCTGTTTTTATTTCCTCTAGTGTTAGGAAACCTCGTTGTTTCTTGCTTGATATAAAGCGGTATACCCATGCTAGTATACGCGCTATTTTTGATATAGAGCTGTGCTTGCTTAATAAATTGCTAATAATGCTTTTTTCTTGCTTAATAACATTATGAACTTGCTTCTCAGTTTTGATTTCTACGTCAGTTACGTATTTTGCTTGATTTTTTTCTTTTTTATGGTCGTAGGTAGGTAACCATGAAGGTCCTTGCCACCACAAAGAATTCTCACGTAACTGAGTCACTGATAAACCTCTGCTCGCGCTGTCCGCGGGGTTTTCTTGTGATTTAACGTACCGCCAACTACTGGCCGGTATTTTTTCGGTTATTTGACGTGTTCTGTTTGATACAAACGTTTTCCATCGGCCTGGATCGCCTTGTAGCCAGCCTAGTACTGCCGTGGAATCACACCATCCGTAGATTTTGATGTCGTGCCCTGCTAAACACTCCTTAACCTTAGTCATTAGTTTTGATAATAAAAGCGCACCGCATAATTCTAGGCGGGGCAGTGAAACGTTTTTGGTTGATGGTACCAGTCTTGATTTTGCTGCGACCAATGTAACCTTTGATTCTATTTGGTCTTTGATTTGTATTTTGCAGTAGATAACCGCTGCATAGGCTTTCATTGATGAATCACAAAAGCCGTGAAGTTCGATGCTACTTGATAAAGTTATACCTAACCATCTTGGTATTTCAAATTGATCGATGCATTTCAATTCGGCTTTGATTTTTATCCATTGATTAAAAATGGTTTCGGGTACTTTGTCGTCCCATTGTATGTTTGATGCCCAGACATTTTGAAACAGGATCTTGAGGCTCGTTGTAATCGGCGCTATCCATCCCAAGGGATCAAAAATTTTGGATATGTCTGAGAGTATTGATCGTTTTGTGACCATGTCGTTGGAGAAGTCAATCTTTGATGAAAATGAAAATTGATCTTTCATAGGATTCCATCGAAGACCGAGGGTTTTTGTCGATTCTGCTTGCTTAAAATTGATAATGTTTTGCTGTTGATTTTCTTGCTCTGGCAGCAATCTGGTGTCGTTGGATGACCATTTTCTCAAATTAAAGCCACCCAGCTTCATTAAAGCGACCAGATCTTGCTGTAACTTTTTTGCTGACGTGATATCCTGGCTTCCGTGAATCATATCGTCCATGTACATTGAATCCTCGATGACCTTGGCTGCTTCTGGATATTTTTCACGCTCGTCCTTTGCTAATTGTTTCAGTGTCATCATACTTAAAAATGGTGCTGCTTTCATTCCATATGTGACAGTGTTACACTCATAGTCTTGTAGACCTTGATGAGGGTCATCTCTCCAAATTATTTTTTGAAGCTTCCGATCTTCTGGATGTACCCATATCTGACGAAACATTTTTTCAACGTCAGACGCATAGGCTACCTTATACTGCCTCCATTTAAGTATAAGCGATTGAAGGTCTTGCTGTAAGTTAGGTCCTTTTTGCATAAGATCATTCAAGCTTTTCCCGCTCGATGTTTTTGATGAAGCGTTGAATACTACGCGTAGCGCTGTGGTCGTGGAATCCTCACGTAGCACACAGTGATGCGGTAGGTAGCATTCAAGTGTCGGCTTACTCAATGACGATTCTGATAATTGCATGTGACCTAATGTTTGGTACTCGTTTATAAATGATTTATATTCGTTTGAAAGATGTATGTTTTTTGATAGTTTTTTCTCTAGCTGAACGAATTGTGCTATGGCCTTTGATTTTGATTGACCCAATTCTGCCGCTAAATTTTTTGATACCGGAAGTCTGACTTGATACCTTCCATCTTTTTCACGTTTTGTGGTTTCTTGATAAAAACGAATACATTCCAAATCGTCTGATGAATACGATGTTTCTTCGCTGATATCTTCTAACTCCCAAAACTTCTGTATTTCGCTGATGTCAATTTGTACAATATTACATTGAAAAGTTTTCGTGCTCCCGCACAAGATCCAGCCTAGGCGGGTCTGTTGTGCAATTAATGATGTCTGCTTTGATCGGCATATACCTTCCAAAATGATACTTGAGTATATGTCTGCTCCTAACAAGATATCGATTGGACGACTGATATTGAAGTCCGGATCTGCTAACTGGATGTTTTCTAAATAATCCCATGATGGTTTAGAAAATGTGCTAGTTGGTAGATGCTTTGTAAGGTTTTTCATGATATAAGCATCCGTATTAAAATGATAGTTCTCGGTAAAGGGTGTACAAAAAATGTTAATGATTCCCTTACAAGTGCTATCTTTTGCTCCTATGCCGCTGATTACGCCCTTGCATCTTTGGCGCGGTAATGCTAATTGCTGTGCGGCGTTTTCCGTGATCAAAGAAGTCTGTGATCCTTGATCGATCAGAGCCCTCATGATTTGATATGTGCCATCAACTCTCTGAACTTTTATCATAGCTGTTGATAACAAAACTTCAGGTGTTTCGTCTTGTTGCGCCACGTGTGTGTTTGAATTACGCTGATTTGAAAGGGAGTTATTTTCTTGTTGATTCAATTTTTGTTTAAACATGTCATGAAGTATCGTATTATGACACCCTTCACACTCGCGGCAACGCTTTGTAGAGAAGCATTCATTTCCTTTATGATCATAAAGGCAGTTTTGGCATAAATTATATTTATCAATACATTGCTTTTTGATTGTCGGCGACATTTCTAAGAACTTCTTACAGTAATATATTCCATGCTCACTCTTGCAAACTGGGCATATTCTGATTGAAGGGAATTTGATGCCCGAAGTTGATTGTGAAATGTCTTTGTTGCTTTGATAAGATTGTTTGAAATCGAATGATTTTTGATAATTGATATTGTTTGATGATTTTGGTACTTGTGGTTTTTGATTGCTTATTCCTTGCTTTTGTTTGATGGATTCCATGCTTGTGAATCGGCTTTCCAGAAAAGAAAGAAATTCTGATAGGACAGGTAGTTCTCGTGGCTGCTTAACTGATTTCATGTACTCATTGTGCGTGTCACTGTCCAACTTTTGACACAGAATATGCACGATTATTGGGTCCCATGTCGTGACGTCAGCTCCAAGGTTTTTGATAGCATTCAATGTCTCCTGCGTGGTATCATGAATGCGTTTGATGTGATTTACAGAAGCTTGATGCATCACGGGTAGGTTCATCAGAATATTTATGTGAGATGAAAAGATCATCTTTTTGTTATTGTACCTTTGCTGTAGGATGTCCCAACAAATGCTGTAGTTATCGGAACTGATGTTCAAATGTTGAATGAGGCGTTCTGCTTCACCTTTCACCTTAGCTTTCAAAAATTGCATTTTTTGTGCGTTTGATAAGAAGCTGTTGCTATGAATCGCTTCGGTGAAAAGATCTTTAAAGCAGACCCATTGATGATAATTACCATGAAAGTTTGGTACTTCCATTTTTGGTGTTGTTTTTTCTCTATGAGACATAGACCACAGTTTGCTATTGAGAGTCTTCTTCATGCTGATAAAAGTTTTCTCGTGCTCCGAGAAAACACTCTCGTACGCTACATTGCTGATTTCTGATTCGCAATCCAGTTCCCAGTGAACCTTATCAATGATTGACCACCGGTTCTCTAAATTTTTGATAATATCTTCGAATTCCCATTTTTCTGTGATAATATCAACATTGATATTGGCAACCGTTCTTGCGAATGCCTTGAAGTTACTCATCTGTTTTTTATATAAATCATCTGATTTGCTGGTGCTCCCCTGTGATTTTGTAAATATCTCAGGAGTATCTGCTGGTTTGCTTGATGTTGCAGTTGCTGATTTGCTTGCTAAAGGAGTTGCTGGTCGTATGATTGATGTAGTTGGAGTTGATAAAATCTTGTCTCTTACCGATAGGTAAAAGTCTTTTGTTTGCTGATAATGATTGGTAATGAAGTAGTCATTGCTCTTGTCAGAAAATTGCATAAGTCGCTCATGATTCGACATATATTCCTGCCAATAACTATCTAACATTTCCACACGTCTTTTGACATAATCGGCTGTTTTTCTATCCGGTCCATCTTTTTTAAAGTTGGCGTGGAGCGAATTTATGCCCCCCGCTATTTGCTGTTGATTGCTTAAAATATCGTCAATGGTAGACATCTTGATAATTGATTAAGATCGTCCTCCGTGTAAAAAAGAAAGATCTTACTTGATTGCTCTGCTGATGATAAGCCCGGTAGACTGCGTCGACCCTGGGCTGTTGCTAGGCCACCAAAGGACTGCTTGTCCAAGTGGTGATGATTCCTGATATCTTGATAACCAGGTTTGCTGGTGTTTCTCTTGGCGGCTGATGTCTGCCAAGAGTTGCTGCTGATGGGCTTTGCAACGAATGTTCTGCTCACACGATGCTAAATGCCACGTTGGCTGATGCCAATAAACTGATGCACTGATATGTTAGTTCTCTTGCACAAGGTCACTCACACGAACACTTTGTCAAAAAAACACTCGCGCAAATGATCCTGCTCCGAGGCTCGAAGGACCAATATGTATGGGACGTGTTATTCCCTATACAGATAATGATAATGATGATTTGCTATGCTATGGGACCGGATGGATAATTGAAACGACCGCTCAATGCCGATGAGTATTTGAAACTGATTTATTATAATAAGGAAAAGTAGGTATAATGTAAAACAATGCTTATGCTGAATGTGCGGGTTGGCCCGTACAATTATATTTATGGTCTGGCCACCCAGAATTAATATAATTTGATAACATTTGCAATTCTGTATCACGTTTGGTTTCCTTTTTTATTAAAGTCAGTTTATCGTTCGACATTGGTACATTTCCCACCATCATCTGTACCTGATACACAACATTATTATGCACCTCATCACTATATAAATCGGGAAGCGCGGCACGAGACAACATGTCAGCAATATACATATATTTGCCAGGCACGTATGTTACAATTAGGTCGTAACCTTGAATTCTCAATAGCATACGTTGCAGGCGAGCTGGGACAGACATCAATGGTTTTTTAAAAATGCTCTCTAAAGGTTTGTGGTCTGACTCCACGACGACCCCCTTCTGACCATAGACATACTGGTGGAAACGCTCACATGCAAACACGATAGCCAACATCTCTTTTTCTACCTGAGCGTATCTTTTCTGCGCATCTGTGAGCGTGCGCGAGGCGTACTCGATGGGGCGGCCGGCCTGCAGCAGCACGGCGCCCAGCGCGTCGCGCGACGCGTCCACGGATAGCACGACGGGGCGCGCCGGGTCGTATAGCGCCAGGACGCCGGCGCCCGTCACCGCCTCCTTCAGCCGGTCGAACGCTTCGCTTTCACTAGACTCCCAACGCCATTCACTACCTTTCCGCAATAGGCTAGTTAACGGAATAGCTATCTCAGAGTAATGCGGAATAAATTTAGATAAATAGTTTACCGCGCCTAAAAATCTCTCTACCTCTTTCCTGTCTTTTGGGGCTTTTAACTCTTTGATTGCTTTAATTTTTTCATAATCTGGCCTCATCCCGTTTGAGTCAAAAATGTGTCCTAAGTACTTAACTTCCTGAACACCTATTTTACACTTTTCTTTATTGAATTTAAGATTGATTTTTCTTGCTCTGTCTAACAGTGCCTTTAGTCTTGTATCGTGAATTTGCCTTGTTTCACCCCACACTACCACGTCATCAATGTAATTCTCTACTCCTTCCAGGCCTTCCAGAAGCTGACGTAGCTTCCCGTGAAATACTTCTGAGGCACAATTAATCCCAAAGGGAAGCCGCAGAAATTGGAATCTTCCAAAGGGTGTGCTGAAGGTACAAAGATCAGCACTATCATCATCTAGTTCCACTGTCCAAAACCCGGAATTGGCGTCTAAAACAGAAAAGAAACGTGCCCCGTGTAGGCGTGACGCCAGTTCAGATACTGTTGGAAGCTGAAAATGTGCACGTTGTACCGCTCGATTTAGTTCGCGCGGGTCTAAGCATATCCGGATGCCGTTATTCTTTTTAGCTACTAGGACTAGCGGGTGAACCCACTGTGTCGGATGAGTGACCTTCCTAATGACACCTAACTGTTCCATTTTACCCAGTTCCACCCCTAACCGGTCGTGAAGCCCGTGAGGAATTTTTCGGGACGCACAAATAACAGGTGGAACGGATCTATCAATAACAATATGATACTTTCCCGGTAGACATCCTAATCCCTTGAATAAATCATCATAGTTCGATATTTCGACTGACCTTATACGTTTAACTAATCCCAATAGCTCGCATGATTTCTGTCCCAACACACTACTGCATTCCATGTCCGCTACTGCAAACTTTAGTTTGTATACAATATTTTTGTATGACCAGGGTAAAATACAAATTCCTTTCAATGGTATGACATCGTGCGTGTAAGATAACAATGGTATTTTCTTTTTGATAATCGATGCCTCATTAAAACCTAACTCACAGAATCTACGAAAAGACATAATATTATAATCGGCTCCCGTATCGAGCTTGAAATTTTCCGTACCGTTCACACATGAGAGCTCTTGGAACCAGTTCTCTGATCCACTTTTTCTACCCCCGACCCCAATAGTCGAAATATAAAACGAGTCATCTTCTGAGTCACTGTAACAATCTGCTTCTTCACATTCGACTTCGTACACTCGATCTACTCGACTACGACCACTGTTATTATAAGAACGAATTGACTTACAATTGCGAGCGAAATGTCCACGATTACCGCAAGTGAAGCAGCTGACGCGTCGCGCTGGACACGCATCGCCGCCAGCACACCGCGCGCTGCCACACGCCGCGCACAGAGCCTGCGCGCGGGGCGGCTGCGCGCGGCCCGCACCGCTGCTGCCGCCCGCGCTGCGCCCGCGGCTGCGCCCCCCAGCGCCGGCAGCGTAGGCGTCGGCGGCCCCCGGCCCCGACGACGACACTTGCGACGGGCGCTGCGCCCACGAACGCATCCCTCGACAGCGCGCCCTAAAAGCGACACTGTCGACATGCGGGGTCCCTTCGACGCCACTCGTGCTAGCCATTTGCAGTTCACTTTCCCGTGACGCCTCCACCGCCTGACAAATTTTCACCGCCTTGTCCAGGTTGAGCTCCTCGCATCTCAGTAACCGGTCCCTGACCGTAGCCTAACGAATACCACACACGATCCGATCCTTGATCAGATCCTCCTCCAAAGTCGCGAATTCGCATTTTTTACTTAGAAGGCGAAGCGCCGTGACATACTGCTGAATCGATTCACCATCTTCTTGGTTGCGTGTAAAAAATTTGTATCGCATGAGTGTCACGTTGGACTTTGTAACGAAGAGACTATCGAATTTTTTTAACAACACATTTACGTCATCGCGTTCCTCTTCTTTCTCGAAAGTTAAAGTTTGATACACATCAAAACCATCCGGGCCAATAAGATTCACCAATAAACTAGCTTGCACACTTGAGGGCTCCGTGTGTACTCCTGAAGCCTTGACAAACAGGAGGAATTGTTGCTTCCATTTTTTCCAAGCATCGGCCCGGCCGACTGGCCCCCCAGCGCCGTCCATGTTTAATTCTGACGGCGGGCGAGCGTGCTCCATTGCTTTTGGACGAAAAACGCGTATATCACTTTGATAACAATGCTCAACTATCACTCGACACTGGCTAAGTCCTTTACTTGCAATTGTGATTAACTTTAGTAACTTTAAACACTAAATAATCATAAAACCGCTGTCACCATGTCGTGAGTAAATGAAACGATTCGAGTGCTAGACAACAACTGGTTTATTCACGAGTTACCCAACTCCAAGTATCATACTAGGTATGACTACCCACAACACCTACCTACCTATATTTTCTTACCATTGTTCTCTAATATCTATTCAAAGCTGAATGTGCATAGGTACCTATAATTATTTTACTCATTGTATTGTAGAGCTAAGTACCCACACTTAAATGTTGTAGGTATTATTGTTACTCGAAGAATGAAATAAGCTCTACCGACCCTTTCAATCAAGAAATACTTACCAATCAAGAAATAATAATATAAGTATAAATAAAATGGAATAATACATATACAATATACATATAACAAAACCCGGCAATTTCTTAAAACAAAGTTACTTGTAACTTAGGTAGGTAATATTAGCCTGCTTGGTTTTGTATCGTCAGTATAAAAGTCAGACGTTCAATTCTCCCTTATAGTTATCAAAAAAAATTATCACGTCCGTGCTTAGACTAAGTATAGTACCTCCATGCATCCGTGCTTAGACGAGCGTCTAGATTGAAAAATAAACAAACAGCCTTCTTATCATATTTCCTCCAAGCTTCGTATTCATTTTTTTTTTTGAGGATACTGGCCCAAATGGGATAAGCTGAAGTTGGATGGCATAAAACAAAAAAATGATTCTTAAATTATAATTTTTTAATTAAGTATATCAGTTAGGTAGAGTTGTCCAAGTTTAATAAAAAAGACAAAAATAAACAAAATGGACTTTTGTATCCTTGCTACATGCCGTAAGTAGGTATGTTGCCTGATCTTATAGGTATGGTTGCGCCTTAGCAGCTAGCTTTAAGACGTTTCAAAGTGATCCTTGTGATTCAATTGAATAAATACCTTTCGACTTGATTTTCACATGTCATGGTGAGTCTTATTCCTATTTCTGTGACTCGAGGAGAAGCCGTCTAAGCCGTCTAAGCCGTGTCTGGAGATCAAAGACGTGAAGCAGTTTCAGTTTTTTTTTCTGCAATCTCACTATATTCAGTTGTGTCTTCAGTCACAACTGAATACAGGGCACACATGCCCAAAGGCATGCTATATTTTGCAAACTTCTGTGTCGGTTTTAGAGGCTTTTTTTTATATCTACTACTAGCTGATAGAACAAGCAGAAAAACCACCTGTACCCCAAGTATGAGTTTTGCTTACCATATTTGGTTTTTCGTTTTACGTTTTTGTTCCGTGTTCATTGCGGGTTTTGTATAGTTCCATATCGGTATCCCTATCGCGTCTTCATACAAAACCCGCAATGAACACGGAACAAAAACGAATCGTTTTTGCTCCGTGCTCATTGCGGGTTTTGTAAAACGAAAAACCAAATATGGTAAGCAAAACTCATACTTGGGGTACTGAGGCTATGGAATGGTACAATAGGCGACAAATCACTGCACTGAAAAGGAGGTTCAACTATAGCAGAATGAAGTCACTAAACTAGTGTAATTACTTTTCGAACAAAAAATCGACTAAGCAGCAATCATAAAATACCAATAGGTATTTTATAAAAACCAGTTAATATTTATATTATTATAGTATTTGTTTTTACCTTGTATCCGCTTCAATAGACATTATGGGCAGAAGGTCTGCTCTATAATAGAAAAGAAATAAAAAAATCTATATCAATCTAATGTCAGGGGCGGCGTACCCCCTTTTTGGGCTAGTCTCCTCTGCCTACCCATTCTACCTCTACCTTCTGCGAATCGCTTCAATGCTAAATGCAAATGCTAAGTCGAATGTCATCTGCCAGTATTATCAAAATATTGGGTACTTGGGTAATTATTTTTCAAGATCATTTTTTATTCATACGTCTTGTAAATTGTCCGAATACAATCCGTAATCCGTAGCCTGAATATTGAACAGCTATGCACATAAGTCTAAGTGAATTTTCGTAAGTAGCAAACATGGATTTAAAAAATCCTTCGTAACTGCCAGCCATAATATTTCCTTTATACGAATGTGATTGTGGTTCCATTTAGTGTGCCATATAGTGGGTTAGTAGGTACATATTACGCTGTATTTTTTTTCTGTGAAAATGAAAAGTCATCATTGCTTGTATAATTGTCGTGATTCTTTAGTTTCGCCGTTTACACTGTTTTACACTTTAGGCCTTCTATGTATTCGATGATCAAGCAGCATAAAATGGATAACTTTAATCATCTCATGGGCTTACGCCGCTTACCCCGCGTTGGCCTACTACTAGTACTTACCTAAAGTAGTACCTTAGTACCTAGTAGTCTACTACTAGGTACTTCAGTTTATTTTTATCCCGCAGTTTATTGCCGGTGAGTTTACTACTGTAGGTAGGTACTATACTTTAAAAAGTTCAACAATCCGATTCCCCGATAGTACCTTCCTATCTACTCTTCACTAGTTTAACATGAGAATATTAGTACGTATTTACTAGTATACTTACTCGTAGGCAGGTTTTATTGGACATGAAATATGCTAGTTTATTTTTTCTTAGATAAGCGTGACTGACTGTTTGACTTCTTTGTTTTTTTTTTACCTAATGGTGAATACCTAGACAATGGTGGATTTTAATGACTTTTAAATAGCCTAGGTACCTTAAAAAGGATTTTCCATTGTTGATCGAGTGAGCGAAGCGAACAAAGATCTTAGTTTCAACTTGGGCGATTTGGCATTTTATGTATGTATGTATGTATGTATGTTTGTCTGGCGATAACTTTAGAACCGTTGATCCGATCTGCATGAAATTTGATATGTCGATAGCTTGTACTTGAGAAATTTACTGGTAAGTATATGAGTAAAATCGGATGAAGGGTTTTTGAAATATGGGGTTTTTTAAGAGGGTAAAAATAAAAAAAGTTACGTAAAAAAATCAAGTTACATGTCATATGAAAGGGCTTTGTTTGGACATTCCAAAACAATTTTTACTTTTTTTATGGGACGCTCGGTTTTCGAGATAAAATTTAAAAAGTTAAATTAAGATAACCAGCGATCCAAGAGCTCCCATCTCTAAGAGTTTCGTTGACATCAAGGTTTTTCTACTGGTCGGCCAGTTCCTTTGATTTTTCTTATTTTTTTTTCTTGAAATAAATTAAGGAGGTACTCAGTTCTCATAAAATGGTGACGACGACCAGGTCTGATGATGGAGCCAAGGTCTGTTCAACGGAACTCTTCACCAACACCAACAACCATACCAACTTAGTAGGCGGTAGTCAGAAAAAAGTCCAAAGATAATGTTTGGACTTGCTTCTGACTACTACCTACTCAAAGTTTTGATGCGTTCGTCGGGTCGCATCACGAGATCTCAGTTCGGGGCGAACTACTAGTATAAGAAGAAGAAGGACATGATGAAATCATACCTTATGTGACCTATTTAAAGAAAAATTACAAAAAAAACTGTTCATTCAAAAAGTTTATGTCTCATCAGCATACTTAAGTTTTAATTGCAAAATATTGACACAACCCGGTAACTTTAGAAAACAAGTGATTACATAAAGGTTAAGGTTTACGCAAGTTTAGTGTAGTATATTGCAAGCGGTTTAATACCTAATAGCCGAGCCGATCCGTGGGTCGAGGTGGGTAACCAGTCTGCAACCGCGCCTGCCGCCGCGAATGCGCGCCGTCGAGGCCTCGCGCGCGCCTTCCCAACCCAACTATCGCGCTTATTACACCCTTTTTAATAACCATAATAAAATATCCGGGGTCACACTAACATATCTAATCAACCTTATCTAGGACAATTCACCCGTAAAATTATACGATGGACTGCATTAATAAATAATAGGATTAGACCATTTTCCGCGATACGATAACGGTTCATCGATAAGTGCTCTGTGCTCTATCCCGCGAATAGTGATAGTGTTTATCTCAGATTTGTCATGTACCTACCTGCCTAATCTCACACTCTCGCACAGTCATTCATCACTGTGGAATGTCTCTGTGATCTGAATTGCCGAAACTCAAAATGGTGAAATGTTATAGAAAAACTGTGATCCTATCGGATTTGTGGGTGTCGGGAAATGACAAGCTAAGTGATTTCTACGCATCATCATGGCAGCGAGGGGTGTCTCCGATTCCTCTGCTGGTGGTGCGGCTGATCCTGGCAGCCGTGGCTGTGGGCGTCCTCACATGGTCTGTCGTGGAAGGGGCCACCCCATACTGGCTGATATACTTGACCAACTGGGGAATGCTGTTGGTCACGATGATGGCGTTGAGTGGAGCTCTGGTGTCTTTGATGTCTCTATGCACGTCTCCCCATGGTTAGTTGAAATTACATAGGTACATTTGTAACGACGACTCTACCTATGATTAACATAATTATGGTTTACCTGAGTACCTACACGCAACGGCATATGGATTCAAATTTATTATTAGACACACCTTACGCACTTGTTTGCATGAATACTTAGATTAGTAAAAACTAGTTGACACTAATATAAATTAACCGCGGTGGGTAAGGTACGAGTAAGATTCGGTTACGTTTAATACCTAATAGCATTCTGTCTGACCTAGTTATAGAAACGATCCAAATGTAGTCTTTGTCTATTGTGAAATACGCAACTGTACGCTCTGCAGACATCGTCTTGGACATTCTATATCTTAGTAAACTGGTACCTTACCTATAATATTTAAAAAGATGTCTGAAAACATTGTGAGTAAGTATTTTTGCATTGGCGATGGGCCTGCAAGTTGCAACCGACCGGTTGCTGAGAGTTTCATGACCTCTACATAAAAAGAGGCGCGTGCTATCTGCCTGACTACTCCCAACGTATCTTTTTTTTTAATTACTAGTTCGTAAACACTTGATCGCAATCTCACGATGGTAGGTAAGCGATGGTGCGTTTAATGGTGTAACACGCTTACCTACCTAGAAGACACTGCTCTTGAAAATGTTCTAAGTTAGGTACTTATTAAAATTACAACAAAGCGGAGATTGCTCCTGTGCCTGGGGCCTATTTGTATTTCTCATCCTTAAATATCAATCAATTAATTAGATACCTACTCTTCTCGGAATATTAGACAATGGTCAATCTTAGAACTCCATCTAATGGAACGCCGCCTTTTCTGGAATTGTAGCTCTAAAAGGATTTTAGGTACCTATGTGCGCGCTAAGTAAGGTTTGTTTTAATTCCTAAAATAAAAATATAAATATTATTTTACCTAGCACTTTAGTTTTCCTGTAGGTATTATGTATTTTGTCTTATAATAGGAAACGTCAACGGTAGATCACCCTAAGTCTTCTTCTTCTTCCAATGTCAAGTGATTTGTATTGTCTTTTTAGTCGAGTCAGTCCATAGTCAAATCATCCGTCATTTGTTTTGAAGAAAATGGTGGCGGTTTTCTTCATAACATTCGAAACATTTTCAGTCAAATCAGGATATCACCTAACACACTTTCATTCCAAATGCTTAGGCACACTTTGTGCTAAGACCTAAAGTAATGTTGGTTAAAATACCACCGAAATTACACAACACTACTCAAAATAACACAAGAAAAACAAATAAAATGAAAAAGCTGTGTTGCTTCCCAAAATGCCAGAAAACGAATCCTCACCCTAAGTCAATGGTAATGCGTATTCTGTTATCTGTGGTAATTCACTGTCAGAGTGATGGTTCTTTCCGGAGGTTCTTTCGCCCGATGCTCAATTGACAGGTATTTGTAGAACTCTTGAGTGTAGGTACTAGGGCATGCTCCCGGTACTGATCAGTATCGAAATTCCCGGTAATTTCGATACTGATCAGTACCGGTACTCCACAAAGCAAGTACCGGTACTTTCGATACTTTCGATACTCGATATCACTCTTAAACTATCGATGTTTTCTAGTACAATATACATCAATTTCCATAAAAAAACACTAGCAATGCGTTCAGTTTCACTTTTCTATTTATATTTCTATGTTTTAACGACTTAAGAACCTACATTTAACAAACTTCTAATTAAATCGAAACAATTTTAAGTATTACGATTACGTAGTTCAGAATTTAAGTTTTAATACGCTGTCGGTCTTCCTAAAATAAATAAATAAAATATCCAATTACACATTTTTCGACCTCTTCATTTGATGGAAATTTTTGGCCACCGAATTATTTTTTGAGGTTTGGGAACAGATGGAAGTCTAAAATTTAAGGTTAAGTCAGGAGAATAAGCTACGTAGAAACCACAATTTTGAATTTGAGGCATGGATTCAATCCATCCAGATTAAACAAGATTTTCTATCTCAGTAATCTTGGGCATTTCTGTTTAATTTCTTCTAACGACCGACGCAAAAGGGTTAAGTAATATGCCGAGCTAATGGTTTCGCCCATAACGAGGTGGTCCACCATGATGACACCCTTAGCATCTCAAAAAACTGACACTTGACTCCTTGCCAGCCGACAAAACTGATTGCGCTTTGTGGTCGGTTTATCGTTTTTTTCCACAGTGGTGAACTCAGATTACATCTGTTATCTAATGTGCTATAAAAATCTTGATGGTCAGCCTCAAACATGACAATACAGTCGCAAGATTTTGTGTGCTCAACGCGCTTTTGTTCAACTGAGAGCAACATGGGGACCAACCTAGCTGAGACCTTAGAAAATCCAAATTAATTGACAATTATGTTTTTTGTATGTTCATAGGAGATGGTCGAAGTGTGTGCAATCTTCTTGATGATCAGTATTCGGTCTTCCCTGATGAGATTACAAACCTTTTCATTGTTTTCAGGTTTGAATTCTGTGACCCACTTTCTTACAGCCTTAGGTTTAGGATAGGGATTTATTTTCATGTTGTTTTCATATCATCGTGGATTTTTTTGTTGTAAATTTTTTATAAACAATTATTTGATGATCACACGTTTACCTACCTACAAGAAATACTACAATAATCAAATTTCGGATTGTGACAACCAACAAACATATAGGTAAATAAAATGGGGGTAGTATAAAAAAGATATAATAACTACACTAAGTACTTCTGTTCTAAATAAATACATATGAATTATTGATTTAATTAGATAACATAGTTTGTTACTGTTCATTCCAGTTGTTGATTCATTTGATGATTATTCTCTTTAGAGTGATATTATTATCTAAATCATATAAAAAAAACGAATAATCTTAAGTTATTTTATGTACTACAGTTTTTGTTTCATTTTACGACTATACGTCGTAGTGGCGCGCGCGCATTGTTTGCGAACGGGCGTGTGCAGTATCGATCACGAAGGCTCGTTTTTACGTTTTAGAAATGGCCTCCACTGTGAAGTGCATTACGTGTAATATAGTAATTGACGAGTTGTTAGCATATGTGCAAAACAAAATATCGATTGTGGATGAAGATAGCTTAACGAGAATCTGTGTGTCGTCGTTCAAAAGTGATGAAATCAAGCGATCTAAGTCGTTGCTTTTTGAATCGTTACCATCGGATAAGCGAAAGATTACGCGTAAAAATAGAGGAAAGGAAAGTCGTGATGTTGAAGATATCATATCTCTTATCAAAGGAACAGATCCTGAACTGATGCCAGTCTTTGTAGCTCGAAGCTTAGAAAAACTTCCTCCGGTACTTTTTGAGCATTTTGACTGCACCAAAATGCTGAAGGATTTATTAGTTTTACAAACTGAACTAAAAGACATAAAATCAAAATACGTCACGACTGAACAGCTAAAACAGTTACGATCAGAGATGAAGGAGGCGGTCTCCAAATCGTATGAATCAACACCGAAACAATATCGGAATATAAGAGTAAATACGCGAAGAGGTGCCTGTCTGGATACGGACCCCATCACTTTTTCGCATCTTGATATGACATTAGCCGGCAGTATTAGTAGTGCATCTAATTCACCTAAAGAAAATAGTGTTGGTTTTTCTCAAAACTACCCTCAAACACTGCAGCCGATGAGCCGTACTCAGTTCGTTGACTCTGAGACGTTACCTCGGACGGCTAAGGGGGTGGAGGGGAGCGGGGTGGCCCCTCAGGCGCCGGCCGGCCCGACAAGTTTGATATCGCTGGGCGAACCTAACGTTACTACGAGCTCCGTGCAGCAATCTACGACGACAAAGCTAACTTTAAATAATAGTAAAGAGTCCAGAATGCAACAGTCGTCGGTAAGATCATTTGCGGAGACCATGAAGCGTGACGGGGAGTGGAAAGTTGTTCAGAGGCGTAAGAAACCTATACCGTACCGTTATCTCGGTATTACGGGTGTTTCTAAGGATAGCCAGGAAAAGTTTAAAGCGGCAGATATGAAAGTTCCAATTTTCATTACCAAAGTGCATAAGGACACAACTGAGTCTGACATAACTGAGTATGTTTATAGAAAAACTCATGAAAATATAGTGCTGGAAAAAGTCATATTGAAGAGGGAAAAAGGCCATCAAGCTTTCAAATTTTTCGTGTCTGAGCGGAAATTATCGATGTTTTTGGATAAACAGCTATGGCCCCAGGGCATCATTTTTAGGCGCTTTGTGCACTTCAAGCCAAAGAATGTGAACGGTGGTGACACTGTGGGCGGCCTGATGTCTAAACACAATGTATAGCAGTTCATTATGCCGTTTAGTTAGCTTCAACTGTAAAAATGTAAAACGCTCCGTTGACCATATAAGAAGCCTTTGTCGGACATCTGACATAATAGCCCTACAGGAAACGTGGCTACTACCAGATGATATCCAGTTTCTAAGCTGCATTGACCAGGGGTTCGGCTCTACGGGTACGTCAGCGGTGGATACGTCGGCTGGTATGCTTATTGGCCGGCCTTATGGTGGAGTAGCGTTACTTTGGAATAAAAGCATTTTCCAAAATGTATCAGTTGTACAGTGCAATAACCCGCGAATTTGTGCTATAAAAATTGTTATGGGCCAGAGGTCGTTCCTAGTGTTCAGTGTTTATATGCCTACGGATAAAGTGTCTAACCTGGCGGAGTTTACGGATTGTCTCAGCTTGGTGAGTGCTATAATAAGCAATGACAATACTGAGTGCGTTTACATACTTGGTGACTTTAATGCCCATCCGGATACACAATTCTTTGACGAACTAAAAAGTTTCTGTAATGAGGAAAACTGGTTATGTGCGGATGTGGAATTATTAGGTCTGAACTCTGACACATACAGTTTCATAAGTGAGGCAAACGGGGCTAGACGCTGGCTAGACCACTGTGTGGTCACTGAATCGGCTGTTCAGTCTATTTCGAACGTTTCAGTTAAATATGACGTCATGTGGTCGGATCACTATCCATTAATTTTAGATTGTAATTTTGACATAATTAAACCTAAATTTTTAACTGACTGTGATAATAAAATTAATGTTTTATGGAGTGAGAGAACCCCAGAACAAATAGCTCTTTTTAATAAAATATGTCATGAAAAATTAAGAGATATACATTTCCCTACTGAACTTAGAGATTGTTGTGACTTTAGATGTAATAATTTTGACCATAGGCATGTTATTGACATAATGTATTTTAAAATAATAAATGCTTTGAGCCAGGCCGCCACTGATAGTCGTGTTTTAAATGTAAATAAAATGAAGAAGAAGAAACCAATTGTAGGTTGGAATAGGCATGTAAGTGAGGCGCACAGGGAGGCTAGGCATAAATACAAGTTATGGATATTTTATGGAAAACCTGTTTCCGGGCGAATCTATAGCGATATGTATGAAAGCAGGCGAATTTTCAAGTCTCGCTTAAGATGGTGTCAGAACCATACTGAACAACTTAAAATGGACATTTTAACGTCGCAACACGCCCGGCAGGACTTTCGTAATTTCTGGAAGTCTACCAATAAGCTGAATAGCAAGCCAGGCCTTCCTGTGAGTGTTGCTGGCATCAATGATCATAAAAATATAGCAGACATGTTCAAAGATCACTTTACCGTATGTTCACCATTGGGACCATCACAGTCTGTAATCGATGAAGGGTCCAGTGCGCAGGAGTTAGGTACCAGATTTATAGCTACAGATGTCAAAAAAGCTATAAATTCTATGTCGCGCGGCAAATCTCCTGGCCACGACGGTCTCAGCATCGAACACCTTAAGAACGCAGGCCCGCACTTACCGAGAGTACTCGCGATGTTTTACACCTTATGCTTAGGGCACTCATACCTACCTGTAGAGATGATGAAAACTGTGGTGGTACCGATTGTGAAGAATAAAACCGGTGACATAAGTGACAAGTCTAACTATAGACCTATCTCGCTGGCAACCATTGTGGTGAAGGTGCTTGACAGTTTGCTTAATACTCAGTTAGACCGTTATCTAATAATTCATGACAATCAATTCGGGTTTAGACATGGGCTTTCTACGGATATGGCTGTTTTGAGTTTAAAGCAGACTGTCAAGTACTATACAGACCGACGGACTCCCGTCTATGCCTGTTTCCTCGACCTCTCAAAAGCATTTGACCTGGTTAACTATGATATCTTGTGGCAGAAGCTAAAAGATATTGACCTGCCACCAGAATTGAATAACATCTTTAAATTTTGGTACAAAAATCAGGTCAATGTAGTGAGATGGTCGGGGGCCTATTCAGAGCCGTACAGGTTGGAGTGCGGGGTGAGGCAGGGGGGATTGACCTCTCCGAAGCTCTTCAATCTGTACGTTAACGCGCTGATAGATGAGCTCAGCAGCACTTATGCCGGCTGTCACATTGACGAAGTGTGTGTCAATAACATTAGCTACGCTGATGACATGGTGTTGCTGAGTGCATCGGTCTGTGGACTGAGGAGGCTTTTAGCCATTTGTGAGGGCTATGCTCATAGCCATGGCCTAAAATATAATGTGAAGAAGAGTGAGTGCATGGTCTTTCAGGCCAGAGGAAATTGTCCGTCTCACATACCACCGATAAAATTATATGGAATGCCACTAAATAGAGTGGATCAGTTTAAATACCTCGGGCATTTAGTAACCTCTGACCTGAAAGATGATGTGGATATAGAGAGAGAACGGAGGGCGTTGTCTGTTAGAGCGAATATGATAGCCCGCAGGTTTGTTCGTTGCTCCGCAGATGTCAAAATTACACTTTTCAAAGCTTACTGTACTAGTTTCTACACGAGCAGCCTGTGGGCTGACTATACTCAAAAACAGTACAATTCCCTTCGCGTTCAATATAATAACGCGTTCAGAGTGTTGATGGGGCTGCCTCGCTTCTGCAGCGCATCCGGGATGTTTGCAGACGCGAGAGTGGACTGCTTCTACAGTAGCATGCGCAAGCGCTGCACGTCCCTGCAGCGTCGGGTGCGCGCCAGCTCCAACACCATTCTGAGCGTGTTCGCTAGTAGGTTTGACTGTCATTACATGAACCATTGCTGTATGATTCATGTAATGACAAACAAAAATACAGTTAGGTAAGTCTGGCATTGCTATGGGGTTCTCTTTATATTTTGTGTTTATATATGTATTCAATAATATTATAATTCTACTAACAATAGATGTAAGTTTTACTAACAAAATGATCCATTGTAGATTGAAATAAATGAATTATTATTATTATTATTATTATTATTATTATTATACAGTTTATTAATTTAAGATAATTAGCTCAGTATCGAAAGTATCGAAAGTACCGGGAATTACCGGTACCGAGCCAGTATCGGCCGAAAATTACCGGTACTGAGAAAAGTATCGATACTGCATGCCCTAGTAGGTACCTAACCTACCTACCTACTTTTATTTATAGTTGATTCTTGTATTCATTTTATAACACCTTTATGTACACAGTTAATTCAATAAAATATTCTTATTCTTATAACATTCGAGTCAGTAATTACCTTTTACCTAATCTATTACCTACTACAGGTACCTAAGTAATGTACTTAAACAAACCTGTAGTACTATTATTAAATAAAGAATTTGAAAGAATTTGAAGTAAAGTTAGTAAGTAGGTACTTAACCTAAAAACCACATTCTTTTCGTTTTTTTTGTGATTTGAATACCTATTACCTCCTTGTTGATTTGTGCTCTTGCTTCTTCAATCAAAATCTTCATTCATTCAAATCAAAATCATCAACGCTATCAATCTTCGTCCAAGCTATCAATTGATTTCCTTTTCTTGTGGTTTGTTTAAAAATATTGTATTTTCACTTTGCTTGGAGTACCTAGGTCTTTCTTTAAATTAAACTGGTATGACTTGTTCTGTCTGTTACTGGCGAAGAAAAACTGAAGCTCCAATGCTATTCTTGGATCTACTAATAAGCTAAAGTAGGAATACTTGGAACCGGTTTCTTAGGGTATCGAAGCATGCTGTGGATTGTGTTATTAACAATACATAGCGTGAGTATAATTAACATTTTTCAAAACAAAAAACGACTTCAAATACACTGAAAAACATAAAATAAAACTTTAAGTAAAGGGAACCACAAACTAAAAGATAATTTGTAGTAAGTACCTACATATTTTTGTTTTTGTTCTTTTGTTTTTCAATATAATATGGGACGACCTCTGAAGTATGACCTACCAAACAAAGAAATAAATATGAAAATTAATTAATATTTGGCGAAGTAATCGCGTAACAAACATTAAAAAAAAACTTATTAAATTGAGTAATCCCCTCCATCCCAAACATCCGGTAGGTACTACAGATATGTAACAAAATTACTGCATGTAATAAAATAGTTTGTTTTCCATTAGAACCTTAGTTGCTTTAAAAGGGGTTTGTTGGTAGATACTTACTAAAGTCATGGCAGTAAAGCTGAATACTTATTAAAACTAAATTATATGTAAATCCAAAATAATAACTATAACAATAACTACATAAATCCATTTTAACGAATAGATTTTTCTCAAACATTATTAATATCCCTCAATCAACAAAGAACTCAAGACATCTAAAGAATTTTCTCATTAACAATCATAGCATTCAATGTAAGCATAATATTACCTATCAATTAGCTTGTGAGCTTTCCCCTTATTTGAAATATATGTATAATAATATAAGTAGGTACGTAGGTAGGTACTTATTTTAATTGTTTGTGCGAATCTCGTTATCTACCTACTAAGGTGTCCAAGTCCATACTTGGAATTCTCCGCTACGAAACCCTACACGCAATAACTTACATCACACACGGCCCCTTCAAAAGACATCAACGCGCGTCCTTCAGATGTTGGCAACGTGGTGCAAGACTGTAACACTACAATTTGATGATTTCCGTCTCTTCATTACGATGTCTGTTTACTAATGCATTGTTACTTGACATTTTCGATCGACCGAAGTTAAGCAACTTGGACACATCAGCGTTCAATGTTTCATTGTTTGTCCGAGTATATAACAAACTCCAAACTTGATTTTCAAGGTTGACAAAAGATTTGCGGACAAAGCGCGAATCGGACAAAACCAGGGGTTAAACAATAAAGAACCCAAAAAATATATTCGTTATTTAGTTTTTCTTTCGTGTACTTATATTCTCGCCGTGTTATATTCTCGTATATTCTCGCCGTGTCGCTGTGACCAGTCGTGCCAGTATCAGTCAGCAAAGTGATCGGCTTATTATAATCCAAAATGATTCAAAGGTTGGTGTTATGTCACCTTTTGCAGCAATTAGGTTAGTTAGGCAAGATATGTTCAAACAGTCAATAACTGACATAAAGTCGTTACGAGACTTACTGACTTACAATCGATGCAGAGCAATCGTCATTAAGAATTAAAGCCGAATGAGAACTTTGCTAAAAAAATGTTGGTGTTCAATCCCTAAGGCGTTCTCGTAACTGTGCCACATATAGTTAAGAGAATACTGTGCTAAGGGATAGCGAAATGCCTTGGTTTGGAAACTACGCAATAATTGCACTAATTGATCGAGTAAGCGAAGCGAACGAAGATCTTAGTTTCAACTTGGGCGATTTGGCATTTTATGTATGTATGTATGTATGTATGTATGTATGTTTGTCTGGCGATAACTTTAGAACCGTTGGTCCGACCTGCATGAAATTTGATATGTCGATAGCTTGTACTTGAGAAATTTACTGGTAAGCATATGAGAAAAATCGGATGAAGGGTTTTTGAGAT
This sequence comes from Chloroclysta siterata, assembly GCA_932294275.1. Classification (NCBI taxonomy): domain Eukaryota; kingdom Metazoa; phylum Arthropoda; class Insecta; order Lepidoptera; family Geometridae; genus Chloroclysta; species Chloroclysta siterata. The sequence continues at coordinate 14,086,947 of OW028598.1, forward strand.
ATGGGGTTTTTTAAGGGCGAAAAAATCAAAAAAGTTACATAAAAAAATCAAGTTACATGTCATATGAAAGGGCTTTGTTTGAACATTCCAAAACCATTTTTACTTTTTCTCTGGGACGCTCGGTTTTTGAGATACAACAAAAAAGTTAAATTAAGATAACCAACGACGCAAGAGCTCCCATCTCTAAGAGTTTCGTTGACATCAAGGTTTTTCTACTGGTCGGCCAGTTCCTTTGCTTTTTCTTTATTTTTTTTCTTGAAATAAATTAAGGAGGTACTCAGTTCTCATAAAATGGTGACGACGACCAGGTCTGATGATGGAGCCAAGGTCTGTTTAACGGAACTCTTCAATAAATAGGCCAATAGAGTTGAAACTTGGTTACCATACCAAGTTAGTAGGCGGTAGTCAGAAAAAAGTCAAAAAATAATGTTTGGACTTGCCCCTGACTACTAGCTACTCAAAGTTTTGATGCGTTCGTCGGGTCGAATCACGAGATCTCAGTTCGGAGCGAACTACTAGTTAATCTAATTCTAATTCGTGTTGGGGGAATGAGATCTGCACGGACGTCCCGCAATGGGGTGGATTGTGCATTGTCCCCCTGTTAACCTCACCCCAACCAGCCCACCTCCTTAAAATAGCGGAGAAGGACCTTGGGTTGGTGGCAGCAATGTTCAATTGGTGCACTAATTCATTATAAATTCCAGATACGGGTGAGGGGCTGCCATGGTACGTGAGTATGTACTGGTTGCTGTACAACATATCGATCCCCACTGCGCTGCTCATTACTGCACTCTATTGGATCCTGCTCTACGATCCCGGTTTGTACAATGTTTCTTGCCTAGCCTATGTTAACAATTTACTAACTGACTGGCGTCGCAAGTCGCAACGCACCGCAAACAACGCATTGTGGCATTACTTTAAATTACAACAATATGCCGCGAACACTCGGGTTGTAGAATAAATGATTAGGTTTATACGATCCTCCAAAAAGGCCGTTTTAAAGTTTTTATAGAGTCAGGAACGTGCATAAGATTCCTCTGGTATTGCATGGTCCATCCGCTTTGTAGTCTCTAGTGAGGTGCAGGTACAGGGTTGCATGAAAAAAAAATAGGTCTGTATTCCACTAGAACTTATACAATATTTTCATAAATGCATAATTCTATTTTGTATTCAAGCGATACTGGGTAGGTAAATAGTCACCTATTACAGTCACGCGAATTCTTGTGATACCTAGGTACCTACCTACTTAATAGATGTTACCTATGATAGTTGTTTTGATTAGTTCACTCACGTTCATGCCATGCATAACTATCTACCTAGGTAGATGAGTACCTAGATGAGTTCATATTTTTTTTAATACAAAGAAGCGCAGTTTTAGTCAAATATATATTTTGCCACATTTGTGGTAAAAATGCTCTGTGAAGATCAATATGATCAACAAGAACACTTTGCTTGTAGTACCTACCTATCACGCACCATGGAACAGCACTAGCCTCGTCCAAATACTGGCCACCTCGTCTCAATGTGATCATAAATAGGTACCTACAGATGCGGACTTTTTATGAAACTTTTTCTACTCGTTTTCAGAGCCTGAAGAGTACATTCCGCGAATGTTTTGGCTGGACGTAGCGACGCACGGCTTCAATTCGTGCATAGCTGTGATCGAGTTGCTGCTCTCTCGGACGCCTGTACGGATTCTACATCTGTACCAGCCTCTGGGCCTTGGGCTGTGGTACGCTGGATTCTCAGCGGTGTACTACGCGGCTGGGGGCACTGATGCGTGAGTTTTAATTAGAGCCAGATATTGTATGTTAAAGGTCCGCACTTGATTCCTCAGAGTTCCTTTCCTAGAGATTCCTTTGCATATTCACTGTCATTTTAAAGCACTTTGTTGCTCGGCAGCTCTATAAAACATTATTTTCATTATCACTTTTATGCCAACTTTTTACTAATTAGTAATTACATATAAAATCTGCTGCGGTCTCAAATTATCTCTTTTTATTACGAACAGATTTATTGGCCATTTTTGCTAGTGGAAGCTTTATAGCGCTAGGCTCCATAGCCTAGTGATATCCTAACAGCTTGAAAACCAAACTACCTATAATTTGAATTGTTTTTTGAGTCATGTTCTTCATTTTTATCTCTTTACGATTCCCGCCTTCCGATCCTAAGGTCGTGGGTTCGAAACCGGTCGGACACCTATGAGTTTTTCTGTTCAAAAATGTATGTGCACAAAACCCAGTACTCTCAAACGGTGAAGGAAAACATTGTGAGAAAACCGGCATGCATGTCGTAGAACCTAAAAAGTTCTATAACATGTGTCAAGTGCTCGAAAAGAGCCTCTTGAGGCGCACTTAACATCCTTTCACCACACTGTTTCGAAAGAAACTAGTGACACGACAAGAAGAACTAGAATTATCTACGGACAGACATATTGATTGCAATTACGCTAGGTAGTAGTAGAGCTCTTTATGAAGGGCTCGTCCGGGGAAGTACCTACTATTACCACCATATCTTTTTGTTCTAGAAACGGCAACCCCTTCATCTACGAGATCCTCGATTGGCGGCAAGGGGGTCGCGCTAGCATCATCATCGCTGGCTCTGTTGCCGGGCTACTGGTCCTGTACGCATTACTCTGGGGTGTGGCACTGTGCCGGGATAAGATATCCACTGCACTCGTGAGGACCAGAAGCCACGATCTGCCGCTAACGCCGCCGGACCAGCACATGCCAACGCAAATAGTATGACAGAAGATCTACTTCTATTATCTTACCAATTTACTTAAATGTATATGTATGTATGTGGTTCACGATGAACCGGTTTAAATGAGAATAACAATTGGTGACTTAACATAACGTACAGCTACTTTGTATTTGTATTTTTAAGCAGGTATTACACCGTTTATTACTACTAAAAATAAAGAAGTAGTATTTTATATTACGAGCTCGATAAATGACAATAACTTATGGCCAATGTACCTACTATAGGGTTTAAAAGCAAAACGTGATAGTCACGTGACCAAAATATAAACTTGCGGCCGGTTTCTGATAGCCCGATCAAAACTAATCGGATGTCAAGTCACTTGCTATCTCTATCTAATTCGATGTAATAGCTGAAATGGCGAGTGACTTGACATCCATCGTTTTGAGCTTTCAGAAACCGGGCGTTAGCATTCGATCTGTTTATAAGTACGTCCCAATATAAGCTCAGTATTAACCGAGAATTGGATACCCAACTTTCACATGAAGATCGACGTAGGTATACAAAAAGTTACAGCTATATACCTAATGTTTTTTTAAATAAAACGGTGAAGATTTGATAGCTATCTTCATCAATACCTACCCTGTTATTGAGTTAGTGAAACTTCGTTACACTTTACAGCGGTGTTGAGTAGTTTTAAACCTAGAGTATTGATATAAAACTTAAGTGGGTAAGTAAGTATAGATCGGTAGGTACTTAAAAACAAACATGACTTTGTATGTGAGATAATGTTAGAATTAGAATTTCTGAGGGCGAATGTATACAGGATGTAAAAAGACCGATCCCGAAAACTAAAAGTAAATTCACAGCTACACCTACATAGGTTCGAGACAAAATGGCTAATACAACGTGTAACTAACGAAAATCTTGCTCGGCAAAACGTCGAGTGAGAAAACCGCGCGCTATTTTACGCCGCGCGAGACTAACGCGAGCGATTTTGACTCGAGCTATACAACACCGCGTGCTCTCCAAAGTGAGGCTGGGAACGGCGCGCTATTTGAAGTCCATTCTTTTAACATCGAGATAGTTCAGAGCAAAGTACACTTAGCAAAATATTTTGTTGTTTACAAAAAAGAAAAATTATTAAATTTCGTATGGTGCATGGTGATATGGGTATATCGAAAACAAAGTAGGTAATCAAATTTTAAAAAAGAAAAAGTAATATTGTCTCAGAAATTTGCGCCAACCCTGATAGTTAATGTGTACGTGATCTTGGTACATATGCTATTTGCGTTTCCCAATTGGTGGCAGTTCAGTTACCTATTTTATCTACAGTTCACAATTAAAGGTCAAAAACAGCTGTAAATAGGGCTGCGTCATGTTGTGTTAGTTTCATTTTGGAGGAAAGAGGCATTGCATGAATGAAAAACTTCGAAATTTCAAAAGTCTTATAAATTCAGTTGTTTGCCATGACCTGCAGAATATCCTACTTCCGGGGTTATAGGGGTATTATGTTACACGTTGTATCAACGGATGTTCAGATTATTAGTTTCAAAATACCTAGAATCGCTTTCAGCGATAAGTCCGCCCATTGCACATCTACATCTACACTAATATTATAAAGAAGAAACATTTGTATTTTTGTATGTAACGAATAGGCTCAAAAACTACTGGTCCGATTTCAAAAATTCTTTCACCATTAGAATGCTACATTATCCCTGAGTAACATAGGCTATATTATATTTTCAAAAAAATCAGGGATCCTTACTAAAACTTCAATAATGTAACCCAAGGTGGAAAACAAAAACCTTACATCGCGTGCGCTGCGAAAACTATTGAAGATAGAACAAAATAATGTACTACGATTTTGTAGAACACGTCATCATCTACAAAAAATGTCGCGACAGCATATGTCTAACTATTATAGTTATGTCACAATAAGTGTTCTTTTATTATAAAAAAATAATTGAAATGCCTCCGCTAGAAAAGGGTCTTTATTTGTACCTTGGTATTAATCCTTATCCAAATAAATCATTTCATAATTAAGACGGTTTCAATACCTATAGATTACTTATTAAATTTTTCAAATCGGACATTCCATTCAAAAGATATAACGAATTTAAAAATGTTAACGGGTCCACGGGTCACGCGCGGGGTGCGATTTCACTCACTCAAGGAGAAGCGCGTGCAAATGTATGAAATAAGTAGACGCGAGGCTCGAACCCACGGTCTAAGTTTATCCTAAAATGTTCAAAAAATTTATGACCACCCATGCGAAGCTGGGACAGGCCGCTAGTCATAAATAAATAAAGATATGTAACGTCTATATTTATAATGTACCTACTATTGTGTAGGTATAATGTCTTATCTATCTCGCTTTCGAAAATACCCTATTTATATACAAAATACATAACTACAGATAGATAAATAGAAAATATTTTATTGCACATAAAAAAGAAACATTAGATAGTATCATTCGGAAAAAAGATTTTTAAAAATAACAAGCATATTTTTTTTAAGAATACCTTTACCATCGTTTTTCATGGTCTAAAGATCCGGCTGAAGTTTTCGGGAATAGTATTTTTACATCCAATGTCTATGTGTATGTATGAAGTGTGTATGTGTGTATCTTCTCAAGTATTGGTTCCCATCGATTTAACTAGGTACTGACCTGCTATAGGATATTTTTAATGATTTTAGCTTTCAGTAATCTAACGAACTCTGCAAGTAACAACATTTTAATACTTTATTTATGTAATCTTTAAATAAAGATATTATAATTAATATATTTTGAAATAATAATGTTACTAAAACAGACTATATGGCTTCATGACTATGTCCTTTCATACAGTTTTGAAAATGGAACAAACATGTGAAAAGGTTAATGTTTTAAATTGCATGCATTCATATAAGTTAAGGTACCTAGGTTAGTAAGTACTTATTATTTTAAAATTAATAATTTTTGCGTCCAATAAATAAATATATCAAAATGTGTATTATTTTTTATTTCATTTAAAAAATAAAGCCATATTTTAGTGAGAAAAAAACATTTATTAGGTACTATAATAGCAAAATTCTCATTATAACACAAAGCAAACAATTCATAATTAATGTTACAAGGTTATATAACAACTAAAATATTTATGATATGTGATTAATAAAATGACTTAGCGTGTCTAGGTAGGTATACTGTTGGACTTTTTCTTTCACAAATCACTTTTAACAAAATATAGAAACAACCAATAAAATCTTGTATAGAAAAATAATTTTGAAATACATTTTTGATAAATAATTTAAGGTGATAATCACCACGACCGTATATAATTTAGAACAACAGTCTCAAAAAATAAGCTTTTTCATATTTCCTTAGTACATTTTAAATATAAATTTATTTACATACGAATACAATACACGTTTTCCTAAAACAAGCGAAAATGAAGAACAACAGAAGACCGCTAAGCGGCTACACATTGCGACTAAATTATTAAATTACATATTATTATTATTTGAATAGTTTCAGCCATATCCGTTGTGTCTACTGCAAAAAACTTATATGGGCTGTTCACATTCGTATATAAAGAGTATAAGCTTCGCATTAATATGACACCCACGCTACTTTATTTTGACAAATAAAGCCTCTTTCTTGGAAATGATAGCGTGTAGTTGTCTCCCATACTACGCTTTTTTGGGTGAATACCACAAAAGGTACTTCGTACTGGACGCTTATTCATGCACTTTAACGGAAATATGTAAGAAAATGATGGTGGACTAGATTATTTCAAACTAGAGTTTACTTCAATCAGTATTGAATTAGCGTCCAAAAGGGATAAACTACAAATGAAGGTCGAACTACAACACATAGCGTATGTTGGGCCGCGTTTTACACGAATTGTAAAATAATTCTACAAATCTAGGCCGTATGCGTATTAAGACGAAGACAAGAGCTAATGTACACAGTTTAGTATAATTATCATTTCAATCGATATAAGTTTTCCTACTCAAAAGTTTGCATAAGTACAAAAACTAGTAAAACAAACTTTTGAGTAGGAAAACCTATATCGATTAAAATGATATTTTTACCACAAAATGGTTGATTGCGATTTTTTCGAAAATGGGTTTAGTGATTTTATATCTTTCAACATGTCGAACGTGCGATACATTAGTTCTTGTCTTCGCCTTAAACCTGGTGAGGCCGCACAGGGGAATTTGTAAAACGCCCAATATGCTAAAGCAAAATACGATATGTTTATTTGAGCCTGACACATCGCAAATAAGCACAGATTTTTAAAATGATACCAAAATCACCCAAAATACGCTACCAATCATAACCTTATTTTAGAAAAAATACCCATGTCTTCAAAATATTGTAAAGTTGAACATGTAAATTTAAGTATTGCAACCTTATCATCTTTACTAAATAACACTTGTACGACGATGATTATACGACCCTAACAACAATTACTATAATAAGTATCACAAACGTCAAGAAATTATGCTACTTTTAGTAAATCTTATGTCTAAAAGGCATTTCATTAGAGATCAATTCTTGACAATATACAAAAACTATAAAACGTACGTATAAGGCCAAGTGACGGTATAACCATCAAGTGATGTCCGTTTCGTATATAAATTGGCATATATTTTACCTTGCACACATTTCCAATATTATAAACTACAGATCAAAGCAAAATGATATATTTACAGTAGTGACGTTATGTGGAGAGTTTGACACAAAAAGCTAATACTAGGTGTAAAAATACCAGTCCTGAAACTTCAGGGGGCTAAAGTACCCATCAATATGAATTACTTTTTCTAAGGAACCAACACAGTGAACGCGAAAAAAAAACAGCTGTTTCAAGTTCAATACCTACCTGGCTAAAATGTAAGAAACAGCTGTTTTTTTGTTGTTCATCACAGTGTTGGTTCCATAGTAAAAGTTATTCATATTGATAGGTACTTTAGCCCCCTGCAGTTTTCGGGAGTGGTATTTTAACACCCTGTATATAATATAACATTGTGACAGACCCACAGTCGAGTGGTTGCCTCGTATGCTGCGCAGTTTAACTCAAGTTTTAACACAGTTTATCGTTTTTCATGATCAAGAAGCTGATATTTACCGTTTAGCTGCGCCGAGGAGGTATTCAATAAAAATACGCCGTTACAGGCATGCCAGTTAGCGTATACACATGAAAGTGCCACATGCCAAATGGCATGTGCAAGTAGCTATTATGCAAGTGTGCCAGCTACAGTCATGTGTATTCCCGCCTTTACAGTCAACTACAATCGCAATCTGTAGAAGAAATATTAGAAATGGCGGCAAGGTCAGTTATATCTCTAAAAAGGATCTAACGTGCTAATGTATCGGCTAATACTAAATACGAGTGAATATTTAAAAAGCAACAACAAAATCTTAATATAAAACAATAAATTCATGATTTAACTAAGTAATGTATTCTCAATGTTTATATTCACTGGGCAAATAACTGTTATTATTTTTATAATATAAATGTAATGTGAGCAGAAAAATAGTTTCAGAAAAAACAGTACACTCCTGGAATAATAACAGCAACATCCCGAATACTTTAAAAGTTAAATTCACTAAAACAATTTGGTCAAAACTTAAAACTAAGTACTTATAAAATTAGTAAAGTAGGGAAGTAAACACCTAAGATACATTTGACTAAATATTAATGTAAATTGTAATAGTAGGTATGTATAATTTTTATAAAAGACTTATTGCACCATAAGAAACTACTTTAATCAAAAATAGAGTAAAATTATTACCTACAAGATAGTTTGTATGTTGTGACTATAATAAGAACACGGCTACTAAAAGATTCGGAAACGTTTCGAATCAGAAAATTCGAAATTTTTCTCTTTTGCTTTTGTTTTGTGTGCTCAACCAGCTCAACACAACTCTGAAACTTTTCCGATCGGAAATGTTCCTGAATGTTTTCTGTAAATAGCCCTAGAAATTAATGACTAAACTAGGCAGATCCCATGACTCTTATTTCGTTGTGATACGGTCCATGACGTCCGTTGTGGATAATTCGCCTTTTTCTGCCGCCAAGCAGCGTTGCGTGTTTCGGTTTGAAGAGTGTGGTTGCCGGTGTGATTACAGCACATGAGGCTTAACATCTGTATGTGAAGAGTGTGGTTGCCGGTGTGATTACAAGCACATGAGGCTTAACATCTGTATGCCTCAAGTTGATGGACGCAGGCCAGTGCATCGTAGGGCACGTTCCTATCGTGCGTGACTTACGTGGTTACCACTTAACATCAGATGGGCCATCTGCTTGTTCCATCAGCTAGTTGTATAAAAAGAATAAAGAAAATAAGTATCCATCACGGGTTTTGGTCTAGCATAGACATTTAATTTTATTTCACGTGCTGATATTTCGAGTTACAATTCGGGGCAAATCAGTAACCATTCGGTTTCATAGTCGAGTTATCTTTCATGCTACGGCAGTGAAACTCAAATATCAAACGATCCTTCCATATCGTTTTTCTTAAGTAGCTGGTGACCGTCATCAGTTACCTACATCATGCCTCTGACTAGACTCATTTTTTATGATCTTTAAGGGATTGGAGCAGTTGTATACCGTTCATGACGGTACTGGCATAAACCTTTTCATATTTTAATATAATTTATCATCTACTTTACTATAGGAAGAAATAAAGGACAAGAGAGTTTACAACTAGCCTTACTAGTAAACATTCATCTTCCTCGCATACCGAACCACCTTTTGAGTTCAAATGTAGTGAAGACAGTTCACATACACTTACGAGAACATACATAACCGCTAACTAACGCAGTTTCTACGTCCATGATTCGAGTCTTTGATTTGGCTAACTCACCAACAAGACCATTAAATATTACAAAATTGTATGCCCTAAAATTACGAGAATGACAACCTTAGATTTTACAAAAAACCGGAAATGATTATTTGACGAAATTCAATAATACCTGCTCAAATATTTACCCCATTTTCCACAAAATGTAGGCCCGGCCATATCCCAAAAACTTACAATCTACAATTACATCGTAAACCGACTAATATAAAGCTTCTTTAAGTAAAGCTGTTTGTAATATGGCAGCGCGGCATTACCAAGTCTGGGTTTAGTTATCTGTGGGTACAATTGGGAATATTTTCACCGCAAACTAACTGCTAACACATTTTATAAACATATCAACGTTTAAAACGTATTTTCTAACACGTATTATTCGATAGTTTACGCATCTTGGAGCAGATATTGATACATTATCAATTATACAATTATTGTAGTAGCTCCGAGGAAGCACAAAAACATGACTCTTGTTAACAGACACTATACGACACGAATCTATCAGATCATACGTACGTACTACCAAAGACAAAAGTGCAAATGTACTTTGGCAACTTTATACGTCCGCTGAGCGCTTTCGTTTCGTTTAGGTGACCGATTGTCGAGGATTCCTTGGCTGTCGTTTACGCAATCGCACATTTAGCACGTAGTTTTTCTAAGACACAACAATCACTACAGAATAAGATACACACGATTATAAGTCCATTCCACCGTGGAATTTAGTTCCATGGCCTGTACAAATCAGCGGCTTTTTGTGATCCAAATGATCATCATTTCGTAAAATTTTCGTTGGTTTGGGTGAATACATAAGTCTTAAGTAGTCATCGGAATAATGTGCATGTACGAACACTATGTTAGTTCCTCGCCGTTCATCAGGAACACTCGGAAGGAAGACTCGTCCACGGCTGCGTCGTCGTACATCAACTCCTCCTAAAAAAAATATATATGACGGTCAATAGTGCCCACCTGTTTTTTCGCCCTGGCTTTGTTGATTTCGTATTTTTTTCAATAAAACCACAAGGATCACTTTGAAACGTCTTAAAACTAGGTGATTCTAGGTTCCAGTTCCACGCGCGCGACCAAAGCTTAGAAGAACAGGCAAACTTACGGCTTGGTTTCTACCGTTATTTTGTATGATCCTTGTTACAATGTAATATAATAAAATATTGAAGCCAGTGTGGTGCCAATCGAATTTAGTGAGCTTCAGTTTGGTTTCAGTTTCTATTATGTAATGTCGATTTCGTAGAGTGAAATATTGTTTAATTCTGTAAATATCAGCAATGAAAGGCTTAAAAATGAAAATAAATTTAGCACTTATTTATTTTCCTGTTGGTAAATCAAAAACTTTAACAGCTAACCAGAAACGGTAGATTCTTTGAGGGTCTCAAATCTAGATTCTTGGATTATTGCTAACAATGCGTGAGTTTATGTGTACCTACATGTATTCGATAGCAAGCATATTATTAATCAATCTCTTGCTATACTATTCTCTAATAGTATTTTAGATTCATAAATAAACTAATCTACACTAATATTATAAAGAGGAAAGCTTTGTATTTTTGTATTTTTGTATTATTGTATGTAACGAATAGGCTCAAAAACTACTGGTCCGATTACAAAAATTCTTTCACCATTAGAATGCTACATTATCACTGAGTAACATAGGCTATATTATATTTTCAAAAAAATCAGGGATCCTTACTAAAACTCCAATAATGTAACCCAAGGTGGAATCCAAAAACCTTACATCGCGTGCGCTGCGAAAACTATTGATGATAGAACAAAATAATGTACTACGATTTTGTAGAACACGTCATCATCTCCAAAAAATGTCGCGACAACATATGTCTAACTATTATAGTTATGTCACAATAAGTGTTCTTTTATTATAAAAAATTAATTGAAATGCCGCCGCTAGAAAAGGGTCTTTATTTGTACCTTGGTATTAATCCTTATCCAAATAAATCTTTTCATAATTAAGAAGGTTTCAATACCTATAGATTACTTCTTAAATTTTTCAAATCGGACATTCCATTCAAAAGATATGACGAAATTAAAAACGTTAACGGGTCCACGGGTCACGCTCGGGGTGCGATTTCACTCTCTGGCGTGCAAATGTATGAAATAAGTAGACGCGAGGCTCGAACCCACGGTCTAAGTTTATCCTAAAATGTTCAAAAAATTTATGACCATCCATGCGAAGCTGGGACAGGCCGCTAGTATTTTATATTTGGGAATCAAAATCAAAACGGTCTTTATTCAGTACAATCACAAGCATCACTTTGAAACGTCTTAAAAATAGACCCGTATTCTTAAATGCCTAATTGCTTGAGTTATTGCAGAATACGGATCCATGAGCACAGGTTAATAGAATAGAATAATCTTTATTTCGACTCTTAAATATCTAAATAATGTTACCTGCATGAGATCAATGGTGGGATGCGAGTTGATAAGGTCCAGGCCATCTAGTTGCCCCGTGTTGGATGTTTCCTCCGCCTCGCTCGCAGCTCTGTTACTACTTTCCCGTATAGTAAATCTGTAATATACGGATTAGATATAAATTCTTCTTCTTCTCTCCGTTTATGGCTCCTGTCCGTCATTCGACAGACAATCTTGCCAGTGTCAAGTAATTTGTATTGAATATTTTTTAGTCAAGTCAGTCCATAGTCAAGTCGGCCGTCATTTGTTTTGAAGAAAATGGTGGCGGTTTTCTTCAAAACATCGCACTGAAAAAAATGATTGCTTACTGTCACACAGTTAAGAGATTTTCATTAGGACTAACTACTTTAAACATTATCGACAAATGTTTCAATAACAGTTAAATACAAAACAGTAACTCTAACTGATTAAACAGTACAAATTACTAAAAAAACTAAAAAAAAAAAAATTGTCACCATTACTGTAATGTCAGTAAGTTTTAATGGTTAGAACCGTATCACTAAATGAACGAACCCGTTGTTTTAACTGATAGCACAGTACAACTAACTGACCATGGTTTTCCAAATATGTCTGTATTGTAACAGTAAATTTTAATGTTTTGATCGTGATCACTAAATGAACAAAACAGTTAATTCAACGAATAGTACAGTTCAACTAACTGGCCATGGTTTTCCATAGATGTCTGTGTTGTAACAGTAAATTGTAATGTTTTGATCGTGATCACTTAATGAACAAAACAGTTAATTCAACGGAAAGCACAGTACAACTAACTGTCCATGGTTTTCCGTAAATGTCTGTGTTGTAGCAGAAAATTGTAATGGTTTGATCGTTATCGCCTAATGAACAAAACAGTTAATTCAACGGATAGCACAGTACAACTAACTGTCCATGGTTTTCCGTAAATGTCTGTGTTGTAGCAGAAAATTGTAATGGTTTGATCGTTATCACCTAATGAACAAAACAGTAAATTCAACGGATAGCACAGTACAACTAACTGTCCATGGTATTCCATAAATGTCTGTGTTGAAGCAGTAAATTGTAATGGTTTGATCGTTATTACTAAAAGAACATAACAGTTAATTTAACGGATAGTATAATACAACTGACTGACTATGAGCTCTTTAAAATTATCTGTATTGTATCAGGAAATTGTAATGATTTGAACGTTATCACTAAATGAACAAAACAGTTACTTCAACTGATAGCACTGTACAACTAACTCACCATAGTTTTCCAATAAATTGTCCGTGCTGTATCAGTAAATTGTAATGATTTTATCGTTATCATTAAATGAACAAAACAGTTAATTTAAATGCTAGAACAGTACAACTGACTGAACATGACCTCTACAAAATGATCTGTATTGTATCAGTAAATTGTAATGATTTGAACGTTATCACTAAATGAACAAAACAGTTACTTTAAAAGATATCACATTAAAACTGACTGATCACTACCTCATAAAAAGATATGTATTAAAGCAGTATATTTTAATTATTTGAGTGTACTTAACTGTTATTTAAACAGTTTCATTCATTAACTAATAACTTTCAAGCCATTATAAAATATATACCTACTTCAGGTGCTATAACTACTACCGTTCGAATATTAAAAAGCCGCTGGCGCTGAGTTAACCATTTTTGTGACTATGATGAAAACGTGAATTTTGTCTCGTTGGTTTGTGCCGTACTCTCACTTTTTGTGTTAAACGGTACGATTATTAGTTGACCTATCCGGACGTGTTAATATTTGCACTATAATAAATAGCTTTACGTAGTGTAGTAGGTACTTACTTATTTCAACTACCTATGTGCCTATTTGTTGGTACCTATTTTGTTATAACCGAAATAAATATTTGATTGCCAATTTGTTTAAAAAACTACCTTTATGTAAATATATATACGTACTTATAGCCAACCTACCTACTACCTACTTATAGCCAACCTACCTACTACCTACTTATAGCCAACCTACTCTCAGTAAGTACCTAATTCAAACAACCGTATGTTGGTAACCTACCTACCTAGTAACGTTACGTGAAGGTATACCAGAAGTTAGTGCACTAGACAGAAATAACTACCTCTACTTAATCCATAATAGGTATAGGTATTATCCTTACATAATAGGTATAAAATAAAGTTTCGTTTCGCGTCTGTCTGTCTGTTTTTCATGTTCATTGGTGCCCTCCAAAAGCTCCTCATATTAGGTAGGTAAGTATATCTTATTAGGCTTATTATATTACACATTATTATTGACGGATTTCGGGAGACTGGTAGGTACCTAACGTGCATTTTGACTATCGAAACATTAGTAGGTAGGTACCTATATTAAGATTACTAATACCTATATTCCGGATGGGCAAACCTGGACGACGAGTTGAGGGAAAAGAAGGAAACGAAGACTATGGAGGATGATCAAAATTCACAAAAATCGTACAAGGCCGCCGCCTTGCTAGATACCTAACAAGCTTTTGGATACATCGCCGACACGTTTGTCGAACACCTGTGATTTGTGCACAAAAACCGACACCAACGTCGATCACTGGCAAACACAAACAAAAACAGCCAAACACAAACAAAAACAAACAAACACCCATCCACATGTTCGTGTTTATTGTTTGGTAGGTACCTACCTACCTATTCGCTGTTTGCTGTTGTTTTCCAAGCATGTGGATCTTTTAACCTTCCCCTCTCTTACGAGTTGTATTTTGTGGAATAAACGATTAAATTAACTGTTAATAATAATAATAACAATTTAAAATATTGTTTATCTCATTACACAATTGAAATCTAATGTTTCAAACAATAAACGCAAATGCTCGCTCACGTAAGTACGTAACACGCGCCGCTCCTCCGCCCCCCCCCCGCGCTTACGCCGCGCCGCCGCTGGCCGCTGCGTGCGACACGCTAGTTGTAGCCATGGGTAACTCACTCAAAAAACATGATCTGCAGCGCATCAGCTCATTTACAGTCTCGAGCCGGAGCCGAACCGCGGTTCCAACGACTCAGAATTTCAGGACCAATTTATTTTCATGGTACCTTCAAATACTCCAAGCAAGCACCGATAAGACTTGGCAAAAGGACTAGACGCCAAAACAAAAAATACTACGATAAAAATAATTTTGTAGAAAAATAAACGAGTCTTGCGGAAAATAAACAGGAGAAAATCCGTGAATTTCTATGTTAGCAATAACTAATAAATATTGCTAACAATGAACGACGAAATGAAAAAAAATTCAAGTAAAAGTTCTACTATTCAAAATGAACCATACTTGATTAAACGATAAAACGGAAAATATTTATGCAAATTATGACGAGCCTAGAACGCAAAATATCCTTAAATATGTATGCTAAAACGCGAGGGCACCCACGGGCTGTTCCTAAAACAACTCAAGTTAATAATTCAAATTCGTAACCCATACCATTTAAAAACATGCTTTTCTAAAAAGAACCATAATCCTTCAATTCATCCTAACTCCACTCACTCACCCGTGCAGATATTACTTCAAACGATTCAACGGTTCGAGTACGTAGTAAACCTCCCAATTAATAAAAATAAATATTCTACTCAAACGGTTCAGGGTTCTGTTTATCATAAAACCAATCTTTGAACCGTTTGAGTTGTGTATCACATTTTATGAGTAGACCTGAGAACCGCTCCACAATGAGCGGCTCCAAAAATGCAGCATTGGAAATTAGATCATATTATCTAGACAAAACAATTCAAATTCAATTCAAATTCATTTAGCAAAATTTTTGATCTGGATATCTTTTTTCTAATGTAGACCCTATCAAGCTAGGAATAAAATTTATATTAGGCTGGCATGAGAGCTGTTGAGCCGCTCCAAAAGAAATAGAGCCGGTACTGACGGCTCACTACAGTATGAGCCGCTCCAGACGCGTACGTCCGACTCCTTCTACCCACGGCTAGCTAGTTGCCTTCTACCCTTCGCTATGTTCAGTTCAGTATAATTTCGGCAAGTTGTTAATTATTTCTTCAATCTTTTGTGGCGAACGATCCTATTAATGTATTCCGAAATCATCTATTATTGTATATTCCGAAATTTCCGAACGTATCTTATTCTGAGCGCATCTTGGAATTGTGATGGCTGCACTGTGTGTGGCCGCCAATGGTAGGACTTGCCGCGCGGTTCGGCGACGCCCCTTCACAGGCAGCCAACATAACCCGGCTCTGTGAGCGCGTGGCCGCCAAATATTCGCTCTCTTCCCTCCTGACCTCGCGACAAGCCAGACATATTGTAAACGTATCCGTATCTGACTATCTGTCTGTGAACTCAATATTATAGAGGTTTTATAATTGTAATAATATAACAATTTAGGAAGAATCATATAAACCCTAAACTTTTTTTCAGTTGATTTGTGTGTGACAGTGCAAAATGATGTGTATCAATCTTAGCGAAAGTGTATGAGTGACGATACCACAAAAACACTTCTTACAGACTGGGGATTCGAGAAGTACCTACGTGAATTATTTTGAAGGTAAGTCAATTCATAAGCATTAGAGATAGAGATTAGAGATTGAGCGTATAAGGAAAAAACAAGAGCTCATGTAGGTACCTACCTCTCGCCCGCACGTTTCGACATGTTGAAAGATATAAAATCACTAAGTAATCCCATTTTCGAAAAATCGCAATCAACCATTTTGTGTGCAACCACATGGCACCCGGTTTACGACTTTTTGTATTGGACTTAGTCGTAAAATTTTCGGGGTTTTCTAACAACATACTTCTCTCTCATTACATCTCTTAATTCCAGCTCACTGCAGACTTCAATCATTGGTATCCTGAAAATGAACATTCATTGGATGATAAACTACCGCTACTAAAGAGCAAATTACTCCTCATCATCAACACGATCACCATTTGTGGAAGAATTGAAGCAATTTGCACAAGGTTAGTTTGTAATTTAATTTAGTTTAATGTATTGTCACATACAACACGATTTTTTTTCCATAGTACTAACCAGTTGTCAGTATAATTCATGAGTAAAGAGTAGGTAGGTACCTATAAACGTTAGACGATAAAAATCTTAGTCACTAATTTTCGTTCTTGTTGCTTTACAGATCAAATTCCCGAAACGAGCAACCTGGACTTATTGCTACTTCTGCCGCACATCATTGGCAGAATTGAAGCAATTTGCACGAGGTTAGTTTGTAATTTAAATTAGTTTAATGTATTGTCACATACAACACGATTTTTTTCCATAGAACTAACCAGTTGTCAGTATAATTCCTGAGTAAGGAGTAGGTACCTATAAACGTTCGACGATAAAAATCTTAGTCACTAATTTTCGTTCTTGTTGCTTTACAGATCAAATTCCCGAAACGAGCAACCTGGACTTATTGCTACTTCTGCCGCACATCATTGGCCCGGTGCAATTGAAACGAAAAAGAACATGAGTCGCAGAAGTGCGCCAAAGCTTTATTTCACACATCGAAGATGAAACAGAAATGTCCTGGAAGAGCGACAAACGTTTTTATTTTTAGTTTTTTCATCTTAAATAAATTACTTCAATTAAATCTTTTTTAATTTATTTCAGGTCGCCTGCATACCTGCCTACCTATGCAGTACTGCGTAGGCAGTAGGTATCAGGGACGGTCCTTCACAACCTTTTACTGTGCTTTTACAGTACTCGCTACTGTAGGTGTACAGTTACAGGTATTGTGAAGGATAGTGCTTTTTAATGTGCATTCTCAGTAGCGGGTACTGTTACTGATCAGTAAGTACAGTACCCGATATTGTGCGTACACGTTAAACAGTACTATCCTTCACATTACATGTAACTGTGCACTTACAGTACCCGCTACTGTTCTTGCGCATTAAAAAGTACTATTCTTGACATTACATGTAACTGTGCACTTACAGTACCCGCTACTGTTCTTGCACATTAAAAAGTACTATTCTTGACATTACATGTAACTGTGCACTTACAGTACCCGCTACTGTTCTTGCGCATTAAAAAGTACTATCCTTGACATTACATGTAACTGTGCACTTACAGTACCCGCTACTGTTCTTGCGCATTAAAAAGTACTATTCTTGACATTACATGTAACTGTGCACTTACAGTACCCGCTACTGTTCTTGCACATTAAAAAGTACTATTCTTGACATTACATGTAACTGTGCACTTACAGTACCCGCTACTGTTCTTGCACATTAAAAAGTACTATTCTTGACATTACATGTAACTGTGCACTTACAGTACCCGCTACTGTTCTTGCGCATTAAAAAGTACTATCCTTGACATTACCTGTAACTGCTCACTTCAGTACCCGCTACTGTGCATGCACATTAGTTTTTTTACTGTTTCAAACAGTACTAATATTTTACTGTTTTAAACAGTAACATTTTTTTACTGTTTAAAACAGTAACATTATATTACTGTTTAAAACAGTAACATTTTTTACTGTTTAAAACAGTAACTTTATTTTACTGTTTAAAACAGTAATTTTTTTTTACTGTTTAAAACAGTAAAATTTTTTGACTGTATAAAACAGTAACATTTTTTACACATTTTTGCTACTCAAAACATTTAAATTTACTGTCATAACGGTAAAATTTTGCCTCGAACTTTAACTGTTTTAGGAGCAGTAAATGTTACTGATTTGCTCGGCAGGCTCCCCTGGTACTGTTCAAAGCAGTACACATGAACGTTTTATCAGTTCTTTTTAATGATTTTTTTTTTCAGTGTGGAAACATTTTCGGTCAAATTAGGATATCACATAATACACTTTCATTCCAAATGTTTACACTTTGTGCTAAGACCTCAAGTAATGTTGGTTAAAATACCACCGAAATTACACAACACAACTCAAAATAACACTAGAAAAACAAATAAAATGAAAAAGCTATGTTGCTTCCCAAAATGTCAGAAAATGAATCTACTAATAATTACTATTTATGCCTTTAAATAATCAAAACTTGCAACAACCTTGTCACTTTCATGTCAACGAAAAGAGACAGCGACTTATCTGCCAGTTTAGCTAACAGTTTAGTTAAGGTGTTTAGCCTTTTTCATGCACCGACTTCCCGCAATATACAATGTGTTCCCGCGATCTACATAAACCGAAGACTTCAGGAGACCGAACTACGCTTCATACTAGTCTATATAGAACTAGTCTTCTGGTTCATAATAGTCATACGTGAACCTTTATTCCCCTTTACTAATTTACTAATTAACTATGTGAATCTAGCGCCAGTTCCACGCGACCAACCATCAGAGAAATCAAAAAGAAAGAAATATTGCTCTAACGTTTGAGAACTAAAATGACTTTATCAAGGGTCTGTTGTTAGTATTCTATAGAATATTAGGTACTTACTCGCTGTCTTCGTTTATCAGCACATTTCCGTGAAGGAAGAGATCACTTCGCACTGTGTAGATGTTGCTCTCAGAGCTCTCTGATGCCTCCACCTGTAGAAAAGTTTTACAATTATTAACAAACTACACTAGGTTCTTATTATTAACATAAAAAGCAGCACTCTGTATATATTTTTTTGTCGTAAACATAGAATAGAAAAATCTAATTATTCTACTCTAAAACACAAAGAAATATTATTTACTGTATTTTTTTATCTAAAGGCACCCTACACATACATCCTACTATATCCTACTAATATTATAAACGTGAAAGTTTGTAAGTATGGATGGATGTTTGTTACTCTTTCACGTAAAAACTACTGAATGGATTTTAATGAAACTTTACAATAATATAGCTTATACATCAGCGATTCTGTATCGTAGCCTGACCTTTTAATAAAAATGTAATATACAACTTGCTGGTGTAACAAGCAGATGGCAAATCTGATCTAAAGTGGTAACCATAACCTTAAAGTAATGCCTCGCAAGTCACACACTGCCCTGCATCCATCAACTAGAGGCATGCAGGTGCCTCATATTATGGATACTTTTACATTTAAATATTCATCATCATCATCACCAGCCTGAAGAAGTCCACTATTGGACATAGGCCTCCCATACACATTTCCAGGAAGCCATTCTGAGCCCTCTCCATCAACCGACTTCCCGCGATCTAACAATGTCGTCAGTCCATCGGGTAGGAGGGCATCCCACGCTATGATTTCCTGTTCGTGGTCGCCTATCGAAAACCTTTATACCCTAGCGGTTGTCAGTTCTTCGAGCAATATGACCTGCCCATTGCCACTTCAACTTAAATATTAACAAACTACCGTCTATTATAAAAAATGTAAGCTCATTTCATGCATTTAAATTAAAACTGTAAGCTATTCCTAACTATTATAAATCATACGAGTGCATTAGATGAGTACAAAATTGTTGACCCTGTTTAGAACGACAAAACCTACCTACTTGTTAGTATTATTCTCATGTAAGTGACTATAATCTGTCTTTTTTGAGAATAAATATTTTTAAACAAGCATACCTGAGCATCCTCTTCAATGTAGGCAGGCTCGGCTATAACGGGCATCCTTTGCAGCGGCCACGTGCAATGCGTTCTAGCGCATCTCCCGTTCAGATCATAACCGAACCCTACCACTTCCTCTACCTCCTCCACCTCTTCTTCTGCCACCTCCTCTTCCACCACCTCCTCTTCCACCCTCTCTTCCTGCACCCCCTCTAGCGCATCCAACGCCGTGAAGTCATTGTCTGTCTCCGCCTCAGGCATGATCATAGCACTGGCATTTGCCGTCTCAATCGCGTCAGCCATTGTACTGTAATCGGGTATGGAACCGTCGTATTTGAAAAGCGACGGTCCGCCGTCAAAATTCATCTGTGTTGGAAAAGAAAAAGCCATACACTTATTTGTTTTAACTCGCGCCAATAGAGAAACGAATGCAATAAAAACAGCTCATCATTACCAGACGCAGAACCGTCAAACAACTTCTCGCTCGCCCATTTAATATTATTTGGAAGACTTCAAATTTATGATTTTATTTATAAATTTATCGAACAATTTTCATTATCCAAAGAAATGATCAACTAGTGTAGGTAATTATTAAAACTTTTAGGGAAAACTTGTTTGGATCGAAGTCTCTTCTCTCTTGTCGTGTCACTAGTTTCTTTGAAAACAGTGTGGTGAAAGGATTTTAAGTGCGCCTCAAGAGGATCCATTCGAGCACTACTGGATCGAAGTGTAATCAATTCTTAAATGTATGATTAGTGGCTTGCTAAACAACATTGGTAATCTTTGTGCCCTTAGTAGGCCTTTAGTACAACATACCACAATCATATCTGCGGGCGCTTTCTTCTTTGACGCCCGTTGCTTCTTGGGTGGAGGTTTGCTACCTTCCGGCCGATGCGCCCTCTTCAAGTGCAAGAATAGCGAACTCGAGTTGGCGAAAGTTTCTTCACAACCTGACAAACAAAACAAATATTAGACCAACGAAGCCTTGAAGATCTTAGTTATTTTTAATCTTGATTTTTTCTATCAAGCTTTGAAAGTCGAGAAGTTCGCAGTTGTACGTATTATGGAAATACCGCGAAACTAAATTTGCATTTGTTCCAACACGTAGCTTTGCGAACGACTACAAGGGAATAGAAACATTTTGTCTCGTTAGTCAAGCACGATAGGAACGTACCCTACGATACACCGCCCCATCCATCAACTTGACATACAGGTGTTAAACCTCATGCTCCAGTAATTCCACCTGCAAACACAGCAAAGCTGCTTGGCGGCAGAAAAAGGCATGGTGGTAGTACTTCCCCAGTCGAGCCCTTGACAAAGAGCTCTACTCTTAGCAAATGAAGTCAAAAGGTATTTATTCAGTCAATCACAAGGTTATCTTCTTAATTCTTCATTGCACACAATACTATACATAGAAAAAAGACAGAAATCGAGGACATGTACAAAGGCGAGCCTAACAACAGTTTTCTTCTAGCAAACTTTACAGGCTAGAGTCAGCCTTTCCCAAAGTGGGTGATAACGCCCCCTTATGGGCGCTGCAGGCCCAAAGGGGGGCGGCAAGAGACCCAGAAAAAAAATGGGGGGAATTAACTTGAGACCTGAGGGCCGTTGTGTACTACTCAACGTCTCAAGTTAACTCTTGCGTTATAGTAATTTCTCGTTGAATGTTTAATCTCCGCTAATATAGCTCACAATAATTAATTGTAATTTATAGTGGTTTTTAAGTAGGTGAAAAAAAGGGGGGGGAGCGCTAAAAAATAATAAAGTGGGCAGTAGACAAAATAAGTTTGGGAACCCCTGGGCTAGAGAAAGGTGACTGTAGTGGTAGGTTTGTGTACACGTACCTTCGTAGGTGCAAGGCGTGGGGTCGCGCGCGTGGTGCCGCGCGGCGTGGTCGCGCAGGTGCTCGCGCCGCGGGAAGGCTCGCCCGCACACCGCGCACTCGTGCTTGCGCTCGCCGGTGTGCCGGCGCGCGTGACGCACCAGCTTACTCGCCGACCGGAACGCCCAGCCGCAGTTCTGAAAAACAATTATTAAGGGGCTGACAACTATCAAACAACTTCTCGCTCGCACGTTTCGACATGTTGAAAGATATAAAATCACTAAACACATTTTCGAAAAATCGCAATCAACCATCTTGTGTGCAATCACATTGCACACAGTTTAGTAAAAATTTCATTTAGATCGATACATGTTTTCCTACTCAAAAGTTTGCTTTACTAGTTTTCGTACATAAGCAAACTTTTGAGTAGGAAAACATGTATCGATCAAAATGAAATATTTACTAAACTGTGTGCAATGTGATTGCACACAAGATGGTTGATTGCGATTTTTCGAAAATGAGTTTAGTGATTTTATATCTTTCAACATGTCGAAACGTGCGAGCGAGAGTCACATTAGCTCTTGTCTTCGCCTTAAATAAAATCCAACGCTATTCTCAAATCTAAATATTTTATTCATAAAATTCAAGTTTTAACAAATAAATAGGTTGGGATCTCTTCTTTAAGTTCTAAGACCTGTATTAGATCTTGTCTTTTCTGTGGTTCAAGGTAGTCTTGCAATTTATGAGCTACAGTTACAAATACAAATTTATAAATTCTAGCACACTATCGAAACCCTCGCACGTTCAGGCGAGCGAGCACACTTAACACATAAACAGAATTTCTTTCACTCACTTAATTGACTTTACCTTAACAATTTCAAAGTATTTCATTAACTTTATGTTTTCAATCTAACGCCTTTGAAATAATGTGTTGTAAATAGACCTAAACAAGAGTGAGATCTTCTATGACAAGTATTTTTCACTAGAAAAGAGATTTCATCGTTGTAATATTTTATGTATCTTAATTTTTATTTGTTTTTATAGTGTTTACCTACACTTAAGGAAAATCACAAAGATTTAATATAGTCCCAAAAGTTATTACCCGAGTGGGATTTGAACCCACGACCTTCCCCTTGATACGGGGCCGCGCTAACCAACTGCGCAATCGGATTCTAATCGCACTCGACGAATAACTCAGGGACATGCTACTACGGTACTTATGCGACCGTGGTTCCATCTACAGGTCTGACATATACCTATCAAGATATTTATGTATCTTTTTGGAAACAAAAAAACATTTGTATTGTATTTGCAGGCGAGCGACTGCGCTCAGCAGGTTGTATGAGTGCACTCACCGGGTAGTCGCAGGGGTAGGGGCGGTCGCCGGTGTGCGCACGCGCATGCTCGCGCAGGCGGCACGGCTGCCGGAACACGCGGCCGCAGCCCGACCACGTGCAGGCGAGCGCGCGCGTGCACGCCGTCTGCGAGTGCGTGCGCATGCCCGTCGCCCACCAGAACCGACGCCCGCATCGGACGCATCTGACGATCAATCACACGTATGACGCAACGGCTCAATACGATATATCCACTATGTGAACATGCCAAAAAGAAAGTTAGATGGAAAGATAGAGGTCATAGGTATCAAATTTAGAAAAAAGATTATGGTTATTATTCATGGAACGGTTGATTATTGTATTGGGTGCATAATTGGACTCTGGAATAAATGGTTCTTTCTAGAACTGCCTTAGGACATGATGATTATGACCTAAGAAGCGCAATTTTAGAAAAAATATTTGAGCTTAGTAACAAAAAAAGCATTCATTCCTCTGCTATTTCCATCTCTAATACATATTGCAATAAATACAGAGAATATTAATAGTGAATGGGGAAGCTGAATGGGAAAAGGAATAAGAACAGTGCAACCAAGATTTTTGCTGACACATAGATTCTTTTCCATTGATTTAAGTAAGTGGTCCAAATAAAAAAAGATAGGGATTTTCTATCATGATTTAACATAACTGTAAAAAAAACTATGTTATGTGTTAAGAAATCACCTGTGAGCAGCATCTTCAGGCACATGGTCTCCTTTTAAGTGCTTCATAAGAATATCCCGAGTCGGGAATGACTGGCCGCACCTCCGTTCAATGCCATCACTGTCCACTTTCGTCACCGGACACTCCACAGTGATAGGTATGCTGCTAGACTTTTTCCTACTATGAATGGCTTGGTGTTTCTGTAATCTTGCTTCATTCCAGAAGCTCTTGCTGCAGTTAGGCTTATCACACTGAAATGTTCAATGAGTTAAACAAGGTTGCTATACTTACTGCTTCATCTCAAACTAAGTAGATAATAAAAAACTAGTATTTTGTTTAAAATTTTCACAGAAATCTTTACAAGCAATATCTTGAGTTGCTTACTTTAATTGTCTAACTTTTTATTATAGAATTTATTGGAAATTTGTGAGCTGTATATGTATATTTTTGCCAATTATAGTCGCGTTAAAATCTCTCTGCAAACTCAGTCAGTGCTCAACCTATAGTCGCGTTAAACTCCCGCTGCAAACTCGGGTCATAAATCATCATAACGCACACTTAAACAAAAGGATCGTTCATTCTCCTAAGTGCGAGAGAGAGAGAGCAATATTGCTGTCTCGTTCCGATAACTTATGAGCCTGCAGCGAGAGTTTAACGCAACTATAACATTGTTGTTTTTTTAGTTAATTGACAGACTTTTCAATTACTTGAAACACAAACCTTATACTTGACCACTCTACTAGTTAAACAGCTCTGTATAATATCTTGCTCCAATACACTTAAAGCTTGCGAAGAATTCATTTCATTGCTGAATGATACCAGATTGGTACTTATATCAGCATTCACTTTACTAATTTGAGCTCCTTCATCTGTAAAAAGTTATATGTATTTAAGAGCTGATTTCACCATTCTGTGTTAGATTAACAAAGCATTAAAGGGCCGTTAAATATGTCAAAATGTATGCGTTTGACATCTAAGGTTGGATTTAACGGCCTGTTAATCCTTGATTAGTAACTAACAGAACATGGTGAAATCAGCTCTTATTGTGTTAATACATAACTCAACATCATGTCTATGGGATATTGAAATAAGACTTACAAAAACTAGGTGTAACAATATCTTTGGAGTCGTCACTCATAAAATTAAGGCACCATTTACTTTCGACTTCAGTCTCCATTTTCTTTGCAGCAACACTGGATGTATCATTAGTCATTACAAAAATCTGAAATATTAAGACAAACCTTCAGGAGATTTCATGTTATATCAGAAAGAACTAAACCAAGGAATAAATAAGGAAAAGCAGCATTGCTGTGTTTAAGTTTGAAGAGTGTGGTTGCTGGTATAATTATAAGCATATGAGGCTTAACTTCTGTATCCCTCAAGTTGATGAATGCAGGGCAATGCATCATTCTAGGCTTTGGTCGCGTGGAACTGGCACCTAGAGTCACCTAGCTTTAAGACGTTTCAAAGTGATCCTTGTGATTTTATTGAATAAATACCTATTGACTTTGACTTTGACTTTGACTTAGGGCATGTTCCTATAACACTTATGAGGCAATGCTTTGTTATAGGTGATGGTTACCACTTAACATCAGGTGGGCCATCTGCTTGTTCAATCAGCTAGTTGTATAAAAAAAATTTTAATAAGTTGGAATGGGTTTTGCATTGAAAACATTTACTGAATTAATCCTTCTAAAGTATGCACATAGGTGTAATAAATAAAACATGCTAGACCAACAGCAATCTTTCAGTGTTTTTAACAAATAGCAAATTGTAGATAAACATTTGCATGGCAGATAATCAAGTCTAATAATATATTTTTTTCTATTACCTGTTTATTTGGGCTGCCCACTAAAAATGATTCAATATTCAAAGAACTCTGCACCTCATCATCATCTGTAAACGAGATAAATACTATCCTAAGTAAATAAAATTAATACTGCAGTTTTATAGAAAATATCCGGAACATCTTCACAACTTTGATAAATACAGCACAGTTAATACAGATTTATAGTATGCTTGAAAATAATATGTATCTTAGTTGTCTTGGTGTTCAAATAAACTAGAAGGTTTAGGGCCGATTTCACCATGCTCTGTTAGATTAACAAAGGATTAAAGGGCCATTAAATATGTCAAAATGTACGCGTTTGACAGCTAAGGTTAGATTTAACGGCCTGTTAATCCTTGATTAGTAACTAACAGAGCATGGTGAAACTGGGCCTTAATTACATAAGGTCCATCATCATCATTTTCCTGCCCTTATCCCACTTCATGTGGGGTCGGCACAACAGGTTTTTTCCCTCCACTCTCCTCTATTAGCCGTCATCTCAGCAGTCACTCCTTTCTTACTCATGTCCTCTTTCACACAGTCCATCCATCTTTTCTTTGGCCTACCTCTACTCCTATATCCATCCACATTCATCCCTAGCATTCTTCTCGTTACATGACATTCTTCCCTTCGCATAATATGCCCATACCACGCTAACCTATTACTCCTCATCTTTTCAGTCACTGGCGCCACTTTCAAACTGCCCCTAATAAACTCATTCCTTATCTTATCCATTCTCGTCACACCACACATCCATCTCAACATTCTCATCTCCGCTACATGCACTCTCCTTTCATCGGTCCCTTTGGTGGCCCAGCACTCAGATCCATACAAAACGACAGGTCGTATGATCGATTTGTAAATTTTCCCCTTTAGTTTGAGGGGCATTCGCGGATCGCACGTTGTTCCTGTGACCTGTCTCCATTTCATCCATCCTGCATTTATTCTGTTCTTTACATCCCTATCAATCTCACCATCATTCTGTACAACTGAACCAAGGTACCGAAAATCGGAGCAGACTGGTAGGGATACACCACCTAAGGCAATAGTAGCGAAACTGGAGGGACCACCGAAGTCACAAAACAGATGCTCTGTCTTGGTCCTGCTTATCTTCAATCCGACACTCTCCAATTTCCCCTGCCATTTTACCAGCCTGCTCTGGACCTCAGTTGCGTCTTCTCCGATAAGTACGATGTCGTCGGCGAACAGCATGCACCAGGGTGACTCCTCCTGTATGTCTGATGTCAAAGCATCCATTACCAGGAGGAACAAATAAGGGCTTAAAGCCGATCCTTGGTGCAAGCCCACAGCCACATTGAACTTATCGGTAACGCCAGCTTCGGACCTAACTTGTGTACAAGCTTTATTGTACATCGCCCGAATAAGCTGCAGGTACTTCCCAGGCACTCCTTTCTCTTTCATAGCCCACCACAGAACCTCACGGGGAACCCTGTCGTACGCTTTCTCAAGATCAATGAACACCATATGCAAGTTCGTGTGTGCACGGCGGTATTTCTCGCAAAGTTGGCGAAGTGCAAATATGGCGTCCGTTGTCCCGCGTCCAGGCATAAACCCATACTGGTTCTGTGATACCTCACTCTCTTCTCTCATTCGTCTCGCTATTACTTTCTCCCAAACCTTCATGCTATGTGACATGAGCTTTATTCCTCGATAGCTATTACAGTTCTGTACATCACCCTTGTTTTTGAAAATGGGCACCAGCAAACTGTTGCACCATTCTTCTGGGATCGCCTCATCTTGTAACAGTTTATTGAAGAATAAAGTCAGCCACTTCCATCCATTCGCTTTCAAAAACTTCCATACTTCAACTGGTATACCATCTGGTCCTAACGCTTTTCCATTCTTCATACTTTGCACTGCTTCTTTTACTTCATTCACACTTATCTCTTCTACCAAACCTATGTTTAAGGGTGCGTACCCTAAAACACCACTCCAGTCATTTTCTTCATTCATTAACCGTTCAAAATACCCTTTCCAACGTTCTCTTATTTCTTCATCTTTTGTCAACACCTTTCCTCCATCATCTTTTATACATTTTATGTGCACAATATCTCTTGCATTCTTTTCTCTTTCTTTCGCTAGTCTGTACAGGTCTTTTTGTCCGTGGGGGCTATCTAGTGATCGATAAAGTTTATCTTGTACCTTAGCTTTTGACACAGCTACAGCTTTCTTTGCATTTTTCTTACACTCCAAATATGTTGACCTTTTACTCTCTTTAACACTCACATTACTATCTTCAATACTCTTCCATTCCTTAAATGCATTCTTCTTTTCTTTCAAGCACTTTTGCACCTCTTCACTCCACCACCAAGTTTCCTTATCAATTTTTCCTTTTCCTTTCGTTTCCCCAAAAACATTCTTCGCTGCACTTTTTATACAGTTCGCCATTTCATTCCAACATTCATTCACTGATTTATCCACCATATCCTCCATTTCAATCATCTTATCAACCACTCTTGTTCGAAATTCCTTCGCATACTCATCTTTTTCTATTAAATGCCATTTTATTTTGGGTAGGGGCTTCGGTTTGTTATGGACAGGTTGTATCTTAACTTTCATCTCCATGATAAGTAAGCGGTGTTGGGAGACTAAAGCCTCTCCTGGCACGACTTTACAATCTTTAGCTGTTGAGATTGTCTTTCGTCTGATTAAGAAGTAATCTATTTGAGTATTGTGATTGCCACTTTTGTAGGTGATCAGATGCTCGTCACGTTTCTGAAAATATGTGTTCACTATTGCCAGATCAAATGCAGCCGCTGCTTGTAATAGTGTGTCTCCCTCCCGATTCCCGTTTCCAAAGCCCCATCCTCCATGTACTCTTTCATATCCTCTGTTCATTCTTCCCACGTGTCCGTTAAAATCCCCCCCAATATATACATCCTCATTCTGTGAAATGTCCATCATCACCGCATCAAAATCCTCCCAAAACTTATCTTTCGCTACTTCATCACATCCAGTCTGCGGTGCATACACACTAACTATATTGAAAACTACGTCTCCTAACAACAACTTGACAACTATCAGTCTGTCATTCATCCTTTTAACATCCGTCACACATTTTTTCAACTCACTGTCTAATACAATCCCTACGCCATTTCTCTTACCATCACTACCACAATAGAAAAATTTGTACCCCGCCCCAATTTCTCTTGCTTTTGTACCCTTCCACTTCGTCTCTTGTAAACAAGCTACATTTATTCGTCTCCTTTCTAACACATCCGCTAACTCTCTTCCCCTTCCAGTCATCGTCCCAACATTCCAGCTTCCAATCCTCAGTCTTACATCACGGACTCGCGTCTTACGTTGCACCCGTCCCTGATGCAACAACCCTAGTCCATTTCTCACAGGTGCCGGGTGCTGCCCCTGCGCGTCGCCTTGGGGGGACGCCCTAGCATAGTCGCATATTCTATTTATCCGTAAAACCATGTTGTAAATAGATTTGGCTTGTGGTGTTTTATGACCGGCCGCCTGCCTGACGTCAACCCTCTTTGGGAATACTTGCAGTTTGTGTCTAGTCGACGATGACTACGTGGCTCCCATCGTCGCCTTTAAGGCCATCCACATTGCCTTGCTACCCTGCCACCGTAGGTGGATTGCTATATTGCCAGGGTAGACTTAGTGCACTAAGCGGGGAGCAACCGCAGAGCTTGAGTGTCAAACATTCAAGCCCCCCTCACCAGGTTTAGCCCACGAGTCGACGTGGTTACCGGGGTGTGGCCGCTGCATGCAGGACAGCTACTTGGAGCCACTGGTGAGAGTTTATAGGGTATCAACGATTTTAACTGTCATTCTACTGCCTGTGACGGCCGACTGGCAGAATGACCCGCTGACACCCCACTACACCCCCCTATTACATATATTACAATTACATAAGGTCCATGCTTAAAAAATGAGCTACATATTTTGTTTACCTTGAGGTGTTGTATCTTGTTTTTCTTCAGAAGGATTACTAATTTCACTGGTTGATTCCCCATTTTGCAGTTTTGCATATATTGCCCCAAGATACTTTTCTTTAACTTCTTGAGAAGGTTGACCACTTTCATCTGTGCATTCCGCTGCATTACAAACTACTGAATTTTTTGCTTGAGTTGTCTCCAGTAGTGGATACAACTCTCTTGTGATGGTTTTGGAATTTAGGCTTGCTGATTCGACTTCCAGAGTACGGGCTGACATAAGGGGTTTAGCGTCCGGAGGTTCAGTGTATTTTTGAGCTCCCCGCTTCGGCTTTGGTTTCTTCCGAAGAATATTAGGCTTTTGGAAAATCTTCTTTGTTGCTTGCGAGGTAAACATTTTACAGTTTGTACAATAACCTACTTATTTCATTTGAAATGAAGTCACTTACACTATTTATGATGAGTGGATATTGTAAAATGCTGTTTCGGTTCGGCGTAAGCTACGAATTACTGCAACATGTTGCACCAAACGTATATAGCAAAAGATACTTCGATGTACAAAACATTGTTGAAAATTATAGACTAGCTTTAGCTTACAAGTTTGAATCTACAAAACTATAGAGTGGATGACGTAGATGAACACCATGGTGCTCAAATTACGAAAGAAACAGAACTTATCACAGCACAAGCTAAAAATCCACAAACACAAACCCGCTCTTTGCCTTTCCTTGGCAAAAACCCACTATGTACCCATACCATACCCAGTGCTGCCATATTGGAGCAGGCATCAATGTATTTTATTTAAACCGCGATTTCACCGAAAAGGACGTTTAGGGCGGAAATATCGCCGCATTCAAGTTCACATCACATTTATTAGAGTACACCACGTAGAATAAAAAAAAAGTAGATTACCAAAATGCAATTTATTTAATTTGTAGTCAAATAAAGTTGCGATTATCTAAATGTATCTAGTCTTTTTTATAACTATATGAACCACACTTTTACTTCTAGTTTAGAGCCGCCATGACAGTCTGTAATTGACGTTTGACATGACGCATATAGTGACAAAAATAATGGCCTGATTTAAGATTGTCTGTCGAATGACAGACAGAAGCAGAAGCCTTAAACGGAGAGAAGAAGAAGAACTTCAACAGTACAGCGGTGTGTATTGTATTTACGATTTTGCATGTTAGCTCGCTTATTATGGTTTCTAGTGATTACATACCATTTTGTATTTTCTGTCTGCAACGTCCATTTTGTCCTGAGTAGCAAATTTTATCCAACGGGGCTACTTTGATATGCAGGGTGGGGCTACATTGATAGTTATCAAATTCGCCCCAGGGTATGTGCTTGTAAAATCTACTTGTTATCAAAGAGGCCCCTTTTATATTTATTTTAGGTTTCAACATGGTGCGGACGTACAAAAAGACGCCGGGTACGCGTTCGTACCGTAACTACTTAACCGTAACCTTAATATAAGCTTTTTTTGATAAATATACTGTTTTTCATATTTTGTTTTGTTTATATTTTTATAATCCACTCAATAATCAAAGTCACCCATGCTATCAAATTCACCCCAAAACTTTAAAGTCTCATAACAAAAAAAGTAGGAGGTGAACATTTTTTTTTCTTTTTGGTTTATGCTTGTAGTTGTAGTGGTTTATGCTTTTTGGGTTACTTTACGATACAGTTATAAAAAATCGGGGTATCAAAGCGACCTCATTTAAAGTTTAACTTTGAGCGGCCACTTTTTATTTTTTTTCTCCGGTAGTATAATAGTAATTTTTTTTTGAGTATGCCAATTTATTCTTTACATCAAGTTACACATGAGATTTTTTTATATATTTTTTTACTGTAAAATTGGAAGAGATACTCGCGTTTTAATTTCAAAATTAATCAATGTAACCCCGTTTTACGGTACCGAGATTATTACAAGAATATATTCACAAGAATAACTTGGGCTATCTGCAAACCGTTACAATTAACGATTTAAAGATAGCATCTGAATGTAATGTATTTGATTTATTCCGTTTTAATGAAGGAGATAGTATGAAAGCATATTTGTAGCAGTTTTGACGTCAAGTTTGGCAGATTTTGGCAGAATTTTTGGATAGGTGTGGCAGAACCACCACTTTTGAGATGGTCACCCTACCGACAGAACATGCTGGCTGGGGAGGTAGTAGTAGTTTAATTATTCGTAATGTTCTGTGAGTGTAATACAGTTACAGTTTAATAAGTAAATAGTTGCCTTGGTAGTAAACTCTGCTCCGTTCTGCTTTTCTTTTGTAAATTAGATACTTAATTATGGAATTAGTAAAGCTTGCCAATGAAATAGAAGATGTAGCGGACCCGTCGAGTTTTGATAAAGTGTTTATGTATTTTGAAGAACTACAATTAGAAGCTGAGGAGTACATGGAGGTAACAATGTCTTGCTTGCACACGACCATAATTTTTTTTATATTTTGCTGGGGGCTAACATTGTTGGTTCCAACTCAAGCTATCAATAGTAACGCGCGCTCCACATTCGCGTGAAAAACACAAAAACGTGAATGTGGAACCAATTCACATACTCCTCGCAGGTTCTCGCCTTGTTCTCCGATTTTTTTTGACGTTATTGGTTTTTTGGCGCGAGACAAAGGAGCTAAAAAGAGAAGAAATTGTATTGACTCCACACTCGCATGTTTCTCAGTAGGTAGCCAGCGACTCGCCCCGATTTATTTTATTTATTTATCATTTATTGCCCAAAACACAATGTTAATGCACAAAAGGAGGGCTTGATGCACAAGCATTTTCTACCAACCCCCCTAAGTAGAGGTACCTATAAACCTAGAATGACGTGCGACAAATATCAAGTTTATAGCTTAATAACTACAAAAGACATATACATATATCTATAAAATATATATATATATATATTACAACAGTTGTGTAATATATTTACAGAGCATCAATATGAGCCGGATTTGGACGAACGATATGAGATACAATATAAGAATCAGTCATAACAGACCGGAAACCTAAAATTGACATTCCTAGAATAATTTCATATAATTACACATATTTAACCCTTACTCAGGTGCATTAACGAAATCACACAAGTAGTCGTATGGGGTCACATCTGACCCCAAAGTGAATAAAAATGGAGTGGAAGGAACTAATAAAATGAAATATGTAATATTAAAAATTAAAAATAAATAAATGATTTTTGGAAATCATAATAAAAAAATAAAAACATAACTTTCACTAAAATAATTAAAAACATAAAACAACTTCTAATAGCTCTTAAAATTACTATTTTTTGGCTTAACTGAGATATAAATAAATAAAAAATTAACATGATTCATCAGCAGAATCATCTACTTCACATTCAATGCAGTAAGCCCTGAAGTGTTGTTGGCAAACAAATTTACCACACTTCTGGCGTTTAGAAGCTACTTTCTTGTCATCTTTTCTATTGTAGTAGATAGATGCAATAATTGTATGTTGTTTTCATCATAATTCATTCAAGCTGCATCTCCTGGATCCAAAAATTACTGTAAAGGTTTATGATGAACCCTAACAAGACTCCTAAATTAAAACCATAATTGAAACCAGATACCAGATATCTATAGCCGAACCAATGTTAGTTTAAAAAAAAATCCTTTAGAATGACAATCTATTGCACATGGATAAATCAAGAGTAAAATATATCAGCAGCTGAACCCTGTTGCAATAATTCATACATTGTAAGATTGTAGACAAAATTATTTCCATGTGACGATTCCATAAGAACTATTTTCAGTTTGCCTTTACATTTTCACACTTGCAAAGAGATAAAATTGTATGAAAATGTTGCTAATGCCTGATGTCATTTTCATGCAGACTTATCCTTCTGCAAAAGCAAGTTTGAATACTTACCTAAAAAAAATCTGTATGTAGTGAAACTAGTGAATGGTGCATACTTTTTAAAGGAAATAAACTCTCCAAAGTGTTTTTGTTTCAGCTATTGATAGAAAAACTTCAATTCCGTCATATTACTTGGGAGCAGCCTTGGTACCAGGCTCCTAGCCCTATCGTAAAACAACACCTACCATTCTACCAAAGAAATGAAGTTGATACAGAAAAATTCCGCACTGACAAAATTACGAAAGACGAGCATGACAGGATTAATAAGAACTGGCGAAGGTTCACAAAAGTAAGTTATTTTAGTTTAAACAAAAACCAGATTATTTGCAGTCTCTTGCAGTTCTTCTTAGGGTGCCTCTCCACTACTGAAGGTTGGCAGTCATCTCTTTAAATTTATCTTTAACTAGGGCAAGCTTAAATAGCTCTACTACCTTCCTGATTCCAGTCCATTGCCTGATGTTGCGTAGCCATGATGTTCTTCTTCTACCTACTCCTCTTTTTCCCAGCAACTTGCCCATCATTATAAGCTGGAGCAGATGGTAACGTTTATGCCTCAAAACATGTCCCAAGTAGGCAATAGTGTCCATGTAGGTACAATTATTCCTTTGATAATGTACCTAATCTACCATAGCAATGTGTTGTTAAAATGTGTGTGTACTACCTATTCCAGAAATATAATGTACCAGACAAGTTGAGGCTCTTTGTGAGCTGGAAAAATCACCTCAAAGGGGCCTTTACTTCCAGAAATTCTGATGATAAAAAGGGTAACTTGGATAAGGAGCGAGTCAGACGTTTTATTGCTGCATATCTAGCTAGGGGCTTGGAACGAACAATACAACAAGTTTTCATTTATGTACAATATTATCACTTTAGAGAACACTCTGATGTTAGGGTGTACAATGAGTATGAAAGAAAAATTATGGAAGTATGTTTTATGCACAAACTTGACAAGGCTCCCCCAATATTGTCCGTAGTTCTAGGAAGACATGTGAGAGGTCTCTACAAAAGACGGACGGCACTGAAAACTGGTAAGGCTCTGATTTAAGAAATATACTTCAATACAATAAGTGAATTGCTGAACTAGATATTATCTACACTATCCATTGAAATTCTCTTGGTTGTATCTATAATTCAGTTCATTGTGTGTAATTTTTTCTCTGGTTTTATGTTGTGATTGATTACCAGGCTGGTAAGATTTAAAACCAATGAAATAATGTGTTTTTTTAAGACCAACGAGAAAAACAACGAATCAAATGGAACATGGAACGGGCTGAAAAGTTTTTAAAAGGAATGCTAGAATACTCAGAGCTCCCATTGAGTGAATTAAAAAACAGAACTTTTGACAAGTCATTCTGGTTAAAATTAGAAGAAGTAATGGATCGAGAATATGCTTATTTGCATTTTTTCTGGTATAGCTACCTACATGTACAATTATTTGTACAATGTGATGTCAAATTGTATAAATTACGGAGAAAGCTATTTAAATTGTAAGTGCCAAACCAACACACAGTTGTTTATAGTAAAACTTTTTTTTAATGAAAGCTAATAGTCTGGAGAATTCTGGGGATTTACTTAGGAACCCTGAAGTCACTTGTTTAGATTTTTGATAAAAAGTTGAAAATTTAAGTCATAATCATAACCACTTTACACCAATATTTTCATAACTTTTATCAAAGTTACGAAACTGATTGTTTTATGCATAAAAGTACAACTCATGAAGATACAGTTGCAAAAAAAAACCTATAAGCGGTTTGTACTTTTCTTATTAGAATTGTTTAAAGTTAACTTGTTAACTTTCAACCTGAACAAGGTTGAAAGTTCTCAAAATTAAAAAAAAAATCATTACTTACTTGAAGACTATGAAAAATCGCGGAACATACATGGGAGGATTCGGGTACCCCAAGTGGTGCTCTATCACTACTTTTTGGGATACCCTGTATATAACAGAAAAACTATACTATTGCTAATAAAGATGTGAAATGCAGATTTTATTATTTACCTACTGCACAACTTTAAAACATTTTTATTATGATTGCAGATTGCGAGACTCATCCTTTAAAATATGGAGCGATATAAGATGGGCTGAGCTATTGGTTCATTTTCCAGATGGCTGCACTGTTCGATTCCTGTATAAAATGTGCTTTTCAATAGTGCGAAAACATCCAGGCTATATAAAAACTCCGCTACCAGACTTAGCAAATTTCGGTTTGCAGACCATCAAATCATATAGATATACCAATAAACGTTTGAAAAGACTGACTGTAAATAATGAAGGAAAACTTGAGGTGATCAAGCATAATCCTGAAGAAAGAAATTCATAGCCAGTCCCATTAAATTATTTTTATTTGATTATGGTTCAGATTTCGATCCGGACCAGGGTGACCATCTCAAAAGTGGTGGTTCTGCCACACGCTGGCCAAAAAATCTGCCAAGCTTGACGTTAAAAATATGCCTTCATATCATCTCGTGTAACGGTTTGCAGATAGCTCAAGTTACTCTTGTAAATATATTCTTGTAATAATCTTGGTATTTGTTATTTTGTGCTCGTATTTTCTTTTCATAATGAATGGATCGTTACACAGCAGAACTGCAAGCGATATATGCCAAAAGAGAACTAGTTAAAAACAAGTTGATTGGAAACCAAATCATTAAAGGTGAAAATAATAATAATGAGCCTTTTTGCTTATTTGATAAAATAATCATAATTCATAAACCCGTTCTACATATTTTCTTTTTACGTTCATTGCCATACTGATCGTAAAACGTCGGTACCTACATGCTTGTTTTCTTGATCTAGTGTCCTATGACGTGCTCTGGAGAAAGTTGAGAGACAGGGGTGTCCCGCCGCCGGCGGAAATACTCGTATATTTAAATATTGGTACGCTAACCAAACGAATTTTGTGAAAGGGGCTGATTCACTATTGAGAGTACCTAGTACCTACTCTCATTATGAAGAGCTCGTCTGGAAAATCGGGCTCACAATACAGAAAACAAAAAAACCTATATAAATATATTATATATTTTGTTAACGGTAGGTACCTACCGTTAACAAAATATGAAGTGAGTGTTTGTTCAATCATGAGCATTTAAATACATACGCACGACCTCTACAAATTCGTGTTGGTCTGAATTTCCAACGCGCGGTTGGGCAAACCGGAAATCCAGACCAACACGTAGTCTCATCTCATTACTTGTCTTTGTTTTTATTGTTTATGATTGGTAATAAACCGAAATCTATTCGTTTCATGCTGTCAATGTAAAAAAAAAGGTTAAAGAAGAAAAAGAAAGAACACAGAGAAAGAAGGTAGTAGGACGATCAATCAAAATTCAAAGCCTTATCTAAACATCATTTTATTTCTTGTACTATATATGTTTTCAGTGGGCCCTTTAATGAGCTTATGCCTTTTTTTAATTCACGTGCTGGCAGCACTGGACCAGACACAGACAGTCGGTCCAGTGATACCATTTTAGTATTTTCAGTGCTAAATTTAGCATATTTTTTGACTCTTTAGCATGAATTTTTTTAATTTAGCTTATTGCATATTTTGGCATTTCAAATCAAAAGTCAATCTCAAAAGATTTAATAGAGCTCTTTAAAGGAAGCCACTTCCCCGAAATTAGTTTGCGATTGTTTTTACGTACGTATTCTTATAACGTAGGTACCTGAAGAAGTAAGACACATTCGAGGAGTAAAAGATATAATTATTACCGATGAGTGTGGACGTTGAAAGTGGCCCATCGACATCACAAGCCCAAAC
This sequence comes from Chloroclysta siterata, assembly GCA_932294275.1. Classification (NCBI taxonomy): domain Eukaryota; kingdom Metazoa; phylum Arthropoda; class Insecta; order Lepidoptera; family Geometridae; genus Chloroclysta; species Chloroclysta siterata. The sequence continues at coordinate 14,124,575 of OW028598.1, forward strand.
TGACGAACATGACAATGATTTAGGAATATTTTATTGTCTTTCATAACCTAATAACATCAGAAATTTGGCAAATTGTGTAAATAGGTACTTAAAGTATTTTCGTTACCACTCGGCGCTGAAACGGATGAATGATGGATTTATCTAACATTAAAATTTGGTGTTTAACGATACCTTATAGCTTAGAATATTATGATAGGCTACTGCTAAACCGAAAAATTGTCTCACGCAGCACGCACGCGTTTGTCTATTTTATCGTGGGCACAGGGTAGGTTGATAACAACATATGTTTTTTAGCATTTTAGAAAAAAGATTTAGCATATCTGGAGCAAGTTCTAGCATTTTCTCAAAATAAAAAACGGCAGCACTGAGTCGGCCAGTCAGTGGTGAGTCCGGTTATTGTACGACATGATAATGTACAGCACGATAATGTACAGCATGATAATTGGAATCCACTTTGGTACCTTTTTGGATTCGTTTTATCGGGTGTACATTATCGGGGTGTGCATTATCTGGATGTGCAATATGTCACGTGTCAATAATGTACAGCCAGCTAATGTACAACATGATATTGTACAGCACGATAATGTACAGCACGATAATTGGAAGCCAATTTAGTACCTCGAAGCTATGCCTCGTTTTCATGTGCGAGATGTGTTCAAGTGCGACTGTCTTGCTGCTTGCTTTGTTTGCTTTAATAAAATTCAAGAAGAAGTTTTTGGATTTCTTCAAATCAAAACATGCCTGAATGCATGTTTTGTTTAGTTATTTATTTTGTTGTTTCTAGTATTTTTAGTGGTGCTACTAGTAGGTACCGTATGCAGTGATTATTTTCAGAAACAGAAATTCGAGAGGTCTAAACTTTCGATAAATGTTGTTGTATATTGACTGAAAATAGGAACATTATGAACGCATTAACATAAATATCTGGTGTATTCATCATCAATACATCAACAAGCAGCAAAAAATAACTATACATATTCAGGATGATTTCTGCAGGGGAAATGTCTTTTATTTATGGCAAACGCCTACACACCCAGTGAGTAAGGATAATCAACTTTGAGTTCCTACGAACCTGGTAATAGAATACGAAAAATCAGAAAAGAGAAGTCTGATTATAATTTTATGAACAAGGTTTCAGAATAAGAAAGAAAATAAGGTAGTAATTCAGGTAGGATAAGAAAATGGTGTTCTTTGTCGGAATCATGATAATTAGTACCTATGAGAAGAATTGGTGAAGAGAGCTACCAATACACTTGATGCCACCGTTGTCCGGCACACGATATGCAGCATCCACTAACTCTTATAATAATTACAACTGGAGTTTACACAGAGGACTATTAGAGGGTTGCAGAGTTGTTGTTGAATTTGTATACCATGTAGTGTTTCTCGATTGACCTGGCCTTTTAAATATACCTACTTACTCTACATAGTATGGTAATAAATTGGTGTATGAAATTATGGAATAGGTAGTAAAGTTGTAAATTAAACATGAACATGAAATCCATACCTATATAATTTTAATGTACCTATTTCAAGACAGACTCTGAAACTATGTTGTGTTATATACTACTTTATGTATTTTTAATAAATAAATAAATTTAAGTATAATGTTGATTTTGAATATGACCTAGGTAGGTACCTATAGTATTTCAATAGTAGTAGTAGTTTGTTAGCTTGCGTGCTCACCTAGCATTGCAACCATAAAACCAAAGAGATAATGGACAAGACAATAATCAAATCAAAAAACATTTATATTGTGTCACAAAAACATTGGTAAAATATAAGAATAATATTGGTTAGCACAACAAAATTGGTTGTCACTCAGTTTTATGGATTAGAATTAGTTTAAAAGGAGAAGCACTCGCTGGAGTGTACCTTCTAAAAGACAAACGACCCACCACAAACCTGCTCATAGTCTGAAGACTGATCGCAGATGAAATTGGAACAAAAAAAAAACTCAGTTTTATGCTGTAATAGAGTTTGATACACTAGTATGATTGGTTTTAATATATCATGTTTAGGTATAGGTAAATCTAGATATTGCAAATATTCCGAAAACATACCTAATCAATATTTTGAATCTCATCAACATTATTGATTTTGTGGACAGACATGTCTATGCTGGTCTACCTATATTATTCAGGTAGTCCAGGGTGGCATCTTATAGATTGCTCAGGGCATAGGGGTACAGTGGACCATTAAATGTGATATGGATTTAGGATCATTGCTACCTTCACAGCATTAATCCTCAGTGCAGCGTCATACTTATACTCAAGTCGAGCCTGCAGAGGCTGCAGAGGCAAGTGAATGAAATAAACAAAGATCTTCATGACAACTTGGGTAGGTAATTTGGAATTTTAAGTTTGTCTAAGCATAACTTTTGAACCATTGATCCAATCTGCATGAAATTTGGGAGGAAGGTTGACAGTTTTTATTTGAAAAATTTATTGGTAGTAAGTACCTACCTACCTATAAATCAAACAACTTCTCACTTGCAAAATTTCAACAGAAATATTTAGAGGATGTTCCAGGTATACCATACCATACCATACCATAGATAGTAAGGGGTAGACAGAGGCAAGTCCAAATAAGGTGTTCGGTAGGGATGTGAAAAAATAATCGATTATGAAAATAATCGTTTTTTTTAAAGATAAAAATCGATTTTAATAATCGATTTTAAAATTACAAATAATCGATTAGCAATCTATTTTTTATATATTCATAAAACTGAAAATCATGCTAAAAAAACAATCGATTAATAAAAAATCGATTTATTATGTAGAATGTCACATCCCTAGTGTTCGGGATATTTTGTAGGCACCTTGTTTGCATCGCAGTGAGTAGGTATGTCAATATCAGAACTATCCCTTTCGCAATGACTCAACTCCCACTCCACTCACATTCTCCCTGCCATACCAGCCATTTTATTCCTATATAGATAGAGTCTATTTTAGAAAATCTTAATCAATTAATTTACTAAATGAATTTTAATTGTTTCTCTAGAAAATAAGATTGAATTTCCAAAACTACTATTTTGTCACTCATGATCTGTGGAGCTGTTTTCAGGTCTACACATAAATGTGATACAGAGCTAGCCGTGGGTAGAAGGAGTCAGACGTACGCGTCTGGAGCGGCTCATACCGTAGTGAGCGCGTAAGTACCGGCTCTATTTCTTTTGGAGCGGCTCAACAGCTCTCATGCCTAATATAAATTTTATTCCTAGGTAGATAGGGTCTATATTACAAAAAAGATATCCAGATCAAAAATTTTGCTAAATGAATTTGAATTTTTTCGTCTAGATAATAAGATCTAATTTCCAATGCTGCATTTTTGGAGCCGCTCATCTGTGGAGCGGTTCTCAGGGTCTACTCAAAATTGTGATACACAACTCAAACGGTTCAAAGATTGGTTTTATGATAAATAGAACCCTGAACCGTTTGAGTAGAATATTTATTTTGATTCATTGGGAGGTTTGCTACGTACTCGAACCGTTGAATCGTTTGAAGTAATATCTGCGCAGGCGAATGACTTATGAAGTAAGGATGAATTGAACAACAGAAAATCTTGATGCAAATTATTTACCACATTATTTTAATTATTTATTTATACGGTTGTGTACATTATAAATAAGGTTCATTTTACAAAGTTAACTAAATTTACTTGAGGGTTTTTTCGGCTGCCCGTGGATTCTCTCACGCGGTAGCAATGATTGCTTACATAATTTTTGAAGGAATATTTTCCGATTAGGAACGCCTCACAATAATAATAAAATGTGATATTAATAGAAAATGTAGCAATACGGTGGTAAATAATTTGTTTCAACATTTTTATTGTTGTTCTTTTATTGAAGAAGGTTCATTTTACAAAGTTGAACTAAATTTACTTGATGATTATTTCATCTGCCCGTGGCTTCACTCACGCGGTAGCAATGATTACTAACATAATTTTTGAAGGATTTTTCCCGATTAGAAACTTTACACAATATTATTAGAATAAAAAAAATAATGCTTTCGTAAATAGGTAGGATAGGATAGTAATTTCGATCTATTACTACCGACCATACATACATAAATAAAGTTAGATACTTGGTACATAAATTACTTAAAAACTAGGTTATAAGTTGCAGAAGGACTTATTTACATATACCTAGTCTTTCTTTTATACAATTCGTCAGGTAGTACTACACATCATGCCTATTTCTACCGCCAAGCATCGTTGCTGCGTTTCTTGTGTTTCGTCGTGTGTGTGTGGTTTGACACCTCAGGCTTGCCGGTAGAATTACAGTTAAATGAGTCGTCTGCAATAACGTCTGTACGTTACGTTAAGTTGATGGATGAACAGTGCATCGTAGGACACGTATAAATATTGCGTGACTTGCGAGCTTTGATAAAGATGATGTTTACGATTTAACATCAGGTAGGTTATCAACATCTGCTTGTTCTGATGAGATTTATTTTAAACATTATAATGTATATACAAATGTATATTGTAATGTATATGTATACCTATACATGGAACATACAGATGACCTGATGTTGAGTGGAAAAAAATAAAACTCTTTATTTTACAAAGCCTCGCAAGGTTATGGTGACTTTGAAAAACCCTCCCAAATGAGGCCAATATTCAATAATGGAATTATTCAAGCTTTTTATGAAGGTCACTTCATAAAGGTAACTAGAAGTAGGTAAGTAAGTTAGCTAACATAGTCGTGTCTTCGCGGATCCTGTAATTGCTCGATGGTTGCTTGAAGTCTTTGAAGTTACAGTGCCACAAAGTCCAGATATGTTTGTGGCACTGTACTGTAGTACCCTGAAATTCTGAGCCGTTTGAACCACGGTTCAACTTCTTTCATTTATGTTTGGACTTTTTTCTGACTACCGCCTACTAACTCGGTATGGTAACCAAGTTTCAACTGAATTGGCCTTATATTACTAACTAGTGGCTTCCCGCGGCTTCGCACGCGTTGAAGTGGTGAGCCGTGATTGAGCCACAAACATCCAAACATCGTAACTTTCGCATTGATTTGTATATTATTAGGGTAGGATTTTAAATACCTATAGGCGTACATTACCTATATTAGGTAGGTAGGTACAGGTACTGAGTTTAGCACAAATATGACAAATACAACAAAGACAACCTTACACGGAAAGTATGTACTTATTTGTTCCTAGTTTCTACCCCAAAAACAAACGAAACAGCTTCACGACTTTGATCCCCAGGCACTGTAGATACTCTCAAATCTCTGCGTGTCAACTCAAGTTTCCCGTTTTTAGAATGTCCTTTACAAACATTGACGCCTCGTTGTATCCTTTTTACTCGAGCGCAACGAAGGAGGGTAGTTTAAAAAAACTTTTAGGAGTTGTTTTCGAAAATCAAACAGTATTTTTCTAATTTATCCACAGAACATATTTTCTTTTAGTTTGAAGTTAATTACACTACGCGTTAAAAATCTTCCATACAAAACTTGAAACTTTGGCAGTCTTTTGCACCCTTTGCAGTTGTAGCTAGTTTTAAAATAATTGTAACGTGATTTTAAATTATTTATCGTGGAGTATATTTACTTCAAGTTTGAAATCAATTGCATGAGGCGTAAAAAATCTCCCATGCTAACTTTTACAGTCATTTGCACCCTTTGCTATCAAAAGCCTTTCCTTTTCTTAAGCCTTGGAGTACATCTACTTCAAGTTTCAAGTTTGTAAGTTCAAGGAATACAATTTGTCATACCAACGGTTTCAACCCTTTTTACACCCTTAGGGGTTGCATTTCCCAAAATCCCTTCTTAGTACACCTCTACGCTATAAAACCTATGTACTCTTCAAATTTCAAGTCTCTAGGACCAGCGGTCAAAAAATTACCATACAAAGTTTTACATCCCTTTGCACACTTATCAAGGGTAGTTTTAAAAAACTAAAAATGCCTTTACTATTTTTTTGCCTTGAAGTATATGTACTCCAAGTTTGAAGTTTGTAGGTTCAAGGAATACTATTTTTCATACAAACGTTTTCATCCTTTTTTACAGCCATAGGGGTTGAATTTCCAAAAATCCCTTCTTAGTCAACCTCTACGCTATAAGACCTATGTACTTTTCAAATTTCACGTCTCTAGGACCAGCGGTCAAAAAACTCCCATACAAACTTTTACACCCCTTTGCACACTTATTAAGGGTAGTTTTAAAAAACTAAAAATGCATTTCTTTTTTATTTGCCTTGAAGTATATGTACTCCAAGTTTCAAGTTTGTAGGTTCAAGGAATACTATTTTCCATACAAACGTTTTCATCCCTTTTTACACCCATAGGGGTTGAATTTCCAAAAATCCCTTCTTAGTACACCTCAACGCTATAAGAACTATGTACTTTTCAAATTTCACGTCTCTAGGACCAGCGGTCAAAAAACTCCCATACAAACTTTTACACCCCTTTGCACACTTATTAAGGGTAGTTTTAAAAAACTAAAAATGCATTTCTTTTTTATTTGCCTTGAAGTATATGTACTCCAAGTTTCAAGTTTGTAGGTTCAAGGAATACTATTTTTCATACAAACGTTTTCATCCCTTTTTACACCCTTAGGGGTTGAATTTCCAAAAATCCCTTCTTAGTACACCTCTACGCCATAAGACCTATGTACTCCTCAAATTTCAAGTCTCTAGGACCCGCGGTTTAGGCTGTGCGTTGTCTATATGTCAGTCAGTCAGTCAGTCAGTCAGTCAGGACTTTGATTCTTATAGTATTAGAGATAGAGATAGAGATAATATAAAATTATATAATATTTTACGTTTTGGGCTCGTTCATTTTTCTACAAAACTATGTTACATAAAGTCTTATAAATTATTCGTCTGATGGTTCGTATGAAAGGTCGGACAGTGGAAATGTTTATAAATGTAATACTCAGACAAAATAAAAAGGTAGTACTTTTTTATTTTGTCTGAGGCCGGCCATAGAAAAAATAATAGTTAGTATTGCGCGAGCGCTGCGTTTCGTTTCAAATGAGACAAACATTTAAGAATGGTTCTCGGGTCAGTAGTAAGTAGTATTAGGCTAGTACAGATAAAAGGGTAACCAATTATCATCCTTTTTTTGGGATATTCTTTTTAATTAATTATTTTGAGTTTTAGCTACATCTAAGTGATCAGTAACAGACACTGATCATATAGTTCATTTTTGTTTGGTAATTACAAAATAGTGGTGTATTATACTGTACCTACACAGGCCCGACCACGGGTCCATATATTGATGAAACAGCTCCTTTATCAAAAAACGAACTTTCATTGAAACAACACTTGAAACTTTGTTTCAATATTTATTGACTTTTGATGGTCACTGTGCTTACTAGGGTTGCCACCTTTTTGCAGTTAAAGTACATTGGTTATTATAGGTACTTAAGAAAAAAAAGTACATAGTATCAAAATAAAGTACAATTTTTTTAGGTACAATTTGAGGTTAGGTTGTGTTTAGAAATTGTTAAAAACGAGTGCTTAAGTGATGTGGCGCTGGCGAGAGGCGAAATCGATTCAGCATCTACGCCTCACTAAACTTCAATAATATATTATATTATTACATTGTAAAAGGATCATACAAAAGAACGGTAGGAACCAAGCCGTAAGTTTGTTGCCTGTTCTTCTAGGCTTTGGTCGCGTGGAACTGGCACCTAGAGTCACCTAGCTTTAAGACGTTTCAAAGTGATCCTTGTGATTTTATTGAATAAATTATTACATTGTAAAAGGATCATACAAAAGAACGGTAGGAACCAAGCCGTAAGTTTGTTGCCTGTTCTTCTAGGCTTTGGTCGCGTGGAACTGGCACCTAGAGTCACCTAGCTTTAAGACGTTTCAAAGTGATCCTTGTGATTTTATTGAATAAATACATTTTGACTTTGACTTTGACTTTGACATCAATCGTTAAAGTCGTTTAACGAAAAAATACTTACGACTAAACTATTCAAAATCCCAAAGAAATTAAATCATGCGAAATAAAGTATTTTGGTGTACTTTATTGTTCTCATAAAGTATAGAATACAATTACCTGAAATAAAGTACAATACTTTATTATAAAGTACGGGTGGCAACCCTAGTGCTTACCTACCTACTTATGACGATTGGAATCATATCGCTCTTGTTTTCTACCTACATCATACCAAACTGAAACAGGTTCACTGCCCCCCCTCTCCTCGTAGATATCCCCTCAGATCTTTTAGTACCAAGTAGGTAGGTACTTACCTAAAACTCATGATTTTTTTTAGAACGTTTATGGGAGGTAGTCAGACGTAGGTACATCCAAACATGACATTTGGTATCATGAAAAATATAGGTACATACCTACCTACATACCCTCAATTTGCAGTAGTTGGTATACCATACGTGACAGGTAGCAAGCCCATCGCCTCTGTTAGAATACTAACTGGTTTCCTCACGATGTTTTCGTTCAACGTTTAAAACCACTGACATTGCGCACATAAATTTTTCGATAGGAAATATCCATTGGTGCACGACTGGATTTGAAACTGGATCCTATCGTATACTTACTATCGTAAACTAAAGTTCAACTAAGGCATAAACTTGGGAACAGTACGAATGTACTGTAGAACCCACCTAGGGTTCTAGTAAGAAGTGGTCTAGCCTTGATGTAATATCTACTAGATCTACGTTAGGCTAAGTAAGTAGGTATAGGATGGGTACGAATTAGGGCATGAATACCGGAATCCCGTAATACCGAAATACCGGGATCCGAACAATGCCGGTATTGAAGGAAATCAATACCGGCATTGTTCGGTATTGAAATCGAATAATCAATATCGAATGTTGGGTGCAATTAGGCATATTAAATTAAAATAAAATAATAGAATTTATTATTGATTGATAACAATGTCAAAATTTGAATAGTAGATTGTTTACCAAGGGAGCAAACAACTATTTTTATGGCGAGAGTGTTTTTTGAAACCAGAGCGGAGCGAAGGATTCTAAAGTAGAATCCTAAGCGTAGCGAGGGATTCAAAGTACTTCACTCGAGCTTAAAATACTGTTGCTCCCGAGGTGGACACTCTACTTTTTATCACCCTCTATGAGAAAATAGCTTAGTGCAAGTTATGAATAATCATAGTCACGAAGTCACAAAGTCACAAAGTCACAAAGTCACAAAGTCCCAAAGTCACGAAGTCACAAAGTCACAAAGTCACAAAGTCACGAAGTCACGAAGTCACATAGTCATATTGTCACATTGTCACATAGTCATAATCATGTATTCATTGTAATTTTATTTATTTTCATAAAACTAAGTAAAATCTGAATTTGAGTAAACAATTATGAACAAAGGTGGAATGCGCGTTTCACGTGTTTTTGTTTATTTTTATTTAGTTCAGGCGCTTTTTTTTAATTATAAAGCCTGCAAGTTTATACAGTGTTCGTGATCTCTTTGGTGATTAGCACATTCCAAATTCAAATCACATTACCGCCCTTGGGATCAAAGTGCTATTTTGCTGCCTGTTTTCGAAGAGCAAACTATCTCCTTTCGAATTGATGTGATAAAAAGTTAATTACCTATTGAGTTTTAGTCAACATTACCATTTCTTAGTTAAAAATAGAGGAGTCCATCCAACTAAAGCTTATGAATATCTGATGCGTATTTTGCTAACAAGCGTTGAGACCTGAGAGTGAGCGAATATTTTCTTCTGCGGGATACTTTTGTAACCGATTAATAAGTAAAATCTCTCAGATAAAATGCTAGATTCTCTTTCACATTACGAATATTGAGAACACATTAACAAGAAGAACGTTTTTTTGACCAAATAATAATGACGTTAATGATGAGTTGATTATTGTCTAGGTACCTATTGGGGGTCAAAGTTACCCTCGTCCGTAGGTGAATACTCTTGAGACCCTACACGTGGCCCCTGGGTAGTGCTAATTGGGTAACAACTTTCTGGTGGTAGGCTTCGGCCGCGGCTTGTCACCACCCACCGGACAAAGTCACTCCGTGAAGCGATAATTTCGTGTTTCGGAGTGTAGTCCGGTGTAGCCAGCGACACAAAGTGGACGTGACAGGTCTGAGCAGTTTTTGCAAGTGAGTCAGGCTTGAGCGTTTGGGCCAACTCAGTAAAATAAATGCGCCGGATGTCTAGATTTGGAGGGTAGCGGGATCCGAAGCACGGTTTTCCGCTGGCCGACCGCAGGTTATAGGGGGCCCAATTAGCGAGTAGCCACTCGTGAAAGGCTGCCCCGCCGCCTTGCGTAAAATCCCGGAATGCTCCATCGTGCCGGTTGGCGACCGGAAGAGAGGATCCGATGGCCATTCTTGGGGGGGTTCTGGCGTCCCCGCAGTCTCCAGTCTAGCCATCCACCTGCGCAGGAATTTTGCTGAGTGCCGCTGAGCTCGAGAGACCTTGCCTCGCTCAACTACTGTCTTTCCCCAAACCTAAATATCACTCTTAATGAAAAAGTCTAAAAATAATAAGTTGTGCTTACAGCGGAAGCACGTCCTCTCACTTCAAGTGCACCTCTCTAACATTCGAGGACTGCACTCAAATCTCGATCCGGTCCACCACCATCTCGAGACCAATAAGCCACACTTATTATTCCTCACGGAGACGCAGATTCAGTGCCCCCCTGACACAGCGTACCTCACATACCCAGGATATGCACTGGAGCACAATTTCAAACCAAAAGCTGGTATTTGTCTGTATGTTCGGGATGACATTTGTTGCCTGCGTCTGCGTGACCTTGAAGAGTCCGATTTCTCTGTTTTATGGGTTTTGGTGGATACCGGCATAGATAAGATCATCTATGCTGGTATATATCGTAGACATTCTGGAGACTTAGAGACAACCAGGTTATTTAATTACATCAGCGAAGCGGCGGATGTGGCCCTTGGACGGTACCCTGATGCTCAACTGGTACTTTTAGGGGATTTTAACGCCCACCACCAACAGTGGCTATTCCCTTACCAATTTACCGACCATGCTGGAATTGAGGCTCGCAAACTTGCCCTAACCCTTAATCTCACACAGCTGGTTGGTGAAGCAACCAGGGTACCAGACGTCGAGAGCCACACAGCCAATTGCTTAGACCTTCTGTTGACAAATGAACCGGATCGTCACACAGTATCAGTAATGCCCCCTTTGGGCACTTCAGATCACTGTGTGGTGAGGTCTGTATCGTCATACTCGCCACCCGATCCCTCTCCTAGAGGAAGTAGGCGAATATGGCGTTACAAGTCAGCAGACTGGGATGAGATGCGCCATTTCTTTGCATCTTATCCTTGGCGACAATCCTGTTTTTCTTCTTCTGATCCATCGATTTCTGCTGATGCCGTTACGGAGGTGATCAAAAGAGCAATGGAGTACTTTATTCCATTCTCCGATGTGTCACCTTCAGACAGTGCTCGCCCATGGTTTGGCCCCGTGTGCGCCAGCGCAGAAGCGCTTAAACATGCGGCTTACCTTGCGTGGGTTGATGCACGAAACGCTAAAGCCTCGGATACACAGGACAAGAAAAAAGCCTACAACAAAGCCGCCAAGTCTTGCAAGAAGGTGATACGGAAGTCGCGCTTCGATCGAATTGGCCAGTTGGGGGCCAAGCTTGCCACATACCCTGCGGGAAGTAAAGCCTTCTGGTCACTGGCCAAGTCAGTTGAAGCGAACTTCAGCCGCCCTTCACTTCCCCCACTACTGAAACCGGACGGATCTCTGGCTCATGCTGCGATTGAAAAGGCAAATCTTTTTGCAACTCAATTCGCTGAAAATTCACGCCTAGACACCTCGGGCGAAACACCTCCTAGCCTTCCTCGATGCGAAACGTCAATGTCGGATATTCGCATCCACCAGAAGGAAGTGCTCAAAACTCTTCGAGGTTTAGACGTGAATAAAGCTAGTGGCCCTGATGGTATTCCAGTTGTAGTATTAAAAAACTGTGCACCTGAGTTGTCTCCAGTTCTAACTCGACTTTTCCGCTTATCCCTTGAAACTGGAGTAGTCCCCAAGTCTTGGAAGCTTGCCAATGTGCAACCTGTGCCCAAAAAAGGATTTCGGTCACCTCCATACTATGTAAATGTATGGAGCGTGTACTGAATGGTAAGCTCCTCGCATACCTTGAAGAGAATGAACTCCTCAGTGACCGTCAATACGGATTTCGTAAAAACCGGTCTACTGGGGACCTTCTAGCGTTTGCCACGCACATCTGGAGTGAAGCCATCGAGAAATATGGTGAGGCACTAGCGGTCTCACTTGACATTTCGAAGGCATTTGATAGGGTTTGGCATGCGAGCCTTATTGGCAAGCTTCCTGCATTCGGACTCCCAGTACAATTCTGTTCTTGGCTTGCCGACTTCTTGAGGGAACGATCCATTCGAGTAGTCATTGATGGCTGCTCGTCTGATCAATTGGCCATTAATGCCGGTGTACCTCAGGGGTCGGTGTTATCTGCCACGCTGTTTTTGCTGCATATCAACGATCTGCTTATGCCCGGTATCGTTGGGTACGCAGATGACAGCACAGTTGTGGAAAGATACTTTTCCAATGCCCAAGCCAGACAGAATGTGGTTAAGCAAGAGAGAGACGAAATGCTGCAGCGCTTGAATCTGAAACTGAAGGCAGTGTCCGACTGGGGCAATGCGAATTTGGTTAAATTCAACGCCTCTAAAACGCAAGCTTGTCTCTTTTCTGCTAAGAAAAGTCAGTTTCTCCAAGTTCCTGTTTTCCGAGATGTACCTTTAGCTGTTCAGGATCACCTGGATCTCCTCGGCGCTACTCTGACGCCTGCTCTCAACTTTGGCACATACATCGAGTCTAGGGCAAAAACGGCTTCTATGAAGCTAGGCATCCTTAATAGGGTAAGGCGTTACTTCACACCGGGACAGCTTCTCAGTCTTTATAAAGCACAAGTCCGATCTGGTATGGAGTACTGCTGTCACCTTTGGGATGGCTCGGCAAAACACCAGCTTGCTGCCTTGGACTCGATTGAGCGCCGAGCTTTCAGGTTAGTAGGTGAGCAACACATGGCGGAGGCTAAAATCCAGAGCCTCGAACACCGTCGTAAAGTTGCTTGCTTATCGATCTTTTATAGGCTACATTTCGGAGAATGTGCCCAGGAACTACATGACCTTATTCCACCATCTCCATTCCACCACAGGACAAGTAGACGCACGGCCCAGTACCATCCATACCTGGTTAGCATGCCACCAATTCGCACGAAGCGCTTTGCTTCAACCTTCATTATGCGAACCGCTAAGGAGTGAAACTCATTACCGTCGTCTGTTTTTCCTGACCACTACAATATCAGTCTCTTCAAGGCAAGAGTGAATAGGTGTCTTCTAGACCGTTCTGCTCCAACGTCGGCTACATCGTCGCTTACCATCAGGTGAGATTGTAGTCAAAGGACGGTCTATTCATTGTAAAAAAAAAAAAAAAAAAAACCTATAATCTTATTACAAGCCAAAATTGGTTACTACAGTCATCTTAGAGCACACGATAGACAAATCAATAAACAAGCAGTAACATAACAATGTCGCCGTTGTCGAAACCGGCCTGGACGACATCATCATCATTACGTGTAGGTAATGATAAAAAATGTTATTTAATTTTTTTAAGCTACAATGTTGATCCGTATATAGAAATATTTAATTTAAATAAAAGTTATATTATTGATAGTATGACTACATTTGGTACTTACGTATACGTACGTTTAAGTTCATTTAATTTAATTACTTATATGATTAATGAGGCTGAAAAACAAATTGTGTTTATCATATTATATTAGAATATAATGTGATTTCTTATAAAAACACAAAGCTCCTAATCCTACATGCAGCGTTTGCGTACCTAGCAGTGTTGCCAGGTCAGATTTTTAAATTTACAGTGTTTTGGATATAAAAATACAGTATTTGGTATAAAAATACAGTAAATCACAAAGTTAAATACAGCGCTTTTACAGTAAAAAATATACCTTAATGTAATCAACTTATATATTTTTACTAAAATTATTATTAATCACTATCCGTTCCACTCAGAGATGATTCGTTTTGATCATAAATTTTGCCATAACCTAACCTATTATATATACTCAGGTCTGGGAGATCATACAAAAGCCCACAAAATACAATTATTTAAATAAACTTGTTATGCGCTACTTTCAATTAACCTACTTAAAAATTACATTAGCTGCAGGGTTTAGTAATACCCTGAAAGTATAAAAGATCTTGCGCTGCATAATGTTCCCGATTCGGAAATTGTAAATGATTGATTGGAGCGCATATTGTTCCATATTTAGTGACTAGCGGCCTGTCCCAGCTTCGCATGGGTGGTCATAAATTTTTTGAACATTTTAGGATAAACTGAGACCGTGGGCTTGAGCCTCGCGTCTACTTATTTCATACATTTGCACGCGCTTCTCCTTGAGTGAGTGAAATCGCACCCCGCGCGCGACCCGTGGACCCGTAAACATTTTTAATTTCGTCATATCTTTTGAATGGAATGTCCGATTTGAAAAATTTAAGAAGTAATCTATAGGTATTGAAACCGTCTTAATTATGAAATGATTTATTTGGATAAGGATTAATACCAAGGTACAAATAAAGACCCTTTTCTAGCGGAGGCATTTCAATTAATTTTTTATAATAAAAGAACACTTATTGTGACATAACTATAATAGTTAGACATATGCTGTCGCGACATTTTTTGTAGATGATAACGTGTTCTACAAAATCGTAGTACATTATTTTGTTCTATCTTCAATAGTTTTCGCAGCGCACGCGATGTAAGGTTTTTTGTTTTCCACCTTGGGTTACATTATTGAAGTTTTAGTAAGGATCCCTGATTTTTTTGAAAATATAATATAGCCTATGTTACTCAGGGATAATGTAGCATTCTAATGGTGAAAGAATTTTTGAAATCGGACCAGTCGTTTTTGAGCCTATTCGTTACATACAAAAATACAAAAATACAAAGTTTACCTCTTTATAATATTAGTGTAGATTAGTGTAGATAAAGTATTGTGGTCTAACACTGCATAATGTTCCGGATTTGGAACTTTCAAACTATTGACTGGAGTGCATAAAGTTCCATATTTGGTACTTCAAAAAACATAACAACTGCATGGTGTTCCAAATTCGGAACATTAAAAAAGATTTCTTCAGATATTAACAAAAAACCAATAAAAAATTGTATTGAAAACCAGCGAATTGACAATCTGTCAAATTTTGGAAACCAACTGACGAAATAGTCGATTTTAGTTCCTAGGCACCTCTGTAGAGGCGCCACTGGCGCATATTATGTGAGTTTCACTCCCTACATACGAATTAGTTCCAAGAAAAGATCATAGATGTCGCAGGAATAAATATATTATACCAAAACCTGAATGTTCCAAATTTGTGACGATATGCGGTAAAGGGATGTATCAGATGTATCGTTTTTGAACGTTAAAACTTTATACAGTGATTTTCATACACTGTATTTTTGTAATACAGTATACAGTAAAACGGGAAAAAAGCAGCTAAATTACAGCGAATCTACTGTAATTACAGTGAACCTGGCATCACTGGTACCTAGATAGATGTAGGTAAAAGGAAATATAAGTAACGTTAGTTTGTTGATTGATCTATTTTGTTATTATTTTGATACAAATTATTTTGATTTTATTCCTGCAGTTTTTCTTCGTTTCAAGTCTTTGTTTAATAGATCTTGCTAAAGTTAGCTTGAATTACATACAATATTAGTTTTATACGAACAAAAACTAGAATCTCTAATACTTTAAGACTCAAAGTCCTGACTGACTGACTGACTGACTGACTGACTGACATATAGACAACGCACAGCCTAAACCGCTGGTCCTAGAGACTTGAAATTTGAGGAGTACATAGGTCTTATGGCGTAGAGGTGTACTAAGAAGGGATTTTTGGAAATTCAACCCCTAAGGGTGTAAAAAAGGATGAAAACGTTTGTATGAAAAATAGTATTCCTTGAACCTACAAACTTCAAACTTGGAGTACATATACTTCAAGGCAAAAAAATAGTAAAGGCATTTTTAGTTTTTTAAAACTACCCTTGATAAGTGTGCAAAGGGATGTAAAACTTTGTATGGTAATTTTTTGACCGCTGGTCCTAGAGACTTGAAATTTGAAGAGTACATAGGTTTTATAGCGTAGAGGTGTACTAAGAAGGGATTTTGGGAAATGCAACCCCTAAGGGTGTAAAAAGGGTTGAAACCGTTTGCATGAAAAATAGTATTCCTTGAACCTACAAACTTGAAAATTGGAGTACATGAATTTTAAGGCAAAAAAATAGGAAAGGCATTTTTAGTTTTTCAAAACTACCCTTAATAAGTGTGCAAAGGGATGTCAAAGTTTGTATGGGAGTTTTTTAACGCGTGGTGCGATTGACTTAAAACTTGAGGTAAATATACTAAGGAATAAATAATTAAGAATGACGCTTTTAACTTTTGATAATTACCCCTGCAAAGGGTTCAAATGACTGTTAAAGTTAGTATGGGAGATTTTTAACGCATAGTGCGATTGATTTTAAACTTGAAGTAAGTAAATATACTCCACAACAAATAGTTCTAAAATCACGTTTTCAATATTTTAAAACTACCCCTGCAAAGGGTGCAAAAGACTGCCAAAGTTTCAAGGTTGGTATGGGAGATTTTTAACGCGTAGTGTAATTAACTTCAAACTAAAAGAAAATGTGTTCTGTGGATAAATAACATAAATACGTTACCATAAAGGATACAACCGAGGCGTCAATGTTCTAAAAACGGGAATCTTGAGTTGGTACGAAGAGATCTGAGGGTATCTACCGTGCCTGTGGATCAATGTCGTGAAGCTGTTTCGTTTTGTTTGCTTTTGGGGTAGAAACTAGGAACAAATAAGTACATATTTTCCGTGTGGGGTGGTCTTTGTTGTATTTGTCATGATTGTACTAAACTCAGTACCTACCTATACCTACCTACCTACTTAATATAAGTAATGTACGCCTATAGGTATATCTTATACCTACGTAGGTATTTAAAATCCTACCCTAATAATATACAAATCAATG
Organism: Chloroclysta siterata; assembly: GCA_932294275.1. Classification (NCBI taxonomy): domain Eukaryota; kingdom Metazoa; phylum Arthropoda; class Insecta; order Lepidoptera; family Geometridae; genus Chloroclysta; species Chloroclysta siterata. The sequence goes on from OW028598.1 coordinate 14,141,592, forward strand.
CGAAGGTTACGATGTTTGGATATTTGTGGCTCAATCACGGTTCACCACTTCAACGCGTGCGAAGCCGCGGGAAGCCACTAGTTTTTAATAAAATTGCCAATACCGGTAGTAGTACCGGGATTCCGGTATTGGGCTCCAGTACCGAACTCAATACCGGTATTGAGATTAGTCCCGGTATTGCATGCCCTAGTACGAATGAATGTACCTGAGGTAGGTAGGTTACAGTATCTAGCCGTAGCCTCAAAAGCCGTCACAGCTCAGTTGGTAATAGCTCTGCCTTCTGCTGTGGGCTGTGCGTTCAATCCCCACCAAGAACAAAATTTATTTGTGTGACGAACGTAGTTTGTTCAGTCTGGGTATTATTATATGTTACAAGTACCTATGTATGTTATCATTAAAAAAAAGTATTTATTTAAATAGCTATCAGGACCCCATAATACAAGCTTTGCTTAGTTCGGGGCTAAATAGAGTTGTGCAAAGTCCACCAATTTTATTTATTTATTTTAAAACCTCTGCGATGAGCTTGACCAGGTGTGCATACTACCATCAAGCAACATTGCTGTTTCGGTTTAAAGGGTGGTTGCCAGTGAAATTACAGACACATGAGGCTTAACATCTGCATACTTACTATAAACCTAGGTTGGTTCGTTGTACTGGATTGCAGTTTCTTAGAGGAGCAATAATCTCCTTTTTATGAACTTTAGAACATCAGAAAAATAATAACAACAACCGTACTATGCTTGTCTATTAGATCGTAAATGATAGCCTATATTATTTAAATTACCTACCCATAGTACAGAAAAACTAATAGTACAACAGTTAATTTAGTTATGTTTTTATACTTAAATTACAACTCAAAATCAAAATCAAAATGGTCTTTATTCAGTACAATCACAAGGATCACTTTGAAACATCTTATATACTAGGTGAATCTATCACCAGTTCCTCGCGACCAAAGCCTAGAAGAATGGGCAAGAAACTTACGGCTTGGTTCCTAGCGTTTTTTGTATGATCCTTTTTACAATTTTATTAAGGTACCTACTTAATTATTTAGTGTTTTTAATGAGTTGGAGCATAGATCAGTCCCAAGCTTTTATGTCATCTATATAATACTAATACAAGTACAAAAGGTATAGCCTAGACATTTACAATATAAATAATGCTAGGAACTTTTGACAATGCTAGGAAATTAAATTAGATACTCTTTGGCTTTTAGGTGAAGAGAAATCAACTAGTGAGAAGTTAGGGTCCCTGGTGACGTCTTTAAATCCAATATTATAATCATTAGACATAGACACATGCACAGATTCATAATGATCATTAGTCTACACTCATATAACTCCTGGATTTTATACATGTTTCATGTCATGAGTGGTAAGAACCAATGGTTCATACATTCAAGTCTCGACTGTTAGGACTTCTAATTGATCATGATCAGTTTTGTATTGGGTGGCTAGCTCGGCCAATTGCTTCTTGAGGATTCTATTCTGACCCAAAATCATCAAGACAATTAAATCATTAGAGCCTCAATGTCTCATCTCGTTCTTGCAATAGCTGATCTTGAATCTTGTTACTATTAGAGCTCCGAATCAACCACCTGTAGCCTTGCTGCAAAGTCACGTGCCCTCCGTGTCATGGTCATATAATATAGTGTATATAATATATCATATAAGATAGTGGAGTTAAACGGTGCCTGAAGGTTATGTACCGGCCGGTGAGCAAAGTGCATTTGAATTTGTGCTTATGTTGTGTTTTTGGGTAATTTATAATAAACTCTCCACGTTTATCAGCGGCAGCAGTTAACAGGCCCTGATCAGCTTCTAAAAGTGTATGTAAACATTCAAATCGCCATTAGTTGCGAAAAGGATTCTTTGTACGATTTTTAAAGTGTTCCATCTTAAAATAGTTCACAAACAAACAAATATACAGTCCATTCATACTATTTAAAACTGTTACACTGGTAATTCACTCTAAATATATGTAAAATAATTATATTTCTTCTAGAAAATAAGAAATGAAGGTTTTCATTTATTTTCTTTTTTTTATTTTGTTTTATGGCGCTGGACTGGAGTCGATCGGTCTTTTTGCCTGCCATGCAATATGCCACTCGACCAAAAACAGTGAGTTGAGCAAGTTGAGTTTTGCATTGCTGTACCATTTTACATTTTTAGTTTACACGTACTTAGTAAGATCCGATAATGTTTATATGTCGTCATTATAAAGATTACGGAATATTCTGAAATTTCTCTTTGATTTGTAGTTTGTAACGATTATTTTGTAGTTTTGAAATGTCTTGGAGAATCGTACTATATTGTCTGCAGCCTGCTAGGAAATCAGTACCCCAAGTATGAGTTTTGCTTACCATATTTGGTTTTTAGTTTTACGTTTTTGTTCCGTGTTCATTGCGGGTTTTGTATGAAGACGCGATAGGGATACCGATATGGAACTTTACAAAACCCGCAATGAGCAAGGAGCAAAAACGATTCGTTTTGTTCCGTGTTCATTGCGGGTTTTGTATGAAGCCGCGATAGGGATACCGATATAGAACTTTATGTTCTACTACTAATTTTCATCATACTTGCAACATAAAGTTCCGTATCGGTATCTCTATCGCGTCTTCATACAAAACCCGCAATGCACGGAACAAAAACGTAAAACGAAAAACCAAATATGGTAAGCAAAACTCATACTTGGGGTACAGCAAGTTCTCCTTTGATGGAGTGTTCATTGTTCAATACTATTTTCATTTCTTCCGTTTTTTCAGTGATAGTTACCTACTCCTATGGAGAGCACTATTCTAGAAGTATAGTGATATGACGTAGAACCTAAAAAATTCTACAAAATGTAGGTACCTACATTTTGTAGAACTTTTTAGTGATCAAAAGAAGCCTCTTTCAGGAGCATTTTTTTATACAACTTGCTGATGGAACAAGCAAATGACCCACCTGATGTTAAGTGGTAACCATCACCTATAACAACGCATTGCCTTGTAAGTCACGCACGATTGGAACGTGGCCACCGATGCTCTGCCCTGCATGTATTCTCTCATCTGTGCCTGCGTCCATCGACAGCTGAGGCATAAAGATCTTATGCCTCATGTGTTTGTAATTTCACCGGCAAACACACTCTTAAAATCTTTTCACCACACTGTTTTGTAATAAACTAGTGACACGATGACGAGGAGAAGAAGAAGGTTATTGCTGCCTACCAATTCTAAAGCTCTTTAAATAAATAAATATTGGTGGACATTCATTATGTAGATATCTACTTAGTTGGTAGGTATGTTAACCGAGTTTCACCTCAATCGGCATATTTATTGAAGATTTCCATTGAATAGACTTTGGCTCCATTATCAGACAACTGACATCAGCTGTCAGCTCACTGACATCATTTTTTGTTTTAATTAAGTCGTAGGTATAGTTTATTATAAGCTGTAATACGGCTGTAATAATCGCGCATGTCCTTTAAAAATGTGAAAATAAAATAAACTAGTGGTTCATCCCGAACTGAAATCTCATGATGCGATCCAAAAATTCAAGTGGGTGATAATTAGAGGCAAGTCCAAACATTCGGTTTTTTAGACTTGACTCTGACTACCGCCTACTAACTTGGTATTGTGACGAATTTTCAACTCTACTAACTATTTATTGAAGAGGTCCGTTGGACAGAACATGTCTTCATCATCAGTACCCTAAGTATTTGGTTTTTCGTTTTACGTTTTTGTTCCGTGTTCATTGCGGGTTTTGTATGAAGACGCGATAGGGATACCGATATGGAACTTTATGTTCAGTAGAACATAAAGTTCCATATCGGTATCCCGTGTACGTGATACGGAACTCGCAATGAACACGGAGCAAAAACGATTCGTTTTTGTTCCTTATCGCGTCTTCATACAAAACGCGCAATGAACACGGAACAAAAACGTAAAACGAAAAACGAAATATCGTAAGCAAAACTCATACTTGGGGTACAGATCACTATTTTACGAGAACTTAGTACCTTCTCAATTAAAATTAATTACAAGCAAAAAAAATAAGAAAAAACAAAAGAACTGACCGACCAGTAACGAAACTATGATGTCAACAAAACCCTAAGAGATGGGGGCTCTTGCATTGTTGGATGTTATTTATACTTGTTTTGTCAAAAATATTACAACAATTTTTCATTCTAGTCAAGCCAATTTTCATTCTAGTTTGCCAGGGCCTTATGCTCACTTCGACAGAGATTATCTCACGTTAGAGATGACGTCATATCTCGTTCGATAACTATTTATCCCCATTCTCACTATCTAACTCCCCAATTTTCTCATACAAAGTTCATGCGAGACGCAACGTCAACGAGTTATTGAACGAGATATGACGTCATCTCCACCGTGAGATAATCTCGCTCGAAGTAAGCATAAGGCCCCTGGTTTAGCAAACCAGGGGCCTTATTCTCACTTTGAACGACTTTTGAAACTCACTCAAATATCTCGGCCATTCGATCTCTGGCAGAGATAGGCCATCTCGTATATGAAATTGTCGCTCATTGAGCCAAAACCCTATGCTCACTCACCACCGTGATTTATCTCGGTTGATGACATATTTTTCAAACGAAATGCGTTTCGTTTCGGTCATATACTATTAATCGAATGATTTTTTGATCGATTATTCTAGTGTTTTGTACAAATGACCATCAAATTAAATTGTAATTTGGTGCTAGTATAAAATTATGAAAATACAAAGCTGAAATTGTGGAAAATAAACTGTTTTTTGTACAAATTGGAGATTTCTAGTTCATTGTATGAATGTTGACTAAAATAGACCAAAAACTAAACGTAATCCTTCGCTCGGACAAGCAGTGCTGCCATTTGATTCTGACGTTTTTGGCGTTAGATCTAGCGGTTCAATGACTTACCTACTCGTGTTTTTTTTTCAGTCTCGAAGTTAATTTTATTTTATAACAGTTTTAAGATGCGTTTGCCATATCGATGATATTTGCTAGCATTAGTCGCTGGGAATTTTGTTTTTTTTTTGAGTTACAATAGAACAATCGGTTGGCCTTGTACGGTTCACACAGTACAATAGTGCAGTGTGTATTTTCCGGGAATCTCGCGGCAACCGCGCGACCGGGAGCATCAGTCCACATCAACATCGCGGATCGACCACATCTCTCATAATCAAGTTAATAAAATGATGTCCTATACAGGCCTACTTGATGTTAAGCTGTTACCTCAGCCTATTTCAATCGCCATTATCTCTACCACGCCATTGAGGACGCGTCCTAAGTGGCATTGCATTGCGTCCCTCACTGTTTAGACCTACGGGTGTTATTATATTACATTTATTTACATACTGTCTTATCTTAAGGCGAAGACAAGAGCTAATGTGGCTCTCGCTCGCACGTTTCGACTTGTTGAAAGATATAAAATCACTTAACTCATTTTGGAAAAATCGCAATCAACCATTTTGTGTGCAATCACATTGCACACAGTTTAGTAAAATAATCATTTTAATCGATACATGTTTTCCTACTCAAAAGTTTGCTTTACTAGTTTTTGTACTTATGCAAACTTTTAAGAAGGAAAACTTGTATCGATCAAAATGAAATTTTTACTAAACTGTGTGTAATGTGATTGCACACAAAATGGTTGATTGCGATTTTTCCAAAATGAGTTTAGTGATTTTATATCTTTCAACATGTCGAAACGTGCGAGTGAGAAGTTGTTTGATAGTTGTTGTTATTTATTATAGTTGATCAACCAGAGTCCGATGAAATTAAACATTTACTTGATTAATCACCAAATTTATTGCGAGTCACACGCGTTCATTTTAGATCGGCAAAGATACAGTTTTGGAGGCATAATTTGACATACGTCTGACAATCTGACACTAATACTAACTAAAGTTTGACAGCTGAGAGCTGCGGTAGAATCTATGAAATTACATTATGTTTAACAGTTGTCAGCCCCTTAACCTTCAAATCGGCACACAGCAATGCCAGCGCCAAAAAAAATGGGTGACTAGGCTACTTCTCGTCAAATTTTTGGCGACTTGGGTCAGTCTAGACTTGGCAACACTGATTCCAAAGAAAACAAGTGGAAGTTTCGTTTCCGTAAATTGTTTGTTATTATTTTGTTGTTTACAAAGTATTGTAAGTGGTTTTCGACGGTTAGAAATAGAAGTAAAGAAAATGGAAAAAAGGTAGCGAAGTATTACCCAACTCTCCAGCAAAATATAAAGATGAGAGAGTTGATGGAATGCTATCCTGCCCTAAAGTCGGGCAAGTTTTCGGCATAATTTTCATAGCCGACCTAACAAGGATTGGAAGGCATGGCGAAAAGTAAGTGACCAACCATTTACCTTTATTAATACCTAGGCAACCATCTAATTATAGGTACTTACTTAATACTTTATCTTTGTATCTTTGTACCCTAGGACATACCAACCTTCTATCGTAACCTAAGTATAATGAAAAACTGACTGTGAAATGAGACATTTATACAGCGTCTAAATTAGGAAGAAGATTTTATGTATTTGTTCTGCATAGTTGTGTTTATCATTATCTTTATTAAAAACAAGTGGGACCTAGTGATGGTCTCAAAACTTAGTTACATAAGTACTAAAACTATTTTTGTTTTGATTGCAGATAAATGCACAGCACCACACGGCGGCTGGATAAGGGTTTAGAGATGGTCTCTAATTTAAATCGACGCCAATCAATTAAAATGGAACATCAACCATGTCCTTAATGCAGACCCGCTGTCACCTGTAATATAATAAAAAAACATGTGGTACAAAAATATACCTAGGTTCACCTATATTTAATTATTACCTTTAAGTTATGATATAGTTTATTGAAATAAAAGGATTTAATAATAATATTTGGTAGTTTGACATTGTTTCTTTTTGTAGTAACCCATATCTATTCATGAAATGGAAATAACCGTGCCCTTGATTATGTATGTTCCATCAGTATACTTATGTTTGAGTTAACATATACCATATTTGGTACCAACTAGGTGCTGGTAGCTCCCTGACCCCAAGAAACAATGTGCGGAAGATCTAGAAAAATTATATTATTGCCCCCAAGTGATACTTGGCTTCCAATCCACAATAATGGTAGACTAGTGTTTTAATCATGTTCTAATAACTAGGTAACATAACGTAGGTATCATAAATTTGGCTGTTATATGAGGTTAGGTTACCGACTTACCTACCTTTGATTTCCTGGAAATATTTTTTTGCTCCAAGTAGGTACGGCCTGATTTCCTCGATGAGCTCCCGGGTCAATGCTTTACTGAGCCTAAAGTGCTTCATAAAAGCATGATTCGAGAGCTCAAAGGCATCGAACAGCTCCGCCTCGTTTCTTCGTTTTCTATTAGGTATATCGTAGCTGTCGAGGCTTCTACGACGAGGTAGGAATTGCTGGAGGAAATCGTCCATTGCCTCGTCTCTCGTCTCGTACTCGCAAGTAATTTAAATAAATTTCGCTGAAAAATTATCGCAAAAATAGCATGAAACATGGAGTAGGTTGTTATTTTATGCTCAGTGAATGAAGATTCAAGAGATCTCGATTAACGCGCTCAATCTCGGTCAGTACGGACCAGACGTTGCGTCTCGTATGAACTTTGAACGAGAAAATTGGGTAGTGAGATGGTGAGAATGGGGTTAAATAATTGTCACGAGTTATCGAACGAGATATGACGTCATCTCTAACGTGAGATAATCTCTGTCGAAGTGAGCATAAGGCCCCTGTACGACTTGGCAAAAGGACAAGCATCTAGCGTCAGAACCATTTATAAGCAAACTGCTTGATTGAACTGGTACAGTGCAAACGAGGCTCGAAGGTACTAAAGTGGCTTCCAAATATCATGCTGTACAATATCTGGGTGTACATTATCAACACGTGACGATATTGCACAGCATGTTATTGTACGGGATGATAATGTACACCCAATAATTCAAACCAGTGGACACGGATTATTGGGGTGTGCATTATCGTGCTGTGCAATATCATACTGTACATTATTTGGCCGTACATTATTGCCTCCCTCAGTGGTGAGTAATATTTAGGGATGTGACATTCTACATAATAAATCGATTATTTTTTTAACATGAAAAATCGATTTTTTTATATTAATCGATTTTTCCCTTATTTGTCAATTAATTTCAAAATAAACGCCATAAATATTATGTTAATCATCGTTTTAGGTTTATAATGCGTTTTTGTTGTTGTTCTTAATGATTCAGTTTCATTAAATAATAATCAGTGGAGTTTTCGTATAAAAAATTAGATAATTACCGATTTTTTTACACACCAAGCAACAACAAAGTTCACCAAACACAATTTTTATTTATTTATTTTTTTATTTATTTACACACATTTAATTAAAACGGTTGCACACCAATTACATTAATTAAATATCAATATAACGAGCACAAGAAGGCATAGAAATTTAAGAAACAACAACAACAAAGAAATTTATGGAATATACAAAGTATACATATAAATAGGGAAATAAATGTCAAAAGAATTAAGGTATTATATTAAATGGATAAAATAATTATTAAATTAATCACAGCAGGGAAAGAAAATTACGTCATACGTCTCGCTCACAGAACCTTACAAACAAAACTCTTGACAGCTACCAATGATTACTGTCAGTCATGCCCAATGCCCAATAGAGACAACAGACCAGACTTAATGTCGGGGGTGGCAGACGAAAAATCGGTTTTATGAATATAAAAAAAATCGATTATTAATCGATTAATTGTAATTTTAAAATCGATTTTTACCTTTAAAATTATCGATTTTTTCCATAATCGCTTATGTTTTCACATCCCTAGTAATATTGTTTTGTGATTGTGGTCAGTGGCGGCACATCCGATAGGTAGGTAGGATACAAGTGTTTTGTTTGTGGTGGCATAAGAGCAGCAGAAGTGAGTGTGTGTGTACGTTACGTTCTCGTTCTGCTGACTTCTGTGATCAATCGTTAGGCTCATCATAACAGCTCGAACAAATAACATGTTATCCTACTATAAACAGACACCTAACGATGCATATAGCATTCTTGACAGCGATGACGATCTACCAGGTATGGTATGATTTACTACTTTTCGAAAAAATAAAGGAGACTTTCAAGTAGAACCGTACTTACACCCCCAACTATAAGTAGGTACCTACTAAGCGATAGATTTGCTAGAATGCCTGGAATGTAAACCACAACCAGCTTGATATTTGTCGCACGTCATTCTATGTTTATACCTCTACTTAGGGGGGTTGGTAGAAAATGCTTGTGCATTAAGCCCTCCTTTTGTGCAATAAATGATAAATAAATAAATAAATAAATAAACCAGTACTTAATGCACAAATGTGCATTACGGTTTGTTCCGATATTTCACTTTAATAACAAAGGAGGTTTAACTGCACGGTTGCCTATACTTCTGGCTGGTGCAAAGGGTGGTAAATATGTTTGTTGGTATGGCCTTTCAAACTTGATTGATTTTATACCTATTTTTTATTTCTACTTTTTATATAGTAGGTAGGTAGGAACCTAGATAGACCTAGGTACATACCTAACTTGAAAATCAAATAAAAGGTATAATGATAATTGACCTAGTACTTTGTCTAATACAAATTACATACCTACAGATTCATATGAAGAAACTTCAGAAATTCCTGCATACTTGAATGATTCTCGATTTGACAATATTGATTTACCTTGGCTGGCTAACTGTCAGCCTGTTATACTGACAAAAAAGCCCCAAGAGAGAAAAACTTGTCATGAAGAGCCAGCGCCTCCTGCGAGAACTGTGAAAAACAGTAATGAAGAACAATCCTCCACATATGAAATGGACAAAAGAATCCTTATATCCCAGGGTATTTTAACAAAGCAAGACTTATTTTTCGTTAAAAGCATTGAAGATTATTGTTCCGAGTCAACAATAATTTGGTTTATTGAGTCATTAAAAAATAAACCTGTACCAAACAGGTTCCGGAGCAGCTGTTTAGCAAAGGATTTTTGCTATGAAAACTCAAGTGATGGTCAGCTCCTGTTTGACAGTTTCAATGTAAATTATTATTTTGATCTAGTTGTTTGTAAACAGGTCAATTGAGATAAATAATATGAATGTAGGTGTGTGTAGGTAGGTATCTACCACCATTTTTTCTGTACCTCTTATAATAAATCCTATGATTTTTTCTACAGAAGATAATCAAATAATGTTCTTACACAGTTTTATTAAAAAATATATTCTAGTCTCAATTTGTTTTTATATTTATCAAACAAAAGATAACATTCATCATATTTTCCATACCACTATTATCTTAGGTCAACCTACCCCATAGGTGTCTATTATCAGGAATAATAACAATATCATACCTACCTATTTAGAAAAATTATAAATAAAGCAAAATTTGATTAACTTTGTTTTTCAAGATGTTCCAAAAACCCCTTAGAACATCTCACTGACTGCTGGTAGCATTTTTCAAATCCTTTAGAATCACTGTCCTGAAATTAAATATTTTGTTATACTTTATGGTAAAATTTATTACCACATAATGCAAGATAGGAGTAGGTACATACATAGTATGGGTCTCGTATGATCTTATCACCTTCAGGATCATAATCACCAAACAGAAGAAGTTTAGCTGTGCTACCTCTAGGTGCTTTTCTATTTAGATCTTTCATATTTTCTTCATCCATTCCAAAAATGTAATCATAGTGGTTGAAGTCTTCTGATGTTAGCTAAAAGAAAACACCATAATCTTAGTTAGTTTAGGATACCTTCGGTGGTACCTATCAGCTGCTGATCATTGACAATGTAATTTCTAGTATCCTATTCCGGGATTTTGATTATCTGTCCTTCTGCTGCAGAGACTATATTAAACTCTCTTTTAGTACAAAGTAGGAGTACTTTTCCACCATTTTTAAAGAGATCAATTATTATTTGTCACCTAAAATAAATCTTATAATATTTAAAATCTTACTTGTCTTGCATGATTGCTGTATGGAACATTATGTTTCTTCATGGTATCAGTGGCCCTCCAATCTGGTGGATTCCCTACATGCCAGCCTCCAATAGCAGCACTGTCGATTTCCCATTTATCTCCTAGATTTTTATCATTTACAATTTTCTGAAATACACCTTCTGCTATGGGCGATCTACAAATGTTTCCTGAAAGTATGGAAAACATGGTTGACCTTGACCTGCCGAAATTAGAAGTCCTAATTTGGGCACGGTGTTCGGCAATTTGTAAATGTAGGTTTATGCTGACAATAACACAAATTAATGTTGTACTTACCGAGACAGATAAAGAGGGCTTTTCTCTTACTATCACTCATATTTTCCTACCTTGATGTTTTTACAAACAAAGTTATTGCAGATATTTTATTCACTACGTTTTACAGAATTTTAAACCACAAAGCCAAACGAAACGGAGACAGGACTTTTTTTGACCGGCTGCTGGCTGGATGGATCTCAATCTCAAAGACGAAGTACGAAGTATAGTATAGTATCTCAAATTGGACTCAAATTGGAACAAAATTACCAGAAATTACCTCTGTCAGATCTATTTATTTACACAGTTAAGTTAACTATAGACACTCTACATGGCAACACTTGTGTGTGAAATAATGGAACCTTGTGCTGGATGTCGTGGTGGCTGACCTTGGACTACTAAGAACGTGACCGACTGATACTGATAGTGTCTCAGACGATCCAAGGAGTGTGTTTGCTGTTAGTTCATGGTTATGTTAAATAGGTTTTGAACCTGTAATAAGTACATAATGACGATTGTTCCATTATTAATGCTGATTCCAGACGATCGTCTTACCTTCCAACTCCAAACTATTGCCCGAACCTCTGCCAACTCTACCAAACTGGCTCTCCATTTGCAACCATCGATGGCTCCAAACATTTTCATACATAAGGCAGCCACTGCTGCCCAGTCCGTTATTTCAATTGGCGGAAAAAATATCTTTAAGTACACTAACTACACGTCTGTGTCTATCACAAAGACAAATGCTAAATACGCAGGCGCGCACTCTGTCGATTGTGCATGCATGTCGTCCAGACATGCAGGTTTAGGTGAGTTCGCGATATTCGCAAATCCTTTCTAATCATGGTCGATTTACCGACATCTCGAGTCGACTAAACTTTGTATAACGTGCCACCCCTTTACCACGCGTTCGGACGAACTAAACATTTGGAATTGGAAGGTTGGACGATCGTGTGGAGTCAGCATAAGATTAGCGTTCATTTGCCACTAATGCATGTACCTACATCAAAATACGTCATAAGCAACTAGCAATCGTGTCGTTCGAGTAAACAGGCAGCGTTGCGGAAGTTTTCATTTCTGTATTTTTATTTACCAGTATACAATCTGTAAAATGAATAAAGTTTACAAAACTATCAATAAAGTACAAAGCCAAGTTATTACTTGGGGAACCCCTTTTAGTAATAAGGGGTCAGATGTTATCGTCTGTATTTCCGGTAATCCGGGAATTACGGATTTCTATACGGAGTTTGCCGCAGAATTACACGAAAACACTAAATTACCCGTCTGCGTTATTGGTAAGTTGTTTTCATTTTGGTGTAAGTATTGTTGTGGTATTGGGAAATAAAGTTAATCAAGTATTGCAACTCAGGTTCTCATTGTTTTACATACGGTAGGTATAAATCACTGCTTAAAATTTTATATTCTAAGGCATTATTTAAGCCTGTTAATCATTTACGTCCATGCCTAAAACATGTGATTTAAAATATTACTTAGCAGAAAAGTTACCTACCTACTCGTACCTCTATTAGTCTGTAAATAAGTTTTTAAGTAGGTACCTTCCAACGTAAGTTAGTTATTTCATAACGTTCTTTCTTAGCTACATTAGGACTTAAAAATCTTGTAATGATTCCTAGATTGTAAATGACTTGACTACCTGACTTCGAGCAAGCATCAACTTTATTTCTGATGCTGACTAGGTAAAGTTACCTACCTACTACATTAGGTAGGAGGGTACCTTAGCGCAGCTAGACTAATAACGAAAATAATATAAAAAATACAGTACATAATTAATCTACTTTTAGGCGAAATAGCCACGGAAATAGCTAAGATCTGAGGGTCTGAGACCGTCTGATTATAACTTTACAAGGGATACAAATGTATAGCATGGCCCCGTTCAAATTATTTTGCTCCTCACTATGTTTGTCCTGGGTGAAGTGAAACCGAAACCAGAAGTTAAGAGCTGATTTCACCATGTTCTGTTAGTTACTAGTCAAGGATTAACAGACCGTTAAATGTAACCTTAGATTCAAACGCGTACATTTTGACATATTTAACGGCCCTATAATCCTTTGATAATCTAACAGAGCATGGTGAAATCAGCTCTAAAGCTATGATTAACTGACTGTATTATGGTCATTAAACTCTTACTTTTTGTTAGTAGTATTGCTCCTTGTGAATTGCTCGTCCATGAAAGCACTACCGCCGCCACTTGCCTATTTCTGCCGCGACGCTCGCCGTGTGAAATTACAGGCACATGAGGCCTCAAGTTGATGGACGCAGGGCTGTGCGTCGTAGGGCACGTTCTTATCGTGCGTGACTTGCGAACCAATGCTTTGTTAAAGGTAATGGTTATCTATCACTTAATATTAGATGGTCCAGAAGTAGGTATTATAAAAAAAACCTGTACCTACGTCTTAATTTTCAAAAATACGTCATTAAGAGCTGATTTCACCATGCTCTGTTAGATTAACAACGGATTAAATGGCCGTTAAATATGTCAAAATGTACGCGTTTGACATCTAAGGTTAGATTTATCTGCCTGTTAATCCTTGATTAGTAACTAACAGAGCATGGTGAAATCAGCTCTTACTTCTCTATTTTTGTTAGGTAGGTTACCAAATGTATCTCATTTGGTAGATCTACTAGACGATGCGATGTACAGAAGTAGTGACAGATGCAAAAGATACGAGACTTTGTGCAGACGACTGTAAGAGCTGATTTCACCATGCTCTGTTATATTAACAAAGGATTAAAGGGTCGTTAAATATGTTATAATGTACGTGTTTGACATCTAAGGTTAGATTTAACGGCCTGTTATTCCTTGATTAGTAACTAACAGAGCATGGTGAAATCAGCTCTAATACTTAACCATGTGATTCGATCCTAAACTACCAACTGTCTAGGATAGGTAGTAAAATCCAGTAAACTAGGTTTGAGAATTTGTTATTGAGTTGGTATCTATCGGTGAAAATCGTAACTCATAGTTCTAGCGACTCACCGAGAGATGGCGCCACGCAACTTGTTTATCACAAATCGACTCAATAATACGAACGTAGTACTCGGTGATTAGGTAGAAGACGATAAGTCCAGTGTTTTCATGGAGAAACAAATAATTTATGATGATAACATCCTTTATTTACCTTTTCAGTTTTACAATAAATGATTCTCTTTATTTTATAGGTTTCCTAAACAAAATACTTACTAAACTTGTTCTGCCCTGGACCTAGTTGTTGATGTAGACCTATTTATATTTAATCGTGGTACCAAACATTCACGTCACAACTATCTGTATTATTAGTTTATAGAGTGTGCTGTCTTCTGAGTTTGATTGCCACTAAGTAGGTTAGGTACCTATTTCTGTTATGCTATGCATGCTTATGTCTCACCAAACCGATTGGCACCACTCACCACACTGGAACTGAATGAAACATAATTATTATATTATTAGTATTGTAACAAGGATCATACAAAAGAACGTTAGGAACCAAGCCGTATATTTGTAGCCTGTTCTTCTAAGCATGGTCGCGTGGAACTAGATTAACCTTTAGACGTTTCAATGTGATCCTTGTGATTCAATTGAATAAATACCTTTGACTACCTACGTCCACAGTACCTACCTGTAGTGTCTTTTCCAGTACCTAGCACGTTCCCATATAAACGTCTGGTGTTTCAAAACGTGCATTGGTGTATTGCCAAAGTAACTACAGTCAATGAGTAAGTGTAATCTTCGCAGGTCATGCGGGTCATGAGGAGGTGCCAGATCAACAGTCCAATGTGCTGAAAGGACAGGAACATTTATTTAATCTAGAAGGTCAAATCCAGCACAAACTTGACCTCATAAACGATCATATAGATAAAAATAGTAAGTTGCATCTAATTGGCCACTCTATCGGATCGTGGCTCATTCTAGAACTGTTGCAGAAAAATGAGAGTTTGATATCACGCGTATCTTCAGTAAACCTGCTCTTTCCCACAATACAAAAAATGGCAAAAAGTAGAAACGGTAAATTTCTAAATAGCGTTATCAGAAGGTTGCATGTATTTGTTATGATGCTATTTTCTCTCGTTAATTTTATACCAGATTTAATTAAAACTACTTTAATAGGCTACTACTTAAATTGGCATTCATTGCCTTCGGTCTATTCGGAAAGAATGCTAAAGTTTTGTAGCCCTAAAGTTGGAGAAAAAGTATTGTTTTTAGCTTACGATGAAATGGACAGTGTTCGGTCTTTGAATAATGAAATACTTGAAATAATCAAAGGTATGACTTATGTGTTGTATAGTCCTACAGACGGGTGGGCGCCCTTAAACTATATGGATGATTTGAAGCAATTTGAGCCACAACTTAAGATGAGAAAAGTTAATATAGAACACGCATTTGTTTTAAAATCTTCAAGCGAAGTTGCCGAGATGGTGTCCGATTTCATAAAGGAGAAAATGTAATTTTGTCTATCTGTAATATCTAGTAGTTAAACAAAGAGCAGTATGACCTAGGTAATTAAATAGTCAGGGTGCGAGTTAAATTGGTTCGTAGGTACACTGCAATGCATAATACTGCAGTACATTTATGTATAAAATAATTGTATTCGAAAATGGCATTTACTATCGGTGCATCAGGTAATAAAATAATTTATTATGGTAATTAAATTATAAGTAGGTACATAGTTATGTTTAGTTGTGTAATTTTTTGGTGGTCCTGTATAAACAATAAATAACCTTGTTGAGATATGTGCACTTTAATTTATTAAAAGTTATAATACAAGATAGAAATAATATTACCTAAACATTACATTATTTTTATTAACTACGAGACGAATTCATCCCAAGTAGGTAGATACATAGCTTTGTTTGCCTTTGAAGATTATAAGTACATTTTAAAACAAAAAAATAAGAATAAAAATGAGTATAACATTTATATACAGTAGATAATTAATGGCACTAATGTAACAACTGAATCCTTCTGTTACTCTCTGTAACCTTGTCTGTGAGAATATAGATCTAATCTGTAGTTGTAAAGAATAATTAAATAGGATCACGACTGAAGCAAGAGTGCTGGGAGCCTAGCACGAATAAATTTGAAATTTACGTATCGTGTTGTTATTTGAACTACACTGCGCGGAAACTACAACTCCACAGTGGGTTTAATCGATACGTTTACGTATACTTATTATTCAAAGCAGTTTCGCCAAAAAAAACAAATAGGTATGTATCAAGTTTATTCTTTATATGCCCTTGACGTCAGAATTCAAGTCCCTTGAGATTTGTGATATGGAAATGTAGATAGTACCTACAACCATCACCTCGAGTCTTAGTTGCGCTCACTTTTTGTTTGGTAGTCACGCTAAGCTCCTCTAGCGGGCGTGTTTAGGACCCTCGTAAAGAAAAACCCACTAGGAAAACGGATTTAGAACAGTGGGCGCAACTTAGATTAAGGGTATGGTTATGACCAAATATAAAAAGTCCCCGATTTATTAAATATCAAAACAAATGCATTTTTTTTATTAATAGGTACATCAGCTTCCAATATTTTGGGCAAAAATTCAAACAGTACAAAAAATATAGTATAGCACAAAGGATAACAAACATTGATTAGGTACGTACGATAAAATGCATTAAAAAGATTATGTTTGCGAATGTCGGTCCTTGAGCCTAAAATCTTAATAATCAGTGCCAGATTATTAAATAAATGGATATTACACTGAATTGGTGTTATATTATTGAGTAAGTACATCAACATTTTACAAATAGAGCATGATTTAACTGTGAACTCATATTTAATTAGAACTAATTTATTTGGTTGAATATGTTTAACCCATAATGCCCAGGTGGCCGAAAACGACCCAAATCTAACAGCCCAGCTAAAATGCCTCCTAGATAAAAATTATCAAATAATGTTTTACTTTTACCTCATCTATGTGTTCTTTGATCCTTTATCTAAACTGTCAAGATAGTTTCATACGTCACTAACGCCATTTCAGCTAGAAAGTTTCAGGTCATGTTAGTCCACGCATTTTTCGAAAAAAATTGTATACTTTCGTTCACGGAAATGTAAGTATTTTTGTTATTTTTTTGAATTTCACGGATATTGCTGTTAAAATAACAAGAAATATAGTTTATTTAGTCATACAACTAATATTTTTTGTAAAATAGTTGTATGTTTGGCTTATTTTGAAATGCAAACTTTGTTGGGTCGCAAACGACCCATTGGGCGAATGTCATACAATTCATTCATACATTCCATAATTTTCAGGGCTCGCCGCATATTGACGATGAATGATATTGTTGATATCCTGGAGTCCTCGGGCGATGACGAAGATGTGCGCAATGTCGACGTCTATTTGGACCCACTTTGTGAGGGCACAATTCTGATGGGGACTCGGAAAATGAAAATTGCAACGAGTATGAAAGATGAGAGGAAGGACCCAATGGGCCCTACCTCTCATCTGCATCCAAATCACCACCGGGGATGCTTGAACATTGCTGCCACCAACCCAAGGTCCTTCTCCGCTATTTTAAGGAGTGGGGCTGGCTGGGGTGAGGTTAGCAGGGGGACAATGCACAATACACCTCATTGCGGGACGTCCGTGCAGATCTTATTCCCCTACCACGAATTAGAATAAGAGTATGAAAGATTGAACTGACATCAGCTACTTGCTCCTGCTGAGATGGTGGTAGAGCACCAGCGTTATATAGAAGAATGCGATGACAACGAAACTTCTTCATCTGCGACACCTTCTACAAGTAGATCGGCGGTTGGAAATCTACGGGCTCCTACATCAGCTCCTCAGGAACCTGTTCCAAATGTCCCTATCACAAATCACGGAACTGCTTCTAGGCAACGTAGTGTCATACAGCACAGACCTAGAAAATGGATAAAGCGTGATTTGCGTACGATAGAAAATGAGTGGCCGGCCTACCACGAGCTGTACCTCCTATTACTTTGTCGGTAGACTTCTTCGAACTATTTTTGGACCAGGAGTTGATCAGGCACATTGTGAGACATTCGGTAATGCATGCTATCAAGAAAGACCAAACACTTTCTTCACCCTATCTGTAGGCCTAGCACGGGCAGAGGAAAAGTTGTCTTTCCACCGTTTTTATCTACTTGTCAGTAGAAATAAAGAGAACAATTTCCACTGACAAGTAGATAAAAACGGTGGAAAAACAACTTTTCCTCTGCCCGTGCTAGGCCTGCTGGTGATGAAATGTTCTGTTTTATTGGAATTCTGATTCTTAGTGGCTACGCCCCGATTACCGAAGCGCCGAATGTACTGGGAATCAAATGAAGACACGCATACAATGTTCTTGTTACGAAAACCATGAGAAACAAATGCATGACAAATGCTTCGAAAAAGTCTATCCTACATGTAAAATGTAGTTGTATGAAAATATATAAGTATATAACTCAATATAAAAGTTTTGTACGCACAAAGGTGTTTTATTTTTACATGTGAATTAGTAAACTCAGACCATTATTTGCCCAAGGGGTCGTTTTCGCCCTACTGAAAAATCGGTACTTTCAGGTATTGAAACTAAAAAATACAGCCTAACAAGTTATTAACAGACATTAGGGAGGCACATATCCGAAATTCAAGAAAATCGCAGACCTAAATCTTTCTGGGCATATATGGGTTAAGAAATGAATCTGGCACATACAATACAACTCCCAACTTTACAGCAAGTTTTGCGAAACCCTGTATTTTCCATAACCTGTATTTACAAGTTTAAATGAAAATTCAGACTGGTCTTTTTCATGAAGATACTTATTTCGAACGTAAAACTATTATTGTAAACACAAAAACTTAGTTAAATTTTTGCCAAAATACAGCTAAAGTTAGTTAAGTCTAAAAGGCCTTCAACAATCTACAGGTTTATGAAATATTCAGAAATGTGTGTTGATCCAATTTGTTGAAATTCGGGTTGGAAAAAGTACAATATAATTTTACAAACACAGAAAATTCCTTTAAATCATGGGTGGGTCGAGAAAGAAAATAAACAATTTATTTATAGAAAAAATGAGATTCGTTTCTTCACAAATGGAGGTTTCAATTTGTTTTTTTTTGTATATTTTATTTAAATGTATATTGACCGATTTCTTTGTAGTTTTTTTTATCCAGCAGGAGTCCCCAATAAGTTTCATTTCTATTTCATATAAACAATTGAAATGAAAAAAAACTTTTATATTTAGCATGTTGTTTTTTTTTATTAGAGAAAGTTTTTTCTATTTTGCTTTAAAATATTCTAATTCTGCTTACTTACATTCGCGTACCTACTGTATGTTTCTTAACTCAAATTTAGAAACAGTTTTTTTACAGCTCTTAAAATCATCAAGAAAATTATGATTTTCTTACATTTTGGACCTCGCAGTGGCGCGCGGCGGCGACGATGTTTTGAACTATAATTCTACGACTATGTCATTGGTGTCCATTCTGTTGTTCCAATAATTTGACAGCGCTAAAGTTACAGCCGTACTAGCTGTTTCTTTTTCTAAGAGACAGCAACATTTTTAATGCTGTGAAATTTAGTAGGATATTACTACATTTTTACGCGTTTATTCATCGCGGAAATTGATGCTGCCTTGTTTGTTAAACATATACCCACAAGTGTATGTAATATGTAATAATGGTCTAGAGTCTAGACTGGAAAGGAAAGGATTAAAGGGCCGTTAAATATGTCAAAATGTACGCGTTTGACATCTAAGGTTAGATTCAACGGCCTGTTAATGCTTGATTAGTAACTAACAGATCATGGTGAAATCAACTCTAAATTTAGGAATGTTAGTCTGAGGTGGTATGCTTATTTGAACTTTAGCTTTAACAGAATAAGATCTTACATACTTGACGCAATTTTAGTTAGATAGTCGTTACAACAGAATCGACACCATTGTGTGCAATTTAAATCCTAATCTGGTGACGGTACACTTCATTTACATTCATTTTGATGGTGACAATCCATTCATTTGCTCAAACAAACTGGGTCGCCCACTGGAATGTTGTATGAAGATCTCGTTATTCAATTACTACTAAAGGAGGTATAAAATTCTCTCAGTATTTTCATTCCACAGGGGTAGGGAACGGGGAACCACACTTTAGACTATTGCATGCGGAAAAATGGCTTCCCAAAGCTTATTGGACTTATTGTATGAAACAAAGAGAACCGCTTTGGCCCGCGGGGCTATTTCCTAAAAACAAGCAACAGCTATCAGTAAAATGAGTTGATTGTTGATTAATCAAGCAAATCTCATCGCTATCACTGATTATCGTGCTAGTCTTAATTTTTTATAATGAATAAACCGTCTTTTGGCTACAATCTCACCTGATGGTAAGCGACTATTTAGCCGACGCGAGAACGGTTTAAAATAGTCTATTGAAGTGTTGTTTAAAAAAAGAGATTTTTTGTATGTTTATCAATTTTCCGACAAAGTAGGAAACTTTGTTTGATCAAGCAACAAGTAATTATACTGGTACTGTTTGTTCTTAGAATATAGCCCCGCCGACCGTTACTATATTCGAAAGCACAGGTTTTGTTTGCAAAACGAATCAAACAAGTTCGTCATGCGCTTTTTAATATTCGTGGAGATGAGGATTATTTCTGTATATTACCTACTATATTTGTGTGTGAAAAATGAACATGTATTAGGTTAATACGTTGCGTGACTTACTAGCTATTTTAGAATTTATAAATTTTGGTCGTTTTATTTTAATTAGGTGTAACGGAATTTGATGAGGATCGTCTCTTTTAATTATTTATTCCTCATCGACTTTCGGGATTACGAATTTACAATGTACGATGAAAATAAGGTTGCTACTTATTGGTCTCGTTCACGTAATTTTGAATGCATTTAAAATAAATTGTTTATTCTCACGTCTATACTTGTGCGTTTCTTTTGGGGTGTAAACGAAACGATAGGAACTAGACCATCGACTTCCGATTCCGATAGTCGGCCATATAACGCCATCCGAAAGTAAATATTTATAATTATCTTTATCATAATCTAAAAATGAAAAATGTCCTAAAACGAATACGGTATCTCTACACACAACCGCCCAAAGTTAAATATAATTACATTATTAAATGGAAACATTCATATCGAAACTCGAACGTACATACACCTCGCAAATAATCGAATATGATACATTTATAATTTTGAAATCTTACACACTAAACGGATACAAAATTCGCACTAATAATACTCATACATCGAGGGGACGAGGCGCGTTACCCACACCGGCACCGTAAGGACTATGACAGATTAGGCGTATTTTCCGCGCTTAAAAGTGTACAAATTTTTGATGCTCGTAATTGTAAACGCCCGCCACTGCCATCTCTTACGAGCGGAGACGCATTATAACAACGAATTCACGAATTTACGTAGTGAAGCGCATGAAAACGCTTAGGAGCTTTCTCTCACCGAAATCTGCCTAATCTGCGAACGCCCTTACCGACTCAGCACGTCGTCTCGAGGAGCGGGTCCGACGCGGCGACGGGGACCGGCGCGAGCGTCGGCGCGGGAGCGGGCGCGGGCGCGGACGCGGGCGCGGACGCGGGGCACGCCGGGGCGAGCGCGGGCGCGGGCGGCGGGAGCGGGCGCGCGGGCGAGGCGCGCGCCACGCACGTGCACAGCGGCTCGCACGCGTGCGGGCGGCGCTCGAGGCGCGCGCGGCGGGTTTCGGCGCGCACCCACGGGTCCGCGTCCAAGGAGCTCATCTTGCGCCACGGGTCGCCGGCGGGCGCGGCGCGCTGGCCCTGCGGGTCGGGCGAGGAGCGCTCGGAGCGCGCGAGCCGCGGCGCGGGCGACGCCAGCGCGGCGGACGCGGGCGCCGGCAGCGGCGTGCGCGGCCGCTCCGAGTGGCTGCGCGCGCGCGCCACGCCCGCGCGGCTGGCCGGCGTCACGTCGCTCAGCGAGCGCAGGTGCAGCCGGCGGCGCGCGCCCGGCGAGGCGGCCGCGGACGCGGGCGGCGGCGAGTGCGAGGGAGACGGCGAGTCCGCCTCGCTCACGCTGATGCTGATGTGATGCGCGAGAGCCCGCCTCGGCTCGCGCTCGGCGCGGCCGTTCTCCTTGAGGTGGGGGCTCCCGGAGCCGTTTTTTGAATTTTTTGAGGGGCCGGCCCGGCTGGGCCCGGCCCCCGCTAGCTAGAGGAGTCTTTCCGCGGCCGAACTTGAGGTGCCGGAACTCACGGTGGATGCGGGATTTTGGTCGTCTCCTGTGAGAACAATGCAATTTTAAATGTGATCAATAGTAAACTACAATATGGATCACTTTATAACTGTGTTCACTGGTAAGAGTTGAAAGAACTCAAAGCTCAGTTGGTAGAAGCTGTGCCTTCTGCGCTGTAGGTTCGATCCCCACCGAAAACAAACATTTCTGTGATGTAAATTGATGTTTGTTTTCTACATATTTGAAAAAATATACTGTCAATGAAATGTTACTCACTGAACATTCTACATTCGTAACTATACAATAATATATTAAATTGGCTTTCTAATATATGCTGCCAGTCATGTGTAACAATAGCACTACGCCATTCATTACCAACTGTTAAATAGAGTTTTAGATACCTTGAGTAGTCTGGCCAGAGGCCGGCAGTCTTTGTCAGTTGAGCAGTTCCACTGAAACAAACCGTTTCAGCCTCTCCAAGTACTGGTTGAACAGCTCCACGTCATTGTGACCAGCACCCTGGAAAATCATTTCAATGAATACTTGCAACAGGCACCTGAATATCACATACTTATAAATTCTGCTTAAAATTAGTCCCTAAGGACTGTTTGTGATCACCAATTATTAAGATTTTATTTATTTATTTAAATAAATAAATTTTAAAAATCCACAGAGTATTTGGTCATTTTACACATCAGGTTTCCCCATAACTACGCTACATACACATGCAGAGAATGGTAGTTAAGGGACGACGCGTTGTCGGGCGGGGCGGGCGGGTTAGGACGAACGTCATTACAATATAAACGATCACAAAGTATAAAAAGGGTAGTCTTATGCGTTTTTATTTAATTAACTACCTTTAGTTAATTTAAATTAAGTTAAGTCTTCAGGCACCATACCTCAGTCTTATCAATGACCTTCAGACAAGGTTAGGTAATCAATGACCTACAACAAGATAAACAATAACCATTACAGTGAGTAGGTATGTTTGAAAATGTCTAAATTGTACATTTTCATAATTAATTTTGACTTCACTTTTGGGAGGTCTGTCACATTACTTTTGTATCACATCTGGTAGAAGACACAAAAGTATGAAAAAATCAACGAAACGCAGATGCAAATGTAATTTTTTATGAATGGAAAATAGCCTAATAGTATTCCCAAGTCACAAGCGATAATAAACACACAAATTCAAAGTTGTAGTTAGGGCGTTGTTTAAGGAATTAAATGAAACTATGTTCTTATAGGAGTTATGATTGACACTCACTTAAACTGGAAATCGCATAAGTAAAATAAACATGAAAATATCACAATATTCTTACGCTTTATCAGTTCTAGCTAAAATATGTTCAAAACATATTGCAAAAAATGCATATTATGGCTGTTTTCCCGCGGTTAAGTGTTAATTATTTTTCAAATACTTACGTACGGAAAAGATTGTAAAAAAAAATATATTGTACGCTCGAATAGAGCAGACTGTTTGTACAATACATTTATACTAACACCTTATATTTTAAACAGTTTACAATAAAGACTATTGTGATTCTGAAAAAAGTTAAATAGGTAAGTACGTCGACAAATCGCTGTAGTAGTTACGGCGCGTTGTCGGCGTCGTCGTGATGAGTTGCAACATCAAAATTTCTGCATTTATTTTATTAACTTCTGGAGTTCATACTTGGTACTAAGAGATTGAGGGGATATCTACCGTGCCTGGGGATTAAAGTCGTAAAGCAATTTCAGTTTATTACATTTAGTAGGAATGTTGGGAAGTGTTTTCTCAATCATCATAAAAAGTTATTTATGTGCTACCAAATACGGTGATGATATAAATTCATTGTTATCTTACCTCCACCCACAAGGGTTCAACGGCTCGTGGACAACGCTCATATATAGCAAGCCCGTGGGAGAAATCTATCACCTCGTCCTCAGTTCCATGAATCACAAGAACTGGAGAAGTAACTTTTGGAATTTTGTCGATACTGTAATAAAAGAAAACATGATTAGTAATAGAATCAATGGCATGGGTACTTAATTAGTATGAGATACTCTGAAATAATAGCACAGGGTTCCCCCTGTGCTATGTTAAAGTCTGTGACTTAAGAGTGCAGAATTGATTGCACCAAGACATATGTGAATCTTCTTCTGTTTTGAGTGGCCAAAACTGGTGTTAGGTTGATTCTTCCAACACCAGCCAGCCTAAAACGGCCATGGCTAAATAACTGCTATAGCTGAGATAATCAATTGAATTGTGCCATTTGAGTTAGGAAGGTACGACATATTCAGTATACGAAGGCTGAGTTTTGTTTGCGTTTGCCGTATCGTCAGGCGGTTTTTGTATCATAGAGATTCGATGAGCGCCTCTATCGGTAGGGTTGCCATACGTCCCGAATATACGGGACTGTCACCGTATGTGACCATCTCGTCCCGTATTACTACATGTCCCGTATTTCGACAAAATACGGAAATAGAGGTGAGTGGCGCGGGCGCCCACTTGGCCGGCGTGTACGTAGGTTAAAAATTGACAACATAGAATAAAAACTTTGATTGGAAATGGAAGAGAAAACGTCCCGTATTGCTTCCTAGAACTTTTGGCAACCCTAACTGCTGGCGTGCTGAGAACTCAGAAGTCTCCATACAAAAACGGCCTGGAAAACGAAAAACAAAACTTAGACTAAGTGTACTGAATATGTGTATATGAATATTCATATCACAGAACCCAAGCAACTGTTATGTGACTTATATATAAACCAAAAGTCATAAAAATTAAGAAATGTTTTGTCCTGAAATTACATTTTCCATAAACTGGTCGGTAATAAGGAAAAATTCAAGAACTACCAACTCATATAACAACATTGGGTACGATAAATAGGTATTAGGTACCTACCAATCATACAGTACACAATTGTTTGTGCGTTATTTTATTAGTTTACTTATGTATAGATGGAACCTTTATGGCATTTTATTTTATTTAGTTTTATTTTAGCCTGTATCGTCCCACTGCAAGGCAAAGGCCTCTCTCCCTCCCTCCCTCAATTGTAGCATTGTGTAAAATTTATTTAGGTATTTCAGAATACAATTTGGGCTTACAGCTGGCACCATTTGATTTATTTGTTGCTGTAGCATACTTCAAATTGTAACATGTAGGCTGTTAACATAGTTTTGTAATAATTTGTTTACTTTTTATATTGTCTTTTAATGTATTATACTTACCTATTTATTTTTTATCATGTTTTTTATGATGTGTGTTAAGTAGCAAATAAATTATTGTCTATGTCTATTTTTAACAGACATAGCTTCTGATTACTTGGTATAGTAATCCAAATGAACTAAGTAATGAATACATTCAATTACATGTTTCAATGCATATTCAATGACAGTAACTTTCCACTAAATAGCGAATCATGTTATGGTAGCTGATCCAGTTAATGATGTAAGAACATGTCTCTGTCGAGTGAGCATAAGCAGGTAATTCAAGGTCTAATTGCCATCTGGGCTACTGCATTAACTCCAAACAATGAAAGTAAGATAATGATAAGTGTAAATACACAATTTGTTTTGAAATAAAAATTTTGTTGCTCTGGGGATTCATAATGATAACCTTTGGCTTTCAATAAAATAATTAAGTTTACTATAATTTTTTGCAAGGATTTCACAATACTTGTGTACTTGTGAAATGTAATGGTAAGTACCTGAGATAAATAGGATGACAAGTTATTGAGATATGGGGGTTCTTAAGGCGGCAAAAATAAAAAAGTTACGCATTTTATATCAAGTTACATGTCATATGAAAGGGCTTTGTTTGGACATTCCAAAACAATTTTTATTTTTTTTCTAGGACACCTAGTTTTTGAGATACAACAAAAAAGTAAAATTAAGATAACCAACGATCCAAGAGCTCTCATCTCTAAGAGTTTCGCTGACATCAACGTTTTTCTATTGGCCGGCCGGTTCCTTTGCTTTTTCTTATTTTTTTTCTTGAAATTAATCAAGGTTCTCAGTCCTTATAAAATGGTGATAGCGACTTGGTCTGATGACGGAGCCAAGGTCTGTTCAACGGAACTCTTTAATAAATAGGCCAATTCAGTTGAAACTTGGTTACCATAGTTAGATAGTAGGTACAACCTACTTTAATTTTCGGACCCTTTGATCCAATCTGCACGAAACTTGGTAGGTTGATAGGTAGTGCTTGAGAAATTTATATGGGTTTATCAATTTAATAGAACATGGGGTTATTGAGATAAAGAGTTTTCAAAGGGAGCAAAAACAATTTTTTACACAAATATACCAAGCGAGGTGTCATATGAAAGGGTTTGGTTTGTACATCCCAATAGCATTTTTATTTTTATTGTAGGACAAATTGTATGATTTTTGAGATACAATTGGTTACCAATAAGTAGGGGGCAAGTCAGAGGTTGAATCTCAAGTTTGGTATCAATGTAAGACTGGAGTGAATATCACGAGATCTCAGTTCGGGGCAAACCACTAGTTACATAAGTAGTTATAATATTGATATTGACTAATTATTGAGATAGTGAGTCACCTAATATTTTCCTGATGTTCTATTCAATTTTGTTGTGATGCTTCATATAATTGACTTACCTAGGAAAAGCATCAAAGAACCAAGTTCTTTTGGTGTTGGGAAAAGCAACCCTCATCCCAGACATGAGTGGGGAATGCAGCACGACCGCTCCCACCTCATACCGAGCTGCCAGGTCAACAGTGGGTACAGTTCCAATACTTTGTCCATATAAAATTATATTTTCTGGACTGATGCCATAACGTGTGCGGAGAGCCTGCCACGCAGCATCGATGTCAGCATACAAATTCTTCTCAGAAGGCTTCCCACCACTGACTCCATAGCCGGAGTAGTCATAGCTGAATATATTACAGTTTATCCTAGTCCCTAACCCTAAGTAAAAGGAACTCATTTGTCCCAGATCAACAGCGTTTCCATGTGAAAATAGTATCGTAAAACGAGCATTTGGACTGCAACGAACAAAGAGACATGCGATTCTGTTGCCCCTTGTCGTTCTCGAGTAAAACCCTTCGATATTTTCTTTCTCTCGCTCTGAATACTGCCACTCTGCACGTTCAGTAAGAGTCAATGAAAATTTTGCTCCTGTCTCATCAGGAGCGAATGCATACGTTGGTTCTGGGGGCAGAAAAGCCAGCTTCGCCGCGATTTTCCCTGGGCACGGCGGACAACAAAACAAGCAGCACAGTTCACTAAAACTTAGCCCGTTCATGATAGCGTTTTCAAAATATCAATAACAATAATTAATGAACACTATCCATTACAAAATCACAAATTACTGACTGATCGCGATCATGGCGAATTGGTGAACGAAAATATGATTTCTTTTCTTTCAAGTTTCATTCATTTCAATAGCACAAACTGACAGTTCTACATGGTATTTCACTTTATGTATTTCATTTCAGTAAGACAGTCATGATGACGGAAGACTGACACGACACTACTGCGTCGTCGTCGCGGGAGCCAATGATGTACAGCATGATATTGCACAGCATGATAATGCACACCCTGATAATCCGTGTCCACTGGTTTCACGTGCCCCGGCAGCGGCCGCGCCGTAGTAAAAAAAGTTTGGTACCGTAAAATTATTATTTACGGTACCAAAGTAGCTTCCAATTATCATGCTGTACATTAATGTGCTGTACAATAACATGCTGTGTATTAACTGGCTGCATATTAACTACACGTGACAATATTGCACATCCAGTTATTGCACACCCCGATAATGTACACCCAGATAAAACGAATCCAAAAAGGTACCAAAGTGGATTCCAAATATCATGCTGTACATTATCTTGTCGTACAATAACCGGACTCGTCGTCGCTCATGCTACGGCCAGACTTGAAGGCGAAGATTCGTGTTCGCGTTGTCACGACAAAAGTTCGTGTTCGATCCGTGACGAAGTGCTTGGCCACATCAAAAAAACGTCACTTAACGTCGCGATAATTAATTTCGCGGAAAACATGGAAGAGGCAGTTACTGTTGCGCTCTATCTCATGGCGGCTAATAATTATTTACTGCATCTTTATTACCTACTTGAACAAAAGTAACAAGGTCAAAAAGAGGAATAAAAGGCGATGGTGGATTCATATTTTTTTATGAATTCAAATATCATCTCATTACTCCAATCCATGAATAACAAGTTCAATCAAACACGTTCAAACCGTTCGGTGTCTCGCAGTCAACTAAAGCGCGCGAAGTGTAGTGTACCCAACCGCACGAACTTTGACGCGACAAAACGCTTTGATGTGCGGCAATTTACCGACAGCGGCGCGAAGGGCATTCGTATTCGCGAAGATGATTCGTGATAGGACTAATTATTTGGCCAGACGTGACAACGCAAATCTTCGCGATAACGCGATAGTGTGGCCCCAGCATCATGGACTTACGTACGACTAACTTATAATATTCAAGGAACAATAAATCACCTTCTTCTTCTTCTCTCCGTTTATGGCTCCTGTCTGTCTTTCGACAGACAATCTTGCCAGTGTCAAGTGATTTGTATTTAATAAATACTTTTTTGTCAAGTCAGTCTATAGTCAAGTCGGCCGTCATTTGTTTTGAAGAAAATGGTGGCGGTTGTCTTCAAAACATTGGAAACATTTTCGGTCAAATCAGGATATCACAATACACTTTCATTCCAAATGTTTACACTTTGTGCTAAAACCTCAAGTAATGTTGGTTAAAATACCACCGAAATTACACAACACAGCTCAAAATAACACTAGAAAAACAAATAAAATGAAAAAGCTATGTTGCTTCCCAAAATGTCAGAAAATGAATCATTATATCACCTATTTTAGGCCTTACTTGCAACGTGACAGACTTACTACCCAAGATCCAAGTCGTATTGTTGTCTTTTTTATTTTATGGGCTTTGTTGAGGTCAAGGAGTAGGCGTAGAGACATAGCTTATTAGGTCTGTGGCATACAGTTATTCGCCACAGTTTGTGGCTTGATAAAGTAATAACTTATTTAAGCCACAGGTTTTCAACAAGCGTAATTTACACCTAGCATTGTTACTATTTCTCATACGTACATACAACGCGTTTTACGTACGTCTACTAACTTTATCTTTCGTTTGATTAATCCGGCACAGATGATACATACAATGATATATCATTTTTCAATCCTTACAATTACACAGAATAAATAACAGCAATAACTATCATTAGAAATTTAGAACCACCACCAAATATCCACCGAATTCTACCACCATCTAAAGATGCCTCACGGCATTCATAATATTTTTTTTGTATTTAATGACGTTCAGCATTTAATAAAAACCACTTGATTAAATTTTTGATTTATTTAAAAAGGTTAGTAAAAAAAAGAGATCTTTATTGTATAATTAGCAGCACAAAGCAATTTAAGCTTTAATGTATTATTATGTTTATGTAGTAGCAACATAACATTTTAAGACGTGATTCTGACTACCCCCTCTGGACATCCTCAAAGGATCTTGAGTAACCTAACCTGAACCATACCACAGATAAGAGAATACTAGACCATACCTACATAGATATGGTTCAGGTTAGGTTCCAAGTATCAATAGATCTGCAGGTTTATTTTAAAACATTTTCGGCCAGTTTCTGCTTAAAGCTTCCGATTCGTTTTGATCGGGCGTTAGTAACTTTTTTTTGTTTTTGTTTTCTAATTTTGTTTTTTTATATTGGTTTTAATGGTGAGGCATATAAATTAATTATCAATCTATATATAGACAATGAAATAAAATGAACATTCTGATTAGAAACTTTTCTGAATGTTTTAAAATAGCCCTTCTGAAGGGATGTCTATCATGCCTGGGGATTACAGTTGTGAACCAATTTAATTCCATTTAGAATAATAGAAGATTACAGCAATGTAATGAGAGATTATTATATCACAATTGTAAATTATAGAATTATGTACCTATGTACCTGATAACATTAGATAATTAATATGAAAGATTATATATTATTGGTCTTATTATAAAATTTAGAGGTAGGTATTATGCATTTTGTAATGTTTTTCTCGAGGTTAACTACAATATATTCATATGTACTTATAATATAAAGTAGTTAACCTCATATCACAGAAACTTTTAAAAATCATAGTTAAATTAATATCTTAGTGAATCTTGAATATATGCACTGCAGTAATACTGGGTTGATTTATGCCTTCGTTTTTAAAATCCATTATTCCATTACTGAGTATCTAGTGGCACCCAAAACTCTAGGGCAGAGTCACATGTCCCAACACACAGTACTCCATTTTGATAGCATAACTGGAACAAAAAACAATATCATCATCATAAATAGATATTTCAGAAATAGACTACATATGATATTCAAATTCGCTATTCATCAACAGATGGCGTTATGTTACCAATTACGAATATTTTCAGTTAAAATAAAAAAAATAAAAAATTGTTTTTTTTTTAGAATGTTACTAAAATTCTAATTTTTTCCAACAATATTTCAGTCAGAATGTATTGTATGTATGTACTGCTTATAAAAGCTACTCCATACCTTGGTTATATCAACAGTGCTACTCTTCACTGAGGAGTATTCTTCAGGCGGAAAACAATTGTACATGAATTTTATTTCAGCTCTATTTGTACATGCAATCATTGTTCCATCAGTTTGCAGGCAGCCAACTACCTTGTGGGATGGTCGTATTATTGGCGGCTGCTCCCAAAGTTCATGAGACCTAATGTATGTGAATTGCTCTGGATGGAACAGATGCAGGCATCCTCTAGAATCACCAACATACAATGCCATAGGGCTCCAACTTATACAAATTGGATAAGCTTTATCATTGGGCATTTTAATATTACTCTTCAAAATTTTTCCTGCAGTTTTATCCCATATAGCCATAGTTTTATCATCACTTATTGATGCTACTAAATTATTATGCTTTTGAAGTCCTAATACAGGACCTTTGTGTGGTTTGTAATAGCATGTTGGTGATGCTCCAGTACGGATATCAAACATTAATACTTTTTTAGAATACAGACCAGCAATTACTTCCTTTCCAAAACCAATCACTGAGAGCACTGACATTTTACACCTGTGAATAAATAAATCATGAAATATACATTTTGTTTCTGACAGAATGAAGAGTTTTATATCAAAGCTTACCAGAACTTCTCCAAACACTGAAATGTTGCCAAATCCCAAGCTCTGACACTGTTATCCCAGGATGCGGAATAAACTATAGATGCAGAGTCAGGATAATCAGGAGACAAATCCCAGACCCATCCAGTGTGGGCATTCTCTCTAATCTGCCGGAGCTTGGTATTAGCATAGACTGTCTCAGACCCATCCTCAGAAGCCACAAGATCAGAGACATTTAATATTGCCATACTCCTATCTCTCCCACCTGATACACACAATTCACCTTTCTGAAAATAAATATATAATAAAAAAAACATTATTAGTGAGTTAACTTTAGAGTTTTGAATTTAAAATAAATTCTTAAACTGTTTTGTTTACTGGTACTAACATTTACAAGAAGAACAGCATCAACCGATGCATAATGCATTTCTTTGACAACAATATGTTTTGTAGTTTCAACTGAATAGGTCCATTTGTTCTTCTCAAAGTCCATATCAGCACAAACATCTATCCAGTTTATAGGGTCCTCTTCAAATGCCTTCAAGTTATGTATTGGTGGGAAGCATCCCTTGATTCTATTACGGACCCAGTATTTCCAAAGGTTTTCATCTGATATGATAGCTTCGAACCTTTGACATACTTTACTCAGAGTGTCTTTTACTAAATAGGCATCTAAGAATGAGCATATCTTTAGTATGATCTGCAAAAAAGAACATTTTAAGTCAATAAAAGTAAACAAAGTAAGTAAAACAAATTTTGATAAACCTTACCTCAACTGGCAAATCTATCAGATTTGTTTGTGGTTCATTTGCAGTTTCTAGCTCAGTAGATGCCAATTTGTTCTCAATGTCTGCTAGCTGGTCCATAGTATTTATTAACTCAGTCATATTTATTTTATAGCTAGCTGTAAAAAAGTATTCATTAGTCTAGATAGACTCAAAGTTTTTTATGTTAACAAAAATATAAATAAGTATGTTAGGTATCATAAAATCACCTCACAGAGAGTACATATACAGACCAAAATTTGCTTAGTCAATTGCCTTTTAAGGGAATAAGTAGGTAGCTGACAACATTGAGCTGGCAATGTATTTTACATTGACAAGGTTTTTCAACTTACAGCAGGAAAAGAATAGAAGGTATAATTCAAATTTGTAGGTTGAGATAGTAGTTAAAATTAACTTACCAGCCTTCTGGACGTGCGACTTATTGTAATGATTAACTTGCAGGTGGATGAAGATGTAGCTCCCTATAAAATTACTTCTTTGTTTTCATCGCAATAGGAAACTACACATTACATTTGTAACAAAAAATTGAATTTGGTACATATTGTTACAACATTAGAGTTTTACACCGGAAGTTGACGAAATAATAAATAATTTATAGCCATCGAAAGAATAGCAGCTGTTCCAGCCGTTGGAAATGATGGAAAATAATAATAGTAGGTACCTACTAGCTAGGTAATCAACCAAGCAAAGCAAAATTCCTCCCACCCACACACAACACATGAACACAAACAAAAGCAGAAAAGTTAACAAACGTCATATTGTATTGCTGTCAAGTCAACATTAACAAACACAATCCTTCGTTCTCTCCATGCATAGATTTGATCTAAGTCTCCATGCCTTCGTTCGTCAAAGTAGCAGGAACTCATCGTTTTTAGCTTAGATCAAGAATAATCTATGGTTTTTAGGCATTATGTAGGGTTTAAACTTCTTCTTCTTCTCTCAATTTATGGCTCCTGTCTGTCATTCGACAGACAATCTTGCCAGTGTCAAGTGATTTGTATTGAATAAATACTTTTTTGTCAAGTCAGTCTAGTAGGCCGTCATTTGTTTTGAAGAAAATGGTGGCGGTTTTCTTCAAAACATTGGAAACATTTTCGGTCAAATCAGGATATCACAATACACTTTCATTCCAAATGTTTACACTTTGTGCTAAAACCTCAAGTAATGTTGGTTAAAATACCACCGAAATTACACAACACAACTCAAAATAACACTAGAAAAACAAATAAAATGAAAAAGCTATGCTGCTTCCTAAAATGTCAGAAAATTAATCCGGGTTTAAACTTAACCTATTCACTCCGAGTCGGATCCACACTTAGACTAAGTATCATATACTACCTCCATGGATCCACACCTAACAAATCTTTTGACATTTTGTAAACGGTTTTGATCATGGAGGTACTATATACTGGAGGGAGCGATAAGACTTACATCCTTTTTCAACTGTGTATCAAACATTGATCATCTATCTTTGTTTTTCCCATGTAGCCTAGCTACGAGTAAAAGAAAAGAAGATGTAACTTCACTCACTCCATCTCACTCACTCACTGTCCGCGTAAATCGTGGCCGTCAGTTGATGCAATGTTTTGATCTTGTTTTGACGTTTTTGAAAAACTCGCAGCAACATTGCGATGCAGCGAAAGAAATTATGAAAATTTTTAAAGAATTATTATTGTCTAGGCAAAATATATTTGAAAAGGTGAAAGTATGTCTTGAGAAGCTGTGTTTTGTGTATCAAAAACAACAAAAGCAGGAGTTAAAGACCCGGAATTGTCATTTGATACGTAATATTCTTTTCCTATTTTCATGCTAAAAAAAATACGTTTTTTTCTCCCATAAAGAGTGTAGGAATTACATTTTATTAGTACTAGTCATATTTTCCTATGTGAAAATGATGTAAACCCATTAATTATTGCAAAATAAAATGCATTGTTTTAGTCTTCTGTTCTAGAGATGTACTTCCACCGACCAATTTAGCTTTATCGATAATATGTAAGTTTCCGTTTTTTATATGAAATATCTAATGCGGTGGGTCAGACCGGCTGTTCTGTTGTAGTTTCAATTTTTCACACCTTATAGGCGTCTCGCGAGGGATCAATTTTTGTTAAATTTTACATTATTTTTTTAGGTTCTTAAATGCCCAGAATGAAGACGGGAGTGGATAAAAGCTGTTAGGCGTGAAAACTGATAGCCTACAAAATGTTCTTATGCATGGACGAAATGGCCATAAGAAATTGTATCGAGTGGGATGGACATCGCTCTCACGGTTAGGGCAATGTGGGAAACA
The DNA here is from genome assembly GCA_932294275.1 of Chloroclysta siterata. Lineage (NCBI taxonomy): Eukaryota > Metazoa > Arthropoda > Insecta > Lepidoptera > Geometridae > Chloroclysta > Chloroclysta siterata. Next base: position 14,176,216 of record OW028598.1, read on the forward strand.
TTATTGACGATGATAGTGTTCCAGTGTCTATAATGGTTTTGGGCTTTCGCAATAAAAGTTAGCAACCAGTTAAAATTAAAAAGTTGGATTCCAATTAAAACGACTTTTTCATCCATTTCTTATTCTATCGATAGGTTAGTCAATGTTTTCCCTTCTCTAGTCACTCACGCGAATACATACAAACTAACAAAAAACGGACACGCCGAAAAACCGTAACACTACGTCTATATGATACTTAGTCTAAGGTTTTGATACTTTTGATTCGAAATGATTAGTTAAACATAAATAACTCTTGACATAAGTTTAAACGAGGCTTGTCGATTTGATATTGGCTTCGGATTTACATGCCGTACTTGTGCCGTACATTATCTGAGTGAAGTGAAAATTCCTACGGGCTGAATGTACACTGGTGATTCAAACCAGTGGACACGTATTAACAAATTATAAATTATTTATTTACAATCAAAATAACGACAGATAGGTACATACTCCATTGCGTTAAGTTTAGTTTTAAGGATACTATTGCACTTAAAACAAGGGACCAAACCATAGAAGTCTATTATCTATCTACCGTACAATTCACTTCACAAAATAGAATATAGGAAAATTAAAAAAAATGTATTTTAACAAAAAAATATATAGAAAAAACAGCTTGGCAAGAACACCACGGTAACAATGAACTAGCAGAATAGTTAAGAACTTTCTCGCAGTAGCATAAACAAGACCTTTCTAGCTATGCTTAACCATATCATCAAAATTAAATATTTACATAATCACAATTTTTAATCGCGATGTTGGTAAAGTCTTTGACGAATAACCCAGTTTTTTAACGGGGTGTGCATTATCATGCCGTGCCATAAATAACGGGCCGTACATTATCTGTCCCGCTAGCTGTAGGTATTATACCTATAATTCATAAAATATTTCTGGCTGTCTCCTGTGGTGCCATCATTGTATTTTCTCAAGATTTAGAATAAAATTGAAATGTAATTTTTAGGGTATGAATTTAGTTAGGGTATTTTTTGGGGTAACCCGATGCAGAGCCATTCGCAAATATTTCTGAACTTGCGTTGTCTCATAAATCAGCACCAATATTATCTAATGCAGCTGTAGAAAGAGCATTTTAGATTTATGCTATTGTCAAGTCTTATCTTAGAAATAGATTGTCCCTCAACATGGTTCAAAACAGAATCTGTATTAAATACAATTTAAAGATTTTAACTTTGTTCCCTCAAAAATCATGTTGAATAGATTTAATAACAGCAAGTATGATAAAAAAAAAGCGATGACGCTGAACTTTAATGGAAGTTGTAAATATATAAATTATAATTAATATAATTCATAAATGAAAATTTGATTCATCTGTAATTTCCCCTACACTATAAGTAAAATATAAATGCAAATGTATGTTTATGTCAATTTGTACTAGAGATAAAGGTGTTGTTTCATCAATATATGGAGCCGGGGTTTGGTCTATGTACAGTATATATAATTATCGCTTAGCAATATAATAACTGTTTTAAGTGCTTATTTGCCTCATTTTTACTTCGTTTTCTTGCTTTGATTTTCTTTGTCAAGGAGAGCATCACAATGCACTAAAAATATGGCGGACTGACATGCGTGAATGTCATTTTGACAACTGTTGTTTATGTCAAGCTTGAGAGTGAAAGTCATTACCGTCAAAAAAAGCAACAAAACTTTCAAAAAATTATAAAATCCAATGCGTCATATCAAACGTCTTGTCAAACGTCAATTACAGACTGTCATGGCGGCTCTAGAAGTGTGCACATAAGTAGGTAGGAAATTCGAACAGATAAACATATCGCAACAACAACTTTATTAGCCTACATATTAATGAAATTGCATTTGTATGGTAATCTTCAATATTTTTCAAATATTTCTATGTACTGTACATAGACCAGACCCAGAATAAACCTGTCCTTTAGGGTATTTTTTATTTTTTCCATATTCACACCAAGTTTAGGGTAAATTTAACCAAGCATAGGGTAAAGTGAAATTAAGAACTGGCAGCACTGTCTGTCTCCCTCCCTGATAGCTGAATTTGAATTAGTGATGTGAACCGATTACAATTTTTAACACCGGTCTATAACGATTAGTTATTTAAAAAAACCGGTTTTTTTAAGCTTATCTTAGGTTTTTCTAAAAAAATACTAGTTTTTAATTATTTATATAATATTATTCATTTTTCTTAAAATATTTAGGTTCAATTACAATCTCAAAAAATAAAGTGGTCATCAAATACGCAACAGCATCTGCTTGTAGCCTGCGCTTTCTAGAGGATAATACATATCCTGATTTAATTTCTTGTAATTGATTTTCCTTTTATTTTAGGCATTTTTTCGCTAACTAATCTATCAATTCCAAAGAATTCGTAGGCAAAACTGAAATATTTAAATCTAATGAAGTTAGTCGCATATTAAAACAGGATATCGGGTGATTCCCCTACCATAGACAACATTTGAACGGAACAGACTCATGTTCGGATACATATCGAAGACTCGGATACATACATTGTGATTGTTGCCGGTTTTTTAATCAGAACCGGTGATTATCGGTTTTAACAAAAACCGGTCTATTAAAGGTTTTTATGAAACCGGTTCACATCACTAATTTGAATTGTGAACAACTAGCTCCGACAGTAGACATGGGCGTTTTCGTTTTTTCCCGCAAACGGTTATCTAACCGATATACAGTTTGCATATCGATATAGAAAACGGTTTTCTGATATCGATATCAGCCGTAGGCGTTAACATGATATTTAGTTATGGCAAACTAACAACGAAACGACAAACGCAAACTATTTGGCTATGGTTACTGTGATGTTTTGAATAAATGAGTTGTCAAGTGTGGCGAAGTTGGTCGTTTGACTCAGTCGAGCGAGTACGCTTGACTGGAGCAGACGCCCCGAAACACGTGACTGTTACAATATAAAGTGTGGTTTTATTACATAAAGTCAATATATATATAGCCTTGAATATCGGTACACAACATTGGCGACGAGGATGGGATTGTAAGTACATATAATAAAACACATTGAAAAAAAAAGAGGTTACTCGGAGTAACAACAAAATAAAAAGATAGGCTAACGTAGTGTAGTGTTCGTAGTAGGAGCTACCAAGGATTTAAGGAAGGGAAATGCCATGCAGTATTTATCTATCTGTGTGGTCTACGTTCTTTATTGTTTTGCAGTAAATTAACTACCTACATAAAGTTATTTAATTTTGGTGAAACCGCACTTTAGTAGGATGATAAAATCATACTTTTTCAGTTACTTATATAAATAGTAATATACCTCTAGTTCTTGGTACTAAGACGTGTGAGGGGATGTCTACTTTGCTTGGGGATTAAAAGTCATGAAGTTATTTCTGTTTTACCTACCTACTCAATGATTAAAGCTGAATTCTACGACACTGCACGAAGTTACGAAGTTACCTACCTACATTATTGAGAAAGGTTTCGATTACAAGCAATGCAATAAAATATTATTGCAGATGCTAAACAATGGCTTCAAAGCATTAACAAAAAACTAGCAGATCAACGTTTTAGAGCGTTTGTCAGTGCTAACAAGTAATCGAAACCAAAGTAGTAGTAGCTGATGGAACATGATGATCAGTTTGGTACTAAAAATAAGTAGTAGCAGATTGGCAACGCCAATCGGTACTAAACAATAATTATAATAAATAATACAATAAATAGTTATACAATAAATAATTTCTGATTTCTGATACCGAGTAATCGAAACCAGAGTAGTAGTAACTGATGGAACATGATCATCAGTTTGGTACTAAAAATAAGTAGTAGTAGATTGGCAACGCCAATCGGTACTAACAGAATAAAAAATAATTATAGATAATTATAATATAATAGATATTTATAATAAACAGATATAATAAATAATTATAGATAATTATAATATAATATACCTAGTAGTAGGGGCAATAATTGGAAAGTTATTGGCCGGTACTAGCAAATTATGTATTTCTCGGGTAATTCTGCAATAATGTACAATACACAATCATTTATTTATGCCACACGTAAATACAATTTACAAAAAGTACAAGAAAAAACATGAAAATTAAGTAAGTGGCATAAATTAGCCGTCACTCAGCTTATATGCTATAGCAGCATACGCTACTATAACGGTGGTCTTCCGTAACTACGCAACAACTGCAACACCCATGTTTGTCTACACAAACACATTAACGACACATTAAAGTTACAGGAAATAATAACGATATTATAACTTAATTCTAATTAAAAACAACTTGTGCTTATTTTGGTTATAACCCAATAGACGGTTAAATGATGTAGCTAGGGCACAAACAAATATGTAAAAGACATCTAGGACTAAAATCTATTGGTTATTATTACATAATTTTACATAATAATATTTACCTCATTATATTCCAAAATAATACACTATTGTATTACGTACCTACTTACTTATTATGTATTACGTATTAATGTGTAAAAAAAAAAAAAAAAAAACTGCATACCTACTTCGATCTATAAAATAAAATAACAATATATCGTAGCTTTATTCAATTTTATGATACTTTACCTTAAACTTAAAAATATAATTACAGATTTAAAATGGCTTCCCAGCAACAGCTTCCACCCCTGGAAACCTTCGATTGCTAGGGTGAGCCTACTACCCTAGGAGTTCGATGGGAACGGTGGAAGAGGGGCTTAGAAATAATATATTTTAAAGCTACTTATACTAAATGATGAAAAAAATAGATAATTTCTTCTTTTCCAAAATAAAGTTACGTTTAGGTATGAACGCCATGTTTTTCGGCTAATTAAACAAGAACCTGGCGTCATTTGAAAAATTGTCATTAGACTGCGTCACTAAAGCACAAAATGTAAATATAAGTGTGTAAATGATAACTTAATAGACCAGATTGCCGAGAAATGCACATCATCAAATTTGAGAAAGTATTTGAAAAATCTAAACTATACGTACCTAAAAGTTGTTACAAAAAATGATAGTTTGACGAAACGTCAAACGGTATCGGTATTATGTATTCCAAAGGTAGTTTGGAAAATCTGAACGGTACCTGAAGTTGTAACAAAAATGATAGTTTGACGCAGCGTCAAACGGTATCTGTATTATGTTTTCCAAAGGTAGTTTGGAAAATCTGAACGGTAGATACCTAAAGTTGTAACAAAATGACAGTTTGAAGCTACGTATTAGAATAATGTTTTCTAAACGGGAGTTTTGAGAAATCTGAACGGTATCTAAAAGGAAATTACTATCTTTATTGGTAGCCCCATTAGAAATGTCTTATTTAAATAATATAAATATTGGTGTACATTCCAAACAGTTCTATCACCTATGATGACAGAAAACGAACATGTACCAAAAAACCCCTATAATAAATACCCCATAGATTTTCTAGATCTAGATTGTGGGGGTGAGCCAGCTTCAGTAAGTTGGGAGAATTGTAAAAGGGCGCTTTGAGCTGTATCTGATCGGAATGCATATTACCGAGTCAGAGGACCACGATGTTTTGGCATGGGTAGAATCACGGTACAATAAGTTTGGTACATACATACACCTCATAATATTTGCGGGTACGCATATCAGCTGAGTCGGGTGTTGCAATAGGTACCTAACCAAGCTAGACTAATGTTTTTCAAGATAGACATTTTGCAATGTATTTTATTATTGAGATGGAAAAAGTAATAATAAAAGAAAGTGAAGATTAAATGGTTAAATAAAGATAAATACAACAAATACAAGATAAAAATTAGTCCAACAAAACTTACGTCATTTAATTAAATTACCTACTTATTTTATAGTAAATAATTGGTCATTGAAAGTTGAGCTAATGTCGATTGGCACCATACTGGATGTTCATTATTATATTATTCTTATCATACAAAAAAAAGGTAAGAACAAAGCCGTAACTTTATTGCCTGGTTCTTCTAGGTTTTGCTTGGAAGTGAAGCCTGGATTCAAACAGCTTTCAAAGTAATCCTTGTGCTCCAATTAAATAAAAACATTTGATATTGAAATTGATATTAAAAAAAAAAAAAAAAAATAGGTACCTGTGATACTGAAGAAACCAATCATAAATGGTGGTTTCAATATAACACATCTCACTAATATGACATTATGTGTTGTAGGTACACCATAGCTATCTGCTTGGATTTACCAGAGGTCAATAAACGACTGTTGGTATGTCGGTAATGTTGGTATATGATCTTTGAACACTAGCAAAAAGTGTTAGGGATTAATGCGCTGTCTAAAAAAATAAAACTGACTGTGTTGGTAAGTGAAACTAAAACATTATAGCATCCTAAACCGGGCCATTGATCATATTACAGTTTTACCTAACTAATGGATGATGGCGGTGAGACGTGTCGTCTTGGTAAATCATTCATATAATAGTGCTGCCACAGGGTATGACATTAAGTCCTTTATGAATATAGCTAATGTGAATAACCTCTAATATATAATTGTGAAATTACACTATTTGTTGTGAGGTATCCGCTCAAGTTTTTAAAATATACCAATTAAAATTATGCTTATTTCTGCCGCCTGGCGGTCGCCAAGCAGCGTTGCTATATTCCAGTTTGAGTAGTGTCAATCAGTGGAATTGAAGGCACAAATAAGTTACATCTGTATGCCTAATTGATGGACGTAGGGTAGTGCATAGAGGGGCGTGTTCCTAGCGTGGCTTGTATGGCAATGCTTATTATTATGGGTAATGGTTACCACTTGAAAGCAGGTGGGCCGTCTGCTTGTCTGGTCTAAAAGAGAAAAAAATACTTAAATGGCTCATCGCTAATATTATTTGTTAATGTTAGGAAAACGAAATGAGTTAAATTTACTTTGCAAAATGTTGTTCTACAACTAAGTAATACTGTACCAAAGGGTGCGTCAGTAAACTTTACTAATTCTAATATTTTCCTTGGACTTAAAATTAAGGTAATATTGCATACAATACATATAATAACGATGTTACGTTAACTTTCCCTGGGGAAAGCAGATGCTTTATATACAAACCTCATTTGCTTTTAAAAAACGGGCGGTAGGTATTCTAAAAGTTTAGTAGAACCAACTACGATTGTGGAGTTTTCCATGAATTTATAGGTTTAACTACAATATTTACCTACAGGTGTTATTGCTTCACTAGCAATCCATCTAGCTACACATCCAATATCAAACCTTTGCCTTCACGAGTCTCTTGTCAGCTGTGCGAACTCAGAATGGAAAACCTTGATCAGACCGATAGTTAAACTATCCCACTACCAAGATTATCCTGACATTTCGTTATGACGTCATTATGTACGCAAATTTCAGGACAAACTACCCTACACTTGCAGTTCTTGAGCTAAAGGACACGGATGCGAAATAAATGTGAAGATAACGTAATATACAGAAGGTATTACCTAGATACCTATTACAGAAGGTGTGCTACAGAAAGTAAAATTGGAATCGGTGTAAAAATACATATATATATGAAAATATTGTAAAACAAAAAGTTGTCATATGCCTAGGTCCAGTTTATTTGTTGTTTTTGTGTAATAAGAAGCTATCGACATAAGACTCTCTTGTAGCATTACTTTTACAAACCTTAGTGGTTTTCTTAGTGCTATTTAATTAAAATCTATTATGTATTTTTTAAATAAAGATAAATAAATAATAAAAAAAAACCTACACATTCATCCACCACACAGTTATCAAAAAGAAGTGAAATGCTGTTGTAGTAGAAAATGACACGGACAGGTACTGCGAAAAAGTAGTTACATAAAAAAAAAGGAAACGGAAAGTGGAAGGCCTGTGGAAATTGGAAGGACTGTTTCGATGAAAATGATACAAGTAGATATATAAATAGCTACCTAGATTTATTTATTGTTTCATGGTTGTTTGATGAGACCCGCTACAATGTTGTTATAGCCTTTCGGCTACTATATCCTAAAATTAAATGAGGTTTAAACTTATGCCATTGGGCTATTAGTAACTTAGTTTCAACTATGACTTATAGTGATAACAAAGTAAATTGTTTAAAAATATCTGTCTGTCTGTATCTGTATCGGTACACAACAGTTACGTCATATTCGCTTCATCTCTTTTTTACCAGTAAAACAATTCATTCTTAGAAAGGGAGGTAGCGAATATCAATTGGTGTTTGTTTCATATCGTTTGGTTTGTGAAGTTTTCGTTTTGTTCGTGTCTTTATTATGTAACAGTTGAGGTTTTGAATAGTTTTTATGATATCGGATAATGTTGATATGAATATCGATATGGTATGATATCTAACCCATATCCGATATACGTTACGTTTTGATATATCCGACTCATGTCTATCCGACAGGAGTATTATTGTTCTGTGACAACTAGCGACTAAACAATGAATCAAGAGAATTTTGATACGAATTTTATACAAAATTTTACCCTTTATTTTATTTTCATTGAATGAAAAGATTTTTATTTAATTGAAAGTTATTATTACAATGCAAAGCTAATAATAATGGGTCCGGTTAATTTACGACCAAGTATTACACAGCCCGAAAATGTACAACCCGGAAAGCACAGCCTGGAAAACACGGCCCGGATTCCATGTACAAAATGTACATGAAATCCGGGCCGTGTTTTCCAGGCTGCGCTTTCCCAGCACAGTCGGGATTGTACAGCCAGGATTGCACGACCATGGATTCTGTGACCATGCTCTGATTGGTCGAAAGCCTATGCTCTGTTTAGATGCACTACACAGTAAGTATAGGCAAGTAGCACAGATTAAAAATTATATAAAATAAGAGAATTATTCAGAGATTAATGTTAGAAAAAATAAAATTCTGGCACTTCGGCGGCCGCTGCCGCGGCACGCTCGCTTTGCTCGCTCGCCTCGTGCGTAACTTATATCTTTTAACATAACCTAACCAATCCGAGTCGGATCAACAAGTGAGTGAGTAAGTAATTGACGTGTGTAAACAAAGCCTAAGTTTTGGCATCAAAATTTTGGCTGCGTTTTATCGGGTCGTGCCTTCCAAAGGTGTGCTGAATTTGTACGGCTTGGAATGTACAGCCTTGGATTACACAGCCATGGATTTCGCGACCAAATTGTACATCAATTCCGGGCTGTGTTTTCCTCGGCTGTACAATCCTTGGTTGTACATTATTGGCACTCATAATAATCAATCTAGGGATGTCGAAAGTAAACAAATATATCGATATATCGATGTATCGATATTTATTAAAATATCAATATTGACCTCGATATCTCGAGGAAAATATATCGATAAATCGATATATCGGTAAAATTTTGAGAGATTTTGCGGTTTTAAAAATATAATGTATTTAGTTCAGTCAAGCTCAATAATAGGTAATAGTAATAGTTATTACACACAAATAAACTCTTCAGCTTCATAATAAAGTAATGATTTCAGGCAAACCAGTATTTGTCAGATAGCGAAAGTAGAAAAACTCTGCTCTTCACATGCTCCGCTGTCAGCCGGCTCCTATTATTAGAATCTTTTGCGGCTTCGAATTCTATTATACAACGTGTTGATGAAGTTATGTAGGGAAACAAAGAGCGTGTATTTAGACCAAGCACTGGAATACTTTGACGTGTGCAACGGTTGAATACATCGTTTTCGAAATTCCCATAGAAAAGTAAAATTAATATTTTCTCAGAAATTTGCAACAGCCCTGTCTGTGTACGTGTCAAGGTCACACGCACGCGCGCTTCTATCTAGGAAAGAGAAAAACAACGATAACCTAAGAGATAATTTGAAATACTTACCTTTCGGTAGGTAGGTAGGTACGCCGCCAATCCCCTGACACGATATTTTTACTGGTTCCTATGGATTTTGTCATTATTTACTGGCTATAATAACACTGGATAAAACTGGATTTTGGTAAGTTTGCGAGATTTCGCACGACACAGGCTTCAAACTTCACACTAAACCATTACCTCGTAGGCACTGCTCATACACACACTGACTGACGACGGCTTTTTACATAACAATCACCATTTTATCACGTTTGATGACATTTTCTCAACAAAACAATGTACAACAACGCATGTAAACACAAACAGGGTGACCATCTCAAAAGTGGCGGTTCTACCACACACCTGCCAAAAAATCTGTCAAAATCTACCAAGCTTGACGATAAAAATACCAAAAATATGACTTCATACCATCTCCTTCGTGGCTACGGAATAAATTAAATACCTACATTACATTCACGGTAACGGTTTGCAGTTATCTAAAACGAGATAGAAGTTGTTTAGAAACCAAATCAATAAAGGTAAAAAAGAATAAGAAGTTTCCAGTTCGGTAAAAAATAAATAAATTATAAATATTATTTCATTAAAATTTCAAACTAATAAGATTTTTCTTGAAATATTTAAAATCTGCCAAATGGTAGAAATCTGCCACAAATGGTAACACTGATCGGCGGCCGTCGGCCGTCCTGATTGGATATGCGTTTTTAAATGCAACCAATGACAGACAGGTTAGTCAAAGATTAAATAGGACAGACTAAACACTTCCCAAAATTGCAGTTGAATAATTTTGTCGTGTCAATGAACCATGGTGGTAAAGTAACATGTTACAATTTAAAGAACTATGAATATCATAAACATTGGTTTACGACATCTAGTAATTAAACAAAAATAAATATTCTATTAAATATTGAGTACGTAGCCACGTAGGTACCTAGTTACTGAATAGGTATTAGTACCAAAGATCTCAGAGAATGTTTACCGTGACTAGGGATTACAGTCGCGAAAATATTTAATTTACATACCAAGATCTTTAAAAACAGCAACATCATTATTAGGTAGGCACATTACTAGGTAATTGGTGGCAGTTCTGTTACCTATTTTATCTAAGGTTAACAACTAGAGGTCAAAGAACAGCTGTAAATAGGGCTGCCTCATGATGCGTTTAGATTCATTTTAGATAAAAGTTTAAGAGGCATTTCATGAATGAAAAACTTTGAAATTTTAAAAGTCGTAGAAGAAAAGTTGTTCGTTATGACCGGTAGAATATCCTGCTTTCGGATCCCTACAATTCTTAATAAACACGTTGTATATTTTCTTTAATTAAATTAAAGAAAAAAAATATCGTTTTTGATACGATTTTCGATATCAAATATTTTAAATCGATGTATCGATGTATCGAATCAAAATATATCGGCTAAAAATATCGATGTATCGAATGAAAAATATCGATATATCGATGTATCGATATTATTTCAACAAGCCTAAATCAATCACTACGTTACGGTTAGGTTAGACTAGTGGAGGGAGCTAGCTACTTTCATTTTAAAATAAACTTACACTCTGGAGAATAGTGTAAGGTATGTACAAAACTAAACGATCGTTGAAATCATAATTCTTTCTTTCCTAAAACAGAAATCCTAACACAGTCAATATGGATTCCTCTTATTTGGATTCACCTACTCACGACAGAGAAAAAATGGAAATAGAAAAAGAACTCACAAGCAAGTACTTGAGTGGCGAAATGACTTTCGCAGAGTATTCCAGCGAATGGTATGAGAACGAGGACGAGGAAGACGTGGATGAGGGCCGAAGAATGGAAGATGAACCTCAACAGTCATCTTCGACAGTAGAAAAGAATCCTCAGAAGCGTACTCGTAGAGTCACCCGGCTTTCTCCAGCTCTAATGGGCCTAATGGGTGAGGCAAATTTACGTTTTGCTAGAGGAGACACAAAAACAGCAGAAAAAATGTGCCATGAAATTATTAAACAGGTACCAACAGCTTCCGAGCCTTACCAAACTTTAGCACAGATATATGAACATGATAAAGACAAAAATTTACAGCTGTCTCTTATAGCTGCCCATCTGAGACCATCAGATGCTAATGAGTGGCTAAGACTTGCTGCTTTATGCAAAGAACAAGCTGATTTTAGGCAAGAAATGATTTGTTATACAAGAGCTGTTCGAGCACAGCCACACAACCTAGATGTGCATATCATAAGATTAGAATTCATTGACAAACTCGAAGAAATATCTTATCCTGTTACTAGTTTGAGTGTATCCAGAGTAAAGTGTTATCATAAAATAGTTACTTCACTTCCTTCAAGTGAAGGAGAGACTATAATGAAGTATGCAAAATTAGCAGCTACAATGTATCATAACAGTAATGAATTAGAAAAAGCTGTTGAGGTACTGGCAGCAGCATATAAAAAATGCTCTGAATGTTTTGTTCCAGAAGATTTAAACATTTTCCTAGAACTTCTTATTGCACAAAAACAATATGATACATGTTTACAAATATTTGTTGCCAATGCTGGAGTTGATATTGAAGCTGAAATTCTGACTGTGAAAAATAATGATGGAGAAATTGAAGAGCAAACACAATATGTAAAGTGCTCCATACCAAACAATTTACCCATAGACCTCAGGTGTAAACTGTTAATTTGTTTTATTCATTTGGGAGCGTTAAATCTCTTTGCATCCCTAATACAGGATTTTATGAACAAATATAATGTAGCTGCGGCTGGTGATTTGTATATGGACATAGAAGAAGTGCTCTCTTCCCATGGACACTATGATCTGGCTTTCCTTTTACTGGACCCATTGGTGAAACATGATAACTATGATCTTGGTGCAGTGTGGCTGAAGCATGCTGAGTGCTTGCATAACTTGGGGAGGGCTGATGAAGCTGTGAATTCCTATTACAAAGTTTTAGAATATGCTCCACAGCATGCAGACGCCAGGAAAAAACTCTTTGCAATTCTTGAGAGAAACGGGAATGTTGATGATGCCTTGCAAATTCTACAGCAAAACTACCATTGTATTGTAAGTGCCAGCCTTCTCTATGAACAATGTCACTGTCTTAAAAAGTATGGCAGACTCACTAAATATTTAGAAGTGGGTGAGACTTTGTTGTCAAGAACATTTTTAAGGTTTAGGCATTTGGAGGAATTAAAACTTGCCCTAAGAGTAAAAGGAGCCAGTGATCACATTCAAACATTTCGGTCAGTGCGTGGCGAGAATCCCAGCAATGAGGATGACATACAGTTTGATGATGATGAAGGGTTTGCACTGACACCTGACCAAGAATGGGAGTTCTTCAAAGACCTATTTTTTGTGGCGTTTAAGCTGAAACAATACATTTCAATGCAAAGATTAGCATTTGGTGCCCTCACCTCTAAGACCTTATCTTCTCATCGATCTCAAATAGAGTTTTATTGCCTTCAAGCTTGTATCTTGAGTAATGATCACCAAAAAGCATTCAGATTTATAAAGGACTTTTCTACAAAGTTACAGTCTACTCGTTCTTGGAATTTGCTAAATCTAACCATGAACAATTTGGAAGAAAACACACATTGCAAGTTTCTATCTAGATTATTTCAGAAGAAAGAATTTACTTCTATCAAATGTTTGTTTTTGGGCAACAATTTCTTAAATTCTGGAAGGTATCTTGTGGCATTGAAGTATTTTTTGGAACATCACAATCAGTGCAAGGATCCTATGACTGCACTTCTGATTGCTATAACAATATTAGTGATGGCATCTCAAAGAACTGTGGATAAGCACCACAATCTAGTGCTGCAGGGGATTGCTTATTTATTGACATATCAAAATCTAAGGAAGTGTGACCAAGAAACATACTACAACTTGGGAAGAGCCTATCAAATGCTAAGCATTAACAACCTAGCAGTGGAATACTATGAAAAGGCTTTGGCCTCCAGCAATATTGCACATTGTGAACAGCATGGGGTTATTAATTTAACAAAAGAAACTGCCTATAATTTGTACCTAGTTTATAAAGACAACTCACCTCAAATAGCAAGGAAATATATGTTAAAATATCTTGTAATAGAATAGTGAATAAATAGGCTTTCCCAAAATGATTGGTTTAAATTTTATTGTTTTAGATACCTACCTAGCTATAGAAAAAGTCGGCAATGGCCGACCAAGTTGTTCCTGCAAATTCAGTAAAATTTGAGGACCTGTGTCAGGCACTGGAACAGATATCCAAGAAGAAACTAAAACCAGATAAAGAAAAAATTCTAAACAATTTCATTAATGATTTTAAATTAAAAGCAGCAAGTATCACTGAAGAAAAGGTGCGATTATTATTTTCTCTATATGTATGTATAACAGTGAATTTAGCATTAAAGTCAGTTTCAGATAGGTAAATTTCAAGATGAATTGTATTTTTCAGAATTCAAGCTTCTTCCCTATACTTAGGCTACTGGTTCCAAGTCTTGATAAAGAACGGGGTGCCTATAATTTAAAGGAATCTAAACTTGGTGCACTTTTGGTTAAAGTACTGTCTATAAACAAAGATTCTAATGATGGCAGAAAGTTGCTGAATTTTAGATCAGTTGGCACAACGCAAGAAGGGGACTTTGCTAGCGTTGCTTTCTATGTTTTCAAGAATAGGATGAGTCATACTTCTAGTAACCTGAATATTGGGGACATCAATGATATTCTTGATAAGATAGCGTATATGGAAGCTGGAAACAAAGGGCGTAAGTACTCTTAGATTTATTTGAAGAATTAATCTTAGTACAAATTAGACTTGCCTCTGAGTACACCGTAAAAGGTTCACGTTCGGTTCAGGTTAGGTACCTACCAATCTAGAAAAGTAAGTTTTAATTGTCTGAAAGCTTAGGCTGGAACATCTTAGGGTCGTGAATATCTGAAACGACGAGTAAACTCGAACCCGCACTTGTATAGAGTCGTCTGCAGCGAGCGACGCTAGCAATAGGTACGGCCAAAAACTATAAGTACCTACCTTACCTAGGTAGAGTTCTTCCTTCTTTTTTGATGGTTCGGTATAAGGTAGGTACCTGTTGAACCTACTTTAGGTAACTATTGAAATACGTTTCTGGCTTACTTCAGAAATGCTGGAGGAGCTATTCAGCCATGTTGCGAGGAGCTTAACCTCGAATCACTTTAAATGGTTCCTGCGAATAATCATCAAAGATTTAAAGTTAAAGATGGAGGCCAGTAGAATTCTTTCCTGCTACCATCCTGACGCTCGAGAATATTATGATATTTGCGGGAAATTATCCAAGGTATGTAGTTAAAATGTATTTAGGTAAGTACTTATTTATCTACTCGTACCTATCTGAAAAAAAGAAAAAGCTTCACGTTCCCCTTTTTTTGTGATGTGGTAGGTATTTCTAAAATAATGTCGGTAAAAGTGGCCCCTGGCCATTGTAAACTATCTTTAGTAACTCATAGATGTTCAAGCAGCACACTCTCTCTTCTCTTTCTCTCACTTGAGAGTACTGGTGGTCTATTGGTAGCGGTTCCGCCTTCCGATCCTAAGGTCGTGGGTTCGAAACCGGGCCAATGAGTTTTTCTATTCAAAAAATGTATGTGCACAATGGCAGTACTTTCAAACGGTGAAGGAAAACATCGTGTGGAAACCGGCATGCCGTAGAACCTAAAAAGTTCTTTATCATGTGTCAAGTGCTCGAAAGGAGCCTTGAGGCGCACATAAAATCCTTTCACTGCACTGTTTAAAAAGAAACTAGTGACACGACAAGAGAGAGAGTAACTCATAGATGTTCAAGCAGCACACTGCAATACTGCATGCCTCTGTCATAGATTTCCAGTAACAACGATTTTATTCCTTTCCAATATCCACCGATTTTCACAATGTCATCGGTAGGTACCTACATCGGGAACATCTTGTAAGTATTGAAAGTTCTTATAAAGACAGGAGTAAGGAATCCTTTTAATATTACTAAAAAATATCGTCACAAAAGATCTCTCAACCTTCCAAGCAGTGGCGTAGCTATCGTAGGGCCAGGTGCAGTGCACCAGGGCCCCGGAGCTCGGGGGGCCCTCTATAGCCAGCTCCCGAAGCTAGAAAACCTTGAACCTGCTCATTTTTTTAATGATTTTAAATGAACGTCAACAGTCGGAGAACTCCCGATTTAAGGGGCTGACAAGTATCAAACAACTTCTCGCTCGCACGTTCCGACATGTTGAAAGATATAAAATCACTAAACTCATTTTCGAAAAATCGCAATCAACCATTTTGTGTGCAATTACATTGCACACAGTTTAGTAAAAAATTCATTTTGTTCGATACAAGTTTTCCTACTCAAAAGTTTGCTTATGTACGAAAACTAGTAAAGTAAACTTTTTGGTAGGAAAACATGTATCGATTAAAATGAAATTTTTACTAAACTGTGTGCAATATCATTGCACACAAATTGGTTGATTGCGATTTTTCGAAAATGAGTTAAGTGATTTTATATCTTTCAACATGTCGGAACGTGCGAGCGAGAAGTTGTTTGATAGTTGTCAGCCCCTTAAGACTTTCAACACATTCGCCAAGCGTCCTCGTTAAACATGTGCTGTTTGTTATTGTTATTTGGTATTTGAGTTGAGTACGCCCGTAGCACATTGCATCAGCGATAACCTCACGTGCTTGACGGTCGGAGATCAACTCGACAATTCCACCCGTCAACTTTTTAGTTATGTTTTCATCCCGACTCTTTCTCTATGCACCGGGGCCTTGTCCACCTAGCTACGCCACTGCTTCCAAGGGAAACTCGTGGAGCTAAGACCCCCCCATAGCCGCACATATATTTGTGATTGGTTCAAGATGTGCGATGAACTAGAAGATGGCAACACTCGGCCGCTAGAGATGGGCATCCAACTGTTCTACGCTATAAGCCCTATGCTATCAGAGAGACTTGATGTCAAGGACGTGAGCCAACTACCAGCCGGCAGGACCTATCTGATCGAGGAGAAGTTTGATGGCGAAAGATTTCAGGTACGAATACTAGCCAATAGCCGAATCGCGAAAGCAATTGGTTTCGGATATCCTTGCTAGGTACGTATTTTTATTACCTACGTACTTAGCGAGGAAAACCAAACTTGTGGTTTCGAAATCCGTCAAGGAACCCTTTTTTCGTTTGCATGCATGTAAAATAGTAGAAGGCTCATAAAAATACTAGATGTACTAGATATAAAGGTAGAATCGAAACCGTAAGCTCTCCCAGGCTTGGTGGCGTGGAACTGGCACCTTGCTTTATGGCGGAAGTTATCTTTGTGATTTAATTGAAACAAGCTGGTGCTCGCGACTTCGTCTGCGCAGGATTAGTCACACAATATCTTTATAAATTGTAGCCTTTGTGTTATTCTGATGTATAAGCTATATCATTGTAAAGTTTCATTAAAATCCATTCATTAGTTTTTACGTGAAAGAGTAACAAACATCCATAGTTACAAACTTTCGCGCTTATAATATTGGTAGGAAGGATCGTCGAGGTTTCTTTGGATACGTATAACAAAAGTATTATAAACCATTTGATGGCTAGACTTCCTTCCCCAGGTGCACATGCAAGATGGCAAGTTTGAATACTTTTCGCGTAAAGGCCATTCATACGCCAGCAACTATGGAAAGACATTTGACTCGGGACTGCTCACTCCAGGCATGAAGGGTTGCTTCAGCGCCGCCGCTACCAGCTTTATACTGGACGGGGAGATGATGGGGTGGCATAAGGCTAACAATTGTTTTGGATGTAAAGGTTTGAAAAAAAAGTTTTAAATCTAGAGTTCTCTGATTGTTAATGTTCATTTAAAATTATAAAAAAAAATTGTGAGCACACTCAAGGTTTTCTAGCTTCGGGAGCTGGCTGACCCTCTCTTTTCAAAGCTTGGGTTAGAGGGCCCCCTGAGCTCCGGGGCTATGGTGCACTGCACCACCTGGCCCTACGATAGCTATGCCACTGTCAGGGACTATACATTAATTTCACCGGCAACCATAATCTTCAAACCGAAATACAGACTTGGCGGCAGAAAAAGGTATGGTGGCAGTAGGTACTTTCCCGGACGAGTCCTTCACAAAGAGCTCTACTACTGCCTAGCGTAATTGCATTCCATATGTCTGTTTGTAGATAATTCTAGTTCTTCTTGTCGTGTCACTAGTTTCATTCGAAACTGTGTGGTGAAAGGATTTTAAGTGCGCCTCAAGAGGCCGCTTACGAGCATTTGACACATGTTATAGAACTTTTTAGGTTCTACGACATGCTCGTTTCCTCACGATGTTTTCCTTCACCGTTTGAGAGTTCTGGCACTTTGCACATAATTTTTTTAACAGAAAACTCATTGGTATACACGACTGGTTTCGAACCCACGGCCTTAGGATCGGAAGGCGATAATTCTAGTAATAGATAGGTATCTGCTTAAACTGCATTACTTATTTTTAATACAGTATTTGATATCCACTAATACTGATTTGTTACAGGAATGGCTTTTGACGTTAAGAAAATAACGGAAAAATCCCGATTCAAAGCGTGTTTTTGTGCGTTTGATGTCCTCTACTACAACGGGAAGAGTCTAGTCGGCCCGCCCGAGAAAGGAGGGCTGCCACTCAAACAGAGACTTAAGCTTTTAGATACGATGTTCACAGACGTGGCAGGAACTATACTCCATAGCAAGAGAAATATTGTCAAGCAAAAGTAAGTAGAATTAGGTACCTATTCTTCAATCTTAGAAAAACTGAAATTCAAGGAATTGGAATATGCATGTTTGCATACTAGCTTCCAAATATTCCGTGTCCCTTATAATAGCGTAGCTAGGTGGACAAGGGCCCCGGTGCATAGAAAAATAATCGGGCCCTCACCCCCTCTTTCCACATAGCTCGAACTTATATTGGCCTTTAAAATATTTTAAATAAATAAAAACTGTGAGCAGGCTCAAGTTTGTCTAGCTTCGGGAGCTGGCTGACCCTCTCTTTTCAAAGCTTAGGTTAGAGGGCCCCCTGAGCTCCGGGGACCTGCACTGCACCACCTGCACCTATGTTAGCTACGCCACTGTCCCCAATTATAATTCTCGAATGGCGGCCCGAACGAAGGATAGGGATATTATTTTAATTTGTTGTATGAAAATAATGAAACCATTGCGATGGTGAAAATGGTGGCCCTGAATTAGATGTTGTGATCTATTTCTTTCAGTTCAGATATCCTAGATGCTTTGAATAAAGCTATTGAGAGCCAAGACGAGGGCGTTGTCGTTAAAGACATAGAATCTTATTACATTCCCAACAAGCGAAACGCTGGATGGTACAAAATTAAACCCGAGGTAGATTAATATTTTTCACACTTTATAACATACAGGTATGTATATACAGGTATGTATACAGTCTATATACAGGTATGTATTTCTGGAAGACGAAACGTGAGACGCCCTCCATGCTGATGGAGCGGGCTCAAAATCGTTCTTCCTGGTTTATGGGGAGGCTCCACTCCAGCAGTCCACTTCTTCAGGCAACTGCCTGTCATACAGTTATACAATCATCATCTGACTATGATGATGATGAAGATTATTTTACTGGAAGTTTGGGTATTATAAAAAAATTAAATTATTCCCTTCTTCTCATGACATGTACCAACATGTACACGATACAGATTAAGCTTCACAAAGCCAAACAAAAATGACGATTACTAATACTATGGCTTTGCAGGACAAAAGCGAGCAGTGTATTATAGTCTGATCGATCCGTTTGTAGGTAGTAGGTACCTGCCGGTGCTAGCTAGACAAGTACCACTTTCTGTTAGCAGAACACGCCAGCGGAAAGATAAATTGATGACGTTGACATTACAGCTCGTCTGCATAATATCCCCTTACGAAAGAAACAGCTATTTACTGAAACATTTCTTGTAGTACACTGAGGGTGCAGCGGAGGATCTCGACTTGGTCATTATTGGGGCTGACGAAGCTGAGGATAAAAGGCAAGGACGCGCAAAGAGTTTCCTCGTAGCGTGCGCAGACTCCGTTGGAGAGGGTAAATATTTTTTAAACAATAGTGATTAAATTTCGTATGAGACTTATTAAATCGTAGTGTAGAGTTAGACCTTCAATGTTTCATCGTCAACCAGAAATCTACTGCTGAACAGTCGACATGGTCTTCCCCATACATTTCCAGGAAGAGCTACCACACATCTTGGCGTTCAAGCTTCATCTTTCAAGTCGTGGTCGCCATAAAACCTGCGGGCTATTTGAAAATATTCCGAAACGTTTCCGATCGGAAACGTCAGCTAATGTCTTTTGTTTATAAGCAAAGAAAACAAGGGCAAGAGAGACAAACGTTTCCGAAAGTATGTATTAAAACATGTGTCAGAGTTTGCGGTTGAGATTTTTTTACAGATAACGCAGAGTCTATATTTTTGTTGTTTTTTTAATTTTAATTTTATTTGTATGTGGTAAGTTGTTAGTTTCTAGATTATATTATGTCCTGTCCATCCCAAGGTTGCCTGGAAGAGATCGCTGTTAGCGATGAGGCCGCCCATTGTATTACTACAATTGTTAGTTTTTAAGTAAAAATGTGTATCTTTATTTGATGTGGTAGGTAATCAATAAAGAGTTAAGAGATGTAAATGAATAAATCAATAAAAAACACGAAGTCTGAGTTCGGGCCGAACTCAAAGTCATATGCAACTTATGCAATGTTTAGGTGAAGCCCCGCACCGTTGGCTGTGCGTCGGCAGAGTCGCAACAGGACTCTCTTACGACGAGAGGGAACGTGTTTGTGCGTTCTTGGAGCAGAACTGGAAAGTTTCCCGGAACCGCGCGCCGCCGTCCTCTCTCGTACTAAACAAAATCAAACCCGATTTCTGGATACTGCCAGAGCATTCCTTTGTATTACAGGTGAATAAACCAACCCATTTTACTATCAATCAACATTTTTTTTAATTTTCCGTTTCAGATCCTCATCCTCAACCTCCTCATTGAAAATAAATGGCACAAGTCGAGTCGCTCTCGTCACTTCGTCGGCTTTTTTTATCTATATTTTTTTAATCTCTTTATGGCACAAGCAAATGGCCCACCTGATGTTAAGGGGCTGACGCCCGTCAAAGTACTTCTCGGTCGCACATTTCAACATTTTGAAAGATATAAAATCACTGAACTTATTTATGAAAAATCTATAGGTAGGTACACAGTTCAGTAAATGTTTCATTTTGATCCAAACAAGTTTTCCTACCAAAAAGTTTGCTTTACTAGTATTCGTAACATTTTAGTAGGAATCATAATAAACATAAAAGCAGCGCCCTACAGCTGCAGCTGGTTTAGACCCAAGCTGTGTAACTGATGCATGTTGGCATGGGGGTATGTGCCAAATGTAATATTTGGACGTACCTCTCACTACTCCCCTAAGACATCCTCAAATAATCTTGGTGTAGTGTATAACAATAAACTATGCGCGCTGACTGGGTAGGCAAGCATGGGCGGGTAGCGACGAAACGCACAGTCTCGATTCTGGCACTCGATTCCAGCCGGCCAACCCAGGCGGACGTTACTCGAACTAAGTGTTTTATTTGGTACCCAAGCAACCTGTACTTGGTACTAAGAGAACTGAGGGGATATCTACCGTGCCTGGGGATCAAAGTCGTGAAGCTATTTCTGTTAGAAATAAATAAATGTAATAGAATCACATCGAGATTATTTGATCGCTGTTTTATTTCAGGTTCGAGCCACGGAATTAATTCGAAGTACTGACTTTGCGACAACGCACACGCTGCGTTTCCCGCGCGTTATTAAAATCCGCGAAGATAAACCGGTCAACGACATTTTGAGTTTGGACGAGTTCGATAAGCTTGTGGGGGTGAGTAGCGGTCATCATCATATCAGTACGTTTGCACTCACTGCTGAGTAAAGGCCTCCTCTTTAAGGCCGGCCGCATACGCTCGGTTTCCGAATTAGGTTTTCAGATTCGGAAACCCGAATGCTCAGCTTACATACAAAATATTCAACAAGGCGCACATTATTCTTATTTTTCCGAACGGAAAAAAACCTAACGTTCGGTTCGGTGCGTTCGGATTGAAAGAACAGAAAAAACCTAATGAAAACCGGACGTTTGCGCTAGTCTCATAGAATTCCGAATCTGAATTCCTGATCTGAAAACCTAATTCGGAAACCGAGCGTATGCGGCCGGCCTAATACGCCACTCTTTCCTTCGAGTCTCATCCATTCATTCCCAGCACCCACTACACGCCTTTGTCCAGCAGTAGCAACATCTGAAGATCTGCAAAGTTTGTCTGACCATAGGTCATACATGTCTGTATAATAAGACTGTCAAATGCAATGTACAATGTGTGCTTAGATTTCTCTAACTCTGCCAGTAGTTTCAAGAAGAAAGTGCTAGAGCACTTTCGCCTACAAACAAGATCCGAATAAAATATTTATGTACCTCTTAATATATTGTATGTTGTAGACTTAATATTTTAGTATATCTTATAAACTTAGCTATAAGTACAAGATTTTTGTTATATGTATACTTAACTATATTATATTTTGTTAACAAATTAGAAAAAATAATATTAAATAAATATAAAGCAGGATAGTAGTTGTACCTACTACCTCATTCTAGTGATCTCACTTAGTAATAAGTTTGTTGTATTTGTTTTAAGTCAAGTATTAGTGGAAATGTTGTGTCCGCCTGTTATTGGCGTATGTAGTCTAAAACAATAACATAATGTATTTTATTTTTTCAATGTAATGTGTTTTTTTTATGTTTTTCAATGTAACCATACATATCGCTGTTGGCGTTCCTAATTATAAATAAATAGATTTCAGCACACTTTGCGATTTCATAAACTTGAGGGTTATAAATTATTTGTTTCATCTACAGAACAAAGGCTCAGTGATCAAAATGGTCACAAAACGTATAAATGAGGATCAAATTGGTGAGGGAGCGCCAAAAGTACTTAAGAAACGTCCGGCCAAGGCGCTCCAAGTGGCAGCAGACTTCAAGGTCACTCGCAGTGATGTGGAAGTGTCATCTCAAGCACTTAAAGACAGGAACATATGCGTGTTGTCTGAAGTCGAGGACTGCAATAGAGAGGAGCTGGTCAAGATTATACAAACACACAGCGGGAAGGTTGTTGCTAACTTTGGTAAGAACAAAACCCACATGCTTAAAACGTTATTTTTGTTAGCATTTTTAGTTAATTGTTCAATACAGCCAAGAGCTTCGCCAGTCCATGGCCCAGGGGGGCAAGTTAATATTATGGAGGATGAGAAGAATATGAATTCTAGGTACAGTCAAGAGCATGAAGCTTTACAGCTTGTAGCGCGAGTCTTTGCCTCTATGGCGATTGTAATAAGAATGGTTCCAACTTAAACCTTATGTCCTACATTGGTTTCTTTGCAGTTGGCTACCTTTTTTTACTCTCTAGGGGGGGGGGGGGGGGGCAGCTGCCTCTCCCTCCATCCTTGGCGACGCCCTTGAATACTGAATACCGTATCGGTATCTCTATCGCGTCTTCATACAAAACTCGCAATGAACACGAAACAAAAACGTAAAACGAAAAACGAAAAGCTCATCTATTCAAACTATAATGAAAATAAGAATCGACCGTTCGTTCTTTTTTCCGGCGTCAACTTCTTGAGTCGCGCCATACTTACGGAACGCTTTTCGGTGGCTTTTCAATGGCCTTCATGACCAGCGGTGGCTTCTAATATCTGAATCAAAGCATTTACCGGACAGGTCCTGACACATGGATGTGCGTCGTGGGTCGCCTCACCTACCGCGCTCGCAGAATCATCGAATCTAAAGAGGTCGATGTCACAAACACCTCATGGCTCCGAAGCCTACCCCCTTCAACCGAACCCTGCACTATAGCACCACTAGACATGTTGGCCATGAAATGGGAAACGAGACTCAACTTCGCGAGGCAGTACGATGTCTTCGGAGATAGCTACTTGGAGGAGACAGATGAAGATACGCTGAGACGGTGCTTCCAGAAGATGGACAATAATGTGAGTCATATTATTATACAAAGTGTTCCAATACTAGTACTTAAAACTTCAGGGGGCTAAAGTACCCATCAATATGAATAACTTTTTCTAAGGAACCAACACTGTGAACGCGAAAAATAAACAGCTGTTTCATACATTTTAGCCAGGTACCTAGTATTGAACTTTTGTATGAAACACTAATACTCACTCTACACTCTAGTCCTACCTAAGAGATCTGAGGGGATATCTACTGTGCCTAAGGATCAAAGTCGTGAAGCTGTTTCAGTTCATTTTCATGTAGATGGTAATAAATACAAGCAGCGTTGCTTTGTTTCGGTTTGAAGAGTGTGGTTGCCGGTGTAATTACAGGCACATGAGGCTTAACATCTTTATGCCTCAAGTTGATGGACGCAGGGCAGTGCATCGTAGGGCACGTTCCTATCGTGCGTGACTTACGAGGTAATGCTTTGTTAAAGGGGATGGTACCACTAAACATAAGGTGGGCCATCTGCTTGTTCCATCAGTTAGTTGTATAAAAAAACGCAAATAAGTGACTATAACATCCATTGTTCGCAGGAGCCGCAAATATACCTCACCGATCATGAAATGCTGAATCTCGACAAAGAGTTATTCAGCGGCTGTAATCCACACTCATTCCTCCGCCAATGTTCTATACACGTCGGCGATGCCGGTAGCATGCTCGCTATCCAGGCGCAGATGTACGGCGCTAAGCTATGCGATGCGGGCGCTGCGAATATAACGCATCTCGTCCAGCCTAGAGACGCAGATGTCAAAATTGCAAGCAACGCGCTAGTCGTCTCGAAGGAATGGCTGGAAAAGTGTATTTTGGAACGAAAGATAGTTGATGAAACTGAGTTTTTGTTGTAAAGACTTTCTGAATTCTGAAAGAGTAATTTTTCTGAAACAACAGATAAATTTAAAGTTTTTTTCACATCTTATAAAATCATTAATAAATATATTCAATAGATTCACTTGTGTTATTTGCTAGATTTATTCTTAGTTAGTTTAGCTAATCCTTTTAGGGATGAATAATCTAAGTTCTAACATGCTAACTTCTGGCAGATGCCTTTTGAGTAGGTACCTAATATGTAGGTTACCGAGGATTATGACAGTAATACATAGTTGTAGTAGAGCTTAACTATTTAATTTCGTTTTAAATAAAACTTATTGTTATATTTAGGGATACAAAATTTTATCTTATAGGTATACCCACTTATTTATGTGTTGTGCTGGATAATAGCCCTAATCAAATCATAATAAGGCATAAATCGGATTGTTAGCAGTGCACACTGCACAACGCGCATTCAGCCGCTAAATTAATTTAACCACTATTAAACTGACGTACGCATTACCAGCGAGATAAAACAATGAGCGGGCTTGTGATTTCAACTTGATTGTAATGAAGCGGTTTATTGCAAACAAGGGGAGTGCCTGCAACTTTGTGTTCTTTTCTTTGGAATTAAGAATATCAACACAGCATGTATTTCATCAACGGGATAACTTTACCTAGTCTGTCTCATTTAAGCGAGAGACAGACTGGTCCCACGTACACAACGTATGCGATGCAACGTGGGAGAATCGGTAGGTAGTAGGTACATGTACATACCTACCTAAGCACACTTATCCCGTGTATGCAACGTAAATTGGTATTATATGTATTAATTAAGGTGTAGACAAGAGCGAATCTCGCTCGCACGTTTCAACATTTTGAAAGATATAAAATTACTAAACCCATTTCTGAAAAATCGCAATCAACCATTTTGTGTGCAATCACTTGCACACAGTTTAGTAAATAAATATTTTAATCAATACAATTTTTCCGTTTTTATTAGCATTAGCTATTAGCATTAGCTATTAGCATTAGCTATTAGCATTAGCTATTAGCATTAGCTATTAGCATTAGCTATTAGCATTAGCTATTAGCATTAGCTATTAGCATTAGCTATTAGCATTAGCTATTAGCATTAGCTATTAGCATTAGCTATTAGCATTAGCTATTAGCATTAGCTATTAGCATTAGCTATTAGCATTAGCTATTAGCATTAGCTATTAGCATTAGCTATTAGCATTAGCTATTAGCATTAGCTATTAGCATTAGCTATTAGCATTAGCTATTAGCATTAGCTATTAGCATTAGCTATTAGCATTAGCTATTAGCATTAGCTATTAGCATTAGCTATTAGCATTAGCTATTAGCATTAGCTATTAGCATTAGCTATTAGCATTAGCTATTAGCATTAGCTATTAGCATTAGCTATTAGCATTAGCTATTAGCATTAGCTATTAGCATTAGCTATTAGCATTAGCTATTAGCATTAGCTATTAGCATTAGCTATTAGCATTAGCTATTAGCATTAGCTATTAGCATTAGCTATTAGCATTAGCTATTAGCATTAGCTATTAGCATTAGCTATTAGCATTAGCTATTAGCATTAGCTATTAGCATTAGCTATTAGCATTAGCTATTAGCATTAGCATTAGCTATTAGCATTAGCATTAGCTATTAGCATTAGCTATTAGCATTAGCTATTAGCATTAGCTATTAGCATTAGCTATTAGCATTAGCTATTAGCATTAGCTATTAGCATTAGCTATTAGCATTAGCTATTAGCATTGGCTATTAGCATTAGCATTAGCATTAGCATTAGCATTAGCATTAGCATTAGCATTAGCATTAGCATTAGCATTAGCATTAGCATTAGCATTAGCATTAGCATTAGCATTAGCATTAGCATTAGCATTAGCTCTTGTCTTCGCCTTAACGATAGGTTTGTTTCTATTGCATAGTTTCCCAAAGTCCTACCCCAAGAATGAGTTTTGTTTACTTACCATATTTGGTTTTTAGATTTTGTTCCGTGTTTATTGCGGGTTTTGTATGAAGACGCGATAGAGACACCGATACGGATCTTTATGTTCTACTACTAATTTTCATCATACTTGCAACATGTTATTATAATGCATCGCATACGTTGCGTAGGTCTTGCGTCTTTATTCACTTACCTATTAAAAATAATATGGGCATTGTTTTTAATATTTTTCTATAGCAGTCATAACATGAATCAACAGAAAGTGTGGAATATTATATGATATAGAGTAATTACAATGATACCTACAGTAACAGAAGAAGGTGGACAGGGGCGAGTGAAATCCGAGATTTAATTGGCAATCGCCCTGAGAAATTGGATTAATATCGGTTACTTTGTCTTGAACTTACTTGAGCAGTTACAAACTAACAATATATAGCTACAATCATATAATTTGAATTGATACATTAACAGGTAAGTACTTAAAAAAATATGCTAAATAACCTATAGCTTCATTAGTGGCTAGATGTTCTATTTAGGACCATAAAATGTGCACTATATTCAAATTGACCCTACAATCTTAGGATCGGAGGAAAGAAAGGAGCAACGGAAGACGGTACTTTTAGGTACTCTTACGTAACTGAAATTATATGTCAAATTAGAAGTAGCATTGAGACTGCTGGCGCTGGCAAAATCACAAATTCCCGGTAAAGACAAGACAAGAGACTAAATTATTTTTTAATGGCAATATGATTTATATTCTTAGAAGATATCAAACGCAAACAATAAAATCATAGAAACTTATAAATCTCGGACATGAAATGTATCATTTTACTATGAAAAATAAAACAACAACTAGGCACAATGAGCTTTTGTATAGGACTGTCCGCCCACTGGACTATCTCAGCCAATAGTGAGTGAGGAAGGGCGGAGCGAACGTGGTTTGAGTCCCTGTCGAGTCTGCAGTGGAACATTTCATACTTGAAAGCCGCAGCAGCCGTCAATCTCTGAAACGATATTTCAGCGCGAACATGACGTGACGTATCCTCATAGCCATCTCGCGAAGTGTCTGTGTTGAAATGAACCTGTGAATTGTGATCGAGATGCCAAGTGAGAGTTCTGAAGGTTTACCTCGCAAGGCGCTCAGAACGCCGAAGTGTGCTCGGTGCAGGAACCATGGAGTCATCTCGTGCTTGAAGGGACACAAGCGGCTATGTCGCTGGCGAGACTGCCGCTGTCCTGGCTGCTTGCTGGTTCTTGAAAGGCAACGCGTCATGGCTGCTCAGGTATGAAGGTTGCAACTAGGTAGTCTCATTCAGTGCCCCTACCGCGTCTGTGCGTTTTTAGCACACAAACTATATGCCCGCGGCGCTTATACGCGTTCTTTACAAATTTCCTAAACCATCCTTCAGTGCCCCGGAACGCGTCTGTGAGTCTATTCAATTTACCTAAACTGCCCTTCAGTGCCCCGCGACGCGTATTTGCGTCTATTATTATCAAGCATTTCGTGTTTTAACCAATCAATGCACCTTTTTCTCACTATTTTCAAACCGGACAAAATATATAAAATGTGTTGGGCGTCCGCATTTGCGTCTTCTTTGACATCCGTACTTAGGTACACCCTTCAGGTGCGACCGTGCTAAAACCTGCAGTTGGAATCTCATCAAAATGTGAGCTTTAAGTATTTTATGGTGAGAGTGCCAACTGCTCGTTTTTCAAACTTTATGGATGCAGAGTTTTCACTGAAAGGTGTCGTTTACAGACACTTCCGGGGGCGCATTCGAGACACTGAGACACCTAGGTAGTACATGTATTTTGGTTTTTAAGGTATTTATGATATGGGTTTGTTTGTACTGTACCTACAAACGGATACGCAACAGCTGGCTGATCACGTACCTAACTTTTAAGCGTCACTTTTCTGTAGCTTGATCTGTATCCATGTGTACCCTTCATGATGCAGGTGGCGCTCCGCAGACAGCAAGGAGCCGGGTCCGAAGGCCGGGACGGTGACGCCGCCGCGCTTGCCGCTAGGAAGCGGGCTTACCGCGCAAGACTCCGATGCGTCCAGATGACCAGGGCTTATCCACACCATACACCGAATATTTACAGTGGTAAGTTCTTATAAAACTCATGACAACGGTTTTCAGCTATTAACATCGCTCTCCTATTGATCGAGTGAGCGCAGATCTTAGTGGAAATTTGGGCGATTTGGCATTGTATACAGGTGTCCCAAAAAATTGTGTCAAGCGGAGGTCAAGAGATAGAGCACCCATCCCCATGTACCTATGTTCCGCGATTTTTCATAGCATTTTGTATGCAATGTGATTGCACACAAAATGGTTGATTGCGATTTTTCGAAAATGAGTTTAGTGATTTTATATCTTTCAACATGTCGAACGTGCGAGCGAGAGTCAATTAGCTCTTGTCTTCGCCTTAAGAATTTTTTTTCAAAATTTTTGAGAACATTTGATCTGAACAACTTAAAAAAAATCTATAAAAAAGAATTACCTATTTAAAAACAATATACCTTTAGGCAAGGTATTTTTCTTGCGTTAACTCCCAAAGTGTACCTACCTATAAATAGTGCTAGGTAGAAATTAAAAGTTGATAAATATAATTTGAATCAAAAAATCTTTTAATGCGCTATGCTATCTGCCATGCCACTACACTAAACTGAAGACAAGGGACATGGTGAACATTTTTTTAAAGAAACTCTTCAATCTACATTGTGGTGCCACCTACCCGTTTCAGAAAATAAACCACCACTTAGTAATTTATCAGAGCATGTGTTAGTCAGACAATAATACCTCGTGTTATTTTGAATGTAATCAACACTGACAGAGAGTAGGGATCCACCTTGTTATCATAGTAACGGAGTCTACTCTGTAGTGTGTTTCGTTTCTACGCCGAAACGCTGAATGCGAATTAGTTGTATAAATATTATCTTTGGAACTGAAAGTGATTAGTAGTAAAAGCTCACATAATCATAATACGCTAATACATTGAGGTAAGATTGACTGAGGTAAGAGTTAGAATTTTGATGGGTGTTAAATGTGTTAAAGTATAGGTTAGGAAAAATATTGCTCTCTAGCGTTCGGAGCTGGCTGACAAGTAGCAAGCAGCCAGGGACCTGCTGTTTACTTGCAGTGCGCTACTAAAGGTTTAGTTTTTCCATTTGTGATACGGAACCCTAAAAATTAGGTCGTTGGGTTTAAATATTTTAGACAAGTCCTGCTTGCTTGAGACTTAGACATCAGAGGAAATCACTTTATGTAGGTATAGGTATCTGCTATCTTCCTGGGATATCCTCAGGCAATATGCAAGAGGGGCGCCGATAGTTCTTTTAAGAGTCGACGGAGTCCCTTGACATGCATCGAGGCCGGCCAACCGGGCCGGCCAGTGAGCCGACGAGGCCGTCAATGCGATAGGGTGACTGTGTGCAGATTTATCCCCAACAAAAAAAAAACCTATCTGCTTCTCAGACCATGCCTTGCCTACCTTGAAGTCTAATGGGAGGAGGAGATATTTCGTTAAAACAATCAGGACATTCGTGATTTACACACTTCCACCACCAAAATAGAATAGAGTGTAAGTAATAAAAAATGTGAAGTCGTTTGAAAATGTCCCCGGTTCATTACAGAACAAAAGCTGTCATCCAACACTCGGCAACATTTCACTGTCTATTAAAACTTTTAAAAACAAAAAAACTTAAAATTTCTTTTAACTATTTTTATGGGCTCTAAAAAATGTGTGAAGATTGTTTTACAAGAGAACGCGGAGGCGGCTTTTTGTGAGGTGTCGGGTTACGCTGTTGACTGTAAACATGTCTTTCCGCTTGTTGAATGATCGCTCGCCGCGGGTGCCAGAACGGTTACGTTTTATTACACATTTTTGCTTTGAATTGTATCTCATTCTACTGACATGCTAGTTTCAAGTTGAGAGAGTAAATCCTTCGGTCTGCTGCATTTGGCCCATTGATTGGGCCCTTAGTTATACTTTTTTATCACATCAATTCGGAAAAATATATTTTTTCTCTTCGTAAACATTTCTATATTATCGTTTCGTTTCGTTTCGTCATTCTCCCAAATTTGGAATATGCATATTGAGTAAAAGTTCCAATTACCAAAGAGATCACGAACACTGTTTAAACAAGCAGGCTGTATAATAAAAAAAAACACCTGAGCAAAATAAAAATATAAAGAAAAAAAAATTAACACGACAAACGCGCTTTCCACCTTTGTTCATAATTGTTTACTCAAATTCAGATTTTACTTAGTTTTATGAAAATAAATAAAAATACAATGAATAAGACTAGGTACATATGTGACTTTGACTATGATTATTCATAAGTTGCACTTAAGTACTTATTTTCTCATAGAGGGTGATAAAGATATGTAACTTTATGTACATATTGGCAATAAATAAATCTAAATCTAAATCTAAAAAGTAGAAAGTCCACCTCGGGAACAAGAACAACACTCTTTTAAGCTCAAGTAAAGTACTTTCACTTTACTGTTTTTAGATTGAAAATTATGCTTAGATATAATTGTTTTTTACTATTTTCTAATCGAACAAGTAGATTCCACCTGATGTTAAGTGGTAACCATCACCTATAACAAAGCATTGCCTCCCAAGCTCGCACCATAGGAACGAGCCCTACGATGCACTGCCCTGCGTCTATCAAACTAAGGCATGCAGATGTAGCCTTATGTGCCTGTAATTTCACCAGCAACCACAAATTAAAATTAAACCGAAAAGAACAAGAATGTTCGAAAACCAACTTATTTGTTTTTGAAAATATTCCCACCTAGGTAAGCATTTTATTTCGATTGCAGTATGTGTGTATCCATCCAAGGTGGCCTGGATCCAAGGTCGCTCTCAGCGATAAAGTAAAGTCACCCATTGCCTAAATTCTATAGAGTTCGCGCCACCACTGAAGTCTTACGGCAAAAGCGGGAACAAAATTTATTCCTATACTAAATTTAGTTCTAGAACATTTAATTCTGCGATGGCAGCGCCGCGTCTATCGGACTTCAGTGGTGGCGCGGACTCTATTATGTTTCTGTGTGGTGAACAATAACGAGCTATCTATCTTATTATGTCCATGCAACTGCAGGTAACGACCGTGTTTTCGCGAGCGACCCAGCTTGGACCGAGCGCGTGCGCCGGCGACGAGCATTCGCCGACGCGGAGCTCGAGCGGACATTCGCACCTCCGCTGCCAGGCCCTGCCCCACCAGCGGCATTGCTGTGCAGGAACCTGTTAGCTGCACTGCTGACTACGTACGCGCCGCTCCCACCACCGCCTCAGAGACAGAAGATCTCTTTTTCGATAGAATCTATCATTGGTGTGCAGTAAGTTACTCGCTGACGTTTTCTATTCAAAATCGGTTTCACGATCCAAACATCATATTTACGAATGTGGGGAGCATGTCACGAACCCCGCCGTGGTTTTTGTATGGGAGATCTTGGATTGGTTATACCTGATAGTGATTGTACAGGAAATTGTACATGGACAGCTTCATCTTGATCTACCATGCTTTTAACAAATACCTACCGCGCTAGATAAAGCCAAAGATTATAAATAAAACTTTAGTTTTGAACAATGAGTGTTTTATTAACGAAATGTTTGGTAAAAGAATGTCTATTGTGAGGTCTACATGTTACAACCAGAACTTATATTTTAGAATATGGTTAGGTATTATGAACAGTTTAAAATTAATTAATATTGTGGTGGAAATAAAATGAGTACAGAATGTTTTCCATAAAATAGTGATTATAAAATTCCAAATACTTTTACAAAAATTTTAGTAATTTATTTCAAAACTTCCAAACAACTGTGCCTAATAAATGATTAGGCCATAAAGAGAGAGGTAGAGCCTACATTATAGTTTACACGGGACCTGTACTCAATTTCAGTTCCACCAAATATCGTTACAAAACCTAGTGTGAAAGATTTACTTTAACAATTTTAAGATTACAACTTACTCGTACGTGACACATATTGGTTTAAGATGAATATTTTAATGTAAATAAATAGGTAGGTACGCGATTTATGATATATTTGACATTGCAAAAATATTCACAAGAATACAACAAACAAAACAGAATAAAAATAATGTGTGTACCTAGTGATTTGTATGATTTTTTAAAGATGTAATAAATAAATAAGGTACGAATTCATACTTTATAGTAAATAAAATATAGATTTAAATATACATAATAATACATTGTTTTATTTTTCTCAAAAATATAGAACATATTACATGAAATATTTTTTTACGAAAATATGACGGTATGATACATAATATGAAATTTTTGTAGTAATCAACAAAATCACATCGTCGATACGCATTCTTGAATAGTTTACTGATCATCTGACCTAACTAATATGAAATTTAATATTTTAAAAGTTTGTAACTTGTTTATTCCATTAAAATGATCTAATACTTATACATATTCGATAAAGCACAAACGAACATAAAAGTGAGTGCATTTCGACAATGTGATTTATCAAATCAATACATTTTATCTAATCATATTAGATTTTTGGATACAAAATACTTATATTATTCAATATAATATATACTTACGTAAAATTTCATATATAAACGCTATAATTAATATATAATGCAAATAACCTACAAATTATCGACAATCACAAAGTTCGTCATACAATACAACATATATCCGTAATACAAACTATGCCTCAAGGAAGGGAGTGCCTTTACGAATGCCGTTCCATTCACACAAACACGCATGCAAACACTTATTGAACTATTATCACGGTTTCTTTTTTTAGGAAATAAACAAAATCTACTACAATTATAAATCAGACGATAAAACCTACTAACCTTAAAAATAAATTACGAGGTGACCCGTAACATTTATATAAAATGGATTCTACTTAAAAATAAACAATACTTCACAAATTTTTCTCAAAATACAGTTGCACAAACGGTAATTTTAATTAAATATAATTCCTCTACGGGTACCGACGAGGTGGGTGGATGAAACCAGTTAGGTACCTACATTGGCGGCAGGTTGTTTTATATATGCGTAAAATAAAATGTGAAAAATATCTAGCTACTACCAATGTGGCGATTCCAGAAACAAGTATCGTATTAGGCTAGGCAAGCGAGTGGTCAGCTTAGTATCTATCTATTGTCGTGATTATTGGGTACATTGAGATGAGCATACATCCGCACATTGCCCGGGATTCGTTGGCACATGAGGGATAGGACTAGACAGGACTCAGGATAGGAACTGATTGGGACATCAAGGATTGAGGGACTTACGTGAAAATATAAAATTATGTTTTAAAATTTTGCACAAAAATAAACTATAAGTACTACCTACAATGTATAATAATAACAAAAGAAACGTGCGTTTAAGTCAAAAATAATTTAGATCTGACGGAATGTTATTATTTGTCCCCGAAATATAATTAAATTTCAACTACTGTTGCTATTTGAAACTAATATTCTACAACCTTACGAGATTTCAGATCCCGATACCTGAAAGAACTACATGACATAAAATAACAAGTATTTTAAAGTCAGACTTTTAGCTTTTATAAAAAAAAAAAAATTATAACAATTTACTTGAATATAATAATAATATACACTGCAATATGTATGACATAAACAAAATATTTCATAATACGCACAAATAATATAACATTTTAATATTAATCATGAGAGTTGCCTACTTTGATCTCCAGTCGAAACATAAAAAAAATTAAGGTGTTCAATGAGTATAAATCGTACATAAGAGGGTTGGTATTTTCTTAGTTTTAACCCATTCTAGATACATCGATATAGCGAGTGGCGATCTCCATAAGCAACACAATCATACAAATACGGTTATACAATATACAACGTAAAAATACTATTTGGTATATAATATAGCAGATAATCTAGCCGTCATAAAATCTATCAAAGCAGTACCTATATTATATCTACACAGACACATACACAGACATTATAACCGTACACATATATTAGTAAAAAAAACCAGTCACAAATCACAGCTGACATAAATTCTCGATTTCACTAAGTCTTGTAATTTATACAAAATAATAGTAACATACAAATTTTATATAACTACTAAAATTATGTTTGAAAAAAACCTAGTAGAGTTAGATAAATGCCTTTTGAAAACGAGAAAACACTCCCAAGGTTTAAAGAAATAGCAAAATACAGTAGGTATTTATTATGGGATTAGCTACATTATGTAGGAGTTAGGTACATCACTATTAAGCCTCAGCACTGCGCGGGTATGCTATTTGCATGGGCGCGCTGCTGAAGCACGCGATCGTAATAGTTTGACCCTAAGAGAGAAAACTAAAGACGCGTATTTTGTTGAGCAGTGAACATCGTCAGTCAACCTAAATACTAACTAAAATCTATTACAAGCACATCACGATCGATATACCGTTACTGACTAACCAATTGCACAAAAGATTGTGGTTACGACTATCATCAAAAATTAACTAAACAATCAACAAAAAAAAATCCATTTACTCAAACACAGCACGCACATTCACAACTAAACAAGACTGCTTCACTTGACGGTTAGATAAGTTCATGAGAATGTGTCAACAAAAAAATCCAGAATAAGTGTAGTTACTTATCGATTTAGTACAAATTACATTAGACGTCTCAGCAACCGAGTTCTAAACTATCAACTACTACTAATTCATGCATTATAATATCCGAGCAAATTTGTTTCGGCGCCGCAGCTATAGCTTCCAATAAGTGAATATTCGTCGCGAGCATGCGACGTGCGATAATGACACGATACGAAACAGTAAGCTAGCACCCGTGGCTGCAGCCCACTCTGTGCGTATACTGCCTAAAGCCTTCCGAGCCGCCTTCGAAATCACTACAAAACTTCAAGTAGCTTTACTTATATCCAGGAGTAAAGAGTACGGTACCGGAGTGTTGGCACATGTTTCGGTTGAAATGTGAATCAGGTACGTGAGTTGCAGTGAGATGGTCCGTTGTCGCGGCGGCGGCGCGGCGTGTGTCGTGATCCCTACGCGCTCGGGTGACGTCGTCACCCGCAATGTCTTCCCGACCCTTGCTGACATTGGTTCCCCTAAAAACAAACAACTTATCAATTTCCATATAGCTATTAGTACCTGTTGTCCTACTTATGTGTAATGCTAAGTTTACATGTTTGTGACTCAATCACGTCGCATGGGCTTGATTTTTTGTCTTGCCGCGGGAATCGAATCCGCGTCTTATATTAACCATCAACTACACTACTTCAATAAAAAGAGACGACCTCATTGTCGAAACGGTGTCGGAACAATAATATGAGATACGTGAATGATTTAATGTTTAATTTTTTTTTATACCGCCAGATGATGGAACAAGCAGATGGCCCACCGGATGTTAAGTGATAACCATCACCTATAACAAAGCATTGTCTCGTAAGACACGCACGATATGAACGTGCCCTATTATGCACTGCCCTGCTTCCATCAATTTGAGGCATACATATGTTAAACCTCATGTGTCTGTAATTACACCGGCAACCACACTCTTCAAACCGAAACACAGCAACGCTGCTTGACGGCAGAAAAAGGCGTGCAAGTGCAAGTTATAAAAGTAGGTATAAATAGAGACTCACCATAACGAAGTAGTAATGTCTATATCCCGCACATGGCCGTGAGTCTCGCATTGAGCTGCACCGGGAACTGTTCAGTGAACCGGCGCCAGTTCTCCTCGCCCACTTGCGTCTTGAATCCGTGCAGGATCTTAGTGAACATCTCCTTCAAATCGTCCTTCGGATGCGACCAGGACGCGACTGCGTCACAGAAGAACATGAAGTCCGATACCACCCCGCCGGGGTTCACTTGGATCATCTGACAGATGCCGCGGAAAGCGGAGTCTTTCTCGTCGTTGTCTCGAATGTTCCGCAGGGAGGTGCACCTACAATGTTACAAGGTTATACGCCGGTCGCACGCCCGGCACACTACGGGTGATACTTCGAGGACCAATACTCTAGTCTACATCAATAGTGTCTTTGAGGTTAACAACGAGCTTTCATTGGCTGCTTGGTTCTCAAAATATCAAACCACTGTCAATTCTAGTAATAATTTAAAAAAAATAAGAATTATACTGAAGCAAAGTTATGATATCGTTTACGTTAAAATATTGGAATGATTAACTAAAGATAAAATAATTTCGAGATATGCACACAAAATAATATAATGTTATGTGGAAAACTCATAGGTACTTATGCCAAACTGTAAGATAACAAACAGAAACATTAATTAATTCAAAATAGGCGAAAACATTCAAAAGGACTGTCAAATGATAATAGGATGGAATAGCAAAGGTTTTCTCAAGTGTATGTCTCACAGTTTGGTTAATAAAATATATTTAGCAGTAAATAGTTTTAGAAAGCGGATGGTGTTCAACACATATTAAGTACGTACAGCACTGAAAATAAGATGATCAAAACAATGCCACCCCATATATCAGTGCGTGCCTCGAGTGGGGCCCTGGGTCACCAACAAACAGTAAACATGCTTGGTTCAACTCAAATTACAAACTTATTGTAAATACGAAAGAATATTAATAAGCTACGAACAAACACCATCCACAATCGAAATAATATAGGTTAATAACTTATTTAATATTAACGTAATAGTAATAATATAAAGTAATAATAAAAAAAATGACTACAGACCACTGGCGTACAAATTGATGTAATACGGGTGCGACGTCGTGGGGGCACACATAACCTAGCCGACCGATAGTAATCGCTACAGCCATACCAGACCACGACATACCGAGAACAAAACCGAGAAAACAAATCAACAACCCATCCAAAACATAATTATTCAATTACATAATTCGACAGCAACAAATCAGTGTTACAAATGGAAAAAACGTGAAACAATTTTATCAACTCTATCAACTTAAATATGGCAGTTCATCTTCGAAAGATGGCCCAATAAACATGTACGAAATATCACCATACAAAGACAAAACA
Organism: Chloroclysta siterata; assembly: GCA_932294275.1. Classification (NCBI taxonomy): domain Eukaryota; kingdom Metazoa; phylum Arthropoda; class Insecta; order Lepidoptera; family Geometridae; genus Chloroclysta; species Chloroclysta siterata. Next base: position 14,213,774 of record OW028598.1, read on the forward strand.
ATAATTTAAAAAAAATTATATGGATTTAAAGATACATGTGGTACTTATGTAGCATTTTAATCTGGGCCATCTTCCAAGGCGCAAACTTTGTGTTGGCACTACAACGCTTGTTAGGATATTTACATTGACCCCATAAATCAAAATAACATTATAATAAGCCTTGGCGACTACCTTGTGTTACGTTTAATCAATTCATAACTGATAAATTGAACAAATCATTAAAATATAATACATCAATATATTATTGTAAATTAAAAACATTCATTTTGAATCAAACAAAAATCATACGTTTAGCAGACGACACACTAAACATAAAAGGGGACTGTATGATGAGTAACATAAACCACATAGGGAGATAATAAATTATGTATAAAGCATAGAAAGAGTCATATAATATGTTCAAACAATATAATCCAAACATGACTGCCACCAAGAAATTCTGTTACTGAAAATATACTAGCAAACAATATATAAATTATCGTATTTCTATGGTAAGTATTTTTAATGTTTTAATTAGAATACGTAGTTTGTGAGTGTGTTCGAAGGACACTTACCTGTGTTCTCGAGAAGTGTTTTAGGGGTGTTGGGTTTGTTTATGATTTCAACAAGGTGATTGAGGAATAAGGGGATATACTTTGACGTTTCAGGACCTGAAATATAACAAAATGATTACTATATTTTGACCACTCATATTTTATCTATTTTTATTATTACACTTTAATATCCTTGAAATACGTCTTAAATCTAAATAACATACCCAACTTAATGCTGATCTCGCCAATAGCCCAAGTAGCGTTATTGCACACTGATATAAGCTCAGGGTTTAGGTTCATTCCCAATATGGGTAGGAACTCTGGTATGTAGGGATGCACGTGTTGGAAACACGCCTTTGTCAAATCCCCCAACAAGGCAAAGGACGACTGACGGACCTGTATCAGATAAACGAATCTAAGAATTATAGTCGAGTGAGAAAAAAGAATCCCATCACCCATTTGTTAGTGAATTATAGCTGCAGTGAAGGATAATAAATTGGGTTAATATAGAACAGGTTATTTGATTATTCATTCCTTTGTTTTCCCTACTTTAGCATGTCCCAGGTTGAGCGTTATGAAAATAGATATATGCAAAAATCACCCGTCTTTGCATAAATCTTGTACCGTTGCGTTGATGCTACGGGCCTTTATAATTCAACTTTTTTATTGCTACTCAGATTTTTATTCTTAACTTATTTAGAGACAACTCAGTACACACACACTAAACAGAGCTTGTGCATCGCCCACAGACGCCATAATTACGTGGATATATTTTGTTTCAGTATTTATGAAACAGTTTAAAAATACAAGCTAATCCGTGTATGCAGCTTGATGATAACTGATCAGTAGAGCAGATGTGATTCAGCCATTATATTAAAATGAGAACAAAATGAGCGTGATGTCTCTATGTATAGGTACAGCAAGAAATAAGATAGAAAACATTGTTTTAACCAACCAACATTAAAATGATACAACAAATTAAACACCAAATAATTTCTACAGAAAATACTGAACAACCAAGTAACCCATTATAAATAAACAAATAAAATAACTGTTAAATAAATTTAATATCCTTCTAAATTAAACTGGTCAAAATTACACTTACAATGATTCGTGAAAAAGATACTGATGATATTTTTAAATGATTTTAACGAAATAATAAATACCAAAAATTACTTTCAATAATAATTACGTAGCACCAAAAAAACCGCCAAACGTTAGAATGCAACATGCTTACGTAAAACCAACGTAATATAAAAAATAATTCAATTCAACTTGCAAATGAACTTTGACCGAGCAAGCAGCGTTCATTAGTAAAATTAGAAACAGGACACCGTTACCTTCAAAATGAAAAGTTCCCTATGCGCTCGGTGCCCCGAGAATAATAAAGCAAGAGTCACATACAAGATATACCTCTGGCATGGGATCCTGCATGCACTGATAGAGGAGTTGCATTAGGTTCGAGTTGAGGACCAATGCGTCGATGTGTCCGTCCAGGCCTTCTGCCAGTCCACTCAGTAAATCGAGCGCTACAATCATAAAGTCCTTATCGGGAGCTTCGAATTGGTCCGGGCTTTGATTGTTTGCCTAAAAAACACATGACTTTTTCATTTTCTATATAACGTGATAATCTGTCTGAATGAAATCATTGCAGAGACTAAATAAACCATGACCTGCATTCTAGGTCATGGTTCTAGAAGAACTCTTCCTTCTAGGTCCTAGAAGAACGAGTTTTTGTGGTTATATTTTTCCTGCAAGGCGCAAAGAACTCCCGAAATAAAACGGAAGGTTAAGGTTGTACGAACACACCAGCCTAACTAATTTGTAGGCATTTTATTCATTATACAAGGTGTTCCAATACTTGTGTTTAAAAACTTCAGGGGGCTAAAGTACCCATCAATATAAATAACTTTTTCTACGGAACTAACACTGTAAACGCGAAAAAAAACAGCTGTTTCATACATTTTAGCCAGGAAGGTATTGAACTTTTGTATGAAACAGCTGTTTTTTTTCGCGTTTACAGTGTTGGTTACTTAGAAGAAGTTATTCATATTGATGGGTACTTTAGCCCCCTGAAGTTTTTAAACACAAATATTGGAACATCTTGTATAATACGAGATAATACATTTTTATATGAAGTTTTTATAATATCAATTAAACAAAATAAAATATTTGTAAGCCTGTAATCGATTGCTATTTATCACATAGGTAATAAATAGGTCAATTGATAAGAATGAGAACCAATCAGTACTTACAATGTTTTGGTTAAGAGTCTGCTCGATCAGAGACACACATCGCCTGAACACCGGCTCACAATAAGGCAGAAAACCGGACTGTAATGCCGTTGCCACTGAGGATAGACACTAAAAGAAGAAAAAAATACGTGCGAATGATAAAGATACACATAAATTTTTAATATAGTCCCAAAAGTTATTATCAGAGTGGGATTTGAACCCCCGACCTTCCCCTTGATACGGGGCCGCGCTAACCAACTGCGCCATCGATTTCTAATCACATTCGACGAACAACTCAGGGTCATGCTACTACGGTACTTATGCGACCGTGGTTCCATCTACAGGTCTGACATATAACTATCAACTTTTGGGACTTTTAAAAATCTTTGTGATTTTCCTTAAGTGTAGGTAAACACTATAAAATAAATAACAACTAAAGATACACATCTTTCACCTACCTAAAATTTTTTGAGAAAATATCTTAGTGAAAGCGCATGAATCGAATATTTATAGATAATCGGCTAAAGATTGTGATCTGGGTATTGTTAAACCCAATACCAAATCTAAGTCTAAATATAATAGCACATGGAATAAAAGAGTCTTCAAACATACCTCAAGAAGAGGAAACAGATCCTTATCCTCATCCTTCAGCACATTCCATTTGTTAATAAGCGGCGGCATCAGCAAGTTGATATACTCCGGCTTATTCAGGTGATGGCCAACCGAGTCTGCCAGCGTTCCGATCGCGTCATACAAGATCAGCAGGTTCTTGTGCTGGTATTTACTAAAGGCATAGACTAGGGTTTGGAGAATGTAGCCCAGGTAGGGAACAAGTTCCGTGCAAGCTTCTTCTTCCAGCGTAGCGAAGGCGGAGCACGCGGCTTCTTGGACTCGCTTGTTGTTGTCGAGCACTCGCTTTAGTAACTAGAAAAATATTTTTTGTCGATTAGTAATTTTAAATTACTGCTGCATTATGTGAAAAAGACGTAGGACTTGAAATAAATAATAAAAGTAATTTAAATTGTCTCATCCGTCATTTGGAATTTACTTAGGTGGGGGCATTCCTCTAGCTTCTTTTACTGCATCATAATACTGTTCTGGTCTTTGATAAAGTTTGTATATTATTCTGGTTTTTCACCATATTGTTTGTTAAATAGTACTATTGAGTATCTGAAATGATTACTTAAATCCTATAGTTGTCTAAAGAAAATTACTAAGATGCCACTGCATCTGTGATTTGTATACAAATTGTTGTAGGCCGAGGACTACTTGAGTGCTTTTTTTGGTGTTGTAGTAACTTTTTTAGTCAAAAATGTATTGGTAGGTTTGTGGGCTCACCTCCGTCATGACAGGTCGCAGGTACAGATCGTGCGACTGGCTGACGATCCAGTGCGAGTACCGAGACAGGGTCCAGCAGGTGATGGCTCGCACCAGTGCCTTGCGCTCCGCCAGACAGCACACTAGGTACGGCACTAGGTCCGGCAGATGGGGGACCATGCCGCTCATGCAGCCGTCGGCTACGGCGCCCAGCGCGAGGATACCACTCTCCTGGAAGTTAGGATGAAGCTTAGATGTTTTTAAACTGAGCTAGTTTACGGCAGTGGATGCCTTCACATAAATAAGGTAACTAAAGAATCATGCAAAGTTGATATCTACAAATGGTTTATAAAATAACATGGCTACATTCTCTAAAACGAACTAGGTCTACGAGAACTAGTTAGTTAATTTTAGAAATTAGGATTTTCTATGTCATTGGCCATATAGTCTCTATTAAAGAGCTTTCTTCAAAATCACATATACTCAGGGTAGACATTCCATAGTGCATGCTAAAATTAGTGATAGTGACAGTATTTAAGCCCTGACAGTCTTATTACTACAAAGAAAGTGTTAGTAGTGTTACCTTGATGACCCAATCCTCATGGAAGAGCGTCTCCTTGAGGATAGGAAAGAGCACGGGCAGTAGATCGGCGCCGAACACGTTGGCTAGTACGTCGAGCGCGGCGGCGGAACACTTGCGAAGGTTCCAGTCGGACAGTGGACCGTCGTCCGCTTCACCGCCGTCTTCATCATCGTCAGACTCGTTACCACCCGACATGTTACTGTCGCCGGCACCCGCTGAAATTGTACCTTGTGTTAGCCCACTCTAGTCAAACCAAAAGAAGTAGACTGCAAGTCAAGGAGATCATGGAGGAGAGTGATCTACCTCAAGGTTGGGATGGGCGTAATGGCCATTTTGTACATAATTTCGGCCATTATTTTATATGACCCCACACATTCTCTTGTGTTAGCACATCTCATGACACAGCTGTTTAACCAAAAAAAGAATAGACTGCAAGTCTGGGGGAGATCATAGAGAATTATCTGTCTCAAGTTTGAGAAGGGGTAATGGCCATTTCTTACATACTATAATTTTATAAGACTTCACGCAAACACTCTTATATGCGAAAACATTTTAATGGGCAATAGCTTCATTTTATGAATTACCACTTTCATAGACTATAAGTACTGTTTGTTTTACTAAGAAATAAAAATAAAATTAAATAAATAGAGAAAAGTAGCTCACCATTGTGCTTGATGGTGTGAGAGCGCGCCTTGTGGAACCGCGGTCGAATATCCGACTCCCGATCCGGTTCCTCCTCATCTGCGTCATCGTCCCGGTCTCCGCGAAGCAACGTCACGTCCATCTCCGAGTAGCGCATGCCGCGGACCAGCACTGGCAGCAGAGTCGCCAGTCGAGGACCCAACACCTGGACAAAGTACATACAAATAAAAAAAAAGTACCAGCTGCACCAGTGCAGGCCACTGATACGGGTGAGGTGTACCTGATAAAAAATCGTAATTTATATTGGTAATTAATGAACATTGCACTAAATTGAGTCTTGCTCCCACATCATCATCATCGGGGATGCTAGAACATTGCTGCCACCAACTCAAAGTCCTGGTCCGCTGTTTTAAGGAGCTGGGCTGGCCGGGGTGAAGTCAGTGATAATGCACAATACACCCCACTGCGGGCCTTCAGTGCAGATCTCATTCCCCAACATGAATCAGAACATTCTACATGCACTATTGATCCCTAAACTAAGCAAAGCTTGTACTATGGAACCCAGTTAGCTGATATAACAATTATATACTTTTTTTGTTGTTATTGAGTAAAAAAGATGTTAAGAATTTTAGAAGAAATGCTTTCATCCAATTTCCTTTGTACTTGTTTTATTACAAGCAGATATTTATGGAAATACGTTAAAACTATAGAATTCAGCTTTTGCACATACCTCTCTGCAGACATTTTGCTCAGCCAGTGACAGCCAGAATTCACAAGCTTCCAGTGCTACCTTCTCCTCAGAGTCTTGAGTGCGCACTAACATGTACTGAAACATACAACACACATATAAGTGAGGATGTTCCAATATGTGAGGTTAGTATAAAAGTTGGAGGTAGTGGGTGACGGGAGGAAGGGGAAAAATTAGTGGAGAGAGGAATTTATGAGAAAATATATAATTGAGTTTGAGGTTAAGTAAGAAAAGAATTAAAGAAATGTAAAATAATACTACTTGTGGGGTATGGTTCCAAAACATAATCTTCCCTTACCCCCCCAACCAAACAAAATATTTGTCTTTGGCATGACTTGTTCACAGAATTATCACAAGGTGACTTCTGAATATCACTTCGCCCACTCAACTCAACTCAACATTCACTTATCAGGCTCCACAATTTTATATACTGTCTTAAGGTCTATGACCACAAGACTATATTTTGTCAGGGTGCTGCTGTATTGGTTCTGTGACTCACCTAAACTTAACTCAACCTTGACCATTCCAAATGGATTAGGCCTTAGCCCAATCCTAGTCTTTTTTCATCACTTATCTGTGAATTTCTCAAGTGCAAGAGTAGACTAACTCAATGGCTGCCAAAACTATACCATAAATATAATTCTCAGTTGGCTAAAAAGTCCGGAAATATTTGAATTTTGAAGGGAATAATTAGAATATCCATTTTTATTTCTCAAAAACTCTTTATCTCCTTGAAAAACCAATACTTACATCAATAATGTTGGGTAGATGAGGGATGAGTCTGTCTAATCTAACTTCCAATAGTAGTACCAGGGCATGGCAGACATTTTTTCTTACATCAGGATCTTCATCAGCTGCTAAATGGAATAGGTTCTGCAGAAAGTAGAAGGAAAAGTTAGTAAAGTGTTTATTTTTTTTGTAAATCAACAGTGAACTATTTTCATACCTCAATGAAGGAGTCAATGTGAACCATAAGTGCTTGTGTTCTACCCATTATGAAGTAGTTAACACAAGCTATGGCATGACATCTGATTTTAGGTGTAGAGTGCCTGAAAAACTGCAAAAACTTTGGAATCAAGATGTTCAGTGGCCTGTTCAATGCATCACTGTCCAGGAACTCTGCAGTGTCTTCACAGATTTTCTGTAATGCCCCAAATGCTCCCTGTAAGAAGGTATACATTGTGTTAGTATTGCAAAATTTTATCTGTAAATTAATATAGGTTATTTCAGGGTCATTTATATTATTAAGTTTCTAAGTAACCTAGACCATCTGAATATAATGAAATGTCAATCATACCTCACAAACATTGTAGTCTTGAGAGTCCAACATATTGCAAAGGGCTGGTAGGAGTTCCGGCCATGATGTCAACTCCCCTTTGCTCGCAATAGTAGTGATAATTATGCCCACAGTTGCTCGAATCAGTGGGGATGGATCTCCTACAGCAGATAGACATTCTCGCTTTATAAACTCTGCTACTTCAGGCATGAAGGTGTTGTAGTGGGCCTTCACATTATTTTTCAATATCAAACCACTGAGTGACCTTGTAGGCTCCTCCTCTGTGATTAGTTTGGTCAAAACAAATATCAAGTAGTTGTTGAAGTCAGGATATTTGTTCAGTTCTTCCAATTTCTGAGATAACAATGTAAGGATAATAAATGCTGTCAATGACTGTCATGTCGGAAAAATCGATTTTATCGCAAGCGTCGGAACCTACTGAAAACCTCTAATTATAACTGTGAAGATGAAACCTACTGATACAAATCACCATACTGATATAAATCTACCGGGATAATGAATTTTTATAGGGTAAAGAGCGGTAAAAGTAACAAGAAATATCCACGCCGATAGGCGCATCGATGTGATCATGAAAAGGATACTTGTTGTACAGATCGCTGAGTAGCTGTGTCTGGTGATTGAGACTCTTTCAGCAGTGTAAGAATCTGCCTCAGCCCTTCTTGTTCTGGTTTCCACTCCATTTTCATAATAATTTCACAAAACGGTTTTTATTTCACTCGGTCCCGTAAAAGATCAACCATGCCAAAATGTTAAGGAAAATTGCCAGGGCAAAAAAAAAACAATGTAGAAAACGGAGTCAAACAAAACACAAAATTATGTAAATAGATAATCTATGGTCTATTCTCTCAGTGGCTTTTACGAGAATGGTTTTCTTAACAAATTAACAAAACTCATTTATTAGCATGAACGACATTTTTCTCTTTCTTTGCAAACATTTGGTTTGAGACAAAACCTGTTTGGATGTAAACAAAACTGTGCTATTCTCGTTGTCAATATCTGTAACAAACGCCAGACTCGTGGTCTGGATTTTATATTGTGTGTTGCTAAAAAATGAATTAAAATCTAAAAGAAAAGTGCCGCTTGTACTAAAATGCCTAAAATTAAAGCAGAAAAGAAAACTAGAATTCACAATGAAGTTGCAAAACAAGGTGAGTTCCTAGAAACAAAATCTTGCTGAGTAAAGGTTATAGGTATGTTTTTGTGAGAATAAATAATTATTTACATAATTCTCTAGGGATCCAATTCAATAAGGACTTTGGCCAGCACATTCTCAAGAATCCTCTCATTATCACTTCTATGCTGGACAAATCTGGACTCAGACCTACAGATGTTGCTCTTGAAATTGGACCAGGAACTGGTAACATGACTATTAAAATGTTAGACAGGGTCAAAAAAGTCATAGCTTGTGAAATTGATACTCGGTGAGTAGACCTGTCCATCCACTGTTAATTTTGTAGTAGACATAATATAATCTCTGTATGCATGTACCTATATTATGACAATTATAATTTCAGATTGGTTGCTGAATTACAAAAACGTGTTCAAGGAACTCCATACCAAGCCAAACTACAAATTCTTGTTGGGGATGTTCTAAAAACAGAACTTCCATTTTTTGATATCTGTGTGGCCAATATTCCCTACCAGATCAGTTCTCCTCTAGTATTCAAGTTGTTACTGCACAGGCCTTTCTTCAGATGTGCAGTGCTTATGTTCCAGAAAGAATTTGCCCAAAGATTGGTAGCTAAACCAGGAGACAAACTATTTTGCCGTCTATCTATAAACACACAGTTACTAGCTCGTGTTGATATGCTTATGAAAGTGAGTATATTCTACTGAACTATTGAAATAAACACCAAGATTTAAGATTTTAAGAATTAAGATTTTAGCACACTAACTTTTTGAAATAACAACCTTCATTAATTTAATCATTGATATATTACAGGTTGGTAAAAACAATTTCAGACCCCCACCAAAAGTTGAGTCCAGTGTGGTTAGGATTGAGCCTAGAAATCCCCCTCCACCAATTAACTTTGTGGAATGGGATGGACTAACAAGAATAGCATTTGTGAGGAAAAACAAAACTCTGGCTGCTGCTTTCAAGCATTCAACCACTATGGCTGTTCTGGACAAAAACTATAGAGTTCACTGTTCTTTGCACAACAAGGTAATCTTTACAGCTTTGAACTAATCAAATAAAAAAATTATGTAATGAAAATGACTACTAACACTATTTCATAAAACTGTTTTGTATTTTTGTAGGACATACCTGAGGATTTTGACATAAAACAGATGGTTCAAGATATACTGACTAAATGTGAAGCAGATCAAATGAGAGCCAGAACCATGGATATTGATGATTTTATGAAATTACTTCATGCTTTTAATTCAGAAGGAATACACTTTGCATAAGAAAATACATTTTGTACATATTTCTAGTTATTTTATTGACTATGTAATATTTTACAGTTTATAAATATTGCCAACTGATGTGGATATAGGGTTTGATGTTGTACCATGTAAAGCATAAAATGGTTTTCTTTTCTCATTTATATGGCGGCCTTCTTGAATCCTCTGTCAGCATAATCAGCTCCCACATTGCGCTCAGATTTGTAAGGGAAACCTGGCTGTCCTGGAAGAACTGTGGGTTTTGTCCTTACTACTCTCCATCCACCTTTCTTTGTCCAGTCCTAAAACATGAGCAAATATAAGTAAAATTTTAACAGATTTAACAAAAAGCCAAAGTTTCTCATTTAATTGGTATACTTACATTGCCATTGTACTTGAAGTAATAGTGAATAGATAAAATGCCCACAGCAATGAAACCAAGTTTTCCAGTGATGTACCGATAATCAATAGCACGAGATGATCCCTGAAAAATTATCATAACGCTTGGATAAACACAACTCATTATCTCAGTTATAAAGAAAATTGCTCACTACTTGCCCAGGCATAGCAGAGGGTTAAATTATTAATCTATAAACTTAGGTAAGTCCTAAGCTTTGAAATGTTTTCAATGAGAAAATACATTTTGACCACAGTTACATACAGCTGCTACGACAGGGTTATTGTTATGTAACCTTACCAAAACCGGGGTGAGTTTATCGAACAGCGTATCCAAAGGTTTGCGATAGAAACGTCGAATTGGGTTAGTGCGTTCCTTCCAATATTCTTCAACATGCACGGGTTCATTGGGAGCCAAAACCTGATCTTTTAGCCATTGTTTTCGCCAAGCTCTTTCAGCATCGGTCATGCCAATACAACGCTCTCTTTCAATTGCCACACGACCAGCTATAGCTATGGGTTTTACACCCGCAGTCTGAGCCATGATTTTAGCTTATTACACCGACAAGTTAAATTTTTCGCGACAAGGCGTAAAGTTAGAAATATAAAACTGAGTCGGAAGAAGAATACTCCAGATCTTTGTTTTTGAAAAGTTTTGACAAATGACATTGATTAACACGACAATATTTCCGTGAACTTGTCAATCAATCAAGGTTGTATCTTATTTTTTTTTTCGGGCATTAATTATAAAAAAACTTCCAATTATGTATGTGAGTGAGAATTTTGTATGTATTTCGTCAAAACAAGGATAGCTAGCTAACGGCCCCGATTATTCAAAAAGCTACGTTTCATGACTACGTTTACATTTATTCATGAAAAAAAAACGAATAAAAGTGTGTTAGAAAAGAACGAAAGTTCGATTCTTACCTACGCTTCCCATACCAAGGAGGTTGGAGTTTAAAAACTCACTTTTATTTTATTTTGTCAATGTCAAAATAACAAATTTTGGAACAAAATAGTTTAGTTGAATTGTAATTTGTATGTGTGTGATTTGATTAGATCGGATTTTATAGGTTTTGTGATACGTAAATCTTGCTTTAAAGTTTAAAATAACAAAACTATAATGCCTCGTTTTCACAAAGTAGAAATCAATAAAACCGAATGGATTGTCCCGGAGAGATATCAAGCCCTAACGCCTGTAGGTTCAGGCGCCTACGGTCAAGTTTGGTATGTGATTGATTTTACTTACAAAAAATAGGCATGTTGCCAATTTTTATTTGAACATAACCCAAACGGGTATTACCTTGTCGAATACGATGATTAATAATTACTTACCAAAGTACTTACACCACTCAAGTTGTTATTTCGGTCCATTGCTCTACGTGGGCAGAACAGGTTGTCTAACAAGGTAAGTGATAAATACATGCTTCGTTTCATGTTCTAGTTCTTCAATCGATACCCTACATAGCATGAAAGTAGCTATCAAGAAACTTGCAAGGCCTTTCCAGTCCGCAGTTCATGCTAAAAGAACCTACCGTGAGCTACGGATGCTAAAACATATGAACCATGAGAATGTAATTGGTGGGTAACATAAAACTTTATTTTATTTACAAGAATAGTATTTGTTGAATGCAACTTCAATATTGATGTGTTTTGCAATCGCTCATTCACCTTTAGAATTACTAATGTCAATTTTATTCTATCCACAGGTCTTCTGGATGTCTTTAGTCCTGAAAAGACATTAGAGGAGTTCCAGCAAGTGTACCTAGTGACACATTTAATGGGTGCTGATTTAAACAATATCATTCGCACACAGAAGCTCTCAGATGATCATGTACAATTCTTGGTCTATCAGATTCTAAGGGGTCTTAAATATATTCACTCTGCTGGTATCATACACAGGGTAAGCTTAAAAAACAAAAATAAACAAATATGTCAAAAATTATTTATTCATCTCTATCTGGATACATTATTATAAGGTTAAGTATTTATTTATCAATAAATTATCATAGAGAACCTTGAAATTGATTTTAACTAGGTGAACCTATGTTCCTAACCAACCTAACCAACCTAACCTTAATATCCAGCTCCACACTATGAAACATATAAACTACTAGCGGCCTGTCCCAGCTTCGCATGGGTGGACATAAATTTTTTCAACGTTTTAGGATAAACTTAGACGGTGGTGGGTTCGAGTCACTTCTAACTCGCGCCTTGCCCGGGCCCGCGCTGGGTGAGAACGCGCCCTGTGACCTTATATTTTATAAATCTTTTGAATGGAATGTCCGATTTGAAAAATTCAAGAAGTAATGTATAGGTATTGAACCAGTCTTGAATATGAAAAGATTTATTTGGATAAGGATTAATACCAAGGTACAAATAAAGACCCTTTTCTAGCAGCGGCATTTCAATTAAATTTTTATAATAAAAGAACACTTAATGTGACATAACTATAATAGTTAGACATATGCTGTCGCGACATTTTTTGTAGATACGTGTTCTACAAAATCGTAATACATTATTTTGTTCTATCATCAATAGTTTTCGCAGCGCACGCGATGTAAGGTTTTCTTTTTCCACCTTGGGTTACATTATTAGAGTTTTAGTAAGGATCCCTGATATTTTTGAAAATATAATATAGCCTATGTTACTCAGGGATAATGTAGCATTCTAATGGTGAAAGAATTTTTGAAATCGGACCAGTAGTTTTTGAGCCTATTCGTTACATACAAAACAACAAAACAACAAAAATACAAATCTTTTCTCTTTATAATATTAGTGTAGATCAAATATATTTCAAAGTTTCAAGTAATCTCTGAATGAATTTTATTATAACTACTAACTAGCAATATAAAAGTGCATGTTTCTGCTATTCAATGTGGCTGTAAATTTAGTACTGTGCAAACAGGGAAAGATGTTTGGTGGCTCAATATATGCCAGGAGAAGTCCACATAGGCCTCTTCCTTACATCCCAGGAAGATAGATTTTGCGCCCTTTCCTTCCTGCGACTGCTCGCTATCTCCATAATAGCGCCGGTTAATTCGGTAAAAGAGCGTCCAATGCTTCATCTTCCGGTGCGTTGTCGTCATTAGAGAACCTTAATTACATTTATTGTCAGTTCTACAAACTATACAGTTTATATGTATACTATGTTAGGCTGCACTTGTTCGTAACTTCATAATAGAAAAGAAATATAATAATTCTAATATCTTTTATTTATTAGGACTTGAAGCCATCCAACATTGCAGTTAATGAGGACTGTGAGCTGAAAATTCTAGATTTTGGTTTAGCCAGGCCCACAGAGGTGGAAATGACTGGATATGTAGCCACAAGGTTTGTATTCTAAGCTTAATTATGCACTAATTATCTGACCTTAGACTGAACAGGAAAAACCAATTTACCTTTGAAGGCTTGTTCACTTAAGGAGATGACAACTGCTAATGTATCTCTCTCTTAAAATTAAAAAGTTGAAGTGAAAAAAAAAACCATCAGTACCCCAAGTATGAGTTGTGTTTACCATATTTGGTTTTTCGTGTTTCGTTTTTGTTCCGTGTTCATTGCGGGTTTTTTATGAAGACGCGATAGAGATACCGATACGGAACTTTATGTTCTACGAATTTTCATCATACTTGCAACATAAAGTTCCGTATCGGTATATCAAATCGCGTCTTCATACAAAACCCGCAATGATCACGCAACAAGAACGAAAAACAAGAAACCAAATATGATAAACACAACTCATACTTGGGGTACAGGGGTCTTTATTGTCAAACAATGGTAAAATGGAGAAAAAAATATTTAAGTAGGCAGATTTTAAAACTTAATGAAATTATAAAAAAGTATTTAGGTACATAATAAAAAAAAAAGAATATTTTTGACAAAAAAGCACTGCATCAACTGCATGATTTAGAGATTTGTTATATAAAAAATAATTCTAACAACAAGATAAATAATTTTCAACAATTCAGATTGAACTAAACATAACATACCTATTGCTAGGCCAACAGCACGACACGTATTCTAAACATTATTCTTTGTAAACACAACACAACTAATATAATTTAACCCAATAGGTGGTACCGGGCTCCGGAAATAATGCTCAATTGGATGCACTACAACCAAACGGTGGACATTTGGTCTGTTGGCTGCATCATGGCAGAACTGCTTACTGGAAGGACTCTGTTTCCAGGCACTGACCGTATCCTTTTAAATAACAAACAATAACTTTGAATCTACTCTAAGCTCAGAACTCTAGCCCCAAACTATGCAAAGCTTGTACCTATGGGAATGAGATCGTTGATATACCTAATACTTTAATAATATAGCACCAAGCTTAGACAAAGAACAAACATCTATGTACATTTACACAAATCACAAAGATTTAATATAGTCCCAAAAGTTATTACCCGAGTGGGATGGATTATTTATTTTATATGACCGTGAAGGTAAACACTATAAAAACAAATTAAAAAAAAAAAAAAAAAAATACACAAATGTTTGTTAACGTTGGGGATCGAACCCACGGCCTTCACCGCAGAAGGCAGAGATAGGTACCATATTTCGATTACGATGCTTGCAGCACCTTGTATTACCAAAAAGACATTAATTTATTAAAGGTCTTGCAGTAGGTAGGTACGTCCTTTTCAATAAATATATGACTCAACATCATTTTAAACAACAGTTTGTTCAGTTTGCGCAGTTCTTTATTGTCTTCTTTACTGTCCAATAGCGATTTTGAAATCTTGGAGTTGAATTATATGCTTCAACAAGCAAGCCCGAATTACAAGAAATTAACGTTCAAAAAACTAACTTTATTTTTTATGACCGCGCCCATTTCTTGAAATACAAATATGGTATCGCCCTAACATTTAAATAGTAGGTTATGCATGACTTATGTTATGACCTACTATGGTGCTATGTTATGTTAATATCCAAAATCTCTCTTTTTATTATGAATGTTTACACAACATAATCAGAGTTATCTGACTGATAAGATTATAAATAAATCAAGCATGCAACGTATCGCGTATGTAGGTCCAATCTGTGACAAAGTGTAGTAGGTAATTATGCTTTTTATACTACCTGGTGATGGAACATGCAGATGACCCACCTGATGTTGTGTTTAAGGTCATGGTCACCCATAACATAAACATAGCATTGCCTCGCAAGTCACGCACGGTAGAAAGTTGCCTTGCTGCCCTGCGTCTGCGTTGATAAATAAATAATAAATATTCGAGGACATTTCTCACAACTTTATCTACTTAAAGCCAAACGAAGCTAATGTGACTAATGCGTTATTATGAGAATTTGTTAATTGATAGAATACTCATTTTTTTTAATAAATGTACTTTTATTCGTTCTCTGAATACAAACTCTCAAATCGAAAACAAATTATTTATCCGATAGTAATCGTTAGCGTTTACCGAATGCAAATAACCATCGATTTTCCGCAGTTTTCCATTATGTTATCTACATATTATTAAAGTTTTAAACTCTACGTTAGGCCTCACTATTACGAGGTCAAATGCTTGTGCTTCAACTTTGTCTTGGAGAAATATTTTAGAACGGACTTATACAAAGTCACGCCCGAATCAATTAACTCTGACAGAGTAATTTAGCTAATGACCAATTTATACACGCCTTATGCACAACATTTAATTCATGAGACACATAGAATTATGTTTCATTAAATTCTTGTTTACTTGCTAGTATGCCAAGGCCCGATCAGGTCTTACTCCTATGCATCCACATCACCACCTGGGATGCAAGAACATTGCTGCCAACAACCCATAGCCCTTCTCCCCTAAGTTAGTTGGGCTGGCTAGTCAAATTGAAAAGGTATTTATTCAGTAAAACTAGTGGTTCTTCCCGAACTGAGATCTCGTGATGCGACCCGACTTACACACCAAAACTTTGAGTAGGTGGTAGTCAGAGGCAAGTCCAAACACTATTTCTGACTACCGCCTACTAACATGGTACGTTTACGAAGTTTCAACTCTATTGGCCTATTTATTGAAGAGTTCCGTTGAACAGACCTTGGCTCCATCATCAGACCTGGTCGTTGTCACCATTTTATGAGAACTGAGTACCTCCTTAATTTATTTGAAGAAAAAAAAATAAGAAAAAGCAAAGTAACTGGGCGACCAGTAGAAAAACCTTGATACCAACGAAACTCTTAGAGATGGGAGCTCTTGGATCGCTGGTTTTCTTAATTTAACTTTTTTGTTGTATCTTAAAAACCGAGCGTCCCAAAAAAAAAGTGAAAATTGTATTGGAATGTCCAAACAAAGCCCTTTCATATGACATGTAACTTGTTTTTTTTATGTCACTTTTTTAATTTTTGCGCTGTTAAAAAACCCCATATCTCAAAAACCCTTCATCCGATTTTACTCATATACTTACCAGTAAATTTCTCAAGTACAAGCTATCGACATATCAAATTTCATGCAGATCGGATCAACGGTTCTAAAGTTATCGCCAGACAAACATACATACATACATACATAAAATGCCAAATCGCCCAAGTTGAAACTAAAATCTTCGTTCGCTTCGCTCACTCGATCAAAAATCTTCGTTCGCTTCGCTCACTCGATCAATTACTATGCCAATCAAAACAATGTTTTGGTTAGAGCAACTTGCCCCATAATCTAAGATAATACGTACGTCATAACATTTTAAGGGCAATTTCGCTATTCTAATGCTATCGCTTCTTGAGGCCCTTATTTGTCTCTCAACCTTTTTGTCTAAGTTTGATACTCGAGCTTGATACACAATAGATTTTTTTTAATATGTTCAAGCGTAGGGACGTTACAAGATCCTTATCTTAACTTCTTCTCAAATTTACAAGGGTAGCTTTTTTATGAAAAACACTACTCCCAAAAACTTAACGGGACCTCCACCATAAGACCACACTTATACCACGAAAAAAACGAAAAATATTTTTGATAATTTATGGAACAAATATTGTTGTCTTATTAAAAATCCAGGTTGCTTTTGTATAGTATTATTTTTCAGTTAAACTTGTGCTTATCTGAGGTTAGCATTCATACTCTTATAGGAAACTCATTGCAGTGCCAAAACTCTAGTGCCCTTATTCCACTTTTTGTGGAGTCAGCGCAATCTTTTTTTTTTATTCCTCGCCGTCAGCCGTTATTTTTGTAATACAATATGTCGTAGAGTTCGTTTTGAAACTGTCATAATCTGAATGTCAATAGAGCATTTTGATCTCTGTATGGTGCATAAGTAAGAGTGGGGTAGCTGTGCATAATGTGTGCATACCTATCTGTCTTCAGTTTATGACAATCCTATTTTTGTACTCTGTCAGTAGATACATGTCATCTTAAATTGTTTTTTTGCTGCTAAAAATCTTTTAAATCCTATCAGCTTTTTACACCAATACCGTTGCCCAATCCACGCCGGACAGATGGACTGCTTATTCTTATTTAGCTAACTAATTAGTTTTAGCTAGCTTTTAGTCAATGTCATCTGTGGCTTTTCTTAATTGACGAGACAGATATCCACCAATTGAACTTGATCATGGAGGTTCTCGGCACACCGGCTCAGGAGTTCATGCAGAAAATATCCTCGGAGTCTGTAAGTAGACTTTCCACTCAAGATTCTTTCTGTGGAAGTAATTTAAGGTTATGGGCCCAGGAACTTGTTTGTGAACGATATGTGAATACGATTGCTTTTGGGTCCCAAGTCTGAAAAAATATTCCATCCTATCGTATCACATTGGAGGGCTTATAACCTTAGCGGGATTTTTAACAATGCTTCGCAATAACATGCTTAAATGTCGTTTTGTCTAGAATGTAGCTTGTGTAAGTTTGGTGCTTGTAACCTTAACATGCGTGCGTCAGATATCGATCATCTCACGAGGATCTTGTTTTTGTGTGGAAAACCCGAGCAAGAAACTGTAGACAAAATCATAAGTGAAGAGGTAAGGAAAAACCTGTGTAACTGTCACGCATTCTACCACCTATTTTGCTGATGAACTCGTGAAACTATTCAGGGACAACTTAGATGTCTTAGCTGTGAATAAAATAGTTCGGTTTAAGCAAAATGAATGGCATGATGCGACAACAGCCTTTAATTATACTGTAATCACTTTTGTAATCAGGTTATACCTACTTTAAGATGACAATCGTAACATTTTAAACTGCAGCCTAGCTAAGTAACATAGTTTTTATGCGACTAAACATAAAGGCAATAAGTATTTGTTTTAAAGTACAAAACGCCTACTTATCAAATGAAAAAAAAAAAAGTTTTTGCAACATTTACTGGCTAGTTACTTACCTATATTTTTTAGACTGAAAGTTATGAAATTGGTTTATATGGGATATGGTTTGTAAAATTGGTTCAGTCATAATGTTTGCATGTAATAAGTAATGTATCTATATTTGTATGTGATGTTTGCGTTCTGTATTACTGTTGTTTACCTTCGGTCACGATCGTGCGAGATCTAAGTCGTGTGCTGTCATAACTATTGTACAGTTAGTTTACTGTTATTAAATGAAAAGGCAACTTCTTTCAACATGTGGGATATCTCTCCTTTAATGTTCTGCTGCTTATCACATCTCATTTTTACAGAGAACAATATTGTCAACATAAAAAAAAATCTTATAATAAAGTAAAATGGTTTAGTTATTTGTTTTGGATCGCCAATGAAAATACTAGATTCAATCGAACAAAACAAGATCTTGAGTTTTTACCGGAATCCGTATGGAAATATGACCATAACGCGCCGAGTTCTCACTCGCATGTCCAACATTTTGAAAAATATAAATCCAGTAAATGCTAAATTTGAAAAATCGCTAACTATTAAGTTTAGGAGAATAACATTACATAGGTTCAGAATTTTTGATTTTGTACAAGTTTTCCTACCAAAAAAACTTATTTAACTATTTTTGGAACTATGTATACGCATTTATAACGAAAAATAAGCACTTGCACATAACGAAAAATAAGACGTGTGTAAGCACCTAGACAAACCTGTAAAGGTTTAAAGATGCTACATCTTAATATGTATGTAATATTACGTTCGTTAGGACGTATTAACACTGCATGTATGTAAATACATGCAGTGTTAATACGTCCTAACGAGCCATTTTCGTAAATGCCGCACCTCGATAACAGACGCTGATTAAATCATCTTATATAAATCCAAAAGGCCTATGGCGATGAGTGTTAATAAATAAACAAAGAAAATAGATGATAAATATATAATCTAACTCAGAAATCTATCATTATTATGATTGTAAATTTGTTTGCAGGCTCGGAACTACATCCAGTCGCTGCCTCAGCTGAAGAAGCGCGACTTCTGCGACGTATTCCGCGGCGCCAACCCGCTCGCAATCAACTTACTCCAGCTCATGCTCGAGTTGGACTCCGATAAGTAAGTCAGCTAGACGCTCACCATGCATTAATTATTTTTTTATTAGCCTGTTTCTTCCCACTGCTGGGCAAAGGCCTCCCCCAAGGACTTCCAATTTCCCCGATCCCGAGCCTCCTCCCACCATCCACCCGCAAAGGCATCCAAGTCGTCCCGCCAGCGCTTCAGGAACCCATAGTGTGCAGTTCCTCGCCCACCTATCGGGAGGCATCCGGCTGATGTGTCCCGCCCAACCCCATTTGAGCCTGCATCAAATGCATTTAATTATATTTATTTATTTTTATTTAGTATATCAACTAATACTCGACCAGATTATTATTTTTATAGACGAACTTTTTTAGGTAAATTGTGTAAAATTGGCTTGGCATGAAAATTTTATAACCCGTAGCCAGATGATCAGAATTAATCTGTTTATTTATGCAAACACATTACATTCATTCGTTCTGGCACTAGACAGAATGCGCATTATCTAAACATGAACTCCTACTCAGTTTTGAGCCATAAATATTGGTATCCCCGAGAGCGAACGTTCAATTTAGTCTGTTCAATTTGTTTCGCGAGTAATTTTCACATTTCATATGAGCAATGTACCTAGCTCATAAATCAATGCAAGTTCAAGATATTTGCAACATTATAGTTTAGGTACTAGCGGCCCGTATAGGAATTTTAACACATACACACTCGCACACATACACCTGTGGGATTCTTTAGATCCAATAAAACACAGCGTACTCCAGTCATCCCCATCCAGTGACGCCTCATCACATAGTTAGCCGAGCGGAGTGAGCGGTGACCAAGAGACTTTTTTCTAATACTAAAATTTTTGAACTCGTGATAGCTTTCGAATGGAATGTCCGAATTGAATAATTCAAAAAGGTATTGAAGCAGTCTTGAATATTAAGTATTTATTTTGATAGGGATTAATACCAAGGTACAAATGAAGAGACTTTTCTAGCGGCGGCATTTCGATGAAATTTTTAAAATAAGACACTTATTGTGACATAATTATAATAGTTAGAGATATGCTGTCGCGGCACTTTTTGTAGATAATGATGTGTTCTGCAAAGTCGTAGTACATTATTTTGTTCTATCATCAATAGTTTTCGCAGCGCACGCGATGAAAGGAATTATTTAGGTAATTTTTTTACAACTTGTGTTACATTATTGAAGTTTTAGTAAGGTTCCCTAATTTTTTTGAAAATATAATATAGCCTATGTCACCCGGGGATAGTGAAGCTTCCCACCGGTGAAATATTTTTTTAAATCGGTCCAGTAATTTCGGAGCCTATTCAAATCAAACAAACAAACAATCAATCAAATCTTTCCTCTTTATAATATTAGTATAGATATACCTAGTAATAGCTGATTGTAGTTAAAGTTGTTACCATGCCACGGTCACGGCCACGACCACGACCTTAAGATATATGGTTGTAAATGTATTCTGCTATTTATGATGATGGATTAAATTACCACCTCTGTGGCGCACTAACATTATCAGAAAAGAGGTGCTAGTTCGATTCCCGAGCTGGAACTTTGTTTTTTATTCAAAATCTAGACTGGGTCAGTCTAGATTTTGAACCACGACGATAGGAAAAGCTAGTGTGTACTAGTTATGACTTTTGATTGATGTAGTTTGTAAGAAGTCATTATTTTTGTAATTATTTCTCTGGGTAGGAGATAAGGTAGGTACTTATTAGTCGTATTTTTTTGAAAGTGTTCATCTTCGAACTCTTCAAACCGAAACACAGCAACGCTGCTTGGCGGCAGAAAAAGGCTTTATGGTGTATGGTGTATATAGTTTTTATCATTTTGTTATATTTCAGACGTATCACGGCAGAACAAGCGCTTGCTCACGAGTATTTATCGCAGTATGCCGACCCGACAGACGAGCCCACCTCGGCGCAATACGACCAAAGCTTCGAGGATATGGAACTGCCCGTCGACAAATGGAAAGGTGAAACGAAATGGCGTCGGTCATTACCTCTCACTCGCACACTGTTGTTATCAATTAATGTAGAGTAAGATGTAATGATATGCGTCGATTTTTAATAAATTCGTATTTAATCGCAACCTGTCATGTAATACCAACTATGTGCTACACAACATGTTGGTCAAAGTCAAAAGGAAACTTATCTATTGAATCATAAGGATCTGAAACGTTGTTAAGTCCTAGCTTTTCTAGGTGCTAATTCCACGCGACCAAGCCTAGAATATCAGGCAACAAATTTACCGCTTGGTTCCTACCATTTTTGTATGATTCTTGTTACAAAATAATAATATAATTATGAAGCTCCAATGTGGTGCCAATTGAACTTGGTGAGGCATAGGCAAACCAGAAATATGTAAAAGCAATCTTGCGCGGGTTCTTACTAAAAGATCAGAGGGAATGTCTACCGTGCCTGGGGCTGCTATATTTTTTCTTTACTCCATTGTTTTTATTTCAGAGCTAGTATGGAAGGAGACGGTGGAGTTCAAACCGCATCCGCAGCACATGAACACAGTAGTGGAAGTGAATCCGTCGTAAATGTATACCCTACATTACATTAGACTAGGCATGCACTGGTCACGTTTAAGCCCATCCAACTATTGAAAGATACCATATTCAAAATTCATCTTTGATCAGCCTTCACTGAGTCAATGGGTTACAAGCCCTTGGATTACCAATGAGGAAAATTATTAAAAAATAAACTGAAGGAATTCTAGATGGCGGTAGTGAGCCGAAATATTAGTAGTATTTCAAACAGGGAATGAACTTCATTATGTTGTATGTGCTGGATTAATTAATCACCAGAGCCGTCTAGGAAACAATTGGGGTTTTTTTTTAAAGATTTATCCTTATTGTCTAAAATTATTCAAAATTCAGATCCTTGGTTAACTTACATAAATATGCAATCAGACATCTAACAGCAATGATTGCAGACTTGTCGCAAGATACCTAATAAGTGAGCAATAGTTGATTTCAATATGTAGTTCTACGCAACACTGGTTACAGTGGTTCAGTGGACAGTGGGTCTTACTCAATAGCTAATACATCTGTCTCTTTCTTTCTCAGGGTAAAGGAGAGAGATAGATGTATAAGTTTAAAGACAAGCGCTACTAAGTCATATTTTAATCATTATTAGACACCGTAGTAATTAGCGGCAATGCCAGTGTCTCAAGTTCGTAAGTACATTAGTACGTATTTCTTTGCATATTCATAGGTTGTGACCTGTCAGACGGACGATAGAGCTGTGTAGATCATTGCATTTCATTTATAGTTGTAAGGAGAATGTTACCTAACATTATATAGACGCCTACACTAAGCTCTGATTTCACCATGCTGTCTTAGATATGAACAAAGGATTACAAGGCCGTTAAATGTTAAAATGTACGGGTTTGACATCTAAGGTTAACTAAAATATAACGGCCTATTAATCCTTTATAAGTAACTAACAGCATGGTGAAATCAGCTCTAAAGATTATTTTATAAAATATATGAAAATCACTTTGTTAACTTTGAAAATCAAGTAGTGTAAGAACTATAGTGAAGGTCTTAGTTTTATCATAAATACCTCGATGATAATCGATATAGTTATACGATCGATACATTTTTGTTTTCGAGGCTGAACGAACATAGGTTTCTGCTCAATTCACATTCAATCGCCATTAATAACGATTTTAGCCTAGTAAACCAATAAGTTATAAGCTAGCTAGTGGCTGACAGGTTGGCCGTCATGGCTTAGCAGCTGCTACTGCCGGACCGACAGCCTATGATACAGTAGAGGATTTTTAACTGTTCAATGTATATTTGTAATATTCGAAATAAAGTATAATAAACCATAGTACAGTATTATGTATTTAAATCGATGCGATTTAAATAAATATATATGTACTGTATTTCGATTATATAGAAATTCATCTGGTAGTAGCTCATGAAAAGGTGACTACGCTGAATGTTGCTTTACCTAATCGATATTTTATAAAGTTTTATAAACACGAGCGCTATCTATGCAGAGAAACCTAGCTAGTAATAAAATAAGCTATTGTAGTAATTAACCATATATTTAAGCCTACTGAATCCCTCTGGGGTAAGGCCATTCTTCCTTTCTTCATCACAGTCTGAGACTTGTGCTTGCTTACAGAATTTGACGCATGAAATGCACTAATTTTAAATTTTATTGGCTTTAAAGCTGCGTCAGCGTATCGGTATAGATAAAAAAAATAAGATGCGACCACAGAGCACCAAAAGTTAAGGCTCCTGGGTGCTAGCGTTTTTTATTCCACAAATTTATGTTTCTATAAATATTTACCACAAAACTGCTTCAATAGTAATCATAATTAAAATCCATTATTGTAGTAACTTTACTCATTTCGCTCGTAGGGGGACACTCACGAGCTAAATGAATAAAAAGAATAAAAAACGAAATGATTTAAATAAAAAGCTGCACATAGGTCATAGATTTCCCGAGTTAATGATCTCGTTGCACGGCGTCCAGCTACCTTCATTAGGTCGTCTTGCCAAGGAGTGGGAGCCATCCAGCGCTGCGCTTTCCGACCTGTGTGTTTCAGAGTTTAACATAATAATAATATTTAATCTTTGATCAAGTATCATCTCAGTCCATGTGATCCTTGTCTGTGTGCGCGATAACTTGCTCTGTGGACGATAATAATAGGTAGCTTTTAGATTATATTGGCGATAAAATAACAAGGTTGGAAAAACCTAAAGTAGAGTTTACCTTACCAACGGGTATTCGCTATGAGAACTGCAATTTGCAAGAATTGGTTTTGTTAAGAAAGATGACATCGACTTAATATTTATTTACGTACATAAATGTATCAAATGCGTTGTATGCGACCCC
Source organism: Chloroclysta siterata (assembly GCA_932294275.1). NCBI lineage: Eukaryota > Metazoa > Arthropoda > Insecta > Lepidoptera > Geometridae > Chloroclysta > Chloroclysta siterata. The sequence goes on from OW028598.1 coordinate 14,238,138, forward strand.
TCAAAGAAAGTGCCTATTTTATGAATGAACTTCTTACTTATTCTTTATTACTAACTTCTGGGTAGTATTTTTAAAACTGTCGCCATCACTAGGTCCTAATAAAATTATAAATATTTCGGAGAGTACGAAGTTAGTAATAAGTAGTCTTTGTGCGATTCGGTTTCCTAAATTGTTATACAGAGTCAATGACTTAAGGCATGATACAATCCACATATTGGTCGGTTATTTAGATTCAGAAATGTTGATCACGCGCTGCTTTAGGAGATATAATCTCCTAAAGCAGCATAAATACGTTGACCAAATTGGCCTGAGCGAGTTTGTAGCTTTATCGCTACAAAGATCCGTTGCACTTACTGCAACGTTAACATTTTAACTGTTATCCGACCTATTTACATACTAGAGTGTAGAGCTGTCTCAATTTTCTACTTGAATACGTTTTTATTATTACCCAGACTGATTTAAGCAGACCATTTTTGATGATAAATAAATATAGAAACTAAAATCCAATGTGAACTTAACTATTGCAATACGCCGATGTAAAATAATTATAAATAGGAATATTTTCATTATCACTGTTTGAAGTTTTATAAAAAATGTATATGATTTTAAGATTTGAGAAAATATAGTTATATTTTAAGAATATTTTGTGTTTCATTTTTGTTATATAATAATAAACAATAGTAGAAAGGGATAGGTAGGCAACGACCTTTCACTACACTTTCAAGAGAATTAGTGACACGAGACAATCATTCTTAATTATTTATAATTAAATCAATAAATTACAAAAAACTTAGTAATCTTATAATGTATCATAACTAATTTTATATACATACAAGCAAATTGCTAATTACATTTCCCCTCTAAAATAATCTTGTATAGAGTGATAAATAAGTACCTTTACAGAAGTGTAGCCAAACTACAAGTAGACAAATTCGGCAAATAATCCTACCCATTTATCACTGGCAAAACTAATATAATTTCAATTTTCTTTGTTTTAATTATTACATTAATCAATAATTACATGTAAATTGACTTATTCTAGACTACAGAAGGTACAAGATCAAACATTTAAATTGCTATGTTGTTATAATATAGAAATTAAATTTAGATGCATTGTGCTGTGGTTCTTTATAACGACATATTGGGCGCCCCGTTTATCTCTTGTGGCAAGGCGCTGAGTTTTCTTTATATACAAAATATTGTTCACTCGCAATCAAAAGAAAACCAACTTTGAAGTGGAAATATAACTTTTGTAACGCATCAGGTTATGAACATAGTCTTCACGAAACCGGAATGTTAACCATGATTTATCGGTTTGTTCCATGATGGTTGATATCCCAAATTCTCAAACAAAGCGCTTTGCTTTCTCCTCGCTAGTGCAAACTGCTAAGGATTGGAGCTCTTCGTTGCATTTATACTTTCGATCAGGTGTGTTGGCAGCTTTCTGTCACAATAATAAAAAATATAGTAAAACCCTATTTGGCAAAAATTATGTATTGTGTCATAAAAAAGGGACCAAAAGAATGTATTTAGGGCGAGAGCGATTTTTTGAATCCAGAGCGAAGTGAAGGATTTTGTAGTATCCCGAGCAAGAGATTTTAGAGTTGAATCCTGAACGTAGCGAGGGATTCAAAGTACGTCGCGCGAGGTTAAATAATTTTGGTATCGCGTGGCAAACTTTGCTTTTCATCCCCCTATGAGAAAAATAAATTAGAGATGCTTTTAGTAGTGACGAATTTATATTTACATAACCAAATTCCAAATTTATCTTTTTCTAGATTTGTTCGGTAGTAAATTGCTTATGACAGTTTCTGCGTTTAATTTTACACTTTCTGGTGTTAATATTTCACTTTCACTACTAGAACTCATATTTTATTCAATTTGTGTGAATTATATTGAAATTGGCTGTAATATTTTGATAAAAAGTAATATAAAAACCAATAAGTTCTCACGTGATTTTTTAAATTTGGATAACCAATGCCACGGCGGCAGGCGCGTTTTTTTTATTCAGCCAGGACTTTATCGAAGCGAATTGCGTTCAAACTTTTAATTTAATAGTGTTCTCAATTCAAAAGTAATTTCGTCACTGTTATTAAAATTAACTACTTAGTCAAATGAGTACCTTTCGGCATTACCGCGTGGGAGTTGCCGTATATAAAAAGCAAAAAACATCTCAGACCCCTTTCTCTAAATGCTTTCATATAATTACATAGTACCTATTATAAAGTAAGTCTACCGTGCCTCGGGAAGATAATGGTAACATTTTTTTTTCATTTACAAATTTGTATAATAATAATGGCCAACTTAAATGAATGTTGATGATATTATTGGTGATGGAGTTTTTATAGACGCTTCATTTTGACGGAGACCTTGACTAACGAATAATTGAAATAATGATTGAGGCAATCCATGTCTGGTATTCTCTAGATATCGTATTTACAAAATTTGTAACCAATATAATATCTTTAACGCATAACAAAATGAGGTCGGCTACGGATTTTTTACGAAATTAACGTGACCACCCCGCCTTATTAAGGACAAGGAAAATTTACTATTCTATTCCTCGGCCCATAAACCACTCTTTTCTTCAAGAATGCTTCGCTGACCTTTGTATTGTAAGATTGAGAGGAATGTCATCATCGGAATCGGTACAAAAGTCTGGGCTTGGTGGTGCACTGGCGTCACTCGCCTCGCTAGACGAATAGCGTTTACGCACTTTGGAGGATACAGCCGAACTTGCCTTAAGAGCTGCCTTTGAGGCAGGACGGGCCGAACTTGAGGCAAAAGCGGCCAAGCCTGAGGCAGAAGCGGCCGAACTTGAGGTAGAAGCGGCCGAGCTTGAGGTAGAAGCGGCCGAACTAGAGGTAGAAGCGGCCGAACTAGAGGTAGGAGAGGCCGAACTAGAAGCGCGAGAGGCTAAACTAGAGGCAGAGGCGGCTGAATTTGAGGAACTACCCGCCGAGCTAGAGGCGCGGCCGGCCAAACCAGACGTAGCATCGGCCGAGCTGGAATCCGCAACAGCAGGACTCCAGTTGCTCGTCTTTTTCACGACACTCTTCAGTCTTTTACTCTCTCTGCTACTTCGACGACCAGAAGTTTCATCTATAAGTTTCCTCTTTAAGTTACTGGACCCACTCGGCCCGGCCCGGGATGACGACCGCGCCTCGGCCGTAGCGTCAGCTCTTTGCGATTCTTTCGCGTCATCTTTGCGAGTCCTGCCTCCCTTCCCGCCGCCAGACCGCGAAGTCGACGACTTAGGTTGCGATGCCCCCTGGACCCCGGATCCTGCTTTCTTAGACTCTGGATTATCTTCTCTTTTAAACGATTTCCATACGCTTCCTGCCGTTCGAGAACACGACGACTCCGTTGGCGGTTTCCGTTTTACACTCGTCGACTCGGTCGCGTTAGAATCCGTCGCGTCAACGTTTCTAGACGATCTACCCCCCTTCCCGTCCGGTCGAGACGACGGGCCCGGCCTCGGTTCCTCTCGAACCGGCGCCGGATCCGCTCTCGACGACGGAGTCGCTTCAACCTTGCGGGACGACTTCACACCCTTCCCGTTGGTAGATTTGCTCTTCTTGCGGCGATCTCTCTCCGCGCTCGGCTCGGGGGCCGGCGGCGGCGGAGGGGCCGCGAGCAGCGCCGCTCGGTCGGCGTCCCTGCTGCGTCGGGTGCGCTTTCGCTTGTTCCGTTTGACGCGAGCGGGCTCCCGGCGCGCCGAGGTGGACGAGTCGCCGGCGGAGGCCGCGCTGCGCGCGCACGGCGAGAGCGGCGAGGCGGCGCGCTCCGAGCTCGGGCAGTAGCTGCTGGAGCTGCGGCGGCGGCGCCCGCGCGCCTCCAGCAGCGGCGGCGCCGGCGGCGTGTAGCTGCGCGCGTCCTCGCTGTCCGACGGCGCGGAGGACGCGGCGGCGGCGGCGGCGGACGCGGACGTGCACGCGGGGGCGGAGGCGGAGGCGGCGCCGCGCGTGCGCGAGAGCGTCACCTTGACGTGCGAGCGCGGCGCCGCCGGCTGCGACGGCCCCTCCGTGACGACGACGTCGCTGTCGTCGCTGTCCCGCAGATCGACCACTTCGGGCGTCCGCTGATGCGGCGGCTTTATGTACCCCGTGACCATCACTTCGTCGTCGTCCGTGTCCGAGTGCGAGATCGTCTCGATCGGGATCACGATGTCGCGCCGCGCCTCGTCGACCGGGTCGATGTGGTTCCGCGGATAGACCGGGTCGGGCACGCGTCGCGCGGACGGCCCCGGGTTCGTCTCGAAGTCGGGCAGGATCGGCGACAGGGGCCGGTACTGCGGACTGGAACGAGCCCGGTGCACCGGCGGGGTGTTCACTAGCATTATGTCGGAGTCGCCGCTCTCCGTGTCGGAGCTGGAGATGACGTCGTTGGTCGTGTTCGAGATGCGCGAGTCGGTGGTGTACTGCACGTTCCTGTCGTAGCCGGTGAGGTCGTACGGCGTGGACGCGAAGCAGTGCAGCTCGTGCAGGAAGTGGTCGGTGCGACTGCCGAAGTAGCGGTACAGCTCGTTCCGGAACTCGGGGGACGTGATGTGGCACTGCGGCAGCAGCTCCAGGATGCGGGACAGCACGTAGGCGATGTGCCCCGCGTTCTCGAGCAGCAAGTAATGCAGCTCGCGGTTCAGCCATGGCACGAGCCGGTGCATCTGCGAGTCGTTATACCTGGAATACAATATTCACAATTTATGCAAAATATGCAACAACAATTCACAATGCCATTATTATTAACTCGAATGTTTTGATGTTTCAATCACGCCCTCACCACTAAAGATCACTTTTGACCAATTTGGATGAAACTCAAAATATTCATTGCAAAAAAGCCCTGACGTTACGAAATATGGTAAACAAAACTCAAGAGTAGTACTGAAGACCACACAATTCAATTTTTTTTTGTGGATAGCCACACTAACCTGTAAAACTCCGGGGTGCAATCCCTATGGCGTCCAGTGAAATCAGGCAGCGGACGGGCCCACAGATTATGTCTGTACACGGTGCGACGAAAAGAACTGGGAGATCGACGACGCCTCGACGAAGGGAGGGCCGCGGGCACAATCCCGGGAAGGTCACGTGACATGCCCACCATCGCCGAGAGAGGAGGGTAGTGCATCAGCAGTCTTTGCAGAGCAATGTGGTCTCCACCACGGGGAAATGTCAAGGTGGTCCTGAAAATACATTCTTGGTAAATACTCAGAGGTCTGGGGGATTTCTACAATGTCGACAAAAAAAAATAGATAATAAAAATAAATAATGTTAAACAGTTAAATTTTGATCTATAGATCAAAATTTAACATTACATAGATGTAGATATATTATTTACATAGAAGTAAATAATGTTAAATGGTTACAGTACTGACTGATATCAATAAACAACTTAAATCATAGGTAGTTCCTAGATGCACGAAATTGGGATGGTAGCATCCTTTTAGGAATAGTAGGGGCATAAGAATTTCAATAAAAAAATATTAATGCAGCAAACACCAAGCAGACAAAGTCGCTGGCGTTCCACTAAGTGTTAAATAAATATATTTTTTCCTTGTAACATTTTAATAAAACGCTTTTTTTATTTGTTAATGGTAACTGATAAATCTGTCGGGGTTTTCAATGACCACCGGATGATAAGCTGTGTGGAAAGTCCACCAATATTTGTTTAAATTCGCCAGTCATGTGACGTCATCACTCCTAACTCCTAATGATATACCAGTTATCAGACATTGTGAGATGTTATGCAACATTTAAAAAATTACAAGTCACTGATATACTCTCCTAAACCTTATCTATAAGAAGATAGAATTAATTAACAATACTTATTACAACACAAATAAGAAAAAACTGATTGAATATCATAGGCCTACTGCCGTGGAAAAATGACGTAGTTGAGCAATAGTTGGGGGAAAATGACAAAAGTAATGTTAGGACGTTTGAGAGTACGTAATGGTGGTCTAGCTAGTGGAAGCGGCTCCGCCTTCCCATTCTAAGGTCGTATGTCCAAAACCCAAAGTGCACCAATGAGTTTTTCTGTTAAAAATATATACACACAGTGCCAGAACTCTCAAAGGCGAAGGAAAACATCGTAAGGAAACCGGCATGTCCAAAAAAGGAGCTTCATTGAAGCGCGTGTGCTGTCTTATAAATTTGATTATGTTTACCTTTTTCTGTATGCCTACGCCTCACTAAACTTCAATAATATATTAATTACATTGTAAAAGGATCATACAAAAGAACGGTAGGAACCAAGCCGTAAGTTTGTTGCCTGTTCTTCTAGGCTTTGGTCGCGTGGAACTGGCACCTAGAGTCACCTAGCTTTATGACGTTTCAAAGTGATCCTTGTGATTTTATTGAATAAATACATTTTTTGCACTCAAAATCCTTTCGTTTCCAAAGAAACTAGTGACGCGAAATGATGAAGAATATTTGGATCATGCCTCGAGACATCTAGACATTGTAAAAATCGTTCGTGTAAATTGTTTAGTATTTATATTTCTTGAATGAAACTGTTTATGTTCATTTTTGTACCTTCTACGAAGTTCTTACAAGCAACTTGGGCGATTTGGCATTTTATGTATGTATGTATGTTTGTCACGCCATAACTTTTGAATCATTGCTGGTTGATCCGATCTGCATGAAATTTGATAAGTCGATAGCTTGTACTTGAGTTTGCTGGTAAGTATATGAGTTAAAACGGATTGTTACGTGTTAGTTTTTAGATTACGAGTTATTAAGATATGGGGGCAAAAATAAAAAAGTTATATATACAAAAAAATCTAGTTACATGTCATATGAAAGAGATTTGTTTGGAAATTCCAAAACCATTTTTACTTTTTTTCTAGGACGCCCGGTTTTTGAGATACTTACAACAATAAAGTAAAATTAAGATAGCAAATGATCCAAGAGCTCCCATCTCTAAGAGTTTCGTTAACAACAAGGTTTTGTTAATGGAAGGTCAGTTCCTTTGCTTTTTCTTTTTTTATTTGTAATTTATTAGGAAGATACTCAGTTCTCATAAAATGGTGACAGCGACCTTGTCATTCATGATGGAGTCAAGGTCTATTCAATGGAACTCTACAATAAATAGGCTAATTCAGTTGAAACTTGGTTGCTATACCTAGTAAGTAGGTGGCAGTCAGAAGCAAGTCCAAACACAATGTTTTGAGTGGCCTCTGACTACCACCTACTTTAATTCTTGGAGCGTTCGCGTCGCATCACGAAATCTCAGTTCGGGGCGAACCACTAGTCTATCAGATAACGCTATGTTGTGTGGCTAGCGCTATCAGACTATATTTCGCCTCTATAGACTTTTAAAAACAAACATCGAAATATTTGTATCAAACCGATAGCATTACTGTGAGTTGGTCATAAAAATTGTATTCAAGTATCTATTAACTGGATACCTATATGGCGTGTTAACATCCATGTAATATTCAGATACCATTGTATTATGTTTCATATTAAGCTAGATAGTGCTATTTAAAAATGACTATAAATATTTGTTTATTGTTTGTATGCTATGTATCAGTTAAATTGTATGTACAACTCACCTGTATCTAAATCTTCTGGTGGCCGTGACCAAGTCATCAATGTCAATCCTGTCCTCTTCCTGCAGGCGTTGTTCCACACGGTACTCCTCATATTGCTGGTTTGACTGGACATTGTGAATGATTGACTTGAAGTTCTGCTTGCATAGAGGGCACTCAGTTTTAACCTGTAATGATTGACTTGTTTGACTCCACTTTCTCTCATGTTTGTTTGAAATTAACTTAGTCATGCATCTAAAAAAAGGTACTATATTAAAAAAATATAATTGATTTATTGAATTGCAGTATTGAGTTTAGTTTTATCTCTACTTAAAAATAGTATCCCTATAACTACTACTATATCTGTATAGACATACACAGATTCTACTTAAAAACAATAACAATTAATAACATTCACATGACCCCAAACACATTAGCATTCCAAATATTCAATAAACTCTTTCATCCATCTTAATAATATCAATTCAGAAATATTTTATTGCAAACCCTCCCCTTTTATAGATAAACATGAATATTTTTTATGTAATATAATGCATATTTGATTTGGTCCATAAGAACAAAATGGAGTTGTGGATAGTACCTACTTAGATTTGATTTGGATCAGTCAAAGAGTATGCATACTTTTTTTTTATACAGCTAGCTGATCAAACAAGCAGATGGCCCACCTGATGTTAGGTGGCAACCATCACCTATAACAAAGCATTGCCTCCTAAGTCACGCACAATAGGAAAATGCCCTACAATGCACTGCCCTGCGTCCATCAACTTGAGGCATACAGATGTTAAGCCTGATGTGCCTGTAATTACACCGGCAACCACACTTTTCAAACCAAAACACAGCATTGCTGCTTGGCGGCAGAGAGCTTAAAACTCTTAAAACTAATGCAAAATGTGTGAGGGCTAAGTGGTTTGATGGTAGTCTGAATCTGCATCCTAATTAAGCAATATATCTTCTTGATTGTAAAACTATACAATTAGATAAATTAATAAAAAGAATAGGTACATAATTACAAAAATAAAATAATGAAAACAGACTTTAAGAACCATGAGAAAAACACTTCTATATAAAAAAATTACACTCACACACACATTGCTAATAGAATTCTGTGTCATATGTATGTAGACTAGTACCACAAAGTGGCTATTAAACTCACAGAAAACGTAAAAAAGAATTAAAAGTTAAAGCTTACCTTACTCCAAGTAACAAGACATTTGAAACAGAACTGATGTAGGCAGGAGTCAGTGAAGGATTTGTTTCTGCATCTCCCAAGGCATATAGCACAGTTGGGAGGAGGGGAGCCGCGGTCGCCGTCAGGGGGTGGGCTACCATCCTCACTCTTTACACTGCTTGGATTGGCTCCTGAACTGTCATCTTGGGCCTCTGATAGAGTCTCCATCTATATTTGTTTGTGGTTATTGAGAATAGTTTTATATGAATGTAAGTTTTCTGCCTTATTTTGAAATATTATTCTCTTAAAACGTTATTAGTCTCTTAAAAATTGCCTCAACCCCTTTTTTTATTTTAAAATATAATAGTAATCATTAGGTTGGTACCTAGATATATTTATCATAGACATTATAAGAAAGACAAACACGAGAAATATGGCTTTAAAGTAGATACAGACAGAATAATTAAATACAAAATACATATATTAATGTAGTGCAGATGACTTTTTGCTGTCCCTTCCACAGATAAATTGCACAACCCAATGTTTTGTTTCTACAAAGGTTTTTACCTTGTTACATTTGGCTGTGTAAAAATCCGAAATCCTTGCACAAAATCATAACAAAAATATGCATTCATTGGCAATGCATTGTCAAATCTATTGATTTTTTTATAATGAAACTGTAACTATTCATACCTTAACAAAGAGCTAATAGTTACGAAGGCGACCCAGAAGTAAAATATGATGATCCTGCTTCGATGAGGGCGACGCGATTGATGGATAAGCCTTCCGTTCTTCCGTCGTAAACCGAAGAACCTTTCAGCTGTAATGCTGTGATCGGTCTGCTAGCTGAGCTGTGACGTGAGAGAACTCAGACCTAACAAAAAGTTAGTTACACCGCTTCACTTTAACCACAACGTCTAAAAGACTAAACTTTATTGCTCATAATCATATTGAACATACATTCCACATCAGTTCGATTTTAATCCTGAAAGGAAATCAAAATTATCCCACAAACACATGCACAGAACCGAACGAAGGAAGATGAAGAAAAGAAAAACACAGAATAGTGTTGCCAGATGCGACTTTTAAAAACCTGAGGAATTCCGAAGATAAAAAACACAATGCACAACAACAACAAATAACTTGTTGGAAGCAACATAGATTTTTATGGCTGAGACTCAAAATAACAACACTACAAACCTTCATTAGTAATAATGTCAAAGTTTATATTAATAATAAAAGTCAAAGTTTAAGCAGCAATTTTTAAGTACCTTTTTTTTTTTGACACCATCAAGATTTCCGGACGGAATGATGTTCAGGCAGGACTGACAGTAGCATTATTTGGTGATGATTTTCTGACCTATAGCTGTTACATTTTATTTGATTTTCTAGTGTTTGAGTTGTGTTGTGTAATTTGGTAAGCCAACATTACTTGAGGTCTTACTAATCAAGGATTAACAGGGGCCTTATGCTCACTTCGAGCGACATTATCTCACGGTGGAGATGACGTCATATCTCGTTCGATAACTATTAAATCCCCATTCTCACCATCTCACTCCCCAATTTTGTCATTCAAAGTTCATGCGAGACGCAACGTCAACGAGTTATTGAACGAGATATGACGTCATCTCCACCGTGAGATAATCTCGCTCGAAGTGAGCATAATGCCCCAGGGTGTTAAATCTAACCTTAGATGTCAATCGCGTACAAATTGACATATTTAACGGCCCTTTAATCCTTTGTTAATCTAACCGAACATGGTGAAATTACTATAAGGGCCGGTTTCACCATGCTCTGTTAGATTAACAAAGGATTAAAGGGCCGTTAAATATGTCAAAATGTACGCGTTTGACAGCTAAGGTTACATTTGACGGTCTTTTAGGGCCGGTTTCACCATGCTCTGTTAGATAATAATCAAGGATTAAAAGACCGTTAAATCTAACCTTTTGCAGATATAGCGGCCCTTTAATCCTTTGTTAATTTAACAGAGCATGGTGAAACCGGCCCCTAATCCTTGATTAGTAACTAACAGAGCATGGTGAAACCGGCCCTAAACATTTGAAATGTAAATGTTAAAGTAATGTCCTCATTTGACCGAAAATGTTTCGAATGTTTTGAAGAAAACATTTTTTTTTTAACAAATGACGGTTGGCATGACTATGGACTGACTTGATTATGCTGTTTAATAATTTATAAAAATCACTTGACACTGGCAAGATTGTCTATCGAATGACATGACGGATAAGTGCCTTAAACGCAGAGAAAGAAGAAGAAGAGCTAACTATATAATTTATTTATTTCAGTGCCTGTACTAGTGTTGTGTTGTGTAACCAGAATATTTTAAACCATCAAATGGGGATGCTAAAAAAGGTAATTATCACTGTCCAATTACTGCAGCTCGACGCTAGGTTTTATATAACCATTACTTAAGACCGAACCGTACCTACACAAGTTCACTAAGCAACTTTGCTCTCATGCTCATTTTCATTATTACAGACCACAGGCCTAATGGGTATGGCCGTTGCTGCAAACCCGCACCACACTCTAGGAGCACTTTACGGAAAGATATTAAGAACTCTACAAAACATGCCTGAAACATCTGTTTATAGAAAATATACTGAGCAAATTGTGCGAGAAAGAGCTGCAGTCTTGACTCAGGTATTTGGATCTTATAAAATTTACTAGCCGCAACTGTATGGTGCAAATTTATATAATTAACCCAGGTAGTTTAATTCTTACAGACCAAAGATGTATTTGAAATTGAACAAAGGATCAACTGTGGACAGGCAGAGGAGCTGATCATTCAGGCTGAAAATGAACTGAACCTTGCACGGAAGATGTTGAACTGGAAACCCTGGGAACCTTTGATGGCTAAGCCTCCTAAAGGCCAGTGGGACTGGCCCCCAGCGAAGGCCTAAGTTTTTGTACCTTACATGCTGTGCAGACAAAAACTATTATTATGCAGTAAATGGAAAATGAATAACAATTCACAATGATTTCGTGAATCTGCAGTTAATAATTTTGAGTTAGTGCATCCACTATAGAAGGATTTTGTTTAGATGTTTCAATTAAATAAATGTTAACTTACCTTACCATAGTTTTAGTTAATAAAAATTTAGTTTTAGTTGTTTTATAACACTTATATTATCTGAAAACTTAACTTACAGCTACTCACATACATTCTTTTGTATAGATGTATCTAGACAAAGCTATACATTTAGTACTTAAAGGTGTAGTTTTGTAAACATAAATACATTTATAAATACTAAGAGATTACTTTTAAAATTAGAAGTTTTCACCAAAAGATTTAATTTAAGTACTGAAGTGTCACAGAAAAAATACTATGACTCAAATAATAAATGATATTAGAATTTAGGTACTAACAATTATTGAAATGCCTCTGTGTTTGAAATACACAGTATTCTAATTTAATCACATCTGCTTAAAAAATTTTGATAAAACTGTTAATTCATGAGTCAGGTTCTTCCTTTTCTACAATCATAATGATTTGGCACATACCTACCATATAAGCTGTAATTCCTTTTCCTACCTACATGAAATAATTTATACATTTTAAATACTAAATTCATATGTTAAAAAAATTCTAATCAATAAATGTGTAAACAGGTACAATCAAACAAAAATCATCATGTTGGTATACATAATCAGTAACTGCTTAAATGCCTGAAAAATCCACATGATATAAATTATTTTCTATTAAGTCTGGCATCTTGGCATACAAGACGTAATTCCACATTTGGCATAACACAACGGCACTTAATATTGTTGTAGTATATGTATAAAAATGCAAAAATACAAAAGTATAAGCTTAGCTGGTAACCATTATAAGTTAAATATTATTGTAGTTAGTAAACTATACATTAACACTGTATACATAATGGACAATGGTTCAATAATAATAGTATATTTATTACAATCAATATAACTTAACTACAAACTAAAACTATTGTGTATAAAAATAAATAACAGTATGTATAAACACTTGTCATAATCATAATACTCTATAAAATTCATTGCCACTTCTAACATATATGAACAATGAAATACTTGATTTGTTTGCCTTACAAAATATTTGTGCTAAACTTATTATCTATCTGCTAGCTACCGAGACAGTAATATCTTAATTCGGTCTTAATGTTTAGCTAGCCTAGATGTAGGTAGACAGACAGGGATAAATTATTTAACAAATTGTTTTAGTAGACACATGCAGTAGATATTAAGTTGAGGTAACTCCTTTTCTAGCAACTAGTAAATTCAAGACAGGATGTTTCTTAATGTAACTCACTGCTTTTTTGTGAGTCACCATTGTAAAATCGTAGCCGTTGCACTGTAGAATCTTATCATGCATCCGCAGACCTGCTCTAGCTGCAGGGCTTCCTTCATGGACTTCCGTTACATAAATGCCCTACAAAAGACAATTACAGACCAATTAGCTTTCTACATAGCTACTATCAAGTTACGTCCATACAAAAATACTTACGTTATCAGTGTAGCCCTGAGGACTTTTTCTAAAATCTTGGTCTATACCGCCGCCAATTTTAAAACCACATTTCATAACTTCTCGGCCATCTGGATCTACCCCAGCCTCTTTTTGGAGCGTTATTGGTATCTGAAATGTAGATTACAGATATCAGTGGCAAAAGGCCCAAACAAAAGCTCTGATGAAGTTGGGAGTGGTCTATAGCTTACGCTGAGACACTCCATTGCCGTTCCCGCTTGGTGCTGAAAAGCCATTTTCGCCATGGTGATTGTTTGAAAGTATACTTGGACTATAAAACAAACTTTCAAGAAGGTTTGAGAAGTTAATAAATATTTTGCAAAGCAAAGATTTGCTTGTTTCGATTAGATTCAATTTCGTTCGTACGCGACAATTTTTTTTACTTACTTTTAAGACATATTTATAATCTTGAGTTTGACTTGACGTATACAATAACTTTTTTTCGCTCTTACGGGCAAGCTAAAGTCTTAACGAAACCATACTACCTCGTCTTCCATTGTGCCTGTAATGTAATGGGCCTTTACTAAAATACGGTACACGGGTAAACAGGAATTACCCCTACACCCACCGGTGGGTGAAGCTATTTTATTGTTATTATTATTATTGTATTTTTGTCTTCAGTAATATATTTCGGGGTGGTTGAGACATCCTTGATTATTAAAGTTAGCAGCCCTGAAAAAACAAATACATTTTATCATCAGCAGCAGTGAAACTAAACTAACAAACAGACTTGGCAAAAGAAAATGACTCGAGCTCCAGAAAATAATTAAAAAGATTCAAATTCACCGACATTAAAAAAAAAAATTGTTTTGACAGAGTATAGAAGAAATAAGTTTTAGGGGGTCCGGTTAATGTACGACCATGTATTACACAGCCCGAGAATGTTCAACCAGAAAAGCACGGGCAGGAAAACGCAGCCAGGAATTCATGTCCAAATGTACATGATATCCATGGTAGTACAATCCCGACAAGTGTTGAACATGTACGATCAAGAATGTACACCCCTGGAAAACACGGCCAGGAATGAATGTGCAAAATGTACATGAAATCTGGGGCGTGATTTCCAGGCTGTGCTTTCCCAGCACAGTCAGGTTTGTACAGCCAGGATTACACAACCATGGATTTTGTGACCATTGCTCTGATTGGTCGAAAGCCTATGCTCTGTTTAGATCACTGAAATGTAAATATCTGTTCCATGGTTTAGATGCACTACACAGTAAGTATTGTACTATCCCATTCTCAATTAGGCAAGTAGCATAGATTAAAAATAATGTAAAAATAAATAAAATAAGAGAATTATTATGAGATTAGTGTAAGAAAAAATTAAAATTCTGGCACTTCAGCGGCCGCTGCCGCGGCACGCTCGCTTTGCTCGCTCGCCTGGTGCGTATTGAATGCCATAAGAAGCCATTGGCTGCGTTTTATCGGGTTATGTTTTCCAAAGGTGTGCTAAATTTGTACGGCTTGGAATGTACACCCTTGGATAACACAGCCATGGAATTCGCCAAATTGTACATCAATTCCGGGCTGTGTTTTCCACGGCTGTACAATCCATGGTTGTACATTAATGGCATCGAGTTATATATTGAGGTCAGTGTATATACAGAATAGAATAGTAATAATCTGTGATTGAGTTAAAGGTACTTACCTACCTTCAATACACAATTTTAGAATTTAGATCAATTCAGGATTTTTCCATTGATTTGATTTCTACTTAGTACGCTGCAACATTTTTCACGTAGCTCTTCGCGACAAAACCAATTAATTTCATTTTATTACAAATTACGCTTCAAGCGAAAGTTTTAAGGTTAGTAAATATTTATGTGAACAAAATATTTTTTTCCTTTTTACATTATGAGGATCTTGGATGATGCTTTAAACGACTTTTGATTTGAATGATGATATACCTAGGTACATAAAGTTGATAGAAAATTTTGTACGTAATGTAAATTCTTGGCTTAAATTATTACACTTAGTTACCTCATTCTGACAGGCTATAAACAGTATTTTACAACATCTTTTATTTTATGCCATCTAACTAACCTAAACTTAACTATAATAATACATAGGAAAGTGTGTAAATTTTTTATAATTCTTATTTTTCAGATGGCTGGAGAGTCTCGTTATGTATGGCGTATCGCATTTAAAAACTTCTTAAATTCATTTCGTCCAAGGCAAATCCGTGGAAATCATATGGGTGTGTGTAATAATTGTACACATTAAAAAAAAACCCGACATTTCATTTGAGTTTTTATTAAAAAAACATTAATCTTCAAAGCTCTCTCTCTATTTGCAGGAAAAGATTACATAGGAAATCAGTATTATGAAATTCCAGCTGATCCCAGTGTTGGTAAGCGCAAGGCTAGCCGCTGGTATGATCCACCCAAACAGCTGGACTTCCAAGACCCAATACCAGCAGAATGGGAAGCTTGGCTCAGAATGAGAAGGTGCAGATATGACATAATAGTAATAATGGGTATTCATGTATGAAATTGCTACTTTGTTTGCCTGTTTCACCATTTCAGAGTATTTTTAAAATTATCATTAAATTAATATTATCTATAAAATAAAAATTCCATCATTTATTTTTGATGAGTATCAAGCAAGTCACACAATCTGTTTATTTTTAACAGATATGTGATTTAAAAAGTTGGTAAAACAGGCATTTCAGGTATAATACAGCAACTTCATACCTTAAACCCTATTAATATATCTATATATTTTTGTAACCGATTCTGTTTTACAGGGTTGAGCCACCAACAGAAGAAGAAATAGCCAAAAATGTTGCCATGGCACAACTGAAAAAGGTCAATGCAGCTAAAATTGAAACAAAGAGATTAGCCGATGGGGGCTCCCTACCCTCAGTACCCGTAAAGGGTGCCCAGTCATACCCTATTTACTCAGAATACCATACAGGAACTCCAAAGGATAAAATTTAACTCGATTTGTTTAATCAATATTGACATTATGAAAGAATTAAACCATTAATGCATATTCTTAAACTATAATTAATGACTATACTCAATTATGATAAATGATTATCTTTTTTTTATGGTTGTAAAAAAATTTAGTTTACTTCTTCTGTTATCTATAGTGAGTTCTTAATTAGCATGCATAGAGTGTAATGGTTTTTAAATAATATCCATACATTTAGTGCATTAGGTGCCAGTTCGATTGTCCCAGTAGGACAAATATGTAGGTACCATGACCTGCAATTTTTTTGGTCTGGTAATTAACACTAACAGTTTCACTAAAATTACTATGTAGTACTATGTAGTATGTATTAATTGAGCTTGTTGTTAGATTAATTTAATTGTTGGTTGTTTTTTGTTTTATTTGATTAAGTAGGTAGGTAAGGTGCTCCGGGGTAAGATCGGATCTGGGGTAAGATCGAATAAATCGAATATCTCCATAACGTAGAGTATTTTTTGATTCTTGGCAACATTGCCAGCAACGCCATTTTGTTGGGCCCATCCCACTAGTCGCCGCCAGTCGATCGGACCATCAGCGCGCATTTCATTCACTCGGATATGAAAAGGTACGTAAAATGAGATTTTTTAAGGATCCGGACTTACCCCCGGCAACTTTAATCGTAAATTCTGGTATAACGGCTGTGTTTTTTACGAGTTTTGTGGCTTATCATATTAATGCGGCAACTTGTTTGTTGATTAAAGTGGTCTAGACACGCTAGAACTGTATGTAGCCTGAGATCCGGTCTTTCCCCATCAAAATTTGAATGGGTAAAGTTCGGATGAATTCTGTCCGATCTTTCCCAACTGTAAAATATAAACAGTTTCTCAAACTTTTAAAAAAATATTTGAACTAAAAAGGCATTTGCTAGAGGTACGTCGCTCAATTTTTTTTTATTTTGTGAACCAATTTGCCTGTTAATAAAAGTTAAAAGCTGTAATTATGTATGTACGTTACGTAGTCCCATGCACGCTTAGCTTGCGTGTAACTTTTAGCTATAGTGTATTATTATTGTGCCTAGAAACTACAAAAAAAAAATTCTGCGGGCGACTTCTACTCAAAAAAGATTTGAAGAAATGACTTTTAATAGAAATAAGTAATTTATGGTTAATAATTAATTAACTAGATCTAATTTGCTTCATTGATCAGGCTGGTTAGTTATTAAAACCAACTATGAGGTGCTTGCTAAACCTTTGTATCTCCTTATTCCTACCTACGCACCATAGTTAAAGTAGAGGTGTCAAAGTTTGAGAAACATAGAAACTTCATTTTTTCTGAACCGGGGTAACATCGGATTATAAGAATGAGAAAAACAATATTGTGCCTCTCACTTTTGTCGTTGAAACAGTATCTCGAAAATCGATATTGATGCTTTATTATTGGATAAAACCGGATATTTTCATTATAGGTAGCTTATGTTTGGAGCTACAGAGGCGATTTTAGAATGTAGTCCGATGTTACCCCGTCAAGGTCCGATCTTTCCCGTGGTTTTATAAAAATTACTATCACTTTAATCCCCTATAACTCGGCCGCCGTTGTGTTTAGAGGGTTATCGGATATACCGATTTATAAACCTGTCTTTTATACAAAGCTCTAACTAAATTTTAGGTTCGCCAACATTTTCATAGTCGAGAAAAAAAATATTTTGCAACATATGAATGGTTTGCTAAAAAACCGTCCGGTCTTACCCCGGAGCACCTTACCTATTTTATTAGGTATGAATCGTGAAATTAGCAATTTTGTGATATTGTTTAGTTCTTGATAGTTTAGAGAAGGGATCTATGTAATCTTCTTAATAAAACTGTGATCAGTAAAGTATTTTGTTATATCCAAAAAAAAAATTTTCATTTCAATAAAATGGAACTTAAATCTAAATATAGGTAGGTACCTTACCTATATTATAAAAAAGTATTACATCAAATATCTGTTACCTATACCTGTAGTAAATACAAGCTTTCCTTGTGAGGCTAAAGTAGAGAGTGATTTGTGGAATAATAAAACATAAAGGTGGACATTCCGTTGTAGGTACCTACAGTCACAGATTAAATAATAGGTACTACAGAGCTAAGTATAGTACAAAGTTATCAATGGCAACTAGACTATTTTAGTCACAATAACAAAAACAGCTTTATCAGTAACAATAATATCTCTTTCTGTAATAACGGTGAATGGTTGCGGTAGGTAAAGACGTTAAAATTTAAGCCAAATGTCTATTGAAGCATTGGCGTAGGTACCTACCTAAGGCGAAGACCGCTTATGTACCTTACCTACCTACTTCTCGCTCATTTCAATCACATTTCAACTTAGACTAAGTATCATACATTTCAACATTTTGAAAGATTATGCTTTACTAGTTTTGGTAAAGCTTATTCTTTCAAAATGTTACTTACTTGGTACTTGTGCAAACTTTTTGTTTTTTTGAATCAACGTTGACAACCCAACTTGGTTGATTACGACTTTTCATACTTATATAAGTTTTGTGATTTTATATCTTTCTAAATGTTGATATATGCGAGCGAGAAGTAGGTACCTACCTACTTTGATGGGTCATCAGCCCCATAGAAGTACTGAGTAGATGTTCCTCCACATGATGTAGGTAGATGTAGCTAAAGTTGCCAGTCGTCGCGTGATGATGAAACAAAGATTTGCAGCAATCTTTACTTCAAGCTGGCTAACGTACCTATGTACTTCTTCTCGAAATAGAATAAGTAACTCTTTGATACCTTAATAATACCCTATGTTAAATCAGGCGCTTTAATGGCCATTGGGTCTTATCGATCGGTTCGTTCTATCTCCAGGGTGCCCGCCCGTATGGTATGACGTAACTTCGATTCACAAGTCGCAAACTAAATAAGTAGGTACTAACTAAGCTCCGTGGTACTTTTCCTACGACATTATTGGGTCGTGATATCTACAAAAGTTCATTCAGTCGCTAGCTAAATTCGGACGCAGCCACACCGCAGACCTCTGAAGTAACCGAGATAGTCTTGAACTTAAGATTATTCACTGCTAAGGTCAGATTTAAATACTTTGAGAAACACCTTTAAATAATAAGGTAATAAATAACATACCTACTATTTATACCGATTAGGTACATAAGTACCTCGAGGCTTAAAGGTTATTTTATTCTGTGGTAGGCATCGAAGTACTAACGCATTTATTACAGTCGTATGTACAACACCTGTTATCTTTTCTTTATTCAATAAGAGCATATTTTATGAGCATACTTTATTGCTCATTTATTCGCGTAAATACTATAAAAGCTATTTTGTTTAAAATTGTGCCTCATTTTTTAAGCAGTCTTCATTAGGCAAGTATCTCCGTACGAGGACATACCTAAAGTTTAATTTTATAATTTCCCTTTTTTTATTTTTCTATCTGGGCAGATCCGACGTAGAGATAGACAAAAAAATATTTATTTAAAATCTCTCTGGGGCGTTTTGTTCAAAGACATGCTTTAATGAACATTTGTTACGGTTTTTTTAGAATGTCCGCTAACAAGAAACTTTCCTCCGAAGAGATCTTCGCTCTGGAAGATAAGTACGGATGTCGCAACTACGCTCCTGTACCTGTGGCTCTGACCAGAGGCGAGGGTGAGTCTTAATTATTATTTTGTGATAGTTTATGTACAAGGGGTTAAAATTATTTTAGATATTTTTTTTATTTTAGCGCCGTATAGGTACTGTACTTTTTACTACGATGGCGAGATAATAAAATTATCAACAATTATAACATAACAATAATAATATGAAAAATATATAATATTGCAATCACCAATTTAATTTTTAAGTTGGTTTATAGAGAAATATTTCGCGCCAATGCCTTTTTTTAATTTCTTCTGTAGCTGCAACGCAATGCGCGCATTCTACCGGTATTCGGCTCTTTAAGTTCCTTTTTAAAAAAAAAAAGGTTTTCTTTTTTTATGGAACAGAAATAAGTCAAGTCTTTATTTACTTTGCGTTTATGCGCATTTGACGACGAAAATTAAAAAAATAACTCTTTTACTTTAAACTGCTCTGTTGCCGTTAATTCGATCTGCACAAGATTTTATTCTAAAGTACTTTACCTACCTAGATTGTTATTTCAAAAACTTTCAAAAGGGCTTTGTTTGTTTTGCAAGCACGGGTCATAGTCATAGGTCATAGATCTAGCTCACAAAGCCAAAGAAAAATAACAAGAACATTGTTTCTTTTTATAATACTTGCTGATGGAACAAGCTAATGGCCCACCTGATGTTAAGTGGTAACCATCACCTTTAACAAAGCATTGCC
This sequence comes from Chloroclysta siterata, assembly GCA_932294275.1. NCBI lineage: Eukaryota > Metazoa > Arthropoda > Insecta > Lepidoptera > Geometridae > Chloroclysta > Chloroclysta siterata. The sequence goes on from OW028598.1 coordinate 14,258,615, forward strand.
TGATGATCCGTGGGTAAATTATATTATTATTGAAACATAATATTATTGTTTTTAATTCTTTGATCTATTATGATTTTTTTGTAATAAATGAAGTTGGTACGTCTCGTTAGTTACGTACCTACGTACGTTGGTATTAATAAAACGGTGGCAGCGAGCTGATTTGATAATGGAGCCAAGATTTATTCACAGGAACTCTCCAACAAATAGGCCAATTAATTGAGCTAAAACTTGGTTGCCACCCAAGGCTGTCTGGAAGAGAGCGCTTTGAGCGATAAGACCGCTCATTGTAGGTATACCACTCTGTTTTTTTTCTTCTGTTATGTGTCAATATTATGTGGTGTGCAATAAAGAATTTTCTATCTTCTATCTAAGTGGGGGTTGTCAGAGTCAAACATCGTGTTTGGCATAAATGTAAAAACTGCAGCAAAATGACGTTGAACACATTGAAAATTTATTAATCTACACTAATCTACATCTACACTAATATTATAAAGAGGAAACCTTTGTATTTTGTATTTTTGTATGTAACGAATAGGCTCAAAAACTACTGGTCCGATTTCAAAAATTCTTTCACCATTAGAATGCTACATTATCCCTGAGTAACATAGGCTATATTATATTTTCAAAAAAATCAGGGATCCTTACTAAAACTTCAATAATGTAACCCAAGGTGGAAAACAAAAACCTTACATCGCGTGCGCTGCGAAAACTATTGATGATAGAACAAAATAATGTACTACGATTTTGTAGAACACGTCATCATCTACAAAAAATGTCGCGACAGCATATGTCTAACTATTATAGTTATGTCACAATAAGTGTTCTTTTATTATAAAAAAATAATTGAAATGCCGCCGCCAGAAAAGGGTCTTTATTTGTACCTTGGTATTAATCCTTATCCAAATAAATCATTTCATAATTAAGACGGTTTCAATACCTATAGATTACTTCTTAAATTTTTCAAATCGGACATTCCATTCAAAAGATATGACGAAATTAAAAATGTTAACGGGTCCACGGGTCACGCTCGGGGTGCGATTTCACTCACTCAAGGAGAAGCGCGTGCAAATGTATGAAATAAGTAGACGCGAGGCTCGAACCCACGGTCTAAGTTTATCCTAAAATGTTCAAAAAATTTATGACCAGCCATGCGAAGCTGGGACAGGCCGCTAGTATATAATATTTATCAATAATTTTTAAATCGTTTCATGAATGACGTAGTTATGTGGTAACAAAAAAAAACAGTCGACTTGAGAACCTTTTCTTTTCTCTTTGAAGTCGGTTGACTTACTATTTAAAAAGGCACAGATAAGGCTATAGGTAGGAAATACTTGACTACACGTCTTAACGAATAATTTAATGACTGAATAATATAAATAGAAAGAATAAATTTACAATGTGATAGGTAGGTAAAGAACGTTGTTTAAACTTTTATAAAACTAGTAGTTCGCCCATCAAAACTTTGAGGAGGTAGTAGTCAGAGGCAAGTCCAAACATTATCTTTGGACTTTTTTCTGACTACTGCATACTAACTTGGTACGTTAACCAAGTTTCAACTCTATTGGCCTATTTATTGAAGAGTTCCGTTGAACAGACCTTGGCTCCATCATCAGACCTGGTCGTTGTCACCATTTTATGAGAACTGAGTACCTCCTTAATTTATTTCGAGAAAAAAAAATAAGAAAAAGGAAAGGAACTGGCCGACCAGTAGAAAAACCTTGATGCCAACGAAACTCTTAGAGCTTAGAGGTAAATTATGTATTGAATCACAAAATACTTAGTCCTAAGCCCTGACAATGTTAAATCTACATACCTACATACATAATCCTACTATAATATTATAAACGCGAAAGTTTGTAAGTATGGATGGATGGATGGATGGATGGATGTTTGTTACTCTTTCACGTAAAAACTACTGAATGGATTTTAATGAAACTTTAACATAATATAGCTTATACATCAGAATAACACATAGGCTACAATTTATAAAGATATTATGTGAATTGTCCAAAATATGACGATAAGTGTCAAGTAAGTAGGAGAAAAAATCTACCATCTTCGAGCTACTCTGGCGTGCGCTGCCAAAACCGCTAGAGTTACACATATATGTGCCTACTACGCCACGCTTAATATAAGCTACTTGAAATATTAATACTGTGCAGACGAAGTCGCGGGCACCAGCTAGTAGTGCAATAAATATACTCGATATCTACTCAATACTGAATACTGACTACCCCTAGCACCTTTGTAAGAAAACTGATGCTGACGAATGTATTATTAATTTATTGAAGATGTCTATAAGTTACTGTATCTGTTAGGAAAGTAAATTAGAGATCGTTAAATCTTGTATCCCTACTCCAAGCTACAAATTAATCTGCAAGACAATGATAGCAGTAATCTTGAACTTCTTATCTTAATTATTTATTACAATATGGTATAAATAAACGAAGTATGTTTATAGGAAAGTATACCTACTTGATATAACAGTAAAATTTTGTAACTAGTAGTATACTTAAAGCATAAACTTATAAGTAACTTTCTACTTAGATATCTTACTTTGGCATGACTTTGATTTTAAAATTTCAAACAGTTAGGTAATACTTTCAGTGCCTAGGTATGTTACGGCAATGACTACCAAACCTACGAATGGTTGGTATTGATACCAAACGAGAACATAATTTTTTGACTTTCGTAGCGAAACAAATAAATTACCTAACGAAAGTTCACGTATGAGCCTTATTAAATTCTTTGAATTTCCAGGTGTTTTTGTATGGGATGTAGAAGGCAAGAGGTACTACGACTTTCTGAGCGCGTATTCAGCGGTGAACCAGGGTCACTGTCACCCAAGGATCGTTGCGGCGTTGAAGAAGCAAGCTGAGCAACTCACACTTGTCTCTAGGTATGACTTATAGGTGTGGCGTTCTTCACTCTCCTTAGGATAAATCCATAGTCAAAAATCTGTGCTGAAATGTGGCAATGGTTGGTGCCTTCGCTGTATGACGTGAGGTCCGTACCTACTGAGCCAAGCAACTCAAAGTTGTTACTTGCAAAAAAAAATAGTTTTGGTATTTGCTCTAGCAAAGTCAGTTTAGCTAATAAACTAAGGGCCGGTTTCACCATGCTCTGTTAAATTAACAAAGGATTAAAGGGTCGTTAAATATGTCAAAATGTACGCGTTTGAAACCTAAGTAACTAACAGAGCATGGTGAAATCAGCTCTTAGTGACCATATTATAACTACGCTCATTAAGAGCGAACATGATTGCCCGTAGGTTTTCTCGTTGCTCAATGGGTGTAAAACTCTGTTGGTTCCAAGCCCACTGTACTAGCTTCTACACGAGCAGCCTATGGGTACCTAAGTTATACGCAAAAACAGTTAAGGGGCTGACAACTATCAAACAACTTCTCGCTCGCACGTTTCGACATACTGAAAGATATAAAATCACTAAACTCATTTTCGAAAAATCGCAATCAACCAATTTGTGTGCAATCACATTGCACACAGTTATGTAAAAATTTCAGTTTGATCGATACATGTTTTCCTACTCAAAAGTTTGCTTTACTAGTTTTCGTACATAAGCAAACTTTTAAGTAGGAAAACTTGTATTGATCAAAATGAAATTTTTACTTAACTGTGTGCATTGTGATTGAACACAAAATGGTTGATTTCGATTTTTCGAAAATGAGTTTAGTGATTTTATATCATTCAACATGTCGAAACGTGCGAGCGAGAGTCACATTAGCTCTTGTCTTCGCCTTAAGCGCCCTAAGCGTCCAGAATAATAACGCATTCAGGGTTCTGGTGGGGCTGTCCCGGTTCTGCAGCGCGTCATGTTCGCCGAAGCGCGAGTGGACAGTTTCTACAGCACCTTGCGCAAGCAGTGCACATCCCTGGGGCGCAGAATCCGGGCGAGCTCCAACGGCATACTGAATGTGTTTTCAACCAGGTTCGACTGCGATTACCTAAACCACTTTGCTATGGTACATGCGCAGTAGGTACCTAAAGTAGATACCTATTATGGACTAAGTTGTCGGAAATAAATGAATTTATATTATATTATATTATTAACTCGTGCTTTATACTAGTAGGTATGTTAGGTATACCTAGATGTAGATGACCAAACCATGTTTCTTTTCCCAGGGCCTTCTACTCTGACCAGCTCGGAAACTACGAGAAGTTTATGACTGAAATTTTTGGTTATGACCGGCTTCTGCCCATGAACACCGGCGTAGAAGGCGGGGAGAGTGCGTGTAAGATCGCGCGCAAGTGGGGCTATGAGGTCAAGAAGATTCCAGAAGGAGAAGTTAAGGTAAAAGACCAGATTTTGTAAGACTCGTCCAGTCTCTAAAAAAGTTCCGAGGACTTACCTACATGCACTAAAAAGAAAAGATAACCTGGATTTCTTAACTGGAAGTAGGTAGTGGCACAGATGTGGTTATAAAAGTGGAGGAAGAACGCCGCTTGTCACTAAGTCGGAGGTCTGGTCAAATAGGTAGGTACCTACCTGCCAGCGTTGCCAGTTTTTTTTTTGCCAAGACGAGATTTTGGAACTTTTTGAGTGAAAAATACATAGCGGGACTTATTAAAAAAACGTCTTTAATCAGAAGTTTTTTAAATATTTATCTTTTTATTTGAGTTCAAATTACTTTTACGTGACAATAAATAGCCATAGAAAATGTATTTGAATAAAAATATAATATTATAAATCAAATTTACCCTATCGTTAAATAGTTGTCGAGTCGTCGTCGAGTTGTCCCCGAAAAGCGGGACTGAGCCTGTCCCGCGCGGGACATAAAATACTTATTTAAAAATCGGGACGTCTGGCAACGCTGGTACCTACAATTTGTACATATTTCTGTTTTGCCTATGCCTCATTACGCTCGATTGGCATCACCATATTATATAAGTAACTTACCTCTTCCAGATAATCTTCGCCGAAGGAAACTTCTGGGGCCGCACGCTATCTGCTGTCTCATCTTCATCGGATCCGACTTGCTACCAGGGCTTCGGACCTTTCATGCCGGGTTTCAAGCTGATCCCTTACAATAATATCCCGGCTTTGGAGGTCAGTGAATTCATGTAATGAAAAGATTTTATGATCCAAGGTCCATAGACATGAACCATAAAAGTTAACTGTCTAAATAATCTTTTCAGCTTATTATCTATCATATCTATGTAGGATTAGGGAACTGTGAATGTAGATAAACGAATGTTTGTTGAATAAATAAAATTAAGAGTTTATGATGACCTATTTAGAGGTAATTAAACTAGCACAATGTAGATTCTAATCTACCGTCATACAGACATAGACAATCATTTGTTATCATAGACAAACAGAACATAGGCCCATCCCAAACAGGGCGTCCCAAGACTATGCGACACGTAGGGAAAGTACCATAAATATTGTAGATAGGATATTTTGCTGACAGATGGACTTTATTTTATTTTTAAATTTAGTAATACTGCATTCAAAGATTTTCTAAAAATTACTTGCTTCGTATGGGAATCGAACCGAAAAAAAAAACCCCGTATTTTTATAATGGCAATCGAAAGAATGGACAAAATATAATAATTCCTCTTATTATATATGTATAGTATTTTAAAACTATAAAAAATTAGAAAGAATTGATTCAAAATTAAAGAAAATTATTTGAATAATATTTGAAAATAAAGTCTCCTCTCAGCAAAATATCCTATCTACAATATTTATTAGAGCTAATTTCACCATGCTCTGTTAGATTAACAAAGGATTAAAGTGCCGTTAAATATGTCAAAATGTAGAGGTACGCGTTTGATATCTAAGGTTAGAGATGTAACGGAATGTTAATCCTTGATTAGTAACAAACAGATCTTGGTGAAATCAGCTCTTAAGGTACTTTCTGTTCATGTCGCAGTCTTGGGACGCCCTGTATAAGAACAATTTTGAGTCTCAGTTCTGTACCCCAAGTATGAGTTTTGCTTACCATATTTGGTTTTTCGTTTTACGTTTTTGTTCCGTGTTCATTGCGGGTTTTGTATCAAGACGCGATAGGGATACCGATATGGAACTTTATGTTCTACTACTAATTTTCATCATACTTGCAACATAAAGTTCCGTATCGGTATCTCTATCGCGTCTTCATACAAAACCCGCAATGAACGCGGTACAAGAACGAAAAACGAAAAACCAAATATGGTAAACACAACTCATACCTGGGGGTACAGGTTAATTTATTACTATTTTTGTTGTCACCATTCTAGAAAGAGCTCCAAGACCCAACAGTCGCCGCGTTTATGGTGGAGCCCATCCAAGGAGAGGCTGGAGTGATCATACCCGACGACGGGTATCTGCGTAAAGTGCGGGAACTGTGTACCAAATACAATGTCTTATGGATCGCAGACGAAGTTCAAACTGGCTTAGGTATGATTTGCTGTCTTTATCACTTGAAAATCTTGGAAGGATGATTGATTGAGGTTTCCTACTACAGTATACAGTAAATATTTGGTATGCAACCTTAGAATGCCACATTATCATAAATAAAAGCTTCAAGACTGCATGGCCAAATACTAGGTAGGTAGGTAAGTGACTTGCATGTTGCATGATTATTCTTGCAAGACGAAAGTCTTCAACCAGTGTGTGTTGCCAGTGATGATAACGTATGGAACTGAGACGTGGTCGCTTACTATTGGCCTCATCAACAAGCTCAAACTCGCTCAACGGGCTATGGAGAGAGCTTTGCTGGGAGTTTCACTACGAGATAGATCAGAAATGAGGAAATCCGTAGGAGAACCAAGGTAGCCGACATAGTTCGCAGAATCAGCAAGTTGAAGTGGCAATGGGCTGGGCAGGTCATATAGCTCGAAGGACTGATAACCGTTGGGGAATAAAGGTTCTCGAATGGCGACCACGAACAGGAAAACGAAGCGTGGGACGCCCTCCTACCCGATGGACTGACGACATTGTCAGGATCGCGGGTAGTCGGTGGATGGAGAGGGCTCGGAATCGTTCTTCCTGGAAATGTATAGGGGAGGCCTATGTCCAGCAGTGGACTTCTTTAGGCTGATGATGATGATGATTATTATTCTTCGGATATTTCTGAATCTTAAATATCTTTAAGGTTATGAGCTTGTCAACCAATTTAGTAATTTACTGATTAATTTTCAGGTCGCACCGGCAAGCTTTTGGCGGTAGACCATGAGGACGTGAAACCGGATGTGCTGATTCTGGGAAAGGCACTCAGTGGAGGGGTTTTGCCGGTTTCCGCGGTATTCGCCAATAACAGTGTTATGGATGTGAGTTTTCCGAACCTCACAATATGTGTCTTATTGCGATTAAATTTTTTGAAGAATTGAATAACAAACTATCTAGAGAATTGAATAGCAATAAGACCTAATTAGTACGGTACCTGCTAACATACAACTATCGAATTTTTATCCCAGTTTTTATTGATCGAGTGAGCGAAGCGAACGAAGATTCTAGTTTCAACTTGGGCGATTTGGCATTTTATGTATGTATGTATGTTTGTCTGGCCATAACTTTCGAACCGTTGATCCGATCTGCATTAAATTTGATAAGACGACAGCTTGTACTTGAGAAATTTACTGGTAAGTATATGAGTAAAATCGGATGAAGGGTTTTTAAGATATGGGGTTTTTTAAGGGGAAAAAATAAAAAAAGTGACTTAAAAAAATCAAGTTACATGTCATACGAAAGGGCTTTGTTTGGAAATTCCAAAACAATTTTTACTTTTTTTCTGGGACGCTCGGTTTTGAAGATACAACAAAAAAGTTAAATTAAGATAACCAGCGGCCCAAGAGCTCCCATCTCTAAGAGTTTCGTTGGCATCAAGGTTTTTCTACTTGTCGGCCAGTTACTTTGCTTTTTCTTATTTTTTTTTCTTGAAATAAATTAAGGAGGTACTCAATTCTCATAAAATGTTGACAACGACCAGGTCTGATGATGGAGCCAAGGTCTGTTCAACGGAACTCTTCAATAAATAGGCCAATAGAGTTGAAACTTGGTTACCGTACCAAGTTAGTAGGCGGTAGTCAGAAAAAAGTCCAAACATAATGTTTGGACTTGCCTTTGACTACCACCTACTCGAAGTTTTGGTGCGTTCGTCGGGTCGCATCACGAGATCTCAGTTCGGGGCGAACTACTGGTTTATCAATTTTTTTTCCGCTTCAGTTCCTTATTTTATTTATTAGGTGATCAAACCGGGAACTCACGGCTCGACTTACGGCGGCAATCCTTTGGCGTGTGCAGTGGCTACAGAAGCCATCAAGGTAACTATGAGTATTTACTAAAACAAATTAAATAAAATATACATTGCACATTTCCAACACCACTAATTTGTAAAAATCAGAAAAAAAATTGGCATTTTCAGTGTCTGTTATTGATCACACGTAGGTAGCTAAAACCTCAGAAGGAATACCCCAAAAAAAGCGTGCTTCTACAGACTGACTGCATTCTCACGCTTGCCGTCTCGCTCGTCAGTTCGTCACCAAGCGCGTCTCTCGCGCTGAGATCACGAATCCGTACCGAGCGGACCCGAACGGCTCCGACCGCGCCTAACTTTTCATTTCAGCTTATTTTCTAACAACTTTCCAAAAACATTTAGGGCCGGTTTCAGCATGCTCTGTTAGTTACTAATCAAGGATTAAAAGACCGTTAAATCTAACCTAGCTGTCAAACGCGTACATTTTGACATATTTAACGGCCCTTTAATCCTTTGTTAATCTAACAGAGCATGGTGAAACCGGCCCTTAGTTTTCCTGATTTTTCCTCGTGCATAGGTACGTCCTTATTGATTTGGGCATAATGATAAAAAAATATTTGAAGATCAATCGTTTGTGTATTTTCCTATGGGTATAGGTTCACATAATATTACTTACTTTTACCTACTCGAGATCTATTCATACTAATAGTCGTCTTGAGATAAAGGTTACTTATCCATTGCTCATTATATTTCAGGTCCTAATCGAAGAGAAACTCCCGGAAAACGCGGAGAGACTCGGGAAGATATTCCGTGCGGAGCTCAGCAAGATCCCCAAGTCTTACATAACCACAGTACGCGGCCGCGGACTCATGTGTGCTGTTGTCGCCAATGACAGTACGTAAATAAATCACTATTAAAAAAAGCAGGAAACAGCAAAGACAGCACAACATGGCTTTGTTGCATCAGGTTTACCTTACGGTTTTATACTCTGGGGAAACCCAACTAATTTGGCCATCTTTGATAAGAAAATCCTGCCTGGTGAACTACTATACACAGCTGCACTGATTTGAATGCTAATTTCTTTACTGTTTCTATAAATTGGAAAATATAATAAGGCTCAGATTAGGAGAAGAAACTTAGCGTAAACTTACACTTGTGTTTGTCAAAATGCTTCTAGTTTTGACTTACGCAAGCGCGCAAGATTTTGTTTCGTGTTTGAATCATTAATAACCCTTCTTAGCACAGATAAGAGAATATCGGCCGGTTTCTGAAAGCCCGAGCAAAACTAATCGCATGTCAAGTCACTTGCTATCTCTAATTCGATGTAATATAGCTGAAATGGCGAGTGACTTGACATCCGATTAGTTTTGATCGGGCTTTCAGAAACTGGCCGTATGTTTTATAGTGACTGTATTTTATTACCGCCGAAAGCACTCTTTAAGTCTCAAAGACTCTTTATTATTTATTATCCTCTCTTACAGGTATCCCCGCTTACCAAGTCTGTCTGCGACTACGCGATGCGGGTCTTCTAGCCAAGACCACACACGGCCAAACCATCCGCTTAGCGCCGCCCCTAGTCATCACCGAACAGCAGATTCGCGAAGGAGCCGCGATCATTCGCAAGGTCTTCGAGAGTTTCGATAAATAATTATCTAGCTAGATTGTAGACTTATAACTAAACTCGTGATGTTAAAGCCTTCAGACGTTTAGTTTCACGGGCAATTTTTTTGAATTCACATTCACATCAGAAACTTATTTTTCTGTGTGCGATAGAGCTGTCAAAAAGTGCAAATAACTGGCTGGCCCACGCGTTTTATATAACGTTTCACGAAAGTAAGCAAAATGTGTTTTATAGTAGAATTTAAGACCAAATTAGCGTTGAATTCTAGCCAATTGTGTCATAAATTATAGTTATAGGTCCTTCTTAATTATTTATTGCAATATGTTTACTATTGTTTACTTTTATGCCATTCACAGGAATCGAATAAATTAATTTATCGTTTCAAACGGTTATTATATAAAAACAGTAACCGATTAAATCGATATCTTATGTTTTAATCAAACTTTGTTTTATTATATTTTCAAAGAAATACAGAAATTACTTTAATTTTAAATAATATTTATTTTTAAATATAATTTATCATCTCACAACACACATGGGATCACAGTTCAGTTGAGGTAAATACTGTACATTTAAAACATTTTGCGTAAAAACATTAAGGCAAAGGTGGATAAATATCACAAAGCTTTGTTCCTCTGGCACTTATCATTACATTGTGCGTTTCTCAGCTGAGCATATCTACAATCTAGTTAAAGGTATTTATTTCTAAATTAGCAGGAGTTTATTATTGTCCTCGCTCGCAATTGTCTGTTATGAATGAGACTAGTAAGGTCGTCATTATGATAGGATTTCTAGGTTTTTTATATTTATATACAACTTGTTAATGGAATAATCAGATGTCCCTGATGATAAGTGGTAATCATCACCTTTAACAAAGCATTGCCTCGTAAGTCACGCACGATAGAAACGTGCCCTACGATGCACAGCCCTGCGTGTCATGTGCTTCATGTGTCTGTACTTTCACCGGCAACCAAACTGTTCAAACCGCGAAACACAGCAACGCTGCTTGGCGGTAGAAAAACATATACAAACTAATAAATTTAAGTTAGTAAGTCTAAACAGTCTGTTTTCAACTTTAGTACTTATAATTTCTTATGCGTTTTGGTTTTTTGAAAACCATAAACTTTTACCCTAGGTAGATAAGGTACCCATTTGTCGTATTATTTGATAGTGTTCATCTTCAAAATATGTATTTGTTAATGTTTTTTTTTTTACTTTAATAAATTACTGGCTTGGTTCACTACCACTCATTATCCTAATAAATATGCTCAGCTGTGAAACCAGAGCAATATCTCAACACTAATATAAATTGTACTGTTACAAAGTCCTATACTAGGAAAAAATTGTATGCATACTGGCATTTGTACTTCGTTTGTTATACGAGCGTCGCTCATAGCGCGTCCAAGACACCCACTTGAGCTCGCATCGTATCAGTCAGTTTTGAAAGTAGAACACTTTCGTCTAGCGTCATTTTAGGGCTTTCCAGCAAACCTGCAACAAAACAAATATAGTTTTACTACTGTAGTACTCGGTATCGGAGGAGCATCGGTGGGCAAGTAGGAGTGAGATCGGTACCCCAAGTATGAGTTTTGCTTACCATATTTGGTTTTACGTTTTTGTTCCGTGTTCATTGCGGGTTTTGTATGAAGAGTAGTAGAGCTCTTTGTGAAGAGCTCGTCCGGGGAAGTACTACCACCACACCTTTTTCTGCCGCCAAGCAGCAATGCTGTGTTTCGGTTTGAAGAGTGTGGTTGCCGTTGTAATTACAGGCACATGAGGCTTAACATCTGTATGCCTCAAGCTGATGGACGCAGGGCAGTGCATCGTAGGGCAAGTTCCTATCCTGCGTGACTTACGAGGCAATGCTTTGTTATAGGTGATGGTTACCAATTAACATCACGTGGGCCATCTGTTTGTTCCATCAGCTGGTTGTATTAAAAAAAAAAAAAAAAGACACGATCGAGATACCGATACGGACGCATTATGTTGCAAGTATGATGAAAATTAGTAGTAGAACATAAAGTTCCATATCGCGTCTTTATACAAAACCCGCAATGAACACGGAACAAAAACGAATCGGGTTTTGTAAAGTTCCTTAACGGTATCCCTATCGCGTCTTCATACAAAACCCGCAATGAACACGGAACAAAAACGTAAAACGAAAAACCAAATATGGTAAGCAAAACTCATACTTGGGGTACTGAAGGCCTTCGTAGGTGTGAATCCGGTTGTGCACCAATGAAAGTGGCTCATCGGGGTTGATGTTCCTTCACCGTTTAAGAGCAACGGCATTGCGCACATATTTTTTTTGTTTTTATCTGTGTCAGTCGTTTTCTCTGTGTATGCTTTTAGTGTGTTAAATAAAAAAAATCATTCATTATTTTCTTAACAGTCTAGTCTAAAGCGCCTAAAAGAGGCTTCTTCCGAGCACTTGACATCATGTTCTTAGGTTCTAAGACATGCCGGTTTCCTCACGATGTTATTCTAAGATGGTAGAACCCGACATAAAGGAGATAAGTATGACAAAGGAGAGCAATCGATTTACATCATACAAACTCGCATCGTGAGATTTCAAATTACCAACTATATTTAAACTCTTGACGTCAGAAAGACACGCTTTATCTCCACGGGCGTTATTTAAATTAATGTTTCATGTTCTACTGCAAAGTTTCACGACCGAGTAAATATTATTAGGTACTTGCGACGGAAAATTATATTGCTTGTCAACAGTCAGTTGTACCCGTTTATGATATTTACAAAAATGTGAGGAAGCAGTTCTTCATCAGTTCACAGCATTTCAGATTTAGAAAAAAGTCAAAATCTGTATATTTTTTTCAATCACCAGAATTTCATGAACATTATTAGGACAGCCCTTCCAACTTAGTTGGTAGTAGCTCTGCCTTTGACGCTATAGGCTGTGGGTTCGATCCCCTGCGAGATCAAACATTTGTGTGATGAACCTATGTAAGTATTAACAAAAAAAAAAGTATATAAGTTTTCTATTAGCTATCTGGATCCTATATTACAAGCCACTTAACATCAGGTGGGCCATCTACTTGTTCAATCAGCCAGTTATTAAAAAAAAAACCCTAACTTAGTTTGGGGGATAGATGGTTTTTTTTGTTTGTTTTATACAATTTGCTGATGGAACAAGCTGATAGCCCACCTATTATTAAGTGGTAACCGTCACCTATAAAAAAGCATTGCCTCGTAAGTCACGCACGATAGGAACGTGCCCTACGATGCACTGCCCTGCGTCCATCAACTTGAGGCATACAGATATTGAGCCTCATGTGCCTGTAATTACACCGGCAACCACACTCTTCAAACCGAAACACAGCGTTGCTGCTTGGCGGCAGAAAAATTCTTTAAAGGCCTCTATCGGGGCCTTTAAAGAACGACCTATAGTTTTTTTGTTATTAGCACTTGACTATAACAACATTGATAGGTTCAATTGTGCTAAAATATATTAAATTATAATTTGAAGCGCGACTCTTGAAGAGCGTAAGGAATTTCAGTTCCTGTTTATTTCTCATAATTTTCCTTTACCGTTTCGTGCGCGTGCGCATAAATGGGTCAGGGCACTTATTGGACGCACGCTAACGGCCGGACACGCTACATTTGGATCAATAAATGCCTACCTTAGTACCTACTAAGGTATGCTAGGTCGGAGCTACGTAAAACCTTCAAAAATCTTGGTTTGTTTGTTTGTCCGATAAGCTGGCGACCGCTAATACCGTACATTCGCATGTCTTAAGATATGTGCCAATAATAATATGGACGTTCCAATTTATATTCATAATATTTATTGCTCACATGTACATAAGGCAGAATATATAATTCGTAGGGCACGTTCCTATCGTGCGTGACCTACGAGGCAATGCTTTGTTATAGGTGATGGTTACCACTTAACATCAGGTGGGCCATCTGCTTGTTTCATCAACTAGTTGTATAAAAAAAAAAAAAAAAAAAAATTGTCGAATCTCGTATTGTCACCGCTAGACTCGAACTAAATTCAAATTAGAACTAACCAGGGTAAACGCATACGTCTTCGTCTTCTTCTTCTTCTCGAGTCACTAGTTCTTTCAAAACAGAGTGGTGAAAGGATTTTAAGTGCGCCTCAAAGAAGCTCCTTTTGAGCACTTCACACATGTTTTAGAACTTTTAAGGTCCTATGACATGCCGGTTTCTTTACGATATTTTCCTTCACCGTTTGAGAGTACTGGCACTGTGCACATAAATTTTTGATAAGAAAAACACATTGGTGCACGACCGGGTTTGAACCCACGACCTTACTATCGGAAGGCAGGGCCGCTACCATTAGATCACCAGCGCTCTCAAACTCTCATACGACTTAGTAAATTCGTATGAGCTTGAAGCTAACTCTAGTAACACTATACTACTAGTAATAATAATAAGTAGTGTTTATTATTATAATTTTACTGGCTGGATAGTATAATAGTTACAATAGTCACCTTCATTTAAACAGTCCCAACACTCTTGGATCTCGTATCCGAGCCCCGCGCTGTTATGAAAGTGGAACTTATATTTCCCTTTCGGTAGCGTCCATTCTGTGCTGTTAGCTGCCGATATGTGGAGCACTGTAGGGCACCAGAAGTAGTCCAACTGAAAAAAAAAAACATATTTTTATTATTATTATAGTGTTTTTATAGTGTGCGCTAACCACCTGCCTCATTGGACTCTAATCTACATCTACACTAATATTATAAAGAGATAAGATTTGTATTTTTGTATGTAACGAATATATAGGCTCAAAAACTACTGGTCCGATTTCAAAAAATCTTTCACAATTAGAATGCTACATTATCCCTGAGTAACATAGGTTATATAATATTTACAAAAAAAAAGTCAGGGATCCTTACTAAAACTGCAATAATGTAACCCAAGGTGGTAAAAATAATCCTTACATCGCGTGCGCTGCGAAAACTATTGATGATAGAACAAAATAATGTACTACGACTTTGCAGAACACGTCATCATCTACAAAAAATGTCGCGACAGCATATGTCTAACTATAATAGTTATGTCACAATAAGGGTTTTTTTATTATAAAAATTTAATTGAAATGCCGCCTCTAGAAAAGGCTCTTTATTTATACCTTGGTATTAATCCTTATCCAAATAAATCATTTCATATTCAAGATTGTTTCAATAACTGTAGATTACTTTTTGAATTATTGAAATCGGACATTCTATTCAAAAGATATTACGAATTTAAAAATTTTAGTTCGCTTTAAAAATATTATGGAACACGAAGGGCCACAGGGCGCGTTCTCACTCGCTCAGGGAGAAGGGCGTGCAAATGTATGAAATAAGTACACGCGAGACTCGAACCTACGGTCTAAGTTTATCCTAAAATGTAAAAAAAAATATATCCACCCATGCGAAGCTGGGACAGGCCGCTAGTCAAAAATAAATAAAGAGTTTAATTTTGTGACACTAAAATAGGCGAATTGCAAAAAACAATATTAGTTAGGACAACAAAATAGGTCGTCACTCAGTTTTGTGCTATAATAGTGTTTGATACACTACTATAGTGCTGGTCTTCCGTGACGCCGGAGTAACTTATTTTCGTGGTCATTCTTGTTCTTAAACCACTTCATGAGGGGTCGAGACAGCAGGTTTTCACTCCGCCGTAATATCAGTAGTAACTCCTTTATTACCCAAGTCATCTCTCACACAATCCATCCATCTTTTCTTTGGCCTACGTCTACTCCTATGCCCATCCACATTGATACTTTTCTACATGATATTCTGGTTATATACCTATTTTTATAGACCCAAACAGATACTCAAGATTGTTTAAGACATATTTCAGATTTTGTAAGGCTCATGCATAATACTATATCAGCCAGGAGTTGATAAGATTAAGATGGCTGCACTGTAGGGCTCAAATCGCACCTATGAGTGAAGGACAAAGATTTGAGTGCTGAAAACATGTTTTTATTTATCTGGGTGTGAAATGGAGTAATTTATTAGCGGCCGGTCACATGGTGACGATTGAAACATCTAAGGCGTTGAAGGCCTGGTTTCTTTCATATTTTCTACCCCGTTCCTATAACATTTTGGTATAAAAGGCTGTATGCTAATCCACGTTACGATCTATATCCATTCTAAGTTTCGTCCCAATTGGTCCACCGGTTAGGGCGTGATTGAGTCACAAACATCCAAACATAGTGACTTTCGCATTAATATGTTTTTTTTATCTAGCTGATGGAACAAGCAGATGGCCCACCTGATGTTAATTGGTAACCATCACCTATAACAAAGCATTGCCTCGTAAGTCACGCACTATATGAACGTGCCCAACAATGCACTGCCCTGCGTCCATCAACTTGAGGCATACAGATGTTAAACCTCATGTGCCTGTAATTACACCGGCCACAACACTCTTCAAACCGAAACACAGCAACGCTGCTTGGCGGCAGAAAAAGGCGTGGTGGTAGTACTTCCCCGGACGAGCCCTTCACAAAGAGCTCTATTACTCTTAGGTACTTAAGCATTTACAATTACAATGTAACTTACCGCAACGGCTCCTTTAGTGCCAACAATCTCAGCCTTATTCGTCATATTCGTTCTCGTATGAGCTGAAAGCGTTGCCGTCCGCCCATCTTTGTACTTCAAAGCGCAAGATATAGATTCATCCACGCCTGCTTTACTTAAGTGCCCCGTGCATACTATATCAGTTGGGGGATCCTTGTATATGTACTGGACTAACTGTAGCATATAAAGGCCTAGGTCTAGAACCGCACCGCCGCCTAAATCCTTCATTCTGAAAGGAGGGTAATATGTACATAATGCAGAAGATGAAAAATAAGTTGTATATGGAAGTGATATGGTTTAGAATAGAACTGTGGTATAAACAAGATCAAGCATTATTTATACAAGCGATATTTAATTGTTATCTCACATTTTTTTATACAACTAGCTGATGGAACAAGCAGATGGCCCACCTAATGTTAAGTGGTAACCATCACCTATAACAAAGTATTGCCTCGTAAGTCACGCACGATAGGAACGTGTCCTACGATGCACTGCCCAGCGTCCATCAACTTGAGGCATACAGATCATATCTGATATCACATTTGATATATGTACTTATAATTGTTTTTTTTAGATGCCGAGAAACCAATAAATCTATCCAGATAAGATACCATGAGGGACCAGAAAATTGTATAGTCACGAGAAATATCTCATTCTATTTGGGTGTAACAATATATTAAAAGTAGTATTTACAAAAAAAGTATACAAGGTATTCCATAAGTTGTGTATATAAACTTCAGGGGGCTAAAAAAAAACAGCTGTTTCATACATTTTAGCCTGGTAGGTATTGAACTTTTGTATGAAACAGCTGTTTTTTTTCGCGTTCACAGTGTTGGTTCCTTAGAAAAAGTTGTTCATATTGATGGGTACTTTAGCCCCCTGAAGTTTATATACACAACTTATGGAACACCTTGTATAAGTATTATATCAGCTATCTGATTCCCATAGTATAGTTTTGGTTAGTTTGGGGCTAGATAGTGCTATATGTAGGTAAATGTACACCAATATTGGTTTACATTTGTGATATTGGTGATTAATAATATATAAATTAAATGCAGTAAGAACAAAGCTATTTTTATGATCAGATACAGACTGTACTATAGTCTGCGTGAAAAGTAGATGAACATTTCAGGTGTGCAGAACTTAAATATTTTTAGAACTCTTCAAGTTGAAGTTACCGATTCATTACATAGAAAAATAGTAGTACATAGAAAGAGAAAAATAGCATTTAATAACTGAAACTGTTGATCAACTTTTGTCGCTGAAAAAGTACCATGACAAAGAAAAGCGTGTGTTAGTCAGTGAAAATGAAATATCTTACAAGTTCCGTTCAATGTCGTTAATTTCCACCCCAAACTGTATGCTGATGTGATAGATCTCCCCGAGCCCGCCCGATGCTATGTGCTGGTCTAAAGCGTCATAAGCGGGGAAGAACCGCGACCACATGCCCTCCAGGAGGAAGAGTTTCTTCTCCCTCGCGAGGTCCACCAGCGATTTTGTCTGTTTGTAAGTCATGCCCATCGGCTTCTCGCATAGCACGTGTTTCCCGCTCTCCAACATTAGTTTTGTTATTTCGTAATGTTGCAAGTTCAGTACACTCACGAATACAATGTCTGGAAAGGATAAATCGTCTATACTTATTTACACAATCGTATGAAATATTAAAAGGAAAATAGAAATAAATATCTGTGGACATTTAAAACAGAAGTGCAATTCCGTAAACAATATACACCCGCATGAATTTTAAATTTGGCATCCTGTACCCATCACTAGCGCCACCCGTGTGATTGTCTTGGCGGGTGGTAATGCCTACGTGAGGCGAAGCTCATGATCGAAGTGAGCGCGTATTCATTAGGTGAAAATCCTCATGATTTGTTGTTTAGAGAATCGACACCCAGAAGCGCTATCTAGCTCCAAACTAATAAGCAAAGCCAATGCGAGATAACTGATCGAATACCTACTAAATAGATTTTTGTAAATACATTCATACAATACGAAATACAGTACTCTCGCTAATCCGCCACCATAAAACCCTAACCATCGGCGGCTTACTGAAAACAGTGGATTACAGGAACAACAAATTGAAAAAAAAAAACAAAAAACAATATTATCATTACACTTTATTGGCTTTCAAATGCCGTCTCTGCCGTCTTCCTAGGACCCCTACGTGGGTAGCTATAGCTTAATCAGCACAAGCACCCGTGCTTGGGGCAAAAGAAAACAAAAAGCTAATGAAAAACCTCTTAAACTTTCCTCCAAAATGAAACTAACACGACATGACACAGCCCTATTTACAGCTGGTTTTGGACGTTTAATTGTGAACTATAGATAAAATAGGTAACAGAAATGCCACCAATTAGGAAACGCAAATAGCGTATGTACCAAGGTCACGTACACATTATCAGGGTTGTTACAAATTTCAGAGACAATATTTTTTTTTTTGTATGGGAATTAGATATTCAAAATTATAATACATATATTAAAATTTTGTACACGTCGAAGTATTCCAGTGCTTGGTCTGATCTCTTGGTCTTTGGCCTTATAGGGGTATTATGTTACAAGTTGTATAGAGTACGAATTCTATGTTAATAATTTAGAACTTCCGAAAGATGCTCAATTTACTACTACTACTATTTTTTTCAGTAGTATAAAATGAAAAAAATTACGATTGAAATCTTTATGCAAGGCAAAATATCGAGTAAACCGACCCATCTAATAAAGTCGGTCAAAAGTCCTCGTGATAAGAGCAGCCGTCATAATGTACATACGAGTAATTAAGGTTGAACATGTAAATTAAACTGTTACGAAACAAGGTTAATAGTTTTAATTGGAAGTAAGGACACGGCGTCATTACAGTACGAGAAACTATTTTTATTACGTTTATCTGTGAGACAGAGTAACTGAAGTACATAGTGCATTTAGAATGTAGAGAACATTGGTTTACATAAGTCCTTTAGACTTTATGGATAGTTTGTAAAATCATTTAAACAAATGAATGTTTAAAAACACTTAACAAGTCCCGAGCGACGAGAGACGGATTCTACAATTATTTAAACAAATCCCAAGCGACGAGAGTCGGAGGAATTGAATTCGTACACCATACATTTTTTCATCATGTAATTCTCTCTATTTTTTCTGATCAAAAATGTATGTGCACAGTGCCAGCACTCTCAAACGGCGAAGGAAAACATCGTGAGGAAACCGGCACGTCGTAGAACTTAAAAAGTTCTATAACATGTGTCAAGTGCTCGAAAAGAGCCTCTTGAGGCGCAGTTAAAATCCTTTCACCACACTGTTTCGAAAGAAACTAGTGACAGGACAAGAGAGAGATCATGTAATTTTCAGACCATTTCAACTCAGTAACCAAAAAGATCTGAATAGAATGGTCATAGTTTCTAATAATCTCTAATTTAAGTTGATAACCAAGGCAAACTCTTTTAAAAACTGATGTTATAAGACGGCTTTCGATATAGTGCAATGGTTACTATCAAAGGATGAGAGAAAACTAACGAAGAAACGAATTAAAGTGTGTGTTTTCAATTTACCAACATAACAAGTAAATAAATTAAATTATATTCACGTTTACGGCTAAATCCAAGGTCTGCAAAATTGTTTTGATCAACAGCAAACATGTTTTCATGTAAATTCGAAGAGAATTGATTGTTTCATGCATACTTTGGATTCACAAACTTATACCGCATGACGCCGTAATTTGTTTCATAGTTATTTTCATGTCAATATCATGTGCATACGTTTTTAAGCGTTTTAGATTATGCTATGGTGCAGATGTCGCGAGAGTGTAATCGCGTGTCTGCCTTTGCCATCCCCTCCTGCAAACAAATCCAATGTGTCCACCTTCTTCTTCTTCTAGTCGTGTATTGAAACAATGTGGTGTAAATATTTTAAGTGCGCCTCAAAAAGGCTGCTTTCGAGCACTTGACACATATTTTTTTAGAACTTCTTAGGCTCTTCGACATACGCCGGTTTTCTCACGATGTCTTCCTTCACCATTTGAGATTACTGGCACTGTGCTATCCAACTACAAAAAGCGGTTACATGGTGGCATATAGGATCGAAACCCCATTACCTATAGAATCATCACGCGCCAGTGATTCGTAGCCTTCGTATGCCGTGCCGATCTTGTGGAGCGTGGCCAATCGGTGAACACGCTCCAGGTCTTTGCCAGCGATGGCTATAACCTTGTGCTGGTCCGCGGGTAGTGTCGCCATGGCTGTGAGGAAGTCGTGGGTTATCATGCCCACTCCGGCTATGCCCCATTTCAATAAGATACCCATCTGTAAAGAATGAGACAAGATTTTTTACTACATCATCATCAGAGAAACATAAAAAATGTGATTTGTCCTTGGCTGTTAATTATATTGGTCACTGAGCGTTCCACTAGCTAACATAGCAGCTAAGTCTGTTGCTATCACTTTTCGTTGAAAGTGACAGTGACAAGATACTGTTTAGAGCCACTCTAAAACTATTAAATTCTCTCTGTCAGCTGCGCTCAGTACGCGTTGATTCTCCCTAATGCTAAATGTGGTTTGCGAAACATAACATAATGCATAATATAACATAATGCATAATATAGCATAATGCGTTACCTGTGGATACTTATTCTGCGATCTTATAGATGGATATATAAGACGATCGTTCTATAGAAAATATTGTACCTTTATCGAAGACGTCATCGAGTGCTTGACTGATAGGTAGTTCAATAATCTCAACGTTGCAATTGAACACACAAAGCAATTGAAAGGATTAGTACGAGCCTATCTTTGTAAAATCACGATGTCCTAGTTTCACATTACTTACTACATTTCTATGGAACATCCTACAATAAATAATGCATAAACAAATCTAAATCTCATTTATATTTAAATCTCAGAACCAACAATTGCAAGGGACACAAGTTCTCGAGATACCACGAACTGTAAGATGCTGCTGGAACGAACATCCTTACTTGGTAATCAGCGACTAGCAAGACAAATCCTGTCTTATAATGATTATTTTGAAGGATATATTCTATTAATTGGATTAGTTATTTTTTCACAGCTAAAACCACAGGTTAAACAAAAAAATAAATTTCTAATTTACTCATATTTCGTAGTGCATCGAAGAGAACTAAAAATAAATTCCTGAAATTCAACCCCAATGGTTGCAGCGAGGGTTGAAGTTTGTAAGAAAATAGCTTCGCGCGGACGAAGTCAAGCGTGATTCTAGACTATTTTATTCTAGACCAGTTCTATATAAAATTAATAATGATAGGTTAAACAATACATGCACACTTGACACCAATATAATTTAATGATCTTCTAACGGTATATGATAGCACTAATTAAGATAATAAAGGAACTTTCCATGGTCGGAATAAATGTTTTTGGATCCCGTGGAGATCTAAATTGACTCCTTAAAAAGGACAGATCACTAAGCTCGAAACCGCAGTCCATTGAAACGCTTTACTAACTGACTTTTAGAACCTGGGCCAAGAATTTTCACGTTTATTATACATACAAACAATATGACGTTGAATGATGGGATTAAATTTTACGCGCCGATTTTTCCTAAGATAAGATAAACATGCTTGATAGATGAGGTCGGTAAACCTGCAGCAATAATTGTGCTGTCCGATTGATTTTATTTTGATGATGTTGGCTCCATAAAGCTCTTTGATGAGAGTCCAGGAAAGTAGGTAGGTACTACCGTCGCGTCTAATTCTGCCACTAAGCAGTGACGCTCGCAATGATGTTTTTTTGCTGATGCTGATGGAAAAAACACATGACCCACCTGATTTAAGTGGTAACCATGGTATTACAAAGTATTGACTCGCAAGTCCCGCACGATAGAAACGTGCCCTACTTCTTCACTGCGTCTTGAGGTAAGTATACAGATGTTAAGACTCATGTGCCTGTAATTTCACCGGCGTGGAAGGTGGAAGGCAAGGGTGTGGTACCCTTCAAACCGAAAAAGCGACGCTGCTTGGTGGTAGAAATAAGCATGGTAGTAGAACTTCCTCAGATGAGCCCTTCACAGAGTTCTACTACTCTCAAAGAGATGTGTACGTAGAAGGGTTCAGGTGTAGGTGCAATTACAGGCACATGCGAAACTTAACGCTTATACGACTCAGAGTGATAGACGCAGTGCAATGCCAAATACGGCACTTCATCGGTGACGTGCTCTGTGAAGTTACTCGTATGTAATAATTGAATACGCAGAGAACTGCTCAGCGTCAGGTGAAGAATTAGATTATTCCGTCATTAATGGTTGCTAATGTAAGTTGAATTAAAAATATTGATTGACGCTGAATGTTAATTACATTTATCTTTAAGAGCTTGGTAAATATTATCAAAACGTGAGTCATTTATTATTACATTTATGTTACATTCATAACCCAACGGCAATACGATTCAGATTAAGCTTAGAACAGTATACCTACCGCTGGAAAAAAACCCCTCAGATCTCTTGTTACCAAGAATGACTTTCAGACTACATTCTACCACTCGTGACCAGAAATTGCATAATGGCTATTATACCTATAGTTTTTTTCCAGGTATGACGAATCCGAAGGTGAAGCTAGCTATAGATTTTAAAGGTTTGAAATAGGTATTAATTTTCCACGGCTTCTTACAGCTATGATGTTAGTACTGCAACGACTATAATAACCTTACCTAGGTACTTTTATAAAGTTATCTGTAAGTATGTTGTTAATATTACTTGCCTATCTATAACATACCTACAAGAAACATTGTTCAGCTCAGAGCAATGAGTTTAAGTCAGTTGCTTAGTAACAAGGACATCCTAAGACATCAGGAAAACCCGTACCTAAGCAATCGAATAATGAGATCTATTTTGCAACAACGAAAAACCTTCATTTGTTTGAACAATGCTATTTCCTCAGAATAATGACTTTGACGCTATTTCAATAATACGACAAACTCAGCTCACTCACCTTGCCTGAGCAAAAACGATTCGGGAACTGACACTAAGAACCAATAAAATTCAATAAACTCGCGTAATTTAACACCGCACGCTTCAAGTAGAACCGACGTAATTCAACACCTAATAATGAATGTTAGATAAAGCTGGATAAACACAACACAAGGTATTATTTTTATCATTTAAGATTATCATGTAAAAAATATGTTATCTGAAGTTTTCATGTTTTATGTCCACTGAGATTTGTCCTCGTGAAACGGTGGCGCTCATTGGAGCCTCACGAGTATGTGCTAATTGGCGTGTGGGCAGTGTTGTTATAGTTTCAATTGGAAGGTATGCAAACATATACGCCGTGTGTATAGAGTACTACGTACGTCGGCAGCTGGTAGTCTACTAGAAGTGGCAAGCTGATTAGCATTGAATGATACGATGCAGGATGATTGCATAACCCTCCTGAGTATTATATGCAAAGTGCATTGCATTGCAGCATTTCGATTAATGGGAGAGACAGTCCTTGCAGACCGTTTACTCTGTACCTGCCTAGTTTATTCAATAAATGCATAATCATCTTCGCTTCTGCCTGCCTTATGACTTCGCTCTTGTAGAAAAACTACGAAAAGTACCTTTGACGACACTTTAAACTTTGTACACAAAATGTTACAATGACCGATGATAGCACAGCACGTATCCGTGTCAAGTTTTTTTAAATAATTATTTGATTGGTTCTAAAAACAATTAAAATTCGATTTGCCAGAAACTGGCTCACAAAAATGTATATACTTGAATAAGTAGCTCTTTAAGAGTAGTAGAGCTCTTTGTGAAGAGCTCGTCCGGGGAAGTACTACCACCACACCTTTTTCTGCCGCCAAGCAGCAATGCTGTGTTTCGGTTTGAAGAGTGTGGTTGCCGGTGTAATTACAGGCACATGAGGCTAACATCTGTATGCCTCAAGCTGATGGACGCAGGGCAGTGCATCGTAGGGCACGTCCCTATCGTGCGTGACTTACGAGGCAATGCTTTGTTATAGGTGATGATTACCACTCAACATCAGGTGGGCCATCTGCTTGTTCCATCAGCTGGTTGTATAAAAAAAATATAAAAAAAAATTGTTTTTTTCATAAAACGTATACACATGGCCTCATGGATAGTTCCTCTAGCTTTTAATTGTTGAATAGTCTGTAGCGCGTAGCTTAATAGAGCACACACCTTCCTGAAGGAACTCTATTAAATATTATTCGTATATATTAAACTTATGTCTTTCATTGATCTAATGAGATCCACAGGATTTCATAGAGTTTTTGAGCTTTATGACGTTCAATGGTCATAAGGATCACCCTTGTGAATAAACTGACTTCTTGAGTCAGTTCATTTGGATGGGCGATATCGATGAAATTGAATAAACTAATATACCGACAGGTCACCGGTAGTCTAGTGGGAGTGACCCCGCCTTCCGATCGTAAGGTCGTAGGTTCGAATCCGGTCGTGCACCAATGCATATTTCTTTCGAAAAATGTCTGTGCGCAATGCCGGTGCTCTTAAACGGTGAAGGAAAACATTGTGAGGAAACCAGTTAGTACTCATAATCATAATCATAATCATAAATCATTTATTTGCTTAAATGTAGGTACATAAAGATGACAAGAAAAATAAATAAGTAGCACTCATTCCCCATAGCTGGGATGCAAATTGTGGTGTGGGCTTTATACATTTTGGTAGGTAGGTAGGTATTTTTTATACAAACAACAGTAAAATTCAATAAATATAAAACAAACAATAGTAATCAAATGTCAAATCAAAATAATTAATAGTATTGTTACGAGCTCGGGGTTCGTATGGATAGAAAATGCACAATAAAAATCCAAGAGATGACTTATTTATTTACACTTACACTTTACATAACTAAAACACTACTTAACACTACTTAGCACTACTTAACACTACTTAACACACTTAATTATCACTCAACTATCACTTAACAAAAGTTCTCTTCCTTTATCCACTTCTTCCAACTCACTTCTTCCTGAGCCATTCCCTGGAACTGACTTCTTCCTCGAGTCATCTTCACAAACTGGCTCTCTTCTCGAGCCATCTCACCGAACTGACTTCTCGAACCGTTTTCACTAACTCACTTTCTTCTCGAGTCCTCTCCACTAACTGACTGACTCCTTCGCCCTCGCCGACTGGTCTTATATACGACGCAGCTAACCCGAGAATGTTCTGGATCATACTAGACCATACTTGCATCTCTTTCTACAGTAATAGCTCTCGTTCATTTCATTCGATTGATTCTAGAACAGTAGCCTAGAATATTCGAAGGTCTGCTATCTCTTTCTAGTAGTGCTTTTCCTTCGATTGATTCTAGAACAGTAGTCTAGAATATTCGAACGTCTGCTATCTCTTTCTAGTAGTGCTATCTCTTTCACTCCTATGCAAATATGGCTCTATAGTGAAATGTCCTTCAAAGGTCCATAAGGGGTCCTGAAAACGCCTGAAAACGGGTTTTCAGGATATTGCATGGATCGATGGGTAGTAGCCTGAAACGGACTGAAAACATGTTTCAGGCGCCTGAAAACCACGGCAACTTGGTCGAAATTGTAATCAACTGGGAGGTGACAGAGCCTCTTCTGGCAACGGCTGAAAACATATTTCAGCCTTCTGAAAACACCTGTACGTCAGGATATATAACGAAACAAGTTGCTAGGCGTCCGGCGCAACACTACCCCCTCCTTAGACATGCTCGTCCCGAGCATCACTTGATCCGTGATACAACGCAATCCGATCAACTTGAACAACCAACCGGTTTCTCTACCTGCTCCTCCAGCTGCTCTTCCTTGGTAGACCGCTTTTCCACCGGTTTCTCCAGCTGCTCTTCCAGGTGTTACCTTGACTTTCCTGAAGTCAAAACCTGCTCTTCCAGCTGCTCTTCCATCAAAGGACCTGCTCCTTTAACCGCAGTCTCACTTCGGGTTCTTACACCCTCCTGGTCATCTCTCGGCATTAACGGCATTGTCTATCCCACTTCTGACACCAATTGTTACGAGCTCGGGGTTCGTATGGATAGAAAATGCACAATAAAAATCCAAGAGATGACTTATTTATTTACACTAACACTTTACATAACTAAAACACTACTTAACACTACTTAGCACTACTTAACACTACTTAACACACTTAATTATCACTCAACTATCACTTAACAAAAGTTCTCTTCCTTTATCCACTTCTTCCAACTCACTTCTTCCTGAGCCATTCCCTGGAACTGACTTCTTCCTCGAGTCATCTTCACAAACTGGCTCTCTTCTCGAGCCATCTCACCGAACTGACTTCTCGAACCGTTTTCACTAACTCACTTTCTTCTCGAGTCCTCTCCACTAACTGACTGACTCCTTCGCCCTCGCCGACTGGTCTTATATACGACGCAGCTAACCCGAGAATGTTCTGGATCATACTAGACCATACTTGCATCTCTTTCTACAGTAATAGCTCTCGTTCATTTCATTCGATTGATTCTAGAACAGTAGCCTAGAATATTCGAAGGTCTGCTATCTCTTTCTAGTAGTGCTTTTCCTTCGATTGATTCTAGAACAGTAGTCTAGAATATTCGAACGTCTGCTATCTCTTTCTAGTAGTGCTATCTCTTTCACTCCTATGCAAATATGGCTCTATAGTGAAATGTCCTTCAAAGGTCCATAAGGGGTCCTGAAAACGCCTGAAAACGGGTTTTCAGGATATTGCATGGATCGATGGGTAGTAGCCTGAAACGGACTGAAAACATGTTTCAGGCGCCTGAAAACCACGGCAACTTGGTCGAAATTGTAATCAACTGGGAGGTG
The DNA here is from genome assembly GCA_932294275.1 of Chloroclysta siterata. Classification (NCBI taxonomy): domain Eukaryota; kingdom Metazoa; phylum Arthropoda; class Insecta; order Lepidoptera; family Geometridae; genus Chloroclysta; species Chloroclysta siterata. The sequence goes on from OW028598.1 coordinate 14,285,769, forward strand.
ACAGAGCCTCTTCTGGCAACGGCTGAAAACATATTTCAGCCTTCTGAAAACACCTGTACGTCAGGATATATAACGAAACAAGTTGCTAGGCGTCCGGCGCAACACTATGTTAGTATAGGTATAGTATGTAAAAATATATTAATCCATGTCAAAGTACCCCCTATTAAATAAAATTATGTTATGTCAATGAATTGCAGTAACCATTCTAACCTAGGAAATCTTTTAAATTATAATAGCCTTTACTAATAAGCCAAAGTCTTAGATCTTTGGTGAACTTATTTAGCGGAAGGCTTCTCAACTCTCTGGGTAGAGCGTTAAATATTTTTCCGCACATTGCGTAACAATTATTTAAATATAATGTTGTACGAGGAACCCTAGGTAGTACAATTCTGTCAGAATCCCTGGTATTCTAACATATTCTAACAGCGGCGATGGGCTGGCAACCTGTCACGTATGGAATACCAACTACTTACTGCAAAATCTGGGTATGTGCCAAACATAATGTTTGGACGTACCTCTGACTACCCTCTGTACCCTTAGACGTTCTCAAATAATGGAGTTAGTTCTTAATACTAAGAGATCTGAGAGGATATCTACCGTGCCATCAAACTCGTGAAGCTGTTTCAGTTTTTCAGTTTCAGAATATAACTACCGACAGTAGAGCTGCTCGTTCTAAACGTATCGCTATGCGTGTGATGCCGAGTCTGATCCAAAACGCAGGCAAATTAACTTAGAACCTAATAAACGGGCACCGGATGCGTATTAAACGGGGATGATACGGTCACTAAACGATATCCAACGGGCAAGATACGGTCACTGAACGCGTTAAACCTACGAATAAGGTTGCCTTTTAGTGGGCAGGATATTTTTAACATTCCTGTTACGTTTTGCATGTTCATTCATAGTATGGTAAATTACACACATATATAAAATCACGCCTGTTTTCCATAGGGGTAGCCAGAGACGACTAATTTTCCCTTATTATATTCTTCTTCTTTTGCTTATTTATGTTCTTTATATGCATAGATAGTATGTTAGGTACCCACAGCGTAAATAAATGGGTACTCACAATCAATATGTATGGTAAGTCATTCACCATACATGGAACTCTCTGCCTTTGTCTGTCCCACTATCTAAATCCATCCATTTTTTTTTCATTTTATCAGGTATTTACTTAGGTAATTATACTTTTTAGGAATACTACCTAGTTAAAATAGGTTATGTACACCGCCGTATTTCTGATTTTGGTTTTATACTTTCCATTAAAAGGTTGTCTGGAAGAGATCGCTTTTAGCGATATCAATAATATTAATCTTATAGCAGGTGGTGTAGGTACTTACTGAAAAGATGCAAAATAAGACGTGCCATAGACGCGCCTTCATCAAATAATTTCAACCTAAATGTAATAATATTAATTATTATTATAATAGAGGTAATAATTTCAACGAAAATTCCAACCGGTGCTCCAAGAGCCGCAGCAGCCCAGAGAGTGATTTAGCCAAGTAGTTTCTGATCGGATTGGGCAGGGGCAAGATAAGTAGCGGATGGTTTAAACTAAAAATGCAAACCGTTTTGATCCGTGGCGTGCCCAAAATATTGTGTCACGTGCTATCATTGGCACGCCATCCCCGGCCTAAGCTATTTTGCCACATCTAAATTTGTTATAGTTTAGTTGAAAAAGAGTCTCTGCTTCTTTTTCAGTGACCACAGAATACTTAATAATACCAAAAAGAGACTAATTGCTACCAACAAATACATCATCTCAATATCTCGAGGGTTGAATCGCCCATATACCATAGGGTAATGTCCAAAGTAGTAAATTGCTGTCACTGAATAAAATTGTGATTTGTATTTAATGAGAGTGCTGCACCAACAGCATCATAAAATTACTTTGTTTATGGCCCAGTTAATTAATGATTGCTTGTTTATATTTATAGCAGCTGTGTCTACAAGGAACTTAATGAGGATTTTCTGATATTGACTTGGTACTCTATACTTAATAGATGAAACAATTTAGATAAATGATGTGAGGAATAGGATACTTGAGCTCTATTCATAGCTATAAGACATCAGGAGAGAGTATGGTATTTGAGACCTAGGGCATTGCGGACAACCGAATATAGTTTAAAATCTATAACTTACTTTAGTGACAATAATGGCAGTGTCTATTAATGATAACTGTAGTATGATGACTGTCACCATAATCTTTTTGCCAGGTATATGTATATAATGAATACTTATTTGATTTGAGCAAAGCATCATCATGCCAGTGAAATAGTATACCTACTATGTTTTTGTAGTGTAGGTACTGCTATGTAATTATTTACTGTCTTTAGAGCTGATTTCACCATGCTCTGTTAGTTACTAATCAAGGATTAACAGGCCGTTAAATCTAACCTTAGATGTCAAAACCGTGTATTTTGACATATGTAACGGTCCTTTAATCCTTTGTTAATCTAACAGAGCATAGTCATCATCACTGTGACCTCAACTATCATCTTCTCAAGACAGGAGCGACAGACAAAAGAAACTGTAGAGCATGTAGTACTGCATTGCTCTGCAATAAACGAAGCCAGATCTAAAACGGGGCTGCAGGAGCTGATCGAGTCTTGCTCCCCTGCATCCACATCATCATCGTCGAGGATGCTGGAACATTGCTGCCACCAACCCAAAGTCCTGCTCCGCTACTTTAAGGAGCTGGGCTGGCTGGGGTGAGGTTAGCATGGGGATAATGCACAATACACCCCACTGCGGGACGTCAGTGCAGATCTCATTCCCTCACCGCGAATTAGACTTAGATAACAGAGCATGGTGAAATCAGCTCTAAGCACTCTTTAGTATTGTTAACTCTTTACATGGCAGGGGACAGCCGGCTGACCCATACTGGTTGAATCCATGTGCACCAGTTAACTGAGGAGTTAATTCTCTAATGCATTAAGGTTTGAAGTTTCATAAATTAAGAAAGGTTTATTCAATTTATCATTCATAAAATTTTTTTACTGTCCACTATTCTCTCAGATTCTTACATACCAAGTAGGTACCCACTCAAAAATCTTTGGGGAAGTCTTAAAAGTATGAAATTAATTTAAATAGTAAGTAATACAGATTTATTTACTTAGTACCGTTCATTACTAAACTAGAACTTACATAGCTTGAAGTATTTTCACCAGCACTTGTGCAGGCTGATACAGATGCATATAAAACACAGGTAACTTGAAGTTTTCTACCTAAAGCACAGAATAAATGATAGGACTACGCCTAAAGTAGGTAGGTAGGTAGGGATGATGATAAGTTACTCCTTCAAGGCAATCCAGAGTCAGATCGGGGTACAAACTCAAGGTAAGTAAGTAGTAACACCATAGTTTCTACGTAGGACGTAGGTATCGACAATCGCAAAAATTATAAGGTGAAAAGTAGGTAAGTACTTACGGCTATAAGCTTCTGTCTACGGTTGGGTCTGCTGACTTCTAATTTCCGTACGAATACAAAATAAAGCGTCGCCGTGCGGAACAACGGCGGCACCAGCACTGGCAAACCGTAAGGTTTGTAGGTAAACTTTTAAACTCTACATTACTATAGTGAATGAACGCCAGTTAAATGGCTTTATAGTTCTCTAGAGCAATTTTAGTAATACAGGTATTTGAGTTTCTTTGGATTCCTAGTATTCCTTAAACTCTGCTTCCGAGTCGAGTGTCGAGTTTAGGACTGGCCCTGGGTTTTTATTTCGCAAAAAAAAGGTAAACAAAGCTATAGCTAGCCGTGGGTAGAAGGAGTCGGACGTACGCGTCTGGAGCGGCTCATACCGTAGTGAGCCGTCAGTAACGGCTCTATTTCTTTTGGAGCGGCTCAACAGCTCTCATGCCAGCCTAATATAAATTTTATTCCTAGGTTGATAGGGTCTACATTAGAAAAAAGATACCCAGATCAAAAATTTTGCTAAATGAATTTGAATTGTTTCGTCTAGATAATAAGATCTAATTTCCAATGCTGCATTTTTGGAGCCGCTCATCTGTGGAGCGGTTCTCATAAAATGTGATACACAACTCAAACGGTTCAAAGATTGGTTTTATGATAAACAGTACCCTGAACCGTTTGAGTAGAATATTTATTTTGATTCATTGTGAGGTTTACTACGTACTCGAACCGTTGAATCGTTTGAAGTAATATCTGCGCGGGTGAGTGAGTGGAGTTAGGATGAATTGAAGGATTGTGGTTCTTTTTAGAAAAGCATGTTTTTAAATGGTATGGGTTACGAATTTGAATTATTAACTTGAGTTGTTTTAGCAACAGCCCGTGGATGCCCTCGCGTTTTAGCATACATATTTAAGGATATTTTGCGTTCTAGGCTCGTCATAATTTAAATAAATATTTTCCCTTTTATCGTTTAATCAAGTAAGGTTCATTATGAATAGTAGAACTTTTACTTTAAATTTTTTTCATTCCGTCGTTCATTGTTCGCAATATTTATTAGTTATTGCTAACATACAAATTCACGGATTTTTTCCTGTTTATTTTCCGCTAGACTCGTTTATTTTTCTACAAAATTATTTTTATCGATTTTTTTTTTTGTTTTGGCGTCTAGTCCTTTTGCCAAGTCTTATCGGTGCTTGCTTGGAGTCTTTGAAGGTACCATGAAAATAAATTGGTCCTGAAATTCTGAGCCGTTTGAACCGCGGTTCGGCTCCGGCTCGAGACTGTAAATGAGCTGATGCGCTGCAGATCATGTTTTTTGAGTGAGTTACCCACGGCTAGCTATAGCTAATACTTCTTCTTCTCTCAATTTATGGCTCCTGTCCGTCATTTTCGACAGACAATCTTGCCAGTGTCAAGTGATTTGTATTGAATACTTTTTAGTCAAGTCAGTCCATAGTCAAGTCGGCCTTCATTTTGTTTTAAAGAAAATGGTGGCGGTTTTCTTCAAAACATTGGAAACATTTTCGGTCAAATCAGGATATCGCATATTACACTTTCATTTCAAATGTTTACACTTTGTGTTTAAGACCTCAAGTAATGTTGGTTAAAATACCACCGAAATTACACAACACAACTCAAAATAACACTAGAAAAACAAATAAAATGAAAAAGCTATTGATACAATTAGGTTACTCGACTAATAAATATAGTCGTGTAACTTGCAGTGGTTGTATTTAGGGTTGCCACCCGTACTTTATAATAAAGTATTGTACTTTATTTCAGGTAATTGTACTCTTTACTTTATGAGAACAATAAAGTACACGAAAATACTTTATTTCGCATCATTTCAATTCTTTGGGATTTTGAAAAGTTTAGTCTTATGTATTTTTTTGTTAAACGACTTCAACGATTGGTGCAGTCGTTTTTAATAATTTCTGTAATTTTTTTCTGTGATGAATAGCAAATGGCGATACGAAATAAACAAAGCGTCTCTAAATTCCATTAAAAAAAATTACTTATTTACTTTAATTTAAATATAGACTGTAAAGATGCTGTGCAATTGTTTAGTAGAGATACTAATAGGATCCAAACTGCAAAAAGCAATTAAAAAAATGTTTTTAAACATAATAATAAAAAAAAGTACTTTATTTTGATACTATGTACTTTTTTTTCTTACCTATATTAACCAATGTACTTTAACTCCAAGAAAAAAAGGTGGCAACCCTAGTTGTATTTGAGAAAATAAATTATATACATTTTATTTGAAACACAAAATACGTTTTTCTTTATTGACAACTCGAAATGAAATGAAATGAAATGAAATGAAATGAAATGAAATGAAATGAAATAATTTATTTGCGTGAAGTATGGTACATTATTAAGATATTATGGATACTGAAAGAATCTCACACTTCGCCAGAAAAACCTAGCATGCAAATATAATAGAGAAAATCACAATATGGTTTTCTCTATAGATAAGTTGAGTTATGTAATAGAAATATAACAGATTTCACATTTTTTTTAGAAATACGTAAATCTCTCAATGAAACATAATACATTTTAAATTACAATAAAATTTATAAATAATTAGTTTTTGTAAATTAATAAGTATACATAATAAAATAAAATTCAAATTTAAAATTAAACATATATAAATTAATTCAATTTTCATAAAAATAAATCATTGACCCTATAAAAACACTTATCGACTAACCATGCATACAGTTTTGTTTTGAACTTATTATAAGGGAGTTCTCTGATGGCTTTAGGTATTTTATTAAATATTTTTACTGTCATTAAGTGACTGTTTTTATGACATAAAGCAGTTTTACGACTTGGAATTAATAACCGTGTTGGATCTCTCAATTTTAATTTAGAATTTAGTTTATCTTCATATTTAAAAAAGAATTTACTATGCTCCATTACAAAGCAGCATACCTGAAATATGTAGAGACCTGGTAATGTAAGTAATTTTAATTTTTTGAACAAAGGTTTACACGAGTGAAGTGGCGCAACCCCACTTACAGCTCTGATGCATTTTTTTTGTACAATGAAAGCTTTGTTGATGTCAGTCGAGTTACCCCACAGTACAAGGCCATACCTCAAAACCGAAGCAACATAGCCATGGTAGGCAGTCAGAGCGGTTTTTTTTCCAGACGTTCGACGTAGTTTTTTGATTGCAAAGACGAAACGGTTAAGTTTTTTACAAATGTAGTCAATATGTGATTTCCAATTACAGTGTTTATCTAGATTTAAGCCTAAGAATTTAATTTCATTAACATTTTTTACTGATTCATCACGGCATGTCAGATTAATATTCACATTATTTTTATTATTATAATTTTTAAATTGGATAAATTTAGTCTTCGAAATATTAACTCGTAAATTATTACATTCTAACCAATTTAAAATTACTTCCACCTCCGCATTCATAGCGTCCTCGTGTTTTAGGTCTTTATCAATATCAGTAACAATTATTGAAATATCATCAGCAAAAAGAACGCACTGACGTTTGGTGACTAAAGGTAAGTCGTTTATATAAAGAAGAAACAATAGCGGCCCCAAGCGAAAGACAGTTACTAATAAACAACAGTTGCCAGGGAACAATTGTCGATTATAGATGTTAGGTAGGTACATACTAAATAGTTCCTATTTTATAACACCCCCACTTAATCCACAATGTTTAACACAAAACTGATGTTTCTGTCTGGCAACTCCCTTCGTTAACTTATCTGCAGGCATAAGGGTACATATTTTTTTTTTTTTATCACAGCGATAGTTCCACTGTCCCCTTCAGATTACCTACATGAAAATTATAGACCATGTCCTCATCTTTCTTTCTTCCTCATCGTCTATCTCGAATTGGGTAACGTCGTTCAGTAGGAGCAACCACATGATTTGGAGGATCAGCAACATTTGTGTTCACTGGATTTCGCAAATCTTCTGACACAGGGCTCTCTGAATCGACAGAGTCGAAGAAGTTCTCTCCCGAATCAGATTCGTGTGTTGAACTAGATATACTTCCTTGAACATCTACGTGAACAACCGGACTTCTCGGTCTGAAATCTTCTTCATTTGTTTCGATCAAGACATTCGGCCTAGACACCGGTACCCCCACTGCAACAGGTCCAGTTAACCTTGGTACCTCTGGTTCAGTGGTAGAACGACTAGTCCCATGAATGTCATTTTGTAGATATATGTCCACAAAATTTTTCTTTGAAACTGCATCTTGTTTCTTTCTTAATACGGGCACATTTTCGAAAAAGGTTGCGTCTCTAGCAATAGTTATTTTAGTTGGATTTTCTAAATTGATAAATCGGTACGCCTTCTGGTTATTAGAATACCCCGTCATTATCATTGAAACCGTTTTCGGATCAAATTTCTTTCTGCTATGATCTTTAATCAGAACCTGAGCCTTGGATCCAAATACTTTAAGATTCGACAAGTCAACTCGTTCATTTGTAAATACCTCTTCTGGAATCTTATCCGTCAGGGCCATAGTCGGAGATCTATTTTTTAGATACACAGCACATCCAACAGCCTCACCCCATAACTTCTTGCTTAGACCAGCATCGTGTATCATGCATCTCGCTTTTTCAGTAATAGTCCGTATAGTCCGCTCTGCCACTCCATTTTGCTGAGGTGTATACGGTACAGACGTCTGATGCTGGATACCATGCTTTTTAAGAAAATCACCAAAAGCATGATTTACGTACTCAGTCCCATTGTCAGTACGTAACTTTTTGATTTTCTTCCCCGTTTGATTTTCAACCAGCGCCTTGAATTCCTTGAATTTCGCAAATACTTCTGTTTTCGATTTCAGCAAATATGCAAAAGTTTTTCTACTAAAATCATCCACAAAAACTAAAAAGTATTTATTACCACCATAGGATTCTACCTCCATTGGACCTGCCAAATCCAAATGCACTAGTTCGAGCAATGCCTTTGCTCTCTTACCTTTCCTTTTCGGAAATTTCTTGACGCACTCTTTCCCTTGCAACAACCTTCACATGGTTCCGTGCTTACCGCTCCATACGACAATCCATCTGCTAAACCTTTAAATTTTTCCATCAAAGGCCTACTCAAATGACCCAATCTTCTGTGCCATAAATTAAAATCACTAGAAGTAGTATCTGGAGGAGACGTAAGAACCATTGCTGCCTCTTTATCTAAAACATATAAACCATGTTCCAGGGGTGCTGTTAACAAAGGATTTCTACCTACAGCTACGTCATCTTTCTTAAAAACCTTACAACAAGTTTTGTCAAAAACAACAACACAATCTTTACTACACATCTTACTTACAGATAGTAAATTAGTCATCAAACCGGGTACATTTAAAACATCTTCAAACCTTATAGAACGTCCCATGGCAAACACATCCCCCTTTACATTGGATACAATTTTATCATTGTTCGCAGTTGTTACCACCTTTGAACTAACGTTTTCCTTGTTCTACAAAAGGTGTTTGTCTGACGTCATATGTGATGTAGCACCGGAATCTATGACCCATTCGTTTTTGCTGACCGTCGCTGACAAAACATTTATCAGTCCGACTCACAGTGGTTCCAAATCAAAAATAAGTGGACATAGGGTCGAAAGTCGGAATTTCGATCTGATTTTTTTATACAGAATAGATCTCAGCTATCCTGACAACTTTTGTTCTATGAAAAATCTGTAAGAAGCGTAGTTTTCGAGAAAAAAAATAATCAATTATTTTTTGTATGGAGAAAAACATACTTTATTTTTTCTCTCGAATTGGATCAATTTGGCCCGTGTTTGGTTGGTACTGTGTCATAGCCCAGGTGATATACTAACATAAAAAAAATATAGCACGCGCAGTCACTTGCAGCCACGGGAGAAAATTGACTCTAAATAAAAAAAATTTTTTTTGCTTGTTTTGCGAAGAGTTCTTATTTCTTCATATCTTTTCATGGATTTTCGTGTACTGTAGTATATTTTAATTGACTCCGTGAAGAGAAAGTAATAAAAAACTACATTTTAGATATTTTTCAAAAGGATTTTTAGTTATATTTTTCAAAAGAAAACGATGTTTTCTGCTTCTTGAGACATGTTCTCTTCTTTAAAGCGTGTCCACTCCGGGTCTGCCTCGAGCAGTGGAACTGCCCCTGGGAGTAAATCATGATGGATTGTCTTCGAAAACTTAGGCCTGATTCGGGAAATGTGTGGATCTGAGCTTATTAAAAGGCCATGCAGAATGTCAATATTGTTTTCGATTCGTCCTGTTTTTCTTGTGTTTTTCTCCCTTATATTCCTGAAGTCCTTGTTACGAGCTTCCGAAGCTTCTTCTGATAAGAACCCTAAGATAATAAAACATGGTTAATTATTACAGGAATAAAATTTTTACTTTTATGCAAAGAACGTATTGATTCTGCTTTACTTACCAATAGGCAAAACAGAAAAGTGGCTACAAATGTCTGCTCCATGCATACAAAGTTTGTGGACACTGACTGGCATGTAGTACCACGGATATAAATGCGCATAAAGTTCTGCTGTTTCTCTACAGTAGCTCCGGAAGTTTTTAATGCAGATTTTCCTTCTTGAAGATATAACCTGGAGAATAACTGAAAATCGACGAATAAGGTTTTCGTCAACTCCTGTTATTTGTGCCGTTTTTTTGTAGTCACCGAAAAAGCGTCTTGCCGTATTTCCGTCGCATTTTTTTCGCATTTCCGTCGCAAGGGTTCGGGTTCTCCCAAATCATCATCTCTTCTCCATCAACAAGTTGGAGAGGGATAATGCTGATCATCACAACAGAGGAATCGTCAAACTCGGTATCTGAAAAACTCTGTTTGTAATTACTCTGTGATGATTATCCGTCAAGGCCCCATTTCCATGTTAACTTCAGCCCTTTTTCAGTGCTTTCGATGGGTCCCAAGTCTAGCAAAATCCTTTGAACAGTGTGGTCCAAAAGTCCTTGTAGTCTGAAAATAAAAACATAAATAAATAACGTGAATCTCAACGCTTTATAATATAATTATATTATAGGATTGTTTAAAATGAAAATAACCTGATCCGAGCCTTTTTCTCCGTTACTTTCACATGTTCATCGGACGGGTAACGCCTCTTTTTAGCGCACAAAAGCTTCCGAGAAGACTGAAGAGCACTGGAACAATTTTCTTCTTTGAGGAACGTTCTTAGCGATTGGTACTGCCACTTGGACAGTTTAAGGGATGTGCAGAGTGCCAATGATTTATCTTCAGAAATTTCTTGCTTAGATGATCCACAATCTTCGCCAAAGCTAACTTTCTCGTTTCTTTTAACTTTGATATATAACAATATTCCAGTTTTTCTTCAGAATTGTCATTTATAATGGAGCCAGAACGCCTTTTCTTCTGCTTGTTGCTCAAATCCGCGAATGGCATTCTTTTCTCCTTCTCTGTAGAGGTTCCAGCTTCTGATGTGCAGACATTTAGAATAGGTTCCGGCAAATATTCTGGCACTTCTGGCGCATCAACCAAGTCCTCAGGAATTGCCATTACGGTAACTAAATCAACCGTATCACAGGTAGGCCATTTGATATTTGTCTCCAGCCATTTGCTATTAGCTTCCCGATTCAGAAATGTCTTTAAGCATCTGCTTGACTCTGCCCATTTCGTTATTACTCGTTTGGCGAACAAACGGCAAAACTCAATGATTTTCCTACGGTCTTCTTCAGATATTTCACTTGGAATTTTAGAAATTATAACTTCACTTAGATGATTGTAATTATTAAGATCTCCACTCCCCCTGAGACTCAGAAACAAATCGAGATAAGAACCGAAACCAGCCATTTTAGATTGAAAAACGTTATTCCGAGATCTTTCACAGTTAAGTGTTGAAAATAGAATGAAATGAAATTAATCATTGCAATATATTTGTAGTCTTGCAGCTGTGTCCGTAATGAGTTTGTCTATTAACGACCAATCACAGCCCAGTACCGGAATGACCAATTTGTTAGTAGATCAGGATTAATTATCTTTACCACTCATCCCTTAAACACAAACAAACTTATTTTTACCTGTACGAAAGAATGAGCCATTTCAGATACTTGACCTTTATCGTAAATAAGATAATCTCTTTACCTACCACTAATCACTTAGCCACCTGCAAATAATAAACTACCTGCACCTAGCTTGGGTACTGGACTGAACCCTTGTCAACAACTGAAATTGCGTTGTTATTTTACAATTTAATTTCAGATCTTTACTTTCAATTAAATACGTACAGTCTCTTGTACCTTAGCAAAAATTTTTAATATGGTAGAAAAATATAACTAAAATGTAGTTTTTTATTACTTTCTCTTCACGGAGTCAATTAAAATATATTACAGTACACGAAAATCCATGAAAAGATAGGAAGAAATAAGAACTCTTCGCAAAACAAGCAAAAAAATTTTTTTTTATTTAGAGTCAATTTTCTCCCGTGGCTGCAAGTGACTGCGCGTGTGATATTATTTTTATGTTAGTATATCACCTGGGCTATGACACAGTACCAACCAAACACGGGCCAAATTGATCCAATTCGAGAAAAAAAATAAAGTATGTTTTTCTCCATACAAAAAATAATTGATTATTTTTTTTCTCGAAAACTACGCTTCTTACAGATTTTTCATAGAACAAAAGTTGTCAGGATAGCTGAGATCTATTCTGTATAAAAAAATCAGATCGAAATTCCGACTTTCGACCCTATGTCCACTTATTTTTGATTTGGAACCACTGTGCGACTGTCTCTTTACTATTCTTTTCATCGTGTGGTGCATTATTCTTATTGTCATTAGGTTTCCTATCTTTGCACTGCCATTTATAATGCCCTTTTTTCTTACGCAGATGACATATAACCACCTTCTTGGTTTTGTCGCCCTTTGACATAAGTGCTGAGTCGTCTTCGCTTGTGCTCTTTCTCATACTTTCTTTTAGTAAAGCTGCCATCACAGTTTCTGTCGAAATCTTTATATTCGAATGCTCTAATGTCATCACCAGAGAATTGAAAGCATCTGTAAAACCAGCCAGCATTACAATCCCGACGAACTCATCATCAAGACCTGCTTTTATGCTTATTAACGCCTGACTCGTAGCCTGAATGTCATTCAAATACTCCTCCATAGTGCTGAACATTGATAATTTGACGTTGAACAGCTTCCGCAACAGATACAGCCGCCGCAGTAGTCCACCGTCAGCATACGCTCGCTTTAGTACTAGCCAAGTATCTCTCGCTGTATTGACATGCATTATCATAGGATATATCTTCTCCGTGCACATGAGGCATATTTTGCTTCTAGCTTTGGCATCTCTCTTTTTCGCCTCCACTGAATCTAGCTTAAAATCTTCATTAATGCACTCCCATAAATCCACGTCCGTCAGAAACATTTCCATGGCAAAGGCCCATGTGCCATAGTTGGCCTGGCCAGAGAGTTTCTCAAAACTACTCATATTATGAACAGCTTGCATTTTTATTCGAGATCAGATACTTTACTGCTTATGTCAGTTACCTAAGTACGTAGTACCGGAAAAGCAACCAGAATGTACCTGGGCCCATAACCTGATACAATTAGGTTACTCGACTAATAAATATAGTCGTGTAACTTGCAGTGGTTGTATTTGAGAAAATAAATTATATACATTTTATTTGAAACACAAAATACGTTTTTCTTTATTGACAACTCGAAAGACAGTTACTAATAAACAACAGTTGCCAGGGAACAATTGTCGATTATAGATGTTAGGTAGGTACATACTAAATAGTTCCTATTTTATAACAGCTATGTTGCTTCCAAAAATGTCAGAAAAACAAAGCTAATACTGGATAGGATACCAGCAGCAGCAAAGTCATATTGCTATTGCCGATTGCCAAATTTATCAATCAATCGGGCAGGTTTTTTTACTTTTTTATGACTGCGGGTAAGGGTCTCTAGCACTTTAGCTGGCCTTATTTCATTCTCTCTCTTTCTAGAACTTTGGAAACTAAACGAATGTTTTTCCTTTCGATTGTTAAGAGACATAGTCAAAAGCATTTTTTGTTTGGGTTTAAGTTGAGATGACAGGGCTCAACTTTACTCAAACTTAACAATAACGTTGTATTGGTAGATACCAATACAACGCTATGATGCGATGGACGTGACGAGGGCAGCGCGCCGCTCAACGTTATCCCGCCCGCCTTCAGGTTATCATTATGATCTTTATTGTAAACTGTTGAATATACCTTTAAGCTATACTTTATTGCGGCAAGAAAACGAAGTAAAAATGTAGAAAATAAGCAAAAAAACTCCTTTAAAATAAACTTAAGCTTGTATAAATATTTGTAGGTATCTTATTTAATTTTATTTTATGAATGTTCCTATTTGAACAGTGACAGTGTTAAAACCGAAAATGTAGATCACAAAAAACCCACTAGAGCTCGAGGAAAAGCAAGTCAGGGTTGGAGCTAACAAAGATGTGCTGTATGGGTCATTCATGACATGAGGGTAAGAACTGATCTAATCTATAAGGTCTTACCCGCTTTTTATAATTTATGTGGTTGAAGTTTGCGGGTGCCAATAATGTACAACCAAGGATTGTACAGCCGAGGAAAACACAGCCCGGAATTGATGTACAATTTGGTCGCGAAATCCATGGCTGTGTAATCCAAGGCTGTACATTCCAAGCCGTACAAATTCAGCACACCTTTGGAAAGCACGACCCGATAAAACGCAGCCAAAATTTTGATGCCAAAACTTAGGCTTTGTTTACACTCGTCAATTACTTACTCACTCAGTTGTTGATCCGACTCGGATTGGTTAGGTTATGTTAAAACATATAAATTACGCACGAGGCGAGCGAGCAAAGCGAGCGTGCCGCGGCAGCGGCCGCCGAAGTGCCAGAATTTTATTTTTTTCTAACATTAATCTCTGAATAATTCTCTTATTTTATATAATTTTTAATCTGTGCTACTTGCCTATACTTACTGTGTAGTGCATCTAAACAGAGCATAGGCTTTCGACCAATCAGAGCATGGTCACAGAATCCATGGTCGTGCAATCCTGGCTGTACAATCCCGACTGTGCTGGGAAAGCACAGCCTGGAAAACACGGCCCGGATTTCATGTACATTTTGTACATGGAATCCGGGCCGTGTTTTCCAGGCTGTGCTTTCCGGGTTGTACATTTTCGGGCTGTGTAATACTTGGTCGTAAATTAACCGGACCCAAGTTTGCCATAGATTTGAAGGTTGATTGATTGATTGACTTGACTCAGTCAGTTAGCTAACAGCTGTTCTTTGTTTTTCTTTTCTATTGCGACTTTATTTTTTTCTTTCTTATTTTGTTTTTCTGTTCTTTATAATCGTACAAAGATCTTCAAATTTGTTATTTTAAGTTATGTCTTTAGTTTTTAGAAGATGTTTAAAAGCTAACAATAACTTTATTTTCATAGGAAATGCTGTTGTACCTATTCCTAAAACATGGTGTAGTCGAAGCTTCAGTGACGAGAAATCTATAAATGAAACGCAATATAGCAGCAGTACTATCCTAATCGAAAATGGCTTGAACGTTCATGAATTGCCCCTAGTGGTGCGAAGATTAAAACACATTTCTGAAGTCGATGAAACACTTGCTACAGAGCCTCCCAAAAGTACGACAGATTCTCTTAACTATCACATGATACAAGAAGAATTCAAACAGTGCATGGATCTTAGAGATGTGTTTTCTCTACTTACAAAATGTACGAAAATTACGCCAAATATTGCTTTAGGTGCTATGGAACGAATTTATGATTTGGAAAAGAATCCAACATTGCTAACTATAGCTACCAGAACCATGCACTCTAATTTAGCTAAAGGAGCTATCTTGGATAAATTAATTCGTGTGGTTATGAAGACTGAAGATACGCAAACTATACTAAATATATTGAACACTGTGTCATCATTTATGGAACTTTACAAGCCAAAGTTTTCTGATGAAATACTATTGAGAGTGATCGACAACAAGTTATCTATTGAGCAACTATGTGTATTTATGGAGTTCCTTATCAGAAATAAATCAGAACCTAAATATTCTGAGATGATTGACAAGTTATGGGTTGGATTCTTTGAAAGAGAAAAAGACATTGATGAACACAACATCGGCAAAGTATTTCAAGTGCTTCATGGACTGAAGGCGAGTAAAAAGACAATTCTTGCTTTACTAGAGCAAAAATTCTCTGACCTCTGGTTTAAAATAAATGTAAATGTATTGTTAGATATTCTTGAAACATTTGTGCAAGAGAAGTATATCTCTGCGCAGTCATTTGCCGTGGTCGGTACTTGGTTGTACTCTAACATACATGCTATTGATCAAGATTCATTGCTGGATATCATTTCAAAGCTGACCAGGCTGAACTACACTGATCATCAAGTGGAGAAAGCTGTAGAAAAGTACATGAAGTTAAAAGGTTCTAAAATCAGCTCCCATGTGTTGGTGGTTGGAATACTGAACTATTGTCTACATTTCAAAATACGCAATGAGTTGATACTAAAAATCTGCAGTGAATATTTCATGACAAACTACCAAAATGTGCCAAACATTTTCTTAAAATCTGTAATTTACCCATTTGGCTATCTTAACTTTGATCCAATACAGGGTCAAGAATTTTGGAACTTGGTAGAAACCATTTTAGATAAAGATTTTGGAAAATTTTGTACAGATGATATTTGCTCTATTCTTCTCTCTTTCATCTATGTTCAGAAGTACCCTTTAAAGCTTGCCAACCGTTTGTTTAGTTCAGAAAACTTAATTAAAGTGAATAATCCAGAATCAGTAAAAAAACTTCATTTGATTGACACTGCTCTTTCGCTTGAATGCTCGGATTATCATGGTCCGCTATTGCCCAAAGACCAGTGGACTAAAGAAGTACCCCAAGATCCTCGAATAAGAAATATAATCAAGAAAACAAAAGATATCTTAACAAGTGTAGTTGGTGGGCCTTATAAATTGTCCAATGCTATTATGGTTCCCCACATTTATTCGGATGCCACATACCTTATCGACATTCTGGTACATCCAGCTGGTCTGGTCAATAACACTTTTAACTGGAAGTCACAATCGGCCAGAAATGAAAATATGGCTGTTTTAATACACTTGCCAGACCATTACTGTTCCGATTCTAAACATTTGGTAGGACACCAAGAAATGAGGAAAAAACATCTTAAGATTTTAGGAATGAGGGTTGTATCATTGAAATATACAATACTCAGTAATTTGTATACATCCTGTAACACTAGTGGCCTGAGGCAGTACCTTGAGGATAGTCTTAACAATGCTGAACAATGTACAAATATGTAAGTGAGCCTTTTTTAAACATAATGTAAGAATAAAATAATGTATTATGTATGGCGAAGGAATAGCCAAATAAAAAATTGAGAGACTTTGAAGTGCCTGTTATGTACAATATTTTTGGTACAATACTATACACCTACTTCATAAATATACTTAAGCATATATGTGTGTATCTAATTACTATGGGCAAAATGTCTATTTAGTTTCTAAAATTAACATGTGTTTTTAGAATGTAATATATTTGATCGAGTGAGCGAAGCGAACGAAGATCTTAGTTTCAACTTGGGCGATTTGGCATTTTATGTATGTATGTATGTATGTATGTATGTATGTATGTATGTATGTTTGTCTGGCCATAACTTTCGAACCGTTGATCCGATCTGCATGAAATTTGATAAGTCGATAGATTGTACTTGAGAAATTTACTGGTAAGTGTTTGAGTAAAATCGGATGAGGGGTTATTAAGATATGGGGTTTTTTTAGGAGGCAAAAATAAAAAAAGTTACATAAAAAAATCAAGTTACATGTCATATGAAAGGGCATCGTTTGGACATTCCAAAACAATTTTTACTTTTTTTCTGGGACGCTTGGTTTTTTAGATACAACAAAAAAGTTAAATTAAGATAACCAACGATCCAAGAGCTCCCATCTCTAGGAATTTCGTTGACATCAAGGTTTTTCTACTGGTCGCCCAGTTAGTTTGCTTTTTCTTATTTTTTTTTCTTGAAATAAATTGAGAAGGTACTCAGTTCTCATAAAATGGTGATAGCGACCTGGTCTGATGATGGAGCCAAGGTCTGTTCAACGGAACTCTTCAAAAAATAAGCCAATAGAGTTGAAACTTGGTTACCATACTAAGTTAGTAGGCGGTAATCAGAAAAAAGTCCAAACATAATGATTGGACTTGCCTCTGACTACCACCTACTCAAAGTTTTGATGCGTTCGTCGCGTCGTCGTGTCGCATCACGAGATCTCAGTTCGGGGCGAACTACTAGTGAATATAAAACAAATTTATTTTTTCTAGTCTTATATACCTACTTCATGATTATTATTATAAGTGTGTTCCTACTTATGTTATGTACCTAGTACCTACACGTAAAAATATAAATGGCTAATAATAAAACAACCAAATTATTATTATTATTATTTATTCATTATACTCTTAACATTTTTCCTTATAATATTTACTCACAGGCTAATTTCACTAGAATTATTATTATTATTTGAATATTTTCTTAATATAACTTTATTCCGAAATATTACTTTGAAGAAACTCGTTCCAGATCAAAATGTTAGTGTTTCTAGCTCAGCAAAAACTATTTTGATAAAACTACATCCCAGCTTGGGTACATAGCAGTTGAAGTTAGACTATTTATCTTTCTGATTCAGCACCCCATTGGTAATAAAAGGTAGACGACATACTCGTACTAGTTGGATTCATCATAATTTTCTTATAGGTACGAAAGTTATCCGAAATATTTTGAAATTTTAGACAGCCTTTAAAAATCTTTATGTCACTAGTCGAGTTGTTCAAAGTACGAATGAGTTTAAAAAAAGTAAGTATAGGTAACTATTATTAAGATTTAGGTACAGATTGGTAGGGGTTAACTCGTGTCTGATTTCGTAATTTCGTCATAACATTGAGAGGTGAAGTGCATGGCACTTCAGTGAAATCACAGATAGAGTGGCATAGCAGACGATACGTCGATCCCACTGTTAGCCGGAAAGTCCTTTAAAACGTTATAGCCATAACATGGTGTATCACAGCAACTCTAGCTTGAACATCAAATCGTAAAGAAAGTGTTAACGCTGACTCACAGCCTAATATCTAATTAGGTAACTATTAAATTACACAAATTTATCGAAATGGTCACAGGTCGCATTGTGGGTAGGATTATTAGATACCCTATATGCCGGCAGTTGTTTATGGCATGGATTCCGCCTCCTGATTACGTATCTTGCATAGCTGTGAGACTGGCGTGAATAATTTCTATCAAATGTAATGAAAAGATACATTTGACAGTAATTATTGTTACTTACACATTTCGTATATCATTCGCGGGATACGTAATTGATAGACGTTTCTTTGTTTGACGACTAGCGACTGTTCGTTAACGCTAAAATGATCGAATACTAATACGATTTAATAGCTAATCTGAAAGTTAGTGTGCATTCTCATGACAGCTATTTTATGTGAAATCTAACACGTATGAATCAGTTAGCTAGTTTATTATTATTAGATTATAAGTTACACGAAAGGACTTAATGTAAGATTGCTGAAATTACAAAAATACCTACTGTTAGGCTAACTATCCTAGTTATGACGTAGGTTGCCATATCCTACTCAAATGATGTATTGCCAACAATTTAATGAAGTTAGAATGAGGTTTTGGCACATCAGCGAATTGTAAGTCTAGTATCTACCTTCTAGGAAAGTACTAACTGATCTCAGATTAGTTTTTAATTATTCATGACTATGAGAGCAAGCGTTCAGTTTAAGTAACAGTATCCGAGTTTCGTAAAATTTTATAAGCAAACATTTCAAAATTAAGTTGTTTCAAATTAGAATATAAACTGATAAATATTTTGTCTTATGTCACCTAGACATATGTAGTGTCAAAAGTAGATAGGTACTATAAAAATACATTGTGTGATAAAATTAAAATAGATGTTCGATTTATGGCAGTTTTTTATACAAGCATTCTTTACTGTTTGTATATTCTATGAGATATTTCCAGTAATTATTTGAAGATTTCTTACAAAATTCTCCAAATGTTTGGTAATTTTTTCAACTTGGTTAATATAGGTAATAATTATGTCGTAAGTAGATTACTCATGCAAACTATAATAATATGCAAGTTATACATAAATATGGAATTCCCTTTAAGTAGTTTATTATCATTTTATTTTAAATTAAATGATTATTATAATAAAATAGTATTTAAAAGGCATACATATTTTTTTTATATAATTATCTATTTAGATTTATAAGACTTATGTAAATATTTTCATGAGGAAAGGAAGATATGTGATCACTATATTTTTCAAGAATTTCGTTTTTATATCACTACGTGATAAAGCAAGAGAAATTAGGACTTCCGTAAAATATTTAAATATGAATAATTTAGAATGATTTATACTTAATTACATTAAGTTATTTAATATATTTGACTTTAGAAGACGCGAATTGCGGAGGCAACGATGCCGGCAACACGAAGGCCAATTGGCTAGCACGGCACAGCACAGCACTGGAATCAGATATAGCAATATGTGGTAGAACAGACCACATACGATCATCCCCAAAAATAATCATCCATTTCTATTCTAAAACCTACTTATTATATTTAGACATTATTATGGCAAATACAACCAAACTCAAAAACTAAAATTTGATAGCATTGCAATTCGAAACTTCCGTATTTTTCTTAGAAACGGGTTCTAAAGGAAATCACTTCGTATTAAACCGACTATTTGGTTCATAAATATAAATTGTTCTAATAATTGAGTACCGTTAGATAACATGGTATGTGTTATTTACCTATTAAAGTCATCTAATTTCACTAGTAATCATAAAATTAACATTAAACACTAGACTTTCCTATCATATTCGTTCATTAATGATTACTTAGCAAGTTCGAAATGTAGGTAAGTTAATTTATTTTAAGTGACAACTGTTTTATAATCTAGAGATATTTTACAACACCGAATCCTATTTGGCAGTAACTATAGTTATTATGAATTATGATTGAGACTATCTACTTATTTGTGATGAAATGAAAATTGACAAGTTATTTTAATTTTTAGGTAATCGATAAAACATTCCTGAGTAAATGACAACTAGGTATGTCACTTAAGTTACAATACTCGACTTAAAAAAGATTTGAATAAAATACGTATCTTAACATTAAGTTATGAACTGCGAAGGAATGTTTATCTGAAAATACTGATGGAAAATGGAATAATTTCCGTAAAACTACATATACAAGGTGTTCCATAAGTTGTGTATAAAAACTTCAGGGGGCTAAAGTACCCATCAATATGAACAACTTTTTCTAAGGAACCAACACTGTGAACGCGAAAAAAAAAACAGCTGTTTCATACATTTTAGCCTGGTAGGTATTGAACTTTTGTATGAAACAGCTGTTTTTTTTTTCGCGTTCACAGTGTTGGTTCCTTAGAAAAAGTTGTTCATATTGATGGGTACTTTAGCCCCCTGAAGTTTTTATACACAACTTATGGAACACCTTGTATATAGTTGATTGATTTTATATTTAAATTAAGTTCCATATAGATAGACTCTAATATTAAATGCATAGAGTTCATAATATTCCACAGTATTCATATTCAAAGTTATGAATGAATGAGGAGAAAAGTTTGTAATATAATGGTGAATCATCATGCTAGTGAAGTGATTCTAAACGGTCATACAAATGATCACAGTAAGATATAAACTACCTACCTACGCGAATGTGCGCCATAAGTTTCCAAGATAATCGCTCCAACCGCGATAACTAAAACACGTTTAATCTATAAATAACATTTTGTTACTAGTTAAGTAATATACTAAAAATATTTTATTTAAATTATCCTCAAAGGATAATCCTATTTGAGATATTTGAATCTACTCACCATAAAACCTTTGGAGGAAATGCTGTGGTAACACAGATCCTTTATATTAATATAAACATTTAAAGAAATAGAAATAGTTTTTGGTGTAACATTTTTCAATAACTACGTCAAAAAGTGACTAGACTTTATTTGAAAATTGAAGATTTTAAGGTACCTTCGACTCAGATGTTAAGTTAGTTGGTACAGTCCACGCTTCAGTCCCACGGTTAGTTTTAAGTTGAGCAGATGATACATCTTAGAACAAAATAATTTATTCTTATAAAATATATAATGTAGAAACCCTCACGATTTACAATCACAAATGTAAACGTTTACAAATTATCTACGTCGTTTCAACAATCATTGAACAAAATATAAAACATAAAAAATGTTACAAAACAACCACTATCTACCAGTGTACTAATACGTCTCGTCCAAAGAAACCATAGCACAACAATAACAGACAGTCCGCTATTTACCTAAATTAACTCTTAGATAGTCTAATAACACAACAAACTTAGAGCTAACCGACAGTTTAAGGCTCATCTTTATACTCATACATACATCATAAATATCTATACAACAGTGAATAAACTCCAAAACAACATCACTCTAAACAGTAAATTCAACAAAATATCGTAGTAGGTACAACTAACATCCACAAACGAATAGAATTACAGATCGACGTCAGTCCCGTCAATCTTTCGATAGCGGTCGTCGTACATGCTCGCATGAAAGTAGCACTTGTAGGATCACAAAGAAGTTTTATAAATGTAAAGAGTTCGAGAGAGACGCGTGGGGCGTCGAGCGTACAGACTAGAGTACGAGGGAACTCGTGAGGAGAGCTCGCGCGGGGAAGTGAGTGCGGGAGCGCATGTCCGGCGTACGTCTCGGCGAGGGCGAGTGTGCGCGCTCACGAGTATATGGTGATCACCTCGCGTCCTCCGCCGCGCACCATTAGCACCTTCTCCAGGCCCTCGGTCAGCACCTCCAGGAACTCCATGTCTGGAATTTACCAAATCCATCAATCTGTAGCTTAAAATGATGCATTAAAAGCAAAAGTAAAAATAAAAATGTAATGGCCAGCACTCAACACTTTAGTGCTGGCCATTTTTGTTGTTTTTTTGTTACGAATAACAGTAAAAGATGCTACAATAGTAATGGTTTACGTTAGCGCTTCATTTTGTTTCTTCGTAGTGGATATGCTACGACGCCTACGAAGCTACGTCGTTTTCTACGGCGCTACACCGGTCGAGGTCTACGGCCGACGACGCTACGAATGTCTACAATACTAGGATATCGCCTACGAGATACGACAAATTGTATTGATTTATTTTTAATTCGTAAAAAATAATAAGATAGATGAGTTCGAATTAAAAAATACACACGAGCTTTGAAACCATGGAAATCTTATTTTTTATATTTTTGTATAGGTTTAGTGGTAACAACCACGTCTTTAGACCATTCCAGTCCAGTCGAGATATGTCTTTCCTACTTTACAAGCTTATAATCTAAATTAAATTTGCTGCTAGACATAGGCCTCCACCGTATTTGGTACTTTATGAAGGCTCCTGGTTCTCATATAGTTCTCATTCTCATCCACGGAATGTGATGGAAGGGAACACCTTATGCGGGACGACCAATGCCAAATTTTTTTTTGCTTGTTTAAAATAATAGTAATGGACTCACAGTTGGATTCCCGTTCATACTTGGTGTCCCTGGGCGGGCCGGGCAGGTTGAGTATGACTAGTTGTGCGTCGTGCGATCGCGACACGATCACTTCGTTCAGTTTCACGGCGGTGTGCATTCGCCGCACTGTGCCCTCATCCCTGGGGTGCGAAAATCGATTACTATTTAAGTACTTATTAAGCTACTACGTGAGTGCTACTATTATTATTAGTATCAAAATGTTTTAGTTGATGAAAACTATAGAAAAAACAATGCGTTTTTGTTGTACGTCCGGAACGGACAAACTTTTTCGACAAACTACAGTTATACAATAAATAATTTCTGATTTCTGAGTAAGCACTTGAATTCAGATTTAGTTACTATTTGAGTACATACATCTTTAGACACCATTAGAGTTTGGCGTCAATTATTACTGTTTGAGTACTACTTTAGAGGTAGTAACTAAAGTTGAATTCAAGTGGAGTTCAGCTTTAGTTAAAATTATTTGAGTTCAGAATTAGTTACTGTTTGTGTAGGTACTAGGTACTTTATGTACCATTTGGCTTCAGCTTTAGTTACTATTCTGCTGTAGTTATCATTCCAGTAAGTCTACTGTTTTAAATACAATTTTAGCAATGTTTAATTCGTATTTTGGGACATATCTTTAAGCCGATAATTTCATCCATCATCAAAGTCAGTTGCAACGGTGTTATTCATTTCAGTAGTAGGACATTCACTGCTGAACATAGTAGGCCCTCTTCGAATATTTCAAGACTTGCAGAGCGTTGTGGCGAATAAGATAATGTTATCAATAGGTTAGAATAAGGTGAGAATAGTGCTTGAGACGAGCGTCTTCGAGGCGCACTTAAAATCCTTTCACCACACTGTTTCGAAAGAACTAGTGATACTACAAAAAGAAGAATAGATAAGAATAAGTATTCTTATATTTTCGTGTCACTAGTTCATTCGAAACAATGTGGTGAAAGGATTTTAAGTGCGCCTCAAAGAGGCTCCTTTCAAGCACTAATAAGTATAAATAAGGTAACTTACGGCGTGAAGTCGGACACGTTGGGCTTGTGTTTGTGGGTATCCCCGTTGGCGGCGTCGCGGGGCTTGTCGTCGGGTGGCGGCGCGTCCTCGCTCTGCGACCGTTCATCGGGCGAGTCCCACATTGAATCGATTATGTGCAACAAACTACTCCGAAAATCTTCCTATTTATCCCCAATTTTGTGACCCATTCCATTGTAATCGTCCAATTTGCGCGCGTTTCCCGATAGTTGCACATGACGGATTCAAGGCGAATAAAACACGGGATGTCATATATTATTTAAATTGTTTAACATAAAATACTACGGACATTCAACTTATCTATTCCGCGGTACACGCTTTGAGACTTAGAAACCCCTTCGGTGTACCGGACGGCTGTTTGCGATTTTACTAAATCTGTCTTCTATTCTATTGTCTGATCATCCAGACTATGAATGCCCAAATCTCCCATTTAATTTATAGATCCACACGTGACTTGTGTGAGTCGTTCATAAGCCTTGAGGCTCTCCACAGCCCTCAGCTACACTTAGGTATCCAAGTTGAAGACGTCAACGCGCGTACCTCGGAAATCGTGAACAACGAAACAAACTAAAGTGAACAAACTCAACGTGAATGAAACTCGGCAAACATATGACCACCGCCGTGTGTGTATTCGCTAGGACTCGTTTGTGATTACATTAGGATGAATAAAAAAACAATAAAGAAAATGTTTAAGAATTCAAAAATCGATGTCGGTTTTTAAATTAATTAGACTTTGCGGTGTTCAATAACTTGAATATTATATGTTTTTTAATGTACCTTGTTTAATAATTTACAATATGCATTACCTACAGAATAAACCGATATTGATTTTATGAATTTACTATAACAGAACGCTCTGTCTAGTGGTTTTTTTGTTAGTGTTGTATGTAAACAAGCAAAATATATTCTGTTCTGCTATAACAAGAACTTTGAATCACAAAATCGTGTAAAAGCACGTTTAAGCAAATTTATACAATGAGTGCTCAAAAACATCTAAAGGGGTCTATCATAATAACATTGTCTTTTAAAGTATAATTAGACCCAAGAACTTTGTTCCAAAGTAATTAATTGGTCATTCATTATGCGATTTATTTAAATGTTATAATTCTTAGAAAGTATCATCAGTTCGACTGTCTTTGAATCAGAATGTTTTGTAAGCCTTAAAACCAAATTTCCAGAATTTATAAATGTGTCTTGTTGTGTAGCTAGAACTCATGATTTAGTTCTGAAATAATGACAGTCCAACAATAGAAAACACCAATAAAT
This sequence comes from Chloroclysta siterata, assembly GCA_932294275.1. NCBI lineage: Eukaryota > Metazoa > Arthropoda > Insecta > Lepidoptera > Geometridae > Chloroclysta > Chloroclysta siterata. The sequence continues at coordinate 14,311,080 of OW028598.1, forward strand.
ATCACACGAAAAATGACATTATAGTTTAGGAAAATTAACAGATTCTGTATTCTGAAGTTTTTTTTGTGTTTTTTCTTTTGTGGTTGTCATCCCAGCATATCCGCTTTTAGTATGAATATTTAGGATTTTACATACCTACTTGCGTTACAAAATCGTGTACCTACCATTTTTAAATAAAATATGTTTATATTTGTTTCTTCTTGAGGCGCGAAGACATAATAAATAGATAGAATATTAGAATAGATAATAAATATAATAGAATAATAAATACCTACGTTTAATTTAGGAATAACATTTGAATAACTACATCGGACAGTATTTGCAAACTTTTTTTTTTTTAAATCTTTATTTAAATGGGAGTTTTGTCACAATGACTATGTCACCCTCGTACAGACTATACACAAATACCAAGCAAACATAAATTATACTACCCGCAAATAAAGTTTTATCAGCATATTGAAAACATATGAAACTTGACGGAAAGAATTTATATTGTATTTTAATTTTATTTTTGCTTATTTAACTAGTGTAATTGGTCTGCGTACCGTACAAATTATTTAATAAATAAATTAGCTAAAAAAAACGGAGGTAGGATGCCTCAACCACAAAATAAAAAGCCGAAATTTAAATATGTAATGCCATTTTTCTTTTCATAATAAGTAGATATGATCACCTTTTCATCTTTGTCTTTGTCATCGGGGTCGGTGAGGGGCGGGGAAGGTGCGTCAACCTCGGTGGCTTCAGCGCCGGGTTCGGCGAAGCGAACCTTGCTGGCGGTCTTTACGTCAGCGTGGTGGAGGTCCACTATAGCCTGCACCTGTTTTTTAGGAAAACGTTAGTAGACGTAGTTGTTCATCAATCATTCGCAGTGATTCCCCCTTATTCCAATGTTCTGGCAAAAAATCTTCTTCCCAAATTTGTTTTGCCAAATAATGTTTTTATATTCCTTTAAATTCCCTCCCTGACATAAACTTTATATTATTCACTGGTGACAGAACCAATGCGAATGATTATTTAAGGGCTGTGTATGAATCTAGTAGTCCTTTGCTGGTTGAGCATTGTGACAACAAGTCCATTCGTTTGAGGATTACAATAGTTATAAGTAAGTAATACCAGTAATACACACATGCTACTAGTAATAAGAAAAAGTTCAATGCTCTTTGAGAAAATGGAAGAATTTGAATTTCCAACAAGAATCTAGACTGCTCCTGTAAACTTGAATGGGACCTTTACCATGCTTGCATGCATTCAAGGCATAGGGGTAGCCAAGTGTACCTTCAGTTTTCGGGAGCTGTCTCTTTACATCCTGTATTGTAGTATTTAGCCAGTAAATATAACCGAAAGCCGGTATTATACTTAATTACAATAAAGTCAGGACATGGAATACTCTTAGACTTATCAAAAACAAGTAGGTAGGGTAAGTCAGTACCTTTATTTTGCTTAACGAAAGCTTGAAGCAACATAGGTACTTAGGCATTAATAGTGTTTCTAAAGTGTTCGCTTTATTTATTTAAAATTTGAGTAAGTAGGTAACTTTAAATGGCCAACGCGTTCATTGACGTAGAAGTTTTAGAAAAGGTTATCATAAAAACACCAAAAGCACAAAATGAATTAGCTAAGCGTTCACATAAGAGCTAAGCTCGAGAAGAAGAATAAATGTGGAATACAGATAGAGCTTAGTGACTTGCGCGATGAGTACAGTGAAAGATTAAATAATTGGAAACATTACAGTTTATCTACCACCGAGGAATCAAGCTAAAACAAAAACTAACATACACATATAATACGTAAAATGATTGGGATACATAATCAACTAATACAGCTATAGGTGGACTGAAATCGGGGTAAAGAGTCCATGTTACCAGAGGCTGTTTTTCCTCAGCATAGTCCGTGCAATGCGTCTGCGTTGCAACCGACAAATAAGTTAGTTCTGTTACACATTAAGCTATGTACAACAAATGTTATTTAAAAGCATTGAAGTTGGAGAGATTATAGTTCCTCACACCAATAAATAGAATACATAGAGAAGCCAGTTTGGTGTAACATTAGCACGTTTTACGTCATTTACATTTTGGTATTATTCAGGAATCAGGAATGACAAAGTTATTAATAAATTCAAAAATGTTTATAATATTGAAACATACCATTCCCAAAGCCTCTCTCTTGTTGAGTCGCAGCTCACGCAGCATCTGGTTGCGTTGTTCCATCACCAAGGTGCGTTCGTAGGTGTACGCAGTAATGTCGCTGTCAGTCTGCACAACGAGATCAATCATTTCAAATTGTACAAAACAACAACAAAAACACAGGTTATAAATAATAAAAATAATGTATCCAGAACTAACCATCTCAACAACTTCAACCTCGGCCTCAAGTCGCAGTTGGTACAGGAACATCTTCAGATCCTTCTTCATTTGGATAGAGTTGTCTTCCATCTGGGCGACGGTGAAGATGCGCATCTTGCAGTTCTTCCAAGTACGGTGCTGTTTCAGGAGGAAGGGAAGCAGCATCAGCATACCTCCGTCGTGCACGATCCACCAGATGTCAATGTTGCCAGATACCTGAAAACCAATCTTTGGTTATACTTACCTAAACAGTACTGGAAAACCTGAACAATTTAAATCGTAGTGGAACGAACATCATACTACTTCATAGCTTGTTTGGATTTATGGCTTTGATTACTAGACACCATACGTAAATAAATAGTATGAGAATGCGACAGTTTCGGCACAGTACATAATAGAATTTTCTGTAGTTATGGCATAAATCTATTTTCACGTAAGAGATTCTAAAACGTCTGTCTCGATATTCAAGTTTCCAAGATAAAGAAACTTGCCTTTTCGGTAGAGGTCGGGTAGAAGTTAATGCCTTTCGGCACGAGCATAGCCATGCGGGCCGCGGTCACGGCGCGCACGATCTGAAGGAAGCCTCTCCACCGCGGCTCACCACACTCGTTCATCTGCTGCTCCGACTGCCGCCAGCCGTACGGCCAGCCCACGATCACAGTGTTGGGCTTCAGGCCGCCGAGGCCGCAAGTTTGAACTCTGTAATGCGTACAAATTTAAAAGAAGTCAACGATCAAAAGTCTTAAGGGTGTTGTCGATGTGGTGGACAGTGTTTTTGTGTGAACTGGACCAATAACTGCTCGACGACTACACTAAGTGCTGTAAGCGAACTGTCGGGAATTTCAAGGCAGTTCTGTCAACTACATCGAAACTGTCATTTTTCTACTTGCTTGCAATCTGCAGTCTGCATCAAAGATTATAAGTAAAACGTCGTCTTCGTTTGGTAGATGGTAGATGTTGGAAGAAAAATTAGGGATAAAATCAGGCCCACATTAGTTGACTATTTTATTCACGTGGTTCATTTAGAATTAGAATTACTCACAAATTGCTAAGTCCTTCAGGAATGTTGTTGGTGACAAGTACATCCACGAATCCCTTGACTTTCTCATCGTTCATGCATTTGCGCAGATTCTGTTTTGCGGTTGACGCTTCTCCTGCTCGCTGCGGGAACTCCCCGCCCAACACTGACACGCACACAGTCAGACCTTTGCCTAGGAATTGGAAGAAATTTGTAAAAACAATAGGCAAAAATGATCAACAAACGTAATAGGATTACATAAATATTTACAGCTGTTTACATTCAGTATTATGTCGAAGAACTTACAAGTATTTAATACCTGGTAAGTAAGAAGTACCTATTACTTACCAGCTTTCAGTTGGTTGGCGAAAGCGAGCATCTTCTTGTAAGTGGGCATCAGTTCATTGTTCAGTTTAGCTAGCACAAGAACCTGAGGACGCCAGTTCTTCGTGTGAGGAGGACCTTCCTCAAGGCGCAGGAGAGAGTAGCGAGCGGCAGAGAGTGCCAGACCACGGAGACCATCACCCCATTCTTTTTCAGCTCTAAAAACAATAGATTGGTTAATAACTCATACGTATTTTACAAGCTCATTCTTCTATGTATTTAGAAAAGGATTTGCCCTTATTTCACATTCAAGACATCTATGTGGACTTGTTTAACATATTTGTAACTTGAATAAATTAACCTGAATAACGTAAGAGAGAGAACACTGTCTTACCCGCGGTACTCAATGTATTTGTAGATGAGTCCAGCCATGCCCATAGCGATGAGAGCGTAGAACCACGATGTCATGAACATGATAGAGATGCAGAGCACTAGGCCAGCCAGGGACAAGGACCTGGTTAAGAAATCACATGAAAACTATAGTCAGTGGATAACAATTGGAATTATTAAACAAAAACTAATTAAATCTAGGGTCATGCATGACATAATTCTCAGGAATGGTAGATATCCCTTCAGATAAATCCAGTATTTATATTTTTATATACCTTTCCGACGGTAAGGTAGATATTTAAGGGCATGTCCAAACATTACGAAAAGAGGGTACCTACATCTTAGATAAGGGTTAAAGTAAGCAAGTAAAAGTAAAAGCTAGTGGTCCAATCTGACGTGATAGAGCTTTTATGCGGCCCACGTTTTGTCAATTTAGCCAGGATCGATAGCTTCTTCACGTCATCCAAAACGTGGAACTGCTTATAAAAAAGTCCAGAATAATAATAATAATATAATAATAATTAACGTCGTATTATTATCGTAGTCCCAACCAATTAATCTTTGTATTTTGTTAAGTTTTTGTGACACGAAATTAACGTATTTTAAATTTTGAGACTTGGTACTTGTACTGTACTTGGTGAGCGGACTGGTTTCCACAAGTAGGGTAGGTAGGGTAGGTGGGCCCTATTTGCGTGACGGGTTGTGGTTGCTAGTCCAGCCACACGATGTCCTCTAGGAAGGCCAGCAGCTCGCTAATGCTGGCGCAGGCTTCCCCAGGGGTCTTTTGAGACACAAGTAAGCTTGCTATGTCAGTTCTTAGATCTTACCAATGGTAATACTTGAAGCGGGGTCTCCAGTTGGGGGTCTTGAGTAGGGTTTGCAGGGCGCAGGCGAGGTTCACGAAGCCGTAGCACATGAGGAAGAACATGGAGAGAAGAGGGGCCAGGATGTCGACGTTTCCGAGCAGAATACCGCACTGGCAGATCAACATCGTAAGAAGCAGAGCTCTGAAAATATACGATTATTAAGATTATCTGCTCGTATCAATGTTTTTGCTTTGTAAACTTATTAATTGTAAGTAATTAGACATTTGTAATATAAATACTATTTTGTTATACTCCTATTACCTACTTCCTATTTGTTATTCATTGTTCTTATGTTGTTATATGTGCCATGTTAGTATATAAGTGTGTTAAAAATATTGTAATAATGATGTGAACTATGTTATAGTTTTGGTTATAAACCAGTTTAGGTAATTATATGTGGTAAATAAATAAATAATCAAAATCCTTGCAAAAATGTCAGCTTATGTAGGTACCTACAGCAAGCATCAAAAGTTGATAAAATTTTTAGAATTTAGAATTTGTTTGGAAATTGCCTTGCACCACAACTTTTCATTGATACCTATACAATTTAAAAAATAATCTTGGCCAATCATCATTTTACCTTTCATGCTGACTGTACAAAGCTATAAAAAAAGGAATAAAATATTGGTGGATTACCTAATTTGGTGGATACTACCTAGTCATTCGTAGATCTAGTTAGCAATGTGGTCATAAGATAGTATTTTCGAGATCCAATTGCGATCAAGACGCCTGACCTAAATAAACGTAAACACAAGATCTGCATATTTTGCTAGTGAAAACTAAATTATTGGCAATATTTAAAGAGGTTCAATATTTACTTACCGTGTAGGTTCGCCTCGTTTAGAAGAAACGGCGAAAGGCGCAAGGAACGGTATGATCTCATCCTTGGCGATAGCTTGCAGCAAACGTGGTGCTCCTGTGAGGGATTGCAGACCAGCTCCCAGGGTGGAGAGGAACGAACCAATAAGGATCACCCACTGATTTGGCCACGCCATGTTTGCCACCACCAGCTTTCCACCGATAGACTGACCGAACCTAAAGTATAATAAATGTGGTAAGTTTGTTTAAAGTCAGTCACACATCACAGGCTACTTTTCAGTTTACGTGAATAATAAAAATTGCGAGTGACACAGTAACACAGTGGTATATTTATATACATTCGGAATCGTCAGAATTTGCTTCTCTTGCTCTTGTTTTGTTTTTTTATAAACAAAAGAAACTTACGTTTCCGATCGAAAACGTTTACGAATATTTCCAAATGCTGCAGAAACAAACATTCGTACATTTATCCCGCCGCGAGAATCGAACTCGCAGCTCTCAGGCTACGTCAAAGGCTCAGCACATTTTACAGAAATAGTACTCAAATAGGTACATACTTATCACGAAGCAGCAAGTTATCGACGGTACCAGCGAACAGCAGTACACTCGACAAATAAACGGTGGATGTTGTCAGAATCGCGCAAATCGTTCCAATGGGGATACTCTTCTGGGCATCGGCCAAGTCACCGGATCGATTGGAGCCGGCCATAATACCTGCGAATATAAGATAGCGGGTGAATCTCTGGGCAAGTGTGAAGCGAAAGAATAAGAAGAAAAACATCTTAACGTCTTTGATCCCCAAGCACGGTAGCTATCTCTTCAGATCTCTTAGTGCCAAATCTTTGAGGCTGTCTAAAAAAATGTGATTGGGTATATTGATTTTCTTCAATAGATTCTCAATAACTAGGTGAATTTAGGAGGCACTCATCTAAGCCTAAAGAAATTTCAAAAAACTTCTTTAGACTTTGACAGATTTTGTAACACTATGAGACATTGATCTGCACTAGCACCCATGCCTTAAATTAGGTGTACATTTGTTAAACATACCAGTTACAGAAGGGAAGAATATTCCGATGAGAATGGTGAAAGTAGTGGACAAGTCAGCGTAGATCTGGTTATAGGTTGGTCGCTCCATTTGTTCGATGTCTTCGGGCTCCTTGCCATAAGCGATGTATTGTCCCTCTTGTAGAAATGAATCTTGCAAGTTTTCGAAAAACACATTGCTTGCCAAACCCTGGTAAATAGAGACTTTGTAAGTATATTTATCATTCTGTTTATGCATAAAGAAATAACACAGATTTTTTAAATATTCCTATAGTTACATATTCCGAGACCCACTCGGCAATTAATTTTAAGTTACCGTAAGCACTACTAGTCCTTTAAAAAAACTCAGTTTAAGCATTACAATTCAGTATAAATAATCAACTAACGGCCGGTTTCTGAAAGCTCGATCAAAACTGATGGAATGTCAAGTCACTCGCCATTTCAGCTATTACATCGAATTAGATAGAGACAGCAAGTGATTGGTTTGATTTTTTAGATAGAGATTTTTTAGATAGATGATTTTTAGATAGAGAATTAGATAAAGACAGCAAGTGATTGATGCGATTAGTTGTGATCGGGCTTTCAGAAACCGGCCGTAAGTAAGTTCGTGACTGACTGATAGTATTTGCAGACTATCTCCACGGGCTACTTCAATTAGAAGTGAACTACGGAAGGAATAGGTACTCAATAACTAAAGAATACAGGCGGGAAGGTAAAAGTAAAACGACGCTAAGCATTCCACGCGAACTAAGTCACAGGCGTTCCATAAATTTTCATATAGGAGTCTTGATGCATTTACCTTGATACCAGGAACGATGGTGACGTTATTAGCAGTAAAGTAAGGTTCACAGGTGTTGTTGGGGCAGAACAGCTGGTGTAACTCTCCGTGGATGTCCTTCGTACAGTTCTCGATCTTGATGTCTCGGAGCAGGCGGTTACCAAGAACGCACATCCTAAAAGCAACCCGAATTTTATTTTTAATAAGATAATTTAATAATAAGTTTAAAGTGTCCCCGTTTTACTGTCATATGCTGGTCATCATCAGACCCTGGAGTTGTAATGAACCTTATTCCGACACACAAAACTATCACGTCGATCTAAGAGTATTCTTGTACTTTATTTTATGCATAAACATCGTTGGGAGATTGCACTGTCTACTGTAACACAGTTCTTTAAACTAAAACAGGACACAGAGTCTACTGTTTTATAGTGTGCACACATTTTTTATGGTAATAAATAATTTTGTATTGTATTTTGTTTTTCTATTCAACAAGAGCATAGTTATGCATTAAGCCTAATGGCATTTCCACCTTTTACTACCTTACCACAGAATACTTATGTAACTACAAGTAAGGAACTGAAATCCAGATTGCTGCTGGGCGTATGTTTTCCATTAACCAACTGCTGGTTTGATCCCAATAGGTTAATATTAAAACGCTTAGAGCTTTACCAATAAGTTTCAAGGTTTCTTCAAAACAGGTAACTTCAAACAAACTAACTTATGATTTTATAATATCCCAAAAGTTGGATCACTCTTTTTTGTCGTGTCACTAGTTTTTTTCGTAACAGTGTGGTGAAAGGATTTTAAGTGTGCCTCAAGAGGCTCCTTTCGAGCACTTGACACATGTTATAGAACTTTTTACAACATGCCGGTTTCCTCACGATGTTTTCCTTCACCGTTTGAGAGTACTGGCATTGTGCAAATACATTTTTGAACAGAAAACCTCATTGGTGCATGACCGGTTTCGAACCCACAACCTTAGGATCGGAAGGCGGGCCGCTACTACTAGACCACCAGTGCTCTCAAAAGTTGGATGATAAGTGTAGATAAGTACTATAAAACTAAAAAAAATAATAAACTTACTTAAGGTTATCAATCCCATTGAAGTTAACGAAAATCCCGATGTAGATGGCACTGATGGAAAGGATCACGCAGGCCAGGGCGATGGTAGCGAACTTGTTGACGAACTTCACTCCCACGAACACGACCATCCCCATGATGAGGAGTAGACCGGTGCCGTACACTCGGAAGTTGTTGTACATCGCTTCTGGGTCCTTCGTAAAGTCGCCGAAGAGAGATATCCACGGAGCCATATACGTCTGTTTGGAAAGAATACTCATTACAATTTTGACTTACTTATAAATTTTTCAAGAGTAGTAGTAGAGCTCTTTGTGAAGGGCTTATCCGGGGAAGAACTACCACCACGCCTTTTTCTGCTGCCAATCAGGGTTGCTGTGTTTTGATGTGACGGGTGTGTTCGCCGGTAAAATTACCGGTACATGAAGCTTAATATCTGCATGCCTAAAGTTAATGAACCCAGGGCAGTGCATCGTAGGGCACGTTAATTTTTTGCGTGACTTGCGAGGCAATGCAATGCAATTTTGGTAAAATGTTTGTTTAACAAGTTCGGTTTGGATCAAAATGATATTTTAGTAAATTTTTTGTAGGCTATTCTCCAAAACTACATTCAGAAATTTAAAATATTTTGAGATTACCTTAGCTATTATAGAATAACGTAAAGATACGGTAAAATAAAATCATGAGTTGTCACGTGGTTCTACAAAAACGGTTCTACAATACGTGGTTGTATAAAAATATACAGGATACACAAAGCTCTAATTGTTGGCAGAATCAAGTTGTTATCGAATTTGTTCTCAATTAAAGCTATCAAGTTGCTGACATTTAGCACTTTACGCTCCGTCGACATTCTCATCTCGCACATTCGCAACCCAATCGACAAAAGTAGCACAATATTGATGACAGCACTCGACCAATTTAAACTTACCAGCCAATTAGCTAGAGCGTGCCCAATAACTCATGCCGTTGGATTCCAGCGAACAACCGAAGCCTTTGAGTCTAACAAGTTTGCCAACTTGCACAATACGGTTAGTTAACCAATACTAGTATGGGGTTATAGTTGAAAATTTTAGAACGGAAAACTTTAATTTCAAACGGATAAAATGATATAATTATGCAGTGGTGGTTTTAAGTTAAAATGAGGAGGCTTAATTCAGATATTTTAAGCTGTCTTTATTCGTTTGATAAGTGTTCGGCTTTTATGTCTAATAAATGTCTTGTAGAGATCGATTTTAGCGATAAGATTATTGTACCCATCTCTAGTATATCTAGATTCTATAATAAAAAAAAACAATAGCTAAAACTAAAATTATCTATTTTTTATGTTGGTATAAACCACCATAATAAATACATAATTTTAGTTATTGTTTTTATTATATTGCTAAACATAATGATAAGGTTTAACCATATAATTATGGTATACAATAAAGCAATATTTTATATTACGACCAAAAAATACAAAAAGACGTCTCAAAAAACCGCGTCCTATTCAACTTTATGCTTTAACAAAACCGTTAACCCGACCTTTTGTACGGCTCACTAACATTTCCTTTATTATTAGTGCTCCAGGCGTACGGTTTACTGTTCGTATTAAATACAGAATAGTATCCCGGGGGGCCGTCGCCGGAGCGAGCCAGGTAGTCTGGACCCCCGGGCTTTGCGGTCTCTACTAACAATGCGCTAATATTAAGGTATTAGGTAACAAAACCACACTGGAACACAGCTGGTGGGAATATATAACAAAACTCGTAGCGCGAGAGGCCGTCCGATAAAGTGGGTTGGTTATGTCTACGTATATCTATGGTTTTACTTCGAACTAGGCGTAATAAATAACAAACTTGGTCGTGTACAGTTGAACAAATTTGACTTTGTTATACGAGCATTTTTTTGTGTGGATATTTTATAAATCTTAAAATCAACAGTCCAGTAAGTTTTAGAGGCCTTGCGAAAAGCCTCTTCTCTTACAAACATTCAATCTATAATCAATCGATATTCGGATTGGCTCTTTAACTGTCCGATAACTGTCTTTAGGTGTATTTTTCGGGTAACTACGTAGTTTTCATGAAAATTACGTCAACTTATGAACCTACTTTTATAAAATTTCAACACCCGACATATTTTACCATGAAGTCATTAAGGCGAAGACTACCGCTAATTACTTCTCGCTAGCACATTTCAATATCAAAAGTTCAATGATTTTATATCTTTCAAAATAAATATCAATAAATATTGGTGAACTTTCCACACTGCACTGTCTAGCCAAAACTAAGTCAAAGCTGAAATAATACATATATACTTTTTTTTGTAAATACATACTTAAAATATATAATTACACCCAGATAGAGAATATTATGACTATATTCATGGTACAAATGCTTGTTATCGGTGGGAATCGAACCCACGGCCTACGGAGCTCTGAAGGCTGTTAAAAATCCATTGACCGTGAACTCACCATGACGATTTCAACGGCGCCGACGATGTACATGGCAGCTGCGAGCGTGGTGCCCGTGTAGAACAGCATGCCGACCGCGCCGCCGCACTCCGGCCCCAGGGAGCGACTGATCATGAAGTAGGACCCGCCTGCGGGGACCACTCCGTTCGTCGCGATGGCGGACATCGAGATCGCGGTGAGCATCGTCTGTAGACGTCATTATTATACAACACACTAAATTCAAGCAGAGGTTTTGGCAAATCATCGCTTATAAACTACTAGCGACCCGCCCCGGCTTCGCACGGTTATTGTGGGTTATCCCTAAGAGATTATGCTTGTAATAAGCATATAAACCTTCCTCTTGAATCCCTCTTTCTATAAAAAAAAACCGCATCAAAATCCGTTGCGTAGTTTTAAAGATTTAAGCATATATAGGGATATAAGGATTATGAAAAAAAAGCGACTTAGAAAGCGACTTTGTTTTATACTATCTGATTTATAAAGTTTAATAAAAAACAATGGGTTGTAAAAGCTTCAAAGTTCGTATCAAGGTAGGTAGAACTGAAAACGGCACGATTTCCGTAATGGTTTTCCCATGAGTTCCTTGGGTAGTTAAAGAAGTTGCCATATTGCCAATTCCATTCCGTTCAATACGACAAGTTAGTTGTTGAAAGCAAATAATTTATATGTCATTTAATAAAACTATTCACAAAGATGCTTGGAGACAAGTTAGATTGGATAAGTTGCTGGCATCGAAGTAAGTGGACACCCTAAGGTAGGTACTGAAGCTCTGGAACGAGCTGGCGCGGTCTCAAGAGAAATCCAGCTATGTAGCGTAACTAAATAAATGTAATCAGGACGGCTGGCATATAGGCTTTCAGATGGAAAGCCCGCTGAGATTTGAAAATATGATTTTTGTTTATTTAAGTTATGATTTATTTGTTACGATCACATAAATATGATTTGAGTATAAATCTATTCTTGTTTGTTTGGTATTTGTGGAATATCTACAAAAATATGGCGTAGGTGTTTCTTTTGGTGTACCTATACTCTATTTCTCGCGTTGGTTTTCATTTGCATCTAGTGAGTTGTGATGTATAAATTATTGAAGAAACAAGGTAGTACCTTAGTCTTAAAACATTTCGGCTTAACTAAAATTTAAAAAAATGTTACGACTAGGTACACTCTTTAATAATAATAATAATAATAATAAATGTTTATTGCAGACACGTGGGTCCATAGTAAATGGTAAATGGTACTTTAATGTATATTACTTGATTTAAACTGATCGATAAAGCTATATATAAGAGTTATGATGTAGAAAAATAATTGTGGCTTACCGTACAGCAGCAGATGAGCACAATGAGAAAGCCTTGAATGGCGCCAGCAGTTCCTACGACCCAAGTAAGACGGATGAACAGGATTACACCGAATATGTTCTGGATGCAGGGTAGGAAGACTCCGATGAGGGTGCCCATCTTGGCAGCGGGCGCGGCTTTGGGAACGTCAGGATCTGCTGCCGACGCCGTCGGGATCGTGTTGGAGTAGTCAGCGAGGGAGCTAAGGAACGTGGCCGCACGAGGTCGGTCTTCAAATTCGTCCTGAGGAAAAAAAGACAAAATTAGAGCAAGTGTAAAAAAATATATAATTACAAAACCTTTTCTTAATTTGTTTGTAAGAACCAACTTCAGTCCAGGTTCCTTCATCCAAATTCTATTAAATATTAAACATTAAGATATCTGACAGTCTATTAAAAGAAATTGATCTATAAGGAAGCAGCTTTAATGTTCCTAAAAATACAAAATTTCGGTTAAATATAACGTTTAATTTACCACTTAATATTGTGTTATTTGATTTTATGCTAAATTAAACACAATTTAGAAGATCCAGAGAAATTACTGGAATCGCGACAGAAGTTGCTGATTTTGATTTGCGTAATTGAAAACCGTGAAAATATATTTTAATATCAGTGAAACATGGACACCACTAGGGCAATGACCGGTTTCAACTTTTACAGTTTTCAGCGCACCAGCACGGCGAGTATGATCTCATTTTAAGTTTTCCCATCATAAGTGTTTACTAAAACGAAAACTTGGAACATTGCCGGAAAAATTCTCGACTCTGTTATAAAAATGTAAAAGTGTTTGCGAATATTCTTCAGAAAGTGGACGGTTATCCGTCATAATATTTTCAACAACTTTCGATTTCTTCTAAGTGGAGTTCATCCTGTCATCAAAAGTTCCCGGCCAAAGTATCGAAATGAATTAGGAGCTGGATCACGTAGCAGTCGTGAAATATGGATGTCATTTGTTGGAGAAAATGGAATTCGCAGGTGCTCCCTACAACGTCAGTCTCTATAGTGTGATAAGTAGGTAGTCTAGTAAAATTGATCGTGAAAGAAAGCTCTTTTTTCGGATAGATTGGTATGTTTTAGATATTATGCAAGCCGTAGCTGAGCTTCGTTTACTATGTCATTAAAAATATATATAATTAATATTGGTGGACTTTCCACACATCACAATCTAGCCCCAAACTAAGCCAAAGCTTGTAATATGGGAACCTGATAGCTAATATAATTCATTATACTTTTTTTTGTAAATAAATACTTATATATTATATGACACCCAGAACGAGAACAAACATCAATGTTGATCACACAAATGTTTGTTCTCGTTGGGGATCGAACCCACGGCCTACGGCGCAGAAGGCAGAGTTACTACCAACTGAGCTGTGAAGGCTATCATTGGACGCTCTGCTTCGAATACTCGTGCATTATTTACAAGCAATTTTCATCGCCCTGCGCTCCGCGAAATTTCTCGACGATAGCGTTACCATTGGAATACCGGAGTATGCGCTTTTAGGACACGATTTCGACGAGTGTATTTCATTCGTACCACTCTGCGAGCGGGCGCCTCGACCTAAACGGATCAGTACAATTTGAAATGTATTTTCAGACACATCTTTATATGATACTTGCAATTACCCTCTATTCACATTCACTTTACTTGTTTTTTTAGTATATTGAGTATTCTTTATGTGATACACCTATTAATAAATAAATAAAATAAATATTGGCGGACATTCCACACAGCACTATCTCGCCCCAAACTAAGCCAAAGCTTGTGATATGGGAACAAGATAGCTGATATACTACTTATATACTTTTTTTTTGTAAATACATACTTATAATATTATATAATACCCAGACAGAGAACAAACATCTATGTTCATCACACAAATGTTTGTTCTCGGTGGGGATCGAACCGACGGCCTAGTGAACAGAAGGCAGAGCTACTACCAACTGAGCTGTGAAGGCTGTCAAACCTATACCCTATACCCTATTGAACCTATTTAACCTATTTGAACTTTTATTCTATTATTCTTTTATTATCAATAAAATATATTTTTTTTCATAATTCTTATTGGTTTACTTTAAAGCTTGAAGCTCCTTTTAAAAAACATTATGTATTTTCGGGTATTACACACAACGCTATCCCCAAAGAAAGCAAAGCAGTAAGTACTATGGGTATCAAATAACTGAAGAAATTGAACGCTGTTTTTGTTGTTAATACATAGATTTCAGTTAATACATATACCTACCCAAAAACAGGACAAAGTATCTAAAATTATAATGATCAAAGTTCAAAGTCGACCTATGAAATAAGTTTCGCTGTTCATTTTAAAGTCAACACCCGCTCGGAGTGCCATTGTTGCTCTATTATTAACGAGTGGGTGTGTAACTTAATCGCTTCGCATTAGAACAAATGCGCTGAGCAATTTGTATTCGTCTCTGCCCAACGAGAAACTCGACTAACTACCAACAATCATTTGCAAAACATCTACTAGCGAATCCAGTTTTGCATTATGTAAGTATTGTTTTTTCTACTGTGTGTCGCGCGATTACAAAGTCGGACTTTAGTGGTAATGATTTAGTAGTTCGACAACCGAATTAAAAAGAGATTATCTTGCCTTTGTCCAGCAAGACTATTGAAAATATTCGGAAACGTCAGTTTCTGTCTTTTTTGTTTATAAGCAAACAAAACAAAAGCAAGAGAGACAAATTCTGACGTAACAAATTACAGTTAATTAAAATAGCCCTGCTGATATGGTTTTTGTATTACCAAGTATAAGCTTATTAAGGGGCTGACTATCCAAATGGTCGCCAAACAGCACAAGCTAAAGTTAGATAAGTAGTAAATTAATAAAAAGCCCAAATAATACATTTAAAACAGCGATCATTGTCCGTCGTAAATAATGTCGGCCATTAAACGGGGGCACACAACAAACAATTTTATCGCGGGCTCTTCCTATTTGTTTTCATTTGTTCTGTCGACATCATTCGCCACTTTATTTGACATCCGGTACCTACCACTGTGGAATCGCTATCGTAATGATGTTCTTTGTTTGATGTCGAATGAAACTTTTGCAGACCAAGCGTACAGCAAGCGAGTGCGATTGCTTTAGCACGCTTTATTAGTAGTTCGCGATAAAAATATAAGTATTATCTCATACCGACTGTCTATCTATGTAATAGATTACGCTTGCTCGGTATTTTCTCTGCGTTCTTTTCGTTAGCTTATTACGAGTATCTTTAGCATTCTACAGAAATATTGCAATGACAAATAACAGCTTTATTTCGATTTAATTAAAACATTCTACAAATTGGCATTTTTTTTTACAATTGATAACTGTAAGAAAAAATGCCAATTTGTATCCGACCAAGCGAGCTAATGAGTATCCTTAAGAAAATTGAGTTCATCCATCTTATAATTAAGTGTAAAATCATTAACAATATTCAAAGGCGAAGCGTGAACGAGAGTGCTTGACCTGAATGAAGATGTTTTAAAGCAAACTTTCGCATTCCTTCCATTCGGTAGCGGCCTTGACATGATGAAGCCTCAGTGGAGGGTGCTTCGCCACGATCGAGGCCACCTTCACCGAACCAATATCCGCTTCGATCTAAGCCCGGATATAAGTGCGCGACCAAACAACCGACTAACAAGACACGTGCGGCCTAGCTCGCCCGCATTCCGTTGGTGGCTACGCCAGTGGTATTTCAAGTTAGGCATACGAGCAATCTAATATACTTTAGAGCAAACTTACTTTACTGTATTTGTGAACTATAAGCAGGAGACTTTTATACGATTTAAAAAGAGAAAAAATAGTTTCTAGTGAAACATGGAGGTACGTTTTTCAGCGAGGTTTATGGACGACATCTACAAAGTCACTGGCCTAAGCCAATCTTTGGATGATGACGATGAATGATGAGTAGTGATTGCACATCCAGTGAAAACCTTATCTCGTATTGTATTCCTGAAAATTACATTAATTTCACGCACTAAACTTGTTGCCAGTTTTGCACGGTAGCACATGTGAATGTGGAGTATGACTTAAATAGTTACTTCATAACTCAGGTACACGTTGAATGTTGATTCTGTCTGTTGTTTCGAAACTTTACAGTACAAAGGTAACTTAAGACATGTACTTTGGGACTGAACTGTTGTTAAGGGGAAACGTTACTCAGTTTTATTCAATAGGTTAATAGTAAGTACGTGCTGTTTTTACTAAAATGGTAAGTTCAGTACATTTTGTATGCAATTATAAAACAAAGCAGTTTATTTAGTACTGTCTAGTCCATAATTAAAAAAAATATAACTGTTCACTAGACTTGTTTTTTTATATAAGTTGAATATTGCAATCAAAATCAAAACGGTCTTTATTCAGTACAATCACAAGGATCACTTTGAAACATCTTATATACTAGGTGAATCTACCGCCAGTTCCTCGCGATTCCTGTGGGTATACACATGCAGGCTTAAAAAATGAAAGTGCAAAATTGGTAATGGTAATGTCCTCTTATTTTTAGATACCTATGATATGGGCATTTATAATCGAGAGACCATTAAAGTCCTATCAAGTCAAGCTCACTAGGGCGTACCCTTAAGTTAGAATTGCAAGAGCTTTCTGCAGAAACTTTTCGATAGAACTTAAACGGCTTCCAACTTTCCGGTGCTACAACTTGCTTTTGTTTACGAGACATACATGCACACATACATGTTGTACATGTGTGTGTTTATTTGATTCAAAGTTCATCGCATAACTTGACTTTCACAAATCAACTGAGTTTATCAACATTTAGTGAGGACGTATTAAAGCGAAGACAAGAGCTAATGTGACTCTCGCTCGCACGTTTCGACATGTTGAAAGATATGAAATCACTAAACTCGCTATCAACGTTTTTGTGTGCAATCACATTGTTCCAACTCAAAAGTTTACCTTACTAGTTTAGTACTAGTAAGTAGGAAAACTTCGAAACGTGCGAGTAAGAGTCACATTAGCTCTTGCCTTCGCCTTAAGTAGAATATAAAGAATACTTCAACACAGTGCATGACAGGGTTTTAAACTTAGGATCGGTAGGCGGGGCCGCTACCACTAGACCTCCAGTGCTCTCATAAAATGTAGTAAAAATAAAAATAACGCTGCTGTAGTTGGTGATGACTCATAGTAAAGGTAATATGCGTGTTTGTGCCGTATTTTATGAGTCTATAAACATATTTTTGTGTACTAATGTTATCAAGGTGTAATTACGTACCTATCTACACAATATAACGCTGATTGGTCCCCATGCTTGGGACTTTCAAGGTTATTATAGCTCAAATGCGATATAATTATTCAGATCACAATAATCATTTTGCGTTCAAGGCAAGTTTCAAGTTTCAACTAACTTGTACTTCATGCATGAAACGATACGTTCTAACATTGAGAGACGGTTTCTGAAAGTTCTATCAAAATTAATCGGATGTCAAGTCATTCCCATTTCAGCTACGAGTATTTCATCGAATTAGATAGAGGTAGCAAGTGACTTGATATGCGTTTAGTTTAGAGCGGGCTTTCAGAAACCGGCCGTCTTTGCTGTCACTAAGAAACTAAGTTTCACTGCTCAGACTTGGTACTTAAACCCTGAAAACAAACAATAGCAATAACAGTGATCGATGTACTAAAACATAAAGCATTTAGGACAGCAGTCAGTCCGCTAGTCGGACTCAGATTTGTTCAATTATATGGCAAATGAGGTATCTGTATTCTTCGTCTGTCGTGTCACTACTTTCTGTCGAAACCGTATGGTGATTTTAAGTGCGCCTTAAAAAGGTTCCTTTCGAGCACTATCTGTATTTAATTTGAATCTGTATTGTGATGCTATGTTTTGTGACGTAAAATAAATATTTTCTACTGAAATCCAAGCAACAACTCAATTTACTGCTAATTTTAGATAGTAGCCTTGCGGTATTTTTGTTGAAATTTGCAAAGAAAACCTATCTTCCTTTGTCGGGTCAAGCCAAGATGTTATATTAGAATTAGGCTTAATTATAGATTAAGTCTTTAAATGAGATGTCTTTTTTTGATGTTTTATTATAGGGCAGTGTTGTCGCTCAGCGACAAAGTTCTTAAAATAAATAAAAAAAACCTTTCTGTATTATCATAAATGCCATATAAAACCTGAGCAGTACGTGAAGCAAATCGCAAAAAAATTCATCTCGTGTATTGCTATCAATTTATGTCGCGCAGAAGTCACGCCGTGCGCAAATGGTGCGTGAATTATATACGAGGTTTGTGGACGTACATAACTTGTGAGCTAAATGTATAAAAAAATATATATATTTATGAGATTTCTGGGTTTCTAAGTTTGGAGCTAGGTACTAAAGTATGAAATGGAAACTAGTAGGTACTTGTTTGAATATAAAAAAATATAAGAGTATAAAAGTAGGAAAAATTTGAGACAGAAATAATATATAACAGCCTTTTCGGCTCATCGATATACATTATACCTCTCATTTATTTCTAGTACACTAGTGATTTAAATTGATTTTATAGCTAGACGTTTAGGCGCCTATCTACGCGCTATGTGCGCATCGTGTGTCTCTTTCTGTTAAAGCATACCGGTGTAGTTTTCTTCTCACTCTGATATAACTTGCACGAGAGGGCTGTCGTAGTTCAAGGGCTTGAACTACGTACCTAATAGTAGTAAGACTAAATCGTACTGAATCAAGAAGTAAATCTGAATGAATCTGTATCACAGAAGATATTGAGATATAGGCACATACTCACATTTGCAGTCTTCGTCTTGTCGTATCACTAGTTTCTTTTGAAACTAGTGATACGACACAGTATGGTGAAAGGATTTTAAGTGCGCCTGAAGAGGCTCCTTTCGAGCACTTGACACATGTTATAGAACTTTTTAGGTTCTACGACATGCCGGTTTCCTCACGATGTTTTCCTTCACCGTTTAAGAGTACTGCCACTGTGCACATACATTTTTGAATAGAAAAACTCATTGGTACACGACTGGTTTCCAACCACCGACCTTAGGATGGGAAGGCGGGGCCTCTACCACCAGACCAACAGTGCTCTCATTCCACCAGTGCACATTTGCAGTAATTTGTATTCCATATACGTGACAAGTAGTGAAAAATCTAATGCATCAAAACTCTCACAGAGATCTAAAATATCTACCGTGTCCGGGGATCTAAGTCGTGAAGCTGTTTTAGTTTCATTTTTTTTCTACCCACACATTTTATACCCAGTACACCCGTTCTTGGTTACACTATATTCTCTGAGCACGTTGTACTAACCTAACCCTTTTGGTCTAGCTTTGCTAGGACCGGCGACCAGGGGCTATATATCATTAACTTTGTCCGACATGACGTGAATTTATAGTACGCTTATCTCTAGGGTGATAACGCTGGATTGTACTGAACGCTTTTCCATATTATACAAAATTTCTTCTTCTTTTTATCGTGTTGATGCTTAAATTGTCTTGCCTAAGTGGCCACCTCAATAGTGCTAAAGCTAAGAGTAGTAAGAAAGAAAAGAAAGAAAGAAAGAAAGCATTTGACCCACAAAAATAACAATATCAGTGGGTAGGTAGGTCATAAAGCTGAAGGAAAGTAGTAGTTCATCTTTATATTTATAATTCTACTGTACGTGTGTATGTCACTGAACTCCTAAGCGGCTGGACCGATTTGCATGAATTTTTTTGTATGCGTTTGTGTGGCACCCTGGATGGTTTAGATTCACAAATCAGCCCGGCAGATGGAGCTGCAGTCGGTATCTAGGTTATTTATCTATACTGCAACTAAACGGCTGGTTTATTCAGGTACGAGTCTCGGATACCTAATCGCTTGAAATATCATTCATGCAGGACAACGTCTGTCGGGTCCGCTAGTAAAATATAATAAAATAGTTACATAAAACCGGCAATAGGTACCTACACTTAAACACAGATTAGGTTCGTTGTGCGGGGCAAAATGGTCGTCGTCTCAGCTTAATGCTGCACCCAACCTAGATACGAGTAGGTGCAGTGCAGCGCTGGTTTTCAGACGCTAGATAGAGTAGTAGTAGAGTACCTAGTAGTAGAGCTCTTTGTGAACAGCTCGTCTGGGGAAGTACTACCACCATGCCTATTTCTGCCGCCATGTAACGTTGTTGTGTTTTGGTTTGAAGGGTGATTGCCAGTGAAATTACAGGCACATGAGGCTTAACATCTGTGTGCCTCAAGTTGATGGACGCAGGGCAATGCATCGTAGGCCACGTTCATATCGTGCGTGACTTGCGCAGCAATGCTTTGTTATAGGTGATAGCTACTTCTTATCATATGATAAGTATCAGGTATCTGAAGTACTATGGGAACCCCCATAGTACAAGCGTTGCTTAGTTGGGGCTAGATAGTGATGTGTAGAATGTCCACTAATATTTATTATTTAATGACAGCCTTCACAGCTCAGTTGGTAGTAGCTCTGCCTTCTGCGCCGCAGACCGTGGGTTCGATCCCCACCGAGAACAAACATTTGTGTGATGAACATAGATGTTTGTTCTCTGTCCGGGTGTTATTATAGAGGTATATTATAAGTATGTATTTACAAAAAAAAAGTATATTATGTATTGTATCAGCTATCTGGTTCCCATATTATAAGCTTTGGCTTAGTTTGGGGCTAGATACTGCTGTGTGGAAAGTCCACCAATATTTATTATTATTATTAATGAAAAATGAAAATTTTATCTACCGTGCCTAGCGTGAGCCTGTTTTATATCAAGGTGGTTGATAAACATACGAGGCCTTTTTGGTAAGTGGTTACCGTAGCGTATGTACGCTTGCAATGAGGGTACCGCTTGCGTATTTCTGACAGAAAACATACTTCTCTGGTCTCATTCACCCATAAATTTGACTTGGTTAAGTCCTAAAAACACATTTGTTGAAAGTATAATTTTCATCTCGTTATTTATATAAGTAGGTATGCGGGTTTATTTTATCTGTTAGGACAGCTGAGTATTACTTGGTTTATATTTCTCGTCCTTGTGCTTTTATTCATACATGGGTGGTTGGCAGTAATGTTATTTAAATTGTTATAATACGCTTCACAGTCTTTAGAAAAAAAAATCGAACTAACTCTTCGAGTAACTACTATTTTTTTATTCTTATATTTATATATATATTATATATTTCAAAAGAAATGAGTCTTGAACTCATAACTACATGGAACGATAACGAGCGAAGCAAGAAATTCGAAGAAATAGCGCAATAAATTGAAGTACCTCCAATGTAGCGAGCTACGAGCGACTACGGACGTGCTACGCTGAGCTACGAAAGCGCTACGAGAGCACTACGAGAGCAATACGAGAGTAAGGTTTTACGTAAGGTATGGTGTTTTATAGTAAGGTAAGGTGATTATAGATGATTTGTTCAGTAAGTTAGGGGACACTAGCACGGAGTGGAATAAGCCTCAGATTTCCTAATTATCGTATATTTTACTGTTTGAGAGCATAATGCATTATGGAAAATGCACAAAAATCTAAAATAGAAAATCTTAAGGGATTCTAACTTACGTGTAGTCGTAAGTAAGACAATTATCTGACTTCTGCGACCATAAGATCTGAAAGTGCGGTAACCAACACTAGACTACTATTGCGCTTTGAGAACGCTACGAATATTCGGGTCATCGCTAGCTTATTATGACATCGACAAATTTCTTGCAGACCGTAAAACATGGACTAATAATGAGTTATAAAATTGTTTTAGGTATGTTTATTTAATTTTGTTTTTAGTCTATATAGTTTTATATTGTTATTTATAAATTTAGGAAAAATAAATAAACATATAAACTGCTCGTATGGTAGGTTATGTAATACCTAACTCAATTTCAATAACGCTCTTCAATTTATACCTCTTACTCCAACACTTTAACTGCGGTCTTAAATTTGCCCTAGTGCACGTAACGTACGGCCCAGAATAATTTAGTTTACGTTCATAATAAAACTCATGGGGCGAAATTTCTTGCAATGAATTTCACCCGCTTACCCGAAGGCAAGGTCAAGAATAATTAGCTTATAAATGACCTTACCTTTCCGTGGAGGATTTAGGTATGTTGTGACGGTTTTTACAAGTCCGGGACTGAACAGCGGCTCTTGGAGATTAAATGAATAAATGATTAGAGATAAAAGACTCGGGTAAAGTAACTTGACGAGCGAGTTTTATCAAAGTTAAGCTTAAGTGTCGACGAAGTAAGATTAAAAATGTAACAGAATTAAATAGATTGCAGAAGTTGGAAAAGTGAGCTGATCATTTTAATGGCCTGGTAACTTGTCTTTGAAGTATTGGTGGAACTGCTAGGAATTTTTGTTCAGTCTTCATTAATATGTAAATACTACCACCATCCCTATTTCTGCCACCAAGCAGCGTTGCTCTGATTCGGTTTAAAAGGTGTGGTTGTCGGTAAAATTAGAGGAGGTGAAAGTAGACGCTAGATAGAGTAGTAGTAGTATTAATACCTAGTAGTAGAGCTCTTTGTGAAGAGATCGTCTGGGGAAGTAAGTACTACACCATGCCTATTTCTGCCGCCAAGTAACGTTGCTATATTTTGGTTTGAAGGGTGATTGCCAGTGAAATTACAGGTACATGAGGCTGAGCATCTGTATGCTTTAAGTTGATGGACGCGGGGTAGTGCATCGTAGGGCGCGTTCCTATCGTGCGTGACTTACGAGGCAATGCTTTGTTTTAAGTGATGTTACCACTTAAAATCATTTAGGGCATCTGCTTGTTTCATCAGCAAGTATTATAGAAAAATTGTTAGTTCTTGGTAGGGATTGAACCCAAGGCCTGTAGCGCAGAAAGCAGAGCTACTACTAACCGAGCTGTGAGGGCTGTTATTTGAGTTTCAACTTTTTTGAATATTAGTAAAATTATGTAAACCGCGATAAACAAACAAGCGAGTAACCTCTTTTTTTTTAAATAAAATATTTATTTAAAACCAAACGTCTGTTACAAACAAGCGCCTTGCTTAAAATTATATTATGTTATAAGTAGGTAGGTTCTTATCAAGTAGGTAGGCACTCGTTAGCTAATATGGCTAATAAAGGTAATACATCTAATTGCAATTTATTACAGAGAAGTAGTACGTAGGTACCTAATATTACATGTACTATTTGACTATGAGTCGTTTTTAGTAGTGGGTAGTGAACAGGTGATATTTATTTTTATATTAGAATTATGGGTAACATTGTTAAGGTTGAATCAAAAAGCCACACTAGATTAAAGAACCTGTGTTGTGGATTCTGATGCTAGTAGAGTACCTCTAGTTTATTCAAATTACTTGTAATTATTTTAGTGTTTACCAAACACACAGTTTCCACACGGGATGGAAAGCGAAAGTAAAGATCATAGTTTACCTTGGTAAACGTGAGCCTGTATAAGTATAATAAAGTTAAATTACCTGAACTCAACGGTTGGGCTATAATCCTGCGGGATTACTGTGTCGGCTGCCTGCCTACCCCTTTTGTAATCATTCTTAATTAACATTTTTGGTTGTTACGCCTAAACTAGTTACGGTGACCTTTTTTTAACAACCTTATCTCCTCATCACCTTGAATAAGTCCACTGCTGGACGCAGACCATAATCGGGGGACCGTATACTACCAGGAAGAACGATTTTGAGTATTCTACATCGAACGTGTCTGGGGAATGAAGATGTGAGGCAATTTTTTTTATTTCTTATTATTCATCCACTGATTCTGCATTGTATGCCGTAAATTCGATCCCCACAGAGGGCGAACATTTATGTACTGATAATAATATTTTTTTATGTTCCTATATATATAGAAAAATATAAGCATCTAATATTTTTGATGGGGTTAGATAGTGTTGTCTTAAAAGCCCACAAATATTTTTATCCGGACAGGTAACTCGGAAAAAATCGGAGCCGTGGGCAATATACTAATTAATACAATTTATTATATTTAATAAAAACTTACATGGTAGAGGTACAGGTTGGTGTCGCAACCCTTGTCCTTATCGGCAGGGAGGCCATGTTCATCGGTATCGCCTGGAAAAAAGAAACACAATTTGAAGGAACGTGTATTAGACAGATTGACTGTGGTACGAAAATAAAATAAATAACATTTAAATGTCAGTCCAACAGACCCTTCGTTTTCTCTAATAATTTCATAACTTTATCTGGTATTATACACTGAAAAATACCAGCAAGATTAAATTGATAGTCTGTGAAAAAATCTATAAAATCAGTCAAGCAAAATGGACATTGCGATATTGGCCCTAAAAAAAGAAAGCGTCAAAAACATGGTATTGAATAATTTTATTTAACCAAAAAATATATATAACTACTATTAGTAAATAAATAATGTCACCCATTTTTCACGCGTCGTATCTAGGTGTCGTTTATTTATTTCTGTTTATAGATCTAATTTATCTTTCTGTTTCAACTATAATAATAACAATACATAAAACTAAAAGATAACCTATGTATAAGGAACTTGCCGTTCGTTTTGTTTTTAGAATCCATGTACCTAATCTCTTATCTTGTTTCTCCACGTACGTACTTACAATACACATAAAACTCATCTGAAATATTTATCATTCATAACAATTATTCCCCTCCGTGTTGCAAAGGTGTTAATGTTTTATGTAAGACATTACTCTGGCGTAGGTAAATGTATTCAGTCGGTAAATATGTGTGTGTAAGGGGAAGGCAAATAAGCTGTATGTGTGCTTCAAGGCTGTACGTAAACTTTTTATTACATCTACATATTATATCTACTGTATAATGCCTCTGTGTGCTACTGGGTATTTGTGGTTTTAGTAATATCTATGATCAACATCTCCCTATACTGGGTATTGCTTTTATATGAATGAGTTTTTTTTGCGTTAGATTTACTGCACGAAGCGTTGATAAATAAAGAGATAGGATATTAGAATTTCTGTAGGTATTATACATCTTCTGGGAGTTAAATGTCTTAAAACTATGAGCGCCGCCCGCAGCTTCGCCCGCGTGGTAGCTGTGATAGTATTTTTTCGTTTAATTTATATTTTATCCCCCGTTTCCAAAATTTATTCCGGGTAATAAGTAGCTTATTTGATAATACTACATACCATATATTATTTTCAGTTTCATCCAAATCGGTCAAATTGTTAGTGCGTGATAGAGCCACAAACATCCTCATATCCAAACATCATAACTTTCGCATTTATATATTACTAGCAACCCGCCCTGGCTTCGCACGGTTATTGTGGGTTATCCCTAAGAGATTATGCTTGTATTATGCATGTAAACCTGCCTCTTGAATCACTCTTTCTATAAAAAAAAACCGCATCAAAATCCGTTGAGTAGTTTTAAAGATTTAAGCATACATAGGGATATAGGGACAGAGAAAGCGACTTTGTTTTATATTATGTAGTGAAGTAGGATAGGATTGACAATCTTGTTTTTTACGCAATTCGGTTAAATGTGTGCCGGCAACATTAACCGGATGCAACCCTAAAGGTTGGCAAACAAAGTCACTCCTTGCGTAACTCAGGATGGGAGGCGTCAACAGGATGGCCTATTATGTACCTACCTAATTCACGACAGGTTTACAAAAAGTGTCAATATACCACCAGGAAACCAGATAATATTGGTGGACTTTCCACAGAGCACTATCTAGCCCCAAACTAAGCCAAAGCTTGTAATATGGGAACCAGATAGCTGATGTAATACATTTATAAACATTTTTTTGTAAATGCGTACAATCTAGCATTGGGCGAGGCACTCTTTCGAGAAAGAGTGGTGAGTGATTGCCAAACACCAGTTTCCGTGTAATTTTCCACAGTGGAACGTGATAAAAAAAACCATTCATCTCTGGATAAAAAATTCTACATCCAACCTTAATGAAAACCCAATTGAGAAGTATGCAACTAGTATGATGGCCAAGAAATCAAACCGGTATTTATTAACTTATCCTATAATTACTTATAAGTTTCTCAGCCAATTACATCTACGAAATTTAATGTTCTCGTTTTGAATTTCTGTAAATTAAACTTGAGACAGTGAATCACATCCAGAGCCTGGAATAGGCATCGTTAAGGTGGTAACACACGAGCCTAATTACGGGCCCGAACAATCGGGTATTCGGGTAAGTAATTAATTTACTCGCGGAACAGTTTGTCGTAAATTCGTACGCCTACCTGGCTTAATTTTATCCACAATCCGTCCACTGGGGAGTACAGAATCTATTTGTTTCGCATGTGAAGAATATACTTGCCTTTTTATTGCGTTTCATTGTGAATCTATTTTCTTTTGATAAATTAATCAAAATGGGTCTTTCAATCTTTAATATGAGATGATTGTGAGCTCTTTAGAGGAGAATTACAAGTACATTTTCTATAATTTTTTTCAAACGCCTTTTGCTTTTTGCTTCATATTAAAATACCAAACCACTATGTCAGAGTTCCACAAAATAAATTCCATTAATATGACGCTGCCGAGAGTGCACGATTCAATTTATCGTTTTCCTACAATACATAGGTACTCACGTAAAATGTCAGGCACCGACCTTTACACATTGCTTCACTTTGCACATATTTGTCCAATAATATCTTTACTGGTACGCGAATAAAATAAGCTTGTAAAACTAAATATCAAACTGTTTTAAAGAAAGGAAAAATAATTTATTTGTAACGTACGGATGACAATATACGGTATACACAAATAATGTAAACAACATACAGAACATAA
Source organism: Chloroclysta siterata (assembly GCA_932294275.1). NCBI lineage: Eukaryota > Metazoa > Arthropoda > Insecta > Lepidoptera > Geometridae > Chloroclysta > Chloroclysta siterata. The sequence goes on from OW028598.1 coordinate 14,338,230, forward strand.
AAACAAAACACATAAACAATAAACACATATTAGTTAATCACCCGGCACTGTCTACCATGCTACAAATCTTTACTTTACAAATTTTATATTTTCTAGAGTTGGCAAAAAAGTCCTTTGACAGTAATAGGTAAGTAGATTTATTAAATGTCCAACTACCGTCGCTGAGTTGGTGCATAAATAAAACACTGTCTGCAAACTTTGTCGGATTCCCCAAAACAATTTAATTGATTTCTTCTTTCAGGTTCTTCTTAGAAAAAAGAGCCTTTAGTACATAATGGCCATAACACTACTTAGAAATATTGTTTCCTACACATAGCCATTTTATAGAGAAACATTATGTAAGATCTTATTTACAAGCAGCCAACAGAATCTAATTTGTACGATTGAAGATAGCTCAGAGGTTTGTTGTCAGCCGGTCGTAATTTGGATAGGTAAAGGTCAAACTTCAAAGACGGCTGTAGATAACAGCCCAACATTAAAATATCCAGTAGCGGTTAGACTGAGGTGACTTGTCATGCGGGAAGAGGCAAAATTTGCCAACAAAGTAGGTTGCCGCTGACTATTTGCTTGACAAATTTGCTAAGGCAACATACACACATACGGGTCACATGTTGGCAGGTAAATAAGTGGTTACTATCACCTAGGACGCTTTTAGCGGAGATACAAAGTTCTAGGGATCATTCGCCCGTTACCAATCGGAAAATGTATTGTAATTGGAAATGTATTATTGTTATTAAATGTTAAATGTTTTATATTATTATATTATATGTATGCCGTGTCCCGGGTATCCATATATCTTTGTCTGTAATTATTGTTACGATTTGTGTGTTATGTCAATAAAAAAAACATTTCATTTCATTTACATAACCTCACTAAGTAATTAACCAAGAAATTACAGATTTTGCAAGTGTTGCAACTTTCTCACTGATTCGTACGAATTATCGGTAGTCGGCAACCTGCTTTTAGTTTTCTATGTAAATGCTGAAACTTTGCAGAGCAACTAAGTTTTAGAGTCGGTTGTAGACTAGTTGAGATAAGCTGATGAAATTATGGAGTTGCAATCCAGCAGCGCGATTATCTTCTAATCTCGGCTTTGCGTTGATCGAATCTGGCATGAACAGCAATGAATTGACAAATTCAATGCGGATCTGCGTATCAAAGGGTTTTCTGAATGCAATTACTGACAAACTGATAGGTTTTATGTTAGTTCATAAGTAAGCGCTCAACGTTTTACTGAAATGAGTAAGAAAAACAAATTATCATTATTTCAATGCTCGCATTGCTGTATTCCGATCGGAAGGATGCCGGAGCACGTACATACGCATGGGACTTAACACTAAAAGTGTTTCAGAGTTTCAGAGACATAGATGTCTACATAGACGCGTGACAAGAGATAATGCAATTCCACTTAATATCCAGCTGGTGGAAGTAACACTTAACATGAGGTGGTAGAAGTAACCGATCAAAATCAGGTGAGCCAGGTCAGTAATATGTTTTAAAAAAAAAACAATTGATAGGCATATTTGATAATTTCGCACAAAAACGATGCGAGTTCTGTTTATTGGGGCGTGCATTGTATTTTCGATAGATCTAGGCAAACGGAGCGATCATTGCGAAATGCGACACAACACCCACCGTTTATAACAACTGTTGTTTATTCTGTGCTGTATTGTGATTACCTACGGGATTGTATGCCGGACAATTTCCTGCTCGAATTTCGTTAAGCGTTGAGTTTTTTTTTATGAACCCTCCGTGTCCCACTGCTGGGCAAAGGCCTCCCCCCATTCCTTCCACACAAAGCGATCCAGCTTCTCACATGCCAATCAGTGCTATCTTTGCCCACAGCTCACCTGGAATACGGCCGACATGACCAGCCCAATTCCACTTCAGCTTAGCGGCTTTCGAAGCTACGTCTTCGATTTGTGTCTGTGAACGCAGTTCTGTGCTACGGATTCTATTCAGTAACTTGACACCTAGAATACTGCGCTCGATCGCACGTTGGCAAACCTTGATTTTGGTTTTTTGAAGTACCATAGGTTATATGTCCATTAGCTTTGGCTTAAATGACAGTGGGAAATCGGGATTTTTCATCAGATCTCCCATGGCCCAATATCTCCTCCAGGCATTTTCGGTTCGGCGAGCGATCTCCTTGTCTTGCCTGGACTCGAAGAAATCTATTTGGCCAAGGTAGATATTATTTTCCACATAGTGCAATTCTTCCCCGTCCACTTCAAGTCTGGTTTTATTTGGTTTTATCTGGTTCAATTTTGGTTGGTTTTAATTGGGCTTTTAGGTTATTTATTTATTCGAATAATTATACAAAGCCAATTATAAATATGCTAAAATAAAATATAGCCTATTTAGATAAAGCTACAAAAAATTTGCCTAATGATAATTATGTGGTATGTGTGTATACAATATAGTGTGATGAAATATTGTATTTAAAAAAAAACTGAAAAAGCTTCTCGACTTTGATTCCCAGGCACGGTAGATATCCCTTCAGATATCCTTTATATTGTTTTTGTCTGCTATTTCTACCTAAGGTATCTGCGCCTTTTTGCCTGAAAACATGTGAAATTCATTTAAGGCAAAACTGCACTCTGTATTGTGCTCTTGTATTGTACGTCGAACAATTACTGAAACTTTCACAACACTGGTACAGTTCACCTTTTATTTTATCTCCACACTTTTTGTTCGCGTTCAAACTTTTTCAATAAAATAGTTTTTATTTTATCTACGTATCTATTATATATGACTTTAACGAGATTGAATAAGTATGTTTTTGAGCTATTAGTCCAATTTTTAAACCTTGGAGATCAATATTGTGTTTATGAATTGTATGAACGTAGCAATACTACCGCTGTGCTTTCTCTATCTTTTTATTTTTATTAAAGGACTTTCCACACAGCACTAAATAGCCCCAAACTAAGCCAAAGCTTGTAATATGGGAACCAGATGGCTGATATAATAATTTAAAATATACTTTTTTTTGTAAATACATACTTACTAGTGGTTCGCCCCGAACTGAGATCTCGTGATGCGACCCAACGATCGCAATAAAACTTTTAGTAGGTGGTAGTCAGAGGCAAGTCCAAACATTACGTTTGGACTTTTTTCTGACTACCGCTTACTAGCTTGGTATGGTTATCAAGTTTCAACTCTATTGGCCTTTTTATTGAAGAGTTCCGTTGAACAGACCTTGACTCCATCATCAGATCTGGTCGTTGTCACCATTTTATGAGAACTGAATACCTACTTAATTTATTTCAAGAAAAAAAAAATAAGAAAAAGCAAAGGAACTGACCGACCAGTAGAAAAACCTTGGTGTCAACGAAACTCTTAGAGATGGGAGCTCTTGGGTCGCTGGTTATCTTAATTTAACTTTTTTGTTGTATTTCAAAAACCGAGCGTCCCAGAAAAAAAGTAAAAATCGTTTTGGGATGGCTAACCAAAGCCCTTTCATATGACATGTAACTTGATTTTTTTATGTAACTATTTTTAATTTTTGCCCCCTTAAAACCCCCATATCTTAATAACCCGTCATCCGATTTAACTCATATACTTACCAGTAAATTTCTCAAGTACAAGCTATCGACTTATCAAATTTCATGCAGATCGGAACAACGGTTCGAAAGTTATGGCCAGACAAACATACATACATACATACATACATACATACATAAAATGCCAAATCGCCCAAGTTGAAACTAAGATCTTCGTTCGCTTCGCTCACTCGATCAATAATGTTATATAATAACACCCAGACAGAGAACAAACATCTATGTTCATCACACAAATTTCGAACCAACAGCCTACAGCGCAGAAGACAGAGCTACTACCAACTGAGCTGAGAAGGCTGTGGTGTATGTACGTACTCGCTACACTTTTGACATCTGTAGCTGTCACTTGTCTGTGGATCAGTAATAAACTTTCCTTACAATAGAAAGGTCGTTTGCTTGCTACCTACCTACTTACCACAGTACACTAGTATACCTATTTATTGTGTATTTATATTTTTCGATTTTGTATCACTGTGGTGATTTCATGTTGTTGCTAAAAATAGTGTTAATTTTGCTAAACCTAACCTCGAGCGCACACACATCGTTTAAGAGTAGTAGAGCTATGTGTGTGGCTCGTTCAGGGAAGTACTACCACCATGCCTATTTCTGCCGCCAAACTGCGTTGCTGTGTTACAGTTTGAAAGGCGCGATTGCCCGCGAAATTACAGGCACATAAGGCTTAACATCTGTATACATCAATTTGATGGACGCAGGGCACGTTCTTATCACGCGTAACTTGCGAGGCAATGCTTTGTTATAGGTGTTGATGGTTTGTGATAGGTAACCACATCATCAAGTAGACCATCTGCTTGTTCCATCAGCATTTAATATAAAACACACATAGATATTATGATGTGAAGTCATGTGTATCCTTTCACAACATCGGTCCTATCCCAATCAGCAACAACAAAGCCCCTTTCATAACCTTTCATCTTCCAGCGAGGGCTGGTACATTTAATTTTGCTGCGCTATCCATTGCTAAAATGTATCGTTTGGCCGGCGGCGCACGTCCCGTTTCAAAGGACCGTGCGTGCCGAACAATTGAATTAAAAACTTTTTCAATATAGACCAGTGGGGAATACTAGTCCGCTTGAAGCAGTATTTTATAATTGGGTTTTGTTGTGCCTGCGCGTTTGAATGATATTGCTTCGTTTTATAATCGGATCGTGATATTCCAATAACAGAGACTATTAGCATACCTATTGATTAATAATGTCAAAGTACATACAAAAATGTACATATTACTGAAGCTTTGCTTAGTTTGGGGATAGATAGCGTTGTGGAATGTAGACAACTTTTTTTGTTTATTGACAACAGCTGCAGTGGCTTAGCTTTCCCGACATATAATCTAAGTTATGCAACGTTCAGCGCGCAGTTATGCGTCTAACGCTTTAGAGTGGCCTAAAAAATCCATTAATAGTACGCCAATTGCTTTTTTACCAATAAACAAATACGCTTATCAGTTTATTATTGATTAACACTGTAACCATCTGTTTAAAAACCGATGATGTAAGAACTTGTAAGGATAAACAGCCGTTAATGTTTTGGTGAACACCAGTTTTATAATTACTTAGGGAGTTTAATTAATTAATTCGCTAACACTAATGCTATGCGGTATTGTGTGGATAAATTTCGCAGTACCTACCTAATTACCGCTGCTATATAGCTTGGGCTAATTTTGAGCTTCGTATCGTGTACGTTCTAATTAAAACCAAAAGGCGAGTGACGAGTACATCCTCTCCATTAATGAAGCTATAGGGCCAGGGCTTTGAGAATAGGGCAACGTTTCAAATAATTCACAGAATATTCTCTAATTAAAAACGAAAAAAAAACATCATTCATAAAAGATTTAATTAGATACTTTGCTTGTGAACTGAACCCTGGTTAGTAGTAGAGACACCACCTTCCGAAAAAGGTGCGAGTTTGAATCCGTGCATAAGCAAACTTTTAAATAGGGAAACTTTAACTAAAATGTGTGTAATGATTGCACACAAAATAGTTGATTGCGATTTTGCGAAAATGAGTTTAGTGATTTTATATCTTTCAAGATGTCGAAACGTGCGAGCGAGAGTCACCTTAGCTCTTGTCTTCGCCTTAATCAATCTAGTCACTACGTAGTACGTGAGTTCTGAAGATAAAGTGGCAATACCGGTCGCATTAGGGATGCCAGATTGATTGATGGAACACCGATCCACAGCCAGAGATTGACTACGAAGGCTTAGCATAAAATGAACTTCTCTTATGCAGGTCTAAAGCCGGTATCTGTATATGAAAAACCAAACTAAGGTGTTGCTAGCGTGAAATTACAGTATTTTTACAGGGCATTACGGTGCCTCTGCTAAAAATAACCGTGTAATTGTCTAAATACTCTAAGAGCTGATTTCACCATGCTCCGTTAGATTAACAAAGGATTAAAGGGCCGTTAAATATGCCAAAATGTACGCGTTTGACATCTAAGGTTAGATAGATTTAACGGCCTGTTAATACTTGATTTGTAACTAACAGAGCATGGTTAAATCAGCTCTAAAAATATTATTTAGAAGAAATCCACACCAAGAGTGCTACACAGTAATGAAAATTAAATAACACGGTCACGGTAATTAAATAACGAAACAATTTACAAGCAAATTGGAGACTTTTTTTATTAGATGATTTTAAAATTAGCTTAAGACGAAGACGAAGATGAAGAAGTAGTGAAGATATTTTGTCGAAATCAAAAAACAAAAATCGCAATCAACTAAGTTGTGTGCAATGTGATTGCACACAACTTAGTTTATTGCGATTTTTCATAAATAAGTGATTTTATATCTTTATAAAAGTGTTGAAATGTGCGAGCGATAGGTACATTATATAGCAATCAATATATAGTAATATATCATTACAGTGGAATCTCACTCATCCGGCACTATTAAATGGTGCCGGATTATTGGAATGCTCGGATTACTGGATTGTATAGAAAAATTCATAATAAATAAATTAAAGCATATTATAAAGAAAATACGATGTATTTGAGTTCCTGTTCTACACGTTTTTAAAAGTTAACTTAGACGACTGCTTGACGGACGAACGCGACGGAGTGAATGCGCGGTGCTCGGCCTAGAAGAGGGTCGAGGGAGGTGCCGGCGGAGGGTGCTGGATTATTGGACGTGTCGGTCTATTGAAGTGCCGGATTAGTGAGATTCTACTGTATATAGTAATCATCGCCTTAAGTTTAACTAAAGCTTCTTCCCCAATGTGCAGGCAAAAAAACCATACCAACCACAAACCATACAGTTCCTAATATTTTAATATTCCATCGCTCTATTACGTGTTGCGTTCGAGCACTAAGCTGCTTCGTGACCAACGTTATATGTTTTCGGCGTGTTACAGCAAACAGACGTGCTTACCCTACGTCCTACTCGTATAGACTACGGATTATCTTGTGCTAAGGCGATCAGATTATCGAGTCCTATACCTACTTTTAGATGTAGTTTTGACCTTTTGTAGGAACCTTGAAGAGCAATGAATAATAAATATAAATAAATAAATATTGGTGGACTTTCCTCTATCTATATCTAGCAAACTAAGCCAAAGCTCGCAATATGGGAACAAGATAGCCAATATAACACATATATATATATTTTTACTAGTACATACTCATACTAGTGGTTCGCCCCGAACTGAGATCTCGTGATGCGACCCGACGAACGCACCAAAACTTTGAGTGGGTGGTGGTCAGAGGCAATTCCAAACATTGTGTTTGGACTTGTTTCTGACTACCACTTACTAACTAAGTATGGTAACCAAGTTTTAACTCTATTGGCCTATTTATTGAAGAGTTCCGTTGAACAGACCTTGGCTCCATCATCAGACCAGGTCGCTATCACCGTTTTATGAGAACTGAGTACCTTCTTAATTTATTTCTAGAAAAATAAATAAGAAAAAGCAAAGGAACTTTGATGTCAACGAAATTCCTAGAGATGGGAGCCCTTGGATCGTTGGTTATCTTAATTTAACTTTTTTATTGTATCTCAAAAATCGAGCGTCCCAGAAAAAAAGTAAAATGTTTTTGGAATGTCCAACCAAATCCCTTTCATATGACATGTAGCTTGATTTTTTTATATAACTCTTTTTATTTTTGCCCCCTTAAAAAACCCATAACCCTTCATCCGATTTTACTCATATATCATATATTACTTGAGAAATTTACTTACCAGTAAATTTCTCAAGTACAAGCTATCGACTTATCAAATTTCATGCAGATCGGATCAACGGTTCGAAAGTTGGCTACCAGCCAGACATAAAAAACATACATACATACATACATACATAAAACGGCCCAAGTTGAAACTAAGATTTTCGTTCGCTTCGCTCACTCGATCAAATATATAATAACACCCAGACAGAGAACAAACATCTATGTTCTAAGTTGTTTCAAAAAACTCATAAACAATTTCATTGCAACAAGCAAACTTCATAGAAATAAGTGTCGCCATCGCCATCGACTACGCAGCGGTGATTGCTAACATTAATATGTATACCGTGTCCTTTCCTGTACTGGTTTTTTCTGTCACCCTGTTCCTATAATATGTTCACTTTTTCTGGTTAATATCTATATGCTAATCCAAAGTTAAGAACTATATTTGTTCTAAGTTTGACCCCAATCGGTTCAGTGGTTAGGGCGTGATGAGTAAATTATTCACAGACAGAACAGTGTGTAGGAGAATTTACATAATTATACAAAACAATTTTCACTTATAATTAACTAGCGACCCGCCCCGGCTTCGCACGGTTTTTGTGGGTTATCCCTAAGAGATAGACATATACCATCACAGACTTTTTAGTAGACCTTTTTAAGGTGTACAATACTGTAGTACATTATTTTGATCTCGTAGGGTTCAGCCAGCGTTTGCAATGTAAGCGCAAAAAAAGTGTTTATTTACGACATCACATTAGAAACATCTAATATTATCAGTGTTTCTCAACTATATTATGCATGTATTATACATATAAACCTTTCTCTTGAATCACTCTATCTACTAAACAAAACCACATCAAAATCCGTTGCGTAGTTTTAAAGATTTAAGCATACATAGTGATATAGGGACAGAGAAACGGACTATGTTTTATACTATGTATTGGTAAACAGTAGTTGTATGCTATAACAGAGCATTATAGTAGCTTACCTGTATAAGTGCTGTTGGCCACACTAGGTCTCTATCGAGCCTGTATAGCGAGCTAACAGCACGTAACTTTCACATTTAATATTAGAAGGAGGTAGCATGTTATACAGAATAGCAGGTCATTCAAAAGAACAGTAGGACCCAGCCGTAAGTTTGTTGCCTGCACCTAGAGTCACCTAGCTTTATGACGTTTCAAAGTCATCCTTGTGATTTTATTGAATAAATACTTTTTGACTTTAACTTTAGAAAACTAAACCTACTTCATTTCTATAGTAGAACGCAAATATAAAAAAAATCCGTAATCACTAATTTGGCAAATCCAGCGGAACCGATCGCGTTATCCGAATGGAATTCAATTATTATTTTAATCACAATTTTGAGCGTCGCCGTCCTATATGACACTCAATTAATGTAACGGATTATGGTGTCAGCGAGTTTTCATGAAATCTACCTGACATTTTTCTTTTATTTTATTGTCTTTTTATCTTTGGCATTGTAATCCATACATGTCAGTCAGCGCCAAGTGGGGATTATTTTATTTGAGATGTCGAATAATGTCGCACCACTTTTATAACTTATGTTATTAATTATAATGATTATCATAACATAAGTTATAAAAGTGGTCTCTGCTTTCCTAATCTTTAAAAATCATGAATACAATGACTTTTTTGCCGACACAATTAACTACTAATCAAGATGAAGATGGATCTTCTTGATTTCTTTTAAGTCATCTATAAAAAAAACAAATAGCACTAAAAAAACCTTTGAGGTTTGTAAGGATAATGATACTAGAGAGCCTTGTAAATACAGAATACTTATAAATGATATTTCTTCGAAAATTATGTGTGCCAAACAAGCAATGATATACAGTTCGTGATTTTGAGCGGCAAAAGATTCTGTTGACCAAGCATTTTGGAACGGGACCCTATTTTCCTCCTTAGCTCTAGCTAATCGAATGTGGTATCGGCCCAGCGCCGGCGGCGGTGGCGTACCATACGATTAGCTCGGCTACTGCGACTCTTATCCTTTACACAGCCTTTGCAGTAAAGCTTAAAGGGTTAAACGCCCCATTGGTATTTACGGGTAATAGTGAATTGATAGCTTTGAATAAAACGGTATGGGATCTTTTGAGAACGTGCTATATAACCAGGGATTACTTCCGTTGAGTTGGGTGGGTACCTAACCTAGATTACAGGCAATCCTAGTAGGTTTCTGTTTATCTAACGATCTGAACTCTACTTAGTATAAATCGAAAACCCGCACCGTGAAAGTGAAATAGTACTGAATAGATTTTACTCTAGTTTCCGCTGTACGAGTATCTACTGGAATTTGTAATTATAAACGAGAAATCCTCTCACTCATTCACTGTTAATCATTTCAAAATCTCCTAAGCTACGGAGCATAGAGTTATGAAATTTGGCATATTTTGTGGTGTAGAAACTCACTAACAAACGATATCAGAAATATGCATTAGTAAGGTTTGAGGTAATAAATTTTGTAGCTTGATACATACGTCCGAAGTTGCGCAGGGTTTTACTAGTTTTATAGAATTAATAATACTATCTTCTAAATTTACGTTTAGTGGATAATCTTACTACTTCATTACTTTGAACTAAACAATCGGATTATGAACAAGTTTCATGTTTATTTGATTCTTTGTTGTAAGCGTTGTGGGCGCACTAAGCTATTTGCTTAGTGCGCTCACCCAAGGTTTATACAGCTGCAATTGTTTGCATAGTGAGCCTGCGCCCTTAGATCGATACTTCTATTAGTAGCATGTACAACACTGCTATAATTATGATATGTACTTGTGGTTTAAGAACTACCTTCTTTTATTTTCAAATATTACTCTTACATCAATTCATTTCATCATTTCATATTCATTTATTTCCTCTTTACACGTGTAGCATGTTCTTAGATATGTCAATTTGTACAATATGATTTTCTCATCAGCACTAAAGTCACAGTTATAGTCAAATCTATAACTGTGACACATATAATTCTTATAAAAATCTATCAAAAGATGAATAATGCTGTGGGTTTGCACCAAAAAATATTATAAAGTAAATGCTTCGCAACATGTCAATCAAACAAATCGCACGACTTATTTTGTAGGTGCTTACGTTCGCACTCCAGGAAATTGTGTTGATTCTATGACAAATCTCAAGATTTGCTGTCGAATATGAAATATCTAACCTTTTTCGCTTCACTGGTTGTAGGGTGATGGCGTAAACACCGTCAGTTTTTTTAATATAGAAATATTTAAAAAAAACTGAGTTTTCAACATGTTTTTTGTGAAAATGAAATGAAATTTATTGAGTACTAAACATTGTTCGCTGTTAAAATAACATTTAAATGTAATTTATAACATACACATATTTTATTGAAGCCTCAGATCTCTAAACTAGACTTTGACAGTCTGTACGATAGACATCTGCGCTATGTTTAGTACGATAGACATATGCGAATATGTTTCGGCAGTGGAAACTCAAAGGTCTGGATGACAAACAGTGCCAGGACTAACTTTAAGCAATAAAAATAAGCACCGTTTTTAAATATGGAAAGTTGTATAAAAAAAACACGTGCACGTGTTCGGTTGGCACATTTCAAATATTTTTGAAACTAGTAGGGCTAAGATGCGCACCGCGACATATGTCTTCGCGACATGACAAAATTTTGTCGTTGACGATTCGTATCTCGTTTACTCTAAGATGCTCAACACGAGAGAAATAATTTGTCGTTGAAGACTCATGTAAACAAATTTCTTCGTCTACAAACGGTGCGACCCAAAACAAAAAACGCGAGCAACCATTAAAAACCCCGCCAATAGCATTTGAAGACCAAATTCAAAATTTGAAATTAGAATTCCGATTTAGTCTTCATTTGACAGAACAAGACGACAATTTGGGACAAATCTTAGCTCTTGTAGAGATAAGACATGCCTATTTTTCGTGACAAAACGAGACGACATGTATCTCGCGGTGCGCAAGCTCTGCAGCTTACTAATTGTTCAAATTTATCTGAAGAACCGACTTGATACCATTTCTTTAGGATCTATCCACATCCACAGAAAATTTACATTGAATAACTGAAATGGTTGAACTACTTCAGGCTCTGATTGTATTAAATTGTCCTATTTCTGCATTCAGGTTTGGTGCTAAAAAAATGTTTAGTATTGTTACATAATCAACGCTGTATGCCAGACTATGCAATTAAAAGGAAGTTTAATATATTCGAAATGCACATCAATAATGCAAATGAAATAAGCGACATGCTCGTTAAATGTGAAAATGGAATGAATAGAGCTTTGTTCGTGATGCATTCTGTGGCCATTTATTCGAAGCAGCCATATTTATTTTTATACGTAGTCACGTACAAAAAGACTTAATTATATGATCAAAACTGAGTTGGAATTAAGCTAATAAGTTTTATATAGAAATAAGCTTGTACATTACTTATTAAGATCTTTAGATAAGACTACAACTTCGCTACTTCACCTTTCATCGTATTTCCTTTACCGTCCCAAAACTCTTTATATGTTGAATGAGAGCTTTGCACACGTATTAACAAACTCCAAGCAAAACATTAGCCAAGAACCGGAGCGCAGTCTCGAAGATGAAAAGTTTGTTCTGTACGCATCGCCAAGCAATCCTCAACTTCGCCGAGAGAAGTCTCCGCATTGAGAACGCGGCTCGAATAGCTGAGTGCTGGCACTAAATTAATTTCTTTTCTTTGCTTGAACAATCTTTTATCATCACAAGCTTTTATATTTCTTGCCTTGTGTGTTAAGCTTCATAATTGAAACGAAGATGAAATGAAATACAAATGAAAAACGTTTATTGGCAATAATAAAATCAACAGTAAAGTGTGAGGCTCTGTCTCGTGGAATAGCGTTAGCTGTGGCCCAAGAAACAGTACTCTCCCAAATGACAATATATGTACTTATAGTTTTAAAGTTTTAAATGAATGTAATTTTAACATTATATATATACGATACGATAGAAATTCTAGCTTATTTGTATCTAATAATAAACATCTTAGTAATTAATAGGATAGTGTGTGTGTTGAATATGTTTGTGTGTGTAGATGAACTTGTGAAAAAACATTTTTAAGTCCAACAAAAAATGTATCATGTCTTAGGTGCTCGAAAAGAAACTCCCTCTTTAAGGCGCACTTAAAATCCTTTCACCACACTGTGTCAAAAGAAACTAGTAACACAAGAAGAAGAAGAAGACCTAAATCGTTCTTCTAAATTGTATGATTTCTTGTTCTGTGGTTTTGCGAAGAGCCAGGCTAAGTTCTACGTATAAAAGCGATAGAAAGTAAATATAAGCAGTTCAATTTGCAATACATTTTTTATAGCGGTTCCGAGTTTCAAGTTTATAGAACGTGTCACAACCAGAGCGATGATAAGTTTGTTGATAGCTGACCTATAAAATGAAAAGCAATCTTGAAAGAGCGCCACAATCTTCATTTTGATTGCACGAAGTGTACTTGAAAAGCAGTAAGTGGTAGTTGACTTGGTGTGCTTTAACAGAGGACACAATAAAAAATCAAAAGCAATACAATAAATAAAGACTTGCTTCCTCATACATAACCTATAATAAAGCAAGATAACATTTCATAGTTTTTCCCGCAGCAGTACCTACGTCAATGTTGTGCTAAACTTTGGTGCGCAGATGTGGAATTTTTAGGAAAATTCGGTCGCGTACGAAGAATGATAAGTTTTATTGATGACAATTTTCGTCCGGGATGGCTTTCTGGCGAATCGCCAGAAGGGATGGTTTTGTCCCACTAACGATATGCCGGTCGGCAGTTTCATATTTTTACTAGGTTTAATAATAAAATCGAATATTATGGCTTTTATCGCGACTGTGACGGTTGGCGTAAACAAATACATATATTATATGTATATACACACCAACGGAAGAACAGAAATTCCGGCGTCGATTAGATAAAGTGTTCCAAGCGCCTTTTTCACCATCTCTGGTTAACGCTATCCGTAAAGTAAAAATATACCCGTCTCTGTTTTTTAAAAGTATAAAGTAGAGACAGAAATATTTATATCTGACGGATATTGTTATTCAAAGATAGGTATTAACTCTGCTAAATCTCACTAATCCTCTGCTCAATCAAGCTTGATTATCTATCCCAACGAATCAATCAATACTATCCTTGCCAATCAATCTTCATCGAATCCAAATAAAATAGGAACCGAAAACTCGAGTCGCTTTAAACCTTTTGCGGGATTAGTAGTTACCTACAAAGCTCCACTATTTGCAGTGATAGTCCAGGCGAATTTCCTCCTACTACGAACTGTGTCATGAAAAGTTGCTAACCACAGACTGTCGTCGACGCTCTTAAATCCCGCACATTTGAAATTTTCGTTTTGCTCCGAGTTTTGCTCGAGTAGGATTTGCGGGAGAAAGTTTTAGAGGGCTCCGTGACAGGGAAAGCCAATGCATCGTATATACGAGCGCCTGAATTTTTCAGTTCAGCTTGTAGCTTTGCCTAAACCGTGTCGGGCCTGCTAAAACCTGCCATTTTAGGTTATACATATTTTATGGCTTAAAATTTCGAAGGTTTGTTTATTTTTCTCAGTCGTTTCGTGTTGTTTGACGGCGCTTGTTCAGTAAGTATTATGGTTAGTTTATCCACGTGCAAATAAAAGATAAAAAACTTCTTTTACAAAAGGTCTTACAAATACACCCGGCTATTTGCCGTCACTCTTTGTTAGGAGTTTTGGGCAAAAAGTTGGGAGACCGTTGTCGAGTCCCTAAGCTGTTTCGAAGTTTTAATTAAAGATGTCCCTGTTAGCACTTGTCTAAGCTCGTGTTGGTTGCTAAAGGGCTATGGGAATATTAAATTATGTGATGAGTTCGAGACCTCGATCAAAATAGTCATATCACACTAGTGAATTATGTCTAATACGAGTATAATACCTTGAAGTTGTGAGTCAGGCTAAATTAGTTTTAGACTATCTTGTTTTGAGAAAATAAAGTAGTGGCGGTGAAAAAACAGGTTAGCACACAAAAACCACCGCAGCGCAACTTGAGTTACTGCAGTCCGACTCTTTAAAAGACTTGCAGCTTTATTTTTAAAAAGTTGGTTCCTTAGGTTCGAATTGAACTGGCTACGGAAGAAAATCGGTCAATCGCTCTGACACCGAATGGAAGTAGGTATACTATGAGTACACTTAGCTTTATTGCAGAAAATTTCGCTAAATGCTGTAAAAACCGTTGGAAAAGAAAGATAACTTTTATTTTACTATATAAGATTGTATACCAATTAAGTATTAATAAAAAATCTTTTGCAGACGATACCGTTCTACTAGCACAGGGAAATTGTTGGGATGAAGCTTTTCTAAATTCACAATCAAATTTTGATCTAGTCTCTTCAAGCCTCTACCAAAACATCCTAACTCTCAACCCTACGAAAACCAAATACCTGGCTTTTTCTCTACGTAAACGCGGACTACCGAACGCCGTCACCCACTCGCTAAGAGCTCATACCGCACTCTGTCTCCAAGACTCCAGTTCCCGTTTTACCTGCATTTGTCCAAAAATTGACACTTGTAATACCATAAAATACTTAGGCATTATTATTGATCACAAATTATCATATGAACCCCATATAAACCTTATCACCTCTAGAACCAGAAAACTAATTGCTATATTCAAAAATATTAAACATGCAGCAAACAAAAACCAGCTACAAAATACATACTATGCTCTATGTCAATCGCTCCTTACCTATTGTTTAACTGCATGGGGCGGGGCCCTAAAAACTCACCTAATCCCGCTTGAAAGGGCACAGAGAGCAGTTTTAAAAGTGGCTTTTTCACTGCCATTTATGTACCCCACAAAACGACTCTACTCTGAATGTAATGTACTATCTGTGAGACAGCTCTTCATACAACAGCTAATTCTAAAACAGCACAGCATCAACCCAGATATAAAAGTAGAAAATCAAAGAAGACCTGATAAATTATTCCATATCACAAAATACAAAACTAAATTTGCTCAAAAACATTTACTCTTCTTAGCGGCATACCTCTATAACAGAATAAATAAAACTCTATCGATCCACAATACAACACAAAGAGAATGTAAAAAAAAACTAAAATATTACCTTTCGAGCCTAGACTACATGCAAACGGAAGCGTTGTTATGCATTCAATCTTGACGACGACGTAAGATAACGATTTTCTGTATTCGCACACACCCACACTCACACATAGACCCTCACTCACATAATATACACACAAACGCACATACACTTACATCCACTAATCACACCTATACACCATCATCCTCTCTTACACATCCTACAAATAGCATATACGCAACCTATTGGAGTCCTATATTGTTTTTTTTTAATATTAGTTTTTAGTGATTAGGTACTTAGTTTGTGTACATACTCTTTGTTTTTGTTTTGACCTGTTCACCTACTTACTCAACCTATCATCTCTCAATCAGAGCCGAAGCAGAGACCCTTGTGTCTAAACACAAGTTTTTTTAACTTAGTTAGAGCAAGGTTCAACGTTTTTCACTGTAAAGTACAGATAGAGACCAAATTGTTAAATTGTAAATTCAACAAAAACTGTATTCGTCAACACACCGCACCTATGTTGTACCTACTACAATGTAAAAAAAAAATTTCTGTATTTTTGTTTCTGAAAATAAATACCTATTATTATTATTATTATTATTATTATTTTGTTTTTCAGACTTCTATTGTTACACCCATGTATAAGCTGTGATATGGTATTGGCACAAATGATTTACTATTTGCTCTAGAACACTACGAGTATTGTCAACTTCAATAACACTCAAGTCTCCATCGCCCTAACTAATCTAGGCACGATTGTATCAGCATTGAATAGCTCCGTATCGAGTAGCATTGAGATGTACACGACAACTCTCTGGAGTCTTGCTGAATAGAATCAGTTACGTCAGACATCCAATTATGTCAGACCTATCAATTAGTATGATGGGTTTATTTGTTATATCCCGTGCGTGATTTATAGCATTGATAAAATCCTACTGCCTATTTTCTATTTTTCATATTTCATTCTCTCTGCCTTCAATATATAGGGGAATCTACTCTTCTCGTTCAGTATATAATACATATACGTATATATAATCAACCTAGACTTTTTTGGATATAGAGACTTTTAGACTTTTCATAAGGGCTCGGGTGTTTCTACCTTATATGGCTGACGTGTCCTGTTTTTTAGCGCTAAATGTTCTTGCCCAGATACCGCAGGTTAGAATGCTATAGATATTGTTGTAATGGATACCTACTCTTAGAGTTGGTAACGTTTGTCATCTAGTTCGCGCCGCCTTTCATCCTCAAACGTATAAACTTTTTCCTGAACAAGACTTCAGTTAAGTAGAACATTATTGAACCATTCGGATTTTACTCCCAGCTTTCGGCAATAAGAGGCAATATTTTCTCTTTATTGCGACACCTTATCCTTAAACTTATGGCTCACATTATAAGACACTGCATAGAAGATTTTTCTTATAAACAGTTACGACCTAATATTACGGGGTAGAATAAAATCAGTCGAATAGAAAACATTACCACTTATTTGCAGCTCTAACATTTTCAATAAAAGTCTGCGGTTTTGATTTTATATTTGTTTTAGTACCTATCGTTAAATAAAATTGCACATAGAACAAGTTTCATGTTTTATCGTATTCTGTCAGACGTAAGTCGTATTCTGGATAATCTTGACAATGTCATGCGATTTAGTAGGTAGGTACCTTAATAAAATAAAACACAATCAAGTATAGTCAAGTCCAGACGAAATTACACCTGAATTTAGCATTCAAAATCAAAACGTTCTTTGTCCAGTACAATCACAAGGATCACTTTAAAAATGTCTTATACAAGGTGTTCCATAAGTTGTGTATATAAACTTCAGGGGGCTAAAGTACCCATCAATATGAACAACTTTTTCTAAGGAACCAACACTGTGAACGCGAAAAAAAAACAGCTGTTTCATACATTTTAGCCTGGTAGGTATTGAACTTTTGTATGAAACAGCTGTTTTTTTTTCGCGTTTACAGTGTTGGTTCCTTAGAAAAAGTTGTTCATATTGATGGGTACTTTAGCCCCCTGAAGTTTATATACACAACTTATGGAACACCTTGTATACCTAACAGGTGAATCTACCGCCATTGAACAAAATAGGCACTGTCCCACTAGTTAGAATTTATAATTAAAAAGCCAAACTAATTAGAGAAAGGACGAGTGCTGACTATCACTTATGCAAGCTCTAGTTAAATGTTGTGTGCTCAGCGCGTTGTGATTATACCGACCATAAATTATAGCAATTAATTACTCTGATGGATCTCTCACAGAGGCGACTGTGCTAACAACGTTGTTCACGTATACAGGGACGCACTCAATCGAGTCACTGCTGGTCTAGTGGCTCAACTCTGCCTTCCGGTCACGGGTTCGAATTTTGTATATATTTTTCCAAGGTATACGATGGTTATTTGCATAAATAAGTGTTCTAACAAGTTCTTATTTTTTAATAGAAGACACTGCATTTTCAACTTGGTTACAACTTAAATTTTCGGGTATCGTAAAATTAGTTTTGTAATTTGAACTTCTCTTGTCACTAGTTTCTTTTAAGTGCACCTCAAAGAGGCTCCTTTGGAATTTAAACTAATGTATAGATAAGGTAAATTTTAACTAAATATGTGTACCAATACTAGTGCTCACAAACGGTGAAGGATACTAATACTACTACGTCAGGAAAGTTAAGCTACAATAGGTGCAATTGCCTGTTTCTTTGTTATTCAAAACTTTATAGCTTAAGGAAGGGAGGGATAAGAAAGCTGAGGAGACCGCATGGTGGTCCACATAATGGTCCATTCTTAATGGTCCACAATGACTCAATTCAATTCAATTCGAATACAAACAGTACCGTGTGTATGACTTAGTCTAAGAACATTGTAAATGTCTAAAGATGTTAATAAATGAAATTCTAACAGAGAAGAAGTCGCATTTAAAATACCACCACTCATTTTAGACTAGAATAACCACCACGACCACTCTGTCGAGAGTGTCCGACTAACAAGATGGCTACATAGATAAACTAGACAGAGTAATTGGACAAAGACTGTAAAATAGACGACAGCGCAGCGCTTTATCAAAATCAATTCATATCGAGCTAGTTTGTAAGTTATTCGGTGAGCATTTTTACGCACTATCTAGCCACAAACTAATGAAAGCTTGCACGTCTATGGGAACTTGATAACTGATACAATACTATACCTACCTAGATAGCTACTTTTTTGAATTCAAAATATATTATATTTTCGTACATACATACATTATAAAACCCAGACCACATCTATACTAATATTATAAAGAGGAAAGATTTGATTGTTTCTTTGGTTGTTTGTTTGTCTGCATTGAATAGGCTCTGAAACTACTGGCCCGATTTGAAAAATTCTTTCACCGTTGGAAAGCAATACTATTCCCGGGTGACATATAATATTATCAAAAAAATTAGTGATTCTTACTAAAACTCCAATTATGTAACCCAAGGTGTAAAACAATTGCCTAAAAAATTCCTTACATCGCGTGCGCTGCGGAAACTATTGATGATAGAACAAAATGATGCACTACGACTTTGCAGAACACGTTATTATCTACAAAAAGTGTCGCAATAGCATATGTCTTACTATTTTAGTTATATCACAGTAAGTGTTCTTTTATTATAAAAATTTAATTGAAATGCCGCCGCTAGAAAAGGCCTTTATTTGTACCTTGGTATTAATCCTTATCCAAATAAATCATTTCATATTCAAGATTGTTTCAATAACTGTAGATTACTTTTTGAATTATTGAAATCGGACATTCCATTCATAAGATATTACGAAACTAAAAATGTCAATCTAAACAAAATACTAACAGAAAACGCGCCGTCGCGCCGTGGTCGCGGGCAACGCGGCGAGGGAGGGGGGGCACCGAAGTGGAAGTGGGGCCTACAAATATAGGAAATTGGTGGGCAGGTATGAGGTAGGCAGGTCTACGTTTATCCCAAAATGTTTAAAAAATAAATGTCTACCCGTGCGAAGCCGGGACAGGCCGCTAGTAATAAATAATAGTACTAGTACCCAGACACAGGACAAAAATTTATGTATAAGCAAGACTATGTCCAAACAATCAGCCTATATTTCGAATTACAGAAACAAAAACAGCTTCAAGACTTTGATTCTCAGGCACGGAAGACATTCTCGAATCTTTTGGTACCAAGTACGAACTTTAGATTCTTTGAGGACATCTGAGGGGGTAGTCAGAGGTTCGTCCAAAAAATATGTTTGCCTCATAACCCACATTTTGCAGAGTTAGTATTCCATGCAAGACAGGTTGCACAACGCCGCTTTTAGAATACTAACTGGTACAAATTTTCCGAAATAACCATCTCTCTTGTCGTGTCACTAGTTTCTTTTGAAATAGGTGAACTAACCATGAAAATAGCTACCGAACTGCAGGCTATTTCAGGTAAAACGTTTGAGTCTAAATTGCTTTCGTCTGACGCGCTAAGTAACCTCGTTGATGGCATTGTTTGGAACTAGCTCACTGGCTTAATTATGTTGAGATCCACTCGGCATAATTCTGATGGACGGCTCAATCATTAGTCACTTTCTACCCAAGTCTGTTCAGCGACGTGAACATATTTTGGGTGCCTTTGCGTAGCCAATAAACAATAGCGTAATAGGTAACTTAGTTATGCAAGGTTTCGAAGTGGTTATAATTATAATGTGTGATCGCTAAGTGATATTCGTACGCGCTTCTGTATTGCAAAGGATTCGTGAATATATCGGTCTTAAATACTGCTTTCGTTAAACCACTACGCCTTCAGGAAGCCTGAAAGTTTCTATCATCCTGTTGGTCAAACAAACTTTTTAATGTTTTGAAAGATCGGTGAATTGCGAACAGTGAAACGGTATAGCGCAGGTAATTATGTCACGTAAAATGTACCGACGATGCTCCCAGCATATAAACAGATAAATAATAGCTTTCATAACTTCTGCTAAAGTGTACTTAATGTTGGCAAAGAAGTGAAAATATCAAACTTATTAATTTCTTTGAGAATTGCTGCTAGATGTTGCGATAACGACTGAAGTTCTATAAGCTTGGAAATAGGATTAGCCGAGTTTTATAATACGATATAATAATCGCAGTTGTTTCGTAACTTACGCAAAACCTACATATTCGACAGCCTTCACAGCTCAGTTGGTAGTAGCTCTGCCTTCTGTGCTGTAGGCCGTGGGTTCGATCCCCACCGAGAACAAACATTTGTGTGATGAACATAGATGTTTGTTCTCTGTCTGGGTGTTATATAATATTATAAGTAGGTATGTATTTACAAAAAAAAGCATACAAGTAGTATATCAGCTATCTGGTTCCCATATCACAAGCTTTGGCTTAGTTTGGGGCGAGATAGTGCTGTATGGAATGTCCACCAATATTTATTTATTTATTTATTTATATTGCTACTTGCTACAATTAACTTATTAATTCGTTACGTTTTGCGAGCATATACCAATTACGAACGAGAACAAATCTAACTATTAATAATAATATGTAAAACTTAAAAGAAGAGATCCCAAACCGATTGTTAAACAATGTAAAAACAATTTTAAAAAAAAGATATCGTCATCAACATGAAGATTTTCACTGCTTCTCCATCCACCGACTTCCCGTTCATTATCAATCGTCAAGTGAAGTCGGTTTATCAGGAGCATCCTTCTTTGCATCTTTCGGTTCGTGGTGGTCATTTTTTTTTTAAATTTATTTATTCGAGAATCTTAATTCCCCAGGAGTTGTCAGTTCAACGAGCTTATGGCCTGCTCATAAGCATTTAACTTACGAATTCTGCGAGTTATCTATGTCACGTATGTTATACGCCTACTTATGAGTTCGTTCTGATTTCATTGACCTAAATATTCAAAGGATCTATCTTTGGCTTATGATTACTTACTTCTTCATCGGGTCAATGATATAACACAATTTATACAGACCTTAGGACAAGATCAGATGTTTTTTTGTAAATATTTAATTACATTAGGCTAATGTGACTCTCACTCGCACGTTTCGACATCTTGAAAGATATAAAATCACTAAACTCATTTTCGAATAATCGCAATCAACCATTTTGTGTGCAATTACATTGCACACAGTTTAGTAAAAATTTCATTTTGATCGATACAAGTTTTCCTACTTAAAAGTTTGCTTATGTACGAAAACTACTAAGCAAAACTTTCGCTCTTTTATTCGTCTCTTGAGTCACGTTAGCTCTTGTATTCGCCTTAATACTTATTATATTCTAAAACATAGAATAAAGAAACACAAGCATTGATTTCATGAAAGTTGACTATTATAATCTGTCAGAAGAGTTTAGTTCTGAAACCGACGTTTCCAAACAAGGTGCTACATTATTAGTTGCGTTTCATTTGAGTTTCTCAACTTTATACGTTCCGTTGGTTTGAGTTGATCATGGCGAATTTGAAGTTCTACTAGAACGAGACACAGAGACTACGTAGCGAGACGAATTTGCATGATGAGAAACGCAACTACGATGAGGATTTGAAATTATAATGCAGGAGTAGCTTTGTCATGCTCCACTTCTCCGCGAATTGTTCGGACATTTTGGCTTTGTGTGTGTAGTGTGGTAGCGCCGATTGAATTACCACCGGACTGCATTTGTGGATGTAGATCACTGTGAATGCTCCAATTCGGTCGCTCTGACCGAACTTTTTGCTGCCGCCGTAATAACTTTTGTACGAATGCAGTAATTTCTCATGGATTACATATTAGTTGTTAAAACGAAACTAGAAGGAATACGTATTTGAGGTTGCTATCATAGCATAGGCAGACCACCCGCCCGTTGGTCAACGACATTGTAATAAGTGCTGGAAAGGGATGGATGAGACTCGCAAGGGACCGGAAAGAGTGGCGTATTAAAGAGGAGGCCTATACTCAGCAGTGGGTACAAACCAGCTGAAATAATGATGATGATGATGATCATAGCATAAATAACTCTTTATTGTTCACCACACAGAAACATAGTACAGGGTTAACATTAAGGTAAAACATTGGGCGACCTTATCGCTGAGAGCGATCTCTTCCAGGCAACCTTGCGATACCAGGCGATATCGCGGGAAGTTATTCAAACGAATACTATCAAAACAAAACACGTCTTTGTTGTAATCTTGTAAAATGATAAGTAAGCGAATACATAAGGTCGCTGTTAATAGAGACGTAAGGTTGAAAATCGAATGATATTTTAAGTTGAGGAAAATGGAATACTTTTTGGTGGGCTTTTTGCTGGGTCAGATTAAGGAGCGGTTTCTAAGAGATTTGAGCCCAAATCGGTTTGGTGGACTCTTGGCTCTCCTCCAAATGGCGTTCGAACATTATCCGTGCCCTAATTTCTTATCTAAATAAAAAAATTACTCGTGATGGAATAAGAACACATAGAAATATAAGATATCTTAAGATTCTATATATATTCTTAGATATGGTTTTTCTTAAGAAGAATGAGGTAGATATGGTTAGATATGGTTATTCTAAAAGAAGAACGGTAGGAACAAATTTTTTTGCTTCAAAATTTTCATTTCATGCACAACATCTTGTGTACGTGGTTTCGCTCTCACGACTTCAGATTCTCGCTTTGCTGTCAAATTAACCCTAAAAAAGGGGAATAGTGTTACGTAGCATTCCAATTATGTCCACAATCAGTGTGTTGATAAGCGTTTTGACGTCTACAACGACAGGTTTCTAGACCTCTGTAATTTCATTTGAATTGCAAATCTGTTCCCTTTCTTCTGAGTCAACACACGGGTACTTTCTTCCAGAAACGAGGCCCCTATGTAATACGATTTAGATTGTTCCAGTTGATTATACTTACCTTCACCGTAGGTACTTAGGGTTCAGCTTACGAAACCTTTTCAAGTTAGGTTGAACTTGTATGTTACCTGAAACAACATAAATAAAATTTATAATAATTCATGAAGTGGTTGAAGTAAACGTAAATTGTACTTAGGTAGTATTCTCTTATCTGTGACTTAGGTAAGTAGGCGTTAAAGAAAAACTGACTTTGGTTCAAATTGAATATTAAATTAAAGATGTTCTTTATTATTTACATTAAATAAAGATTTATATACGCGATACTTTATAAAACAATTTAAGAAACGGGTAAGAAACAACCAGACGGAGTTGAAATGTCTTTAATAAAACCACAAGGAGCCCTTTGAAACGTTTCTGTATGACACTGCTTATAAAATAACATATAAAACGGTTCATAAAGCTCCTGTGCGGTACAATTTCAACCGCATGACTTCAAAATAATGTTATTCTGAGTAAAACAATTTGCTTTTCATCACAACGAAGACAATAAAAAGTTGTTCGTGTAGAAGTGAGCGTGGCGGTGGTTGTCTGTTCGGAAGATTTTGAAGTACCCACTGACGCAAAACCAGCTAATTTGAGTCGCGCTCACACACAAAGGTTCCGTACCATAACTATTTTTTATTGACATAAGCGTAATTTATTTCAATTTATATTCTTGTATTATTCTTCTTATATTATCTTATATCATTAGGTGTAATACTTATGCTAGACATCCTGTCTAGCATAATATTAATTATTTTAAGAGTAGTAGAGCTAATTGTGAAGGGCTCGTCCGGGAAGTACTACCACGCCTTTGTCTGCTGCCAAGCAGTGTTGCTGAGTTTCCGACTCACAACAACATAGCAACGCTGCTTGGCGGCAGAAAAATCCTTGTTATTTAATTTGATCTTTTGTCTTTGTAGCTTATGCATTTTACGCAGACGCGTCCAATTAGGTTAGTCCCTAGGTTTTGTATTATTTTTTTTTATTGTAATTACTGTTTTATGTTTAGTATTCTGTCATTATCGTTCTTAAGATTCTAAAAATGCTTTTTTTTATTCAACTAGCTGATAGAACAAGCAGATGGCCCACCTGATGTTAAGTGGTCACAGACAAACGGTGTAGGCAATAAGACCTTGATGGCCCTCTTATGGTACTTAACCCTTACAGGCAAATTTTCAGGTTTATAGGGCTGAAGCAAGGTTCTACATCTTCAAAATGTGACCCTTAATAGTAATAGTGTTACATGTGATTAAAGTTAGGACCGATGAAGGGTCCACAGCCTAATCTCGCGGCTGTGTTTGTATAATGAGATCGTTTGGGGATGGCGGAGCTTGTAGGCTGTCTGAAAGACGAATAAACACAGAAGAGAATGGTCTGGGTTAGTGTGAGTGATAGTTTTAATGGTTTTGAAACAGCGTAGTGTTTTTTATCTGCGTTTTTGTTTCGAACCTTTGTTATTAAATTCGTAATATCTTTTGAATGGAATGTCTGATTTCAATAATTCAAGAAGGTTTTGAAACAATCTTGAATATACTAGTGGTTCGCCCCGAACTGAGATCTCGTGATGCGACCCAACGATCGCAATAAAACTTTTAGTAGGTGGTAGTCAGAGGCAAGTCCAAACATTACGTTTGGACTTTTTTCTGACTACCGCTTACTAGCTTGGTATGGTTATCAAGTTTCAACTCTATTGGCCTTTTTATTGAAGAGTTCCGTTGAACAGACCTTGACTCCAGCATCAGATCTGGTCGTTGTCACCATTTTATGAGAACTGAATACCTACTTAATTTATTTCAAGAAAAATAAATAAGAAAAAGCAAAGGAACTGACCGACCAGTAGAAAAACCTTGGTGTCAACGAAACTCTTAGAGATGGGAGCTCTTGGGTCGCTGGTTATCTTAATTTAACTTTTTTGTTGTATTTCAAAAACCGAGCGTCCCAGAAAAAAAGTAAAAATCGTTTTGGGATGTCCAACCAAAGCCCTTTCATATGACATGTAACTTGATTTTTTTATGTAACTTTTTTTTATTTTTGCCCCCTTAAAACCCCCATATCTTAATAACCCGTCATCCGATTTAACTCATATACTTACCAGTAAATTTCTCAAGTACAAGCTATCGACTTATAAAATTTCATGCAGATCGGAACAACGGTTCGAAAGTTATGGCCAGACAAACATACATACATACATACATATATACATACATACATACTTACATACATAAAATGCCAAATCGCCCAAGTTGAAACTAAGATCTTCGTTCGCTTCGCTCACTCGATCAATAATGATTTATTTGGATAAGGATTAATACCACAAATAAAGAGCATTTTCTTGCGGCGGCATTTCAATTATTTTTTTATAATAAAAGAACACTTATTGTGACATAACTATAATAGTTAGACATATGCTGTCGCGACACTTTTTGTAGATAATGACGTGTTTTGCAAAGTCGTAGTACATAGTCTATTCTATTTTATGTTTTCTTCCACTCTATTTGGATATACGAGTCACTGAAGAGGAGGCGTCGACATCATCGATCACATTACCGCAAGGTGTCTTTATCCAAGTAGATTTCTAGGAAGACGAATTTCGAACCTTTATCTACCGTGCCTGGGGATCAAAGACGAGAAGCCTTTTCAGTTTCTCTATGTACCAACATCTTGTGTCCTTCAGAATGTCTTCAGTTCACCGGGTGGGAGCCATCTTATATTACCTCTTCTGGTTTGTTATATCAATTAGGAAACTTTAGTCTCTAGAGACTGATGTACAGTGGCGTACTTATCGTAGGGCCAGGTGGTGCAGTGCACCAGGGCCCCGGAGCTCAGGGGCCCTCTAACCTAAGCTTTGAAAAGAGAGGGTCAGCCAGCTCCCGAAGCTAGAAAACCTTGGGCCTGCTCACAAAATTCTTTCTCTATGCCCGGTTCTTTCTTTATGCACCGGGGCCCTTGTCCACCTAGCAACGCCACTGCTGATGTACTAATGAATAAAATAACCTGTAATCTTACTAAGTTATTTTCTACCTAAGTTTTATTTTTTGTTTTGGCCAATAAAACCAAGGCAAGAGAGACACATTCCGACATTTCCGATAGGATTCGTACCCGAATGTTTTAAAATAGCTCTGATTGGATATGGTTCGACAGTTATGCTCTGGCAAACACAGCGCCGAATCGTCAAAATTGTATGAGAAATCTTCACTCGCTCCATTTACAAAAATTTGTAAATATACAGTTTTTCTTAGCTTTCTAGTAAAAGCGGGAAGAAACAAAGAAAAGAGATGATTACAGTTGCTCACTCAATAGCTTAGAAAAGTTACCAGCAAGATTAATGGACTAGACACATTAAAGGGGTTGTTTGTTAACAGATATGATAATAAAGGCTGAAAAGTCGAGAAAACTGCACGCTTCTAACTAGACTCAAAGCTTCAACAAAGGTACAGTAGAATAATTATATAAAAATACTTTAGACAGAACAGATTTCATTCCATTCTTTGAAATATAATGAAATATAATGAAGTTGACCAACTTCGGCATGTATCTAACATCTGAAGTAAAATAGGAATTGCAATATAGAAAAGCTGAAAAGTCGGAGATGAACCATCTCTAAATCCAGTGAACCATTAGGGCTCGTATTAGGGTCGTTATGGAATGTTATTTCTTTCCCCTGCTCCGTCATGCCAGTAAAATAATCATTCTTAACCCCAATTACGTCAAGGGTTTATTTCACTTTATTAAGCCATAGATACAACAGTAACTGTCCAAAAAGTGACATCTCCTAGATGACGTCTATCGCCGCTGACCAAATCAAATCAAAAATCAAAATCAAAACGGTCTTTATTCAGTACAAACACAAGAATCACTTTGAAACGTCTTAAATACTAGTTGAATCTATCGCCAGTTCCTCGCCACCAAAGCCTAGAAGAACAGGCAAGAAACTTACGGCTTGGTGCCTATAGCGTTTTTTTGTATGATCCTTTTTACAATTTTATAATCGTTTGAAGACCCTTTGAAGTACTCAAATATTGTAAGTAATAGTAGTAGGATATAATCTACATTATTTACATACATAAAATAACGTCTGTTTTTATTGGTTTTCAACACGCCTTTTTCCTATAGGGTTAGGCAGATAAAATACATTTTTACTGGCTCCGATCCTGATATACCACTATAGCATATAATCTAATGTGAACAAAGACTGAAGACGTAATCGTCGGTGTTAGACGCTAGCCTTGAATAGTGCAAGTCTGGCTCAATTGTACTGCGAAGGCTCGGCAGAGGCTCAGCGGACGTCATTAAGTATGAGCCATGAATGCAATAGACTTGCTTCTTTTCAAAGCCTTTAAAGATGCTTTTATACACAAGTAGGTTAAGCACCTACTTTATAGTGCTGTTCATTCTGTAGAAAATCTACAAACCTTTTCATATAAAGTACTTATATCAGTTGCTAGATTGTGATCGAGTTTTAATCTTAAAGAATCAAAAATTTTACGTAAAAATACATTTAAATCAGTAAAAATATTTCATTCATCTTTCACGCACAGTCAGTGAGATTTACTACGCCGAATAGAGCAGAAATTCCTTTTCAGCAAACTGTGACCGTATTCAAGCGAGATTGAAAACCAATTTCTAGATTATAAAGCTTGTGAACAGACGCCGCGTTAGAGTCTCCTTCGTTGACTCGCGGTTCCATTATCACTAGTTCTAGATTCCGTTTCTAGAGCACTAGTGAAATTGCGTTTTACTATCGAATAGCAAAGCGAGTTCACTTGGTCCGGGATTAAATGTTCACAGCTAATGCAGATCCGAGGAGCGCAGAGCACTTTTATAACTTAACTAGCGCAGCGAGGATTTGCTCATGTCTGCTTAGCAAAAGAACAATGCTTTCTCGAGTCGACAGCTCCTGCTACACGACGCTAATGCCTTTCTTTGCGAGCGAAATTATCGCTGGAATTTCAAGAGAGCTTTCTTGATTTAAAGTTCGACATTCGCTTCGTTCAGAAACCTTATTATTTTCACTGGAAAAGTTGATTCTAACTCTGAATTCTGCAGACTTGAAATAGCCGTGTAATTTCGAGGGGAAGTTAGTAATCTAATTTTCAGTTCTCTGAAATAAATATCAGCCATTGGCGGGGTTGGCTTGTTTATTATTTTACTTGTGTAACTGGAGAAGACCTGGACTCGGGAGCCAGGGTCTCTAAATCGATTTAAAAGTTTACATCGGAGAAGTTGGATGTTCGACCCGAAATGTGTCTACCGATATAAACTGAGCTGTCCTGTCAGCTATGCGAAACTGGAAGTTAAGAGCCTTAGCACTAGTTTTTGATGCTGTACGTTTGGTTCAAAGCGTTGGACTTGATCGGCTGGTGCTAAGGGTACTGAGGCTCAATTACATCGATTGTCGAAAAAGGAGCAATTTCTGTGCAATTTCGCCAAAGTAATGTGAGCGGCGGCGGCAAGGCGACGAGTTTGAGCGGAAGTTTGCTATATTTCTTGCGACTTTGGAAAGTGCTTTGATTGCTTTTCAATAATTCAATTTATTTATGGGACAATGGCAGAAATTTCGTACTGTTTTCACAATAAACAACTCTGGGAGTACCAAAAATTGTGTTGTATTATTGAATTTACGCTTTATTCCACGCAGTATTACTGCTGATAGAAAAAAACGTAAATGATTTTTCATTTATTCAAGATCATCTTGCATTTCATCAGAGATAACTTTCTCGTGCCCCTAGTTACGGGACGCTGTTACCCCTGCCACATTATTTAGATGGCTGCTTACTCATAAGCACCAAGGCGTCCTTTATCCATCATCACTTAGATGAATGATTAATGCATTTAGATAATCCTAAAACGAGATAAGACCATCATTACTTTTTATAGTAAGTATATAGTGTAGTAGTATAATTTTTTTACGTAAAACGTTTGCCGTTATCTCATCTGATGTTAAGTGATGGTGCGGTCGACGATGTGGCAAGTTTACCAATAAAATACATATTCACTCTTCTCTTGAAAACATCCAAATTATAGGCATTCGGAAAAACGGCCGCCGGTAAATAATTCCATTCTTTACCGGTAGTATAATTTATAGTAGTAGTTTTAGTTAGTATAAGAGCGCGATGGGCTTGCAACATGTCGTCGTATGTGGGTACTTGACTTTAAGAGATCTGAGGGAATAAGATCGTGTCTAAGGATCAAAATCGTGAAGTTGTTTCTGTTTGTTACTTTTTATAGCGCTAACAATTATTCTAAAGTAAAAAAACAGCGAAACTAACATCTCCACCCTGCAATTAGCACGCCAGCAAGAACCTGAGAGTTTAGGTTATAATAATAATTGCTTCTAAAAAGCGCTTTGCTTTTCAGTCATTAAAGGCCTTTGTGCCGAGACAAAGGACTCTAGTTTGGGCCCTGCTTATTGGACCGGGCCACAAAGACTTGAAAGTAACTTTGATAATTATTTATTTTAGCGCTGTTATTACATTACTATAACAAAGGAAGAATATAATTATGAAACTGAAAGCGGTAGATTTGAAAATATTTATTGGTTTTTGCTTGGTAATACAGACTTTGTGTACTTTAGCCGTGTCAGATAGATTGAACAACAAATAATATTTGCATGTAATACCTACTTAGTAGAGTTTTTAATAGGACCCGTAATACCTGTCTAACAGTTTTTATTTTATTTTATTCGGAAAACAAACAGTATTTAAACTATGATATAACAACTTAAATAAACTAAATACCAATTATATGTTTTCGCATATAAATAGAGGTCCCATTTCTAAAATCTTTCAACTTCAGGGCTACAAAGAGCTGCAAGGTACACGGTGTTTAGAATACTTAATACTTAGTAAGGACAAAATGATTTTAAAAACCCTTGATGTCTTAGGTTTGGTGAGATTATCCAGATAAAATAATGTTACTACTGCAAAATAGGACAGTACACGACAAAGAAGTCCTAGTAATTCCCCACAAATGCACATTCTAAAGGGTGTTAAACAACCGGATTATTCCCGTGTGTAATCTGCACTATTTATAACAGAGATAGCTACAATCACGTTGGCATCGATCTAAGCGGATTCCGGCTTCGACACCAAGGCGGGAAGCCTTGCAAGTGCTACTTGAAATGAACGCATTTCCGTGTTGTCTTTCCTTCGCCTTTACTTTCTATGAAGGTGACGGTCAAATATTTATTATAGTAATGTATTATGGCAAGCTACCTATATCCACTAGAATAGAACCTATAGCAAAATCTCAGAAATCTACAGTACAACAGACTCAGATCAGCAACTTATCGGCTGCTAGAATTTCTCAGTCGTAATTGGCCTGCCAACCAACGAATTCTACATTGATAACATACCATATTTTACCTACACACCTCTGCCATGTTAGCTTGTAAACTAGCATAAAAAAGACACTGGCATTAATATAAACTACAAATGCCATAAACCAAGAATTCAAATCAAATTCGATAGTTCAAATTGGATATAAATCCAGTGTATGCGCAGACCGGCTTATAGAAATGGAACGAATGTTTGGCGATGATTGAAAGGATTGGCCATTTCATCGCCATTATTTTCGAACGTATGCAAGTCTCATGCATTAATCCAATAGAACACGAAAATCTGTCTGAATACTCTCCGAAGCTAAGGTTATCTCCATTTCTATCTCAAACAGCACAGCGTCATAGCCATAGCCAAGCCAAGCCATAGCCAAACATAGCCAAGTTGCTCTTCTACATTCTATGATGATATAGGTTGTTAAATAGTCCGAAAATGTACACACCTTATGAGTACGACATATTGAAGGATAATTTACACGTCGACTTGCACAATGCTAGTACTCTCAAACGGTAAAGAAAAACATTGTGAGGAAACCGGCATGTCGTAGAACCTAAAAAGTTCTATAAGATGTGTCAAGTGCTCGAAAGTAGCCTATTGAGGCGCACTTAAAATCCTTTCACCACCCTGTTTCGAAAGAAAGTAGTGACAGTATAGGAGAAGAGAGAGAGAGTGATTTAGAAGAGCCGAATGGAATTACAGAGAAGAATACCCTTAAGTTTATAAGATAAAATACTTTTGAGTCCAAACATGAAAAAATGCTTATAGTTAGCTGGATTACTGTTTGTCATTTTATCTTTAACAAAGTTATTTAAAGCTGAAAATAATTAGAGTAATGAAGTTGATCAGGGAAGTATCCACTACAGGAATTATATGAATAATCGTAGTAATTTGTAATGGCACGAATGAATGATTCGATGCAGTCAGTTTGCGTTTGGTTGTTTGCCCTCGATGTGAAGTCAATTGTAGTGCAAGTGGCTGTAATCAGTATAGACTATGTGATTGGCTAGATGTCGGATGGTATGAGGTGTCCAATTGATCGGAATATCGATAAATGTTTGAATGAATGAAGAATAGACACGGGGTCATCGTAAGATACACAGATAAATAAATATCCGGCATTGATGTCTAAAATGATCGGATAAGTTGAATTTTATAAGGTGAACTATGGATATACTTTGAAGAACTTCTAAGAAATTAAACTATGAAAAGCTAATAAGGCTTGGAACTGTATCTTCAGATACAGTAGACATTCAGAAGTATGACTGAATAGAAATGTAATCTTAATAAGACTTTTTAATGAGAAAATCAATAATCATTAAAGAAACGATATCTACTTTGAAAGAAGAGCTGAAAATGGCTTGCAGATTTTCTAATGATTGTAGAAAGTTATGTGAGTCTGTACCTTTCTTTACCGGAGAGGTGCAGTTGCTCTTGCGCGAAGGAGACTTAGCCTCTTCAGCCGCCATCTTCGCTTTTTCGGAAGCCATGCCTAAGCGCAGCGCACACTAACTGTAACAGTCCGCGCCAGAATTTACCGAACGAGCACTCCAGCTAGCATTACTGCCATGGACAAATTAAATATGTATTGTCTCCGCCCGCACCCACACCGAATAATCAACGATGAGTGGAAATGACTAACTTAACAAATACAATTTTGACCAAACTCACATGAACTAACAAAAAACCACAACTTATGCAAATACGGATGCAAACGATATTTGAATAAAAAATGTCGCGATCAGAACGACCTCTTACTAGGAATTTTCTTTATATTTGTTCTATGATCATAGTGATGTTGTACTTTTATGTATTTATTAAACGTGATGTTTTAATTAAATAGGGATCACGCTGCGTTCACGCCGTGATTAACGTAGATGTATTGTGCAGAAGTGAGACGCGGTGTATCTCGGCCGTGCGAACTCGCCTTAACTCTGCGGCTCGGTGGACCTATTGCTTTTGCAATAAAGACGAGAATGGCGCATAGATTTACGTTCAACTTTCGTAGACTCGCGACATTTGTGAGAAGGTTGCAAGAGCCAGAGGGACGCTAATAAGCTAAGCAGAATTAGTTAGTTTGTGCTAATCGGAAATTAAACATGGTTTGCTCTTTATGAGTAATTAACATGTTCGGCAATAAGGTCATAATGTCCGTTAGTGTAACTAATTATTACTGTCGCGACATTGTGCAGATGGGCCTTTGTGCGCCTTAAGCCTCGGTCTGCGTACACACGTTCGGGTGTAACGGGGCCGCTTCATGCTTCTTATGAAATAGGCACGAGGTTGTGGTTGCGTTGGTATATAAAGCTTTTGTCATTCAGGTGATCTGCATTGTAGGTCAAGTTATGATCAAGTGAATACATAATTATTGCTGAATGTGTAATAACTTATCAAATTAATTATTTTTTGTTAATAGTGCCAGCAATAATAGTTCTTTTTATATTATAGACCAGCTTTTTTGTCTGTGATGATAACACAAAGACAGCTATAAAAATCAAGCCAAAGTTTTAAAATAGGTAATGAACACTAAATTTATCAATCTTTTTGGTAAAAAATAAAGCCCACGCATTATATTTTTATACGACAGTACATAGTATAAATAATTACAAGAAGGTAAAATAAAAATAGCACCCTAACGGTCTATTTCTAACCACTTAATTTTAAAAGGCACGAATAGGCATTTGATTTTCGACCATAACGCTCTAAGCTTTAGGTCCATATTTGCACGCAGTCTCGAGAAAACTACGGCGCGGCGGGTGGTCGTAGGCTGCAGGCTGTTTGTAGATCGTAGCCGCTACGCTCGCTTATGAATATTAATGTTTCAAAATAGGATATACTAATGTTTACAGAATAATGTGTTTAGGAATTGTGAGCGGGGTGCGAGGCTAAGATATTACAGGATTCGATTGATATTTTAACCGATAGCACTGACACACTGTCAATACGCACTAAATGAAGAGGTTACGTAAGGCGCGATTATAACCTGCACAGGAGTATGGGGGGTTGGCGGCGCGACGGGCGTGCGACGCGCGTGCAGATCGCGTGCGTCGTGCGGAACGCTTCGGACGCGCGCGTTCGGTCCCGGCTCGCCGGAGGCTGCGGCCTGCGGGATCGATGCGGGCGGCGGGCGGCGGCGGAGTGCAGCAGCCGGGAGGCTGTGCCGCACCCCTCGCGCCCCCCGCCACCCCGCCGACCCCCGGTCCCTCCACGCACGCATGCGCACGCACGCTCGGCCCGGGCGAACGCGCCGCACCGCCGACGCGCCGCCGCCGCTTTTTCTATTCCCACTTCATCTCGCACTGATTCCAAAGTTACTATCGTTATTATTTTTTACTGATATGTGGGGCGATGGCACAGGACTGAAGATAATAGCACATATTCATGTTTCATTCATGAGTCTGTGTTATTTAATATCTCAATAGCAGCGCGCATCTCATGGTACTCAGTATCAAATATATGATCCAAGCACCTTGTAGTGCTTTTGAGGCTTTTTGAGCAGCAGCTATCAAACCATTGGTAAGACCTTTAGAGGGTCTAAAGTCGGCACCAGTATTGCCACTATATTTCATCCAAGTCTACGAAATTTTACCCACCCACATTTCGAAAGCAAATTGCATTGCGGTCTAACTTTTTTATAGAGATAGCTTATTTCACGGGCTGTTCAACTTGATGCTGAAAAAATGTTCAGAAGTTAGGTACCTATGAAACATGTACTTATTAGTTACTTATTAGATTAATTTGGAGAAAACTTATTTCACGGTCTGCTTTATAAGAGTAAGGTGACTTTCTCAGTGTATACCTATATCATCTAACTTGTAAATAAAGTCACAGTGCCTTGTAAGGCAATTCTTTATTATAAGCGATGGTTACTTAGCATCAGGTAACCGTAGACTTACTATCTGCTTTTAAAAAAAGCTTTATTTTTAGTACAACGATTTTCCGACAGACGACTAGCCCATAATCGACTGGCCCTGTTTTTTCCTGCGCATTCAGTGCAATGTAACACATTGCAATGACTTGAGTTTTAATGCAATATGGGTAATAGACTTGCATGGTGGAGATATGGAGTGCTCAATAGGAGCCTCTTTGAGGCGCATGTGTAATGATGACTATTATGGTATGTCAGAACGTGGCGTCACCGTCCAACTTGTGTTTTTATAATATTTCGGTTCGATATGAATACGAACCCAAATCTAACGATTTGTGGAGTAGATACCATATTCTAGACAGGCACTCACTAAAAAGCAGTCAAATCTTGCATTTTTAACTTATATAACAGAATTCTGAGACCCTTAAAGTCGCGTGTCTTATCATCGCCACAGAAGAGCGCTCGAAGATACGAGTATGAAGCTGCAATCAAGTCGGTCTAAGTGACTCTTCGGCACGAAGCGAAAGTAGGGATTTCGGGATAGATAAATAAATATTAGGAGATAACGCAAGGAAGCGTAGCTTGTGTGGGTGCGATATTCCCAAATTGTCACAAAAGCGTAGAACTACTTCTGCATTTTGTTTAAAAAATGCTTGCGACCAAAAAATTGCGTATTATTTGGATGAACTCGCAAAAAACGGCCAAATGCATCGTATGGCACGTTCCTCGCGTACGTGACTTCGAGGCCTTGTTTTGACATAGGTGATAGCTACTACGTACCACCAGGTGGGGCATACGCTTTATCCATCAGCAAAAGGTATATGTGTGGCGATTTTATATTTGCAAGTCTGCAGTTTTGAGCAGCGTCGCTAGCCCGCAGCCCGGACAGTCGTCTCCTGCCCTCCTTTAGAGTAGTTAGTTACACGCCTTGTAATTTGGACAATAAACGTTAATCGGGATATACAGTTTTTGATTAGTACACGTCCTTATGCTAGAGTCTAAACACAACCCCTCACGTTAAATAGACTGTAATAATTGGTGACCCCAACGTGATTACTTCGGGGTCACAAAAACCATGCAGCTTCCGTGCAGTGCTTAAACAGCCTCTCCTTTACTTTATTGATTAGTCGATTTTGGAGGCTTTTTTGAACCGCTGAATTAAATATCAGCACTCAGGAGTGGCGAGCGATTAGCTAAACCACGTAAGAGCTCGTCCACCACTGTGCATTTATGGTGGTAATATGAAATGAGCTAGTTAAGGCTATGTTAACCTCTATTTCCAAATAGAGGATAAGCTTAGAAAAACTAGTTAAACATTTTTGGTTGAAAACTTCTTAGGATCAAAATGAAATTCTTGCTGAACCTGAAATACCTGGTGAAATTTTTCATAATTACATTCACAATGTTGTATCTTCTTGGAATGTACGAGCGAGAAAGCATTGTATCGGTTGTAAGATTAATAATTTCAGGCACGCCTAATAAGCGAGCTTATATTGTCTACATAATTTTATATACATTTATAATAGGAAATTTATACAGCCCGAACGGTTGAAATCATGGCGTTTCTGACCCACAGTTCAGCCGCAGCCCACAATTCTCCCATTACTAACTCTTTGCAGACCATGAGATTTACATAAACAAATAATAATATAATATATTTAATAGCATTGCTTGATGTTGAGTTTTTCTTTATTTTTTTTTTGCAGCCGAATCATGATTAGTTCTAAAATTCTTAATTTAATTAATCTACTATGTAAATAAATTGTGTATGATTTTTAGTTATATCTTAAAAAGTGACGTCCTATCTCAATTTATATTATACATAATTTGATTAAATACAATTATAAACTCTTACTTATACTTATATAAACGAAATATAAACTGTAGCGCCTTTACGGAGCACATCTACTAAAACAATAACTGTTTCAATATTAAGACCTGAGGCAATAAATAAATACAATACAATAATAGTAGAATGTTTACCTAGAAAGCAAACCGTGCGTGTATATACGTGTGGCATAAATAAATGATTTTGTATTGTATTGTAACAATCGTATTGCCATATATGTAACAAGCTTTGCATAGCTAAGGGGCTACTAGGAGCTGTGTGAAATGTCCACCAGTATTGAATTATTTACAAACAATCCATCACAACATTGTATAAGTAATATGTATATGTGACATAGAAGTCCATACAGTAAATTAGTAGCTTTTGCTAAAAATGTGCTCTCGCCCTAACTAGGAAGGTAGGTATATTTATACACTCTCAAAACTCAAAACATCCTATGCAAATATTATAAATGCGAACAGTTCGAAATTTATATTTGTTACTCAATCACTCGAATTGTGACGGTTACAGAAATAGATTATTTCATCATAAATGAATAAATTTAGCCTTGGGGGGACGATCTCGACGCTTCGAGAGAGGATGGTGGGTGACAAAAGACAAAAATGTTTGAAGGATTTTGGGGTGACCTTCGCAAGGAAAATCTTGTCCTACGCGATCTTATCGCTGAACACGATCTCTTTTAGACAACCGTTGCGTTTTACCAAGTTGGATAAACTTTAACTAAGTTAAATAAAAGGTTGAACGGTAGGGGTACAGCTGTCGAAGGCAAATACAGACTTCCAACTTGTTCCAAACTACCTCTACATTTGCTGAACCCGCATGTAAGTATATTACTTTGTTTTGTTTTATACTACTTATCACTGATACAGATCCGATGCTAAGCGGTAACCATCACCTTTAACAAAATCTTGCCTCGCAAGTCACGCACGATATAAACGTGCCCTACGATACACTGTCCATCAACTTGAGGCATATTGATGTTACGCCTCATTTGCTTGTTTTATCACCGACAACCACACCCTTCAAACCGTAACACAGCAACGCTGCTTGGCGGCAGAAAGAGGCATGGTGGTAGTACTTCCCCGGACGAGGGAATTCTGAATGGCACAAAGAGTTCTACTACTCTAACAAAACGTAAATTACTTTGTACGTAGGGATTACTTTAAAAAAATCTGCGAAATAAATCTGAAAATTAAAATACGAATGCTCGGTTTTATAAAACACACTTGCTTACGAGATATTTTTACACCATAAAATTTATATCTACCCAAAGAGAAAATCTGATAAAATCTATCGGTATAAGTCCAAGTAAGTTCCAATGTTTTTTATCGTTCAATTGATCCGGCAATATAACATAATTAAATGCGTTTCCTTCTTGAATTACTTCTGATATAATACTACGGCCCTTTACCGCTATCCAGGATGCCTTACGGATTTTTTTTTATAATGTCATGTATCTCAATCTAGCGAAGGTTTTATGTCACATCAGGGCACAAAGCTTCCGCTATCCTGCGTGAAAGAAACACAAACTGCCACGTACTGCACATAGAAACTTTATCAGGGTTCTGCAAGTAAGTTCAGCATTTTTAAGATGCTTCAACTTGGTCGGCCAATCAAACCACGCACACTCTTTTTAAGGACACAAAAAATTACACATTTTCCAATAGTTGGTACTAATAAATAAAACTCGGACATACCTCTGACTACCCCCTTAGACATTCTAAAAGAATCTTAAATTCTTCTACTTTTTGCCGTAGGTATCACTAGTTCTTTTGAAATCAGTGTGGTGAAATATTTTATTGCTGTTTTTGTCTAGTATTGATAAATTGTGACAGATTGCAAGGTCCCGTGCTACAGTAAGTACCTACTGTGTTTTTTCCACCGGATGAAAGCACTGCCATTCAAACATCAAACCCGTAGAAATATCTATTTTTAAAACAGCAAACATTCCACTTTGTTTGTATTAAATCTATTGATTATGCTAGCTGAGACAACAGGATCGAGATCTGATACGCTTTTATTTATTCTGTGGATCGGCTCGGAGGGCACAAAAGAAAAGGGGATGGGCGAGCTCGGAAAGTAAGTAAAAACATTACTGTAGGAATTAGTAAGAAGTGAGGTTCTCGAATGGCGACTATGAAGCGGTTAACGAGCGAGCGTGGGAAGCTCCTCTTTGTAAAGATAGCGAGAATTCTGTGGATGGGGAAAGCCCAAAATCGATGTCTATCATCTGAAGATGATGAAGTAGCTACAAAAAACAACAGTATATTATGCAATTAGTGATTAAAGGACGGATTTAAAGCGAAGGCCATAGATTAATCACGAGTAAGTGAAGGATTCTAACGACTGAACCACGACCGTAGTAGGGAGCGATTCATGATCCTTGAATCACGAGTGATTCAAGTGTTAGAATCCTGAGCAAAGCGAGTGATTCATGGCCCTCGATATAAATCCATTTTATCAAGAGTTGCACACTATACTTTATACCATGACTACGAGAAAAAGAAGCGAGAAAGAATTAAATGAAGAAAAAGGAAGGTTAAATTA
Organism: Chloroclysta siterata; assembly: GCA_932294275.1. Lineage (NCBI taxonomy): Eukaryota > Metazoa > Arthropoda > Insecta > Lepidoptera > Geometridae > Chloroclysta > Chloroclysta siterata. The sequence continues at coordinate 14,377,472 of OW028598.1, forward strand.
ATTAAAATAGAACACAAAACAGTTTTTATTCTAATGTCGTCGAGGAGTTATTTGTACAAGGAGTTTTTATGTCGAGTATTCAAAGGAAATTGTATCGAGTTTTTTTTACGCAAGGAGGTTGTATAGCCTTGAGATGGAGGTCGAATGCATTTGTGTGTTCTAAATTCAAACACCAAAATAGTGATTAAAAGTGGTTTTTATTCACTGTTCAGAAATAATGATTAGAATTAAAAGATTATTCACAGTTTTTAGTGAATAAAATAAGCTTTCTAAGGGGGAATGGTATAAAAGTATTTATTTGGAACAACAAACAGAAGTACAGAAACAGATTGAGCTGAATAACTTAAATGAGCTTCTACGGTTACTCCCCCCACTTTAAGCAATCTCGGTACCTACTAGGTAAGTATCTACCGTGCCTAATTATCACGCTGATGAAACTATTTTTGTAGTTATTCGGTGCGTACACACAATCATTAGTACTGCTGCTACATACGTCCTATTAACATAATAAAACCTTATTTTGCATAGTTAAAGGTAATAAATACGCGCCAACTCTAACTGAATGGCGTGTATTAATTTGTAGCCAGATAATTCTGTACGCCATTAGTATTCTCATCAGCCGCTCGCATCGTGAGCAAAATAATTGTCGAAATTTCCATTTTGCATTTACGTTGTCATAATAATTAACAGTTCTATTGGGACTTGTGTGATATTAACAATCAAAGTATTGGGCTTTTTCTGTTGTATGTCTACTAGCGAAGTTAAGAGTGGGAAGCTCTCCGATGGACCGATGACATCGTGAGGATCGCGGGAAGTCGGTGGATGGAGAGTGCTCAGGATTATTCTTCCTGGAAATGTATAAGGGAGGTCTAAGAGTATAGACTTCTTCAGACTGATGATGTCGACTAGCTTCCGCAGCTATACCAAATCTGGAAATCTGGAAGCGTGGTGCACTACCCCCAAAAACTTAAGAGTAGTAGAGCTCTTTGTGAAGGGCTCGTCCGGGGAAGGACTACCACCACGCCTTTTCTGCCGCCAAGGCGCGTTGCTGTATTTCGGTTTGAAGATTGTGGTTGCCGGTGTAATTACAGGCACATGAGGCTTAACATCTGTATGCCTCAAGTTGATGGACGCAGGGCACGTTCCTATCGTGCGTGACTTACGAGGCAATGCTTTGTTATAGGTGATGGTTACCATTTACTATCAGGTGGGCCATCTGCTTGTTCCATCAGCTAGTTATATAAAAAAATACTTATCGTGGTTAAATACCCCTACCCTAGGACAGAATAAATCATATTGATCATTTCATAAATAAGTTCCATTACATTCATTACAAGAAACAGAAATCAATGGAAATGTGTGTACGTGAGTGCACTGATTTCCATATTTCACGCTTATATGTACTCCTAAACTAATCCTAACTCTACTATACTCCTAAATTTGCGTGTTACAAAACTGAAAAATGTAAACAAAACTGAATTTTCTGCCCGTCTAGGGAAATTACTGCAATGAGTCAGTTTGAGTCGACACGAATTTGTCGAATTGGTTACGTCACGTCACCAAAATGTCTTCTGTGTAACATGTCACATCTGAGGTGCCGCAACAATGTCGCCTACAAACATATTGCCGATTTATTTGACACGATCGGTTGTAAAGATAACGGAAAGGGCTTTTCAGAAGGTCTCGCTACTTGACCTATTGCGAAATATTTTCTTGTAGGAAAATATAAAATGTTCCAAGACACAAAAGATTATAATAATAAATAAATCAAAGACAAAGATTTGTGTATTGAACTTCGATTTCTGTTCAAAGTACGAGTAGGTTTAGTATGGGTAGGCATGTATTTACAAAAAAGTACCTTTAATGCATAAGTTTAATGTATTAATCGGATCCCATTAGTACAAACTTTGCTTAGTTTAAAGCTATATGGCGCTGGGGGAAATGTCTGCCTATATTTATTTGATATATAAATGGTTTTACTTATGAAATAAATAAACATTACAAACTAGGTATTGCCAATATTTACCAATTTGTATTTAAATGAAATTGAAATGACAAAGAGCGACAAGGTAAATTTTCAGCAATGTGCAATTTACATTTGAAATAATCGATCGTAGGATCAAATCCATTGTTATAAAACAAGCCTAGCATCATTTTGGGACATAACCTACCACACCACTCTAGGATCGTTTCGTAGTTTCTATTCAAACACAGGTAGGTACGTAATCAAATAGATTCAGTTTGGGTTTCCCCAAATTAACTAATAAATTTTACAAACGTCTATAAAAGTTCATTATCTGTGATTTAAAACAGCCGATAGCGATTATTTTAAGTCTTGGATTATTACGATAGCTACCGGGACGAATCGATAAAGAATATTATCTAAGTAAATATTTGTAAAAGTAATTACAACATTTGCGTTATTTGTCGATCTACAAATTTTATACTGACAAATCCCCTCTTACCTTTGCCAGCGGCCTCAATTGCGTAGTACCTGGATAAAAGTAGGTTATAATACTTTTCCAGGTCACGGAACATTTTTTTTCAAGTTCCATCATAATCTAGAGGTAGAGCTCTTTGTGAAGCGCTCGTCTGGGGACCACCATGCCTATATTTCTGCCGTCACGCAGCGTTGCTGTGTTACGGTCGAAAGGTGTGGTTGGCGGTGAAATTACAGGCACATGAGGCTTAACATCTATCAGTCTGCCTCAAGTTGATAAACGCAGGACAGTGTATCGTAGCGCACGTTCCTATCGAGCGTAACTAACGAGGCAATGATTTGTCTTAGGTGATGGTCAGCACTTAATATCATGTGAGCCATCTGCTTGTTCCATTAGGAAGTAAGGCGCCTCTTTGAGGGGCACTTTAAATCCTTTCACTACACTGTTTCTAAAGTACTAGTGACACGACAAGAAGAAGAAGATTAGAAAGTAATTTAAAATAAAACTGAAAATACTGAAACCAGCGTTACAGGGGCAGTCTTGAAGTAAATGCTGGGTGGTGGCTTTTTTGTCGTCACATAAGTTGTAACAGCTCTTTTGTATAGTTCTTAAGAGACAAAATAAATATTTTTCTATTCTATTCTGTTCACCCGCTACTGCAACAAACAAAACTATAGCAACGTAGTGGCGTACCGAGGCCCTCCGGGTATTTGGAATTCTTTCTGGAGCAGCAAGTCAAAGCGACGCTTGACCCATGGGCTAATAAGCTAGTATCTGGCTCTGGATTCAGTATATTGGGGATGTTTCCGATTGGCATTTTGCTTGGATCAGTTGACTTTTTTTTTGATTGTTTGCAACGGCCTGCAGATAGCATCAGTGGCATCCATAATATGGGTTTACCTAAAATTTACCCACTATCAATTTACCTACCTACTTTGTTTCCATTTTTTCTTCCGGTTTTTTTTTCTTGTTATTTATGGCATGGTGTACCCGTGTTTGTGTGTCAAATAAAAAATATTCTATTCTATTCTATTCATGCGTATTTTGTGAATACTTGTATTCGTTTTAGTTTTCTTTGCAAATAAAAATATTTTTGGTATTAAAGATTACTTTCAGACTCACTGCTGGCAGCTTTGGGAGGGATTAATTCTGTAATCGAACAAGATATTTTATGAATATATGGCTTACCAATGATTCACTGTTATTCTTAGTAATGTTTTGAAGCTATAAAGTAGCTCTTTATCATGAGCGCTGCCAGCAACCATATAAAATTGTTCTAAATATAACTACTACTGCTAAAGGTACCTGTCAAAATACTTCTCGCTCGCACATTTTAACATTATAAAAGAGATAAAAACACTGATCTTATTTATAATCACGTTTCTGTCGTGCGAGACTTACGAGGCAATGCTTTGTTATAGATGGTTACCACTTAACATCAGGTGGGCCATCTGCTTGTTCCATCAACAAGTTATATAAAAAAAAAATCTAGATGATTTTTGCTGAACTGCGTGCAATGTTAAATAACAACTGCACACTACTAGGCTGATTGCGATTTGTCATAAATAACTTCAGTAGGTAAATTCATATATTTCAAAATGTTGAAATGTGAGAGCATTTTTGTACAGGTCACGGCCATCTGCAATTTTATCACTCAGCAGTAAAACAAATTGCATTAATGGCAAAACCTACCCCTACCCTCGTAACCACGACCTTCGTATCTTATAAGGCTTCGTCTGGCTGTATACCTCATTTCCGGTTTCCGATAAAGCTGACGTATTTTCAGGAAAAAATAGAACTGCGTAATTAAAAAAAAACCATACCCTACCATTTTATAGCGGCTCTATAAAGTATACTTGTCACTGTTACTTTCATTTCAAAATAAGAGACAGCAATAGAGTTAATTATCAGTTTAGCTAAAGGAGCGCAAGGGATCTATATGAATAGGGCCATTAGTATTTGGAACCTGTGATGCTCTGATTATTTATATATTATTGAGTAGGTATTTAGGTTAGGTATTGTTGTATTTATGTAATAGTTAGTCACTTCTCCCCATTAGGTATCATAAAAATGCTACACACTCCACATTACACAAAGGTTAACTGGTAGAAAATGCTAACTAGCATTAAGTTCGCCTATGTACTTCCTTTTGTGCAATAAAGAAGTATAAGTATATTTGAGCAATAAATGCTACTGTTATTTTGTTTTTAAAACTGGCTAGCACGCGCCCGCAGCTACACTCGCGTAAATCACAGGATAAAAAATTAAAAAAAAAGTAACAGCTTCACGACTTTTTTTCCCTACAAGGTCTCAGAAGTGGTTGATATTCCATTCCACAAAAGTAACCTTATGTTATTTCATGTTTTAAAGTAATGCATATTCCAAGTTTCATCTGAGTCTCTGCAGCCATTACGGTGATGAGTGGGAACAAACATAACCATACTTACAAACTTTTGCATTTCCAATATTATAGCGGTATAGTAGGATGTGTTTTTACACTATCATTCAAAACTTACATCGACTCTTGCCACAGTGTGACGTGGTGCGACACACAGTTTTTGAATGACTTGTTTCATACCCTATTTTAATTTGAACATCGCCGCAAAGTTGCCTGTTTATCGGTATTTTACAGGATACATTTCGGAGAGTGTGCGATGGAACTCCACAACTTGGTTCCTTCATGCCCGTTCTACCATCGGTCCACCAGACGTACATCACCAGACATCCATTCTTGCTTGACATACCTACTGCCCGCACAAAGCGCTTTGCTTCTACTTTTATAATGCGAACAGCCAAAGAGTGGAATTGCTTACCGGCGTCCGTTTTTCCGAATGCCTATAATTTCGACGATTTCAAGAGACGAGTGAATAGGTATCTTCTAGGTAAGCGTGTCACACCGTAGACCGCATCGTCATTTAACATCAGGTGAGATTGCGGTCAAACGTTTTACCTATTAAATGTAAAAAAAAAAAGAAGAATATAATAAGTGCTTAAGCCATGCAAAGCCACAGTCGTTCCAAGTATTATATTATATCAAACGATTATCTCTTGCTTATCGCTGCAAGATTAAAAACACGTTTCCTCGTTTAATAATCTTAATTTTAATAGTTGGCTGTAGTTATCCAACTTTTTTATATCAGATAATGCTTTATTAGCAACACAAATCAGTTTGTACATAATTATTTTATTGAAAACGATGAAATCTGTAGAAGTTCCGTAAAAAATATATAGTAAGTAGTTCTATTACATTATGTATTACACATGTTAAAGTAAATTAGGACATATAAAAAGAGACAGAAAAGAAAAGAGAATAAAGTATAATAGTAATGGTGTCAGAACAGAGATAATTACTTTTATAGCCTAATGCATATGAATGAATGAATGAATTAATGAAAATGCTTTATTGTACACCTTACAAACGAACAAAATAGGAAACAAATAATAACAACTATAGATATGTGCAATGGGCGGTCTTATCGCTAAAAAGCGATCTCTTCCAGGCATATGTACTGAGGATGGATGAAAGAAGATTTAATAGGTGCATCAGGCGAGTGTGAATGAGACTGTTGGGAGGGGAAGACCTTGGCGCACGTATCTCGACCAGATAGAGACTTTTAAGAGAAAGGCCATCAAGAGTGAATGTGCATGAATGATAAACGTTAATAAATAAATAAATAAATATTTGTGGACATTCCACACAATACTATCTCGCCCCAAACTAAGCCAGAGCTTGTGATATGGGAACCAGATAGCTGATATACTACTTACATACTTTTTTTTTGTAAATACATACTTATAACACCCAGACAGAGAACAAACATCTATGTTCATCACACAAATGTTTGTTCTCGGTGGGGATCGAACCCACGGCCTACGGCACAGAAGGCAGAGCTACTACCAACTGAGCTGTGAAGGCTGTCTAATGAGTTTAATTGATCGAGTGAGCGAAGCGAACGAAGATCTTAGTTTCAACTTGGGCGATTTGGCATTTTATGTATGTATGTATGTATGTATGTATGTATGTATGTATGTATGTATGTTTGTCTGGCGATAACTTTAGAACCGTTGATCCGATCTGCATGAAATTTGATATGTCGATAGCTTGTACTTGAGAAATTTACTGGTAAGTATATGAGTAAAATCGGATGAAGGGTTTTTGAGATATGGGGTTTTATAAGAGGGCAAAAATAAAAAAAGTTACATAAAAAAATCAAGTTACATGTCATAAGAAAGGGCTTTGTTTGGACATTCCAAAACAATTTTTACTTTTTTTTTGGGACGCTCGGTTTTTGAGATAAAACAAAAAAAGTTAAATTAAGATAACCAGCGACCCAATAGCTCCCATCTCTAAGAGTTTCGTTGACTTTAAGGTTTTTCTACTGGTCGGTCAGTTCCTTTGCTTTTTCTTATTTTTTTTTTTTAAATTAATTAAGGAGGTATTCAGTTCTCATAAAATGGTAACAACGACCAGGTCTGATGATGGAGTCAAGTTCTGTTCAACGGAACTCTTCGATAAATAGGCCAATAGAGTTGAAACTTGGTTACCATACCAAGTTAGTAAGCGGTAGTCAGAAAAAAGTCCAAATAGAATGATTGGACTTGCCTCTGACTACCACCTATTCAAAATTTTGGTGCGTTCGTTGGGTCGCATCACGAGATCTCAGTTCGGGGCGAACCACTAGTTTAATTAGTGTTTAATGAGTAAATGAAGCGAAAGGTGGAATCTATAGTTTCTGTCTAACCCTGTGGGAAACAGACGCGTTTTCATGTGTGTATTCCGCACACTTAGTGCGGAACTTCAAAGACCTTGCGAGTCTCGTTGGCGTGTGGTCAAATAGGTCAAAAAATAGGAGAAAAAAAGCCTCAAACTACGAGGCTTTTCTTTTCTCGAAGGTTCGTGATGATGACAATATGATCCCTATTTTTCACGTCACTGGGTATAACCCTGGTCCCTGAATATTCTGTTTGCGAACGAAATTGCCTTCTGTTTGCGTCACATCGAAATCGTCAGATTATTGAATGAGATTTTTTTTTTAGGTTCACATAACACCCCCTTAAAAAATCTGACGCGCTCGATTAAATTTTTTTTTTTTCATTTTCAACCCTTAAGTACGACCACCCCCATCATGCAAACGATCAGATTAACATACGTACATTATTAAAAATACGAAGGACATTGGTGCTATCAATATCTGACGCGCTCGAGTATGTCCATGCAACAGTTTTTTTTTACATTTTTGAAAATCTATAGCCGCTCCCCCCACCGATGAAAAGGTATACTTATATAACATTTTTTTCTTCTTATCATCTAAGCTTTGCAACCCAATAGGTCTCTATGACGCTCGAGGAAATCCCCATTTAGCATCATGGCCTCCCCTACTATTATCGAAACAATGCTGCCTTTCATTGGCAGCTATGACGTCACAATACCAGCCGCCATCGAACAGAATTATGTTTTTGACAGTACCTGTCACTTTGATAACGATTTTATCAAGAGGTACTGGCGTGAACAAAAACACATTGCGATGTTTATTCATGAGACGTTCAAAGTAATTTAGTATAAATAGAAGCACTGGTATTTCAGTAGAGATAATGCTACGGTATTTAATTTATGTTTGTATGTTGGTATAGTTTTTAAGTAATTATGATCCTAGCTTGAAAAGGTAATTTCGATTTATGACAGGCTTATGTATTGAGAGTCAAACCAATGCGTCCAAGGGCGGATTCGGGCAAAAAAATTAACAATAACTGTTAGAAATAAACTCTACACGTTCAAGTACGTATAGGAAGGTTTATAAAAGTGTCAAAACGATAGAAAAATTAAATGTTTAGTAGTTCTTTTATTTTTCATTTGCAAGCGCGTGAAAGGGATGCAACGAACAAAATTCGCAATTCCAGCCAGAAATAGACATGAGTTTCACTCACGTTGTTTCTGTTATTTTATTCATATATTTTATCAACTCTGATAATTTGATTTGCTTCTAAGTATGTACTGTGATGGAATTTCCATAGTACGCAAAAATACCGTCTTAAATCCGCCTTTGAATGCGTTCGCTGTAGCATGCACGCACAGGGCGATCAGTTTTTGTTGTAATAACAGAACTACAAGATCTGTGATTAGGTGGACAGGACTTAATTTAACTATTTGGCAAACTGTACACGTAGGTTGAACATGATGTTGCGTCACAGGTCACATTTACCGCCTACCGCGGCGGTTCTGTGTATTCTGCGCCTTAAGGCGAAGACAAGAGCTAATGTGACTCTCGCTCGCACGTTTCGACATGTTGAAAGATATAAAATCACTAAACTCATTTTCGAAAAATCGCAATCAACCATTTTGTGTGCAATCACATTGCACACAGTTTAGTATTTTGATTGATACATGTTTTCCTACTCAAAAGTTTGCTTTACTAGTTTTCGTACATAAGCAAACTTTTAAATAGGAAAACTTATATGGATCAAAATGAAATTTTTACTAAGCTGTGTGCAATGTGATTGCACACAAAATGGTTGATTGCGATTATTCGAAAATGAGTTTAGTGATTTTATATCTTTCAACATGTCGGAACGTGCGAGCGAGAAGTTGTTTGATAGTTGTCAGCCCCTTAAGGTTGATTTATGCTACTCGAGAATGGATGAATGAGAGAATGTTTTTTCTTTTTTATATGTTCTAAGTTTTTTTTCTATTTTCGTTTATACTATAAGTAGCTTTAGAATATATGCAGAGTTTTACATCATGTTTTAGTTTAATGTTATTAGTACTACGTTTTATCTTATTTTGCAGTCTCATAGTTCGTGTTCAAATACAGAATGAAAATTAGCCCGGGGCACAGTATAATGAGTAGTACCAGCCCGGGGTCAGAACAAGTCGTTATCTAACTGTAGCAATGACCCAAGCGACAATGGAGGCCTCTGGCGGTCTAAAAACTCTCACTGTTAGTCACTATATACATACGTACATATAGGTATATAGCTCATACGAACTTCGAAACGGGCCACAATCTTGGAAACTAAGTTGGTTTTATTACTGGTTTATAAGTTTCGCCTTATCCTCGAACTACTCGGCCCAAATATTACATCGGCATAATTTACGCAACACTATGTAACGTATATGTCTTGCGTCTTGCCCACAGATGAATATACTGATCGGCTAGATCACTTTTTACATTTACTTTTCAAAATTTTAAATAAAATTTTCTAATTTCTACTGTGCATATGGACGACGGACGTGCGAGCAAGGGTGTCATGGACTGCACTCTAGCATGGCGTATCATTCAAAGCGATGTATTGATTAATTTATTTTAATGTTAGTTTATTTATTACAAATTTTGTTCTTGGTTTTTTTCTCTGTTTTTAAAAACTTTTTAAGTATTTAATAAATTGAACATTTTAATGTAATATAATTTCAAACATAAATGTAAGGGGGAGCGCTGATATCTGGTTTAGAGATCTGAAGCTTCATATATTGTGCTTTAATAAATTTAAATTAATTTCATTTCATGCTAAGTGAAATACTAACGGAAGTCGGTGTCCAGCAGTGGACTATTTTAAGCTGATGATGCTATAAACATACACCCACAAACTTTCAAATTCATAATTTAAGTTGTACTATTTTTAAGTGTCATTATGTTATGGTCAGATGACAAGAGACTAAAGTAAACCAGCTGATTCATTCTGATATCTATGTCAGGTCTGTATGTTCAAGGACTTTTGTAGGACAAGAAAATACAGTCATTTAGATGTACAAACAAATAGCGGGAAACGAGGAATGTAGGTTAGTTGAGATATTGTGGAGGAGTGAAAGTATTTGTAGCGTTTTAAAGAAATCTTCTCGTTGGTTGATGTTTTGTTTGAAACTTCTGTGTTGAAGAAATTACAGAGGCGTCTGTTTTTATAAATAGTGAAAAACATTTACAAAATAAGAATATATTTTATAAATAAGGTTGGAGAAAATTTAATTTCGTTTCGAGGTTACTCCGTAAATAGCAAGGCGACGTAAACGTCTGTGTTTAATGACCGCCAAATTAAATCTTCTTTGATCGTTGATTAACAGCGGGATATTCTGAGATGGATCTCAGAGTAACCCAATTCGACAAGTAAAAATATTACTATCTCTACTTTAGACTTGTCAAAAACAAGGACGGCAATATTTTTGTTTGACAGACAGCGGCAGCGTTGCTCTGAGAGAAAAATGTATAAAATATCATTGTTACTGATTTAACCTTTACAACGTATATGTAAACTTTTGATTATAAATAACTATAATAACTTAATAAGGTACACTGGATCTCCATAATCAATCTACCCTACGCCAAGTCTCCAAGATTATGGGACATTTTCTGCCGGTTTCTGAAAGCTCGATCAAAACTAATCGGATGACAAGTCACTTGCTATCTCTATCTAATTTGTAAGTAAAAGCTGAAATGGCGGGTGATTTAACAGCTGATTACGTTTTATCAAGCTTTCAAAAACCAGTCGTAAGTTATTTTACATTTGTAGTGTTCTGGAAAAAACGCAAAAAGAAACCCTAAAATAAGTTTTAACATCTAATTTAATGATGCAATAAATTAGGGGAATATATTTACTAGTAGTTCATGAAAAAAGTACATTAAAACACCTATTATTTTATGAGTTATGAGCAATGAGCAAATAACTTCACAGCCTTCACGGCTCAGTTGGTAGTAGCTCTGCCTTCTGCGCCGTAGGCCGTGGGTTCGATCCCCACCGAGAGCAAACATTTGTGTGATGAACATAGATGTTTGTTCTCTATCTGGGTGTTATACAATATTATAAGTATGTATTTACAAAAAAAAAGTATTTATGTATTATATCAGCTATCTGGTTCCCATATTACAAGCTCTGGCTTAGTTTGGGGCTAGATATACTGTGTGGAAAGTCCACTAATGAAAAAAAAAAAACTATAAGTAATGATCAATGGTCCCCAGTTTTCCTTACTATCTGAAACCTACGAGGTAGGCATATAATACATAGGTATATTTATTTAGCGTCAAAGCATCGGCTATGATATATGACACCTACTAATATTCACTTATTTAGCTTTTTCTCATTAATCCCTTGGCTTATTCCGATTCCCGGCAACGATAAATTAAACAAGGAACATTTACCATAATCGTATATAACGTTTGCCGCACCGCCATGCTCCCGAATTGTGTGTGCCTACTCGGGCGGCTAAGGGCTCGCAATATTAAGGCTTTGTAGGCTCCAACTACTGAAATTTCACGAGTATTATTACCATTTTCTCAGAATTAGGTACTATTATTAGAATTCTCTCGAATGAAAATGATCTGAAGTGTTTTAGGATCTTTTGGAGTTATATAGAATGTAAGACTATTCATTTTTACATGATATTATTAGTTCATTTTTTCAACTTTTTTACAGACAATAATTCTGTCTTATTAAACATACACATATACACAAAATCACGCCTCTTTCCCATAGGGGTAGGCAGAGACCACGGATTTCTGCATGCTACGATTCTGACATACCTATTTTTTATGTCTCATTAAAGATTTGTACTACTTTACAAAAAATTCATCAAAAGATGCACATCAAAAGATGCACATCAAAAGATAACTCTTTTAAGTAACGTTTAAATGTGTTTTTTGCGGAACAAAACAAATAAGTGGCTATCGGGTTTGAAACTGAATTTTTAATAAGAGTGAATTTATTAATAGATTGAACTCACATTAAAGAGACTTTCTGTCTCTTGACATTGACTTAATATAGCATGTACCAATGTTAACTTTGACTGTATTCCTCCTTTATTAACAAATTTTATCAGGCGTCCCCTTAATACACACACGCCACACAGCCCACGGCTGTGTAAAGTAATATTCTTTGTGAGACAGCGCCTGTAATGTAAGGAGATAGGCAAAGTTTCGCGAAGCCTCCACATGCCACAATAAAAGTATTAACCAGTAAAAACATTACCAGTATTCAATACAGTAAAACATACTCGTATAGGCAGGTAATACCCCGTTTACACTCAGCTCATGTCCGTGGAAAAGTGCAGAGACATGGGCAGGGGCTTGGGCAATGCGAGAATGTAAACAGGCCACTTCCATGTCCACTCGCGTTGCCGCTCGGGTTGCCCGTGTTGCGTGAACACACATTGCCGGCGACGCTGCCGCAGACATATGGCCAGCAACATTTCCGTCCACGCGAATGGCAGCGCGAAGGTCTAAATGCAGTATACGAGCTTCTAATAGCATTCCAAATAACGAAATAGAAGATCTATAAAAGGTATTGAATATTTGCTATTCACATTAATATGTGTGTGTAAATATATTTATTAGTAAATTATTATTAAATAAATATTTATTATTAAATAAAATATTTATTTACCATATATTTACGTATAATTATTTTTAATCTTACGTATAAGTCTTTTTAATCGATATTCTTTATGATTATAATGCCGAGAGTTTAAAAAGCGACCACATATTAAAATTACTGTTGTGAGCCAACTTCGATTCATTATTTTTCTAAAACTCTAAGGAAGAAAACTTATTACTGTATCTACACAGTAGAGAGTTTTTTCGATGTAGATACTGAGCAAGGATGGCAGCTGTGAGATCCAACTAAGGTCCGTAATTGAACGTTTTTACTGTTGTTTTTATATTGTAAAAATGCCGTAGGTATTGTAACTTGTTATATATATTTTAGGAAGCGCAAATTCTTTCATCACAGTGTTTCGAATACTAGTGACACGACAAGAAGAAGAATAACAGCTCTGCGATTTTTTAGTTTTCATATGTAAATAATAAAACATGACATATAAAACATAAACATAACATGTATTGTGTAATTAATAAGTGTATGTAAATTATGGACTAAGTTGTCTGAAATAAATGAATTTATATTATAAACAGTTTTTATATGTCATGTTTTATTATTTACTGTACAACATAAACTCAATACTTGAATAAAAACGTAACTTTTATTCAAACATTGTATCTTTTAGAGCTGATTTCACCATGCTCTGTTAGTTACTAATCAAGGATTAACAGGCCGTTAAATCTAACCTTAGATGTCAAACGCGTACACTTTGACATGTTTAACGGTCCTTTAATCCTTTGTTAATTTATCAGAGCATGGTGAAATCAGCGCTTAACCTTTTAAATTATGTTTTAAGAAAAATTAGGAATTCGCTTGAAATTATACAAGGATCCAGGATGTATATTGTAAAAATATTCAACGGATGACACAAATAGCTCGAATTGGGCACGAAAGTTCACATCTTGCAAGAGACAGGCGACATGTCAGCTTAACTCACGAAAGAAAGTTTTTGTCCCACCGTGGCTACAAGATTGATGAGCCTGGACCTTTCTAAAACAAGTGAAACGCGTGCGTTTTTACTTTAAACATAAAACTTCGTCCTTCGTTATTTTGTTTTTACCTTGTTTTTAAAGTTCGAATATGGAGTACTGCCACCGCCTTTTTCTGCCTTCGTTGCAGAAAAAGGCGGTGGCAGTTGTTGTGTTTCGGTTTAAAGAGTGTGGTTGCCGGTATAATTACAGGCACATGAAGCTTAACATCTGTATGCCTCAACTTGATGGACGCAGGGCAGTGCATCGTAGGGCACGTTCCTATCGTGCGTGACTTACGAGACAATGCTTTGTTATAGGTGATGGTTACCACTTAATATCAGGTGGGCCATCTGCTTGGTCCATCAGCTAGTAATACATCCTACTAATATTATAAACGCGAAAATTTGTAAGTATGGATGGATGGATGGGTTGATGGATGTTTGTTACTCTTTCACGTAAAAACTACTGAATGGTTTGTCATGAAACTTTACAATAATATAGCTTATACATCTGAATAATACATAGGCTACAATTTATAAAGATATCGTGTGAATTGTCCAAAATATGACGTTAAGTGTCAAGTAAGTAGGAAAATATCTACCATCTGCGAGCTATTCTGGCATGCGCTGCCAATACCGCTAGAGTTACACAAATGTACTACGTCACGCTAATATAAGCTACTCAAAATACTAATCCTGCGCAGACGAAGTCTAGGTAAAAAAGTATAGGTAAAAATATTTTACAAATTTACCAGGTTATTTGACAAAAACATAAACAATTTCACGACTTTGATCCACAGGCGCGTTAAATATCCTCTCTGATATTTCAGTACTTAGTAAAACCTAACTTAGGATTATTTGATGATGTGTAAGGGGGGAAGTCAGATAACCTTAACCCTTACTCGCGTGGGGTGTTTTACACCCCTGTAGAGTACCCAGTAGTAGTTTTTAAGAGTAGTAGAGCTCTTTGTGAAGGGCTCGTCCGGGGAAGTACTACCACCACGCCTTTTTCTGCCGCCAAGCAGCGTTGCTGTGTTTCGGTTTGAAGAGTGTGGTTGCCGGTGTAATTACAGGCACATGAGGCTTGACATCTGTGTGCCTCGGGTTGATGGACGCAGGGCGGTGCATCGTAGGGCGCGTTCCTATCGTGCGTGACTTACGAGGCAATGCTTTGTTATAGGTGATGGTTGCCGCTTAACATCAGGTGGGCCATCTGCTTGTTCCATCAGCTAGTAGTATAACAAAAAAAAGAAAAACCCCAGCGACTGTTTGATCGTCTTTAGTTATTGGAGTTTTGATTTACAGCATACATTTTTGTTCTAGCTTCCTAAAACTAGCGGAAATTTTGTTTATTTTTCACAAAAAAAATTTCTTTGGCGTAAGGTTGAAGTAGGAGAGTGGGAAAATCCAAAACATTATGTTATAAATGCCATTAACATGTATGCATGCAGTAACCATGTTATTCTGACATGTCAGAAATTAAATGAAGATTTTTTTCCTATGAGTTGATTTAAGATAATGTTTATTAATCTAACTATTATTGTACCCTTATTAGTATGAATTGTACCTACCTTATATCACTTAATTTGCAGCGCCCTACAGGGTATGTGTACTCGCTTAATAGCTACCTTAGACCTAAGCTATGTAACTGTATGTATATGTTGGCAATAAATAAATCTGAAAAATCTGAAATCTAATCGTTAATTCAAAAGATTATCATAAATAATCTGATTTGCATGTATTTGGTAGTTTTTTTCTAATTCTAAAGCCGTTAAGGCGAAGACAAGAGCTAATGTGACTCTCGCTCGCACGTTTCGACATGCTGAAAGATATAAAATCTCTAAACTCATTTTCGAAAAATCGCAATCAACCATCTTGTGTGCAATGTAATTGCACACAAGATGGTTTAATTGCACACAGTTTAGTAAAAATTTCATTTTGATCGATACATGTTTTCCTACTCAAAAGTTTGCTTTACTAGTTTTCGTACATAAGCAAACTTTTAAGTAGGAAAACTTGTATCGATCAAAATTATTTTTTTACTTAACTGTGTGCAATGTGATTGCACACAAGATGGTTGATTGCGATTTTTCGAAAATGAGTTTAGTGATTTTATATCTTTCAGCATGTCGAAACGTGCGAGCGAGAAGTTGTTTGATAGTTGTCAGCCCCTTAAGCACCCCATGCGAGTACTTACGTAAGTTTTTAGGCGGGGGTAACTAAGGGTTAAAGTTAGAAAATCTCAAAATCGATCTCACGTTCAATTTGACAGATTAACCGCCGGTTTCTGAAAGCTCGATCAAAACTAATCGGATGTCAAGTCACTTGCCATTTCAGCTATTACATCGAATAAGATAGAGATAGCAAGTTACTTGACATCCGATTAGTTTTGATCGGGCTTTCAGAAACCGGCGGAAAGGCTGCCCATTGTACAGAAAAACTAGGAAAGTTTTTATTTTGTATTTTATTTGTGCACACTATATTTATCTATCTAAGACAAGGAAGATTTAATATTCTACGTCAACAATCTCTACGATGCAATTAGACTAACGAACCATGAGCATGTTTCTCATTTGCATGTGATTAAAGACCAATTAGTGGAGTCGGATGACTGAGTGTCAATACAGCCAAAGATTATCTACCTAGCAATTTATCTATGTACGTTGTCTCATAATTGTAAGATTACGACGTAGTGTCTTAAACGCTGAAATTATTTTTTATCATCTGATGACTGAAATGACTGGCCTGACATATTGGTAGCTCTGCTTTCTACGATGCAGGTTGTTCGATTCCCATTAAGTAAAAATATTTGTGTGATGTGTGTTGTGTAATTGAATATAAAGAGTTATTAAGAATTTATTCGGTTTAAAATGTCTACCAATACTTATTTAGCAATGAAGTTAATTAAAACTTATTTCTTTGTTTCTTGGGTTCAATCCATCAACTTAACATACAATCTTGCCAATGTTAAGTGGAATAATATTTTTTTGTTACGTCAAGTAGTCAAGTAGGTAGTATCTTCTTCGAGTCTGCTTCGCTCATTTATCCTATCCGTCATTTTGACAGAAAATCGTTTTCTGTCAGTTCAAGAAGTAACATAGAATTTTTAAATATTTTTGTAGTGATATTTTGAGTTCAGTTGTGTAATTTTGGAAGTTTTTTAACCAACATTACTTGAGGTCTTAGCCCTAAGTGTAAATATATGAAATAAAAGTGTATTAGAATAGAATAGATTTACATATAAATCTTAAAGAAGATACATTTTTTGTTTCAAACATAAACCCTGTCAGGGCACAGTAATATTCCACTAGTATTAAGTTATATTCTGATTTTAACGTGTTTCCAAAGTTTTAATAAAACCGCCACTATTGGCTGGCTATCAAATGAGGGCCGACTTTACTATGGACTAACTTGACTAAAAAGTATAAATACCACTTGATACTAGCAAGATTGTCTGTCGAATAATGTACAGGTGCCATAAACGGAGCGAAGAAGATGGAAGTTATAGGTACTGTCATTATCACACAATATTTTGAATTTGGAACATTCCATGTTTTTGAGCCAACAGCATCCACGCTTATAAACTATCCAGATAAGTAGGTACATTAATTATGCAGGTTGATCTAACCTCATCTGGTATTCGCATAAAACAGCGCTACCATCAAATATTCTGTGTAAACGGCCGTCCATAAAATATGCACAAGGCTTGCTCGTCGGTTTATGCACAAAATTGTATTCAGTGCTGGAGCAATAAGAAGCTACCGTGCTCAAAGCAAATTCAACTAAAGTCTCCTTACAAAATTCAATACAACAGGATCATGATTTAAGAGCCTAATATTTTTTGGGGTAGACCTGAACGTGACCAAAAGATGCTCCGTTTAGACCAAAAGTTTTGGTCTAAACATTTTGGGACATATCCCAAAATTTATAATATTCAAAACATCAGTCCCTGTACCCATAGTATATAGGCGCATTTAGCTTTTTTACTCTTGAATGATGTTCTCCAAACCGTGAAGAGTAGTGTACATTTCACTTTGCCCATAAAGTGGAAAATACAGTGAAACAACTCACAGCACCAGTTTCTGAATATCTTGAATTGTGTGTTATATTCAATCATCAGTTTGTACTTACAAAAAAAGGCATGGAAGCTATCTCGTTCCTACTTTAAGAAACATTGCTTAGTTTGGGGATAAAAAGTGCTGTGTTGAATGTCCACCAATATTTATGATTTCATTTGTTAATTATTCAGTCAAGGTTTTGACAATAATCTTACTTACATAATAAAAAGAACTAGTTAATTAAAAAGAGAAAGATTTCAAGTGAATTGTATAAGAACATTTCTCTGGAGGGACTGTGTTGGAGCGTGTCGGACTTTGTGCCGTGTCGGCTGTTCCTATGATTGAGTTGAGGCACGCACTGGCGCTTTTATGAATTGATACCGTCGTTGGTGGTGCCTAAAGTTTGTAAACACATGCTTGCTGTGACATGGAACAAATTCCTATTTATCTTCATGGAAGAACGGATAGCAGAAACTTACTGAAATCTGGAAGCGCAAAATTGAGTACCGTCAGGTTAGTTATCGCTCGCACATTTCGAGATATAACATCATTTTTTTATAAAAAATCAAGGTCCGACAAATACATAATTCTAAGGCCAACACATATTCATACCAAAAAAAAAATTGCACAAAAAATATTCTTTTTTTGATAGGAAACTTGTTTGGATCAAAATTTTTTTTTTGGACCTTTTATATTGTTGGATACTCCAAAAGTTGGTTATCGGTTGGTTACGGTTTTTCATAAACAGAATGGTCATCTTCAAAAAAAATTGAGTGTTCGGACGAGAATTTGTCTGACGATTGTCAGCGATTAAGGCCAGTGTATTCCATCAATAAGTGCAGTCGGATAGGGCTTTGTACTATCACACTGCGCAACAACAACAACTAGGCTAGGTAGCACAGCCGTGTTGCCACGAGGATAAAATTCATAAGTTTTTTTTCTAATTGCTGATGGAAAAAGCACCTGATGTTAAGTGGTAACCATCACTTATAAAAAGCATTGCCTCGTAAGTCACGCACGATATGAACGTGCTCTACGATGCACTGCCCTGCGTCCATCAACTTGAGGCATATAGTTACGCTTCATGTGCCTGTAATTTCACCGGCAACCACACTTTTCAAACCGAAACACAGCACCGTTGCTTAGCGGCAGAAATATAGGTAGGCATGTAAATGTCATCTGCTAGTATTGTTTTATAGCTATGAAACTAGTGCTAAGGGTTTGAATTTATCTTCTTTGTCTGTAGATTTACGGCCTTCCGGTTTCTGCTTTGCTCAAAAGCGCCCGTGCTTGGATTAAACCTTTGTGAATGCGCAATGTAAGAAATGCATATTGGTATAACATTTTACAATCTCAGACAGTCTTTCACAAGCTTTGTTGGTAACACAACCTTTTAAAAGACTTACGGCCGGTTTCTGAAAGCTCGATCAACTTTTAAAAGACTAACGGCCGGTTTCTGAAAGCTCGATCAAACGTAATCAGCTGTCAAATCACTTTCACGCCATTTCAGCTTTTACTATAAATAAGATCGAGATAGCAAGTGACTTGACATGCGATTAGTTTTAATCGGGATTTCAGAAACCGGTCGTAATACTTTAGCTAGTTTGAAAAGTATGGGTTTCAGTGAAATTACAGGCATATGTGGCTGAAAACTGGCCTGAAAGCCAATGATTTGTTAATGTTATGTTTTCCACTTAACATCAAGTGGGCAATCTGCTTGTTCCATCAAAAGTTAGTTTTAAAAAATCATTATCGGTTGATGAATGATCGTATCGTATAATGCCAGACGGTAGATTACATAATTATCTACCATCACTGACTTAATTTATTTGGTATTCCATTCATCTAGACAGCGAAATAGCATGCATAACATCGCTTAAAAGTCATTGTTTTTTACCAATCAGTAAAAGATGGCAATAATTTATCAACCTGTTTATATTTTGAATGATTTTCGGGAGTACGTGGGAATAAGTTGGGTCCACAACGCACTGGTTAACGAGACTTCCGCGCAGATTATCGCGCGAATTAGGCGTGCCTCGTAGTTGTACGGTGCACATTGCCTCAATAGAGTATAAATAAATAATAAATAAATATTGGTGGACTTTCCACACAGCACTTAAGGGAACTTGATAGCTGATATAATACATTTCTACTTTTTTTGTGAATACATACTTATAATATATAATAACACCCAGACAGAGAACAAACATCTATTTTCATCACACAAATTTTTATTCTCGGTGGGGATCGAACCCACGGCCTACGGCGCAGAAGGCAGAGCTACTATCAACTGAGCTGTGAAGGCTATGCCTCGGGTATGTCCACACTGGCCGAGTAATTGCCTCGCTAGCTCGTGCGCCTGGTGTGCGTTTAGATAACTGTGGGCTTTTCACGAACGAATTTGACGTACGTCGCGTGAACGTATCATATCCCTAACAACAGAATAAGGTCGAATATCGCTAGGATAAGTCAACGCGACAAATGTAAAAATTCGTTTGTGATCAGCGGGCAGCAGGCTGATCACGAATGAATTTTGAATTTTGTCGCGTCAGAAGACTAATCACGAACGAATTTGACGTTAGTCGCGTAAACGTATCCTACAACAGAATAAGGTCGAATATCGCTAGGATACGTCAACGCGACAAAATTAAATGTCAAAATTCATTCGTGATCAGCCTGCAGAACGTTTTTTGTTTCGCGGTTATTGTTTTTTGTTAATTTGATGGGTTATGGAAATAAAAACGTGGTTTTGGTGTTTGAATTTAGAACACACCAATACTTGCGTGCTCCATCTCAATGCTATACAACCTCCTTCAGGATCAGGATCCTAAAACTTGAATCACGAGCGTAGCGAGTGATCCAATGATCATGAATCACTCCCTACGGTCGTGATTCAGTCGTTAGAATCCTTCACTTGCTCGTGATTCATATATGGCCCTCCCTTTAAATCCGTCCTTTATTCAATAATTGCATAATATACTATTTTATGTGTGCTGCCGGATGAACGATGCCTAATAGAGCTTTTTTTACATAGAAGGAGGTGTCAAATACCTACTGTTAAGTTTTTTTTTTTTAATGTCTACGCTTCACTAAATTCGTTTGGCACCACACGGGAGCTTCAATATTGTATTATAATACATTGTAGCAAGGATCATACAAAAAAGCGGTAAAAACCAAGCCGTAAGTATGTTGCCTGTTCTTCTAGGCTTTGGTCGCGTGGAACTGGCACCTAGAGTCACCTAGCTTTAAGACGTTTCAAAGTGATCTTTGTGATTTTATTGAATAATTACCTTTTGACTTTTAATGTAAAAAAATAAGAAGGAAAATAAACATTGTATTTGAATATATTCTATTAATCTTTTTTTATATTTCATGGAGGTAAGGTACCTGCTTGTAATATCGATGAAGACATCAACCGATCTGATTTTTATGAATAATATAATTACATTGGGTATTCCAAAGAGGTGTGCTATCGATCGCTATCAAATAATTAGCCTAGTAAACACTGATATTTTAAATACACCAACGATAAAACCGATAATATCTCGTGGGTTTTTTATAAGTGGTAGGTCAACGTTTTATTGTGAACTAGCTGTTTCTGTCGTCTTCGTTCATGTGGACTTTGTTTCCCCATGCCTGAAGTTAAAAAAAATAAAGTATGTATATTAATTAGACCCACATCAGACTCCCCCCTCTATTTTTAAATGTTCAATCTTGTCTATCCCAAGGTTGCCTCGAAGAGATCGCTGTTAGCGATTATGCCGCCCATTGTATAGCTACAATTGTTAGTTTTTAAGTAAAAAAGTGTATCCTTATTGTTATGGTAATCAATAAAGAGTAATTTATCTATCTTAGATATATAATTTTTAAAATAATTTGTATTCGCGTTTAGTTCTGTCATTACTTTCGTATCACATCATTTTGTTTTTTTTTAGCCTCTTTCGTCCTACTGCTGGGCAAATGTCTCCCCAAGGACTTCCATTTCTCCCTATCCCGAGCTTCCTCCCACCATCTACCTTCAAAAGCATCCAAATCTTCCCGCCAGCGCTTTCTCGGTCGACCACGAGGCCGACGTCCGTCAGGAACCCATGGTGTGCTGATCCTCGCCCACCGATCGGGCATTTTGATTTACCAAACGTAAATAAAAAAAAGTATTTTCAATTTTTATTGATGTAATAATTAGTGGGCAAGACGCGAACAGACCACACAAAGATAAATAAAAAAATAATGGCATAGTTTTCAAAAATATTAAATGTAAACAGTCTTGTTGCCGGTGCCAATGGTCTCAAACTGTCAGGGTTGGCAATCATAGTAGTGTCAAACGGGTAACCGCTTACGTCACTAAAATGTGAAGTAACTCCTAAACCTTTGCATAGATGGCAGTATTAAAAATTCTGAACATCTCGTGGCAAAAAGACTAGTATCCACCGCAAGTATATCCTACCGCAAGATTTAAAGAAAACTGCTAATCCAACATGGCAGTTTTTGTTATTACCGTTGTTCACAGTGTTTATACCTACTTTGAAAATTCCCGTTTTACTTTGTTCCTGGTTTTGAACAAAAGTCTAATAGAAAGTGCTGTGTCCCCGGATGTTTATATAGCTTAGGTAAGTGTTTTAACCGTTAGAGTCAGCCATGGAGTTCATCATTCAAAAAAACTTGATTACGTGTGTTTCACGAGCCGAATCGCAGCTCAAACCTCACCATGATACCGAAATGGCAGTGTTAATGTTAATAACATCAATTCTTCTGTAATCTTTCCAATTTCGGTACGAGTTGAGTCTTCAGCCTATAATCTAGATAACCTATTTACCTCCCTAAATACTAGGCTAGGTAGGTAGTTAGGTACAGATATCTTCCCAAGTAGCCGTACATCATATTTAGTACATACTTTAGTACCTACAAGTAATATAGGGGTAAAATTTCGTTTCCTTCTACTGAGTTGGATAATACATTGTGTAATAGCACAGATAAGAGGTAATAGTCTCAGTTCCACTAAATCAACTGTTTTGTTTAACTATTTTCTCTAGCAAAATAGAACGATAAAAATATAATTGGAAATAATTAGCAACATGCACATCATGCTTCATATAAATTTATTGTATGTTTAAACTTATAACTTTTCTGTATCCTATCTGTTATTTTTTCAGACACCAAGACGAATTTGCACAAATTCCTTATTCCAGCTAAGGACAAAAATCTATTGGTGGCAATATTTTGCAGCTAAACGATGGCCATATTTTTAAATATCGCCGTGTATGTGATGCACACTTTGAAGAAAAGTGTTCATGCTGGATTAATTGTTTTAGAGAAGCTGTACCCATGAGAAAAATACCAGGTCAGTAAAAAATTATAAAACTAAGCATATTAAATAATATTATTTTTTGTTCTATGTGATGATGGAACAAGCAGGGAAGATCTTATTTTAAATATTTATTTTTGCGTGATAAATAATAATAAAAAGTGAACATTAGTAATACCTATCTATATTGCCATGCTGTTCTCACCTCTTTGTTTTGCCCGATTAGATTAAAATAGGTACTAATAAAAGATATTTTTTTTTCAGATGATGGCATTCTTCCGGAATAAGCCCAAAATACAGCTGATATATATATATACATGTTTCTCGACCAACTTTTTGATTCCATGAAAACAAGCTTATGCAATAGAAAGGAGCATGGCAAGCCTCTTCTTGGACCTGTGACGCCTATTTCCATTCCATACACCACAAAACATGGATGGAATCTCATGAAAAACATGAAATTTATGAATCCAAAAACATCAAATAATGAGCAAAAAACATGTCTGAAAGGTTTTTTAAAGAAAAAATAAATAATAAAACACATAGTATGTAAATAAACATTGTTTTATTGTATTTAAAAATAATAACATTATAGAAAACGGTAGATAGGTAGAGATAAATGTACAGCTAGCTAGCTAGCAACCGCAGCGAGCTATAGATACCTACCTACGTACATACTGTGTTGGCATTAGTTCCAAAACCTTCGACCAGAGGGCGACACTTTGTATTACCCGATTTTGTAGCTAAGTTGTACCTCTATTTCATTTATAACAAAGTACTCTGTGCAAACTGTGAAGGAAAGTATCGTGAAGAAACCAGTTAGTATTCTAACAGCAGCGATAGGCTTGTAACTAGTTACGTATGCTAGGGCGAATCCAGGATTTTTTTCTGGGAGAGGCACAAGCAAGGCAAAAACATCAACAATAACTGTCTTTTAACAATGCAACGAACGCAATTCCAGCCAGAAATATAGGTACAAGAGTTTCACACATGTTCTTTATGTTATTTTATTCATAATTTTAACAACTCTGATAATTTGATTTGTTTCTAAGTATGTACTATGATGGAATCTTCACAGTACACAAAAATACCGTGCCCCGTGAAAGCAGATGGCCCACCCGATGTTAAGTGGTAACATCACCTATAACAAAGCATTGCCTCGTAAGTCACGCAGGAACGTGCCCTACAATGCACTGCCCTGCGTCCATCAACTTGAGGCATACAGATGTTAACCACACTCTTCAAACCGAAACACAGCAATGCTGCTTGGCGGCAGAAAAAGGCGTATCCTTAGCTTAGATTAACGTAAATGATTTATGACACAAATAACCAGTAATTCAGCTTAATTTTCCCGAAGGTTTATTGCTTTGGGGGTTTTATTGTGGTTTTCCCAAAAAAATATTTAAGTAATTATAAAGATACGAATAATTTTGCAATTAATCTATCAATAAAATGTTATCATAATCTATTATTAAGTCGCTTTGAGAGACGTAGTTGGAAATTCCAATAGATACGAATAATTTCATAAAACTGATAATTAAATTTCTGTCACAAAGGGCATTGCAAAACATGTTTTGATATAAATTCGTTGTAATAATTACGAGTCAATTTTTCTAATACGCTTTATTATTGTAAGATAATTGTATAATATATGTATAAGTACCTGTTTGCATTAACATACTAACACTTACAATTAATAGATTAGATTTTATTTCTAACCTCACCAAAAATACTTAGAGCTGATTTCACCATGCTCTGTTAGATTAACAAAGGATTAATGGCCGTTGAATATGTCAAAATGTACGCGTTTGACATCTGTCTGTCATCGTATATTTGACAATTAGTTAGTGTAATTGGTCTGCGTACCGTTCTAATTAAATAAATAAATAAATTAGCTTAGCTTGTCTTGGTCGCGTGGAACTGGCGCCTAGATTGACCTAGCTTTAAGGCGTTTCAATGTGATCCTTGTCATTCAATTGAATAAATACCTTTTTACTTTTATTGATCTGTTCAAAATCAAATGGAACTAATTGTAATTCAACAGTAACTCAGCGATCTAGTGGAAAAATGGTTCAGTAGATCGAGAAAACGAAGATCTCTCAAACTTGATATTCCAGGTCAAACAATTTCTGAGGTGGGACGAAAATTACGTAATTTGAAAAACCAACACTGCGAGAGCTCCCGTTTGTTAGAGTTCCAATGACTTCGCAGTTTATGTCAGATTGTGTAATAGATAGATTGCGGACGTTTGAGACCTTTGAGGCTAGAGAAAGGTGATTCTTGTGGTTCTATTTTCTCTTAACGATACTCACGAGTGATCCAAACATATTAAGTGTTATTTGGTGTAGGAAAAATTGAGTAAACACTAGGGAATGGAAGGGTTTAAACCCTCGTTAACTCTAAATGAATATCTGCGTAATATAGGTGCTATGTTGTACATAATGTCAAGATACATATGTAGGTAATATAGGTACCATGTATATATAATTTATTTTATGGAAGTAATTTGTAGGTTTATTTATTTTATCTTGCTTCACAATTATATTAATATCATAATAATTTATTTATTATACAACTTTCATCTTGTACACATACCCACCTCTAATTTCACTTTTCTCTATCCTTCAAGGTTTGCTGGAAGAGAACTCTATTTAGGATTAAGCTCGCCTTTGTACATACTTTATATTTAAGTTTACTTGTTATTTTTACTGTGTGGAATAAAGAAAGATTCTTTGAGCATGTCCAAAGGGTGTAGTCAGAGTCACATACATTTAGTACATATCCAAATAATACACTAGTTGGTTTTCCATACTTGACAGGTTGCAAGCTCATCGCCGCTGCTAAAATACTTACTGGTTTCATCACGATGTTTCCCTTCACTGTTTGAAAGCACTAGCATAGTGCACATAATTTTCTGCCTTTTTCTACCGCCAAGCAGCGTTGCTGTGTTTCGGTTTGAAGAGTGTGGTTGCCGGTATAATTACAGGCACATGAGGCTTAACATCTGTATGCCTCAAGTTGATGGACGCAGGGCAGTGCATCGTGGGCATGTTCCTATCGTGCGTGACTTACGAGGCAATGCTTTGTTATAGGTGATGGTTACCACTTAACATCAGTTGGGTCATCAGCTTGTTACATCAGCTAGTTGTATAAAAACAAACAAATGGTAAAATCCATTTCTTAACGACCGGATTTGACCTTACGATGGGTAAGCGGGTTCACGATTCGGAGCTCTCCGTCCTCCGACTTCCCGCGCTCCTCACAATGCCACAATGTATTAAGGAGGTATTAGACTGTTATTTATTTTGTCATTCGACTAAGCTATCAAGATCAAGCGATTCATTGAATTGTGATAAGTTCAAATTATTACTGAAGTACCTATTCTACGAAAAGTGCCAATCTAAACAAACAATTATTACCGTTCGGTAAGTACTCTTATCATGAGTATTAGTCAAAGTACACGTAACATTTCGTCGTGTAGCCATTGTTCTCAAATACCTTTGAGTTGAGTGTATATCGATGTTGCGTACACCTTTCAGTTAGCCGCTGTTTTAGGTTTCCGTAGCTAAATTGTTGAACGGTACCTTATTTTTCCTTTCATCGCATTTGTTTGTTTTTTTATTTTTTATACAATTAGCTGATGGAGCAAGCAGATGGCCCGCCTGATGTTAAGTAAGTAACCATCACCTATAACAAAGCATTGCCTCGTAAGTCACACACGATAGGAACGTTCCCTACGATGTAATCTCCATGAACTTGACGCATACAGATGTTAAGCCTCATTTGCCTGTAATTACACCGGCAACCACACTCTTCAAACCGAAACACAGCAATGCTGCTTGGCAACAAAAAAAGGCGTGGTGGTAGTACTTCCCCGGACAAGCCCTTCACAAAGAGCTCTACTGCTCTTGTTGCCTCTCTGTTCGCGCGTCGCACGATTACTTGATCTGTACATCTATAGGCATAAAGATTAGAATTATATTAGATTTTCAACCATTGTGCTATACTGTCTTGTCTTTTATGACGAATATGATATGATTTAAGTTTTATCATCTTTTATCGATCACATACAAGTGTAGGTAGTAAGTACGCACACGTACACAATAGCAACCAATCTATAGGTTTACCTAACTATAGGTAACTGAGCTACAAGGTGCAAATTAGCCGAAGGTGAGATTAAAAACAACCATCTTCTTATTGACTTACAAATTAATGTCCTGACATTCAACTACTCATGCTAAGTTTACTGAAATTAATATTTTGTGTTTGTATTGTACTTGCAAGGCAATGCATTATAATAGGTGATGGGAACCACTTAAAATCAAGTGTGCCATCTGCTAGTGCCATCAACAAGTAGTATAAAAAACCAGCCAAGTGCGAGTCGCAAGTGCGACCTGTATGGGAGCCCCCTTAAATATTTATTTTAATCTGTAATTTCAACTGTCTAACTATCACGGTTAGAGTTGACTGGTGACAGACGGAAAGACAGACAGACAGACAGACAGACGGGCGGACAGCGGAGTCTTAGTAATAGAGTCCCGTTTAACCCTTTGGGTACGGAACTCTAAATAAGATCAATGTCGTGAAGCTATTCTGTTTCTGTTTTTCTGCAGGCAAAAGTATGTCTCTTGTCACGTTTAATCCCGTTTTAGAAATAATGAGGGTTTTAACTTCGATACCTTACACACCGAGGCTTGGCAAAACTTTGGCAGATTGTACAGAAAAGGTTTGTGAATATTTGAAAGTGTGAAATTGCCGAGGCCAAAAATACTAGGCTCAGCCATTTTCAACTGATCTTTATTGTAATTGCATGCCTTTAACCACAGCTTAGGGAGTAGCTAGTACACTGTCGAAACGATTTGGGTCTGGTTCGATTGTAATGTTTTAACTTTGATGAAACCATTCCAATGTTTCCAGCTCGATGATTAAATTAAAGTTTTTATTTCAGATAAATAAATAACCGAATTCACGCTAGTACATTTGAATATTATTCAAGATATGAAAACACTGAATGAAGTTATGAAAAAAAGCATAAAATTATGTTTCAGAAAATAGCATTATACTGCGTTTACATTTAGACATTCGCGCTGCCATTCGCGTGGACGGAAATGTTGCCATCCATTATGTCTGCGGCAGCGTCGCCGGCAATGTGTGTTCTCGCAACGCGAGTGGCAGCGCGAGTGGCCATGGAAATGGCCTGTTTACGTTCTCGCATTGCCCAAGTCCCTTTCCATGTCTGCACATTTCCACGGACATGAGCTGAGTGTAAACGGGGCATTATAAAGGTTGAGTAAAAATATCACTTTGATAAAAACGATGAAATGCTTTGTAGCCACATAACGTCAATGGGGCCATTTGCTAGTTCTATCAGCAAGTTGTACAAATAAAATAAGAAAAACAAGTTACTCCTAAAAAAGTTTGATTAAGTACACGATTATAATGCTACATTTGTTTCAATAATCAATAACTAGCATGTGTACTCGTGCTTTCGTAATATCGTGGAATTCGATTTGGTTGACTGAGCCCACTAGACGTCGGATCCCCGCGTGCAATCCCAATTGCTCAAATACCGTCGTTGATTCAAAATTTCAAATATCACGTGCAATGGCGCACATTTCTCACATTTTAGAAAGTCGTAAGGTCTAAAATATGAGAAAATTGTAGAGTTTGATGTTTTGACAACCCTCATAGCTCAGTTCCCTATGCTGTGTGATGAACATAGATGTTTGTTCTCTATCAGGGTCTGATATTGTATTACATTATGTATGTTTTTACAAAAAAGTATATAGATAAGTATTATAACAGCTATCTGGTTCAAGCTTTGTACATTTATAATTTATATTTATGTTTATGTATTTGTATGTATATATTTATATTAATGTAATTTACCTTAAAACGCAGACATCGGTCAAACAACTTCTCGCTCACATATTTCGACATTTTTGCAGATGTTATATCAGTGCAAAAAAATTGTATGAGAAGTTATATTAAGCTTTTTCTCAGTCTTGTGTAGTTTTCAATACCAGTACTTTTACACTCTATATTGTAGGTACGTATTTTCCTCGAATTGTGGAATGAGATAACAGAATATTACTGTTTCTATAAACAAGAATCTATAAATAAAATGTTTTTTCTTGTAAACTTATCCAGGAAAACTCGTAAAATAAATATGTTTTACAAAAATACCTTTGTTTTATTCCAACACCCATTGCAATGCTTATTTCATTTGTGAATTACCTGTAAAAAGAAAAAAATATATGATATTAATGAACTCATTACTAACATATTAAACTAATAAGAGAGCACTGGTGATCTAGTGGTAGCGGCCCCGCCTTCCGATCCTAAGGTAGTAGGTTCGAAACCGGTCGTGCACCATGAGTTTTTCTGTTTTAAAATGTATGTGCACAATGCCAGTACTCTCAAAGCGTAAAGGAAAACGTCGTGAGGAAACCGGCATTTCGTAAAACCTAAAAAGTTCTATAACATGTGTCAAGCGCTCGAAAGGAGCCTCTTGAGGCGCACTTAAAACCCTTTCACCACACTGTTTCGAAAGAAACTAGTGACACGACAAGAGAGAGAGAGAGATTACTAATAAGGAAGAAATATTACTAGATTTCATGGTAGTTCGTGGTGGTATGGTAGGGGGATGGTTCATCCCCCAAAATTCATAATTCAGCTGGTAAAAATCATGTAGGTTATGAACATTCACTTTGTGTAATTTGATAACAAGGGCATTCAGTGCCCCCTCTCTCTGAACTCAAAACAAAAATTAAAAGTTCGTTCAATCAAAAAAATCACTTTGACGACTTATAAACTAGGTGAATCTAAACTGAGGGCTCGTTTGTATGAAATACATTTTTTTTTATTCAACTAGCTCATGGAACAAGCACATGGCCCACCTGATGTTAAGTGGTAACCACTTAACATCACCTATAGGTGATGTTTACCACTTAACATCAGGTGTCAGTCACTACTTAAACTTACCACGTAATGCTTTGTTATAACAAAGCATTACGTCGTAAGTCAGGCACGAAATGAACGCGCCCTACGATGCACTGCCCTGCGTCCATCAACTTGAGGCATACAGATGTTAAACCTGTAATTGCACCGGCAACCTCACTCTTCAAACCGAAACACAGCAACGCTGCTTGGCGGCAGAAAAAGGCATGGTGGTAGTACTTCCCCGGACAAAGAGCTCTGCTACTCTTAAAAGGTTGAACTCAACGCATCGTATAAATCGTCCCCACAGGAACCACATCCCATTGTATCTATGAATGTCTTGTATGAAGAGGGTTCACGACATTAATAGTGAAAAAAACATTAGAGCCCGATAAGATTCGTACTTTTGACTTTTGAAAAACGACGAGTAAGTTTCGTAAGTTTTTTTTTTGTTTTTTTTTTTCGTTTTTTCTGATCTTTTTAGTTCCACTGGGCGTAATCGAAGTAGTGGCAACTCAGTACCACCAATTACCTCGAAACTACGATTATAGGTTTTTATGGAAACCGGTAGAACGCGGTAGGTCGTTTTAACAAAACTATTATAAAAGCAAATGGTAATAAAATAAGGAATGATGATAATTTTAATGAACAATTTACGCCCCGAATTCGAGCTATTAATTTTCTGGAGCGTTTACTGACTTAATTTTATCGCAAAAGTACGACCTCCGGGCTTGAACGAATTCAATTTGGATTGTGGAACAACATTGTATTTCCAATAAGGAAATTGAAAATAAAACGAGATGATTCATTAAGAAACCTTTGCCAATAAGACTTCATAGTACACATACTTCCCTGAGGCGCGGGCAGTCGGTGAATGGAAAGAGCTCGAAATCGATTTTTTTGGAAATGTATACGTTCAGTCCAGTGACCTTCTCAGACTGAATAAGATGATGATGATGATCGGTACGCCCCTTTATTTTGTTTCTTAAAATAACTTCAACTCTGTATTGGAAATACAAATAACATATTATTTTATAAAGAGAACAGTGGAGAAATTTGGGGGAGGTCTACGCGGATGAGGCGATTTCTACCGAAGACGTTATTTGTTTTATATTATACATATAATAAATACATAGCTTAGTAACTTTATTACCTAAATATATTTTTTTTAAAGGTTTTAGAATAGAATTTATGAATATAATGTAAGTAGGTAGAAAAAATGAAGGCTTATTTATTTTATTTTATAAATGACATAATACATAACATTTTACAATGTTAACAGTTTATTTTCGATCGTTTGTATTTTTATGAATAAAAATGAGTTATTATTTAGCTGTGCTTTGATTTTTCTTTACGAGCCATATTAATCATATAATTTGTATTATGTTATGACACATTCGACACTAGTATTACGTTCAAGGTGAATGTTTATTGTTGTGGAAGCGATTAGATAGTGGTATTTAATACCAATCGCATGGTTTACGAGTTAATCCCAAAAATGTACTCTATGAGCAAGCAATGCGTCTTTATTGATGAATACCTCCTTGGAGAATAAAGACTGTAATTTTTTTTATACAATTAGCTGATGGAACACGCAGATGGCATACCTGATGTTAAGTGGTAACCATCACCTACAACAAAGCATTGCCTCGTAAGTCACGCACTATAGGAACGTGCCCTACGATGCACTGCCCTGCGTCCGTCAACTTAAGATTAAAGGGCCGTTAAATATGTCAAAATGTACTGTTAGGTTAAACTACTAGGTTAGATTTAACGGCCTGTTAATCCTTGATTACTAACTAACAGAGCATCGTGAAATCAGCTCTTAGGCATTGCTGTGCTTTGATGTTATGCCTTACAGCAACGCTGCTTGGCGGCAGAAAAAAGCGTGGTGGTAGTAATTCACCGGACGAGTCCTTCACAAAGACACATTAAAAAAATGTTCTTTAGCATAATTAAATACAATAAGTATAATGTTTATATAATAGGCGGCCTTACCTCTGAAAAATATCTCTTCCAGACTACCTTAGGGTATTTAGGATTTTAATTTATTTTTACATTCCGGTGCCATAAAAACTTATATCATTACATAAATAAAACAAAGCTATAAACCGATTACAACAAGAATCTAAATTGTCACATAATACTTTGATGATGATAATGAAATGAACTGCAGCAGATGAACACTTTAACACCTCTTATTTATTCGTAGGACACAGATAAAACAATTTCACTTTTATTCTTCGCACTTGTTACAGATGTCAGTATGTCAGCCAGTCAAGTTTACTCCACCAAGTCTCTTTCCAGAATGCCACATTTTTACCATCTTCCCCTTTCCTTATTTTCTGTTCGGCTACCTACCAACGCAATCAATCCTACCCACCTATCGGACCAAAGCTGCGACTTGGCGGTCAATCGACTGACTAAAAGACAGGAAGATACAAAATTAATTATGCTACTTCAATTTTAATCTAAAAAATCAAGCCTAATATTTACAAAATGAATTATAAAATTCGAGAAATCATTACATTCGGCCATCCGCCATCATGCGATCTCCTGACGCATGATCAAACAAATAAACTGAACGTACTAATCAATTAAGAATATTTATATCATTTTAATTTTAAAGAAGAACAAAAAAAAAACTTATTTTTCATTGTAATAGCTTACATACAAATTCACCTTATTATTTCAGTCATTATCAACTTCAATTTCTTCATCAAATTAATTTTATTAAATAATTATACGAAATACTCAAATAAATTGAATTTACGATTTTAACACAACTACATTTTCAGTAATTATAAAAACAACATGTGAATAACAAAAAAACAATAACTCCCAGTGTTTCGCTACATTATAATACTAACAATATTACTTCAAATTATTAATCATTACATTTGGCATCTATTTAGTATCAGATCTGCTTGTATTATTTTGTTGCCGACCTTTTGTAGGCATATTTTTGTCATCATTATCCTCGCTTTCGGACGAAGTATTACTTTTGTTAGATATTAGTATCGTAGTCATGAAAAAGGTTAACATTGATCCAAGGTCAAATCCGATCAAAAGCAACTACGCTATCGTATTTACTTTTAGGAGTACTAAATCCAGTAAGTTCAGAAATTTTATATCGATCATTATATTAGGTCTTTACCTATGAAATTGCCATTTTGTATGAAAAAATTCAAACGATTTTTTTTCATGTATTTTTATTTGTATTAATCGAAGTAATCACCCATGCAATCAATGCATCTTTGCCAACGCAGTGCCAGTTTATTGATGCCCTTCATAAAGAAATCAGCTGGACGGGAGGCAACAAATTCTTCAAAGGCATTTTGTACTGCCTCTCGTGTATTGAATTTTTTTCCCGCCAAGAAGTTATCCAAATTCTGGAAAAAGTAGTATTCTGTAGGCGCAAGGTCTGGTGAGTAGGGCGGATGACGGAGAGCTTCCAACCCCAGTTCTTGCAACTTGGAGACCGTCTGCTATGCAGTATGAGGTCACGCGTTGTCGTGCAGGAGCAGCGGAGACGAGCGATTGACCAATGCTGGTTGGAGATGTGCCAGCTTCTCCATCATTGTGTTCAGTTCTTCACAGTACACATCTGCAGTAATGCTCACCCCGTTTGGTAAGAAGCTGTGATGAATCACACCGGCGCTAGACCAACAAACAGTGACCATCACTTTTCTAGGGGTAAGTTTTCGTTTAGGGCATTGTTTAGGTGCTGAACCAGGATCCAACCAACTTGCTGAGCACTTGCGGTTATCAAACAGAATCCATTTTTCATCGCAGGTAACAATGCGGTCAAAATTCCTTCATTTGTGTGTCTGTTGAGCAGTGCAAGGCACGTCTCGACGCGTACTTCGCGCTGGCGATCATTGAGTTCGTGGGGCACCCATTTGTCAAGCTTTTTTACCTTGCTAATTTGACGCAAATAGACTAATATTGTTTTGACGCTAACGTCGAAAGCTGCTGCTAATTCAACCGTAGATTGTGTATCATCAGCTTCCACAATCGCCTTTAATTCGTCATTGTTGACCAAAGTCTTCGAATGACCGCGAGGTTCATTTTTCAGGTCGAAATTTCCAGAAAGGAAGCGAGCAAACCAAAAACAGGTGGTGCGTTGGTTTGTAGTGTTAGCTCCGTAAACGTCGTTGATGTTGCGTGCCGCTTGTGCCGCGTTGCTGCCACGACGGTACTCATATTCCATAATTACTCGAATTTTTTACGTATCCATGATGACGAAAAAGATTGAAATGCGGTGAAAATGTAATACTAATCAATAAACAAATGACTAATTTTGGAAAAAGAATTCCATGTTTTTAAAATAAAATTAATTTGAAATTAAAATTCTTAGCCTAACAAAAATAATTTTGATTTGAAATGGCCAGTACTGCAGAACGGCAATTTCATAGGTAAAGACCTATTATATACTTCTGTGATTTTAAAGAGGCCTATAAATTTTGATAAGAGCTTAGTTCTATTGTCTTTATTGTTAAAATTGTTTTTGTTTTTTTTTATTAGAAATAAATTAGAATATTATTATTATTTACTGTAACTGTAACGATGACATGGGTGTCGGAAGACCAGCGTTATAGTAGCGTACGCTGCTATTGCATTTATGCAGAGTGACTGCCAATTTATATCACCTGCCTACTTACCTGCATTGTCCCTTCTTGTATTTTTTTTTATAAACCGCATTTACGCGTGGCATAAATAAATGATTCTGTCCTGTATTGTATTGTATTGTAAGATGACATTTTCCATCAACTACGTGATAAGCACCTTGGTGCAATTTCGATCGATTGATTTTCTTTACTCGGCTCAATACTACTGTAACCTTCCACATACACATCCCCTGAAAAGTCAGATCCCTACGCTATAACCTCAACTAACCCTGACAAAGGAACTTGGGCAGAATTTAATGTAGTCAAGTTTAAGCTATTTTCAATGTCGACGTTTGCGTTAAGAGCAGGACTTTTGTAGAAGAATAGCTTGCAATTGTCTTTGAACACAGACACAGAAGAAAACTCTATAAAGTTTTGCCCTATAAGCAATGCTGTTGTCACAAACTCATCAGTAACCACAAGAACTTCGATCGTCGCCTTAACATCATCGATTTCAATGTCCACAAAGCTCCTACAGACAGGTGTAACTACAGAGTTACCGAAACCTTTGATGATAGGCAATTGTGTGTATCTTTTTAAGAAGTTTAGGTCTTGAGCATCAGATTCACGAACTTCGATTTATTTGAAAAATTTACTGTTAGTATCACCAGTCGTATCACCAGAAATAGTCAAAGTTTTCCGTTGTTCAACGTCCGTACGCGAAACGCGGCATCATTGGTAGAAGTTTACAATTTTTACTGTCGTGATCAACCCTTTGACACTTTTGGCATTTTACTTACGGCTTAGGGCATCTAAAGCAAGAGAGACCTGTTGCGCGACATTTAAAAAAAAGTCGCTAAATCATGGAGGCAATATCATAATGGAGAGTGCCATAAGATCCACAACCTTTTACAACTGTGTATCAAACAGTGATCATCCATCTTTGCACCTCCCACGCAGCCTAGCTACAAGTAAAAGAAAAGAAGATGCAAGCTCACTCACTCCAACTCACTCACCGTCTGTGCAAATAGCGTCCGTCAGTTGATGCAATGCTTTGATGTTCCAGTTGGAGTCGGTCGAAATATGCGGTGAAGCGAAATAAATAGTGAAAAATAAAAAGAATCACTATTGTTTAAGCAAAATATATTTGAAAAGGCGAAAGTATATCCCGTGCAGCTGTGTCTTGTGCATCAAGAAAAACAAAAGGAAAAAAAACAATAAAACAAAAGGAGGTTAAAGACCCGGAATTGTCATTTGATACGTAATATTCTTTTTCAATTTACAGACTGTAATTACATCTCACCAGCACTAGTCATATTTTCCAATATGAAAACGATGTAAACCCATTAATAAAATATACCCATAAAATAAAATTTATTGTTTTGATCATCTGTTTTAGTGATTTACATACACAGACTAATTCAGCTTTATATTTCACACCTTCCAGGCGTCTCGCGCCGGCTCAACTTTCGTTAAATTTTACATTATTACTTTTTTAGGTTCCCAAAATGCCCAGAATGAAGACGGGCGTGGATAAAAGCTGTTAGGCGTGAAAACTGGGAGTCCACAAAATTTTCCCATACATGGACGAAATGGCCATAAGAAAGTATCGAGTGGTATGGACATCGCTCTCACAGCCAGGTCAATATGGGAAATAATATTGACGACAATAGTGTTCCAGTATCTATATTGGTTTTGGGTTGTCGCACTAAAAGTCAGCAACCAGTTAAAATTAAAAAGTTGATTTCCAACCAAAACGCCTTTTTCATCCATCTCTTATTCCATCGATAGGTTAGTCAATGCAGTCCCTTCTCCAGTAACTCACACGAACACAATATCGACAACTGCACACTAACGAAAAAAATGGACACGCCAAAAACCGAAAGGCTCCGTGCAGCATGATACTTTGTCCAAGCGCCAAACCGTTGTTTGAAGTTGACGCCAAATTTCCTGCAGATTGAAGACTTTCGCTTTCGTTTAGAATGAGTGTGTGTAACAAGAGGTTCCTCCTCAGAAGTCATCGCACCGTCAGAGTTCATAGAAAGAGAAAAAAATACTGTAGTTATCATATTCACCAGATAAAACTTATTTCTAAGTTTGTAACTTTTTTTTTTAATTTATATTCATGTTTTATTCATTTTTTCAATTTTTCATATGGTTTACTTGGCTTAGCATAACAGCTGTCCATGTAATTTTGCGACGTACCTAGCCACTTACAGGTCCAGTGCTTAATTGCTAATATATATATATATATTTTTGCACCATTGTACCAATTATTTGGTTAGTTTTGAACTTACAGGTATACATACCCCATTTTTCACTAAGAAATTCACTAATAGCGCACCTGGCTAAACTCTGGCATACATAGCCTGCTAATAGCGCACATGGCCAAACTCTGGCATACATAGCATGTATATACTACCTACCTATATATCTATAAATTTTAACTTTATAGATATTTAATCCAGTACACTTTGCTTCAGAGACTCGCATCAGAGGGTAGGCCCGATCATCGATATTTATAATTTTACGACAGTTTATCAGGTGACAACGGCAAGTATAGTTAATTTCTGCTTGATATAGGTAAGCCAATTTTTATTGCTATTGGAATATTGATAATAGCAGTAATGTGAAATAGAATAATAAAAAAAAAATATATAATAGTAGGTAGGTAATCCACGAATTGAAAGGTGCTAACACTACCGGATAGTCTCTGTTCAGTACAGACCAGTTCGTGTGAGGAACAATTCAAAATGCGAATATAAAGTAAGATAAAAATATAAAATAACCTTCAATGTTTAAATTATCGGATAATATAAAAATTTGTAAGATTTCACCTACTTTATTCTAGAAAAATTTGCTCGATATGTATTCAACTTGAATGTTCATGGGTAAAGGCCCTGACAATTTTTAAAAACCGAATAGTGCTAGTACGGTTGTATCGGGGCAATCTCGACCGATACATGCTAACAAACTGTTTCATACCGTTACACTTAAGTCGAATTTCATAACCTTTTACTCGAAATAAAAATATCATGATGTGGATGAAATAAATTTTAATCACAGCTACAGTTACCAAGTAGGTAATTATTTGGCAAATATCAGCGCATTATGTACGTAGCAAAATTGTTAGCATTATCTGTACAACATTTTTTCACTGTGGCATAGGTACATAGACCCACTTAGTTCCTCACCTTGCTTATAAAAAAAAAAATTGTTATGGCATACATAGCCCCCTGAACCCACTTGGTCCATCACAGCATACCCTACTTATTGTTATGGCATACATAGCCCCTGAACTCACTTGGTCCATCACAGCATATCCCACCTATTGTCATGGCATACATAGCCCCTGAACTCATTTGGTCCATCACTACTTCAATCGTAAAATATTCTTTCAATTAGCTATGCTATGGTGGCAAAAGTTTCACCAGTAATAATTCTATCAAGTAACTGCGGTAAAAATTTGATGAAAGACATCAATAAGTTTCAAACTTAATACTTCCGAGTGAAACAGCATGAATTTTATTCCTAGTATTCGTTAGACTCCACATTGTTAAAAAAAAAATAGAATTTTAGCAAAAATTGTTATCACAAAAACTTTTGTGACGGTATTAACAAAAATATTTTCATAAATATGGTACAGAAAAGCAACCCATGATCACACACAGTCACCTGCACGTTTAGTAGATTGGTATTCTTTGTCGACTTCTATCAGCTTTTGCTAGAAAATCTATCCAGACCTTTGTGAATTTTATGTTTAATGGGTAGGCACAAGTACCAACAGCTCCATAAACCGAATAGTGCTAGCATGGCCAGACAGTCTCGGGGCAATGCCGACTGGACCACGCCAACAAAGATTCAGTAGAAACAAAGCCGCTAAGCACCCATGCTTTCAACTGAACAAAACTGGCACGATCGGACAGTCTCGGGTCAATCCCGACCGATACATGCTAGTAAAATCTGTATCTCCATTATACTTAAATGGAATAAAATATTTTACCAATCTTCCAAGCGGCAATAAAATAATATTATGTGGGCAGAATAGGTAACATTTTACATACCTTGGTTCAATCGCACTTCCGAGATGAAATGAACTGCAGCAGATGAACACTTTAACACCTCTTATTTATTCGTAGGACACAGATAAAACAATTTCACTTTTATTCTTCGCACTTGTTACAGATGTCAGTATGTCAGCCAGTCAAGTTTACTCCACCAAGTCTCTTTCCAGAATGCCACATTTTTACCATCTTCCCCTTTCCTTATTTTCTGTTCGGCTACCTACCAACGCAATCAATCCTACCCACCTATCGGACCAAAGCTGCGACTTGGCGGTCAATCGACTGACTAAAAGACAGGAAGATACAAAATTAATTATGCTACTTCAATTTTAATCTAAAAAATCAAGCCTAATATTTACAAAATGAATTATAAAATTCGAGAAATCATTACAATAATAATGAATGATTGTTTTTTTTTATAATTTAACAAAGAGTGACTAAGATATGAGGTGTGCCTACCCTTTAGGCTACCTTTACCCTACTCTAGGCTTCAACTCGCTCGAGACTTGAAGAGCAAACGATCAGGGGCCTTATGCTCACTTCGACAGAGATTATCTCACGTTAGAGATGACGTCATATCTCGTTCAATAACTCCTTGACCTTGCGTCTCGCATGAACTTTGTATGAGAAAATTGGGGAGTT
Organism: Chloroclysta siterata; assembly: GCA_932294275.1. Classification (NCBI taxonomy): domain Eukaryota; kingdom Metazoa; phylum Arthropoda; class Insecta; order Lepidoptera; family Geometridae; genus Chloroclysta; species Chloroclysta siterata. The sequence goes on from OW028598.1 coordinate 14,416,857, forward strand.
AGATAGTGAGAATGGGGATAAATAGTTATCGAACGAGATATGACGTCATCTCTAACGTGAGATAATCTCTGTCGAAGTGAGCATAAGGCCCCAGATCATCGCAGCGTGTAAGATTTTTCGGGGACTTATTGACGCGGGCATTTAATGAGCTGGCTCGGTTTTACACTCCAGACTACTACAGCCAGGGTAGGAAACACAAACTTTTTGCCGTGCCCTCGTGTCGTACAGCTGCACGCAGCAACTCGCCATTGCCTCGCACCCTCGCTGCGCTAAATCTTCTCGAGACCAACAAGGATTGTGATTTGTTTGTGGATGCATGGAGTGAGATTCTAGCTGTAAGTCTAAAGTACTGTGAATGTGATATTTAATTTATTTTTATTTCTTAATTTGAATACCTTTTATTTATTTATATAGTTTTTTGCTGTGTTCATTAAATATTATTTTTTATTTTTGACATTATTGTTAATTAATGTTTGTGATTGTTGAATTAATTCATATAATAATTGTTAATTAGTGTAATTGGAATATCCCGTACTAATTAAATAAAAAAAAAATATAATAATAATAATTTACAGGGACACTGGAAAAATGTGAAAAACAGACTAGCAAACGGTGTAATTTTAAGGGGCTGACAACCATCAAACAACTTCGTCACGTCAGACAAAATCGCAATCAACCAAGTTGTGTAATATCATTATGAATCCAGAAAAAATATCAGATGATCCAAATGTTTTTTCCTACCAAAGTGTTTGACTAGTTTTCGTACTTACGCAAAACAAACTATTTTATAATTTTCAGTCCCAAATCAAATCAAAAATCTTTTATTTTGTGTCACGAAAACGTAAGCGAATACAAAGAAGTATTTTGGTTAGGACAACAATTTTTTTTTGTGTATTTTTGTGTATTTACTTCAGGGGACACTTTTTCACTCATTCCCTTATTAACGTGTAGCTATGAGGATAGTATAGGAGCTAAGCAAGTCGCTCAATACCTATTCCATCTACATCGTATTCAGCCTAATCCACAGGAAAGAAGGTCAAAACGTGCACAGCTGACTAAGCCGCCGGTATTCTCACGATGGTTTTCGCTACCATTTGAGATGAAAAAAGTAAGTTCGTTTTTACAACTACCTGATGGAACAAGCAGATGGCCCACCTGATGCTAAGTGGTAACCATCACCAAACAAAGCATTGCCTCGTAAGTCACCCACGATAGGAACGTGCCTTACGATGTACTGCTCTGCGTCCATCAACTTGAGGCATACAGATTTTAAGCCTCATGTGCCTGTAATGGCAACCACACTCTTCAAACCGAAGCACAGCGTTGCTGCTTGGCGGCAGAAAAAGGCGTGGTGGTAGTACTTCCCCGGACGAGCCCTTCACAAAGAGCTTTACTGCTCCTGAAAGTTATTTGGATTATAGTTATTTGGATCAGGTGAATATCTAGATAGCTCAACTTTTTCGTGCGTAATTTGTACATTTTTTAAATAATATAATTTTTGCAATTTTCTTTGTGAAAATATCATCTTAATAATATATATAAATTACGCATCACGTTGTTTGTCCGCCATGGACTCCTAAACTAATTAACCGATTTCAATCAAATTGGCACGGGTCAGCTAGTTATATTATATAAATAAACTGTTTTAAAGTAGTACCTATTGCAATTGCTACGGTTAGACCTAATGGTAGACAATCGGAAACATCTACTTCTGATGCTTACTGTACCAGTGCGTCTATAAATATTTTATTTTATGTACTTGCGTTATTGGTATCTTTAGCTTTCTTACGTTAGCCACAGCTCAATCAAATCATCTAGGTCACTTCTTGTGATGCTACGCTACCCTTGTTTGTAATTCGGAGTTTCTATCGGGCTTATTTCTTTTCAGCCCCAGGCACGGTACATATCCCTTTAGATTTCTTAGTAAGCACTTACTCCAGATTCTTTGAAAACGTTTAAGGGGTCTTGGGGGTCTTGTCTTTTAAGAGTAGTAGAGCCCTTTGTGAAGGGCTCGTCCGGGGAAGTACTAACACAACGCCTTTTTCTGCCGCCAAGCAGCAACGCTGTGTTTCGGTTTGCAGAATGTGGTTGCCGGTGTAATTACAGGCACATGAGGCTTAACATCTGTATGCCTCAAGCTGATGGACGCAGGGCAGTGCATCGTAGGGCTCGTTCCTATCGTGCGTGACTTGCGAGGCAATGCTTTGTTATAGGTGATGGGTCGAAAAAAGTATTCAAATTTTGCACACGTCAAAGTATTCCAGTGCTTGGTCTGATCTCTTGGTCTTTGGCCTTATAGGGATATTATGTTACACGTTGTATATGTTTGTGTGCGCTTGTTTAGATAACATAACTTATTTTTATTTAATTATTTTAAAATCTTGTGTTTTACAAATTTACCAAAATGTGCTTATATTATTAATATGTAGATACTAGACTTAATCATAATAACTTTATTGCGAATATAGGTTGGTACATGTCAATATAGATGTCAGGGTTTGCAAATAATGTTCTTCCATATTCCACTTAAAAATAGCATGCAATAATTATACAATTTAAAAATTAATGAATTGATTGAATGATTAAAGAAATACAAAATGTCCGAAATTTAAAATAGAAAAGGAGATAAATTAACAATTAATAAATAAAAATAAGTAAATTTAAAAAAAGTTATAAATAAAAAAAACTTATTATATGGATTATTCTAAATTGTCATTAAGATCAGTCACGCTATAGTACACTTTGTCAATGAGCAATTTTTGTACGTTTGAATTACTACATAATTGTGGCTGTAGCCACATCAACCGAAATGACCAACTATTGAGCTACACAGCGACCGGTGAGCGCGTAAAATAAAATTACGGTCTATAAAAAGCAATATACCCGTAACGGCTTATTGATACGGTTCGGGATGTTGTTAAACGGAATAGAGCAAATGAAAGGTATCATGAATGTACCGTTTATTTTCATAAGTACCTACCTATTAACCAATCGCCGACTTCAAAAAAATAAAATAGGCTCACAATTCACGGTTTTTTAGTAGCCAAGTGCGAGTCAGACTCGCGCACGAAGGGTTCCGTACCATTATCTATAAAAACAGCAAAAAAAATCACGTTTGTTGTATGGGAGCCCTTAAATATTTATTTTATACTGTTGTTTAGTTGTTATAGCGGCAACAGAAATACATCATCAGTGAAAATTTCAACTGTCTAACCATCACGGCTTATGAGATACAGCCTGGTAACAGATAGACAGACAGATAGACTGACGGACAGCGGAGTCTTAGTAATAGGGTCCCGTTCTACCCTTTGGGTACGGAACCCTAAAAAGTAAGTTCAAATGGGCCAGTAGCCAACTCTGGTCACGAAGTTGTTAGGCCGCTGGAGTGCCTACGTCATGGCTTAAGGCGAAGGCTAATAATGTATCTCACTATCGCACAATTTCAACATTTTGAAAGATTCGAACTCACTGAGTTCGCCAATAATATAATTTTGATCCAAACAAGTTTTCGTACTAAAAAGTTTGTAACATGAAAACTAGTAAAGCAAACTTTGTGACGGTTGTCAGCCCCCTAACAACTACTAGAGCTGGAACCAACAGCTGGACGTGCCTTTCAAGCATGGAGAAGTTATCTAGATTAGATTAGGCTGGTTTATCCTACAAGACGCTTAAAATTCATACCAGACTAGCGGACCCGACAGACGTTGTCCTGCATGATATTTCAAGCGACTGCAGCGCAATCTGCCGGGCTGATTTGTGAATCTAAACCATCCAGGGTGCCACCCAAACGCATACAAAAAAAAACATTCAAATCGGTCCAGCCGTTTAGGAAGAGTTCAGTGAAATACACACGTACAGTAGAATTATTATATATAGGTAATAGTAAAGAAGATAAGGCCTTACTTATAAAAATCTGTCGTAAGATAATCAGTGTTCAAACTAATGCTATCTCTTAATGTTAGGTTTTTTTATAGTACTTGTAGATGGTACAAGCATATGGCCCACCCGATGTTAAGTGGTAACCATCACCTATAACACAGCATTGTCTCGTAAGTCACGCACGATAGGAACGTGCCCTACGGTGCACTGCCCTGCGTCCATCAACTTGAGGCATACAGATGATAAGCCTCATGTGTCTGTAATTACACCGGCAACCACACTCAAACCGAAACACAGCAACGCTGCTTGGCTGCAGAAAAAGGCGTGTAACCATCACCTGTAACACCTGGTTTGTTGGAAATAAACATTATAAATATAAATAAATATAAATATTGTTGGACTTTCCACACAGCACTATCTAGCCCCAAACTAAGCCAAAGCTAAAAATGGGAATAAGATAGCTGATATAATACATAGGTATATACGTTTTTTTTGTAAGTACAAACTTATAATATATACACCTAGACCTAGACAGAGAACAAACATGTATGTTCATCACACAAATATTTGTTCTCGGTGGGGATCGAACCCACAGCCTACGGCGCAGAAGGCTGTCAACATTATGTTAACATTATCTTATCTTAAGTTCGTCAGCCTTCGCAGCTCAGTTGGTAGTAGCTCTGCCTTCTGCGCCGTAGGCCGTGGGTTTGATCCCCACCGAGAACAAACATTTGTGTGATGAACATAGATGTTTGTTCTCTGTCTGGGTGCTATATAATATTGTAAGTATGTATTTACAAAAAAAAAAGTATATAAGTAGTATATCAGCTATCTGGTTCCCATATCACAAGCTTTATTAAGTTGCCTTTTATTAAGTTTATTAAGTTGCCTTGCAATATAATGCCAAACAGTGACGGGGCTAAGTAACATCGTACTTTTATATACCGGGTCACAGTGTCTTCATTTGTGCTGTACCCGTTTGCCGCCAACAGAAAAGACGACGCAATAAAAATTTTACGATGCAATTTTCACATTCACTAGAGTTTAAAGTCACAAGTATGGCTAAATTCACAAGAACCATACTTGGTTGTGAAATGTTGGTAGCAAATTTTATTTTAGTTCATAGCTTTTATCCATTTATTAGGGTTACTTTATTTTATATTTATTTATTTAAACTTAAGGGGAAAGTGTACAAGACAATCATAAGACCTGTCGTACTGTATGGATCTGAGTGTTGGGCAACCAAAGGGACGGATGAGAGAAGAGTGCATGCAGCAGAAATGCGAATGTTGAGATGGATATGCGGTGTGACAAGGATGGATAAAATAAGGAATGAGTATATTAGAGGAAGTTTGAAAGTAGCGCCTGTGATGGATAAGTTGAGGAGCAATAGGTTAGCGTGGTATGGGCATGTCATGAGGAGGGAAGAAAGTCATATTACGAGAAGAGTGTTGGAAATGGATGTGGAGGGTTTTAGAAGGAGAGGCAGGCCAAAGAAAAGATGGATGGATTGTGTGAAATATGATATGAGTAAGAAAGGTGTGAGCACTGAGATGACGTATGATAGAGGAGAGTGGAAGAAGAAAACCTGTTGTGCCAACCCCACTTAGCGTGGGAAAAGGGCAGGAAGATGATGATGACTTTATTTTATATTTATTTATTTATTTATTAGAAAACCAACAGCAATTACAATAATAAAATAGCTGGGTGTGTGTAAAATATGCTAATAATAGATTTTCCTAATTAATCATATCACAAAAAAAACTTTACTGCCCTCCAGCATAGTTTTACGAGTGTGCCCTATGTACCTTTTTTACATATTTTTATCTAACAGACTGTAGTAAGTAACAAAGGAAAACTAAAATTTACAACGACCAAAAAACTTCCACAGTAAATAACTAGTGATTTACATAACGATAAATAGGCAAAAAGATGGAAAACGGTATGATTTGAAAGCATTGTGTGTGGCCGACCTTATTACAAGCTACTGTAGGTGGCCCGCCGCTGTATCAGAGAGGTGGGTCGGTTGTTGGCCTATATTCCCTCTTTATCACACCTCGCTTATTTTGATATATTATATCTCTCTCCCCCGTGACGTCATCACGCAGCCCCTCGTAGTGAGGCTGTGTGCGTGTTGATTATACGTAAAACTTTCTGTGTCTGCCTCGTTGATTGTAACGATTTAATTGGAAGTTCACGAATAACATTAACATTGTTGTGTTTTGCTGCAGTATTTTTTAATAATGAAACCAGTTGTAACTCTTAGATTCTTTCAACAAAGTGCTATATTTCTTTATTTTGAGTTTAATGCAGCCAAATTTTCAATCAAATAACTTTATTTCAGCATTCACACATGAGGTAAAGTTTTTGTCTTTATTATAAAAATTGTAACTACATTGTTAACAAACGAATAAGCGTAAATACAAGGTTCGTTAATTACCTTAAAACATATAACTTAAAAAGAATACAGTATTACATAGGTACTTATTATTATATGTATACATATTATCAGGATGTATTTACAAAGAAAAAAAAAGTATATTATATCAGTATATTATATCAAGAGTAGTAGAGCTCTTTGTGAAGGGCTCGTCCGGGGAAGTACTACCACCACGCCTTTTTCTGCCGCCAAGCAGCAACGCTGTGTTTCGGTTTGAAGAGTGTGGTTGCCGGTGTAATTACAGGCACATGAGGCCTTACATCTGTATGCCTCAAGTTGATGGACGCAAGGCAGTGCATCGTAGGGCACGTTCCCATTACGCGTGACTTACGAGGCAATTCTTTGTTAAAGGTGATGGTTACCACTTAACATCAGGTGGGCCATCTGCTTGTTCCATCAGCTAGTTGAATAAAAAAAAAAAGCTACCTGGTTCTCATATCTCAAACTTTGGCTTAGTTTGGGGCTAGATAGTGCTGTGTGGAAAGTCCATCAATATTTATTTATTTACCTACATACCTGGCTAAAATGTATGCTGTTACGTATACATATGCTGTACCAGCTTTTTTTCGCGTTAACAGTGTTGGTACCTTAGAAAAAGTTATTCATATTGATGGGTACTTAAGCCCCCTGAAGTTTTCAGGGGTGGTATTTCAACCCCCTGTATACTAGACACAGAACAAACATCTTTGAACATCATCTATAATAGACTAAAAGGCCACTTTGAAATACTGGCGTAGATAGTTCGTAAGTAGTTAGCAGCGCGTCGCCGTAGCAAGCGTAGCTGTTCGTAGCAAGTAGCTACGCTACGAGAATCAATGGTCGCCCAAAACATTGCATCTTTTATCTCAACTCAGTGAAAGGAGCGTTGTACTGTGTTATTAGAGTCGAAATTCGTGTAAAGGGTATTTTGCAGCGTATTTTATGCATATATTCCGAAAAGTGTCAGCAAGAAATACCGTATACGCAACTTTATAGGTATGTTCTCGGACAACAAGATGAACATTAAGTATTAGAAAATGCATAATGTAATACCGCTTGCGGTACAAAATGCTAATTTAATTAAACGTTTTCATATCTAAGATGTAAAGTTGTGTATTTCTCGACACAGTTCTGAATATATTCACAAAGTTTTCAAGAATTTCAAGACTAAGACAAATGTAGTAAATGAGCAAGCGTACGAGCGTGAAAGATGCAAAGTTTCATAAAGATTCATTTTAAAAAGTAGACAGTTCCTTTCAGAGAACTCTTTGGCAACGAATAAATTGCACACACATTATTATCTTATTACTGTAGATATTCTGTCGACTGCGACGTTCGCCTGTTTCTGAAATGTTCTCTATACCAATATTAATTAAGTTAAATTACGCTGGTTTTCCAATAAATGAACAAAGTTAACTGGTTTTATAAGCAATCAATAATATTCATTAAAAGTTTTGATGTCTACTTTCATTCATTTCTATTTGGATACGATATCGGTATAATACGTACTACGGACGGCTAACCTTTCTTTTATACAACTAGCCGATGGCCCACCTGATGTTAAGTGGTAACCATCACCTATAACAAATCATTGTCTCGTAAGTCACGATAGGAACGTGCCCTACGATGCAATGCCCTGCGTCCGTTAAATTGAGGCATACAGATGTTAAGCCTCATGTGCCTGCTTGGCGGCAGAAAAAGGCGTGGTGGTAGTACTTCTTCGGACGAGCCCTTCATAAAGAGCTCTACCTGGTTATTTGTAGTTGTAATTTTACATACTTTTACTAAAGTAATACAATCACGTATTTTTATACAATAATATCTAGGAACCTCTGGATCCCCGTCGTAATAAATAACGAGTGAAATAAAAACATAAATTGTATGAAATTTTAACCTTTTCCATAGCGAGGAGTTATATAGTTTTATTTTCGCGAACAGGCTACGGACATACTTTATTTTCGTACATAATTACACTCGTAGTACTTTTCGACGGACGTGCTTCGGAAGACTTTGGAAACATTTGGTAGTAATGTCCAAACGCTTTCTTCGTAAATGTAAGTTATCATTGGGTTAAAACGTAAAAACTTAACAAACAAAGTCAAGTCAAAAGGTATTCAGACGCATCCCAAGGATTGCTTTGAAGCGACTTAGATAAATATCTTGTACTACTCAAACAGTATTCATTAATATACATTTGATTTGGATCAGTTGATCTCTAGATCGTTTGCAACGGTCTGCAGATAGTTTAATTGTTTCATGTGTATTTTGTACATTTTGTAAATTCATTGCACTTTTCTTTGTAAATAAATGACCTATGTAGTCAACCTTAATATTATTCAATCTAAATCAATATCTTTTATGAGCTTTTCATATACATTTAACATGATAGTATGACGCTTTCCAATTATAAATTAGTTTTTTGCATTGCTTGTAAACTAAACTTAAGTTTTTAAATTGACAACGCGAAATGCAAACTTTGCCGACCGATGGTGCCGACACAAAGTCAATTTTATGCTCGGTCGTGACTTTTTTGCAAATCATTTCAATTTAATAATAAAGAAATAGTGGTTATTTCTCACAATCCGGTGCCTAACCCCAAACATAGCCAAGCCTGTACTGGAAACCAGATAGTAGACATAATACTATTGCGTATATAACGTGTAACGTAATACCCCTATAAGGCCAAAGACCAAGAGATCAGACCAAGCACTGGAATACTTTGACGTGTGCAAAGTTTGAATACTTCGTTTTCGAAATTCCTATACAAAAGTAAAATTAAGATTGTCTCAGAAATTTGCAACAACCCTGATAATGTGTACGTGTGTGTATTTGTTGTTTTATTTACTAATTGGTGGCAGTTTTGTTACCTATTTTATCTACAGTTTACAGGTCTAAAAACAGCTGTAAATAGGGCTGCGTCATGTTGTTTCATTCTGGAGGAAAGTTTAAGAGGCATTTCATGAATAAAAAACTGCGATATTTCAAAAGTCTTATAACAGAAGTTGTTCGCCATGACCTGTAGAATACCCTGCTTCCGATGTTATAGGGGTATTATACTACTAATTATACTACTTAATACAAGACATACATTCTGTGTTCAAGGTGTTATATAGTATATTTATACAAAAAAATTGTATGTAAGTATTCTTTAAGTTCTTGATTCTCAAAGTGTGAAGTATCTGCGAATGTTTACCTTTATTATTTATATTTTAAAGATAAAGCCGCCTATACCAGTATTGGGTGCCAACGGGTTGAAAATAGATAGATAAAGCCGCCACTATCTATCTATATACTCAGCCTGTATGCACCCACTGCTGGGTATAGGCCTGGGTATAGACTAGGTAAGCCGCCACTACGAGAGATGCCGCCACTATAAGAGAATGGTACTGTTGCTAGACAAGCGTATTCCACCTTAAATTATGTCCCAGATACAACAGGACTACGGGAAAAAAGTTGCCGTCACTGTTGCTGTAAGTGAAGTTCTCGAAAACATGTGTCAAGTGCTCGAAAGGATGAACCAAAAGGCGCACTTAAAACCCTTTCACCACACTGTTTTGAAAGAAACTAGTGACACGAGAACAAGAAGAAGTAAAGTGCCGACAATGTAGCTGAATCTCAAGATACCTCGAACGCTTTATGCTATTTCCATAGTCACGCCTTTTATTCAAACAGAAGATTTGCAATTGAGAAAATAAAAACTCTTGGCCTGGTTAATTTTATACTAGGTACTCATTGATGGACAACCATGTGGCCCACCTGATGTTGAGTGGTAACCATTACCTATTACAAAGCTTGTAGCATAATGTTTTTAATAAATAAAAACTCAAACTATTCCAAGTAAAAGAAATATCCACTATTTCACCATGACCATCAGTTTCCTGCCCTCATTTCACGCTAAGTGGGGTCGTCATAACAGGTTTACTGTTTATTGTTCATTATTGATAAATCAGTAGTAACCTGTCTTCTCGAGATAATCCATTTTCGTTGTCCGCCGATATCGTTATCAGTGTAAAACAAATATTTAATGATATTTATGTAGAAACGGATAACGTTATCTTTGGATTTTTTCATGATCTATTTACAATATAAATCTGGTAATGTGATATTTGGACCTACGTCTGTACCATAAACTAATTGGTACTGCCTAATCCTAAACTAAAGATACATAGCACCAAAATCAATGGCATATAAAATCTATAACAAAATTACAAAAAAAATATTATAGACGAAAAAAATTAAAGGACTATAAATTTTACGAGCAAAGCAACTTTCAACTTTCTACATTTTTAATTTATTCACGCTTTTCTTTCTTTTTATTTTCACAAATCAATCAAACAAACATGAAACACACCACCACATAATTTTGTTCGTATAAACAAGTTTGAACTTGTTTGTCTCCGCGCCGTGCTGCCGCCTCCCCAATCGCCATAGATAAGAAACGCTAATAGCCGACGCAACGACTTGCTTCAAGGCCTTCAAGCTTGCTTCGAGAAATATTCCTCTCTGTCAGCCATAGACAACATATTTGGGGACTGTTTAATTTTTATTTAATTATCCTTCATATTTAATTTATTATTTTAATATGTACTACTGTATGTACCTATATTATTCTATCCTTCTCAAACTCTATGTTAATTCATACCTTATTTTCCAAACCCTTTATGAATAGCATAATAGCTGTACTAAACCTACCTACTCAGTTTAGCTTCGTATACCTACTCTTAAATCTACTAAACTACCTTTCGATTTCTACCTACAACCTAGCTTGTCCTGCTGTATTCCGTACTCGTTTCAGCTGTTACTTGGCAGTCGTGACGTGAAGTCACTTTTATTTTGGTTCCATCTGAAAACCAGCGCCGCTGCACTAGTGGAGTGGCAATAAGCTGAGATGGAACCTTTTTTGGATCACGCGCGTATGCACTTGGCACGAACGAACGATGGGTTTCTTCTATTTGGTACACACTGATTTGCACACCGGATGCCTTCTGTCTACAAGTATAATATTGTACCCTAGTAGACGGAGGGTATATAGTATATACCTACACTAGAAGGTACCTAAAATAATTTTTTAAACTTATTTTCATATTTATCGTCTGTTGTTATTCTACTATACCTACCTACTGCTTCTTATTTGTGTTCTTGTTTGCCTTAATTATTGTACTTACCTAATACCTACTTCCATTCTACTGTACCTACCTTCTGTTTCTTATTTTTGTTTTTTTATTTTCTTGTTTGCCTTATTATATTACTTTACCTACCTGTACCTACTTCTGTGTGTAGTTTATCTGTTCGTGCTATTTATGTGTTTATGTGCTGTGTCCAAAATAAATGTATTTTCTTTCTTTTCTTTCTTTCTTTCTTTCTTTTTAATAATAGGATTTACAGTAAAAAAATGCTACTACAATTTAAACCATGCACTGCGCGCTTTGTAATTGAATTGAATTTTATAATCCCCAACATTGACTGCTTAGTTTTGTAATTCCAATTTGTGTCCAATTCAATCCAATTTGTGAGGTGTAGGAAAAACATAAACGTGTTAAGTTAATGTATTAACTGTAATGTAATGAGCTTCTATTTGTGTACAATAGTAAACATAAATTAGAAAAAATCGAACAGTTTCTCTAGGTATAGGTAGATTTATACCTTCAAGACCTGAGTCTAGCCCTTGTGTACAGTCAACACAACTACATCGCCTCCAGCCTTGGTGTCTTTAGACAACGGACAAGAAAACACCTACATACCAACAAAGTACTGCAATATAGAGGTATATCTGTTTAGCCATTTCCTTTCTTTTATTGTTTTGTATGTATGTGTGTTTTTTTAGCAAATAAATGTCTGTCTATGTCTACAATACCTGATTATGTGGTAACGGTTGTCTGGTAGAGATTGCTGTTTAGCGATAAGACCATCCATTGTCCTTGTTTTTTTGTTATATCCGTAAGTTGTGTGCTATAAGTGTTTACTATATTTCTATAATAGTGGGCCATAAAATAAAAGCTTTGTATTTGTATCATGTACATGATACAAATACAAAGCTTGATCTTATGGTATAAAGCTTGACTTTAGTACTTAGAATATTTTCTTTAAAATATTCTAAGTACTAAAGATAGATAAAGCGACCAAATCTCTTTCAGTGCAAACATTGTATAGCCACTTGAGTGGTATTATTTGACCCAAATCACCTCAATCACAAAAATGTGCCGTTATTTTTTTATCTCCGTATCATGCCGTATCTGAGCTGGAGAAATGTTCGCCTTTGTGCTTCGGTCTCGCCGTAATCTCAGGATTACTTCCGTCGGGCTCAACGACGAAATACTCGACCACTGTTTTTTATTCTGACAGCTTTCTTATTGTTTTGTTTATACCTACTAGAAGTTGTTTAAATGACATTGGCGTTGCTAACTGTTGCTGTTTTATTTAGACAGCACTAAAGTTATTGCCGTCCTTGTTGTTTCAGTTTATAAGAAAGAGACTGCAACATTTTTAGTGTTGTCAAATTAAGCTAGTTTCGGATCGGTCATCACGTGAGTTCGTGCTAGTTTGACGTAAATATACCCAACTGAATAGAAAAATACTAAATTTAGGAATATCAGTTTGATATGCTAATTTGAACTTTAGTGTATTTTAGAAAATAGCTCCCTATCATCCATGTTTGTGCACTACCCTTTCGGTTTTTTCAAAACTACACAATGGTTTTTTTTTTAATACCATTAGCTAATGGAACAAGCAGATGGCCCGCCTGATGTTAAGTGGTTAAGTGGTAACCTAGGCAAATTAGGTTAACTGGAAGAGTCTCTAGCATTAAGTTCACCTATGTATCTTACATTTTTTTCTGTGCAATAAAGAATTTTCAATCTATCTATCTACAATAAAGAATTTTCTAATCTAATTATTACACAACTGAGGTTTTCAAAATCGCATCAACAATAATGAAACACGACAACCAAGTGGATTTGTTTTGTAATTCAAATGACACGACATCAAAGCAGTTTCTATTCAGCGATGGGCTTACAAAGATCCTTTATTTCGGGAATAAAGTCACAAAGTCGAAGCTCGAGAGACATTGTGCCCGTGATGGCAGCTAAGGTAGAGCTCTGGCATAAATCCCGACATAAAGCGCTGATAATCGTCAAACAACTTCTCGCTCGCACATTTTTAAGGTATAAAATCACAGAAACTCACAATCAGCAAAGTCAAAGTCAAAAGATATTTATTCCATAAAATCAAAAGGATTACTTTGAAACATCTTAAAGCTAGGTGACTCTAGGTGCCAGTTCCACCTGACCAAAGCCTAGAAGAACAGGCAACAAACTTACGGCTTGGTTCCTACCGTTCTTTTGTATGATCCTTGTTAAAATATAATATAATACAATATTGTAGCTCCAGTGTGGTGCCACTCGAATGTAGTGAGTGTAGGCATAACAGAAAAAGGTTAACATAATCAAATTTATAAGACAGCACACGCTACGCTTCAAACTAATAATTGATAGTTTTGGAGAACAACGTTACAAAGGTTTACCTCTAGATATCATTTTGTTATACAGGTTTTCGTAGGTACTTACTTGAAACTATTTTTTTGGTAGAAAAACTAATTTAGGATAAAAATGATGTTTTTGCCAAAACTGTAAACCTTTCTAATTTATAACTGCGTTCAGTGATTAAATATCTTCATAAATGTTAAAATGTTCGAGCGAAAAGTTGTTTGACAGTTGTCCGCATCTTAATTTGTCCCTTTAGCGTAAATTTGCCGACTCGTAACTTTGCGGTGTGTACAGAGCGGGATTTAGTTTAAATTAGAGGTACATGTTTGATGTAACTGTGTTGGTGAAAATTATATATGGTCCTTAACCTTTTATGTCTATGTTATATTGTGCTTGAGACAGTTGATCGTTACGTGTACTTAGGACATGTTTAATCTTTTGGCAAGGAGCATACGAATAAAGATATCTCCAGGAGAATCCAGCTTCGATGGGCAGCATTCAGCAATCTAGAGGATGTCTTTCGGCTAAAAAAAATCTCACAGTGCCTGAAAACCCGTCTCTATAGGTAATAAGTGTGTCAACGATGACTTACAGTGCCGAGACATGGACGCTTACTGAAGGAAACTGTGCACCGAGTACGAGTTGCACAAAGAGCCATGGAGCGAGCCATGCCCGGCATAACACTTCTAGACCGAGTACGCAACACTGAAATCCGGCATCGTACGAAAATCTACGACGTCGGTGACAGGGCGATAAATCTCAAGTGGAGTTGGGTAGGACACCTTGCCAGACGTGGTGATGGCCGGTGGAGTAAAGCTTTGATCGAATGGTGGCCGAAATCGGGCCGACGAAATCTGGGCCGACGAAAGCGCGATGGGGTCGACGACATCGTAAAGGTCGCAGGAAAAACCTGGACGAGAGACGCACAAGACAGAGGAGGCTGGCAGAAAATGAAGGAGGCCAGTGTAGTAGTGGGTGATACTGGGCTGAGACGATGATGATGATGATATTATGCTGACATAAAAATACAATTTAAATACAAATATTTAAATAGAAATAATTCAAAGTACTAAAACCAGGAAAACAAGAAGACTAAAAAGCCAGAACTGGCCGAAAAACCATCTCATAGTAACTAGACTTCTTTTTGGGTACTGTGGCTGTTGTCACAAATCTGTCAATGTCCGATTATACATCATTTTGACTATAGTCGCGTTAAACTCTCGCTGCAAACTCGGTCATAAATTATCGGAACGAGACAGCGATATTGCTCTCTCTCTCTCGCACTCAGGAGAACGGCACGATCAGAGATGTGCATTATTGGAGTCGAATCTATAAAAGAACTATCGATACATGAGCTCTCCGACCGCGCAACCACCGGGCGCTCTCGCTGAGTCACTCTTTTTATCGATAACGTGCATGCGCCCGCGCCGGGTACTCTCAACACTAGTGTTAAGATGATTTGTGACCGAGTTTTCAGTGAGTGTTTAAAGTGTGTATTGTCTAAAGTGAGATGGATTTTTTAAGACTTATAGTACAAGTAGTTTGGTCGAAACATCCAAACGTTGCATTTTTTTTCCTATGGAACGAGATAAAGAAAAAAAACGGAATTTATAATACTTTCTAATTTAATTGGTCAAAGTGGGTCACATTTTTTTTTATAATAATTTTTTTGAAATCTGAATCAGTGCGGAATACCAAAAAATATTTTAGTGCTTATGTCATAGACAACATTAGCATAATGTGACATTAGTGTGTGTGACATGAGTGCGAGTGAATTGATGCCAAGCTTTACCCAGCTTTACAGTCAATAAATCTAGTGAATTAATGAAGTGGGATGATTAGTGCGGGTATAAATCATGCCTCAACTACACTTTAAATGGGGTAATTAGCTGTTGCAATATAAGCCACTAACTACTAAAACGCAGTCACTCAACGGGTAGATGACCTGGCTGACAAGGCTTAAATTATTAGTAGTACATATACTCAATACTCAATATATTTATTGCTTACACATGGTTTAGTTTAGGTATAAGTATAAGTATTAGTATATGCAGAATACAGAAAAAAATAAACCTACCGCGGCCGAGTGCGAGTCTAAAAAAACGGCAAAAAAATCACGTTTGTTGTATGTAAAATATTTATTTTTTTCAGTTTTTTAATATTTGTTGTTATAGCGGCAACAGACATACATCATTTGTGAAAATTTCAACTGTCACGGTTCATGAGATAAAGCCTGGTGACAGACGGACAGACAGACAAACGGATGGACAGCGGAGTCTTAGTAATAGGGTCCCTTTTACCCATTGGGTACGGAACCCTAAAACAGAAACAGCTTCTCGACTTTGATCCCAAGGCACGGTACATATCCCTTCAGATCTCTTCAAGTAATATCCAGATTATTTGTGGACGTCTAAGGGGCGTAGTCAGAGGTACGTCAAAAATTACGTTTCGCATATTTTGCACACCCATACCCACATTTTGTAGGATTTGTTATTCCATACGTGACAGGTTGCAAGCCCATCAACGTTTTTATAATGACAGATATGTATGTATACAAGGTGTTCCATAAGTTGTGTATATAAACTTCAGGGGGCTAAAGTACCCATCAATATGAACAACTTTTTCTAAGGAACCAACACTGTGAACGCGAAAAAAAAAAACAGCTGTTTCATACAAAAGTTCAATACCTACCAGGCTAAAATGTATGAAACAGCTGTTTTTTTTTTCGCGTTCACAGTGTTGGTTCCTTAGAAAAAGTTGTTCATATTGATGGGTACTTTGGCCCCCTGAAGTTTATATACACAACTTATGGAACACCTTGTATATATGTATAATAGCTAGTTCAGTGTAATTACCGCTTATAAAATAAGAAGGTGATGCCCGCGACTTCGTCTGCGCAGGATTAGTCACACAATATCATTATAAATTGTAGCTTATGTGTTATTCTGATGTATAAGCTAAATTATTGTAAAGTTTTCACCTAGTATATAAGACGTTTCAAAGTGATCCTTGTGATTGTACTGAATAAAGACCGTTTTGATTTTTGTGTTTTTTTTATTTTTTTATTGAAATCCATTCAGTAGTTTTAACGTGAAAGAGTAACAAACATCCATGCATCCATACTTACAAACTTTCGCGTTTATAATATTAGTAGGATATTAACCAATGGAGAAAGGCACTGACGCTGTGGTCACAATTATAGTTTTCTTTTACATAGTTTAGATCTTTAGAAGTTCGGATATTTCGTAGCTTGAACCAAT
The DNA here is from genome assembly GCA_932294275.1 of Chloroclysta siterata. Classification (NCBI taxonomy): domain Eukaryota; kingdom Metazoa; phylum Arthropoda; class Insecta; order Lepidoptera; family Geometridae; genus Chloroclysta; species Chloroclysta siterata. The sequence goes on from OW028598.1 coordinate 14,433,896, forward strand.
GTAATTGAAAACATCGCAACATCTGAACCGATTTGAATGAAATTTGGGATGTATTTCCATGACCTGGTAGAGCTTATATGTTTATCTTGAATAAGATATTATCTTATCCTTATTTTGGTATCTACTATTCGTGATCCGCGAGCACAATCACGTGACTAAATACGCATTTTGTATAACATTTTTTGCACTGCGCAGCCCACGTGGTTCGTTATTTAGCGGTTTACTTCTTTTACAAGTAACTAAACTAGGGGTTGACCATAATCTCATGAATCATCACTGATGATGATGATATAGTAGACGGTGTTATACCTACAGTAAACTTGAAGATACTGCACTCTTCTCTCAAAAACATCCAAGCTAAACCCCAGGTGTTCAAAACAACAGACGCCGGTAAGGAATTCCACTTTTTAACTATCCGCAACATAAAAGTTGAAGCAACTTTGAACTTGTTTGTCGCCAAATACCTACAGCCAAAGTTCATCAATGCTTACCTCTCAAAAGCGTCGATTCGGCTGCTCCCCCATCCTTATCTTGTCCAGACATCAACCGCATCTTATTTACTTATAATTTCACACTCACTTGATAAAATAAATCAATTAGTTCTACAGTAACCACGTAACTGTCCGAACTAGTGTTGAGAAATCTTATTTATACAAGTTAAAGTAGGTTATCCTTTATCGAATGCCGCTCATGTGATTCAATTGACTGATAAACTCATCGGTAAACAAAAAAGAGGGGTCTTGAACCCGAGCCATTTACGGGCTGCAATAAAATCTGATAATTATTGATATAGATCTATAAAATACAGAAATTGATAAGATTACACGTGTTTTTTAGGCCATATTGCATTCGAGCTGCCTATGTCGACTTTGCTTAGTTAGATAACGTTAAAGATTTGCATCTTTTTCATAATTTTTTTGCGAAAATGTGAAAAATGTGAGTAACATTTTTGTTTTAACATTATTAATTTAATTTAAACTCTAATGTGAGGGTCAAACGAGCGATTAATTATCTGTAATGGAGGAGCTGGCCTGAATGCTGAACTCGTTATCGCGGTTTTTTATGAAACACCTCTTTTTAAGCAGATTTTTTGCAATTTATTAACCCAAAGTAGCTTTTTGCTATTAATCAAAGCTTTAGTAGCTACATTCAGAACACTGGTGGTTTAGTGGTAATCAAAGTCAAAGTCAAAAGGTATTTATTCAACAAAATCACAAGGATCACTTTGAACTTAAAGCTAGGTGACTCTAGGTGCCAGTTCCACGCGACCAAAGCCTAGACGAACAGGCAACAAACTTACGGCTTGGTTCCTACCGCTCTTTAGCGGTAGCAACAACTTCTGATCTTAAGGTCACGGTCACGTATGGACTTTTCTAGTCCAAATTTTTTGTGGGTATATCTAGTGCTATTGCTATTGAGAATATGCGGTATTTTTTATCAACTCACGATAGAATGACGAAGAAAGCGATTGAAGTGCACACTCAACTTGGGTGGCTTTAAATATCTCCAAAAATATTTCCGTCTCTGCTTGAAACTTGTCAAAAACAAAGACGACAATGTTTTATCTAGCGCATAGCGTTGTTCTGAGAAGTGGGATTAAGCTTTACTAGAGAGCTGATAAAATATTATAGTGATGTCATTTTTTTATTTAGATTATAAAAAAATTCTTCCCTGATCTGGAAATATACAAGCTTTGGTTAGTTTGGTAGATGACTGTATGTGAAAATGTCTACCAATATTTATTTATAATATTATTTACTAATAAAAGCGACTTAAGTTTTGTTACTGAAATTTTAGTGCTGTTATTGTAGGTAGTATCTATCTATATTGTATTACGAGTATGTATTTCTTTTCAATCCCGGCACGATGGATTTCTATGAACAAGATGGGTAATGAATTTTCTGGGGTACGATTCGTACAACGTGTAACGAATTCAACCTATAAATGGATTACATTAGGTTGAATTCGTTAATAAAATAAAATAAAATAGCCTTTATTTCCTTGAACAATTCCTGAGTACAATAATAAGTAATTCATTTAGAAATCATTTGCATGCATAATTTTAAGACAGGTAGAATTAATTTTATTAGGTAGGTAGGAAGTACATTATGTTAGGTATTATTATTTTAATAATATCTATTATTATGTATATAATTATTTTAATTTTTATTGTATTCCATAACATGAGGAACATTAGGTGCCTATTATTATTATTATTTTTTATAATATTAACATTATATCTAAATAATTTGATAATATTATTATTGCAGTGAATTCATTTGGTTGAATTCGTTACTAAACATAAAAAAACCTTCATTTTGACATCAGTCATAGGCTGAATGCTGAATGCCTAATCTTCGACATCCAATCCGTCCCCTATACAAATATTTTCTTTGATGGCAATTAATGTCAAAGTTGCACTGTGTGTAAAGTAAACATTGTCAGCAATGCCTTTAAGATAATCATTGTGATTTGAATACTGGAGGGAATCTATGAATTCAAGTATTTTTTCGTATTCAAGTTTAGTATTCTGTTATCACGTCGGATAGGCGCGGCAAAAAAGTAATGACAGATTTACCAGACGAGAAAATAACATATTTTTTTTCTTACCTAAATTTAAAGTACCCTGAATAATATTCAAAATGGGGTACATTTCTCGTTTAGCAGATTTTGTAAAAAAAACTTGAAAACCAACAAATTTTTTTTATCGATCTTATCAATGTATTACCACTGTAATTAACAGACTTTAGTTCTTATGCGATGATAGGGGAAGGATGGGACGCAGGTTGATCGCGTTAGGTCTTCGCTTCACATACAAATGGGCCGCGGCCGTGGTTACCGGTAATAAAAATATGCATTTACCTGCGTATCCATTCACAAGAGACTCAAGCCCCTCGGTTCCGTCCAAGCCACTAGCTACCACCATCTCTATCTAAATACACTATAAAAATATAGTCCACGAATGTACAACCAATATAAGCTGCTCTGCACAACTGAGAGAATATTGAGTGCTATCAGCAGGATTAATGCACTCAGGACGGCTGTTTGTTGTTTGCCGTCATCGATTTATGCTCACAGACACATGTACATCTACGTAATATCTATGCATGTAGATTACAATAAATCCTTATAAAGTGTATTGTGGATTTGTCAGACGCAAAAGTCACGAGTTATGCGGATAAAATGGTAGAAATATATATAAATCATTGTATAACTGAAAACGTACAGGTGTTTTAAACCTGAAACTAAAACAGTTTTTCCATTTCAGATGTACAGTCGGCAGCGAAAGTCCATTACCATATACAGAAAACAAATCAGCTAACACTAAACCGATCGATAAGTAACAGACTAAAGTAAAGGACAAAATATTCTTATCATTGGTTTTAAAAGTAGATGAACATCAATATGCCATTACTAGATGAACATTAGAGTATTGGGTAGTAATTTTAAAACTTAATCAAAAAATAACGAGATCACAAGATACTTAATGTAACGATTATTTGCATAATATGAATAGCAATAATACCTTAAAGTTCACTAGAAGAAATTGAAATGTGTACATGAGTTATAGTAGATTTTGTGAATTAGGCCACTTCCTTAAACTATTCTTGATAAACTGTGAACGCGAAAAAATAACAGCTGCTTCATACATTTTAGCCAGGTAGGTATTGAACTTTTGTGTAAAACAGCTGTTTTTTTTCGCGTTCACAGTGTTGGTTCCTTAGAAAAAGTTATTCATATTGATGGGTACTTTAGCCCACTGAAGTTTAAAGTACAAGTATTGGAACACCTTGTGTAGTTCTCACTGTATTTTTGTTGAACCATAGTATATTATTTCCCGAAATTTGTAGGAGCTTTGTAATTACCTCGTTCACTGATTGTATATCTCCAAAAACGTTGAAATACAAAACAACAAACAAACAAACAGCTTCACGACTGTGATCCCCAGGCACGGTAGATATCCCCTCAGATCTCTTAGTAACAAGTACTAACTCCAGATTATTTGAGGACGTCAGAGGTAGTCAGGGGTACGTCCAAACATTACATTTGGCACATACCACATTTTGCAGTAGTTGGTATTCAATACGTGACAGGTTGCAAGCCCATCGCCGCTGTTAGAATACTAACTGGTTTCCTCTCGATGTTTTCCTTCACTGCACTGGCATTGCGCACATTTTTTTTTAATGTTTAAATGTGCGAGCAAAAAGTTGCCCGACGGTTGTCATACTCATAAAATGGATATTAGTTCACCCATTGCATGTTGCAGTCCAGTGCATGCAAGATAAAGCGTTTGACATAATTTATGCGACTGAGTCATTACGATCGCGATACCAGTACCCCAAGTATGAGTTGTGTTTACCATATTTGGTTTTTCGTTCTTATTCCGTGTTCATTGCGAGTTTTGTATGAAGACGCGATAGAGATACCGATACGGAATTTTATGTTACAAGTATGATGAAAATTGGTAGTAGAACATAAAACTCCGTATCGCTTTCTCTATCGCGTCTTCATACAAAACCCGCAATGAACACGGAACAAAAACGAAAAACGAAAAACCAAATATGGTAAACACAACTCATAATTGGGGTACTGCTCACATGACCACAAGTCACTGACCGCGTTTTTACTATCTGATAGTGAAGATTTTAATCTGTACTATAAGTTTGAGTTTCACCTTTTTTCTTATTAAATTTTTCGTAACGTCAGGCCTTTTTTGTATGGAGATTTGATAAGTGCCTCTATGTGCTGAGAGCTCACCACTGCGACTGTCCATACAAAAAATTGGCTGTCCGTAAAGTTGGTTTACGGGCGATAGTTTAACGTGACAACAATGAGCGTAACGTAACAAACGGGACAATGAGTCATCCTTTTTCGTGCATGCAGCCGACGTTCATCGATTTATTCGAGGTTGTCACGTCAAAAAGGCCTGACGATACGAAAAGCTAAATACGAAAAATGGTAAACAAAACTCAGCCTTGTACTGATACTGGGGGGAAATTCATGTATATTCTGTGATGCCTACGCCTCATTATATTCGATTGACACCACACTGGAGCTTCATTATTATATTGTAACAAGGATCATCACAAAAGAACGGCAGGAACCAAGCAGTGGCGTAGCTAGAGGATAAGGGCCCCGGTGCATAGAGAAAGAATCGGGCCCTCACTCCCTCTTTCCACATAGATTGGATTTACAATGGCCTTTTAAATTGTGATTAGGCTCAAGGTTTCCTAGCTTTGGGAGCTTAGGTTAGAGAGCCCCCTGAGCTCCGGGGCCTTGGTGCACTGCACCACCTTACCGATGTAATGAACCCTGAAAAATAAAGCTAGCCTCAAATCTTCTTTGAATTATTCTGTACCTATCATTTGCATCTTTCTGCCTTTATCTCATGCTAAAAGGGTCGGCACTACAGGTTTTATTCTTATAATCTCTTGTATCGCCTTTTTCTGCCGCCAAGCAGCGTTGCTGGTGTTTCGGTTTGAAGAGTGTGGTTGCCGGTGTATTTACAGGCACATCAGGCTTAACATCTGTATGTCTCAAGTTGATGGACGCAGGGCAGTGCATCGTAGGGCACGTTCCTATCGTGCGTGACTTACGAGGCAATGCTTTGTTATAGGTGATGGTTACCACTTAACATCAGGTGGGCCATCTCCTTGTTCCATTAGCTAGTGGTATAAAAAAAAAAAAATCATTCGTCATCTCGGTGATCACGCTTTTCTTACTTGTCATCTTTTCACAGTCCATCCATCTTTTTTCCTCATCTTTCATCCATAATTCCACCCAGGAGTCTTTTAACCCATCAATAACTGCATCACACAGCACAATGTTTTTTCTATTAATCCTAACTTTTTCTTTGTTTTATATATTTTTTTCTTTTAAAAAGAAAAAAAAAAAAACTAATATAACCTCTAGCCTAAGCTATTTTGCCACGTCCAAATTTGTTGAAAATAATTTGAGCATCTGCTTCTTTTTCAGGGTCATAATAGCAAAATACTTAACAATATCAAAAAGGGGCGAATTGTTACATACCAACTTCAACGCCAACACAATATCTCGACTCAATATTTCGAGGGCCGAATCGCCTATATACCAAGTTCTCAAATCTTGCTGTACAGAACTCATTATAAAAAGTACCTAGTTATTTTACAGAAATTTATAAGTGAAGCCGAGCGGGTGCGCTAACGGTCCAGTAGTTAGCTGCAGCGTCACGTAGAGCATAATATTATATAGCAATAAAACGAGCGACCACTATAACTGGGCGAACGTGCTTCCGCCCTCGGAATTGCTTTATGAACTTTGATTCCATATAACTACTAAAGGCTGTGGAAGCCAGTGAGAGGTTTACTCTTCTTTGGTGACTGATTATAAATGCACAAAAATATAGTAGTTAATCCGCCGGTTTCTGAAAGCTCGATCAAAACTAATCGGATGTCAAGTCACTCGCTATTTCAGCGATTACATCGAGTAAGATAGAGATAGTAAGTGACTTGACATACGATTAGTGTTGATCGGGCTTTCAGAAACCGGCGGTAAGAGTAGTAAAGCTCTTTGTGAAGGGCTCGTCCGGGGAAGTACTACCGCCACGCCTTTTTCTGCCACCAAGCAGCAACGCTGTGTTTCCAGTGGTTTATTTCCAGGTTTTCTTGTGGTTGCCAGTATAATTACAGGCACATGAGGCTTAACATCTGTATGCCTCAAGTTGATGGACACAGGGCAGTGCATCGTAGTGCACGGTCCTATCGTGCGTGGTTTACGAGGCAATGCTTTGTTATAGGTGATGGTTACCACTTAACATCAGGTGGGCCATCTGCTTGTTCCATCGTAGTATAAAAAAAAATTGTAGATATTTTATTTAAACAATTATTGTAACGATTATGAAAAAGATATCCGAAGTGAAGCATTTTTTGTCTGTATGTTTTAATTAGGTACTTTTTTTACAAAGCTTACCAATAATTAATTCTTTTATAAAGCCCCCGTCAGCTTTAGCGCAAAATAAGTCTGTCTCCACCCGGCTTTTCAATGCCGTTGGCGGATACCATCACCTTAATGGAATTCATAATTTTTTTGGTTAGATATTATAAATAAAAAGTTTTTTTCCCATGGTGTAAATTTAGCTAAATTTATATTTATTTAACTTGTACAATTTTGTTAAAAATAAATAAATAATAATTAAAAATGAAGAATTTGCCATAATGGTAATTTTGTTAATAATTTGTCGTCATTCTTGTTCTATGTTTATATCAACGTAATAAAGATAATATGCCCAGTTTTGCCAGCAACTTTATCAGTGGAAATCGAAGTTTCATCAATCAAACTGAATTTAATTACTGTTTGGTATGTCATGATTAAATAAGCCAATCTTGTATTTTCAAATAAACAAACAGTCAATTCATCAATATATTTTAGGGTTCCGTAGTTCAAAAGTCTCAATAAACAAGCGTTGTTAGAGCCAGCGGGTCAATTTTCTAAAAATAAGCAGTAGATGTTAAATGAGTTGTTAAATGACAAATGTTACCGCTTTGTTATTCCTGTTTAATGAGCTAGTCAATTGTTATGGTGTTAAAAAAGCTTTTTTTTGTATACGAATATTCCGAGGGACTGCTTTTTCCTACCATCCCCTTTTGGTGCCGAGATCGTAACTCCAACGCTTTTTACATACAACGACGGTTAGTGCAAGTCGATTGAGAATTATGACGGAAACCTTCTTAGTTATTGTCCGACAAGTGCATGTGTGATTTTTATCGTTATCTTTGCAGTGTATAAAGTAAATATAAATTGTATATACCATGTTTGCCCATAAATATATAAAAACTTCAGACTATTTCAGACGGTAGTGTTGAAACTCCAAAGTGAAAATGCGCGTCGCCTTTGTTCTGGCCTTGTGCCTGGCTGCAGTTGCAGGTATTATAATTATTTTATTGATATTATCTAAGTGTACAACAAGTTTAGTAAGATAAACATACATATTTGCATTTATAATATCTGCGGAAACTTGTAATTGGCCATCAGTATATGTGTAGCAACTTTGTACACTGCATGTATTTAATATATACCTAATGTTTACCGACCTAGCTGTAAGTTTTCCCAAAATTGTTAAAATAAAATAAAAATAAATAAAATAAAAAATAAATTTGTTTGTTTTAATTTACCTATGTTATTTGTCATTATAGCTGTCCCCAGTAACTCACAGAGGATTGTCGGTGGTTCGGTGACTACTATCAACCAGTATCCTACCATCGCCTCTCTGCTGTTCTCGTGGACCACCATCTCCTTTAGACAGGCGTGCGGAGGGACCATCTTGAACACTAGATCCATCTTGACAGCCGCTCACTGCCCTTTGTAAGTGTTGATATTTGAGCTAATACGAGTCAGTCTTGAGCAACTATTGAACGAAGAGTTGCGGCGACGTCGTCGCATCGTATCACAATGATTGTGACGCGTTGAATGGCACTAGGCTTAAGAAAGGCATGGATTCTGTGGTATCTGTACGATCGTAAAACTCTTGAGGATGTCAAAGAGCTAGTCTAAGCATAAAATGTACAAATCCTGGGACATAACATGGTCATATACCAGGTTGATTTGATTTTTCTATTTAAGAGATTTAAATGATTTTACTATTTACTTATACATATACTTTGTTTTTTATTTGTGTTTATCAGTTACTGATTAATGGTTGTTTATTAGCTTGCTATTGCAGTTAAGGCGGAGACAAGAGCTAATGTACCTGACGCTCGCACGTTTCGACATGTTGATAGATATAAAATCACTAAACCCATTTTCGAAACATCGCAATTAAATATTTTGCATTACAAAGCAAACCTTTGAGTAGGAAAACTTGTATCGATTAAAATGATTTTTTTACTCAATTGTTGATTGCGATTTTTAGAAAATGGGATTAGTGATTTTATATCTTTCAACATATCGAAACTTGCGAGCGAGAGGTACATTATTAGCTCTTGTCTTCATCTTAATCATTAAAACCTTACCATATTACGTTACTAAATAAATAGAAATGTATATTACCGAGGCTCTTTTAAACTAATCAAACTGATTCCGATTATTCTAATAATATTTTTTTTGTTTTGACTTTAGTGGTGACGCCGCAAGCAGGTGGCGTGTCCGCGTCGGCTCCACCTGGGCTAACAGCGGTGGTGTTGTACACAACTTTGCTTCTGTTATCATTCATCCCAGCTACAACTCACGGACTATGGACCATGACATCGCTATCATGCGCACCGCAACAGTGATTTCTCACAACAACAGCGCCAGGCCCGCTAGTATCGCCGGCGCCAACTACAACCTTGGCGATAACCAAGTCGTCTGGGCCGCTGGTTGGGGCACTACTTCAGTAAGTTTCACTTTTTATAGTTCGTTATAGTCTCCCACTAAGTAACTGACTGACTGACTCACGACCAACTCACAAGTCCCAAGTCAGAAGCTCTAAGAATATTCAATTCGGAAATTACCATGAAAAATGCTTGCATGCTTCCTGAGAAAGGAATTTCCGAAACTCAACTTCTAAATGGAAAGTAGTTGCACGGAATTCGGAATTCTAGTTAATTAATTTGTATAGACAATACATACATACAAAAAACGATTTTAACTGCCTCACGATGAGAAATAGCGACAATTTTTTTTTGTAAATTACGTATTGTTTATTGGTCTTTTAGTGTATTTAATGATGATGATAATATTTTTAAATTCAAACTGGATTTAATTGTATTTTTTTAATCTATAATTGTCATCAAAGTTCTTTACCACAAATATTCCATCTTTTATAGTTTTTGACTTCCTCCTAGATTTTTAAATATAGCTATATCCTATCTGGGGACCATGCAAAGTAAGCGAAGCCATGAGCCACCATGCATGCTATGTTTGCTGAACTTGATAATACTCATACTCGTTGAATAATAGTCCTTTGCATTATAGAGCCTTTTGCAATCGACTCAAACTTTGAATGACACGTTCGAATGTTTCTACTTTTAGTCTGGAGGACCTGCTTCCGAGCAACTGCGTCACGTGCAGATCTGGACCGTCAACCAAAACACATGCGCTCAGCGCTACGCAACCGTTGGCAACACTATCACCGCCAACATGCTGTGCTCCGGCTGGCTCGACGTCGGCGGCCGCGACCAGTGCCAGGGAGACTCCGGCGGCCCGCTCTACCACAACAGCGTTGTCGTCGGTGTCTGCTCCTGGGGTCGTGGATGTGCTCAAGCCTTCTTCCCTGGAGTCAACGCTCGCGTCTCTCGTTACACTGCTTGGATCCAAGCTAACGCATAATCAAATAAAAATATGATACTTTCTAATAAACAATTTCAAGAACTTACCCGAATTTTGGAAGTATAAAATAGCGATTTATTAGTTTTGTTAGTCCAAGTCATGTAACCTTATACATTTACACATTGTAATATTTTATTATACCTACTGCTTCTACCACCATTGAGCAATATCGTGATAATACCTAAACTTATGCAAAAAAAATTGTGGCTTCATAATGTGGGAATAGGATCCAAACGTATCTCAGAAAATACAAGAAGATTGGACTAGGTCGGTGAAACATGTTAAATGGTTATGAAGAATGACACCACAGTCAATACATTAGTTCAATATAAAAGCTAGATCTGGTGCAATGATATCAATCACAGGTTCACGTCGCCAACTGAAATGCACTGTAGGTAAACAAAAAATCTTATAGGCTAGTTATTAATACTAAAAAACCTGAAAAGCGGCAAAGCGACTGGCGTAGATGACGTTACGGTGGAACAGTTGAAACACCTAGTACCAGTTACGATATCATCGACTGTCTCTTTTTAACACTTGCCTTCAAATTGCTCAAATCCCTAAAATGTGTAGAAGAGCCTTACTGAAGCCAGGAATACTTCCAGAAGATCCCAAAAGCTACCCGCAAATTTCGCTTCTTTGCCACATCTCTTTAAGTTGTTGGAGAGGATGATTTTGGATCGCCTTACACCATTGATCGAACCTAACTTCATCGGGCTGGATTTAGGCCCGGAAAATCATGTACTGGCATAATTCTTAACTTAACCGAACATATAGAGCACGGCTATGAAATTGAAAAGATAACTGGAGTGGTTTTGGTTGACCTAACGGCAGCTTACGACACCGTGAACGTAAAGAAGTTACTATTTAAGGTGTTCACCCTGACAAACGATTACGCCTTTGTAAAAATATTGGGGCAGCTATTTCAAAACCGACGATTTCAGGTACAAATCTACAATAAAAGCAGATGGCGGTGCCAAATAAATGGTCTGCCACTAGGTAGTGTTTTGGCATCCATTTTGTTTATTATTTGTACAAACCATCAGCCCTGCTCTCCTAATCCTCAGAGGTTACTGTAAGTGGACATCCTAGCCCTAGCTGCATAAGCAATAAGTTTTGAAGATGCTGGGAAAAACTTAAAGCGAGCTCTAGCAGACCTAGATGAGTACTGTGTTGCGAACTTCCCTCTTATCATAAAACGTGGTCTAAAGATAAATCAAAGACAAACTTAATGCTAGCTAGCGCATATTCTTCCAGTTATCCTTTGTTTAATATGGAATGGGTGGTAGTGTTTTTATCTCTCTCTGCTTCTCTGATGGAGAATACGCGTGTCCAGTGTGGCATCGTTCATGTCACGCAAGAGAGGTAGAAGCTGCCCTAAATGAGTCTTGCAGAATAGTGACTGATTGCCTCAAACTAACTCCATTAAATAAACCACATCCATTGGCAGGTATAACTCCACCAAGTGTTCGTAGGGAAATCGCCTGCGTAGTAGAAAAATTCAAACAAGAAACTGACGATAGGCATCCGCTTTATATTAGTGTACCTAGATAAAGACTGAAAAGTTGCAAAAGCTTTCTTCGTTGCATGGTAGCTTGTACTGGAAATATAGGTGAGGCTCGACTTGACCTGTGGACGTCAAAGCATGCTATACCACTTGGGTTCGTTACACCTACAGAAAAGCTACCCCCCCGGTCAAAAATTACCCTAGCCGGTGTGGAAAACCTGAATCCGACTAGGAACACAAGCTGAGCGCTGTAGATGTAACATAAGCAGATGGGGTAATATCAGCGAAAAAAAACGCAATGTGCGTGTGGTGCTCCTCTGCAGTCTATGCCACACGTGCTTGAGTGTCCATCCTACCCCCACATCTTTTTTTTTATACAACTAGTTGATGGAACAAGCAGATGGCCCACCTGATGTTAAGTGGTAACCATCACCTATAACAAAGCATTGCTTCGTAAGTCACGCACAATAGGAACGTGCCCTGCGTCCATCAACTTGAGGCACACGGATGTTACGCCTCATGTGCCTGTAATTACAGCGGCAACCACAATCTTCAATCATCTGCACAATGGACAATGTAATAACCTGCACGGACAATACCGTAGTTATGGCCACCTATTGGTGTAAGTGGCTGTAATAAGAATTATAATTTGTTGATCTTCGACTCGAAAGAAGAATGCTAAAAACAAGATATTTTGCCAGAAACAAAGGTTATTTTTTCTGAACTAGTTCAATGAACAGTGATTTTTTCTGAACTGTCAACTGAGAGGTTGGGCGTTGCAAGCCCATCGCCGCTATTGAATACTTACTGTTTTACTCACGATGTTTTCCTTCGCCGTTTGAGAACGCTAGCATTGCGCACATACATTTTTCGAAGAGAAAAATCCATTGGTTACGATCAGAAGGTGGGTGCATTCCCACCACACCAAAGGTGCTCTTTACAAATTACTATTGTACAAACAAGACTTAATGCCAGTATTATGGATCTATGGTATAAATGACATGCAGCAGGCCTTTATTAAAAAAACTGATATCGTTATAACTCAAAGCTGTGTTGGCAAGCTTTGTTGGTAGTAGGAACATCGGCCTTCTGCGCTGTAGGCCGTGGGTTTGATCCCCACTGAGAGCACTCAATTGTGTAATGAACATCGAAGTTTGTTCTCTGTTTGGGTGATATACATATGTGACTTGTTTTATCACGTAAGTACTGACGTGGGCGTAAGCCTTTGCGTACTTTAGCGTTTAAAGTATTACAAAGTCATAAAATATTAATTCTCGGTTCATATTGTTATTTTATTATACAATATGTAGTTTAACATCCTTTAGTGTAGGTATATTCACACGAAGAAAGATGATTATAAATCAAAACCACACATCCTTTCTTTTACATCTTGGCTTCCTTTCATTTTTACTTATGAAATGAGCCGATACCCGAACCCGAACACACCTGATGCTAGTCGTATCTGAGAGGTACGTGAAGGTACCTGATGGTTATCACTTAACATCATCCTATAACAAAGCATTGCCTCGTATAACTTATGCACAACACATGCCATGCCGTACGATGGACTGCCCTGCGTCCATCCACTAGAAAATAAAAGATGTTAGGCCTCATGTGCCTGTAATTTCACCGGAACCCATATCCTTCAAACCAAAACACAGCAACGCTGCTTGACGGCAGAAATATGCACGGCTTGACATGATACTTAATGTTTGTGTGCGTGTGCATTGAGTGAACACTCTCTGAAAACAATCTAAAAAATACTAGTCATTTAATTAAAACTAAGAAACAATTTGTTAAACCAATATGGCAATTTGTTAAATCATAAAACAAAAGTTATATCGTATAACGTGTGATCACTCAGTACTCACAGACAACCGTCGAGATATGCTAATTTATTGAGTTTACAAAACATACTATAAGGTATGCTAGTATTTAGTTAAGCTTGTGAAGAGTTATGGTCTAAAGTTTCAGGTCACCTATTGTATTAAAAACTAGCGGCCTGTCCCAGCTTCGCATGGGTGGTCATAAATTTTTTGAACATTTTAGGATAAACTTAGACCGTGGGTTCGAGCCTCGCATCTACTTATTTCATACATTTGCACGCGCTTCTCCTTGAGTGAGTGAAATCGCACCCCGCGCGTGAACCGTGGACCCGTAAACATTTTTAACTTCGTCATATCTTTTGAATGGAATGTCCGATTTGAAAAATTTAAGAAGTAATCTATAGGCATTGAAACCGTCTTAATTATGAAATGATTTATTTGGATAAGGATTAATACCAAGTTACAAATAAAGACCCTTTTCTAGCGGAGGCATTTCAATTAATTTTTTATAATAAAAGAACACTTATTGTGACATAACTATAATAGTTAGACATATGCTGTCGCGACATTTTTTGTAGATGATAGCGTGTTCTACAAAATCGTAGTACATTATTTTGTTCTATCTTCAATAGTTTTCGCAGCGCACGCGATGTAAGGTTTTTTGTTTTCCACCTTGGGTTACATTATTGAAGTTTTAGTAAGGATCCCTGATTTTTTTGAAAATATAATATAGCCTATGTTACTCAGGGATAATGTAGCATTCTAATGGTGAAAGAATTTTTGAAATCGGACCAGTAGTTTTTGAGCCTATTCGTTACATACAAAAATACAAAAATACAAAAATACAAAAATACAAAGTTTACCTCTTTATAATATTAGTGTAGATTAATAATTGAATTACTGTGTTCACTCAATCCTCCGCTTTCAGAATTCAGATTTCTTACTAACAAACTATATTATAATCCTTTATTGTATTTCTAGCTTATGCTTATGACCAACAGGCTTTTGTAAAACACATAACGAACCTCTATCATGTTACGTATTTGAGAAATTAAATGTTTTATGTGTTCACGTTTTCGGAAATTTAAAACATTCATAACGTTATGTTTGTAAACATTACAGCAAATGTAGATAGATCATCAGCATTTAGTTAAAAGTTTTAAGTAAATATCTACCATTTCACTTTGCGGATTATTTGTTTAATTTAATAAATATTCATGTTTTGTTGTTTTATATGAGTATCTGTAATGGGGGTAACCACACGTCTCAAAATGCAGGATTTTTTTGCAGCCGCTTAATAATCCGCTTAGTTTGGTGCTAGAAAGTGCTGTGTGGAAAAAAAGGGTTTCGGACTAAAAGTGCTAAAATAATGATGAATCTCACCGGGACTTAGAGGGTTAAGTAAAAGAAAAATTATGACCAGACAGGTCACCACCTTCAGACGAACTGTCAACAACTGCGTGCGATGCCAGGTGAAACTTTATGGCCAACAAGATCGGTCAAGTACGAGTTGACTCGCTCAACGAGGATTCCGCACCGAAACTATATATATTTTTTTAAAACAATACCCCTCATAACCTAATAATCCCATTATAATTTAACCAACTCCTATCTCATATTTAGTAGTCAGAATTAAAGCCGAATTAAAAACATATGTTTATTTCATTTATGTTTATATTTATTTGTTTATACAACTGTATCTTAGTTTGCAAAACGTGGAAACTATCGATTTGTAGTTTAGAATAGTTATTCTAAACAACAAATCGGTAGTTTCCGTGGCTAGCTCCTGAAATAATTATCCGTAGCAGATGAACTGAAGGCCATAGTCGCACCATCACCGAAGGTACCGGCACTTATTTCTATTCAGGTAGGTTTAACTGTACACTCAGCTACGTTGCTAGAATACTCACTGGTCTCACAAAGTTTTCTTTCACAGTTTAAGAGCATTGGCTCCCACTAGACCAATATAGTTCTCTTTACGATAATTAAAAAAAAAATATTGGTTCTATCAGATAGATAGCTTGCGTTTTTGATTGATTGATTGAGAATTAGTAGGATAAGGAACCCTTCACTATCTGTGGTCCGACAAGCGCATGTTTGGTTTTTATCATTTTGCCAAAAGATAATTAATTGCATAACAAGCTAGTCTATTGATATAAATACCTGTCAGTTTTTCAGAAGGTTAGTTGTGTGAGAATCCTCCTCAGTGAAAATGCGTGCCGCCTTCGTACTAGCCCTGTGCCTGGCTGCGGTTGCAGGTACGTAGTAACATTACTATATTCATAATATTGTTTTCATACAAAATGAAACATTTTGTGAGTTTTGTTCATTGATTGAGTGAGCAAAGCGAACAAAAATTTTACAGTTAAGTTGAGCGATTTGGCATTTTATTTATGTATGTTTGTCGGGCTATAACTTTAGAACGGAACTCTTCTATATATAGGCCAAAAAGAGTAGAAACTTGGTTACTAATACCAAGTTGGTGGTAGTCAGAAGCAAGTTTTAAGAGTAGTAGAGCTCTTTGTGAAGGACTCGTCCGGGGAAGTACTACCACCACGCCTTTTACTGCCGCCAAGTAGCGTTGCTGTGCTTCGGCTTGAAGAGTGTGGTTGCCGGTGTAATTACAGGCACATGAGGCTTAACATCTGTATGCCTCAAGTTGATGGACGCAGGGCAGTGCATTGTGGGGCACGTTGCTATCGTGTGTGGCTTGTTATAGGTGATGGTTACCACTTAGCATCAGGTGAGCCATCTGCTTGTTCAATCAGCAAGTTGCATAAAAAAAAGTCTAAACACAATGTTTGGACTTGGCTCTGACTACCACCTACTTTATTTTTCAGACCCTTTGATCCGATCCGCACGAAATTCGGTAGATCGATACTTTAGAAATTTATATGAATTTATTTGGACAAAGGGTTATTGAGATACGGGGTTTTCAAAGGGAGCAAAACAAATTTTTACACAAATATACCAAGTGAGGCGTCTTATGAAAGGGTTTGGTTCGTACATCCCTATACCATTTTTATTATTTTCTTGGACGTATGTATGATTTTGAGAAACAATTGGTTAACCCAAGTAGGTAGGGAGTCTGGAGCGGACATCACGAAATCTGAGTTCGGGGCGAACCACCAGTATATAATAATAATGAGTTGTTTTGTTAAAGTGTAATTTGATTTATTTGTTTATGCAGCTGTCCCCAGCAACCCGCAAAGGATCGTCGGTGGTTCGGTAACTACGATCGATAGTTACCCTACCATCGCCTCTCTGCTGTACTCATGGAACTTGAGCGCCTACTGGCAGGCGTGCGGAGGCACTATCCTGAACACCAGGTCAATCTTGACTGCCGCTCACTGCCCATTGTAAGTTCTTTAGCTTAATATGAATAAGAGTTTAGTACAAAATCCTACTAATATTATAAACGCGAAAGTTTGTAATGGATGGATAAATGGATGGATGGATGTTTGTTACTCTTTCACGTAAAAACTACTGAATGGATTTTAATTAAACTTTACAATAATATAGCTTATACATCAGAATAACAAATAGGCTACAATTTATAAAGATATTGTGTGAATTGTCCAAAATATGAGGATAAGTGTCAAGTAAGTAGGAAAAAATCTACCATCAGCGAGCTATTCTGCCGTGCGCTGCCAAAACCGCTAGAGTTACACATTACGCCACGCTCATATAAGCTACTCGAAATACCAATCCTGCGCATAACGAAGTCGCGGGCACTAGCTAGTTCTTAATAATTTTCATATGATCAAAGAATACACTGCAAGATTAGTTTCTCATGTTTTGGCATCTGTTGTCATTGACCAATGTTTAGGAAATATACTAAGTGGCGCACCAAATTAACTACTTATTACATTTGGAACATGTCCAGGATGTCGTAGTAAGTATTTAATATCTAATTAGTGACAACAGGTTGCAAACATACGCAGTTTCTAAAAAAAATCTACCTGTTATATATATCTGAAGATTGAAGTGAAAGAAATATAATATGTGATCAAATGACCTTCTGTGAAGTTCGATCAATATTATATGAGTTCACTTCATTCGAAGATATAAATACCTACCCACCCAACCCAAACCCGTAGGTGAACAATAGACATACTCATGTATGTCTTTGCATTTGTCTGATCTCTAAAATAATGAAGGCACACTCGGATTGTGGTGTGACCAGCCAGTAGGTAAATGTCTTCTTATTAAATTAATTTTTTAAAAATCTCTAAAAAAGTGCGTAGCTACCGAGAAGTTAAAAGTACTAATATCGGGATTGCTTTAGGTACTTTTGGATAGCACGCTAACTAACGCTAAATAACACGCAACACACGGCGTATGTGCAACTTGATCTGGTTCAGTCATCTCGCACAGTTCTGGCCCATTGTTATAGCTGGCGGAGGTTGCTTTCCATCTCGTCTTCGGATTTATTAAAATCCGAAAACGCTGAATACGCGTGATGTCAAAGAGTAGGGTGTAGAACCTCTACATGATGCAACTTACGTGCTGCCTGTATGTCTACACTAATATTATAAAGAGGTAAACTTTGTATTTTTGTATTTTTGTATGTAACGAATAGGCTCAAAAACTACTGGTCCGATTTCAAAAATTCTTTCACCAAATTTCACCAATGCTACATTATCCCTGAGTAACATAGGCTATATTATATTTTCAAAAAAATCAGGGATCCTTACTAAAACTTCAATAATGTAACCCAAGGTGGAAAACAAAAAACCTTACATCGCGTGCGCTGCGAAAACTATTGAAGACAGAACAAAATAATGTCCTACGATTTTGTAGATCACGTTATCATCTACAAAAAACGTCGCGACAGCATATGTCTAACTATTATAGTTATGTCACAATAAGTGTTCTTTTATTATAAAAAATTAATTGAAATGCCTCCGCTAGAAAAGGGTCTTTATTTGTACATTCGGACATTCCATTCAAAAGATATGACGAAATTAAAAATGTTTACGGGTCCACGGGTCATGCGCGGGGTGCGATTTCACTCACTCAAGGAGAAGCGCGTGCAAATGTATGAAATAAGTAGACGCGAGGCTCGAACCCACGGTCTAAGTTTATCCTAAAATGTTCAAAAAATTTATGACCACCCATGCGAAGCTGGGACAGGCCGCTAGTATAAGATACTTTTAGTCTAGCCCTCGCGACACTCGTCGAGCTATCTTTCTTGCTATGCCGAAGTTTGACTTTGGTGTTAGTTATTAATGATGTCAATTAGTCTAATACTGGTTTTGTTTTGATTTTAGTGGTGACGCCGCAAACAGGTGGCGTGTCCGCGTCGGCTCCACCTGGGCTAACAGCGGTGGTGTTGTACACAACTTGGCTTCTTTTATCATCCATCCCAGCTACAACACACGGACTTTGGACAATGACATCGCTGTCATGCGCACCGCATCAGTCATTGGTCACAACAATCAGGCCAGGCCCGCTAGCATCGCCGGCGCCAACTACAACCTCGGCGACAACCAGGTCGTATGGGCCGCCGGTTGGGGTACTACTTCCGTAAGTTTTCGTTTTGTATACAATTTTTCATACAAACGTTTTCAACCCTTTTTACACCCATATCCAAAAATCCCTTCTTAGTACACCTCTACGCTCTCCTCAAATAAAAATATAATACTCCTCAAATTTCAAGTTTCTGGGACCAGCGGCTTAGGCTGTGCGTTATCTAATATATCAGTCAGTAAGGATTTTAATTCTTATAGTACTGACATTGAGAGATGCATTAAGAGTTATAAAAAGCTAAATTTGATAGTACCTACTTACTCATAGCTCTTTATCACGAAAGACTTAGGAGTTTAATTCAGATGTTATCGTACCCAATATTAAAATAACTTGGTTTCGAAAATTTATTTAACAAAACGCTTAATATTTGCTACTTTAAATGTTTCATATTTTTAGGCGGGAGGCTCTGCTTCCGAGCAGCTGCGTCACGTGCAGATCTGGACCGTCAACCAGAACACGTGCGCTCAGCGCTACGCTACCGTCGGTGACACCATCACCGCCAACATGCTGTGCTCCGGCTGGCTCGACGTCGGCGGTCGCGACCAGTGCCAGGGAGACTCCGGCGGCCCGCTCTACCACAACAGCATCGTCGTCGGTGTCTGCTCCTGGGGTCGTGGCTGTGCTCAAGCCTTCTTCCCTGGAGTCAACGCTCGCGTTTCTCGTTACACTGCTTGGATCCAAGCTAACGCTTAAGCATTTAAAAATGTGATACTTTCTTTAATAAAAAATCAAGCACTTAACCTGCATTTTAGAAGTAGAAAATAGCGTCTTCAAAATTTCGTACCCCAAAAAAAGATATTAATAATTTATAATCAACTAGCTCTTACCCGCGGCTTTGCTCGCGCGCGTTTTCTTTAGATTTTTTTATAATGTAGCTATAAAGAAAAGTAAAAGAAGTTTCTTTAACCTTTCTTTATAGGTACTTTATTAAAAAATCTCTACATATTCGGGTGGGCCGCTAGCCCCCTTGAGGGTTGAATTTTGAAATATTCTTCCTTAGTGGATGCCTACGTCATAAGAGGAATACGTGTGCGAAATTTTAAGTTTCAAGCCCTAATGCTTTGGCCTGTGAATAAAAAGTTTCATACGAACTTTTATCCCCTATTTCACTCTCTTGGGGGTTGAGTTTTGAAAAATCCTTCTTAAGTGGATGCTGACGTCATAAGAGAAATACGTGTGCGAAATTTTAAGTTTCTACCCCCAAAGGTTTGGCTTGTGATTTTATACATAAGTCAATCATTTTTGCTGTTTAAATATATAGATTTTGCCATTACCCACAGCGATATATGAACCCAAGCTAAGAAAAGTTTTCACTAAGGGAACCAGATAACTTTTATTTGTTAATCCATACTCACTCGGCGAAAGTACTCCATACGGGGCGAACCATTAGTTTTTTGCGTCTGAGTGTTATGCTCAAACACAATAAACGAATGCTTCGCCCCGACCTGAGATTTCGTAGAAGTTAAAAGTTTTAACTAAATATCTACCATTTCACTTTGCGGATTATTTGTTAAATTTAAGAAATATTCATGTTTTGTTGTTTTATATGAGTATCTGTAATGGGGGTAACCGCACGTCTCAAAATGCAGGATTTTATTGCAGCCGCTTAATAATCCGCTTAGTTTGGTGATTCAGTTCACCACCTTCTCAGACGAACTGTCAACAACTGCGTGCGATGCCAGGTGAAACTTTATGTCCAACAAAATCGGTCAAGTGCGAGTTGACTCGCTCAACGAGGGTTCCGCGCCGAAACTATAATTGAAAAATATTTCAAATAATTAATAATAGTTTCAGTAGCTAGCTCCTGAAATAATCATCCGTTGCAGATGGACTGAAGGCCATAGTCGCACCATCACCGAAGGTACCGGCACTTATTTCTATTCAGGTAGGTTACCTGTAAAACTCAGCTACGTTGCTAGAATATTCACTGGTTTCCTCACAAAGTTTTCTTTCACAGTTTAAGAGCATTGGCTCCCATAGACCAATATATTTCTCTTCACGATAATTAAAAAAAAAAAAAGTTGGTTCTATCAGATAGATAGCTTGCGTTTTTGATTGATTGATTGAGAATTAGTAGGATAAGGAACCCTTCACTATCTGTGGTCCGACAAGCGCATGTTTGGTTTTTATCATTTTGCCAAAAGATAATTAATTGCATAACAAGCTAGTCTATTGATATAAATACCTGTCAGTTTTTCAGAAAGTTAGTTGTGTGAGAATCCTCCTCAGTGAAAATGCGTGCCGCCTTCGTACTAGCCCTGTGCCTGGCTGCGGTTGCAGGTACGTAGTAACATTACTATTATTAACATTGTTTTCATACAAAATGAACCATTTTGTGAGTTTTGTTTATTGATTGAGCGAGCAAATCGAACCAAAATCTTACAGCTAAGTTGGGCGATTTGGCATTTTATGTATGTACGTTTGTCGGGCCATAATTTTAGAAACGTTGATCCGATCTACATGAAATTTTGTGAGTCAATAGCTTGTACTAGATAAATTCACTGGTAAGTATATGAGTTGAATCGGATAAATTGGATAACGAGTTATTAAAATATGGGGTTTTTTAAGGGGCATAAATAAATAAAAATCACAAAAAATCAAGTTACATGTCATATGAAAGGGTTTTGTTTGGTTTTTGAGATACAACAAAAAAGTTAATTAAATAACCAACGATCAAAGTGCTCCCATCTCTAACAGTTTCTTTGAGGTAAAGGTTTTGTTTGGATGATGGAGCAAAGTCTGTTAAAAACTTGGTTACTAATACCAAGTTGGTGGTAGTCAGAAGCAAGTCTAAACACAATGTTTGGACTTGCCTCTGACCTGCTTTAATTTTTGGACCCTTTGATCCGATCTGCACGAAATTCGGTGGGTCGATATAGTTATCGTAGGTCATTGAGATACGGAATTTTCAAAGGGAGCGAAAAAAAACTGTCACACAAATATACCAAGTGAGGCGTCATATGAAAGGGTTTGTTTTGTACATGATTTTGAGATACAATTGGTTACCCCATGTTCTACATGACTCCAGACTACCCCCTACCTACATCGCATGTAGGTAGGGGGTAGTCTGGAGCGGACATCACGAAATCTCAATTCGGGGCGAACCACTAGTATACAACGTGTAACATAATACCCCTATAACCCCGGAAGCAGAGTATTTTACAGGTCATAGCGAACATTTATAGATATAAGACTTTTGAAATTTAAAAGTTTTTCATTCATGAAATGCCTCTTAAACTTTCCGCCAAAATGAAACTAGGTAAATGAAGATAAAATAGGTAACAGAACTGCTACCAATTAGTAAACGCAAATAGCGTATGAACCAAGGTCACGTACACATTATCAGGGTTGTTCCATTTTTCTGAGACAATATTAATTTAACTTTTGTATGGGAATTTCGAAAACGAAATATGCAAACTTTGCACACGTCAAAGTATTCCAGGGCTTGGTCTGATCACTTGGTCTTTGGTCTCATAGGGTGTTATGTTACACGTTGATTAATAATAATTAGATGTTTTGTTAAAGTGTAGTTTCGTTTATTTGTTTATGCAGCTGTCCCCAGCGACCCGCAAAGGATTGTCGGTGGTTCGGTTACTACGATCAACCAGTACCCTACCATCGCCGCTCTGTTGTACTCATGGAACTTGAGCACCTACTGGCAGAATTGCGGAGGCATCATCCTGAACACCAGAGCCATCTTGACAGCCGCTCACTGCCCATAGTAAGTTCTATTAGATTTGGATTCATATGAATAGGAGGTTTGCACAAGATTCTTGATAATTTTCATATGATCAAAGAATACACTGCAAGATAAGTTGCGCGTTGCGTCGTTCGTGAGTTGAACGCTATAAAAGTGCTACAACTGCTACAAGGCACAATTAGAAAGAAAGACATCTTTTGGCATTCTATTGACCAATGTTTATGAAATATACTAAGTGTCGCACCATAACTATTACATTCGGAACATGCCCTGGATGTCGTAGTAAGTATTTAATATATCATTAGTGACAACAGGTTGCAAACACACGTATTTTCTAATATTGTTATTTAGGTTAGGTACTTTTGGATAGCACGCTAACAAACGCAAAATAACATGTAACACACGGCGTATGTGCAGCTTGATCTGGTTCAATCATCTCGCACAGTTCTGGCCCATTGTATAGCTGGCGGAGGTTGCTTTCAACCGCGTCTTCGGATTTATTAAGATCCGAAGACGCTGAGGACGCGTGATATCAAAGAGTAGGGTGTAGAACCTCTACATGATGCAACTTACGTGCTGCTTGTATGTATAAGATACTTTTAGTCTATAGTCCAGTCATTATAGTAAGTCCACCTGTAAGTCTGTAAATACTTGTATATTGACACCCTAAAAGTTGTCTCAAAACCTACATATGGTAGGGTGTACGCAACTATTAAATTTCAAGGTCAAAGGTCACAAAAATCGGTTTTTTGCGCTTTTTTTGTAAATATCTCATTTCCTATGGGTTTTTTGCTATTTGTATTTATAACAATATTGTAGAATACAAAATTCTCTACAAATTTTGTTCAAAAAAAATTTTCATACGGTGAACCGTTTTCGAGATAGAGGGCGGAGTGCGCGCGGTCACAGCATTACTTCAGGTCAACCGGTGCCTCCGGTCGAAAACGCGCCATATATAGTTGATGAACTATCGATGAATCAATTTACAGACTTACAGCTGGGTATCTTGAATTCCGAGATTCTTACCTAATTTAAGCTTAAATGACTGGACTACTAGCCCTCGCACTACTCGTCAAACTATCTTTATTGCTATGCCGAAGCTTGACTTTGGTGTTAGTGATGTCAATTATTAATGATGTCAATTATTCTAATAATGTTTTGTTTTGATTTTAGTGGTGACGCCGCAAACAGGTGGCGTATCCGCGTCGGCTCCACCTGGGCTAACAGTGGTGGTGTTGTACACAACTTGGCTTCTTTTATCATTCATCCCAGCTACAACTCGCGGACTTCGGACAATGACATCGCTATCATGCGCACCGCAACAGTCATTAGTCACAACAACTACGCCAGGCCCGCTAGCATCGCCGGCGCCAACTACAACCTCGGCGACAACCAGGTCGTATGGGCCGCCGGTTGGGGCGCTACTTCCGTAAGTTTTAGTTTTATTGCCAATAACCATATACATAACTAGCGGCCTGTCCCAGCTTCGCATGGGTGGTCATAAATTTTTTGAACATTTTAGGATAAACTTAGACCGTGGGTTCAAGCCTCACGTCTACTTATTTCATACATTTGCACGCCAGAGAGTGAAATCGCACCCCGAGCGCGACCCGTGGACCCATTAACGTTTTTAATTTCGTCATATCTTTTGAATGGAATGTCCGATTTGAAAAAATTAAGAAGTAATCTATAGGTATTGAAACCGTCTTAATTATGAAAAGATTTATTTGGATAAGGATTAATACCAAGGTACAAATAAAGACCCTTTTCTAGCGGCGGCATTTTAATTATTTTTTTGTAATAAAAGAACACTTATTGTGACATAACTATAATAGTTAGACATATGCTGTCGCGACATTTTTTGTAGATGATGACGTGTTCTACAAAATCGTAGTACATTATTTTGTTCTATCATCAATAGTTTTCGCAGCGCACGCGATGTAAGATTTTTGGTTTCCACCTTGGGTTACATTATTGGAGTTTTAGTAAGGATCCCTGATTTTTTTGAAAATATAATATAGCCTATGTTACTCAGGGATAATGTAGCATTCTAATGGTAAAGAATTTTTGAAATCGGACCAGTAGTTTTTGAGCCTATTCGTTACATACAAAAATACAAAAATACAAAGCTTTCCTCTTTATAATATTAGTGTAGATAACTATAAAATCACCAAAACCTAAATGTGGGAGCTCACGAATCAATGCCCGTTATCATGGTACTTAAAAAATAACATTAAAACTTTTTTTTTAATTAAATTATTTTTTGGCTAAAATTATGCTATCTAAGAAATGTATGTTTATATATATATGTGCACTAGCGGCTTCCCGCGGCTTCGCACGCGTTGAAGTGGTGAGCCGTGATTGAGCCACACACCAAACATCGTAACTTTTGCATTGACTTGTATATTAGTAGGGTAGGATTTTAAATACCTACGTAGTTATAAGAGATACATAAAGGTTTACATTAGGCAGGTAGATACTGAGCATAGCACAAATATGACAAATACCTACCTTTCACGGAAAATATATACTTTTTTGTTCCTAGTTTCAACCCCAAAAACAAACGAAACAGCTTCATGACTTTAATCCCCAGACACGGTAGATACCCTCAGATCTCTTCGTACCAACTCAAGATTCCCGATTTTAAATTGTCCCTTACAAACATTGATGCCTCTTTGTATCCTTTTTACTCGAGTGCAACGAAGGTGGGTAACATTTTAGGGGATGTTTTCGAAAACTAAAACTGTATTTTAGTTATTTATCCACAAAACACATTTACTTTTAGTTTGAAGTTAATGGCACTATGCGTTAAAAATCTGTCATACAAACTTTGAAACTTTGACAGTCTTTTGCACCCTTTGCAGGACAGTTTTCAAATATTGAAAACGTGATTCTAAATTATTTATTGTGGAGTATATTTACTTCAAGTTTGAAATCAATCGCACTATGCGTTAAAAATCTCACATGCTAACTTTGATCCCTTTGCACACTTATTAAGGGTAGTTTAAAAAAACTAAAAATGCCTTTCCTATTTTTTTGCCTTGGAGTACATGTACTCCAAGTTTCAAGTTTGTAGGTTAAAGGAATACTATTTTTCATTCAAACGGTTTCAACCCTTTTAATACCCTAGGGGTTGAATTTCCAAAAATCCCTTCTTAGTACACCTCTACGCCATAAGATCTATGTACTCCTCAAATTTCAAGTCTCTAGTGGCTAAGGCTGTGCGTTGTCTATATGTCAGTCAGTCAGTCAGTCAGTCAGGGGCCTTATGCTCACTTCGAGCGAGATTATCTCATGGTGGAGATGACGTCATATCTCGTTCAATAACTATGTATCCCCATTCTCACCATCTCACTCCCCAATTTTCTCATTCAAAGTTCATGCGAGACGCAACGTCAACGAGTTATTGAACGAGATATGACGTCATCTCCACCGTGAGATAATCTCGCTCAAAGTGAGCATAAGGCCCCAGGACTTTGATTCTTATAGTATTAGAGATAGAGAAGAGATGTTATCCTACCCAATATTAAAATAACTTGGTTTAGATAATTTTATTCAACAAAACGCTTAATATTTGCTAATTTAAATGTTTCATATTTTAAGTCTGGAGGTTCTGGTTCCGAGCAGCTGCGTCACGTGCAGATCTGGACCATCAACCAGAACACATGCGCTCAGCGCTACGCTACCGTCGGTGACACCGTCACCGCCAACATGCTGTGCTCCGGCTGGCTCGACGTCGGCGGCCGCGACCAGTGCCAGGGAGACTCCGGCGGCCCGCTCTACCACAACAGCATCGTCGTCGGTGTCTGCTCCTGGGGTCGTGGCTGTGCTCAACCCTTCTTCCCTGGAGTCAACGTTCGCGTCTCTCGTTACACTGCTTGGATCCAAGCTAACGCTTAAGCATTTAAAGATGTGATACTTTCTTCAATAAAAAATCAAGCACTTAACCTGCATTTTAGAAGTAGAAAATAGCGTCTTCAAATTTCGTACCCCAAAAAAAGATATCAATAATTTATAATCAACTAGCTCTTACCCGCAGCTTTGCTCGCGCGCGTTTTCTTTAGATTTTTTTATAATGTACCTATAAAGGAAAGTAAAAGAAGTTTCTTTAACCTTTCTTTATAGGTACTTTATTAAAAAATCTCTACATATTCGGGTGGGCCGCTAGCCCCTTTGAGGGTTGAATTTTGAAATATTCTTCCTTGGTGGATGCCTACGTCATAAGAGGAATACGTGTGCGAAATTTTAAGTTTCAAGCCCTAATGGTTTGGCCTGTGAATAAAAAGTTTCGTACGAACTTTTATTCTCTTGGGGGTTGATTTCTGAAAATTTCTTCCCTAGTGGATGCCTAAGTCATAAGAGGAATACGTGTGCGGAATTTTGAGTTTATAGCCCTAAAGGTTTGGCCTGTGCGTTTATTTAAAACGTTCATGCCCTATATGACTCTCTTATGGGTTGAATTTTGGAAAACGATGAATTACGTTACTCATTATAACGCACTCAACTCATACGAAATTTCATGCAAATATGTCCAAGGAATAAAAAGTTTCATACAAACTTTTATCCCCTATTTCACCCTCTCGGGGGTTGAGTTTTGAAAAATCCTTCTTAAGTGAATGCTGACGTCATAAGAGAAATACGTGTGCGAAATTTTAAGTTTCTAGCCCCAAAGGTTTGGCTTGTGATTTTATACATAAGTCAATCATTTTTGCTGTTTAAATATATAGATTTTGCCATTTTCACACAGCGATATATGAACCCAAGCTAAGAAAAGTTTTCACTAAGGGAACCAGATAACTTTTATTTGTTAATCCATACTCACTCGGCGAAAGTACTCCATACGGGGCGAACCATTAGTTTATTGCGTCTGAGTGTTATGCTCAAACACAATAAACGAATGCTTCGCCCCGACCTGAGATTTCGTAGAAGTTAAAAGTTTTAACTAAATATCTACCATTTTACTTTGCGGATTATTTGTTTAATTTAAGAAATATTCATGTTTTGTTGTTTTATATGAGAATCTGTAATGGGGGTAACCACACGTCTCAAAATGCAGGATTTTATTGCAGCCGCTTAATAATCCGCTTAGTTTGGTAGTTCAGTTCACCACCTTCTCAGACGAACTGTCAACAACTGCGTGCGATGCCAGGTGAAACTTTATGTCCAACAAAATCAGTCAAGTGCGAGTTGACTCGCTCAACGAGGGTTCCGCGCCGAAACTATAAGAAACTATAATTGAAAAATATTTCAAATAATTAATAATAGTTTCAGTAGCTAGCTCCTGAAATAATCATCCGTTGCAGATGGACTGAAGGCCATAGTCGCACCATCACCGAAGGTACCGGCACTTATTCCTATTCAGGTAGGTTACCTGTACACTCAGCTACGTTGCTAGAATACTTACTGGTCTCCTCACAAAGTTTTCTTTCACAGTTTAAGAGCATTGGCTCCCATAGACCAATATATTTCTCTTCACGATAATTAAAAAAAAAAAAAGTTGGTTCTATCAGATAGATAGCTTGCGTTTTTGATTGATTGATTGAGAATTAGTAGGATAAGGAACCCTTCACTATCTGTGGTCCGACAAGCGCATGTTTGGTTTTTATCATTTTGCCAAAAGATAATTAATTGCATAACAAGCTAGTCTATTGATATAAATACCTGTCAGTTTTTCAGAAAGTTAGTTGTGTCAGAATCCTCCTCAGTAAAATGCGTGCCGCCTTCGTACTAGCCCTGTGCCTGGCTGCGGTTGCAGGTACGTAGTAACATTACTATTATTAACATTGTTTTCATACAAAATGAACCATTTTGTGAGTTTTGTTTATTGATTGAGCGAGCAAATCGAACAAAAATCTTACAGCTAAGTTGGGCGATTTGGCATTTTATGTATGTACGTTTGTCGGGCCATAATTTTAGAACCGTTGATCCGATCTACATGAAATTTTGTAATTCAATAGCTTGTACTAGATAAATTCACTGGTAAGTATATGATGTGAATCGGATAAATTGGATAACGAGTTATTAAAATATGGGGTTTTTAAGGGGGCATAAATAAATAAAAATCACAAAAAATCAAGTTACATGTCATATGAAAGGGTTTTGTTTGGTAATTCCATTTTTACTTTTTTTCTAAGACGCCCGGTTTTTGAGATACAACAAAAAAGTTAGTTAAATAACCAACGATCAAAGTGCTCCCATCTCTAAGAGTTTCTTTGAGGTCAAGGTTTTGTTTGGATGATGGAGCAAAGTCTGTTAAAAACTTGGTTACTAATACCAAGTTGGTGGTAGTCAGAAGCAAGTCTAAACACAATGTTTGGACTTGCCTCTGACCTGCTTTAATTTTTGGACCCTTTGATCCGATCTGCACGAAATTCGGTGGGTCGATATAGTTATTGTAGGTCATTGAGATACGGGATTTTCAAAGGGAGCGAAAAAAACTGTCACACAAATATACCAAGTGAGGCGTCATATGGAAGGGTTTATTTTGTACATGATTTTGAGATACAATTGGTTACCCCATGTTCTACATGACTCCAGACTACCCCCTACCTACATCGCATGTAGGTAGGGGGTAGTCTGGAGCGGACATCACGAAATCTCAATTCGGGGCTAACCACTAGTATACAACGTGTAACATAAAACCCCTATAACCCCGGAAGCAGAGTATTTTACAGGTCATAGCGAACATTTATAGATATAAGACTTTTGAAATTTAAAAGTTTTTCATTCATGAAATGCCTCTTAAACTTTCCGCCAAAATGAAACTAGGTAAATGAAGATAAAATAGGTAACAGAACTGCTACCAATTAGTAAACGCAAATAGCGTATGAACCAAGGTCACGTACACATTATCAGGGTTGTTCCATTTTTCTGAGACAATATGAATTTAACTTTTGCATGGGAATTTCGAAAACGAAATATTCAAACTTTGCACACGTCAAAGTATTCCAGGGCTTGGTCTGATCACTTGGTCTTTGGTCTCATAGGGTGTTATGTTACACGTTGATTAATAATAATTAGATGTTTTGTTAAAGTGTAGTTTCGTTTATTTGTTTATGCAGCTGTCCCCAGCGACCCGCAAAGGATTGTCGGTGGTTCGGTTACTACGATCACCCAGTACCCTACCATCGCCGCTCTGTTGTACTCATGGAACTTGAGCGCCTACTGGCAGGCGTGCGGAGGCACCATCCTGAACACCAGAGCCATCTTGACAGCCGCTCACTGCCCATTGTAAGTTCTATTAGATTTGGATTCATATGAATAGGAAGTTTGCACAAGATTCTTGATAATTTTCATATGATCAAAGAATACACTGCAAGATAAGTTGCGCGTTGCGTCGTTCGTGAGTTGAACGCTATAAAAGTGCTACAACTGCTACAAGGCACAATTAGAAAGAAAGACATCTTTTGGCATTCTATTGACCAATGTTTATGAAATATACTAAGTGACGCACCATAACTATTACATTCGGAACATGCCCTGGATGTCGTAGTAAGTATTTAATATATCATTAGTGACAACAGGTTGCAAACACACGTATTTTCTAATATTGTTATTTAGGTTAGGTACTTTTGGATAGCACGCTAACAAACGCAAAATAACATGTAACACACGGCGTATGTGCAGCTTGATCTGGTTCAATCATCTCGCACAGTTCTGGCCCATTGTATAGCTGGCGAAGGTTGCTTTCAACCGCGTCTTCGGATTTATTAAAATCCGAAGACGCTGAGGACGCGTGATATCAAAGAGTAGGGTGTAGAACCTCTACATGATGCAACTTACGTGCTGCTTGTATGTATAAGATACTTTTAGTCTAGCCCTCGCAATACTCGTCAAGCTATCTTTATTGCTATGCCGAAGCTTGACTTTGGTGTTAGTGATGTCAATTATTAATGATGTCAATTATTCTAATATTGTTTTGTTTTGATTTTAGTGGTGACGCCGCAAACAGGTGGCGTATCCGCGTCGGCTCCACCTGGGCTAACAGTGGTGGTGTTGTACACAACTTGGCTTCTTTTATCATTCATCCCAGCTACAACTCACGGACTTTGGACAATGACATCGCTGTCATGCGCACCGCAACAGTCATTGCTCACAACAACAACGCCAGGCCCGCTAGCATCGCCGGCGCCAACTACAACCTCGGCGACAACCAGGTCGTATGGGCCGCCGGTTGGGGCACTACTTCCGTAAGTTTTAGTTTTATTGCCAATAACCATATACATAATAATAACTATAAAATCACCAAAACCTAAATGTGGGAGCTCACGAATCAATGCCCGTTATCATGGTACTTAAAAAATAACATTAACACTTTTTTTTTAATTAAATTATTTTTTGGCTAAAATTATGCTATCTAAGAAATGTATGTTTATATATATATGTGCACTAGCGGCTTCCCGCGGCTTCGCACGCGTTGAAGTGGTGAGCCGTGATTGAGCCACACACCAAACATCGTAACTTTTGCATTGACTTGTATATTAGTAGGGTAGGATTTTCAATACCTACATAGTTATAAGAGATACATAAAGGTTTATATTAGGCAGGTAGATACTGAGCATAGCACAAATATGACAAATACCTACCTTACACGGAAAATATATACTTTTTTGTTCCTAGTTTCAACCCCAAAAACAAACGAAACAGCTTCATGACTTTAATCCCCAGACACGGTAGATACCCTCAGATCTCTTCGTACCAACTCAAGATTCCCGATTTTAAATTGTCCCTTACAAACATTGACGCCTCGTTGTATCCTTTTTACTCGAGTGCAACGAAGGTGGGTAACATTTTAGGGGATGTTTTCGAAAACTAAAACTGTATTTTAGTTATTTATCCACAAAACACATTTACTTTTAGTTTGAAGTTAATGGCACTATGCGTTAAAAATCTGTCATACAAACTTTGAAACTTTGACAGTCTTTTGCACCCTTTGCAGGGACAGTTTTCAAATATTGAAAACGTGATTCTAAATTATTGATTGTGGAGTATATTTACTTCAAGTTTGAAATCAATCGCACTATGCGTTAAAAATCTCACATGCTAACTTTGATCCCTTTGCACACTTATTAAGGGTAGTTTAAAAAACTAAAAATGCCTTTCCTATTTTTTTGCCTTGGAGTACATGTACTCCAAGTTTCAAGTTTGTAGGTTAAAGGAATACTATTTTTCATTCAAACGGTTTCAACCCTTTTAATACCCTAGGGGTTGAATTTCCAAAAATCCCTTCTTAGTACACCTCTACGCCATAAGATCTATGTACTCCTCAAATTTCAAGTCTCTAGTGGCTAAGGCTGTGCGTTGTCTATATGTCAGTCAGTCAGTCAGTCAGGGGCCTTATGCTCACTTCGAGCGAGATTATCTCATGGTGGAGATGACGTCATATCTCGTTCAATAACTATGTATCCCCATTCTCACCATCTCACTCCCCAATTTTCTCATTCAAAGTTCATGCGAGACGCAACGTCAACGAGTTATTGGACGAGATATGACGTTATCTCCACCGTGAGATAATCTCGCTCAAAGTGAGCATAAGGCCCCAGGACTTTGATTCTTATAGTATTAGAGATAGAGAAGAGATGTTATCCTACCCAATATTAAAATAACTTGGTTTAGATAATTTTATTCAACAAAACGCTTAATATTTGCTAATTTAAATGTTTCATATTTTAAGGCTGGAGGTTCTGCTTCCGAGCAGCTGCGTCACGTGCAGATCTGGACCGTCAACCAGAACACATGCGCTCAGCGCTACGCTACCGTCGGTGACACCATCACCGCCAACATGCTGTGCTCCGGCTGGCTCGACGTCGGCGGCCGCGATCAGTGCCAGGGAGACTCCGGCGGCCCGCTCTACCACAACAGCATCGTCGTCGGTGTCTGCTCTTGGGGTCGTGGCTGTGCTCAACCCTTCTTCCCTGGAGTCAACGCTCGCGTCTCTCGTTACACTGCTTGGATCCAAGCTAACGCATAATCAAATAAAAATATGATACTTTCTAATAAACAATTTCAAGAACTTACCCGAATTTTGGAAGTATATATATATATATATATTCGTTTTGTTAGTCCAAGTCATGTAACCTTATACATTTACACATTGTAATATTTTATTATACCTACTGCTTCTACCACCATTGAGCAATATCGTGATAATACCTAAAATTATGCTAAAAAAGTTGTGGCTTCATAATGTTGGAATAGGATCCAAACGTATCTCAGAAAATACAAGATGATTGGACTAGGTCGGTGAAACATGTAAAATGGTTATGAAGAATGACACCACAGTCAATACATTAGTTCAATATACAATTATACAAGCTAGATCTGGTGCAATAATATCAATCACAGGTTAACGTCGCCAACTGAAATGCACTGTAGGTAAACAAAAAGTCTTAAAGGCTAGTTTTTAATACTAAAAAACCTGAAAAGCGGCAAAGCTGCTGGCGTAGATGACGTTACGGTGGAATAGTTGAAACACCAAGGACCAGTTACGATATCATCGATACTGTCTGTTTTTAGCACTTGCCTTCAATTTGCTCAAATCTCTAAAATGTGTAGAAGTGCCAAAGTATAGCCTTACTGAAGCCAGGAAAACTCTCAGAAGATTCCAAAAGCTACCCGCCAATTTTACTCCTTTGCCACATCTCTTTAAGTTGTTTGAGCGGATGATTTTGGATCGCCTTACACCATTGATCGAACCTAACCTCATCAGGCTGGAATTAGGCCCGGAAAATCGTGTACTGGCAAAATCCTTAACTTAACCGAACATACCGTTACCGTACATAGCCGTGCAGGTAGTAGCACGGCTATGAAATTGAAGAGATAACTAGAGTGGTTTTGGTTGATCTAACGGCAGCTTACGACACCGTGAACGTAAGAAGGTTACTATATAAGGTGTTCACCCTGACAAATGATTACGCCTTTGTGAAAATATTGGGGCTGCTACTTCAAAATCGTCAATTTCCACAATAAAAGTAGATAGCGGTGCCAAATAAATGGCCTGCCACAAGGTAGTGTTTTGGCATCCATTTTGTTTAATATTTTTACAAATGATCAGCCCTGCTCTCCTTATACTCAAAAGTTTCTGTATGCGAACGACCAAGCCCTGGCTGCATAAGCAATAAGTTTTTAAGATGCTGAGAAAAACTTAGAGCAAGCTCTAGCAGATGAGCTAGATGAGTACTGTGTTGCGAACTCTTTCCCTCATATCATAACACATGGTCTAAAGATAAATCAAAGACGAACTTAATGCTACCTGCTAAAAACTTCCCTGGCCGGTGTGGAAAACCTTAAACAAACTAAGAACACAAGTTGGGCGCTGTAGATGTAACATAAGCAGATGGGGTATTCAGGTATATCGCAAAAACGAAACGCCATGCGCGTGTGGTGCCCCGCTGCAGTGTATGCCAAACGTGCTTGTGTGTCCATCCTGCGCCAACACCTACAAAATGGACGACTAATTACCTGCACGGACAATGCCGTAGTTGTGGCTGTAATCACTACATAGTATAAAACAACGTAGCTTTCTCTGTCCCTATACCCCTACGTATGCTTAAATCTTTAAAACTACGCAACGGATTTTGATGCGGTTTTTTTTATAGAAAGAGTGATTCAAGAGGAAGGTTTATATGCATATTACAAGCATAATCTCTTTCTTAACCCACAATAACCGTGCGAAGCCGGGGCGGGTCGCTAGTAAGAATTATAATTTAGTGATGATCTTCGACTCGAAAGAAGAATGCTAAAAACAAGATATTTTGCCAGAAACAAAGGTGATTTTTTCTGAGAAAAATCCATTGGTGCACAATCGGATTCGAACCTACGACCTTACGGTGGGTGCATTCCCACCTAGGGTTGCCAGATGGCCGGGATTTCCGGGAAAGTCCCGGAATTTCACGTGTGGTCCCGTGTCCAGTAATTACACTTTACTGTCCCGAAATTCATGATCACTCGTTTTTTTCCACAAAGTAACGACACAGGGGCATACTCGTACCTCGGACGAGCCAAGACGATTTTTTTTTAAAGAATAGCTTAGTTTTTATTTGGATCTAAAAATTCTAATATGTGATTGTGTATGGTATGAATACAAATTACAGTGTGTTAATTAATATCTACCTATAGATTTTATAAAAAATAAATATGTTTTTAAAGTCATTTGTTTTTTCCTTTAAAAATAAGTACCTAACTAGTATTTTTGTATATTTTTTGTATTGCCCGTCCAACAGCAAAAATTTGTAGTTGGATTTGGACTCTAAAAACTCCAACTCCGTGTGTAACCCCAGAAATGTCCAGGAAATAATAAAGCCGTATCTGGCAACCCTATTCCCACCACACCACCGGTGCTCTTTACAAATTACTATTGTACAAACAGGACTTAATGCCAGTATTATGGATCTATGTTATACATGACATGCAGCAGGCCTTTACCAAAAAAACTGATATCGTTTTATCACAAGGTTGCCAGCACAGCTTTGTTGGTAGTAGGTACATCTGCCTTCTGCGCTGTAGGCTGTGGGTTCGATCCCCACTCTGGGTGTTATACAAATGTGACTTGTTTTATCACGTAAGTACTGACGTGATGTCTGATAAGCCTTTACGTACTTTAGCGTTTAAAGTATTACAAAGTCCTATGATATCATAAAATATTGGTTCATATTGGTTATTTAGGTAAAATTATATTAAAAGTAAAGTATATTCAAAAATAGGCCCGGTGTATGTAAGATTTTGCTAATAATTACTCTTGACTACAGCATGTTAGTCAAACAATAGCTATATGTATTATTATATAGTTTAACATACTTTAGTGTAGGTATATTCACACGAATAAAGATGATGAATGAATGAATGAATTATAACTATAGATATATACAATGGGCGGTCTTATCGCTAAACAGCGATCTCTTCCAGACAACCTTTGGATGGAGAGGTTTGGGTGGACCATAAAAATAATATGGTGAAATAATAAAAATTATAAAACAACATTTATACCATCATAAACTAGCTAAACATACAAAATTAAATAAAATAACATTCTATGAATACATACTAATATACATAACATATCAGATGATGACGCAAATAATGCCTCATGATAGAATTTCTTGACTTCAGCTGTAAATACTGCCAGTGAAGGGGATCGCCTTATGGAGATTCCTGGCAATGAGTTCCATAAACGAACAGCTTGGACGGTAAAGGAATCAGCATGGAAGGAAGTTCTATGCACAGGAGTTTTAAGGAGGAGGTTTTCTGAAGAACGAAGAGTTCGTGAATTCTCAAAGTGTAAGAACTCGAAACGTTCCTTCATATAACAGGAAGTGAGAGGGTTGTAGAGGATGTTGTGGAGAAGGGAAAGGATTTATTAAGCTTAAGCTTGCTTAAGATGATTATAAATCAAAACCACTCATCCTTTCTTATACAACTTGGCTTCCTTTCATTTTTGTATACTATTTACTTATAAAAAGAGCCGGTACCCGAACCCTAACCCACCTGATGCTAAGTCGTATCTGAGAGGTACCTGATGGAACCTGATGGTACCTGATGGTTATCACATCATCCTATAACAAAGCATTGCCTCGTATAACTTATGCACAACACATGCCATGCCGTACGATGGACTGCCCTGCGTCCATCCACTAGAAAAATAAAAGATGCTAAGCCTTAAGTGCCTGTAATTTCACCGGAAACCATATTCTTCAAACCAAAACACAGCAACGCTGCTTAACGGCAGAAATATGCATGGCTTGATATGATACTTGATGTTTTATGAACAGCTCTCTTTAGTATAGCTTTTAAATGTTTTTTTTTAAATGGGGAACAAGCAGGCATAAATATTTCAGTCAGTCTCCCTGTTAGTGACGGGGGGGGGGGGGGGGGGCAGATGAAACCATTTAAGGTTTATTAAACAGTTCGAATTATCCTCCCTTCGCCAACAGGGGAAGGAAATAAGTTTTTAAATCTTTAAAAGTTGAATTTGTCTCCTCATTGCTAGCTTTTTGTCCCATATGTCCTCCAAAGGGAACAGATTTGGGTGAGAGATGAGAATAATTCACTTAGTTTGGTGCTAGTGAGTGCTGTGTGGAAAAATGGGTTTCGGCCTACAGTGCTAAAAGAAAAATGATGAAACTCACCCAGACCTAGAAAATTAGCAAAATAAAAATTATGACCAGACAGGTCACCACCTTCTCAGACGAACTGTCAACAACTGCGTGCGATGCCAGGTGAAACTTTATGGCCAACAAGATCGGTCAAGTACGAGTTGACTCGCTCAACGATGATTCCGCACCGAAACTACCTATATTTTTTTTTTTCAAATAATATCCCCGTAACCTAATAACCCCATTATAATTTAACCAACTCCTATCTCATATTTAGTAGTCAGAATTAAAGCCGAAACATATGTTTATTTCATTTATGTTTATATTTATTTGTTTATACATCTGTATGTCTTAGTTTGCAAAACGTGGAAACTATCGATTTGTAGTTTAGAATAGTTATTCTAAACTACAAATCGGTAGTTTCAGTGGCTAGCTCCTGAAATAATCATCCGTAGCAGATGGACTGAAGGCCATAGTCGCACCATCACCGAAGGTACCGGCACTTATTTCTATTCAGGTAGGTTTAACTGTACACTCAGCTACGTTGCTAGAATACTCACTGGTCTCCTCACAAAGTTTTATTTCACAGTTTAAGAGCATTGGCTCCCACTAGACCAATATACTTCTCTTTACGATAATTAAAAAAAAAAAAGTTGGTTCTATCAGATAGATAGCTTGCGTTTTTGATTAATTGATTGAGAATTAGTAGGATAAGGAACCCTTCACTATCTGTGGTCCGACAAGCGCTTCTTTGGTTTTTATCATTTGCCAATAGATAATTAATTGCATAACAAGCTAGTCTATTGATATAAATACCTGTCAGTTTTTCAGAAAGTTAGTTGTGTGAGAATCCTCCTCAGTGAAAATGCGTGCCGCCTTCGTACTAGCCCTGTGCCTGGCTGCGGTTGCAGGTACGTAGTAACATTACTATTATTAACATTGTTTTCATACAAAATGAACCATTTTGTGAGTTTTGTTTATTGATTGAGCGAGCAAATCGAACAAAAATCTTACAGCTAAGTTGGGCGATTTGGCATTTTATGTATGTACGTTTGTCGGGCCATAATTTTAGAACCGTTGATCCGATCTACATGAAATTTTGTGAGTCAATAGCTTGTACTAGATAAATTCACTGGTAAGTATATGAGTTGAATCGGATAAATTGGATAACGAGTTATTAAAATATGGGGTTTTTTAAGGGTCATAAATAAATAAAAATCACAAAAAATCAAGTTACATGTCATATGAAAGGGTTTTGTTTGGTTTTTGAGATACAACAAAAAAGTTAATTAAATAACCAACGATCAAAGTGCTCCCATCTCTAAGAGTTTCTTTGAGGTAAAGGTTTTGTTTGGATGATGGAGCAAAGTCTGTTAAAAACTTGGTTACTAATACCAAGTTGGTGGTAGTCAGAAGCAAGTCTAAACACAATGTTTGGACTTGCCTCTGACCTGCTTTAATTTTTGGACCCTTTGATCCGATCTGCACGAAATTCGGTGGGTCGATATAGTTATTGTAGGTCATTGAGATACGGAATTTTCAAAGGGAGCGAAAAAAAACTGTCACACAAATATACCAAGTGAGGCGTCATATGAAAGGGTTTGTTTTGCACATGATTTTGAGATACAATTGGTTACCCCATGTTTTACATGACTCCAGACTACCCCCTACCTACATCGCATGTAGGTAGGGGGTAGTCTGGAGCGGACATCACGAAATCTCAATTCGGGGCGAACCACTAGTATACAACGTGTAACATAATACCCCTATAACCCCGGAAGCAGAGTATTTTACAGGTCATAGCGAACATTTATAGATATAAGACTTTTGAAATTTAAAAGTTTTTCATTCATGAAATGCCTCTTAAACTTTCCGCCAAAATGAAACTAGGTAAATGAAGATAAAATAGGTAACAGAACTGCTACCAATTAGTAAACGCAAATAGCGTATGAACCAAGGTCACGTACACATTATCAGGGTTGTTCCATTTTTCTGAGACAATATGAATTTAACTTTTGTATGGGAATTTCGAAAACGAAATATTCAAACTTTGCACACGTCAAAGTATTCCAGGGCTTGGTCTGATCACTTGGTCTTTGGTCTCATAGGGTGTTATGTTACACGTTGATTAATAATAATTAGATGTTTTGTTAAAGTGTAGTTTCGTTTATTTGTTTATGCAGCTGTCCCCAGCGACCCGCAAAGGATTGTCGGTGGTTCGGTTACTACGATCAACCAGTACCCTACCATCGCCGCTCTGTTGTACACATGGAACTTGAGCACCTACTGGCAGAATTGCGGAGGCGTCATCCTGAACACCAGAGCCATCTTGACAGCCGCTCACTGCCCATTGTAAGTTCTATTAGATTTGGATTCATATGAATAGGAGGTTTGCACAAGATTCTTGATAATTTTCATATCATCAAAGAATACACTGCAAGATAAGTTGCGCGTTGCGTCGTTCGTGAGTTGAACGCTATAAAAGTGCTACAACTGCTACAAGGCACAATTAGAAAGAAAGACATCTTTTGGCATTCTATTGACCAATGTTTATGAAATATACTAAGTGTCGCACCATAACTATTACATTCGGAACATGCCCTGGATGTCGTAGTAAGTATTTAATATATCATTAGTGACAACAGGTTGCAAACACACGTATTTTCTAATATTGTTATTTAGGTTAGGTACTTTTGGATAGCACGCTAACAAACGCAAAATAACATGTAACACACGGCGTATGTGCAGCTTGATCTGGTTCAATCATCTCGCACAGTTCTGGCCCATTGTATAGCTGGCGGAGGTTGCTTTCAACCGCGTCTTCGGATTTATTAAGATCCGAAGACGCTGAGGACGCGTGATATCAAAGAGTAGGGTGTAGAACCTCTACATGATGCAACTTACGTGCTGTTTGTATGTATAAGATACTTTTAGTCTATAGTCCAGTCATTATAGTAAGTCCACCTGTAAGTCTGTAAATACTTGTATATTGACACCCTAAAAGTTGTCTCAAAACCTACATATGGTAGGGTGTACGCAACTATTAAATTTCAAGGTCAAAGGTCACAAAAATCGGTTTTTTGCGCTTTTTTTGTAAATATCTCATTTCCTATGGGTTTTTTGCTATTTGTATTTATAACAATATTGTAGAATACAAAATTCTCTACAAATTTTGTTCAAAAAAAATTTTCATACGGTGAACCGTTTTCGAGATAGAGGGCGGAGTGCGCGCGGTCACAGCATTACTTCAGGTCAACCGGTGCCTCCGGTCGAAAACGCGCCATATATAGTTGATGAACTATCGATGAATCAATTTACAGACTTACAGCTGGGTATCTTGAATTCCGAGATTCTTACCTAATTTAAGCTTAAATGACTGGACTACTAGCCCTCGCACTACTCGTCAAGCTATCTTTATTGCTATGCCGAAGCTTGACTTTGGTGTAAGTGATGTCAATTATTAATGATGTCAATTATTCTAATATTGTTTTGTTTTGATTTTAGTGGTTACGCCGCAAACAGGTGGCGTATCCGCGTCGGCTCCACCTGGGCTAACAGTGGTGGTGTTGTACACAACTTGGCTTCTTTTATCATTCATCCCAGCTACAACTCACGGACTTCGGACAATGACATCGCTATCATGCGCACCGCAACAGTCATTAGTCACAACAACTACGCCAGGCCCGCTAGCATCGCCGGCGCCAACTACAACCTCGGCGACAACCAGGTCGTATGGGCCGCCGGTTGGGGCGATACTTCCGTAAGTTTTAGTTTTATTGCCAATAACCATATACATAATAACTATAAAATCACCAAAACCTAAATGTGGGAGCTCACGAATCAATGCCCGTTATCATGGTACTTAAAAAATAACATTAACACTTTTTTTTTAATTAAATTATTTTTTGGCTAAAATTATGCTATCTAAGAAATGTATGTTTATACAACGTGTTTATTAAGAATTGTAGGGATCCGAAAGCAGGATATTCTACCGGTCATAACGAACAACTTTAGTTCTACGACTTTTAAAATTTCAAAGTTTTTCATTCATGAAATGCCTCTTAAACTTTTATCTAAAATGAATCTAAACGCATCATGAGGCAGCCCTATTTACAGCTGTTCTTTGACCTCTAGTTGTTAACCTTAGATAAAATAGGTAACAGAACTGCCACCAATTACCTAGTAATGTGCCTACCTAATAATGATGTTGCTGTTTTTAAAGATCTTGGTATGTAAAAGAAATATTTTCGCGACTGTAATCCCTAGTCACGGTAAACATTCTCTGAGATCTTTGGTACTAATACCTATTCAGTAACTAGGTACCTACGTGGCTACGTACTCAATATTTAATAGAATATTTATTTTTGCTTAATTACTAGATGTCGTAAACCAATGTTTATGATATTCATAGTTCTTTAAATTGTAACATGTTACTTTACCACCATGGTTCATTGACACGACAAAATTATTCAACTGCAATTTTGGGAAGTGTCTAGTCTGTCCTATTTAATCTTTGACTAACCTGTCTGTCATTGGTTGCATTTAAAAACGCATATCCAATCAGGACGGCCGACGGCCGCCGATCAGTG
The DNA here is from genome assembly GCA_932294275.1 of Chloroclysta siterata. NCBI lineage: Eukaryota > Metazoa > Arthropoda > Insecta > Lepidoptera > Geometridae > Chloroclysta > Chloroclysta siterata. The sequence continues at coordinate 14,475,424 of OW028598.1, forward strand.
TTACCATTTGTGGCAGATTTCTGCCATTTGGCAGATTTTAAATATTTCAAGAAAAATCTTATTAGTTTGAATTTTTAATGAAATAAGATTTATAATTTATTTATTTTTTACCGAACTGGAAACTTCTTATTCTTTTTTACCTTTATTGATTTGGTTTCTAAACAACTTCTATCTCGTTTTAGATAACTGCAAACCGTTACAAACAATCAAAAGATAGTAACTGAATGTAATGTAGGTATTTAATTTATTCCGTAGCCACGAAGGAGATGGTATGAAGTCATATTTTTGGTATTTTTATCGTCAAGCTTGGTAGATTTTGACATATTTTTTGGCAGGTGTGTGGTAGAACCGCCACTTTTGAGATGGTCACCCTGTTTGTGTTTACATGCGTTGTTGTACATTGTTTTGTTGAGAAAATGTCATCAAACGTGATAAAATGGTGATTGTTATGTAAAAATCCGTCGTCAGTCAGTGTGTGTATGAGCAGTGCCTACGAGGTAATGGTTTAGTGTGAAGTTTGAAGCCTGTGTCGTGCGAAATCTCGCAAACTTACCAAAATCCAGTTTTATCCAGTGTTATTATAGCCAGTAAATAATGACAAAATCCATAGGAACCAGTAAAAATATCGTGTCAGGGGATTGGCGGCGTACCTACCTACCTACCGAAAGGTAAGTATTTCAAATTATCTCGTAGGTTATCGTTGTTTTTCTCTTTCCTAGATAGAAGCGCGCGTGCGTGTGACCTTGACACGTACACAGACAGGGCTGTTGCAAATTTCTGAGAAAATATTAATTTTACTTTTCTATGGGAATTTCGAAAACGATGTATTCAACCGTTGCACACGTCAAAGTATTCCAGTGCTTGGTCTAAATACACGCTCTTTGTTTCCCTACATAACTTCATCAACACGTTGTATATATATGTGCACTAGCGGCTTCCCGCGGCTTCGCACGCGTTGAAGTGGTGAGCCGTGATTGAGCCACACACCAAACATCGTAACTTTTGCATTGACTTGTATATTAGTAGGGTAGGATTTTAAATACCTACGTAGTTATAAGAGATACATAAAGGTTTACATTAGGCAGGTAGATACTGAGCATAGCACAAATATGACAAATACCTACCTTACACGGAAAATATATACTTTTTTGTTCCTAGTTTCAACCCCAAAAACAAACGAAACAGCTTCATGACTTTAATCCCCAGACACGGTAGATACCCTCAGATCTCTTCGTACCAACTCAAGATTCCCGATTTTAAATTGTCCCTTACAAACATTGACGCCTCGTTGTATCCTTTTTACTCGAGTGCAACGAAGGTGGGTAACATTTTAGGGGATGTTTTCGAAAACTAAAACTGTATTTTAGTTATTTATCCACAAAACACATTTACTTTTAGTTTGAAGTTAATGGCACTATGCGTTAAAAATCTGTCATACAAACTTTGAAACTTTGACAGTCTTTTGCACCCTTTGCAGGGACAGTTTTCAAATATTGAAAACGTGATTCTAAATTATTGATTGTGGAGTATATTTACTTCAAGTTTGAAATCAATCGCACTATGCGTTAAAAATCTCACATGCTAACTTTGATCCCTTTGCACACTTATTAAGGGTAGTTTAAAAAAACTAAAAATGCCTTTCCTATTTTTTTGCCTTGGAGTACATGTACTCCAAGTTTCAAGTTTGTAGGTTAAAGGAATACTATTTTTCATTCAAACGGTTTCAACCCTTTTAATACCCTAGGGGTTGAATTTCCAAAAATCCCTTCTTAGTACACCTCTACGCCATAAGATCTATGTACTCCTCAAATTTCAAGTCTCTAGTGGCTAAGGCTGTGCGTTGTCTATATGTCAGTCAGTCAGTCAGTCAGGGGCCTTATGCTCACTTCGAGCGAGATTATTTCATGGTGGAGATGACGTCATATCTCGTTCAATAACTATGTATCCCCATTCTCACCATCTCACTCCCCAATTTTCTCATTCAAAGTTCATGCGAGACGCAACTTCAACGAGTTATTGAACGAGATATGACGTCATCTCCACCGTGAGATAATCTCGCTCAAAGTGAGCATAAGGCCCCAGGACTTTGATTCTTATAGTATTAGAGATAGAGAAGAGATGTTATCCTACCCAATATTAAAATAACTTGGTTTAGATAATTTTATTCAACAAAACGCTTAATATTTGCTAATTTAAATGTTTCATATTTTAAGGCTGGAGGTCCTCCTTCCGAGCAGCTGCGTCACGTGCAGATCTGGACCATCAACCAGAACACATGCGCTCAGCGCTACGCTACCGTCGGTGACACCGTCACCGCCAACATGCTGTGCTCCGGCTGGCTCGACGTCGGCGGCCGCGACCAGTGCCAGGGAGACTCCGGCGGCCCGCTCTACCACAACAGCATCGTCGTCGGTGTCTGCTCCTGGGGTCGTGGCTGTGCTCAACCCTTCTTCCCTGGAGTCAACGTTCGCGTCTCTCGTTACACTGCTTGGATCCAAGCTAACGCTTAAGCATTTAAAAATGTGATACTTTCTTCAATAAAAAATCAAGCACATAACCTGCATTTTAGAAGTAGAAAATAGCGTCTTCAAATTTCGTACCCCAAAAAAAGATATCAATAATTTATAATCAACTAGCTCTTACCCGCAGCTTTGCTCGCGCGCGTTTTCTTTAGATTTTTTTATAATGTACCTATAAAGGAAAGTAAAAGAAGTTTCTTTAACCTTTCTTTATAGGTACTTTATTAAAAAATCTCGACATATTCGGGTGGGCCGCTAGCGCCCTTGAGGGTTGAATTTTGAAATATTCTTCCTTAGTGGATGCCTACGTCATAAGAGGAATACATGTGCGAAATTTTAAGTTTCAAGCCCTAATGGTTTGGCCTGTGAATAAAAAGTTTCGTACGAACTTTTATTCTCTTGGGGGTTGATTTCTGAAAATTTCTTCCCTAGTGGATGCCTAAGTCATAAGAGGAATACGTGTGCGGAATTTTGAGTTTATAGCCCTAAAGGTTTGGCCTGTGCGTTTATGATGAAACAAAATGCAGGATTTTATTGCAGCCGCTTAATAATAATCCGCTTAGTTTGGTGGTTCAGTTCACCACCTTCTCAGACGAACTGTCAACAACTGCGTGCGATGCCAGGTGAAACTTTATGTCCAACAAAATCGGTCAAGTGCGAGTTGACTCGCTCAACGAGGGTTCCGCGCCGAAACTATAATTGAAAAATATTTCAAATAATTAATAATAGTTTCAGTAGCTAGCTCCTGAAATAATCATCCGTTGCAGATGGACTGAAGGCCATAGTCGCACCATCACCGAAGGTACCGGCACTTATTTCTATTCAGGTAGGTTACCTGTAAAACTCAGCTACGTTGCTAGAATATTCACTGGTTTCCTCACAAAGTTTTCTTTCACAGTTTAAGAGCATTGGCTCCCACTAGACCAATATAGCTCTCTTTACGATAACTAGTAGTTCGCCCCGAACTGAGATCTCGTGATGCGACCCGACGAACGCATCAAAACTTTGAGTAGGTAGTAGTCAGAGGCAAGTCCAAACATTATCTTTGGACTTTTTTCTGACTACCGCCTACTAACTTGGTATGGTTACCAAGTTTCAACTCTATTGGCCTATTTATTGAAGAGTTCCGTTGAACAGACCTGGGCTCCATCATCAGACCTGGTCATCGTCACCATTTTATGAGAACTGAGTACCTCCTTAATTTATTTCAAGAAAAAAAAATAAGAAAAATCAAAGGAACTGGCCGACCATATCTCCCCATATCTCAAAAACCCTTCATCCGATTTTACTCATATACTTACCAGTAAATTTCTCAAGTACAAGCTATCGACATATCAAATTTCATGCAGATCGGATCAACGGTTCTAAAGTTATCGCCAGACAAACATACATACATACATACATACATACATACATAAAATGCCAAATCGCCCAAGTTGAAACTAAGATCTTTGTTCGCTTCGCTCACTCGATCAATTAAAAAACAACAAAAATATGTTGGTTTAAAAATATATAATATATATTAATATAATATACTAAGGAATTATATGGATAAGGAACCCTTCACTATCTGCGGTCCGCAAAGCGCATGTTTGGTTTTTATCGTTTTACCTTAAGATTATTAATTACACAACAAGCTAGTCTATTGATATAAATACCTGCCAGTTTTTCAGAAAGTTAGTTGTGTGAGAATACTCTTCAGTGAAAATGCGTGCCGCCTTCGTACTAGCCCTGTGCCTGGCTGCGGTTGCAGGTACGTAGCAACATTACTATTATTAACATTGTTTTCATACAAAATGAAACATTTTGTGAGTTTCGTTTATTGATTGAGTGAGCAAAGCAAACAAAAATCTGATTTGGCATTTTATGTATGTATGTTTGTCGGGCCATAACTTAAGAACCGTTGCGTTGATCCGATCTACATGAAATTTTGTAAGTCAATAGCTTGTACTAGATAAATTCACTGGTAAGTATATGAGTTGAATCGGATAAATTGGATAAGTGAGTTATTACGATATGGGGTTTTGTAAGAGGACATAAATAAATAAAAAATCACTAAAAATCAAGTTACATGCCATATGAAAGGGCTTTGTTTGAACATACCAAAACCATTTTTAATTTTTTTCTAAGACGCCCGGTTTTTGAGATACAACAAAAAAGTTAGTTAAATAGCCAATGATCAAAGTACTCCCATCTCTAAGAGTTTCTTTGAGATGAAGATTTTGTTTTGATGATGGAGCAAAGTCTGTTCAACGGAACTCTTCTATATATAGGCCAAAAGAGTAGAAACTTGGTTACTAATACCAAGTTGGTGGTAGTCAGAAGCAAGTCTAAACACAATGTTTGGACTTGCCTTTGAATACCACCTACTTTAATTTTCGGACCCTTTGATCCGATCTGCACGAAATTCGGTAGGTCGATAGGTTGTACTTGAGAAATTTATATGAATTTATTTTGACAAGGGGTTATTGAGATACGGAGTTTTCAAAGGGAGCAAAAAAAATGATTACGCAAATATACAAAGTGAGGCGTCATATGAAAGGGTTTGGTTTGTAAGTTTTTTATTAATGAAATGCCTCTTAAACTTCCGCCAAAATGAAACTAACACAACATGACGCAGCCCTATTTTGCAGCTGTTTTTTGACCTTTAATTGTGAACTATAGATAAAATAGGTAACAGAACTGCTACCAATTAGTAAACGCAAATAGCGTATGAACCAAGGTCACGTACACATTATCAGGGTTGTTGCATTTTACAGAGACAATATTAATTTAACTTTTGTATAGGAATTTCGAAAACGAAGTATTCCAACTTTGCTCACGTCAAAGTATTTGGTCTGATCACTTGGTCTTTGGTCTCATAGGGTGTTATGTTACACGTTGATTAATAATAATTAGATGTTTTGTTAAAGTGTAGTTTCGTTTATTTGTTTATGCAGCTGTCCCCAGCAACCCGCAAAGGATTGTCGGTGGTTCGATTACTACGATCAACCGGTACCCTGCCATGGCCTCTCTGCTGTACTCATCTGACTTGAGCGCCTACTGGCAGGCGTGCGGAGGCACCATCCTGAACACCAGAGCCATCTTGACAGCCGCTCACTGCCCATTGTAAGTTTTATTAGATTTGGCTTAATTGAATATAACAAGGCACAATTTGAAAGAAAGACATCTTTTGGCATCTGTTCCTATTGACCAATGTTTATGAAATATACTAAGTGGCGCACCAAATTAACTATTACATTTGGAACATGCTTAGGATGTCGTAGTATGTATTTAATATTTTATTGCAACAGGTTGCAAACACACGCATTTTCTAATATCGGGATTTAGGTACTTTTGGATAGCACGCTAAATAACACGCAACATTCGGCGTATGTGCAGCTTGATCTGGTTCAGTCATCTCGCACAGTTCTGGCCCATTGTTATAGCTGGCGGCGGTTGCTTTCCATCGCGTCTTCGGATTTATTAAAATCCGAAGACGCTGAGGACGCATCATATCAAAGAGTAGGGTGTAGAACCTCTACATGATGCAACTTACGTGCTGCCTATATGTATAAGATACTTTTAGTCTAGCCCTCGCGACACTCGTCGAGCTATCTTTCTTGATATGCCGAAGTTTTACTATGGTGTTAGTTATTAATGATGTCAATTATTCTAATACTGTTTTTGTTTTGATTTTAGTGGTGACGCCGTAAACAGGTGGCGTGTCCGCGTCGGTTCCACCTGGGCTAACAGCTACGGTGCTGTACACAACTTGGCTTCTTTTATCATCCATCCCAGCTACAACACACAGACTTTGGACAATGACATCGCTGTCATGCGTACCGTATCAGACATTGGTCACAACAATCCGGCCAGGCCCGCTAGCATCGCCGGCGCCAACTACAACCTCCGCGACAACCAGGTCGTATGGGCCGTTGGTTGGGGCACTACTTCCGTAAGTTTTAGTTTTATTCACAGCTCAGTTGGTAGTAGCTCTGCCTTCTATGCCGTAGGCCGTGGGTTCGATGCTTGTTCTCTGTCTGGGTGTTATAATATAATATATTAAGTATGTATTTACAAAAAAAAAGTATATAAGTAGTATATCAGCTATCTGGTTCCCATATCACAAGCTTTGGCTTAGTTTGGGGCTAGATAGTGCTGTGTGGAATGTCCACAAATATTTATTATTATTATTTATTTCAAATAACCATAATACATAACTATAAAGTCACCAAATCCTAAATGTGGGAGCTCACAAATCAATGGCAGCTATCATGGTACTTAAAAAATAACATTTTTACACCCTTAATTTCCAAAAATCCCTTCTTAGTAGTTCTCCTCAAATTTCAAGTCTCTAGGACCAGCGGTTAAGGCTGTGCGTTGTCTATATGTCAGTCAGTCAGTCAGTCAGTCAGGACTTTTATTCTTATAGTATTAGAGAAGAGATTGGAGATAGAGATGGAGAAGAGGTGTTATCTTACCCAATATTAAAATAACTGAGTTTAGATAATTTTATTCAACAAAACGCTTTATGTTTGCTAATTTAAATGTTTCATATTTTAAGGAAGGAGGGTCTGCTTCCGAGCAGCTGCGTCACGTGCAGATCTGGACCGTCAACCAGAACACATGCGCTCAGCGCTACGCTACCGTCGGTGACACCATCACCGACAACATGCTGTGCTCCGGCTGGCTCGACGTCGGCGGCCGCGACCAGTGCCAGGGAGACTCCGGCGGCCCGCTCTACCACAACAACGTTGTCGTCGGTGTCTGCTCCTGGGGTCGTGGCTGTGCTCAAGCCTTCTTCCCTGGAGTCAACGCTCGCGTCTCTCGTTACACTTCTTGGATCCAAGCTAACGCTTAAGCATTTAAAATGTGATACTTTCTTCAATAAATAATAAAGCACATAACCTGCATTTTAGAAGTAGAAAATAGCATTTTCAAAATTTCGTACCCCAAAAAAAGATATCAATAATTTATAATTAATTTTGCCAATTTCACTCAGCGCTGTAAAGGGAACCAGATAACTCTTATTTGTTAATCCATACTCATTCGGCGAAAGTACTCCATACGGCGCAAACCATTAGTTTATTGCGTCTGAGTGTTATACTCAGACACAATAAACGAATGGTTCGCCCCGACCTGAGATCTCGTAGTGCCCGCGCCATCTTACATTGATACCAAACACAATATTTGGGCTTTGACTACCCCTTACTTACTTGAGACAACCAAAATTAATCTTAATTGGCCTATTTGTTGAAGAGTTCCGTTGAACAGATTTTGGCTTCATCATCAGACCAGGTTGTTGCCATCATTTTATTTAAGCTTAGTACCTCCTTAATTTATTACATAAATTAAATTAAGGAAAAGCAAAGCGACTACCCGACCATTAAGAGAACTACGAAGTCAACGGAACTCGAAGAGATCACGGATCCATGGTTACCTTTTATTTTACTGTTGAATTGTATCTCAAAAATCATACGTCTTATAATTTTTTTTTGTTATGTCCAAACACAACCATTTCATAAATGATCCCTCGCTTAATATATTTGTTGAACTTACTTTTTTCTTGCTCCCTTGAAAAACCCCATATCTCAATAACCCCTTGTCCGATGAAACTCATATTCAACCAGTAAATTTCTCAAGTACAACTTATCGACCTACAAAATTTCATGCAGATCAGTCAAACGATTCCGAAAATTCCTCTATCACCTACTAACTTGGTAGGTAACCAAATTTTAACTATATTGGCATATTTATTAAAGTTCCGTTGAACAGACCTTAGCCCTATCGTCATACCAGGTCGCTGATCCTTTTATATGACACGTACCTATCTTGATATATTTTTGTAACATTTTCCGCAAAAAGCAGAATAAGTACCAACTGATATGTGAAGCCAGTCGTAGTTGCAGTTGGTTTTCATACAATGTTGAGTAATTAGATGTTTTTATATAAGATGGTTCGTATTATACAACTAGCTGCTGCCAGTGGTGTCACTTGCATGGTAGTAGTGATTGCCATCTTTAAGTGCGCTTTTCCTTCAGAGCCATTTCGTTTAAGCTACCCAGTAAATACTAATCCAGACAAATTATATTTATTCGATTCAAAAGCCTTAAAGTGGGCGTGATTATAGAATGCAAAAAAACATTTACGATTTTGGGCGCGTTAGTTTCTTGTCAACGAATGAGATGGCAACCGGAGTGCCACAGGGAAGCGTATAGTGTCCTGTTCTGTATATGCCTAATTTAGAAGTTTTCCTGAGTTAGAAAATAACACAATTGCACTCTTCGTTGACGATACTGGATATAATAATATAATAATATAATATTGGTGGACATTCCACACAGCACTATCTCGCCCCAAACTAAGCCAAAGCTTGTGATATGGGAACCAGATAGCTGATATACTACTTATATACTTTTTTTTTTTTTTTTTGTAAATACATACTTATAATATTATATAACACCCAGACAGAGAACAAACATCTATGTTCATCACACAAATGTTTGTTCTCGGTGGGGATCGAACCCACGGCCTACGGCACAGAAGGCAGAGCTACTACCAACTGAGCTGTGAAGGCTGTCAAATATAATAGCTATAGTGAGTATTTTTATTTATCATTTCTCAAAGAAGAAAGAACATTACTTTCCGGTGTATATAAATAATTAGATAAATCTAATTATCTTATGAAAATACAGCCAAATGAATGAAGCTAGGTTTAGATCTATGTTATTTAGGATTCCTTTAGGATTCCTTTCCCTTAGGACCTCTGACCAGTACTACACTTTTTGTTTTATTTGAAAATTATCAATTTTAAACACATAAATTGGTCCATAAAAATTGGCTGAAATAAACTGATACCTACCTAAAAGTTTGAGATAAGAATTTATAAATAGGCCAAGTAACTACAGAAGGAGACCTGCAAGTTCCATGTCCTTTCAAGAACTTAAGCCTGAATTTAATATTTAGAAAATGGTGATTTAAAATTTTAAGCAGATCATAAACATGTGTAGGAATTCTGATGCCGGAGAAATTACAGTCACATAGTATGTATGCCTCAAGTTGATGGGCATTGCGTCGAAGTCACATTCCTATCATTCAAATCATATGAAATATTTGGAATTTAGTATACCCACTAAACAACCCAGCGGCACTCCCGCGTCGCCTATTTGGAGGGGGACTGGGAATCCGGCAGAGCCTTCCCATCCAGTCCCCCGCTGGCGACCGGCCCGCCATTACAGCGGGTCCCCCGCAATGCCCCCACCTTTACGGCGGGGCCCGCACGCCCCCCTTTGCAGGGAGGGGCCCGGGAACGACCGTGAGTGTCCGGCCGTTGCCGCCCGACGGGGCGGGGTGGTGAATAAGTGTAATGGTACCTTATGGCGCCTAAGTCAGGTTTAAAATTGTTTGTTACCTTACAACCCCCAACTCGATTTAACTCATATTTTTACCAGATCAAATGGGATACCTACTACAAACTAACTTCAATTTCTTGTACATCGGATATACGGTTCAAAAGTTATCCTCAATCATACAACGCCGATCCGTCAAAGTCGATTGAGAATAAGTACGGAACCCTTCGCTATCTGTCGTCTGACAAGCGCCCATTTGGTCTTTACCGTTATCTTCGAAGTGCCATAACGACAAGATAATTTATGATTCACAGATTATCTAAAGGTACTCGTACCACTTGTATTGAAATTAGCCGGCCCATTGAAATGAAATGTGCACCGCCTGAGTGAAAATGCACGCCGCCTTCGTACTAGCCTTGTGTCTGACTGCAATAACAGTACGCAGTTATACAGTTATTGCTATAATTTATTATTGATTGAGTGAGCGAACGAAAATCTTACAGTCAACCTGGGCGATTTTGCATTTTATGTATGGAATAAAGCTTATGTCACATAGTATGAAAGTTTGGGGGAAAGTGATAGCGAGACGAATGAGAGAAGAGAGTGAGATATCAGAGAACCAGTATAGGTTTATACCTGAACGTGGCACAGCGGACGCCATATTTGCTCTTCGCCAACTGTGCGAGAAATACCGCCGTGCACACAAGAACTTGCACATGGTGTTGGTTGATCTAGAGAAGGCGTAAGACAGGGTACTCCGTGAGGTTCTGTGGTAGGCTATGAAAGAGAAAGGTGTGTCTGGGAAGTACCTGCAGCTTATACAGGCTACGTACAGCCGAGCTAGTTCACAAGTCAGGTCCGAAGCTGGCGTTACCGATAAGTTAAATGTGGCTGTAGGCTTGCACCAAAGATCGGCTTTAAGCCCTTATTTGTTCCTCCTGGTAATGGATGCACTGACATCAGACATACAGGAGGAGGCACCTTGGTGAATGCTGTTCTTGTCGGAGAAAACGCAACTAAGATCCAGAGCAGGCTGGTAAAATGGCAGGGGAAATTGGAGAGTGTCGGATTGAAGATCAGTAGGACCAAAACAGAACATCTATTTTGTGACTTCGGTGGTCCCTCCAGTTTCGCCAATATTGCCTTAGATAGTGTATACCTACCAGTCTGTTCCGATTTTCGGTACCTCAGTTCAGTAGCACAGAATGATGGTGAGATTGACAGGGATGTAAACAGTAGAATAAATGTAGAATGGATGAAATGGATGAACGAGAAGTCACAGGAATAACCTGCGATCCAAGAATGCCTCTAAAACTAAAGGGGAAAATATATAAAACAATCATAAAACCTGTTGTTTTGTATGGATACACTCCGAGTGTTGGTCCACTCGGATCAATCGGATTATTTGCAATACGTTGATATTAGAAACTTATAGTTATTCGATTTGGACTAATGCGAGTCAGCCTTGTGCAAAAATGGGCGTGGATATATTTATATGAATGTTAACTATACTATAACGTTACCGGTCAAATGTTTATCATAAATAAACTAGTAGTTCGCCCCGAACTGAGATCTCGTGATGCGACCCGACGAACGCATCAAAACTTTGAGTAGGTAGTCAGAGGCAAGTCCAAACATTATCTTTTAAAACATTTTAAATGTAGAATGGATGAAATGGATGAACGAGAAGTCACAGGAATAACCTGCGATCCAAGAATGCCTCTAAAACTAAAGGGGAAAATATATAAAACAATCATAAAACCTGTTGTTTTGTATGGATACACTCCGAGTGTTGGTCCACTAAAGGGACGGATGAAAGAAGAGTGCATGCAGTGGAAATGCAAATGTTGAGTTGGATGTGTGGAGTGACAGGAATGGATAAGATAAGGAATGACTTTATTAGAGACAGTTTGAAAGTGGCGCCAGTGACTGAAAAAATGAGGTACATTAGGTTAGCGTGGTATGGGCATGTTAAGAGAAGGGATGAATGTCATGTAACGAAAATAGTGTTAGGTATGAATGTGGATGGATTAAGGAGTAGAGGTAGGCCATAGAAAAGACACACAATCCATCCAGGATTATGTGAAAGATGACATGGGTAGAAAAAACCTGTTGTGCGGACCCCACATAAAGTGGGATAAGGGTAGGAAGATGATGATGATGATGATATATGTATGTATATATATTTGTCGGGCCATAACTTTAGAACCGCTGCCCCGATCTGCATGAAATTTGGTATGTCGTTACTTGTACTTGAGAAATTTACTGGTAAATATATGAGTTAATCGCATTACGAATTATAAAGTTATAGGCTATGCAGTTATTAGGAGGAAAAAATTAAAAAAGTTACACAAAAATATGAAGCTATATGTCATATGAATGGGCTTTATTTGGAAATTTTGAGATACAACAAAAAAGTTAACAAAAACTCGAGTCGATCCTTATGTATTACGATTTGTTATTAAAATACAAGCCACACGCCTCTAATATCGAGCTGTGGAGGGTTCCACATCTGATTGAACTCTTGTATTTTTATCTGAATTTGAACCACGAACTTATTAAAATTCCATGCAGATCAGATATACGGTTCAAAAGTTATTATCTCAAGCCAAAAACAAGATCAAGATTCCAGTTGATTGAGAATAAGGACTGAACACTTAACTATTTGTGGTACGACAAGAGCCCTTTAATTTGTATCGTTATCTTTGCAAAACATTAACTGCAAGATAGTTCAATTGATATAAATACCTGTCAGTTTTTCAGTAGGTTAGTTGTGTTTTAACTCCTAAGTGAAAATGCGCGCCGCCTTCGTACTAGCCCTGTGCCTGGCTGCGGTGGCAGGTACGTAGTTATAACTTATTAGTAATTTGTTATTATGGAATATTGTTATATAAAAAAATTTCATTGTAATGTATGTTTAAAAGTAATTTGATTTATTTGTTTATGCAGCTGTCCCCAGCAACCCGCAAAGGATCGTCGGTGGTGCGCTAGCTACGATCAACCAGTACCCTACCATCGCCTCTCTGCTGTACTCATGGAACTTGAGCGCCTACTGGCAGGCGTGCGGAGGCACTGTCCTGAACACCAGGTCTATTTTGACTGCCGCTCACTGCCCTGCGTAAGTGTTATTGAATTCGGCCTGTTGCAAGTTGCAGTTTCGAACAATAATGCGCGCGGAGATTTTCATAATGAATAAAAACCATACTGAACGATAAGCTACAGTGAATCGTCAATCGGATTATTTGTAATACGTTGATATTAGAAACTTATAGTTATTCGATTTGGACTAATGCGAGTCAGCCTTGTGCAAAAATGGGCGTGGATATATTTATATGAATGTTAACTATACTATAACGTTACCGGTCAAATGTTTATCATAAATAAACTAGTAGTTCGCCCCGAACTGAGATCTCGTGATGCGACCCGACGAACGCATCAAAACTTTGAGTAGGTAGTCAGAGGCAAGTCCAAACATTATCTTTGGATTTTTTTCTGACTACCGCCTACTAACTTGGTTTGGTTACCAAGTTTCAACTCTATTGGCCTATTTATTGAAGAGTTCCGTTGAACAGATCTTGGCTCCATCATCAGACCTGGTCGTCGTCACCATTTTATGAGAACTGAGTACCTCCTTAATTTATTTCAAGAAAAAAAAACAAGAAAAATCAAAGGAACTGGCCGACCAGTAGAAAAACCTTGATGCCAACGAAACTCTTAGAGATGGGAGCTCTTGGGTCGCTGGTTATCTTAATTTAACTTTTTAAGTTTTATCTCGAAAACAGAGCGTTCCAAAAAAAAAGTAAAAATTGTTTTGGAATGTCCAAACAAAGCCCTTTCATATGACATGTAACTTGATTTTTTTATGTAACTTTTTTTATTTTTGCCCTCTTAAAAAACCCCTTAACTCAAAAACCCTTCATCCGATTTTACTCATATACTTACCAGTAAATTTCTCAAGTACAAGCTATCGACATATCAAATTTCATGCAGATCGGATCAACGGTTCTAAAGTTATCGCCAGACAAACATACATACATACATACAATTATAAATAATGTAATGACATTTTTATATATTGACTTTCCTAACGGGATTCGCTTTTTGTCATCTTGGGAGTTTGTTTACCAAGGTTTTTTTTAATTGTGTTATTTCGAAGGTATTATATACCTACCAATAATTATTACTTGAGTTCTTAGCGTGTAATAACTTATTAGGCTACTTTTTATTTAGGTAGATACCACGCGGGTCCGGCCGCGTTGTATCTACCTAACTCATGCCAACTTATTCCTAAAATTATTTGTGTTTTGATTTTAGTGGCGACGCCGCAAGCAGATGGCGTGTCCGCGTTGGCTCTTCCTGGGCTAACAGCGGTGGTGTTGTACACAACTTGGCTTCTTTTATCATCCATCCCAGCTACAACACACGGACTATGGACAATGACATCGCTCTCATGCGCACTGCAACCAACATCGCTTACGTAAACAACGCCGTCCAGCCCGCTAGCATCGCCGGTGTCAACTACAACCTTAGCGACAACCAAGTCGTCTGGGCTGCCGGTTGGGGCACCACTTCCGTGAGTTTCATTTTCACTTCAATACCCAACTAGTAGTTCGCCGCGAACTGAGATCTCGTGATGCGACCGGACGAACGCACCAAAACTTTGAGTAGGTGGTAGTCAGAGGCAAGTCCAAACATTATGTTTGGACTTTTTTCTGACTACTGCCTACTAACTTGGTACGGTAACAAAGTTTCAACTCTATTGGCCTATTTATTGAAGAGTTCCGTTGAACAGACCTTGGCTCCATCATCAGATCTGGTCATTGTCACCATTTTATGAGAACTGAGTACCTCCTTTATTTATTTCAAGAAAAAAAAATAAGAAAAAGCAAAGGAACTGGCCGACCAGTAGAAAAACCTTGATACCAACGAAACTCTTAGAGATGGGAGCTCTTGGATCGCTGGTTATCTTAATTTAACTTTTTTGTTGTATCTCAAAAACCGAGCGTCCCAGAATTAAAGTAAAAATTGTTTTGAAATGTCCAAAGAAAGCCCTTTCATATGACATGTAACTTGATTTTTTTATGTAACTTTTTTTATTTTTGGCCCCTTAAAAAACCCCATATCTTAATAACCCTTCATCCGATTTTACTCATATACTTACCAGTAAATTTCTCAAGTACAAGCTATCGACTTATCAAATTTCATGCAGATCGGATCAACGGTTCGAAAGTTATGGCCAGACAAACATAAATACATACATACATACATACATACATACATACATACATACATAAAATGCCAAATCGCCCAAGTTGAAACTAAAGATCTTTGTTCGCTTCGCTCACTCGATCAATTATAATAATTTTTCGACAATAACCGAATCAGTATTCGGTAAATGATCAAAAAACTATTTAAATTTTATATTTTTAGGCGGGAGGGTCTGCTTCCGAGCAGCTGCGTCACGTGCAGATCTGGACCGTTAACCAGAACACGTGCGCTCAGCGCTACGCTACTGTCGGTGACACTATCACCGCCAACATGCTGTGCTCCGGCTGGCTCGACGTCGGCGGTCGCGACCAGTGCCAGGGAGACTCCGGCGGCCCGCTCTACCACAACAGCGTCGTCGTCGGTGTCTGCTCCTGGGGTCGTGGCTGTGCTCAAGCTTTCTTCCCTGGAGTCAACACCCGCGTCTCTCGTTACACTCCTTGGATCCAGTCTAACGCTTAAGCGTTAAAAACATCTAAGTTTCTTGAATAAACATTTCTATAAGTTATCCTATTTTCGTGTGATTTATTTTAACTGACATTGACATAATCCCACATGTTTGTCTGATTGTTCAGAAATAGAAATAATAATTGCTTATTAATTTAGTTTTATAATATTCTCCTAGGCTTCACTTTGTTTATTTTAAGATTTGTTAGAGTGACAAAAGCAAGACCATTATCTGAAGTGGTAACCAAAGCCGTTATAATCTGAAGTTTTGCCCCAAGATAGACTAAGGGGTAGGCTCGACTAACATATATTGAGCGTTGATACATATTAACAGCCCCAACGGCTGCTGCCTGGCATGCACGTGATGGGTTCGATCCCCACCAAGGACAAACATTTGCGTGATGAACGTAGATATTGTTCTCGGTCTGGGTGTTAATATACAACGTGTTACATAATACCCCTATAACCCCGGAAGCAGGGTATTCTACAGATCATGGCGAACACCTTTTGATTTACGGCTTTTGAAATTTCGTAGTTTTTCATTCATGAAATGCCTTTTAGACGTTCCTCCAATATGAAACTAAACACACTATGAGGCAGCCTTATTCACAGCTGTGTTCCGCGTGTACGGACCTTGGTACTTACGTAAACAGTATCAGGGGTGTTGCAAATTTTTGAGACAATAATAATTTTACTTTTTATGCCTTTAACCTTTGCACACGTCAAAGTTTTGCATTGCTTGGTCTGATCACTTGGTCTTTGCCTTATAGGGGTATTATGTAACACACATTGTATATGATAAGTATGTATTTACAACAAAAAGTATATAAGTAGCTATCTAGGTTTCCCATATAACAAACTTTGCTTTGTTTAGGTATTGTGTGGAAAGTTTAGCAATATTTATATTTGTTTAATTAAATGATTCAATTTATGTCTGAACCCTCACTAGAAGAAGTTATTCACACAGATTATTTCAAATGGTTTGACCGAATCGACCACTTAGCACTTAGCGGACATGCAACTTAATACTAAGGTATAAAATAGATAAATAAATAAATAAATTGTGGGGGGTCGCGTATAGGACTCCCCCGCACCTTGCACACGCCCTGCAGGGCGGTGTCGGGTGCCTCCCCACAATCAGGTGGACCGAGCACGGGTAGCTTGCGCCGCCGTTAGCTCTAGGCCTAAACGGCACCTGATAGTGGAGGTGTTTGCTGGGTCTGGTGTAGCCGTCCGTCACCGTTGGGGGTGGGCGTGAGGTGGAGGGCCTCGTGTTGCTACTGTTGTTCCAAAAGAAACGCAAGGTTACTTGTCGGTGGCGGTAATGGGGGTGCGAGGGGGTTGACTTTCCTACAGCAATTAGCATTTGCCTTGGTGATGATCCTGAACTGCTCCTCAGACTTTTTCGGATCTTGATTCCCTTCTTCCAGTTATAAGTAGATACCATTACCGATGTTATACCACACCACTGGTCGGACCTCGTCTCCTAACGTACCTCGAAGCATTACCTTAAGGAGACCGAGGCCCAAACCCTTGTTTACCTCTACCTAAATCACCCTTTAGTCAACCCTCTTTCACTCCATACCGACCTCATTTATTAACAAAAACTCTTATTTTCTAGGTTACCTGACGGGCACAGTGCCCCCCTTTCAGGTCAAAAGTTCCCCTAGGGCCTACAGGCCTTTATTTGTTTCTAGCTTACATATATCTGTGCTAAATTTCAGTATGACAAAATATTATTTATGTTTCTTCGACTACTATGTTCAAACTAATGACTTTATTTCCTACCTAGTTTATTGAGTACATAGACGCTAATTTTCCCTATTTCCTGACATAAATAAAAAACCCGTAACTTGTCATTTATTCCTAATACAAACAAAATACTAATCTAATCATAAGCAAAAATAAGGCCATGAATAGAGGGAGACAGACATATCAATTTTAGCCACCTCCTTCTAAAAACCACTACATGTTTTTAGTCATGCTGTCTCGCTCTTTTCATGCGACTATTCCGTATTGATGCGTAGGAGACTGTTTCATCGCCAACATAAATATTTGTGGACATTCCACACAGCACTATCTCGCCCCAAACTATGCCAAAGCTTGTGATATGGGAACCAGATAGCTGATATACTACAAATACTTTTTTTTTGTAAATATCTCTAATACTATAAGAATCAAAGTCCTGACTGACTGACTGACTGACTGACTGACTGACTGACATATAGACAACGCACAGCCTAAACCGCTGGTCCTAGAGACTTGAAATTTGAGGAGTACATAGGTCTTATGGCGTAGAGGTGCACTAAGAAGGGATTTTTGGAAATTCAACCCCTAAGGGTGTAAAAAGGGATGAAAGCGTTTGTATGAAAAATTGTATTCCTTGAACCTACAAACTTGAAACTTGGAGTACATATACTTCAAAGCAAAAAAATAGGACAAACATTTTTAGTTTTGTAAAACTACCCTTAATAAATGTGCAAAGGGATGTAAAAGTTTGTAAGGGAGTTTTTTGACCGATGGTCCTAGATACTTGAAATTTGAAGAGTACATAGGTCTTATGACGTAGAGGTGTACTAAGAAGGGGTTTTTGGAAATTCAACCCCTAAGGGTGTAAAAAGGGATGAAAGCGTTTGTATAAAAAAATGTATTCCTTGAACCTACAAACTTGAAACTTGGAGTACATATACTTCAAAGCAAAGAAATAGGAAAGGCGTAATTAGTTTTTTTAAACTACCCTTAATAAGTGTGCAAAGGGATGTAAAAGTTTGTATGGAAGTTTTTTGACCGATGGTCCTAGAGACTTGAAATTTGAAGAGTACATAGTTCTTATGACGTAGAGGTGTACTAAGAAGGGGGTTTTGGAAATTCAACCCCAAGGGGTGTAAAAGGGTTGAAAACGTTTGCATGAAAAATAGTATACCTTGAACCTACAAACTTGAAGCTTGGAGTATATGAACTTTTAGGCAAAAAAATAGGAAAGGCATTTTTAGTTTTTTAAAACTACCCTTAATAAGTGTGCAAAGGGATGTCAAAGTTTGTATGGAAGTTTTTTAACCGATGGTCCTAGAGACTTGAAATTTGAAGAGTACATAAGTCTTATGACGTAGTGGTGTACTAAGAAGGGGTTTTTGGAAATTCAACCCCTAAGGGTGTAAAAAGGGATGAAAGCGTTTGTATGAAAAATAGTATTCCTTGAACCTAAAAACTTGAAACTTGAAGTAGATGTACTCCAAGGCTAAAAATTAGGAAAAGCATTTTTAGTTTTTTAAAACTACCCATAAAAAGTGTGCAAAGGGATGTCAAAGTTTTTATGGGAGTTTTTTGACCGCTGGTCGTAGAGACTTGAAATTTGAAGAGTACATAGGTCTTATGGCGTAGAAGTATACTAAGAAGGGATTTTTGGAAATTCAACCCCAAGGGGTGTAAAAGGGTTGAAAACGTTTGCATGAAAAATAGTATACCTTGAACCTACAAACTTGAAACTTGGAGTATATGAACTTTTAGGCAAAAAAATAGGAAAGGCATTTTTAATTTTTTTAAACTACCCATAATAAGCGTGCAAAGGGATGTCAAAGTTTGTATGGGAGTTTTTTAACGCGTGGTGCGATTGACTTAAAACTTGAGGTAAATATAGTAAGAAATAAATAATTAATGACGCTTTTAACTTTTGATAATTCCCCTGCAAAGGGTTCATCAATCAATGACTGTAAAAGTTAGTATGGGAGATTTTTAACGCATAGTGCGATTGATTTCAAACTTGAAGTAAATATACTCCACCATTAATAATTTTAAATCACGTTTTCAATATTTTAAAACTACCCCTGCAAAGTTTCAAGGTTTGTATGGGAGATTTTTAACTGTAGCTGTGTAATTAACTTCAAACTAAAAGAAAATGTGTTCTGTGGATAAATAACATAAAGACGTTACCCTCCTTCGTTGCGCTCGAGTAAAAAGAATACAACGAGGCGTCAATGTTCTAAAAACGGGAATCTTGAGTTGGTACGAAGAGATCTGAGGGTACCTATCTACCGTGCCTGTGGATCAATGTCGTGAAGCTGTTTCGTTTCGTTTGCTTTTGGGGTAGAAACTAGGAACAAATAAGTACATATTTTCCGTGTAAGGTTGTCTTTGTTGTATTTGTCATGTTTGTGCTAAACTCAGTACCTATACCTACCTACCTAATATAGGTAATGTACGCCTATAGGTATCCCTTATACCTACGTAGGTATTTAAAATCCTACCCTAATAATATACAAATCAATGCGAAAGTTACGATGTTTGGATGTTTGTGGTTCAATCACGGTTCACCACTTCAACGCGTGCGAAGCCGCGGGAAGCCACTAGTATACTTATAATATTATATAAAACCCAGACAGAGAACAAACATCTATGTTCATCACACAAATATTTGTTCTCGGTGGGGATCGAACCCACGGCCTACGGCGCTGAAGGCAGAGCTGCTACCAACTGAGCTGTGAAGGCTGTATTCTCTTTTTTTTTTGCTGTTTATTGTTGTACTTTCTGATTTGGATCGGACTGTGTTTCCGTTTGAAGGGTGTGGTTGCCGGTAAAATTACAGGCACATCTCTCTTCTCTTTTCGTGTCACTAGTTTCTTTCGAAACGGTCTGGTGAAAGGATTTTAAGTGCGCCTCAAGAGGCTCCTTTCGGGCACTTGACACATTTTATTAGGTTGTACGATATGCCGGTTTCCTCACGATGTTCTCCTTCACCGTTTGAGAGTACTAGCATTGTGCACATACATTTTGGAACAGAAAAACTCATTGGTGCACGACCGGTTTCGAACCCACCTTAGGATCGGAAGGCGTGTTTGACGTGTTTGTTCCGGTACGAAAGCGTGGCAAGAAGTTGCTCGTGCACGGGAATAGTCTGCTTGTGATTTTGAGACAGAAAATAACAGTTTGTGAGATACACGTGTAAAATGGTAAATAAACTGAAGTTCTATAAATCCTACTAATATCCTACGCGAAAGTTTGTAAGTATGGATGGATGGATGGATGGATGTTTGTTACTCTTTCACGTAAACATTACTGAATTGATTTTAATGAAACTTTACAATAATATAGCTTATACATCAGAATAACACATTAGGCTACAATTTATAAAGATTATGTGACTAATCCTACGCAGACGAAGTCGCGGGTACCAGCTTGTACTTATTATTTTACCGCCATCTGTAATAGACGAAAAAACAGCGAGTTTTCAGGTCTATACTGTACCTACTATAAATTTGAGCACTAAAAACACCGAGTATATCGCCTACGACCATCTACTCCATAATCCGCCTAATCAATACAAATAATTGTGTGCCTAATAATGTATTAATTCTAAATGAATTGTTGAACCGTTATCAGAGATTATCTTGCTAATTTAAATTGATAATATACAGTCCTGTTGGTCTTTAGATAAGACTTGTGGAATACCGTACAACTTCACTAACTACTTAGAATGTCAAAGATAAAGTCAAAAGGTATACACAGTAAAATCACAAGGATCACTTTGAAAAGATTTAAAACCAGGTAAATCTAGGTGCCAAAGCCTAGAAGAACAGGCTACAAACTTCCGGCTTGGTTCCTAACGTTCTTTTGTATGATCCTTGTTAATGTAATATATTACAAAATTGAGTAATTTAGTAAGGGCGTATATATAACAGAAAAAGGTAGTAAGTAACACTAACTACATTCGCGTAAAGCTATTTTCATTATGTTTAATAGTACGTTTAAATTCACGATGCACCTTTTTACGGGTCGATTTTCAGTTCGACAATGACGT
This sequence comes from Chloroclysta siterata, assembly GCA_932294275.1. Classification (NCBI taxonomy): domain Eukaryota; kingdom Metazoa; phylum Arthropoda; class Insecta; order Lepidoptera; family Geometridae; genus Chloroclysta; species Chloroclysta siterata. The sequence goes on from OW028598.1 coordinate 14,496,780, forward strand.
CACGTCTAGTTTTCATATGTCAAATAACTTCTGAAAATATATAATTTGACTAAGACTTAAATAAGTTACCGACTGTTAAGCATAAATATACCATGACAAATTATACCCACTAGCGGGCATAGTATCACTTTTCGTTCATAGGGATGTCTGTTGCAAAACTGAGAAGTTAAAACAAGAAAATGACAATCGACACCCGCTTCATAGACACCAACCCGCACGAGCCCGACTGAAAAGTCGCAATAGTTTTATGCGCATGCCACAAGCCTCCCAAGATCATCCGCCCGCAACAATAAATTAGCCAGTGGAAGGAGAAACCCCCTATAGACCTGCCCCCAGGTCAAGATTTACCATGGCCAGTCTGGAAGTCCATCGACTCCGGACCCAAGTTGACCGCTGTAGAGAAAACCTGTTCAAATGGGGTTCCTTGACTGGCTGCGATTGCGGAGCTCCAATAAAGTCCATGGCTCATATTCTGACATGTCCTTTGTGCCCCAACACCTGCACAAGGGATGAGCTTAAAAATTAACGTTTGACATGACGCATTGCATTTTTCATTTTTGACAAACACAACAGTTGTCAAAATTACTTTTCACGCATGTCAAACCTCCATATTTTTAGTAAATTGTATTGCTCTCTTTGATCAAGATAATTATGAAGCGCAAGAAAACTAAGTAAAAATGAAGAAAATAAGCAATCAAACCAGTTATATATAATGCTAAGCGATATTTAAATACACTGTACACAGAGCCAACCAGGCTCCATACATTTATAAAACAACTCCGTTACTTTACTAGGTTTTCCCAAAAAACTAGCTCTGATTTAGACATCCTCAAAGAATTTTAAGTTGGTACTTGGTACTTAGAGATCTGAGGGGACATACTATACCACTGTCTGGGGATCAAAGTCGTGAAGTCCCTTTTTCTCATTATGATAAAAAAAATCTTTTCACCTAATAATCAGCTAGGGGCTACCTGGACTTTCCACCAATATTTATATGAATGATAGTGGAACTAGAACTTTGTTTTCCCATACATTTTGATTAAAATAAAAACATTCCGTGAAATGTTCACCCTAACCCTTCAAAACGAACAACATTTCAATAATGGACGCGAATTTGAGGCACCGGGTCAAAGATGCCCAATGACCTTTGTTTGGCTTTCGTTTATTTTCATTAGAACGACACAATTATAAAAATGAAAATGTTTTTTTTTTTTTTTTTTTTTTTATACAACCAGCTGATGGAACAAGCAGATGGCCCACCTGATGTTAAGTGGTAACCATCACCTATAACAAAGCATTGCCTCGTAAGTCACGCACGATAGGAACGTAAACGTAACGTAACGTATGTATTCTTATTTTTAGGATTGTGAAATACCGTAAGTCATATGACAACTAGTACGGAACCCTTTAATATCTAGGGTCCATCAAGCGGCCTTTTGTTTATTATCGTTATCTTTGAGTATTAAATGCGAGATTTTAGATTTATCAAGCTGGTCTATTGATATAAATAGCCGCCAGTTTTTCAGTAGGTTAGTTGTATTTTAACTCATAAGTGAAAATGCGCACCGCCTTCATACTAGCCCTGTGCCTGGCTGCGGTTGCAGGTATGTAGTAAAATTATTAATATTGTTTTTTTACGAAAAGGTCTGAAAGAAAGACATTTTATGTTTTTTACAAGCTTTTATTTAACTTGCAATGTATTTGTGTAAATTATGTTTGTTCGGGTGGAATCTTGCAACTCAATTTTGAAGCAGATATCTTCAACCCATTGAGCTGAAATTTTGTATAAACGGTTTTTTTGGATGACAGTGGTTAGCTGTGTGACGTCATTCTAAATCCAACATGGCTGAACACCCAAAATGGCGAACAAGTTATTTGTTATTAGTTTAATACACTTCTACATTCATCATCATTTTCCTGCACTTCTACATTATGGTTATCAAATGAAACTCGAAAAATAAAATGACGTCACTCTAAATCCAATATGGAGGACTTCTAAAGATGGCTAAGTTGATTATGCTTTTCTACAATATGGGTATCAAATGAAACGACTGGCTGGGAATACGAATACTGAAAAAAAAAAACTACAAATTGTAATAAATAAAATAAAAGTAAAAAAACTATAGGTACTTATTCAGGTAAATCACGCCACAAGCTTATCATTTAAATTGTGTAATGTAAAAAAAAGTTTATTTTATTCTTTTTAGCGCATTTAAATAAAAGCCTGTTTTTAAAAAAGTTTGTTTACTTTAATTTATTTAATATGTCATAGGTGTGTCTAAAGTGTAATTTGATTTATTTGTTTATGCAGCTGTCCCCAGCAACCCACAAAGGATCGTCGGTGGTTCGGTAACTACGATCAACCAGTACCCTACCATCGCCTCTCTGCTGTACTCATGGAACTTGAGCGCCTACTGGCAGGCGTGCGGAGGCACTGTCCTGAACACCAGGTCCATCTTGACTGCCGCTCACTGTCCTTTGTAAGTGTTATTCGATTCGGCCTGATGCAAGTCAGCGTAGAACAATGAAGCGCGCGGAGATTTTCATAATTAATAAAAAGCATACTGAACGATGAGCTATCGTGAATCGTCAATCGCATTATTTGTGACACGTTGATATTAGAAACTAGTTAAAGCGATAGAAGTGTTTTCCTTTTACCTGGTACGAGTAGTTCTAGAGGCCAGGAGTAAGTCAGGAGTTCGCTCAATTATGAGTACCTTGGGAATGCAGTCCCAGTATACCGTTTATTTCTAAAAGTATGACTAATAATATAGGCTAAAATTAGAACCATAACAATGAGGTCTATTAGGTCTTTATTATGATGGATTTGAGAGGTCAAATTCCTCCCTGCGGGATCCTGCAAATACCTGGATCCAGCGGGACTAAGAAGGTTCAGTCCCGCAAATACTTGTATTAAATTATCTTGCCGGATTGCATTCCGTATTATTTCCGAGTACCCGCTGGGGACGAGCGTGAATAACCCACTTTGACCGTCTGCCATGGTTGATAATCCATTAGATCTTTTAGTACCAAGTACGTACTCCAGATTCTTTGAGATTTTTCTAAGCATACATTTGCTTTGATTTCAGTGGTGACGCCGCAAACAGATGGCGTGTCCGCGTCGGCTCCACCTGGGCTAACAGTGGTGGTGTTGTACACAACTTGGCTTCTGTTATCATCCATCCCAGCTACAACTCGTGGACTTTGGACAATGACGTCGCTATCTTACGTACCGCAACAAACATCGCTTACGTAAACAACGCCGTCCAGCCCGCTAGCATCGCCGGCGCCAACTACAACCTTGCCGACAACCAAGTTGTCTGGGCTGCCGGTTGGGGCACTACTTCCGTAAGTTTTCCTTTTAAAGTATTACCAATGGAAGCTCTGCTTATTGTATAAGAAAATGGAAGATGTTTAAGATTTTGGAGGTTTGAGATTTCACCATGCTGGACTGGTTTGAATAATTCCGAGTATATGTTAAGGTATAGATGTGAAATATATGCATGAATCCGGAGATACCAGCAAATTCAAGGGCAGTATTATCACCTGTATTTGAGTAGATGTCATAGCCAATCCGAGTGCCTATTGCCAATATAGACTGAGGGATTTAATTAAATAATATTCTTCTCAATATGCACCTAATTAGGTTAAGATAAATCTCTCCCAAACAGTATAATAAAAATAATAATATGTGACACTTTTGAATATTTTATATTTTCGTCGTCTAATTAGGCGTCTTGGGGACGCTTCCGATTGGTACTGATTTGGATCAGTTGAGCTATCTCTAGATCGTTTGCAACGGTTTGCACATATCTCAAATGTTTTGAATTTTGTACGTTTTGTAAATACTTGTATTCATTGTAATTTTATTTTTCTTCTTTATATTTTAGGCTGGAGGCTCTGCTTCCGAGCAGTTGCGCCACGTTCAGATCTGGACCGTCAACCAAGCCACATGCAGAACCCGCTACGCTTCAGGTGGTGCAACTGTCACCGACAACATGCTGTGCTCCGGCTGGCTCGACGTCGGCGGCCGCGACCAGTGCCAGGGAGACTCCGGCGGCCCGCTCTACCACAACGGCATCGTCGTTGGTGTCTGCTCTTGGGGTTTTGGCTGTGCTCAAGCCTACTACCCTGGAGTCAACGCTCGCGTCTCTCGTTTTGCTACTTGGATCCAGGCTAACGCATAAGCAACAATTATTGTAAAAAAATGTATTTTCTTTAATAAAACTTTCAAGAACTAAATTAGAATTTATTGAATTAACTGACCTGCTCGTGACTTTTTTTTTAATGCTAGAGATCCTTCCTACCTATAATTACTTTTGCCAATCCTGCTGCCAACAAGACTTTGTACATATTTACAATTTTTTTATTAGATTAAAAAAATAGTATTGTAAGTAAGAAAAAAAATAGTAATTAAAAAAAGTATTGTAAGTTCGGACATGATCGCGTCTCCTGCTAAATTTTTGTCTCCTTATAAAAGTTTTCAGGGTACGTTTTAAAAGTTCCGAAAACCATAATACTTTGTTTTTAAATAAGATAATTTGAATCGAGTTTTAACAATATTCTAGCGCGAAATAAACACGCAATGGAATATAAAGATTTTACTCAATCACATTGTAACAGATGATTTCTGATGATCTGACTGATTTCTATAAAACTTGAAATTGCATACATATATTAGATAAAAAATATTTATTGCACCTAACAAAATGTGTCGTACATAGGCATACCTACCTAAGCCACTTAACATATCAGCTACATTTTATACGGTTTCCACGCGAGTAACTATATATGTATAATGGAGAAAGAAACGAAGGAAATACTTTAACAAAATAATATTCAAAAGATTTTGTCGTTATTGTTCTGAGTCTAAATGATCGGTATTAAGAAAGTTTTCCCGAAAGCGCTACTTTTTAACGCTAATTCAAAATCCGCAACATAAAAAATGCTGCACTGAGCAGGTTTATTAAGAGAGTAATGGTAGTTGATTGAGTGAGTGAAGCAAACGAAAATCTTACAGTTAACTTGGGCGATTTGGCATTTCATGTATGTATTCTTGTCTGGTCATCACTTTAGAACCGTTGATCCGATCTGAATCGACTGAAGTCGATAGCTTGTACTTGAGAAATTGACTGGTAGGTATATGAGTTAAATTGGATGACGAGTTATTAAGATATGGGGTTTTTTAAGGGGGCAATAATAAAAAAAGGTTACAGGTTTTACTTTTTTTCTAGGACACCCGGTTTTTGAGATACAACAGAAAAGTAATATTAATTTAACCAAGAGCTCCCATCGTAAGAGTTTCGTTGACATCAAGGTTTTTCTACTGGTCAGCCTGTTCCTTTGCTTTTTCTTAATTTGTTTCTTGAAATAAATTAAGAAGGTACTCAGTTCTTATAAAATGGTGATAGCGACCTGGGGGCCGACCGGTATCTCTTATAGCAGTATTAAAATAATATTACACTAAAATTTCGTACCATATTATATACGTCATCAAGTCTGTTCAACTACAACCAGATAAAAAAGACAAGACAAGTGTTTTCGTACTAGATGACGTTTCAACTTATAGGAGCTAGAACTGTTTTCAAGATTGTTATCACAACTGCTAAAATTGACAGTTCATAATATTATTTTAATACTGCTATAAGAGGTGCCGGTTGGTACCCTGATCTGATGATTGGGCCAAGGTCTGTTCAACGGAACTCTCCAATAAATAGGCCAATTTAGTTGAAACTTGGTTACCATATTTAGTAAGTAAGTGGTAGACAGAAACAAGTCCAAAGACAATGTTTGGATTTGCCTCTGACTACCACCTACTATAATTTTCGGACCCTTTGATCCGATCTGCACGAAACTTTGTAGGTCGATAGGTTTTAGGTTAAAAATAAATAGTTGTAAAACGGTACTAAGCACTAAGGTTAGGCAGACGAACATGACGAAACTGAGTTTCGTGTTGGACTCAAGGAACCTTAAGATTCAACTTACCTTGGTAGGTCTACCTACATTGCTAGCTATTCTGTCGAATGCCTATTCCAGTAGTGAAGAAACCCGAGGTGTGGCGGAACTGTCCGAAATCTGGATCGATTTTTTTACTTGAACTAGCCACAATACAAACTCGTGTGTATCCATGATCTATGACTTTTACGATCCAAGAACAAGACATCATCAAGACTATTATTGTACGAAAGAAGTGCCTTCCAAGATTAAAAGAGTCAAGGATCGGTCCAGGTTTTTATATCTATGTATTGGGTTTAGTTAAATCATGCCACTGGTATCAATTATTGTTGAACAGCCTAATCAAATAAATTGACAGCACGACAATTATTTATTTATTTATTTATTAATAGCAGCTGTCGCCGGTCTGTCTATTATATTGCAGTGTTGGAACTGTCATTATGTATGTTTTTTTTAGCACGGATTGGTTTGTTCGAAGCCAGTTGTCGAGTTAGTTTTTAAACCCATTGACAGTAGGAGCAGTAACTACGTCTTCTGATAGTGCATTCCAGTTGTGAACCACTCTGTTGCTCTGGTCGAATTTTTTACTATGCGAACACTTCTAAACCCGCCTTGACAGTCTGTAATTGATGTTTGGCACGACGCATTGCATTTTTTCATTTTTGACAGTTTCGTTGCTTTTTTTGACGTCAATGAGTTGCACTTTCAAGCTTGACAAATACAACAGTTGACAATGACATTTCACGCGCGTCAGTCCTCCATATTTTTAGTAACTTGTGTTGCTCTCTTTGATCAAGAAAATCTTCTCTCAAAAGAAGCGCAAAAAAAAATAAGTAAAAATGAAGAAAATAAGCAATCAAAACAGTTATCTATATTGCTAAGCGATATTTATATACACTGAACACAGAGCCAACCAGGCTCTATACATTTATAAAACTGTTACTCTATCCTTATAAAGTAACGGATTATAAATAACGATAGAGTAATTTTCTATCGTTATTTATAATCCGTTACTTTACTAGGTTTTCCCAAAAAACTAGCTCTGACTTAGACATCCTCAAAGAATTTTAAGTTGGTACTTGGGTACTTAGAGATCTGAGGGACATTATATAAGTATGGGGAATCAAAGTCGTGAAGCCGTTTTTCTCATAATGATAAAAAAAACACGTAATATATCAGCTAGGGGATATTGTGGCTACATAATGCTGCGTGAAATTTCCACCAATATTTATATGAATGATAGTGGAACTAGAAGAAACGGCATGGGGCGCCCTCCTACACGACGGGACCGACGACAATGTGTGGGTCGCTGAAAGTTGGTGGATGGAGAAGGCTCAAAATTGTTCTGCCACGGGAGGCCTAAAGCATGATATAATTTATGCAAATTTCTTGCGAGTCAAGGTTAAAAAATCTAATTTTAAATTTGTTTGGCTTTCGTTTATTTCCATCAGAACGAAACAATTATAAAAATGAGAATTTATTCTTATTTTTAGGATTGTGAAATACCGTATGTCATATGACAACTAGTACGGAACCCTTTTAATATCTAGGGTCCATCAAGCAGTCTTTTGTTTATTATCGTTATCTTTGAGTATTAAATACGAGATAAATTTAGATTATCAAGCTGGTCTATTGATATAAATAGCTGCCAGTTTTTCAGAAAGTTAGTTGTGTTTAACTCCTAAGTGAAAATGCGCGCCGCCTTCGTACTAGCTCTGTGCCTGGCTGCGGTTGCAGGTACGTAGTAATATTACAATTATTAATATTGTTTATTAAACAAAGATATTTTATGTTTTTTACAAGCTTTTATCCTTCTCTCTTCTTTAGAGTTCTTTATGTGTGGCTCGTCCGGGGAAGTATTACCACCACGCCTTTTTCAATTAACATAGTAAATTGTGTAACTAATGACCTCATAAAAAAAAGAAATAGTTTATTTTATTCTTACAAGCGCATATAAATAAAAGCTTGTTTCTAAAAAAGTTTTTAACTTATATTTTATTTAATATGTCATTGGTATTTTTCTTGAGTGTAATTTGATTTATTTGTTTATGCAGCTGTCCCCAGCAACCCGCAAAGGATCGTCGGTGGTTCGGTAACTACGATCAACGAGTACCCTACCATCGCCTCTCTGCTGTACTCATGGAACTTGAGCGCCTACTGGCAGGCGTGCGGAGGCACTGTCCTGAACACCAGGTCCATCTTGACTGCCGCTCACTGTCCTTTGTAAGTGTTATTCGATTCGGCCTGATGCAAGTCAGTCTCGAACAATGATGCCTAAAAAATGATTTATAAAAATATTACTAAACGATATAAAATGCAATTTTAATATAGGCTACAATTAAAACCATAACAATGAGGTCTATTAGGTCTTTATTATGATGGATTTGAGAGGTCAAATTCTACCCTGGATTGAAATTATCTTGCGGGATTGCATTCCCTATGAGTACCCGCTGGGGACGAGCGTGAATAACCCACTTTGATCGTCAGCCATGGTCGATAACCCCTTAGATTTTTTAGTACGAAGTACGTACTCCAGATTCTTTGAGATTTTTCTAAGCATACATTTGCTTTGATTTCAGTGGTGACGCAGCAAACAGGTGGCGTGTCCGCGTCGGTTCCACCTGGGCTAACAGTGGTGGTGTTGTACACAACTTGGCTTCTGTTATCATCCATCCCAGCTACAACTCGTGGACTTTGGACAATGACGTCGCTATCTTACGTACCGCAACAAACATCGCTTACGTAAACAACGCCGTCCAGCCCGCTAGCATCGCCGGCGCCAACTACAACCTTGCCGACAACCAAGTTGTCTGGGCTGCCGGTTGGGGCACTACTTCCGTAAGTTTTCCTTTTAAAGTATTGCTTACCAATGGAAGTTCTGCTTATTGTATAAGAAAATGGAAGATGTTTAAGATTTTGGAGGTTTGAGATTTCACCATGCTGGACTGGTTTGAATAATTCCGAGTATATGTTAAGGTATAGATGTGAAATATATGCATGAATCCGGAGATACCAGCAAATTCAAGGGCAGTATTATCACTTGTACTGTGTCACAGTATTTGAGTAGATGTCATAGCCAATCCGAGTGCCTATTGCCAATATAGACTGAGGGATTTAATTAAATAATATTCTTCTCAATATGTACATAATTAGGTTAAGATAAATCTCTCCCAAACACTATAATAAAAATAATGATATTTGACACTTTTGAATATTTTATATTTTCGTCGTCTAATTAGGCGTCTTGGGGACGCTTCCGATTGGTACTGATTTGGATCAGTTGAGCTATCTCTAGATCGTTTGCAACGGTCTGCACATATCTCAAATGTTTTGAATTTTGTACGTTTTGTAAATACTTGTATTCATTGTAATTTTATTTTTCTTCTTTATATTTTAGGCTGGAGGCTCTGCTTCCGAGCAGTTGCGCCACGTTCAGATCTGGACCGTCAACCAAGCCACATGCAGAACCCGCTACGCTTCAGGTGGTGCAACTGTCACCGACAACATGCTGTGCTCCGGCTGGCTCGACGTCGGCGGCCGCGACCAGTGCCAGGGAGACTCCGGCGGCCCGCTCTACCACAACGGCATCGTCGTTGGTGTCTGTTCTTGGGGTTTTGGCTGTGCTCAAGCCTACTACCCTGGAGTCAACGCTCGCGTCTCTCGTTTCGCTACTTGGATCCAGGCTAACGCATAAGCAACAATTATTGTAAAAAAATGTATTTTCTTTAATAAAACTTTCAAGAACTAAACTAGAATTTCTTGAATTAACTGACCCGCTCATCGTGACTTTTTTCGCATGCTAGAGATCCTTCCTACCTATAATTACATCTGCCATTCCTGCTGCCAACAAAGTAGGCTTTATACATACCTATGTTACTCAGGGATAACGTAGCATTCTAATGGTGAAATAATTTTTGAAATCGGACCAGTAGTTTTTGAGCCTATTCGTTACATACAAAAATACAAATGTTTCCTCTTTATAATATTAGTGTAGATAACACTTATTGTGACATAACTATAATAGCATACGCTGTCGCGACATTTTTTGTAGATAATGACGTGTTCTGCAAAATCGTAGTACATTATTTTGTTCTATCATCAATAGTTTTCGCAGCGCACGCGATGTAAGGTTTTTGTTTTCCACCTTGGGTTACATTTATTGGAGTTTTAGTAAGAATCCAGGATTTTTTTGAAAATATAATATAGCCTATGTTTTTTTTTTTTATACAACCAGCTGATGGAACAAAAAGTGGTAACCATCACCTATAACAAAGCATTGCCTCGTAAGTCACGCACGATAAGAACGTGCCTTACGATGCACTGCCCTGCGTCCATCAGCTTGAGGCATACAGATGTTAAGCCTCATGTGCCTGTAATTACGCCGGCAACCACACTCTTCAAACCGAAACACAGCGTTGCTGCTTGGCGGCAGAAAAAGGCGCGGTGGTAGTACTTCCCCGGACGAGCCCTTCATAAAGAGCTCTACTACTCTTAATATGTTATGTTACTCTATGCTAATGACTCAGGGATAATGTAGCATTCTAATGGTGAAAGAGTTTTTGAAATCGGAACAGTAGTTTTTGAGCCTATTCGTTACATACAAAAATACAAATCTTTCCTCTTTATAATATTAGTGTAGATGTAGATAAAGAGTGTTTTGAATATTTGGTAGGTTGTTATTATTATAACCTTCCTCGTTGTGTAGGGTAGGCTTATAGTTTTTGTGTTAGCCAGTTTGTGGTAAAAGCTGGTATTTTTATTATGATTAAATGTGTATCTGTTCCTTAGTTGATAAAATGACGTCTTTGTTGTTTGCCTCAATACGAACTTTAGGGTATTTTAAAGGTCCTCCGGTTCTGTTAGATTTTGAGCCTTAGGATCCTTAGGATCGGAAGGCGTGTTGTTCTTTCACCACCAAGCAAATGTAGAGAATAATTAAATGAAAACTAAATAATTCTTTTTTAAAAATAAAGAATCAAAAAAATCAAAATCAAAATATTTTATTGCGGAACTTTAAACAAATGGGGTAGGTAACACATTATGAAACGATGATAGCTACAGTAGTTATAAAAACTGTGACGTAACTATCAACGCCCACCTCCTAGATTTAGGTATGGAGAGTTCCATAAACAGAATGGTACAAAGTAACAAGACAAAAAATAATTTAAAGGATACCAAAAACTTAAAACTAAACTAAATTAAAAACAGGAGCAATTTAACGTGGGTAATCGTAATCGGTAGGTACACAAGGGAATTGATACATCACCGCACTATGAGTGACTGTGATACATCTGAAAGGTGTAATGGCTATAATCTATTTTATTTGGGCTACGGGGGATGAGGGACGGGGAAGGGGGGGCCTAGGGGGCTGAGTTTGTATGTAAGGGTGAGCGTGTATGTATGTGTGCTTGTGTGAGGGCTATCCAGTTCTTCCCAGTCTCATAGGAGTCTGGATTATCACTGGATAGCATTCACAGTGTGTGTGTGTGTGTGTGAGGGTTTGAGGGTGTGTATATGTGTGTGACTGCTAGTGTGTTAGTGTATACCAAGTGTGTGAGGGTGCATGTGTTAGTCTATTTTGTGTGAGGGTGTGTGTGAGGGTGTGTGTACGTGAGTGTTTTATACTATCACTTTCATGAGGTTTTCTGTTTGATCGTAGGAAAGTGGCTGAAGCCATGCAAGCAGTTTTATTTTACATTTATGTAGTGTAAGGGGGTAGATATTGAGATCTTTGTTTGCCCTATTATAAAGCATCGAACCAATGAAATAGTAGTGTCGGCTGGCGAGTTCAGTTCTTCGAGATTCAACCTTACATACTCTATCTGATCTACGTCTGATAGAAATCATGGAATGATATGGCAACTGAGAGTGTTTACGCAGTACTGTGTTTAGTATGAAGAGTTGTCTCACTGTGAGGACATTGCTGAGGGAATATAGATTAAGAGTGGGAAACCGAAAAGGTTTTCTAGCCATAACTTTTAATACAGCTCGTTGAGACCGCTCGAGTCTCAGGACGATAGATTTGGAGGATCCACCCCAAGCAGTAATGCAGTAAGAAATTACTGACTGAGCCAAGGCCAAGTAGACTATTCTTAGTGATTGAGGGTCTAAAACAGAGCGTAGGTTCTTGAATACGTAAATAAGTTTTCTAGTGCGGGATACTGTTTGGGAAATGTGATTATTCCAAGACATGGAGCTATCTACTGTCACACCGAGATACTTTATGTTTGATGTACGCTCCAAAGTTAGGCAGGAGCATGGTTTTGGCTGTGTATTAGGGCACGTATGTAAACAAATGTTAAGAGAGGACTGTGGTTGACCGGCTGCATTAGCGGAGAAAGTAATAAATTTGGTTTTACTCAAGTTTAGTGTTAAAAGATTGGATGCTAGCCAGTGTGAGACGGCTCTTATAGCAGATTCGGCGTGACCGAAAGCCTCCGTCCAGTTTTTCCCATCTACAAGCAGAACGGTGTCATCGGCATAAGTTATAATTTTGCAATTATAAAGGTTTAGCCTACACAGTTCATTAATATAGATCAGGAACAAGGTAGGCCCAAGGACACTGCCCTGTGGAACTCCGAACTCGATGCGTTCATCCGAGCTCTTATGACCATCGATAACGACATACTGAGAGCGATTTAAGAGGTAGCTTTTCATAACGTCAAGGCAAACTCCCCGAACGCCAATCCTTTCAAGTTTTGATATAAGGATGGGGACAGAGACGGTGTCAAAGGCTTTCGAGAGGTCAAGAAATATGCCGATACTTTTACGCTTCCTGTCTAGTTGATTAATTATTGTATTTGTGAGCTCAATGACGGCGTCCTCAGTAGACAAACCTCTTCTAAATCCGTATTGATTTTGGGAGAGGACACTGTTAGACTTCAAAAAGCTTAAAAGCCTGTTGTTCAGTATCTTCTCAAGGACCTTAGAATAGCACTAAATACATAAAAAAAAAATAATTAAACATTCTTAAAACAAATGTTAGAATTTACGAGTGTGTGTGTATGATTGTTCTCACTCACATCTTCATAACGGCTAAAAAAACATAGTTTTCATTTTATTCGGGCAGGTTCCTCGGTTCTACTTGCCTACTGCTCCACTTGCCTAATAGAGCCATTGGTTAGAAGTAAATAAACAAATTGAGAGTTACTAAGCTGGCGAAACCTTGACCTTCTTTCTTTTCTCCGTTTATGGCTCCCTGTCCGTCATTCGACAGACAATCTTGCCAGTGTCAATTGAATTGTGTTAAATACTTTATAGTCAACTCAGTCAAAAGTCAAGTCGGCCGTCATTTGTTTTGAAAAAAATTCAAAACATTCGAAACATTTTAGGTAAAATCAGGATATCACAAAATACACTTTTATTCCAAATGCTTATACTTTGTGCTAAGACCTCTAATTAATGTTGGTTAAAATGCCACCTAAACTAAAAAACAATTAAAATGAAAAAGCTATGTTGCTTCCCAAAATGCCAGAAAACGAATGGAAACCTTGACCTGTTACTAAAATAGACGTATTGACATTGACGTGTGTCATGATAATTTACGATATTATATTCGCCCTTGATATAACCGATAGGGATGGGGTTGTCAAGGGACGTAGCCTTGAGTTTAAACTTATAGCTAGTACCTAGTACGAGCAGATTATATTAAAATAGTCCGAGCTTGGGCCACGCTCAGGGAAGGCATCCGAATAACTATCAACTATAATATCGCTTTAAATATAAGTGCTGTGTGGGGAGTCCATCAATAATTATATTTATTTTGTATGATCACCATGCAAGCAGGGTCGCGGGCGGCACATAGTAGATCTACAAATTTGTAAACTTGGCTTCCGCATAAGTTATCATTAGAATCTAATCTTTATTCTTAAACTCATTCCGGTATTATCAGTGGTTTTAAGTAGTTATCGATAAGCTCTTTGTTATTGAGTAGTGGCTCAATCATTTGTACAGGCAGTGTCAGAATAAGCTGATCAAAAATTTCATTACAGAAGTCTGACATTTATAAATTTCTCTGTACTGTATAACGGCCGTTTCTGAAAGCCCGATCAAAACTAATCGGATGGCAAGTCGCTCGACATTTCAGCTTTTATATCGAATTAGATAGAGATAGCAAGTGACTTGACATCCGATTCGTTTTGATCGGGCTTTCAAAAACCGGCCGATAAACTCTCAAACTGACATAAGTTCCAAAAAAAATCCCTCGTCAAATAGCCTACATAAATGTTATCTGAATATTTTAAAAATTTACATGAATTGTTTAAGTTACTGTAAAAGTTGGTGTACCTACTCGTACTTCAAAATGGTTTATGTTGACGATTTTTTTCTTTCTTATTTTAAGTACTAATAAAACGTTCTATGGAGCCAATGTATTATGCATAATGCTTTTGAAAATTTCAAATACTGCTTTACTTGTGGTAGGTCGTTTTTATTATGAAATATTCACTTTTGCGAAGTGACTATGTCAAACTGTTGCGATATGTTTTGCAATGCGGTTCTTTTGTAAAATCCAGATACCTACTAAGCTACTATTGATGTTGACTGTACTACGTAAATATATACAATAATGAGGATTAACGCCAGTTTGTGTTCAAACTCCAAATTAAGTTTACAGAAAAAACCGAAATAGCTTCACGACTTTTATCCCCAGGCACATTACCTCAGATCTCTTACCACCAAGTACCAACTTAAGATTATTTGCGGATGTCTTAGGTGGTTAGAGGTACGTTCAAATTTTACAATTGTTACATACCCAAATTTTGTAGTAGTTGGTATTGTTTATGTGACAGGATGCAAGCTCATCGAATACTAACTGGTTTCTTCGAGATGTTTTCCTTCACCATTTGAGAGCACTAGCAAAAACTACTACTAAAGTGTACAGAAATGAATAGTTATTTATTATTATTTCTAAAAGCAAGTGGTTATACTAAACTTACCCTAAGATCGTCGAGTTCATATCCAATCGTGGATTTTTCTATTCTAAGTATGTATGTGCGCAATGCCAATGATCTCAAACAGTGAAGGAAAACATCATGAGGAAAACCAATAAGTTTTCTAGCAGCGGAAGATAGATAGGCAAGTCAAAAAATTACATTTTCAAAAATACTACTAAGATATCAAAACTAGCAGGAAAAATCTTAATTTAATTATGAGTATCAATAGATTACTCGCGGAATAAAGATAAGATTAACAAATTTTATCCATGTCTGAATATGTTAGCGATGATAAAATAATAAATTAAGGGGCTGACAACTATCAAACAACTTCTCGCTCGCACGTTTCGACATGTTGAAAAATATAAAATCACGAAACTCATTTTCGAAAAATCGCAATCAACCATTTTGTGTGCAATCACATTGCACACAGTTTAGTAAAAATTTCATTTTGATCGATACAAGTTTTCCTACTTAAAAGTATGCTTATGTACGAAAACTAGTAAAGCAAACTTTTAAGTAGGAAAATATGTATCGATAAAAATGATTTTTTTACTTAACTGTGTGCAATGTGATTGCACACAAGATGATTGATTGCGATTTTTCGAAAATGAGTTTAGTGATTTTATATCTTTCAACATGTCGAAATGTGCGAGCGAGAGTCACATTAGCTCTTGTCTTCGCCAATAAATTGTCATTATTATCATCATTATCATACAACAAGGCATACAACTATACAACTTGCTGATGGAACAAGCTGATGGCCCACCATTTTAAGTACTAAACATCACCTATAACAAAGCATTGCCTCCTAAGTCACGTACGGAACGTGCCCTACGATGCTATAGAGTGCCATACAGATGATAAACCTCATGTGCCTGTAATTACACCGGCAAACACACTCTTCAAACCGAAACACAGCTACGCTGCTTGGCGGCATAAAAAGCCGTGGTGGTAGTACTTCCCCGGACGAGCCCTTCACAAAGAGCTCTACTACTCTTAAAACCACCTATATACACCTTGTAACAACAACTCATTACTGCGAAGGAAACCCGTGATCGCAAGTTCAAAACTGGAATACGATACATTCTCCGATACTCTCTACTTAGATAGTTGGTATCAGTGCCCCAACTAATCTGGAAACTTCAATTATTTTTCGCCCGAGCGTGGTAGCTTCGCAACGTAGTAAATTACGTCGGTTTTACCTCGTCGCTTTTTAAGAAAATAATATTTTAAAAGGTTACGTACAGTACAGAAGTTTCAAATAAATAACAAGAACGAGTGTGGTATACGTACCCATAAGCTTCTGTACTTTTAATCGTAAGTTTCTTGCCTGTTCTTCAAGGCTTTGGTCGCGAGGAACTAGCGGTAGAATCACCTAATATAGACGTTACAAAGTGATCCTTGTGATGGTACTGAATAAAGTCCGTTTTGATTTGATCTGATTTGCTATGACGTCACGTTGCTTTTTTTCCATGTATGTTTTTTTCTAGAATCTCATAATGAAAGGTTTTCCATAGTACAACCCATGCGTATTATGAGGCTTGCTAGCGTGACGTGAAAATGTCTGAATGTATTTTATTTATAAGTTGAAACTCGGTTGTTATTAAACAGCCTCTGCTTTATAAAACCAAAATTTAATAAAAGAACGCTAATGCGATAAAAGGCCGCAAATTAAAAAATATGCTTCGAGGAAAATAATGACTGCATTTCATCCTTTATGAATGCCTTCACTGGTTCTAAGCTGGTAAACAGCTTATTAAGAATACTCAGATTCAGAGCACTGGTGGTCTAGTGGTAGCGGCCCCGCCTTCCTTCTAAAGTTGTGGGTTCAAAACCGGTCGTATACCAATGAGCCGCAAAATTTATAACCCGAGTGGAATTTGAACTCACGACCCTTTGCTGATACGCTTTTTAATATACAATGAATAATACGTTAAAAATCGTATCAGCAAAAAGGTTTTTTGACGTACTATGATTAGTTAGTTACGTTAAAAAGCGTATAGGTAAACAATATACCAAACTAATCGATCAGAAAGTAATTTTTAAAACGAACATTGCATGACCATGCATGCCTATCACGAGTATCGATTTTCATAAGTTTTGAATAGCTCTACAAATATTATGGAAACTTACCAATGACACTAAAAAGACAGTGATTGCAAGATAATATAAAATTCTGCTTTGACCAAACTAAATCTATATCCCATTTTTGCAGGCTAAAAGCGATTTATCAGCTAAGAGAACAAGGAGCGTGCCATTCAGCAATTTTTCATTGCGAAACGATAATTTATAACAGAAGTTAGCAGATGAAATGAAACAGAGCGAATAAAAACGAGAGAAGAATTGGACATATAATTGCTAAGACGCTTCGGAAATTAAATATTAAAAAAAAGTGTTTGTGAATACTGACGGAAAGGAATCCATCAAATCAAGTATTTTAGGGTGCGTTGTGACGATTTAAACGACTTATATATTACCTATGTCAATCGTAATTTTTTTTGAGTGGTAGTTTATTTATAAAACTTTCCAAAGTGATCCTTATGATAGAACTGAATAAAGACCGTTTGATTTTTATCTAGACTGGTTTTTATCCTAACATCACCTTTAGAAAGAAAGAAAATGTATTTATTTGTCACACAAACATATGTGGACCTAAAATTTAAAAGCTAGTAACTAATAGTATGATAGTTATAACCTAAAGAAGAGACAGAGTAGTAATAATCAGCATATTTTCTTTCATAACCCAAAGGACGAAAGGGCTAGTCTTTCGTAATGTTATCATAATGATCTTGAATTTACGGTGAGAGAAATAATTGTTTTTCATTTCTTTCTATAACAAAAATGTATTTATAATGAAGTTATATTTGCGCTGAACTATGTTTAGAGACTGACCTTGTGATATGTTGCAGTAACCATCCGGCGTCATCAAAGGAGTATCTCCGCTTCCACCAAACATAGTGGTGACCAACACCAGATGATCAGGTACATCCAATTGTCATTACACTGCACTTAAAGATATCACAAACTCACAATATCACTTAAATACACAATATTCACTAGAAAATAACTAACACTTTAAAAATTGTTAAAGAAAAGAAAAGTAAATTTGATCATGATTTAAATCTTTAAAAAAAAACAAGATCCTTTAAGGATGTCTGAAGGAGGTAGTTTAAAAAAATCTGTTTTTTCAACTATACAAAAATGTCGTGACTCCAAAGAATGGTTTAGTAGTTTAGTTTCTTCATTCATTCTTCATTCTCTAAACGGGCTACATACTTAAAACAACGTTGTTTACAACAGAAGATTTACAAAACTTATGCAAACTTCTCTCTTCTATCAATGTAAGACTGGAGCGGCCATCACGAAATCTCAGTTCGGGGCGAACCACTAGTCACTAGGTAATTTAGACTGCTCAAAGTTTGAATGCCGTCGTAATGCAGTCCACTATTTTATGACTATGATGAAGCATTGCTAAATAAGCACTGCTATAAACGATCATGAAACGAGAGCCATTATTCGCAGGTCGGGCTGCTTAATGCATTTGAATTCTTGAATTTGTACTAGTAGTTACAAACTTCTTTGTGACTACGATTTGATCATATACAGGAGGAGAGAAGAAAGTCTTATTACGAGATGAGTTCTAGTTCTAGTTCGAGACTATTCCTTTCTAATACCAAAAACGAATACCAATTGATTTGTCGTAATAAATTTTCTGTTCCTGACGAATATCAAATTTCAAATTATTTAAACGAAGTACAAAATCTATTTCCAACGAATACCAAAACATAACTTTTGGTACACTCACAGACACAATTTTAGAGCTGATTACCAATGTACAAAAAAAATGTTATAATGTTACCAACCACATAATTAAATTATTTTTAGGTCAGTCAGTTTTTAATATGTTATTTTGGTCCCCGCAGAATTGTAATATTTCCAATGAGAAAAACCTAGCTGCGAGCCCGATAAAGTTAAGTGAAGTTACTACACTTTAATTTGTTTGATAATACTGATTTTGAATAAATATACACTACTTAAAATAAAATTTTAAAGCATTTTTTTACTGACTGTATCTCGTACCATACAACTTGTTTTGATATTCGTTTATGAGTGGTATTCGTTTGGAATAGAAAATTGTCTATATGATTTCTAATACCAAAAACAAATACGATTGGTATTATTTTTTGGTATTACAAAGGAATAGGTCAGGGTTCACTCCTTTGTACTACCAAATTCTATATTTGGAATTAATTGCTTTCCAAAACACTTAATTACAAATAAATAATTTGGTCATACCGCAAAGAAAGCGGAAAAGAAAATAAAAGATGCCGGAAATCTAATGGACGAATAATGTCATTGAAAGTTGAGTCGAGGAAGAGGAAACTCATTCCATTACTCAAAATAAACAAATTGTTTTCATATTAGTTACAGCAAATGAACTTGTACTTTTTTATGTTATTTGTATAAAAACGTTTTTTATTATATTGCGAATTTATAAAGGAATGTCTGTAACTGTAATGTTTGAACGTGGTGACAACCCCCGAAGTTATTCTCAAAGAATGTTAAATGCGTATCTTGTGTACCCTTATCGTTTATATATATAACTTATATCGTTTCAAAGTGATCCTTGTGATTGTACTGAATACAGACCGTTTTGATTGATTTTTTTTATCGTGCCTCTACAGTCGGGATCTTACGAATTGATGAATGTTTATAAAAACTAGGCTCAATCAATGTGGGTATGTATCAAATGTAATATTTGATCGTACCACTGACTACCCCCCTTAAACATCCTCAACGAATCGTGTGTTGGTTCTTGGTACATATAGATCTGAAGTAGATATCTCATCTACTGTGCCTGAGAATAAAAGTCGTAATGATTTTTCTGTTTCTCACTCAATATTATTTCCATTATACGAATGGTATTTTCTTTGCAAAAAATATTGATAAAAAATTAAATATAAAAAAAATATTGAAGGAAATATAAAAAATAGTTTCAGCGTAAGTTGCTTTTCTGGTGCAGGAGTTACTTTTTTTTTATACAACTAGCTGATGGAACAGGCAGATGGCCTACCCGATGTTAAGTGGTAACCATCACCTATAACTAAGCATTTCCTCGTAAGTCACGCACGATAGGAACGTGCCCTACGATGCATTGCCCTGCGTCGACTTGAGGCATACAGATGTTAAGCCTGTAATTACACCGGCAACCACACTCTTCAAACCGAAACACAGCAACGCTGCTTGGCGGCAGAAAAAGGCGTGGTGGTAGTGCTTCCCCGGACGAGCCCTTCACAAAGAGCTCTACTACTTACTTTCCTACTTTGTCAGACCAACTTTTATCTGCTGGGACAAATCCCTTTTCAAGTCGGTCTTCTAACTTACGTAGGCACTTACACGGTATTTGTAACAAGGTGTAGCTTTTGTAAAGAATAGAAAACAAAAAACTCGTAAAATACCTAAAACAGTTTATGCGTATTTCAGTTCACGTGTTCACATTCAAACAACATTGTTTGCACATCGCACACTAAAACAAGGGCATCCTTCAAATATGTTTTCCCGTTAAAAAAGGTCTACACTAAGTATTTCGATCGCGTCACTTCAACCCCACGGCACGTCGGCTCGGCATGATGGTGGAACGCCACTGCCACCCCCATGCTACCACGGTACTTACTATTTCACATTTACGATGGGTTCACACGAAATGGTTCACTTGCCGTGTTCTGTCTGCTGTTTTTTTTATTTTAAGGCGGGCAATTCCATACCTTTCAGCCTAGTTTTACCACGAAAAAAGTACCATGCACCCCACAGAATAACGTGAGCTTTTTTATTTCAATATACCTATTATGGTAATTGTTTAAATAACAAAATCTAAAAATAAAATTGATTTTATTGAAATGAAAATGAAAAATGTATTTATTCCCTCTTCACAAAAGGTTTGTCGTAACTAGATCTTAGTGCTAAGTACTTGCTAGCTAAGCTAGATATAAACCTACATTGCGAGAGACTGGTGCCTGTGATAGGTTTAATAAAACCTGTATTCTCTATGAAATAAAATATTTAAAACTGTGTCAGGAATCCTCACCTTAAAAAAATTTTGACTAGCTTAGGGCTTTTACTACCTCACGCAATGACAACGCTATCAAAAATACATCCGTCTCTACTTTCGACTTATCAATAACAAGGACGGAAATATTTTAATCTGACAGATAGCGTTACTCTAAGATGGACCCGCCATCCCAGTCTAAAGTCAAAAGGTATTTATTCAGTTGAATCACAAGGATCCCTTTGAAACGCCTTTAAGCTAGGTGTATCTAGGTGCCAGTTCCACGCGACCAAGCATCAAGAACAGGCATCTGGGCGTCTCATCAGAGATACTCTCAGTCTCTTAGGTGGGGGCGTTGTCGTTACATATTAATATTGGTGGACATTTCGTAACACCATCTAGTACCAAACTAAGCACAACGTTGTGGGAAATAGGTAACTGATATAATAAGTTAATAATTAATATAAAAATGGAAATACCCAGATAAAATAATCGTAGTGTTCAATTAATTTGTTATTGTCATTATATTTTATTGTATTATGATTAATATATTTTGAAATTAGAGAGATAACACAGAAACATTGTACAGGGTTAATGCATATATTTAGGTAAAGCAATGGGCGACCTTATTGCTGAGAGCGATCTCTTACAGGCAATCTTGGAAGGATATAAACTAATCAGAATTGACGGCGGTGTAGTCACTTACGGAATATATGTTAACTAATTAGATCTATACAATATTAAATAGCCAACTAGGTACCTACTCAAGGTACCTAAACCACCCTAAACCTAACTAGCCTAGTTACAATCATAGCATTCGTAATACTCACTATATAGTATTAGATAATAAATAAACAAATACATATAATATAAAATATATGCTTCTGCTTTATAACAATATATGTATACAAATAGCTAGGTAGCGATTAAGACTTTTAAGAGAAACTATTGCAAAATTTCAAACTCTCCAGATATTAATTAATCGTTTTAGACTATGAATAGTTTATTATTTAATGTACACTTTCCGGGGTAAAGTCAACTATGTAGATGTTTCATAATAAAACAATGTTTTTTACGACTTAGGTATAGGTCAAATGTGTGACCACAATCTCCCCTACTGTTATGATGCGGTGGATGGTGTAGCATGTTTACCCGTTCACTCTTATCACGAAAACATCCAAATTATAGGCATCCGGAAAAGGAAATAAGGAATCCCACTATTTAGTTGTCCGCATTATAAAAGTTGAAACGAAGCACTAGGTGCGGCCAACTTTTTTTGGAATTAGATTGATTGAATAAACAAATCGGTTGTATGAAGTTGTTTTCACTTGGAGAGCACTGGTAGTCTAGTGGTACTGGCCCCGCCTTCCGATCCTAAGGTCGTGGGCTCGAAACCGGTCGTGCACCATGAGTTTATCTGTTCAAAAATGTATGTGCACAATGCCAGTACTCTCAAACGGTGAAGGAAAACATCGTAAGGAAACCGGCATGTCTAGGAAAGTTCTGAAAGAAAGACCTGAAATGTTCTATTACATTTGTCAAGTTCTCGAAAGGAGCCTCTTGAGGCGCACTTGAAATCCTTTCACCACACTGTTTCGAAAAGAAACTAGAGACACGACAAGAGAGAGATAAACAAATAAATAATTATTGGCGGTCTTTCCACACAGCACTATCTGTTGGGTATCAAACCCACGGCCTACAGCGCAGAAGGCAGAGCTACTACCGACTGAGCTGTGAGGGCTGTCCGTAATCGTACAGCCGGCTTTTACGGCGATGCAAATCTACTGGACGCACACCGGTTCGTAAACACAGTTGGTCATTGTTGACCAACTATCCCGAACAAGCAAATTTGGCAGCGTTAGAGACTAAATTAGGTCAGTACCCCTAGCAAAAGTTTAAAATTGTTCCGAGTGCGGATTGGTCCGAGAGAGTCTAAAACGCAAGGTCTTTATTAACTCGTCTGAAATCCTTGCAAATTGCAGTGTTAGCGCGAGTTGGTGAACGGTTCGGGCACGGTTATTTCAAAAAACTTTGACGTAACGTTTTCTACAGTAAAAATAATTTTAGTGCGAAGTCAAAGTCAATGTAAGTCAAAAGGTATTTATTGAATAAAACCACAAGGATCACTTTGAAGGTGACTAGGTGCCAGTTCCACGCGACCAAAGCCTAGAAGAACAGGCAACAAACTTACGGCTTGGTTCCTACCGCTCTTTTATACAAACTACGTGATTGATTTAGAATAAGTGATGAATAGACGTGTGCCAAACATCATCTGTCACCTTTGCTTATAAAAATAAAATTACATCATAGGCACATCCATTGAAGGCGCGTTCAAGTTCAAGCTGATGACAACCAATATTATTACACTAATAATATTAAACTAAATGGCTTTATAAAACCGAATGTAATGGATAAAGCCATTTTGTCTTGACTTTTTATACATCAAGCTTACATATGCTACTCCTAAATAGCTGAGCATATTTTTAAATTAATTGCTGATGGAACAAGCAGACGTCCCATCTGATTTTAAGTGGTAACCATCACCTATAACAAAATATTGCCTTGCAAGTCACTTACGATAGGAACGTGCCCTACGATGCACTGCCCTGCGTCCATCAACTTGAGGCATAAACATGTTAAGCCTCATGTGCCTGTAATCAACGCTGCTTGGCGGCAGAAAAAGACATGGTGGTAGTAGGTACTTCTCCGGACGAGCCCTTTACAAAGAGCACCACTTTTGACTGTATTAGCTAATATTTCTTCATGGGCTGTCTTTTGAAATGTTTCTAACCAATGCTGTGGGCACAGGTGTCACACCAAGTTCCGTAAACATTAGCACCTTGCTGTTTGGAACGACAAAGCGGTGAATAGTTTGAAAAGTCATTCTATCTACGACCCTATGCTATAAGTAGGTTAAACTTTATTTTGGTACACCTTTAGACTAATGATTTTAGATATTTGTGTTGTAGTTCAAAAATAAAAACTTACAAAAAAGTTCGGCGAACTATGTTGGATAAGGACGAGTAATTTTTGAAGGTTTGGTAAAGTTACTGTCAGCATATTATATTATATAGAATGTATGGAAAACTAATAGGTTTGGAAAAAAAAATTGTAGATTAAAGTTATTTGTCACCAATAATCGGTGTTCTAAGAAACGATTCTAGAAAATTAGGCCTCAAGTCTCTCTCTCTTGTCGTGTCACAGGTTTCTTTCAAAACAGTGTGGGTAAAGGATTTTAAGTGCGCCTCAAGAGGCTCCTTTCGAGCACTTGACACATTTAATAGAACTTTTTAGGTTGCACGACATGCCGGTTTCCTCACGATGTTTTCCTTCACCGTTTGAAAGTACTGGCATTGTGCACATACATTTTTGAACAGAAAAACTCATTGGTGCTCGACCGGGGGGATCTAGTAGAACATATCCTTAAACTTCCGGTGCACGACCGGTTTGGAAACCACGACCTTAGGATCGGAAGGCGGAGCCGCTACCACTAGACTACCAATGCTCTCCAAAACAACTTCATGACTTCCGAAGTCGCGTAGGTTACCACTAGTCTTATCCTTTCCTAATTCCTACTAATATAAACGCGAAAGTTCAACTGTATCTTTTTTAACGAACCCAATAAAAGTAAAATGCCATAAATATTAACGCTAGCAATCACTACTTGAACGAAGCCAAGGGCGGCAGCTAGTTATTTATAATGATGTGTCCACGGTCACTGATACCTTGACCTCCTCATGGCTATTCCGCCCTTGACTGCCTTGACTGTGGAGGCGAATGAATGTTTAATTCAACTTCAGTCTAGCATGGCGTGTAGAATATGTTCAATGTTGGATATTAATAAACTTGTTAAGAAAATTACAATGAATATAAAATAAATAAATATTGGTGGACTTTCCACACATCACTATCTAGCCCCAAACTAAGCCAAAGCTTGTAATATGGAAACCAGATAGCTGATATAATACATTTATACTTTTTTTGTTGGTAAATACTTACTTATAATATATAATAACACCCAGACCGAGAACAAACACTATGTTCATCACACAAATATTTGTTCTCGGTATCGGAAGCCACGGCCATCGGCGCAGAAGGCAGAGCTACTACCAACTGAGCTGTGAAGGCTGTGAAGTATTTACAAAATACATATGAAACAGTTGAGCTATCTGCAGACCGTTGCAAACGATCTAGAGATAGCTCAACGAATCAAAATCAATGCCAATCGGAAGCGTCCCCAAGACACTGTCAGCATTGCCGCGCTGAATGGCAATGCTGATGCGCGGAGCCAGATACTCACCAGCCCTCGGGTCACGCGTTGCCTCGTTAAGACGCCTAGATAAACTCGTAACCAGTTTACTTGGACCCGACCGACACGTCGAACAAAACAAAAACGCAAGAGGTGCGGGTTTGATTCCAGTAGGGACAACGCAACAGTTGCCTGGAAGAAATCGATACTGTCATAATAGCATACGGGAAAATTTAGATCAAAGGTTATTATTAAACAAAACACTATTGATTCTTAGCTTGAAAACGTTTCAAATTAATAATTGTGATTCAATTGATTTTTTTTTAAAGTAATAGAGCTCTTTGTGAAGGGCTCGTCCGGGGAAGTACTACCACCACGCATATTTCTACCGCCAAGCAGCGTTGCTGTGTTTCGGTTTGAGGAGTGTGGTTGCCGGTGTAATTACAGGCATATGAGGCCTAACATCCGTATGCCTCAAGTTGATGGACGCAGGGCAGTGCATCGTAGGGCACGTTTCTATCGTACGTGACTTACGAGGCAATGCTTTGTTATAAGTGATGGTTACCACTTAACATCAGGTGGGCCATCTGCTTGTTCCATCAGCTAGTTGTATAAAAAAAATTGAATAAATATCTCTTCACTTGGACATTTCAGTGATTTCAAAATAAAGTACTAAGAGGTATTGTCAATGCACCTTTGTACGTGAGAAACGATGACCTACACCGGGACCTCCAGATTTAGTTCGTTGATAAATTAATTAAGAAATACGCAGAAGCTCACCAAAAAAGACTTCTTCACCACGTGAACGTCGAGGCCATCCAGCTCCTCGACAACCCAGACAAAGTGAGAAGACTCAAAAGAACCAAACCTTTTGAGTTAGTGCAGTGATAAACCTAATATTGTGTAGTGATAGTGCTACTTTTTATGAACACAAGAACAAAGTGTCGCCTTATGTAGAGACTGTAAGAAAAGTGCCAATGGACACATTCTTATTATACCTCTAAATAATATTTGTATAAAATTAAGTCAAAAAAAAATTACTCATTAGCCTACCTGGCTACATCGTAACGATATTAGGGTACCGCATGTCATGCGCTAAACTAATTTAGTAAAAAAAAACTTTGACATTGAACTAGTATAAATTATAGATCTACTGTGAATATTCACGCTGTTGTCTATCTTGCAACGAACGCGAAAAGTTCGCAAATAACTTAACATTACAATACAAAAGTTAAGTATTCCGCGTTGAAATTCGGCCTTAGCGTCTAAAAATATAGTACACGCTAAGCTCGGCCATGCCCTTGGTATCGAGCGTGTGGCCTGTATCAATGTTTAATGCAACTGTTCATGGCACTACGGTTCTGTTTCAAGAGCAACATTAATATAGGTGGACATTTTAAACAGTGCCATCTAGTTACAACCAATCAAAGCTTGTACCTAATAACCACAAAGTACCTAAATAATAGTTGTTGATCAATATTCATTTTACATAAGAAAGATTCAGAAAAAAACAAACACAGCAGTGACCTAAAAATGTATTCCAGCACTTGCAATATGTATGACAGCCTTCACAGCTCAATTGGTAGTAGCTCTGCCTTCTGCGCCGTAGGCCGTGGGTTCGATCCCCACCGAGAACAAACATTTGTGTGATTAACATAGATGTTTGTTCTCTGTCTAGGTGTTATATAATATTATAAGTATGTATTTACATAAAAAAAGTATGTAAGTAGTATATCAGCTATCTGGTTCCCATATCACAAACGTTGGCTTAGCTTAAAACGAGATAGTGCTGGGTGGAGTGTAAAAAAAAAAAAATTACATGGTTATACTAGCTTCTTAAATCAATGGGTTTTATCAGCGTTTCCCATTTGGTGGGTTGCAAGCCGGTACGGGTCTATGAAAATAAAATAACGGGTCGCAGCATTCCGCGGCGGAACTTGAACGAGTAAAAGTCTAATTGTACTTGGGTTAATACGCTCCATCGTCAAAATGTATCGGCATATTATGTATCGGTATATGCCATGTTCATAATGTTCTTGCGACCTTCAGCATTCCCGCCTTGTTTTAAAATAATACCATTGATCGACGCATCGTAAGCGCCGCCGCCGCTGACTGACGACTTCTTGAAGTCAGTAACTTCAAGTCATAAAAACTATTGCTTGCTATTGAGTGGGTCTCGAAAAGGAATAATGAAAATTATTCCCTTAAATAATGGAATAATAAGCGGAATAATGTCTGGGTTACACTAGTTTAGATTATACGAGTTCTAGTGCACTCATACTCATAATCTACGAGAAAAAAAACTATTTAAAAAAACTGATAACCGTTCGTTGCACTTACCGATTATAATGTATTATTTACCGCTTCCGATGTTTTTTTTTGATCTTCATCAGCTTTGTAGATAAGAAGCTTACCTGTAACAAAATAAGAATAAGTTTATTAATCAGAACTTTAAACAAATTATTAACAAATGTAACTTAAAAATTAAGTAGGTACCTACACTTTTGTCTCTCGTACCTACTCCTTAGTTAGGTACCTACGAGTAGGTACTTTTACAAATTGTAATGTTTACGGTTTTGCGGGTAGACACTTTGAGAAACATTACCTCCCGTGCTAGTTCGTAACTGTGTTACGGTTAAAATAAATTAAAAGATGAGTCTCTTATTTATAATTGGCGTCAATTTATTTACTTATAAATTCATTGACATTTATGCTATTGTAGAAATAGATATTATTTTTGTAGTTGGAAACATGGTAACAAACTCTTAAATTTTTCATAAGTTTCCCAAATCTCACCAAACACATTGGCATGCAAAATTTGTGTATTCTTAGAGTAGGCTAGTGTTATGTACATTTAAAGTTATAAATAAGCATATGTACATTTAAAGTTATCTACACTTCTACACTAATATTATAAAGAGGAAAGATTTGTATTTTTGTATGTTTGTATTTTTGTATGTAACGAATAGGCTCAAAAACTACTGGTCCGATTTCAAAAATTCTTTCACCATTAGAATGCTACATTATCCCTGAGTAACATAAGTCATATTATATTTTTTTTTAAATCAGGGATCCTTACTAAAACTGTAATAATGTAACCCAAGGCGGAAAAAGAAAACCTTACATCGCGTGCGCTGCGAAAACTATTGATGATAGAACAAAATAATGTACTACGACTTTACAGAACACGTCATTATCTACAAAAAATGTCGCGACAGCATATGTCTAACTATTATAGTTATGTCACAATAAGTGTTCTTTTATTATAAAAAATTAATTGAAATGCCGCCGCTAGAAAAGGCTCTTTATTTGTACTTCATATTCAAGACTGGTTCAATACCTATACATTATTTCTTGAATTTTTCAAATCGGGCATTCCATTCAAAAGATTTTAAAAATATAAGTCACGGGGCGCGTTCTCACTAAGCGCGGGCCCGGGCAAGGCGCGAGTTAGAATGACTCGAACCCACCACGGTCTAAGTTTATACTAAAACGTTGAAAAAATTTATGTCCACCCATGCGAAGCTGGGACAGGCCGCTAGTATAAAATAAGCAGCAGGTATCATTGGGATATGGTCGGTCGCGTGGAACTGGCACCTAGAGTCACTAAGACTAAGAAGAGAGCTTTAAGACGTTTCAAAGTGATCCTTGTGATTTTATTGAATAAATACCTATTGACTTTGACTTTGACTTTGGGGTACGACTGGTTGTCAGGTGAAGAAAGAACCAAAAATACATTAATTGGTATTGACATAATCAACAGCTACATTCACATATAGATTTCCATTGATACTTGCTATTTTAATCCATTACGACATCCGTGAAACATTCTGAAATTTCATCTCATTTCCAAGGAGCTCACCGAAAATTGTCGTCATAAAAATGATCTAATTTTAACACGAGTTTAGTACCTGGCGCCTCCAAATATCCCTGCAAATGGGATCCGACGGGGCCACGCAATTCTGATCGCTTAAGCAGCAGAACGAAGACGTGATGGAAACGAAGCGAGACCGTCACAGACCACAAACACTAGTAGACTGGTTTGATTGAATAATATCAAAATAAAAAAAAAAGTCTACGCATCACATGGGTTAAGATTGACGCTGGAGTCCAACCTTATGAGCTGATTTCACCATGCTCTGATAGATTAACAAAGGATTAAAGGGCCGATAAAAATGTCAAAATGTACGCGTTTGACATCTAAGGTTAAATCTTAACGGCCTGTTAATCCTTGATTAGTAACTAACAGAGCATGGTGAAATCAGCTCTAAACTTGATAAAAAGTTTAGGTATTGTACTGTACAGGTTGCTTGGGTACCAAATAATACACACAATAGTTATAATAACGCTAACGTCTGCTTGGTTGTACTAGCTTCAAGATATATTCATACAATTCACTTAGTTTTAACTATTAGTGGCAGTGATAACGAAATGCCCAAATAATAAGTTACAAGTTACTAATAGCCCAATCGCATAAGTTTAAACCTCATTTAATTTCAGGATATAGGCCTAGTAGAAATGCTATTACAATATTGTAGCGGGTCGCATCTCACAACCATGAAACTATACTAAATAAATCTCTCCATCTATATATCTACTTGTATCATTTTCATCCAAACAGTCCTTCCATTTTCTTCAGACCTTCGACTTTCCTTTTCCTTTATACCTTTTTTAACTAGTTACCGATTCCAATTTTACTCTCTGTAGCACATCTTCTTATGACGTCATAACGAAATATCAGCATACTCTTGGTAGTGGGATAGTTCTATCGGTCTGGTCAAGGTTTTTACATTCTGAGTTCGCACAGCTGCATCAAACTCTCCACAATTGTAGTTGGTACTAAATTTTGATGGCTCCCCTTTCCTGCTTTTGTAAATATGTAACACTTTCGTCTAGTAATATCTAATAGTTATAATATCTTTTAGTTTTTCCGAAAATGTGAATTTAGCATAAATCTAGGAGTATCATTATTTTTAATGTTTCTATTGTTAATATTACAGGCATCAATCTTTTCCGTAAAGCTATCTATGTTTTAATAAACCACTTATATAAGAGTAACAAAGTTCCATTTTCTAAAAGTAAAAGGCATTTATGGCATGTATATTGAAAAAACAATACGGTTTGCATATATGGCAACTGCTGACTCCCAGAGAAAGTTTACGTAACATCATTATTAGGTATACCATAGAAGTAAATAAAATAAATAGCTGTTAGCATCATCAGCAAGTTAGCAACCATCTTATTGTACTATCTGCTACAGTCTACCAGAAAGTGTTTCAATGTGTGTACTTACTGCAATATTGCATCAACTTTAAGTCCAAAGAAAATATTAGAATCGGCAAGGTTTACTGACTCCCCATTTAATAAAGTATTGGTTAGTTGTAGAACCACGTTTTGCAAGGTAAATTAAATTCAATTCGTTTTCTTGATATTAACAAAATCATTATTAACAACGGGTGAGCCAGTTAAGTTTTTTTTTTTCCTTGTGACCAGACAAACAGACGGCCCACCTGCTTTCAAGTGAGAACACTACCCACAACAAAGCACCGCCACGCAAGCCACGCACGATAGGAACACACCCTACCATGCACTATTTTACGTTTAGTAAAACTGTCAGTGTAAGGGTCAATGACCTGGTTTAGGATGCTATAATGTTTTAGTTTCACTAACCAACATAATGATTTTTTTTTTTAATTTTTCGACACTTCGCATTAATCCCCAACTCTTTTTGTAGTGTTCAAAGATCATGTACCAAAATATTACCAACATAGCAACAGTCTTTTATTGACCTCTGTTAAATCCAAGCTATGGTGTACAACACAATGTTATAATTTCATACTCGTAAGAGACCTATATTAAAACCACCATTGGTTTCTTCATAGCACAGGTACTTTTTTTTTTCAAACTCAATTTCGAAAAATTACTTTGAAAGCTATGTGAATCAGTCAGTACGTCAGATCCACGCAAAGTCTAGAAGAACAGGCAACAAAGTTACGACTTTGTTCATACCGTTTTTTTTCTGTGTGATACTGGTTACTAAATACCATAATAATGATTTATCCTCATAATTGTTGGTACATTTAAATACATTTCAAAATGTCTTTCTTGAAAAATACTTGTCTGGCTTGGTTAGGTATTGCAACACCCGACTCAGCTGCTACTTATATGCGTACCCGCAAATATTATGAGGTCGGTAGGTATATGTACCGAGCTTATTGTACCGTGATTCCACCCATGCCAAAACATCGTTTTCCGCTGACTCAGTAATATACATTCCGATCAGATACAGCTGAAGCGCCCTTTTACATTTCTTCCAACTTCTAAAGCTGATTCACTCCAACAATCTAGACTATAATGGAGATAAGTAGGTAAAGGCTCTAATGGGGGTTTTTGATACATGTTCATTTTCTGTCATCATTTAGTGATAGAACTGTGTGGAATGTCCACCAATATTTATCATATCATATCATTTCTAATTGGGCTACTTAAAGATAGTAATTCCCTTTTAGGTACTGGTCAGATTTATCAAAACTACCGTTTAGAAAACATTATTCTGATGCTTTTCAACGTATTCTCAAACTGTCATTTTGTTAAAACTTTAGGTACCATTCTGTTTTTCCAAACTAACCTTTAAAATTCATAATTCAGATACTATTCAACGTATTCACAAACTGTAATTTTGTAAGAACTTTAGGTACCGTTCGGATTTTCCAAACTACCCTTTAAAATTAATAATTCAGATACTATTCAACGTATTCTGAAACTGTCATTTTATAACAACGTTTAGGTACCGTTCAGATTTTTCCAAACTACCCTTTAAACTTTTTAATTCAGATACTACTTATTCAACGTTCTCTTAAACTATCATTTGCTTTAACAACTTTTAAGTACCGTTCAGATTTCTCCAAACTGTCTCTTGAAAACATAAATCTGATACCGTTCAACATTTTGTCAAACTATCAATTATAACAACATTTAGGTACCGTTCAGATTTCTCCAAACTACCTCTTGATTCTGATACCGTTCAACATTTTGTTAAACTATCAATTTTAACAACATTTAGGTACCGTTCAGATTTCTCCAAACTACCTCTTGATTCTGATACCGTTCAACATTTTGTCAAACTATCAATTTTAACAACATTTAGGTACCGTTCAGATTTCTCCAAACTACCTCTTGATTCTGATACCGTTCAACATTTTGTCAAACTATCTCTTGTATATAACAACATTTAGGTAACGTTTAGATTTCTCCAAACTACCTTTTTGTTCTGATACCGTTCAAAATTTTATCAAACTATCAATTGTAACAGCAATTTTATAGGTACTATCGTTTGTCATATCAAACTACCTCTCCAGTGGAACCTTATAAGTTCTTAGTTCTCGAAGTTAAAATAGGCACAAATAGTACTTTCTAGAACTACTCAATTTAGCAAAAGTAAATTCGCTCACTTAGGTAACATTCACACATTTTACTCAGTGTAGTAGTGTAGGTAGTTATTTACTTGTGCAATTCATTTTTTTCAATAAACAGATTATATCTGAGTATTTCTGTAACTGGTTTATTAGTATAGAGTATTTATCTATTTGTCAACAATTAACTTGATGTTACACTGTTTTTTGTATGCGAGTACTAAAGTTTACTTTCTGCAAACGCAACGGCGACAGGCCTGTTTGTAGGTACAATCCGTGATAAAAACCAGCATTGTCCCATAAAGTACGAACATCAAAAAGTCGGTAGCGTATTGATTTAAATTTTGTTAAATATTTTACCCGAACAAGTGGGTAGTACTTGCTACTTGTACATAAATTGATGTTGTTTTATCTTACTTCATAAACGAATGTTATGAAAGTTAACCCAGCCGAAAAAAGGTTACTACCTGCCAACTCAGGTGTTTCGTAACTAGGTACGTAAGTTCTATAAAAATGCATTAGCTAGCGTTCGTTTGCAGAACAAAACCGACTCATTTACTCTTTTTACACTTTTTTTTTTGTATTTTTTTTGGTACTTACTGTAATGGTTTTGACCACTGGCAGGGTCGCCACTTGTACTGTACAGGTTGCTTGGGTACCAAATAATACACACAATAGTTATAATAACGCTAACGTCTGCTTGGTTCGGCTGGCTGGAATTGAGTGCCACACGACGACCGCGTGTTTCGACCCGCCCACGCTTGCCTCCCCAGTCAGCGCGCATAGAATAATGTTAGACACTACAGGTATTAAAGTAGGTAATATAGGTTTCATTATATATTGCCTTGACATAAGGCGTGCAATTTTTTGTTGCGGCGTACAAAGTAAAGTTTAAAATATAAACTAACCTAAAACTTTTCATGTAGGTAAACTTCTTTTAATCTAAATTATATTCATGCTGAACCTTAATAATGCTCATTGGCCGAAACGTGGTTGTTGGCTATTTTTCAAAACTTAAATTTAATTCAATTTTTTTTCAATGTGCGAGCGACGTACATGATGACGGTTGGACCTGACTTCTTGTTTTTTTATGCTACTTGCTGATGGAACATGCAGATAGCCCACCTGATGTTTAGTGGTAACCATCACCTTTATCAAGCATTGCATCGTAAGTCACGCTCGATAGGAACGTGCTCTACGATGCACTGCCCTGCGTCCATCAACTTGGGGCATACAGATGTTAAGCCTCAGTTGTCTGTATATGCCAGCAACCACATTCATGAACACAGCGTTGCTGCTTGGCGGCAGAAAAAGGCATGGTGATAGTACTTCCCCGGACGAGCCCTTCACAAAGAGTATTACTCTTACTCTTTGGTAGCTTGTTAAGTATTGTGGATAAGATAAAACACACTGTTTACACTTTAGCTTTCAATGCCAGCTCTATATGATATGACGTAGAAGAACCGTCAATATTTTCGGGTGGCTTGTGCTTACCGAGGTTCAAAATCAAAGTTGATACGAGATCACCCGGGATTTCCTGACATAACCACGAGCTATTTAGTAGATGGATAAGGTATTGTGGTAATGGAAATGCACAATACATCCCATTGCGGGACGTCCGTGAACAAAGATCAACAATTTCTATGGATGGCTAGAAATAATAGACGAAATCAGAAAGGGGGCAAGCGGCGAACAGACCTGCATATCTCATTCCCCCACCAAGAATTAGAAGGTACTGTGGAAAAAATACGTGACGCGTAGATGATTTCATTGTTTTAAAGGCCCAAAACCATGCAAAGGCGTTTTTAAATATTTAAAGGGTCAGCAACGCGCGTGTGACACTTCTGGTGTTTCAAACGTCCATAGGCTACGGTAACCGCTTTCCATCCGGTGGGCCGAATGCTTGTTTTCTTACTTAGTAGAATATATAAAAAATTAAAAATATAACGATCCTTCGAAATATTCTTATCATGACCGTTTGTCTGTATGACCAAGTTTCAGTTAATTCTAAGCGATTCTATTTCTAGCGTAGAAATAGAAAGTTTCTTGAAGAGGTCATTGAAAATTAATAAAGATTAGCTACACTGATACTGTTGTTTTAGTATACGCTGTTGTTTTTTTTTTATGAAATCGAAATAGCCGCGTATTTTTTGATGAATATAACCATAGAGTTAACCAGAATTAATTTACCCATTTGAATTTAACCAAAAAAACAGTGGTCTGTGGTCCAAGAACGTCCACTAACGTCTTATGCGTTAGGGAACGTTCTAATCATTTTAGGTTCTACGACATGCCGGTTTCCTCACGATGTTTTTCTTCACCGTTTGAGGGCACTAGCATTGCGCATATAAACTTTTCGAATAGAAAAATCCATTGTTATTATTATTTATTTATTAGTAAACTTTATAACTAGTACAGTTGCCATTTAAATATTGTACCCTGTAGACCTCTAGTGGTTTGTATGGGTACTCACACTTGTATGAGAATATTCGGGGTATAAACAAGCACTTTCAATGTAGGTACACGAATAATTAATAATGTTACAATCTATACGTTCGTCCTAAAAAATATCCTACGTACTAAATAAACCGCACCGTCTGCACTCATATACACGATGAAACAAAAATCAAAACAAGACACCACCATTCCATCTCAGTCGCGTAAGCGCCCGAGTGCAAAGTGGGAGTGAGAGATAACATAATAATATAAATATTGAATGTTGAATGTTCGGAATCAAACCCACGAAACCCATCAGAAAACCGGTGCTCTTGGTGTGCCCCAGCACTTTAAAAACCTTCCGTCTTGGTTCCGTATCGTGCAATATAAATGAGCTCTAATCTATTTATCATGAGTCGCTTCTCGAAATTCGTGACCCATTACAGGAATACATTTTTTATGTTTTATTAATACGATAAATATCGTGATGGCGTTTAATAGGGAACAACTCGGAAAAGGTCGTGAACGAGACAAAATTATGGTTTATTACTTTGTAAATTCGTGTTAGCTTGTAGGTTTATAATTCTAAAGCTATACTTAAGCCTGTATCAAGTAAAGCAGATTTTTTAGTATTTTATTAAACCCCTCAGACTTTTGACATTTCCCTTTCATTCCCTCAGATTTTTTTTTACTTTTCCCAATCATCATCATCATCATCATCATCATCATCATCATCATCATCATCATCATCATGATGATTGGGAAAAGTAAAAAAAATCTGAGGGATTTATTGTTAGTCAGAGTATCTCGAAAAATACACTCTTTATAATATTTGCTTTCTAAAAATGTTAGCTAACATAACTGTTTTGAACTAGCTCTAGCCCGCGGCTTCGGTCACGCAGTAGTTACCGAAGAACATTAATATTAAAAGCAAAAACGCCGTTATTGGGTTCGTTCATTTTTTCTACACCGTTCCCGGTAAATTTTCGGTAGTAAAAGTAACCTATATGCTAATCCAGATTACGAACGATATTAATTCTAAGTTCATCCAAATCGGTTCAAGGGTTAAGGCATGATTGAGTGACAAACATCCAAACATTTATAAAAAAACATCAAATCAGTAGGATCCACTGTTTCGAAAGAAACTAGTGACACGACAAGAGAGAGAGCAGAGATATGATGTGTGTTTAACACAACCAATGAACCAACAGCACAGAAGAAAGAGCCACAACATTGCACAAGCAATTCTTGAAAGCACACGTTTTCAGGTACCGCAGGCTGTTTTGTGCGGGAAAATATAGGCTTTTTCATATGAGAGGCATTTGAGTTATTCAGGGTGAAAAACGGGACGCAAACGTACACTTGACATACATTATAAATCGATGCTGGTGAAAGGTATGCTCGTTAGGACCACGGTAGAAATTCACATCAACACAACAAGAGATTAAAAAAAACCATGCGAACGTCATTTAGCTCCATCTTTTTTAATTAAAGCACTTCAAAAGTCTCTCAATTTGGCTGATTTTGTTTTGTGAAATAGTCCTGACTGATGTTGTTAGGATGACTGGTTTTTTCGAAGTCACTGGTCTAAGTCATTTTTGGCTGCGCAACTGAGTAAAGGATATGAAGTTCCACGTATGTTTGTGCGACCAATAAATGTAATCAATACAGCATCCCGTAAGCATAGGAAAAACAGTTGCTGTATAAATTCTTGAATAGCACATAAGTTTACTTGCCTATTTATTAAACTTGTGCTTCCTTTACCTACATTTTTAAATATCAGTAGATAACCTAATACTACTATTTTATTTGAAATGTCTGAAATAACTGCAAACTCTTTGTTCTTTACTAAAATAACGGGTGGCGCAAAAGTAATGACCGTATTTGGTACAGCTACAACTTCTTTTCTAAATAATTTTTTTTTTTACATGTATGTATGTGCCATGAAATTTCGTCGCATTAGGATTTGAAGATGATGTCTCTTAAATGGTGACCTCCTGAGTTGATGCACATTTGAGCCCTATTTATGACATTTTCCATAACTTGCCGTAACACTTCCGCGATATGGTCCTTATATCTTGATGAATGTTTTCTTTTCCTGTTCTTGGGTTACCAGACTTAGGTCTATCCAATGTTGAGCCAGTTGCTTCGAGGCTTGTGGCAAAGCGTCGAATTGTGTGACCAACCGGTGACGGACGGTGGGGAAATCGACGAAATTCACGTTGCTTTTATAGCACTGATGAATTATTCCGTAAAAACATTGAAACGATTATTCCACGTTCTTTGGGAGCAAAACAGTCCATGTTTATTTTTAGTGAATTGTACATTTGTTTACTACACAATTTTTAATATCAGAAAGCCAGGAGATATAAAATATAAATATTCGTGGACTATCCACACAGCACTATCTAGCCCCAAACTAAGCCAATGCTTGTAATATGGGAACCAGATAGCTGATATAATACATGTAAGAGCAGGGGTAGTGATACCAATTAAAACACGTCGTCATCGTATTTCATATTTCTATAATAATCCAAAACTATGACTCACCAACATCAATCGTCAAACAATCTGCACAACTAAATTATGAATACTAAATCAATAATCATAAAATGACTTTACTTGAATTTAAACAAAGACTCGACGTAATCTAATCACAAATAATTGAATCTATCAGAAACTCGACTCAAAATAACAACCCTTCAGATTAACCAAAATAACTCGAAATTAATTTACATTAAATCATAGAAAGACAATTATCGAATTTATACAACAACAAAGTCAACCCAGTAGTTCGCCTCGGCACTGCGCTCAGTCCGAGCGCAGGCAAGCGAATGAAGTCCGCTGTGCGCGTCATCGGCTGTTTATAAAGGCGGCGCGCTAGGTGGCGCGCCCCACCGGCCGCCATGAGTCACAGTACAGGTGGTGTGTTGTTTGCTCGTTGGCTGGTGACGCAACTTGTTTACGACGCAGCTGCATTGTGGCGTGTTGCTTACGCGTCGACCGGTGACGCAACTTCTTTACGACGCTCGCGCCGATACGGCCATACTGACGTAGGCGCGTCCCTGCGCCTCATCCTCGTTTGACCTATGGAGAACAAAAGCATCATTAACACATCCAACCTCATAGCCTCAGCGCTAATTTTGGTAAAGCCTCGAGAGCCTCAGCGCTCATTTTAGATTCTCATTATTTTTCACATAAATTTCTCACTTTCATCAGCACGTAACAACAACAACACTAACACTAGAAAATGATTCTCTTCTTTTTTATAAGCTCGTTATAAAACACTTTCAAAGTAGTGACACTACATAAAATACTGGTAACACTATTATTCACGTCACAATATGATCTCATTTTCATATAGAAAACTTTCACACAAGTGACAACTGTAAACACTACACTTGTAATATTAATGACACAATTGGATCTCATTTTTATAAAGAAAACTTTGACACATGTGAAAACTCTAAACACTAACACGTAATACTCACGTCACTATTAGATCTCACCAAACACTTTTCCAGTCACGATAATATCGGCTTTCGTCTTCCTGCTCTCACCCTACGCTGAGGGTGTCTGCGGGATCGGCACAGCATTAGTCATCATCGGGTTTTCTTCCACTCTGTTCGATCATTCGTCTTTTTGATGCTCACTTCGTTCTTACTCATGTCGTCTCATCTTTCATACAGCCTATTGATCATTTCTTTTCTTTGCCTCTTTTAGAAGTTACCTACTATTAAATATCTTCTACATTTAAATCACATCGCCGATACGGCCACGTAATTTTTAGAAACTCATAACATAATAAAGCAATACTCACTTGCTCACCTTGGTGCCCAATCGAAGTTGTTCTCGTACAATACTTGCTCACCTCGGTGCAAAGTCGTAGTGGTTCTAGCTTTTTAAAAAAATACACCCATAAAATACTCGGAAGAAGAGAAAAAAAAAAAATACCGTTCATTAATACGTCTTTGTGTAGTCCAATCGTAGTAGTTCTCGTACAACACTTACTCAGTTCGGTGCCAAGTCCACTGTGACTTCTAGTCTATAAAAATATACACAAAATATTCAAAGGGGAAAAATAGAAAAACACTGTCCATAATACATCTTTGCGTTGTCTGAAAACTATGGCAATTAAAGCCAATACGCGTGACCAAATCTCTCGTGTTGTCTCAAAAACTAGACCAATTTGAGCTAGTCCCCGCGACAAAATCTGTCCAAATCTAAAAATAAGAAGGTAGATTATTAATTAGCATGATGTCATCTTCGATGAATTATCGCGTCGCGCATTGAGACTTACTCGTTCAAGATTATTCTGTACCATCATCGTAAACATATATCATCGTGTTGGCAAACAAAATCTATCTATTTAACCCGTTGGCACCCACTGCTGGGTATAGGTCTCCCCTCTATTACGCCACTCTTTTCGGAAAACAAAATAATAAACATTAAATCTTCTCCAAGAATATAAAGAAAAACAAGTTTCTTGATATAAGAAGATAACTGCGAAACACATTGAATTCTCTACAGTTAATTCAACATCGAAGCGGCAGTATCTCGCACTCGCAGCACACATCTACTTGCAGAACGTATTAATATAACAAAAGAAATGATCTCAATTAAAAAAAAACACTATCTTCCCATAAACGTCGACGTTGAGGTTCCCTCACTGCCGAGGGTCGTCAATAAGTTATTCAATTTAATTACACGAATCATTCTAAAATCAACCGATCGCTCCATTGCATTAAGTCTTCGCGGCCAACTGCTTCCTTCCACTTTGACAGCGACCATAACCTTTTACCTATAAACAATTAATAAAACACTCTGTAACGTATAAACAACATCCACTCGTACTCGATTCAAACGAATACATCCTATTTAGATCACCTATTCGTAACACATCAAAATGAAATTCACAGCTTGGTCTCGAATGTAACTGAAATAAAAGTCCAGGAAAATAATCAAATTGAAGCTCGATAGAAATACATTTCTAAAGAAATATGGGCCTCTTGTTAAGCCACCAAAAATGCGCCAGTACATCCACATTGCTGCTTTTCAGCTACACTCTAGATGTAATCTTTCTCACTTTCCACTCATCCATCTGACCAGCTGCGTGGGGGGAGGTCTCTGAATATCCTCGATCGTTAATTAATTCAGGCGTGACTTTGCGGAATTCCATTGTTAAATGTAAATCGACTGAAACAAATATGTAGCACTTATCCGCTAATCGAATCTGTTTAAGCTTAACCCAATGTAGACTCGTGTGTGTGCAACACAGCACAGCACCTGCAAACCCTGAAAGTGTAATATGGTGTATTGGACACAACAAAAACCATAAAATAAAACTTAATGTCCTCGATCGCTCATTGCGCCGCATGGCAGAGCGTTCACGATAAAAAATTGACCCTAAGCCAATACTTAATATTATGATGTATTTCACTGGTTCACTCTAAATGATATAGAGTCATTCGATAACAAGCTCGACAACTGGCTTCAAACAAATGTTTTTTCTTCTTGATCGTATGAACTTTTCAGTGTTGCTCATAATTTCGCCAATGTCACGTTTATGTTAGACCTTAGCACTGAAACGCAAAATCTGTACTTAAACAAATCAACCAAAAATGATGAAAATTATAGATACACCAGCAACAGCTACTCGTCTATAAATAAACAAAAAGGATTTGATTTCGAATTATCCCATCTACTTCCAAACTTCTTCTGGCAATGTTTATAAAAAAAAACTAAATAATATATGGCAACAATGACTACAACTTCCATCGAACTCGTACGCTAGGCAACCCTTCAACTACTATCGGCCAGTGCCGAATGCTCCGCTAGCTGTAAATCAAAATAAAATTGAAAAAATAAATGGATTGCACTACACGCATTTAAACGCCACGCTAGAACAATGGCCTTAGTCACCCGGAGCTTCCCACCGCGCGCCACTTCTTTGAATGCATCGGCTGAGTGGTTAAAAACTAGATAAATACAGAAACAATTTAACTACATCCTCATCAACAATGGCTGGATGATATAATCATTAATGTTATAACATTGCTTTATGTGGACTGCGGCTCCGATCGTTCTCAGCGAATAGCATGGTTTAGTCTCTGAGCGCACAATAAAGGCTCGCAATAATTTGTGAATGACTAGCCAATGGTAAAATGTGATAGTAAAATACACAAATAAAAAAAAAATTGTCTTACTAATCCACCAGTCCAGTAAAATTGTATCAGGTACCTTCCACAGTATCTGCATTAAGACCCTGCACTTGTAAAAAGTAAATTAATCACAAAATCAACCTTTAATCAGATATCGACATTTGCTTCGCCTCTATAAAGCAACTGCAAGAAGAGCTACCTTGCTGTGCACTGAAATTAAGATAAATAAACACACTGGCTACTATCACTCCTCAATCCTGCAGCGGTTATTAACACCAACCAGCAAGTCGCCTCAACTAGCGCTGAGAAGAAAGTATGAACAAGTAAAACTGCAAAACTAGTTATTTTCAATAATACCTTCAACTTCTACATTGTAAAACGTAAACACAATAATAACCTGTAGGTATCTGCTAGTTTATAAATTTAATATATCCTTTTATCAACACAACGGGACCACTTGGGATAAATAATCAGTAGGCATCCGTTACTATCAATAACTGAAATAAATCATCACACCAACATAATTTGACTCCATATTTCACAATGTCACAACCACAAAGTAAAAAATTTATGAAACAAAGTAATTTATCGCAACAAAGTAATTAACTCCAGGATCACAGGACCATAGAAACCGCTGTGAGCAACCTTTACATTAAAAAGTAATTCAGCAACACATTTGACAAAGACGCACTTAAACAAATCGTCTGTACTGCAATCAGGAACACTCTCTGTCTCTCAAACTGATAAGAAAGTCAAACTACTCTTGGGTAGTAGTTAACAAGCTGAAACAAACAGACTACATGAATTTCTCTTCTTTGTCTCAAGGACTCCGCCACAAAATATTCTGCTATATGATCTAAAACGATAGCAAAATCCACAAAAATACAAAAAAAAATACCCTCGGCCAGACTGACCACTATTATCGCAGAACGGCCGTCTAAGAAAAGTACCTACAATCAGGGATGGTCGTAGGCAACGCAGGCGAATCTCACTTCCGATGTAAGAGCAGGGGTAGTGATACCAATTAAAACACGTCGTCATCGTATTTCATATTTCTATAATAATCCAAAACTATGACTCACCAACATCAATCGTCAAACAATCTGCACAACTAAATTATGAATACTAAATCAATAATCATAAAATGACTTTACTTGAATTTAAACAAAGACTCGACGTAATCTAATCACAAATAATTGAAT
Organism: Chloroclysta siterata; assembly: GCA_932294275.1. NCBI lineage: Eukaryota > Metazoa > Arthropoda > Insecta > Lepidoptera > Geometridae > Chloroclysta > Chloroclysta siterata. The sequence goes on from OW028598.1 coordinate 14,539,177, forward strand.
CTATCAGAAACTCGACTCAAAATAACAACCCTTCAGATTAACCAAAATAACTCGAAATTAATTTACATTAAATCATAGAAAGACAATTATCGAATTTATACAACAACAAAGTCAACCCAGTAGTTCGCCTCGGCACTGCGCTCAGTCCGAGCGCAGGCAAGCGAATGAAGTCCGCTGTGCGCGTCATCGGCTGTTTATAAAGGCGGCGCGCTAGGTGGCGCGCCCCACCGGCCGCCATGAGTCACAGTACAGGTGGTGTGTTGTTTGCTCGTTGGCTGGTGACGCAACTTGTTTACGACGCAGCTGCATTGTGGCGTGTTGCTTACGCGTCGACCGGTGACGCAACTTCTTTACGACGCTCGCGCCGATATACATATATACTTTTTTTTGTAAATACTTACTTATTATATTATATAACACCCAGACGGAGAACAAACATCTATGTTCATCACACAAATGTTTGTTCTGTGTGGGGATCGAACCCACGGCCTACGGCGCAGAAGGCAGAGCTACTACCAACTGAGCTGTGAAGGCTGTCAAATTATTGTGACATTGACACGATTATTCCACGTTCTTGAGGAGTAAAACGATCCATGTTTATTTTTAGTCAATTTTACATTTGTGTACTACACAATTTTTAATATCAGAAAGCCAGGAGATGTCATTTAGATAAAAAAAAGTAATTTCTATAGTGCCCGTTCTTTTGCGCCACCCGTTATATCTAAATTAGACTGTAAACCAGTTAACCTATTTGGTATGCCAACCTTACCTTAGATAGGAATGCACACAAGTGAGGCGCGCCCGTCCTGTTAAACGGATCAATAGGGGTGTGGTGCAATCGAGGGTGTATAGGTGTGACGGTTTTATAGCTCTGTCTACCCAAATCTAAGAAACTATGTTTTAGTAAAACGTGAGGAAACCGGCATGTCGTGGAACCTAAAAAGTTCTATAACATGTGTCAAGTGCTTGAAAGGAGCCTCTTGAGGCGCACTTAATATCCTTTCACCACACTGTTTCGAAAGAAACTAGTGACACGACAAGAAGATCAGGTTGGAGAGTAGATATTATTATTCACGTTACTTGTTGTTTTCCGCTCACAAACTGAAAGGTCGTCGATGTGAAAATTAATTATAAATTTAATACATGGCTTTCTTGCAATGCCACCTCTTGAAGAAGTTAGCACTAGCTTGCTCGCGTTGGGCTGGCAAATAGTTTTTTTTTTATATGTACAACTAGCTGATGGAACAAGCATATCGCCCACCGGATGTTAAGTTGTAACCATCACCTTTAACAAGTAATGCTTTGTTATAGGTGATGGTTACTGGCTACTGGTGATTGGCTCGTAAGTCACGCACGATAGGAACGTGCCATCAACTCGAGGCATACAGATGTTAAGCCTCATGTGCCTGTAATTACACCGGCAACCACACTATTCGAACCGAATCATAGCAACGCTGCTTGGCGGCAGAAAAAGGCGTGATGGTAGTACTTCCCATGACGAGCCCTTCACAAAGAGCTCTACTAATCCTAAAAAGATTACCCTAGCTTTGTTTTTATGCTATTTTCTTATGGCAACAGATGGTCTTCTAATGATGTTAAGTGGCGACTATATATACAAGACTTTGCTTCGCAAATAAAGCACAATATAGACGTGGACTGCCCTACCTCCATCAACTTGAGGCATGTATATTTCGCCGGCAACTATAACCTTCAAACTGAACACAGCAACGCAGATTGCTGCCAGAAATAAGCACAAGAGAGTAGACATGATTTATCTTGCATTAAAGGAAGTCTAAATCGGAATGCACTGATCGGATTCAGATAAAAATATTCCTAGCACGTTTTGGATATTTTGTAATATGGCGTCTATATGTATATTTTTTTATACAACTAGCTGATGGAATAAGCAGATGGCCCACCTAATGTAAGTAAGTGTAAGTGGTAACCATCACTTATAACAAAGCGTTGTCTCGTACGTCACGCACGATAGGAACGTGCATAACGATGCACTGCCCTGCGTCCATCAACTTGAGGCATACATGTTAAACCTCATGCGTCTGTTATTACACCGGCAACCACACTATTCAAACCGAAACACAGAGACGCTGCTTGGCGGCAGAAAAAGGTGTTAGTAATTCCCCGGACCAGCCCTTCACGGAGAGCTCTACTAACCCTATGCAAATCGTGGTCAAAAATATTCCTAGTAACTAAAAATAAGCTACTAGTTAAGTGTAATATTGCGTCTATATTACTAACCCCATGCAAGTATTGGTCAAAAATATTCCTAGTTACTAAAAATAAGTTACTAGTTTTATTATGTCAGCACAGTTATAACTAAAAGGTACTCGTAGACAAGGTACGGAACTCGTAATTAGCCTGGAGGGTGCTGGGTTATTTATTGTTAAAGGGAGATTACCTTCTGTCTCGAATTGAAATATGGGCGCTTTATCTGGACTTTTACAGGCACCTTAATAAACTAGGATTTTGTCTAAAGACCTTTTATCACTTCTGGGGTCCCTTCTGCGTAAAATGTGACTCTGTGAACATTAAATCTTACTTCAGTCTGAGAAAGAGGTGCTATTTTTGTAGCCAGACCAAACAACTTATTTAAAATTTATCTAGTTTTTAGGTGATAAGTTGATTTCGTTGTAATATCTTTGGCAAGTAAAGAATTTACTTTCTTTTTTTCAGAGTAGTAGAGCTCTTTGTGAAGGGCTCGCCTTTTTCTGCCGCCAAGCAGCGTTGCTGTGTTTCGGTTTGAAGAGTGTGGTTGCCTGTGTAAATACAGGCACATGAGGCTAAACATCTGTATGCCTCAAGTTGATGTACGCAGTGCAGTGCATCGTAGGGAACGTTCCTATCGTGCGTGACTTATGAGGTAATGCTTTGTTATAGTTGATGGTTACCACTTAATACCAGGTGGGCCATCTGCTTGTTCCATGAGTTAGTTGTATAAAAAAAAAACAAAAAAAATATCACATTGATTTTTTATTTCTAAACCAATCTAACTTAGGCACAGTGCACGAGAGTAGGGTATGAATGGTACGTGAAGTGCACTGTTAACGATCAGTGAAACGGCTCCCGGAGAACGTCCTATTTCTTGGAGGAAATTGGATCAGGTGGTCTTGGAAAATGGAAATATTTTATTTATTAAACAAAATACACAGTATAAAATTTAGTACAAAATATTCTAAGCGCTAATCTTAGAGGAAAATGACGGATTAACTACTTATTTCATAGTTTTATAAACAGACAGTCGAGTTTATAAACGAAATATACAATACAATAATTTATTATTAAAACCATTTTACAAGTTAGAGGAGAATTTACAACCTACGTAAATTTATTTATTATCTTTTATTTACTAGTAGTTCGCCCCGAACTGAGATCTCGTGATGCGACCCAACGAACGCATCAAAACTTTGAGTAGGTGGTAGTCAGAGGCAAGTCCAAACATTATGTTTGGACTTTTTTCTGACTACCGCCTACTAACTTGGTACGGTAACCAAGTTTCAACTCAATTGGCCTATTTATTGAAGAGTTCCGTTGAACAGACCTTGGCTCCATCATCAGACCTGGTCGTTGTCATCATTTTATGAGAACTGAGTACCTCCTTAATTTATTTCAAGAAAAAAAAATAAGAAAAAGCAAAGGAACTGGCCGACCAGTAGAAAAACCTTGATGCCAACGAAACTCTTAGAGATGGGAGCTCTTGGATCGCTGGTTTTCTTAATTTAACTTTTTTGTTGTATCTCAAATACCGAGCGTCCCAAAAAAAAAGTAAAAATTGTTTTGGAATGTCCAAGCAAAGCCCTTTCATATGACATGTAACTTGATTTTTTTAAGTCACTTTTTTTATTTTTACCCTCTTAAAAAACCCCATATCTCAAAAACCCTCCATCCGATTTTACTCATATACTTACCAGTAAATTTCTCAAGTACAAGCTATCGACATATCAAATTTCATGCAGATCGGATCAACGGTTCTAAAGTTATCGCCAGACAAACATACATACATACATACATACATACATACATACATACATACATACACTAGTAGTTCGCCCCGAACTGAGATCTCGTGATGCGACCCGACGAACGCACCAAAACTTTGAGTAGGTGGTAGTCAAAGGCAAGTCCAAACATTATGTTTGGACTTTTTTCTGACTACCGCCTACTAACTTGGTACGGTAACCAAGTTTCAACTCTATTGGCCTATTTATTGAAGAGTTCCGTTGAACAGACCTTGGCTCCATCATCAGACCTGGTCGTTGTCACCATTTTATGAGAACTGAGTACCTCCTTAATTTATTTCAATAAAAAAAAATAAGAAAAAGCAAAGTAACTGGCCGACCAGTAGAAAAACCTTGATGCCAACGAAACTCTTAGAGATGGGAGCTCTTGGGTCGCTGGTTATCTTAATTTAACTTTTTTGTTGTATCTCAAAAACCGAGCGTCCCAGAAAAAAAGTAAAAATTGTTTTGGAATGTCGAAACAAAGCCCTTTCGTATGACATGTAATTTGATTTTTTTAAGTCACTTTTTTTATTTTTGCCCCCTTAAAAAACCCCATATCTTAAAAACCCTTCATCCGATTTTACTCATATACTTACCAGTAAATTTCTCAAGTACAAGCTATCGTCTTATCAAATTTCATGCAGATCGGATCAACGGTTCGAAAGTTATGGCCAGACAAACATACATACATACATACATACATAAAATGCCAAATCGCCCAAGTTGAAACTAGAATCTTCGTTCGCTTCGCTCACTCGATCAATAAAATGCCAAATCGCCCAAGTTGAAACTAAGATCTTCGTTCGCTTCGCTCACTCGATCAATTAACAACTAGCGACCCGCCCCGGTTTCGCACGATTATTGTGGGTTATCCATAAAAGATTATGCTTGTATCTCTAATACTATAAGAATCAAAGTCCTGACTGACTGACTGACTGACTGACTGACTGACTGACATATAGACAACCCACAGCCCAAACCGCTGGTCCTAGAGACTTGAAATTTGAGGAGTACGTAGGTCTTATGGCGTAGAGGTGTACTAAGAAGGGATTTTTGGAAATTCAACCCCTAAGGGTGTAAAAAGGGATGAAAACGTTTGTATGAAAAATTGTATTCCTTGAACCTACAAACTTGAAACTTGGAGTACTTAAACTTCAAAGTAAATAAAAAATAAATGCATTTTTAGTTTTTTAAAACTACCCTTTATAAGTGTGCAAAGGGATGTAAAAGTTTGTATGGGAGTTTTTTGACCGCTGGTCTTAGAGACTTGAAATTTGAAGAGTACATAGGTCTTATAGCGTAGAGGTGTACTAAGAAGGGATTTTTGGAAATTCAACCCCTAAGGGTGTAATAAGGGATGAAAACGTTTGTATGAAAAATTGTATTCCTTGAACCTACAAACTTGAAACTTGGAGTACTTAAACTTCAAAGCAAATAAAAAATAAATGCATTTTTAGTTTTTTAAAACTACCCTTAATAAGTGTGCAAAGGGATGTAAAAGTTTGTATGGGAGTTTTTAGACCGCTGGTCCTAGAGACTTGAAATTTAAAGAGTATATGGGTCTTATGACGTAAAGGTGTACTAAGAAAGGATTTTTGGAAATTCAACCCCTAAGGGTGTAAAAAGGGATGAAAACGTTTGTATGAAAAATAGTATTCCTAGAACCTACAAATTTGAAACTTGGAGTACTTAAACTTCAAGGCAAATAAAAAAGAATTGCATTTTTAGTTTATTAAAACTACCCTTAATAAGTGTGCAAAGGGATGTAAAAGTTTGTATGGGAGTTTTTTGACCGCTGGTCCTAGAGACTTGAAATTTGAAGAGTACATAGGTCTTATGGCGTAGAGGTGTACTAAGAAGGGATTTTTAGAAATTCAACTCCTAAGGGTGTAAAAGGGTTGAAAACGTTGGTATGAAAAATTGTATTCCTTGAACCTACAAACTTGAAACTTAGAGTACATGTACTTTAAGGCAAAAAAATAGAAAAGACATTTTTAGTTCTTTAAAACTACCCTTAATAAGTGTGCAAAGGGGTGTAAAAGTTTGTATGGGATTTTTTTGACCGCTGGTCCTAGAGACTTGAAATTTGAAGAGTACATAGGTCTTATAGCGTAGAGGTGTACTAAGAGGAGATTTTTGGAAATTCAACCCCTAAGGGTGTAAAAAGGGATGAAAACGTTTGTATGAAAAATAGTATTCCTTGAACCTACAAACTTGAAACTTAGAGTACATGTACTTTAAGGCAAAACAATAGGAAAGACATTTTTAGTTTATTAAAACTACCTACTAAATAATAAGTGTGCAAAGGGATGTAAAAGTTTGTATGGGAGTTTTTTGACCGCTGGTCCTAGAGACTTGAAATTTGAAGAGTATATAGGTCTTATGTAGTAAAAGTGTACTAAGAAGGGATTTTTAGAAATTCAACTCCTAAGGGTATACACCCTTAGGAGTTGAATTTCTAAAAAGGGTTGAAAACGTTGGTATGAAAAATTGTATTCCTTGAACCTACTAACATGAAACTTAAAGTACATGTACTTTAAGGCAAAAAAATAGGAAAGACATTTTTAGTTCTTTAAAACTACCCTTAATAAGTGTGCAAAGGGATGTAAAAGTTTGTATGGGAGTTTTTTGACCGCTGGTCCTAGAGACTTGAAATTTAAAGAGTATATGGGTCTTATGACGTAGAGGTGTACAAAGAAGGAATTTTTGGAAATTCAACCCCTAAGTTTGTAAAAAGGGTTGAAAACGTTGGTATGACAAATTGTATTCCTTGAACCTAAAAACTTGAAACTTGAAGTAGATGTACTCCAAGGCTAAAAAATAGGAAAGACATTTTTAGTTCTTTAAAACTACCCTTAATAAGTGTGCAAAGGGATGTCATAGTTTGTATGGGAGTTTTAAACGCGTAGTGAGATTGACTTAAAACTTGAGGTAAATATACTAAGAAACAAATAATTAAGAATGACGCTTTTAACTTTTGACAATTACCGCTGCAAAGGGTGCAAATGACTGTAAAAGTTATTATGAGATATTTTTAATGCATAGTGCGATTGATTTCAAACTTGAAGTAAATATACTCCACAATAAATAATTTAAAAACACGTTTTCAATATTTAAAAACTAAGGGTGTATTTTAAACCTGCAAAGGGTGCAAAAGACATCCAAAGTTAAAATTTTTGTATGGGAGATTTTTAACGCGTGGAAGATTTTTAAAGTTTGAAATTAATTACACTACGCGTAACAGAAAATATGTTCTGTGGATAAATAACAAAAAGACAGTTTGATTTTCGAAAACAACTCCTAAAACGTTGTTGCGCTCATTCGTTGCGCTCGAATAAAAAGGATACAACGAGGCGTCAATGTTTATAAGAGTTTGGATGTTTGGATGTTTATGGCTAAATCACGGCCACCACTACGCGTGCGAAGCCGCGGGAAGCCACTAGTTATACATATAAACCTTCCTCTTGAATCACTCTATCTATAAAAAAAACCGCATCAAAATCCGTTGCGTAGTTTTAAAGATTAAAACATACATAGGGATATAGGGACAGAGAAAGCGACTTTGTTTTATACTATGTAGTGATTTAACATCTGGATACATACATTTTGTAAAACTCAAGTACAATTAGACTTCTACTCGTACTAATTCCGTGGCGCTCGCGTTTCCTCTATATATATTTCAAAATTACGGAATACGAAATCTGAAAAACGGATAAACAAGTTGTTAAAAGTAGGGATAGATATCCGTTTACCGTAAATATGTCTTAGTTATACGAAGTCGTTAACCAATCTCGTTATCGGATAATAATGACTCTGATTTCTTTGGCCTGACTTCAGCCATCGATCAGTGGATTTTTTTCAATAATATACGAGACTAGTGTTAACCCGCGATTTCACCCGCATGGACGTTGTTTTTCCGTTGTAGGCACAATTTCTGATATTTTCATAAAACGTTGACCCGATGATGCGATCTTTCAAAATTCGCCTAAGTGTGCTGTATAGGTACTGTACGGATGTGTTCCTTCTTTATTGCACCAAAAACAAAGTTTGCACAAAAGGAGAGCTTAATGCTAGACAGCATTTACTACCAGCCAATCTTGTCAGGTGAAGAACAAGGCTTCAAACTTAAAAGGCTTTAAAGGCTGACAACCGTCAAATAATTTCTCACTCACACTTTTTTGACTAACTGACACACACTGATATAACTAGATATCCAGTAATTTTATATTGTCAAAAATGTAAATTCGAGAGCGAGATGTTCATTAGCAGATGTCAGTGTCTTAAAGGAAGGTGTGTTTGGTTCCCGCGGTCGAATCCGACCGGGAACCCGTGACCCTGTCTAGTGCTGGTGCAGCCTCGAACGATTCGTCTGATGATGAGTTGTTTGAGGAAGCACTAGCATTAAGGTGATAGAGGGAACATCGATGGTTGTTTAGTCGGTATGCCGCTAGTTGCTAATGTCTCATTAGCATTAGTAGCTGGCGGAGAGTCCGACATACCCCTCCAACTCTCCCTGAGATGGAGGGGATGCGAAATGCATTTTTCCATCGTAAAAAAAAAAGGTGTGTTTGGTTTACGCTGTCTGTTGCATGACAGATATGAATTCGACTCTTGTATATATAAAAGACGATAACTGAGCCTAAGATTACGTTTATTAGGTAATGAGCAAACAATTCGCAATAAAACGATTATGTTAACGTTGATAACAGGTTTTCATCCTTTATGATTTCACCATAAGATTTATGATTTTTTAAATCAACTAGCTTTATTTTTAAGTTTGATAAATAGCTTCACAACCGTTTGCAGCGTGATAAAGCAAAAATTGAATAAAAACAATGGCAGATGGGTTGGCGATGGGTTGCAGTTGAGACTGCCATGTGAGCAAATCTTCGTGCAAGGAGCAAATCGTAGTGGTGTAGCTATCGCAGGTGCAGGTGGTGCAGTACAGGGCCCCTAAGCTCAAGGGGCCCTCTAACCTAAGCTTTGAAAAGAGAGGGTCAGCCAGCTCCCGAAGCTAGAAAAACTTGAGCCTGATCACAATTTTTTGATATAAAAGCTAAATAAGTTCAAGCTATGTCGAAAGACAAACTTTACTGAGTGATTTTTAACAATATATCTGTGTAACTTACCTATTTAATGTAAAGAATAAAAGGCTTTATTATTATGTGGAAAGAGGAGGTGAGGGCCCGATTCTTTCTCTATGCACCAGGGCCCTTGTCCGCCTAGCTACGCCACTGGCAAAGCTATGCTACTTCCGAAGATGAAAATCAGATTATATTCATATAAGTGAAATGTATTTTGTATTGTTTTGTTTTGTTTCTCATATAAGTAAAATGAATTTCTTATTTGAGAAAATAAATAAATATAAATATTGGTGGACATTCCACACAGTACTCACATAAATGGGTTAAACCTAAAACTGAAAAGCCACACGTCCCATGCGTTAAATGATTTACCATTCAACGCAACGCATCGTGTGGCATAGTTCTTATGTTGCATTGCCAGAACAAATACGATAATGCGTACACAAATACGCTATCATACAAAGTAAATAATTCGTTTATACACCGGTTTGAAATGTTGCAGCTCTGATTTTTGTAGTTTAGTACATATTAATATTTGAATTTACCTTTTTAGATTCCAATAGCATTGAAAGAAACTTCAGAAATAATAAAAATCAACTTACAACATTTTCTAGAAAGAAAACAAAATAAATAAATAACGGTGGACACAGCAATTTCAAAATTCAATTTCAAAATTTGTTTATTTCAAAAATAGGAAATACATTTACAAATAATTACAGGACAGCATTAGATTCATCACCTGTGTTGTGTCGTAAATTTGTGACGTGCAGAACCTACACTAAGAATAAAAAATCTTGTGTCGCAGGCTCTGCGTGGCCTTCAATTGTTACAACAATGTAGTCATGCAAAGGTAAGTGTGGTTTTTTATTTTTAAATTATTTCATAATAATTGTTGAACAATAATATACATAATATAAAAACCTACCTACGTAATCGCATGCAATTGTGTGAGTGTTTATCTGTGTATTTATGTTTATGTGTGTGGGAACAAACTAAGCCAAAGCTTGTGATATGGAAACTAGATAGCTGCTTATATACTTTTTTTGTAAATATATACTTATAAAACCCATACAGAGAACAAACATCTATGTTTGTTCACGGTGGGGAACCCACGGCTTACGACACAGAAGGCAGAGCTACTACCAACTGAGCTGTGAAGGCTGAATAAATATTTTCTATTGTATATTTTGTAATAACAGCTTCATGATCCCCAGAGATCAAGTTACCTAGATATCCCCTCAGATCTTCTAGTACCAAGTACCAGCTAAAGATTGTTAGCGTATGTCTAATGAGGTTGCCAGATGTGATAGATACCTCAGTTTAGTATAACTAATTTAAAAACGTGTTGTTGTTATTGTATTTCGGTCACTGCCTTTTCCCTTCTTGGTTTCAGCTGAAAATCAGCGTTGAGTGATAATACACCCAACATTTATGCTGAACTGAAAACCTTTTTAGTATAGTAACCTATACTGTTGTCCCTTGAGCCGCTCAAAATTTTGTCCTTAATGTTACCTACCCTTTTAACTCTTCTCAGGCTAGTGTTTTTTGTACTAAAATAAAAAAAAAATCTATTCTATTCTATTCTATGTTCGTCCAAATATTACATTTGGCACATACCTACCCACATTTTCTAGTAGTACAATTACAAACGTATAGTACTTGCAACGGATCTAAGTCCTTCTAAAGTTAGCTACAGCTAGCTTAGTGGTTGCTATTTTAGGGCCGGATTAGAGGTAAGCGAGGGGTACGGAGGGGGCTAGGGATGTAACTCGTCTACAATTATCATTAATCGAAATATGTCCGTTTAATTTAAATATTTTAATTGATTATCGTATTATGTAATTACAGGTGTAATTACAGGCACATGAGGCTTTACATCGGTATGCCTCAAGCTGATGGACGCAGGGCAGTGCATCGTAGGGCACGTTCCTATCGTGCGTGACTTACGAGGCAATGCTTAGATAAAGGTGATGATTACCACTTAACATTAGGTGGGCCATCTGCTTGTTCCATCAGCTGATTGTATAAAAAAAAAGTATTTGCAATGGCGTCCAAAAACTAAATGTGGAAGCGTTGATCATCCAGCGGCGAGATGGGCAGATGATCTTACAAATTATGGGCAAGAGCTGGATCGTCAACAATGGCGGATACAAAGAGAGACCTATACCCAGCAGTAGGCTGAGGATGATGAAGATGAATAGTGCCTGACTTCAGTGGGCCTCAGAGCCCATCGCCGCTGATACAGTACAAACTAGTTTCTTTACGATGTTTTCCTTCACCGAGCATTGGTACTGCGCACATCAATTTATCGAAGAGAAAATTCATTGGTGCACGACCGGATTAAACCCATGACCTTACTATCAGAAGCCGGCGTCATTTCCACTTCACCACCGGTGCTCTCTCTGTAGAATTTATAAACTTTCACCATGACCAGAAAAAAACAACAGATACCGAGACAGATGCGTAAATTTGTCTTTGCATTATCCTAAAATAAATAGTGCTTAAATTGTAGCCGCTCTTGTTTTTTTAGTTTAAAAGGAAGACGCAGGCTGATGATGAGAATGACGTAGAGCATCATATGGTATACTGGAAACATTAGTGCTATACCGTCATTTTAAGAGTAGTAGAGCTCTTTGTGAAGGGCTCGTCCGAGGAAGTACTACCACTACGCCTTTTTCTACCGCCAAGCAGCGTTGCTGTGTTTCGGTTTGAAAAGTGTGGCTGCCGGTGTAATTACAGGCACATGAGGCTTAACATATTATGTATGCCTTAAGTTGATAGACGCAGGGCAGTGCATCGTAGGGCACGTTCCTATTGTGCGTGACTTGGTTACCATCAGGTGGGCCATTTGCTTGTTCCGTCAGCTAGTTGTAAAAAAAAACACAGGGAGTATTACAGGTTCCACGCTCACTTCCATCACTAGCTTTGCCTCACTCACGCTGGCATTGCTTAACCGCCAATACACTCACGCGGTGATAGATGAATTGATTACAGAATGCCAAAATGACAATTCATTGCGAATTCCTCAGTCACTTGGGTGTTTGTTGATGACGGAATAGCACTGCAGGATCATAAACGTACGTATAAGTAACTATTTCTAGCATTTGTCATGTGTCAACATTAATTATCATCTAATTTTTATGACAAATAAGAACGGTTTAACTTTTGTTTAAATAATGATAGGTGAGAGTGGAAATAATGAGAGGATTGAATATCTGCAGTATTGTGGAACTAGCAGAGATGAGTGCTGGTGCTAAAGTGAATAAGAAGATGTATGAGTGGGTGGTCCCCGACGGAGGATGGGGTTACGTTATATTCGTTTCGTTCATCATCAATGTTGTAAGTAACAGGCCAAGCATTAACACTTTCACAGTCCCCATACAAGAATTCAAATACCCTAGCTAGTAACCAATTTAATATAATAAACAAAAAAATACAAAAATGTTTATGTTCTTCTCAAAAATGTGACATTAATTTTAACAGTAGTTTGATACCTTCTTTTAAGAAAAAAAATACCTGTATATGGAGGTATTGCTCTTCCATAGCAAGCATAAAGAGTTAAAAAAGTCATTTATACAGGATATTTTGATTACCTAGGTTAATGAAATTTCGGTTAACAAAAGAATTCAATACGAAGATTTTATTATTTATTATTATTAGATTATGTCACAAGAGTTATGAACCGAGTGAGAGATATTATGTATGCCTCAAGTTGATGGACGCAGGGCAGTGCATCGGAGGGCACGCTTTACTTTTGCTTTGATAAATGTGATGGTTACCACTAAACATCAAGTAAGCCATCATCTGTTCCATCAGCAAGTAGTATAAAAAACTGTTTTTTGGCATATAAAAACAGCGGTACAAATGTGTTTAATTTCCTTAAGTCGATCGACAAGTACATCTTAAATATAAGCTTAAACCTCAAGTCCGACTAAGTTTTACTGTACCAAACCTCATACCATCTGGCATTTGCTTATCTTTGACACAGAGTGCTACATGAGGGACCTCGGACAGCCAAAGTTTAGAGGAAATGGCATGGAGCCCCTATAGTTTTTTTTTTACAATTAGCTGATCGAAAATGCACATTGGCCACCTGATGTTAAGTGGTAACCATCACCTATAATAAAGCATTGCCTTTAATTTTCATTGAAACCGAAAACTGTTTTTTTATTATTTTCAAAGAATGAATGAATGAAATGAATGAAAAATACTTTATTGTACACCAAACTGAACAAATAAACTGCAAGTAGTGCAATGGGCGGTCTTATCGCTGAAAGCGATCTATTCCAGACAACCTTTGGATGGAGAGGGTTATTCTAAGGTTTGTTTTGTTTTCAGTCCACAGCTACCATGTTCGTTGGCTGCTTCGGTATGCTGTTCAATGACTTCATGATTGAAATAGGGATGACTTCAACCGGCGTGACCTTGCTGACTGGCATCAACGCGTTTTTCTTTGCGACTTCAGGTTAGTTCTATAGTACAACTCTATAGTTCTAAAAATGTAAATCCTTTATTGGCTGTATGTTAGAAACCTAAGTATTTACATTGTATCTTAAGAGCTGTGGATTTTGTTCAAAATAAATAAATAAACTTTATCAAAACAAAACCTTCGACAAAATGTACCTACGTATATGAAAGTATGAAGTTGATGGGTAAAAAAAAAAAATTTTTTTTTTTGTTTAAAAAAAAAAAAAAAAAAACATAATTGGCGGAATAGCCTCCTTAGAAACATTAAAAAAGCATTCAGTCGAATTAAGAACATTCTCCTTTTTTAAAATCGGTTTAAAAATAAATAATAATTATAAATAAATGGAGATGTGCTTGCAACCTGTCACGTATGGAATACCAACTACTACAAAATGCGGGCATGTGCAAATGTATTGTTTGGACGTACCTCTGACTACCCCCCTTAGACGTCCTCAAAGAATCTGAAAGTCGTACTAAGGTACCAAAGAGATCTGAGGGGATATCTACCGTGCCTGGGGATCAAAGTCGTGAAGCTGTTTCAGTAAATAAATATTGGACATTCCACACAGCACTGTCTAGCCCCAAACTAAGCAAAGCTGTAATATCGGAACCAGAAAGCTAATAATATAATAATACAAAATACTTAAATAACTGAGCTGTGACTGTGAGGCGTGTAAATTGCAGTCGAGTATTTCATTAGTATTCTGAATTTCCAGGGTTTTTTACCAGCTCATTGTTGAAACTAATGAGTCGTCGGAAGCTGGCGCTGCTGTCGGCTTTGTTGCTGGACGCGGGCACATTCGGAATGATTTTCGCGAAAACGATTGCCACCTTTATTTTATTTCAAGGAGTGTTGCCAGTAAGTGTATGTTGAATAAAGTTAGATAGAAAATTGTTTATTACATAAAACAAAATGTATCGTAAATAGGCGAACTTATAATGCTAAAGAGCATTCTCTTCCAGTTAATCAAAACCTTAAACCCTAAAGTAGGTATTAAAACAAAAATAAAACAATCTTAAAAATAAATAAGTGAAATACAATGTGTGGTCTTATAGCTGAGAGCGATCTCTTCCATACAACCTTTATTATATAAAATTGGATTATGCATAATAGACCGTCATCTGGTAAAATTTTTGCACAAATGGATGAAACGCGTAAAATATTTAAAAGTCGTTTAAAATGGTGCCAAAATAATCAGGAACAACTTAAAATGGATATACTAGCAAAACACAGGGCAGCGAAAAACTTTGGGAAATTCTGGAAGTCGACGGGGAAGTATGATGTTAAGCCTGGCCTCCCGGTGAGTGTGGGTGGAAAAAGTGAGCCGGAGCAGATCTCCAACTTGTTTAGAGACCATTTTAGGGTACTTTCTCCACTGGGTCCTTCCTCTGCGCTCCCTACCTCTGCTGACCCGGATCGTCAGGGAGATGCGCCGCAAGTATGCTTTACTGCAAAGCAAGTACAAAAAGCCCTGAGTAGAATGAGCGGCGGCAAATCTCCTGGGCATGATGGTATCAGTGTGGAGCATCTGAGACATGCGGGTGTTCACTTACCGAGGGTGCTGGCTCTGTTCTTCTCAATGTGTATCAGTCACTCCTATCTACCTCATGACTTAATGAAAACCATCGTGGTACCCATTGTGAAGGACAGAACCGGGGATATCTCGGATAAGGGGAATTACCGCCCTATCTCGTTAGCAACAACGATAGCTAAAGTGCTGGACAGTCTGCTTAACACTTACTTGGAAGAATTCTCTCATCTACATGACGCGCAGTTCGGATTTCGATCCGGACTTTCTACTGAAAGCGCCATAGTAAGTCTTAAGCATACTGTTAGGTACTATACTGATCGTAAAACGTCGGTACATGCCTGTTTTCTTGACCTATCCAAAGCCTTTGACCTAGTGTCCTACGACGTGCTCTGGAGAAAGTTGAGAGACAGGGGTGTGCCGGAGGAAATGCTCAGTATATTTAGATATTGGTATGCTAACCAAACGAATTTTGTGAAGTGGGCTGACTCACTATCTGAAGCATATATGTTGGAGAGTGGGGTAAGACAAGGAGGGTTGACGTCTCCTCTGCTCTTCAACATATATGTGAATGATCTCATCGTGGGGCTGAGCAGCATGCGTGTCGGATGTCGGATAGATGGCGTAAGCATCAACAACATTAGTTACGCGGACGACATGGTGCTGCTCTGCCCGACGGCGGGTGGCCTGCAAGAACTGCTGAAAGTCTGTGAGGTATACGCTGTTGATCATGGACTTCTATACAATGTCAGGAAAACGGAGTACATGGTCTTTGAGGCTGCCGGCAAGGGTCTGGATAAGAGCACCCATAATATTACCCTTAATGGCATGAACATAAGAAAGGTTAAGAAATTTAAATATCTTGGACATATCATTGCCGACGATCTCAAAGACGATGCTGATATTGAGAGGGAGCGTAGGGCGCTGGCAGTAAGAGGTAATATGCTGGCCCGCAGGTTTTCCCGGTGTACTGAGCAAGTGAAGATAACGCTTTTCAAAGCTTACTGCCAAAACATGTACACGGGAAGCTTGTGGGTTAGACACACCAAAAACTCGCTAGCGACTCTGCGCATCCAATATAATAATATATTCAGGATGGTGTTGGGTCTGCCTCGCTTCTGCAGTGCATCGGGGATGTTTGCTGAATATCAAACTGATGGCTTCGATGCCATCATTCGCAAAAAAACTACATCCCTGATCCGCAGAATGCGTGACAGTCAAAACAGCATCCTGAAAACCATAGCGAATAGATACTCTTCGCCGCTGTGGGCAAGCCTGATACGCAGAGTGATCCCGGGAATAGTCCCGTTTCTCTGGTGAGATCACTCTGGGAATGAGGCCGGCGTTTATTTTATTTTGTGTCATAGCTTACTAACCCTTTATTGTATTTTATTGTGTAACTAACAACCTATGGATTTATGTTGTCCGAAATAAAAGGATTTTATTTTATTTATTTATTTATATTGTTAGGGTTCAAACAGAAAATGCATTTTAGAATTTTGTCTCGATCAATTTAGCGAAAGGAAGCGAAAGCTTCCGGTCAACACCAACGCCATCTAATAACCAGCATTTTAAAGAATGCTGCTCCGTTTATGTGTTGTCTGAGTAAGATCAATAGCTCATTATTTTGAGAGCACTGGTAGTCTAGTGGTAACGGCCCCGCCTTCCAAAATTAAGGTCGTGGGTTCGAAGCCGGTCGTGCATCAATGAGTTTTTCTGTTCAAAAAATGTATGTGCACAATGCCAGTACTCTCAAACCGGCATGTCGTAGAACGTGAAACGTTCTATAACTTGTATCAAATGCTTGAAAGGAGCCTCTGGAAGCGCACTTTAAATCCTTTCACCACACTATTTCGAAAGAAACTAGTGACACGACAAGAGAGAGATTAGGCTGGGCAATATATAAATAGAGGGTAGAAAAAAAATTAAACAGTCGATCTGTTTTGAACTTATTTCTGCCCATAATTAGTCAACACTTCTTCTTGTCGTGTCACTAGTTTCTTTCGAAACAGTGTGGTGAAAGGATTTTAAGTGCGCCTCAAGAGGCTCCTTTCGAGCACTTGACACATGTAATAGAACTTTTTAGGTTCTACAACATGCCGGTTTCCTCACGATGTTTTCCTTCACCGTTTGAGAGTACTGGCATTGTGCACATAAATTTTTGAACAGAAAAACTCATTGGTACACGACTGGTTTCGAACCCACGACCTTAGGATTGGAAGGCGGGGTCTCTACCACTTGACCACCAGTGCTCTCAAGTCAACACTAGAAGTCTTGGATCTTTGCCCAGCAAGTGGGACAGCAGGGTGCATCTTATGGCGGCGCTAATTTATACCTCCCACTAGTACAAGTGAAATGGAAATATTTTTCATGAGAAACAATGATAAAAATAAACAATAAAACCAAAAAAAAAAACTAAATTATTCGTTTTACAACATATTCAATAATAATATATAATAATATGAGATGTATAATATGAGAGATATATTTATTTATATGATATATTTGCCACCATTTTAGAATTCTATTTTTTATCGGGACATAAACTAGTATCCTATAAACCTACTAATACTGTAAATAGGCACTTGGTGTAACAATAAATAAAAAAATATACAATGTTTTCACACCTTATCAACAAATCTTAGAAAAGTAAATTACAATAAATAAAATTATTTTTTCATACAGGTCATAAAAACAACTAAGAAAAAATTTGGTAATATTTTTGTGTCACACTTATTCCAGGGAATCGCCATGGGGATCACATACAACTTGGCCTGTTCCATATTAAATGACTACTTCGTCAAGAAAAGAATGTTTGCGTTCAGCTTCGTCCAGTTTGTTATTGGTAAGTTTTATAGGCATAACTAGAGGTATGTAGCTACAATGTACCTATGCGCTGTGACATAATATATTACTATGAGATTGACGTAGACAGCCGTCAAAGCGGCCAGTATTTCATACGATTTTTTTTATTTTATAATTCACTAGCGACCCGCCCCGGCTTCGCACGGTTTTTGTGGGTTATCCCTAAGAGATTATGCTTGTATTATGCATATAAACCTTCCTCTTGAATCACTCTTTCTATAAATAAAACCGCATCAAAATCCGTTGCGTAGTTTTAAAGATTTAAGCATACATAGGGATAATAGGGACAGAGAAAGCGACTTTGTTTTATACTATGTAGTGATGCTGATCGAACAAGCAGATGGCCTACGTCATGTTTAGTGGTGACCATCACCTATAACAAAGCATTGCCAGCAAGCAAGCGTAAGTGACGAACGATAGAAACGTGGTTGCACTTACGATGCACTGCCCTGCGTCCATCAACTTGAGGCATACAGATGTTAAGCCTCATGTGTCTGTAATTACACCGGCAACCACACTCTTCAAACCGAAACACAGCAACGCTGCTTGGCGGCAGAAAAAAAGCGTGGTGGTAGTACTTCCCCGGACGAACCCTTCACAAAGAGCTCTACTACTCATAAGAGTCTATTAGCCTTGGACGCTGTTTAAAACTTCTTATGTAGATGTTATAGGCCTGAGAAACAATGGCTTACTGGCGAACTGGCCCCTAGATTCATCTTGCTCTAAGACGTTTCAAAGTGATCCTCGCAATTCCAGGATCTCTTTGAAACGTTGAAAACAATTGAATAAAATTCTTTTGACTAGAAATTGAAATTGATTTATTTAAAATAACAATCATCAGTAAATACAATTATAAATAATCATGCAGATGTAATTTTCTAATAAATTTTAGTTCTTTTTGGTACTCAAACTAGGAAAGCCTGTAATATAACTTACCAATGCCCTCCGCCGAAAATTATATAATCAATAATTGTATTTATAAAAAACTTTATTATAAAAGTGAGTGGAGTGTACATATTCCTTATGATCAATATATAACTTAAATGAGTAAGTTATATAATTGTGAAGAAGATAATTAATTAAGTTAAAAAGACTTTGGATAAACTAATTAAGGCATGATTGATACAAGATTTCCTACTCAAACTTTTAAATAGGAAAACTTGAATCGATGAATATAATTTTTTTAATAAAATGTGATTGAATACAATTGAAAAATTGAAACAAAATATAATTAATTAAACAAAATTTAAAACAAAATGGTTGGTTGCGTTTTTTTCGAAAATGAGTTTGGTGATTTTATATCTTTCAACTTGTCAAAACGTGCGAGCGAGAGGTACGTTAGCTCTTGTATTCGCCTCATTTCAAAAATGTTTAGCTTTTTAGAAACGAATAGGCACAGTCAGCATCATTGGTTGATGACTGTAAGATTTTTAAAAGTTAAGTTTTTACTTCTCAAAGCTTTACCTTTTGATCTATAAGTACAGTACAGTACAAGCAGATGCAATAAGTGCAATGCGACAGGGGGGAGGTTAAACATCATAGTTTTTAACATATCGTTATTTTTTGTATGTCTTATTGCCTTTGTATGTCTCTGCAGCAGAAGGAGAGATAAGCAAAATCCCGGAATAGCAAAATCCCAGATTAGCAGAAGGACAGATTCGCAAAAATGCAGATAATGTACTGTGTACCATATTATCAATTTGTGACCTCTTTGCTTTTATCTAAATGGCCACTTTTAATTGGCATAAATAGTCAACATTTATACTTTTCCATTAGACGAAATCACAAAATCATTTTAATATTAACTTGTGTTACCTTCTTAGTGCACGTAACTGTACTATCAGTGGACTTTATATTAGAAGAAGTTAGATAAACACAAAATACACAAAATAAAATTACAATCATCGATAATGAAAAATATCATCTTCAGCCTGAAGAAGTCCACTGCAATGGCTTCTCCTATACATTTTCCAGAAGAACGATTCTAAGCCCTTTCCATCCACCGACTTCCTGCGATCCTCACAATATCGGGTATCCCACGCTTCGTCTTCCAATGTCTAAGTTTTTTCATCTCACAAAAACTTATACCCGGTTTACATTCAGATCATGTCCGTGGAAATGTGCAGAGATATGGGAAGGGACTTGGGCAATGCGAGAATGTAAACAGGCCACTTCCATGTCCACTCGCGTTGCCCGTGTTGCGTGAACACACATTGCCGGCGACGCTGCCGCAGACATATGGACGGCAACATTTCCGTCCACGCGAACGGCAGCGCGAATGTCTAAATGTAAACGCAGTATTACAAAAATCCTTTTTTTTACGTTTCCAGCTGTCCTGGCGATGATTGCACCGCTGTTCGTGCGATGGTCGCTCGAAGAGTACGGGTTCCGTGGAACTCTCGTCTTGATAGCAGGGATAACATTTAATAACATATTCGCAGTACTGCTGATGCAACCCGTGGAGTGGCATATGAAAAAGGTGGAAGTTGTAGTCACAACAGGTCAGTCAAGTTGATTTTCTTTCTATAACTTTGTGGTGCATTAAAACCCCTTCACCACACTGTTTCGAAAGAAACTAGTGACACGACAAGAAGCAGAAGTCATGTTGATATTTAAATTGGCCCTATAGCAGATCAACCATCCCCTTAGATCACAGACTTGCCCTAGTAATACATTTAGCAACAACAATAAATGAAAAGAAAATTAAGCTTTTAAATTAGCTAAGATAATCTTGTTTATGCAACTAGCCGACCCGTGTTTGCTTCATTAGCTAGTCAATATGTACATTAGAGGGACTATTGCACCACAAAGAGAGCTTATTCTAGAGTTGTTTGTTGGATGTTGTTTTTTGCAGCTTATTTCTCGATCGACCAAGCGAAAGATGACCAAACCGAAACTAGTTACAAGATGAACGTACAAAGGCTTAAGTTTTAGTGGTTGGAAATCTCTACATCAGTCAGGTTAGCAGGCACCACAAAGTTTTTACAGCAGCTTATCTACTAGTTACTGTAGTTATGCCAAACTGTGAGTTTGTTGCCTGTTCTTCTATACTTCTGACTTGGTCGCGTAGAACTGGCACCTAAATTCAATTAAACATAAATAATATTATAAGCACCTAGTTCCTCAGTTTATTTAACAGATTTAGTTAGATTACTCGCGATAGCACCAGCACAAACCTTAGTGGTTTTTTGATGCTATTTTTTACAAAATGTATGTTTCCAGTTGTCCAATTGATAATCAATTAAAAAAAAATAGCTTTAAGACGTTATTCAAATCGATCATTGTGATTCAATTGATTAAATATCTTATGACTAGTGGACTGCCACACCATATAATTGTGATTGATTAAATATTTTTTTGACTTTGAATTTCATTAATAAAACATTTTTTTTTTCAGAAATGCAACTTCTCATAGTTGAAAAGAAAAGCAATGCCGTAGTTATCAAGCTAGCAGACGAAACCGCTCAAACTGAAGCTCCAATTGAAAAAGTTGATCATGTTATTCTGGAAAGTGAAAAACCAACGAAATTAATGTGAGTTTAAAACTGCACCACTTAGGGGCGGGTTCGAACAACTCAAAGTTAGGCTATTACCGCGTTTACATTTAGACATTCGCGCTGCCATTCGCGTAAACGGAAATGCGGCCGGCCATATGTCCGCGGCAGCGTAGCCGTCAACGTTTGTTCACATTTAGCACGGACACTAAGGGAGCGCGGGCAACGCGAACGTCAACGCGAGCGGCAATGCGAGCGGACATGGATGTGTCCGGTTCACATTCTCGCATCGCCCATGTCCCTCCACTTTTCCACGGACATGAGTTTAGTGTAAACGCGGTATTTAAGTCAGCTAAAAATATTTATATTTATGTCATTGTTATTGACATGTAGGTAAGATATAGACGGAATTTTAACGTACATACAAATTCAATATAAACGTTACTATGAACACTGTTAAGGGCTGTAAAGCTGAATAGTTATGAATACAGTCAAACATATCTACCCTAATATTATAAAGAGGAAAGATTTGTATTTTTGTATGTTTGTAACGAATAAACTCAAAAACTACCGGTCCGATTTCAAAAATTCTTACACCAATAGAATTCAACATAGGCTATATTTAAATGTTTTTAAAAAATGTCCACCCGTGCGAAGCCGGGACAAGCCGCTAGTGTTTTACAAATTTGGATATTTTTTTGCAAACACATACATAATTATATTTTTAGTTTATATCTATGGTAGAAATATGTGACTGTATGTACAATTCATTGAACACTGAAATTTTGCAGGAAATTTATCAACACATTTATTGATGTGCCGTTTTTCAAGAAATTTATAATCTCATGTGTTTGCATCGGGCCAGCTTTGTCCAACTTTTCGGAGGCTACATTTTCTATGATCTTGCCTCAAGCGCTGTACGCAAATGGATGGAACCAGGTATGTTGGTAATTCTTTGATGGCTGTTTTCGAACGTGGTGTTTAACAGTTAATTGAACTAAACAACCTCTAGTATGCCAAAATCAAGATCGAAAAGTGATTGTGTACGTTCTACGTTTAGGTATATCTACGTTTTCCTCACACAAGTAGCAGTGGTGAACAAACATACGCTCATCATTCGCTGTCGACGGCGGTGGAGCTTTGTTTGGACGGCTAAGTCTTAATAAAATAAATAAGGCGGAGTCTATAAAATAAGAAGAGCTAATTTTAAGCTTTAGGCTAAGCAAACAGTCGTCTGGAAGAAATCGCTGTGCTTGATAAGACCATTTTTTGACCATTGCAGAAATCTGATGGTATTCTAGCAGGTACCAACCTACTAAATAAGTACTAAAGAGTTCAATGAGGAGGTCTGCGGTACCTGTATTAAAGTGAACCTGCTTTTTTATTATGACTTTATTCTAAGTAACAAAATAAGTTTATTTTGGAACAAAAACAAAGAAAAGAATTTTATTTTCTTACAGGACATGGTGGCTTTGGCTCTGTCCCTTTACGGTTTCGGAGACTTGGCGATGAGGACAGTACTGATATTTGGCAGCAACTGGTTGCTGAAGGTTGGCAGCCAAGAGCTGTATATCATAGGTCTTATCTTGGCTACTGTATCGAGACTAGGTAAATATATTTATTTATATACTAATTTCATATTTCATTAAATATTGATGGAAGTTCCACACAGCACTATCTCGCAAACTAAGCCAAAGCTTGTGATATGGGAACCAGATAGCTGATATACTACTTATATACTTTTTTTTTGTAAATACATACATAAAATATTATATAACACCCAGACAGAGAACAAACATCTATGTTCATCACACAAATGTTTGTTTCGGTGGGGATCGAACCCACAGCCTACAGCATAGAAGGCAGAGCTACTACCAACCGAGCTGTGAAGGCTGTCTTTATTAGTTTTATAATGCTTATCTAGATTAAGATTTTAAAATGTTCTTAAAGTATTATCGGAGAGGAATTTTAACCAATCATCGGAGCTTTGTTACTATAACTTCTTTTTTACATTTTGAAAAGTCGATAGAAATGCCCACCATAATCAGACCATGTTATCCATACATTTAATTTTATATTAATCCTTATCCAAATAAATCATTTCGTATTCAAGACTGTTTCAATACCTATAGATTACTGTTTTTACAAGTGATATTCCGTCCATCACAATATAGCAGCCCAAACGTCGGAGGCTCGTCATGTCCCCATGCTCTGAAGTACACAGCAGGTGTATGCAGTGAAGTTGTTTACATCTTTTAGAAGTTCTATGTTCGCTTGCGTTTTGCCCAATCCTTTATTTCTGGTACAGGTTTGATCTGGTCCGAGAAAGAGCTGCCAATCTACATCTACATCGTGGTTATCGGCGTCGGTCGATGCTTCATCTGCGTGCTGATCACCGTGGTAATATCTGACACGGTGGCTCCGGAGAAGTTCACGCAAGCTATAGGCATCTTCATGCTGGTCGCTGGTGGCACCATACTCATCGTTGGACCTGCTATCGGTTAGTTCAATGGTTATATCATTTACAAGCTGATGCCCGCGACTTCGTCTGCGCAGGATTAGTCACACAATATGTTTGAAAATTGTAGCCTATGTGTTATTCTGATGTATAAGCTATATTATTGTAAAGTTTCATTAAAATCCATTCAGTAGTTTTTACGTGAAAGAGTAACAAACATCCATCCATCCATCCATACTTACATTTTTCGTGTTTATAATATTAGTAGGATTTAATGGTCAATGGTCAATATTCAATAGAGCTGTCTTTTTCTTTTTAATTGTAAAATAGTAAAATAAAATCACTCATATTTGCTCCAATACCTAAATTCTTTTGAAGAAAGAGATAATTACAAATTTTTGTCTCATTTTATTTATATAAATAACAATTACATGCAATCACAGACTTACTTCCTTTTAATTTATATAAATTGTATGTTGTTGAAATCGTTCCAGACTGGGTCTGACAAAAAAAATACCTAGGTTTCTGTTTTTTTATTGGGTCCGGAACCCGAAAAATACCACCCGGTCTCCGATTTATAATTAATAATAATTTATTTCTGAAGATGCACTGCGTCATCCTCAATTTTTTTTATAACCACCACAATTACCTGATGATAATTCAATTCAATTTATTTTCATAAATTCAATTCATTTATTCTTTAACAAATCTCACAAATCATGTCTGAATCTTAACCCAACAGGCTACAAAATAAAAATATGCAAAAGCAAACTTTACAGTGTCTCCTCTTAATTCCAGGGGCAATACGTGACCTCACGAATAGCTACTCTACGGCATTCTATCTTCTGACGTCGTGCTTCGCCATAGTCGTTCTATTCTGGTCGATAGAACTCCTCTACAAAAGGAACAAAGGAAAAAGATCGCGAAACAAAACCTCACCGAAATCAAATCACTCGAATAAAGGAAAATGAAGTAAAATTGGTTCTAGTTTTGTTTTTGGCTTGATTGGGAGGAATCTGTAATGGAAAGCTGGTTTGCAATCGATAAAAAAGTAGGTCACCGTGTTTTCTGGCAGTAGAATATGATAAACTAGCTTTTTCCGTGACATTGGCGGCGTGTTCCTCGATTTCCTGCGGGAATGCCGTTAGGAGCTTCTCAGATAATTATGCGATAACTAGCACCCGCCCGTGACATTGCTCGCGTGGTACTATATTTTTTTATTGGAAAATTTTACACAACTCTATCTAGTACTAAACTAAGCAAATCTTGTGTTTAAGAGAAACGGACCAGACCGCAAGTCTGAGTTTTATTTATCGTAAGGCTGTTATTGTATGAAGACTCGATGAACGTTTTTTTTCATACAACTAACTGATGGAACAAGCAGCCACCTGATTTTAAGTGGTAACCATCACCTTTAACAAAGCATTGCCTAGTAAGTTTCGCACGATAAGAACGTGCTCTATGATGTACTGCCCTGTGTCCATCGACTTGAGGCATACAGATGTTAAGCCTCATGTGCCTGTAACTACACCGGTAACCACACTCTTCAAAGATAGCAACGCTGCTTGGCGGCTGAAAAAGACCTGGTGGTAGTACTTCCCCGGAAGAACAAAGAGCTCTACTACTCATAAGAAAACGAGACTTGCGGTACTAGTTCGTTTCTCTACAATACAAGCTTTACTTAGTTTGGGGCACGATAGCGTTGTGTCAAAGATAGGCAAAGATGAAATATTTAAATGCCTTTTTTTCTATTATAAGACAGACCTACTTCCCGATGGCTATCAGCTTTTTACGTCAGCGAGTTGTATAAAAAAAACCAACCTACGACACCAGAGTTTACGTCCTACGAACTGTACAATTTAGTGGTTGCGCAACCGGCGTACAACCAGTTACATTCCGTGCATGTGTTGATGCTGGTTACACGATTGAATTAGACAGTCTTCACGGCTCAGTTGGTAGTAGCTCCAGTTGGTTGTTAGTAGTAGTAAGTTTTAAGTTTCTATAAGTTTATGTGCGCAATGCCAGTGAATACTGTGAATACTGGTGCTGGTTCTTGTATCTAGTTGGTATTCTGTTTTTTTTAAATACATACAATATTTTATAAAATTGTTTATATTAAAAAAAACCAGAAACAGCCCCACGACGTTGAAGAGTACCTAGTAGAGCTCGTTGTGAAGGGCTCGTCCGGGAAAGTGCTACCACCACGCCTTTTTCTGGGGGGTAATCAGAACTACATATTTATCATCAAAGAACGTACCAACGTCAAAATACAAACGAAATATCAATTTAAATGTTATTTGAGGCACTCTGACAACTACAAAACTCCCAGTTACCTAACCGTTTTCTTCCGAGACCTTTTAGTAATCTAATAAGGGTAACAGTTTTGCGAACGAAATCAACGCAATTTGTCCTTACTGCGGCAAAGTAGAATCTTCTTACTTGTTTGAAAATAAAAGGAATTCACAAGACAATTAAGACAATTATAAATAAATAAATATTGGTGGACATTCCACACAGCACTATCTCGCCCCAAACTAAGCCAAAGCTTGTGATATGGGAACCAGATAGCTGATATACTACTTATATACTTTTTTTTTTGTAAATACATACTTATAATATTTTATAACACCCAGACAGAGAACAAACATCTATGTTCATCACAAAAATGTTTGTTCTCGGTGGGGATCGAATCCACGGCCTACGGCGCAGAAGGCAGAGCTACTACCAACTAAGCTGTGAAGGCTGTCTAAAAGAGCTCATGTTGTGTACTACGGAACAATAAAAACAAACAACCAGCTAAATCTGGTTAGCAACATGCCCACAACAAGCAAGCGACATGTTGATTAGATTGTAATGCAAACTGGCAAGATTAATAAATAATTATGTTAGATATGAGTCGTCTAGTTTCAAATGCGGCAATTTGTGCTTTATATCCAAAATGACAAAAAACAGATAATTTTGAATAAAACCGTCTTAGAAATTCTTCTTATTCGTCTTAGAAAAACCGTCGTCTCATTGAAAAGGCTGAGTGAAATCATAGGTAGATCGAATCCGGCGATCTGTAGTACTTTAAATTCAAACACAGCAATCTTTTTTTTAATTTACCAACATATTTTCAATAGTCAGATTGCCGGTTTTGAAACTAGTCGACTCATATGTACCCATTTTCACAAATATAAATAAATAAATAAATAAATATTGGTGGACATTCCACACAGCACTATCTCGCCCGAAACTAAGCCAAAGCTTGTGATATGGGAACCAGATAGCTGATATACTACTTATATACTTTTTTTTTTGTAAATACATACTTATAATATTATAAAATAATATTATAATATTATAAATATTGTGAAATACTTAGCCTCTTTCGATCTCTTTTTAATTTTTTTAAACCACAACCAGTCTAATCTGGTTAGCAACCGATTAGATTGCATTGTACAACATTTGAAAACCCGCTACTTGGATAGATTATAAAATAATTATATTAGATAGGTACATATCACACAGGTACAGATTTCAAAACATTTACATTATATTGTGAATTTTTTTTGCATACCCTATTTTGTAATAAATCATTAGAAATCGAACATAAAAAGAATAATTATAGCTAAATGAAAACGGTATTGCATAAAGTCGAATGAGTCATATTGGTGGACATTCCACACAGCCTCATTTAGCCTCAAACTAAGCAAGCTTATTATATTGATCGAGTGAGCAAATCTTACTGAGTACTTGGGCTTTTTTTATTTTATTTTTTTCGAATGGACTTTCTGATTGTGATTGTCTGACGGCAATTATTCGGCAGCGCTGTAAGAATTACAGCGCTGCCGAATAATGGCGAGCGCGGAAGGCGCTCAACCGGTAAAGTTAAGGTTGGGGCAACAGACGCAAGGGCACCGCTCTATGGTTACTACTTGGGCGACTTGGCATTTTATGTATGTGTTATTTTATTTTATTCTTTGTATGTTTTATTTTTTATATTACTTGCTGATGGAACAAACAAATAGACTACCTGATGTGGTAACCATCGCCACTAAGAAAGCGATGCTTCGCAAGTCATGGACGATAGGAACTTGTCCTACGAAACAGGCATAGTGGTAATACTTTCCCGGACGAGCATCAAAAAGAGCTCTACTACGCTTATCCATATTATTGAATAATTAATACCTACTTACCTACTTTCGGAAGTACCTAGACCAAGGCCTCCGCCACAGATTAGGGACCTCTAGAGTAGGAACCGAGAGCTTAACGTGCCTAATACCCGAAGTCCGAATTTTATTTTACATTATTAACTTACTAGTGCTCATAATAGTTATGAATGAGTAATACAAATAAAGTGATTAGAACCGGTCAGTGAACCTGTTTTGAGGGCTTTTTCCTATTACATATCGTTACATTGACGTCGCAGCTCAGTTGGTAGTAGCGCTTCTGCGCTGTAGGCCGTGGGTTCGATACCCACCGTGTACAAACATTTGTGTCATTCTTTTTCATGAAGAAGAAGATTTGTGTCATATACACCCTCGTTAGATTCATGACACAAATGTTTCGTGAATTTACGAGATATATAATACTATATACTAAAGATCTCTGTCTGGGGTTATTACGTATTTTAAGTATGTATTTACAAAAAAAAATAGGTATTATACCAGCTATCTGGTTCCCATATTAGCTTTGCTTAGTTTGGAGTCAGATAGGATAGTGCTGTGTGAAAAGTTCACCAATATTCATATATTTATATATTTACCTGAAATCCTTAAGATATACAAAGATGAGATTTAACACTAATTAAATTAATACTCCATATTTAAAAGGCATTGATTTAATAGACCCACATACGTCAATGAATTTTTACATAATACTATAAAACATGGCAAATGAAGAAATTTAATACTCTACACTGGTCGCTTAATGAAAATGGACACAACATGAATGATACAAAAAATACTGGCCAAGCAAGTGTCGGGCCACGCTTAAAAGAGTACCTATTAATAAATGTTCACAGTTTTTAAAAAGAACAATATTTAAGTTTACTAACTTATATTATTGTGTTTAGTGTTCATATCTAAGAGTTTGAGGATCGTAAGCACCCTGTTCATGATCCTCTTCTTGACTATTCACTTTATTCTTTTGACAGCCTTCACAGCTCAGTTGTAGCTCTGCCTTTTACGCCGTAGGCCGCGGGTTCGATCCCCGCCGAGAACAAACATTTGTGTGATGAACACAGATGTTTGTTCTCTGACTGGGTGTTATATAAGATTTTAAGTATGTATTTACAAAAAAAAAGTTAACATGTTTTTTATCAGCTATCTGGTATCCATATTACAAGCTTTGGCTTAGTTTGGGACCAGATAATGCTGTGTGGAAAGTCCACCAATATTCATTATTTATTCATTTTATTTTGCGTTTTCTGTATCTTCAGGCTGTTTTTGTATGGACACTCATGAGATCTCAGCACGGCCGACAGAGGCGCTGATCGAGTCTCCATACAACTAACGGCCTGATGAAAAACAAAAAACTAAACTCAGACTTAGGGGTACAAACAGGCGCGGATCCAGCCCTCAAAATATGTTGTGGTCACAGCCACCCGAAAATAGCCAAGTGCGAGTCGGCCAATGCATGAACTCGCTCATGATCTATATACTACAAAGGAGATGTTTACAAAATATTTGACGCCCTGCCCAGAATCTTGTACAGTGGGCAGAGCCTTGGGGCAAACATTGTGTGTGACGTCACAAGTCTATTAGGTTGAGGGTTTACCCATCGTGCCCACTACAGTGGATCCGCGCTTGGGTACATACCGTCCTCGCGTCGATGCTGGTTGCACGACCAAACCTCCATAGAGATGGTTGCACAACCATCGTCTCTCAGTTAGATAGGGCTCTAAAGAAGGTGACCGGCCGATCAATGGACGGATAATAGAGTTCATGCTGTGTAGTACGGAACCCTAAAACGAACAACCAGTTAAATCTGGTTACCGAACTAGCCTGACTAGATTCCATTAACGTATCTGGCAAGATTATTTAATAATTATGGTAGATGCCTATCTCAAGAGATACCTACACAGGGTTTTGTTGATTGACAATGGTTTTGGTCCTAAAACCACACCATAACATGCTAGCCCCAAAATGTTTTTGGTCATAATATTATATTCCCATTTTCTTAAACTGAGTTATATATTTGATACCATAATAGGTACATTTACCCTTTGAAATTGATTTTATAATAAAAGCTTTTTTAATAATAAGTAGCTGAAAAGGTAGGTGTATTAGTTTTAAATATATTTGTTTCTAGATATATAATGTAGATATATAATGACCTTATATAATGTTTATAATTATTTTTATTAGCTATTTCAATACATACGTATCATACATTGCAAACATTCAGGAATCGAACCAGCAACCTTATGAGTCTCAGGTGGGACCTTTGCCCACTGTGCCGCAGAGGTCGTCAAATCTGACACAAAAACTTACGTATTCCAAATTTTCACCGATTGATTTTAAAAATCTAGATTTAACCGATATTTAATATTTAACTTCAATCCATCTTTTTCTGTTTTAAATAATTCACATTTATTTATACACATTACACAGTAAAATCAACAATACTTACCGTAATACTCAATAGCAATAATAATAATAACACTATGTCTGTGATTCAGTAAATCCTAGCGCCTGATAAAGTTTTATTTACAAACTACGTAGCCGTATTTTTAGTGTGATAATTTTTTAAGGGTACTAATAAGAAAATAATCAAGTAGATTATTTCAACTATTATTTTTATTCAAGGATATATTTTAGAATTTATTACAATTATTATGAGCTCGCCTGTCGGTGTGTTTGTATAATAGGACAATATATTGATAGGGTTAAAACTAATGGAAAACTGTACCTATGGGAGGCGGTCTGTTTTTATGACTATTTAATATTATGTTTACATTATACATAATACCCCTTTAATCCCGAAAGCAGATTATTCTGCAGATCATGGCGAAGACCTTTTGTTTTAAGACTTTTGAAATTTCGTAGTTTTTCATTCATGAAATGCCTATTATACGTTCGTCCAATATGAAACAAACACACCATGAGGCAGCCCTATTCACAGCTGTTTGTACGTTCCGCGTGTACGTGACTTTGGTACTTACGCAAACAGTATCAGGGGTGTTGCAAATTTCTGAGACAATATTAATTTTACTTTTGTATGGGAATTTCGATATACCTATTCAACTTTTGCACACGTCAAAGCTGGTATTCCAGTGCTTGGTCTGATCATTTGGTCTTTGGCCATAAAGAGTATTGTTGATAAGTGTAAATAAATATAAATACTCTTATTATTGTATCCTGAAAGGATCCAAGTTATCATTAGGGCAATCTTATATTAGTACCAAAAACCTTATTGTCAAAGTCAAAAGGTATTTATTCAATAAAATCACAAGGATCACTTTGACACGTTTTAAAACCTGGTGAATCTAGGTGCCAGATCCACGCGACCAAAGCCTAGAAGAACAGGCAACAAACTTATGGCTTGGTTCCTACCGTTCTTTTATATGATCCTTTTTACAATGAAATATAACACAATATTGAAGCTCCAGTGTGGTGCCAATAGAATTAAGAGAGTGTACGCGTAACAGAAAAAGTTTAATCATTAAGGAACCGAGATTAACAAATATTGTGAAATATTTAGCCTTTTTAGATCAGCCTATGACGTCAGTGGACATCGAACTTATGAGGGATAATAATAACGAAACGTTAACGGTTTAACATAATATAAGTCGATAAGTAAATATTGATACAAAAACTATAAATATTTCAGACAGCACCAAAAACCAGATGATTGAATAATTAATATTATGTTATTTTATATCTACGCCAAAGCACAGAAAAGAGAATACTCAAGGCCACCGAGTGTCAATGGACAGCATTAGATATTTATAAAAGAGTTTAGTTCTTATGTCAAGTAGGACGAATTGTACTAGTGGGACAAGCCAGTTCAGTTCGGTGCCAGTTGTCCCATCAATAGTACTAGTGGAGCAAATCGGTGCCAATTGTACCATCAATGATACTGCCTAATGGTACAAGTGGTACGGCGGCGTATGAATGAATGAAACTGATACTGTCAATGAACCACTCAAAGGGGCATCCCAGGGTGGGAATCGAACCCATAATCGACCGCACAGACGCATAGCAACTACAAACTTGTACGGCCAAATTCTTTGACAGTTATGAATGAGTAACACAAATAATGTTATTAAAACCGGTAGGCGAACCGGTTTTGCATGAGGGCTTTTTCCTATTATACAAGGTGTTCCTTAAGTTGTGTATATAAACTTCAGGGGGCTAAAGTACCCATCAATATGAACAACTTTTTCTAAGGAACCAACACTGTGAACGCGAAAAAAAAAACAGCTGTTTTATACAAAAGTTCAATACCTACCAGGCTAAAATGTATGAAACAGCTGTTTTTTTTTTCGCGTTCACAGTGTTGGTTCCTTAGAAAAAGTTGTTCATATTGATGGGTACTTTAGCCCCCTGAAGTTTATATACACAACTTATGGAACACCTTGTATATGGTTACGTAGGTGGCCTAGTGGGTTGACTACCCTGCCTTGTGATCGTAAGACGGTGGGTTCAAACCCGATCATACACCGATGCATTTAAGTCTAGAAAAATATATATGCGCAATGCCAAAGCTATCAAACTGTGAAGGAAAACATCGTCTAGAACCCAGTTAGTTTTCTATCAGCGGCTATGGGCTTGCAACCTGTCATGTCTGGAGTAATTTCTGGAAATTATATGTGCCAAATGAAACATTTGGAAGTATCCCACGCATTGCCTGTTGCTATCAGACGTGCTTAATCACTTTTTATTTTTAAATCTATGGTTAAGGAACACTATTTGTCCTGTTGTTACTAAATTTTCCCTGCTTGCTTCTTTTATTACAATTATTTATTTATATATATAAATATGTATTAATTATAATATGTAACGTGGTATAGTATATAGAAATAAAATACTTACATTAGTAAGTATTTTATTTCTATTTTTATATAATTATTTGTTTCTAATTCTTTTTCTTTTATATGTATGAAGCATAGCCTTTTTCAGACACAAATTATTTTTTATCTCTACGCATACAAGCACCCCTTCTAAATTGAATGAGTCCACTTCATCCAACGGTTGTCTGGTAGAGATCGCTATTTAGCGATAAGATCGCCCATTGTACTTAGTAGTTTTAAGTCTGTTTTTTTGTTATATATATCCTTAAGTTGTGTGCAATAAAGTATTTTCTATCTTCTATCTATCCCTGACTATCCTTAGACAACTTCTCGAGTTGGTGCATGGTAGATACTAAAAGATATCTACCGTGCCTGGGGATCAAAGTCGAGAAGCTTCTGTTTCTAGTATATTCTAGACTGTAGTTTCGAAGATTTTATGAAGAGTGAGTGAGTGGAATGCTCGTACCTATACATAAGTATGTATTAATTTGACTATTAACAAGTCCATAAGCCTAATAAAATTAAATAAACCAGTATAAAACTCGCTACAGTGACCCTGTAGCTAAAATAGATTGTTCCTATGGTTTAACTTGCATAATTCTACTCTAAAGTTACATAATGTTTTACCGGCATGTATAATAACGCCTGCTTGTCAAATTCTTAACGACCTCGTTCATAGGTATCTGTTTCCGATGTAACCTTAGCACAGCCTTCACAGCTCAGTTAGCTCTGCCTTCTGCGCTGTAGGCCGTGGGTTCGATCCCCACCGAGAGCAAACATTTTGTGTATTAAACGCAGTTGTTTGTTCACTGGATGGGTGTTTTAAGTACTAAGCTTTTACAAAAAAAAAATATTTAGTAAACAAACCGCGCTCAAATCATGCTCGAACCGGTGCTAACAGACTCGATTGACCACAAAATGTTAAAAAGTCGATCACTTTTTCCAGTCATCAATGTCTAATGAACACTCATTTGCTTGTCACAGGAAACGTTTAAGTTAGCTAGATTACTTCTTTGATTGTAATCGTTTTGAACCAACACATGAAACTTCTTTATGTGTCATAGTTTCTTTTAAAACAGTGTGTTAAAAGTATTTTATGTGCTCAAAAAGTATTTTTTCGATCTTGACACATGTTTTAGATTTTTTACGGTTTTGCGACACACCGGTTTTCTCACGATGTTTCACGTACACAATACCGTTACCGTTAGCAAACCAACTATAGCACAACTATAGTTTCCTCTCATTTGGACTCATAAGAGCAATTGATTTATTGTTGATTTATAGTCTGTATATAGCTTACGGCCAGTTTCTGAAAGCTCGATCAAACGTAAACGTTTCAAAGCACTCGCCATTTCAGCTTTTACTTCAAATAAGTGTACTTGACATCCAAACTTGATCAAAACTAAACTCGTCTGTGTATGCAAAAAAATGATATATATATATAATTTTATACAACAATATATATGATAATAATTATATAATATTGTTGCGCCGGACGCCTAGCAACTTGTTTCGTTATATATCCTGACGTACAGGTGTTTTCAGAAGGCTGAAATATGTTTTCAGCCGTTGCCAGAAGAGGCTCTGTCACCTCCCAGTTGATTACAATTTCGACCAAGTTGCCGTGGTTTTCAGGCGCCTGAAACATGTTTTCAGTCCGTTTCAGGCTACTACCCATCGATCCATGCAATATCCTGAAAACCCGTTTTCAGGCGTTTTCAGGACCCCTTATGGACCTTTGAAGGACATTTCACTATAGAGCCATATTTGCATAGGAGTGAAAGAGATAGCACTACTAGAAAGAGATAGCAGACGTTCGAATATTCTAGACTACTGTTCTAGAATCAATCGAAGGAAAAGCACTACTAGAAAGAGATAGCAGACCTTCGAATATTCTAGGCTACTGTTCTAGAATCAATCGAATGAAATGAACGAGAGCTATTACTGTAGAAAGAGATGCAAGTATGGTCTAGTATGATCCAGAACATTCTCGGGTTAGCTGCGTCGTATATAAGACCAGTCGGCGAGGGCGAAGGGAGTCAGTTCGTTTTGTGGAGAGGACTCGAGAAGAGA
This sequence comes from Chloroclysta siterata, assembly GCA_932294275.1. Lineage (NCBI taxonomy): Eukaryota > Metazoa > Arthropoda > Insecta > Lepidoptera > Geometridae > Chloroclysta > Chloroclysta siterata. Next base: position 14,574,161 of record OW028598.1, read on the forward strand.
GTCAGTTCGGTGAGATGGCTCGAGAAGAGAGCCAGTTTGTGAAGATGACTCGAGGAAGAAGTCAGTTCCAGGGAATGGCTCAGGAAGAAGTGAGTTGGAAGAAGTGGATAAAGGAAAAGAACTTTTGTTAAGTGATAGTTGAGTGATAATTAAGTGTGTTAAGTAGTGTTAAGTAGTGTTAAGTAGTGTTTTAGTTATGTAAAGTGTTAGTGTAAATAAATAAGTCATCTCTTGGATTATTATTGTGCATTTTCTATCTATACGAACCCCGAGCTCGTAACAATATGATTTCTTTTTATTTAATTAGGTTTTAAATGGATAAGAAAACAGAACTGAAACACAAAGAAATATTTCAGTACACAATATTTCTAAAACAATAATTTTGGGATTTTCTAATAATATACAAAATTATTAATTGTAGCATTTGCGTGTATGAAAGTAATACGTTGTAATTTCCGGTCTAATATTATGTCTACCAGGCACGGTAGACATAATATCAGGTGGGTGGTGGGTAGGTGTGGTAGAATTCAAATGAAATTTAACTTTTATGAAATACATTACAAATATTTTCGTCTTTCGTGTACGAAAATAAGTTAATATCTCCAAATATTAAGTGATCTAGCTTTTCAATTAATTTTCTGTGATAAATTTAAGTAATGTAATGTATAGTTTTATTTCGAAATACTGTTGCAATATTACAGAACTATTTGCCAATACTCGGTCTACTTGCATCCTATGGTATAATCTATAGTAGGTAGGTACTTAATCCCATTCTTGCATTTAAAACTGATTAATTAACTAAATCAAACATCAAAATCAAAACGGTTTTTATTTTTTTAAACATCTAGGTCTATATTTTAAGAGTAGTAGAGCTCTTTGTGAAGGGCTCATCTGGGGAATAACTACTACCACGCCTTTTCTGCCGCCAAGCAGCATTGCTGTGTTTCGGTTTGAAGAGTGTGGTTGCCGGTGTAATTACAGGCACATGAGGCTTAACATCTGTATGCCTCAAGTTGATGGACGCAGGGCAGTGCATCATAGGGCACATTCCTATAGTACGTGATTTACGGGGCAATGCTTTGTTATATAGGTGATGGTTACCACTTAACATCAGGTAGGCCATCTGCTTGTTCCATCAGCTTTTTGTATTAAAAAAAACAGTTCAATGACAAGGACCACTTTGAATTTTATTAATTTGGCTTTCATAAAGAATGATACAATTTAATTAGTAAAAACAGCTTCACGACTTTGATACCCAGGTACGGTAGATATCCCCTCAAATCTCTAAGTACCAAGTACTTAATCTAGATTATTTGAGGACGTCTAAGGACATCAGGCATCAGGTGGGGCAACTGCTTGTTCCATCGGCTAGTTGAATAAAAAAAAAAGAAAAAGAAAAAAAAGGAGGGTAGTCAGAGGTACGTACAAACATTACATTTGGCATATACCCACATTTTCAGTAATGGATATTCCATACATGACAGGTTGCAAGCCCATCGCCGCTGTTAGAAAACTAAATGGTCTAAATATAGTTTTAGAAAAATTCAAACTGGTTTCTACTGGTATATTCGTTATTAGAAATTATTCAATGAATTTGTTTTTGAATGAAATATTCATTTTATTCTAGTCTAATACTACGGTTGATGATTTTTCTCTGAATATTCAGAGAAAAATTCCACATTTATTATTTCTTATCTTTATTTTTATGATTTTTTTGATCATTTAAAAATAGATGATATCATCTAAAAATCTCGTAGATACCATAATAAGTGGATAGGTATTATATTACTGCAGTAAATTTAAATATAATATAAAAAAGAGAATTGAATTAAAAAACATAATGCTAGACGACATTTCACACAGCTCTTCTACCTAAACTAGGGGTCTTTTTTTTAATAAATACTGATTTTGTTTTAAAAAATGATTTATGAAATACCTCATATTAGTCTTTTTATTAGACAAAATAAAATACTTTTTTTATTTGGTCTGAGATATTAGTATAATAAATTGGTGGACTTTCCATACTGCGCTGTCTAACCCCAAACTAAGCAAAGCTTGTAGTATGCTGTTTTTTTTTGTGAATTTCTGGGTAAGAACTTGACAAGAAATACCGAATATAGAGAGGAGTGGAAGCGGTTGGAGGAGACCTTTGCCACTAGGCGCACAGATAAAAAAAAAAGAGAAAATACTGCAAGCAAGACTAAGTGCTTTATTAGTTTTCGTATATTTGTTAACTTTTGAGTAGGAAAACTTTTATCGATCAAAATGATTTTTTTTCTAAACTGTAGGCATTGTGATTGCACACAAAATGGTTGATTGCGATTTTTCGAAAATGAGGTTAGTTATTTTATATCTTACATATCGAAACGTGCCAGCGACAGGTATATTAGCTCTTGTCTTCGCCTTAATATCTCTATAATCTGATGGGGCTTAAAATATAATAGATAAATTATTAAAACTTTTTATTAACTAAAGGTGCACTACACCCTAACCCAATTGTCTTAGTCATATTGTGAGGATCGCGCGAAATCGGTGGATAGAAAGTTTTTTTTTTTACATCTAGCTGACGGAACAAGCAGATGGCCCACCTGATGTTAAGTGGTAAACATCACAAAGCATTGCCGCGCAAGTCACGCACGATAGGAACGTGCCCTACGATGCACTGCTCTGCGTCCATCAACTTGAGGCACACAGATGTTAAGCCTCATGTATTTTAATTACACCGGCAACCACACTCTTCAAACCGAAACACAGCAACGCTGCTTGGCGGCAGAAAAAGGCGTGGTAGTAGTATATATATATAATAGTAGTACTTCCCCGGACGAGCCCTCAGAATTCAGAATCGTTCTTCCTGGAAACGACATTAGGTATAGCAAAGGCCTATAAAAAGTTGGACTTTTTCAGGTTTTTTCAGATGATATACACGACTGTACCTATTAAGATATAGCAACAGAAATATAAAAATAGAAGCTAAATCAAAAGTTAAATAAGTTTAGACAGCATACTCCAAGTATGAGTTGTGTTTACCATATTTGGTTTTTCGTTTTTGTTCCGTGTTCATTGCGGGTTTTATGTTGCAATACGGAACTTTATGTTGCATATGTAGAACATAAAGTTCCGTATCGGTATCTCTATCGCGTCTTCATACAAAACCCGCAATGAACACGGAACAAAAACGAAAAACGAAAAACCAAATATGGTAAACACAACTCATACTTGGGGTACTGTTTTATTGTTTTATTTAACTTCAGTGACGTAATATCAACGTTGGTTGTTATTTTGTGGCACCGACTCGTAGTATGCTATAAATGGATTAAGATAAATAAATGTGACTTTGACTTGATTTATTTACGTATCTATTATGAATGTAAGTAGGGACTGTTTACTATATTTTGTTGTTGAAGATATTTATGAGTAAACTTTATTTAAATCGTTGCTTTTTTATACTACCTGCTGATGCAACCAGCAGATGACCCACCTGATTCTCTTGTCGTGTCACTAGTTTCTTTCGAAACAGTGTAGTGAAAGGATTTTAAGTGCTCCTCAAGAGGCTCCTTTCGAGCACTTGACACATGCTATAGAACTTTTTAGGTTTTACGACATGCCGGCTTCCTCACGATGTTTTCCTTCAACGTTTGAGAGTACTGGCATTGTGCACATACATTTTTGAACAGTAAAACTCATTAGTGCACAACCGGTTTCGAACCCACGACCTTAGGATCGGAAGGCGGGGCCGCTACCACTAGACCACCAGTGCTTTCAACCCACCCACCTGATGTTAAGTGGTAACCATCACCTATGACTAAGCATCGCCTCGCAAGTTACGCACGATAGGAACGTGTAATACGATGTACTGCCCTGCGTCCATCAACTTGAGGTATACAGATGGTAAGCCTCATGCGCCTGTAATTTCACCGGCAAACACACTCTTCAAACCGAAACACAGCAATTTCTTCCCCGTAATATTTTAATTTAATAACTCTAGGACCTCGAAGTAGGGCTCTTTGTGAAGGGGATGCCTATCTGCCGACAAGCAGCGTTGCTGTGTTTCGGTTCGAAGGGTTCCGGTGACATTAACGGCAGGCTTAATGACCCTGGACCTGGCCTGGCCTCAAGTTGATGGACCCAAGGCAGTGCAAGACCTGCGAGGCAATGCTTTGTGATGGGTGATGGTTACCACTTAATATCAGGTGGGTCATTCACGTGATCCTACATTAACTAATTTGTATAAAAAAAACAGTTACACATATTCTAAAAAAGACAGGTTTCAAGCTTTATTTATTTCGTTTTCGTATTTTTTATTTTAAAATATCGGTATACATGGTTAATGGTTTCTGTCAAAATCTAGCAATAATATTTTTTATTGTACTCGATCAAACTCAACGGCAACAGCTACTAAATTATTTTATATTTATTTATTAATATTCATTAAATTATATATATAACTAGCGGACCCGACAGACGTTGTCCTGCAGGATATTTCAAGCGACTGCAGCGCCATCTCCCGGGCTGATTTGTGAATCTAAACCATCCAGGGTGTCACCCAAACGCATACAAAAAAAATCATTCAAATCGGTCCAGCCGTTTATGAGGAGTTCAGTGACATACACACGTACAGTAGAATTATCTACATCTACACTAATCTACACTAATATTATAAAGAGGAAAGCTTTGTATTTTTGTATTTTTGTATTTTTGTATGTAACGAATAGGCTCAAAAACTACTGGACCGATTTCAAAAATTCTTTCACCATTAGAATGCTACATTATCCCTGAGTAACATAGGCTATATTATATTTTCAAAAAAATCAGGGATCCTTACTAAAACTCCAATAATGTAACCCAAGGTGGAAAACTAAAACCTTACATCGCGTGCGCTGCGAAAACTATCGATGATAGAACAAAATAATGTACTACGATTTTGTAGAACACGTCATCATCTACAAAAAATGTCGCGACAGCATATGTCTATCTATTATAGTTATGTCACAATAAGTGTTATTTTATTATAAAAAATTAATTGAAATGCCGCCGCTAGAAAAGGGTCTTTATTTGTACCTTGGTATTAATCCTTATCCAAATAAATCTTTTCATAATTAAGACGGTTTCAATACCTATAGATTACTTCTTAAATTTTTTAAATCGGACATTCCATTCAAAAGATATGACGAAATTAAAAACGTTAACGGGTCCACGGGTCAAACACGGGGTGCGATTTCACTCTCTGGCGTGCAAATGTATGAAATTAGTAGACGCGAGGCTCGAACCCACGGTCTAAGTTTATCCTAAAATGTTCAAAAAATTTATGACCACCCATGCGAAGCTGGGACAGGCCGCTAGTACTATATAAAGCTAAATTACCACTCACTGACATGCCAGAAAACGAAGAAGGAGCCTGTAAATCTTATGGCAACGAACGTAATCTAATGCTGGCCATAGGCCTCCCCAATACATTTTAGGGATCGGTTGAGCCCTCTCCATGCATCGACTGCCCGCAATTTTTACAATATCGTCGCTTAATCGTGCGTTTGCATTGCTAAGTTATAATAAAAATAAAATTGAACAAAATATGAACAATATGGGTATTAACCATTTACGCTTGCTGCATACCTGTCGCAAGTAACATAATGAAGTACTTAGTGAAACCAATAATATATCTTGCAATGTCGCTGCCACCGTAAGCGTTCCATCGTCACAAGTCTTTATGAATACCAAATAGTTCATTTTATGATACACAAAACAACGATTTCACATTAGCAATTTTAAAGTGACATTTAAAATACATAAATTCCCGCTTTTTTCCATCGTTTCTAAATGTTATCATTTAATTTATATCTACATTTTATCGCGATCATCAATGCATAGTGAAAAACTGCTCAATAAATTTTTTAATGGTTGTAATAATTGATTGTTCTGATAATTTAACTTGATATGCCAAAAGTCTCAAGTACCTAGTTGTATGGTTTGAAAAGTCACACACGCTGTATTTTATCATCCTCAGTTCAATCAAAAAACAAATAGCAGTACTACGTTAAAAAAGGGAAAACCCAAAAGTGTCGCTTCTGCATTTACGAGTATCTGTTTATTTATCACTACGATCTCTTTCAATAGAACTGGTATCTCTGAAAGCAGTATGCACACCTAAATGTATCTTATTAAATACTAGCGACCCGCCCTGGCTTCGCACGGTTATTGTGGGTTATCCCTAAGAGATTATGCTTGTATTATGCATATAAACCTTCCTCTTGAATCACTCTTTCTATAAAAAAACCGCACCAAAATCCGTTGCGTAGTTTTAAAGATTTAAGCATACATAGGGATATAGGGACATAGAAAGCGACTTTGTTTTATACTATGTAGTGAAGAGATATTAGACAGCCGTCACAGCACAGTTGGTAGTAACTCTGCCTTCCGCGCGGTAGGCCGTGGCTTCGATCCCCACCGAGAACAAACATTTTTGTGACGAACATAGATGTTGTATGTATTTACTAAAAAAAAAGTATTTAAGTATTATATCAGCTATCTGGTTCCCATATGACAAGCTTTGGCTTAGTTAGGGGCTAGATAGTGCTGTGTGGAAAGTCCACCAATATTTATTTATTCACATTAATAAATACTAGCGTACTCCCGTGGCTGCATCCAAATCCGCAGTGCAATTACCTGGAACAAGAAATATGATAATTAGAGAGAGCACCGTTGGCTAAGTGGTAGTGACCCAGAAGTCGGAGTCACTCCGATCGTAAGGTCGTGCGTTCGAATCCGGTCATACACCAATGGATTTTTCTCTTCCAAAAATGTATGGAAGAGAAAAATCCATTGGATTCTCTGAAACGGTGAAGGAAAACAACGTGCGGAAACCAGTTAGTATTCTAGCAGCGGTGATGAGCTTGCAACCTGTCACGTATGGAATAACAACAACTGCAAAATTTGGGTAGGTATGTGCTATAAATATATTTTGACGTACCTCTGACTACCCCCTTAGACATCCTCAAATAACTTTAAGTTAGTACCTACCGTACCTGGGAATCAAAATCGTGAAACTTTAATTTCAGTTTTTCAGCAATAGTGATAGCAGAAGCATTAAAAATATAACACGTTGCTTATTTAATACTAGTAGTTTTTGAGCCTATTCGTTACATACAAAACAACAAAACAACAAAAATACAAATCTTTTCTCTTTATAATATTAGTGTAGATTGATTTATTTTCCAACAACAGCTGTCAATCTATAACAGCAGTTATTTTAAGACATTCGAAAACGTCAAAATTTGGTGCTCGTATTTCGAAGATAAACAATTGATTCGTTTTCTGACATTTTAGGAAGCAACATAGCTTTTTCATTTTAATTGTTTTTCTAGTGTTATTTTGAGTTGTGTTGTGTAATTTCGGTGGTATTTTAACCAAGATTACTTGAGGTCTTAGCACAAAGTGTAAGCATTTGGAATGAAAGTGTATTATGTGATATCCTGATTTGACTGAAAATGTTTCGAATGTTTGAAGAAAACCAGCCACCATTTTCTTCAAGACAAATGACGGCCGACTTGACTAAGGACTGACTTGACTAAAAAGTATTCATTCAATACAAATCACTTGACACTGGCAAGATTGTCTGTCGAATGACAGACAGGAGCAATAAACGGAGAGAAGAAGAAGAAGAAGATAAACAATTATAAACAAAACAAAAAAGTCAAAAACTGACATATCCGATTGGAAACGTTTCCGAATTTATTCCGATGTTTTAAAATAGTAGTAGTATAGTATTTTAAAATAGTAATAGTAATGCATCGGAATATTGATGTAGTAAAAATAAAGCTTTTTGACAACTCGACCAACAGCGATTCCGACATCGGTGAGGTTTGATTCAACTAGCAACGACTCTTGAAAAAAAAGCCTTTCCTGCATTCTACAATTAAGATGCCGTCAAGCAACAGTCAATAAACTTTTCATATTTGAACTTGTGATGTTTCATAACTACGTTCAATGTTTTTTTTTTATTTTGTTGAAATGTATGAGCAAGAAGTAACCTAGCCATTGTCAGCATCATAATGAGTTACGCTAGTACATATATATTATTAGTAAACTTGGTCTCAACATGTTTATATTTAAATATAATAACTTCCTATTTTGTAAAATACTACTTACCTATGCATACAAAGACAGCCTATGTAAAAAATCACTGGTAGTAATTTTCCCAGTAATACTTGCTTGCTACCGGCCTTGTGTTCTCGTTTCGCTGAATTAACGAGAATTCTGTTCTGTTTAGTTATACCGGTAGATTTTTTTTTTATCTCCGTCTTAAATCCATGCGCTCACTATTTTCTAAAAATAAATAACTTGAATTTGTTTTTTTATCGAGCTGCGGAATCTTTCGAACAGGTCGATGCATTTTTATTGAAATTGACGCTACAAACGTGGCTGATAGCTGGCCGTAGCGTACGCTAGACGCAGACATCGTTGATTACTCTTACAGTTAGTAAACCATCCTCGATCGAACTGTCAATGATAAATGACGTGTCGAAGACGAAAAAAAAACAATACGAATTGGAAATCTAAAGCGACAGTCGATTGTTTAAAAAAATGTAGCACGTACACTTATTGTTCCTAGTTCAGTGAAGTGTTTTTATCTTGTTTGTCGATTCGTGGGAAATCCGAGGGTGGTATTTGCAGTTTAATAAATAGCTGTATCCTCAGTTAAGGTGTTTAAGCCTTAAAATAAACAACAACTGTTCAGTACACGATAACAAAGGATTTATAGACCACCAACTGAGTGACGGTATATAAGGTGGTTCTATGTGAAGATAGTTCAAAAGATTCAGATAATTTGTGAAAATGAGTGCGAGTAAGGATAAGGAGAGTGTATGCAGTGATGAATATGAGATGGTACCACCTGAAGGCGGATGGGGCTATGCCGTGTGCGTTGGCCTTTCCGTCATATTTGTAAGTATTATTTTAACTTGTAAAAAAATATGATGAATAAAATATAATCCAATTAAATGTAATTAGATTAATCCTACGCAATGAAATAGCTTAGCTACAAAATATTTTTTAATACAAATGCTTATAGACTACTGCATATAAGTAGAACAGTGTACTCATTATGTGATGCGTGAACTGCGTAAAAATTATATGTTTTCAGTAATTCCGCGTATTTTTGTAATGACGTTTCAGCGTTATTTTTGTATTTTGATATCAAAACTATATAGTTAAGATATATAGGTATAGCTATGTAGTTGAAGGTTCTAATTATCATTATAACTATTATTATTATAGCCTTTTATTTCCATCTCTTAAGTTAGGTATTACAAGTTTTTAATGTTAGTTAAGTATTAGTATTTGTTTTTAACCTAGTTGTTAGTGATAATGTTAGTTACTTAAATTTATGAGATGTGAACCCCTTTTTGGGTAAAGGCCTCCTCCGTCTTCTTCCACATTTCCCTGTCTGTTCCTGTGGACATCCAATCCTTCCCAGCAATTTGGATATAGCATTATAACTATATAGTTACATAATCAACCATCAAGAGAGCGACTTGAATGAATGATTGCCTGTTCTTCTAGGCTTTGGTCGCGAGGAACTAGCACCCTAGATTCATCTAGTTTTAAGACGTTTCAAAGTGATCCCTGTGATTTTACTGAATAAATACCTTTTGACTTGGGCTTTGGGCGTTGTATTGGCTTAGTTTGAGCCGAGATAGTGCTGTGTGGAATTTTGACCAATATTTTTGTAGTTTTTTTATCAGAGCTTTCAAACCGTTAATTCGCTCCGCGTTCTTCTTCTTGTCGTGTTCTTCTTTCGAAACAGTGTGGTGAAAGTATTAAAAGTGCGCCTCTAAAAAGTTCTTTTCGCTCCGCGTTGAATTTGGTATGTTTAAATGAAGTTTTATTAAAATTTGCTGCTAAGGATTCAAATCGACACAAGGCGTCGTTAAAATAAAAATATCCCTTAAAGCTGATTTCACCATGCTCTGTTTGTTACTAATCAAGGATTAACAGGCCGTTAAATCTAACCTTAGATGTCAAACGCGTACATTTTGACATATTTAACCCTTTAACCCTTTGGTAATCTAACACAGAATGGTGAAATCAGCTCTTAACGTAACAAATATAAAGCGACGTTTTATTGACAAAAGGAATTTTAAAAGAGGCTTTGATAACATTTTAAATATTTTTTTTTTGTTTTTGAATTACGATAAAAACATTAAAATCTGAAAACCAATCTAACGCGATATTCTAATAGTTAGACTTTGTTGAGATCTTAGCTTAATTCAAGCAACTAGTCATTTTAAAACGGCCTATAATATACTCGTAGAACGTAGATTCGTAAATAAACAGGGGTCCTTTTCTAACTGTGACTCTCCTATAACTTCCTAGTGATTGTGGTATAACGGTTGATACCATCATCATCATCTTTCTGCCCTTTTTTTAATACTTCTAGCTGATGTAACAAGCATATGGGCCACCTGATGTTAAGTGGTAACCATCACCTATAACAAAGCATTACCTCGTAAGTCACGCACGATAGGAATGTGCTCTACGATGCACTACCCTGCGTCCATCAACTTGAGACAGATGTTAAGCCTCATGTGCCTGTAATTACACCGGCAACCACACTCTTCAAACCGAAACACAGCGTTGCTGCTTGGCGGCAGAATAAGGCGTGGTGGTAGTACTTCCCCGGACGAGCCCTTCCCAAAGAGCTCTACTACTCATAAAGAATTAATACACTAGTGCGTGTGCAGAATAAGAAATGCCTCTATATCACTTTTTACTCTAAACACATACACAGCATCATTCGACATTCAACTTCGCCTACTTATCAAGAAAAACCCAACTTAAGCATTATTGAATTATTTACTTATTCATTTCATGCACAAAATGATACTTTTTTAAAACAATTTTGAAATAAAGGAAGATGCTCGCCTATCTACCACATGTTTAAAATTTAAATTCTCAATAATTTACTATCTAAATGAACTTTTCTAACATATATTTCGAGAAGCTGAACATTCAAACTCACAAATAATATAAATAAATAAATATTGGTGGACTTTCCACACAGCACTATCTAGCCCCAAACTAAGCCAAAGCTTGTGTTATGGGAACTAGATAGCTGATATAATACATATATACTTTTTGTTTAAATACATACTTATAATATATAATAACACCCAGACAGAGAACAAACATCTATGTTCATCACACAAATGTTTGTTCTCGGTTGGGATCGAACCCTACGGTGCAGAAGGCAGAGCTACTGCTACTACCAACTGAGCTGTGAAGGCTGTCAACTAGTCAACAAATAGTCCAAATTTCATGAAAATATTTAGAGGAACGAAAATGATAGTTTCAAAAAGTTATCTACTTAACATTAATATACTATTTAAGGCAAAGACTACCGCTAATGTACTTTTGCTTGACAATTTAACTTTTTATGAAAAATCCCGTCCGGGGACATAGGTCTTAAGTTAAATTACCGACCTGCACTTACGACTTTATGTTAAAATAGCAACATACCATATCATCTGAAACTCAAAATGCTTTTCGCAATCAACCAAGTTTGTTAAACTGTGCGCAAATGTCATAATTTTGATCGAAACAAGTTTTCCTTCTAAAAAGTTTGCTTTCGTTCTTATGCAAACTTTTCCTAAATTTTATATCTTTCATAATTTTACAATGTGCGAGCGAGAACTACTTTTGAGGTGTCAGCCCCTTAAAATTCAAATAAACTGCTAAGGGTGTTATTTATCTTAGGGTTCCGCTAATTATTCTGCGATTGATAGCATTGACCCACAATCTCGACCTGTGGACTATAAAAAGCACAAACAATAATATCACCATTTTCTACACTTGTTTTTTTACTGTCAGTTCAGAACACCCATTAATTTGTTTTAATTAAATGCTTATCAGCTACTGACCCTGACATGGGCTTTAATCTAATTATACTTAAGGTCGCCTACCCTCAAGGGTTCATGCAATTTCTTCAGGGTTTTTAAGACGCTGGCATCCGTTAAACAACTTCTCGCTATCACACATTACAACGTTTTTGAAGATGTAAAATTACTAAAGGTTATGAAAGATCGCAAACAACGCAGTTTCTGAGAATAGCGTTAATAAACGTAAGCAAAATTATGATGAATTGAAATATATGTTTTAATTTATTCTTATAGGTTCCGGAACTCCATGGTCAGTGGTTTGATGTTTACAAAAAACTAAGTGTCACTTTTTGATACCATTGTACGTCTTATCGATATCACGACAATCTATGCAATCTATGCATATGATATAGTCGGGCAGCTATTTAGTCCTAACGCGATGTAGCCATATCGAGGTTTAGTCAGAAAGCGACTTAGTCATAATGCTATCTAGTCAAATCAAGATGTAGTATCAAAGCTTGTAACCCAAACTTGTTTGGATACAAAAGGATTTTTTTGCAGAACCCTTAACATAACTGAATGCTATTCTCAGAGTATTATTTTAAGAGTAGTAGAGCTCTTTGTAAAGGGCTCGTCCAGGGAAGTACTACCACCACGCCTTTTTCTGCCGCCAAGCAGCGTTGCTGTGTTTCGGTTTGAAGGGTGTGGTTGCTGGCGTAATTACAGGCACATGCGGCTTAACATCCGTATGCCTCAAGTTGATCAAGTGCCTCAGGGCAGTGCATCGTAGGGCATGTTCCGATCGCGCGTGACTTACGAGGTAATGCTTTGTTATAGGTGGTGGCTACCACTTAACATCAGGTGGGCCATCTGCTTGTTCCATCAGCTAGTTGTATAAAAAAAAACAGACACAGATAGTCGGAGGCGTCAGGCTACCTACTGCTAGGACATACTCGAGCCTCCGACTGCATGCGATTATTAAATTGTATCATTCGTCAAGACTGAACAACTGGAGTTCACTATCAAGAAGAAATTTAAACATAATCTTGTTTTCATCATTTTAGTTTGGGCAGTCGGGTTTTTTTTTTTTTAATAAAGATTTTATTTATCTTCTAAAATGTTGAAATGTGTAAACAAGATGTAGGTTGACAGTTGCCAGCCTCTTAAGGTCTCTGTAACTTATATATTCAATTCCTTGGCTTTATATTACTTCCCGAATAAAATTAAGTTTGAATAAATTAAACAAATCTTAAAGTATTTCGTAATGGTCATAAAATATTTCTTGTATTTTTGGAGGCCTACTAAAAGACAACCTAGACAAACCATGCCACGGTTGAAATTAATTGATCGAAGTAAGATATTACACCATTATTAAAAGTATTACACTGGTTTCTATGTCCACGTAACATTCCATAGTAACATTTTTGTATAGCTAAATTCTTTGTGGCATCATGTCAAGGGCATTCTCATTTATTTTGATTTGTGACGTCCGTGTCTACAGGATGTCCCAAAATGTGTATGGTTAACTTGGACTCAGTACTTAAAACTATGCAAAAAGTTATCTTTGGACGTCTTCAAATAATCTGGAGTTAGTTCTTGGTACTAGGAGATCTGAGAGGATATCTACCGTGCCTGGGGCTCAAAGTCGTGAAGCTGTTTCAGTTTCAGTTTTTCAGTATGTCATTATCTCATAATCTTCTCAACATCATTAAAAAACTTTAGGACCAAGAGCTTGTGACCTTGCTTCTACTACAAATTCTTGCGTTTCTTATTTGGTTACGTCAATGAATACCTGCTTTTTTATTAACCTTACCTATTCTGGTTATACGATTTGATTGAGTGAGGGAAGCCAATGAAAATCTTACAGTTAACTTGGGCAATTTGTCATTTTATGTATACATGTATGTTTGTATGTATGTATGTATGTTTGTCGGGCTATATCTTTAGAACCGTTGATCTGATCTGCATGAAATTAGGTAAGTCGATAGATTGTACTTCAGAAATTTAATGGTAAGTATATGAGTTAAATCGGATGACGAGTTATTAAGATATGGGGTTTATTAAGGGGGCAAATTTAAAAAAGTGACACAAAAATGACAAGTCACATGTCATATGAAAGGACTTTGTTTAGACATTCCTCTATAATTACGTACTATAATTTTCGGAGCGTTCGGATCGCATCACGAAATCTCAGTTCGGGGCAAACCACTAGTTATAGATTTGCTCATGCATATTCCGAACACCTTTTAGGTTGAGCTTGGGTAAATAAAATACCATCGTAGTCTAAATTCGTCTGACATAGTATTTAATGATCATTCATTTTATACGACAATAACGTTTAGTATTTTTTTATAATTTATGCAAGTTAAAACAAAAGACGATCTATAAAATCTCGGATGTTTTAATAGCTGCCATTCCAGTCTAATTTTAATAAGTTTCGATCATAATCTGTTGGTAATATAAAGTGGATTACTATAGTCGACACCTTGTTTTTTTTTATTAAGTGCTGGAAATGAATGGATAAGTATCGCAAGGGGCAGGAAAGAGTGGCGTATTCAAGAGAAGGCCTATACTCTGCTGAGTATAGGCCTTCTCTTGCAAGCGTGGGTGCAAACGGGCGGGTATGATGATGAGGATTTTTAGGGTTCCGTAGTAGGGTCCCGTACCCAAAGGGTAAAACGGGACCCTACTAAGCGGAGTCTTAGTAGGATCCCGTTTTAACCTTTGTCACCAGGCTGTATCTTATGAACCGTGATAGTTAGACAGTTGACATTTTCTGTTTTCGATTACGTATGCTGACTTTTTGCATTTGTAACCAGTAAAATGTAGGGCGACTCAATATGGGTGATTATGGTAATGCCGCCAGTATAGGTCTCAATTATCATTCCTAGGTTAAGGAAAACGCTAATTATATTATTATGAACTGCATATCACAAAAGTGTACTAACTAATGTAGGACTTTGGAAATATAGTAGAACCCGCTTAATACGATCATATGCTTAATACGATTTCTCGCATAATACGCCAGTCCCTGCAACTTGAGACATGTTTTCATACATTTCTTAATACGATTCGTCATCCCGTTTAATACGTCTAATACATACGAAGACGTACTGCAAAAGTTAAGTTATGTTGAAAATCTTGTTATTGCTAATGCATCAAATGCTTTATGTAATTATAATTACACTATGTTAATGATTACATTATCAATTGAATTATCAAAAACGTATAATTTAAGTTCAAAATATTAATTTTAAACTTAACGCGAAGACAAGAGCTAATGTGACTCTCGCCCGCACTTTTCGACATGTTGAAAGATATAAAATCACTCGAAACGTAGTAGAAATCAATCGTCGAAACGTGCGAGCGAGAGTCACATTTTTTTTTTAAAAAAAGCTCTTTCTACACTTTAGCTCTTAAAACATTACAACAACAACACAGCTTCACAGATTTCATCCCCACGCACGGTAGATGTCCCCAGGCACGGTAGACGTCCCCTCAGATCTCTAAGTACCAAGTGATAACTCAAAATTCTTTAAGGATGTCTAAGGGTTGATAGTCCGAAGTACAAGAGTAGTAGAGCTCTTTGTGAAGGGCTCGTCTGGGGAAGTACTACCACCGCGCCTTTTTGCCGCCAAGCAGCAACGCTGTGTTTCGGTTTGAAGAGTGTGGTTGCCGGTGTAATTACAGGCACATGAGGCTTAACGTCTGTATGCCTCAAGTAGATGGACGCAGGGCAGTGTATCGTAGAGCACGTTCCTATTGTGCGTAACTAACACGGCAATGCTTTGTTATAGGTGATGGTTACCACTTAACATCTTGGGCCATCTGTTCCATCGGCTAGTTGTATATAAAAAAAACCATATTCAAAAATGGTTTTTTTTTACTTAGCCTATTTTGTCCCACTGCTGGGCAAAGGCTTCCCCAAGGACTTCCAGTTCTTCCTTTCTTGAGATCTCAAAATAATAAAGCTTGTTTCAAAATCAAATACAAACAAAACTTAATAGGTAGTTACGAGTATGTAAGTTGCACTTAAGTGTACTTATGTTGAATACCGTTATTATGTAAGTAGTTGGTGCCTAGGTAATGATGGTCATTATGTTTTTTTTTTATTATTATATTTCAAATACTAATTGATAATTACATAAAAGGCAGTCTAAAAACGGTTCAATTATTATTGTGTTGCTAATATACAGGGTGTAAAAATATTGCGTCTGAATATTTTGACAAGACCTTCAGACAATGCTTCCTTATTATATTATATTAGTACAATTCTTTTTATTCTTAGTTTTTTTGGTTTTTTATTTGTCACCACCAAATCCATTGCTATAAATACGATATCTTGGACATCGTTTTGGAATTCACATAATTAACATACTCAGATTTAAAGCCATCTTCCTAGATCATGAGGCTTATGTAATGGAAGATGTGAATGCATTTTCAATTTTTGAGAGTTATACTTTTACACCCTTTGTACACATAATAGTTTTCAAGATTCGTAATGTATAAATTGACAACTTATTTGTATATAAAACACTTTAACAACGAGCACTGCTTCCTTATATTTCAATAGTATTATATTCATATCTCTAAAAAAGTTTTATTTTTTATACAACTAGCTGATGGAACAAGCTGATGGCCCACCTGATGTTAAGTGGTAACCATCACCTATAACAAAGCATTACCTCGTAAGTCACGCACGATAGGAACGTGCCCTACGATGCACTTCCCTGCGTCCATCAACTTGAGGCATACAGATGTTAAGCCTCATGTGCCTGTAATTACACCGGCAACCACACTCTTCAAACCGAAACACAGCAACGCTGCTTGGCGGCAGAAAAAGGCGTGGTGGTAGTAGTTTTCTTTGTAAATATTTAATTAACCTATTTTTTTTTTCCAGATAGCAGGCACAGCGCATCAGCCTGTATTTGGATTCATATACAATGACTTTCTGGACGATTTAGGGGTTGGAACAGCGGCAGTCACATTAGTATACGGAGTATTTCAAGTCACATTAGCAATAGCTGGTAAGTCCTACCAAAATCTGTAGAAAAATTGCTTTATGTGAAGCGACGATATTCAAAATAAATGAATATTGGTGGACATTCCACAATACTATCTAAGCAAAGTTTGTACTAAGGGAAACAAATAGCTGTACCCCAAGTATGAGATTTGCTTACGATATTTCGTTTTTCGTTTTACGTTTTTGTTCCGTGTTTATTGCGGGTTTTGTATGAAGACGCGATAGAGATACCGATACGGAACCCGCAATGAACACGGAACAAAAACAAATCGTTTTCGCTGCGTGCTCATTGCGGGTTTTGTAAAGTTCCGTGTCGGTATCAATATCGCGTCTTCATACAAAACTCGCAATGAACACGGAACAAAAACGTAAAACGAAAAACGAAATATCGTAAGCAAATCTCATACTTGGGGTACTGATAATACTTATACTCGTATATTATTTACTAAATGCATACTTTAAATATATTATCACACCCAGAGAACAACGCTATATTTTTTTATATTAAATGGAAAGTCGACAAAAAGCACAAAGTAGGACCCTGTTGTGATTTAGTCGGTTACAGTTCGGCCTTTTTTTTTTCGTTGGATATCCCTCCACAACGCGTGTATCGGAAGGATTAAACTGAAACAGCTTCACGACTTTAATCCCCAAGCAGATAGATATCCCCTCAGATCTCTTAGTACCAAGTACTAACTCCAGATTCTTTTGAGGATGTCCAAGGAGGTAGTCAGAGGTACGTCCAAACATTACATTTGGCACATACCCACATTTTGCAGTAGTTGGTATTCCATACGTGACAGGGTGCGAGCCCATCGCCGCTGTTAGAATACTAACTGGTTTCCTCACGATGTTTTCCTTCACCGTTTAAGAGCGGAAGGATTATGTCGGCATAATCCTTCCGCTGCACCCGTTGTGGAAGGATATCCAACGAAAAAAAAAAAAAGTTATGCCTTAGTGGGTCTAAGACTTCCGTTTCTTGAAATTTGACTCTGCACAAATAAAATTATATAAAATACTAGTTAATTTCTCATAAATTTTGTGTTTTTTTTAAATATATTTACCAAATAATTTTTGAATCTAAAACTCAAGGTTAGCTCTCAATTTAAGCATTCTTTTCCAAGATAAGGTCCGGTCAGTGCGATTACGATATAATTTACGATACCTAAACTATAAAATCTAGATAGTCATTGATTACAATCTTAGATGGAGACAATAACGACAGCCATTTAAATAATATACATTTATACATGAGAGCAGTGTGGTCTAGTGGTAGTGACCTCAGTTGGTGATCATGTATTTTGGAATTGTGTCACATTTTTCAAAAGCAGATTCAGAAAGAAACAGCTTCACGACTTTGATACCCAGCCACGGTAGATATCCCCTCAGATCTCTGAGTACAAGACCAACTCAAGATTATTTGAGGATTCTTTAGGGGGTAGTCAAAGCTACGTCTAAATATTAAGTAAATGTAAATGTGACTGTTGGGAGGGAAGTTGGGAAGACGAGAATGTATGACAGCCTTCACAGCTCAGTTGGTAGTTGCTCTGCTTTCTACGCCGTAGGCCGTGGGTTCGATCCGCACCGAGAACAAACATTTGTTATGTATGTATGTATTTACAAAAAAAAAAGAATATAAAATATGTATTATATCAGCTATCTAGTTCCCATATCACAAGCTTTGGCTTAGTTTGGGTCTAGATGGTGCTGTGTGGAAAGTCCACCAATATTTTATTATTTATTTATTTATTTATGTAGAATCTTATGAGAGTGAATGAACCGAAAGAGGTAAAGGAAATCCGCGGTCTCATCCTACCCCTATCGGAAACAGGCGTGATTTTATGTATGTAGGTACCACGCTAGCGCCTTAAAATAAGCTAGTGCTTCATAATTTTCAACTATAAAACTAGAGAAAGCTCAACTGATTCAAATCAGTGGCAATCCGAAGCGTCCCCAAGACACTGGCTATATTGCAACTCTGAATGGCAATGTATCATTCTGGCTCAACGTATCAGTTGAGACAGAACTACACAACAATAAGACTGTTTGAAATTTTTTGACAAACAGTGTATTTTTGTAACTGATTATTATTTATTCATGTTTTTATAGTGTTTACCTACACTTAAGGAAAATCACAAAGATTTAATATAGTCCCAAAAGTTATTACCCGAGTGGGATTTGAACCCACGACCTACCTTTTGATACGGGGCCGCGCTAACCAACTGCACCATCGGATTCTAATCGCACTCGACGAATAACACTCGGGTAATAACTTTTGGGACTATATTAAATCTTTAGGTATTTATAGTCTATGTAGTTATTAACAATATAAAGCTATTGCCTAATAAAACGTTAAAATGAGATGTTAATGATCTAATTCATGCGTATCTTATTTTTTTTATTACCAAAGTCTGATTTGGCTCAACTCATACGAATGAGTGCAATTGTGCTATCTGCGACTTAGACATGTTATAAAGTAGCTTGACACGTGGATTATTAAAAAGGAATTCTTGCGCAATTGTGACAAATTAAACTATAAATTAATTACACAGTTTGATTACGAACAGTTAGAATAAAATAAAGACGATTCAATAAAGTTTCAAAATCGTTTTCGAAAATAAGATTGTCGTCTGCAGACAGTATACTTAATACTGATTTATTTTTATTTAAAATTGAATCCGATTATAATTTTCATTGTATCAATATTTTTAGGAAAAAGAGATCGTAAAGAAGTTTGAACATCCGCTTTAAAATAAATTCAGAAGTTTTTCAGGACGCCTGATTTGAAAGACGTTTGGAGAAATTTACCTCGTTTTAATATAATTATGAATGATTATATTATAAGACACTTATTAAAATATAGCTAGTTGTCATTCTCTTTAGTCAAAACGACATAAGAAAGGCATTTTTAGATTGAGTAAAATTAGGATAATGAAACAATATTGATACAAAAATACAATTTCAGCTCTAAAAATATTAATGCTGGTGCTGACTGTACCTTCCAAACTGATATAATACAAATATATGCGTGCATTGTGCATAGACTCAATTATAAACTAGTCTATTATGTAATAGCCTTGAGTAGTACCTATTGACGTACTGGCGTATAACGACTTGTGCGGTACATAATATGTTCCTTAAGTTGTGTATATAAACTTCAGGGGGCTAAAGTACCCATCAATATGAACAACTTTTTCTAAGGAACCAACACTGTGAACGCGAAAAAAAAACAGCTTTTTCATACAAAAGTTCAATACCTACCAGGCTAAAATGTATGAAACATCTGTTTTTTTTTCGCGTTCACAGTGTTGGTTCCTTAGAAAAAGTTGTTCATATTGATGGGTACTTTAGCCCCCTGAAGTTTATATACACAACATAAGGAACACCTTGTATATATATATATTTTATACTAATAGCTGATGAAACAAGCAGCTGGCCCACCTGATGTTAAGTGGTAACCATCACCTATAACAAAGCATTGCCTCATAAGTCACGCACGTTAAGAACGTGCCCTACGACGCACTGCACTGCGTCCATCAACTTGAGGCATACAGATGTTAAGCCATGTGCCTATAATTACGCCGGCAACCACACTCTTCAAACCGAAACACAGCGTTGCTGCTTGGCGGCAGAATAAGGCGTGGTGGTAGTACTTCACCGGACTACTACTCTTATAATATTGTTACGAGCTCGGGGTTCGTATGGATAGAAAATGCACAATAATAATCCAAGAGATGACTTATTTATTTACACTAACACTTTACATAACTAAAACACTACTTAACACTACTTAACACTACTTAACACTACTTAACACTACTTAACACTACTTAACACACTTAATTATCACTCAACTATCACTTAACAAAAGTTCTCTTCCTTTATCCACTTCTTCCTGAGCCATTCCCTGGAACTGACTTCTTCCTCGAGTCATCTTCACAAACTGGCTCTCTTCTCGAGCCATCTCACCGAACTCACTCTTCGAACCGTTTTCACTAACTCACTTTCTTCTCGAGTCCTCTCCACAAACTGACTGACTGTCGCTCTCGCCGACTGGCTTTATATACGACGCAGCTAACCCGAGAATGTTCTGGATCATACTAGACCATACTTGCATCTCTTTCCACAGAAATAGCTCTCGTTCATTTCCTTCGATTGATTCTAGAACAGTAGTCTAGAATATTCGAAAGTCTGCTATCTCTTTCTAGTAGTGCTTTTCCTTCGATTGATTCTAGAACAGTAGTCTAGAATATTCGAACGTCTGCTATCTCTTTCTAGTAGTGCTATCTCTTTCACTCCTATGCAAATATGGCTCTATAGTGAAATGTCCTTCAATGGTCCATAAGGGGTCCTGAAAACGCCTGAAAACGGGTTTTCAGGATATTGCATGGATCGATGGGAAATAGCCTGAAACGGACTGAAAACATGTTTCAGGCGCCTGAAAACCACGGCAACTTGGTCGAAATTGTAATCAACTGGGAGGTGACAGAGCCTCTTCTGGCAACGGCTGAAAACATATTTCAGCCTTCTGAAAACACCTGTACGTCAGGATATTTAACGAAACAAGTTGCTAGGCGTCGGGCGCAACACTACCCCCTCCTTAGACATGCTCGTCCCGAGCATCACTTGATCCGAGATACAACGCAATCCGATCAACTTGAACAACCAACCGGTTTCTCTACCTGCTACTCCAACTGCTCTTCCTTGGTAGACGGCTTTTCCACCGGTTGCTCCAGCTGCTCTTCCAGGTGTTACCTTGACTTCTCCTGAAGTCAAAACCTGCTACTCCAGCTGCTCCTCCACCTGCTCTTCCAGGCGTTACCTTGACTACTCCAAAAGTCAAAACCTGCTACTCCGGCTGCTTCTCCAGCTGCTCTCCAGGCGTTACCTTGACTTCTACTGAAGTCAAAACCTGCTCTTCCAGCTGCTCTTCCAGCTGCTCTTCCAGGCGTTACCTTGACTTCTCCTGAAGTCAAAACCTGCTCTTCCAGCTGCTCTTCCGTCAAAGGACCTGCTCCTTTAACCGCAGTCTCACTTCGGGTTCTTACACCCTCCTGGTCATCACTCGGCATTAACGGCATTGTCTATCCCACTTCTGACACCAATTGTTACGAGCTCGGGGTTCGTATGGATAGAAAATGCACAATAATAATCCAAGAGATGACTTATTTATTTACACTAACACTTTACATAACTAAAACACTACTTAACACTACTTAACACTACTTAACACTACTTAACACTACTTAACACACTTAATTATCACTCAACTATCACTTAACAAAAGTTCTCTTCCTTTATCCACTTCTTCCTGAGCCATTCCCTGGAACTGACTTCTTCCTCGAGTCATCTTCACAAACTGGCTCTCTTCTCGAGCCATCTCACCGAACTCACTCTTCGAACCGTTTTCACTAACTCACTTTCTTCTCGAGTCCTCTCCACAAACTGACTGACTGTCGCTCTCGCCGACTGGCTTTATATACGACGCAGCTAACCCGAGAATGTTCTGGATCCACTGATCTCTATTACACACTGGATAGAAGATTGTCGGCGTTTTTATGTTCCCATTTGATTATCGCCATTTTGGCGCTGAGAGCGTCAGTGAACGTCCACGGAACTAATGTTAGTGATGGGGTAATGGGATAACAATAGTAGCATCGATAAAAAGCCACGATAGAATGTTTGCACAATAAAAGGTAATTCCAAAATAGTGCATAATATTTCTAGGACATGTCCGGCTGGGCTCAACAAAAATAACAACATTATATATCAAGCCCCTATCCACATAAAATCGTAGGAGGTACAATTTTAACTACAATTTTTCTTTTAAAATTGCTATTGTATACAACAGATGTTCCGGTACAGAATAAATTACAGTACCTTTAAGTAGTTCCGGTTAATAACCTATGTCATAACTCAGTTATATCACTATTCCTACATACTCGACTCGCCGTCGAGCGAAAGAGACAGCGCATCCTTTGATTTCCGCCGCCACGTGTGCCGGCTAGGGTGTAATTTTTTTTTGACATCGCACCTACCTACTTTCTCCCTTATATAATGGTAGATGTAGATTTGTACATATATGTATATATTTAGGATGCTTACTTAGGGAATCAATAAAACAAAAATATTACATAGACATTAACATTTTATTATAGCCGTGCCCAAATAATTTGTCGTGATAATAAATTTCTTACCTAACACCTGTATACATAGAGTATTTTTTTGTTGTATAATCTGATACATGAGAATGACTTGTAAAATTATCCGAAAGCAATGTTTCTTTGAAATGGTCCTGTAAATCAATTCATCAACACTTGGATCAGGGAAGCTGTGTGAAACTCTCTCCAAGATGATTTCATTATCTTTCTGATCATGGCAGCCATCATTGAGCGGTGAGCTGGCTCAGTAGACAAAGTAGAATCTGAAAATATGTTTTTCTTAAATAAAAAATAAAAAAAAAGTGCAAAAAACCTGGATAAATGTAACCCTAATGTCAGTGCATAGCTTAAGCTCGCCAAATGTTTTATGGTTCTTTTTATGATATCAAGTTACAAGAATTCAAATTAGAGGCCATTATGTGTCTCAATACAGGCTGATTCTTTTACCATCTAGGTATATAAAGACAGCATTCATAAATGGATTTCTTGCATTTGGCTTTATTGTTGTCACATTCATATTAACATGGCGTATTTTAATATTTCATACGTACCAGAAAAAAATGTAGGTACACATCCACGTCCACGTAAGTACAGCGAGTTAAATGAAACAGTCATCTGTGAAATGTTTACTACAAAGGTGATCATTTGCTTTGGGACTCCAAATATCAATTTTCATATTTTGCAGCCTTAACTTCCTTGTTGAGTCAGTTGGAAACCTGGAATTTTAAACAAAATGACAAATTAACTTTGTGGTTAAAAATTCTTTATGCATGTTACATACAAGCCAACTCATTACCTAGTAGATGCAACTGAAATAATGTTATTTTTATGTAAAAATATGTCGATTATTAATTCTTGGGAAGCACTCTTATATAGGATTCCTATACAAATGCAACCAAAAAAATTTTGTAATTAGTAAGGTTGTTTCCTATTGTGTCGATAGATTTGTCGATAGATTACAAACAACCCTATTACTTTAATTATATTCTTAGTATTGAATAAAAATTAGGCTCAAATCATGTTAAATCATACATATGTGTTTAGATAGAAATAGAAACGTGATTTTCACTCTTTTTATTGCATTAATGTTATGATTTTAGACTTACTTGTGAAAGGTTACTCCACTGCCCTTTTGGTAGCGAGTTTTACAAAATACACACACTCTCATGTAATATAACAGCCAACTCTTACGCTAAAATATTCACAAAACATAGAAAAGGGCACAAATGACACAATAAGTAGCGATTTTTCCTAAAATTCCTTTTTTGCAATGAAAGACAATGTAAACAAACGTCCGCCATAGTAAATTTTAGTACGCGGGACACTCGGTGGGGGCGCTTTGAATCGGCACAAAAAGCGACTTGTCATTTGAATGGATATCTTCTATCCAGCGTACTTGTATAGTAGAGATCAGTGTCTGGATCATACTAGACCATACTTGCATCTCTTTCCACAGAAATAGCTCTCGTTCATTTCCTTCGATTGATTCTAGAACAGTAGTCTAGAATATTCGAAAGTCTGCTATCTCTTTCTAGTAGTGCTTTTCCTTCGATTGATTCTAGAACAGTAGTCTAGAATATTCGAACGTCTGCTATCTCTTTCTAGTAGTGCTATCTCTTTCACTCCTATGCAAATATGGCTCTATAGTGAAATGTCCTTCAATGGTCCATAAGGGGTCCTGAAAACGCCTGAAAACGGGTTTTCAGGATATTGCATGGATCGATGGGAAATAGCCTGAAACGGACTGAAAACATGTTTCAGGCGCCTGAAAACCACGGCAACTTGGTCGAAATTGTAATCAACTGGGAGGTGACAGAGCCTCTTCTGGCAACGGCTGAAAACATATTTCAGCCTTCTGAAAACACCTGTACGTCAGGATATTTAACGAAACAAGTTGCTAGGCGTCGGGCGCAACAATATGTATATAAATCTATATTAAATCTTCCTGTTTATAAAAAGTCATTTAAAGACACTTGGTAGTAGGTCTTCCTTTTTATAGGAGTCTTTTAAATACAGCTAAGTTGGCAGTAGGTCTGCCTTCTGCGCTGAAGGTTGTGGGTTCGATCCCCATCGAGGACAAGCATTTGTGCGATGAAGTTACACGTTTGTTTTGTGTCTGGGTGTTACGTATGCATTTACAATACATTTACATTAATTGAAAAATATTCTCCCTCTCTCTCTCTCTCTCTCTCTTGTCGTGTCACTAGTTTCTTTCGAAACAGTGTGGTGAAAGGAATTTAAGTGCGCCTCAAGAACTCCTTTTGATCCCTTTAATTCTGAACTTTTTAGGTTCTACGACATGCCGGTTTCCTCACGATGTTTTCCTTCACGACCACAACACATGCACAACCAATTTCGAACCCACGACCTAAGGATCGGAAGGCGGGGCCGCTACCACTAGACCTCCAGTGCTATCATCATCATCATCAGTTCTTCTTCTTCTTGTCGCGTCACTAGTTTCTTTCGAAATAGTGTGGTGAAAGGATTTTAAGTGCGCCTCAAGAGGCTACTTTCGAGCACTTCACATGTTATACCTCTAGAACTTAGGTCTTATCATCAGTTGATAAACATTAATGTAAATGTAGTTCCTCAACTACAAACTTTGCTTAGTTTGGGTTTAGAAAGACTTTGTTGGTTGAAATGTTAACAATTATTTATTTATTATTTATTTATTCATCTCAATTTTGTAATCGTTAATGCCATTAAACCGTAATTGTTCAGATTAAACAATGGTTAATTTGATTTGTAACCAGAAATTGTTGTATTTACTAGAACTTACTAGCATTTGAATAGTATAATAGATCAGTTTCATTCAATTCAAATTAATCAGATACAATGACATTGTATTTGATTTAATGATTGCATAAGATATTTAACTGTAATGCTTAATTTAATAGTATTCCAGTCCAATTTGTTGTATTAACATTTTTCAATGAAACCTTGTAAGAACCTACTTGATTGTATTTTGTTGCAGGGTTTTCAGCAAATATAGCCCTAAAGAAGTTTACCTTAAGACAAGTAGGTCTGATAGGAGCATTTATTTACACAATCGCATCGTTCCTAGCCATATTTGTGGTATCCACAACACAACTAATAATAACAAATGGATTCCTACAAGGCCTTGGGATGGGGCTACTGATACCGGTCTCCTACACAAGCTTTAACAGTTACTTTACAAAGAAAAAAATACTTTATCTTAGCCTGTGTAAGGCTTCAATTGGATTGACGACGATGCTGTACCCGCTATTCATAAAGTTTACGATCTCAGAGTTCGGGTTCAGAGGGACTTTGGCGATACTTTGTGCGATCTCCGCCCACAGTATATTCGGGGCTCTAGTCATGCATCCGGTTCAATGGCACATGGTGAAACGAATGAAGCCATGTGAGAAAATTGTGTGTAAGTTCCCATCTCTATAAATATCATTCGGACTTTCACAATAGGTGTGAAAAAAACTGACAGATTTCTTTTTGCAGTGATCCCTCCTACCCCTGCCGTGGAACAAGATAAAAGTAATTTCAATTTCAAGATTACAAATGGACTGACAGTGGACAACAATACCAGATCAGTTGAAAACTTGTACCAAATAAATCGCAAGGAGAACCCTCGATCGGATTTGCTGTTTATACCGAAGTTAGCCAATTCTCGTCGCTTGAGCATTCCCGTGGTTTTGATTCGCGGGGACGCGAGGTCAGATAGCAGATTCAGTTCAAGTGATAATGTATACATTGAAAATATATACAAAGCTGCCTCCGTGACCAGTTTGGGCAATTTCGGAAATATAGCAGCCGAGCCTATGCCGATTATAAAGAACAAAGACGGTAAATGGTAAGGAATTCGATTCTTGTGATTTGCATTCAAATAGCGTCTTGAAAATATGTAAAGAAGTCGTCGAGGCTAAAGAAAGAGGGAAACGTTAACCTTGATTCCGGGGACTGCGATTACTTTTTAGCCGTTCAGAATAAATTACCTATACCGAAAGTTTTTCAAAGCTTGATTTAGAACACTTTTTTTTATCTTAATTGTATGCAAACGGTTTTTTGCTATTATCGATATCACGCCACAGAACTATATCACGATGCCATTATTCTTGATAGTATGATTTTTTCAACGTCAATAAACTCAATGTCTTGTTTTATTTATTTTTATAGATTGATATTCGGTTTCTGATAAAAACTTATTTGCAGGCAAACGGTAGCAGAGTTCCTTGACCTGACGCTTCTAAAGGATTGTGTCTACGTCAACATTATTGTAGGAATGTCGCTTTCATTCTTTTCCGACCTGACATTTTTCACATTAGAGCCACTGTTCCTTGACAAAGCAAATTTGAGCCGGGTAAGCCATTTTAATTGTTTTTCTAGTGTTATTTTAAGTTTTGTTGTGTAATTTTGGTTGTATTTTAACCAACATTACTTGAGGTCTTAGCACAAAGTGTAAGCATTTTGAATGAATGTGATTTGACCGAAAATGTTTCGAATGTTTTGAAGCTAACCGCCACCATTATATGTAACAATTTTCTTCAAAACAAATGACGGCTGACTTGACTATGGACTGACTTGACTATGGACTGATTTGACTATAAAGTATTTTATCTATATCACTTGACTTTGGCAAAATTGTCTGTCGAATGACGGACAGGAGCCATAAATTGAGAGAAGAAAGAAAGAAGAAAAAAAATCACAAATCGATATTTCCAGTGTTTTTCAATTATTAGCAGATTCCGCTAGCGGCTTTGCCTGTTGGTGAAAAAAAGGCTCATAATAAAACCTGTACTTATTTATGATTCTATATTCATTGAATACTTGCCGTGATAGTTCTAGCATAAGGATTGGACTCCCCCATAAGCTCACATAGATGTCGTTAGAGGCGATTAGGGTATCTAAAGGACTAAAGTAGATGCAGCATCTCCTGTGCAATGCTACTGCTCATAAACGGTGAAGGAAAACATCGTGAGGAAACCATTTAGTATTCTAACAGCGGCTATTGGCTTGCAACATATCACGTATGAAATACCAACTACTGCCAAATGTAAGTGAGTCAAATTTAACGTTTGGACGTACCTCTGACTACCCTTAGACGTCCTCAAATAATCTGGAGTTATTAGGAGATCTGCGGGAAGTGTCACGGATAAGTGCCACCCCTTCATGGTGGATATCCCACACTATCGCACGAAGCGCTTTGCTTCCACTTTCCTAGTGCAAACTGCCAAGGAGTGGAACTCTTTACCGTCGTCGGTATTTTCAGAACGTTATAAATTAGGAATATATAAGACAAGAATGAACAAGTGGATTATAGCTAAGCGTGATCCACCTTAGACTGCATTTCCACTTTCCATCAGGTGAGATTGGCAGACAAACGTCTAGCTATTAAACAGTTAAAATATTTAAATGCTTGGTAAACAAATTCGTAAAGCGGTTTCAGTTTTCTTATTTTACAATCTCCTATTGTTGTTGCAGGCTGAAATTGCTAATATAATAGCGCTAGGCGGTGCGACGGACATGTGCGCTCGACTGTTCCTCGGCGTGGCAGGCCAGTTCTTCATCATGAACAGCCGGTACATGTTCTACGCAGGGGCCCTGTTCGCTGCCATCTTCAGGCTCGGTAAGTTACAGTTCAAATTACTCTCTTGAAACTCATCACCTTTGTTTAATTTTACTATTATAAATACGAAAGTTACGTTATAAACGATATAGTTTGTGGCTCAATCTTGGTCTAATCACTGAACCGATTGGCGTAAAACCTAAAACACAGTTTGTAACAATGTAACAAGTTCGTTACCTGGATTAGCATATTATGTAAGTTTTTCATCACGAGTAGTAGAGCTCTTTGTGAAGGGCTCGTCCGGGGAAGTATCACGCCTTTTTCTGCCGCCAAGCAGCGTTGCTGTGTTTCGGTTTGAAGAGTGTGGTTGCCGGTGTAATTATAGGCACATCAGGCTTAAGGGGCTGACAACTATCAAACAACTTCTCGCTCGCACGTTTCGACATGTTGAAAGATAAACATGTCGAAACTAAACTCATTTTCGAAAAATCCTACTACATACTACATGTTTTCCTACTCAAAAGTTTGCTTTACTAGTTTTCGTACATAAGCAAACTTTTAAGTAGGAAAACTTGTATCGATCACAATGAATTTTTTACTAAACTGTGTGCAATGTGATTGCACACAAAATGGTTGATTGCGATTTTTCGAAAATGAGTTTAGTGATTTTATATCTTTCAACATGTCGAAACGTGCGAGCGAGAGTCACATTAGCTCTTGTCTTCGCCTTAATATCTGTATGCCTCAAGTTGATGGACGCAGGGCAGTGCATCGTAGGGCACGTTCCTATTACGTGAAGGATATAATATATGTATGTTAATATGTATCGATGTATTTTGAATTACCTATCGTTTTATAATTTATTTATTTAATTTAATTTTCTATTTAATTGTGTTTTATTTTTATGTTATTACAATTTTTATTAGATTTTTATGTTATTTATGATTTGATATTTTGTTTTTGGATTGTTTAGTTTAATTATAAAAATTGTATAATGTAGTTACGCTATCGTATTAGGTTCCTGTAGGAGAGTAAGGATGATGAATAAATAAATAAAAATAAAATAAATTACAAAATCAGGTATGTATCTCATTTTTCCAAACATCGATACCTGAGATTCAACGTCATAAAGCTTTTCTATTTATTTAAACGCATTTCTTTGTACCTTATATCTGTAAATAACTCAAACTGTACATTAGTTACCTTGAGAATTTAAATAAAAATATACGGGCCCTAAGAAACTATGCCTTACACATGACATACATACGGGTTTCCTGTAGCAAAGATACATGACCTTATTACATAATTATGTAACTTTTAGATAAGTAAATACTTCAAAAAATCGTTGAATCATTGAATGTAAAAGGAAATAACTAACCGCAAATTAAAGCCAAAAATAGCGTAAATTGTCGTAAATAGAGTAGAGTGCCGTTCACACCATTCGGATTTCAAGTATGAATTTGCCGTCTTTAATAACAAAAACGGCGACTTCACTCAATATAAAAGTTGGCAATACTAAAAACAGATTAAAGAAAGGGTTTACGAGCGGTTAATCAATAAAATAATTTTCTGAAATGAGTATGAGTTTAACAAGTGGCTAAATATAACTTTCTTATATGTGTATAAAACGCAAATTTTGACCGACAATTAAACGCTTGTCAACAAGAACTGAAACAGCTTCACGACTTTAATCCCCAGGCACGGTAGATATCCCTTCAGATCTCTTAGTACCTACAAAGTACTAACTCCAGATTCTTGGCCATACTAAAATACACCTTAAGGCGAAGACAAGAGCTAATGTGACCCTCGCTCGCAGGTTTCGACATGTTGAAAGATATAAAATCACTAAACTCATTTTCGAAAAATCGCAATCAACCATTTTGTGTGCAATGTTATTGCACACAGTTTAGTAAAAATTTCATTTTGATCGATACATGTTTTCCTATTCAAAAGTTTGCTTTACTAGTTTTCGTACATAAGCAAACTTTTAAGTAGGAAAACTTGTATCGATAAAAATGAAATTTTCACTAAACTGTGTGCAATGTGATTGCACACAAAATGGTTGATTGCGATTTTTCGAAAATGAGTTTAGTGATTTTATATCTTTCAACATGTCGAAACGTGCGAGCGAGAAGTTGTTTGATAGTTGTCAGCCCCTTAAAATGAAAAAACAGCGCTGAGGTACTACCAACTGAGCAGCGTGAGCTGGCTGTTTGTTTTAAAAGATCTTTACTAACTATAGTAATTCCAAAAACAATTAGTGAGTACTGGCTCATTATATAATAATTATGCCACAAGCAAAAACGTTGCATCGTGTAAATGGTGCCTACTTTGAAGTTAATTAATCACTAACTAAGAAATCGATTGAACACCTAATTATCACCATGACTAGAACAATAAGGCCTAGGTGCTAAGCAAATTTAATCCATAAAAAGTGGGATAAGGCTAGCCCAGCATTTGAATTGTAAATACTGCCTTTAGTACTACAACAAATTTTAAAGTATGTAGGAATTTAAGTAAAAACTTGCACCTGACACTATAAAACTTCAGACACTTCACAAATAGCTTCATTCTATCTTTGATTTATTATTATCTTAATATATATAAATTACGCGTCACGTTGTTTGTCCGCTATGGACTACTTAACCGATTTCAATCAAATTTGCGCACCGTGTGCAGTTTGATCTAACTTAAAAGATGAGATAGCCTTCTCAATTTATAGCAGCAATATTATTTTATTGCAAATTTGACACCGCCCAACAAAATGGGCACGTGTCAGCTGGTAGTCTATAGAAAATTGTAGAATGGTATGTTCATCTTTTCACTCACTCTCTCTCAAAATATCCATGTAACAGTTCGTTAATAAAAAAATATAAAATATTGAGTTTTTGGTTTATTTACAAAACAGACACTGTATGATATCTATATAATAGATGTTGCCTTGAAGTAAAGTAATTTAATATTGCATCTAGACGATGTTATAAAATATATTTACATTGTTAAGGCCGTGTTTCACTGGGATCGATCAATTTAATAAATAAATAAATATGACATTCATATAGATTAACTTTGATACAGATTTATCATTTAACTAATTTCAAGGCAAACTCAATATTCCAACATAAAACATAGATTAAAATTTGGAGTTTAATGATAATAAAATAAAACAAAAAGCCTTTTATTTCTTGCATAGTAAGTAAGTTTCAAAAATATTTTTTTTTTTTGTTGAGGTTAGTAAACTAATCTAATTTCTTAATTGTAAGTGTTAGTAACAAATAGGTACTACTTATAACATATAATATAGTTTTTTTTTCTCTTTAATCCTCAGTCGCAAGAACCCTTTCGCAGGTGAAAGCCTCCTCAGTTTAATGATATTAAAGCATAATTGAGATTCTCTCCTCCATTAAGAAATAGGTTATTTTTGTAATTATTTACCTTAAAGCCAGAAAGTAATTCATAACAGTTCAGAAAAAAAACATTCAACAAATTAAATTTATCAAGAAACGCACGCTTTTATAATTCTGTGAATAAATTTCTGAGTAATGCACATTTAACATTTAACATTATTATCAATAAAATACACCCATGTCACATAAAATTCAACACCGATCAGATCAGTGATTGATTCGATTGATCAACACGGTGAGGGGTAAATTGAATTCAATCCAACCCTTACATAATTGGACTGAAATTTGGAAAGGCAAAATTGGATTAATTAGGTTCGTTGCTCGGTTTAGAAAACTTGGGCTTAAAATAACAGGTTCACAAAATTATTTCATTAAGAAGCCAGATTAAATTATATTATTTATTCCAAAATAAATTTTGAGAATTTTTTTTTTCGGTATAATTCCAAAGCCTTGAATTAATTCAAAATTCTGCATGACATTTTGAGAGCCTATTAATTGAACAAAGAAACACGATCTAGGTTTTACTTTACTCACACTACGAACACCCTACTACGTCAACACATACACATTACATAGCGGAATACATAATATTATATTTTTGAGTATATTTAAATTGCTCTCTGTATTTCCATAGAGCGGATATGAAAGCCTGTTTGCTTAGTGTACTCAAGATTTTAATTAAAAAAATTATAAAAATTTATTTAATAAAATAAAAAAATATTGGTGGTCTTTCCACATTATAACTATCTAGCCCCTAACTAAGCAAAACTTGACCAACGGGAACCAGATAGCTAATATAATACTGACATACTTTTTTTTGTAAATACATACCTACTTAAAATATTTTATAACACCCAGACACAAACATTTATGTTAATTACACAAATGTTTGTGTGGATCGAACCCACAGCCTTAGCTCAGAAGGCAGAGCTCGTACCAACTGAGCTGTGAAGGCTGTCTGTGAATTAAAAATATACCATTCTTTTTTTCTTCTCAGTATTTATCCAGTTCACGAGCTACCTACCTCTTTTGATCCTGACTGGTATATTGGGAGCACTGAGGTCGCTTGTGCACATCGCCCAGCCTATTGTGATGGCTGAACATGTTCCTATCGAGAGATACCCTTCAGCGTATGGGCTGTACATGCTGCTAGCTGGAGGCATCAGCCTCAGCGTTGGACCTATGATTGGTAAGAATAAATCTCAAACAATTTGAACAAAGTCAAAGTCAAAAGGTATTTATTCAATTAAATCACAAGGATCACTGTGAAACGCCATAAAGAGAATTAAAAATAAAAAACTTGAATCTAGGTGCCAGTTTCTCGCGACCAAATCCTAGAAGAACAGGCAGCAAACTTACGGCTTAGTTCCTACTGATGTTTGTTTGTGAGCAAAACTTTTGTCTATTCGTTTTGCATACCTAGAGATTAATAGGTTGATTATTTGAAATATTAGATTTGCTCGTTAAATAAGTGTTACATCGGCCGAAGGGTTTTACAAATTTCAGGGTCCAGAATGAAGTTAAAAAAAAGTTACGAAAAAACTTGTGAAATGAATTGAAATGGCATGACAATATGAAAGGGTACCACACATTTTAAATTACTTTTACTGTGCAATGTGGACGTGCAAATTTTACTTTAGAAATATGAAAGTAGTAAAATTTTAAAGACGAATACATTGAGATCTCTATAAGTAAGAAACTTCTTAGTTTAGGTAAATTGTATATAAGCAAGATCTGAGATAGGCTGAGCCTATGAATCGTTTTCAAGAAATTCTGAATTCAAAGAATGACTGACCAACAGCAATGATTCCCGTATAACTGATCTATGATATAGCTAATCCCATAAAGGTTTACTAATGCTATGGTGTCAAATCTCAGGTAATCGAACTTGATACACGTGAATAAGCACGTGAATTTTCTATCCAAAGGTCAACTATAACGATTATAAAAACGAGTCTTGCCACTTTTTGTATTCATAAATCTATTAATAAATACAAAGGAATTCCACTATACAATTGTCATAATATGTACTAAAGGTGTTGCTAAGTCTAATATTCCAAGCTATATTTTTTTTTATGAGACTTTTTTTCATAGATACTCATCTAGGCTTGTATTTTTAATTTTAACACGAAATCAAGACTTTAGATTGTGACGTATTTAGGGCGATCGACGACGACGATCGATTGACGTAGATAGGGCTAAATCTCCAAATTCTGACACACTTACTATGTTATTTATAAAATAAATATATCTGGAAATGTTAATATTGATCTCGGAATAAATGGTTACTAACATACAGAGAGTACTTATGAGTAGTAGAGCTCTTTGTGAATGGCTCGTCCGGGGAAGTACTACCACCACGCCTTATTCTGACGCCAAGCAGCGTTGCTGTGTTTCGGTTTGAAGAGTGTGGTTGCCGGTGTAATTACAGGTACATGAGGCTCAACATCTGTATGCCTCAAGTTGATGTACGCAGGACATTGTATCGTAGGGCACGTTCCTATCGTGCGTGACTTACGTGGCAATGCTTTGTTGTAGGTGATGGTTACCACTTAACGCCAGGTGGGCTATCTGCTTGTTCCATCAGCTAGTTGTATAAAAAAAAAACATATCGTTTACAGTAAGATTCAAGTAAAATTTCCTTCTACAGGATTCATCCGTGACTACACTGGAAGCTACGTCATCGCGTTCTCAATGCTCTCCATTTGCAACTTCTGCTGCGTCATTCCGTGGACCATTGAAGGAGTTATCAGATACATTAGGGGAAGAAAGGAGAGGAACCTACAGACTTGATCTACTGTAACTCACTCTGTGTTATGCACTGAGGTTGAGATCTGTGATATTAGAAATTAAATAAAACTTGCCACTGAGGTAGAATGTCCTATAATAAACTTGCCATACAAAAGCATCCAGCCAATTATTAGGCTTACATCTACGAAAGATGAGTATAGCGTTTTATTAAACTTTTAGGTTTGACCACAATCTCACCTGATGTTAAGTGGTGATGCGGTCGACTGTAGCACGCTTACCTAGAAGATTTCACTCCTTTCTTGAAAACATCCAAATTATAGACTTGACTAGACTGTGTTTGTTTTTTTTATAATTGACTAACAATGACGACAGTCACAGTGGTCAGTATCAAGGAGGCAGATTTTTTTTATAACTTAGGTTTTGATAAATATTTCACCATTTCCTTTAATGCAAATTAATGACAGCTATTTTGGCGTTGCTGGTTTTTTTTATTAATATTATCGGTGTTTTGGAATAAAAGTGATAACATTTTTTTTAAGATGACTTTCTAAAACAAAAAAACTTTAATTTTAACACGGCATAATGTTAGCAGAAGCATAGGTTCTAGTAAAAGAGTTTAGTTTTAACATTTAGTGAACTTGACACTGGCATGACGTCTACGACATAAAGTACTACACTTATATACTTAGACGAAGTATTAAACTTATATACAATAGATACACTTCTTCTTCTTATATTTTTCAGTGGCCGATAGGGTTTGCCACGAATTTGCCAATTTCAAGTTGTTATAAATAAATACACGTATAACTTACTTGACACTGGCAAGTCTATAAAAAGAGTCATAAACGAATAAAAAAACTGAACACCGTCATGTTGTTCATCTAAGTTGTAATTATTCCTGATGCTGTAGAACTTAAGAAAGTTAGTGATGTCTTATGAATTAAAACAAACAGAGAGCAGACATGCAGTGTTTTTAATGCTAGAATTCCAATGCTTAGTTGTACAAGAAAGATATAAATGTAAAGTCTAAAAGTCCGAAAAAAATATTCATGGTGAACGTTTGTCCTACTTTAGAATTATCAAACTTCATAAACGTTCAAGAAATTCGAAATTCAGCCTTTAAAACTATCCCCCAAAATATATCGAGACACAACATAAAGCAGCCTTAATTTGTTCTTTAAATAAAATATTTAAATATTGGTGGACATTCCACACAGCACTATCTCGCCCAAAACTAAGCCAAAGCTTGTGATATGGGAACCAGATAGAGAGCAAACATCTACGTTCATCACACTAATGTTTGTTCTCAGTGGGGATCGAACCCACGGCCTACGGCGCAGAAGGCAGAGCTACTACCAACTGAGCTGTGAAGGCTGTCTTTACAATTGTTTTTTACCTATAAAGTGTGAGTTTTAGAGAAATAACAGAACTGGCACAAAACCTTTGCAAACGTGAAATATTCAAGTGCTTGGTCTGAATAAACCCTTTTTGGCTTACAGGGGTACGTTAAGGCCCAGTTTCACAATGCTCTGTTAGTTACTAATCAAGGATTAACAGCCCTTAAATCTAACCTTAGATGTCAAACGCGTACATTTTGTCATTTTTAACGGCCGTTTAATCCTTTGTTAATCTAACAGAGCATGGTGAAACTGGGCCTAAACGTTGTATGACTATTAGATTAAATCGAATTATAGTCAAAAGTAGTTTAGGTAGGTACATGCCTTTTAAAAGTATTTAA
This sequence comes from Chloroclysta siterata, assembly GCA_932294275.1. Taxonomy (NCBI): domain Eukaryota; kingdom Metazoa; phylum Arthropoda; class Insecta; order Lepidoptera; family Geometridae; genus Chloroclysta; species Chloroclysta siterata. The sequence continues at coordinate 14,610,650 of OW028598.1, forward strand.
AATGAGAACATCCTAGCAGGAATTGCTATGACCAAACACACTCACAGAAAATGAAACATTATGAAATCTAACAGAAAATATAATTGTATCCATTGTACTTTGCTCATGAATAATAAATACCTTAAATATTGAATAGGGGGTTAACAGTCCTGCCATCCATCGCACTAGAAATTCAAAATCAAAATGTGGTTCTCTGAGGCTTTTTCTGCCGCCAAGCATCGTTGCTGTGTTTCGGTTTGAAGAGTGTGGTTGCCGGTGTAATCACAGGCACATGAGGCTCAACATCTGTATGCCTCAAGTTGATGGACGTAGGGCAGTGCATCGTAGGGCATGTTCCTATCGTGCGTGACTTACGAGGCAATGCTTTGTTATAGGTGATGGTTACCACTTAAAATCTGGTGGGCCATCTGCTTGTTCTATCAGCTATTTTATAAAAAAAACTAGCAAAGTGTGGTAAATTCATACAATAAATAATTTGTATAAACAAAATAAATTAAAGTGACAGATCAGGGGTTGGACGCTGAATGTCCAGATCATCCAATCATCTAACGATAACTTTTTTGTTAGCAAGGAATGTCAATGTCACGTCAAAGTGAGCGTGACTGTTCATATACATCATGATCATCATCAGCTACTATAAATGTCTTAGACTAAGTATATAATAAATGTAAATATAGTCTACCTATATAATAGTCCAACGTTCCTCAAGTGATACATTAAAATAATTGCCACCGCATATTTAAGTGTGAAACAAGAATTTATTAATATATACAAACATGTTCTAGATAATTAGAGGTTCGAATATTTTTTTCTTTAATTTATTCTATCTACGATTAAGTATGTGCATATGCATAGCAAACTGGTTAAAATTGTTATTTTTAGAAAATAAAACATGCATCAATTTGAAAATCTTAAACGTTTTTAATTTTCCATCCTCAGATTTCCATTTTGTTTTTTAGGAAAATTGTGTTTATATTTCTTGAGAAACATTGCTTTCGGCAATACCATGTTAAGTTACCTATTCCACATAGGAATGCAATAAAAAAAAAAGGTAGTCATTTCACGCAGCAGCATCTAGCCCGAAAATAAGCAATGATTTTACTATGGGAACCAGATCTGATTATTATAATACCTATATACTATTTAGGGTTCCGTACCCAAATGGTAAAACGGGACCCTATTACTAAGACTCCGCTGTCCGTCCGTCTGTCTGTCTGTCGGTCTGTCGCCAGGCTGTATCTCATGAACCGTGATGGTTAGACAGTTTAAATTTTCACAGATGATGTATTTCTGTTGCCGCTATAACAACAAATACAAAAAAACAGAATAAAATAAATATTTCAGGGGGCTCTCATACAACAAACGTGATTTTTTGCCATTTTTATAGATAATGGTACGGAACCCTTCGAGCGCCAGTCTAAATTTAAAGCAATAATAACGAGTAACTAGTAGGTAGCATATAAAGTTTTTTTTCTGACATTTGATCCCAACACCACACAAACCGCAAAAGGTCTCACAGATGCATAATAAAAAGTAGCACACGAGCAACACGACGCTTACATTGTATAAATATTTTTACTATGTAAGCTTAGAGTAGTAGAGCTCTTTGTGAAGGGCTCGACCGGGGAAGTACTACCAATATGCCGTTTTCTGCCGCCAAGCAGCAACGCTTTTCCGGTTTGAAGAGTGCGTTTGCGTGTGTAATTACAGGCACATGAGGCTTAACATCTGTATGCCTCAAGTTGATGGACGCAGGGCAGTGCATCGTAGAGCATGTTCCTATCTAACGTGACTTACGATGCAATGTTCTGTTTAGGGCTTGCATTCGAATATTCGAATATTCGAATAATTCGAATTTTAATTCCGTTCGAATATTCGAATATTAAAATAGCAATATTCGAATATTCGATTTATAATAATAACTGAGAACTCTGATGTGCATAAAATGCCAGGTATAAACTCGCGCGATATAACCATTCAAGACGATACAAGTTAAGATCGTTCGGGTAAATAACATGACAATGTTTTAGGGTTCGGAACGCGGTTCGGAAACGTTCGGGAGTGCCACGCGCAAGTGCGTAGTCCATTTGCGATTTGACGAGACTTTTCTGTATATCCATCTCTGTCGCTCACGTTGTCGCTCTTATATATTTTTGTGTACTTACTCTAGTAGCTACTTACGTGTTACCGTTATTGTGATTTTTACTTGTTATTGTGTTAAATTTTATTGTAGATATTGCTAAATACATGCGTATCTAGATTTTAAAGACTGTTTTTACTAAGAATTTGTGAATGTGTTCAATTAATGTTACTCTAATTGCAAATTTTATTATGGTTGTGTGATAAATAAGACCACTTAAAAATGTCTGTGTACTTATTTACTCTAGTAACTACTTACCGTTACTTACATTGTTTTACTTGTTATTGTGTTAAATTTTGTTGAAGATTATAAAGACTATTTTTACTAGTAATTTATGGGTAAATTTTATTTTAATTTAATATTTCAATTTCGTTCCTAGAAGTAACACTTAAAACAATAAAAGATGTGATATTTATGAAAACATAGTTTTTTTTCTATTATTCGAATAATATTCGAATAATTCGAATAGTACCCGCAATTGTACCCGAATATTCGAATATCAAAGTTTTCGAATATTTGCAAGCTCTAGTTCTGTTATAGGTGATGGTTACCAATCAACATCAGATGGGCTATACATATTCATACATATACTTACATACATATTCATACATGTTCATTAATTTGTACATTTCTACGTCCAAAATACTCTCATAGCTATGTTCCAATTGGAAGGGAATGGATGCCGGTGCGATTTTTCGAAAATGAGTTTAGTGATTTTATATCTTTCGACATGTCGAAACGTGCGAGCGAGAGTGACATTAGCTCTTGTCTTCGCCTTAACCATCAGTATTTTTTCCATGCAATCGCAGCGGGGTGTTTACTTAAGTTAAGTCCATGATATCGAATTGTGTTGTCGTTTTTTATACTTGTAACTGTATTTCATAGCGTAATAAGATATAACTTAAAAGTTATCAGCCTCGAAAGACCGAATTTTGACGCAACTTCAGGCGTAAATAAATACCAAAAGGAGTATGAAGTGAGCGTCTTAACCCTATTAACAAGTTTAGATAGATAGATAAATACTTTATTGTACAAAAAACACGTACAGAAAATTACTATGAGTAATAACAAGTTTATTTAATTATGAGTTGAAATAACTAGTTTTTTCATCAAAATACTCTCCCAAAAAGCCTATTGAAAGGTAAATGTCTAAAAACTAATTGTTAAAAGTCTAACCTTTGCAAGAATACCTCCGGTTATTGAACCAGAGGTATTCATGCAAAACCACTACATAGTATAAAACAAAGTCGCTTTCTCTGTACCTATATCCCTATGTATGCTTAAATCTTTAAAACTACGCAACGGATTTTGATGCAGTTTTTTTTATAGAAAGAGTGATTCAAGAGGAAGGTTTATATGCATAATATAAGCATAATCTCTTAGGGATAACCCACAATAACCGTGCGAAGCCAGGGCGGGTCGCTAGTAAAAAATATAAAATACTATTTTTTGTAGGTACATATTAAGTAGAGGTAGCCGCTTAATATAAGACAGCCATATTATTATGTTTGTTCGATCACTATTTGTTATAAAAAATCTGATGATATCAAATAGGCACTTACACTAATTATAATGTCAAACATATAAAACAAGATAAAGGTTACGATAATTCAGCTAAAATATCAACTCTATAATTTGTTAATAATTATCAGTCTAAAATCACTTATGCAAGTATTTCGACCTGCATATCATAAGATTATTTACAAGGTGTAACAATAACAGCTCACGAAACTTATATTATACCTACCTACTATACATAATGTACATAAAATCACGTAAATTTTATGCGGATTCCAGGTAAACAGAAAGGACCTATTTCATTTTGGGTTTGGTATGTACACTACGTAGAAAGATTTGAAATAAATGGAAGATTACCATAGCAATGCAATTTCATTATTTGTAGGCAAATAAAGTTGCGATAGCTAAATGATTATCTGCAAAAAAAAAATACTTTGTGAATACTTTTAGAGCTGCAATGACAGTACAACTCTTGTCAAAATGACATTTCTCGCATGTCAGTCCACCATATTTTTTGTACATTGTATTGCTTTCTTTGACCAAGAAAATCTTCGAGCGCAAGCAAACGAAGTAAAAATTAAGAAAATAAGCAGTTAAAACAGTAATTATATTGCTAAGCGATATTTATAGCCCGGGCTCCATATATTGATGAAACAACTCCTTTTACAGCAAAAATAAAATCGGCGTATTCAAAAACGGAGATCTTAAACATTTTTTTTATTAATTTTGTTTTACTATAAATCGCGCGATAGAAATTTCGGAAGTAGTCTTTTTAAACCCTCTATACAACTTTAAAGAATGACTATAAATTATTTGAATGTATGTCAAATAGATAAGAATGACATTACTTAGGGTTTTGATCATTATTGCCAGAAATAAAAATAATGGCCAACCACTTCTTAATCTAAATTATTCTGTGCTATAGGTATTGTATTTTAAAATGCATTGTATAATACATTCAATCAGTTAATTGGTTCCTATATGAGTATAAGTATAAGCTTTTCTAAGTTTGGGGCTTGGCGGTGTTGTGGAAATATCTGAAAAAAAAAACTGAAACAGCTTCACGACATTGATCCCCAGGCACAGTAGACATTTTCTTAGATCTCAAAAAGTAGCTACCTGCTTCTTGGGGTCCTTCGCAGGAGGATATATTGAAGACGTCTAAAGAACGGTTGTCATACGTACCTACGTCCCTAAGCTATTTTGCCACGTCCAAATTTGTTATAGTTTAGTTGAAAATTATTTGAGCCTCTGCTTCTTTTTCAGCGTCATGACCACAGAATACCTAATAAAACCAAAAAGGGACGAATTGCTACCAACGTAAACGTCACCTCAATATTTCGAGGGCCGAATCGCCCATATACCGTCCAAATATTACATTTGGCACATTCATATAAAAACAATAACTTCAAATATTAAAAAAAAATGATCTTGGTGTTCGTTTAAAAAGACAAATTTTCTAGTTATTTCACTAAAAACGTATGCTTTAAAAGAACCAATAAAATTTTCCAGTTAATAATGCTCCAGCTAGGCAATATTAAAACATTCGGAAACTTTTCCTATCGGAGTTCGGAAACGACAGTATTTTTTATTCTTGTTTTGTCTGCTTGTAAAAAAAAAGACGGAACCTGACTTAATAATGTTTCCGGTCTTTTAAATAGCCTTGCGACTAATGAGAAGAAGAAAAAGACTAGCTACGCATAATAATATTCATATCCGAATTTAGATCGGCTCCAGAAATAGGTTAACCGCTGTTTTTCCAACACTCGAGTACAGTCAGAATCCACAGCATTTTACAATTCTTATTAAGTATCCCATCCGATCACACGTAAGATTGTAATTTTATTTAATGGTGGTGCAACGGATCATTGATGTAAGTTTATCATTACGTGATAGAGCGCTGGTGGTCCAGAGGTAAAGGCCTCGCCTTCCGATCTTGGTTTCAAAACCTAATCGGCCTTACTACGAAAAATCTGTCAAACGATAAACTATGCTTAAACTATTGCCATCTCTTACCAATGCGTAATGGCAAACAGAGACAGCGCTTATTTTAAGCACCATTTTATAAAGAGGGAATGAGTTTTAAATACATGCGCTCAGTGCCAGTACCCAAGGAAAGGATTAAAAAAGAGAATGAGGATGATTATTAGCCACAGCCACTGCCACGAATAAGTACCTACTGAGAAAACGGCATAGAAAAAACCAGCTAAGTGCGATTACCATTATCCATAAAACGGAAGAAAAACACGTTTGTTGTATGGGAGCCCCCTTAAATATTTATTTTATTTTGTTTTTTAGTATTTGTTGTTATAGCGGCAATAGAAATACATCATCTGTGAAAATTACAGCTATCTAACTATCACGGTTCATGAGATACAGCCTGGTGACAGACGGAGAGACAGACAAACAGACAGACGGACGGACAGCGGAGTCTTAGTAATAGGGTCCCGTTTTACCCTTTGGGTACGAAACCCTAAAAAGGAAACAGAAAACATCCACACACATGGTAACCGATGAATACCTTTTATCAATAGGTAGATTGCACACGAGTTAATGATGTCACAGCAAAGCAAATAGAGGACAAAGAACACTATCTGTGTAGGGGCAGAGTACGTAATTGAATCACTCTGTTATTATTTTTATCGGGAACATCCGTGCAGTGTACCGTGGCCCTCGCGACTGGCGTGTGCGTGCGAGAATGAACGAGGTGGGAAGAATTAAAATAAAGGAAAATGACGAGGACAGAGACTTGTGGGGCTACGTTGTCTGTTTTGGGACTGCTATTACTTTTGTAAGTACTTTTTCATACGAATCTACAGATATACTGTAAATCATTTTGTTAATCGTCATGGACAATATTTTGGAGCCGTGTGAACAACCAGATAGAACTTGAATTGGCTAAACAGCTGGCGGTCGTGAGTTCGTGAATGAAACTTCTTACGAGGCAAATTGTGTGGCATAGAAGGGGTAAATTCTTTAGAGAACCTTGACCCACAAAATATTAAAAACTTGTTTTATTAGGAAATAACAATAAGCCATTCAATGTTAGTAATTAAATGTTTAACTATGTTAAGCTTCTATAATGACGCGGAAAAATTTAACTTCTAATTGCCAATTATATTAATTAAAACTCACTTAGTAGGTAAGAAGTACACACTAAAACTTTACTACACTAAAGTAGGTATTTGAAGGTTAGTTGTCACGGGTGTACCAAATATTTTTATTCATTGATTTCAATTAATTATTACGCAATAACTCTATTCTGTTTTTAAAGTGCTTTGAACTAAACAAACTGAATGGAAAATTCTGTATTTTACCAAAAGGTGGGTATTTTAAAGAGATTGTGTCGTGAAACGACACGGTGTCAAAGTCGGTGGGCGGAGAGGGCTCAGAATCGTTCATCCTGGAAATGTATAGGGAAAGCCTATGTTCAGCAGTACACTTATTTAGGCCGTTCATTATGATGATGTGTCCTTTAAACACAGTGAAAAACACACTGTAAAAGTACTTGTAAATGAGATTATTTTTGTGGCTGTTTCTAGCTAAAATTGTATAGTTTTTTTGCCTACGCGAAGGGGATTACAGAAAAATGCAGAAATTACAAATTACGAAAAAAAGTTTGGTGAGCATCAAGAATCACACACATCAATAAACATAAACTTCTTGATTTTCAGATAGCTGGTATTGGTCACGTCAACTCCTTTGGTTTAATATACAATGACTTCATCATTGATACACAATCCACGGCCAAGTCTTTGACAACTGCGCATGGAGTATTTGCCATAATGCTCGCAATAGGAGGTACTGCATCAGTTCGCTCAGATTCAACTAATTGCTTAGACAAATCCTTGCTGCTTCCAAATTCTCCTTCTGATTTTATCCTTCCTTCATCTAAATCGTTGTGATTTTATTACGATGCACCATAAACAATCTCATATCGTACTAAAGAATACATTAGTTTTATATAAAATAAAAATATCTACGAGTAAATACTCGTACTCGCGACGAAAGCTTATGTAGAAGAATAAACAAGAAACTTACGGCTTGGTTCCTAGCGTTTTTTTTTTTGTATGATCTTTCTTACAATTACTATAGTTTATTTTTATAATTAATAGACTGTCTTTTCGCCACAATCTCACTTGATCACTCTTGCTTTGAAGAGACCCAAGTTGTAGTGATCAGGAAAGACAGACGACGGCAATGAGTTCCACTCCTTGGCAGTTCGCATAATAAATGTAGAAGCAAAGCGCTTAGTGCGAATGGGTGGTACCTATATTTACCAGATATGGGTGGTGCTGAGCCGTACGTCTACTTGTCCTGTGATGGAAAGGAGATCGTGGATAGTATTATATGGATAGTATATTTCAAAGTGATCCTTGTGATTGTACTGAATAAAGACCGTTTTGATTTTGATTTTGATTTTGAGTACTAAATTTATTAGTTCTTTCTAACAATTTTAACGGTATAGTGATCACTAGTCCTATGGCTAAACGCAGACTAAGCTTACTGTTTCTTAATGTTCTCCGTAATAATCCATAAGACTTAAATAAAGAAATAAATATTGGTGGACTTTCTACACAGCACTATATGGCCCCAAATTAAGCCAAAGCTTGTAATATGGGAACCAGATAGCTGATATAATACATATATAGTTTTTTTGTAAATACATACAAAATTATAATATATATTAACACCCAGACCGACAACAAACATCTATGTTCATCACACAAATATTTGTTATCGGTGGGGATCGAACCCACGACCTATGGCGCAGAAGGCAGAGCTACTACCAACTGAGCTGTGAAGGCTTTCCTTCGTTTTATTTTGTAAGGATTTCCAATTTACAATAGCATCGAAGAACAATTTTTTAGCCATTATCAAAGTTTTATCAAAAAACCGAACTATTATCAATAAAACCTGTGATACAAGATCATAGAGATCACTTTGAAACGTCTTTTAAACTTATCAGTCGTAGACACCATTACCTGACTGACTGTCAATCTAATCAGCAATGCAACAGTTTTATTTATTTAGAGCTTTGAATAAATTTACCTATGTGTACACAACGATCGACTTCTGTATCCGTGACATAAACTACTTACATAGTTAATTAGGTTGGTGAATTTCCGTCAAAACATTGATATTAACATAAATTATCTACATTATATTCGTTAACAAACAATATAGATACTTAGATTAAATAAGCCAGTATAGATAACTAAGAATTGTTGTATTGTTTTGATTAACAATTTATTAATATTCTGTTGATTTTGATCTTTTGGTTGATTCATACAATTATTTTTTACTAGCTGGTGCCCGCGACTTCGTCTGCGCAGGATTAGTATTTCGAGAAGCTTATATTAGCGTGGCGTAGTACATATGTGTAACTCTAGCGGTTTTGGCAGCGCACGCCAGAATAGTTCGCAGATGGTAGATTTTTTCCTACTTACTTGACACTTATCGTCATATAACGGACAATTCACACAATATATTTATAAATTGTAGCCTATATATTATTCTGATGTATAAGGTATATTATTGTAAAGTTTTACTAAAATCCATTCAGTACTTTTTACGTGAAAGAGTAACAAACATCCATCCATATTTACAAACTTTCGCGTTTATAATATTAGTAAGATAAGAAACAGCTCATCTTTTATAAAACGAGATATAAATTGCTTTATTTCTTTGAAATAAATAATATCAAACACCCTGGCTGTTTAATATGAAATAATTATAAACAAATTAATGAACTCCACCATGCCTATATCTTTCTTATTTGTGCTTTATGCAAGTAGTATAAAAATACTTTACAGATACAGACTTTGAGAGATTTTGAGAGATAAAATCCTATAGCACTAAGAGTCTAAGATCCCATAGTACCGCAATATTTAAACTAAAATTCGTTGCTAAGCTACTACATTCTTTTTTCAGGAATAATTCTCAATATTTTATCTAAGAGCATACCTCTTCAACTTGGAGGACTGATTGGAGCAACACTATTCACGATCGGAGCTTTCACGACAATTGCCATATCTAGCACCAATCAGTTACCTCTAACGTTTGGAATACTACAAGGCATTGGGTTCGGCATGATGGTGCCCGTGAGCTACTCAACGATAAACCAATACTTTGTGAAGAAAAGAACGACAGTGATGAGTGCTATAAAAGCATTTCAAGGAATTATCCTTATGTGGTATCCTCAAGTACTGAAACAAGTGATTTTCCACTACGGTTTCAGAGGAACTCTCCTTATCATTTCGGGCATATCACTCCACACTATTCCAGGAATGCTCATGATGCAGAACAAGTCTCCGAGTAGAAAAAAACCAGCAAGTATTTTTACGTTTTTTAAATTATGTAGGAGTATTAGATGTCAAAGCTAAAGTTGCCCTCAAATATTGTAGGTGTAGAAAATGGAGCAGCTGAGGATGAGGACGTGGATCTTCTGCGAAATAAAAAAGATGCTAAAGATGAGATGACTGTTACTGCTGCAAGAAATCTAAGGTACTGATATTTTATCATGTCAACATTCACATAGCTACATACTTACAACTGTATGTTAATTGGTTTTGCAAAATACATCGAATCCACGCAAATATGTCAGGAATTTTGATTAATTGATGAGAACTAAACTAAGTTAGTGAAGGCCAAAGAAAAAGAAAATGTGCAAAAAAATATGAGTATGTTTAAAGAATATTTGCGAAGGAAATATAATGCCGCACCAGCATTGCTATTCAGCGTGGCATGACATCCAGCGTCTGGGACGCTTCCGATTGGTATTTATTTGGATTTGTTGAGCTATTTATATAAAATCTTTTGTCTACTAGACAGCAGATAAGTCAACGTGTGAATTTTGTACATTTTTCAAAAAAAACGGAAACAACTTTACGACTTTAATCCTCCGGTACGGTAGTATATCCCCTCAGACCACGTAGGTACCTACTGATCCTTATAAACAACCTTAGTAACAAGTACCACGTACCTACAGATCCTTTGATACATACCTAGCTTCAATATTGTATTATAATACATTGTAATATAACAAGAATCATACAAAAGAACTGTATGAACCAAGCCGTAAGTTTGTTCTTCTAGGCTTTGGTCGCGTGGAACTAGCACCTAGAGTCACCTAGCTTTAAGATGTTTCAAAGTGATCCTTTTCCGCCCCGGCACAGTTATTGTGGGTTATCCCTAAGAGATTACGCTTGTATTATGCATATAAACCTTCCTCTTGAATCACTCTTTCTATAAAAAAAAACCGCATCAAAATCCTTTATGTAGTTTTAAAGATTTAAGCATACATACGGATATAGGGATAGAGAAAGCGACTTTGTTTTATAATATGTAGTGATACCTTTTGACTTTGACTATTTGACGTTGGTATTCCATACTTAACAGGTCGTAAGTTTACATTTTGAAACACTATTAATTGTTTTTTCTTATTACAGAGTGAACATAATAGAGATACTCAATTTGAGAGCATTGAAGGATCCAGTGTACCGAAACATTTGTGTTGCACAGAGTTTTGTGAACTTCTCCGATCTCACTTTCTTCGTACTACAGCCAATGCTCCTATTTCAGTATGGATATGATACGGTCAGTACATAAATCACATAAATCAGTGTAACTACGATTGAAATTCTAATTATAGTCTTTTTCTAACCTCATTTTTTACATCTGTGCAAAATTTGTCCCTTCTCTTAATATTTTTTTTTTGCTCCTCTCGGACCAGGCATGTAGTAAGTACTAAGACCATACCGCCTAGTCTTACGTTTTGTTTTTTTTTTCCTTTTGTTTTTACAGTTATTGTCTTGCGTGATTTTTTTTATGTAGAGATCGTATCAATTGCTGATACACGTCTCAATGAATTAAAATTTTTCATTTGATTTCGGTTGATCACAGTCCGATGGTTTATTCTACCAAGTATAAAAATATAAAAAAAAACTAGGTGTCATCGTAGTAGATTTCATCACTAAATCAGTACGATAACAAATCTCTCTAGCAGGCTAATAAAAGGTATCTATTTTGTTTGACTTCATTCCATTTGCTATAAACCTTAGTCTAAGCTATAAACTTTATAACATCGAATTGCTACCATGCATTGCCAGTGTGTGATAGTCTTTTTTTTCGATGGGCTCTTGTCTATCATTTGGATAAACAAGAGCCAATTATATGCAAGACAATTATATTTATGATCATGCTATCTAATCCAACATTGACATTCGATTAGATCTGCAGAAAACGAGTCCGGTTATTGTACGACATGATAATGTACAGCACGATAATGTTCAGCATGATATTTGAAATCCACTTTGGTACCTTTTTGGATTCGTTTTATCTGGGTGTACATTATCGGGGTGTGCAATAACTGGATGTGCAATATTGTCACGTGTAGTTAATGTGCAGCCAGTTAATACACAGCAGCATGATAATTGGAAGCCACTTTGGTATCGTAAAAAATAATTTCTGGCACTTCAGCGGCCGCTGCCGCGGCACGCTCGCTTTACTCGCTCGCCTCGTGCGTAATTTATATGTTTCAACATAACCTAACCAATCCGACTCGACGGTACTAAAGTGGCATCCAATTATCATGCTGTAGATTAACTGGGTGTACATTATCAACACGTGACGATATTGCACAGCATGTTATTGTACGGGATGATAATGTACGCCCAATAATTCAAACCAGTGGACACGGATTATCTGGGTGTGCAATATCATGCTGTACATTATTTGGCCGTACATTATTGGCTCCCCAGAAAACCTCTGTTTAGGTGACAATCTAGCAAATCTAGCTGTCAATCTAGCCTGCCAACTAGAGCTATTAAAAAAAATTGCTAATAAGATAAAAAAAATGGATTTTGAGTTTCCATCAATCATCGATTCATCGATTTCCATGACGGTATATTTTAGTACAAAAAATAGTGGTAAAATATTTAGAACGATCTATTTTGTTGTGCGTGTAACATAATAACTTTAATGCCAAAGACCAACAGATCAGACCAAGCACTGGAATACTTTGACGTGTGCAAAATTAAAATACTTAGTTATCGAAATTCCCATACAAAACAAAAATTAATATTGTCACAGAAAGTTGCAACAACTCTGATAATGTGTACGTGACCTTGGTACATAGAATACGCTATTTGCGTTTCCTAAGTGGTGGCAGTTCTGTTTGTTCTGTGCTCGAAAATCGTTATTATTGTCGCGCGCTACCTTTTACTCGACCTTCAAATCGATACATGCTTACAGCATCGAAAATATGTATTTCACCTTTAGTTTTTATGTTACCATAAAAGTACTTCCTTTGTGTTATTAGTACAGAAAAAGTGAGAATGTTTTTCCAGCAGTGGACTTTTTATGTATTATATATATTTTTACAAAGATTTACAGCTTTACCTACATTAAGTTAATATTAACCTACATTATCTTTGTTCAATTTCAGGGAGAAGTAGCAACTTGTATTTCGATATGCGCAGGCGCCGACGTGGCAGGGCGCTGTGCTCTTACTCTCATCAGCAGTATTATAAGCATAAACACCAGAGTATTATATTTCGCAGCGACATTATTGACATTCGTCTTTAGAATAGGTAATTTTCCACTTTGTTCATTAATGTTCATGTTATCAGTTATCATTTCATATAATCTTCTAAGTGATTGTCAATAGGATCATTAAATTAGCTCTAAAATATACTTATAACTAAATAAATGTTACGTTAAAATTATATTTATACTGAAATAGGGGATGAATTTTGGGAATCTCTTTTTCTAGTGAAAATATAGCTATTTTCCCACGTTTCTGTTTTGAAATCTTGTTACTTTAAAATTTCACACACAATTCAATTTCCTCGGCTGGATTGGACAAATGCGGAAACACTGCCAATAAGACACGACCTCTGTGTGGTAATAAAAAGACAATATTGTAGTCAGAGGGAATTTTTTCAGACTCATGTTTTTTTTACTCTACTTTTTGATGGAACAAGCAGATGGCTCACCTGATGTTAAATGGTTACCATCACCTAAAACGTAACATTGCCTCGTAAGTGACTCACGATAGGAAAGTGCCCTATGATGCATTGCCCTGCGTCCATCAGCTTGAGGCATACAGTAAAGCCTCATGTGCCTATAATTTCAACGGCAACCACACTCTTCAAACCGAAACACAGCAATAAACGCTGCTCTCGGCAGAAAAAGGCATCCCCGGTAGTTCTTCCCCGGACGAGCCCTTCACAAAGAGCTCTACTACTCTTGATGATGATGAGTTCTTCTTTTCAGCAATCCTCCAATCCCACAGCTTCGCCTGGGTGGCGAGTTCCACGGCAGCTCTCGGTGTGCTAAGGGCATGGCTTCATGTGGCCAGTCCACTGGTGATCGCGAACCGCGTGACACACGAGGACTTTCCGGGAGCCTACGCCCTCTTCATGCTCAGTGCTGGTCTCGTCAACGTGGTCCTTTCTCCAGCTATCGGTAAGCGTTCATTAAACAAGCTTTTTTTTAAATTGTGTTTTATGAGCTTACGCACGGCTGCAATTCCATATGAATCGTTCTCGTATGAATTTTACAAGTCAACCTTGGGTTCATATTAGCGCTGTTTAGTTGTTATACCATTAACAGCCGGTTTCTGAAAGCCCATCCTTTTACAAAGTAATATAATACAATATTGATGTCAAGTCACTTGCTATCTCTATCTGATTCGATGTAATAGCTGAAATAGCGAGTGACTTGACATCCGATTAGTTTTGATCGAGCTTTCAGAAACCGGCCGTAAGTCATCTAGTTCTGGCCTACGGGTGCGTGTATATTGAGATGGGTTCCCAGTACAGTACGGGGCCTACATACGAGGTACACTTATCAATAGCGTAAGCAAAACCTGAACCAACTACGCCAGGACAGTGCGTGCATAGTGAAACTTGGTGGTAGTATTTCGTCCGCTCGTCCGGGGGGACGAGCCCTTCACAAAGAGCTCTACAACTCTTAAGATAGAAAATATACTCAAATAGACAATAATATATACTTAAATTAAAAAAAATAGTTATTTCGTGTTTTATCAAGTATAGCTTGAGTAAAATACTGCTCTGTCAGTAGTATACGATTCGATGAACAAGAAAAGAGGTTACATAGAACGGTGACCCTCAACTCGACTAAAATACTAGTGGGCTATTACGACTTGAGCTAGTCTTAACGTTGATAAATGAGAAACTGAATCGACAGAATACAATGACAAATTAGAAACGTTTCTATTGCTACGGAACGAACGATGCGATATTTCTTTATGATATACTAGCGGCCTGTCCCAGCTTCGCATGGGTGGTCATAAATTTTTTGAACATTTAAGACAAACTTAGACCGTGGGTTCGAGCCTCGCGTCTACTAATTTCATACATTTGCACGTCCTTCTCCTTGAGTGACTGAGATCGCACCCCGAGCGTGAACCGTGGACCCGTTAACATTTTTAATTTCATCATATCTTTTGAATGGAATGTCCGATTTGAAAAATTTAAAAAGTAATCTATAGGTATTGAAACCGTCTTAATTATGAAATGATTTATTTGGATAAGGATTAATACCAAGGTACAAATAAACACCCTTTTCTAGCGGCATCATTTCAATTAAATTTTTATAATAAAAGAACACTTATTGTGACATAACTATAATAGTTAGACATATGCTGTCGCGACATTTTTTGTAGATAATGATGTCTTCTGCAAAGTCGTAGTACATTATTTTGTTCTATCATCAATAGTTTTCGCAGCGCACGCGATGTAAGGTTTTCTTTTTCCACCTTGGGTTACATTATTGGATTTTTAGTAAGGATCCCTGATTTTTTTGAAAATATAATATAGCCTATGTTACTCAGGGATAATGTAGCATTCTAATGGTGAAAGAATTTTTGAAATCGGACCATTAGTTTTTGAGCCTATTCGTTACATACAAAACAACAAAACAACAAAACAACAAAACAACAAAAATACAAATCTTTTCTCTTTATAATATTAGTGTAGATGAGGGACCTAAGTGGTTTGCCGAAATATTTTTACCTTTTGACGGAAGGCCGACCCTTCCGGGTAGAAAAATGAATGGTATTATATAGTAGGGTATACTCACCAATTGGTTTTGACTTGCAAATGATTTAAATCATGTATTAGTTGGGTGAGAACGGGGAAAATGAAGAAATGATTGACATTTGGTGCATTTAAGAGTAGTAGAGCTTTTTGTGAAGGGCTCGTCCGGGGAATAACTACCATCACGCCTTTTTCTGTCGCCAAGCAGCGTTGCTGTGTTTCGGTTTGAAGAGTGTGGTTGCCGGTGTAATTACAGGTACATAAGGATTAACATCTGTATGCCTCAAGTTGATGGACGCAGGGCAGTACATCGTAGATCACGTTCCTTTTGTGCGTGTCTTACGAGACAATGCTTTGTGATGGTTACCACTTAATATCAGGAAGGCCATATGATTGTTCCATCAGCTAGTTATATAAAAAAAAATTGGCGGTTTATTTTATCATGCCGTAAAATAAGATTTAGTAGCACCGCTAGCTACTTAAGATGAAATTGAAAGTTATAGGATGTAAATAAAACCATAAATAAATAAATAAAGCCATAAATATTGGCTTCAAATAAAGTTGGTTAAAAAAAGGAAAAAGTTATTTCGGGCATTACATTTTGGTTATAAATTCGCAAAATTACTTTCACACGTGTTTCATAGACATTCATATTCATAGTATAGATTTATATAATAACCACTCTATTTTAGAGATAGTGTCATTTTCAATTTAATCTTTTGTTATTTTTATATTATAGCAGAAAAACTAAGGTCATTCAACAAATTGAAGTGGCGATGGCCATAAAATAATAGCTCGTAAAACTGCAGAAAAAGAACAGATTTCGTGGATTAAGGCTGATGATGATTATTGATATTCAAGAATATTTATTATTTACATGTTTCAAACATAAACTAACATTTTAAGAGTTGTAGAGCACTTTGTGAAGGGTTCGTCCGTGGAAGTACTACCACCACGCCTTTTTCTGCCGCCAAGCAGCGTTGCTGTGTTTCGGTTTGAAGAGTGTGGTGGCCGGTGTAATTACAGGCACATGAGGCTTAACATCTGTATGCCTCAAGTTGATGGGCGCAGGGTAGTGCATCGTAGGGCACGTTCCTATCATGCGTGACTTACGAGATAATGCTTTGTTATAGGTGATGGTTACCACTTAACATCAGGGGGCCCATCTGCTTGTTCCATAAGCTTCCATATTAAAAAAAAAACATCTGCCCAAAGTCTTATTTGCCAAACTACGTTTTTTTGTTAATGTAAGTAGTATTAAACCCGTAAGAAACTACAGGATATTCCATGTTACGAACTACATACTACATCCCCTCAGATCTCTAAGTACCAAGTACGAACTCAAGATTCTTTGAGAATGTCCGAAAGGGGTATTCAGAGGTACGTCCAAACATTACATTTGGCAAATACCCACATTTTCCAGATTTAGTAATCCATACGTGACAAGCCCATCGCTGCATGAAATTTAAAAACATATCAACTTTCTTATCTACTAAGTAGATTACTTACATAATAAAATTAAATATGGAATTATTTTACACATAACAACAAATAGCTTTTAAGATTAACGAATTCAATGTGATTAGAAAATCAATAAAGAAAGAATGTCATCAGTTAAGATTACTATCATGTGGTATCTGCATAACTGCGATAAGAAAAGGTCAGATCAGAATGCTATGGAAAAAAACTAGGTACATAATCATTTATCAAATGCTAATACGATCAGATATCTTGTTCATTTGCACAATAAATGCATTTTAAAATCATTTATTTGCAAAATTTACAAAAAATATGAAATAGACCGTTGCAAAATACATAACAAATATTTAATTTTAAACTTTCTGTACGGGCCAACCCGCACATTCAGCATAAGCATTGTTTTACATTATACCTACTTTTCCTTATTATAATAAATAAATCAGTTTCAAACACTCATCGGCATTCAGCGGTCGTTTCAATTATCCATCCGGTCCCATAGCATAGCAAATCATCATTAGCAAATTATCTGTATAGGAAATAGCACGTCCCATACACTTTCGTTTGTTTATTTTGGCATGTACTGAAATGTTGTATTTCGACGTATCTCTGACTAATACTAGGACTCTGCTAGGCTTTGGTTGCGTGGAACTGGCACCTAGATTCATCTAGTTTAAAGACGTTTCAAAGTGATCCTTGTGATTTTATAGAATACCTTATGACTTCGACTTTGACTAACTCTTTGAACAATGTTTTTATACATTTGTTTCAGGAATGCTGAAGGACGTCTTCCAAGACTACGTGCCAGCGTTCTACGCCCTGACAGTATGCTGCCTGCCTTGTCTCTTCATTTGGCCTATTGAGTATTTTTACAGAAAAAAAACTAACACAAACCTGTAAAACTTTCCAACTACACATAGTGTTATTTACTGAGGTTTACAAAGAACTCAAGAGGTTTGATAGATACAAGTTTAATGACGTAGTACGGTGATGCAATTACATAAGGAGTAGTATTTCCATAATGATATGAACGTGCGTCTCGCACGGTGGTTTTTGTAAGATAAGACAAGATGGCGGCCCATCGTTGGAGTCTCGTCTTGCCCCATGCTCTGAAGTATGCAGCAGGTGTATGGAGTGAAGTTGGCGTTAACACATAGACTAATGTTAAATTCTGTAAATCCACATGTTGAATTTGCTCTTAGTATGGCTAACGTATATTGTTGTAAAATTTGTTGTATAAAATTATTAATTAATATAATTTATGTAATCTACAGACACCTAGATATAAATACGACTCATGTTATTGTGTAAATAAGTAAGTCAGTCATCCGTACAAGTATGCGTCTAAGAGGCGCACTTAAAATCCTTTCAGCACACTGTTTCGAAAGAACTAGTGATACGACAAGAAGAAGTACACGTATAAAGCTCCGTATGCGATATAAACTAAATAAAGCGTTTTAATAATTGTTTTATTTAAAAACATCATTCGTTAATAATAAAATCTTAATACAAAAAATAAAGCGTACGCGTACTCGGAGAAAAATCTTATCAGCATCTTTCGTAAAAAATATATAAGTATCCAATTTACACCAGAAAGCGCATTTTCAGCGTTAGTCGGAGGGGAAATACAAAAATAGCAGTACCAGGTGAAATATCGGCCACTTTTTCAGGGTTTGCGTGCGCCTTGAGGGTCCATCATTATTAACCCTTGAGCGCTCGAGAGCTTTAAGAAACCCTGGCAGCCGAGCATCAATCATTGTAACACTTTGTTGGAGTTCCTGAAATACCTACATTAAGGCAATTTCAGCCAGAGCTGTGTGTTATTGCTTTTTAGGCCTGAAATATTTACAGATTAAGTTATTTTATTTGCGAAACATAAGTAGAATAGTTACATTCGGGTGTTAAAGTACTTTTTATTTACTACTACCTGATGGAACAAGCAGATGGCCCACCTGATTTTAAGTGGTAACATCACCTATAACAAAGCATTGCCTCGTAAGTCACGCACAATAGAAACATACCCTACTATGAACTGCCCTGCGACCATCAACTTGAGTCATACAGATGTTAAGCCTCATGTGCCTGTAATTACACCGGCAACCACACTCTTTATACCGAAACACAGCAACGCTGCTTGGCGGCAGAAAAAGGCGTGGTAGTACTTCGCTGGACGAGCCCTTCACAAAGAGCTCTACTACTCTTAAATACTCTGCTACTCTTAAAAGTAGGTAATATAGGTTTCATTGTATTTTGAGTTGACTTAAGACGCGGAAATTCTTATCAGAATCAGAATTATTCATTCAGAACTCTTAGTACCAAGTATCCACTCAATATTACTTACCACTTACCACTTATTTTGACAGCCTTCACAGCTCAGTTGGTAGTAGCTCTGCCTTCTGCACCGTAGGTCGTGGGTTCGATCCCCACCGAGAACAAACATTTGTGTGATGAACATAGGCGTTTGTTCTCTGTCTGGGTGTTATATAATATTATAAGTATGTATTAACTAAAAAAAAGTATATATGTATTATATCAGCTATTTGGTTCCCATACTACAAGCTTTGGCTTAGTTTGGGGCTAGATAGTGCTGTGTGGATAGTCCACCAATATTTATTTATTTATTTATTATTTATTTATTTTGTGAGTCTCAGGGTAGTCAGAGAACAGTCAAAATATTAATTTTTCATTACTCATACTCTGAAAGTAGGTCTGAAGTTGCCTGAGGAGCGGGTTGAAAGTCATACTTTCAGCCCTAGGGAGAATCGTTTTCAACTGACAGCTGTCAAATTATTAAATAAAAATTTGTAAAAATTAGTTAGGTATATTTTCACATTTCCTAGGAAAATAAACCTCTGGTTTACGTAAGTCAACAGTATGACCGTTGACATGCGTAAACTAAAGAGGTTTATTACCAAAGAGTTACTTATTCAGCCCAGTTAATGAAAACTGTAATGGATTTTTTTAATAGGTTTTATAATTATAACCCTGTATTCTCGTATTAAAAATATGTAATTTCATTCTTTTAAAAAAACATGCAATTTTAACCTTTTTCGTAAATATAATATAAGTAGCTACTTAACAATAACATCAAATGACATCGAACATAAAAACTATTTGGTTAGAATGCAGTATGGATTGGATCTACTAAAATTCACTAATTTTTCTTTAGCTAAATCATGTTTTTTATTTTTACTTTCCTTGTATTCGTAATGAAAAGCACAGTGTTTACCTCGGGTTAAAGACTTATTTAGTCCCTCGCACAATGTAATATATGACCTCAAAAACGGACACGTTCTTTTTATTGCATTGAACAAGAGGGTTAATGATTACAAATGCAAGAGAAGAACTCCCATGTCTCATTTCAGCTTAGATCTTGTGAAAAAAAAATTCAAAGTTTACAATATTTTAGGGTAAAAATTCAGAAAAAAAAATCTTACAGCTCAGGTGTTTACTATATTATTTTTTTAGAATAAACAGTTTGATAGTGCTTTGTAACATCCATTTTACAAATTTTCTTGATCATCATAATTACTCATAGTTTACGAGAAAAATAATATTTTATACATTTTGGTTTTTATTTTTTAACTACGAAAGACGCCCATAATTGGTTTTTCTAAATACAGCATTGGATTCTGTAGACTGAGCTTTACAAGCCACATTAATTTCGTTTACTAATTCCCGATCTTTTCGGAGATAAATACGATTGAAAATTTGAGTCAGGGTTGTCACTCAAAAAGGGTAAAAAATCTGAATCAAATTTAATAAAAATTTTGAGAGAACATATTATTGTTGCGCCGTTCTTGTTTATGATTCGTTTTTTTTTTATAATAATAGACAAGATAAAGAAGTCTCTATGCGTTGTTTACCGAAATTACAAAATGAAATGTGTTTTTGTAAATTTTGATGCCTTTTAATGGCACCAGATAAGTTATTTAAATCATCATAACCAACGTATTCCAAACCGTTTTCTCGTTAGAAAAAATATGCAACACAACAATTTATTGGAATGAGAGCAACCAACAATCCAATGAGTCTTGTACACTGTTCTAATAAATTGTCTTATAAGAGACTTACTTATTTGCGAAAAACACAAATCCAGTGTAGGTTTTGCCGAAGCTATGAGGTTTCTTTTCTCGGTGAAAGATAAAGATTTATAATACCAATTAAAACCTATAAGATTAAACCTATCATCATTTTCTTGCCCTTATCCCACTTCATTCACCTATGTCATAGGTCATAATATTACGTTTTTACATATATAAAATACTGAGTACTTTATACACTGCAATGCACTGAAGAGCTCCTTCAACTGTTATAGGGTTTGTTTTGTATGCCTAATTTCACAATTATCTTTCCCTTCTACACAACAACACAACAACTACAAGTTCTGCATTTTGATGACATTAACAAGACACACTCACACAAAAAGTATACATTAGTCACTAGTAATGATACTAATTTTCAATTTTTAAAATTATGTAGGTTAAGGTCGCTACTAAGGCGATTGTTTACTAAATAATAATGTCTTTCACTGGCGCTGTGTATCTATCTGTCTCTATCAGACACGTAAGTGGAATGATATCTGTCCTTGTCGCAAAGCGAAATTTGACAACGTGAGCGTATAAATATGATTTTTATGCGCTCTAACGCGTACAAATATGGTATCTCTCCCCTTTTTTTCGTTTGATTGATGAGACATATGACTCATGAATCAAACGAAATGATCATGACCCCGGAAATTTGACCTCAGCACTGGCGATTAGAGATGATTGCTTAGAAATTATTTATTGGAGAAGTACCGATATCTCGATATTATAAAATATTATAAAAAATTACATTATAAATAATAAAATACATGACTTTACACCTTGTATGTTACATTAAAATTATCTTACTACGACATTTTACCCTAAAATTTACCTTAGTGTAGATAAACTTTCTGTGCCAACCCTAAGTGTTCAAAAATTTTATAATATATTGTAATATTTTATAAATGTTTTATAAATAATTATAAATTTTATAAATGTTTTATAACATATTCAGGCTTTTTTGATAAAACCCACTCCAAAAATCTAAAAATACGATTAGGAGTACGTGTTTCAATTTAATGTCGTACATGACTTTACACCTTGTATGTTACATTAAAATTATCTTACTACGACATTTTACCCTAAAATTTACCTTAGTGTAGATAAACTTTCTGTGCCAACCCTAAGTGTTCAAAATTTTTAATCGCATTTATCTACGAAAAGATCGGGAATTAGTAAACGAAATTAATGTGGCTTTTAAAGCTCAGTCTACAGAATCCAATGCTGTATTTAGAAAAACCAATTATGGGCGTCTTTCGTAGTTAAAAAATAAAAACCAAAATGTATAAAATATTATTTTTCTCGTAAACTATGAGTAATTATGATGATCAAGAAAATTGGTAAAATGGACGTTACAAAGCACTATCAAACTATTTATTCAAAAAAAAAATATAGTAAACACCTGAGCTGTAAGATTTTTTTTTCAGAATTTTTACCCTAAAATATTGTAAACTTTGATTTTTTTTTTCACAAGATCTAAGTTGAAATGAGACTCGGGAGTTCTACTCTTGCATTTGTAATCATTAACCCTCTTGTTCAATGCAATAAAAAGAACGTGTCCGTTTTTGAGGTCATTTATTACACTGTGCCTCGTACTATTGGCCTAACCCCGTCTCGGGACTAAATAAGTTACTTTCACCCCTAGGATAACAATGTACTATTGTAGTCGTTGGTATACGTGACAGCTTGTAAGCCCATCGCCGCTCCAAGAATTCGAACAGGTTTCCCGAGGTTGTTTTACCTTCCGTTTGAGATCACTGGCATTGCGCACATAATGATGACGATGATGATTTTTATGCGCATGGCCATGAGAACCGCTGAAAACTGCTTTTAGAAAATCATAAACACTTTAGTAGATAAAACTGGAATGCAGGTATTATTTTATTTTTTATTTTTAGAGAATTTTAGCTAGACATTGTCAACGTCGTAATTTTGGACATCGTAATATGCAGATCGTTATCCTACTTTTTTTTGCTTTTGAATAGATAGATTTGACTTTAATCAGGTCTTTGATAATTTTAAGACAGCTAGTTTCGAGTGAATATTCGTGGGCTTCGATTGACTGATAAAAACAATTTTTTTTTTTTTTTTTTATACATCCAGCTGATGGAACAAGCATATGGCCCACCTGATGTTAAGTGGTAACCATCACCTATAACAAAGCATTGCCTCGTAAGTCACGCACGATAGGAACGTGCCCTACGATGCACTGCTCTGCGTCCATCAACTTGAGGCATACAGATGTTAAGCCTCATGTACCTGTAATTACAATATGATTAATACTGGGTCAGAAAGCGCTAGAGGTACCTATTATAAAGACGGATTGGCCAAATAACTAAAAAATACATGGTTTTATGTTTCACTGAATTATAAATAACCTATTTATTATTTAATCCTATGACAATAATAATAGGCGAAACAAAAAATAAACAAAATTAATGAAATCCTCTAAACCTAAATAGAAAAACTACACTAATACTTAATCTAATTTACAAGTCAATGTTAAGATTCCCAAGCCAGGTTAATGCCTCAGGTGGAAGATCTTTTAATAGGTCTGTCCAGGGTCCTGAAAAATATAACCTATAAAACGACTTTTTAGCCACAACGCGTGATCCGAAGAATCGTCTACTACGAATGCTAACTGCAATCTAAATAATAATGGTACCAGGTTTGTTACTGGCAGAAACTATGTACGTAAACAAAGGGAGTAAGGGTCCGTTTTTGAAACAAAATTGTCTGAATCGATTAAAGTCTCTATAACAGTTTATTGAGAGCATTCCATAGAAATGTGTCGAACACTTTACAATTGAGTCTCGTTTTTTTATCTAGCGGCCTATTTTCTAACATTCGGAAACAATTTGAATCGAAACTTCAATTTATGTGACTCTCGTTTTCAAACAAAAACAAGAGACAAAAGCTAATGTTTTCGATAAGAAATGTTTCCGAATATTTAAAGATATCTACCGTGAATGATACGTCTTATACACTAGGGTTTTTAAGAGGAGTTTTCTAAAATTCGATAAACTAAAGTATATTTGTAAACTTCAGCTGAAAAGTGCCTAGGTAAGCGGAATACGAAAGCGAACATCTTGAACTGCATGCGGCATTGGCTGGGGAGCTAAGAGGGGCTAAAGTGAAATTTATTCATAGGATCGAGAAGATCGTATCTGTATTGAGATAGACCCAAGTTTTTGCATATTTATTGAGCTTTGTTTCGATCAATTTAAATTAGAAATGCAATACACCAATTTGTATCCACAAATTGGTATAGGTATTTCACTTCTGATGCAGTGTTTTTTTTTATACAACTAGCCTATGGAACAAGCAGATGGCCCAACTGATGTTAGTGGTAACCATCACCTATAACAAAGCACTGCCCTGCGTCCATCAACTTCAGGCATACAGATGTTAAGTGTGTAATTTCACCGGCAACCACACTCTTCAAACCGAAACACAGCAACGCTGCTTGGCGGCAGAAAAAGGTGTGTGATTTGGCTAAATCATCCAATTTAGGCAAAAAAAATTGACGCTTGGAGCAAAGTGGAGGAGCCCTTCACTTGTTGAGAGGTCCTTATAAATTAATATCCCTAATAATAAATTATTATGCATGATTTATGTTTATTCCTTCTTTTATTGAAATGCATGTTTTTAATCAATTTAAATTAGGAAATTCAAATTTTGTAACTTAAATTTAAAATGTACATATCGTAATAAAAAACTAATTGAATTGTATTAATTGATTTATATTGAATTACAACTTAATTAAATTTTGTTATTGAATAAGAAGTAAAATGGTTAATTATAATACCAACTTGTAAATGTGAAAGTTTGACGTTTGTAACGTTTTCTTTCTTTATCAACCGTTGAATCGATATTGATGTTATTTCTACCTATTGGTAACTTAAAATCCTTTCACCACACTATTACGAAAGAAACTAGTGACACGACAGGAAGAAGAATGTAACTTTTTATCAAAGTCAAAGTCAAAGTCAAAAGGTATTTATTCAATAAAATCACAAGGATCACTTTGAAACGTCTTAAAGCTAGGTGACTCTAGGTGCCAGTTCCACGCGACCAAAGCCTAGAAGAACAGGCAACAAACTTACGGCTTGGTTCCTACCGTCCTTTTGTATGATCCTTTTACTTTTATCTATAATAGAGAAAATTTATTAATAAGATTAAGTAAGAAAACAAGCTTTTTTTGCAGATATCTAACTTATTTGGATCAAAATGATATTTTTGCTGAACTTTTGTGATGCTATTTTCAAAACTTGGTTGTTTGCAATTTTTCATAACACATTCAGTCATTTTACGTCATCAAAAATGTTGATAGGTGGTTGGGAGTAGTGTTTCGACGGTTGTCTGCGCCTATTAATGACAGCCTTCACAGCTCAGTTGATAGTAGCTCTGCCTTCTGCGCCGTAGGCCGTGGGTTCGATCCCCACCGAGAACAAATATTTGTGCGATGAACATAGATGTTTGTTCTCTGTCCGGGTGTTACTATACATATGGTATGTATTTACAAAAAAAAAGTATATTATGTATTATATCAGCTATCTGGTTCACATATTACAAGCTTTGGCTTAGTTTGGGGCTAGGTAGTGCTGTGTGGAAAGTCCACCAATATTTATATATTTATTATTTATTAATAAAACAAGTATTTTCAAGAATAAGAACATTTTCATCACTTGCAAATATCATTGCCAAGAAACATAACAAGCCAAACAATTACGAAGTCAATCCGAAATATCCAACAAAATGAGTCTTGAATTTATTTTTGTGCCGAAATATAAATTCTGATTGACGCCGGTATTATGTAGGTCATCGGTTTTGGGTAGGCTTCTTATTATAGAAATGACAGTTTGAGTGATAGGTAAGGTTGTGTTTTGATTTTGGGATAAATGTGAGTACTTTTATTTTTACTTGACTTGTCTTAAGAGTTCTTTACGTACCCAAAGGGTAAAATGGGACCAAGACTTCGCTGTTTGTTTTTCTGTCTGTCTGTCTGTCCGTCTGTCCGTCTATCACCAGGCTGTATCTCATGAACCGTGATAGTTAGACAGTTGAAATTTTCACAGATGATGTATTTATATTGCTGCTAAAACAACAAATACTAAATAACATAATAAAATAAATATTGAAGGGGGCTCCCATACAAAAAACGTGTTTTTTTGCCGTTTTTAGGTACGGAGCCCTTCGAGCGCGAGTCCAACTCGCACTCGGCCGGTTTTATTTCAAACTGCTTGCTGATGGTACAAGCATATGGCCCACCTGCACAAAACTCAGCGGACGGAGCACGCGTGCTCTTTCAGGTAGTGCAATTTTTGTTATAGCCTAGGGTAACCGCTTAGCAATGCGGTCGAGACCTTCTGTGAAAAAATCATGACGCAGAAGGAAGCGGCGGAGAGGGATCGAGAGCAAGATCCGAACTCTCTCCCGATTCGCCGCAGGAGGCACGGCCAGCGGCGTCGGGCCTACTTGGCTCGAATGCCGACTTATTCAGGACCCGCGGGCGACAGATTGGGGGAGTCTGTCGTCTGCACTGGGAGGGTCAGAGCGGGAAGGCACCCTTGTGTTCAGGGTGTCTTCAGTGACGAAAGAGCTTGCTAGACAAGAGTTGAAGAAGGGTCCGCAGCAAGGACAGTTGCTGACGGAGTCGCGGTGCAAACCGAACCCGTAACTTCGTCCCAAGCAAAGCAGAGGAACACCCCAGGGGTTTTAGTCGGTATCAAGAGTCCGACATAACCCTCTAGTCCCCCCCCGGCTAGTTGGTATCCATAAAGAATTTCCCCTGGGCAAAAAAAAAAAGGTAACCGCTTAACACCAGGTGAGGATCTGCTTATTACACCACTTTTTTTATGAAAAAGGTAACTGAAAAGTGAATTTTATCTCCTATTTTATAACAAGAAGATTATACTTTGTATCATAATTTTACTGCGAGTTAGCTCACTCTTTTAAGTGTCGTAAAATGTTTGTTATCTAGACTTTATTTCTCGCTACTATGTTGATAGTCAACAAAGTTGTCCGATATGTATCAACCCAGAATATGTTTTTTAATGGTTTATTTTTTATAGGATATACTAAAACATAAATAAATTTTGAGAGTAGTAGAGCTCTCTTTGTGAAGGGCTCGTCCGGGGAATTACTACCACCACGCCTATTTCTGCCGCCAAGCAGCGTTGCTGTGTTTCGGTTTGAATAGTGTGGTCGCCGGTGTAATTACAGGCACATGAGGCTTAACATCTGTACGCCTCAAGTTGATGGACGCAGGGCAGTGTATCGTCGGGCACGTGACTTACGAGGCAATGCTTTGTCATAGGTGATGGTTACCACTTAAAATCATGTGGGCTATCTGCTTGTTCCATCAGCTTGTTGTGAGAGCACTGGTGGTCGAGTGGTAGCGGCCCCGCCTTCCGATCCTAAAGTCGTGGGTTTGAAACCAGTCATGTACCAATGGGTGAGAGCACTGGTGGTCTAGTGGTAGCTGCCCCGCCTTCCGATCCTAAGGTCGTGGGTTCGAAACCAGTCGTGTACCAATGAGTTTTTCTGTTCAAAAATTTATGTGCGCGATGACAGTATTCTCAAACGGTGAAGGAAAACATCGTGAGGAAACCGTCATGTCGTAGAACCTAAAAGTTCTATAGCATGTGTCAAGTGCTCGAAAGGAGCCTTTTGAGGCGCTCTCGGTGGGGATCAAACCCACCAACTACGAAAGCATAGTTACTAACTGAGCAGTGAGAGCCGTCAGAATACATACTACTTGTTCGTAAACATTAATTTACTAAAGTGCCTACTCTTTTACTCCACGGAAAACAAGAAGTGTGTGTGTGTAGTCATATCAATGAATACACATACGTACAGTCCCCTGCACTAAGATGGTAAAATTTAGCATGTGAAAAAAAACTGAAGAAAGTTGTTGAAAATTTTATCTTTATTTTTAAAAGTCCGTGTTTCATTAATGTTTAGGAAAAGAGGTACCCCTTTTAAATCTGTTATACATAGATGACTCTTTATTTTTCACCACACAGGGCAAAACACTGGGTGACATTTAGCAAAACAATAAGCGACCTTATTTTTTTTTTATACAACTAGCTGATGGAACAAGCAGGTGGTTCACCTGATGTTAAATGGTAACCATCACCTATCAAAGCATTGCCTCGTAAGTCACGCACGATAGGAATGTGCTCTACGATGCACTGCCCTGCGTCCATCAACTTGAGGCATACAGATGTTAAGCCTCATGTGCCTGTTTATTACACCGGCAACCACACTCTTCAAACCGAAACACAGCGTTGCTGCTTGGCGCCAGAAAAAGGCGTGGTGGAAGAACTTCCCGGACAAGCCCTTCGCAAAGAGCTCTACTACTCTTTCTTATTGCTGAGAGCTAGAAGAGAACCCAAAATAATACAAAAATTGTGAAGTCTAACCATTTCGGTGTAGGTGACTGTACCTAATAGAATTATTTACCAACCCTTATATCCCGAGATATAATCACATAGCCCAAGGAAAGGATGCGCGAGCGATCAATGTAACTATTAAATTTCCCGTGTTTGCAGGAGTCGGGTACCTATTTATGTTGAAATTGCGCTGTTCTGAGGTCATTGAATGACCTATGATTGGTAATATTTCGTTCGTTGGGTTACTGGTCCTTCCTTGGTTTATCATTTAATAATTGATCGGTTTGGTTTTTGATAAATCGTTCCGTTGTAACCCCTCGTAACTATTCGGTATACTTACCAATGTACGTGTTCATACCTTATACAAGGTGTTCCAATACTTGGGCTTAAAGCTTCAGGGGGCTAATGTACGCATCAATATGAATAACTTTTTCTATGGAACCAACACTGTAAACGCGAAAAAAAAACAGATGTTTCATACAGAAGTTCAATACCTACCTGGCTAAAATGTATAAAAGAGCTGTTTTTTTTCGTGTTCACAGTGTTGGATCCTTAGAAAAAGTTATTTATATTGATGGGTACTTTTTAGCCCCCTGAAGTTTTAAGTACAAGTATTGGAACACCTTGTTTAAGTAATAAGTACCTACTCGTATCCGTCTGTATGTATTTATTGTTATCTGCGCTCGTTTCTATTGGTTGAATTTATAGATTTACGATGCTTGTGGACAATGGACGTTTTCATTGTACATATCGCAGTGAAAATAGGTCACTGGTGCAATGAATTCGAAATATACCATTGTTAGAATCGATTAGCCACTAGAAGCAATATTACTCTTAGAATGTTCTAAGGTTGGAATTGAACTAACTAGATACTAATGCGAGCTATTGACAAGTAATTATTGAGAAAAAAATTACCCTAGTTTTAAGGTAAACCCTTTTTACGCAAAAGTTTATTATACATGATTTTTTTGAAAATATAATATAGCCTATGTTACTCAGGGATAATGTAGCATTCTAATGGTGAAAGTATTTTTGAAATCGGACCAGTAGTTTTTGAGCCTATTCGTTACATACAAAAATACAAATGTTTCCTCTTTATAATATTAGTGTAGATATATACAGGCATAATAATATCTTAAAGCAAATATATGGTATATAAAAATAAATTGAAATACTTTTATTTCAGTAATTTTCTCAGTCAAAGGAGCTGTTTCAATGTCGTGGTGGCTCTTGAAATTTGCACATAGTAAGAAATTCGAACAGATCAACTTTTAGTGGTGATAAATTTATTAGCCTACATAAAAATAACATTTGAATGGTAATCTTATTTTTTTTTAATTTTCCATGTGGGTATATGTACACCAGACCCAGAATAAAATATATTCTTTCAAGCATTTCACCTAGCGCTAAAACGCGTTATTTTAGCGTTATTTTTGTATGGCAACATTATGTTGTTCTGTTTACAAACTTACATGCATGCGTATACTCTTAAAAACATTACTCTTCTTCTGAGCTAAGTAAAAATAATTTTGTTTGACTTTGGCATAAATTAGCACTTTTTATTGTTCCAACTAGATTTCCTACAATTTTATTGAAGGTAACCAAGCTACCTACTTAATTATAATAGGAAGTTTTATTACACTTTTGATAGGTAACCTATAGCAATACATCCTACTATTATAAACGCGAAAGTTTGTAAGTATGGATGGATGTCTGTTACTCTTTCACGTAAAAACTACTGAATGGATTCTAATGAAACTTTACAATAATAATATAGCTTATACATCAGAATAACACATATGCTACAATTTATAAAGATATTGTGTGAATTGTCCAAAATATGACGTTAAGTGTCAAGTAAGTAGGAAAAAATCTACCGTCTGCGAGCTATTCTGGCGTGCGCTGCCAAAACCGCTAGAGTTACACATATGTACTACGCCACGCTAATATAAGCTACTCGAAATACATATCCTGCGCAGACGAAGTCGCGGGCACCAGCTAGTGTTATATAAAATTCTATAAAATTTACTGCAATATTTTATGTCGTCCAGTTATAAAAAAAACTAGACGCAATAAAAAACTGTAGTAAATTTTTTATTTGTCTCACTAGGATTTTTATTCATTGTTAGATTTTAGTATAAATTCCAAACATTATGGGTTTATTTATTTTTTCACCACAACCACCATTCTATAAATATGAAAACGTGTATGTCTTTTTGATATTGTATTTTCAGCTATACTAATATATATGCAATTTCGCAGAAAGATAACTTATATTGCCTTTGGGGGCTGAATATATGTTTATTTATTTTTACAATGCCCTAACAGTAAAAACTAAATCGACATTGAAAAACAATTTACTACCTATTATCTAACTTATCTAAACATCAAAGCGCTTTCTGTGAATTTCGTCAGAGAAACCACAAAAAAGTCAAAATGCTCCTTTCTTTATTATATTATTTTGTAACAGTGATCATAAAAAAAACGGTAGGAACCAAGCCGTTTTGTTGGCTGGTCTTCTAGGCTTGGTCGTGTGCTGGCACCTCGACTCACCTACCTTTAAAATGTTTCAAAGTAATCCTTTCTACCGTGCCTATGAATCAATGTCGAGGGGCTGTTTCTGTTTTTCTCCATAACTTTTATGAAACTAACATTCCTTGCCTTGCCTTATTACGACGAATACAAGAGCTAATGTACCTCTCGCTTGCACGTTTCGACATGTTGAAAGATATAAAATCACTAAACCCATTTTCGAAAAATCGCAAACTACCATTTTGTGTGCAATCACATTGCATGCAGTTTTAGTAAAAAATCATTTAAAATGATACAAGTTTTCCTACTCAAAAGTTTGCTTTTCTAGTTTTCGTACTTATGACAATCTTTCAACATCATAAATCTTATCTTACTTATTCAATCTTTTACATTAGCTCTTGTATTCTCCATAATACCAATAAACATTTTTAATTTCATTTGCCAATACAGTTCTGGGAACTGGCACCTAGAGTCACCTAGCTTTAAGACGTTTCAAAGATCCTTGTGATTTTATTGAATAAATACCTTTTGACTTTGACTTTGTTCTCGAATCGTTTTTTGGTATCCATTCCTTGACTAAGCTTACTTTTACTACTAATAATGACTTATAAAATCTGTATGTATATCTTTTTTTAATTTATTTTTAATTACAACACCTACATAAAACATAGCTAAGATTTATTTATTTTTTCTATTTGTCGGTAGGTACTGATTATTGTACAACAACATGTTTTTGTACATTTCCATATTTAATAACTATAAAGGCACCCTTAGCATTATCTTAACCTACAGAGTACAAGATCGTGATCGTGATTCAATGAACATGGAACGTGTGTGATAGAACTTTGTTTTTCTAGTAATGAACGAAGAATCGAGAAAAATAAAATACAAGTCCACCGAGAAAATGTTGGCAAAAGCTATGCAAACATTTCCTATTTTCTTGCACTGCTGTAAAACTCTAATACTTTTTAAGCACTATGACCCACAACTGAAAATATACGTTTCGCTTACTTTGATATTATAAAACGAAATTCCAAGGAGTGGCCAGCTATGGAGTGTTTACTTTTAAACTGCCCTAAGATTTCCAACCGCTAAACCCACTACGCACTCAGATTTAACATTTACCGTTCCCATCTGAATGATAGTGCTCAAAAGGAGCCTCTTTTAGGCGCACTTAAGATCCTTTCACTACACTGTTTCGAAAAAAACTAGTGACACGACCAAAAGATCCGAATGATGACCTCGCAAAACGTTTTATAACTTTGTTGACTTAGCAACGAAGCAAATAACGCCAATGGTGCTTCATACTTTTTAATTCGAAAGGCTGCTCTCAAATAAAATACGAGAATGTAAAACTTAGTGCTAAAGGTACAGGCCTTAGGTAGTCTAGCCCGGGCGAGCTGTATCGACCGGCGGCGGCGTGGCCGTGCGAGCGCTGTTTCTGTAAGCCTAATCCGAATTACCGACGGGTTTTTTAGGCTCATCTTTTTACGTGATAAGATTCACACCGCGTTTATAGCCCAGGGCTTTTACATGTTCAGTTTTAGAACGAATGTTGAGAAGAGGCGTTATAGATTTTAGAATGAGACTTAACCCCGTGAGATATATTTTTAACACCACTTTGAACACTTACGGATTTCAGTTCGTATAACAAATGACTACAGATGTTTCCGGTTTAACGATAGCTATGAAAACATCCAAACATCCATCAAACATACATATGTTGTCAACCAGCTTTATCGGTCAGTAACGTTTTTTTTTGTTTTAAATTATGGTAATTGTTAAGATAATGGTAGTTGTTAGTTAATTGGTAAGTACTCTCTAGTGTTTAGCTCTAAAACGAAACCCTCTAAAAACCCCCAAATCAACATTTTGCACTGCCAAACTTCTTTGAGGGCTGCGTATACAAAAACGGCGCAAGCCAATGTTAGAAGACGTAAAAACTCAAGATCACAAATTCTCAGCACGTGTCTCGTTTTGCAGTATCAGTATTCAGTCGGCTTAGGGCGAGCTCAGGCGAGGCGAGGCACACGAGGTGTATCTAGGCTCATTGTTTATAGAGAGCCTCGTTTTCTAGAATATCTTTTCAATGTTAAGATGTTTTGTTTTTTAAAATACTAAAGAAAATAAGGCATAGATAAGATAGGCAGGTTGTATGTATCACAGCCTTTTGCATTTATGTTAGATGATTCATACAGCGCCACGGCACAGAATAGCTACAGGAAACTTTCACTAGTGGTGTTTTTTAAAATACCGCTGACTGGTCGAATAAGCAGATGGCCCACCCAATGTTAAGTAGTCACCATCACCATAGCAACATGAATGTATAATTTACGAAACGCTGTCGGCAAGAAAATATTGCGTGAGTGTTTAAATGTTGGACATTCATTTATAAGAGAGCTCTTTGTGAATAGCTCGTCCGGGGAAGTACTACCACCACGCCTTTTCTGCCGATAAGCAGCGTTGCTGTGTTTCGGTTTGAAGAGTGTGGTTGACGGTGTAATTACAGGCACATGAAGCTTATCATCTGTATGCCTCAAGTTGATGGACGCAGGGCAGTGCATAGGGCACGTTTCTATCGTGCGTGACTTACGAAGCAATGTTTTGTTATAGATGATGGATGGATGATGACTCTTATCTGAGTCTTCATTATTAATTCATATCATTTATTAATTCACTTGCGTGGTTAAGTTCCTGGATATAAATGCTACATATTTGAAGCTATTTATCCTCCAAATTTGAAGTCTCTACCAATCACGTCTGAAATAAGATGTTTGTTGTATGGGAGCCCCCTTATTTTTTTTTAGTATTTGTTATAGCGGCAACAAAAATACATCATCCGTGAAAATTTCAACTGTCTAACTATCACGGTTCATGATACAGCCTGGTGACAGACAGACAAACAGACGGACGGACAGCGGAGTCTTAGTAGTAGGGTCCCGTTTTAACCTTTGGGTACGGAACCCTAAAAACAAATGTATCAATGCTAATCCTGAAAGTTAGTAAAAAGTACTACATTATCCGCTGTAGATTTTATTTCGTAAATGAAATAAACATTGGTAAACTTTAACTCATGGTATTTTTTTAAGGCGAATGGATACCCCGATACTAGCACCACTTCATATTTTATTTTATCATTACGTTATACAAAGGAATTATCAAAAACGGACCGCGCGTACACGATACCTATCACATAATAGTTTTGTATTGTATTATTTAAGCAGATACTTGTTTCAAGAGTTTAGTTCCTATTGGTCCAAGCTCCAACCAAGCTCTCCAAACAAGGTATCTGACTGAGTAACACAAAACAAAACTATTACAGATACATTTAAAAAAAGCTTGTAATAGGTATCGTCTACGCGCGGTCCGAATTTTTGATAATTCCTTTGTATATCGTAATGATTAAATAACATTATGTAGTGGCGCTAGTATCAGGGTATCCATTCGCCAATACTGCTGATAGAATAAGCTTCAAACTAGATATATAACAGTTTGTTATATACAAGGATACGTCATATATAAACTTAATAAAGTACAATAGGCGACTTTACCACTGCAAGCGATTTCTCCAGGCAAACTTAGTTAATTGATAGTAGTTAATTGACAGACAGCCTTCACAGCTCAGTTGGTAGTAGCTCATTGGTATCAGCTATCTGGTTCACATATCACAAGCTTTGGCTTAGTTTGGGGCTAGATAGTGCTGTGTGAAATGTCCATCAATTATGTTATAATATATTTACAGGTTTTAAAACATAGAATAAGCCCAAGGGTAGAAGGTTGCATCATAACATTTCTGTTATAAATTAATTATCGGTACTTTGGTATGTAAATAAATATTGGTGGACTTTCCTCACAGCACTATCTAGCCCCAAAGTAAGCCAAAGCTTGTAATATGGGAACCAGATAGCTGATATAATACATTTATTCTTTTTTTGTTGTAAATACTTACTTCTAATATATAATAACACACAGACAGAGTACAAACATCTATCATATGTTCCTCACACATTTTTGTTCTCGGTCGGGATCGAATCCACGGCCTACACGGCGCAGAATGCAGAGCTACTACAACTAAGCTGTGAAGGCTGTAAAATTTGCTACCTTGGATGGAATGATTGTCAATAAGTAATTAGTTCAATACCTATCTATAATTAGATGAATTGTTCTATTTACATTGTGCGATCTTGATTTACTTACATAGTTGATTATGTTAGTCATTATAATAAGTTTGTTTATAATAAAAACGTACAACGTAGAGTCGTGTAGATACAGAAAAAATATTTAGTAAAGTCATAGTCAAAAGGTATTTATTCAATAAAATCACAAGGATCACTTTGAAACGTCTTAAAGCTAGGTGACTCTAGGTGCCAGACGCGAAAAAAACCTAGAAGAACAGGCAACAAACTTACGGCTTCGTTCCTACCGCTCTTTTGTATGATGTTTGTAGTACCTATTCTTCTTTAACATAAACTGAAACAGCTTCACGACTTTGATTCCCAGGCACGGTAGATCTCCCCCAGATCTCTATACCAAGTACTAACTCCAGATTCTTTGAGGACGTCTAAGGGGGGTAGTCAGAGGTACGTCCAAACATTACATTTGGTACATACCTACATTTCGCAGTAGTAGGTATTCCATCGTGACAGGTTGCAAGACCATCGCCGCTGTTAGAGTACTAACTGGTTTCCTCACGATGTTTTCCTTCACCGTTTAAGAGCACATACGTTTTTCGTACTTATAAAGGTACCTACACATTACTTAAAAACTGATAGAATGTTTTCCAAATACTTACCATCAACGAATCTACTTGCGTCTAAAACAAATCAGTGAGAATGACAGCAACATACATCCTTCGGAAAAAATGGCACGAAATTATGCATTTACTTTTAGTACGTCCTCAATCGGAAATAACAAAGCACCTCTGAATATGAGCGTCGAAAGGGAGAAAGCAATGTATTTTTTACGGAATCTGTGACGCTTCCGTAAATCATGGCTGTCCCATTTCCAGCTTTTTTAGGAGGCGTCGTCGTCGTTTTGACCAAACCGTTTGGAGAGACGCCAAAACGTAATGTGCGTTGTAGTGTTAGGTAGATTCTACTGTTTTTTGAATGTCTAAAAGTTGTATGAGCGATAAGTTTTAGGTGCGCTTCTTTCAGTTTTTCAGCTGAGATACTTACCGCATAGAAATAAACGGTACCTAGATATGCGTGTTTAGGCGATGTTAACCACCCATTTTCAAGTGGAAAGTTTGTGGTAGGCAATAATGGTCGACGATTATCATTAATTTCGTAAAAATTACGGCGAACTGAGGGAGAGAAAACCAACCGATTCAATAGCCTTCCTAAGCGTACTTTTTGAAATTTGCTGAAGATAGGAGTGAATTCACCCTTGCAACTGAGCTTTTAGAAAATAAAGTAGAGTAGCGCCACCTTCAGATTTTACAAACAACTAGTGCGATAAGCGCCATCTAGTGAAGTTATTTCAAACGAAGATGGAAACTGTGTGTTTTGAAACTGGAACCTCCAGCTTCCGTTTAGGAACAGAGCAGAACAGACCATGGTAAGATGGTTCACAGAGTTTTGAACAGAGGGCGCTAATTCAAATTTTAATTATTTTTTCAAAGCTCTTCAAACTACTGCAATTTGTTAATTATAATACCTAATCAAGATATATTTTTTGATGGTAAAATACGTAATACTAATAAATACGCAGAATAATATTTTCTGTTCTCGTAGCCATGGACAAATAATCTCGTAGCACATTGCTACGAAACTTTTTATAACAAGAATAAGCGAATGTTTCATTTATATTGGAATAAAATAATTGTTCATTTAATAAATAAAAACAACTATAAGGTATTTAGATTATTTAAATCAAATTTCATGAATAGTTGCAAACTGCATTACTTATTTCAAGTTCAGACATTATATAAAAAAAAATATGCTTTAGCTAGCAGGCGACAGTTCGCCTGCTAGCTAAAGCAGTGCCTAGTGCTAGTGGCCTGTCTGTACAGGCCAACTGATAGGAAGTGGCCACCGTCGACCATTGACAACTGCAACACTAGAGGCGATGCTGATGCACTGCTCTATATTGCAACAAGGATCATACAAAAGAATGGTAGGAACCAAGCCGCAAGTTTGTTGCCTGCTCTTCAAGTCAAGTCAAGTCAAGTCAATAGGTATTTATTCAATAAAATCACAAGGATCACTTTGAAACGA
The DNA here is from genome assembly GCA_932294275.1 of Chloroclysta siterata. Taxonomy (NCBI): domain Eukaryota; kingdom Metazoa; phylum Arthropoda; class Insecta; order Lepidoptera; family Geometridae; genus Chloroclysta; species Chloroclysta siterata. Next base: position 14,648,084 of record OW028598.1, read on the forward strand.
CTTAAAGCTAGGTGACTCTAGGTGCCAGTTCCACGCGACCAAAGCCTAGAAGAACAGGCAACAAACTTACGGCTTGGTTCCTACCGTTCTTTTGTATGATCCTTTTACAATGTAATATAATATATTATTGAAGTTAAGTGAGGCGTAGGCATACAGAAAATATAATCAAATTTATAAGACAGCACACGCTACGGTTCAAACGAATTATACCTAATGCATAAAATTAAATACAATCTAATACATCAGAGAAAAATAAAACACACAATAGTAGGTACAGTACAGACATTGCAGACATGTTAGCTGCCGATGGGCAGAGCGACCGAGACATCGGGCTTCTAGGTGGAACTGGCACATAGAGCTTGAAGAAGTTTCAAAGTGATCCTATATCAACCGTGTATCCTGTTTCAACCGAATAAATACCTTTTGACTTTGACTTTGCCGGCCTTTTAGAAATAAATAGCCTTTTTAGGGTTCCGTACCCAAAGGGTAAAACGGGACCCTATTACTAAGACTCCGCTGTCCGTCTGTCACCAGGCTGTATCTCGTGAAACGTGATAGATAGTTGAAATTTTCACAAATGATGTATTTATGTTGCCGCTATAACAACAAATACTAAAAAACAGACTAAAAAAAATATATAAATAAGGGGGCTCCCATACAACAAACGTGATTTTTCTGTCGTTTTTATAAATGGTACAGAACCCTACGTGCGCGAGTCCGTTTCGCACTTGGCCGGGTTTTTATTTTATTTGCGACGTTTTGATATTAAGTTTTTGATTCATCCCAATTCAAAAATAACAACCAAATTAATTGAGTGTCTGCTTCCATAGCAAAACGAAAATAGCAGGGGTCACGGGTAGCCGGTCAAGGTGGCAATCGGAACGAAAAATAGCATGTCTACTCAATTGTACTCAATAATGCACACAGCACGAGCCACCGACTGTTTTGTATACGACCGTGAAAGGAATTCTTTCTGAAATTTAATGTGTCGACTCCATATTCTAGAGGTATATCCTCTGAAATTGAATGATATACGAGTATGTATGTCTCAGGTTGTTTTATTTTTATTTATTTATTTACACGTAGTTATAACTTTATAGATAATTATCTAATACGTTACAATCTAGAAATCTAACAACAATTAAATAAAAATTAGCAAACAACAGGCAGATGCATCGTAGAGCGCGTTCCTGTCGAGCGTGACTTACGAGGCAATGTTTTGTTATAGGTGATGGTTACCAATTAACCTCAAGTGGCTTATTAATTAACATCAGGTGGGTCATCTGCTTGTTCCACCAGGTAGTTGTATAAAAAAAAAAGACTTAAATCATATTCGATCCCCACAGAGAACAAACATTTTTGTGTGATGAACATAGATGTTTGTTCTCTGTCTGGGTGCTATCATTTATTATAGGTATGTATTTACAAAAAAAAGTATATATGTATTATATCAGCTATCTGGTCCCCATTTATGGCTATAGCTTTGGCTTAGTTTGGGGCTAGATAGTGTTGTGTGAAAAGTCCACCAACATTTATTTATTTATTCAAAACGACGAGTGTTCCCTAATATAAATACAAATCACCTTACAGCATTCATTACACGGCACGGTAGTTATTACCGCAGATTTAGATTACTCTTTGGTAACTAGTACCCGTGCCATAATGAGGTTTTTACTATATACAAGCAACAATATTCACAGTAAATACCTTGCTGGAAGGTGCCCATATTGCCTGAAAAGAATAAACAGGTAAGCACCTAGACCTTTTTCAGCGAAGTTTTAACAATGAGCCTGATGAGGTATTCAAGCCTTATTCATTTAGGTCCATTCGTCACTGTAGTTTGCGTCAGTTTTTTTAATAGCCTTAACTGGGATTTTTTTATTCAGGTTTTGGTTCGAAGTTATTTTGTTGTGCTGAATTTTAAATGATAATAAGGTGTGCTTATTTTAAATTATTGTAAGTTTTGGTACGTAATGATTTTGAAGTGAAAATGTGAAAAAAAGAGTAAAAGGTGTACTTTTTTAAAATTGATATGGATTGATTATTTCTTTTTAATGGTTGGCAAGCCGTCGTCGCGTCGGTGGCATTTATTGCGGCGGGGCTATTACTTAAAAACAGGCAACAGCGATACCACTAAGATGAGTCGTTATTTATTGATTAAAATAAAATTCCAACTCTCAGTTAGGGACTCAGTCTAAAGATAATTTTATTTTATTTTATTCAACAGCTGATGGAACAAGCAGATGGCCCACCTGATGTTAAGTGGTAACCATCACCTACAAAGCATTGCCTCGTAATTCACGCACGATAGGAACGTGTCTTATGCCATTGCCTCATGTTCCTGTAATTACCCCGGTCACCACACTCTTCTAACCGAAACACAGCAACACTGCTTGCAGTAGAAAAAGGCGTGGTGGTACTTCTCCGGACGAGACCTTCACAAAGAGCTCTACTACTCTTGCTTAACATTCTTGCACGTAGATAGCGATAGCGATAAGATTTGTTTATTCAACAACCAACGACTCATTAATCTGTAACTGACACTGCCTCGGTAATAGTCCTGTCATTTCCTTATTACTAAATATGCGACCATTCTGTGACAAGTGTAAATAGGCCATATCTGCTGCTGGCAAAGCGACTATTTTTATAGCTCTTCTTGTTGTATCTAATAGTTTCTTATGAAACGGTGTGGTGAAAGGATTTTAAGTGCGCCTCAAAGGAACACATGTTTTAGACACATGGCATGATGTGTTGTTCTAAAACATTTAGACACGTGTTTTAGAACTTTTTAAGTTCTACGATATGCCGGTTTCCTCACGATGTTTTCCTTCACCGTTTAAGAGTACTGACACATACATTTTTGAATAGAAAAACACATTGGTGCACGACCGGTTTTGAAGTCACGACCACGATTGGAAGGGGGACCGCTACCAATAGACCAACAGTGCAGTTTTCATCGGTTTTTTAAGAGTAGTAGAGCTCTTTGTGTGCTCGCCCGGGGAAGTACTACCACCACGCCTTTTGCTGCCGCCAAGCAGCGTTGCTGTGTTTCAGTTTGAAGAGTGTGGTTGCCGGTGTAATTACAGGCACATGAGGCTTAACATCTGTATGCCTAAGTTGATGGATGCAGGGCAGTGCATTGTAGGGCATCGTTCGTATCGTGCGTGACTTGCGAGGCCCGCTTTGTTATAATAGGTTCCACCAGCAATTAGTAAAACAACTGTTCAGCCATTACGGAGATAACAACGGAACAAAGATGCACATACTCACTAACTTTGCCATGCATAATATTAGTGGTTTTTCGTACATTCTGGATTCTTATTAGTAAGATGCCTCTTATAATCCTCTGAAGCGTGTATTCCAAAGCCAGAAAAATTTGGATTATTTTATAAAAGAAGCATATTTTCTTACAATAAGTGAAAGATCGAAGGAGGGCAGAAAAATATCCGCCATCCTTTGAGAAAACCATTTCGAATGTCTCAAAAAAACCCGATAAGCCGACATGTAATTCTAACAGTTTTCGGTACGATTCTGGGGAAATTCGTTTTGTAATAACCTTGTCAATCTGGCCTACATCGGTTTCCGGTATTTAAGCTTCGATAAATCATGTTACGTCACTGTCACTTCAATTCTCTTTTTTTTGTATATAACGTAACTTTTTTGGGTACGTTGAAACTAGGGTTGCCGCCATCCGTCTCAGTTTCGTCCGGGTTAATAAAACAATCAAGTCTACCGACGAAAATGAAATTAAGTCATCTTTTATTATCATTTTAAATGTCATACGTCAAATAACGCGACACGGGTGCTTTGAAAATAAATAAAAAGTAGATTTAAAGGGCCTGATCGACGGACGAGTAAGACCGCGGTTTTATGGCTCGTCGGTAAAGCTCGCCGGTGTATCATTGCAAAACCTCGGTTTTAAATACCGCCGAGCCTGGCTCGCGGCTCGTCGTCGTGCTATATTTTTTACTCGCCTCGCCATGCAAAACCGCGTGTCGATCACGGCAGGCGAGCCGAGCCGTCACTTTTCGACGACAGCGCTAGAGGACGGATGTGCGCCAGAAGTGCTGTGTACCTACCTTCCTACTACATACTTCGCGTGCGTGCTCAGTCCGTGTCACAATAATGGATCTACGTACTTGCAGCCACGATTTTATAATACAATTTATAAATGCCTTTCGAGACTGTCCCTGTTTATGGCAAACTAAATCAAACGAGTATAAAAACAAAGCAAATAGGCTTGCAGCATATAATAAACTCGTGGATATTGCAAAAAATATGAACCAAACTCGGATATAACCGATATTAAGAAAAAAATTCAGTCACTACGAGCTTCCCACAGGAAAGAACGAAACAAGATCGAAGCAAGCAAACTTTCTTTTTTCGTTTTCTTTTTTTTTTCATAACTGCGTAATATCCTATGGCGAGATAACACAAGGCTTCAGACTCGGGACAAGACATGTTTGCGACTGTTTTGCTTGCTAATCGATCAGCACCAACGAGCCGCGAGCCAGGTTCGTCGGTATTTAAAACCACGGTCTTACTCGCCCGTCGATCATAGGCTTATGATATTTGAACTGTTTTGTATTTAACTGTCTTAGTTTAACAAAAACCTGGTGACATGTCCGGGTTTTGCGCTCAAAATCCGGGGTTTTCACGCGTCTCGTCCTGGTTGCTAAATTTTAGAGATAGTTTTAATGCTGTTATATTGGGAAGCAACCAAGCTTTTTCATTTTAATTGTTTTTCGAGCGATAGTTGGAGTTATGTTGTGTAATTTTGGTGGTATTTTACCAACACCACCTGAGGTCTTAGCACAAAGTGTGAGCGTTGCGAAGTTGGTATGAAAATTTGATATCCAGATAAAAAAAAAAAAAACTTGACAAACAACTTCTATATCTTGAAAAATACCTTCATATTTTTTTTTATTTAAATACGTAGGGTACGTTCATATCGTGCATAACTTACGAGGCAATGCTTTGTAATAGGTAATAGTGTACCACTTAACATCAGGTGGGCCATCTGCTGGTTGCAAGTAGTATAAAAAAACTTAGTTTTACTAGCACGGACAGTAACGTTTCCAAACCAAAGTATATCAGTTGCCTTTATTTTAACTTATCTTTAAATAAAAACCTAACTGTATGGCTGTATGTTTTTGTTGGAAATACACACTAATATCTTATATTGTTTCATTCATGTCCAAAATGTGTGTGGGTAAAGAACACAGCTACGAAGCACTGAACATTATTTTCAGACAGAAAAAAAAGGATCAATGATCCATTAATACAAACGTTCCAGTGAAAAGCGGTGATATAATTTGTCATTAAAACTCCCTCGTGTGTTAAAATAATACAATATAAATAAATAAATATTGGTGGACATTCCACACAGCACTATCTCGCCCCAAACTAAGCCAAAGCTATATGGTAACCAGATAGCTGATTTACTACTTATATACTTTTTTTTTGTTAATACATACTTATAATATTATATAACACCCAGACAGAGAACAAACATCTATGTTCATCACACAAATGTTTGTTCTCGGTGGGAATCGAACCCACAGTCTACGGCGCAGAAGGCAGAGCTACTACCAACTGAGCTGTGAAGGCTGTGAATAATATGAAATATATAAGAAGATACATAATTGTATTTTACCTGTCTGTCCTCACTGGAGCGAACATGTGGCGTACATACCTGAAAGAAAGAATGTTTCATATTATTATTATGTCTTTGGATAACAGAATATATATTTTATTATATTATATCACCAATCCTGACGTATTAAGTATCCAGCCATGGATTTATTCATGCCTATATTTGTGATAGTGGAAAATATCGAAAAAAAAACAAGGAGTTGTCTAGTGAATTATTTGAACGATTTGAAGCAATCCCAAGTCAAAGCCAAAAGATATTTATTCAGTTTTCTTCTCTCGTCGTATCACTAGTGTGGTGAAAGGATTTCAAGTGCGCCTCAAGAGGCTCCTTTCAAGCACTTGACACATGTTATAGAACTTTTTAGGTTATACGACATGCCGGTTCCTCACGATGTTTTCCTTCACCATTTGAGAGTACTGGCATTGTGCACATACATTCTTTGAACAGGAAAACTCATTGGTGCACGACCGGTTTCGAATACACGACCTTAGGATCGGAAGGCGGGGCCGCTACGACTAGACCACCAGTGCTCTCTTGGTTCAGTTGAATCACTAGGATCACGTTGAAACGTCTTAAAGCAAGGTGAACAACTCAAAGATTTAATAGGATGTCTACCGTGTCTAGGAATCTAAGACGGTTATGAACAGTCAGTCGGTCATTTTTTATTATAAATTTATATGACACATTTCAGTGAAAAGCAAAAATTGTATGTAGAAAATTCTTGTTTCCTAATTTGATGGGGGCCTGGTTTTGATACCTCTCTCAAGCATATTGCGCCTTCGATGCTAAGGTAGCATTCAGGTACTTGAGACTCGCAACCTACACTCACTACACGCGGAAGCCAGTGAAATCTGAACATTGCCAGATTTACAGTGCTCCATATTCAATGCAATTATATTCAATGTTTTGATGACACATTATTTTAAGTTTTATCCGGTATGATTTTGAGATACAGAGAGGTTTTTATCGAAGAATTCGTCGCAGGTGAAGAGCCTAATTTAGTTTGCGCTGTACGCGATTTATAGGTTTTTATTCAGTGTTTCTCAAAATGGGCTACAATGACCCCAAAAGGGGCGTTAGCGGAAGTGATCGGGTCATCTGGATCACCTAAAACGTCTCTAGGTCTACGGAGGGTACACATTTTATGAGGAGCTTGAAAAAATATGTTTGAGAACCTCTGGTCTAAGTGAATACTTGGTGGGATAAAGTGAAACGAGACAGGTACGCGCCTCATGTCTATAACGTCACGCTACTGGCTCAGCGTTCATTCTAAGTGACACGAACTGTCACTAGCAGGTTTCTGGGGCCTCACCTTACTAACGAATTTGACGTCAGTCATCAACATATCGTATCCCTTACGACAACAGAATAAGATTGAATATCGCTAGTATACGTTAATGCGACAAATGTCAAAATTCATTCGTGATCAAAACCCTGAGCCCTAATGACGAACAAATTTGACGTTAGTCGCGTAAACGTATCGTATGCCTAACTACAACAGAATAAGGTCAATAAGGTCACCCAACAACTATGTATGTACCTAAACTAAACCATGTGTAAGCAATAAATATATTGAGTATGGAGGTCGAATATCTCTAGGATACGTTAACGCCTCAAATGTCAAAATCAGTTCTTGATTAGGCCCCAGAATAAGGTCAAATATCGTGTGCATTGAGTGAACACCATCTGAAAAAAAAATACTAGTCATTATAACTTAGTAAAAGCTCCGAAACGTTCACTGGGATACGTTAATGCCACAAACGTCAAAATGTATTCGTGATTCGGTCGCAAATGTTGAGACGAGACTTATTTTCACAAGATCCACAAACCAAGCTGCTATAACTTAAGTTAAAGTTTGCGTCATTCCTCTTTAACCATCAATCATCGAACGTCGTGGTTCACGACGGAACCATTTAATGGATCAGAAAAGGAGTAGCTAAGCACTTTGGAACCCTATTATTGGATCTTGCGATGCCATGTACTGTACATCCATTTATAGAGCACTGTGTAAACTGAGACCAAAATCATACGGTGTTGGGCTGAGTGTACAGTTTTGGTTATGAATACTGCTAATGTCTCCTCTCGCTCGCACATTTCAAAATTAGAAAATTTATAAAATCACTGAACTTATTGAAAAATAGCAATCAACCAAGTTGTGTGTACATTGCACATTGTTCAGCAAACAATTTTAATTTTGATTCAAAAAAGTTTTCCAACTAAAAAGTTTGCATTATGTAGTACTAAAACTAGTAAAGCTAGAAATCTTTCAAAGTGTTCAAAGGTTTTTTTTATACAACTAGCAGATGGAACAAGCAGATGGCCTACCTGATGTTAAGTGGTAACCATCACCTATAACAAAGCATTACCTCGTAAGTCACGCACGATAGGAACGCCCTACGACGCACTGCCCTGCGTCCATCAACTTGAGGCATACAGATGTTAAGCCTCATGTGCCTGTAATTACGCCGGCAACCAGACTCTTCAAACCGAAACACAGCAACGCTGCTTGGCAGCAGAAAAAGACGTGGCGTGCGAGCGAGAGGTACATTATCAGTAGTGTTCGCCTTAAAAGTATTGTATATTATGTCGCTACATTAATCGCAAGGGCTCAAGTCGCGTTGTGAGTTATGAACGTTTGTTTTTTACAAACTTTTTTTAAAGAGAGATTCAATAATAAATATGTATATTACATATAGTACATTACTAGAAAAATAAAGCGTTTTTTTGTATAGCAAATAGAAAAACATGCTTATTAAAACAAATAGGAAACTAAACTAATATTAAAAATAAAAAACAGTATATATTTTTATCATTTTGACTGTTCTTTCCAAATAAGCAGTACTTCCTTCGTTTTCTACCAAAATTCCAGCTTACAAAAATGCTGAGACCAAAATCCATTCGCATTTTGCATTGAATAAAAATTCACGGAGAGTTGAGCCTCACCCGTAGCTGTGTGCCTACCCTTAGCATCATATTTTAAGGCTTTCGCATCAACTGTAATTGCGTTATCCCACAATCCGTTTTACAATAAATTTGTCTGTGGTTTAATTATATTATGATGGTATTATCATTTTCATTCATGCCTCCCCGTTACATTTACATTTACAGGAAGACCCGGCAGGTCTTCCTGTAAATTTAAATGTAAAATGTAATCCAACGAATCTTATCCTATCAAACTATATCGGTACTCCATCGGGTGGGGGCGTCTTTCTATGATCAATGGGGGTTTCCGGAGGCACTACAGTTGGCTGGCGGATCGGTGACCATAGACATATATTATATAGACATCCTACTTATATTATAAACGCGAAAGTTTGTAAGTATGGATGGATGGATGGATGTTTGTTACTCTTTCACGTAAAAACTACTGAATGGATTTTAATGAAACTTTACAATAATATAGCTTATACATCAGAATACTTTTATAAAGATATTGTGTGACTAATCCTGCGTGCAATGTGATTGCACACAAAATGGTTGATTGCGATTTTTCGAAAATGAGTTTCGTGACTTTGATCTTTCAATATGTCGAAGCGTGCGAGCGAGAGTCACATTAGCTCTTGTCTTCACTTTAATATAATATCTGTGCGCTTTCCACTTTGAAAGCTCCTTGACCAGGGTACCGACCGGCACCTCATAAAGCAGTATTAAAATAATATTATGAACTGTCCATTTTAGCAGTTGTGAAAACAATCTTGAAAACAGTTCTAGCTTCTATAAGTTGAAACGTCATCTAGTACGAAAATACTTGTAAGCTATTCTTTTTTATCTGGTTGTAGTTAAATTGGTTGTGGTTAAATTTCAGTGTAATATTATTTTAATACTGCTATAAGAGGTACCGGTCGGCCCCCTGTTCAGTAAAATCTCTAAAATAATGTAATTTTATAAAAGGAAAACCACTTTGAGTACTCGTAGTTCTCCTTTTTACAAAATTATATTATCAGTTTTTTTTTCTTTTTTATACAACTAGCTGACGGCACAAGCAAATGGCCCACCTGATTTTAAGTGGTAACCATCACCATCATTGCCTAGTCACGCTAGGAACGTGCCCTACGATACACTGCCCTGCGTCCATCAACTTGAGGCATACAGATGTTAAGCCTCATGTTCCTGTAATTACACCGGCAACCACACTCTTCAAACCGAAACACAGCAACGCTGCTTGGCGGCAGAAAAAGGCGTGGTGGTAGTACTTCCCCGGGCGAGCCCTTCACAAAGAACTCTACTACTCTTAAAATCAGTTCAGTGATTCTACCCTATTAAAAACCCTTTTAGATATTTGTTAGAGTTGGACAAACCGCAGCCTCCTATCTGGTTATTCTGAGACAAAGAAATAAAAACTCATTTCGTCGCTCCTCTGCGCGAGTCAAAGGGATTCTTCGCAGCCGTAGCGAACCCTAATTAATTGTTTTCTAGAGTTTTCAGTTCAAACAACGATTTGCTTTTAAATAGTTGATAATTGAAGTTGGGAAAGTTTTTGAAAGGGGTTTTGAAGTTTCTTAGTTTTAGCAAATTGTAGACTGAAATATAGGTAAATAATAATACATAATAGATTCTCAACTTTTAACTCCAGACTTGGTAAGGCGTTTCATCAGATCTCTAAATATCAATTAATCATCATCATCATCAAGAGTAGTAGAGCTCTTTGTGAAGGGTTCGTCCGGGGAAGTACTACCACCACGCCTTTTTCTGCCGGCAAGCAGCGTTGCTGTGTTTCGGTTTGAAGAGTGTGGTTGCCGGTGTAATTACAGACACATAAGGCAACACCTGTATGCCTCAAGTTGATAGACGCAGGGCATTGCATCGTAAGGCACGTTCCTATTGTGCGTGACTTACGAGGCAATGCTTTGTTATAGGTGATGGTTACCACTTAACATCAGGTGGGCCATCTGCTTGTTTCATCAGCTAGTAGTATTAAAAAAAAAACATCAACCTGAACAAGTCCATTGCCTTCCCTGTTCATTTATGTTGTCAAAGTCAAAGTCAAAGTCAAAAGGTATTTATTCAATAAAATCACAAGGATCACTTTGAAACGTCTTAAAGCTAGGTGACTCTAGGTGCCAGTTCCACGCGACCAAAGCCTAGAAGAACAGGCAACAATCTTACGGCTTGGTTCCTACCGTTCTTTTGTATGATCCTTTTACAATGTAATATAATATATTATTGAAGTTAAGTGAGGCGTAGGCATACAGAAAAAGGTAAACATAATCAAAATATAAGACAGCACACGCTACGCTTCAATTTAATAATACCTAATGCATAAATCTGTCTAAGGGGTGTAATCAGAGTAAATTAAATAACCGGTAACAAAATCATTATTTTCATCACGACTTTGATCCCCAGGCACGGTAGATATCCCCTCAGATCTCTTAGTACAAAGTACGAACTCTAGATTATGAGGATGTCTGAGGGGCGTAGTCAGAGTTAAGTCCAAACATTACATTTTATACATACCTACATTTTGCAGTAGTTGGTGTTAGCGACGCTCAGATAACTACCTAGATATTTATTATATCTACATTTTTAATTAGCTATTGGTTATCATTTTGTTAATTCTTTTTATTACTTCAAATATGTATTTATAATCTGTGTCAAGGTTTGAAGGATCATAGGTACCCTTGTGGGTAGATTCACTCGTTAAAAATATAAACTGTAAACTTAGGTAGATCAGTCTAAGCGACATCCATGCACAGTGTGTGCCACGAAATATGAAAATAAATCTAAAAGCAAATCCAAACAGTTTTTTCGTTCTAAACACCGTCCGCAACAGTAACAGTTGGTATTCCATACGTGACAGGTTGCAAGTCTATCGCCGCTGTTTGAACACTAAGGGTGTAGTCAGAGTAAATGTATTGACCGGTAACGAATTCAATATCATTATTTGAATGTACAATTATCATAATTAAAATCGTATTGACAGATAGTCATAAAAAGTAATCTGCGTATGCAAGCCTCGAGCGAGCTCCGCATAAACTAATTGAATCCGTTTCGGATTCCAATATTAAAACGAGATTTTAGCGAATCAGGCCAACGGAATTATAGGTTATGAATGACATTCCTCAAATTATCATGTTTCTATGACGTTAAAGAATACTTAGATTATAAAATTTGATTATGTTTTAAATTGAACTTTGTTAACATTTTATTTGATTTTTTTATTATTATTTTAAATTTATTTTGATTTACTAATAATTATTGTGTTCTATTGTTATTTTTTTTATGATGAAAATTTTGCACGCCTTGACAAGGCCGAATGTAACGGGCCACAAGCATTTTTGATTACCAACTATTGTACCTACATTCCTGCGAATAAATGATTATGATCATATTTTTTGTGAGATTTTAAGTTGGTAATCCGTAGTTGCACACGGTTTAGTAAAAAAACTCATTTTGATTGATACAGTTTTCCTACTCAAAAGTTGTAGTTAAAGTATGAAAACTAGTAATTCAAACTTTTGAGTAGGAAAACTTGTATCGATCAAAATGAAATTTTTACAAAACGGTTGAATGCGATTTTCCGAAAATGAGTTAATTAATTTTATATCTTTCAACAAGTCGAAACGTGCGAAAATATTAGCTCTTGTCTTCGCCTTAATATATAAAATCAAAAATTACGCTTGGATATTTGTGGCTCATTCACGCCATAACCACTGAATCACTATATTGTCATAAGTAAGTTTTACCGCAATGGTGAAACTCACTTACAAAATATATTTCGTAAACTGGATTAAAACGAACATAAATGGCTACTTTTTATACCGAAATATTTACGAGAAAGGGGTAGAAAAAAATAACAAACCAAATAAAAGGAAAACGTATTAAATATTGATGTTAGCATCACTATTATGACGCAAACGAAGGCGCGTGCGGCAAGCTAGTCCTACCATAATATACGAACGTATTTTTTAATTTTAATTTTTAATCTTAATTTTAATTTTTATTACTTAGATAATAACTTTTGGGACTAAGTATATTAAAAATCTTGGTGATATACGAACGTAGTTTGGCGTCGGCTGCTCTTTGGAAACTAAACCTCTTTTCATGGTTCGTGGAGACGTGTTAAGTCAACCCTCGTGATGTCCAGCAATTCACAGTAACGAGGTTCCTGCTATTTTCCTTTATGGGAGGGTCTTTATTTTATAAAGTTTAGTGATTATGTCGTTGGGCTTCCATTTATTTTCAGAATTCGACTCAGTAGCTGTGAGACTTGAGGGCGCATGTTATACAGAATCTCAGTGGTAGGTAGGTACTCTATCTACATTAGAATGTGGCTTTGACGTACCTTCGAGGGTTTCATGGAAACTGCAGTGTGGTTGAATGTGAGTTTTTTTTATTTTTTTATATAACTAGCTGATGGAACAAGTAGACGGCCCACCTGATATTAAGTGGTAACCATTACCAATAACAAAGCATTACCTCGTAAGTCACGTAAGATAGGAACGTGCCCTACGATGATGCACTGCCCTGCGTCCATGAACTTGAGGCATACAGATGTTAAGCCTCATGTGCCTGTAATTACACTGGCAACCACACTCTTCAAACCGAAACACAGCAACGCTGCTTGGCGGCAGAAAAAGGCGTGGTGGTAGTACTTCCCCGGACGAGCCCTTCACAAAGAGCTCTACTACTCTTAGGTCAGCGCAGTCACCATGGACTGTAAAAAGGAGAAGGAAATACCTGGGGTTTTGCCTTGCGTGATCTTAGGTGGCTCTGATGATGCGCTGATTGTGGCGGAAGGCGCTGAATTTCTTGAGGTCTGTTGAACGTTGTGATGCCGTGTTTTGCGGTGGAAAAAATGACTGTTACGGATTTTAGTTGAGGAGCGCTGTTGACACACAACACTAATATCCTAGGATATTGAGCTCGACATACAAAAGAGAAATAAAAAAAAAACTAATGTTAAAAAAAAACATACAGAAAAACCGATATGAAATTCGTTCACCAAAAGTAACATTTATTTGGTACATTGTATCTCGAACACGCCCTAATGACAGCTTATCTCGGCTCATCCCCACCCATCCTTCATAACCTCAACTGAATATTAGAAACCCATTTCGGAAAGAATGTTAGAAAAGCGAGAAGCGAAAATGTTTAGGGAATTGTAGTGTAGGGCGATCAACCCATAACGCTAGTTTTTATGGAATCTTATACTTGCAGGTGGTAAATGGATGGACATTGGATCGCTTGTATTGAAACTTAGCTAGTATTGATAGTCATCATCAACTTTTTGCCCTTATCTTTCATGTGGGCACAACAGGTTCTAACAAGGATCATACAAAAGAACTGAAGGAACCAAGCCGTAAGTTTGTTAGAGTCAAAGTCAAAAGGTATTTATTCAATAAAATCACAAGGATCTCTTTGAAACGTCTTAAAGCTAGGTGACTCTAGGTGCCAGTTCCACGCGACCAAAGCCTAGAAGAACAGGCAACAAACTTACGGCTTGGTTCCTACCGCCCTTTTGTATGATCCTAGTTACAATGTATTATAATATAATATTGAAACTCCATCTATCTCTCATCTATCCTCTATTACTACAGGCGACCAGTCTACGATAAGCATGAAATGCTATCACTGTCAAACGCCAAAATGCCATCGTTTCGCGGGTTCAGTAATACGGAGATAGTATTTATTCGTTTTCTGGCATTTTGAGAAGCAACATAGCTTTTACATTTTAATGTGTTATTTTGAGTAGTGTTGTGTAATTTCGGTGGTATTTTAACCAACATTACTTGAGGTCTTAGCACAAAGTGTAAGCATTTGGAATGAAAGTGTATTATGTGATATCCTGATTTGACTGAAAATGTTTCGAATGTTTTGAAGAAAACCGCCACCATTTTCTTCAAAACAAATGACGGCCGACTTGACTATGGACTAACTTGACTAAAAAGTATTCATTCAATACAAATCACCTGACACTGGCAAGATTGTCTGTCGAATGACAGACAGGAGCCATAAATGGAGAGAAGAAGAAGAGATAGTATTTTTTAGGACAGCAGCATGAAAATACTTTGTACCCACCACCCAAATTACTGGGTTAATAAATATTTATTTCTTTCTGTATGTCTGTCTGTATTGTCTCTCTTTCTTTCTTTCTTGAACTTTTTTTAATATATAAAACTTTAATATATAAATATGGCCCACCTTATGTTAAGTGGTAACCATCACCTATAACAAAGCATTACCTCGTAAGTCACGCACGATAGGCACGTGCCCTACGATGCACTGCCCTGCGTCCATCAACTTGGGTCATACAGATGTTAAGGCTCATGTGCCTGTAATTACGCCGGCAACCACACTCTTCAAACCCAAACACAGCAACTTTGCTTGGCGGCAGGAAATGGCATGGTGGTAGTACCTTCCCGAACAAACCTTTCACAGAGAACTCTACCACTCTTAAAATACTCTTTCTTTCTTACTCTTTCTTTCTTTGACAGCCTTCACAGCTCAGTTGGTAGTAGCTCTGCTTTTTGCGCCGTAGGCAGTGGGTTTGATCCCCATCGAGAACAAATATTTGTGTGATGAACATTGATGTCTCTTCTCTGTCTGGGTGTTATTATATACTATAAGTATGTATTTACAAAAAAAGAAGTATATAAGTATTATATCAGCTATCTGATTCCTATATAACAAGCTTTGGCTTAGTGTTTTTGGGGCTAAATAGTGCTGGTGATAGTCCACCAACATTTATATTTATTTATTTATTATTTCTTACCTTCCTTTCTTCGTTCTTTCTTTGTTTTAAAATCGGTAATGAAATAAAGTTAAACTAGAAACGTTTTCCGTGTAAAGCCAAGGCAATAGCTTGTTAAGGAAATAAAGGTGGTAATATTTCATGGCGGGTAGAAGATGGATGGCCCTCTGAAACTTCGCACGTTACGTTAATTGATGTTCGTAAATGAATTGGGTATCTTCATCTAATTACTGTCTTCAACAAAAAGGCTACGGGACTTTCACGAGCTGGTAGAAAGCAATACTTCTATAATGCTCTGATACTCTGATACATCAGTCTGTTTGCAAATACTTTTTATTTTATTATTTATTTTTGTGGAAACCCGTGGTCTCTGCCTACCCCTATGGGGAACAGCCGTGATTTTATGTTTTTTTATACAACTAGCTGATGGAACAAGCAGATGGCCCACCTGATGTTAATTGGTAACCATCACCTATAACAAAGCATTACCTCGTAAGTCACGCACGATAGGAACATGTCCTACGATGCCCTGCGTCCATCAACTTGAGTCATACAGATGTTAAGCCTCATGTACCTGTAATAACACCGGCAACCACAGTCTTCAAACCGAAACACAGCAATGCTGCTTGGCTGCAGAAAAAGGCGTAGTGGTAGTACTTCCCCGGACGAGCCCTTCACAAAGAGCTCTACCACTCTTATCTATGTATCTGTGTATATATATGGATCTATGTATGTATTTATTTTTATTAATAATAACATACATACCGCTATATAATATACAACGTAGTTAAAGCACGAAGGACTAGCGAACTTATCAATTAAAACTTTTGACCGGCTCAAAGTGACGAACCGTTAACTTGAAAGTTCTACAAACAGAACAAGCCCAAACGTAACCAACTCGATACCATCTCTTTGAAGACGTTTATAAAATAAAAAACTTGGATTTGAAGGGAACCACTCGAATTCAGTCATTCAATTACAGGCAAGTGATAAAAGTTTCTGATTCGGCTCTAAATAGGAGATAAAGTCATGATGAGCTGAGATAAGAGCTGTTTATGAGTAGTAGAGCTCTTTGTGAATGACTCGTCCGGGGTGGTACTACCATGCCTTTTTCTGCCGCCAAACATCGTTGCTGTGTTTCGGTTTGAAGAGTGTGGTTGCCGCTGTAATTACAGGCACATGAGGCTTAACATACAAATGTTAAGCCTGCCCTGCGTCCATCAAGTTGAGGTATACAGATGCCTCAAATTGATGGACGCAGGTCAGTGCATCGTAGGCCACGTTCCTAACGTGCGTGACTTACGAGGCAATGCTTTGTTATAGGTGATGGTTACTACTTAACATCAGGCGGGCCATCTGCTTGTTCCATTAGCTAAAGGTATAAAAAAAAAGGGAACAATGGCATTGCGCACATAATTTTTTCAAAGAAAATATCTATTGGTGCACGACTGGACCCACCTGAACACCTGAATACACGACCTCACGATCAGAAGGCGGGGTCACTATCACACTCACTAGACAACCAGTGCTCCTAAAAAATCACAATATAAAAATAAGATATATCCCATAGATACGAAGAAAAACGAACAGTGAGTTATAGGCCGCTCCAACTCCCCAGGATATTAACACATTCCCCATACAAGAATGTCCCTAGGCGCTAGCGGCATACTCGAGCCACCTGTCAGGGCTTTATTGAACTTCTTAGCATTATTTATTCACTGGAGTCTCTCTGGTATTTTAGACGTAAATCAAAAACATTTCATGTACAGTCTACTGCATTAAGATAACAGTGTTTCTTCACACAAAAGTTTAAGTTGATCAGACAAAGGGATCTCAATATCGTATCACCATTGAATAGTTTCAAAATTGAGTGAAGAAGACATTTTGTAACGGTTTGATATACCAAATTGAAAAATTGATATTTTTTATTTGCCCGGTGTATCCTCAATCCATAAATATAGATTTTATGTGAAACTTAAGTAAAAATAATCAAAAATACCTTCCAAAATCTTACAATCCTTTTTTTAAGTGTTCTATGAATGAAAACAGTATATTTTATGTTCTCTCGCAAGCTATGATTTTGACATAAAAAAGTAGTAAGACGCGCGGTCTTCCATTGGTCCATATTCCAGCGCATTTTAACTCACTTCTAAGAATAAACGATGAACCTTATCCTTATAGCAATGTAGGTCAAAATGCTTCACCGCCGTTTGGATAGAAGCCGTGTATACGAGAAGGCAGTCCCATTATTTAATACCTGTAAAAGCTTTAAACCTAACCTACGTTTTGGTCGATTAAGCATGACATCGTCGACCCATTTTTCTTATTTTTAACGCGGATTTTCCTCCGAAAACTCGTTTTCTTTTGATGGAAGCACAGACTTGAAAAACTGTTGAAGAGTTACCTTTGTACTTTAGGCTCATGACACCTACTAGTGTACAATCTACTTGATGTATGATGTAGAGTGACAGCTCTTTACCATCTCAAGTTATACCCACTGTTGGGTTTTGATTAACAAAAAGTGTTTTTCTGAACATGAATTTGTTTTTCTCTGAGAAACCCCAAAAACTGGTCTAATAAACCTGAAAAAATCACATATAATTCCAAAAGGGTCCAAAATATAAAAAAAAAACCGCAAAGTTTTTCATTTTAACCGCAAAGATTTTAACGCGAATAAACGCGGTAATAAAAAACAAGTTCTTTGATTTTTTATAATTTTTTTTTCAATTAAATTCGCAATAAGTATTTTATCCTTCAGATCGTT
This sequence comes from Chloroclysta siterata, assembly GCA_932294275.1. Classification (NCBI taxonomy): domain Eukaryota; kingdom Metazoa; phylum Arthropoda; class Insecta; order Lepidoptera; family Geometridae; genus Chloroclysta; species Chloroclysta siterata. Next base: position 14,666,195 of record OW028598.1, read on the forward strand.
ATGCTTATAATAATTATATTCATTTGATTATTAATAGCAGAATCTGAACTTAATGGCTACTGACGAAACTCGATTCAAAACTCCACCTAGATTTGGTTCGAATTTTGACAGAGATTTGACAGAAAGCCTGTCTAAATATTAACCAAGTCGAGAAACATTATGAAAAAAAAGTCAAACAGGTCTACAATCCTATTCCATGATAGTGCGTGATGGACGTGAGTGTGTGTCGCCAGTTTGGTTTGACATGGCACTCAATTATGTTAGCTTTTAGTATGCTCGTCATGCAGTTGAATATTTTACGAACCCACAAATAGAACTAGCTATTAAGTACAGCACCGATAAATATTGTGGAAACTGTGGGTACTGTCGGTACTATAAATTGAAATTCAGAAACAGCTTCAGGGCTTTTAGACACGCTAGAGATATCCCCTATAGTATTTTAGCACCATGTAGTTCTTTGGTTTTTACTAGTGGTCCGCCCCGAACTGGAATTCGTGGTTGCATCACGAATGCTCCAAAAATTGGAGTAGGTGGTAGTCAGAGGCAAGTCCAAACATTATCCTCGACGTCTCATTTAACCGCCACTTTGCGCGAACAAGTAACCGCTACTAGCTTTCTCCCAGGGTCGCCAACCGACATAGCGATGTCCTCAAGACGATAGTGCCAACTTATATTATAAACTTTAAAACTAAAATCATTGAGTTGAGTTGGAAGACGTTGCAGGCTGGACCCATCGCTAATTGGTACGGTTGTACCCTGTTCCTCATTCGCGAGCTAGCGATCTTAGTACTGAAGATTCTCATCTGACTTGTCTGTCTGCTGTATGACTGTTGGTTAGCCTGGATTGATTATTATAATTCCCATATCTTATTTCCTTGATTCTGGGTTGAGGAGCCCCATCCACGCTAGGTTACCCATGTCAAGGCTTTAGTAAGCAGGGCACCCCGGACATCGAACCCCGCCCTCTCAATGCTCTGCTGGCTAGGCTTCTGGGAATAGGTAGGTTCTATAGGTGCCGTAGACTTAAAAACTTGTAGAATATTCGGTAGGTCCACCGCTGGGCTGGCTGGGAGTTAGAGTCCTCCCGGGCCTGTACGCTGAAAAGCTTACGTACCTAGGAGGAATTAAAATGTGACATCTTTCGTGACTTCGAATAGCAAACAGAATGTTACTGTGGCTTTTGTTTTAAAATTAGCTGGGTGTACAATACAAGCAAAACCACGGTTTCAATCAATATTTAATACGATGGGAGGTACCTGTTGCAAAAGATAAAATAGGTCTACATCTACTTTCCGTCCTCAATCCCCGAACTGCAGCTTATAACTTAGTTAGCGTGCAGTTATGGACCGAAGACTCAATTTCCGTCCAGTAATTACAGGCAATCCGGCTCTTCAAAGGTCCCTCGACTAGTCCGTTAACTAGACTGTCCAGTAGGTAAACTTACTTTTACCCAAAAAATAAGTAAACCAAAAATCTCTGGTTCCAGTCTTTTGATGCTAACGGTCATTATAATTCTATCTTCTATTTCTAAAAGTTGAATAAGTTATTTCGAGTTTTAAAGATTATTTGCCAATATGCTTTTTTTTTACTTAGCCTATTTCGTCCCACTGCTGGGCAAACGCCTCCCCCAAGGACTTCCAGTTGTCCCTATCCCGAGCCTCCTCCGGCCCAATTATAAATATAGGCGAAATAATTTGTTATTTGTAAATATAAAAGGCAGAAGATTCTACGTCTTCAAGTCATGGCCAGGCATGGACAAAGTTTTCAATGCAATGCAATTGTTTCAGGTTCTCGTTCCATCACTGATTAACATATATAGTTTATATGAAAAGTACTATTTTAAATTTACTCACGAGCGAGTACATGTCCGAGTATGACGTCATTAGCATATTAATGTAATGGGAGATAGTTTCTGTCAATACTGATAAAGTCGGGTTTTGTGCGGGTTGAGCTCCCTGTATAGTAGTTTTCGTAGAAATCTGGGTTGTATTTTCCTGAATTTAGCACTATGATGTGGCAAAATTGTTTTTAATTGCTTGTATAAAGAATCTTAAAGCAATCGGCGTTTTTATACTATATAATAATAATCAAAATAATTAAATTTTATAATAAAATAAAAACTACGTAATACATATTTACATAATAATATAATATCTTGAAAATGAAACTGCAAACTGTTGTCTAAATCTGAACTAAACTATTGTCTCACAGTGGCTTTTTTCCGGACAAACAAATAGACATAGTTCAGTGAAACAGAACTTTTTCTCCCCTGTTCTTTAGTGGAATTCATCAAAGTAGTCTGCAGCTATTACTAGTTTCACCAAACTAAATTCCCCAATATTAAACTAAAACGGTTCACCTAGAACTTTAACTGAGTATAACACGTAAATCGTCGAAATAAAGCTAGCTGTCCAGCAAGCGTCTGCCGGAATAAAGCGGCACTATCTTGTTTTGGACCAGTTATAACAAATCTTTGTGGTTGAAGGACTAGTCAAGATGCATTTGTTTCTAAGAAAAAACTTTTCTAAAAAGCTTGTAAACAAGTGACTGTTGAAGTTGTGTGGTTACCGGTGTATTTACAGGCACATGAGGCTTAACATCTGTATGCCTCAAGCTGATGGACGCAGGGCAGTGCATCGTAGGGCGAGTTCCTATCGTGCGTGACTTACGAGGCAATGCTTTGTTATAGGTGATGGTTACCACTTAACATCAGGTGGGCCATCTGCTTGTTCCATCAGCTAGATGTATAAAAAAAAAGTTGAAGTGACAACGCTACGCAAAACGCTACTCAAGTTCTCTGAACAATTATAATAATTATAATAATATAACACACAGCACTATCTCGCCCTCAACTAAGCCAAAGTTTGTACTATGGGAACCAGATAGCTGATATATTACTTATATGTATACTTTTTTTTTGTAAATCCATACTTATAATATTATAAAAAATCCAGGCAGAGAAGAAACATCTATGTTTATCACACAAATGTTTGTTCTCGACGGGGATCGAACCCACGGCCTACGGCGTAGAAGGCACAGCTACTACCAACTGAGCTGTGAAGGCTGTCAAATTTAAATGTTTAAATAACTATATTAAAATTTAATTATTATCACACAACCGATAGAAACACTAATCAAAAATGGTTCTAGTTGCTATCAAGCTTTGTTTGCTAACTATTTTTAATCGCAAAGCTGTTATATTTATCTGTGCAAATAGAAATTGATTGAAATTCATTGCAAAAACTTTTACGTAAACCCACTGCTAGTATTTTTTTTAACCTTGCGTAAAATGCAACTGTATTTTTTTTTACATAATAACAAAGTAACAACTGGATAATTACATTTTGTAAAAAATTGCATCTGAAAACCACTAAGATTTGTGCTGGTTATTAAGCACCGAAATCTGTAAATGAACATATAGGCGCTTAAGAAATCTCTGCACTTAAAGTCAAAGTCAAAAGGTATTTATTCAATAAAATCGCAAGGATCACTTTAGAACGTCTTAAAGCTAGATAACTCTAGGTTCCAGTTCCACGCGACCAAAGCCTAGAAGAACAGGCAACAAAGTTACGGCTTGGTACCGTTATTTTGTATGATCCTTTTACAAAGAAATATAATACAATATTGAAGTTTAGTGAGGCGTGATACAGAAAAAGTGCTCGTATATAACTCATAGAGCTACACACCTTTATTTTGTTTATTTTGTATTACCAGAGAAGGAAATTGTCTAGACTGGCATTACGATCATAATTTCTTAGAGAACCGGGGCTTACCTAAGCGCTGTCGAGACAAATGGCTCGTTTGCAAGATGTGCGCACATTTGCTAAATCGTTGTACGTTTGACGCTATACTATGCTTCACTCAACACACGACCTACATTTGACACGTGAAAGTATTTGTTGTGCCTAAAATGAATTCTGTTTTTGATTTCTGTTTTTGATTAAATGCTGAGCAATCCTTCTTCATCTTAGAAAATATTTTGTTTTGTCTCATTAAACCTTTCTTTAATGCTTCATCATCATCATCATCATCAACCTATGTTCGTCCACTGCTGGACGTAGGTCTCTCCCAAGACATGCCACTGAGCCCGGTCTTCGGCTCTTCTCGTCCAATGTTTGCCAGCTACATTTCGCAGATCGTCGCCCCACCTCGTCGGAGGGCGTCCTACACTACGCTTACCTGAACGCGGTCTCCACTCTTAATCTTAAATCTTTTATGCTTAATCGCGTGAAATTGGCACTTAGCTTTAGACATTTCAAAGTGATCCTTGTGATTTGATAAAATAAATATTTTTTGACTTTATGGCAATATTTTATTACCTAAGCGGTTGCCCAGGTACTTACCACTTACCAGGGACGTACTACTTACGTAAGCGATATCTCTGTGTTAGTTTACAAAAAAACAGGTATTTTACATGGCAGAGCGCTTTTTACGCTCGCCAATAGCCTCGTTACGGTGTACAGCATGCCAACATCCATCCACCTTCGTAGTATTACGAAGTTCTACTCTTTTTTAATCATAGTAATCATCATCATCATCATCATAGGCCTTTTTCATCTAAAAGATGATTTAAGCAGCGTCTGTTATCGAGGTGCGGCACTTACGAAAATGGTAATATATTAATATATAGTAATATATTAGTCATAGTAATATATTAATATATATTAGTTGTATATTCTATTATCCTGGTACCAGTTAAGTTTTGTATTGAATTTATGTATTCAGGCTAGTCAATTTCATGCGAAAAAATATCCAAATTGTGATTCGCTTGTGCCTAAAGTTATTTATTAATTCTGTCTAAATACCGTACCTTTTACGCGATTTTGTGTACGAAACCATCCATCAAACATCGATTTTCATTTTTCTCGTTGTACGCATCAATCCCCTCGAAATGAAATTCTATTCTGAAAACAGTTACTGAAATTGGATTCGGAGTCAGTTTTTATGTATTACTTCCATTTCACCAGACAAAACGATTCGTAATATAGTTTGCTGTGAACAGAGTACAGGTGAACAAGCGAAACTGTTTTTTTTTACAAATGGCGGGTGATTCTAAACTTTTCTCTAGCATACCATGTTTGTTTATCTTTCAGTTTTTTGAAACTACGCAAAGTTAACTGGAAGAGAATTCCTTTTATCATTAAATTTACCTGTGTACGATTTTTGTTTTTATTTTGTGCAATAAATGATCTATAATAATTATCTATCTATCCATAAGATTTGTACACATACCACGCTTTGTATGACGATGGTACTAAACTGTTCCATAGAGTGGTACGCTTTGTACCACTCTAACAGTTTAGTACCAAAATCACGCAGTAGTTTGGTATAGAATTCGGAAATCATCTATTTTCCTATTATTTAAGCACACGGCATTGTGTCAGGCAATGTTTTAATCATAAACAATTTTTATTTACTATAATTTATTAGGTCTATGGAAAACGGTATTTTGAAAGTACCTAACTCCTGCACAAAATCCATTTAAAAGTAATTGTCATCTATTTAAAAAAAGCCCTATAAGTTAGATAATATACTGAATTTTAGGTATACTGTGTCTTTAGGCATAGAAAAACAATTGTTTCCAAACGAACTGTTGTTTGGATACAAATAAAATGGCTGTTTGTCGGCAGTAGGTCTTGTGTGGAAACGTTCTCAATAGTAAAACATCGTCTCGTACCGATGAATATGTTTCAAAAAGTCAGCTATATACTAGTTCTTTTGAAAAACAAACCGTAATGTTCGGTATAGGGAACAAGATTAAGTAAAACTTTAGGCTTTGAACTAAAACTGATTTAATGCGTTACAAATATGCAGATAGACACATTAAATGCAAGATAAAATTATAATAGGGAGCACAGGTTGTGCGTTGGATCGTGGTCGAGCGAGTATTGTCGCGTGGCTTGTCGCTTCCCCCGAGGAAGCGCGTATGACGTGATGTAACGGCCCCGTCATTGGATACTGCCGATATCGCGTGCAGCTAAGGCCCACCATTGGTCAGAGGCTGTAAGAACCGTTATAAACGGCATCAGCTGGGTTCGACCCGCTCGGATACAGAACGGCGTCAACACGTAATAATGTTTATTTTTAAAAAGAACTAATTTTATATAATAAAAAATACCGTCCTTTTTTACCAAATTTCACCAAAGCAAAGCTATAGGCTTTCAACCATGTATGAAATGTATTTGACAGCCTTCACAGCTCAGTTGGTAGTAATTCTGCCTTCTGCGCCATGGGCTGTGGGTTCGATCCACCGAGAAGAAACATTTGTGTTATGAACATAGATGTTTGTTCTGTCTGGGTGTTATATAAAACTACTAGTATGTATCTTCAAAAAAAAGTTAATATGTATTATGTTCGCTATCTAGTTCACACAAGCTTTGGCTGAGTTTGGGGCTAGACAAAAAAAATTTATGTAACTGTACCTTTTGTGTTAAATAATGAGTAACAATTAAAATTTGTATAATTTATCTTTAATATAAAATAAGAATTTGCACGCCTTATGTCAAGGCAAAATATAATGAAAACTATATTACCTACTTTACTACCTGAATGCAACTATTCTACTAATGTTTTGCAAATAAAATCTTCATCTTTATCCCACAATTTGCAGTAGTTGGTATTCCATTCGTCGTGAGAAGACACTAAAAACAAAAAACTGACGTTTAGACGTGAACTCTAAAAATGTTGAATGAAACACTGGCGTGATCATTTCACAATCAAGCTATAAAATCCGACACAATTTATGTAAATCTCAATTTCATTCTGAAATTAATTTTGGGATAAATATTTGGCTTTGTTTTGTTTTGTGTCGACATAGAGCGCATAGAAATGTAACTCCAACAGTGCCATTGATAATGATTTAATCTCATCTTTCTCTCTCTTAGAGCACTGGTGGTCTAGTGGTAGCGACCCCGCCTTCCGATCCTAATGTCGTGGGTTCGAAACCAGTCGTGCACCAATGAGTTTTACTGATCAAAAATGTATGTGCACAATGCCAGTACTCTCATACGGCGAAGGAAAACATCGTATGGAAACCGCCATGTCGTAGAATCTAAAAAGTTCTACAACATGTGTCAAGTGCTCGAAAGGAGCCTCTTGAGGCGCACTTAAAATCCTTTCACCACACTGTTTCCATAGAAACTAGTGACACGTCAAGAGAGATTCAATGTTAAGAAAACAAAATATAGTTGGTACTTTAACTCTGTTACAATAATTGTAGTCTCAATTTCAAAAAGTCACATTCGCAAGGTAGTTCTTCAATTCAATCACAAAGTTCACTTTTAGTCTTAAAGATTTAAAAAAATCTAGGATGAAAGAAAAGTATTCTACCTGCAGATTGTCATAGTGCAACTTTACTTAGTATGAAGTACCACCGCCACGCCTTTTCTGCCGCCAAGCAGCGTTGCGGTGTTTCAGTTTGAAGAGTGTGGTTGCCGGTGTAATTACAGGCACATGGGGCTTAGCATCTGTATGCCTGAAGTTGATGGACGCGGGGCATTGTATCGTAGGGCACTTTCCTATCGTGCGTGACTTACGAGGAAATGCTTTGATGTAGGTGATGGTTACCACTTAACATCTGGTGGGCAATAGCTTAAAAATATTTATTTTTAAATTAAAATTAGTAAATATTTATTATTGTTATTCATCAGCCTGCATTGTCGACAAAGACCTCCCTGACCCCTTTCACTCTTTACGATATTGGGCTTTTGAGGTCCATTTTTATTTTATTTTGTTTTATTTGGGAATCATACAGTACTATAATAATTATAAATAACTAGATGTAAGTTTTACAAAAATCAGCGAAGTTTCCACCATTAAATTATACATAAAAAGCATGTGAAAAGGCTGACAAAAAATTTAATGAAAGTATACAAATTGCAAAAAAATATATACCTATAGAAAAACAAGTATCAAAAACAAATATAAAATGTTTTAAAGTTCAATAAAAGTGTCCATCAGTGAATTGAGGCTCTTGTCTTCTATAAAATTTGTGGACTAGAAAGGCAGATCTCTCCTAGACATTATGTAGGTACCCACTTATTTTAATAATAAAAAAAATATTAGGAGTCTCACTTCCATCTTCCTTATTATTTAATGTTATCATTTTGTGGCAGGTGGGATTAGAGGTCGCTGATTGTATTTGTATTCAATTAAATTGAATCTCTACCTGTTTGATTAAATTATTCACGTCCGCTCACGTGCGATTGCGGCTTACTACAATTTCATCATGTTTTGAGTACATTTTCATCATTTCCACTCACTCGTGAAACGATCTATCAAACTCAAAATAGGGCACAAAATGTGATCACCTCATAGCTCGGTTGGTAGATAATTACAACTGACACATCACGAATACAAAACATAATAATATCGTCATCATATAAGATATTCGGAGATCGAATCCACAACCTACAACGCAGAAGGCAGATCTACTAACGAGTTGCGAGGCCTTACTTTTTTATTTTTTATTGGTGGTCTTTCCACCCATTTTCTAGCCCCGAACTATGCAAAGCTTGTAATATGGAAACCAAATAGCTGATATAATTGCTTATATACTTTTTTCTTTTGTAAATACATACGTATAATATTATAATAAAACAACTTTCCCGGACGAGCCCTTTACAAAAAGCTTTTCTACTCTTAAACATGTTAATTGGACAAATGTTTGTTCTCGGTGCGGGGATTGAAGCCACGGCCTAGAGCGCAAAGGGCAGAGCTACTACCAACTGAGCTGTGACGGCTATCAAACTTGCTTTCACTGTGCCTTTTAGACAGCAGCCATGAGGATATGACAAGGGACTCTGTGACCCTTGTCAGGTGAACACAATAGAACGATAAATGAGCCATCTCCTTTAGTTTATCAACATCCGGGAGAGGCCAGGAGGATTTGAAGGTGAGCGTATTTAATGGAGTGATTCAAAATTTGATCAGTTGATAGAACAATGTGTCATTAAATCTTCACTAAAGATCATTAGGTAGATAGACAATTCTTTAGTGCACAAAAAATTCTTCATTGTCTTGAAAAAATTCTTCTAACTTTTTTATATATATTTTTTTATACAACTAGCTGATGGAACAAGTAAGTGTTAAGTGGTAACCAACACCTATAACAAAGCATTGCCTCGTAAGTCACGCACAATAGGAACGTACCCTACGATGCACTACCCTGCGTCCATCAACTTGAGGCATACAGAAGTTAAGCCTCATGTGCCTGTAATTACGCCGGCAACCACACTCTTCAAACCGAAACACAGCAACGCTGCTTGGCGGCAGAAAAAGGCATGGTGGTAGTACTTCCCCGGACGAGCCCTTCACAAAGAGCTCTACTTCTCTTAAACTTACTGATAGATATAAAAAATATTCTATAAAATATAACCCTTTGCACGACTAATGTCCAAAATACAAAATGTCCAGCTAGAATTAATGTCCAACACTAATTTTGCTCAACCATAATTTTGTCCAACACGAATTTCGTCCGTCTATGAAAATTGTCTAACTTAAAATTTATTTTAGTTTCCACGTCTCAAATATTTTTTTTTTGTTTTCTTTTCAGTAAATCTTTAATATATTCGTTTTTCTTAAAATAAAAAAAGAATTAATGTGTAGCACAAAACTACTATAACTGGTTCCCTCACGATGTTTTCCTTCACCATTTGAAAGCACTATAATAGCATTGCACACAAATTCAAATAGAAAATTCATTTGTGCACGATCGGATTCGAACCTACGATCTATCGACTCGATCAAAGGGGTCACTTCTACTAGACCATGGCTGCTCTGTACCCCAAGTATGAGTTTTGCTTACCATATTTGGTTTTTCGTTTTACGTTTTTGTTCCGTGTTCATTGCGGGTTTTGTAAAGTTCCATATCGGTATCCCTATCGCGTCTTCATACAAAATCCGCAATGAACACGGAACAAAAACGTAAAACGAAAAACCAAATATGGTAAGCAAAACTCATACTTGGGATACTGATCAAGAGGTTATTGTTTATCGTCAGCTCTATTTCAGTTCCATTCAGTTTGACTCCCACTGTGATTGTTCCAATCGTAGATAATAGCGAGCCGTGATTGGTGGTAACAATAGTTATATTTGCAGCTGCTTGTTTCTTTGTTTCGCTGCGGATATATAAAAGATAACTGTCTGGTTTATTTGAATACTGATTAACTATTCGAACATTTTTTATTTTTTTTATTTTTAGGGGTAGATAGTTTAATAATTTAGCAATTTTGTACATGATTCTGCTTAAATAAATTTAAAATTAACACGAAAAACAGCTTCACGATTTTGATCAAAGTCCGAACTCAAGATTCTTTAAATATTTCTAAGAGGGATAGTCAGAGGTACGTCCAAGCACATACGCACAACGTATTTAGCACATAAGTACCATAATTGTTGTAGTTAATATTCCATCATCAAATCACAAAGATCACATTGAAACGTTTTATATAGAAGGTATTTTTGGTTTTTTTTATACAACTGGTCGATGGAACAAGCAGATGGCCCCCTGATGTTATGTGGTAACCATCACCTATAACGAAGCATTGCCTCATAAGAAACGCACGATAGGAACTTGCCCTACGATACAGTGCCCTGCGTCCATCAACTTGAGGCATACAGAAGTTAAGCCTCATATTCCTGTAATTACACCGGCAACCACACTCTTCAAACCGAAACACAGTTTTGCTGCTTGGCGGCGGAAAAAGGCGTGGTGGTAGTACATCCCCGGACGAGCCCTTCACAAAGAGCTCTACTACTCTTAAAACTCAAACGAGGCGGCGTACCTATAGATACTTAGGTACTAAAACCCTGAAGCTAGATAGTCTTATACTTAGCAACTCAAAAGGATTCTACGAATAGAATCTATTCAACAAATACTCAAGCATCATGCTCTTATCTCGCGTCTACAACGAGAGCGCTAGCCTGTAATCTGAGGTCTGAGAGTTTGTGGACACCAGTCCTTGGAGAATACGAAACTTAGAACAAGGCTTTAGCTAAGACCTAAGTTCGTTGAAACGTATCATTTTTACCTACTAACTTTTATATTTTGCCCCGCGAAAAGGAAACACTGCAATTTTCTTCAATAGCATGATGCATGTTTATTATAAAATCAAAGGCAAAACGCATATTTCTGTCATAAAATTGTGGCATTAAAGTTATAATTGGCTCACGCTCCGCATTGGCCACTTATGATAGAGTACGATTAAAATGTGTTTACCAAGAACAAACTAGCTCTTTGCGAATAAGTATAATAAAACACAGTTTTTAATTATTTTTTCCATATGACACTATGCAGTTTTTAATAAATAAAAGAGCTGATTTTGAAAATAGATAACTTGTTGAATGAAACAAAATGTGAAACAGCTCACGACTTTGATCACGAGGCACGGCACGGTAGATGTCCCCGGTCAGATATTTTACTAACTAATATCAACTTCAGATTCTTCGGGATGAAATGATGAACTCGAAACTTTAATAAAAATATCTTTTACATAAAATATAGGTTTATTAAAGTTTCGTGTTTGTGATAATGAAACGGATTAGAAGACCGTGAAGTTCTTACTTTCAAAAGAGTTTATTTAAAAAACTTTACAAACATGTTTCAGTAAGATAACTTATAAGTTATAACTATCTGCCCGCGACCACGGCTATTGCAACATAGCCGAAACGTTGGGAAAATAATAGAGGTAAAATGCGATAAATACCCGTGTATGTGTATGTGTTTATGTTATTTAAAGTTTAAAAATAGGTACAACTTATAATTGATATGTTATTTTCTTAGAATTTCCAAGTCTTTCTGTTAAAAAGAATCCGATAGAGGTTTTTCAATAGAACATACGAGTATGTATGTCAAGTAAAACAGTCCAAAGCTAACAGAAAAAGCATACAGCAGTGCCATTCCGTTAACATCATTCACCCAAACTACCGCGGAATCCGCGCAGTGAGTTTTCAATTTGTCATTTAGTAATACATAAATCCCCCCCATCAGTAACGCTACCTGCATGAGTGTTTTACGAATGGAAATACCAACGCGAGTGAGACGAAGTGAGCGCGGATCCACTGGGTGAAAATACCCGTGGCTTTTTTGTTTTGAGAATCGATAGCCAGTTCAAGTGCTAGCCACCCTTCTAATATAACTGCATTAATATTCACTCACAAAGTCTCATAGTTGGAGTACCTACTACTTGGGTAAGCCTGACTCGCTTTAAATTAGGTCAGGGATTTATGAGGAAAAACTCGGCTTATAGTTTTTAATTAAAACTAAATTAGAATTTATCGTTGGAATAAGATTTGTATTGCAAAATAACGATAGATTGTGATTTTTATACCTGCTTACTGTCTTTAATTGAACTATATATTGGGTCAAAAAACTTAGGTGAAAAACCTACGTTTAGAATACTAAAACATAATGGTATAAATTATTTTATGCAATAGTACTGGCAAAAAAGCTATAATATGTATTTATCTGATGGTGAAGGAAAACATCGTAAGGAAACTGGCATTTCTCGGAACCATAAAACAAGTTCTGTAACATGTGTCAAGTACTCTAAAGGATCCTCTTTGAAGCGCACTAATAATCCTTGGCCCACGCTGTTTTGAAAGACTTATTGACGCGACAAGAAGAAGCAGCGTTGTTTACCTTGAATTCGATATTCAAATGAATTCGTTTTCAATTTCTAACCACGTTCCTCTTGACCCAGGTTTGAAATCCAATTATCGATAAATCTTGGTTTAATTCTTGGTCTGTTCTTTGTTCTTGTGTAAAACAACAAATAAGAACGCTCTGAGAGAAAATAGTATATAAATATTTTATTAAAATTCAAAACAATTAGTATTAAGGGGCTGACAACTATCAAACAACTTCTCGCTCGCACGTTTCGACATGTTGAAAGATATAAAATCACTAAACTCATTTTCAAAAAATCGCAAGCACACAATTTAGTAAAAAATTCATTTTGATCGATACAAGTTTTCCTACTTAAAAGTTTTTTTAAAGCAAACTTTTAAGTAGGAAAACTTGTATCGATCAAAATGAAATGTTTACAACTGTTAGCAATGTAATTGCACACAAGATGGTTGATTGCGATTTTTCGAAAATGAGTTTAGTGATTTTATATCTTTCAACATGTCGAAACGTGCGAGCGAGAAGTTGTTTGATAGTTGTCAGCCCCTTAATACTAATTGTTTTGAAACGTGCGAGTGAGAGTCACATTAGCTCTTGTCTTCGCCTTAAAAACAGAATTGAATAATCAGATAAGTTTAAAACCTAGGAATTTTAAGAAGGAATCATAAATGAATTTATGAAAGTAGATGGAATGAGTATGGAAATAAATAGAACAAATGATGTTGCAAAAATATAGCAAAGGGTTAATTTTAACTTAAAAAAAACGCTCTGAGAGATTTGTGTGAGTTTTTGTAATAAACCGCTAAGGCTTAAAGGCCACCATGGTTTGGCCGTAGGACCTAAAAAGTTCTATAACATGTCTTGCTTGAAAGGAGCCTCTTGAGGCGCACTTAAAATCCTTTCACCACACTGTTTCGAAAGAAACTAGTGATACGACAAGAGAAGAGAATGACCACCACACAGCCTACTGGTGGCCACGAACTGCAGTGGGCAACCTGGAAGTCTCAATCGGTTGAGGACCCAAGTTGGCTGCTGCAGAGAAAACCTTGCCTAGTAGGGTTACATCGACACATCCCAGAGCAAGTGTAACTGTGGAAAGACACAGTCGATGGAGCACCTGCTCTCCTGTCCCCTGTGTCTAACCACTTGCACACGCGAGTACCTAAACCAGGCAACGGGACGAGGTCACCTCCCACTGGGCTCACGTCATATAAAGTTTTTTTTATGCCATTGACTCGAAAGAAGAAGAAGATATTTACACTAGGGATGTCCATTTTTGGAAGAAGGCCACTACACTACACTTTTTATTATTGCTGTAACTTTTTATGTCAATGTCAAAGTCAAAATGTATTTCTTCAATAAAATCACAAGGATCACTTTGAAACGTCTTAAAGCTAGGTGACTCTAGGTGCCAGTTCCACGCGACCAAAGCCTAGAAGAACAGGCAACAAACTTACGGCTTGGTTCCTACCGTTCTTTTGTATGATCCTTTTACAATGTAATAATATAATATATTATTGAAGTTTAGTGAGGCGTAGGCATACAGAAAAAGGTAAACATAATCAAATTTATAAGACAGCACACGCTACACCTCAAACTAATAATACCTAATGCATAAATACAATCTATTAAATCAGAGAAAAATAAAAAAAACACACAATAGTAGGTACAGTACAGACATTGCAGACATGTTATGATATCTGTAATCTATATATTACAGCCATTTATTAAATTCCGGATTTAATAAGATTATATGCACATATATTACGCCCCTACACAACCACACCATGCATTTACACTTATTTCCACACCTCACACACACATTCACACCCCACATTGTGTTCTGCATTTTGAATATAATTAGCCCACGTACTATAAATAAAATCTCCCTTTTTTTGTGTTTGGTTTTTGGTATGATACTGTATATTTTTTTGTGGTTCTTATATAATAATCGTTATTATATTGTATTCGGCCACCCGCGACACAGGCTTGTCCTAGTGCGGGGACCAATGGTAACCGATGTATAATCGCTTAGGTAAGATCATTTGATAAATAAATGAATTTGTATTTGTAGCTAACCCCATTTTATGCTAAACATTTCATTTATTTTTATTTTATTGAAATACTATCTCTTATTTATTCTGTAACTATAGTCTGAGATACAATTAGTTAGACGGAATTCACAGACTGAATTGACAGCCTTCACAGCTCAGTTGGTAGTAGCTCTGCCTTCTGAGCCGTAGGCCGTGGGTTCGATCCCCACCGAGAGCAAACATTTGTGTGATGAACATAGATGTTTGTTCTCTGTCTGGGTGTTATAAAATATTATAAGTATGTATTTACAAAAAAAAAAGTATATAAGTAGTATATCAGCTTATCTGGTTCCCATATCACAAGCTTTGGCTTAGTTTGGGGCGAGATAGTGCTGTGTGGAATGTCCACCAATATTTATTTATGTATTTATTTATAATTGTCTTACCTTGTGAATTCCTTTTATTTTCAAACAAGTAAGAAGATTCTACTTTGCCGCAGTAAGGACAAATTGCGTTGATTTCGTTCGCAAAACTGTTACCCTTATTAGATTACTAAAAGGTCTCGAAAGAAAACGGTTACGTAACTGGGAGTTTTGTAGTTGTCAGAGTGCCTCAAATAACATAATAACATTTAAATTGATATTTCGTTTGTATTTTGACGTTGGTATCGTGTTCTTTGATGCTAAATATGTACCTCCTGATTACCCCCCCCCCCCCCTTGATATCAAAGTCGTTTTTTTTTATACAACTAACTGATGAAACAAGCAGATGGCCTACATAAACTATACAAGTAATTACACCTCACTCTTCAAACCGAAACACAGCAACGCTGCTTGGCGGCAGAAAAAGGAGTGGTGGTAGTACTTCCACGGACGAGCCCCTCACAAAGAGCTCTACTACTCTTCGATATCGTGGGGCTGTTTCTGGTTATTTTAATATAACCAATTTTATAACAAAAAATGGTTGTATTAAAAAAACAGAATACCAACCTGATACCAGAATCAGCACCAATATTCCCTGGCATTGCGCACATAAACAGCCTTCACAGCTCAGTTGGTAGTAGCTCTGCCTTCTGTGCCGTAGGCCGTGGGTTCGATCCCCACCGAGAACAAACATAAGTGTGATGAACGAACATAGATGTTTATTCTCTGTCTGGGTGTTATATAATATTATAAGTATGTATTTACAAAAAAAAGTATATAAGTAATATATCAGCTATCTGGTTCCCATATCACAAGCTTTGGTTTAGTTTGGGGCGAGATAGTGCTGTGTGAAATGTCCACCAATATTAAATTATAATAATATATTTAAAAAAATATATATAGAAAAAAAATAGAGTTGAAAATTTATAATAAGCTTAAAATTGTTTCAGCATTTATAAACAATTATATGAAGTGTCTTCGTTAGCGGTAGGTAAAATAATGGGCATAAGTACTGTTAATGCAAACCTCTATTGCGTGTTCATTTCAACATAGCGGGAATATCGCACATATGAATCCTTTAAACGAACGTGACCAAAACCCTTATGAAACAATAAAAACTGAAACAGCTTCACGACTACGACCCCAGGCACATAGATCCCCTCAGATCTCTTAGTACCAAGTACGAGCTCGAGTTTCTTTGAGGAGAGAGTTTCTTTGTCTAAGGGGAGTAGTCAGAGGTACGTCCAAACATTACATTTGGCACATACACACATTTTGCAGTAGCTGGTATGCCATACCACAAGCCTATGAAACAGCTAAACTTTATTCAGAGTTGCCCATAAACGGTATAATTACATTGGCTCAAAACAAACATAATTATGTAACATCTCATTACATGTAAGTAATTCTGCAAACAAATATACTTTGACTTTGACACACAAAATGGTTGCTTGCGATGTTTCCAAAATTATGATTTTATATCTTTCAACATTTCGAAACGTGCGAGTGAGAAGTACTCGTACAATAGATCTTGTATTCGCTGCAATCAAGTCGTGAAATTCAAAAACGCCCTTATCATACTATAGGTATCTTCAGGTCTCACAATGAAAGCACAAAAAACCCGTTGAAAGCGTATTGTGCTCCGGTGACCCGTTTTGTTAGTTAGCAACCACTTTAAGCAGCCTCATTGTTTGAGGCCCTCGGGTCGGCTCCGGCTCGCCAATTGTGATGCTGGAGGTAGAATTTGTTTTTGTCCACGTTTGATAAGGGAATTAGGGATTAGTTTCTCGCTGAGGCAACTTTCGGACCGACGATTAAGAAGGGTTACTGGGTTCTCGAACGTCTATTTTATCCTTGGTCTAAATAATACTCGGAGGAATAAATATTTGTAATGTAATGCTTTTATTTATTGGGAACATAAACAGTTTGTACATACATATTTTAAAGAAAACCATGACATCTGTAGAAGTTAAAAAACTGTGTCACAGACATCAACGCCCTCCTCCGTAAGAACAGTAGGGTAGTAGTTCCATTACACTTAATATTACACGGGTTTAGGTATAAGTAGATTAGGTGTATATAAGCAGATGGAATGAAAAAGAAGAAAAATTTGTTTGAATAAAAGTCGTTCTCTCATACCTGTTTTAGCTGCGATATCGGAATGCTATTGGACTTGACAATTAAATTCGTTTTACAACAGAATCAACTTTTTTTACAACTTGGGCATTATTCTCTATGACATAGGAGATTCTGATAGAGATGTGACGTCACAGCGTGGTCTAAACGCAAACGCGATTCATAAACCAAAAAATGGACTAAGAATGACAACTAGGAATGACAACTAAGTCATAGGGAATACGGTTTTGTCCGATTTCGCGCCGCTGTCTAGTCGTCTCTGTGTAACGCGATTGCATTGGCAATAGAGAATACTGCCCCTTATAGGTGAAACGTTTAACCGCAATCTCACCTGATGTTAAGTGATGAAGCGGTCGACGATGTGGCATGTTTACCTAGAAAATACCTATTCATTCTTCTCTAGAAAACATCAAAATTATAGGCATTCGGATAAACGATGGTAAGGAATTTCATTCTTTGGCCGTACGCATTATGAATGTTTAAGCAAAGCGCTTGGCGCGGGCAATTGGTATGTCAACCATAAATGGATGTCTCGTCTCCGTACGCCTGGTGGTCCGATGGTAGAATGGGGATGAGGGGATCAAGCTATGGAGTTCCGTCGCACACTCTCCGAAATGTATCCTGTAGAATACCGATAGACAGGCAACTCAATAGTTTCCAAAGCCTCAAGCTGAATACGTTTACCTATAAACAGAAATGCATGAAATGGCTTAATGACTTTAGAGCTGATTTTAATCCTTGATTAGTAACTAACAGACCATGCTCTGTTAGTTACTAATCAAGGATTAACAGGTCGTTAAATCTAACCTTAGATGTCAAACGCGTACATTTTGTCATATTTAACGGCCCTTTAATCCTTTGTTAATCTAACAGAGCATGGTGAAATCAGCTCTTAGCCTCTATAGGCACTGTCGATACTACCTCAACACTGTAAATACACCTTTTGATTGAAAACTGATTTGAATAAAAAAAAACTAAATTGAAGCCAGCAAAAACAATGAAAATTTATTCACCAACCAGATATAAACAAAAAAACCGAATAAACAAAAGCTATCTATCAAAATAAAACTTCCAAGATCAACATTTTTAAAGAAGGCGTCTGCAAAGTTCTATAGTAAAACAAAATAAGTATTTTTTCTAACAAAGTTACAAGCATGAGATTCTAAGTCTGAACTTTAGCAAAAGTGTACTAATACAATGCTAATGTTATTCAGTGTAGTCAATGTAATTTTTTTTATGCAACTATCTGATGAAACATGCAGATGGCCCACCTGATGTTAAGTGGTAAAAATCACCTATAACAAAGCATTGTCTCGTAAGTCACGCACGATAGCAACGTGCCCTACAATGCACTGCCTTGCGTCCATCAACTTGAGGCATACAGATGTTAAGACTCATGTGCCTGTAATTACACCGGCAACCACACTCTTCAAACCGAAACACAGCAACGTTGCTTGGCAGAAAAAGGCGTGGTGTTTATTGCTACGGCGTAGATCTTTTTCGTAGCAAGTCTTAAGTTTTCTGGGGTCACTTTTTCCCCCTTTATTTAACTAAAAAAAATTAAATTTTCCAGATATAAACTTTAAATTACGGACCTAAAAAGAACTACAGCTTTTTGTGAAGGGCTCGTCCGGGGAAGTACTACCACCACGCCTTTGTTATAGGTGCTGGTTACCACTTAACATCAGGTGGCCCATCTGCTTGTTCCATCAGCTAGTTATATAAAAAAAACTTTGACTTTATTTTAGCTCACTAGGTTTCCTACAAAGGCTAACATCTTAGAAGATGATCGTTTCCGGTTTGTAAAGTTCAAACCTACCTACGTACTAATTAACCTATCCAACTCCTTATTAATAATATAAACGTTACGATGTTTGGATGTATGGATGTTTGTGTATAATGAGAGCACTGGGTCTAGTGGTAGCGGCTCCGCCGTCCGATCCTAAGGTCGTGGGTTCGAAACCGGTCGTGCATCAATGAGTTTTTCTGTTTTTAAACATATGTGCACAATGCACACTCACAAACGGTGAAGGAAAACATCGTGGGGAACCGGCATGTCGTAGAACCTAAAAAGTTCTATAACATGTGTCAAGTGCTCAAAATGAGCCTCACTTGAAAAGTTGAGGTGCACTAAAAATCCTTTCACCACACTGTTTCGAAAGAAACTAGTGACACGACAAGAGAGATTCTTAATAGTTACCAGAAACGAGGTAGAAAACATAAAAAAAACATAAAAAGATTCACGACTTTGAACACAGGCACGGTAGATATCCTTTCAGATCTCTTGGAGATTTGAGAACTTCTAAGAGTGATAGAGGTATGTCTAAACATTATATTTGGCACACACTCACATTTTGTAGTAGTTAGTATTCCATACGTGACAGGTTGCAAGCCTATCGCCGCTTAGAAAACAAAAACGAACCTAATAAAGAGAAAACGCCTTAAATGTTAATATTAGCAATCATTACTAATATATAGATAGATAGAAAATTCTTTATTGCCTACTACATACTAATTACACATAACAAAACAAAAAAAAACATCTGAGTGATATACAACAGTCTTATCGCTAAAATCGATCTCTTCCAGAAAACCTTGGGATGGACTGGATCTTACAATAACGATAGAGGACGTTGGTGTAGAAAAAACTATAAGAAAAACGCATACATATTACCTAACTATATTAATATTCACTCATACCTACGTGAGAGTAGTCGCGGGCAGCAGCTAGTTATTACATAAGCCAGACTGGCCATTTGTTTCCTTTTAAAATGGACATAAAAAATAACTGATATTCTAATCTATTTCAGTCGCTGACTGTTTCGAAAGATACTAGTGACACGACAAGGGAGAGAGAGTCGCTGACTGTATCTAATTTTCCTGGAACTTTTACTACCAATAAAAAGATATACGGTTACTTTGTAAATTGCACGTAAATTGCCTCAAATTCAAGTCAATTCGAAGGCAGAAGTTCTAATTTATCCCTACGCTCACTCAACGTCACTTCGACGCATTTAGACAGAAATCCGGTTTTGCACGCATTTAGAATGTTTTCAGTCTTGGGTGTTATAATATAACTCAGGTCAAAAAGGTAAGTAATCAATCGTTACTCATACACTATTAATGACATTACTTTACTTTCATTAGATGCTAGAGAGCATTCACTTTTAGTTTTTTTATTTATTTATGATTTGATGTATAATTTAGTTTTTTATTAGCGCGCTTAATTTAATTATTTTGGACACATTATGAGGCTTAACATCTGTATGCCTCAAGTTGATAGACGTTGATGCCCTGTGGCAGAGCATCGTAGGGTAAGTTCCTATCGAGCGTGATTTACGATGCAATGTTTTGTTATAGGTTGGTTACCACTTAACATCAGGTGGGCCATCTGCTTGTTCCATCTGCAAGTTGTTTATTTTTTTTATTACAATTGATCGAATTGAGACATCTAGACTTTTTTTCTAAAATGTAGGTATTTATTTGTCTTCAAAAGAATGTTAGAACGTACATCAAAATGCGAGGTACTTTAATTTATTCACTCACCCGCTCCAATCGGCGCCAACCTGTTTTATACGTATGCAAATCTCTTGGGACTTCTGCTTCTGTCACAGAATAGATATAGGACGCTTCTGCGACAAAAATATTACCTACCTTTTTCTTTTATAGGAATTCCATTATGCAAAGTCGATGAATTTCACGACTGAATGGGTGTACGAAATGCTTCAGACGATTTCAGTGGCCTTAATTGGGCGGAATGACGGGCCTTCAGCCTCTCTTCAGGCGAAGAGGCTAACGTACCTCTCGCTCGCTCATTACAACATTTTGAAAGATATAAAACCACTGAAATTATTGTGAGCAATCACATTGTACACAGTTCAGAAAAACATATTATTTGATATAAACAAGTTATCCTACAAAAAAAATTGCTTTACACGCAATGCTGAACAAGCATGTAGCCCACCTGATGTTAAGTGGTGGCCATCACATATAACAAAGCATTGCCTTGTAAGTCACGCACGATTGGAACGTGCCCTACGATGCACTGCCTAGCTTCCATCAACTTGAGGCATACAGATGTTAAGCCTCATGTGCCTGTGATTACACCGGCAACCACACTCTTCAAACCGAAACACAGCAACGCTGCTTGGCGGCAGAAAAAGGCGTGGTGGTAGTACTT
This sequence comes from Chloroclysta siterata, assembly GCA_932294275.1. Classification (NCBI taxonomy): domain Eukaryota; kingdom Metazoa; phylum Arthropoda; class Insecta; order Lepidoptera; family Geometridae; genus Chloroclysta; species Chloroclysta siterata. Next base: position 14,687,591 of record OW028598.1, read on the forward strand.
CCCCGGACGAGCCGTTCACAGAGAGCTCTACTATTCTTAAAATTGCAGTGCTACTACCAACGGAGCTGGGAGAGCTTACTAATGAATGATGATGATGAACTGCAAAACGTAACAGTACAATGGACTAAACGTGAATGCTAAACCACGCTTGTCAGACGAGGCAGCTTCGCATACACCCAATTTTTTTTTTTTTTTTTTATACAACCAGCTGATGGAACAAGCAGATGTCCCACCTGATGTTAAGTGGTAACCATCACCTATAACAAAGCATTGCCTCGTAAGTCACGCACGATAGGAACGTGCCCTACGATGCACTGCCCTGCGTCCATCAGCTTGAGGCATACAGATGTTAAGCCTCATGTGCCTGTAATTACACCGGCAACCACACTCTTCAAAACGAAACACAGCGTTGCTGCTTGGCGGTAGAAAAAGGTGTTTAAAAAATTATGAATTATGCTCGTTTCATAGCGGACAAGACGAGTCTGATGAGCTATTAACTACCTTACCGCAATCGCGATAGCAGCAGCATTAAAATGAATAGTTGCTATCGAATGAGAAGATAGTCCTCCAGATGTTAAGTGGTTACCATCGCCTATAACAAAGCATTGCCTCGTAAGTCGTGCACAATATAGCCATGCGATGCACCGCCTTCGTCCATCAACTTGAGGCATACATATGTTATGTGTCTTATGTGCCTATGATTTATCCCGCAACCACACATTTCAAACCAACATACAACAACGCCTCTGTTGATTAAGGAGCCGATCACCGCCTAACAACATCTTAGTCGCACATTTCAATATTTCTGAAGATCACTTAATAAAATCACTTAACGAATTTATGAAAAATCGTAATCCGCAAAGTTATGTGCCGTCTCATTGCCCATTCAGGATAGGTGGATGAAAGTCACGATGGGCTTAGATTTAATTGGATAGACAATTTTTATTTTATTCTTTATTTAATTTATATTTCATTGTTATTTCCATCATGACATTTAATTTTATCTAATTTTAATTGAACTGTAAATTGTAATTGTGTATTTGTGTTGTAAATTGTAATGTTATTTAATTCTAATTATAATTTAATTTAAGTATGGATTAATTATCTGAAATAAATGAATAATAATAATAATAATAATTGCTCCAGATTCAGCAAAAATATCATTTTGATTCAAAAAGTTTTCCACCAAAAAAGTAAGCAAGAACGAAAACTGAAATTAAACAAACTAAAAATCCTGAAAATTGTATCATACCTATTAGCGCAATAAAGCAGTACAGCTATGGTGAATGAGATTGACCTATCAAGTATTATTATTCTATATGTATAAGTAGTATATTTTTTGGCTCGTTATGTTGTATCTAGTAGTTTAATATGATATCTATTGTGACCTATAAATGGTCTCAGTATTAGCTTTTTAAGTCGCTATTATGTTTAATGTGCCGATGATTTTTCCAAAATAAGTGAATAAGTAAATAAATAAAATAAAACATTTTAACAGCACGATGATTGAATAGTACGACAGACAGCGATAGCGTTACTAGTGATGTTTGTTTATATAGCAATTCTATTGCCTTTATGCTTGTTTTTAGGGTTCCGTACCCAAAGGGGTTTTTTTTATACTACTAGCTGATGAAACAAGCAGATGGCGCACCTAATGTTAAGTGGTAACTATCACCTATAACAAAGCATTGCCTCGTAAGTCACGCACAATAGGAACGTGCCCTACGATGCACTGCCCTGCGTCCATCAACTTGAGGCATATAGATGTTAAGCCTCATGTGCCTGTAATTACACTGGCAACCACACTCCTCAAGCCGAAACCCAGCAACGCTGTTTAGCGGCAGAAAAAGGCGTGGTGGTAGTACTTCCCCTGACGAACCCTTCACAAAGAGCTCTACTACTCTTAAAAAACGGGACCCTATTACTAAGACTCCGCTGTCCGTCCGTCTGTCTGTCTGTCACCAGGCTGTATCTCATGAACCATGATAGTTACACAGTTGACATTCACAAATGATGTATTTCTGTTGCCGCTATAACAACAAATACTAAAAAACAGAATAAAATTAATATTGAAGGGGGCTCCCATACAACAAACGTGAATTTTTTGCAGTTTTTATAGATAATGGTACGGAACCCTTCGTGCGCGAGTCTGACTCGCACTTGGCCGGTTTTTAAGTAATATCTCTGTCGGTTTGTGAACATACGCGACTAATCATTGATTTCAAATCGAACTGTATACGTTTGGGACAGATGTTCAATAGCACTCAATGTGAGAAGCTTGATAAATTTCCATTCAACAGCGTCGTTAGTGAGTCAGTTTTATTGGCAACAAGCGAGACATCCCTCACAGCTCAGTTGGTAGTAGCTTTGCCTTCTGCGCTGTAGGCTGTGGATTCGATCCCCACCGAGAACAAACATTTGTGTGATGAACATTGATGTTTGTTCTCTGTCTGGGTGTTATATAATATTAAAAGTATGTATTTACAAAAAAAAAGTATACATGTATTATATCAGTTATCTGGTGGAAAGTCCACCAATATTTATATTTATTTAAACTACGTACTACGTACACAATAAATTAATATAACTAGCGACCCGCCCCGGCTTCGCACGGTTATTGTAGGTTATCCCTAAGAGATTATGCTTGTATTATCCATATAAACCTTCCTCCTTTCTATAAAAAAAAACCGCATCAAAATCCGTTGCGTAGTTTTAAAGATTTAAGCATACATAGGGATATAGGGACAGAGAAAGCGACTTTGTTTTATACTATGTAGTGATAACCAATTTTTTTATATGTTTCAATTTATAGGTAAACATAGAATATCAATAGAAGACTCACGAGTCTCCATAGAATGTCCTGACGATACAGAAAACGAAAAAAAAACTCGGACTTTGCATACTGTTCAACCCAACTCACGAGTCTCCATTAGAAAAATGGCCTAACGATACAGAAAAAAAAACTCAGACTTCAGATACTGTTCAACCCCTGATTGACTTCAAGCGCCGACCTTGTCCTCATTCTAATATTCAACATCACGGGACATTGCAGCTGTGTATTCAACCGCCCGTATGCAGTCACCCCAGCAAGTCAGGGTGAGCAATCCAATTACTGGATTAGCTTGCACTAAAGTGGGGTGAAGTGGGCCGTCACAATAACGTCCGGCATTCGGACCTTCCACATAGTAAACAGCCTTTACAGCTCAGGTGGTCTGCTGTGCCTTCTGCGCCGAAGGCCGTGGGTTCGATCCACATCGAGAACAAGCATTTGTGTGATAAACATAGATGTTTGTTCTCTGTCTGGATGTTATTATATATGATTAGTATTGTATTTACAAAAAAAAGTGTATTATCCTACTAATATTATAAATGCGAAAGTTTGTAAGTATGGATGTTTGTTACTCTTTCACGTAAAAACTACTGAATGGATTTTAATGAAACTTTACAATAATATGGCTTATACATCCGAATAACACATAGGCTACAATTTATAAAGATCTAATCCTGCGCAGACGAAGTCGCGGGCACCAGCTTGTGTGTTATATCATCAGTTATCTGGTTCCCATATTACAAGCTTTGGCTTAGCTTGGGGCCAGGTAGTGTTGTGTGGAAAGTCCACCAGTATTTATTTATTTTGTAGGTCAGTTAACAGAGTAGTAGTAGAGCTCTTTGTGAAGGGTTCGTCTGGGAAAGTACTACCTTGCTATTTCTTGCAGCGTTGCTGTTTCGGTTTGAAGGGTGTCGGTGCCGATGAAATTACAGGCACAATGAGGATTAACATCTGTATGCTTCAAGTTGATGGACGCAGGGCGTCGTACTCTTATGTATACGTTTCGCTTGTTGCCACTTCAATACTGCTACATTGCTACTGCTATGCTTTCTGATAATTATTGAGATAACAGCTGAAGCTGACGCCTGCATTAACTGACGACATTAGGACCGAAGCACGGAAGCGGTCAGCTGTTAATGCCATTAAAAACCACCATAATACCTACCCACACACCGTTTCCACTTGATAGTTAAGTAGCTGTTGTAAGTTGTTTAATTTAATTAAGTAAGTTGCTGACAGAGTGATTGCAATTGGTGTTTTTATCGATTGGTAATAGCAAAACTCTAAATTATACAAAAACTACTTGTTTCAAATAAACACATTTTGTGGTTGTAACAAAGTGATGTAATTAGCTGACAGGTAAGTACTCTACGACCCACAGTGGGACACGAAGTAAATGCCACTATGGCACTATGGTCACCCATACAAATACCGACCACACAGTCGATTGCTTATGAATGAGTAAGCAAGTTAAGCTACGCTAATTTAATTGGCAAAGTTATAAGACGGTCGACTGTGTGACATACCTTGCATCGATGCTATTTTGAACCTAAATTCTGTGATGTAAGGTTCATTTTACAGAGCCGTTAAACTGTTGTGTCTGGGCTGCCTGCACTCAGAATGCTTTGAAGATTAGACCTATTGTTTGTAGTTAATATGCTGATATTGGACTACGTATTTAATTTATGAAATGCCTTTTGTTTTTCGTAGAATTAGACGAGAAGCGGTTTTGTGTTATTACTCAGACTTGATAAAAATCTTCAATATTCGATCAATGTATTTTTTTTGTATCAGTTGAGCTATTATCACTAGATCGTACGTAATCGTTTCCAATCGGTTCAAGTGTATTTTGTACATGTTGTTGCGTTTTGGTACAAAGAAATCATAATGAAATTGATGTTTCTGTGAGATATTTTCATAGTCCACCCTCAAAAGCCATAAAGCCATTAAATTGTAGGTAGGTTTAGAAATAATTTTCGTAAACGCTCTACAACCTTTGATTTTTTATCCCACCCTTTGCGAGAGTCAATTCAATTCCATTTCGAATCTTGTAAGCTTTGCGAACACACAGAAATTTGCATTTTACCCTTTAATAATTCCTTAAGGCAAATTTTCTCAATTTTTATGCAAATCCTGAAATCCACAGAAGAAATAGGAGTGTCCCTAATACAATACAGCCAACTCCCCAACCGGTAAGAAAATAAAATACTTTTAAGTCAAGTTTGTCACATTACGTCAAGTTGGGTTGTCATGTTTATTTTTCATTTATTTATTGTATTCTTACATTTTAAAGGACTATAAGTCGCTGAGCGACTACATCCCCATATTTATCATGTTTATAAATTTTTGGTATACCACCTATAACTGACTTATAAAACGTCATCTCCAATACTCAATACATATTATGTAGTAAGCAGTGGTCTGTCGGCGAGTTTGTTGTATCAATTAGCGCGATTGGCTCGCTGATTGTTGTTTGTAGGTAATGACAGGTCCCGTCGTCACATTATCACCTAAAAAAAAAGTATAATACCATGTTCAACAACACGGAAGCAGAAAACAGGTAAACGGGATCAGCGCCGGGATTTTTCCGGGCTGTCAATGTAATTTGAACCTTATTGTATGGAGTTCTACATTCAAGTTTCGTACTTGAACTAGCGATAGCGGTGCGGTCAATTATGTAAAAACAAGCAGAAGCAATCGCAGAGCAATCGCCGTAAAGTGAGTGGTTGCTTATTGAATAAACAAACACCGCTTCTCTATTTGTTTATCTGTCGTGCTGTCAAAAAAACCTTATTTAAGCTATATCGATTTTCCGACAGAGTACTCTATCGGATTTGTTTAATAAACAATTATTGACTCATGCTGAATCTACTATTGCTGCCGCAACGCTTTGTTCTTAAAAAAAAAGGTGCGTCGAGTCAGATGTAACGCCAATATTCAACTTTACACTATACGGGGACGAAAGTAAAAACGATTCTATAAATGAGCTGAATGGAAATCAAATATCGTGACCGGGGTTTAACTGAGGGGCTTCGCGACGCGTCGACTCGACCAATTAAAGGCTTGGTAAGAAGATTAGGTGCCAATCGCATACCAGCGCTGTGGAAAAGATAGAAAATTACTTATGGCATACTAGTATCCGCCGGCGCCTCCGTTCGTGACTACCCATGTTGCTGTGTTTCGGTTTGAAGAGTGTGGTTGCCGGTGTAATTCACACATGAGGCTTAACATCTGTACGTCTCAAGTTGATGGACGCAGGGCAGGACGTAGGGAACGTTCCTATCGTGCGTCACTTACGAGGCAATGCTTTGTTACAGGTGATGGTTACTACTTAACATCAGGCGGGCCATCTGCTTGTTCCATCAGCTAGTTATATAAAAAAAACGTAACGGGTCTTCTTCTCGTCGTGTCAGAGTCGCGTCATGGAGAATCAGAGGTGCGCCTTACAGATGTTTTAGAGCTTTTTAGGTTCTGCGATATGCTGATTGCCTCACGATGTTTTTCTTCACTGTTTGAGAGCACAGCATCGCGCGCATATGTTTTTCGGCTATCAGTGAGAACAATCATCACCCGTGTTATAATTTACGTAGCATATTAACAAAATGAAGGTGTAATTATGCATTATTATCTTCCTTATTATTATTATTAATTAATAATGGTGGTATTGTGGTGGTAGCGACCCCACCTTCCGATCCTAAGGTTGGTGGTTCAAATCCGGTCGTGCACCAATGAGGTTTTTCTGTTCAAAAATGTATGTGCACAATGCCAGTACTCCCAACGGTGAAGGAAAAAATCATGCGGAAACCGGCATGTCGTAGAACCTAAAAGTTCTTAAACATGTGACAAAGTGCTCGAAAGGCCCTTAAAATCCTTTCACCACACTGTTTCGAAAAAACTAGTGACACGACAATAAGAAGTATATTTTTCAGACAAATTTCAAACAAAGAAAAACAAAAGAGATTAGGTTTATTAGGTATGTGTATTTCTGTTGTTATTTTAAAAATAGTTGAAAGATTTTATCAATGCAGTTAATTAAATGATAATTGTTTATCTATGCAGAGATTTTAATATTAAAGGTCATTAAACTGTTAAGATCATCATCATCAGCCTATAGACAGCCTATAGACTATTGACAGCCTATAGCCTTCACAGCTCAGTTGGTAGTAGCTCTGCCTTCTGTGCCGTAGGCCGTGGGTTCGATTCCCACCGAGAACAAACATTTGTGTGATGAACATAGATGTTTGTTCTCTGTCTGGGTGTTATATAGTATTATAAGTATGTATTTACAAAAAAAAGTATATAAGTAGTATATCAGCTATCTGGTTCCCATATCACAAGCTTTGGCTTAGTTTGGGGCGAGATAGTGCTGTGTGGAATGTCCACCAATATTTATTTATATATTAATTTATTTATTTATAGAATTCTTATAGGTAGGTATGTTGTATTTATATATTTTAAGAACATAAAATTTACACTCTCTTCTCTCTTGTCGTGTCACTAATTTCTTTAGAAAAAGTGTGGTGAAAGGATTTTAAGTGCGCCTCGAAGAGGCTCCTTTCGAGCACTTGTTTACAAATTCGACACATGTTTTAGAACTTTTTAGGTACTCCGGTCTTCTCACGATGTTTTCCTTTACCGTTTGAAAGTTCTAGCATTGTGTACATACATTTTTGAACAGAAAAACTCATTGGTGCACGACCGGTTTCGAACCCACGCCCTTAGGATCGGAAGGCGGGGCCACTAACAATAAGGTAGCGGTCTCAAATTGACACTAAAAGTACAAGACGGAGTCAGGAGCAAGAAAGAGAGAGGATATCTACCGTGCCTAGGGTTCTAATACTGCGTTTACATTTAGACATTCGCGCGGCCATTCGCGTTGACGGAAATGTTGCCGTCCATATGCCTGCGGCAGCGTCGCCGGCAATGTGTGTTCACGCAAGACAGGCAACGCGAGCGGCAACGCGAGTGGATATGGAAGTGGCCTGTTTACATTCTCGCATTGCAGTCTCTGCACATTTCCACGGACATGAGCTGAGTGTAAACGGGGTATAAGTCAATAAACTTTTTCTGTTATCACAGCCTGTGATAGGCATAATAAAAATTTATCAAAAGATTTTATAAAAAGCATAATCAACTTTATCGAATGAGCAATAAAATAGTAATATAACAGCTAGTGCCTAGAGCTCACCTACTTACCTTGGTACAAATGTGAGCATAATTTTATGTACAGATTGCACAGCCGCCGTATTCAGTAATGAGTTAATACTTATAAAGCGATGTTTTTAATAATAAATAATAAAAAATAATATTGGTGGACTTTCCGCACAGCCCCAAGCTAAGCCAAAGCTTGTGATATGGAAACCAGATAGCTGATATACATATATACTTTTTTTTGTAAATACTTATAATATCATATAACACCCAGACAGAGAACAAACATCTATGTTCATCACACAAATGTTTGTTCTGTGTGGGGATCGAACCCACGATCAAACCACTTCTGCAGAAGGCAGAGCTACTACTAACTGACCTGTGAAGGCTGAAGAAGATTTTAATCTATACTAATATTATAAAGAGGAAAGATTTGATTGTTTGTTTGTTTGTTTGTTTGCGTTGAATAGGCTCCGAAACTACTAGACCGATTTGAAAAATTATTTCACTGTTAGGAAGCTACACTATCCCCGGATGACAAAGGTTATATTATATTTTAAAAAAAATTGGGATCCTTACTAAAACTCCAATAATGTAACCTAAGCTGTAAAAAAATAACTAAAACATTCCTTACATGGCGTGCGCTGCGAAAACTATTGAGTTATAGAAAAAATAATGCACCTACTACGACTTTGCAGAACACTTATTATTTAAAAAGTGTCGTAACAGCATATGTCTAACTATTATGGTTATGTCAATAAAGTGTACTTTTATTTAAAAAAAAAATTGAAATGCCGCCGCTAGAAAAGGCTATTTATTTGTACCTTGGTATTTATCCTTATCAAAATAAATTACTTCATATTCAAGACTGTGTAAATAAATTTTTGAATTATTCAATTCGGACATTTCATTCTAAAGATATCACGAGTTCAAAAATGTAAGTTTTTTATAGGCACACACATAAAAATTTCATTTTAATCGATACATGTTTTCCTACTCAAAAGTTTGCTCTACTAGTTTTCGTACATAAGCAAACTTTTAAGTAGGAAAACTTGTATCGATCAAAATGATTTTTTTACTAAACTGTGTGCAATGTGATTGCACACAAAATGGTTGATTGCGATTTTTCGAAAATGAGTTTAGTGATTTTATATCTTTCAATATGTCGAAACGTGCGAGCGAGAAGTTGTTTGATAGTTGTCAGGCCCTTAATCAAACTTTTTCGTAGGAAAACTAGTTTGAATGATGAACCTTTGTTAAGCAATTCTCCAAAACTTCTCCAAAAAACGACTGCGTAAATTTAATTTTAGCTTAACGTGATGTACGCGATTGCGTCTTACTGAATACGGAGGCCGGTCAGTTATGCAAGTTTTATTGCAAACAAACACTAGGTGCCATAGACAAATCTATAAGCATTCTATCTACATTCTTGTTTAAAGTAGGTAAGTAGGTAAGGACCTGCCTAGTTTGCATTGATAACAGGACTAGAATAGACTGGAAACTTGTCCTATAAACATCGTAACCTAGATTGAAACATTTCAAAGTTTTCCCCACTCTCTGAAAACTCATAAAAACAATGTTTGCCTCACAGCCTTACAGATCAGTTGGTAGTAGCTCTGCCTTCTGCACTTTCGTGGGTTCCGATAATACCGGTAACAACCATTTGTATAATTACCATAATATGTTTGTCAAAAAAAAATAAGTATATAAAGTATAAGAGTAAAAGAGAAGTCTTTTTGAAGGGCTCGTCCGGGGAAGTACTACCACCACGCCGTTTTCTGCGGCCAAGCAGCGTTGCTGAGTTTCAGTTTGAAGAGTGTGTGGTTGCCAGTGTAATGACCGGCACGTAAGGCTTAACATCTGTATGCCTCAAGTTGATGAACGAAGGGCAGTGCATCGTAGGGCACGTTCCTTTCGTGCCCTACGATGATGAACTTACGAGGCAATGCTTTATTATAGGTGATGGTTACCACTTAACACAGGTGGGCCATCTGCCTGTTCCATCAGCTAGATGTATATTAAAACATCACTTTCTTAGAACTCAGATGAAAAATGAACTCTAATAATACTTTGCGCGTTTATCAGAATCCATGGTAGCATTACAACTATTTTGGCCACATTTATATTTTGACGTAACAACCTGTACCGAATACGGAATTCATGGTCCTTTGCTGGGCTTTATAGTCATGGCTTCGTATTATGGTACCGTTTTGTTGCCAAGAACTTATTGATGGGCATAAGGAACTAAGAAGTATACCTCAATATACCTACACAAAAATATGTAGGTATATTGAGGTAATATACCTACAAACACCTACTTGTGCCAATTTTATTCTTTTATAACACTTTTTCACTGGTAGGTATTTGATGAAGATAAGTAGGCGTTTTTGCCGTTACCATGCGTGTGATGCCTCTGCAAGCGTTACGGTAACTGCTTTGCATCAGGTGGGCCGTACGCTTGTTCGTTTACATGATAGCAATTTTAAAAAACTATGTTTATCTTAGACTAAGTATCATATAGACGTAGTGTTACGGTTTTTCGGCGTGTCCGTTTTTTGTTAGTTTGTATGTATTCGCGTGAGTGACTAGAGAAGGGACAACATTGACTAACCTATCGATAGAATAAGAAATGGATGAAAAAGTCGTTTTAATTGGAATCCAACTTTTTAATTTTAACTGGTTGCTGACTTTTATTGCGAAAGCCCAAAACCATTATAGACACTGGAACACTATCATCGTCAATAATGTTTCCCACATTGCCCTAACCGTGAGAGCGATGTCCATCCCACTCAATACAATTTCTTATGGCCATTTCGTCCATGCATAAGAACATTTTGTAGGCTATCAGTTTTCACGCCTAACAGCTTTTATCCACTCCCGTCTTCATTCTGGGCATTTAAGAACCTAAAAAAATAATGTAAAATTTAACAAAAATTGATCCCTCGCGAGACGCCTATAAGGTGTGAAAAATTGAAACTACAACAGAACAGCCGGTCTGACCCACCGCATTAGATATTTCATATAAAAAACGGAAACTTACATATTATCGATAAAGCTAAATTGGTCGGTGGAAGTACATCTCTAGAACAGAAGACTAAAACAATGCATTTTATTTTGCAATAATTAATGGGTTTACATCATTTTCACATAGGAAAATATGACTAGTACTAATAAAATGTAATTCCTACAGTCTTTATGGGAGAAAAAACGTATTTTTTTAGCATGAAAATAGAAAAAGAATATTACGTATCAAATGACAATTCCGGGTCTTTAACTCCTGCTTTTGTTGTTTTTGATACACAAAACACAGCTTCACAAGACATACTTTCACCTTTTCAAATATATTTTGCCTAGACGATAATAATTCTTTAAAAATTTTCATAATTTCTTTCGCTGCATCGCAATGTTGCTGCGAGTTTTTCAAAAACGTCAAAACAAGATCAAAACATTGCATCAACTGACGGCCACGATTTACGCAGACAGTGAGTGAGTGAGATGGAGTGAGTGAAGTTACATCTTCTTTTCTTTTACTCGTAGCTAGGCTACATGGGAAGAACAAAGATAGATGATCAATGTTTGATACACAGTTGAAAAAGGATGTAAGTCTTATCGCTCCCTCCAGTATATAGTACCTCCATGATGTTTATAATGAAATGTTTGACAGCTGATTGCCTATTTGAACTTGTTGCAAGAAGGTCGCGAGTTATGTACTAAGGAAACGGGACCTCTTTGGTAAAAATAACTGTATTCTACGAATTTTCTTTTTTATCTTCTCTCGATCTTATAATAAGCTAATGTCCGGAGGTGTTTCGACCTTAGTCAAAACTTTTTAGGGAAATAAAACAAAAAGTAAAAACTCTTACCATTTAGGTCAGTGTTTACTTTGATCATAAAGTTTTTATTGTTTCTCTCAACAAAACGACATTTATCTAAATAATGCGACAATAAAGTGAAATACTTAACTTTGCCACAAAGGAGCCACATCCATAATAACTTAGGGAATATTAAAATGCGCGCATATTTTTTAACAAGTTATATAGATGAAGTTTGACCGAAACGAATGTACTTTTAAGAGTTGTAGAGCTCTTTGTGAAGGGCTCGTAGTTGGAAGTACTACTATCAAGCCTTTTCCTGCCGCCAAGCAGCGTTGCTCTGTTTCGGTTTGAAGAGTGTGATTGCCGGTGGAATTACAGGCACATGAGGCTTAACATCTGTATGCCTCAAGTTGATGAACGCAGGGCAGTGCATCGTAGGGCACGTTCGTGACTTACGAGGTAATGTTTTGTTATAGGTGATGGTTACCTCTTAACTTCAGGTAGGCCATCTGCTTGTTCTATCAGCGAGTTGTATAAAAAAAAACTTCTCTTTCTCACTTTTCATCATTTTTTAAGACATAAAATCACTAAATGAAGTTATGAAAAACCGCAAACAACCAAGTTTCATAGTAGCATTACAAAGATTCAGCAAAAATTTCATTTTGATCCAAAAAAGTTTCCCTACCAAAAATATGCGATACTAGTTTTCGTAATTAATTATAATCAAACTTTTAGATAGAAAAATTTGGTTTCATTTTTATTTGTTTCGTGTTTCAAAATCAAACACAAAAAGTTATTTATTCACTAAAATCACAACATTAATAGAGACAGTAAGAAAAGTGTTAATGGACACATTCTTATTACTCATAAGTCCGCTATTGTGGCTAGATTGTAATAAAAGTAGAGTATTTTATAATGTGTAATGTAGGTTCTTTAAAAAAAAATCACAAGGATTACTTTGAAAGGTCTTAAAACCGGGTGAATCTAGGTGCCAGTTCCACGCAACCAAAGCCTAGAAGAACAGGCTACAAACTTACCGCTTGCGGTTTCCTAGCCTTAAGGAAATCACAAAGATATTTTATAATATTCCAATAGTAGATTAGTAGCCAAGGGCTGTAAGGCATCAATTGCAGCCCGAGATATTTAGCGCCTATAGTTCGAGGGTGCAATTGGTGCTGACACCCGAGCTAACTATTCTGCTTTACATCTCGATTGTGAGGTAAGTAGAAAAAAACCGGCATTACAAGAATAAACAATATTTAAAGTAAAAGTTTTCTATTCCCGCCTTTTTTCATTAAAAAGAATCAAGAACTTTTAACTTTTTTTTTTCAAGATCTAAATTGAGCTTCGCCGTTCGATATTTAAAATTGATGACTTTTATACTCACACGAAGACAAGGCTGAATAGCAAAGCGACCTCTTTGGTCATTGGGCTGAATGCATGATGTCTATTGCCAGTATGATGGTTAGATGTACGCGAACTTTTTGAAAGAAAGAAGTTTTTTTTTTTAATTACTTACTGCCCTAGGGCTTTTCTAGCTACATTATTACCCTAGAGCGCTAATTAGTCACCTACAAGCCCCATTTGGAGGTAATAAGAACCTACTTAACGAACATGAGAGATGTATAAGTTATTAGTTCCACTCGGCAAATAGCTTTTGGGATGATATAAACATCAAGCTTATAGACCGTGTTCCCAACGTCGAGATTCGAAGACGAACAAAGGTCAAAGACGTTGGAAATCGTATAACGGAACTAAAATGGAGCTGGGCAGGACACCTGGCAAGGCGAGGCGATGACAGGTGGAGTAAGGTGCTAACTGAATGGCGTCCAAGAAGTGGGTGTTGAAGCGTCGGTCGTCCAGCCGCGAGATGGGCAGATGATCTTACAAACATCGTGGGCCAGAGCTGGATGAGACAAGCGTAGGACCGTCAACGATGGCGAATACAGAGAGAGGATCTTCACCCGACTTCACCCACTGCTGAAGTCGGGCTGCGGATGATGATGATGTTATAAAAACTTGGTTGCTTGCGATTTTTCATAAATACCTTCAGTAATTTTATATCTTCCAAAACATTGAATAGTGCGAGCGAGAAGTACCTACTTTGACGGGTGTCAGCCCCTTAACCGAACTTTGACCTGTTTTATTTGGAAGCCGTACGAGCTCCGGATTATTCTTTAATTCCCTTAAGCAGAAGTCGTATTATCAATTGTTTGTATACCAGTCTGAATTGGGGATTAACTACTGAGTAAAAAAGCAGCTAAGCCGTTCGAAATACAAAACGGCATAAATATTTGTAAAATGTATATACGAGTACACCACAAAGACTTAAATCGCTAACGTAGTAGAAAAAGCCACTAAGCTGAAATGGAACTAGGCCGGCCACGTTTGCCGCATGCCTGACTCATGCTGTGGGCCAAAATCTCCACCACAATGTGGAGATTTTGGTGTGCCGTTTTGTATTTCGAACCGGCTTAACTGCGTTTTTACTCCGTAATCAATCCCCAATTTAGCCCTTAAACAGCGAGGTGGTAGTCACGGTAGACCTCGCAGACGATGGCGGGATCAGCTGGACGCTTTTGAGAGGAACTGGGAACTGGTGGCAAAATACATCATGAAGAGTGGCGGGATTGGGGTGCAAAAAGTGCGTAAGCCAAAAAAATATCGATAAAAAACCGAAAAAAAAATGGATAAGTTTAGATAATGGAGCTATCTCTAAAACACAGCTCTTTAATTTTTTTTTATGAAATCCCCAATTTAACTTTTTTTCTTACGGTGTATTTTATTCAGAGTAGGTCGGTATTAGTTTTATTCGAAACATAAAAAGTCTACCTAGCCTAAGTAAATTAAGAATATCCAACAGAAACATAAAACAATAAATGAAACTATTACATATTTGTAAAAGAGGAATGAAGGCAGATTTTTACATTTGAAATAAATCAGATCAACCTGTTGATAGTGAATAATAGCGAGATACGAGCACTTACAGCAACCGTTCGAAGATTTCTGGCCAAACGCCAAACGCAAGCCTCCAGATGGTACGAAACCGAACGGTAAGTACATGTGATGGAACTACAGTATTTGGCTCCTGTTGTGACCTTAATTTTAAGCACCTCTCAGCGAAATGTAAACATCACTGTACCACAGATTAAAATTTATTTATTTATTATGGCACACTAAACAGAACAGCTACACTAAACCAATAAACATTAAAAAATAATCCATTCACATGGGTTTTAAATCTAGATGGTATTTAAGACATGTGTACCATGATATCATGATTAGTTGGTAGCAGTAAGAGAAAAGATGATATTTTAACAGATCGAGCTCAAAAACTAATGGATTGGTTAATAATGTAAACAGGAGTTTGTATTTTTTTATTAATGTAAAAAGGAGAAAATTGCATATTCTGTCAGGTTGGATTGCTAATATTAATATTTAATGCGTCTTCTCTTTATTTAGTTTGTTCAGGTTTATTTTTATTTTATTATAAAAATTAGTCAAAGTTTTTTTTTTTTTTTTAATACCATTAGCTAATGGAACAAGCAGATGGCCCACCTGATGTTAAGTGGTAACCATCACCTATAACAAAGCATTGCCTCGTAAGTCACGCACGATAGGAACGTGCCCTACGATGCACTGCTCTGCGTCCATCAACTTGAGGCATACAGATGTTAAGCCTCATGTGCCTGTAATTACACCGGCAACCACACTCTTCAAACCGAAACACAGCAACGCTGTTTGGCGGCAGAAAAAGGCGTGGTGGTAGTACTTCCCCGGACAAGCCCTTCACAAAGAGCTCTACTACTCTTATAAAAGTCAAAAGGCTACTCAAAACAAAATAAGGGCCACCCGAGTATTTTTGTTTTGAGAACGTTTTTTGCTGACTCTGGTTCAGATAACGATTTTTTATGAATGCCACTGTGTTCTCAAGTGTTGATACGTAACGATACGGTGAAGAACTAGGCGATATTAGTCTTGACGGTATGGTTATCATTTTTTATGTCTCACTTATCGTGAAGTGGGAAGTTTTGTTAATTTTTTAATTTGATTTCAGAGTTCTTTTAACACTAGTCCTCTGACTGCTACGGTTGTTTTTGGAAGTTAAACGTGTAATTCGATCATTTAACCTTAAAATGCCAAGAGTCCAACACCATTTGGACAATGCTTCAGCTACCAGAGCCGTAACGATGATCGAGGCTGGTTAATCACGACGTTCCGCGGCTTTACAGCTGGGATATTCGCGAAGGGTTATTCAAAACCTTCGGAACTGATATCAAAAGACTGGGAATGTATCCCGGCGTCGTGGATCGGAAGAATTCGTGTTACCACCGCCCAGGAAGACCGGTACGTGTGACTTACTGCGCGGCGTGATCGTACTGTAACAGCGCGTGCATTAGAAAACCGTTTGCGCCGAACTACTCGTATCCTTGTCAGCGACCAGACAATTAGAAATCGTTTGCACGAAGACGAGCAAGGTTCACGAAGACCTGTAACTCGCACTACACTAACGAGGACTCATCGTGCAAATCGATTAAGGTTTGCAAGTTAGCAACTTGAATGGGGCATTGAGGAATGGCGTAAGGTGCTCTTCACGGATGAGTGTAAGATGGTATTTTTTAGTGACATTCGGCGTATACGAGTATGGAGAAGAAGCGGAGAAAGATTTCTGATCCCTACATTCGCGAACGCGACAGATATGGTGGTCCCAATGTCATGGTCTGGGGCGGGATCAGCTTACAAGATAAAACTGACCTTGTTTTTCTGAATGAGGGTAATGTGACTTCTCAGAGTTACATCGAACGGGTAGTCAGGCCATATACCATCCCATTTCCACAAAGAGCGGTGGATGGTTTCATCCTCACGAAGGATAATTCAAGTCCGCACACAACACGGGTGACCATCTCTGTACTGGAAGAAGCCAATATTCCGGATTTGGCATGGCCTCCTAACGGCCCTGACCTGAATCCTATTGAACACCTTTGGCACCAATTAAAACGTCGAGTCCAAGCAGCTGAAGAGGATGTACACAACCAGCTACAGTTGATTCAGTTACTGAAAAGGTGCTGGGAAGAGATCCCAGAAAAAAACACCCGCCATCTTATTGAGTGCTTGCCAGCAAGACTCCAAGAATGTGTTTTTAAAAGAGGAGGACATACCCGTTTTTAGTCATAACAAAAATAAACAACACAGTGGTGCATTCACTCTACAGTTTAATTCTATTGTTAGGTGTAAAATGCCTTAAAAAGTTTAAAAAAACAAAAACTTCCAAAGATTAGGTGTTTTTTATTTAAATGCAATAAATTTGATTGAATCTAACTAAAAAAACATTCTTTTTTAAAATACAAAACAACTCAAGGACATATTCCTGAACAAAAAAAAAATATTCCGAAAATTTGTAGTGGCCCTTATTTTGTTTTGAGGAGTATACAATAAAATAACAAGGACCACTTTGAAACTAGGTGACTCTAGGTGCCAGTTCTCGCGAACAAAGCCTAGAAGAACAGGCAACAAACTTACAGCTTGGTTCCTACCGTTCTTTTGTATGATCCTTGTTACAATGTAATATAAGCCCATAGAGCAGAGCAGAGGTCATTATTTCTATCTCATCTTCGTAACATAGGGTTTAAAACTTTTAACGTTGATAACATCAAATTGATGAAAAACAGATAAATAATACTACCTACTACTCGTAAGTGATTTGTTTTTTTTTCTAGAAGTGCTAGAAAAAAAAAAACAAATCACTTACGAGTAGTAGGTAGTATTATTTATCTGTTTTTCATCAATTTGATGTTATCAACGTTAAACATGCACGAAACATTTAGATAATATTTGATTAGATTAGAAAAACTTTACTGCACTAGAAATATGTAAATTTACCTACCTAGTAGGTACCTACTGTTTTTTTTTTTCAAGTAATTTTATGTAAAAAACTGAAAACTTAAACAGTTTCACCACTGAGTGAGTAAAAACGCGCCCCTTGGAACCGCGCGTTCACTAATAATATTTTAAAGCGAGCTAAAATTTTTAATTTCGTAATATCTTTTGAATGGAATGTCCGATTTGTAAAATTCAAAAAGTAATCTATAGGTATTGAAACAGTCTTGAATACGAAATGATTTATTTGGATAAGGATTAATACCAAGGTACAAATAAAGAGCCTTTTCTAGCGGCGGCATTTCAATTAAATTTTTATAATAAAAGAACACTTATTGTGACATAACTATAATAGATAGACATATGCTGTCGCGACATTTTTTGTAGATGATGACGTGTTCTGCAAAGTCGTAGTACATTATTTTGTTCTATCATCAATAGTTTTCGCAGCGCACGCGATGTAAGGTTTTTGTTTTTCACCTTGGGTTACATTATTGGAGTTTTAGTAAGGATCCCTGATTTTTTTGAAAATATAATATAGCCTATGTTACTCAAGGATAATGTAGCATTTTAATGGTGAAAGAATTTTTGAAATCGGACCAGTAGTTTTTGAGCCTATTCGTTACATACAAAAATACAAAAATACAAATCTTTCCTCTTTATAATATTAGTGTAGGTATTTTTTTACACAGCAATATCTTTTTTTTTTATACTTCTAGCTGTTGGAACAAGCAGATGGCCCACCTTATGTTAAGTGGTAATCATCACCTATAAAAAAGCATTGCCTCGTAAGTCACGTAGATAGGAACGTGCCCTACGATGCACTGCCCTGCGTCCATCAACTTGAGGCATACAGATGTTAATCCTTATGTGCCTGTAATTACACCGGCAACCACACTCTTCAAACCGAAACACAACAACACTGCTTGGCGGCAGAAAAAGGCGTGGTGGTAGTACTTCCCCGGACGAGCCCTTCACAAAGAGCCTTGAGCCCTTCACACTACTCATAGAATTGGTAATCTAAAGTGGATCCTATATATTACCTACCTGATCGTATCGGAATTAAAGACAATTAGATAAGCGGTGATAATTAGCGGGACTTTTTTTCTCGGGGCTTACGCAATAATCACTAGGGACTTTACCTCGGCGCAGAAAAAAACAATTGAATGAACTAGTGGTGCCCTCCGGTTATGCACGGAAACTGCAAAGATCCATTTTTTTTTAATTTCAGGCACTTGAGGCTTAACATCTGTCTCAAGTTGCTGTGGCAACTTGTGCACTTCTCAGTGTTGCCACAGTGGCTGTGGCAACACTGAGAAGTGCACAATCAAAACAAAGTCTCTGCGAGTATTTTTCGATTTAAAATTGTTATAAGTGATTTTTCAGCTACTTACGGTTTTGTAAATAAGAGAATCCTAACCTCTGAAAACAACATCATCATCTTCATGCACCGGTGAGCTGAATATTATGTTATATCACACGTAAAACATACATCACAAAAGCCGTTATCACCAACTTTCAAACCATCACCACTATTTGGGCATTTTTTGGCTACATGCACCAGCATTTCTATTTATTTGCCGGTAAACAAAACGACCGACGATCGACGAACGTAAACAACAAGATATTTTCTGACAGCGGCAAGACAGTTGACATACGTTTGACGTTTGGATATTTGACGGTTAACACAAAATAAGGCCTCATCAGACAAGCATCGAAATCGATTACGTTCCAGGGTTATAATTTTGAATAGTATTATTTGAAGCATAAAAAAAGTGCAATGGACCCAGAAAACGTAACATTTAGGCAATATAGGGAGCGGAACTCTCCAAACTCATCAGACTTCACATTTGAGAGCACCACGCTGAGTATGCCAAACGATTCCTTAAATAATAGTCCGACTTATTTAAGTCTTCAAAACCAAATAGACATGCTAACAAAGAGTTTCACAGAGGCCACTCAAGAAATTGATAAACTCAAAACTGAAAATCTTAAACTAAAAACAGAATTGCAAAACCAAGTTAAAATTGTGGACCAATACAAAAATCACGGTTTCTGTGATAGTCCACTATCAATAAATGCGACTAGAAAAAGAAAAAGACAAATCATAATTTCAAGTAATTACACTAACTCACAAGATAAAATTAATGAAATAGACACAACCCAAATACACACAGAAAACGCTACAGAAATGGGAAATAAAGATATGGATCTGAAAATAGTAGAAAATGAAATATTATTAGGGTCAGAAAAAGAAGAGAATTTAAACAAATCGGTTAGTGAAAATATATTAGAATCTGACACTGTATCACAACACCCTATAAACGTGGAAAATTTAGAAGAAGAATGTCTAACAAATGCCCCCACCATAGAAGACAAATACATACAAAACACAGAAACAGTAGAACATGAACAGGAGCTCCTACACGACTTACCTCAGTTATCAGAGGCCTGCAATGAGGGTCCTGCCTCAGCTGAGACAGAAGATCATTCGGGTTCAGGGGAGGCTGAAGCTAGTGAAGTCAAGACAGATAAAGCACCTTTAAGTGACTCAAAAACAAGGGGGTACTCTGATGATGGGGATACTATGAAAATTTTAATACTAGCAGATGATCAGGGTAGAAACTTAAGAAACATGCTACAAAAACAATTAGGCCCAAAATTCTCTGTTGTCTGCTTGTGGAAGCCAGGTGGCAGAATAGGTGATATTTTGGAGAGCATTACTGATGAAGTTTCACGATATTCTAAAAATGACTGTATTGTAGTATTGGGGGGTAAGAATGACACTGACCCTTACGAATTTGACTTCACAATAAATGTATGGTTAAAATCTGTGAAAAACACCAATGTCATAATCAGTGAGGTGCCATATAATAGGTTTCTTAATGAGAAAAAACTTAATTATGTTCTAAGGTTCACATGTAACAGATTTCAAAATGCTACCTTTGCTGATATGGATTACAGTCAAAGTCGCCCAAGTTATAAACATTTTTCATTGCATGTGACAAGAATTTTGTTAAGAGAAATTCTACATATAAAATACAAAAATGATAAAATTAAGTACAATGAAAAATATGTCAAAGGTATACTTAAGAGAGCTAGGGAAGCCAAGTGTTTCATAGATAGCAGCACCCAGACAAATAATGATTTATCCTGTGAAAAACAGGTCAACTCAAATGTTGATGATAGCGGGAATGCAAATATGAATAGGACTGACAAGAATAATTTTTTTCGTGTATAACTACCTATTTCTAATGCATCAAAATATTAACGGGTTATTAAATAAATCTGAATCACTAATGGTCATCCTAGAAGACTTATACACAAAGGGTAAAAATGTAGATATATTGTGCGTAACAGAACACAACATGACAGAGGATGACGTAAGCCGTCTTAAAATTGCGAATATTAAACTGGCTTCATGGTTTTGTAGAGACCGACGATATGGGGGTTCTTGCATATTAGTTGGAGATCACCATGAGTTTGAAAACATTCATGACATTGTCCGTTTGTCCATTCCAAATATTGTCGAATGCGCAGCAATTAAACTGATCCTACAAAGGATCTATGTTGTATGCATCTACAGACCACCTAGAGTAAAGTCACAATTGATAGACTTATTTTTTGATAAACTTGATAGAATTTTGTTCAGAATATGTAGTAATAGTAGCAACTATAAAATTCTGATATGTGGTGATTTTAACATCGACATGTTAAAACACACAAAACATGCGACAGACTTTAGAAATCTTGTTTTAGGATACAACTTAAAATTCCAATATAACCAAGCCACAAGATTGACAAGTAAAACTGGAATTGACAACATTCTACACAATATAAGAGGTAGTGCAGGAGAAGTTATTGATTTTGCACTATCGGACCACACGGCACAGATCTTAAAAGTTCCAATTAAAAAATGCTGTAAACTTAAACACTGGTTTATACATAAAAGGGACTATAGTACTGATAACATTATTAAATTTAAAGAATACATTACTAAACTATCTTTTGCGGACGCGTTACTATGTCAAGATGCAAACAATGCTTTTGACAATTTTTATGACATTTTTCTACTATTTTACAATTTATGTTTTCCTTACAATAGAATTAAAATAACTGCGCATAAGAAACCCAAATGGATATCGAGGGGTATCAAAAAGTGCAGCAAGGTAAAACGAAAGCTTTTATGGAAATATAGAATTACAGGATGTGCAGATAGCAAAAATAAATTTAAATCGTATTCTTTACGTTATAAGAAAATAATCAGACTTACACAAAAAGCACAAAATGATTACAATATTACAACTGCACCAAATAAGTCAAAAGCAACATGGAATATTATTAACAACCTGAACAGTAATAAACCTACAGAAAGCATCCAACAGTTAGTGATAAATGACAAACAAATAACTGATCCTACGGTACTTGCAAATGTATTTAATAATTTTTTTATTGACATGGTAAAATGTAATAATTATAATATAAACGCTGACACTAACCCCATTACTAATAATATTAATAATTTAATTGATCCTAACATAGACATTGAAATCAGTAATAATAATTTGTATTCGGACATTGTGAATAATGAAAATGGCAATGGTATTAACTTTAACGCTAAGATTTCCAAAAATATTACACAACAATATTCAATATTTCTAACACCAACCGTGGCATTTGACATCATTAAAACAATAAGCTCTTTAAAAAATACAAATAGTGTAGGATACGATGGAATATCAACCAAAATTATCAAAGAAGTAGCATTTACAATCGCACCAGTCATTAGTCATATTGTTAATCTATGTATGGAACAAGGCATCTTCCCAGAAAAGCTAAAGCTATCCACAATCAAGCCCCTGTATAAAAAAGGTAACAAGGAAGACGTTAACAATTACCGACCGGTGGCGTTAATACCCGTACTTTCAAAGGTGTTTGAAAAAATATTCTACAATAAACTATACATGTTCTTTGAATCAAATGGTCTTTTCTCAGACTGTCAATACGGATTTAGAAAAAATAAGACTATAAATATGGCAATATATGATTTTTTAAACAAGGTAACTACAAATGTAGATAGAAGAAGGACAGCCATTGCTCTTTATATGGATATGTCAAAAGCATTTGACCACGTCGATCACTACCTACTGCTTGATAAATTAGAGAGATATGGCGTAAGAGGGAATGCAAATAATTTGATAAAATCATATCTTAATAACAGAATGCAAATAACGCACATTAAAAAAACATGCCCCAGAACACAAACGGAAACAACATACACCTCTAACATGAGAATAGTAACGCACGGAGTTCCCCAGGGCAGTGTGTTAGGGCCTTTACTCTTCATTATATATATTAACGACCTACCAAACGTAACGAAAAACTCTATGACATTATTTGCTGACGACAGTACAATATTATTTACTAATGACCCTATTATTAATCTGGAATTTGACATTAACCATACTCTAACATTAATTATTAATTGGCTAATATATAATAAACTAAATATTAATTTATCTAAAACATACTTAATGAATTTCAAACAAAGGCACAACACACCACTAAATTTGAACATAAAATATCTGAATACTAAAATAATTGAAACAGAATCAACTCGATTTTTAGGGTTACAAATAGATAGTAAGTTAAATTGGAAGCTACACACTGACAATATATGTAAGCGCTTGCACCAATTTTCATATGCCCTATATAAATTAAGTAAAGTAGTTAACACTCCGGCTGTACTCACAGCGTACTACGGCCATACAGCATCAATACTAAGGTATGGAGTTATCTTTTGGGGAAACTCTACAGATAAGGATAAAGTATTTAGAGCACAAAAGCGGTGCATTCGCTCAATGTTTGGCATGCGGTCAACGGATTCGTGTAGGGATGTTTTTAAGCAGTGGCGAATTTTAACTCTCCCATCGCTCTATATATGCGAGGTGGCAACTTTTGTAAAAAGTAATCCTCAGTTTTTTAAGCCCTATGCCGCTGGTAGTCGTCGAGAGGGTAGCCTATATTTATTGCCCTGCAAGACAGCATTACTTAGACTAAGTGTGTTCTGTATGACGCCAATAATATATAATCACATTCCTTTATCAATACGTGCTATTAGTGATTTAAATATATTTAAAAACACCCTTACTAAGTTATTAGTGGACAAAGTATACTATAAGGTTGATGACTTTCTAAATGACAAATTTACAACATGACATTAATTTTATATTTTTTTCCTAAATCTAATTAGTAGCTACGTAACTTGACATTTAAATTCACTCATTTTTTATTTTGTTAATGTCACCGTGTTTTATTTTAATTTGTTTTATCTTAATTTAATTTTATTTTGCATGATTTTAATTTAAATTGTTTTTATTTTTTATCTGTGCCTGTTTATATGCTTTTAAGCTGGACTAGTGTGACTCAAAAAAACCTCAACACCAAAATATGTACCTAGTTTCACAAACAATAAATATCTTTTATCTTTTATCTTTTATCTTTAAAAAAAAAGTTGATGGACGAGAAAAATCATAATTATTATTTGCTGATGGAAGACGCAGATGGCCTACCATCAGGTGGGCTATGTACTATTCTAGCAGCGGTTATGAGCTTGCAGCCATTTTTGTCATTTTTTTATATAACTAACTAGCTTATGGAACACGCAGATGGCCATAGCCATCACCAACAAAGCATTGCCTCGTACGTCACGTACGATAAGAACGTGCCCTACGATGCACTCCATCTTGTAGTAGTACTTCCCTGGACGAGCCCTACACAAAGAGCTCTACTACTCTTCTTCTTTTCTCCGTTTATAGCACCTGTCCGTCATTCGACAGACAATCTCTCACTACATAAATATTATTTTTAATCAAATCAAATGACGTAGTTGTCAACGAGTTAATAAAATAATTAATTATTAATTAATAAATAATTAATTAATAAATAATTAATTAATAAAATCACTTTATGTTTTTTTTTTATTTGATTTATCGTGATTTAACTTTAAATCAGCTGAGCAGGTCAAAGTGAAAAAGTATTTATTCAGTTGAATCAAAAGATCACTCTGCAATGTCAAAGTCGAAGTCAAAAGGTATTTATTCAATAAAATCACAAGGATCACTTTGTCTGTATCTTGAAGCTATGTCAAGGTGCTGGTTCCATATTTACATAGCATCGTATTGAATCTGGTTTTCTTAAAATATAATAATATTTCGATCAAACAAACAAAACCCATGTTTAAAAAAAACACATCGTGACTTACTTCTATCGAATTTAATTTAATTATAGTAAATAATAAAATCATTATCAGCTTGATTTCATCGACGTGATTATTATTTATCAAAAATCATCTAATAGATAATCTTTGGATGATTATTGTTTGTATAAATAGACAGGAGATATTTTACTAACGTTATATCCGAAACTGAAGAATCGGTAAACATGCGAGCTTTCCTAGTATTGGCTTTGGCCGTAGCTACGGTGGCTGGTAAGTAAAATAACTTTTTTTTCAACTAAATTTTAAAATTTACCAATAACCATAATAACAAATCATGGTAAATATCCCGTTTTAAATGAAAATTATTGCCTAAAACCAAATTCAAAAAGGGGAGCGGTTCTCAATTCAACTGTTTTTTTTCATACAACTAGCTGATAGAACAAGCAGATGGCCCACCTGACGTTAAGTGGTAACCATCACCTCAAATATCATATAACAAAGCAAATAGAAAAGCATTACCTCGTAAGTTACGCACAATAGGAACGTGCCCTACAATGCATTGCCCTGCGTCCATCAACTTGTGGCATAGCCTGTAATTACACCGGCGACCACACGCTTCAAACCGAAACACAGCAAAAAGTAATCTTAAAGTACTAAGTCTCTCTACTCTTTTTTGTTGGTAACTTGATTACTCTGTCAATTATAAATTGATTTTGATGTTTCTTTTTCTCTTCTTCTTTTTTTGTTTGGTGGAATACTATAGGTACTTACTAACTTTCTAGCAGAAAAACTTGCTTGGATCAAAGTTATATTTCTGCTACACTGTTTGCAATGTTCCACACAACTTGTTCGATTACGATTTTTCATAAATGAGGTGATTTTTTAACTTTCAAAATTTTCAATTTGCGAGTGAGAGGCACTTTAGCAGTTGTCATCGCCTTAAATGTAGCTACTTCAAGCAGACAACTACCTCCAGGCTAATCTTTGATTATTGTTAATCAATGAGTGCTATAGAAATGTTGTATGGCCGAATTGGGTACACCGTGGAAACAAAATTACCTACTGTAAGACCCTTTTTCACAGTTTTACAATAAAAGTATCATTATTCATATACATGCATATGCCAAATTTTATATTTATATTTGGACGTATAGGTATCTTTCTATTTTTAAAGGATTCATTTGATATAATCATATCGATTAGAAGGACTTTAACCTTTAAACAGCAAAATAATTTATTTTCACAGACTTAACATTATCACTGAATACGCTCTATAAACTGATTATTCTGATATGGATCTCGTTTTTAGGGTTCGGCACCCAAAGGGTAAAACGAAACCCTATTCCAAAGACTCCGCTGTCCGTCCGTCTGTCTATCTGTCTATCTGTCTGTCTGTCACCAAGCTGTATCTCATGAGCCGTGTCGTAAGACAGATAAAATTTTCACATAATGATAATGATCATAATATATTTCTGTTGCCGCTATAACAAATACTACAAAACGGAATACAATTAATATTTAAGGGGGCTCCCTTACAACAAACGTGTTATTTTTGTAGTTATTATAATTTATAATGGTACGGAACCCTTCGTGCGCGAGTCCTACTCGCACTTGGCCAGTTTTTTAATTCTATATCTTCATATTAAGAAAGAATGAGCTTCTTACCTACATATCATTAGCTGCTGTGGAGATTGACAAAAATAAAGATTAGTGGACTGAAATTACACGCACATGAGGCTTAACATCTATTTGCCTCTAGTTGATGAACACAGAGCAGTGCATTGTAGAGCACGTTCATATCGTGCGTGACTTGCGGGGCAATGCTTTGTTATAGGTGATGGTTGACATCACTTCACCATCACTTCACCACTTGACATCAGGTGAGCTATATGCTTGTTTCATCAGCAAATTGTATACAAAAAAAAAACACAGAGCAGTGCATTGTAGAGCACGTTCATATCGTGTGTGTATCGGGCAATGCTTTGTTATAGGTGATGGATACCACTTAACATGGCCTACAGCCGAGAAGAGACACTTACTAGCACTAAACTAAGAATACTACTATGGGAACTGGTTTGTTCAGTGGTGTGGAATTTTTTTTCC
Source organism: Chloroclysta siterata (assembly GCA_932294275.1). Classification (NCBI taxonomy): domain Eukaryota; kingdom Metazoa; phylum Arthropoda; class Insecta; order Lepidoptera; family Geometridae; genus Chloroclysta; species Chloroclysta siterata. The sequence goes on from OW028598.1 coordinate 14,714,586, forward strand.
AGCTCTTCCCAGCAGCCCGGAAAGGATCATTGGTGGTTCGGCGGCTACCATCTCCCAGTACCCTCACATCGCCTCACTGCTTTACACCTCAAATTTGAGCACTTATGCCCATTCTTGCGGTGGTGTTATTATTAATACCAGATCCATCTTGACTGTGGCTCATTGCCCATCGTAAGTACCGTCGACTTCTTTATCTTACCTCACTTTATAAGAGTTATTTACATGTGAGAGAGTAGTAGAACTCTTTGTAAAGGGCTCGTCGGGGGAAGTACCACGAGGACCAATAGTACCATGCCTATTTTTGCTGCCAAGCAGCGCTGCTGTTTCGGTTTGAAAAGTTTGGCTGCCGGTGAAATTACAGGCACATGAGGCTTAACATCTGTATGCTTCAAGTTAATGGACGCAGTGCAGTGCATCGTACGGCACTTTCCTATAGTGCGTGACGTACGAGGCGATGCTTTGTTGTAGGTGATGGTTTTCACTTAACATCAGGTGAGCCATCTGCTGGTTCCATTAGCAAGTTCTATAAAAAAATCCGACTGAGGGGAATGGAAGAAAACATATCCCCATATTGGGGATATGGGATAAGGGTAAGACGATGAAGATAATAAACTTTACCTTAAAACCTACTGTACCAAGAGTTTTATTTTTCAGGTCATATTTTCCATTATTTAGACCTTTCTTTATGTTCTTTCTTTTGTTGCCCACAGTGGCCACACAGTTGACAGATGGCGTGCCCGTATTGGCTCGTCTCTTGCTGGCAGCGGCGGTACCCTCCACGAATTCGGAACCTTCGTCATCCATCCGAGTTACAGTGCCGCTACATTGAACAATGATATTGCAATCATGCGAACTCAAGCGATTATCAGAGAGGTGGTCAACACAGTGCAGTTCGCCCCACTTGCTGGCCCCAACTACCACGTTCCTGATGGTGAATCGGTCTGGACCGCCGGCTGGGGTCGAACTACTGTAAGTATTATGTGTCAGGTTGTGATTTGTGGTAGCGCATTGGGACGCAGGAGATCAGTGCATCGTAGAGTGCACGTTTATATCGTGCGTCACTTCAAGGCAATGCTTTGTTATAGGTGATGGTTAGCACTCACCATTAGGTGGCCCATCTGCTTGTTTCGTTAGAAAGTAGTATAAAAAAACTCAACAAGCTTAAAGTCGCACAACGGGCAATGGAGAGAGCTATTCTTGGAGTTTTACTACGATATAATGAGAAATAACTCACAGAATTAGCCGACATAACTCGCAGAATTTGCAACTTGAAGTGACAATGGGCAGGTCATATAGCTCGAGGAACTGACAACCGCTGGGGAAAAAAGACAACATTGTTAAGATCACGGGAAGTCTGCGGATGCAGAGTGCTGAGAATCGTTTTTCTTGGTGTGTTTTTTGCATGGGGAACCCTTTATTTAGAATACAACTGTTTTCAGAATTTCTATTAGTTTGACCACTTATTTCAGGTCACAGGAGCCAATGTTAACCAGCTGAATCAAGTCCAAATCTGGACAATAAACCAGTTCACGTGTGCGTACCGCTACAGCGAGATAGCTGAAACCGTGACTGACAACATGCTGTGTGCTGGCTGGCTGGACGTCGGCAACCGGGACCAGTGCGACGGCGACAATGGTGGACCACTCGTGCACAACGGCGTCGTCTTTGGCCTCGGCTCTTGGCGGCTGCGGTGTGGACTCGCGCGCTATCCTGGTGTTTATGTACGACTTTCCCGCTACGATAATTGGATCAGGTCTAACGCATAAGGGGCTTGCACCTGCCAAAGTATAATGCACATTTAAAAAAAAATCACTGAAATTTATAAAAAATTTAATCTACCAAGTTCACTTTGGCAAAATTATAATTTTGATCCAAATAAGTTTTGTTTACTTACTTATTTTCGTACTTATGAAAACTTTTTGGTAGGAAAACTTGCTCGGTTTAAAACAATTTGTTTGCTGAACTAAGTGCAATGTAATGCAATGTAATGCAATGTTGCACATTTCAACATTTTGAAAAAAAAATAGTGAGAGGTACATTAGCAGTAGTCTTCGTCTTAAGATCCAACGAGGCTGTCAGTTGTGCAACCCTGACAATAAAATTAAATGACATGGCGATCATTATCTATGAAAATAAAATATTCCTACCAACACATTTGAAGTATATTAATAAATAAATAAGGTAGTTATCATTCAACCCCAGACTTTAAAGGCTAGGATATAGTAGAGGCCACGAACTCCAGAACGGAAGCTCCAAATTTTACTACGTTTTGATGATCTTTATGACATGATATAAGCCGTGTTTTAAAGAAAAATTAGCTTTACAGTAAAACATGCGTTATTTTTATAATAAATACTGTCAAAATATTAGAATTTTCTGTCTTTTTTCCTGTACCTTTCTTGTCTAAACAAAGAATAATGGAAAGCCGTAACAGCCTTTCGATTTCATCCCTCAGAAATATCCCTTCAGATCGTTACTATTTCCTCACGATGTTTTCCATCACTGTTTGAGATAAGTGGCATAGTGCACTATAAAAAACCACCGGAATCGGAAACTTGGAACCAACTACCATACGACTACAAGGCGGTTTCACTCGCACTAGACTACCCGTGCTTTCTAATGACCGGGAAAAATAATTAATAATAATATTGGTAGACTTTCCACACTGCACTATCTAGCCCCAAACTAAGCACAGCTTGAAATATGGAAACTAGTTATCTGAAATAATATAATACATATACATATACTTTTTTTTGTAAATACATACTTATATTACCCAGATATAGAGAACAAACATCTATTTTCGTCACACAAATGTTTGTTCTCTGTGGGAATTGAAGGTGCAGAAGACAGAGTCACTACCAACTGAGCTGTGAAGGAAAGATAGGTAACTCACAATATTTAAGTTCATTAGCATAAGTAGGTTAGTCCAACGAAACATTCTGCAAAAAGTAAAGGAGTGGATGGTTTTGGCCCAAGGGCATCGTTTACGCAACATGAATTTTTATTTCCCATTCGCTGTATCCGAAATAAAGGCAGTCAATATTCAGCCAATTGATACACCTTTAAAACGTTTTTCTAAATGAAAAAAATACCTTAGTTCACACACAGACGGCATCAAACAGTATTTTTTTTTTAGAGTAAATGTAGGTATTGTACTGTACCTGTGACTCTTTATTATAACCTCGAGGAATCTTGACCTGTGGCCTAATCACGAACAAATTTGTTAGTCGCGTAAACGTATAGTATCCCTAACCACAACAGAATGAGGTTGAATATAGCTAGGATACGTTAACTCCACAAATGTCAAAATTTATTCGTGATTAGGCCTCTCTGGTACTTGATGCTTTCGTTCTTTGAACCCAATAAAGGGAAACGCCTTGAATATTAATGCTAGCAGTCACTACTAATACTCTAAAGCAGCCGCGGGCAGCTAGTCCTTTATAAAATACTAGCAGCCTGTCCCAGCTTCGCATGGGTGGAGATAATTTTTTTCAACTATGATAAACTTAGACATGTTGAAACAATTTTGGTTCGAGTCTCGCGGCTAGTTATCATTCTTTTGCACGCCCTTCTCCCTCGCCGCTTTGCCCGCTGCGCTGAGTGAGAACGCGCCCCGTAGTCCCGCGCGTTAGCGTATATTTTTAAGGCGAACTAAAGTTTTTAATTCGTAATATCTTTTGAATGGAATGTTCGATTTGAAAAATTCAAGAAGTAATCTATAGGTATTAAAACATTCCGGAATACGAAATGATTTATTTGGATAAGGATTAATATAAAGGTATGGATAACATGGTCTGATTTTGGTCAGATAGAAGTTATAGTAACATAACTACGATAGTTAGACGTTATGGTATCGCTGAATTTTTTGTAGATATTTATGTGTTCTTTAATATTGTTCTATCGTCAATAGTTTTCGCAGCGCATGCGATGAAAGACATTTTATGGACAATTTTTTTTTTCCTTGGGCCAATTTTTAAATTATTGAAGTTTTAGAGGGATCCCTAATTTTTTCTAGTTATAAATATAGTCTATGTTACTCAGGAATAATGTAACATTCTAAAGGTGAAAGATTTTTTGAAATCGGACTAGTAGTTTTTGAGCATAGTTACAAACAAACATACAAAAATAGAAATCGTTCCTCTTTATAATATTAGTGTAGAAGTGAAGATAGTGTAGATAGAGAGATATATGGCCGTACTACAAAAAATCTGTCAAACGATAAACTATGCTTAAACTATTGCCATCTCTTACCAATGCGTAATGGCAAACAGAGACAGCGCTACTTTTAAGGGATGATACTTATTGTAATGTATTTTAAGTTGTATATATTCAAATTTGGTTTGGTCCATTTGACGTTGTTTTGCGCTGTAATAAAATCCCCATAAATTGGTTTTAATTAATTTGAACCAACATCGATACTCTAATAGACCTGAGATTGGTTGACACGGTTGAAATATGTAGTAACCAACCGAGTTATGACGGAATTTACACAGAAAGCATTACCGTAAAGCTACCAGTAGACCGGGTTTACAAACTTTTTTTTATACATCTAGTTGATGGAACAAGCAGATGGCCCACCTGATGTTAAGTGGTAAGAATCACCTATAACAAAGCATAACCTCGTAAGTCACGCACAATAGGAACGTGCCCTACGATGTACTGCCCTGCCATCAACTTGAGGCACACAGATGTTATGCCTCATGTACCTGTAATTACACCGGCAACTACACTCTTCAAACCGAAATACATGCAGCAACGCTGCTTGGCAGCTGTAAAAGGCGTGGTTGTAGTACTTCCCCGAACGAGGTCTTCACAAAGAGCTCTACTACTCTTTCTAAAACTAACTAATAAAAAAGAGTAAATGAATATGACATCAATCTTATTTTTTAAGGGAAAAGGTAGTAAAACAAGCAGATAGCCCATCTGATGAGTCAAAAGGTATTTATTCAATTGGATCACAAGGATCACTTTGAAACGTTTTCAATCTAGGTGAATCGAGGTGCCAGTTCCACGCGACCAAGCTTAGAAGAACAGACGACAAACTTATCTTTACTGCAATATAACTTTACTTATTTTATCGTTCAATAGTTATTAAGCACTGGATTAGCGTGGTATAGGCAATGGGCATGGCATAAGGAAAAAATAAATAGTCATATTACGAGAAGAATGTTGGTATAGATGGTTTCAGATGGTTTGGTTGCATGTTACATCGGCTAGTAGAAAAATAAATGTGCTATACCTAATAATCTGAATGTTGTGTAAATGCGTCCATGGAGCTATACAGTCTACATGTAGAGCTAGTTCATTCAATCCGTTAATGTCGCCCCCAATATGAACTCCACCAGATGAGTTGAGTAATCTACTTAGCTCAGGTTTAGCAGCGTCGAGCAGCGGAATATTAAGAAAATAGTTTGTGTGAATTTCATAGAGTAGTAGAGCTCTTTGTGAAGGGCTCTTCCCAGTGGTGTAGCTAGGTGGACAAGGGCCCCAGCTTACCCCCTCTTTCCACATAGCTTGAACTTAAATTAGCCTTTAAAATAAATCATAAAAAAAAGTGAGCATGCTCAAGGTTTTCTAGCTTCGGGAACTCGCTGACCCTCTCTTTTCAAAGCTTAGGTTAGAGGGCCTCCTGAGCTCCGGGCCCTGGTGCACTGCACCACCTGGCCCTACGATAGCTACGCTACTGGCTCATCCGCGGAAGTACTACCACCGTACCTGTTTCAGCCGCCAAGCAGCGTTGCTGTGTTTCGGTTTGAAAGGTTGCCGGTAAAATAGGAGGCACATCTGTATGCCACTTGATAGACACAGGGCAGTGCATCGTAGGACACGTTAATATCATGTGTGACTTGCGAGGCAATGCTTTGTTTAAGGTGGGCTTGTTCCATCAGCAAGAAGAATAAAAAAACTTTTACGTATGACTAGCTGCCGCTCTAAGCTACGCTTGCGTAGATATATATAGTATTGATTGCTAACCTTAATTGATAAGGCATTTTCGTTAATTTTTTCTACTTCGTTCCGCGTATTTATTCGGGATAAAAAGTAGCCTATATACTAATCCAGGTTTCTGAATATTTGTCCTAAGTTTCAACTCGTTAATTGGCTTGATCAGACCCTAATGTACCAAACGTGCGTTCGCAGGCTGACGAAAAGTATGGTTCTCAAATATCTCTATGAAACATTTCTTAGAACCTTAAATATTCATTTTTACTACTTATTCATTTTTGGTGTGGGATTACGACTGCCTATTATATATCTCTTCAATAACACGGCGAGAGCCTGAATAGAATGGGGTCGGATAAAGTTGAAAAGATGCTGGATTTTCTCAGCAAGCGCCTAAATGTGAAAAAATAATTTAAGTACTGCGTAGCGTGTACGTTCGATCGCTCTCTACAAACAACGTTATGATTCGTGTGTTATTATTATAATATACTTAATATATATAACTAGTAGTTCGCCCCGAACTGAGATCTCGTGATGCGACCCGACGAACGCATCAAAACTTTGAGTAGGTAGTAGTCAGAGGCAAGTCCAAACATTATCTTTGGACTTTTTTCTGACTACCGCCTACTAAACCAAGTTTGAACTCTATTGGCCTATTTATTGAAGAGTTCCGTTGAACAGACCTTGGCTCCATCATCAGACCAGGTCGCTATCACCATTTTATGAGAACTGAGTACCTTTTTAATATATTTCAAGAAAAAAAAATAAGAAAAAGCAAAGGAACTGGCCGACCAGTAGAAAAACCTTGATGTCAACGAAACTCTTAGATATGGGAGCTCTTGGATCGCTGGTTATCGTAATTTAACTTTTTTTGTTTTATCTCAAAAATAGAGCATCCCAAAAAAAAAGTAAAAATTGTTTTGGAATGTCCAAACAAAGCCCTTTCATATGACATGTAACTTGATTTTTTTATGTAACTTTTTTTATTTTTGCCCTCTTAAAAAACCCCATATTTCAAAAACCCTTCATCCGATTTTACTCATTATTAGACACACCAGTCAATTTCTCAAGTACAAGCTATCGACATATCAAATTTCATGCAGATCGGATCAACGGTTCTAAAGTTATCGCCAGACAAACATACATACATACATACATACATACATACATACATACATAAAATGCCAAATTGCCCAAGTTGAAACTAAGATCTTCGTTCGCTTCGCTCACTCGATCAAAAATATTGTTATTCTTGACAGCCGGTGGTTTAATGGGAGTGACTTCGCGTTCTGATCGGTCGTGTGTTCGAATCCGGTCATCAATGTATTTTTCTTTTCGAAAAGCTTATGTGCGCAATGCAAGTCCTCAAACGGTGACGGAAAACATCAGCATGTAGGTAGGTATATTAATTTGCCCAAATATATTTTTGAAAAAAAAAAACGTATAAGGAGGTATACGACCGCATTACACAGTACACAGTACCTACACAAAAAATACAAACAATTTTTTTTTTTAAGTAAAGTATATTTGACTTTCCAATCATGTGAGTAACAATTGAATCAACAACGCACGCTACTAAAATTTAAATTCAGTTTCTGAATACAGTGCATTGGCTTTGAAAACTATCCAGAACGTTCTGACTCATGCCCACCAACTGTTTGTTCGGCAAGAGAGGTCTTAGAACCTGGTGATGTTTTCCGAATATCAAGAATATTCTGACCTAGGCTCACCTACAGAACGTTAGGCAATAGAGGTCTTTGACGCTGGCGATGTTTTCCACGAGCGGATAAAGCCTTGTATAATCCGTGTTAGTCACGTGAGTCGGATTATCAGTAGTATTAAAATGGTTTACTTTTGTTCTCAACGTATTGTGATAACTGCTGAATGAATAGTCAAGGGCCATTCAAACGAATGCACGCTGTATCCTTACTAATATTATAAACGCGAAAGTTTGTAAGTATGGATGGATGGATGGATGGATGGATGGATATACCTACTTTAGATAGCTATATTAATGATAAAAAAGCGTGGCCCGATGTCCCGGTCGCTCTGCCCATCGGCAGCTAACATGTCTGCAACGTCTGTACTGTACCTACGATAGTGTGTTTTTTTTATTTTTCTCTAATTTAATAGATTATATTTATGCATTAGGTATTATTAGTTTGAGGTGTAGCGTGTGCTGTCTTATAAATTTGATTATGTTTACCTTTTTCTGTATGCCTACGCCTCACTAAACTTCAATAATATATTATATTACATTGGAAAAGGATCATACAAAATAATGGTAGGAACCAAGCCGTAAGTTTGTTGCCTGTTCTTCTAGGCTTTGGTCGCGTGGAACTGGCACCTAGAGTCACCTAGCTTTAAGACGTTTCAAAGTGATCCTTGTGATTTTATTGAATAAATACCTTTTGACTTTGACTTTGACTTTGATGGATGGATGGATGGATGTTTGTTACTCTTTCACGTAATACATCATTTGATAAGTACAACGGGCGATCTTATCGCTAAGCAGCTATCTCTACCAGACAACAGTTGAAAGAATTCGATTCATGTTATTCACTAGGGGTGCTTGTATGTGTGGAAATAATATAGCGTTGCGCCGTCAAGCATTTTTATGTGGCATAATGTTTCGCACGGACAATAATATAATTGTTTCCAGTATTCTACCAAACAATGAAACCGTTCATGTAAAAGCCAACGCCTCACCAGCAACAATGCCTCTTTATAATGTAAATAGACAGTCATACATACAACAAATGTTCACTATAGATAATATTGTATTACTCTTCGGACGTTTAGGTATTATACATTATGTACGAGTCGATCGTATGAAAAATATGTGTAGATATTTATAAAAATTGAAGTTTTATTGCCATAGTACATTGGCAACCAGACTAATTTGTTTGATATGGAACTAGATGAATGATATGTCCACCAAGTTTTAGGGTTCCGTACCCAAAGGGTAAAACGGGACCCTATTACTAAGACTCCGCTGACCGATCGTCTGTCTGTCTGTCCGTCTGTCACCAGGCTGTATCTCATTCATGAACCATGATAGTAAAACAGTTGAAATTGATGTATTAAACAGTCACAGATGATGTATTTATATTACCGCTGTGACAACAAATGCTAAAAAACAATAAAAAGAATTTTTAAGGGGGTTCCCATAAAACAAACGTGATTTTTTTGCCGTTTTTATAGATAATGGTACGGAACCCTTCATGCACGAGACCGACTCTCACTTGGCCGTTTTTTAATTCATACGTTTTATCGACGATCTTCGATACAAAAAAGAAACGATTCCTTGAAATACGCGAACGTAGCGTTGCTAAGTCAAGTGTCACGTATCTAACAAAATTTGCAAGTACCTATATCGGGATTCGTTTTCTGACAGTTCAGGAAGCAACATGGCTTTTTCATTTTGATTGTTTTTCTAGTGTTATTTTGAGTTGTGTTGTGTAATTTCGGTGGTATTTTAACCAACATTACTTGAGGTCTTAGCACAAGTGTAAGCATTTGGAATGAAAGTGTATTAAGTGATATCCTGATTTGTCCGAAAATGTTTCCAATGTTTTGAAGAAAACCGCCATCATTTTCTTCAAAACAAAAGACGGCCGACTTGACTATAGACTGACTTGACAAAAAAGTATTTATTCAATACAAATCACTTGACACTGGCAAAATTGTCTGTCGAATGACAGACAGGAGCCATAAACGGAGAGAAAAAAAAAAAGTCAAAGTCAAAGTCAAAGTCAATAGGTATTTATTCAATAAAATCACAAGGATCACTTTGAAACGTCTTAAAGCTAGGTGACTCTAGGTGCCAGTTCCACGCGACCAAAGCCTAGAAGAACAGGCAACAAACTTACGGCTTGGTTCCTACCGTTCTTTTGTATGATCCTTTTACAATGTAATATAATATATTATTGAAGTTAAGTGAGGCGTAGGCATACAGAAAAAGTTAAACATAATCAAATTTATAAGACAGCTACGCTTCAAACTAATAATACCTAATGCATAAAATTAAATACAATCTATTAAATCAGAGAAAAATAAAACACACAATAGTAGGTACAGTACAGACATTGCAGACATGTTAGCTGCCGATGGGCAGAGCGACCGGGACATCGGGCCACGCACTTTTATCATCAATATAGCTATCTAAAGTATAATAAGCTTTACTTATTAGATTATTCTTAATGTATGCTTTAAATTTTCTAATAGGAAGCCCAGTGGCACTTTCTGGAAGTTTATTATAGAAGCGTATACCGTTCCCCATAAACGAGCCATTTACCTTTTGGAGTCGAAATTTAGGAATACATAATTTGTTTTTATTTCTAGTGTTAACGTTATGTGCATCACTCTTTTTCTTAAAGCTATCTATGTGTTTATGAGTGTATAATAGATTTTCATAAATATACTGTGAAGTTACTGTGAGAATATTAATTTCTTTAAATCGCTCCCTCAATGATTCGCGTGGTTTCATTTTATAAATGGCACGTATCGCCCGTTTTTGAAGTACAAATATACTTTGTATATCAGCAGCTTTCCCCCAGAGCAATATACCATAAGACATTACACTATGAAAGTAGCTAAAATATACTAGCCTAGCTGTAGCTTCATCTGTAAGCCATCTTATTGTGCGAACTGCGTATGCAGCCGAACTCAGTCTACCAGCAAGTGATTTGATATGTGGACCCCACTGCAATTTTGCATCAATATTAAGTCCTAAAAAAATAGTAGAATTGACAAGGGTAAGTGATTCTCCATTTAATTCAATATTGGTTGGACGCTGAACCACATTTGGCAAAGTAAATTTAATGCATTTCGTTTTCCCGGCATTGAGCAAAAGATTATTAACAGTAAACCAGTTAAGTACTTGCGACAGAGATGCATTAACGTCATCGAAGTTAGTCTTCAATCTGTCGACTTTAAATATTAAAGAAGTATCGTCAGCAAATAGAACTATTTCACATAAATCCTTTACAAAAGGTGGAAGGTCATTTACATATACTAGAAATAAAAAGGGACCCAATATGGAACCTTGAGGTACCCCTATATCAATGACCGACCCAGACGACCTCTCACCGCCAACATCAACTTTTTGCACTCTATTGGTTAAATATGACTGTATAAGACCAATTGCCTGGTTTATGATGCCGTAATGTTTAAGTTTAGATATTAAGGTGGCATGACTTACACAGTCAAAAGCTTTGGACAGATCGCAGAATACCCCAATCGCATCTTGTGAGTGTTCCCAAGCATCATAAATGTGCTTCAGGAGCGTCGAACCGGCATCTGTCGTTGATCGACCTTTAGTAAATCCAAATTGATGACTATGAAGTATGCCGTTGACGTTAAAATGTGATAATAACTGAGTAAGAACAATTTTTTCAAAAATTTTACTTAACGAAGGCAGTACCGAAATAGGCCTGTAGTTCGCAGGATCTTGTTCATTTCCAGACTTGTACAGGGGAATGAGTTTACTGTGTTTCATTAAATCAGGGAAAGCGCCCTCATCTACACATCTATTAAAAATGTATGCTAGACATGGTGCAATATCAGTTATAATAGCGCTTAAAACTTTTGTGGACATTCCCCTAAAAATTACCTATTCCAAAAAAGTACCTATATCCAAAAATGTATACCGACTATTATGTATTCTTATTTTATTTAAAACTTTCACACAAAACAATGTAGTGCTAGGAGGACTTAATGCTAATAGCATTGTCTACGAGTCATCCTGGGCGTGCAAAAAGATGGTGAAGAAGGTATGGCGTTAAAACTGTTTGATTTTATGTAGGTATTTAAAAACTTTAATAAATAATGAAGGAAATAAACTTTTTATTCTTCATGACACTCACGACACTTTTCTCATCGCACATGTCCACACCACGCCAACCGATTACCAACTTCCCACGATATTTTCTCTGGCCCGAGCGCTACTTTCAAACTTCCTGTAATCGAATATTTATTTATTTTTATCGGCTTTGCCCTCTGTTTAGAACACTTGTATAAAACAAAAAAATGGGTTCACGACTTTAATCTCTCAATAACCATAGATAAACTTTGGTACTTTCGTAGAACCCACTCAAGATTTTCGGGTGACTAAGGTCAGTCAGAGGAATGTCTATATTTTTTTGACGATTAGGTACTTCATCATTTGAGAAAATGGTTAGTCTCGAATGCATTTTATAACTTAAACGAATATTATGAATGATAACATTGGAAGCTCTATAATATCTACCTCTTGGTTTCCTGTAGGTCATATACCTACTTAAGAAATTAGTATTAGTGGGTATTAAAATGTTTTAGTTGGTTCTTGGGTGAAAACTTTAGAATATAGAGGCTCCTTTCGAGCACTTGACACATGTTTTAAAACATTTTAGGTTCTACGACATGCCGGTTTGTTCACGATAGTTTTCTTCACCACATCGGAATGCCACTAGACCACCAGTGCTCACTGCAGATACTTACTAATAATTGGTAACAAAGCCAACATACGTTCTGCGTAGGTTGATACGTGTTTTGACGGAGTACAACCAGTGGCGTAGCTATCGTAGGTGCAGGTGGTGCAGTGCAGGGCCCCGGAGCTCAGGGAGCCCTCTAACTTAAGCTTTAAAAGAGAGGGTCAGCTAGCTCCTAAAGCTAGAAAACCTTGAGCCTGCTCACATTTTTCTTTTTTCCATTATGTTTTTAAATGAACATGAACAATCAGAGAGCTTCCGATTTAAGACTTTCAACACATTTGCCAAGCGTCCCAGATACGCATGTGCTGTTTGTTATTGTTATTTGGAAGTTCGGTTGAGTACGCCCGTAGCACATTGCATCAGCGATAAGCTCACGTGGTTGACATAATACTTCGTAGTGCTTGACGGTCGTGAGATCAAATTTGACAATTAGTTAAGGGGCTGACAACTATCAAACAACTTCTCGCTCGCACATTTCGATATGTTGAAAGATATAAAATCACTAAACTCATTTTCGAAAAATCGCAATCAACCAATTTGTGTGCAATCACATTGCACACAGATTAGTAAAAAAATCAGTTTGATCGATACATGTTTTCCTACTCAAAAGTTTGCTTTACTAGTTTTCGTACATAAGCAAACTTTTATGTAGGAAACTTGCATCGATCAAAATGATTTTTTTACTAATCTGTGTGCAATGTGATTGCACACAAGATGGTTGATTGCGATTTTTCTAAAATGAGTTTAGTGATTTTATATCTTTCAACATATCGAAATGTGCGAGCGAGAGTCACATTAGCTCTTGTCTTCGCCTTAAGTTTTCAACTCGATTCTTTCTCTATGCGCCGAGGCCCTTGTCCACCTAGCTACGCCACCGAGTACAACATATATTAGTCTACCATTTTATTGTATTTGGTATTGCGTGACTTACACACACAATATTGTTTAGGTTCGTAAAGTATCCCTATTTATGGAATGAACTGTTCACAAGGGTAAACGCTCCGGAAATGACCAATGAACGTTGTTTGGTGTTTATTCGGGTCGACACCTTCGTTAAGTGAAATTAATGTGAGAATTCCTGCTTTCCAAAATGTTAAAATGTGATCATCGAACTCACAAAATGAAATAGAGATATGACATATATAGACCAATAATATCGATTATGCATCTAATAATAATAATATAATAATCTAATAATAATAGTACCAACAAACAAAAATCTATTTTCAAAATTTGATATTTTTTCTTCCCTTCTCTCTCTCTTTTTAAACTCGAGCGAGCAACTCCGAAACTTTATTATATCAAATTTGTATAATGGCCTTTATGTCTGTATTTATGTAAGTATATTGTCTATGGTTTTTTACGTTCTACTTAATAGTTGAAACTTTTTTGGTTTTTTTTTATTTATGTATTTAATTTTCTTATGTTATGTTTGTTCCCCAAATACAATAAATAAATTAGACATACTAAAGTGGTAGGTACTATTTTCTCAGCTTGGGTCTCGAACGTTCAATAAAAGTAGTCAGAAATTGTTCCAATCCTGTTCTTTTTTTGAACGTCAAGATGGTCTTCAATAAGTTACCTATTATATTTTTTATTTATTTGATTAGGTATAGGTATACTGTAGGTACTTACTTACTATTTTTGTAGATATATTACGTGGCGGGTTACAAGCACATCGCTAGAATATGAATTACTACAAATTTCCTTAGGATTTCGTCACAAAAACAAGACCGGATTCAAATCCACCAGTTTAGGTAATCTAGGAAAAAACATAGTACTAGGTCTACTTCATGTTTATTAGTAAACTCTTCGTAGAATTGTACAATTCGGAATTGTTTAGTAGTCACGCGATCGCAAAACCTAAGTACCTACTAATTAGCTGGAACCTACACGAAGGTTAGGGACAAAGTATTTTCTGTCAAAGGCTAAAATTGCCTGGAATTAGTAGTTCTTGTATCATCTCGCGAGAGAAAGCCCGTGGCCTAATCACAAACGAATTTGACGTTAGTCGCGTAAACGAATCGTATCCCTAACATCAACAGAATAAGGTCGAATATCGCTAGGACACGATAACGCCACATATGTCAAATTTCCTTCGGGATTACCTTACTAATTAACTCCTTTTTGTGTGAACCAAAATAGAACTACTTGACATAATCCGTATACTTCGAACGATAGGTAACTTGACTTTATTGGAGAGCACTGGTGGTGTAGTGGTAGCGGCTCCGCCTTCCGATCCTAAGGCCGTGGGTTCAAAACCAGCCGTGCACCAATGTTTTCAGAAATGTATATGCACAGTGCCATAGTCTCAAATGGTGAAGGAAAACATCGTGATGTCGAAGAACTTATAAAAGTTCAAAGCATGTGTCAAGTGCTTGAAGACCTCTTTGTATTGATGCTTAAAATCCTTTCCGCACACTGTTTCGCAAGCAACTAGTAACAGGACAAGAAGAAAACTTGACTTTATTGGCAGAATCGAGAAGTAAACATATTCGAACTTCATTCTTTGTGAAGGGCTCGTCCGGGGAAGTACTACCACCACGCCTTTTTCTGCCGCCAAGCAGCGTTGCTGTGTTTGCGTTTGAAGAGTGTGGTTGCCGGTGTCATTACAGGCACATGAGGCTTAACATCTGTGTGCCACAAGTTGATGGACGCAGGGCAGTGCATCGTAGGGTACGTTCCTATCGTGAGTGACTTACGAGGCAATGCTTTGTTATAGGTGATGGTTACCACATAACATCGCAAACAAATATTTTGACAGTGTTTGTGATACTACCACTGAAAACCAGCGCTGTAAGGGCTTGAGCTCTTACAGCAAATGCTGAGTGGTGGCCTTTTTTGTCATCATAATTGTAACAGCTCTTTTGTAAATTTCGATTTTTAAGGGACAAAATAAAGATTTTTCTATTCTATTCTATCGAATGCGATAAATATCTATTTCTAGAGTTTTTTTTATACTTACATCTAGCTGTTGGAACAAGTAGATGGCCCACAATTGTTCCAACAGCTAGATGTAAGTATAAAAAAAAACTCTAGAAATAGATATTTATCGCATTCGATAGTATCACAAACACTGTCAAAATATTTGTTTTCGATAACAATATCGAGTGCTCTTCACTTCACCACTTGACGAAGACACATCTAACGATTTACCGTTGGCATACATATTATATACAGTAGGTATCTTGTAAATAGGAAATTTTCATTCATCGATTGGATTTTTAGATGTGTAGAGAATAGTCGAAGACCGGGCTCAGTGGCACGTCTTGGGAGAGACCTACGTCTAGCAGTGGACGAACATAGGTTGATGATGATGATGATGATATTAATGATGATGATGACGAAAGGGAAACATAAAGAATGGTGATGAAGTGAAGATGAAGAGAAGAATGGACATGAAGGCATTTTGTCAATGCTCTTGCCAAACCTTCACATAATTTTTAATTTGACATAATTTTTATTTTATAAATTTGATTGTTTTTTTTTTTTTGACATTGTATTCTTTTTGCTTTTGCTTTTATTTGATATGTGTAATGAATGTATGACATAGTTAATTTTTTAGTTTTTAGTACTATTTAGACATTGTTTTTATTATTTCCTCTATTGTTATATTTTAAATTCCTACTGTTTTTCGTTTTTGACATTGTATTTATTCCTGTTTCTTATCTTTGTTGCTATTTTTAATTGGTGTAATTGGCTGATGCCGTTCTAGTTAAATAAATAAATAAATAAATTCACGACTTCATGCCCTTATCGCCTAATGCATGGGGTCGTCACAAAATTTTCTTCTTCCACTCTCGTTTATCAATTGTTTATCTTTTTGTTCACTTCTTTCGATCCTAACTCACGTCACTTTTCACATGTCAATCCATTGCTTTTTAACCGACTTCAAAAAGGAGGTTCTCAATTCGACTGATTTTTATGTTTTTTACCGCTTATCTTCGTCATTTAAGAACCGATTAGAATTTTTTTTTATTTGAGAAGCTATACTTTCAGATTTGTCCTTTCATAGAAATTTTATGAAAATCGGTTAAGTAGTTTGGCTTGTAAATCAAAATAACAGGAAAAAGTTATGTCATCCAATCAAATGAAATTGATTATTTTAAGGAGTCGGTTTTTTTGGAGAAATGTTTTTGTCAATACAAGGTGCTCCATAAGTTGTGTATATAAACTTCAGGGGACTAAAGTACCCATCAATATGAACAACTTTTTCTAAGGAACCAACACTGTGAACGCGAAAAAAAAAAACAGCTGTTTCATACAAAAGTTCAATACCTACCAGGCTAAAATGTATGAAACAGCTGTTTTTTTTTTCGCGTTCACAGTGTTGGTTCCTTAGAAAAAGTTGATCATATTGATGGGTACTTTAGCCCCCTGAAGTTTATATACACAACTTATGGAACACCTTGTATAAATAATAAAACAAATCACAAAGGCAAAGTCAAAGTCAAAACATTATTCAGTTGAATCACAAAGATCACTTTGAAACGTCGTAAAGCTATAGGTAAATCTAAGTAGGTAATAGTTCTCAACTAAGCCTAAGAACAGGCAACAACGTAATTTTATCTCGTAGCCCTATTACTAAAACATACGAAACATACATTACGAGAGCACTGGTGCTCGTGGGTTCGAAACCGGTCGCACCAATGAGTTTTTATGTTAAAAAATGTATGTGCACAATGCCAGTACTTTCAAACGGTGAAGGAAACATCGCATCGTGAGGAAACTGGCACGTCGTAAGAACCTAACAAGTTCTATAACATGTGTCAAGTGCTCGAAAAGAGCCTCTTGAGGCGCACTTAAAATCCTTTCACCACACTGTTTCGAAAGAAACTAGTGACACGACAAGATAGAGAGAGATTACTAAAACTAGTTTTTTTATTTTCGCAAAATGTTTAGCGTGTTCACGTTGCTCCCAATTTCTGCCTCGTTCAAAACAGAGTTTAGAAAATGAAAAAAAAGTTTCGAACGAAGTGGAATTCTCCGGTGCCGCGGAACTTGAAACTAGTGCACCTATTTTAGTGACATTTTTGGAAATATACGTGCATTTTTATATTGATAACGGTATTATATCCTGAAAGACAATATTTTTATTATATTCCAAAATGTGACGAACGAGAGTGAGATATGATTTTCTTAAGTGAAGTAAAACACTATGAAACATATCATTTAAATACGTTCAGTAAAATTAACCGATTTTGTCTTTGTGCAAGAGAAAACCTTTAATTTTTAATGTTTTTTTTTTTGGTTCTGAGAGTTACGGGATCCCAATGTTTTTCACGAACTTTCGTCGTTGATTGAACTCTAAAACTAGTAATAAAAAATCCATCAATGTTTAGAAAACATCGGTGAACATTCTTCTGAAAATTCTTGTAAGGGACTACGTGCACCTATTGTGTATTCTGTGTATTGGATTCAGTTAGAAAGAGTAACAAGTACCATTGCGTTGTACCTACATTATCTGAATTACGTTTCACAGTATGCATTGTTTGTGTGAGGTCATTGACGCGCAATAAAAATAATACAAGTATTGTCACACATATAAAGTAAGTAGGTATATCTGGAAGATATCGCTTTTTAGCGATAAGACCGCCCATTGGATATTTTACTTTTCTATAATTATTATTACTTATTTGACTTAATATACTTATTTGACTTAGTTACTAATATTTTTATTATATCGAGACATTCAGATTACAATGATTATTATTATTGTCATTTAATTTTTGCTATTCAAGTGACTTGCTTATTGTATTCTATTATCTAAGCTATTGTATCAATGAGCATAACTATTATTGTACCCTTATTAGTATGAATTGTACCTACCTTACATCTACTTAATTTGCAGCGCCCTACAGGGTATGTGTACTCGCTTAATAGCTACCTTAGACCTAAGCTATGTAACTGTATGTACATGTTAGCAATAAATAAATAAATCTGAAAATCTAAATCTGTTTTTGTCCTATTTTGTTAGTTTGTAAGGTGTGCAATAAAGAATTTTCATTCATTCATTCATTCATCACTCAACACTTAAAAATCGTTGCAGGGTGTCATGTGAGACAATGAGATAGATTTTCATTTTACCAATATGTATTTACTTTTACGTAGCAGAAAGAAGAAAGAAAACATAATTATTTATTTCAACAAAAACAATAACAGTGTTGTAGTAGTAGTATTCTTTATTTTGTTTTTTGGGGGACTTTTAAATCTAAAACAGGTTTAGTCATAACTTGTAAGTAAACAATTACACAAAATACAATGTAAACAGTATTATCGAATTCCAGCCGATTTAAATCGAGCACTGTTTACAGTTTCGTGTTTAGGCATCGCATTCAGATTTGTACGCAATAATTTACGTAAATAGCAGTGAACTACTTGGAAATTAGTCCATTCAGTACTACCACCAAGCCTTTTGCTGCGGCCAGCAACGTTTGCTGTTTCGGTTTGAAGGGTGCGGTTGCCGGTGAAATTATAAAAATAAATTGTAATATGGGAAACAGATGGCTGATATAATAAATACTTAATGCACTTTTTTTTGTAAATACATACTTGAAAATATAATAACACGCAGACAGAGAACAAACATCTATGTTCATCACATCACACAAATGTTTTTTCTGTGTGGGGATCGAACTCACAGCCGACGGCGCAGAAGGCAGAGCTACTACCAACAGCTGTGAAGGCTTTCTTAAATCAACTAGAGGCCTACTCAGGGCCGGATTTAGGGGAGGGCAAACGGGGCGATGGCCCCGGGGCCTCCACAAACGGGGGGCCACCACAATAGAGACTTCGGAAAAAAAAATCTTTCAAATTCCAACTAGTAAAAACTAGTAAACATCTTCTTTTCCTTTGATATTTTTCTTATATATATGCATATAAATTAATTGCAGTATGTTAACAATTGGTGTTCTTCAATTCTTAAACAAATCAATTATTATTGACTAATAGGTAATTTTTTTCATATTTCTTCATGCAGCAAGGCAAATAATTATTACTGAGACACAATTTATTAGTAAATTAAATTAATTTTATTCTATTTTTTTCTCAATTCACTTCTGTTTTTGTCTATTATTTTTTGAGTGCATGCACATAACTCGACAGGTTTCAGTACATTGCTTGCAGCTTCTCTATTGACATGGATGATGATAGCCCTTGGGAAAAGAATAGCAGTTCACCAATAGGAACATAGTCGTGGAGCTGATAGTCGAGAAAAATAAAATATTAACAGAAACACCAAACAGAGTTACGTGCAGTGCACTTGGACCATGTGCACTGCTCGTAACTCTTTTTGTATAAGAGAATCTACTTGGTTTCACAATAAATTATTTATTGAAAAACTCGACTGAAAAAAATTGTTCACTTTATTTGGAAAATAATTTGGGGCGAGGGGGCCTCCGCTCCTTTGTTGCCCCGGGGCCTCTGGACCTCTAAATCCGGCCCTGGGCCTACTGATGATGAGGCTCAACATCTGAGGTTGATGAACGCAGGGCAGTGCATCGCAGGGCACGTTCATATCGTGAGTGACAACGAGGTAATGCATATTTTATGCATAGTTGTTGGTGATGGTTACCATTTACCATCAGTTAGGCCATCTGCCTGCTCTACCAGCAAGTAGTACACCATTTTTTGCCGCGAAGCAGCGTTGCTGTGTTTCGGTTTGAAGATTGTGGTTGCCGGTGTAATTACAGGATCATGAGGCTTAGCATCTATATGCCTCGAGCTGATGGACCCAGGGCAGTGCATTGTAGGGCACGTTCATATCGTGAGTGACAACGAGATAATGCATTGTTGTAGGTGATGGTTACCATTTACCATCAGTTAGGGTTACCATCTGCCTGTTCTACCAGCAAGTAGTACAAAAAAACTCTTTGAAAAAAAAGTTGCATTATCTTCAACTAACTTACATATTACATTTTATCACAGCACTAAATTAAATATATTGCCGTCTCTTTCTTATGAACTGAAACAACAAGGACAGCTACAACTTTAGCTCTGTCTAATTAATGCAACCGCAGAGTAATGATGTCGAATCATTAGCGAATTCCGTTTCTACATTAGAATTGTCAAAACAAAGACATAACTAGTAGTTCGCCCCGAACTGAGATCTCGTGATGCGACCCGACGAACGCACCAAAACTTTGAGTAGGTGGTAGTCAGAGGCAAGTCCAAACATTATGTTTGGACTTTTTTCTGACTACCGCCTACTAACTTGGTATGGTTACCAAGTTTCAACTCTATTGGCCTATTTATTGAAGAGTTCCGTTGAACAGACCTTGACTCCATCATCAGACCTGGTCGTTGTCACCATTTTATGAAAACTGAGTACCTCCTTAATTCATTTCAAGAAAAAAAAATAAGAAAAAGCAAAGGAACTGGGCGACCAGTAGAAAAACCTTGATTTCAACGAAACTCTTAGAGATGGGAGCTCTTGGATCGCTGGTTATCTTAATTTAACTTTATTGTTGTATCTCGCAAACCGAGCATCCCAAAAAAAAAGTAAAAATTGTTTTGGAATGTCCAAACAAAGCCCTTTCATATGACATGTAACTTAATTTTTTTATGTAACTTTTTTTATTTTTGCCCCCTTAAAAAACCCCATATCTCAAAAACCCTTCATCCGATTTTACTCATATACTTACCAGTAAATTTCTCAAGTACAAGCTATCGACATATCAAATTTCATGCAGATCGGATCAACGGTTCTAAAGTTATCGCCAGACAAACATACATACATACATACATACATACATACATACATACATACATAAAATGCCAAATCGCCCAAGTTGAAACTAAGATCTTCGTTCGCTTCGCTCACTCGATCAAATATGGCCTGACGTTACCACATTAAACATATTAGGTTACTCTAAAATGTTGAACAAGAGAGACCTTATTCTCAAGTAACATAATGAGGCAGGTTACCAACTCTTATATTATTATCACCGTGGTTGCTATTAAATTGAATAGAACGAGCATGAAATTTTCATGCTTCTCTGTTGGAATAACAAAAATATATATACTACTTGAATAAGTAGCTCTTTGTCTTTTCATTGCGTATACGCACGACCTCATGGATAGTTCCTTAAGCTTTTAATTGTTTTGCAGTCTGTAGCGGGTATCTTAATAGAACACACATCTTCCTGAAGGTACTCTATTAAATATTATTCGTAGACAAGGTGTTCCAATACTTGTGCTTAAAAACTTCAGGGGCCTCAAGTACCCATCAATATGAATAACTTTTCCTAAAGAACCAACACTGTAAACGCGAAAAAAAACCTACCTGGCCAAAATGTATGAAACAGTTGTTTTTATTTTCGCGTTCACAGTGTTGGTTCCTTAGAAAAAGTTATTCATATTGATGGGTACTTTAGCCCCCTGAAGTTTTTAAATACAGTAATTGGAACACCTTGAATATTAAACTTAGGTATAGGTATGTCTTTTATTGGTCTAATAACTTATTATTCTCATCAGATTAACTTACAATTACAACAATGCTTAATTGTTTATTGTAAGGTCTGAAGCAGCCATGAAATATCTACGTCACAAAGTCATAGTTCAAAACCATCGCCTTAAATTAATGAGGGCGTAGTATTAAAAAAACGTTCAATAGGCACCTATACCTATTGAACGTTTTTTTAATACTAGGTACTTGCCGATAGAACAAGCAGATGGCCCACCTGATGTTAAGTGATAACCATCACCTATAAGCATTTCCTGGCAAGTCACGCACGATAGTAACGTGCCGTACGATGCACTGCCCTGCGTCCATCAACTTGAGGCATGCAGATGTTAATCCTCATGTGCCTGTAATTCACCGACAACCATACCATTTTCTTTTACACTACTAAACTACTATACAAGGTGTTCCAATAATTGTATATACAAACTTCAGGGGGCTAAAATACCCATCAATATGAATAACTTTTTCTAAGGAACCAACACTGAACGCGAAAAAAAAACCAGCTGTTTCATACAAAAGTTCAATACCTACCTGGCTAAAATGTATGAAACAACTGTTTTTTTTTCGCGTTCACAGTGTTGGTTCCTTAGAAAAAGTTATTCATATTGATGGGTACTTTAGCCCCCTGAAATTTATATACACAATTATTATTGGAACACCTTGTATAAACCTTTTTCAGGCGGAACTATTTTACCCGTTCATTAGATTAATGCCGTACGAAATATGTCTTACAAATCAAGACACATGTTTCGAGCTTTTTGGGCATTATTGTTCATTGCGCCATTAGTCATAATAATAAAGATAATTTATTTATGTAGAACATTGAGTAAACATAATCTAAATTCGCGGTCACATGACCATTCTTATCTTCGTAGTGGGAGTCATGACCTTTGCCAATGTATAGATTTCGTTTTTTCGACTGATGATTAAAAAAATATGCACAGGTGTTATTCCTATGTTTTTCCTATTAATTAATTTTAATGTTAGTTTTTCTTATGTTTTTTTCTGTACCAAGTTTTTACTGTTTTTGGGACGTTTTCTAAGTATTCAATTAATTGTAGGTAAATGTAAAATATAATATACCTACCATCGTGCATAACTGTAGGGGGGAGCGAAGGTGTCTATCGAATAGACTGTCAAATTCGAGTTATTTGTTACATTTCAATGATAACGCAGTGAACAATGTTATTGTTCTCTGAAATTGTGTTAAGTACCTGAAATTTATATAATTCATTTTCAGTCATTATGATAAATCTTGAAAAACTTTTATAATAACAGTACTTACGTCGTTTATCTACAATTATTATATTATAAAGAGGAAACATTTGTATTTTTGTATTTTTGTATGTAACGAATAGGCTCAAAAACTACTGGTCCGATTTCAAAAATTCTTTCACCATTAGAATGCTACATTATCCCTGAGTAACATAGGCTATATTATATTTTCAAAAAAATCAGGGATCCTTACCAAAACTCCAATAATGTAACCCAAGGCGGAAAACAAAAACATTTCATCGCGTGCGCTGCGAAAACTATTGAAGATAGAACAAAATAATGTACTACGATTTTGTAGAACACGTCATCATCTCCAAAAAATGTCACGACAGCATATGTCTAACTATTATAGTTATGTCACAATAAGTGTTCTTTTATTATAAAAATTTAATTGAAATGTCGCCGCTAGAAAAGGCTCTTTATTTGTACCTTGGTATTAATCCTTATCCAAATAAATCATTTCATAATTAAGACGGTTTCAATACCTATAGATTACTTCTTAAATTTTTCAAATCGGACATTCCATTCAAAAGATATGACGAAATTAAAAATGTTAACGGGTCCACGGGTCACGCGCGGGGTGCGATTTCACTCACTCAAGGAGAAGCGCGTGCAAATGTATGAAATAAGTAGACGCGAGGCTCGAACCCACGGTCCAAGTTTATCCTAAAATGTTCAAAAAATTTATGACCACCCATGCGAAGCTGGGACAGGCCGCTAGTTTATTTTAATAATTTACTCCACAGAGCTACCTTAAATATTTTGCGTGTTTGGTATGACCATATTTTACAGCTTACTAAAACTATACGTCCAAGGTCAGCGAGGCACGGCTTTGGCTTAGTGCCCAGACTCTTCTGATACCTATTTTGTGCTAACCTTTTGTAGCAGGCATTCTTTCCAAAATCACTTTTGCAGGTAAAAATAGGCGAGGTTAAAGAGAGAACACAGCTTGAGAGCATGCTCATGTTCAGATTTTTCAGTAGATCTTTGAGTGAAAGAATTTGCCTGGAAGCATTACCATCGTACAGGCGGTTACACATCAGGCTAAACATGCTATAAACTTATAACTACGCTACATACAATACAGAGAACCGTAGGAAAGAGACGGCGCATGGTTAGGGTGAGCGAAATAAAAACAACATCATCTTGCACGATTCAGAGCATTGAACTGACTTATTATCACTGTACTCAAATCAGTACACTGTGAGCACACTACACAGTGTAGTGGTTTAAGACCAGTGATAAATCAGTTCAACGCAGTGAATCGTGTGACAGAGTGCGATATGCTGTATTTATTTCGCTCGCCCCAATGACGCGCTGTCCCTTTCCTAATACTGCGTTTACAATAAGACATTCGCGTGGACGGAAATGTTGCCGTTCCATTCTTACATTGCCCAAGTCCCTGCGCCTGTCTCTGCATGTCTCTGCATATTTCCACGGTAAACGGGGTATACGATTCTCTGTATTGTATGTTGCGTAGTTATGATTATGATACAGATACATTTTTCTTTGGATTTGTGTAAATCCAAAGAAAAATGACCCTTACTTCTAGGATATAAAAGCGAGCAGTGTATAGCTTGATGCGTATCCGTGTGTGTGAACACTCTTTCTGTTTAATGTATTATTATTTGTAAGTGAACGCTGTTCTTTGAGAAATTAATATGTGTAACCCCTAAGTCCAAACTGTTTAGTCTGATGCGTATCCATTTGTACTATTTCTGTTACAAAGCAGTGATACTTTCATTGCTTAAGTTGCCGTAGGTTTCTTGCCCGTTCTTCTAGGCTTTGGTCGCGAGGAACTGGCGATAGATTCACCTAGTATGTAAGACGTTTCAAAGTGATCCTTGTGATTGTACTGAATAAAGACCGTTTTGATTTTGATTTTGCTGTTTTCATATTTGAAGGGTAATATATATGAAAGCTGGTGTAATAATGGCAAGTGCGTGGACATAATACAATGCCACTAGGACACTTGATGGACGTGCCCGATGATGCAACTATGAACGAGCTATCATTGATCGAGCTTAGCAATAAAACAGACCCTGAATTTCCTATTACAGTCCATTTACAGGGCTAAACATAGCCAACCATACGTGTCAATTAAAAAAACCCACAAAAACAGATTAAGAACTGGGTTCAGTGTATTTATAAAATGACCCCAATCTTTCCAAAAGCAAATCAGAAAACCATCACACTGACCCTTTCGTTCACGAAATTGTATGGTCGAGTAGCATTATCGTTGTTGCTAGCCAGGTGTCCCGTTGGCCCCCTCAATATTTATGTCCTTTGTGTGACCACAGTATTCAAACTCCACTACTGCTTGCTGGGCGTACTATGATTTCGTAGCAGTTTGTATTCAACGCTTGCAGAATACTTGAAGCGTTTATCAATGTGACAAGTTACTGGATCTAAATGTGATACACGACGTAACGTTATCAAAGGTTTTTGGTATCATAACAATACAATTAGTAGAATAAAGGTGTCAAGTTTGAAATATATGGAGCCAATATTTCTTCTAAGGTTCGATATAATTTTTAAACTAATAGCTGATCAAACAAGCATATCTTATGTGGTAACCATTACCTATAACAAGTATAGGTACCACCTATAGTATAACACCTATAACAAAACAAGTCACGTACGACAATAATATGACGTGCCGTACGATGCTCTGACATTGCCCTGCGTCCAACTTGAGGCATACAGATGCCAGCTTAATGTGCCTGTAATTTCATCGGCAACTACACCCTTCAAGCCAAAACACAGCAAAGCTGCTTGGCACCCTTCACGAAGAAGTCTGTCTTTAGTACATTTTTATTGGTTGTCCTTCTTTATAACGTTTTTTAACAAGAATTTATTTCCTCTTTCCCTCTATTCCTTTTGTTCGCCTTGCGTATTAACGCTAAACTGAAGCCGAGACAAGTTCTGTATGCAATATCAGTTTGATGCGCTTCACTTACTAATCCTCTCGACGAGCTAGCTTGTCTATTTTTCAACTTTAGAACTTTATAACAAAAACTTAAAGTATCTTTTTCAATGCAGTTTCACTGCATCGTAAGTTTGAAGCGCTAGCGAAAATTTGAATTTACAATTCGTGTTGAATAGCGCTTTTTTAACAAAACTCTATCGTCCATCCCACGACTTTTCAATATTTTAAAACTATTATATTATTTAGTAGGTATTAGGTACGTGTTGTTTTAATTTCGATAGTTTCTTCACACACACACAGATAAGAAAGAAAGAAAGAAATAGATTCATTTGTCGCACAAACATACGTCAAAATTATTTTGTAGGTACATTTTGTAAATACTTGTATTCATTGTAATTTTCTTTGTCAATAAATGCTACAATTTAGATAAGGAAAAAACTCTTATAAATACCTACTTTCAGTATAAGTATAGATGAAGAGACGATTGTAGCCAGGCGCTGTCCGAAGGAGAGGTCACAGGGGACATGACCCCCCCAAAATCGTACACGTCAAATTGAAAAATTTACAAAATAAAAATATAAAAAATTTTCGTCCCTAGTCGCGATGCATTTTCATCGCGACTAGGGACGAAAATTTTTATTCGGTTCTTTCGGTTTCGGTTTGTTGACTTATTGTGTAATAAAGTCTAATTTACTCGACATATTGTAATAATATTAGTGACCCCCTCCAAAATTTCAGGCTGCGACCGCGCCTGGTAGGTGCAGAGTAGTCCTCCCATACGCCAGTTGCGAAAAAGAGCTGATCGATATTGAATTCAAGTTCAACTTGTGGGTGTGATTTGTATTTAAATATTAATGTTTAAACAAAGCCATCGTTCAAAGAAACAAGTTACCTACTTGTACGTTACTCCATGAGATTTCATTAACTGATGTTTTATTAGGTTTATTTACGACCATAAAACCTACGCGATGCTATATAAAGGAAATAAAGGTTAGTAAGTAAGTAGGTACCTAAGTGGCTCCCATGGAGTCCCAATAGAGATGTAAGTATGTGAAAAACTCGACAGAGCGTTTTCGAATTCGCTATTCGCATGTTCTTCTTTTAAAAGAAGAAAAGATAAAAGATAAAAGCTATTCCTTTTTATCTTTTATATTTTTTATCTTCTTTTAATTGTAGCGTTCGGTGGTTGATAGGGATTTCATAGTAAATTTAAATCGTAAATGTCCGTTGAATAAGCTTTCATCTAATTAGCAGTGAGAGCACTGGTGGTCTAGTGATGGGAGTGACCTCGTCTTCTGATCGTAAGTCCGTGGGTTCGAATCCAGTGCGCATTGGATAGAGCTCAAAGAACTGACAATCACTTAGGGAATAAAGGTTCAAGAATGAAGACCATATATTGGATGACGAACCGACACTACCCGATAGACCGACGACATCGTAAGAATCAAGGGAAGTCTGTAGATGAATAGTGCTTAAGAGTAGTAGAGCTCTTTGTGAAGGGCTCGTCCGGGGAAGTACTACCACCACGCCTTTTTCTGCCGCCAAGCAGTGTTGCTGTGTTTCGGTTTGAAGAGTGCATGCCATGGGTATGAAAAAAAAAGCTGGCTCTAATAAGTACCTTCACCAACACTGGTATGTAGAAACGAGACTAGCGTAATTATTTCTTCCGAAGTCGCCAGTGACGTGGGTCAACAGTCCACACGGGGCGATGTTTACCCACAATAAAGCCACCGTTATATTTGGACAGTATGCGTACCTACCCTATGTATACACTCTAAGTAAACAGTTCTCACATTTCATCATTACCTACTAGTAGGTGATCTTTATAGCAGATAACTTTTCTGGATAATATCTCGGAATATGGTTTAGTTTTTTTTCTATACAACTAGCTGATGGAAAAAGCAGTTGGCCCGCCTGATGTTAAGTGTTAACCATAACCTACAAAGCATTGCCTCGTAAGTCACGGACGATAGGAATGTGCCCTATGATGCACTGCCCTGTGTCTATCCACTTGAGGCATACAGATGTTAAGCCTCATGTGCCTGTAATCACACCGGCAACCATCACTCTTCAAACCGAAACACAGCAACGCTGCTTGGTGGCAGAAAAAGGCGTGGTGGTAGTACTTCCCCGGACGAGCCCTTCACAAAGAGCTCTACTACTCTTAAATTAGATGAAAGAGACTTGCACAGAACTGGGTAGTAGAGAGTAGTAGAGCTCTTTTTTATCGGTTCGTCTAGGGAAGTACTACCGTCATGCCTATTTCTGCCGCAAAGCAGTGTTGCTGTATTTCAGTTCAAAAGTCGAGTTCGCTGAGACCGGCACTTGAAGCTTAACATCTGTAGGCCTATATGCCTCAAGTTGATGGATGCAGGGCAGTGCAACGTAGTGCACGTTCCTCGCAAAGCAGCGTTGCTGTATTTATGTTCGCCGAGACCGGCACTTGAAGCTTAACATCTGTAGGCCTATATACCTCAAGTTGATGGACGCAGGGCATTGCAACGTAGTGCATGTTCCTAAGATTTGCGAGGCAATATTTTATAGTCTTTGTGTCTTGTGGTTGTTCCGTCAGCTAGTTGTATAAAAAAAAAGTTAATGGACCATTTGATGATAAATGGGTTATCACTGAACACTTGATGGACCACTTGATGTTCAGTGGTAACCCACTTAACATCAGTGCGCCATCTGTTTTTTTCAAACAACAAGTACCTACCTAGTATAAGAAATCACAAACAAAAATAATTGTCTTTTTAAAACCAATCAGTTAGGGTCACTGATACTTGGTAATAGTGTCGGCCTTACGTTTGTGATTTGTTTTGGCGCTCTCATCAGCATCTTCCTGCCCTTATCCCACGCTAAGTGGGGTCGGCACAACAGCTTTTCTCCTTCCACTCTCCTCAACATCTCACTGTTCATCTCACTGTTCACTCCTTTCTTACTCTGTCATCTTTCACACAGTCCATCCATCTTTTCTTTGGCCTGCCTCTCCTTCTTAAGCAATCCACATCCATACCTAACACTCTTCTCGTAATATGACTTTCTTCCCTCCTCATGACATGCCCATACCACGCTAACCTATTGCTCCTCAACTTATCAGTCACCGGCGCTACTTTCAAACTTCCTATAATATACTCATTCTTTATTTTATCCATCTTGTTGTTGTTTTGGCGCTCTATCGTTCTAAATTTGCGCTGTTAGTCCCCAGATATACCTACATAAAATAGTTGGCTCAGCCAATTGCCATTCAGCGTGACAATGCAGCTTGGGGACGCTTCCGATCGGCATTGCTTTATTTGCTTTGGATCAGTTGAGCTATCTCTAGATCGTTACGGTGTGCATTTTGTAAATTTTGTTATTATTGTAATCGTTGTAATTTTCTCTGTAAATAAATGTAAGTATATAAATTATTAACTCATAAAGTAGCTATCTATAGCTTATAAATCTTCATGCCTCATTCTAATTGCATCTGGATGCTGGAATTACACGCGACCGCAGACACGTTCCACGTTCAGTCAACCGCACGGGTTTATTAAAACTTGTAGCTGCATAGACACATTTCAGAGATAGTGTTGTTACGTTGCTACAGCCCTCACAGCTCAGTAGTCATCATCATCAACCGGCAGAAGTCCACTGCTGGACATAGGCCTCTCCTACATATTTCAAGCAAGAAGAATTTGAGCCCTCCCCATCCATGGACTTACCGCGATCTTCACAATTTCGTCAGTCCATCGGATAGGTCATCGGTCGGCTCACGCTTCGTTTACCTGTTTGTGGTCGCTATTGAATTTAATTAGAACCTTTCTTCCCCAGCGGTTGTCAGTTCTTCGAGCTATATGACCTGCCCATTGCCACTTCAATTTGCTAATTCTGCAAGCTATGTCGGTTACTTTGGTCCTCTTACGGATTTCCTCATTTCTGATTCTATCGCGTAGTGAAACTCCCAGCATAGCTCTCTCCATAGCTCGTTTTAAGCGACAGGAGTCACTGGTGGTCTAGTGGTAGCGGCCCCTCCTTCCGATCCTAAAGTCGTGGGTTTGAAACCGGTCGTGCATCAATGTGTTTTTCTGTTCAAAAATGTATCTGCACAATGCCAGTACTTTCAAACGGTGAAGGAAAACATCGTGAGGAAACCGGCATGTCGTAGAACCTAAAAAGTTATTTAACAGTGTCAAATGCGTGAAAGGAGCCTCTTGAAGGCGTAATTAAAATCCTTTCACCACATTTTTTGAAAGAAACTAGTGACACGACAAGAGAGAGAGCGACAAGAGCCGACCACGTCTCAGTTCCATAGTCAGCTCAGTAGTGCTATTCCGTAACAACAAAATCACGGGGAGTATCATCTAGTGGATCCGCGCTCACTTCGCTTATATAACGCTTCACCTCATTCACATTGGCATTTTCACATCCAACACACTTAAACAATTGGCGCTAGAGATGTTTGAAAGTATAACATTGTGAGCCCGAGTTTTGTATGAAGACGCGTAAAAGTCCTCATCGGACGTGCGAACTCGTGACTCCATACAAAACCCTCGCAATACAAAAAACAAAAGCTTAAATAGTACAGAGATTTATAATAGACACGAAGATGGCTCGAAATGGAAAAGGAAATAAAAGAGATGGCTGTAGTAAGTATTGTATTCAAAAATAATGAGGAACAGCGAAAGAAAGGAACGCCTTGAAGAGAGCTTTATTTTCGGCACGTTTCTTTTATATTTCTTTGTGAATAATGAGAAAAGCTTAGAAACATTGACATATCAAACAATAATAATGAAATTTCCATCATTATTTTTCTAGAACAATAGTTATTCAGACCATAGATAGTTTACTACCTATTTACACAGACAGTGAGTGAGTGAGTTGGAGTGAGTGAACTAACATCTTCTTTTCTTTTACTCGTAGCTAGGCTACATGGGAAGAACAAGGACAGATGATCACTGTTTGATACACAGTTGTAAAAGGTTGTAAGTCTTATGGCTCTCTCCATATGATATTTCCTCCATGTTTACTACTGACATAAAACATCAGATTCAAAATGTATATGCACATGTTATACTGCTATCAGTCAATTCAGAGTAAAACAACAAGTTGTCCTCATAGTCTACTGCTGTCATAAAAAGCCTTATTTCAAAACTATAACCCTCATACTATAAAATGGTGGTTAAAGGACAGGTTTATTCTGGGCCTGGTCTATGTACCGCACATAGAAAAATTTAAAAAAAATTGAAGATTACCATTCATGCCGCCATGACAGTCTATAATTGACGTTTGACATGACGTTTGATATGACGCATTGTATTTTTTAATTTTTTGACAGATTTGTTGCTTTTTTGACGGTAATGACTTTCACTCTCAAGCTTGACTTATAAAACAGTTGTCAAAATGACATTCACGCATGTCAGTCCGCCATATTTTTAGTGCATTGTGTTGCTTGACCAATAAAATCTTCATGAGCAAGAAAACGAAGTAAAAATAAAGCAAATTAAAACAGTTAAAACAGTTACTATATTGCTAAGCGATAATTATATAAACTGTACACCGACCCGAACCCGGCTCCATATATTGATGAAACAACGCCTTTAAATAATGCTTTAAATTAGCGCTGTCTCTGTTTGCCATTACGCATTGGCCATTACGCATTGATGGCAATAGTTTATCGTTTGATAGATTTTTTGTAGGAAGGCCGTACATGCTTGGATTCTTGTTTTTAGTGTGTCCTAAATCAAATCATCGGTGTAAAACGTGGTACAACTACTGATTGTATTTTATCGCAACTGTCTCGCTGTCTCTCTGTCAAAGCGAAAAAAAAACAGCGGTTTCATACAAAAGTTCAATACCTACCTGGCTAAAATGTATGAAACAGCTGTTTTTTTTCGCGTTCACAGTGTTGGTTCCTTAGAAAAAGTTATTCATATTGATGGGTACTTTAGTCCCCTGAAGTTTTTAAACACAAGTATTGGAACACCTTGTATATATATATGTATATATTATTTTAAGTCTAAACGGTATTAACCTACTAACCTGAATCAGGGAGAAGCTTCCCCTTAAGTTCGACGTCCTTCTCAGCTGACGTGGCTCCGTAGTTCTTGTACGCCTTACCCGAAGGCTCGTCGTGCTTCGTCACCTTAAATCGTTCTGACATCTTCACTTACACTTATGTATTCACTATTTTTATTCTAAAGCCGATGGATTACACTGTCGAGCACTATTTGACACTGAGTATATTCTATATTCAAAGTTATTTTTAACACAAGTTTAAATTTGAAATTTATTTAAACACCACTCAGTCTACACGGATACGCTTAAATCACACAGTGCCTATACCTACACACACATACCTACAAGGACGACACTGGTTTTTTTTCACTAAGTACACACACTAATTACACATTGAGTATTTTGTACAACGACATTTCGAGATAATTGTTCATTATTCAGTTGAATTGTTCACTTCTCCATAGAATCCATTTTGAGCGTCTTTGAAAAATATAGATTTACAATAAAGTTAAGAATGTTGAATGATGAAATAGGCAAAAAGGTCATTGTGATCCAGTTTTTGAAATTGCGGAACAAGCGGAAGGCCCACCGAATGTTGAGCGGTTGCCTATTTCATAACAATAAGTCCATTACACAAAGCAAATCCACCGATGGCGTATTTTAACAGCTCTATATTAAATTAAAATTTAAAAGAGAAATTTTTTAATAAGGCTGTGCATATGAATGAATCATAAATATACCTACATATTTGTATATTTTTGTTTGCTTTACATTAGCACTGTTGGGTAAGTTGCTATCTCTAGATCGTTTGTAACGGGTCTGCAGATAGCTCAACTATTTCATTTGAATTCTGTAATACTTATAGTACCTAATTGTAATTGACTTTGTAAATTAATGTCAATTTGTATGAACAAAAATATTTTTTATTACTTAAACATTTCCTAATGCACGAATGTCGTGGTCTATGCACAACACAGCAACAAATTGCTTTAGGTACATAAGCTACCTAGGTAACAATAATTACGATGCAGTCAGTTATTCCTTGTGACTGCAAAAGTAATCGCATTTATATGTAAAACATGTAGCTGCTGATTTTACCGGCGCCGACACCACCCATATTTTGAAAGATAATCCAATCAACAATTGCATAACCAGGCCAGAATATTTTATCATTTTTTGGTTCCATAATTTGTTCCTCATTACTTATTTCAAATAACATAATATAATTTTTTAAGCAGAACATCTTGCGTGACTTGCTAGGCAATGCTTTGTTATAGGAGATGGTTACCACTTAACATCAGGTGGGCCATTTGCTTGTTCCGTTAGCAAATAGATAGTATTAAAAATAACTTGGCTGTGTTTACATAAGATTATATTTTAAACCTAACGGTGTTTTGTAATAAATGATTGCATCACATGACAAAGACCGTGTGTTTTGATATACGAAGGTTAATTATATTTATTTTGTTTACAAAAAGCTAGTGGTAAGTATTCGTCGAACGCCGACGAATCGAAGGTCTAGAAGACACCTTTACTCTTTTTTTAAGAGTAGTAGAGCTCTTTGTGAAGGGATCGTCCGGGGAAGAAGAAAAAAACTCCCCAAACAGTAAAGAACCTGCTTTCTACGTAAGTGCAGTACGTAAGTACGTATACATTTGCATGGTAATGTAAACTGTTGATTAGTATTATGCCACTGGACACCTCCGTTGTAAATCTTGTTTATGGTCAAGGTTAGTCGATTTTAGTTATGCAAGCATCACCATTATAGAACGCTTCAAGAATAGATACAATGACATAATTTATATAATTCTTCAATAATAAATATGGGTCTTTAGTCGTTTCGCACCACAAGTGATTCGAACCGCGGTGCGAAAAATCCAAGCGCTGTTTCTGAATGGGTTCTTTCGCACCGCGGTGCGAATAGGCCAAACCTTTTTTTTATTAGTCAATTCATATCGCAGAGGTAACAATGCAGTTTTCTTTTTGAATAGTTGAATTCTGACAAAAATAATGTATTTTGTATTAGTTTTATAGTGTTTACCTACACTTAAGGAAATCACAAAGATTTTAATATAGTCCCAAAAGTTATTATCCGAGTGGGATTTGAACCCACGACCTTCCCCGAAGGTCTTTTTTTTTATACAACTAGCTGATGGAACAAGCAGATGGCCCACCTGATGTTAAGTGGTAACCATCACCTATAACAAAGCATTGCCTCGTAAGTCACGCACGATAGGAACGTACCCTACGATGCACTGCCCTGCGTCCATCAACTTGAGGCATACAGATGTTAAGCCTCATGTGCCTGTAATTACACCGGCAACCACACTCTTCAAACAGAAACACAGCAACGCTGCTCAGCGGCAGAAAAAGGCCTGGTGGTAGTACTTCCCCGGACGAGCCCTTCACAAAGAGCTCTACTACTCTTAAAAATGTCGTGGAAAGGGAAGGTCTTGGGTTAAAATCCCACTCGGATAATATCTTTTGAAACTATATTAAAAAAAAATGAAAAATAATGTAGTTAAATTGACACATCTCATATATTACAGTCAGGCACAAAATAACAGGACAAGCAAAGCAAAAATAATAATATATTTATTTTCTTAATCAAATTATATAGGTATGTTAGTATGTAAAGCTGTTTAACTATAGCAAGAAAATTTACTAACTCTGGTATAGTAAGCGCAACGGATCTAAATCCGGTAGATACCTTGTCTGGAGATAAATTGCGAAGCTGTTACTTTAAATTAATTAAATGAAAATAGCTTGTATTCCATGGAAATTGGTGACCTGTATCTCAAAGTATGTCAAGATGTTTCCTCTCACCAATATCAGCATTTTTTGAAAAGTGTAATATTAACCTCTCTTGAGATTATCATACGCTGATGGAAAGATGAAGAGCTTTGAAGATTAGGTGAGTATAGTCCTTGAGTACCATTCATGTAATGTTTATAAGTGTGCCTATACTGCCTACACTTGTAAGTTACGACGATAGAAACACGAAACCGAATTCAGGAAATTATTTGTATTAGTATTAGTACATAGGGTGACACTTAACTGACCAGTAATTTTGTTTACAGACTTAAGTACATACGTTTTTTTACAAAAAACTAAATTATTGACTATTATAATATTAAAAATGTTATTTTTTGATTATATTATAATTAAACACTTTACTTGCCTAGTAATTAAGACTACTATCTATATTATTAATAATATAAGTACTACAATTTTTTTTAGTATTTAAAACTCAAGATGCTTAAATTCATTTATTTATTTAAGTATTCGTATGGCAATTTTCAATCGTTCTATAAAAAATGCAATGCAATTCCTCCATCCATTGGATAGCGTCGTTTACAAGTCTGCGGGGTCATCTTAAATAAATAAAATAAAGTGAAACTGAAAACGATGGCGAGTAACTTGGCATCCGTTTAGTTACGATCGAGCTTTCAGAAACCGACCGTTAGACTGGCGTTTTTTTAATAAATAAATAGGTAAACATTTAAATACAAAAAGTCGTAGATCAAACGTGTGGAATGATGAATGACTCCGTTCCGGACATTAAATATCCTACTAATATAATTAATTAATATGCGAAAGTTTGGAAGTTTTGTTTGTTACTCGACCGTCGTCACGAGTGGGTCTTGGAATAGGTAAATATAGCTCGTGACCCAGAATAGCATTAACGTTCATAGGCTACTTTTTATTCAAGTAGCAAGTGAAGGAGCACGCGGTTGCTACTGATTTATAAATACATGTTATCTAAACTATATGATAACTTAACTCGTGATTTTTCTGAACATTTTTTGTTACTTATTTTGCTGATGATATTATCAAATTGTATGTAAGTATCGAGATTACAACAGTATTGTTTAATTTTCATCTCTCTCTCTCTCTTGTCGTGTCACTAGTTGCTTTCGAAACAATGTGGTGAAAGGATTCTCAAGGGCTCCTTTCGAGCACTTGACCGGTGCACGACCGGTTTCGAACCCACAAACTTAGGATCGGATGTAGGGGCCACTAACACCAGATCACCAGTGGTCTCAATGTAGTGGTTTAATTTTCATAAAAAGTACTAAAAGCTTGTTGTGGTTGGTCCACTTAAAATGTTGAGTGGTAGGTAACCACTCAATATTTCAAGTGGGCCAACACTGCTGTTACCGTTACAGGAGTTCACATTCTACCGAGGACTATGGGAAGGTTTTTTTTTTTTGTTTTACAAATATGGAATAATAGGTTGTTAGAGACCTTTTTTTTTTTTTTTTATACAACCAGCTGATGGAACAAGCAGATGGCCCACCTGATGTTAAGTGGTAACCATCACCTATAACAAAGCATTGCCTCGTAAGTCACGCACGATAGGAACGTGCCCTACGATGCACTGCCCTGCGTCCATCAGCTTGAGGCATACAGATGTTAAGCCTCATGTGCCTGTAATTACATTAATTAATTAATTAATTACCTATTAATAGACTAGAAAAAACTTAGAAATTTAGAATAGAAGACACCTATTTGTTTTTACATTTAGAGAAAAAATACATATAAAAAATTTACAAGCTACTTACAAAAATATAAATTCATTGCCAGTACTTATTTCAATTCTATGGTACAACGCAAATCAATACAGCGACCCTTTTGATTTAGGTATGCCCAAGCCGTGCACTAGCGCTGTGCATTGCTTAGACAATCCACCATCGACAGTCGCCAATAGTGGCCTAATCACGAACGAATTTGACTTTAGTCGCGTAAACGTATCGTATCCCTATCTACAACAGAATAAGATCGAATGTCGCTACGATACGTTGACGCCACATATGTCAAAATTAATTCGTGATTAGGGCTCAGGCTACTACAACCAACGAGCGTTCGAAAGTAGCGCCTTGGCATCGGTCGATTAATTTCATATGCTTTTGTCAAACTGTCTCGGTCTCAGAACGGTTAGGTTCAGAGACCTCAACGAGAAATTTTGGTTTTCCCAAAAACCAAGAAACTCTAATTTTTTGTCCAAAATCCAGCGATAGAATCGCCAACTGACAAAGCTACGACAGTATATAAACTTTTGTAGAAGCAGGATCTCTTTAATTATGCTGCTGAAATTCCCTCACAAACTTAGTTTTCAGTTCTGCTGTATAAACCGCTCCAATAAAGAAACGACGCCAATTTATCTGTCGCAAACTATCGTTACTAATAATGTAGAGTGATTAGCAGCGCTTTTTATTGGATTCTTTTTTTACTGGCGCGTGCTTACACCAAAGGCGCCGTCGAATTAATTTTAAGTCCCTGTGTATTTTCGTTGCAACGCTTTAGTCACGTCGACGGTATTTTGTCTAGATAACAGACCGACCATGGGTATCGATTCCTCGCTTTCAATACATATCAATTAGGTGTCGTTTGTCTCATTCTGGATAGTGTCAGTATTGGCCGATTGACACTCGATACTTATTGTGACTAGACTATAGATTGTTTCGTAACAGGCGCATATTTGAGTAAATGAACCATCAATCGTCTGTCTGCCAATACTTCGACCAAAACGATGTCTTCATCGTAACGGCCCATATTTCGGTGGTTTGCCGTAGTCACCAAGCTTGACAGGCAGATTGGTGACCACAGAGTCTGCATGAATATAAAAACAAGCAAAGTTTTTTGTAAGGAAACTGTTTGAATCAAAATTATATTTTTGTTGAACTGTGTGCAATGTGATAATCACACACCTTGGTTTATTGCGATTTTTCATAAATAAGTTTAGTGATTTTATATTAAACACAGCCACATCATGTTTTTTTAGTGGACATTCCACTTTCCGCACGCTACATTCTAGCCCCAAACTAAGCCAAAGCTTGTCATATGGGAAACCAGATAGCTGATATAATTCATGAATACTTTTTTTTGTTGTAAATACCTACTTATAATAACGCCCAGACCGAGAACAAACATTCACATTATGTTCGAACCCACGGCCTACGGCGCAGAAGGCAGAGCTACTAACTGAGCTGTGAAGGCTGTAAATTTTATATAACTGTAAGTAGATAATACAGGTAGATATCAAAGTTTCACAATTTATTCTCCAAAATTAATGTGTTGCTCAAATAATGAGCTGTACAAACAGCGCGTGTCTCACCTAATGTTAAAATATTTGAACGGTCAGACCTTGGTTGGATTATGTGATTTGTGGTCCTGTTGTGTTTACTCGATGATGCTGGGCTTAGAGTGAGGATTACTCTGCAAACCGGTATACAAAGATTGGCATTGACCTTTTGGAGCTCTGCTGGTCTAGTGGTAGCGACCCCGCCTTCCAACCCTAATACTGCGTTTACATTTAGACATTCGCGCTGCCATTCGCGTGGAATTGTTGCCGTCCCATTCTCGCATTACCCAAGTCCGTGCGCCTGTCTCTGCATGTCTCTGCACATTTCCAAGCACATGAGCTGAGTGTAAACAGGGTATAAGGTCGTGAGTTCAAAACCGGTCGTACATCAGTTATTCTGTTCAAAAAATGTATGTGCACAGTCGATTGTGCCAGTACTGACAATACTGTGGTGGGACGATTCAAAGTCAAAGTAAGGAATATTCAATTAAATCACAATGATAACCTTGTGAGAATCCAGGTGCCAGTTCCACGCAAGCCTCGAAGAGCTGAGAAGAATTAGAAAAAAATCAATTCAGCCATTGGGGAAGTGTGACATCCTCCTTACCTTTGGACCGACAACATCCTGAGGATCGCAGGAAGACAGAGGGCTGTAAATTTATAGAGCCTTTTTCTAGTAGCGGACTTCTGCAGGTTGATGCTGATGAATTAAACTCACGACCTATAGCGCAGAATACCTACAGACCTACTTATATTTCTCGTACTTATCTATGTTTCAGTTTATTCTCTGTTATTTTTTATTGTTTTTTTAATCGTTTTTACCCAAAGTGTAAAACGGGACCCTATTACTAAGACTCCGCTGTCCGTCCGTCTGACGGTCGGTCTGTCTGTGCGTTTGCCACCAGGCTGTATCTCATGAACCTTAATATTTAGACAGTTGAAATAAAACAAATATTTATGGGGGCTCCCATACAACAAACGTGATTTTTTTGCCGTTTAATAGATAGGTACGGAAACCTTCGTGCGTGAGTCCGACTCGCACTTGGCCGGTTTTTTGTTTATGTTATGCTGTACCTGTGTTCGTTAGTCAAATAAACCATATTAAATTCTATTCAGAAGGCAGAGCTAATAACTGAGCTGTGCCAGTCAATCGGAAACCATTAGACCAAGATTAAACACCACAGTGTAATAAACCAGCGTTATTGTAGTGCATCAACCACTATCATGTTAACAGCTGATTTCAACGTTCTCTGTTAGTTACTAATCAAGGATTAACAGGCCGTTAAATCTAACCTTCGATGTCAAACGCGTACATTTTGACATATTTAACAGCCCTTTAATCCTTTTTTAATCTATGCCAGCATGGTGAAATCAGAGCTAAGGCGAATACGAGAGGTAATGTACTTATATGTTTAAAGATATAAGATCACTAAAGGCATTTTCAAAAAATTGCAAACAACCATAGTTTAGTCAAAATTTCATTTTGATCGTTACAAGTTTTCCTATTCAAATATTTGATTATGTACGAAAACTAGTAAAGCAAACTTTTGAGTAAGGGTACATTAGCTCTTGTATTCGCCATAATAGCACAAATCTGTAGTGCTATTTCGTAAATAACTTAATAACGAGGAGTTTCAGAACACGTACGCGGGTGGCGCTAGTGATAGGTGAATGTAATACAGAATGTTAAATTAAAAATTCACCTCACTTATGCAAGTGTTGTTGACAGAACACTACTACTGAGTAACGATTTTGATGTGTACAGTCAGCATCAAAAGTAAACGACATTTAAATACTTAAACAGTATCATTATAGAGACGCTTTATCATGTCAGGGAGTCTAAAATAAGGGCTACTTTTTCTTACCACTATTTTTAACTTTTTTTTTTTAATACAACTGATGGAACAAGCAGATGTCCACCCGATGTTAATTGGTAACCATCACCTATAACAAAGCATTGCCTCGTAAGTCACGCTCAATAGGAACGTGCCCTACGATGCACTGCCCTGCGTCCATCAACTTGAGGCATACAGATGTTAAGCCTCATGTGCCTGTAATTACACCGGCAACCACACTCTTAAAACCGAAACACAGCAACGCTGCTTGGCGGCAGAAAAAGGCGTTGTGGTAGTACTTCCCCGGAAGAGCCCTTCACAAAGAGCTCTACTACTCTTGAAACTTTCTCACTTTCTTAGAGTCCTTAAAATAGAAACTGGAAATGCATACTTTCAATTTTAAATGCAATTCCAGGCTTATTGGAAGACCTCGCTTCGTTATTGTACAACTTTAATCTAGAATTCCATCTAACACAGCGTTAGGTCGGCCTTGCAGTGCGGAAACCTAATTTGCTCGGGTATTTGCAAGCAACAGTGCCACTGGGATTGTACCCGTACCTCAAGTCTGAGTATTGGTTTTTGTTTTCGTCAGGCCGCTTTTGTATGGAGATTTGATGAGCGCATCTATCGGGCGTGCTGAAAACTCACGAGGTTCCATACAAAAACGATGATACAGCCTGACGATACGGAAAACGGAAAACTAAAAAAAGTCTCAGACTTGGGGTAAGTGCCTATCTCAATCGCCTCCTTCCGTTGTAGGAAAATCCTGGCTAAGTGAGGAATCATTGACCCAACCAGAGCATCATGCAAAGCCCCCATGCAGGACATGCCACACCTGCTTTCTTGTCCGCTGTGCCTCCTGCACTTGGGAGGACTTAAATGAGGCAACGGATAAGGCTATTGAGGAGCCAACATATTGGTCTAAATAAATTTGAGTGTGTCTTGACACGAAAAGAAGACTGTATCTCAAGTTGGGGTAATTTTTCGATTTCGGTAGGTATTTGGTTTTCAGTATTACAAGCCCGGGTTTAGTATGGAGTCGCAAAAGTTCTCAACCAGTCGCGAGAAAGAAATTATTATCCTTGAAACAAAGAGATCGTCGAAAAATGCGATCGATGGCAAAAGTGAATATAAATTTTCACTATTACATAAAAGCCAAACCAAGAAATTGTACTATAGTTGAAACAAAAAGATCGCGGAAAAACTCCAATGCCGAAAGTTACTGCACGGAAAAACGATTCAACGGAAGCCGTCTAACAAATCCAGAGGCACATGAGCACATCTGTATGCCTGAAGTTAATTGCGAACTGATTTGTCATAGGTGATGGTTACCACTTAACATCAGGTGGACCATCTGCTGGTTCCATTAGGAACAGTATAAAAAAATATAAACAAAACTCTTAAGAGGTAAGTATGAACTTGAAATAAAACTAACCGTTCATACTTTGATCTGTAGCACGCTACTCAAAAGTGCACTCAATTTTTCAGTTCAGGAAAAAGATGATTGACTGTCTATTTACAGATTAAACGCTAGCTATTAAACTTGCGAGTTTATAATAGATTGCAATCTAAAATAGCCTTTATAGATGTCACATTTGGCTTCATTATGGTGCGGCAAGAGGGTAATATTAAATAGAAAGCATTGCTTTGATGGTATTCCTCGAAAGGAATTATTATAATAGGTACACGTTATTTCCTATTTTCATATGAACCTACTTAATACCAGGCCAAGTAGGTAAATCTACCAAAGTAGCTATAATGTAGGTGTAAGTATTTTGTGTTTTATGAAAAAATCAACAAAAGAACTGCTCCGAGAGCTTGTTCTAAAGGTCGAAGAAAAAACTTTTGTTAAGAAAATAATAAAAATTTGTAGGTACATAACTTGTTGCGTCACCAAAAAGTTTAAGCAGGAATTGAAAAAACGCCTCTTGATGTGTCCTCGTTCGCGATAACCTCAGTATTTTATTCCATTATATTTCTAATTTCACGTATTTAAGTTGTAATAGGTAATAGAGCTAGGTATTTTGTATCAGCTGTAACACCGTTTTCCTCATGACATTGTATCGAAAAGTAATAAATAGCCCGCATCGTAAAAATTGTTTAAATAAGCATCAGTTTACAACCGAAACATGAGAAACTTATCTTAATTGAGTTAATGTTATGACTTTAAAACAGAGACACAGCTAGAATCACAACAAAGTGACACATCTCTTATCACAGCAAAAATGTTTCAAGCTTTGTTAAGATAAGCGGGCACGATCGTCGATATCTACCCTACATATTCTGACCAACTATAAAAGAAGAATAAATTATTGGTACGCTGAATTCTCCTTGCCTTACCGTTTACCAGGCTTAGCGTATCTAATCTAGTTAGCGACGCAACGTCACTGAAGCCGGCGTGAAAAAAGTTCAACAAACTTAACCTTTTTGTAAACAATATTATTTCCACAACGCACAGTTTTGTTCATCCATTCGCGGTGTTACGCGATTGTTTATTTGTTTTCACTTGAAGTTTGGTTTATTTGGATCGTGAGTGTTTCCGAGTGGTACAGTTGCCGGCGCGATGGGAGCTGGGCTAAAGGACGCGCGGCGGGTTGAGCCCGACTCAGCGAACTGAGCGGTGCGTGCCTCGCGCCGGCTGTCTGCGCAATCCGACGCTGCAAGGTGCATCGCGTCGATGTTTACTTCTGGAGCCAACGGGGACTTGCTCGGGAGACGTTGGTGATGGTGACCATTCTGTTGTTGCATTATCCTAAAATATTCGATGCTATAAAAAATATAGCTATCTCTGTTGCTTCAGTTTGTAACAAAGAGAGGGCAACATTTTTAGTTAAATTTGGTTAGTTTTTAATAATTCAGCAACAGAATTAACACCATTGTTGACCTACAGTTTTTTTAACACGTCATTGTCACGTGACGTATACAGGTGCAGGTTCGATTCCCCGCGGGATAAGTATTTTCAGATTAATCGCTAGACTGAATGTTGAAATTTCCGCTTAAAGGAGTTGTTTCATCAATGTGTGGAGCCTGGGTTGGCTCTGTGTACAGTTTATATAAGCTAAGCAATATAGATAGCTGTTTCGATTGTTTATTTTCTTATTTCGTTTTTTTGCGCTTCGAAATTTTCTTGATCAAAGAGAGCAACACTAATTAACTAAAAATATCGAGGACAGACTTGCGTGAAATGTTATTTTGACAACTGTGGAATATGTCAAGGTTAAGAGTGGAACTTATTAGCATTACCGTCAAAAAAGCAACAAAACTGTCAAAGTAATGCAATGTGTCATGTCAAACGTCACCTACCGACTGTCATGGTAGGTCTACAAGTGTTCACATAGTTAAAAAAATCGACCAGATAAACATTAAGTTATCGAAATTTTATTTGCCTACAAATGAATGAAATTGCAAGTTTAAGGTAATCTTGTATTTGTTTCAAATTTTTCTATGTAGTGTAGGTACACTTCCCACAGATATTATGTAGTAGGTACTACATATACCAAACCCAAAAGGAAATATGACCTTTGGGTATTTATTTAACAGTACTTGTTCTTTTTTTGTGATCCCCACGGTAAGCGAAAAAAACGAGTTTGAATAACCTTTCGTCAATGCAAAGAAATGTCTATAGTGTTAGATATAGCTATAAAACCCAGTAGGTACCTATAGAGTTTTTTAAAGTTTTAAACTAGAATTTCTCTGTGTTCATCAGAAACTAGCGGTACTATCACTAAATACCTACTCCCACACACGAAACAACTATTTGCAGATAAAGCATACCTACTTCCTCTAGCGGGAATAAAATTCTCACATCTCATCTGAATTGCTCGTTCACTTGTTATCTAACCTTGTTTGCGATAGTTTTTTTTTCTATACTTATCTGTTGTTTTTGGCCAGATGGCCAATCATATAGGTTGATGTCTGTATAGAAAAAAAAATTGACTGTAAGAGAGGCCAAACGGAGGTGGTGGGATAACCTCGATACATTTGCCGAAAATTGGACCTCAAGGGCCCAAGACCCTGAAGAGTGAAAGGGGGATAGGGAGGTCCTTGCCCTGCAGTGGGACGATGCAGGCTGAAATAATAATAATAATAAGAACGGCCAGCGATTTACTCTCTGTCAGCGTATTTCAAGGTGAAACCGTAGTTTTTTTTATAAAACTAGCTGATGGAACAAGCAGATGGCCCA
Organism: Chloroclysta siterata; assembly: GCA_932294275.1. NCBI lineage: Eukaryota > Metazoa > Arthropoda > Insecta > Lepidoptera > Geometridae > Chloroclysta > Chloroclysta siterata. The sequence goes on from OW028598.1 coordinate 14,758,766, forward strand.
CTTGATTTTAAGTGGTAACCATCACCTATAACAAAGCATTGCCTCGTAAGTCAGGCACGATAGGAACGTGCCCTACGATGCACCGCCCTACGTCAATCAACTTGAGGCATACAGATGTTAAGCCTCATGTGCCTGTAATTACACCGGCTACCACAGTCTTCAAACCGAAACACAGCAACGCTGCTTGGCGGCAGAAAAAGGCGTGGTGGTAGTACTTCCCCGGACGAGCCCTAGTTGTGATTATTAACGTGTGTTATAATTAGTAAAACCAGTTAGTATTCTAACAGCGGCATTGGGATTGCAACCTGTCACGTATGGAATAGTAACTTCTGCAAAATGTGGGTAAGTGCCAAATGAAATGTTTGGACATACCTCTGACTAACCCCCTTAGACGTTCTCAAAGAATCTGCAAGTCGTTCTTGGTACCAAGAGATCTGAGAAGATATCTACCGTGCCTGGGGATCAGAGTCGTGAAGCTGTTTCAGATAGTAGAAACTTTATTGGATGAAACATTAACTATGGTTTAAAATTTTCTTTTGAGTGTTATTGTTTTGTTTGTTTCCCTAATACAAATAAATTAGTGTAAGTTGTAGAGCCCTTTGTGAAGGGCCCAACAGAACTACCATCATGCCTTTTTCTGTCGCCAAGCAACGATGCTGTGTTTCGGTTTGAGGAGTGCGGTTGCCGGTGTAATTACGGTGTATTTACACATGAGGCTTAACATCTGTATGCCTTAAGTTGATGGACGCAGGGCAGTGCATCGTAGGGCACGTTCCTATTGTGCGTGACTTACGAGGCAACGCTTTGTTATAGGTGATGGTTACCACTTAACATCAGGTGGGCCATCTGCTTGTTCCATCAGCGAGTTGTATAAAAAAACCCTGGATGCTGTCTTCTTAGTAATTAGAATCTAAGGCTCTCGGACCCTTGCAGTTGGGTGGCTATTTTGTTCCTATGCTTATCCAGCATATAGACTGATAGTTCCTGCTGTTTCGAGAGTTTCGAAAAGAGAGCACTGGTGGCAGTGGCGTAGCTAGGTGGCCAAGGGCCCCGGTGCATAGAGAAATAATCGGGCTCTCACCCCCTCTTTCCACATAGCTTGAACTTATATTAGCCTTAAAAATTAATTAAAAAAAAATTGTCAGCAGGCTCAAAGTTTTCTAGCTTTGGGCGCTGGCTGACCCTCTCTTTTCAAAGCTTGGGTTAGAAGGCCTCTTGACCTCCGGGACCCTGGTGCACTGCACCACCTGGCCCTAAGCTTCGCCACTGTTGGGGCTGTTGACTGGTGGGCTAATGTTAGCAGCCCCATTTTTTGGTACTAAAGTCGTCGGCCAAAACTAGTCATGCACCAATGAGTTTTTGTGTTCAAAAATGTATGTGCACAGTGCTAGTACTCTCGAACGGTGATGGAAAACATCGTGAGGAAAGCAGTATATGTATAGTAGAATCTAATAATTTCTAAAACATGTGCGAAGTCCACGAAAGAAGCCTGAAGCGCACTTCAAATATCAAATCAAATATTTTTATTTGGGAAACAGAAATCAGAAATCAGAAATTATTTAATGTATAACTGTAGACCAAAAAAGATCTTAAAGCTATGGTTATGTACAGTTTTAACAGTTTGTCCGTTCCGGACGTACAACAAAAACGCATTGTTATATTCTAAAGTTTTCACCCAAGAACCAACTAAAACATTTTAATACCCACTAATAGGTACTCCCAATTTCTTGCAAGTAGGTAGGTATAATGAACTATAAGAAACCGCGATCTAGATATTATAGAGCTTCTATTTTATCGTTCATAATATTCGTTTAAGTTATAAAATGCATTCGAGACTAACCATTTTCTCAAATGATTTTTGAATATATTTCCTTGAAAATATCAGTTACTTAAAGTAGGGAACGATGATATCTGCAGAAGTATTAAACTGTGTCGCAGATACCTAAAATAATTAAAATCATTTTACCGCAATGTTTCTGTAGAAACGAGTTCGTTTTGTTTGCGATAATAAACTAGCTATGAAACCTACAATCACTGTACTCTGTAGAGACTAGGAACGTACCTTGTTGATATTGCAAAGAATGCCAATGTTTACATTAGGTTGTGTATACCATACGAAATGTTAGTGAAGTTTGCTCTTCCAAATTGAAAAATACCAAGTAGGTAGGTACTTACTTACTACCAATCACAGCCCGTGCCTACCTATACCTAAACAAATTCAAAATGGCTCCGGCAATCATTACCTCTCGCTCGCACACTGTTGTTAACAATAATGTAAGAAAGAGAGGCATTGATTATCGGTATTTGTTTTTTGCCGCGTTGCTCTGAGACTTTAATATTGAAGTACTTTACTATATTTATGAGACTTTATTATATTTATGTTTGTTTATTCAGCTGGATAACTCAAACCTATATTATGTTCTTCTTAGATTCAGGTTGATTCAGGCTTTGTTTTCATTATAAAAACAGAAAAACAGAAACAGCTTCACGACTTTAATCCCCAGGCACGGTAGATATCCCCTCAGATCTCTAAGTACCAAGTACTAACTCCAGATTCTTTTTTTGAGGATGTCTAAGGGGGGTAGTCAGAGGTACGTCCAAACATTACATTTGGCACATACCCACATTTTGCAGTAGTTGGTATTCCATACGTGACAGGTTGCAAGCCCATCGCCGCTGTTAGAGTACTAACTGGTTTCCTCACGATGTTTTCCTTCACCGTTTAAGAGCACTGGCATTGCGCACATAAATTTTTCGATAGGAAAAATCCATTGGAAGAATCCGATCGGAAGGCGGGGTCACTCCCACTAGACCACCGGTGCTCATTATAAAAACATAGAAGAAATAACAGGTAGTTAGGTATGTTAAGTTTCATTCACAGACCTCTTTGTGAATGAAATTTCCCGGACGAGCCCAGGACTGAGCCTACTACCATCATGCCTATTTCTGAAGCCAAGGAGCGTTGCTAACTTTCTGTTTGAAGGGTGTGGGTTGCCGGTGAAATTACAGGCACATAAGGCTTAACATCTTTATGCTTCAAGTTGATGGACGCAGGGCAGGTGATGGTTACCACTTAACATTAGGTGATTCATCTACTTGTGAAATAAGCTGGTATAAAAACATAATGTTTCATAGAACGCCGTGTTAACGCAGAGTGAAAGTTCCTTCAGATGGTAGGTAACTACTTAACTCGTGACTTTGTTTTAAAGCTTTGGGTTTCTAAGAAGTTGCGCCCGTTAAGCCCTGGTCTTTAGAGCTGATATTTTTTTATACAACTAGCTGATATAACAAAGCATTGCCTCGTAAGTCACGCACGATAGGAACGTGCCCTACGATGCACTGCCCTGCGTCCATCAACTTGAGGCCTACAGATGTTAAGCCTCATGTGCCTGTAATTACACCGGAAACCACACTCTTCAAACCGAAACACAGCAACGCTGCTTGGCGGCAGAAAAAGCCATGGAGTTATTTATATTTGGTCATCAATTTTATTGAATACCTTTTTTTTTTTTAACTACCAAGTAAGCAAACAAGCGTACGGCCCACCTGATGGGAACCTATTTTGTTTATGTAGACTTGCAGCAATACGAATCCTACTAAACGCGTAAGTTTGTAAGTATGGATGGATGTTTGTTACTCTTTCGCGTAAAAACTACTGAATGGATTTTAATGAGACTTAACAATAATATAGCTTATACATCGGATTATCACATAGGCTACAAGTTATAAAGATATTCTCCGAAATACTAATCCTGCGCAGGCGAAGTCGCGGGCACCAACTAGTGAATTATAAATATTATAAAAATATATGAAATGAAATAATGAATTATAAAAATATTTAATATTTATTCAATATTCAATAATGAAATAAAATAACACTACAGAAAGTTCCAATCTAAGGCTTAGTCATATGGGATGTGACCACTGACTTTTTAATTAGGTACCAAAGGATGTAAAAGTTCATGACGTAGGTACCAAAGTCCTAGCGTTTTGGTAAGTAGCTATGGAACGTACGCAATGCGTACTGCGTCTGTGTTAGTATTATTACTAAGTTGTCTTTAATTACTGTAATTAGTGCCCTATACCGTTGTAGATTGTTTTTGGCTTTACGTAATACCCTGTTTAGACTCAGCTCATGTCCGTGAAAATGTGCAGAGACATGCAGAGACAGGCGCAGGGACTTGCGAGAATGGGACGGCAACATTTCCGTCCACGCGAATGGCAGCGCGAATATCTAAATGTAAACGCGATATAAAGCGAGTTGGCGTTTGCCGAGTGGGTAGTGCACGAAGTCAAAAAAACACATCTGTATTTTGTGGTAACGAGAGCGTCTCCATACTAAAACCATGCAGTAATTGCTGACGTTTTCCTTGCAGACGCTACTAGTCACCTACTTGACCTAAGACTAGGGTTGCCAGATACGGGCTTATTATTTCCTGGACATTTCTGGGGTTACAAACGGAGTTGGAGTTTTTAGAGTCCAAATCCAACTACAAATGTTTGCTGTTGGACGGGCAATACAAAAAATATTACAAAAATACTAGTTTGGTACTTATTTTAAAAGGAAAAACAAATGTCTTTAAAAACATATTTATTTTTTATAAAATCTATAGGTAGATATTAACACACTGTAATTTGTATTCATACCATACACAATCACATATTATGTATTAGAATTTTTAGTTCCAATAAAAAATTAAAGTAGTCTTTAAATAAAAATCGTTTCGGCTCGTCCGAGGTACGAGTATGCGCGCCGCCCCTTGGTGTCGTTACGTTTTTGGAAAAAAACTAGTGATCATGAATTCCGGGACAGTAAAGTGTAATTACTGGACACGGGACCACACGTAAAATTCCGGGACTTTCCCGGAAATCCCGGCCATCTGGCAACCCTACCTAAGACCTAAGACTTACCGCATTAAGCGAATTCCCGTTTAATTACTTTGCCTTTATAATATGCTCTAACTTTACGTGAACTCTTTTGCAGGAAGAAAATATGGAAGTTTGGATCAAAAAAACATAAAATAACATATACAAAAAGAAAGTGCATAAGATAGGTCGCATCATACTATTGTAGGTAGGTACATAATGTATAGCGTGGTGCAAAACTATGGCACCCTAAATATGGCAAGTTTCGAAAAAATATACACCTAGCGAAAAAAAGGTAAGCGAAGGTATAAAAGACTAGGTACCTGCCACACGCAAAGAAGGGATGCCGTCTTCCCAAAATAAATAAAGATACAAGGACTTAAGGCGAAACCAACAGCTAATTTACCTCTCGCTCACATATTTTTAAGAATGGTATAGCTCTTTGTGAAGGGCTCGTCCGGGGAATTACTACCACCACGCCTTTTTCTGCCGCCAAGCAGCGTTGCTGCGTTTCGGTTTGAAGAGTGTGGTTGCCGGTGTAATTACAGGCACATGAGGCTTAACATCTGTATGCCTCAAGTTGATGGACGCAATGAACTCATTTTAGAAAAATCGCAATCAAGCAAGTTGTGTGCAACATTGCACACAGTTTAGTAATTTAAAAAATCATTTTGATCGGTACAAGTTTTCTTACTCAAAAGTTTGCATAAATACGAAAATTAATAAATCAAACTTTAGTAGCGCATACAACTAGGTTGATTGTGATTTTTCGAAAATGAGTTAAATTATTTTATATCTTTCAACATGTCGATAAAAGTTTTCCTACTTAAAAGTTTGCTTATGTACGAAAACTAGTAAAGCAAACTTTTGAGTAGGAAAACATGTATCGATCAAAATGAATTTTTTACTAAACTGTGTGCAATGTGATTGCACACAAGATGGTTGATTGCGATTTTTCGAAAATGAGTTAAATTATTTTATATCTTTCAACATGTCGAAACATGCAAGCGATAGGTACATAAGCTTTTGTCATCGCCTTATGTAAGTACTTATCCCATCAGTATTGTTACAAAATGTCACCTAGCTTTAATATTAGCTTCGTAAGCAAGTTGGGTCATAACGAGGCTCTCAGGTGTCCAAGCTCCGTTTCTTAGTAATCTATAGATAAGTTTAAGCTAGGTACTTAAGTACTTTCATCTGGAATTTCTTAACCAGCATTATCCTTCTAAGATGTTTGGATGACTTTTAACGACTCAATAACTCCCTTGCAACTGAACTATCAGGATGAAACTAAAAAATATGACGTAAATTGGATTTGCATATTAGCTACTTTTCGTACCATGAAACGGGATAAAAATCATCAAAGAACCCAATAAAGGAAAAACGCCTATTATATTTATGTTAGCAATCACTACTTGTATGCGAGCGACGACGCAGGCAGCTAGCGCAATAAAACATTGTTTGCTTTATACCGCGTTTACATTTAGAGATTCCCGCTGCCATTCGCGTGGACGGAAATGTGGCCGGACAAATGTCTGCGACAGCGTCGCCGGCAACGTGTGTTCACATTTTAGCCCGGACACTTAGGGAGAGCGGGCAACGCGAACGTAAACGCGAGCGGACATGGAAGTGGCCTGTTTACATTCTCGCGTTGCCCTGTCCCTGCCTATGGCCCTTTACATTTCCACGGACATGAGCTAAGTGTAAACGGGGTATTACCGTGGTTGGCCCGGCATTGTAGAAGACAGTGTAGTGAAAGGATTTTAAGTGCGCCTCAAAGAGACTCCTTTCGAGCACTTCAAGAGATGAGCAGCAGCATCTCCAAAGGTACATAACGCCGACCTCTGTGGTCACCGATCCGCCTACCATGTTTGGTGACTAAGGCAAACCTTCCCAAATATGGAAGAGACAATCCATCAATGGACTGGCTGATGTGGCTCATGATGACGATGAAAACATTGTTTTTCATTCACCACCATCTCGCATTATTTACATTTAAGTACTGCGAACACTCGTGATAGTTAAATATACCTCTAAAGTATACGGGATCCAAAATAGTGCCTTGCGTGACCCTTTTAAAAAAGGAAGGTTCTTAATAATAATTCGACTGTTTGTATAAATTTTATAGTTACTGATTCTGCGCTTTTTTAAAATATAAATAAAAACAAAAAGTATAATACACAGATGACGTTTTGGTTTGTGGTTCCCTTCACCAAACGTTCTGTTTTATGTTTGTTTGTAGTCTTTTTTTTGGAAAAAAGTTAATTATCGTTGTCTAAACAAAAATATCTAGCTGAGATGCGAAATGTGCGGAATCGGTTCCGAAAAACTAATTAAAAGTAAGCATGATCTGTAATTTGTGAAAAAATAGTTGCAATATTTTCAAGGTCTCCTTTGTTTTCTGATCTGATAACCTATTCGTTCACAGCACATCAAAATTACTAACTTTAGGCTAGCTTCGCTATCTATCGACTGAATAAATAACGGGTTAGATCATCATTCTAACCCGTTGCAATATCAAACTTTAGTTCCATGAAATCTAAAGGGCTATTTACAATGGTTAGCCGGCAGAATCCGTTCTATGAGTTGTCTATACTTATCTAAGCTGCGGACCCCCCACAGGAGGGCCTGTAGCTAAGTTTAAATTCTATTTTAGTGATGACCATAATAAAATAGTCCATGCATGGGCATTTGAATGTCACGTGTTCTACCAACGATAAATATAAAAACGGACCACGGAGTTACCTACATTATAATAACCAATATATTTAATTTTAAAATTTATATGACTCTTTTTGAGTTTCAGAAACTTTTGTTAACTACATTTTATTGTTACAGAAGTTTATACTATTTGATACCAGTTTATACTTTTTGGTTTATGTGTCTCTATATGTTATTTTTTACTGATCTATTGTGCTGTTTGTTTCCCGAATAAATTTATTTTTAAATAAAATAAATATTATGATAAACATTTTCAATTCCAGGATCAATTAAATCAATCAAGGGTCGAACAAGTAAGGTCCTGAAGCTTTATATGAATGATTTCAAATGGAGTTATGCTGCTGAACCATAGCAGGCATCCATAAGTTAAGGAACTTCTTTTGACCAGGCGAGCCGTGAGTTCCTGAGTAAGGAGCCTGTCTAGTTCTTGGTATGAAAAAAAAAGCCAGTCGGTTCAGTGTGTAGCGTTCTTAAGTTTGGCAACCTTGGCGTGTGTGCTGACCTTAAACTCTGCTTTCGAGTAATATTTTTGTTTCGCTCAACCCCTGTCTAGACCCCCGATAAATAATTCACTCAACTCAACTATTTCTAATACTTAATAATTATTGCATGGTCGTTAAAAAAAATATTGTGACTGAGAATTTACCTACACTGATTTGTTAAGTAATATGAATGTACTGCCTAATAGAGACTTCGAAAAAAGTTCTCTATTCTTTCTGTAAAGTACGATACACTTTTTCAGACTCTTAAGACGCAGACAACCATCAAACAACTTCTCGCTTGCACATTTTAATTTGAACTTAGAAAAACTTGTTTAGATCAGTTTTTATTTCCGTTTCTCTTTTCCTTCAGTAATTGTATTTGACGGTTGTCGGCCTCTTAACATAGTTTCAGTAATAAGTGTTTTTATTCCAGCAACTTCTAAATAGGTAGGCATAGTTACTAGGGCAATGACTGCATCGTTATGCCGACGACCGCCGACGCGACATTCCGTGTTGAAAAGCAATTCGCATGAACTAACTTTTGTATTAGCGTTTCATAAAAAATGATACGAAAATATTTCTATACCGACTGCTGTACGCCAGTGACAAAAAAAAGGTACGTAATTACATATAAATACTTTTTACGCAATAACGGAACTCTTTTCATTTCATCCGCAGTTTGAAAAAAGAACATCAATATCTGTCAAAATTTTAGTGTTACGCGAAGCGGGAGCCGCGTTGCGGTTTTCTGATTATTTTTTTATTAGCAATTTCAAATTAAAAAGCGATCATGTCGTCGGCAAAGCTATCTGACACTGCGATCGACGATCTCAATGATATCAATATAACTTTGATGACACTTCGTAAGCCGACTGTGATAAAGAAAGTCATTGATGCTATACCGAAACCTGTAAGCTCCGTGCCGAAGAATGGTCTACCAATGTGGTATCGTCTCGGATTGGAGTGTAAGTTACCTGTGCCTAAAATGCCTGAAGGGAAAATCATATTTTCACGCGGGAAAATCGGCGAAGATGTAAGTAGAAACTTGTTTCAATCTTCATGTTTTTCTAACCTTTTACAGACAATATGCTGTGTATTACAGGTTTTTTTTTAAACCTATCTCAGGCACCAGTCTCTCGCAAAACAGGTAAACCTCGCATCAAACCACTTTGGATAAGCCTAGATTGTTTAAGTTACCTACTTTGTGCAGAGAAAAATAAACAAAAAAAAATCATTTTTTTTTAAATATAGGTAGACATATTTTTATCAGTGCTATAACACGGTATCTGGTTCATTTTTTCGTCCATTACGGGGCAGTCTAAAGTCTTTAAACCATAGTGCCTCGTCTTCCGCTGTACACGCCTTTACTATTTTCCCTTCTTGGCTTAACCTAAGGCGGAGGTTTGTGAAATTAATTTCGCATCTCAATGTATGCAAGCTAAAGATATTAAATGATCTACTTATTTCAGCTCAAAAGCTCTTTGCTTAAGGCGAAGACAAGAGCTACTGTGACTCTCGCTCGCACGTTTCGGCATGTTGAAATATATAAAATCATTAAACTCATTTTCGAAAAATCGCAATCAACCATCTTGCGTGCAATCACATTGCACAAAGTTTAGTAAAAATTTCAATTTGATCGATACATGTTTTCTTACTCAAAAGTTTGCTTTACTAGTTTTCGTACACAAGCAAACTTTTAAGTAGGAAAACTTGTATCGATCAAAATGAAATTTTTACTAAACTGTGTGCAATGTGATTGCACACAAAATGGTTGATTGTGATTTTTCGAAAATGAGTTTAGTGATTTTATATCTTTCAACATGTCGAAACGTGCGAGCGAGAAGTTGTTTGATAGTTGTCAGCCCCTTAAGTTTAGAAACTGGATCAAACTTTGACTTACTGTAATGAGCACTAAGTCAACTCAGCTATAATATTGTGGCTTCTAAAGGATTTTGCATAAATCCGCATTTAGTATCACAGAAACAAAGTCAACAAACAATAACTTTGCAAACGCCTGAGTCGGCTTTAAATCTTTGTCATGCAAATCTCATTCTGAGACGCGTGAATGACGATAAGAACTTGGAAGTAATGAATCAACCTGTTTTGCATAAAAATAGGTTAATTCATCTACATCTACATCTACACTAATATTATAAAGAGGAAAGATTTGTATTTTTGTTGTTTTGTTGTTTTGTATGCAACGAATAGGCTCAAAAACGACTGGTCCGATTTCAAAAATTCTTTCACTATTAGAATGCTACATTATTCCTGAGTAACATAAGCTATATTATATTTTCAAAAAAATCAGGGATTCTTACTAACACTCCAATAATGTAACCCAAGGTGGAAAACAAAAACCTTACATCGCGTGCGCTGCGAAAACTATTGATGATAGAACAAAATAATGTACTACGACTTTGCAGAACACGTCGTCATCTACAAAAAATGTCGCGACAGCATATGTCTAACTATTATAGTTATGTCACAATAAGTGTTATTTTATTATAAAAATTTAATTGAAATGCCGCCGCTAGAAAAGGCTCTTTATTTGTACCTTTGTATTAATCCTTATCCAAATAAATCTATTCATATTCAAGACTGGTTCAATACCTATACATTACTTCTGAATTTTTCAAATCAGACATTCCATTCAAAAGATTTTAAAAATATAAGCGACGCGCGGGTCTCAGGCCGCGTTCTCACTAAGCGCGGGCCCGGGCAAGGCGCGAGGTAGAAGGGCGTGCAAATGACTCGAACCCACCACGGTCTAAGCTTATCCTAAAACGTTAAAAAAATTTATGTCCGCCCATGCGAAGCTGCTGTAGTTTATATTTTAGTACGTCTGTATCATGTAAGTCTATGTTTTATTTTATATGCTTTTTAAATTGTTTATTTGTAAAAAACCTGTTTTAGTTGTCTTTTTTATCATTGTTTTCTTGTAAGTACCTCTTTACCTACATCTATATGTATTTTAAGCCTGATTGTATGTGTTGTGTGTTCTTGTGGCAAATAAATGATTGTCTCTGTCTAATAATCGAACATAACAAACTTATCGTGATTTATTTCCGCTTGAAGAAGTCTACTCGTGGATATGTCCAGTAGACTTCTGATATTCCCAATGTCAGACCATCAGGTCCCGAAGGATTACCGGTGCCGTCGTTCGCTTCGTTTTTCTGTTCGTGGATTACATTAGAGATTTTTTATTCCCCATCGGTTATTATAACATTGGGTGTCTGGCATAGACTGATTTACTCTAGGCTTTAATATTCAAATGTAATTTCCGATCCAGGCTCCCGATAGGTAAAGTTTGTTACGCATATGAATTTATGTAACTATTGAAGTTTGCCAATTATACGATAAGACAATCTTGTTTGAGTGGTACCTTAGGTATTTTCATACATACCGATCAATAAATGAGATGTGTAGAGTAATGTGTGACCAATCTGTTTGTCACGTTTTAAACCACCAAAGATAAGTTGCATTCGGGAGACGGACCATATCATATTAGTAGCTTTTTCATAAAGCTTCAAACGCTACATCGTTTCTTGCGTCATCATCACAGGTTGCCAACGTATTTTGCCAAAAACTATTCCGCTTGGGGTGCAAATTACAAAATCGTTTTTTAGTGACCTCTCAAGGAGTGTCTGTGCCAAATTTCAGATAATTAGATCCTGTAGTTTTGGACATGGTTATGCCTAGTGCCAACAGTAAAAACATCACGAGAGTTAAATAAATAAACATTGGATTATAAACTTTCCACACAGCACTTGTCCGAAACTAAGCAAAGCTTGCAATATGGGAACTAGATAGAATAGAAGATTTTTTATTCGACACACAAACACGGGTACAGCCTCACATAATAGGTAGGTAACAAGAAAAACAAGAAGAAGAAGAATATAGTAGGTAGGTAGATAGGTACATATAATATGGAAAGAAACATTTAAAACACAAAAAACAACAATGCAGGTTTCCCATACCTAAACCACTACTAGGTACTATGGATGCCGACCAGTATTTTATGAGCCAAAATGGTCTCAACTCAGCTAAATGCTGCCCCGCCGCCGCCAAGGCGACGACGACGCATCGCTGGTTTTCAGTTAAGACCAACCTGATAGATATATAGATAGCTTTTTTTGTAAATATATACTTCAAATCTCGAACCTTATATATAAATCTTAAGATCGAACCTGCGGCCTATACCACGCAGAAGGCAGAGTTACTATCAACTCAGCTGAGAAGTCTGTGAAGGCTGCTGAATTTAAATACTAAATGAGCCAAACACTCAAAAGGTGTCCCAACGAAAAAGTCGTGCATAAAATTCTACAAAATAAAACGAGTTTCTCTATTTTCGCGGTAGCAGAACGCTTAAAATCCTTTTATAAGCGCCGGCGGCGTCTCATTATGCTAATGCCTGTATTCAGCCGGTGAAAGGGCCGCGCGAAGCGTGTATGCCAAGCTTCAGTGTGCTTTAGTCATAAATCTTATACCTGCAGGTATTTGTATACATCACATCGTATACAAACAGTGCTTGTACACTGGATGATATAGACTTAGTCGAGGCTGAGCGCAATACGATTGTAGACTGATGGATTTTTCATTGCATTTTCTTGTTCCATGCTACTAAGGTAGGAAATTGTTTCCAAGATATCGGATAAACAGTATGTTACTATTGTGCATGTTGTAATGTTGCTTGCTATTGCTAACTCCTGTTGTGACGGATAAAGCCGAATAGTCAGCATAAAGTTGATGCTCTGTCATGCTCTCTGAAGCACGAATGGAATGTCTCGATTAGTATTAGTTTTCAATTAACCTAAAAAGAAAGCCTACAAAGTTCTAAAACATGCATCAAGTGCTCGAAAGGAGCCTCTTTGAGGCGCACTAAATCGCTGTTTCGAAAACTAGTGATACGAAAAGTAGTAGTAGTATCCTGTACTTGCATACATATATAGGTACATACATACATAAAGTCACGCCTGTTTCCCATGGGAGTAGGCAGAGACCACGGATTTCTACATACCACTTTCGCTTTATTCACTCTCATAACATTCTTCATACATTCTCATCGGTTTAGGGTACTCTAGACCTGGCCTTTCTCTAGTAATCCTGTACTTGTACTGTATATAGCTAGACATTTTTCACACACAAATAATTTTTATCTCCACGCACACAAGCACCCCTTCTAAATTTAATGAGTCCACTTCATCCAACGGTTGTCTGGTAGAGATCGCTATTTAACGATAAGACCGCCTGTACTGTACAGGTTGCTTGGGTACCAAATAATACACACAATAGTTATAATAACGCTAACGTCTGCTTGGTTCGGCTGGCTGGAATTGAGTGCCACACGACGACCGCGTGTTTAATAGCTACCCGCCCACGCTTGCCTCCCCAGTCAGCGCGCATAGTATAATGTTAGACACTACATCTACCTTTTACAAAAACAAAATATAAATTTAGGAACTTATGAAGTAGGTAATATAAACTTTATAAAACACATCTAGATCATAATTCGTTAAGAATCACAGTAAGCAATATTCATCAGCAGTTGTACTAGCTTCAAGATATATTCATACAATTCACTTAGTTTTAACTATTAGTGGCAGTGATAACGAAGTGCCCAAATAATAAGTTACAAGTTACTAATAGCCCAATCGCATAAGTTTAAACCTCATTTAATTTCAGGATATAGGCCTAGTAGAAATGCTATTACAATATTGTAGCGGGTCGCATCTCACAACCATGAAACTATACTAAATAAATCTCTCCATCTATATATCTACTTGTATCATTTTCATCCAAACAGTCCTTCCATTTTCTTCAGACCTTCGACTTTCCTTTTCCTTTATACCTTTTTTAACTAGTTACCGATTCCAATTTTACTCTCTGTAGCACATCTTCTTATGACGTCATAACGAAATATCAGCATACTCTTGGTAGTGGGATAGTTCTATCGGTCTGGTCAAGGTTTTTACATTCTGAGTTCGCACAGCTGCATCAAACTCTCCACAATTGTAGTTGGTACTAAATTTTGATGGCTCCCCTTTCCTGCTTTTGTAAATATGTAACACTTTCGTCTAGTAATATCTAATAGTTATAATATCTTTTAGTTTTTCCGAAAATGTGAATTTAGCATAAATCTAGGAGTATCATTATTTTTAATGTTTCTATTGTTAATATTACAGGCATCAATCTTTTCCGTAAAGCTATCTATGTTTTAATAAACCACTTATATAAGAGTAACAAAGTTCCATTTTCTAAAACTAAAAGGCATTTATGGCATGTATATTGAAAAAACAATACGGTTTGCATATATGGCAACTGCTGACTCCCAGAGAAAGTTTACGTAACATCATTATTAGGTATACCATAGAAGTAAATAAAATAAATAGCTGTTAGCATCATCAGCAAGTTAGCAACCATCTTATTGTACTATCTGCTACAGTCTACCAGAAAGTGTTTCAATGTGTGTACTTACTGCAATATTGCATCAACTTTAAGTCCAAAGAAAATATTAGAATCGGCAAGGTTTACTGACTCCCCATTTAATACAGTATTGGTTAGTTGTAGAACCACGTTTTGCAAGGTAAATTAAATTCAATTCGTTTTCTTGATATTAACAAAATCATTATAACAACGGGTGAGCCAGTTAAGTATTTTTTTTCCTTGTGACCAGACAAACAGACGGCCCACCTGCTTTCAAGTGAGAACACTACCCACAACAAAGCACCGCCACGCAAGCCACGCACGATAGGAACACACCCTACCATGCACTATTTTACGTTTAGTAAAACTGTCAATGTAAGGGTCAATGACCTGGTTTAGGATGCTATTATGTTTTAGTTTCACTAACCAACATAATGATTTTTTTTTTAATTTTTCGACACTTCGCATGAATCCCCAACTCTTTTTGTAGTTTTCAAAGATCATGTACCAAAATATTACCAACAAAGCAACAGTCGTTTATTGACCTCTGTTAAATCCAAGCTATGGTGTACAACACAATGTTATAATTTCATACTCGTAAGAGACCTATATTAAAACCACCATTGGTTTCTTCATAGCACAGGTACTTTTTTTTTTCAAACTCAATTTCGAAAAATTACTTTGAAAGCTATGTGAATCAGTCAGTACGTCAGATCCACGCAAAGTCTAGAAGAACAGGCAACAAAGTTACGACTTTGTTCATACCGTTTTTTTTTCTGTGTGATACTGGTTACTAAATACCATAATAATGATTTATCCTCATAATTGTTGGTACATTTAAATACATTTCAAAATGTCTTTCTTGAAAAATACTTGTCTGGCTTGGTTAGGTATTGCAACACCCGACTCAGCTGCTACTTATATGCGTACCCGCAAATATTATGAGGTCGGTAGGTATATGTACCGAGCTTATTGTACCGTGATTCCACCCATGCTAAAACATCGTTGTCCGCTGACTCAGTAATATACATTCCGATCAGATACAGCTGAAGCGCCCTTTTACATTTCTTCCAACTTCTAAAGCTGATTCACTCCAACAATCTAGACTATAATGGAGATAAGTAGGTAAAGGCTCTAATGGGGGTTTTTGATACATGTTCATTTTCTGTCATCATTTAGTGATAGAACTGTGTGGAATGTCCACCAATATTTATCATATCATATCATTTCTAATTGGGCTACTTAAAGATAGTAATTCCCTTTTAGGTACTGGTCAGATTTATCAAAACTACCGTTTAGAAAACATTATTCTGATGCTTTTCAACGTATTTTCAAACTGTCATTTTGTTAAAACTTTAGGTACCATTCTGTTTTTCCAAACTTACCTTTAAAATTCATAATTCAGATACTATTCAACGTATTCACAAACTGTAATTTTGTAAGAACTGTAGGTACCGTTCGGATTTTCCAAACTACCCTTTAAAATTAATAATTCAGATACTATTCAACGTATTCTGAAACTGTCATTTTATAACAACGTTTAGGTACCGTTCAGATTTTTCCAAACTACCCTTTAAACTTTTTAATTCAGATACTACTTATTCAACGTTCTCTTAAACTATCATTTGCTTTAACAACTTTTAAGTACCGTTCAGATTTCTCCAAACTGTCTCTTGAAAACATAAATCTGATACTGTTCAACATTTTGTCAAACTATCAATTATAACAACATTTAGGTACCGTTCAGATTTCTCCAAACTACCTCTTGATTCTGATACCGTTCAACATTTTGTTAAACTATCAATTTTAACAACATTTAGGTACCGTTCAGATTTCTCCAAACTACCTCTTGATTCTGATACCGTTCAACATTTTGTCAAACTATCAATTTTAACAACATTTAGGTACCGTTCAGATTTCTCCAAACTACCTCTTGATTCTGATACCGTTCAACATTTTGTCAAACTATCTCTTGTATATAACAACATTTAGGTAACATTTAGATTTCTCCAAACTACCTTTTTGTTCTGATACCGTTCAAAATTTTATCAAACTATCAATTGTAACAGCAATTTTATAGGTACTATCGTTTGTCATATCAAACTACCTCTCCAGTGGAACCTTATAAGTTCTTAGTTCTCGAAGTTAAAATAGGCACAAATAGTACTTTCTAGAACTACTCAATTTAGCAAAAGTAAATTCGCTCACTTAGGTAACATTCACACATTTTACTCAGTGTATTAGTGTAGGTAGTTATTTACTTGTGCAATTCATTTTTTTCAATAAACAGATTATATCTGAGTATTTCTGTAACTGGTTTATTAGTATAGAGTATTTATCTATTTGTCAACAATTAACTTAATGTTACACTGTTTTTTGTATGCGAGTACTAAAGTTTACTTTCTGCAAACGCAACGGCGACAGGCCTGTTTGTAGGTACAATCCGTGATAAAAACCAGCATTGTCCCATAAAGTACGAACATCAAAAAGTCGGTAGCGTATTGATTTAAATTTTGTTAAATATTTTACCCAAACAAGTGGGTAGTACTTGCTACTTGTACATAAATTGATGTTGTTTTATCTTACTTCATAAACGAATGTTATGAAAGTTAACCCAGCCGAAAAAAGGTTACTACCTGCCAACTCAGGTGTTTCGTAACTAGGTACGTAAGTTCTATAAAAATGCATTAGCTAGCGTTCGTTTGCAGAACAAAACCGACTCATTTACTCTTTTTACACTTTTTTTTTGTATTTTTTTTGGTACTTACTGTAATGGTTTTGACCACTGGCAGGGTCGCCACTTGTACTGTACAGGTTGCTTGGGTACCAAATAATACACACAATAGTTATAATAACGCTAACGTCTGCTTGGTTCGGCTGTCTGGAATTGAGTGCCACACGACGACCGCGTGTTTAATAGCTACCCGCCCACGCTTGCCTCCCCAGTCAGCGCGCATAGTATAATGTTAGACACTACACCGCCCATTGTACTTTGTAGTTTTAAGTCTGTTTTTTTTTGTTATATCCTTAAGTTGTGTGCAGTAAAGTATTTTCTATCTTCTATCTCTACTTACTATAAATAAACGCATTTATACATAGTCCTCCGTATACTTGTTAGATTGCCGACGGCTCCAACAGATGGATGCTCGATTGGACACTAACAAGCGAATAGAGTATCAAAGGACGAAGGAGTTTTATTTCTAAACTTCGAACCTTGTTGGAACTGAAGCGGAGAAATATTTGTTTTGTAACTTTCAAAGTTGGAAAACTAGTGCAAAGCGAGTATAAATGCGGGCACCCATAAAAATGTTCAATTATAACCTACTTAATTCTGTAATTATTCTACTAATAATTCTGTAATTTTTCCTGACACAAAATAAATGTTTTTTGATTTTAGTTTTTTTATTTTTGCTAGAAGATCTCGTCTTGATCATGTCTAAACGGCAACTCAAAAAGGCAACTCATAAATAAATATGGCATAAATTAGGCTTAGAAGATTGACAAAACTATCCCTGTCTAAATTTGATTCTATAATCTATCTTCTTAAAATAGCGAGGGAACTGATAACGCTTATTCAACTGATTAAAAATACGAAATACAGGAAGCCAATATTCTGTCAGTGTTGGATTTCCATCGATACGGTAGACCACTCATCGAAAATGTAATTCTCGTTCCAAACTCTCTGCAATAAAGCTCATGTTGCTTGTGCAATAGTCTGAAAGACGGGGTGTATAATAAAATCGTAATGTGACAAAGATAAAAAGTTGTACCTGCAGAAATAAGTTTATTTTATAGTCCCCCCTGGGTGTACGATTTTTTTTTACACCATATTTTGGCAATGATCATCATCAACATCAACATAAAGAAGTCCACAGCTGGACATAGGTATTCCCTATACATTCTTCTTCCTGGAAGAACGATTCTGCGCCCTCTCTATCAACCGACTTCCCGCGATCCTTACAATTTCGTCGGTCCATCGGGTAAGAGGCGTCCTAAACTTTGTAACATGGCAAGGTAACAAAAAACTGCAGAAATTCATTATTATATTTTGAGGTTCAGTAGATTAGTGTCGTACTAAATGTGCCTATCTAATACATCGATCTCTGCAATATACTTCGTAATTACGAAATGGCCTTAAAGCTCCTACGTGTGTTGGTATTAGAATCGTTGTTATTGCTTTATTAGTTTTCGTACTTAAAACTTACTTTACTAAACTGTGTGCAATGTATTTGCATACAAGAGATGTTATATCTTTCAACACGTCGAAACGTACGAGCGAGAGGTGCATTAGCTCTTGTCATCGCCTTAAAACTAACCTAATTCGTCCGTCACTCCGAGATGTCGTCATAAAATATAGCTTGACTTGATCTGTCTGTGTCTGTGTATCTGATATAACAGTAAGAGAACCAAGTCTGGCTCCCGTTCTAGCTGTACTATACCAGTCATGACGACAGTAACCGCAATTTCCCTGTCGATTTTCCACTGAATTCGTAGGGGTTGATGTCCAGTAACTGCGTTGATGTGCAAAGTGCTTCAGCGGAATGTAGTTTATTAACAGCATTAGTCTTCTTCCACACTGTTCCCCTGGATATTTCAGTGGCACATTTTTTTTCCTTTAATTAATTTAGCGTTTCGCCTCTTAGAATAGTTGAAGTGACAACAAATCGGAAAATGAAGTTTTGAACGGCCTCTCACCTGGTGATCGCGTGAACTCGTTGGATGAAAAGTTCCAAATCGTCATTACTGAAAACATGCCCCCATGTTTCCAGTAATGACGATTTGGAATAAGTTTAACAGTGGAATTCTTCAACTTTGGACGACAATTTTTATTTATTTGGTCAATAAGTTTTAAATAATTTACAAAATAAGGTACTTATTTATCAAGGTACACGGGAACACAAAAAAAGCTTGCAATAATTATCAACAGCTTGCATACAACATTCTGAAATGTTTGTCTGCCATGTTCTTAGAAAAAAAATAGGCAAACTTTGTGTTACTTTTTATCGAATCAAGTTCGGTCAAGCGTATTTCTAGTCCCATAACTAAATACGGGTATATTTCAAAGATATTCGACAAAAATAATCGTTCTTGCATCTAAAAAAAAAAAAGATAGAGAGCTTCTACTGTGGCTCGCACTTCACCTTAGGGTTGTTTATTAGTTACCCATTCTTTAGTCCATATTATCTTAAGAGGCACAAAAGGTCCTATCCTTTAATCTCAATCTTTTGTTGCTATTGTACGCCATGTGATATGTTGTTCCTTTATCGTTCCATTTAAAATAGGAAATACTCTTTTAACTTGACTTAGGGACAATGTATTAAGCCCGAACGTGATATTTGGCAGTTGTTATAAGCTTTACAAAATGCGTGTCAGTGTTGACTTGTTCTATAAAGTAGAGCCTTTATAAAGTGGAGGCGAAACCAAAGCATTTAACCTACGTCTGCAATTTCATCACCTGTTTGTAGGTAACAGGACGCAATGGTTTAAATAGGCACCAATAAAATGTTTTTACAAAACTTCGCTACTATGTACGACGTGGACGTGGTGTACCAAGTGTTTATATTGTCTTTCACCAAAAGTTGCTAAGTGAGAAATAAAAGCTATTGCGTTTCTAGAGATATCAGTCTTTGTTACCGAACCTTTTAGTGTTACTTATCTAGCTTCCGTTGTGTACTTGCAACCTTCTGGAACAGAAAGTCTGTTTACAAAGTTGTAATATTGACAAAACAAAGCAAAGTGCCTTTAGCACCGTTGCCTGCTATAAGGTTCTTAAGGCGAAGACAACTGCTAATGTGCCTCTCGATCGCACATTTTAACATTTAAAAAGATATTAACCAAGTTGTGGGCATCAATTGCACATTGTTCAGTAAAAATATCATTTTGATCCAAACAAGTTTTCATACTAGTTTTAAGTTTTAAAAAAAGCGTCTGTGTCAAAATTTTAAAGGTAAGTTTGGGCGTGTTTCTGTCATATTGACATATTTTCACGTCAAAAGACCTTAAGTAGAGTACCTATTAATTAAGTACCAAGAGGTCTGAGGGGATGTTCTAAAGGTGTTTTTATTCAGGTTCTGGGTGCTACAATTATGAGGCGCCCTATTTATTTTTTATTGAGTGAGCGAAGCGAACGAAAATCTCTAAGTTAACTTGGGCGATTTTGCATTTTATGTATGTACTAGTGGCTTCCCGCGGCTTCGCACGCGTTGAAGTGGTGAACCGTGATTGAACCACAAACATCCAAACATCGTAACTTTCGCATTGATTTGTATATTATTAGGGTAGGATTTTAAATACGTACTATTATTAGGGTAGGATTTTAAATACCTACGTAGGTATAAGGGATACCTATAGGCGTACATTACCTATATTAGGTAGGTAGGTATAGGTACTGAGTTTAGCACAAACATGACAAATACAACAAATACAACCTTACACGGAAAATATGTACTTATTTGTTCCTAGTTTCTACCCCAAAACCAAACGAAATGAAACAGCTTCACGACATTGATCCACAGGCACGGTAGATAGGTACCCTCAGATCTCTTCGTACCAACTCAAGATTCCCGTTTTTAGAACATTGACGCCTCGTTGTAGGTATTCTTTTTACTCGAGCGCAACGAAGGAGGGTAACGTCTTTATGTTATTTATTCACAGAACACATTTTCTTTTAGTTTGAAGTTAATTACACAGTTACAGTTAAAAATCTCCCATACAAACCTTGAAACTTTGCAGGGGTAGTTTAAAATATTGAAAACGTGATTTTAAATTATTTATTGTGGAGTATATTTACTTCAAGTTTGAAATCAATCGCACTATGCGTTAAAAAACTCCCATACAAACTTTGACATCCCTTTGCACGCTTATATAATAGATAGTTTTAAAAATTTAAAAAAGCCTTTTCTATTTTTTTGCCTAAAAGTTCATATACTCCAAGTTTCAAGTTTGTAGGTTCAAGGTATACTATTTTTCATGCAAACGTTTTCAACCATTTTACACCCCTTGGGGTTGAATTTCCAAAAACCCTTTCTTAGTACACCTCTACGTCATAAGACCTATGTACTCTTCAAATTTCAAGTCTCTAGGACCATCGGTCAAAAAACTCCCTTACAAACTTTTACATCCCTTTGCACACTTATTAAGGGTAGTTTAAAAAAACTAATAACGCCTTTCCTATTTTTTTGCTTTGAAGTATACTCCAAGTTTCAAGTTTGTAGGTTCAAGGAATACAATTTTTCATACAAACGCTTTCATCCCTTTTTACACCCTTAGGGGTTGAATTTTCAAAAACCCCTTCTTAGTACACCTCTACGTCATAAGACCTATGTACTCTTCAAATTTCAAGTCTCTAGGACCATCGGTCTAAAAACTCCCTTACAAACTTTTACATCCCTTTGCACATTTATTAAGGGTAGTTTTACAAAACTAAAAATGCCTTTCCTATTTTTTTGCTTTGAAGTATATGTACTACAAGTTTCAAGTTTGTAGGTTCAAGGAATACTATTTTTCATGCAAACGTTTTCAACCCTTTTACACCCCTTGGGGTTGAATTTCCAAAACCCCCTTCTTAGTACACCTCTACGTCATAAGACCTATGTACTCTTCAAATTTCAAGTCTCTAGGACCATCGGTCAAAAAACTCCCATACAAACTTTTACATCCCTTTGCATACTTATTAAGGGTAGTTTAAAAAACTAATAACGCCTTTCCTATTTTTTTGCTTTGAAGTATATGTACTCCAAGTTTCAAGTTTGTAGGTTCAAGGAATACAATTTTTCATACAAACGCTTTCATCCCTTTTTACACCCTTAGGGGTTGAATTTCCAAAAACCCTTTCTTAGTACACCTCTACGTCATAAGACCTATGTACTCTTCAAATTTCAAGTCTCTAGTACCATCGGTCAAAAAACTCCCTTACAAACTTTTACATCCCTTTGCACATTTATTAAGGGTAGTTTTACAAAACTAAAAATGCCTTTCCTATTTTTTTGCTTTGAAGTATATGTACTCCAAGTTTCAAGTTTGTAGGTTCAAGGAATACAATTTTTCATACAAACGCTTTCATCCCTTTTTACACCCTTAGGGGTTGAATTTCCAAAAACCCCTTCTTAGTACACCTCTACGTCATAAGACCTATGTACTCTTCAAATTTCAAGTCTCTAGGACCATCGGTCAAAAAACTCCCATACAAACTTTTACATCCCTTTGTACACTTATTAGGGGTAGTTTTAAAAAACTAAAAATGCCTTTCCTATTTTTTTGCTTTGAGGTATATGTTCTCCAAGTTTCAAGTTTGTAGGTTCAAGGAATACTATTTTTCATACAAACGTTTTCATCCCTTTTTACACCCTTAAGGGTTGAATTTCCAAAAATCCCTTCTTAGTGCACCTCTACGCCATAAGAGCTATGTACTCCTCAAATTTCAAGTCTCTAGGACCAGCGGTTTAGGCTGTGCGTTGTCTATATGTCAGTCAGTCAGTCAGTCAGTCAGGACTTTGAGTCTTATAGTATTAGAGATGTATTGTATGTATGTTTGTCGGGCCATAACTTTAGAACCGTTGATCCCCGATCTGCATGAAATTTAGTGAGTCGATTGCTTGTACTTGAGAAATTTACTGGTTATAGTTTAATGGCTGGAATATGAGTTAAATCGGATGAAGAGTTATTAAGATATGGGGTTTTTAAAGGGGGCTAAAATAAAAAAAATTACATAACAAAATCAAATTGCATGTCATATGAAAGGGCTTTGTTTGGACAATCCAAAACCATTTTTACTTTTCTTCTAGGATGTATGTATGATACCACAATTAAGTTAGGGGGTAGACAGAGGCAAAATATCGTGTTTGGTATCAATGTAAGACATCACGAAATCTCTGTTCGGGGCGAACCACTAGTTATAAACAAAATTACCACTTTATTGTTATACGGAGGTAGAGGTTCGAGGAATTTGCCAAGTGGGTCAGGACCGGCTGAATAAAATAACACAGAAAATTAACATATAGAAATTATGTTGCTAAAGTATTTTAAAAACAAGAATCTCAGAATGTAGTAAAAAGTCAGTGTTGGATATCCGATACATTTAACATCTAAATTGATCTAAATAGCTAATTAATGTGTCGTAGCTAAGCAAATTAAGGACGCTGCTAATTAATTTAGTCGCATGGACGCGTTTGATAATGCAGACTTGATACGAGACAGGCGCACGCTTTCATTATTCAATTAGCAAGCTCGCGATGAGTGTGAGAATGTTGATTATCCAGTTTTGACGATTTTTCTTTAGGATTTTTATTTATTATTTTATGTTATGTGTTAAGAGTAGTAGAGCTCTTTGTGTAGGGCTCGTCCGGGGAAGTATCTACTACCACGCCTTTTTCTGCCGCCAAGCAGAGTTGCTGTGTTTCGGTTTGAAGAGTGTGGTTGCCGGTGTAATTACAGGCACATGAGACTTAACATCTGTATGCCTCAAGTTGATGGACGCAGGGCAGTGCATCATAGGGCACGTTCCTATCGTGCTGATGGAACAACCATTACTTATAACAAAGCATTGTCTCTTATTAAGTCATGCACGATATGAACGTGATCTACGATGCACTGCCCTGCGTCCATCAACTTGAGGTATACAGATGTCAAGCCTCATGTGCCTGTAATTATACCGGCAACCACACTTTTCAAACCGAAACAGAAATCCTGCGTAGCGGCAGTAAAAGGCATGATGGTAGTACATCCCCGGGCGAGCCCTTCACAAAGAGCTCTACTACTCTTAAACCGAGAATCAAGAAACTGGTAAAAAAAACTTGTTCGGATCAAAAATATATTTTTATTGTTTGTTATAAATTGATTGATTGCGGTTTTTCAAAAATAAGCTTCAAAAATCGAAGGTCCAAAATACTAGCATGCTTGTATTTAATAATATCAAACAAAGTAAGTTATAGGCAACATCTTGTCTCTAATAATTCATATAAAACACCTTATATTGGAAGATGAAAATAAATTGATTGAAACCTCACCCCAGTAAGTGACCAAAAAGCTTACTCCATATAACGATAAACGAAGGTTCACAATGAAATTTTCAGTTACACTGCGCAGTGTACACGGCAATGATGACTTGTCTGAGGATCATTTTGGCGTGTGGCCGCGCAATGTAAGTTATAGTGTGATTGTAGATCGTGGTGTATCGCTTTACGGAGTAGTTCAGGGGTGTGAGACAGATAATTACGAGTATCGGTTCAATCGAGAAAGGACACCTTCGATTTATAGCCGCACTAACTGTGATTTATAGTTATTGTTAATCTTAGCGGTGTACTGCCCGACGCTCTGTGCGGATTGAAAATTGGCGGAAAATATACCTTAATTTTTTGTTATAATAATTTGTATCGTTGTTTGCTTGGAAAATATATAAAAAATATTTGAGCATGATCATGATGTCTTTACATTACATTACAATACGAAATAGGCTAGCTACCCACAACACAGGTTCTCCTAGGGTGGGAGCTAGCGTACTTGCGCATTTTGTTTTCTGTACCTACCCCACTTGTAATACTTAATTTAAGTGCCTACTAGTATTTTATTGTATCAGCACTTTTTGGTTTAATTGTTTCATGTAAAACTGTCATCAAATAAACAAATAAATAAATAAAAATTAGTTCGTACCGAATCAGAACTAGTGAAAGGTATTTATTCAACGGAGTCACAAGGATCACATTGAAACGTTTTCAAGATAGTCCAATAAAAAAAAATTGGTGCCAGTGTTATGTTCTTTGAATGCGTGTGCGTCAATGAAGTTTTTAATAGTGTACTGTGTGTAACTTTTAACTATATGATTGGGGTACAGACAAGAAAAGCAATTAAGCCTGTCCCCCTGTTTGCGGCAGGGGGACTGATGATACTTTTATTTTGGATTTAAAAAGTTCGTAACCTTGTAGAAGGGGGACAGATCAAAGTTTTTATTGCCATGTGTCTTCCAGAGGGGATAGAATGGGGTGACAGATAGGAATTCTCCCAGCCAGTAGTAGACTGAAAATCGACTACATTGATGTATTGCGCTGAATAGCGCTGAGCCAACTCTAATTAATTGTCAAGCTTGTACCCATAAAACCTACATTGAACCTCGTAAACGAGTCGATGTATATATATTTTTTTTTATTTATAAAACTTATTGTATTTTGTCAATCTTTAGGGAATTAAGATATAAAAGATATTAATTCACAGAAATAAGTGTTACATATGTTGTTATTATGAAGGCGACCTGGAAAACGAAGCGTGGGACTCCTCCCCGGCCAATGGACCGATAACATTGCAAAGATATAGGAAGTCGACGGAGAAGACTTAAAATTATTCTTTCTGGAAACGTAAGGGCTAGACCTATGCTCAAAAGCTATGTACGTCTTCTTGTGATGATGATGATTTTTATTTTGTGGTATAGAGGTAGTTGTTATTTCTGCACAAACTGTCTAAGCATAAATAATTAATGGCAGAAGTATCAACCATTTCGTTAGTAACTAATCTCATTAATGGTGCTTCTATCTGAAGCACTTCTATCTGGAGCTTTTCTCGCAAGCTTTGATATCTTTGTAGCGAATTCAAAATTATTTTGATCCTTCGAAAACTTCACAAATCCTTCGTAAACGTTTCCAAGCCCGGTGATTACCAGTCATTATACGTCACGCGAATTTTCTTTTATTTTAATATCTGTTAAACCATGTTTAGGTATATACTGATACTGGTACCTACACTAAATCAATCATAAATATGGGTACAAATTAATATGAAACAAGTAAAATAGCAGTCGAAAAAAATATATTTGTCACTATGACATTACCCAATGCGAACGAAAAGTGCGAGAATAATAGTATCCGTTTTAAGCATACTTTCAATTAAAGGCCGCTTGCTAACAGATACTCGTATTACAGGTAACAAACATAAATCTCTCCCGACCTCGCAAGACTGCGTCGGGTCCACTCTAAAATAAAATTCAGGAATGCAGCAAGCGTACCTAGTTAAATTCTTCCGCTATGTCGAATGTGTTCTAAAGGCGTCCCATTCCTCGTTCTATGTTCTCGATGGTTCTACCTACATACACAGTTTTCAAGTTAAATACTGCCACATCGCAAAATCATCATCATCAGCTCTCCACCACCCCTCATAAATTTAAAAGAACAGTATTTTAACATTATCCACCAACTTTCCATGTTCTTCACAATGTCATTGACCATCCGATGGGGTGACCTCCTAAGCAGTTTTTTGGTTTATGGTCGGTACATATTCGAGAACCTTTAGTCGCCAGCGGTTGTCGGTTCTACGGTGGGATAAGAGTCAGGATAACCGTCTCTGATTAGTGCATAGGGAAATTCAAAGCAACCTTTTGAAATTTGGGCAAAGCATTATTTATACCTATAGAGATAGATAGATATATATGTATTTGTTCAAAATGTTAATAAATGTTTTCCAGGTTCGTCGTCTTGGTCTGGGTAGTGGCGGTCCGCAGCCTACTTTCGACCTCACAGACCCCTACTGCAACAACGTGTCCTACGACTATGTGCCAATGCACGACCCTCACCTGGCACATCACTTCGCCCAAAAGCCGGCCAGAAACAGGATGAAAGTGCTGGGTTTCTGCACGAAAGATGGTCGGGCACAATGCTCGCTCAAAGAGTTCAATCAGTACAGAAAGTACCTGTATAACCAGTTTATGGACAGGATTCATATGGAGATCGCTAAATTGGTGAGTACAAACGGTTTTTTTAAGCTATTATAGCTTAAAAAAACCGTTGGATTGGATCAATTTCAGAACTAAATGCAGAGATTAAATTTTGATGAAATTGTATGTGCTTCTGTAATGGAAGGTTATTAATCAGGTACTACTTGATATTGATAATAGTTTCATGTAGCTATCACAATTATAATTTTTAGGACTACGAATGAACTTCCTGTTATTAATGTTAGTTTTTAGTTGATTTGGAAGTCAGCTGAAAAGCTCCAGTTTGTCACATTCGTTGATTGCATTTAATAAATAGTTAATTACAGAATGAACGAGCGAAAGATGATTTGACCCTGAAGCGTGTAGAGACGGACGTGGCTCGCCGTCTGCAAGTCTTTACGAAAGCGGAGAAGGCCAGGGAACACCTTGAGAGAGTAGCACAAGAACATGCTGATGAGTGGGCGGAGAAGAAACGACTGTAAGTAAACTTATCCATCTTAGAATAGTTGTTTACACTTCTTCGGACCAAAAATCATTGTATCAATTTTTTTTATACCAATAGCTGATGGAACAAGGAGATGGCCCACCTGATGTTAAGTGGTAACCATCACCTATAACAAAGCATTGCCTCGTAAGTCACGCACGATAGGAACGTGCCCTACGATGCACTGCCCTGCGTCCATCAACTTGAGGCATTCAGAACCGAAAAACAAGCGTTGCTGCTTGGCGGCAGAAAAAGGCGTGGAGGTAGTACTTCCCCGGACGAGCCCTCCACAAAGAGCTCTACTACTCTTAAAATATGATCTCAATATGATTGTTCATAAAGATCCTCTGTAAATGCAAAGCCTATTTTACTGTAAATACCTATAATATTTTACACGAGTATTTATCGCGTTTACCTTTATTATTTTCCCGAAGTTTCGCCTATGTTGCAATCGCCGTGGTCGCGGGCGGTCTCGTCTCTGATGTTTATTACCTCTCGAAAGTTCTATAAACCTCTTCTCTCGCGGCGCGAACGCTCACGGAAGCTGTGAAACGCGAGTGTAGGTAGATGGTTTCGTGGCTTCGAGTTCACACTTCGCGCGCAATCGGTGTCGGTTGGTTGGCGAACGAAACTGCAGAACTTGCGAGTATGGAGGGACATCAAGTTCACGGCGCGAACCGCGGCGTAAATGAAATTCGCGCCCGAGTATCGAGGCATTTTACTCGGGTTTCTGTTATGAGGCATGTTAACCAAAATTCTATGTAGACACTGATATATCATTACGAACATAGTAAGCAAATTTAAAATTACCATGAGCTAGTCAAATCCAGCTTGCCGAAGCCGACAGCCAATCAATCGAGCAAAATTAGTAGACATTTGCATATTCGACACAATATCCAGGGCTTAATGAACGCGTCACTTGGCGTGATTGGCGCACGGTGCATGCATATATCAAACTAAAGGCAATACTCCGTGAAGATTCAATATTGGGAATTCACTTACGCATCTACTCTCTATGTTGGTACACATTCTCGAGAATCAACTTCTGAAACGACAAGGTCGTATTTTATTGCTCTATCGGTTCTCAAATGTTTTTCTTTTCTTGCATTTTCTGCAAGAGATTACCAGATTAGATAAGTAGATGTGGAAAAATTCCAGTTATTTCAACTCTCTAATTTTTTAAGTAAGTTTAACTTTCTGGACTAAATTGTTCCTATTAGTTCAACTTACGCCCCTTGAGGAGCATTTTTACGATACATTATTGGAATAGGTCGAGTATCCCAACTCTGTACTCACTATTCATTTCCGGACGGACTTCAAAGTTTTTAAGACAGATGGATAGACTGTTTTATGACTTCATATAAAATCTACCTACTTTATCATTGGGTGAGTTTGCTCTTGCTGCTTTCCACTGACAGATGCAATCAAAATAATCACAGCCCGTTTTCACAAAGATATTTCGTATTTGTCTGTTAATGCAAACACTTTGAGCAACTCCGCCCACCCGTAATGAGTATCGGTCGAGAATATTTAGGAGTGGAAAGGCCTCGCAGGCTTAACGGGGCTCACGAGCGCGTACGTGCGACCACAGCGCGTTGATTAATGGCGACACTTATTTTCATTTGGTTTCCTCGCAATACCTCGCATAGGTAAATGTTTCAACGCTTAGGTGTTTATTGCGCTTAGCTTTGGATAAGGATTTTATAAAAGTGTTCCAAATGTAATTCTGACACTAATTCGTGGTGGAGGAATAAGATCTGCACTGACGTCACGCAATGCTGCATTATATTATTTCTTCTTCTTGTCGTGTCACTAGTTTCTTTCGAAACAGTGTGGTGAAAGGATTTTAAGTGCGACTCAAGATGCTCTTTTCGAGCACTTGGCACATGTTATAGAACTTTTTAGGTTCTACGACATGCCGGTTTCCTCACAATGTTTTCCTTCACCGTTTGAGAGTTCTGGCACTGTGCACATACATTTCTGAACAGAATAACTCATTGGTACACGACTGGTTTCGAACTCACGACCTTAGGATCGGAAGGCGGGGCCGCTACCACTAGACCACCAGTGCTTTATATCATAAAGTAGCGGAGAAGGATTTGATGGCAGAATGTTCTAGCACCCCCGGTGGGAGATTTGGGTGCAGGAGAGCAAGACCCGATCAGCTTTTGCAGTTTTGGACTAACTTCGTTAGTTGCAGAGCAATCCAGTACTTTATGTTCCACATTTTCCATTTCCTGAAGACAGATCTTGAGAAGATGGTAGTTGAAGTAAAAGTAGCCCGTTACCATCAGCTTTAGGAGTTCGCGTTTCAGCTTTAACAAGGTGGTTGTTACTGCCTGCTTGTAGCTGGAAGCATTGTTTATTGTTATAAAAGTGTTATAAAACCTTACTATAGCAACTGTATGATGATGTATGTCTATGGTGTTGTTTTGCTAACAAAAATAAACGTTAGTAGTACAGTAAGTTGCTGAGTAAGTTATAACATTTTCGTTCGTTAATAATTGTTCCGAATGTTGCGATATTTCACTGAAATGCTAAGTGGCTGTGCGTTCTATTTGCTTGTGAAACTTTGGGCTCCTACCAAATCCACTTTGGACTGGCTTCCTTTTCCGAATCAGTTCTCAATTGGCCAGGCATGTTTGGATTGGAACATAGTTAGGACCGAGTTCATAAAGGTTTTGAAAGTTTACCAACATTATTTGAAATTTGTTGAAATTATGTAATACTAGCTGGTGCCCGCGACTTCGTCTGCGCAGGATTAGTATTTCGAGTAGCTTATATTAGCGTGGCGTAGTACATATTATGTGTAACTCTAGCGGTTTTGGCAGCGTACGCCAGAATAGCTCGCAGATGGTAGTTTTTTTCCTAATTACTTGAAACTTATCATCATATTTTGGACAATTCACACAATATCTTTATAAATTGTAGCCTATGTGTTATTCTGATGTATAAGCTATATTATTGTAAAGTTTCATTAAAATCCATTCAGTAGTTTTTACGTGAAAGAGTAACAAACATCCATCCATCCATCCATCCATACTTACAAACTTTCGCGTTTATAATATTAGTATGATGTATCATGTGGTTGTGAAATAACACACAGCCAAAGCGTATACTACCATACCTTCATACTTACCTACGACACGTGTACTACATGCTTGTATAAAGTAAGAGTAAATTAATTAAAGAATACAAGAAAATAAATGAACTACCAAAACTACCATTCTTTTATCTACGCGATTCGACATAAACTATCCAAGGCAAAGTACCTTTGAAATCATAGATTGGCGTTCAAGTTGGTCAAATAGATTGAACTGATTGATATTCTTGGGAACAATGAGCGGATACTTGAACTGGCCTATAGACGGCCGGCGATAGGAGTTTAAATTAATAGCACACATTTGTTTCCGGGAGCAAACGAAGCTGGCTCTTCAAACTATCTTCATTCAACTGTAGAGGTAGAATAGTTTAAACTAATAACGTTTCGAATTAAACTGACAGCCCTAGGCTTGTTTAACATGGGGTAACGTACAGTTGGATTATGGACTAATTAATGCATTGTTTTAGTATGATTTTACTAATTATGTTTGTGAATAAACTACCTTTATAAGAGTAGTAGAGCTCTTTGTGAAGGGCTCGTCCGGGAAAGTACTACCACCACAACTTTTTCTGCCGCCAAGCAGCGTTGCTGTGTTTCGGTTTCAAGAGTGTGGTTGCCGGTGTAATTACAGGCACATGATGCTTATCATCTGTATGCCTCAAGTTGATGGACACAGGGCAGTGCATCGTAGGGCAAGTTCCTATCGTGCGTGACTTACGAGGCAATGCTTTGTTATTTGTGCGTGACTTACGAGACAATGCTTTGTTATAGGTGATGGTTACCACTCGTCAGGTGCTTGTTCAACCAGCTAGTTGTATAAAAAAAACCTTGTTGTCAAAATAAATAGGAGAGAAAGTACTTTTTTCGTCATGTTAATAAGCCTGTTCTTTTAAGCTTGGTGTCATAAAACTGGTGCTTAGATTCATCTAGATTTAAGATACATATTTCAAATCCCTGTAATTTTATGAAATAGATGAACTGAGCGGAGGGATAGGAGAGGAAGATCAAGCGCAATAAAAAAACGTTCCGTAAGCTGACGCACACTTCATATAGTCGATGATAGAAAAGTATACAATTAAGAGTATAATATATGATCAAACGAACTTACAAAGTGAAGTTCGATCGATATTATATGAGTACGCTTCATTCTTCAGTTATCAACATGGTAGTATCCTCTTTTATGCTACTGCAACCTTCGCACATTTAAAGATATAAAATATTGTGATTCCATCCAAGCAGTACCTACCGTAGACCCTTACCAGCTAAGCAATACAATAATTGTGGTAACCTTGTTGTGAATTCCCCTTCGTACATTTACGGCTTTTGTGTTACGTCGGATAGATTGGATGCCATTTTATTTAGAATATTCTTTCAAAAAAAGTTTGCTTTACTAGTTTTCGTACCTAAGCAAACTTCGGTTTATTAGCTTTTGTCTTCACCTGCTTTTTTCTTCAACATATTTTATTCCACTTTGAAAAGGTTTCCCCTAATCCCCTCCTCATCTCTTTCCCAAGCTTTTTCCCAAAATCGAATAAAAATACGATTATAATAAATAAATAAATATTGGTGGACTTTCCACACAGCACTATCTAGCCCCAAGCTAAGCCAAAGCTTGTAATATGGGAACCAGATAGCTGATTTAATACATAAATACTTTTTTTTTGTAAATACATACTTATAATATATATAACACCCAGACAGAGAACAAACATCTATGTTCATCACACAAATGTTTGTTCTCGGTGAGGATCGAACCCACTGCCTACGACGCAGAAGGCAGAGCTACTACCAACTGAGCTGTGAAGGCTGTCAAATAATTATTTGTATTTATTCCATTGAATGTCTATGTACAAACGCTTATCTACTTCGGTTGAAGAGCAACTCGCAAACTCGACTGCAACGTTTGCTCAACCTACAACTTCCATGCATCTAGTTCTCGTCGAAAGCACTTGAACCCCGAGCCCTGTTTACACTATTACAGTCCGAATTCTATGAATCATTTATTTGTAGACGCTGAAAAAGGTTGCGCTGCTGAAACGTTACCCTCGCTTGCTGGTAACTACGTTTTCTTTTAAGATTATTTGAGGGTAGAATTGGAAAGAGACACTATAAATAAAAATGGTCTTAGAGATAGTTTTGGTAGGGCATTCGACGTATTTACCTTTTTTTTAATATAACTAGGGAATAAGCAGATGGCTCACCTGATGTTAAGTGGCAATGCCTTGTAAGTCACGCACGATAAGAACGTGCCCTACGATGCACTGCCCTGCGTGCATCAGGCATACAGATGGTAAGCCTCATGTGCCTGTAACTTCACCGGCAACAATACTCTTCGAACCGAAACACAGCAACGCTGCTTGGCGGCAGAAAAGGCATGGTGGTAGTACTTCTCCGGACGAGCCCTTCACAAAAAGCTCTACTTCTCAAAGCTGTCAGTCTCAGTCAAGGCTCAGTCATTGCCTATCTGTCTCATAAACATGTACCAACTAAACCCGCGCCAGCAAAGCTTACCGATGCTGCTCTGATTACATTGTTCCGCAGTATTTGGCTGAGTGTATAGCGGATCAGTTTGTCGAGTTTCCGAGGAATTAATATTCGTGAGGTTTGGGCGCTAGTTTCCGTGGAGGGATGATGGAGGACGTGGATCTCCCCACGTCCTCCATCATCCCTCCATGGAAGGCATTAAGGCGCTGACACCGAATGTAATTTAAATTTATTTTAAATTAAATTATTTTAGGTTAAGTAAAAATACTTATGTTATACTTATGCTATACTCACCTCTAATTTTGATTCAAACAAGATAAAAAAAAAACACACATAATTTTATTTAACTTTTTTCGCAATTAATAAAGTTGTTGTTTGGATTGAAATGATATTTTTGCCTGACGTGTGTTATGTTATCCTCTGAAACTCGGTTATTTGCGATTTTTCATGACTATTCAGTGATTTATACCTTCAAAATTAGGATGTGTGCATGCGAGAAGTACCCAATTGCTTCTCGGCGTCTTAAGTTGACTCGCTTACTAATATAGCTTTTCGGTAAGACGTCTAATGCATACTAAGTGAGGTAATAATTCTACTAGAAGCTCAAGCTAGTATCAATGATGTGATGATGATGATACGTAAGTTATTTAAAGGAACACCATCAGCATCACCTCTGTGTGTTGCAGTCCATCGGTGAGGGTTACCACCAAGGTTTCCTAAGAGATGGTTTATTGTCATAATCCCCACAAAGCTATCCCCACCAGTGGGGATTATGACAATCTTCCGATTTGTTTCGCCTGAATGTATGCGTTAACCCTATATTTTGTTTCTGGTGTGGTGAAAAATAAAGAGGTGTCTATTTATCTACCAATTTCCATCAGGTGCTCGTCTATAAGCTATAGTTATCATCAGTTACCTCTGGGAGTTGCAGCCTATGGGTGACGGTGACCACATTCCAGGTGGCCCGACTGCTCGTCTACAAGTTATGGTATACAAATAAGTATCTATAAACCAAGTGGTTCAAATCATATCAAATAATGTGTAGTAATTTACCTACCTCTTAGTGCATCAAAACTTGGGTCATGTCGAAATATCTGGAGCAATCAAACTCACATAGTAAATATCCCGTAAAAATTCCGTAAAATTGTAGACTTTCCTGTTAGTAAATTGAAACTGTTTTCCGAGAGATGTAGAGTTAAAGTGTGTGTACGTGGGTTTAGAGAGCTGAGTTTGCAAGCGAGGTTTTTAATTAAAAGAAACGCGGGGAGTGAGCACCACGCCACAGAAACCAACATCAAATGTCATATAACTTGAGGACGTGTTTACAAATCCAACTATGCGAATGTGTAGTAACTGCAACTTCAACACATAACTACATAGGTTTTAGTACTATCGGGGTGTTGTATTCTGGACCCCACAGATATATTGAAAGTTCAAATATCTATAGGCATGTCTATTGTAATTTAAACTTCACAACCGGGGTTTCACAAAAAAAATATTTCAGTAAAATTTAATAATTAATTAAAATTTTAGCACCTTATAGTTTTCTCATATCAATGAGTGCCATTTTACCTAAAACAAGAAACATCACATTCCTGTTGTATAATATTTAAAGAAAAATAAATCAAAGGTCATCTTATTAAAAAAAGATATCTTCAATTATCTTACAGCGGAGACTTCAGAAATATATTTTAGCCCGATATTGCAGGCGGATCCACATACCGATGCCTTCATGCATTGCTACATAGTACATAGCTTGAATACTACGGCACACGTGTGGTATGTTCTTGACTATGCATACAAAATGAGAAATGAATAAGGCGTATTTTATTTGTAACTAACAAAGCTCGCGTGTTATTTACTGGTTGCTTTTAAATTATGCATCATTTGTCTGACGCTACGCTGCTTCGTTATTTCGGTATTATTATTTATTTACTATTTCATACTCTAGGCTCTTCTAGGCTTGGTCACCTAGCTCTAAGACGTTGCAAAGTGATCCTTCTAAAAACCTTTGACTTTGACTCACAAAAACGTAAAAACGTTAGCGTCAGAACCCCTGGACCATGTGCGATATTATATGTTTGGAAACTATCAATATTTAGTACCTATTTGGTACTATTTGGTACCTATATTAGATTATTTAGTACCTCAATGAACAGTGAAAAAACATGAAAATAAAGTGGTCAGACATTCTGACGTCAGGTTGTCTGGACCACATTTTTTTCACATAGTTAGAGACAATATAACTTAATTATTTATTTGCAAATATTTAGTACCTTTTTAGTACCTTTCAAAACTTTTTTTTTTTTAATTTTATGTAGTCCCAGAAAAAAGTTACGGTTGAAATATTTTTTTTTAAAAACAAAATTTATTTTATGGATGTTTAATTTGCAGCGTACATACTGTATTATGTGAATGTATGACTGGATGGGAGTTGACGTAGATGGCTCAGGATAGTGCTCGTTGGCGAGTTTTGGGGAGGCCTGTGACCAGCAGTGGACTGATATAGGCTGATGATGATATATTATGTAGTTTGAGATATATATTCATTGTAGATAAATACACTATTTTAAATAATAACTTTAATAATTACAATTGACATAACATCACATCACATCACACATCACATCACACATCACATCACACATCACATCAAACATCACATCACACATCACACATCACATCACACATCACATCACACATCACATCACACATCACACATCACACATCATACATCACACATCACAAATCACATCACATAACATAACATAACATAACGTTACAGTGCACTGCACTACACTACACTACACAACACTACACTACACTACACTATACATTACATTACATTATCAACATGGGGGGGGGCTGAGAAGGGGCACCCTTATATCAATGACCGAAGTACTTATAAATTGGGGTATCTGGATCAACAGTTATCCAGCTACCCCAATTTTTATCTATTCAAGTTTTCATCTATTCAAGTTTTCATCTATGCAAGTTTTCATTTATTAAAGTTTTCATCTATGTAGTTTTCATCTAGTTTAGTGTATCTATTCAAGTTTTCATATATTCACGTTCCATAAGTTCTACCTATTATTCAGGTTAGGTAAGGTTTATATACTATTTATCTGTTCAAATTTCTACCTATTCCTCCTTCTATTTATGTATTAAAGTTTTATCTTACCTATTATTGATCTGGATCAACAGTTTATCCAGCTATCCCAATTTTCATCTATTCAAGTTTTCATCTATTCAAGTTTTCATCTAATCAAGTTTTCATCTATTCAAGTATTCATCTATTCAAGTTTTCTACTACATTTATTTAGGTTTTCATCTATTCCACCTTCTATTTTATCTATTCAAGTTTTCATCTATTCAATTACAGTATATTATTAATTATTTACTAAACCTAGGATAGTAAATAAAATAAACATTATCTTGACATTATCATGGTTTAGCTAATCCCAGATCACCAATTCGGATTCAGACAAGAACATGGCACAGTCGAACAGGTCCACAGGGTCGTCGACCAGATAAGAAAATCACTAGAACTAAAAGAGTACTGCTCCGCGGCCTTCTTGGACATACAACAGGTATTCGATAAAGTTTGGCATAGGGGATTCCTCACCAAGATAAAAGCCTTGCTTCCACACCCGTTCTTTGGAATATTGAAGTCTTACCTCTCACAAAGAATATTCCAAGTAAAAGACGGCAAATACACCTCGAAATTCCACGAAATACAAGCAGGAGTACCTCAAGGTTCAGTACTGGGCCCTGTCCTATATACCATCTTCACATCGGACCTCCCAGAAACCCCAGGCGTCGTAACTGCTACTTTCGCTAATGATACCGCTATTCTGGCTAGTAGCAAGGACCCAATCGAAGCATCGTCAAATTTACAAAACGGGCTCGATAAAATAGGGCAGTGGTTAGCCAAGTGGAGGATCAAAGCCAGTACCGCAAAGTCAACTCATGCAACATTTGCCCTCCGCAAAGGAGACTGTCCACCAGTTAGCCTCGGATCAAACATATTACCACACAACAACGCGTAAAATACCTTTGAATGCACCTAGATCGTAGACTGACCTGGAGAACACATGTGAAAAAAAGATAGACCAGCTAAACCACAAATACCGTAACCTTCATTGGCTACTGGGCAGGAACTCAATTCTGAGCACCGACAACAAACTCCTAATATATAAGGTCATACTAAAGCCAATATGGACCTATGGCATCCAGCTATGGGGATCAACCTGCAACTCCAATAAAATCATAATGCAAAGAGCCCAAAACAGTATCCTGAGAAACATATCTAATGCCCCATGGTTCCTTATGAACAGTGAGCTGCATAGCGAACTGAAAGTCAACACAATCAACGACGAAATAAAACTAACCTCAGCGAAATACAGAAAACGCTTGAACACACATCCTAATCACCTAGCTGCACAGCTCAGTACCATCAACTACCCCAAGAGGTTACGCAGACAGCACATCATGGAACTAGATGGGTTGACATGATGCCGAAGAAAAGGAGAAGCACTCGCTGGAGTGCACCTTCTAAAAGACAAATGACCCACCACAAACCTGCTCATAGTCTGAAGACTGATCGCAGATGAAATTGGAACAAAAAAAAAACACAATTACTTATTAATAATATAAATCAATACAAATATTAGTATACATTCCACACAGCACTATCTAGCTCTAAACTGAGCAAAGTTTGCGGAAAGCAGAGCTACTATCAGCTAAGACGTGAGAGCGGTTAATAATGTTTTGAGAAATTACATGTGTACATTCGTATGAATAATAACCTAACCTAACCTGAATAATAGGTAGAACCTATGGAACGTGAATATATGAAAACTTGAATAGATACACTAAACTAGATGAAAACTACATAGATGAAAACTTGAATAGATGAAAACTTGCATAGATGAAAACTTAATAGATGGAAACTTGAATAGATGAAAATTGGGGTAGCTGGATAACTGTTGATCCAGATACCCCAATTTTTAACTACTGACCGACCCAGAAGACCTCTCACCGCCAACATCAACTTTTTGCACTCATTGGTTAAGTATGACTGTATAAGATCAATTGCCTGGTTTAGGATGACGTAATGTTTAAGTTTAGATATTAAGGTGGCATGACTGGCAGAAAACCCCAATCGCATCTTAAGAGTGTTCCCAAGCATC
Organism: Chloroclysta siterata; assembly: GCA_932294275.1. Taxonomy (NCBI): domain Eukaryota; kingdom Metazoa; phylum Arthropoda; class Insecta; order Lepidoptera; family Geometridae; genus Chloroclysta; species Chloroclysta siterata. The sequence goes on from OW028598.1 coordinate 14,797,215, forward strand.
ATAAATGTGCTTCAGGAGCGTCGAACCGGCATCAGTCGTTGATCGACCTTTAGTAAATCCAAATTGATGACTATGAAGTTCACGAATGAGATAATAACTGCGTAAGAACATTTTTTTCAAAAATTTTACTTAGTGTAGGCAGCACCGAAATAGGCCTGTAGTTCGCAGGATCTTGTTAATTTCCAGACTTGTACAAGGGAATGAGTTTACTGTGTTTCATTAAATCAGGGAATACACATCTATTAAAAATGTATGCAAGACATGGTGCAATATCAGTTATGATAGCGCCTAAATCTTTTGTAGACATTCCTTCAATATATAATAACAGCCAGACAGAGAACAAAAATCTATGTTCATCACACAGATGTTTGTTCTCGGTGGGGATCGAACCCAAGGCCTACGACGCAGAAGGCAGAGACTACCAACTGAGCTGTGAAGGCAGTCAAAATCCTGTCAGATATCCATAAAATAAGTTTTGCTTCTTATAAAATTTCATATAACTTTTTTCTGCTGTAAATAGGCATGCGTCATGTTGTGTTAGTTTCATTTTGGAGGAAAGTTTAAGAGGCCTTTCATGAATGCAAAACTTTGAAATTTCAAAAGTCTTAGGATAAAATTTGTTCGCCATGGCCTGTAGAATACCCTGCTTCCGGGATTATAGGGGTATTATGATACACGTATAGCAAAATTTCATTAATCTGTAACTTTTTTCTGGGACTACATAAAATTTAAAAAAAAAAGTTTTGAAAGGTACTAAAAAGGTACTAAATATTTGCAAATAAATAATTAAGTTATATTGTCTCTAACTATGTGAAAAAAATGTGGTCCAGACAACCTGACGTCAGAATGTCTGACCACTTTATTTTCATGTTTTTTCACTGTTCATTGAGGTACTAAATAATCGAATATAGGTACCAAATAGTACCAAATAGGTACTAAATATTGATAGTTTCCAAACATAAAATATCGCACATGGTCCAGGGGTTCTGACGCTAACGTAAAAACGGATACTGACTGAAGCTTACGAATGGTCGACCGACTTGTTTTTCTTTTATTTTACGTACGTATCAATACTTATCATTCAGAGTTTTATTTAAAAAGGACGCGGGAGGGTTGAAAACATGACCGGCTCGCGCGTACTTTCAATACAAATAACATATAATTGCTTTTAAAAATTAAATAAACTCCTAAATAAAATGTAAATCCATAACAAAATAAAATATTTATCAATATAAGAGACATAAAAATTCATAACAATATCTCTTATAACATAACAAACGAATGAAACTGAATTGCTCCCTCAAAAAATTGAGTTTTTAGGGTATAAGTGACTTGTAGCGGAAGTTTAAGAGTAGTAGAGCTCTTTGTGAAGGGCTCGTCCGGGGAAGTACTACCACCACGCCTTTTTCTGACGCCAAGCAGCAACGCTGTGTTTCGGTTCGAAGAGTGTGGTTGCCGGTGTAATTACAGGCACATGAGGCTTAACATCTGTATGCCTCAAGCTGATGGACGCAGGGCAGTGCATCGTAGGGCACGTTCCTATCGTGCGTGTCTTACGAGGCAATGCTTCGTTATAGGTGATGGTTACCACTTAACATCAGGTGGGCCATCTGCTTGTTCCATCAGTTGGTGGTATAAAAAAAAAAAAAAATTTGGTGTTTAAGATAAGCTCCATTTTGAAATCTGAACGTCCTAGTTAAGATGAGTAAGCTGTGCATGCACCCTCAGTTTTTTGGACTTGTAGATACCTAACTATAGTAACTATAATAATTTGTTATAGAGCTCGAGAGCAAGAAAGAAAGATCATTGCTCGCATGAAGTATCTCGCCGAGTTCAATGAAAAACAACGCCACGAGAGGGCGTCACGAGCGCACGAGAAACAAAACAGAATCAAGCAGAGGGTCCAAGCAGCGGCTGAGATGGAACTAAGACGAAAGATCACCATGGTCCGGCAGTGGAGGACGAATGAGAAGAAGCGATTGAACAGAGTGAAGCATGAGAGAGAGGCTAAACAGAAGAGAAAAGAAGATGATGTAAGTAAAATAAAATAAAAGTAGGAAGGTACGACTGAGCACTGCAGTAGAGCACTGGTGGTCTAGTGGTAGCGGCCTCGCCTTCCGATCCTAAAAAATTATGTGCACAATGCCAGTACCAAACGGTGACGGAAAACATCGTGAGGAAACAGGCATGTCGTAGAACCTAAAAATGGTGTCAAGTGCTCGAAAGGAGCCTCATGAGGAGCACTTAAAATCCTTTCAGCACACTGTTTCGAAAGAAACTAGTGACACGACAAGAGAGAATACGACTGGTGTCAATAGTAAAATAAGATAACGTTGTTGAAATTTCCAATCACGTCACCTGGAACACGGTTTAGCTAAATATTACCTTAATTTTTTTTGACAAATACGTTTCAGCATTCCAAGCAATTCTGCAAATTTCAGGCCAACCGTAAATGGGTTGCAAGAGTTTCGGCTCAAAACCAGAAATTACAAGAAGAAGCTCTACTATTGAAACTCTACACTGAGGACATGTCGGCTACAGCTACGAGAAGATCAAAGTAAGAATAATTTTCTTATAGAACGTATAGGCTTTTCAATTTATGGTATAGAATGGTATATGGTATTTATGGTTGAGTATTATAAATCATAAATCATTTATTGTTTGTGAATCCAGGTTACAATAAAATAATAAGGTACTTAAAATGGTTGCCAAAACCAAGCTGATGGTGATAGACCGCACTAACAAACTACAACAAAATAGCACTCTATCAATCGAAAGGGTCAGTG